>JAJEOX010000299.1:5837133-8675700 GCA_020740385.1 Mylabris phalerata | reverse complement strand
GGTTCTCAACATAGAGTGAAAAATACAAGTCAAAAATAATCAACTGAAAGATAAGATATACCAAACTATAATCTAACTCTAAAAATTCCTGCGTACACAACACTTCTCCCCTAGACTCTTAATACAAGAAATTATAAATCGAATATTTTTTTTGTTTTTCTATTTCTCTTGGGATATCTAGGAGAAAAGTCCTGACCCTGATTTACAGCGATGGAACAGTCAGCACTTTGTTTGTTTTCGATACTTTGTTTCAACTGTGCAGACAGGTTCATCACTGCTTTCACATAATTGAAATTTATCATCTTGGGATGAGGGGTCTATACCCACATCAGAATTTTCATAATTACTATCTTGCTCATTTTTTACAAATTCATTATCTGTACCTGGGGCTAGTGAATGTCTCAAATTTCCTTTAATTCAAAGGATGCAACTGATCAACATGTCGATATTGTTTTCCTTTATTACTGATTACGTTAAATGTTGAGGCACTCACTTGCTCGGTTACAATACCTTTATTCCAATTATCATCATTTCTACCGAATTGTCTTACTAGTACCTCATCCCCCTCTGAAACCTTTACAAGTTTTCCTCCTTTGTTTTGAATTTGTTTTATTTGTTGAGATTCTACAATATTTGATGTTTCGGGTCTAATTAGATCTAACACTGTTCTAAGTTGTCTACCTAGCAAGAGTTTTGCCGGTGATTCCCCAGTAGTGGAATGAATCGCATTTCTATACATTAATAAAAACTTGTTTAAAGCTAAATTTAAGTCATTCTTTTCAATTACAGCCTTTTTTAGACATTGTTTAATGATTTTTACTCCTGCTTCTGCTTCACCATTACTACTGGGATGGAACACCGGAGAATTTAATGATATAATACCATTTTGTGTTAGAAAACCTTTAAATTCTTTGCTATTAAATGGGGGTCCTGAATCACTTACAAATTGTAAAGGTAACCCAAATCGGGCAAAAACACTTCTAAAAATTTTAATAATGCACTGAGCATTAGTGCTCTTAACTTCAAAAACTTCAGGCCATTTAGAGTGAGCATCAATTATAATTAGAAATGTATGACCCTTAAATGGACCTGCAAAATCAGCATCGATTCTTGTCCATGGGAATTTTGGCCATTGCCATGGTGTTAATATTGCCTTGTTAGGTGTAAATCTAGTATTGTTACAAGCATGACAATCTTTTTGTTATTTTATTAATTTCTTCATCAAGATTTGGCCACCAAAAAAATAAGATCTAGCAATACTTTTCATTTTGACTGTCCCTAGATGTCCTTCATGTAAATTTGAAATCATTTTCTTTTGAAATTTATATGGAATAATAACTTTATATCCATAAAGTAAGCAACCGTGATCTATTGAAATGTTATTTCTGATCTTGTAATAAGGCATTAAATTTTTCTCATTGACTTTGTTAGGCCAGCCGAATGTTACAAAACGGTAAACTTTGCTGAGTAACTTGTCAGTTTTAGTAGCAAGTTTAATAGATTTGGCATTAATTAAAGGAAACTCATCTTCTATAGAATTTATATACCCAAATTGTTCACTATCTATAGTGTTACACTCTGATTGAAGGGAATTCTAGATAGAAAATCTGCTCCGCAATTTTCTTTTGTTTCTAATATACTGTATATCAAATTGATATCCGGTTAATTCAACAGCATACCTTTGTAAACGGTTTGCTGTGGTTAAAGGTATACCCTTTTTTGGACCGAAAATACTAATTAGAGGTTTCGCATCGGTTAAGAGGGTGAATTTTCTACCGTAAAGGTACTGATGAAATTTAACGAATGCCAAACATTATACTTAAGGCTTCTTTGGAAATCTGACTATATTTCTTTTCCGAATCGGACAGAGTTCTCGACGCATAAGCAATAATTTTTTCTTCACCTTTATCAAATTTATGATAAAGAACTGCTCCTAATCCATAATAACTACTATCAGTACTTAAATATAAAGGTAAGTTTTCATTTGTAGTGTGTCAAAATAATATCTGAAGTTAATACTTCTTTGATTTTTTTAAAAGCTAAAGAACACTGTTTGTCCCATGAAAATTTGACATTTTTTTTTAATAAATTATAGAATGGATGTAGTATTGAGCTTAAATTCTTTATAAATTTTCCGTAATAGGAAATCATACCAATTAAAGACTTTAATTCTGTTACATTATTGGGATTTCGGCAATTAATTATGGCATCAATTTTATCTTGAGACATATGTAGACCATCTTTGTCTATTTTATATCCTAAGTAAAAGATAGAATCTTGGAAAAAAGAACATTTTTCTTTTTGTAATTTTAAACCGACTTGATCTAATTTTCTTAAGACCAATTTCAAATTTTTTTAAATGATCTTCATCACTTTTACCTGTAATTAAAATGTCATCTTGGAAGACAATAGTTCCAGGTGAATTTATAAAAATGCTTTCCATAATTTTTTGAAATTGTTCTGGAATTGGACTTAATCCAAATGGAAACTCTGTTATAAATAAATAAACCCCTGTGAGTAGAAATGGTTGTAAACGGTTTAGACTCATCATCTAATAGTATTTGTGAATAAGCCATAGAGAGATCTAATTTAGAAAATTTCTGACCGCCATTGAGATTTGCAAAAAGTGTATCGATTTTAGGTAAAGGATATTTGGCAATTGTTAAATGTGGGTTTACTGTGACCTTGTAATCACCACAGATTCTAATTGTTGAATCCCTTTTCACGATTTGGAACTATAGGGGTAGCCCAATCACTGTATTGAATAGGAGAAATTATTTTCATTTCTAATAATCTGTCTAACTGTTGATCTACTTTGTTTTTGATAGCGAAAGGAAGTGACCTAGGTTTACAAAATATAGGTTGGGCTTCCTTTTTTAAATTTAATTTTAATTTGTAATCTTTCAAAGTACCCAATTTTCCATCAAATATTGTAGAAAATTTATTTAATAAAGATGTTAAAGAGAGATTTATCTCAGACAGATAATCAATCTTCAACAAATTTAGAATATTGAGCCAATCTCTGCCCATCAATGGAGGTCCACCATTGTCAATTACAAACAATTTTATATCTTTTTGTAATACAATCCTTATGTTTTACTGAGACTAGTATATAACCTATTGGTGTGATATAATTTCCAACATACGAACTAAACTTTAAATGTGATTTATGTAAACGTAAATGTTTAAAATTATTAATATAAAATTCTTTAGAAATAGCTGATATAGAACTTCCTGTATCAACTAACATTTTTAAATTTATATTTTCAATTATTAGATCGCAATAATAAGGTTTACATGAAATTGTATTATTAGTACACGAATTAATTTCAAAAAGATGATATATTGTATCAATGTCCGAAATGTCGGAATTTGCCTTTTGAGATATAAAAAAGTTTTTTTGTTGGGTATTTTGATTATTTTTGGAATTTACTTTATTTCCTTTTTGTATACGTTTTACCAGAGTTTTTATCTCGTTTTGGACAAACACTACTGATATGATTTCTTTTTCCACAAATGTGGCATGAACAATTTTTAAAATAACAATTATCAGAAATATGATTTTTCTTTCCGCAAAACTCTACAATTATTCAATTTTTTTATAAAATTTATGTTGGACTCAGCAGGACCAGCTTCCTTGGCGTCTTTCTCAGCTTGTTCAAGAGACAAGGATAACTGAACTGCCCGTTTATAATCCAAATCTTTTTTCGGTGAACAAACGTGATCTTATTTGATCATTTTGGAGACCAGATACCAAACTGATCTCTTAAATTTACTTCTAATTGATCACCAAACTCACAATATTTAGAGAGATGCTTTAAAGCTTGTACATAATTTTGCTATGGACTCACCAGCGTGTTTGAGCACGTTGCCTGAATTTGTATCTCTCGGCGATAATTGATGGCTTCGGGTTCATGTGGTCTCGAACAATTTTCACCAGGTCATCCCATTTTTTTGCTTTCCGGCTGATCTGGATGACATAAGTCGCACATGATGTCATAGGTGTCATCACCAACCATTGAAACTAGGGCTGCCACTTTCAAATCATCTCCAATTTTATTGACTTTAATATATTGATCAACTCGTTGGATGTAATTTGTCCCATTTTTCCAGATTTAATATCAAATTTTTCAATTTTGCCAATTGACATGTTTGTGATTTTAGACGAAAATCAATTGAATGAATTTAATGTCGACAATTTAATTACTATTTAAATTAATTAATTAATTAATTTTTACCGACTGCGCCAAAAATTGTTATGTTTGGGAGAAAATTAGACAATGTGTGTCTATTTTAACAGACTCGATTTATTGGGTTCTCAACATAGAGTGAAAAATACAAGTCAAAAATAATCAACTGAAAGATAAGATATACCAAACTATAATCTAACTCTAAAAATTCCTGCGTACACAACAGAGATCATCTTATCAAAATTCGAACCCCGTAGCTCATTCGGAAGTTGGTCAAAGCTCGCTAGTTTTAGACAAGGTTGCGATTCTTGAAACCGAGATTATTTGTGCCAATATTATACACCTAATTTTATACAACCAGCAATACTTTTCTCATTAGTTTGGATGCAAACCACCAGTTCACCAGTTGTCGATCAACTGCTTCAATTCGTTCGCGTCTCCACTATCCAAGATGTCTGCCAAAATAGATGGACACATTTTTTTACAGAATGATCACTCTACTACCTTATTGACATAATGACGCTCAAATTTGGTTATGTTTGTATTGTTTACATTTTAGGAATCAATTTATTCATCGGAAAATCAATGAAAACTTGCAATTTTCACGGTGAATATTGATTTTATTTTAGGTGGCGATTATATTTGTTTGATTTTTCAAAGAAAATCTTGTTTATTTTAGGTTACATCGTGGGAAATTAATTGGACACTGAAAGTGGTGAAATTCACTTGAATTTCGACGAGAAAACAGATTTCCATGTTAACCAATTGAAAATGAAGGTAAATTCCATTCAAATGGTGTTTGATTCTTATCAATCCGTTGAAAATTATCTAAAATAATGGACAATTTTGATGATGGACAATTTCATGGAATCACAAGTTTTCATGAAGAATTTTCCAATTCTAATGGTAATTATCGTGAAATTTAGGCAATTTCCTTCAAAATGGTATGAAATTTTCAAGAATTCATTGGAAATTATACGAATTATAAACAATTTTGTTTTAGTTGTTTTGGTATGCGGTATGCAGAATCGATAGGGTGGCATTTTAAAAGAAATTCAAGACTTTTCCCATGAGTAATGGATATCGTCGTGAAATAGACAAAAAATCCTTTCTGATGAGATAAAAATTATTGAAATTGGTTGAGAATTGTAGGAGTAATTAAAGATTAAAAATGAATTAAGTGTTTTTTTAGTTCAGCCTTATTGTCACCGATGGCGCTGTCGTCGAATTTCTGAAATTTCGATTTACACCAATGTGCACGATGGCTTTTCTGCTCGATTTTTCATGGAAAATCAATATGAAACGTGCCGATTTTACGATAAATATCAACTTTATTGATCAGAGAATAAGATGTGTAGGATTTTAATCGATTTTCTTTCGAAATTTTTAGTGTAAATCGTTGGAATTTCATCGAAGACAATATGGAAAAAAACACAACGATTTCGAAATGGTAACGTGTTTAAAGGAGAATCATTTGATAATCTACACAGTCCCTAATCGAATGACACCAAATTCATGGGAAAATGTTGAAAATTGTGGAAATTATTGTGAAAAACGTGTGGCTGTAACGATGGTCGTAGTTTAACATTCAATAACAAGCTCTATTGATCAATTTCCCCATTTCGAATGCAACTATCGTAAAATTTGAGAAGTTCCCTTTAAAATGGTATGAAATTTAAAAGAATTGATTGGAAATTGTAAAAATTATTAACAATTTTGATCTTCTAGGTAGCAGCAGTTGAATGGATTTTAAGGAAAATAAACGGAATTGATAAAGCAAATCGAGCTACCTTTTTCCCATGTCTGATGAATATCATCGTCACGTCAAATAGAAGACAATTCCTTGAAATAATCATTAATTTGTTAGGAATTCTATTAATTATTAATAGATTTAATAAAGAATTATGATTATTATTATTATTATTATTTAATTCTATGTTGTTTTCATAGATGGCACTCTCAAAATTTAGTTCCCCAATTTTCATTCAGTTGGTACTCGATTAGTTGACATAATGGCGCCAAAATTAGGTTATGTTTTTGTATTGTTTACATTTTTAGGATTCAATTTTTCACCGGAAAATCAATAAAAACTTTTTAATTTTCACAGTAAAAATTGATTTTCTTTATGATTTACTGTAACAGTAACAGCACCGTTATTGTAAGTGCAATTGCTGCTGCTACTGCTACTGCTACTGCTATTGCTACTGCTACTGCTATTGCTACTACTACTGCTACTGCTACTGCTACTGCTACTGCTATTGCTGCTGCTATTGCTACTGCTATTGCTACTGCTATTGCTACTGCTACTGCTACTGCTATTGCTACTGCTATTGCTACTGCTACTGCTACTGCCACTACAATTGCTATTGCTATTCGTAAAATCGACTAAAAATCCTTTCTAATGAGACCAAAATCATTGAAATTGGGAAAAAACTGTGGGAGTTATTAAAGAATTTGCTTTCATATTCAAGAAAATTAGTTCAACCGTTTGTTCATAGATAACGCATAAAATCCCCAAATGTTATAAGTTGGTATTGTTCACAAATGTCACCACATTTTACGTTGGTATCCGCAAGTGACATAATGGCGCTAAAATTTGGTTATGTTTTTGTATTGCTTCCGTTTTTAGAAATCAATTTTTCATCGGAAAATCAATAAAAACCTGCAATTTTCGCGGTTAAAATTGATTTTATTTTTCAACGAAAATTTTGCTTATTTTAGGTTCTATCGTGGGAAATTTATTGGACACTGAAAGTGGTGAAATTCACTTGAATTTCGACGAGAAAACAGATTTTCATGTTAACCAATTGAAAATGAAGGTAATTTCCATTCAAATGGTGTTTTATTCTTATCAATTCATTGAAAATTATGTAAAATAATGGACAATTTTGATGATGGACAATTTCATGGAATTACAAGTTTTCATGAAGAATTTTTCAATCATTAAAGTAATCATCGTAAAATTTATGCAAATTCCTTCAAAATGGTATGAAACTTTAAAGAATTCATTGGAAATTATAAGAATTATAAACAATTCTGTTCTAACTTGTTTTAGTGTGCTGTAAGCAGAATCGATGGGAGGGCATTTAAAATGAAATTCAAGACTTTTCCCATGATTAATGGATATCATCGTAAAATAGACAAAAAATACTTTCAAATGAGATGAAAATCATTGAAATTGGTTGAAAATTGTAGGAGTAATTAAAGAATTTGTTTTGTTAAAGAAAAAATTGGTTCAGCCGTGTGTTCATAGATGGCGCTGAAATTCCCCAAATGTTATAAGTTGGTATTGTTAACAAAAGTCACCAGATTTTACGTTGGTTTCGGCAAATGACATATTGACGCTAAAGTTGGGTTATGTCCGTTTGTTTACATATGTTGAAATCAATTTTTCATCAGAAAATCAATGGAAACGTATAATTTTCACGGTAAATATTGATTTTATTTTTGTTGGCGATTATATTTGTTTGATTTTTCAAAGAAAATCTTGTTTATTTTAGGTTATATCTTGGGAAATTTATTGGACACAGAAAGTGGTGAAATTCACTTGAATTTCGACGAGAAAACACATTTCCGTGTTAATCAATTGAAAGTGAAGGTAATTTCCATTCAAACGGTTTTTAATTCTTATCAATTTGTTGAAAATTATCTAAAATAATGGAAAATTTTGATGATGGACAATTTCATGGAATTACAAGTTTTCATGAAGAATTGTCCAATTCTATTGGTAATTATCGTGAAATTTAGGCAATTTCCGTTAAAATGGTATGAAATTTTCAAGAAGTCATTGGAAATTATACGAATTATAAACAGTTTTGTTTTAGTTGTTTTGGTATGCGGTATGCAGAATCGATAGGGTGGCATTTTAAAAGAACTTCAAGACTTTTCCCATGATTAATGGGTATCATCGTAAAATAGACAAAAAATCCTTTCAAATGAGATGAAAAATCATTGAAATTGGTTGAAAATTGTAGGAGTAATTAAAGATTAAAAATTAATTAAGTGTTTTTTTTAGTTCAACCTTATTCTCACCGATGGCGATGTCGTCGAATTTCTGAAATTTCGATTTATACCAAAATCAATGTGAAACGTCGATTTTACGATAAAAATCAACTTTATTGATCTGAGAATTAGATGAGTTGGATTTTAATCGATTTTCTTTCGAAATTTTAAGTGTAAATCGTTGGAATTTGATTGAAGACAATATTGGAAAAAAACACAACGATTTCGAAATGGTAACGTGTTTAAAGGTGAATCTTTTGATAATTTACAAAATTCCTTATCGAATGAGATCAAATTCATGGGAAAATGTTGAAAAATTATGGAAATAATTGTGAAAAACGTTTGGCTATAACGATGGTCGAAGTTAAACATTGAATAACAAGCTCTATTGATCAATTTCCCCATTTCGAATGCAACCATCGTAAAATTTGAGAAGTTCCCTTTAAAATGGTATAAAATTCATAAGAATTGATTGGAAATTGTAAAAATTATTAACAATTTTGATCTTCCAGGTAGCGGCAGTTGATTGAATTTTAAGGAATTACTTATGCAAATCGCGCTTTTTCCCATGTCCGATGGATATCATCGTGACGTCAAATAGAAGACATTTCCTTGAAAATAATTATTAATTTGTTAAGAATTGTTTTAATTATTAATTGATTTAATAAAGAATTATTATTATTATTATTATTTAATTCTATGTTGTTTTCAAAGATGGCGCGCTAAAAATTTAGTTCCTAAATTTTCATTTAGTAGGTACTCGGTTTGTTGACATAATGGCGCCAAAATTTGGTTATGTTTGTATTTTTTTTACATGGTTAGAAATCCATTTTTTCATCGGAAAATTAATAAAAACTTGCAATTTTCACGGTAAAAATTGATTTTATTTTTGTTGACAGTTAGATTTGTTTGGATTTTGAAATGAAAATCAAATTTTGCTCATCTTTAGGGGTTATGTCGTGGGAAATTTATTGGAGGCGGAAAGTGAAGAGATTCATTTGGATTTCGACGAGAAAACACATTGGCGTATGAATCAATTGTAAATGAAGGTTATTTCCTTTCAAATGGTATTTCTTATCAATATATTGAAAATTAAATAAAATAATGGACAATTTTGAAGGTCAACAATTGCATGGAATAACAAGGCATTTTTGAAAAATTTCCCTCATTCAAATGGTAATCATCGTAAAATTTATGCAAATTCCTTTAAAATGGTATGAAATTTTAAAATAGTATACTGAAACTTGAAAATCCTGATCTGGTTCTAGATAAAGACTGTAACTTGATTTTTAAAGGCTGTGCAACCGTAAGGAAAACTTACAGAGAAGCATGGGGTAGATGGCGAATAGAAAAACCACCAATGCCACCAATGGAAGGTGAAACGGATTTCTGTACAGTTTCAGATAAACAAAGATTACCAGAAATGGACGAAGCAATCAAATCATATAACGTAACAATACAATGTCCATTCACAGCGGTATAACTCTTTAACGATATTATCAATATAAATATTTATCTTGTTTTTTTAAATTTAGAGAAGCGTTTGCAGTTCACCTGATAAGAAAGTGAGCCTCAAGAGATATAAAAACTTGTTGAGCGCTGCGGCTGGTACAATTAAGCTACATGTAGAAGTTGATTATGATGTGGGCCGGACGTGTTTAGATGCTGTAGCGACCATCAGTAGGACACGACCAGGTCTGTTATAAATGAAAAGTCGACTAAAAAGTAACATACTACAAAGCATATGATAAAAATAAAGGTTTTTCAAAGATTATACAAATTTTAATTATTATTTTTTATGTAACTCCATTCTTCAAGGCACATAATTAGAGCTTCTTATACTTTTAATAGGCCAAACTCTTGAATCACCCGTAAAAATAGATTTTCGTAGAAAACTCCATAAAGTACACTTACCAATTCGATAACTTTAGGCAAGTCTTGTATTAGAATCAATCTAATTAACAAAATTTCATTTCAAATTTCTAGTCTCATTTGCAGGGATTTTTTGTCTATTTTACGATGATTTCCATTAATCATAGGAAACATCTTCAATTTCATTTATAATATCATCAAATCAATTCTGCATACTGCATATGAAAACCTATAAAACCAAATTGTTTATAATTCTTATAATTTCTAATGAATTCTTTAAAATGTCTTACCATTTTAAAGGAATTTGCATAAATTTTACGATGATTGCCATTAGAATAGGTAAATCTTTCAATAGAGCTTGTTATTCCATGAAATTGTTGACCACCAAAATTGTCCATCATTTCTTTAATTTTCAACATATTGATAAGAATCAAACACCATTTTATAGTACATTACCTTAATTTTCAATTGATTCACACGCAAATGTGTTTACTTGTCGAAATCCAAGTGAAAATCACCACTTTCTGCCTCCAATAAATTTTCTACGACATAACCTAAAAACGAGCAAGATTTTCGTTGAAAAATCAAACTAATCTAATTGTCTACTAAAACAAAATTGATATTTACAGTGAAAACTGCAAGTTTTCATTGATTTTCAGCTGAAAAATTGATTTAAAACAATGTAAACAATTGAACCATAACCTAACTAATTCTAACTAACTATAAGACAACTGACAGTTCAATCATCAATGTATATATAGATATACAAACCAATATAAAAATATAGCACACACATTTCACATATGTAACCGTAATCACAGCATTGTATCCCATTTTGTTAAGCTTGGTTGCCACCTTGTCAACTTCTGTTTATTAAATCTTACCAAAAAAAAATAATAAAGTATCAGAATTATTGTAAATTTACTAATCAATTTGAACTGAATTGTAGACATAGTGATTTTAAATTTTAATAATGTAAAAATTTACAAATGATTGGCAAAAGCTGCGCCATTTTGTCTAACTTGACAACAAAACATCCACAATGGTAAGGTATGGTATGTTTTGGTTACTGTAGATACAGATATTGAACTCTTACCGTTAATGCTCAAAATCTGTCAATTCATCATAACCTAACTTCCATCAACATCTGAAAATGATTGAATTTACAGCGAAATTATTGCGTGGCCAGGCCTTTCTATCGGGCGAAATTATTGAATTACGTTCAGTCATCCTAGGCAATTATCGTATAATGCCACCCAAAGTAGTATCGATGCTTTAGAAAGTTTAACTTGGGCAGTTTCATAGACAATAATCAACGTTTAAACGTACCAATATTTGCCGATATGGCACTGAGTGCTGCAACTACAGTTGGCGATACATCCGGACAAATTGTCATTGCAACGAAACCGAAAATACTGTTCTGCGAAATACGACCAGCACCCGGACAGACTAAAACTTGTAAATCTATCTAAATTTCGTTAAATTTCCAATAATTGTTTGTATTTTTTTCGTTGGAACAGTCTGGTGAAATTATTACGTGTACCTATTCGAGATTTACCATTATGCGAATTATCAGCAAACGAGGTTGGTGTTTTCTGTTGTAACGAAACTACAGAAGAATTAACACCAGCTAATCCGTTCGTAGAGATTCGCCAAAAAGAAACAGCATTTGTGGCAAATTTATAGAAGGCAGCATCGAAAAATCCAAATAGTTTCACTGAAAATATGGTATGGAATGAATTAACATTAGCTGAATCGATTAAGGAATTATTAACAATATTGGTGGAGGATTTCGGTTTGTCAGATGCACCAATTGATAAGATTTTAGATGGTGTGATTAGGATATTTGGATATAAACTGACATCTGAAGAGGATTTCGATTATAGCGGTCGAATGAGAGAGAATGCAAAATTATTATTTTCTGTTGTCATCGATGATGATGCGGTAAAGTCATTATTGAATAATCAGTCTGTTGATAAAGTGATAGTGCATGTTTTAAGATTGGCTAAAGCTGAAAAGGAATAGAAAGTTTAACGCTTAAGAAACGTTTTTAGTAAATATTTAGATAACTTTTACAAAAACAATTAACAATTATTTTTACAAATATTGTTTATTTCTTTATCAAAACATTTATAATAATGAAATTAATTAATAATAATTGCCATTCATCGTAAACTAACACTGAGAAAAGTTTTAATAATGATTTTATCAATTATTTGGATTTACATTTATAAGTAAATGTAACTGGCTAGAATATTGTTAAAATTATATTGTTTTAATAATAACTTACAGGTATCATTTCTCTCACCACCAATATTTATCTTATTAATAATTTATGTAATGAATTGGTTTAAACACCTTGCGCTACATGGACCGGTGTAGTTGAATATAAACGTATCGGTAGACTCCAAATCATTGTTTCAACAGGAATTTCAAACGGTGCTTGCCACTCATTTTGGTCGTTAGTTCGTGCATCTAAATCTTTACTCCGACTCGTAACGAATTCAAAATGTAATCGCCATTTTAATGTAACTGAAACAACGATTTTTACAAATAAACAATCCAAGAAATTTCCGAACAATCCACCTAATGGTGTAATAAAAGCCGGCGTTACATGCAACGGTATCGGTAGAATTAATTGCGCGGGTTTATAACTGAAACAGACTTCATGGTGTTTACTGAATGTGATAATTCGGACTTGTTTCGATTTCTCGTTGTTATTCAAATCGACCGTTGTCTCTTCTTTGCATTATAACGAAACGGATACTTGCATATAATGGACAGTGGCAACGGTGAAATCGAACGTGCCGATTATATCCTCGCCCAATTTGTAGCCGGTTTGTATAAACAGAATCTCGCCACTTTGCCCCATGTGTTTGAAATCATATAGAAATTCGGATTACGTCCCGTTGTTATATTCTAGAATTAGAAGTAAGTTAGAAAATTGAATATTTGTTGAGTTTCAATCCTTAAAGTGTTTGTAATGAGATATCGAGGGCTGTTTCTTTTTGGCGAATCTCTACGAACGGATTAGCTGGTGTTAATTCTTCTGTAGTTTCGTTACAACAGAAAACACCAACCTCGTTTGCTGATAATTCGCATAATGGTAAATCTCGAATAGGTACACGTAATAATTTCACCAGACTGTTCCAACGAAAAAAATACAAACAATTATTGGAAATTTAACGAAATTTAGATAGATTTACAAGTTTTAGTCTGTCCGGGTGCTGGTCGTATTTCGCAGAACAGTATTTTCGGTTTCGTTGCAATGACAATTTGTCCGGATGTATCGCCAACTGTAGTTGCAGCACTCAGTGCCATATCGGCAAATATTGGTACGTTTAAACGTTGATTATTGTCTATGAAACTGCCCAAGTTAAACTTTCTAAAGCATCGATACTACTTTGGGTGGCATTATACGATAATTGCCTAGGATGACTGAACGTAATTCAATAATTTCGCCCGATAGAAAGGCCTGGCCACGCAATAATTTCGCTGTAAATTCAATCATTTTCAGATGTTGATGGAAGTTAGGTTATGATGAATTGACAGATTTTGAGCATTAACGGTAAGAGTTCAATATCTGTATCTACAGTAACCAAAACATACCATACCTTACCATTGTGGATGTTTTGTTGTCAAGTTAGACAAAATGGCGCAGCTTTTGCCAATCATTTGTAAATTTTTACATTATTAAAATTTAAAATCACTATGTCTACAATTCAGTTCAAATTGATTAGTAAATTTACAATAATTCTGATACTTTATTATTTTTTTTTTGGTAAGATTTAATAAACAGAAGTTGACAAGGTGGCAACCAAGCTTAACAAAATGGGATACAATGCTGTGATTACGGTTACATATGTGAAATGTGTGTGCTATATTTTTATATTGGTTTGTATATCTATATATACATTGATGATTGAACTGTCAGTTGTCTTATAGTTAGTTAGAATTAGTTAGGTTATGGTTCAATTGTTTACATTGTTTTAAATCAATTTTTCAGCTGAAAATCAATGAAAACTTGCAGTTTTCACTGTAAATATCAATTTTGTTTTAGTAGACAATTAGATTAGTTTGATTTTTCAACGAAAATCTTGCTCGTTTTTAGGTTATGTCGTAGAAAATTTATTGGAGGCAGAAAGTGGTGATTTTCACTTGGATTTCGACAAGTAAACACATTTGCGTGTGAATCAATTGAAAATTAAGGTAATGTACTATAAAATGGTGTTTGATTCTTATCAATATGTTGAAAATTAAAGAAATGATGGACAATTTTGGTGGTCAACAATTTCATGGAATAACAAGCTCTATTGAAAGATTTACCTATTCTAATGGCAATCATCGTAAAATTTATGCAAATTCCTTTAAAATGGTAAGACATTTTAAAGAATTCATTAGAAATTATAAGAATTATAAACAATTTTGTTTAAGTTGTTTTGGTATGCGGTATGCAGAATGGATAGGGTGGCATTTTAAATGAAATTCAAGACTTTTTCCCATGATTAATGGATATCATCGTGAAATAGACAAAAAATCCTTTCAAATGAGACGAAAATCATTGAAATTGGTAGAAAATTGTAGGAGTAATTAAAGATTAAAAATTAATTATGTGTTTTTTAGTTCAGCCTTATTCTCACCGATGGCGCTGTCGTCGAATTTCTGAAATTTCGATTTATACCAATGTGCACGATGGCTTTTCTGCTGGATTTTTCATGGAAAATCAATGTGAAACGTGCCGATTTTATGATAAATATCAACTTTATTGATCAGAGAATAAGATGAGTTGGATTTTAATCGATTTTCTTTCGAAATTTTTGTGTAAATCTTTGAAATTTGATCGAAGACAATATTGGAAAAAAACACAACGATTTCGAAATGGTAACGTGTTTAAAGGTGAATATTTTGATAATTTACAAAATTCGCCATCGAATGAAATCAAATTCAAGGGAAAATGTTGAAAATTATGGAAATTATTGAGAAAAACGTTTGGGCATACCGATGGATGATAATTTTATGGAATAACAAGGCATTATTGAAGAATTTTTCAATTCTAATGGCATTCATCGTAAAATTTATGTAAATTCCTTTAAAATGGTATGAAATTTTAAAGAATTCATTGGAAATTATAAGAATTATAAACAATTCTGTTTTACTTGTTTTAGTATGCTCTCTGCAGAATCGATGGGATGGCATTTTCAATGAAATTCAGGACTTTTCCCATGATTAATGGATATCATCGTAAAATAGACAAAAAATCCTTTCGAATGAGATAAAAATCGTTGAAATTGGTGGAAAATTGTAGAAGTAATTAAAGAATTTGGTTTAATTCAGAGTTTTTTTAGTTTAGCCTTGTTCTCAGAGACGGCGCTGCACTCGAAATTTCAAAATTTGAAATTGAATTTTTCCGCTGGATTTTTCATGAAAAATCAATGAAAGCGTGCTATCTTTACGGTAAATATTAATTTAGTTGATTTGCTAATCAGATTTGTTGGATTTTAATCGAATTTCTTTCACAATTTCTGTCTACATATATTGTTGGAACTTAATAGAAGAACATATTGGAAAAAGCACAGTGATTTCGAAATGGTAACACGTCTAAAGCATAATCGTTGGATGGTTTACGGAGTTCCCTATCGAATTGTTCGAAATCCATGTAAAATGTTAAAAATTATGGAAACTATTGACTAAATTGTTTAGCGTTACCTGATTGAGGTTATGGTTGAAATAACCTCAATGACATATATAGAGTGCGCATCCCCTATACTTGTATAAGACCAATTTGGTCATCATATTGGGAAATTTTGACAGTTATTCCTCACTCTTTCTAACTTATGAGTGTGTCGTTCAATAGGGACCTCCTTTTCTCAAGCTTTGGTCGATCATGGTTTGAGAAAAGGAAGGCGATATGTTGGTGTCGTTACTGTTGAAACGACACCAACATATCGACATATCCAAGATGTCTGCCACCTTACGTGGACACGTTTTTTGACCGGATGCACACTCTAGATATCTCATTGGGGGATGCGCACTCTAGGTACCTCATTGCTAAAAATTTTATTCTAACCTATAATAAATCGACATCAAATTAATATGATCAAAGCAAGATGCCTATTGAGTTCCAGGTGAATTTGAAGTTATTATCATAATCAACAACTTTCTAAATTCAGCAATTTTAGGTCAATTTCTGCCGGCTTTCGGTTAAATTTCCAACATTTTTCTTTAACAATCAATGAGGAAAAAATTGAAGTACCGAAACGTATCGGTCGCAATGCCACCGATATTCTACGTGCCTTAGAACAAACAGTCGGTCGTGATCCAACAGCTACCCATTATAAATACCATGATGATCCATACTTGATACCAATGTCAAATATTGGCAAACGTACATTTGCCATGGCCCAAGAGGCAGGCCGGAAAGCCGCCCATTGGATCCGTAAAGAACACGCCGATCTGTTTCAGCACAAAGAAGCCGACCCACCGATCGAAGCATTCATCCCGCCGATGGTCTATAACGAGAATAGTCAAGTCACTGAAATCGATTTGAAACGATCACTTGACAACGTTCAAGTATCCGATGCTCGATTGATTTATAAATTGTTAAAGGAGAAGAATAGCGACATTAGCCAGGAGGCTATACAAAGTCTTTTGGAATTGGTGTGCTATCAAAACGCTGAAGACACTCTATCTGATGAGTTTATTGAAGAACGATGGTTCCGGCAGACGAATAAAGCCAAAGAAAAGCAACGAAAAACTTGGAAGTTAGTACAAGTTCACTTTGCTTTCTTTCTAAATACTCTAATTTGTTTATTTTATAGAGATGGAGATTTAGCTGAAGAGATTTTTATTAGTTTAGAAACACCAAAAGGTGAAGCTTACGCTGCTATTATTCGAGGTATGACTAAATATCGTCAAGTTGATAGAGCTGTACAATTATTCGAAGAAGCCCAAGAGAAGAATCTCCTCTTAAATACTGAAACTTACAATTCTATAATTTCGGTGGCGCATTTTATTAAAGAAGATTTCAATATGAGATGGCAATATGTTGTTGATTTATTAATGCAAATGAAACAGAACGGATTAAAACCGAATTTAGGGACATTAAACTCGATTCTACACTGTTTAAGTACGATGGGTGGTAATCAGTTTACACGACAACAAATCTTGAGGACATTAGCCGAGTTTAAGAAGCTCGGAATTGAACCGAGCCTAGCTTCCTGGTATTATATTCTAATCGTTTATTGTAAAGAAAGTATGATTCCATTATCAACTTTGTTTATTTGTTTAATAATAATTGGTGATTGCAGGAGGGCCGATTAGTACAATTCTCTACGATATCATGCAACAAATCGAAAATAAAGAGCATAAAATTCGGGATTTAAAAGACACAAATTTCTTCGTAACAGCCATGGATGTCTGTCGGAATCATTTAAATGATGTCGAATTGGGGAAACGTGTTCATCAATTATTGAATTACAAAAATAATTACGATCTAATTGGCGATTCGTATAAAGAATCGATTTATTTGTAAGTAAATTTATAGTTAGAAATAACAACAATTGTAAAAGTTTCCAAATTATAGCCGTCATTATTTTGCTTTGTTGTGTTCAAATCTCCCATTAGAAGAATTCATGAATAGTGTTTATTATCAATTAGTACCGCATATTTATGTACCAGAGCCCGGTGTGATGGGTGAATTATTAAATCAAATTGATATAAATGGTGCTGTTGAATATGTACCGAAATTATGGTCGGATATGATAATTTTCGACCAAACACACCGTGAACATCTAATCGGAACAATTATCAATATTATGATCAATAATGAACAATCGAATTGTGAAATGAATGAGAAATTTGCAACAATCGGTTGGGATATTTACAGTCGTATCGCTAATCAAAACGAGAATAAAATCAATAAAGTCAGTCTGACTGGTGATTTAATTGGTAAAATTATTATGCTACTATTACGAGGTAATGAATTTGAGAAAGCGTGTAATTTGATGGAACGTCTCGATAAAGACCACCAATTTATTGTCGGTGTACCGAAATTTGAAGCATTATCGTTATTCGTCGATTATTGTATCGAAAATAAATCACCATCTAGGGCGATTGTAAGTTTAAAAATAATAATTTCAATACAACTCGATTAATTATGAATTTTTAGAATTGTATTCAATACACCGCCGATTCCGGTTATAATGAAGCCAACATACTAGCGGCGCGGTTGAATGATAAATTAACTCTAAACGAGGCGCATTTGAGCCGTCTTTCGAGTATTGTGGGTGATGTGAATTTTGTAAAAATCAAATTAGATAATTAAGAATTTCATCGATTATAAATTAAATTAATAGTTGCGTTGTTTTTAAAAATTTACCCAATTTAATCATCCTGTTCGTCGAATTTGCATGATTTTTATAATGCACAAAGAACAAATAAATGTCAAGGTATTTCCCGATTTTAGTTGGAGAGTTATCACAACAACCCCCGATTTGTTTGTGTAGAATTCTGGTTTTAGTTGGAGAGAATGTTTGAATTAATTAATTTTGGAAAACAGACACAAACAAACAACATTTGTGAAACCTGTTTGTGGATTAATCAGCGTTTTTTTGTTTTTTGTTTTTTTTTGAGATTTATGAGATGTGATGATTTGCATGTATCAATGCAACTAGGGAAAATATTAGAATTTCCCCATCTTATACCACATTAACATGTTACAATGTTGCATTATTTTCGTTTGAAATCAATTAGAATTTCTAATATTTTTATGTAATTAATGACATTCTTTCAGCTCATGGAGTATTTTATTTATAAATCAAATCATTAATATGCATGAAAAAGCTGATGCAACATAGAGTTTTGTATCATCATCTGCGATTCTAGTTTGGAAATTTGCGAAATTTTCCGTTTTTTAAGGGCTACTCTAATGACACCGCCTCATCAATTGTAAATTATACGGCACAAATTTTTACGTGTAGGCCTTTCTGTTGTTGTTTCATTGTTGTGAGTTGGTAAAATTTCCGTAGATTCTGTGGAATTCTTGGAATAACATTGAAATGTGGAATAATAAACACATTATTTATTTAAAAGAAAACCCGTCTTGTGACGTCACCACAATTTCTTCTATAAATGAACAAAATCAAGGCATCCAACGAATAGATTGTTGTTCGATCTGTTTGGATTGTGTAGTTGTGAATTTTTAACAGTCGGCATTTTCTTTTCAAACTTCTAAAATTTACTTATGTGTCAATGAAATTACTTGAATTCATCTCAACATCAAAATTTCATCAAGTTGTTAGGTAAATTTCCAAAAAAAGAAAATTCCAATAAAACCGATAATTAAATCACACAATTTTCTGTAGCTTGGATAAAAATTTACGTACACGTAAAGGAAGCCGTCGTGGTAATTCCGGTAACCGTCTAGAACTACAAGTGTTGACCCAAATCCACCACGTACCCTAATAAATCAATTCAATTTTCTATAAAAACAAGAAAGATGGTCCAAAGTGCAACTTGTATCAGCATCTCAAACAAGATCGACGAACCTAATTGGAACCGATCTAAGTAAGTCTATTGACTGTCCCCAATTCTACATGTTTTTGATTTGTTTTATTTGATAGAAATTTGCCTTATAGTGGTAGTTTTGATAAGAAATCGGACAACAAAAAGGAGGAGAAATCGCAAAATTCTAACAAGTACGGGGCATGGGGTCCCAATTTCAAAAACCAGGAACATTTCAAAAGTTTACACAATTGTTGATTAATTCAAAATTAATAATGTACTCTTGTTGGTTAGTTTATTTATAATTATATTGATATTATAAACAATTATGTAGTGAATGGTTGTATTATTTTTTCTCGTTTGTGTACCTTATATTTAAACCACAATTTCTCCCCGATTATTATCAATAATGACAGAATAAATCCTAGAAGTAACACAAAGAAACTACCCTGCATATCGTCCATATTCACCGTATGATTGTTAACTTCAACTAAATGACGATTTTTCCAACAACGATCCCGTTTCGGTAGATAATCCTTCAACCATTTCTCAATCAAACCGACTTGGTGTAATTTTTTGATCCTAAAAATATCCATTCGATTTGGAAAATAATAAAAGTCAAAGAAACATACTCGTCGTTAATAATGTCGATATAGGGCGTATCTTGGGCAACAATCATCGCCAATTGTTCATCATAAAACTCATCCATACCTAAAGCTAAATCACAACGATCGGTTTCCAAATATTGCGTTTTCATTATGAATTGCAACCGGATTTTCCAATCGATAAAAACATGCTCGCCTTGCTCAATTTTCCGTATTAACTCCTTTCTTCTAATTGTATTGATTCGTCTATCATACAATTGTTTAAAACGTTCCTGATTTGTTGTCTATTTTTGAACAATCTAATTAATTATAAAAACAAAACTATCGGATAGAATTCGTACCCTTAATTGCTCATCCAAGAAACTCCCATTGACCAAACTCCACGTTACTGTATCTTGGTGTGATAGCAAATCATCGATTGTAGTAATCGCTATATCGATTTTTGGGAATGTTAGAAATGCAACTAAATTCCCACAATAAGTCGTTGCTAAAACTAAAACAACCAACCACCATGAACCGACAATTAATCGTGCACTATCCGCATATGGTAAATACATGCCGCCTTGTTGTAATAATGCACCGTACATGTACCAAATACAATTTTCAATCGATGATAAACCACTAGAATTTCGGATACCTTTATACTCATAAACTGGACTATAACGATGGATGAAATAAAGTATCGGACCCATTGAAATAATCGCCAATGTTAAACATAACCAAGTCTGTGAATTATTTTTATTATTTTTAGTTATAAAAATATCGAATATAATGGAATTTACATCGCCTGTAAACGGTGACATAAACAATAAAGCCCGGCTTAATTCCTTCGGTCTTGCCACTAAAAACGTATAAGTTTGGATACTTATCGGCTGTGTAAAATTGATAGAATGTTTGCTGTTTTCGGTAATTGTAAAAGCACACGCCCCAAAGACCGCACTCCTATTTTTGATCATTTCGATTATTTTATTTGGAATAAAATTCGTTACTATATCCGTTAAAAAATTGTTATTTTTCTTAAACGAATCGTTACTGTTACTGTGCAGCTGATTTTCTAATTTCAAAACTTCCACGCTATAAGTAAAATTTAAAGTCTTCGATAATTCTTTGATTATATCGAAAACTAAACCACTATATTTCGTAGCAATACCAGATTCGTTGTATTTAATAATCTGCCATGGTGGATTCTACAATTCTCAATTTTATTAATTTGCGAATTAAAAATATAATTAGAGATAATTACATGGAAGGAGACTAATGGTAAATTGCGGCCACGGAAACCGTGCGTTATATGAGGGAATAATTCATCGTCCAATGTCAGACCATCGGTAGCCCTCCAATTACCAACAGGAATCAAATCGGCAACACCATCATCGATTATTGTTAGATTCGGTTGGAATTCACGGCCCCAAGTATCGCCGGTTTTTATCAACCAACGTGTACAATTATCACAAATGCCATATTTAATTGAATATTCCTATAAATTATTTGTTAATTATTGATTGAATTAAATTGTAAAATGGACAATTACTTTGACTTTTCGTACAAGAAAATTTCTACGTTCTAATTTCGATGGACGTATCGCTTCCCATTCTTCATCCGAGACTTGATTGGCCAAATCGAATTCGTCTTGGACTGCATCATCTAAAGCCTTGGCGAATGAATTTAAGATTTCTTCAGTATGGCATTGTAAGCCGCCCTTAAATTATAAATTAGTTAAAATTTCTATAATGCATGTCTAAAATTTCAACTCACAACACATTTACTATTAGTAACGGTAGTATTGTAAATGAACGCTACATTATCGCCTTCTTTCAATAGCGTTTTAAGTTGTTCGAAATTTCTCGTATAATAATCCGTATCCGACACAATATAAATCCATTGATTTTTCACATTAACTAAACCTAAATTATTAGCATATTCCATAATTAATTGAACTAAACGATAACTAACGATTGCCATAAAATTCGCCCCAACCGCCGATTGTTGTCGTTTCAACAATAATAAACTGTCATTAATTGTTTGTTTCAATTCGATAATATTCACATTCGTATCTAATTTCATCAGAGATATCGCAACACCATTCAATTTAAATTCCTGTGATTCTTTCGTTAACGATTTCACAATTCTCGTCACTTGGTCCCCATCTAAAATTAAATCATAATAATTTTGATTTATTTAAAATCGACTAGAACTTACTCAAAGTTTCATCGTAGATAAGCACGACGGATTTCCATCGGAACGCGTTCGAACTTCGCAAATCCAAGAGGATTTGCGGCAATTCCTCTCCTCGACGTATCAACGGTATCGTTACGGCCTCCTTTACCGGTAACCGTGGACAATCCGATTCTAAAATTTCCCAAATTATTACTACTCTGATGGTTGAGAGAATATTATTACCGGAAATTGCCATATGTAGGAGATTTTCATGGACGGCCGTCCGGAATAACCGCCAAGTATCCGTACAGGAGGCGACACTTAAAATTGCGGTAAAATCTGCAAATTTCGATTAGTTTGGTGGGGTATCGAATTGTTGTTTTAAAAGTTACCTCTACGAACGTAGATGCTGCTCCAAGCGTAATATTGAACGTTAACACCCCCATGTTTGATGAGTTCGCGTTTCGCATAAATTAGATACGTTTCGATTGCAGTTCTGATCGATTCGTATTGATCGGTCAGGTATTCTTTATCTAAAACGACAGCTAGTGTGGCATTCGTTGTGATTAACGATGGAAATTGTTCAGTTTCGATTTTAACAAACAACCAAACGAATACGAATAACAACGTTATTAATGGCATTTTAGAAAAATAATAAACGTAAAATGTGATCGTAATCAGACTTATATAGTTCGTTAACGTGTCTATTAATAATAATATCGGATTTAATAACATCTTCTGATTGAATGATGAATGTTGAATGTGCCACAGGTGTGCGAGTTATATTTTTCGTTTTATTATTTTCTATTATCACAGAATAAAACCGAACGAACACACTACAATGATTGCGATTGAAAAATCTGATTACAGACGGAAAATTGTTGAAAGGTCACAAGTTCATTAAAAATTTACCGAACAAAGTGGATTAGTGGAGCACACAATACAATAGTAGTGGATCTCTTATTTGATTGACTGACTGACTTTTTCTGGTCAAGGGTTGGTTGGGTTTATGGTTCAACTAATCAACGACAACATTAAACATTAATTGAATTATTCCAATTTTTCTTGGAAATCGTAGTGGGTGGTGAAATTGGTGGATGCGCCGGGCATTCTCTTTGTTTTGTTTTTGAATATTAAAGATTAAAACTTTGATTAGAGACTTTATTGAATGATACTGAAATCGGTCCATGGGCATCGAAATTTTTTAATAATCGTTACAAAATTCGTTCGACTGTATTCGTGTTTTACAATACAAATTTAGAAGACAAAACAGTATAATACAATGATGGTTTTGCAATTGACCAGATTGCGATTCAAGTCAAATTAATAAAATTACATTTTCTAAATTTTCCACAATTAGTCTACAATCTTTTGAAATTTTCTCGAAATAAACGATAATATTTACATAGATCGATTTCACGAAGTTGAACTAGTCGCTTCACCTGTTTGTTGCGATAATTGGTATAATAGTTGAACTAATGTACGTGTCGGCCGGCCGGTCATCGTTCCTTTTGTTATATACGGAAAATATTTGTGATCATGACTGTAACCAACGCTGGTTGTATCGAAATGGATCCAATCAACACAATCGATGAATTCCTTTAAGAAACCAGCGGCTAAACACGGATTACCGGTACCTTTACCACGATTACTCATATCCACATGACGATAATTTTTGACACGGCTTTGGAAAAAGTCCCATAATGGTAAACGCCAAACACGATCACCACTAATTGTGCCGGCTTTCTCCACTTCATGCCATAATGCTTTAGAATTTGTAAAAACACCAGCCGCTGACGAGCCAAATAATGAACGTATTGCTATCGTCATACTAGCAACATCGATAAGGACACGTGGTTTAAATGCTTTTTGGGCATAAACGAGACCATCGGCTAATAATAATCGTCCTTCTTTATCTGTATCGGCGATACGGATAGTTTTACCATTCATTGCTGTTATAATATCACCAGGTCGCATCGCCATACTACTAATCATATTCTCACATAATAGAATTACAGCTTCAATATTGATAGGTATGCGTAATTTTGAAGCTGCACCAATTGCAGCAACAATAGCCGCAGCTCCGGTCATATCAGCACGAAAGATATCCATACCATAAGCGCCTTTCACACATAAACCACCACTATCGAAGGTAATGCCTTTACCGACGAAAACAATCGGTTTACCTTCACCACCACCAGCACCACCACCATTATAAGTAACTTCTAATAGAATTGGTGGTTCACAAGAACCACGAGCGGCATGCAAGAATGCCGTAAACTTTCTTGCTTCAATCCAATCTTTATCGTGAACTTGCACCTTTATACCGCATGGACACAATTGATCGACAGTCTCTTGAGCGAAACCTAACGGCGTTAGAACATTTGCAGGCATTTCACATAATTTCCTAGCCCAATTTTGACATTCCGCTTTACAAACACCACGCTCGAAGGCCTCACCATCTGGACAATCGTACGGTTCGATTTTTGCTATTGTCTGTTGGTGTTCTTTCATTTTTAATTCTTGATAACGATATGCACTTAAAACGGCACCTTCCGCGGCTTGTTCCGGATGATCCATACAATCGACCGATACACGATCGATAGCTTGTTGTTTTAAAAGTTGTACACCAGCACCGGTAGCGAAACGGACGTTCTCTTTTGCCTCATCAACGGATTCCATCTCGTTCTCGCCGGCATCTTGAGGACCTACACCCACAACTGCTACCGCATAGAAGTCCTTATCGACATTGTTCAGTAATAGACCCTTTCCTAGTTTGAATTTCTTACCGGATCTTCATTTAACAAAACGAAATAATCAAATTTATACAATTATCGTAGAAATTAATAATTACCTTTTAATCATTTCGATAATTTTTCCACTGACTTGTTTATCGTATTTCTGTGCAGATTTCGTTAAGACTGGCTCGTCATTTTGTGGGTCATAGTCGTAGATACCCAAACAGAGTCCTTTCTAAATTAGATTTTTTTTTTCAAATGTCATTATCATAACGAATTTAAGTATTTTTTACCTTCTCAATAGTGCCGCATTGTCCGCTACAATAACGTATAGTAATAGAGAACTTTCATATAATGGTCGAATTAGACTAAAATTTTTAATAATTCTTGAAGCGTATTTGAACATTTTATAAACGAATTTTACAGTGCATGAAACAAAAATAATAAAAGTCAATGGTTGTTTATCGGTTACTAGCAAAATTCACAGCCTTTATGATATTAGAATTTCACGATACGTTAATCTAATCACCCTAGTTCATAAATCATAGTCAAGTTGAAAAAGATTCGTAATTAAGAAATAAGATTCTTTATTAAAAAAAAAAAAAACAATTATCCAATTAAAATCAAAGCGTAAACGTACCACCGTCACAAATCATCTTCCCAGCTAATCGCGCCGTATTCCTAGCGTCATGCAAGCCGCAATGTTCGTCACCTTCAAACACCAGTCCAACATCTAATAAGGCCCCATTTAAACCGCTCAGACGGCGCTTATATTGCCTCTAAAACGACAATCATTAAAATTAAACTTTTAGATAAAGAAATTTGAATTGTTTCTACTTTATAAACGGCACGTAGATCAATCCATGCTCGGAAAATATCCTGGAATTGTACGTTCTTCCGGCGACACTCCTTCTTCAAACACGTGCCCAAATCCCAATTGGACCACGTAACGAAAACACACTTCTTCTTACCAGTGCATTGAAACGGGAATTCCATTTCATATCGATCCGCATTCTGATCAAACCATTTTCGGAATAATGTCAAACAATTGGGTAGAGTTATACCGTTATCAACTTGTTCTTGTTGAATTCCTAAATATTAACGATTAATACAAATTCTATTTGAAATTACAGTATAAATACCGGTTAATTGTTTACAAAAATCGCTCAATTGGGGATGTTCAGTTGGTTGGACGTACTGTTGGAATTCCTCTAGTATCTTCAAAGTTTCGGTATCGTACAGTACAACGGAGAATTCGATGATTTCTGGAGGATGTTTATAATTATTCCAACAAGTTGCTTCAAAATCTAATACTAGAAAAATAACGGAATTGTTGGCTCTTTTGAATCCGGTTCTTGGTTGACACATCTATAATTTCAACCGCTCCTAACTTTCTAAAATAATCACAAATTAATCAATTAAAACAATATTATTGTTACTGAATACTTTGCTAATTCTTTTGTAGACATATCTGTTGTATTTCCAACCACAATTCATTTAAAATAGAAAAAATCCAAACTGTAACCGGATTCCACAACTAACCTCAAAATAGAACTTGAACTAAATTAATAAAATTCGATTATAACCACTCATAATAATTAAAATATTTATATTTTCTACTAATTTCAACAAAATACAGTTCAATTTAGGTAAATAAACACGAAAATAAGACTAATTTAATAATTTAACAATTGTTGGTTATCTCAACTGTCATTTTGTAAACAATGCAATTTCTGTCACTTTTAAGTTGATTGGCCGAAATTTCCCGCTTTTTATTTCTATTGGTTCCTCTAGATAAACATCTAATTGTCGCTCAACTTTCAAAAAATTACAATAATTTAAATAAATATTTTATTACAAAATAAACTTTTATTTTACAAGATTAGTGCCCTTTTTTCAACAAGAAAGCCATGCCATGTATACGGAAATGTTTATTTAAAGCAATAGCACTGTCGCATTGTATTAAACAAACACTACATTGATTCTGTTTAACGGGCCCTTTATGTTCACCAGGTACTAATTTCAAATTCGTTTCTAATTGTTCGATAGCATCCTTATCGTAACAATTATTAGTCAATAAATATTGATCTGTATCGGTGATTTTGTGATATAAAACTAAATGTTTCAACAGTGATGGTTTGACAACGAAACATTCACCACATTCCATACATTGATAAGCTGTCGATACATCACGATGTTTGATGATATGCGAATGGAATTCGTTACGATCACTGTGTATAAAATTGCATAATTTACAATGATGATCACTATCATCATTTATAGTATCGTCAAAATTCAATTCAGGATCGTCGTTTTTTTGATTAGTCGAAGATGATGATGATTTATTCGAATTGTTCGATCGTTTACGTCTCTTGCGTTTGTGTACTGTGAATTCGTCATCTTCTTGTTGATTTTTATCGCTGTTAGTTTCGTTATTTTCCAAACAAATATCCGAATCACTTTCCGATAATTTCGTTTCAACATTCTGTACTGGAACTATAGGGTTTTTATATTTACAAATATCATCATGATCGTGATCATCATCGAGATTCTCTTTACACAACACACAAATCGATTGATTCTCGTCAATTTTCTTTTGTACAATTTCGGGATTATAATTGACTTGTTTACAAATTATACAACTTTTATCTCGTTCACGATCACGGAATATTATACGAAACGAACAATACGTACAATTCGTCGATACTGATGAGTTTGTTTGTAATTTTTCAGTTTTACCACAACGTTGTCGATGTACACCATAGGTAGCAACCGATCGGAAATAACTATGGCAAATTTTACAACGATAAATATAAATACAACGTTCTTTATCGAAAATATGATAATTTACATGTTCACTAAACGTTTCATTTGTGATAATTTCATGATTTTTACATACAAGACAATTGTACGATTTAATCGGTTGGCACGTTTCGGAATTGTGGCTTTTCTTATGCTCTTCGAAATCGGCATCTTTCAAAAAAGCAACATTACAAGTACTACAATGTTGGATGCATTGTAGATGATTAGCGAAATGTGTAGCGAAAGTGTTGCGAACAACGAAAATTTTACCACATTTCAAAGCCGGACAACGGTAACGTATCCGTTTCGCTGTATGGTAGCAAACATCATCGATATGAATCGTGAGTAGAGTCGAATTTTGGAAATTCTTCCCACATTCCGGACACACAAACGGCGGTAGATTTGTATGGATCCGTTTATGAGCACTTAACGAACATTTAGTCGGCGCTATATATTTACAAACAATACAATATAAATGATCATCGTACGGTTTATTATTATACGAGAAATGTAAAGCTAACGATTTATTGATTGTTTGTAAACATTCGGTACAAGTTGGTGATTTTTTCACTAAAGCAATCTCGCTTAACGATTCAATTTTCGACATAATCGAATCATCCGGATTTGGTTCTTCTTTAATCGGTGTTGTAATCAAATTCGAATCAATACAACTATTATTATCATCAATTTCAATCAATTTCCGTTGATTGGTTCGTTTCTTTCGGCGATTTATTTGCGATTTTACTACAGTTGTAGTTGGTGTACTTGTTGTTATAGGTGAATGGATTATAATTTCACATAACGGTATATTCGAAGCTATCTGTTTTAATGTTAATGATTTCGAATCGTTATGAAAGACTAATTTGTGTGCTTTCATATGAACTATCGGTTTACCCATATCGTTATCATCAGGCATATAGAAGTTCGTATTGATTATTCTATCATCGCTAACATATTCTTCATCATCACTATACAAATACGGTACATTTTCATGATAATGGAAACCGACTAAATCATCAGGCAATACAAATATATCTAAATTGGATAGATTCAATTCACCTTCATTGATATTGTAATGTTTGCGTGTATGTAACAGGAATGAACAACGATTGAAGAATGTTAAAAGATTCGAACAATCTTTACATTTGTATTTGATTGTTATAACACGACGATTTATGTGATCTTGAAACGCTATCTTAGACGAAAATCTACAAAAAAATTGTTTGAAAATTATTCGAAACAAAGTCGTAAAACTTACAGATTTTTGCAAGAATAACAAGAATAGAATTTAACACCAGGTTTCGGTTTAAATAAAATCCACTCGTTGGTTTTCTCAAATAATATGTTCCATTTAGCCAAGAATGAGTGCTTCTTCGTCTAGAAATAAAATCATATTTGCACAAATTTATTTAAATTAATTGGATTTGACTTTAGTTATTTAATTGAATGGAAAACTAACGATATTTGATTAAAATTACGATCTAAGAAACCGTTATTAAACTGTTATTTCGCAATCAGAAAATCCTAGAATTGATTTTTCTATACCCTCGAATAAACTCTAATCATATTACAAGTTCTTAACGAATAAATTCGCTTAATTGAAGCTTTTAATTAGCATCCTTCTCTAGTAATCGGTTCAAGTTACGACCTACGTCCAGATGACCTCATTGACCTACATCTATAACCGTTTTTTTTAACCAAATCTATTCCAAATCTTTGCTAATTTCGTTGGATTTTAATCAAAATTATTATCAATTAGACTATTTTAGAGCAGAATTGTTTGCTACACCTACCCAAGATACTGCTTGATTAGTTGGCAACATAACCACTTCTCTTATCTCGTCTCGTCTACAAATACTACAAAAATCAATAATTAATTAATTAATTAATTATTAAAATATAACAAATACTTACAATTAATTCAAGAAATTTAATTAAATAATTGTATAATTAGTGGCAATTTTGGTTAACAACCGATGACAATCACTTATATTGCGGTACAATCACCTAATGCAACTTTTCTAGTACAGAAAATCGATACGTGGCGCTGGAATCGCCCCAGTTTGCTACTTTTTAAAATCAGCAACCACTAATAGATAGCAATATTTACTAATTTTCTCGTCTTTTTTCAGGTATTTTAATCGATAAAAAATGGTAAACTAGTCGAAATATTTATTTAAAACAATCACTACAATAATGGTTTTAAATAATTGTATCCACTCCTAATCGGGTGGAATAATATTAAAATAACGATTGATAATACGGCAAATAGACTACAATAAAAGATAATTGTATCGTTATTAATACGCCGTTGGAACCATTTCGTATAGACGCTTAAAATAAACGAAATACCGCCGATTATTAGACAAATAACACCACCACTTATATGTATCAATTTGCTCAAATTCGGTCGAATATAACGCTTAAATTTGGCATTATAAAGCACAACAAGACCACCGAAAACTGTCGGAATTAAACATAAAACTGTTATCAAACCCAATAAACCATGCCACGATTTGAAATGCTCCTTATTCAACCGATTCTTATTCACATAGACTATAAAAAATCCAATTATTATTAGAATTAGAGCCATTACTTGTAATAGCCAATGTAGACCGATACGTTGACTCCTTAGAAGATATTTCGTTAAGAAATTGTGCGGTGATATCGCTAGTATTCCTTGTGTTATCAATAAGCCCCACTGAAAGTTTCAATATAGGTTATGTTTATTGGTAATTATTAAACTTACCCCGATCGATAACAAGAGAGGGTGCCAAGTGAAGAATTCGAAGGGTTCCAATACGCATAAAACTATAATTAAAACAACAAATAATAATGATAATATATGAATTATCGTTGTTGAATGTTGTAAAATTTCAAGAGTTCGATTTCTTGGAGATTGACCCATATTTCTACCATTTGTAGGCGTTATTTCCTCTGGATTGTTAATCAAATCACTCTCATTAATCGCTATATTCTGATAATTGATACGTGTATTAGATAATTATCGCGGAAAAATAGAAAATTCAAGGCCAATGTACTTACCATTAGATTTTCTTTTTTGAACAATTTTAATGTTATTATAAAACGATTTAATTGACCTTATTTGATAAGAGAATAGTTGATTTTATTGAAGAAATCGTAGAATTTATAGTTGTATGCTTGGAAATTATGTAAAAATGGGATTTCCCCAATTTGAATACGTCCAACTCCATTCAAAGGATTCGCAGAAATTCTAAAATGTAAACTAATATAAAAGCATATGGGCCCCTTTTTGCTCCTACTTCGTTGAGGAGAACATAATCAAGTTACATTTTTTGACAAAAAAAATTGTCAAGTGCCACAATGGATGTAACATTACACAAACATTGCGCTAAATACATCTACGTAGTGCCGGAGGGTTTACGCGAATTGATGAGCGACATTTCACGAGAAGTACTCATAAATAATTACCATTTCAATTAAACAAATAATCAAAATTTAGGTACTTAGACATCAACCGCAAGATTTCTACACTTTCATCGCTGATTATCTCGACGCTCTATTGATAACAAGAGAGAATGCTCGAAGTAAACTATAGATCCGGAAAATTTCAACCAAATTAATTGTAATCGTTATAGTTGCGGCCAGATTAGTCCAATTCATCACCAATACCAGCGAAACTGTGGTGACACTCTTGACCGAAATCGGTTTGACCCGCGAACAAGCCGATCGTAGTGCTACAATTATACAGAAAGCGTTCCGGCAATATTTAGAGAAAACAAGACCGACTGAAAAAGATGAAGAACAAATAATTGCCGAGATTTTACAACAATTACAAATCGATTTTGATGTGGCTGATCAAGCTGCGAAAATCATCCAAATAGCTTTCCGTAAATTTAAAGAACGTAAAGTTACAGAAAGTCGTCTATTGACTGGCATGATTGATTGGAGGGTGGCAGCAAGGAATGCAATCAAACTATATCGACAAACTGGAGTGACTCCAGAAGAGGCCCATAGGGCGGCTACACTAATCAAAGTATTACAATCAATTACTAATTAATCATACGACAATTAAATGTAATTTAAGGCGGCTTATAAAGGCTACTATACTAGAAGAATGTTGGGTATTATTAGAAAAGAAATTGCACATGTTGACGAGGATAAAACAGGGTGGAATATTTTTTAATCTTATCAAATTCTAACCAATTTAATCATTTTAGACGATCAGTAAGTTTGGATTATTCAACAATAACACCACATGTGGACTTCGATACGGAAGCTGAAGAAGTTGAAGAATCCGCTTGTGAAATGGTTCAAGCTATAATCGAAGAGATTATCGATAGAGTTATCACAACTGAAGAGAGTCTAGAAACGTTTATAAGACGGCAAATTTTAGAAGAAATAATACGGTAATTCGATTAAAATAGATGAATTTTAATAATTTTATAGAATAATTTAAGACAAATCGTTGGAGAAGAAGATGAGGACGCAGATATCGAATTATTCCTGAAAGAATTAATCCTAGACGAGATAATGCGGTAATTTTAATTTAAACCTTCCAACTATCAATATTATTTGGGTTAATTTAGAAAAATTGAACCGCCTGAAATGTTGGTAGAAGGTGAAAGTTTACAAATTGCGCAAGATATTCTAAATAGTATCATTGATATCGTTGTACCGCCGGAAATCGGAGCTGAATCAGGTGGTGAACACGGAGGAACTGGTTTATTAGCAATCTTTGGAGAGGGAAATTAGAGGTGATTTTAAAAATTAATCAAATCTTACTCTATTCCATTCAATTTCAGTGTTTAAAAACACCACAAATCAAGACATTATAGAATAGTTGACTGAAAAATTACAAAATCTTCAACTCGATAGTCCTTTAACAAATAAATTATCACACGATTCCAATTCTGTTTTAATCTTCAATAATTCTTCTCTTAAATCTTCATCATTAGTGGTGTTGTCATTTAGTTTCTTGAATTTTTTCAAAACTTCATCGATAATCGTATAGCCTTCCTAAAAAATAATTTCTTAACAACTCTCTACAATAAAATTATCACAATACAATTACAGCAATAGCTTTTCGTTTAAGAGCCGGTTCGTACTCGGAAATAAATTGTGTACCGATCGAATGTTCTAATTTCTGTTGGCGTTTTATTGCTTCTCTAATAACCTCTTCAGGAAAGCCCACCATTCTAGCACAATGTACACCATAACTGTTATCAGTAGCACCATCACGAATTTGATATAATGGTGTAATTGTGTTATCAGTTGCTACAGCAGTTACATGCAAATTATTGATACAAGAATGCATATCTGATAGACGTGTAATCTCATGGAAATGTGTAGCGAATAATGAGCAACATTTAATTTGTGTTGCTAGAGATCTAGAGATGATTAAATTAAAATTAGTTTTGGGTAATTTAGATTGTTGTGGAGAAATTACTCAGCAATAGCCCAAGCGATTCCGCAGCCGTCATAAGTGGAAGTGCCACGGCCTAATTCGTCGATTATCACTAGAGAATTCGAGGTAGCTGTCTGTACAAATCAAATTTTTATAATCCAAAGTTACAAGTAAAGCCCCCGATTTTGATGGTTTTTGGTATATTCGAGACCCTCCTATAAAGGCTTAAAATATTTTTCAAATCACCCATCAAGTAATGGGAGCTATGATCATTTAGATGAAAAACTTGGTCGATCAAAAATTATCAAAATCGGGCGCTTCAATTACAATATTGTCGAAATTAATGAAATTACTTTAATAATCGTTGAAGTCTCCATCATTTCCAACATAAAAGTCGATAAACCTTTCAATTGGCAATCGTCAGCGCCTACACGCGATAAAATAGCATCAACTATAGAAATTTCAGCATATTCACATGGTACTAAACAACCAATTTGTGCCATTAAAACACAAATACCAACACTACGTATATAAGTACTTTTACCACACATATTTGGACCTGTAATTATATGTAATGTTGTTTGATTTTGATCAAAATCCACATCATTCGGTATATAATTGATGTGATCTTGTTGTTCAATACACGGATGTCGTACTTTAATCAATTTCAATATCTTTGAACCTATTGGTAGTAATTTTGGACGTATGTACGGTATACGTGCTGTTACTGATACGTTAGCAAACGATACAAGAACATCAACTGCAGCTATATAGAAATTGAGAGTTCTTAAACTATCCCCATATCCGGAAGCAATATCGAAGATTTGCTCAAGTAAATTGCTTTGTTCTTCTTCATAATAACGTTTAATTTCGTTATAATCTTCATTTAAATTCTCTAATTGTTTAGTAGTAAATCGTACACCACCTTTAATTGTACTTAAAATTTGATATTTTGACATCGATCGTAACGATTGTTCGTTCATTAAAGTTACACGAAAATAATAACCGTATTGTTCATTATTTTCTAAACGGATAGTTTTCTCATCGACTGATAAATCATCAGCTGCATATTTCAATAATTTATTCATTTTCTCCTCAATTTTCAACTTGTTCTTATTAATCTCTAAAATACTCACATTATAAAACGTTTAATTCAAACAAAAACAGAATTACCTTGTAGTTTTTCATCGCAACTACTCTTCAATAAAAATTCACCCTTCTCAACCGAATCTAAATCGAGAGTTTCTTCAATCAATTCTTGATATTTAATCAAATCGGAATAAACACAATTGATTGGATCGATTAGTACAGTTTTAACGCAACCATTTTTGGTTTTTGTTAGAACGTCCATCAATTTTGGTACACTATCAACGATTTGATAAACCCGATGACAATCTTGAATTGTACCCTTCTTACTCGATAATTTCTTCGATAATAGCAACAAATCGGTCAGACGACTCAAACAATCCGAACGGATTTCTTCCCGAATTTCGGCCCGTTTCACCAAACATTCAACGATATCTAAACGTTCATTGATTAAATCGTAATCTTTTAATGGTTGTTTCAACCATTGTTCCAATAAACGTTTGCCTTGATTTGTAACACAAGTGTCTAATAATTTCAATAAACTAAACGATTTTGTTGAATTGCCCAATTTCGGTAGAATATTCAACGAATACAATGCGGCGTTATCTAAACGTACAAATCGATTCAAATCCAATTTACTGAGTTTGTATTGATTGTAATTTTGTTCATCTGAGATCAAATTAAGGAATTTTATTGCAGCATTTAAACAGTCCAATGCATCGACTAATTCACATTCGGGTAATAATAACGAGTTGCGTTGTTGTTTTTGTGGAAAGAACAATAATCGATCCAGATCTTGATGGATGTTTTTCGTTGAAAAATCACTCTTTTGCAATTTCGTAGTCGTTACATTATTTCGCTCCAACAGTTTATTCAATGTGATTAATTCGGCTGTTTCGCCCTCTTGTATTATGCATTCTTTTGGGCCAATTTGTGCAATTATACCTTCCAATTCTGTGTAACATTCATTATCTACAACTTCACAAATTTGGAATTTCAATTCAGTTGTACTGACACAAGCCACAGCAATTAACTATAATTAGAAAAGAAATTATGAAAACTTTAAAAGAAATAATAATAAAATCGACTCACGCGTCCTTTAACAATTTTAACAGCCATCACATAATTACTGAATGTAAATTTATCACCCTCGAATAGAATGTTTTCAAATTGTGATAAATTACCAGGTGAGCCTGTATATTGCAATATCCATTCGTTGATTTTATTCGTTTTTACATAAACTTCAACACGATATTGTTTAACTAATAATAGTTCACGGACATATTGTTCGAATTCTGGTAATCTTAAAACAATATAAGGTAATTTCGGCTCATCCCCCATATATTTCACGAAACTTTTCAAATATGCATAAGCAATTATTGCATCATTACCATATAATGTGTAAAAATCTGTATGGCTGAAGAAACGTAGAGTTGTAGCCGGTTTCTGTTGAAATAAAAACAAATCAATTTCTAGGAGAATATTCCCCAATTATTTCTAATTAACCACCAACAATCTTTATTGATCATTTCATATTGTTTATAAACCAAGTCTTTTATCTCCGACTATAAATTCTAATAGCAACTGCTATTATTTGGCTAGAGATTCGAGACATTTTGTGGTTTATAGAGCGCTCATTGGTGATTGTTATTACCAAAATTTTTAACTTTGTAGCTCATTTTTCTCCATCAAATGATCCCTAGAGACCCACTTGTAAATCCTTAAAATATTCCTCGAATTGCTCGCCAAACAATAGCAATTGTTATAAGAATTTATTGTCCGAAGTGAAATATTTAGGGGTTGTTTCAATCTTTTTGGTGGTAAATGGTATTTTTCTTTCAATTTAATAATTATCAAACCATTTATTAAGAGTGTGCTATAATATTGATTGGGGTTGGATGTTATCAATTGCTCTATTTACAAGAAATCTTTCAAAGAATTTTACGTAAATAAATTAATGATAATTAAAGTACGACAAAATATAAAACATTTATAATTTATTATTTCAACAATTCGCAGAATTATAAAATAAACTCTATAGAATGTCCCAATTAGGCTACACTTTTACAACGATACTACCACATTTGAAAACAATAAAAATTGAGATTCAATAATTGAAAATCAATTCAACAATTTCATTATGGGTGATAAATTTTTTACAATTAAAATTTCGATATAATGCAAAATATCGAAAGATTTTAAGAGAGGATATTGGGTATAAAATCATAAAATTAATTATTACTATGATCTAATTCGCCTTATCAAACGAAATTAATAATTTTCTGCATATTTTTCTTACAAATCTTACTCTTGACCTATTAAAATGATTAAGAATGAAAATATAAAAAAAATCGATTCATGATAATTAAACAAAATTGAGAATATTTGGAAAACTAATAGTACAAATATTTGTGTACACGAGCATAAAATAGAAAAAATACAAGTGGAAAGTTTATGACCTGTTGATAAAATTCATATAAAACTATGATAAATTGAAGAATTTTAACAATATTGAAATTAACATCTTTCAAAATTGGAACGAATTCATGATCTCGATAATTGTTTAAATTATTTTAAAGGGGGTGTTAAAATTCGAGCCTCTAAATACAGGAATTTCACACATAATTTGGAGAGACAGTTTAGTTTTTTTGACACCATTTGGCGAATTAAATTTCAAGAAATAAATCTTCTGTATTTCCCATAATCACAACTATTTAGTTGTTATTTTGTTAACGATAAATCAAAGGGTCAACTTGATAACTGGCGCATTATAAATGAAAACGAACGATATTTGAGATTCAGTTAACAAACAAAAATTGTAACGAACTCATTAAACGTGATAATAATCCAATTCTTATGGTTATCTAACTATTAAAGTAAGTTTGATTTATTTCTAATTAACAAGAAATTAATTGTTTTTAATTAATTAAAGGATATGAAGGTGGTAGTTTTCGCTACAATTTTGACATTAGTCAACTGTAAACCAAACGGTCTTTACCATGAAGAATACAATTATCGAAGTTCCTCATCTTCCTTCCATAACAACGAACTTCAACACCAAAAAGACGATGAGGGCTCTTATTCGAAACACGGTGATTTAGAGGGACGTATCCAACCGAAAATTAACGCCCGTGAACAACATTCCGAATATGTTAATCCGAAATTGAAGAGTCTCGGCTATAATAGTGCTGGATCAACTTATGGTCAAATGCAAACCGGACAACATTACGAGAATGTCTTCCAAAACGGTATGTTCAATCATGGGGGTGGTGTACTTCAAACTTATCCAAATAGTGGTTTAGCTGTTTCAAATTATGGTATTCAATCGCATTTACGTCAAATTTCCACACAAGTCCAACAACAATTAGCCCAACAATTACAAGAAGCTATAATGAATCAATATAGACAAACTTCAGCATATTCGAATAGTTTAACACAACAACAAATCGAAGCGGATCGACGTATCTTAGAAGAGGAATTAAGACGGAATGTTTCCTTAAGTTTACAAGACGCTATCCGGATGCGTTACGGTACACAAGCTGTACGTGGCGGTATGTCTTACAGTTTAGTTAATGGCCGTTTAGAACCAACGGCCAATTATAATAATCAAGAATTATCCGATTTAACTCGACAATTAGAGAATGATTTAATTCGACAATTAAACGAAGGTGTTCGGAGTTATTATCATACAACAACAACAAGCCATCGTGTTACCTCAGTTAAACAACACCAAACTAATAATAATTATAATTATCCAACATATCCGAGTAATTTACAATTAATACCAGAACCACAACCAAGACCTTTACCATTACCAGAACCCCAACCACGACCGCTACCAATGCATTTTGAACCGACTAGAGTTGATTATGGTCCAGTTGTACCAAATCCTGATTCATTAACAACGATAGCAACACGTGTACAACACGATTTAAATGAGCATCTTAATAAAATTTTAGAAGATACAAGACAACGTTACTTTTCAACACATTCAACACAATATCAACAAAATTGGGATTATATTTTACAACAATTAGAAAATGATTTACGCAATAATGTAACACATCAATTTAATTTACAATTGCACCAACAACCGCAACGTTTTAAAATGGAAGATTTCGAGAATTATAAACGACAAATTGAGACTAATTTAATAACACGATTGAATCGTGATTTTAATGCACAACGCGATAATTATCTACGTACTCATACATCGACTACAACAACTAATATTGGTGGTGTTTATGGGGTACGTCCGAATTATTATCCGAATGTTAATAATTATGGTAGTGGAATTAATCAAGAAGAATGGGCAAATATCCAACGGCAAATCCATGATGATTTAACAAGACAATTACAAGTGGCTTTAATGCGCCAAACCCATCATAATTATCAAGGAAATTCGCTTGATAATTTCAATTATAATACAATGTTACAACAATTAACAGATGAATTAAATCGTAATTTAACACAACAAATTGAATATCGTTTACGGCAACATTACGGACATAATTTCGCTGTTGGACAACAATACGATACACAAATGGCTCAATTGAGGAATCTGCTAGAGAACGATCTACAACGGCAATTACGACAAGGCCTCCAACAATATTCACAACATTATAGTTGGAGTTCATCATCGTCATCGTCATCGGGGGCTTCAAATATTAAAAATTATCGTCCAGTACGCGGATTTGAAACATTCTCGATGCCTTTAAATAATCCCGATTGTATGATGGGTGATGATCCATCCGTTTATCAACAAGAAGAACAAAACGATGATTTAACACAACAATTAGAAGATCAGGATTTGACACAACAACTTGAAGATTTCGATTTAAATCAGAAACAATCAGAACAATTACAACAATTGCCAGAAAAGCCACCGAAAAGTCAAAAATTGGAAGATTTGAGTGATGATCAACAACAACAAGAAATATTTCCACAATCACCCGGTACTTATCTTTCCCGTCATCATCATCATTTTTCTAATCATTTACAACAACAAAATCGACCGACCATACGATTTGTCAAGAAATATTACATTATTGATAGTGACGGGACAAGAAAACAAATCGATGAGACTCAATTTTTGAAACATTTAGAAATTTCGAAACATCTTACTCAAGATTCTAAAGATGCTTTAAAATTCTATATTGGTGATAATTTTGGACATAATGTTGAAATATTACCGGAACAACAAAGCGATATACAAACATTATTCCATAAATGGTTTCAAGAATTATTGAATATTAATTCAAATCGACAAATTCGAAAAAGTTATTACATTGAAGATCAAAACGGCCGCCAGAAATTGCTTAATGAGGCTGAATTTCAAGAGTATTTACAGAAATTCCGTAACGGTAATCTACATATGACTTATAAATTCTATCAAACTGATAATCGTGGATTTAGAACGGAAGTAAATCCGTATACGTTAAATTTAATTGGTCAAACTTCCGTTTCTAGAAAATATTACGTTATCGATAGTGACGGAAGACGTCGTGAAGTTAACGCATCGGAATATCAACGATTATCAGAAAGACCAAATAGTATAGTTTCTAGTTATACAAATCGACGATATTATCGTATTGATAGCCAAGGAAATCGCCAAGAAATCCAGCCAGGACAATTAAACCAGCAAAATCAATTAACAGATTCAGAATTGAAAGCTTTAGAGCCAGGCTTTGTAACAAAACCGCAATCACAACTTGGACAAAATATTGATGATTCTGATTTAACTCAACAAACACAAAAACCAGGATTTGGACAAAGTATTGACTTTACACAACAAATTCAACAAAATAAACCTCATTCTGGTAAATTAGAGCAATTCGAATTCGGACAAGAAGTAGACGATTCAGATTTAACTCAACAAGTACAACAGCCTGAATTTAGTAAACCGCATTCAGGTAATTTACAACGGCCAGAATTTGGTCAAGAAGTTGACGATTCAGATGTGACCCAACAAGTCCAACAACCCGATTTTACTAAGCCACATTCTGGTAAATTACAAAGACCTGAATTTGGACAAGAAGTTGATGATTCTGATTTAACACAACAAGTACAACAGCCTGTTTTTAATAAACCACAATCGGGTAATCTTCAAAGACAGGAACAATTGGAATTTGGGCAACAAACAGAAGATTTAGATTTAACCCAACAAGTACAACAACCTGATTTTGGTAAACCAGAAAGACTTCAACAACCACAATTGGAATTTGGACAACAAATTGATGATTCAGATCTAACACAACAAGTCCATCAACCCGTTTTCAATAAACCGAATGCAGGTAAATTATTACAACAACCAGACGATGAAGATTTGACTCAACAAGTCCAACAGCCTGTTTTCAATAAGCCTCAACGAGGTAGATTACAACGGCCCGAATTTGGACAAGAAATCGACGATTCAGATCTAACTCAGCAAGTACAACAGCCTGATTTTAGTAAACCACATTCAGGTAATTTACAGCGGCCAGAATTTGGACAAGAAGTTGATGATTCAGATTTGACCCAACAAGTGCAACAGCCTATTTTCAATAAGCCTCAACGAGGTAGATTACAACAGCCCGAATTCGGACAAGAAATCGATGATTCAGATCTAACTCAGCAAGTACAACAGCCTGATTTCAGTAAGCCACATTCCGGTAAATTACAACGGCCAGAATTTGGACAAGAAGTTGATGATTCAGATTTGACCCAACAAGTTCAACAACCTATTTTTAATAAGCCTCAAAGAGGTCGATTACAACAGCCAGAATTTGGACAAGAAGTAGAGGATTCAGATCTAACACAACAGGTACAACAGCCTGATTTCAGTAAGCCACACTCCGGTAAATTACAAAGGCCAGAATTTGGACAAGAAGTTGATGATTTAGATCTAACTCAGCAAGTACAACAGCCCGATTTTAGTAAACCACATTCAGGTAATCTCCAAAAACAAGAACAATTAGAATTTGGACAACAGACAGAAGATTTAACTCAACAAATACAACAACCTGATTTTGGTAAACCAGAAAAATTACAACAGCCACAATTAGAGTTTGGGCAACAAGTCGATGATTCCGATTTAACACAACAAGTCCAACAACCTGATTTTAGTAAGCCACAATCTGGAAAATTACAACGTCCAGAATTTGGACAAGAAGTAGACGATTTGGATTTAACACAGCAAGTACAACAGCCTGATTTTAGTAAACCACATTCAGGTAATTTACAACGACCAGAATTTGGGCAAGGAATCGACGATTCGGATCTAACCCAACAAGTACAACAACCCAATTTTGGTAAACTTCAACAATCCGAATTAGAATTTGGTCAACAAATCGACGATCTAACACAACAAGTTCAACAGCCACACTCGAGCAATTTACAAATGGAATTTGGACAACAAGTCGATAATTCTGATTTAACCCAACAAGTCCAACAACCGATTTTCAATAGACCACATTCGGGTAATCTTCAACGACAAGACCAATTAGAACTCGGTCAACAAACACAACAAATTTATAGAACTCATTATAGACGACCAGTAAGTGGTTCATATCATCGACAACAAGTTCAAACAACTGGAAATTTGGAATTTGGACAAGAAATTGATGATTCCGATCTAACACAACAAGTACAACAACCGAATTTCGGTAAAATTCAAGATATAAGAACCAATAATCTTGAAAATCAACAAGTTGAAGATAATTTCGATCAACAACAATCACAAAAACAACAAACTTTCGAACAACCGATAGAACCGCAAATTTCCAATCAACAAAACAAAAATCAAAATCAACGTTTATTAGAAGCCCAACAAACATCACAACAATTAATCGACGCGCTTCGAAACAATTTAGAAGATAGTTCTCGACATATGGTTTATGTGCCACGGCCTGTTTATAGTACTTTAGATATAGACGGCCAACAATTTCAAGTACCAGTAGGTACCACCCGACACATCTCACAAACTAGTAGTACTGACGCGCATTATAAACCATCAACTCACATTAATCTAAATTATCAAAGTCCATATAGACATCCCAGTTCTGGTTCTAATAGTCAATACACTTTTTCAACTTATGGTAGAAGTCAATCGCAATATTCTTCCGGGGCAAATTCAAATCAAGATGAACAATTAATTGGGACAGAAATACCGACTGAAATTGAATTAACAAATACCGCTAACACTGGAATAAAAACAAAGATTATTGATCAAAATAATCAGAAACAACAAGAAATTGAGGATAATGTTACTGAAGCTGCAACAACAACAGAAGCGCCTGGTTTTTGGAAACGATTAGGCAGTAAGGTGAAGAGCAAGGCACAATCAATTCGTGAAAGTATCGGTTAGACATTAATTATAATTTAATCAAACCCACTTTATGTTTAAGTTAATTTAAGTGTAGAGTTGTAAAATTGAATAAATTCAAATTTATACAATAATGTGTTTAAGGACTTACTTCAGGAAGACTGTTGTAGTAGTTTATGAAGCCCCGTTGTTGTTTTATATCTGGAATATCGATTTTTTTAATTACTAAACTGTTTACAATGATAGAAAATTGAGGTTATGTTAAAATTGTTATAACAATTGGAGTAATTGTACAATATTTGATAAATTACCTAAATTTAGAGCCTCCACCGGTTCTCTTAACGACATAATTATAAAAATCTTTTTTAAATATAATTAAAAAGTTATAACTGAATTCTTCTTGAAATAAGGTTAGGGCGCCAAACTCAATTTGAAGGATCTGTCAAATTATTACCAACTATAATCTACAAAAACCCCAACAAAATTGTTATTTATAGTAACCTGTAGTTATTTTGTGGTAAGCTATAGTTACCGTATATCACATACTAGAATCAAGCCGCATTTCTAACCTTACTTTTCTCTATTTAGTATTGTTTATTGTTTTGAAAAGAAAGATGAGTTTCCTTTGTTGTTACCCCCATTGTAATAAAAGATACAGTAAATCCGGTAATTTAAATTTCTTTTCATTTCCGAAAGACGAGAAAAGGTGAGTCTTAAAATATTTTCCATAAACATTTACTATTCGTTTTATTTTCGTTTGAAAGGTTCTCATTATGGATAGAATTGATAAATCGGCCGGATTTGAAGGATTTGGAAGTGGCCAGACGTTCGTCTAAACGAGTATGCAGTCGACATTTCGAACCGTGTATGTTTGCTGGTTATACAAAGAGTCGATTGAAATCGTACGCATATCCCATCGCTTACGACTCTAAACCGGCCCAACTGCCTACAATAAACGATACAATCATGACTGTTCCACCGACAGAACCCATCGGTAGTTCAAAACACAATTCTCTTTATTATAATAATGTTAATTATTATTTTTTCGATTGAATTATAGATCCATTCGTTGATACTTATGTGGGGAATAATCGAAGAGATTACGGTACACAAACGCCGAAAATGCTATTGAAACACATAAAAATCGACGAGGGAGATTTCAAGAATTATTGTAAACGGAATTTCAATGAATCGATAGCAAATTTACTAATTTCGATGTATCATTTCAAAGAAAACAAGGAGAAATTCCAACAATTCGCTCTAATATTGTATTCGTTTGATCGAAAATTATACAGATTCGTTAAGAAACTATTGGATTTACCACCAAGGCAAGCATTATTTAAATTTATAAACCAATGGGAAATCTATGGTGGTTATAATAACCCATCGTTGAAAGCATTGAAAATGAAAATCAATCTATTCAATGATAAATCGAAATTGTGTATTCTATTAATCGATCGACTACCATTAAAACAATTTCTATTCTACAATATCAGTCGTGATAGAATTATCGGATTGCATGAGAGTTCTTTTCATAAATTTCTACCAGGCAATACGGTTTTAGTGTTTATGTTGAGGGGGATTTACTCGAATTGGGAACAATTAGTTTCGTATTTTTTCATTAATAATCGTTCTCTTATTTACGATATTCACGATATTGTTGTTAATGTTATTGGGAATCTTCAAAATTACGGTTTGAAGATTAAAGCAATTGTAACGAGCCAAAAATCGATTTTTTATAAATTCATCGATATTACCAAAATCTCCTTAGATAATCCGTTTATTACTGTAAATAATGAAAAGATTTATTTTATGTTTAATATTTTATCACTATTGAAATCGATCAGGAATTGTTTTTTAGAGTATGCGATCCAAATTAGAGACAATTTGATCGATTTCAAATACATTGAAGAGTTTTACGAGAAAGATAAAACACAAAAATGTCGAATTGTGCCTATTTTAACGGATTGTCATTTATATCCATCGAAAATTGAAAAGAAACAAATCAAAATAGCCTCAGAATTGTTTAGTAATGAATTAAATATCGGTTTGAGTACTTATATCGCTTTTAATAAATTACCAAATCAAGCTAATGCTACAATTGAGTTTATCGCACAAATTAATGAATTATTTAACTTGTTTTATACACCAAGTAATACTGAATTGTGTAAAAACGTTGATTTTTTATTGCGAATCTTAGAGATGTTTATGGATATGAAAATTTTAGACGTTTATTGCGAGAATATCACGTCTGGTTTGAGGTTTATTAAAGCGTGGCAAATTACTTTAAATTCTCTACTTTATATCTGTTATGATCTGCCAAATGAACGGCTAGACGGCCACCAATTCACAATGGAAACGATGGAGAAATTTTTCAAAGATATTCGAAATCAGTATGGAAATAAACCGACGCCTATACAATTTTATAATTCGTTTCGCAAAACGTTCGGTTTGAATTATTTAAAATCCACTAAAAATACGAGTTTCATTAACAATTTCGATGGATTATTGTTGTATTTTTTGGAAGATACCTCAAACATTCCATCTCAAACAGATGGGTGTTTATCGCCACTTTCTATCGATTATCGCGATTTTTATCCGCCTGAACGGAACACTTTAACTTATCTACTTCGATATTTCTCAACGAAAATCTCGACAAAACACACCTGTATTGATTGTGAGAAATATTTCAAACAACAACAAGTTTGCGAATTATCATTGTTGCAATATTATTTAACTTATAAGAATTCGGTGAATTTCACAAAACGATCACCAATTGAATTTTTAGCCTATATCGAAAATTTGGATGATATGTTTTGTAATTTATTTCCACGATTAGCATTAGATTTCAATGTAATTGAACGTATCAAACAATATTTGATTAGTGTTGAATTTTCAAAGCCATGTAAAGATTTTCCATTGGATACATTTTTATTGTTTTTTATCCGATGCCGTATTTATTATACATTAAAACTAATTAATAATAATTTTAAAAATTCTAAAGATGACACGATTAAAATTCGACGATTATGGGAATAGATTTTTTGTAATTTTGAAATATGAAAATAAAAATGTTCGAATTTGGCGCCTGGATTTTATGCAACTCTAAATACACTTCATTTGTACAAGTGCGCAACTGAATAGAGAATTTATTTTCTTACGTTTGGCAGAACTGCGAAAATGTCTATATTGCCGCGAATTTTGCTAATTTAAAAATAAAATAATGAATAATTCTAGAAAATCGAGATGTTTACAATTAAAATTATTGATTTTACGTGAAAATTCGATTTCTATTATTTGAAAGTGATATCTGTTGTGCTTATCGCGTACATCTTTTTTTAATTAACAAATCTTACGTTTAATTTTTGGGAACCAATTGATTATTTATACACTTTGATTATAAATCACACATTATTTATTAATTTCTACTTATAATTAACGATAAAATTATATATAAATCCTAATTTCTATTTATTGTTGGCGTTTCTTTTGAATTTTTCCAATAAAGCGTTACTTTCATGCGATTCGGGGAATAATTTTTTTCGTTCTGCTTCTATATCGCCAATCCAATTATCCCTAGAAAAATTCCAGAAATTAAAAAACATAACCTTATTCAATAATTTGCAATACTTATAAACAAGTCCAACTGTTACTATTCCCAAGAAACTTCCAAACAATAATGGAAAACGCAATAATGTCGATAATGGAATTGGTCGTTTCATTTTAATTCCCCAATTCTGTTTTCCGGGATAATTTTATTGTTTAAATATCGATAAAATACAATATTGTTTAAGAGGTTATGGACAACTAAATGTAGCTCTCTTAATATATAGACAAATTTTAAGATTAGCATTCATTGTCTGAAATTATCGCAATTTTCAATCAATATTCATAGAGAAGACGGTATTTTTAATGATTCATAATTTTAATGATTGATTTTAATTAAAACAACCCTACGCAGAAAACAACCCCAATTAGTTTTGCTTGTTTTTTTTTGTTCCAGGGACAAAAGTCAAGGGTAACCAGGGTAACATATCGCAACTAACCAATCACATAAGGCAACATAGACGGTTGGCGGCGGCGCCGTTACTTGTTAAATGGGCGCTATCCCCCTTCAAGATTTCTGTAGATGTGTGCGTTTATTTGTGTAAAAACGTGTACGTATATGAAACAATGTTTGTGTTTGTGTTTGTGTAATCGACAGTATTGCTGCTTTGCGAAAGGGTAGTGCGTTATCAGTTCGTAGTGGTAGTGCTGGTGGTGGTGGTGGCCGGCCTCGTTGATGAGCCCCTGCAGGGGCCATGGGGCAGGCCGAAAGTAGAGAAGACACTGATGATGATCCAGAAAAATTTCCATCCATTTCCAGACATACATCAATTAATTTCGTAAGTGGATATTTTGCTAATAATTTAAACAAACGGAAAAATCGAAAATAAAGGGATAATTGTATTAAAATTACCCCCTAGAATCACCTTTAGAAAATAATATTAAATTATTCTCTTATAATCACCACTATTACAAATAACTATAGGGGTTATCAGAGGAATGATGCAATTCTGATTAGGGCTAAATCAAAAATGACGTTGTTTTCCACATTCGTAACGCTAACGTTATTTGGAAACTACGCATGTGCACAATGTTGATTAAGAATTGAAATTATTGTCAACTGTAAATTTATATGTGACGGTACATAATTAACCATTACCGTATTGCCTCAATAATCGATAGAAACGAACCTTAATTAAATTATTGCGGCAAAACTATGATAAATGATGGAATTTTCACAATATCGCCAACAATATTAGCGTCATTACCTAACGTAATGCAATTTATCCTCAATTGGCTTCCAATGCTTCCAATGCAATTTATCCCCACAGACGGCTTCTATTTGTGTAGTATCGTAACTTAGTTCACACTTTATTAAATTTCATATTTGTCAATGATAACGTTAACTGCCTGTTGCGGAAATCCACAGTGGTGTATTGTTGGTTGCATACAATCGTATTTTCCACGAATTTTATAAATTCGCTAATCTATTGAACTTTAAACTTATGTTTATTTGATTTATAGAACAATATTAGACAATTTCCTGATTATTATAAGATAAGTCTTATCACAAAATGTATAATATTTTATAATTTATAAATCGAGAATTTAATTACATTATTGATTGTTTATTTATTTATATTTTTGTTGTAGGTCGTGTTTTTTGTATTTTATTTCTTTAAAATTTGTTTAAATTGTTGATTTGAACGCGCTAAATTTTCCAACTTTTCCCCACTTGTAAAAATCAAAGTCAGCTGATTTCCACTTTATAGATCTACCATAACGATTTAGTAATCAATGAATCATCAGGGACAGCGAATAAGTACCGTAAAAATAACCTTAAAATTAAGGCTTTTTCCATAATAAAACTGTAAGAACTTCAATTTTAATGGAATTTTTACGATAATCATCGCTAATTTATTATTGTGTGGCGCCTTTTACGATTAATTATTGTTCATTTGCTTGACAGACGAATATTTGTGTGTGTGTTTAAATATAACAACGATTTAATTGATATGGTAGATATAGAATCGCGCAGTTTCTGTTGTTGCTATTGTTGTTGTGTTGTTGTTGTTGTTGTATACAGATTAGTTAAATTTATTTAACGCACACACACAGTTTTGCGCCAATAACTTAGTCGTCGATTAAATGTGGAAGGTGTATAAGTGGTGACCATCTGGGTATACCACGTGTAAGTGACAATTACACATACACATCGTATTGTACCGATACAGAACAGATAAACGTTGGAAAAATGAGTGTTAAAATTATTAAAGCTGGCCAATATCCATTTTCGTGATAATTTCAAATTTCTCGTTGATAATTTTTTTTTTAACTCATAAAAACTTGTGTATTATTTTATTGTGTGGTTGTTGTATTTGTTGAGTGCGTAGTGCGCCGCGACGCTACTTCCATTAGAGAAAATTTTAAGTATCTTTAATTTTGGGGGAGGTGGAAAATTGCCAAAAAAAAAAGACAAACTCAAAAAAACCCAGTAAACTCTACAAGGAATGTCTAATTCAGATTTGGCCAGAACGGTACGCCAACCTCGTTCAAGAAAAATCAGCAGGGTATGATTTTTTTTGTTAATTTGTTTTTAAATTAATCTGTGACGGTTTTAAAGTTGCGGTCTTTGTTGTAATAAAATTTGAAATTTTTGTGTTCGACGACCCCATCGATCATTCTAATTGTAACCGATGATTTCATTTCTTTGTTGGTGTTCTTTTGAAAAATGTTTGTTTATTAAATAAATTAACAAGAATTTTATAGATAATTAGTAACATTTAATTCTATTTAGCGCAATAGATGAGAGACAGTTGAGCTAATGGAAGATTTCTTAAATTATTTAAATATTCTCATATCAATACTAATTATCACTATTATTACATTTTAAATAGAATAATTATTTAGATTTTTTTACGATTACGTAAGTTAGATCTTGTTGTTAGTGGTTTAGCCGGCCTTGAAATAGAAGCGAAATCTTTTTAAATTTAAAACATCATCATCAACAAATGTCAGTATAACGTTTTTAACCGCCTTCAATGTTCTGAATTTTTGCAATTTTTCTCCACAATTCGTTCTAATATTTGTTTGTTTGTTTATTTATTTGATATCATTTATAAATTCCTCTTTGTATTCGTTATCAATTGTTTGATAATTGTTTAAATAATCATCACGTGGCTTTTTAAAAGAATTCGCAAACTGTATGAAATTATACGCGAACATAAATTCTTGCAATAATTCATATTTCCATATTATTTATATCGCGATCGTGGCCCATTCGACGTTGAAAAGTTGATGAAATTTTAATTATAACTGTGATGTTTTTTTGAACTACCCCACTTTTTGTGTAAATATTTAATTTTTGTTGAAGTTTTATTGTTGTTTTCATCAAGTCGATGGCCCTTCGAATGAATTTCAAATTAAAAATTATGTTCCAATTAATGAATTCGTTTTGTATTTCTTTATGATAGCTCGCGGGAGGATTTCGATACAATTTCATTCAACTTTCAAGTGTTTCAAGTGTTCGGCAGGATGTGAAAATTAAATTGTCATCATACTTCGTTTCACTGTAACCTTGATAGTTTTCCGGTTTATATCTAGAAAAAAATGTGCTGTTTTTCTTAAATTGTCTCTACTAATAAATTGATTTATGATATAAGAAAACTCCATTTTATATCTTGCAGGAATAAAAATCGATTTTGCTATTTCTAAAGAGGTGTTATTACCCGTTTTGTCTCTCGAGGCATAAAGTTTTATAATAAACGACCGAAGTTTTTCGGTAGAAATTGTAATAAGAAGAAAAACAAGCATCATTAAACAGGTTAATAATCGCAAGTCTCGAATTTGTACCGAAAAATTGAGAAATCCGGTCTGTTTTGTTTTGTTCTTGATTTATTTTTGGGTGGAATACAACAAAAATTGTTCATTTTGTTGATATTGTGGATGTTTCTTGATTTCTAAAATACTCTGCGTCTGTTCGAATTTAGTTAACTTGGCTTTATAAGAATGAATTTAGGTAAAAAACGAGTTATTTTCAGTTTAGTAGTCGTAACGTACAAATTAGTTAGAATTTCCAAAACTTTTCATCAATTTTCCGGAAAATTAACCATTTGATTTGAAAATTTCGTGCACATTTGGAAAGCTTTTTTAATTTGCTCCATACTGTGTAAAAACTATTAAAAAATAAGCAGTATTGGTAAAGTTATGAGGGAAAATACAAAAAAATATGCTTTACATTTCCTTCTGTAACTCTAACTACATCCGAATTTCCAAAATTGTATTCTTTTTGGTTTATTTTTGGGTGTAATACAACAAAAGTCGTCGATTTTATTGAAATTTCGGACGTTTCTTGATTTCTAAAATTTTATCAATTTGGCTTTATAACTGTGAATTTAGCTTAAAAAACCGAATTATTTTCAGTTTTAGTAAGTGTACCTGAATCATTTTCAATTCAAATCTTTCAAATTCTTAACTTGAAGTGTTGACAATAATTCAGTAGACGAGCTATATTTGTATAAATTAAAAATTTATTTCGTTTTCAGATAACTGTTGTCCTTTTCGTATTTTTATTTTAATTTTGTAATCAGAGAAAATTAAGATTCATTATACCTACATGTGGATGTGGGAAATTTTTAGATACATTTTTGCTTTATTTTTGTTAATATTCAATATGCGTAAATGTTAAAAGAAAACACAAAAATTCACCTTAACGAGTGATTTATATTTTATTATTTTTCTTCATTTACCATTCTACTAATAAATTATTAAGTCTTTAAATATTTAAAACATTATCATAAATAAAGATGAAACAAAAACGAAAATATTGTGTGATTGATATATTAAAGCAATTTTGTGTCGTTTTTCAATCAATAATCTCAAAAGAAATCATTTATTTTACAATTAATGCAAGAAAATAGTTAAAAACACTCATTTTGATGCGTTTATACATATCTATAAATAACATAAAATTTTCAAAAACAATAGTTTTGCATTACACGAAATTACAATGTACTCCTAATTATAAGTGAAATAAATTGATAAGATTATCAAAGATCAAATTTTAATGAATTTTAAATGTAAAACAAGCAAGCAAACAAGCAATTAACCGTTTCTTATCATTGACAATTGTGTAAAATATGAATAGAACTACCAGAAAACTAGAATTATCCTAGATTTTTAAGTTGTTTGTTTCTATCCCCATTTGATTACGATTCAATAAATGTAATTGACGCCTGTTGATTACTTAATAAATAAATAAAAAAATATTTTTATCTTGATAATCCTTAATATTATAGGACTCAAGTGTAGGTATTGCTGTGTGTGTGTGTGTGTGTGTGTGTGTGTGTGTATGTGAGTTTAATATAAATTTAAATGATAATTACAGTATGTTGTGTACCTTTTATCAATTGAATTTTAATTGGAATACATAGGTACTTGAGATTTTGTACTAATTTTTTCTTTTAATTTAAAAATTAATATTTGTTATAGATAAAAATTATTTGTTGGAATAAATTAAAATTCAATCATATAATCAATAAACAGTGATACTTGATAGATAAACTCGAAATTTTTCACAAAAGATATTCGTATAGAATTTCAGTTCAACTTTAGATATGCTTGTGTATTATAGACATTTTAATTATAATAATTCAATTAATTTTGCCTATCTCTAATTAGTTTTTATATTAGCTGATCAATTCAATTATGGTGAGTTATTTTATTTACAGAATCTATATTCATATTTCTTGGAAAACAAATTTTTATTCAAAATACTTCAATAATTGTGTGATTTATACAATAATTAGTTATAATAGTTAATGAAACCATATTTAAAAGCACGATCACATGTCGAATACAGTCGTCTCAACAATATCTGAATTTTTCCAGTGTGATTTACTCGATACTAATTGTTACGTATTAGGAAAATTTTGTTCCATTAACTAAATAACACGTAACTGTACACTTGTGTCTAGTTCAAACCAGTCTAAATTCAAAGATGTACGGTTTTCGTTTGAGAATTCCCTAATTATTGATGAATCTTGGGAAAATTCTTCAAAACGCATGACTTGAGTTTTCTTCAAGTTTTTTTGGCAACTAGCCAGACTATGAAATTTTCAAGAAAATCTCCCAAAAATATCCATCGAATTATCAATATTTACAAAGTAAATCAACCAACGATCGTCGAACTCTCGAAAATAAAAGAACCAAAATTGTTGAACTTTGTGAATTGGTTATACAAAGAGAACGTTCAACTTGCCAATATTGCCAACAATATAATAGCTAATTTTTATTCAAACTAATCTAACACACACATGACAATGATCGGATGTCTCAAGTTCAAATGTATGTACTTTTCTCGATTCATAAATTATATTAAAATTTACATGTTAGATTTTTTTGTTATTCTTTATATAAACACAAATAAATTATTTTTTGATAGGATGATTTATAATAAAAGCAGAGCGTCTAGATGCATAAAAAATCAATTTAGGACAATTATCGTTGAGATTACGTCAGAAATATCTTCTATTTTTTTAAGCGAATAGTACTCCATTTTTCTGTTATCTCAAATATCGTTAGAAACTTTCGACAATTTCAACGAATTTCAAAATAAACCCTACCACTAATTCTATAATTATTTTATCGGTGGAAAGTGTATAATATGGTTTTCTAATACTGATTTTTCTCGATGGGAAAACTGTCCCCTTTTCTGCAATCTCCCACCATATTAAGTTTCAATGAAACTAATTTTTATTTCATGCAAATCTATATAAACGTTCACTTTCTATAAAAATAGTTGTTTGTATGTGGAAATTGTCCATTATGATAATAGGACCTTGGCCTGTTAAATTTCATTGCTATCTTTTGGGAAATTTAATAGAAGTTTCATTATAAAAATAACAATTAAATTGGTGAAAATTGTAATGATTTATCCAAAAATGGCTCCAAATCGATAGAATTTTGTTCGTTTTATCGATAAGTAGGTTTATAGGTTGATTAATTTCAAGGTAATAATTAGCAATTGCAAAAGTTTAATCGTTTTAATTAATTTACATTGTTGCTATTAGTTTATAATTTGATTTACTACAACTAGAAATATCCCTAAGGGCTCATTTTTAAATCTTGAGTATTTTCTATGGGATATTCTGTATTTACGGGGTTTTATCAATACTAATTCGCCATTTTATAAAATTTTCATATTATCATTTGAACAAATGAATGTAATAGGATAATAGCATGAGATGTTGGAAATAGATTGAAATGTTCCCATACAATTTTATTGAATCATTTAATTTGAATGGAAATGAGACTAGACGTAATTTTTGTTTTATAAACTGCTAGTTGTTGATGTTAAATTAAATTAAATTAAAAATTCAAGGATATTTTCGGCGAATGATTAAATATTCAACTATTCAAAAAATTAATAAAACATTTTTTTATAACTAGACCTATCCCTTTATTGAATATTACAATTATATTAACGCCCTATATCTTTTCCAATAAAATTTGTTCAAGTGTAAACAAAACAATAGCCAATATCCAGGTGTTATTTGTGTGTGTGTGTGTGTGTGTGTGTAGAGAGAGAAAAACATCCATTTCATCTCTAAATACGTTGAGAAAAATCGATAATACCAGGTGATAACTGTACATACAATAATTATCGTTGTCATCTTGTTTTTCTAAATTTATGTTTTCTAACAATCAAATTTACGATTAGAAATGATTGAATCTAAACATAGTAACATGAATTTATTCGGTTCGTTATGTGCCGCTTATTGAAAAATCAATAGAATTAAAACACACGTGAACCATTCATGATTTTATTTATTGAAATAATTCTGTTTAAATTGGCGAAATTCACTTTTGTTTTGCGATCTAAAAATTTCTGTTTGATTATACTTCGATTGAATGACTTGACCGTAATTTGATTTGTGTACTTTTTCTGGGACAACAAGGTTCTATAAACAATTGTTGTTTTTGTTTTTTTTTTTGAAATTACGTTAGTTAAAACTAAAAATAACAACATTAAAAGCATTTATTACTAGTTAAAGTTTTTTAAATTATTTTTATCAGTTACTGGGAGAAATGGTTAACGTTTGACGTTTGTTTGATTGATTTTTTAACGGCTATTTTATACAGTGCTGGTCTAGGCCATTTTGGCCCCGGTAGAGATTCAAAAACTCACATTAGGTCTTCACTGATGTGGCAAATGCTAATGTTTAATCAACGGTTATTTTCTAATGTCCGAAACGGAATTAGAAAGATTTCTCGGATTCTTCTTAAAACTCTTTTTCTAATACTATTTTGTTTATTTCCAAAAACAGTTAAATATTGGTATTGTTTTGAAACTAAATCGAGAAAAGATGCAATACAGGCCGTTTAATTTTTGACAATTTCTCGGAAAATTAGCAACTTAATTGGGATATTTCGTGAATTTTTGGAAAGTGCTTTCTGTTTTCTATAAACTCTGTCAAAATTAATTGAAAATAAACAACATTGGTCAAGTTATAAGGAAAAATTTTAAAATTTTCTAAAATATAACACAGAAACATGCTTCAAAGTTTCCCTCTGTAAGTCAAAATTTAAACGGAATTTTCTCAAAAGAAAAAAGTTCTTAGATCCACTTTGAAATGCTCTTTATGAATCTGTTTTAAATTTCGTGATAATTCCAAAAATAAACGAGGTATCGTTTAATTAGTTTTCGTATTTAAATCTAAATTCAAAAGGCAATGGCGGTGGGTCTTGGCGGAAACCTTCTCTTATCCTCCCTATCTAGTCCGGGCCTGATCCAAAGTATGGATTTTACAGTTTCACATCGGAAAATGTCACAATTTCCTAGACAATCATCTGAAACAAATTTAACAGATATGTATGTTGATTTTGAGGTTTTTCTCTTTTGTAGACTGATAGTGAAGTGGCATGCGAGGAGGCCGCCCGTTTAACAGCCGCCGAACAAGAAGAAACCGATGATGATGCCTTATCATACTGTGATTACCACGATTTACCACCACCACCGGACGGTGGTTATGGATGGGTTGTGGTATTCGCATCATTTATGTGTAATATGATTGTCGATGGTATAGCATATACGTTTGGTATATTTTTAACAGCAATGGTTGACGATTATGGTGAAAGTAAAGGGAAAACAGCATGGGTTGGTTCATTATTATCAGGAATGTATTTAAGTGTTGGTCCTGTTGTTAGTGCATTAACGAATAAATTCGGGTGCCGGGCTGTTTGTATTGCTGGTAGTATCATATCAACAATAGCATTTGCATTATCAACAGTATGTCCAACTGTTAATTGGTTGATGTTGGTTTATGGTTTTCTCGGTGGTATTGGTTTTGGTTTAATTTATTTACCAGCAGTTGTATGTGTTGGTTATTATTTTGAAACGAAACGTTCTTTAGCTACCGGTATTGCCGTTTGTGGATCAGGTGTTGGTACATTTGCATTTGCACCATTAGCCTCAATATTATTACAAGAATTCGGTTGGAAAGGTGCAAATCTAATATTAGCCGGTTTAATATTAAATTGTGTATTATTTGGTGCATTAATGCGCCCATTAACTTATCCCAAAGAATCAAATACTCAACCATTATTACAAAGAATGGCTGAAGAACGACGTATACAAATGGAACGTGGTAGTATTGGTGGTTCATATTTTATGGTACAATTACCAGATGGTACAATGGAGAAACGTTTAAAACAACCATTAAATATTGATCCTGGTGTACATTCTAGTTTAAATTTAGATCAATTAGCACCAGGTACACCAATAACACCAATACCAACAGTACCAACATTGCCAACAATAGCTGAAGTTAAAGTACAAGAACAAAGTGGTAGTTCTGGTTCACCAAGTCCACGTGCTAGTGCTGTTGAAATACGTCCAAGTGTTGTTAAAAATCCACGTTTAGATGAAATCCGACAACAAGATGGACGTATTCGACGTGATTCTGGTGGTAGTGGTGATGTTAATAATACAACAAATGAATCATCGAAATTACCAAGGAATGCTAGTCAACCGGCTATGAGTACACATGTACAAGGATTACCGAAGAATGGTTCTGTACCGACATTTGATCGTATACGTAAAACATCAGTTGGTGAACGTTTCAAACCAACATTAGGTCCAATTAAATCATCATCTAGAGCTACAATGAGCTCGAATAGTGATATGAAACGATTGAGGAACAATTCGAATTCCTCGTTTCTCAGTCGTAACAATAACAGTGAAGTAAGTTGAGTGATCAATTATCAAATTAATTCGACAAAAAAAAAGCTTGAACAAAAGTAGAGAATGAAACTTAAAATAGCAAAATTTCACAATTTTGGCCCTAATCCAATTGGACTGTAATTTGAAATGTTTGCTCTTACAATCATTACTATTTCTAATAGAATTTTCCAACAATAACATTATTTTTAATCTGTTGAATCAGGTGGATGTTGAAAGTCTAGCATATACATCAAAATTGTCGTTATCACGCGAGCGTAGTAAAAGTAATATGGTACGACCTTTATCGAGAAAAGATATCTTCTATTCTGGATCAATTGTCAATCTACCAGAATTTCATCAGTCACAAAAATCATTAACAAATTATCGTCAAAGTATTTTAAGCATTCCACGACAAACACGACTAGATGATGGAGAACGTAAATATATATTTTTTTTGTTTTTTTTTTTTTGTAAAAAATTAGAAATTTTATCGATAAGTTTTTTTGATTTTTAGCTGGTGATATTTGTCCATGTTTAGTATTACCAGAAAGTTTCAAATCGGCTCTGTCACAAATGATGGATATGAGTCTTTTAAAAGACCCAGTATTTGTATTGATTGGTATATCGAATTTCTTCGGTATGGCTGGATTATATGTACCATTTGTTTATTTGGTTGAATGTGCTATTCAAGATGTAAGTTTTTATACAGGAGGTGAGCTAAAAGGATGACCTATTTAAAGTATATGGGGCGGTGCACCCTGTTTTCTTATTTACTTACAATTAGAATCTATAGTGGAATTAAAGGGACTTTTGATAATTTTGCAATGTTTGATTCAAAAAACCATAAAATTTGGAATTCAAAGCGAAATTTTAAAGAATTAAATTATTTGGGCCATCCTCCTGACTCACCCTTCATATTTATATCATTGATTTTCATAAAATTTCTAGAATATCGAATCGGGCAGTGCATCATTCTTATTATCAATCATCGGTATAACGAATACCTTTGGTCGTGTTGCTTGTGGTTATTTCGCCGATTTCCCATCAGTAAATGCACTATTTATAAATAACGTATGTCTTGTTATATCAACAATATCTGTAGCATTGACGCCATTTTGTCATACATACGGTGCTTATATTGCTATGGCAGTTCTCTTTGGTGTAGCAGTTTGTAAGTTGATTTTATTCTTTTAATTTAAATTAAAATTAAATTAATTGATTATTTCTTTCAGCCGGCTACATATCGCTAACTTCAATTATCTTAGTGGATCTCTTAGGATTAGATAAATTAACGAATGCATTCGGTTTATTGATTTTATTCCGTGGTGCTGCTGCAATAGTTGGTTCACCATTAGCTGGTGCCTTATATGATGCAACAAAATCATATGATATCCCATTTTATGTAGCTGGTGCACTATTTGCTATATCGGCTATTACAAGTTTCTTAGCACCATGTATGAAACGTTTTACAAATAATAATGAACAACCAATTGGTGATGGTGATGGTTTAACACCAATTGATGAAGATGATGAAGAAGAAGATGGTCCGATTACGATCGGGCAGGGTAATCGAACCACCGGTAGTGGTGGTGGTGGTGGTGGTGGTGGTGGCGGTGGTGGTGCTACTGGTAAAAACGTAGTACCGACAATTATTGAAACTGCTTCTAGTCCAAATGAACGAGAGATCAAACAAATCGAATCAGTTTTATAAGAAGAATTGCTTTAAATTCAAATAATAATGAGAAAATGAACAAGAACAAATTGAATCAGACCTATGTATATATTTGTTAAAGAAAAGCCCAAAATTTACTATTTTAAATTGTAATTTAAGTAATATTCGATTGTCTAATTTTTCAAAAAAAAAAAAAACAAAAATTGTTGGACTCTAATCAAACGTGATGGTGACAGTATTGTTTCTTGTGAAATTTAGGAATTAAATGTGCGATTTAGATTTATGCATGTTGAAAAAAATTGTATAATTAGAACGTAATAATAATAATAATAATAATAATAATAATAATAATAATGTTGTATATAATTATGTAAAAGAAAGGAATCCTGACAATATTTATAGGCGATACAATTTGTTTCTTTCTACAACTTGCACAATAATTTTAAAACAAATTAGGGCATTTTATGTTTAGATAACTCTTATTTCTATATATAAAATATAATGTCAATTAAATGCCCTATTTTGTGATATCTTATCTATAATTGTATTTCTTTCTAATTTAATCCATAATAATCGATTTATTTTAACTTCCTGTTATTAAAGGAAATGTGTAAAAGGTGTAAAATATTCCAAAAATTGAGGCAAATATTTTCACATCTCAATTGCTTAGTATATTTCGATACTGGATGGAAAACGCAAGTCTTGCAGCAGTTGTAATGTTTTAATTAAAATTTAATTAATACGAACAATAATAGCCTTATAGTACCTGTGCATCTGAATTTAATGTCGATTTTAATCTTTAATTCTTACGTTTTAAACAAAAATACATTAATGATCTCTAGTCTTACTGGTTTATAAAATTCAAATTCCCGCTTTAATTTTAGGGATTTTTGTTCTGCATTTTTGCCACACAAAATTGTCCAAATTATGAAACAATATTTGTTTAAATAAATTTTAAATCTGAACGGTGGCTTTTTCTCAAAAATTATGGAAATTTCGAAATTAAATACTAGAATTTTATGATTTTTAAAAATGCCTGATTTCTGTTGGCAGTTCTGTCAAGTTCACTGTCGCTTTATTCCCAAGTTGCGAAATTATCAGTAGATTGATTTCTAAATGTAACAAATCAAATTAATCAATTCAGCGGTTGTAATGATGAAATTGATAATGAACATATATTGAAAAATTAATAATTGTGTATGGGGTCGATAATTAGTTATGTATTTTTAAATATGGCAAGCCTGTAGTTAGCCGGTTACGTCACCCATCTGTCAATTATTGTCATAAAAAATGGATTTTTTAAAGTTTAGAACGTGGCTCTTCAACTACGGTTGATTAAACAAAAATTTCCAAATTAAAGAATAATAAATTTGATGTGCCAAAAATGTTGATAAAAATCTCACCAATAATCCTTCTATTAACCATGGAAATTACAACAATTAATAGTCAACTACTCGATGGTATCTATTGTGGTAAAAATAATTGTTACGATATATTAGGTGTCGATCGAGAGGCTACCAAGAATGAAATTGCAAAAAACTATCGGAAATTAGCCAAACAATACCATCCGGATCTACATCGAAGCAAACAATCCAAAGAAAAAGCCGAAGAACAATTCAAAATAATCGCCAATGCTTACGAGATTTTAAAAGACGATGAAACTAGACAAGATTACGATTATATGTTGGATAATCCCGACAAATATTATTCGCATTATTATCGTTATTATAGAAGACGAATGGCACCGAAAGTTGATGTTCGAATTGTTCTTATTGTTACAATTACAATTATATCGGTGATTCAATATTATAGTGGCTGGCAACGTTACGATACGGCTATTAAATATTTTATGACCGTACCAAAGTATAGAAATCGCGCTTTGGATATAGCGAAACAAGAACGTCTACTAAACGACGATAGAAAAGTTAATAAAAAGAAGATAAATAAGGATGAAATTGAGCAAATTATTAGGAAAATTATTGAGGATAAAATGGATATAAAAGGCGCCTATGCTAAGCCTACAATTTTCGATATCTTATGGGTACAATTAATAATATCCCCGTATTTATTAATTAAATACATCCATTGGTATTTATCATGGATATGGAGGCATACTATACTAAAACAACCATATAGCGATGAAGAGAAATTTTATATAATTCGAAAACATTTGAAAATGGGCCAACATCAATTCGATAGTCAAGATGAGGAACGCAAACAAGAATTCTTAGATAGAGAATTATGGATACGGGAGAAATTCGATATTTGGTATAAACAAGAAGAGGAGAATGCGAAAAAACAACTGGCTGAAAGCAATCGTTATAAACAATATCGGAGATATTTGAAGAACCATGGCGTTGGTCGGATGACTTTTGATGATTCTTGAACAAATTTCGGATTAATTTATTTATTATTTTTTTAATTAATTAATTTATCAAAGATTACAAAAAATCATTTTTTAGATTTCTGCATCCTACCCTTCCTCAATTGTAGAAATCCAGGATTTTTGAATTGCTACAAATACAAATGGAATAAATTCAGACTGATTTTAATAAAACAACTCACCATCCATTCATTCAAAGAGATTGAAGCGATAATTTGAGAATTCTTCAAATTCTCTTCCACCGCCTCCGAATTTCGACTTCTCATCGGTTTAATATAAGGCACATTATTTTCTATAATTGAATTGAAATTAATTCATTATAACAATTAAAACTGTCGTACCTAGGGTGATAGCAGCCCGTCCATCTCTCACCAAAAACGCAAAATAAAACATATTCTCAATCGTTTTACCATAATCGTCAGTATCGATAATATAATCGTAATAATTAATATAACCGCCTTGTTTATTGTATTCGTCATTCAAGACGTTGTAGAGAAAATTAACAATTTCATCAATTCCTTTCTCATCGCTAGCCAATTGTTTAACATTCTCCGGTTGTTTCTTCGTGAAATTCTCGCGAATCGATTTTTCACGCGGTTGTCGCTGTGGCAATTGCGGTGCACTATCCAAATCGTACGCTCCGTACAGATAATTGTGTTTCACTCTATCCGGAATTATAATTCTAGCATATTTCTTTAAATTCAATATACTTGAATCGTTGCTATTATTGTCTCTATTAATGAACGTTTTCTAACAGTAAAAATTAAAATTATTATTATTATAAATCGAAATAAGATGAAGATATACCAATTTTGATGCAAATTCTTTAGGATCATACCTGGACGATGCCGTATCGACCGCTTTTATGGATTTGATTACAATATCACTAGCTGACGATAGAATTTTCGCTTCTAACAGAATTTCATTGGCATTCTTTACACGCTCCTTTATATCGCATTCTGAATTCAATTTATCTAATCTGCTGTATATTAAACTGATATCTTCGGCTGTCTGTGAGCCGATATCACCGCTTTGTTCTAAAATCGTACAATTAAAGTAACAACAATCAATGACTAATGAAATGATTTACTGATTTCTTCAATTTTATTCAGTAATTCTCGATAGTGAATTCTTCTCAATTGGTAATTAACAGCTCGCTCTTCTGGTGTGTTGTTTTCTTCACTCGAATCGGATACATCCATCGGTTCCATTGAAAATTGTCTTCAATTTTCAAATTTGTAGGTTATAAAACTGTAAACAACACTAAATGTAACTCTTTTTAATTTAACAAAATAAACCAATTTTAGTCACAACTTACCGATTTGAAGAGCACAAATCAATTACGATTAATGTGTATCAAAAAATTCACCTTTATCAAATTGTAAAAATCCAGTCAATCCACCCATCCAGCATAGATAAGAAGTTTTCAATTATACTGCCAACTTTATAGTTCAAAAACTACTAACTTTTGTATAGAAATGGATAGTAAAATCAACATCTTTACATTGGTTTTATTAGCAAATTAAACTGCTACTCTTTTGTTTATATATCAGTAATATAACCTTAAATTTAGTCCTATTTTTAATGATAACTTTTTTTTTCTTATTGTGAGCTTTGATTAATGACTTTTTTTAATACAAAATTCTTTTCAACGAATCATCGGAGTAATTTTTAATCAATAATTCGAAATTATTTTTACGAGAACGATAGCGCTACAAATAGACTGTTATTTGATGCTTTTAGTGGATTAGAATTGCTTATGTTGGCAATACGTATTCTTGACATATTTTTGTTTTGATTTGACGTTTGACAGTTAAAGTGCATTTACCTCTAGTTTTTTATGTAGAATTTCCCTAAATTGTTTAATAATAATTAAAATTTTGGGGAAATTTAAACCCCCAAATTAATTAAAAATTATGTTAATAACTCGTATGTGAAACATAATCGATATTTAAGCAAAATTATTTTATTTTAAATTGAATTAGGTGTGACCAGTGTTTGTTGTATTACAAATAGATTTCAACAAGTCTTTAAATGCCAATTGAATGAATTAATAATCAAGGTCTTTAAGAATAATTATTAGAAAACTGAAGAAATATGTGTAATATTGGAGGACATTATAATAGCTGTGGAAATTTAATGAAAATTCCAAATGATAGCGCCTTGATTTTATTCGAATGTAAATTGAAAATACAATCATGTGGTTGTTAATTTTCTCATTTTGTGTGTGTTTTACGACAATCACAAGTTTAATGTTTTGTTTGTGTTGGCGGAAGAGAACACCAAAGTAAGAAATAATTTCATAATTCTCGTTATTTGTTGTTTGATTGTTTTTATTACTATTATTATGATTTAAAAAGAAAGCTTGTGTTAATTTTTTGTTTTGTTGTAATTCTGTTTATTTGGTTTGTTATTATTTTTGTCTTTTTTATAGAAATGATTTGCTAGGGCTTCATGGCATGGTGACACAAAAAAATCCCGATGAAAACGTTAATCATTTACCCTCTGTTATTGCACCTTGTGTTGTTGATGGTGGCAATAGCACTGCTAACACTATTGAATTAAGCGATGCTAAGAGGTATCGACATATGTCACAATTAGAGCATGCTTTCTACTCTTATATAACATTATCTTAAAACTAATTTCAAATTATTCTCTTTAATATTAGAACTACAACAACATCAACAACGACAAATTTAATTACAACAACACCTACAACTATTCCTATTAATAATACAGCTGGTATTTGTGCTACAACGGCTGTAATAACAACAGCAACAACAACAACCCGACGAAGTCTACCTGATATACCATCAGAACAGGTAGATAGTGGTGTTAATTGGGAACCAGGTGATAATTCATCTGAACACTATGCAACTGTTGGACAATATCAAAATGGTAATAAACATCTTCAAATTCTGTCGAATGGTATTGAAACACGTCCAAGTATATCACAACATAGTTCAATTAGTCAAGCTGATGATTCATTTTCACCATATGAAAAAGTTAAATATGATAAAATTAAAAAACAAGAACATCCATATGCACAATTACAACTAACAACTACAAACAACAACAACAACAACAAGTCGACAAATTTTGGAAGAGAATTCCAGTATTGACGAACGTACAAATTTATTAAGGTAATAATTAATTTTGTAAATAAATCGATTTTAAAAATTTCTATAATTATTAGAGTGGAGGTTGGTAATAATGAACCAATAGCACTATCGAGATCACGCCGTTCTTCATCAAATAGTGGTTTAGGCGTTGATATAACAGCAGCAACGGCTGTAGCTGGTGGTATAGCAGCTAGTCCAGAATTACCGTATATGACACCACCGGTAACACAAACGAATTTCAGTGGAGACTCACAGGATTCATCCAGTAATTCGAAATTAATTTTCCTTTAATCAATTATCATAATTTTTAATGATTGTAGAGGGTTATACGAGTATTAGTGTACGGGAACCTTTAGCCAATATTATTGCACAAACGAAAGCAATGAATAAGAAACGGGAACTTGATCCGCATTATTCGACCGTATCGGATGATTCAGGTTTGATTATTACGATTATTTTTTCTAAATTTTGCAATAAATTAATGGGAATTTGGAGTGATTCATCTTCAATTGACGTCTATTTCATGTTCTTATGTCAGTCCCTGGGCAATTTATTGAATATTAGAGTAAAATCGTTAGTTTTCCCGTTTTTCCAGAATCCAGTGAGAAAAACTGGAACAAATAATCTTCTAATCATTTAGATTAAAGCGGTTTTTCACCAATTTCCAACTGATTGTGAGCTGCGAAGTTCTAATTTCGCCAAAATGTTCGCTACAAATCTTCAACAACAAATAGGCTGTAGAATCAATTTTTAACCATAACGGTGCTAATTTTTGTAATTCGTTACAATTTTCGATGAATTCACTTCAAATTTGCCATAGTTTTTTTGTTTTATTTATTTTATTCGATTTCGCCTCTTCTATTTAATTTAGATGATGTTTATACGACCATACCTGATCCGAATAATCAGATTTATACGAGTGAAAGCGAAACTTATGCCCGTATCCCACCGTTACCAATCACTGTAGAAGCAGAAGTGAATCCAACACCGAGTCGGTGTTTAGATGAAAACGATATAAACGATGAATTTTATGAACCAGCACCACAACCACCTCTACCTAGTGTTGATAGTTTGAAACAAGTAACCAGTTCTACACATTCACGACAAGGTAGATTTATTTATTTTAGTTTCTATTGAATTTAAATTAAAAAAAATTGTACTTATAGCTTCATCATCTAGTTCGGTGGCAAATGTCGGATCGCCAAAACCGGAAAAACGACAAGCTAATTCCCCGTTACCACCACCACCATCAACCCAACAAACCGTATCATCAAGAGCCGGTTCATCATCATCGTTATCATTCGATTTTCATATCGATAAAATACAAAATTATCGTAATATTGATGATTTATATGCAAAAGTTTGTAAGAATAAACGTAAAGAAGAATCGGATAATGAGAATTCACCAGATAAAAATCGTAAAAGTTATGATAATTTCAGTCGAAAATCAATTACATCTAGTATCGGTTCGAATGATAATAATGATAATAATCGGAAATGTAAAGAACATAATTATGAGACGCTTAGAAAGAATGATAAATCATCGAATAAAAATCATAATGATCCTGGTTATGAGAAAATCAAGAATGATGAACCGGGTTATGCGAGTATTAACGGTCCTGATAGTATAACAAGTTCCGATCCGGGTTATGAAGTTTTAAAACAACGACCATTGGAAATTGATCCGAATTATGAAGAATTACAACATAAAATAACAACAATTGATGGATATTCTGTTGTTAATAAAAAACGAAAAAATTCCCAAACACTAACTAATTATGGTAATAATTCACAAGAAATTATCGACGAACCGAATTATGAGAGTATGCCAAGTGAGACAGTATCTGAACACAATTATGCCGCTTTAAAATCGAATAGTAGCGACACAGATCCGAATTACGAATCGGTTAATTCGGATCGTAATAGTTATGAGAAAATCAAACGTATTGGTGATGATACAATTAATGATGATGATGGTGATGAAGATGATGATGATGATGATGAACCACCATATGAACGTTTAAATGATGATGATTCAAGTCGTACAAATACCGATTCGATTAGTGGTTATGAAAAAATCAATAATCGTTATCAAAGTATCGATACATCGGAGAGTTCTAATGGTGCTAATAATGATCAACGTAAATCGGATCCACCATATGAGAGGCTTGTTAACGATAATGGTGATTGTGATGTACCTGGTTATGAAAAAGTTAAATTTAGTGAAACAAGCAATAATAATAATAATAACAACAATAATAATAATAACGAACCAAATTACGCGACAATTAAAGATGATAATCATCTGCTTGAAGAAAATGCGATTTTTCAGGTATAATATCAGTATTTGTGCCTAATTTTCTTTTCCTATAGAAAAGAATCGGTGCTAAAATCTGTACATATTGATTAGAATTCGTGATAATTTTTCGTTTTATATTTTGTGATTGTGACGGTATTAATTTTATAATTTTATAATACGTAATTTGTTAATCGAATATTTGTTTCGTTTTTTTTCTAAAAAAAAACATCTGGATCTACAATAGAAATCGTGCCATTTTAAATTTCAACAGAGTCTTCCATTCGCAATTTTCCGATACAAAATTTCTATAGTGAATGCGATCATGTAGTTTGAAGTTTTGAATTTGTTGCCAACCTTATAGTGTAAAGACTAATAACATTTATATGAAACGTATGGTGAAATTTATATCCTTACGTTGGTATCACTAACGGTACTCATTTGTTTGATAAAATATCCCAAATTTTATGTTTTTTTAAACTTTCTTTTAATGAATTTTGTTGTAGAAGACTTTTTTGAGTGTATTATGTTGATTCTTGTTACGTTTTATTGGCATTTTTGGTGTATTTTAACGTTTTATTATTGTTTTTTTTTTTTAATTTCCCGCTTCCAATAAGTGGCGCAACTTTTAAATTCAATACTACTACATCACTAGATTTACCATACATGGTTTTAATGCAACTGATTCTATTTAATTTTATATTTATTGTGTGTAATTTTTTTAAACGAGAATAAACGGTAATAAAGACACTATTTTTACATTTAATATTTCTATATTTCACAATTTTTAAATATATCTATAATCACATATACATATATGTATTTCATATTTTTATATTTGTTGTGTAGTGATTAGAAAGACTCCAAGTTACGAGGAGGAATCGTTAATTCCGGTTTTGTTTGATTAAATTTTTACAAAATTCCGGACTGAAACGATTCCATTTTGTAATTATAGTGGACTTGAAGTGTTTCCAATACTAGAAAAAAAGAAGAAAAACAAAAAATAGATGGAACAGACTTTTGAACGGTTCTGACCATTTCTTTGTTGCTCTTTTATTTCATTTATCGCTATAAATTACATTTTTGTTGATGAGATAGAGAGAGAATGGGAGGAGAGGATCAAGGGGACTATAATTACAAACATAGCACATCAATAAGATTATAGCTAAATTGTGTTTTTTTGCCTTTAATTAATTTAATAATTTTTTTCGAAACTATCCGAATTCGAGAATCTGCCACAAACGCATATTAATCACGGGTATTGTGGCCCCAGGCAGCAACCCGTGAGAAACTGAGCCCCTTGCGTTGATGCGGCAGATTAACGATCGTACGTTAAGTGTCACTTCCTGGTTAGTAAGACTTAACGTCGCCTTCAATTTGTCTAATTATTTATCCAAATTGCACACCATATCGTCGAATAAGACGATTCGTTCTGGATAAGAAAATAAAATGAAATTCGAGTCAAGCCAGTTGTGGAACGAACCTCCCGGATAACCGATGATTCAACAATTCGGTCAACACTATTGCCTATTTTGACACTGTAAAAATCACTAAACAACACTTGATCAATTTGTTTGAATTGTTCCTTATTGATCACTGCATTCTTGTAGCGTCTCTATTGATTTGGCTAACGATCAATCCACAACCGGGAGGTAATTTCCAAAGACATGACCGACTATAGAGACTCGTCGAGTTTTAGGTGATTGATTCAGAAAGGTGTGGTGTTATTTCTCCTTTATTGTGGCTACAATTTCGCCATCAATCTTTCCCGAATTTGCTGAGTATTGCTTACTCTGATTAAGTGATTCTCGAAAACTACTCGTTTCTCATCATTTCTTTCTTTTTTTCTTTCTTTCTTTCTTTCTTTCTTTCTTTCTTTCTTTCTTTCTTTCTTTCTTTCTTTTTTTTTTGATTATGTTCATAAAATAAACTAAGAAAAACTACAACAAATCTACAAAGTACATGACTTGTACTGTTTTTGTCGGTTTGATCAATTAAAAGAACTAAAAATAAATGGCGGACTTGACCGCCCATTTCTAATAACTATAACTGATTTCTTTTGGTAAAAATACCATACTATTAACGTTTTACATTGTTAAATGTTACATTTTAGAATCTTAAATGCAACTTAACGAATAACTAGAAAAACAGCCCATGCCCATTTGTGGGTTACAGTCTGAGTTATAATTGGATTCAAACGGAAATTTTCAAAAATAAACTGATTGGAACACTAGTTGTGCGAATTAAAACGTTGTATTTGTTGGATCAGTGGGTGATTCCCCGTCATTGGAGGGTAATGGAGCTAATTGCGCCCCGGGCGATACCAGCATTGTTGGTTCTGTGTTGCGTCTCTTCATTTTGCCTTTCATCTTCTTCAGCATGGTGGCCTGGGGAGGGGCGAAAATACAACAACAACAGCAACATACACACACACGCACACGCTGACATTCAACTCAGAAATTTCTCAATTAAATCAATCTACTTAATTAATCAATTAATTATAATTAAAATTAGAGAAACAATGAAGCTAAAAAAGATGCTCAAGCAATCAATTAAGAAACTACATGCCTATAACTAAATTACAAGAAATAAGAATATTCTTAGAGTGGTGTGTTTTTTTTTTGAAATTTTTGTTTTGAATTTGGGGTTGGTTTTAATCGTCGGTGCTCTTGCCCCCCTCCCCATTGGCCGGTAGAATGTTCGGTTCTGTAGGCCGACGCTTGAACTTATTTTTCTTCAACATGGTCGCCTAAATCAAACAACGATTAACAAATTTTGATCAACAAAAACAATATAACATCAAAATTAAATAAACGGGTCTTGGACCGTTTTTAATTTTTGCCTACCATCATTATTTTTAAGCAGTTGAAACGTGTTCAAATGTCTGTAATGTTTTGTGTTTTCAAACATCAAAAGGGTAGATTCGGGGGTGTATTTTTGTAGAAAAACTTTGAGGAAATTTCGCCCCCTTTATAAAATTGTTGATAATTTCGTTTATTGGGGAGGGTGGGATTGTTTTGTGTTTTATAATGCATGCATCTCTACGATAAGTAGCTATACTTTTCTATAGAATTATCAGTTATAGTGGTAAAAAAAAAAAAAAATAAAAAGTATGCTACAGATAGGGGTGGCGCCGACTCACCTTTAAAGCCGACTTAAGTACGACAACATCACAGGGACTTTGTATCCAAGGCTCACCGTCCACTTGAACTGGCAGGTCTGAATGCAGGTGGATTTTAATATGACCGCCCTTTTTATAAGAAAATTATTAAAATCTTTTTGTTTTTGTTCAATAAAATTAATAATTACTTGTGCAATTCTCATAGCTGATCTTAGTCCAGATTGAATTTGGCCCAAATGCACTACCCCAGTAACGCCGACAACTTCCAACATTCCGTCCCAATGGTTCGGTTTAGAGAATTGATCCTCTTTCTCCGGGCCCCAAGGATTCGCCCCAGAGCCCCAACTAATTTACCAAACATTAAAATCAAATCTTATTGCGCACCATTCTTACCTTAATATATTTAGAATGATGATGCCTTCGACTTGTGGCAATTCAACTAGTTTCCCATCGACCTCTAAACGGACTTCTTTATGTAAATCTTTGCACATCTTCGGCCCTACCATCTTCCTCAAACCCATTTTAACGTAGACGCTTTTATTGTGCAAACGACTATTGAATTTATTTGGGTTCTCTTCGCGTGCATTATGAAAATCCAAGCACAGATCGGCATCGATACCAATACCAAAATAGTTGTTCATAACGAAGATTTGTGAATTGTCTTCGCTCGTTGAACCTGCTACAACTGTAGTAAGTGTTCAGGTAAGGTTTAGTGACCCAATGATGATTTGATTTTGTCAAAAATTGCACCGTCTTCTTTTACTTTTATTTAGGCAAAATCTACATCGTCGTTCAATTATCAAGATTTTAATTTTATTCTTCTTTTTAAAGAATAAAAATAGGTTTCTTGATAATTCAACAGAATTGGGTAACCTACTTTTTTAGAAAGCTTCGAGATTTTTTATTTTTGTTTATATGAAAATAAAAACCAATTTTAATAGGTGATAATAATGTTGTTTTGCCGTAAATGGTGTATTGATTTCAAAATAAAAGCCATGCATCTAAATGTGAGATGATGCAAGAACTATGCACCTACGATGGTTTCAATGTTTTACTGTTTATTTAAATTAGTCTCAATTTATTTTAGTTGATTTTAGTGTGTGCAGAGTCACCTGTAATCGAGTTTATTTCGAAAAATCGCCTCAATTACCAGTGCTTCCCTCACAATTGATTTAAGAGAAATTATTAAGTTATACTCACAATTAGTTAATTATTAATTAAATATAAGAATTATTAATTTGTGGCGAGTAAGAGAACCGGTTCCATCCTGCTTTCAGAAAAAGTAGGTAAAATCAACCTACAATATCAAAAATTTCAGTTTTTTTTTTTTTTTTTCTATTAGCAGGCATTGGATAACTACTCGAAACTGTCTATTTGTTTGTTCTTCATTTTTGGCAGTCTTTCGTCATTAATATCAATTCAAAAATAAAAACAAATTAAAGAAAAATAAATAAAACGAACAAAAACAAAAAAATAAAAATAAAATAAACGAAACAAGTTAGTCTCTTAATTACAGCAAAACAACATCTATATACACATATTGATTGACCTGCTTTTCTAATTTGCTCATTGGTCACTTTCATTTTGGACAGTTTTTGCCTCTTCTTACCGGTGGAATTGACCTGTTTAACGCTGTCATCCGGTTTATCCTCTGGATGAAAAACAACAGTCCATCGATCTAAACGTATCTCCTCAGCATCAATAACGTCACGCAAGAGATTTAAAGGGTCCTCGCCGCCTGTATAGCCCGGGCCCCAGCGTAAAACACGCGCCAAATCATTACCTAAAAAACCCAACCAACCAACCAACCAAATTAGAATTGTAAACGGAATGAGACAATTCCAATACCCGTTCCAAGGGGGACGATAGCGCAAGCCGGTGATGAACATTGCGAGTCTTGTCCGACGTTGTCCAAGCATTGCAACACCCAACCAATGGTGCCATCACCGCCGCATACAAGAATTTTATAATTTTGGATATTGCGGAATACGTAAAGACCTGGTAATGGGCCACCGTTATCCAAATCGAATACTTGATAAGGGTTCAATAATTTCCGAAAACTAGAGATCAATTCTAAGCCTTGGCACCCGCCGGATTTCACATTAACGAAAACTAGAAGCGGCTGTACACCGCCTGGTGTCATTGAAGGTTCAATATTTGGCAACAACATCACTACAATTTCGTTTAAAATTAGTAAAAAAAAAAAACCAAAACGAATTCTAGTAGTTTTTACCAAGTAAATGTTTATCTTCGTATTTAGATTCCCTTAAAGCGTATAAAGCACGTACGGCTTTATCTGAATCTTCATAAGTAATAACCATTGACCCATATTCGTAGTATATAGGACCGATTTTAGAAAATTTATTTTCTAATAAAAGTCAATAATTAAACACCCATCATAATTATCAAAATAGAAACATACCTTTGCCTAAGAATTCCGTTAGGATATTCTCGTAATTCCGTTCGGATAAATTCGGTGGTAGATTACCAACAAATAGTGCTAGATTTGGTCCATGTGGGTCCTGTTTCAATTGCAGATAGAATCGCATCAATTCCATTTGACGGATACTGTCTTTGCCTAATTGTTTCATAATTTCCCATGGTCGTTCGTTCCATGATAGGACACGTTCCGTTACACCACGATCTAATAATACTTCACTACACCGATAGTCTTCAACATTCGAATCTTGAAAGCCGAACAATTTCAATGCTTCCCGTATGAGATCACCGACATTTGTGTTGGAATCCACAGGCACGGTGCAGAATGCCTGGGATACCTGTAATTTACCAGGATAGACCCGCACTTCACCCTTGTCGTTATCACGATCCCTACAATTTTTAGTTATGAAAATTTTAAGCGAGTAATTTAGAAGATTTACTTGAATCGGAGGAAAACAGCCGGCCGTTTGCCCTCTTTCCGATGCAGATTCACCACCGGCGTTGGATCTTGTAAAACAGCCTCATCAGGAGAATAGAGATCGGTTAGATGGAATGAACTTGGATCTTTTGTGATATGAAATGCTCGTAAAGCTTGTGTAAGTACTTGTTTTAATGGTGCTTGTCTTGATACGACAATTGTACGAAAGATTCTCCTTTTCAACGAATTATTACCGTCATACACTTTTATTACTTCTATCCAAACAAGAAAAATTATTATTTTAAAGAGCCCCAACTTTAAAAAACAACTTATAATAAAAACCTTCATCACGATCTTCTTTATCTTTGTTCGCTTTATCCTGCCGACTGTCTCGTCCTGAAGACGTGTGCGTTGGTGGGTAGTCTTCAGCGTCCCGATAGCGTCCAGCATCTCCGCTACTGAATTCTTCTGAAATACTCCGTGCTGAAATAATCCCGTTATTGTTGGAAACAATTCAAACAAAGTTTTGCAAAAGGGGTGGATTTAGAGCAATATTGTTAATTAGCGGTACGAAATTTGCCACGTTATTCCAAAAAAAAAAAAAAAAATTGTTAAACTAAACGATCGCAAACTAAAATGTACCTCGAAAATAGGGGGGTGAGGGCTGGCATTTGCCTTGACAGGAGGATGGTAAAACAACAGAAAGACGCTTCAGGACAGTTGATAAAGCAGTCCGCCTATCACTATCGCCATTGATGACTGCAAAATCATTCCCTTGTTATCTTAAAATAAAAATTAAAATAAAATTAAAGCAAATTTCGACGAAACGATTCTTGTTTCTGATAAACAAAATTGAAAGGAATTCAAAACTGAATAAAAGAAGCCCCGTTTTTTTTTCAAATGATAGATTAATACTAATACACGTTTAACAACAGTTAATTAGTAATAGAAAGCAACACTTACGGCATGAATACTCACGAGACAAGGTGTCTTTACGTCGTACTTGAACGCCAATGATTGCCTCCATGGGTACTTCGGTTCGTGGTATGCTCACAGCATGCGGTGGCAAATAGATCGGCTCTAATACACCGAAAGTACATTCGGATGTGATGTTCACATGGCAAGCAGCATGACACTTGAAATTGACACGAATTAATTGATAATTTTGATAAGATTTAGGGGGGTGGTGGACTTACAGTCATTCCACACCATTCACAACGATAACCCGATAAACACTCAGTTGTCCAGCAAGTCTTTTTGCATTGGGCACATTTCGAATTGTTGGGCAGATTACCTTCGCGCCAATGGTGCTGATGATGAACGTTCGATAATTGCTTACCAGGTAGATATGTTGCGTTTTCTTTACAATTAGCCACCGCAAAATCTTGGCAATCGGTGTGCACGTAATATTCGCATACTACAAAAATTACATTAAGCCTTAAATTTTGCTAAATTAAAATAAAACTCACTTTCACAATGGATGGATACGCTATCATCTAACCGTTTTCTACAAACATTACAAAATTTTCGCTTGTGATGAAATGGTTCTGACCAACAGTGAGCTACCGGATTCTAAAAACAATCAAACTTTAATAAAAATTAATTTGATTGGTGGTCAAAATACTTTGATAAGGCTGGCGGCGATGCTGGAACACGGGGACACCACAGTCTTCAAACAGCGGTCATGCACTACGAAGTTGCAAACTGTAAAAATCAAGCATATCATCATCCTGTTGAATATCAAAACAATGATTGGCATTCTTTTATGTATTAGAAGCGATTCAGTGTTAGAATTTTCCATCATTCTCTCCTTTTAGACCTGCTTTCTGTACTCAACTGACGTCATATGAATGACGTAGCAGGTCGCTTGCACAAGATTTGCAAATAAATCAATAACACCAACACATCCATACTTATACAGAATACAAACTGATAACAAGTCACCTTTTGTTGATAACAAACAATAACAACGATAGAGAGAGATAAATATTGAAGACTCCTCTAGTCAATTGAATAGAATTCGGCCCTATAATGGCCTCAAAGGCTCCTTAAACCCATAATTATCCATATGGATAATAGCAAATATCTATTTCTAGATTGCCTTGTTTTATTTTCGTATGGCTACTATTAATAGACACGTTGTAATCTACTTTTTATTAGATATTAAACAGGATATGATCAATATTAAAGAATGTTGAAAAGATCGTCCCAGAAGAGTCAACCTTTAGAAAATGGGTCATAGATATAATGTTGGCTTTTTTCCTTGTCGTTTTTTGAATATTATTTAATGTTTACTTGTATAGAGTGGTGTTTTATCTGTGCGCCCCTCTTAGAATTGAAGGCAAAAAAAAAAACACGAAACGGACGTGTAACAGAAACAGGATGATGTACTATATATGTGTGTATATAGAAAGTAGTGGTGGTTGCGGAGTGGTATTGATCCAGAGGCTGCACTGAGACGCTTCTATACGCATCGTTATCACAACGACTCTGCGAAAATTCAACCCGAAACACCACATTTCTTCACTTGTTTGCTTCAACCACAATAGAAATTTTATATTTTGAGAAATGGTGGATTTAAAAAATGGTGGATGCGCCGGGCTAAATTTCCCCGTCTTCAACTAGAAACAATTGGTGAATAGTCAAAAGGGGAGATAAGTGTGGCTGTTGTTTTGCTTCGACATTGTTGTAGCTATTTTGGGTCTTGTAAACGCCAAGAAAAACCACAGTTTGATAACAGAATCGAGTTAATATCAATGAAAACGTTTACAATACGTTATCGAGAGAGGAAATTTTATTTTCACTCTACCATTCGGCGACTACAGGATATCCGTCACGTTGGTATTTTAGGTAAATTATAATAATGCTGATAATATTCCCAAAGGAGGATCTACGCCCCAAATGCTAAAGTATTCGGGGTGTTTACAGAGGTGCGGTTTTACCATAGTCTTTTAAAACGGTTTAAATGAAGCGCGGAATATTTTATAGAATCATTAAATTCAAGTGGTGGGCAATTCGTTTAATCTAAATTGGCTACTCTAATTGTAGTAAAATTGAAGTATCCCTCTCAAGTCTATCAATTTATTAGCCAATTACTTTGTCCATAAAATAGAAATTGTATTAAAGAAAAAAAACAATATTGGTAATTTATTAGGGAATCATTTGGGATTTTTGTGTGTTGTCATAGAGTAACGTTAGTAGTAAAGTCAGTCACGCTTATGTCTCGATTGGGGGACAGCCCTAAAAGAGACACCTGCAGCACACATGGTCTAAAGGTGATGGACTGACGTCACGACGCCAAACATGCGTCGGTATCTAATCGGAACATCTCGAGATTTGTCGTTTTTAGAAGGAAGATCAATGCGCAATATTGTGGAAGCGAGAAGGATAGGTGGAGGCGTCGGCGTCGCCAACGATCCACGTATCCACAAATATTATATTGGGAAAAACTATAAAACACATTGTTAAATCAACTCAACTATAGGGGGACATTATCGCATTTTATCTACGGAAATTTTGTGATTATTAGGTGGGAAAATCGAGTAGACTGAAGGATATAAAAATTAATAATACTCGACGATGGGGAAATGGGGAAATTTTGGTAATACTACAATAGAAAATCGGGATGCCTTGAAGGATCGGGCCTTATTTGGGCAAATTTCTTGTTTATTTCTATTGAAAATTTCGGAATTGTTTTGGTCAGATTATTGTTCTATGAATTGTTGTAAATGTTGTTTTGTAAGCTGTAAATTTGGGTGTATTTTAGTGTTAGATTAGTAAAAATTGGGGTTTCGTTTTGGTTTTCTTGGTATAGAGGAGATAAGATGTTGATCAGCATCATTCCTATAGCCGATTGTTTGACCTATTTCGCAGACGGAGGACGGAAGGTGGCGGTGGCGGCGGAGAGGCAGAGACGAAGGATCGGATCGACGGTGGGTTGGGGTTATTACAAATTGTATTTGTCGAAAATACCGCTGGACAAGAATCTCACCTTCGCAGATGAAGCCCTGCTGGATAAGGCCCCATAACATGTCGCTGCAATGGTGGCAGTATGTGGGCTTGTGAAAGGTCTTCTTACAGAAACTGTGCCCGTGCGCGGCGGGCGGCTGTTCGGTTGAGCCCGCCACCGACGCCATATCTCCGAGCCACCGTTCACGCCAGATTTTCACCGTGAACTCGCACTAGGCACAGACATATTATAGGTCTATGTGATCTCGAAACCGTACGCGAACATTTTGCGGCCGTAGGGTATCTCTGGATAACAGAGTTACATGCCTAAGGCGCATTTCTCAACGTTCTCCCGTTCAACACAGCTGACCATCACTGGGATGTGTGTGGACTACGTGTGCGCATCCGCGAACAGTCCGGACGCGTCGACTGCTGCTGCTGCTGCTGCTGCTGGTGGAGTTGCTGATTAGGACGGGGGAGATCGGTGCGTCTTGGCGTCGCGCCGCTCTCCGCCCAAGCCGCCGCCACAACCACATCTAGCGGCCGTACACCACACTCTACCAACCCCTTATTTACAAACAGTTTCCTTACAATAAAACCAACAGGAATCACCAGAAAAAACAAACAACAATTACAGCAGCAATATATTTTCAAATTGCAATCAACAGTACAAAATCTATCAATAATAGTGAATTTCGACAATTTTATCACACAGAAATATGATGATTCGTTAGAATTTGAGCACAAGTACAATCGATATTATTGCACAAAGCGCTTATCCAATTAATTAGCCAATTTAACTTAATATAAACCCATCACCATCTACAAATATATTTGCAAAAATAGCCTCAACAACAAGACGTGATTTAAATTTATCAAATTGTTAACAATAGACTTAATACTAAATAATCAGAGAAAAATACTTTAATGTCATGATAGAATCTGAAGGGAATTCGATTAGAAATTCTACAACTATTCCATTTAACCAAGACCGTGATCGTCGAAGAAACCCTGCGGTGTCTCCTCCTGCAAACATAATCGATTAAAAGCAAAATAAACACAAAATTTACAACAAATAAACAAATCTAACACCAATATGAAGGTGGACAAAGCAAAATATAGAAAACGAAAACAAAACGTTAATAATTAAAACAATAACGTACCTAGATCTTTGATTAATTCCATGTATGTAGATTGCACTTATAATTTTTTACAAGAAATAGAAAATCCACGTTCATATTGGTAAAAATTTGCTGTAATTCATAATCTAAACACCTTCAATTAGTTGTAAAAGACGTCAAATAAAATAAAACAAAAATAATTAGTGTGCAGATAAAATATCTACTTTATTGTTATTGTTATTAATATTATTGCAATATTACAACTACAAGTTAGTTTAATAATAATTTTGTTAAAAAATCTTAGATTATAAAATTCACAGTGCAGTTTCTAATAATACTAATAGATAACTGTGTTGATTTGGCTTTGTTTAAGTTTTGGAAGATTTTAAGTGAACGGATGGCAAGTTTATTAATTTTTTTTTTGGTAAAACGGCTCCTTACAGCAAACCAATGTCCCTTAAAGCACCTTCCACAGCTTCGTCCTTTAGGGGAAAAAATCATAAGAAACAAACTAATCTACTACCACTAGAATAGATTTAATTAAAACACAAACCAACACCACACATGAAAGCAAGCGTATTAATTTTACAAATTACACAAAATTTTTAACAACAACGAAAAAAATAAGACAACATTCAACGGAAACATTTATTATCAACATTTGTATAACAATTGAATATTTTTATAAATAAAACAATGATTAAAATCAAAAAAAAATCTGGCCATTACTAGGAATGAGTCTCAATACTGTTCTATTCGAAATTAGGAATCATCGAGAACTACATGCATGCATGCAAAATTAAATTTTCACAGGGACTACATGCACAATTTATCCGATTGTTACTATTAATTCAAAATCTAATTAGATTTATCCCTGCACCTGGCACTAAGTTTTAAATGTCACAGCTAGACTAGAATTTTACGACTCTCTCTCTACTATATTACGCTCATTTATTATTATGATTAATAATAAACTGTGACTATTTAACAACTTGTACATACTAAGAGTCAATTAAAAACACATCATAATACTAGAACAAATGGCAATTTTTTGTGTGATCATCAAAAGGTTCAAAGAAATAGGAAATAAAGCAATTTACTTAACGATCATTATATGGAAAATTTGTTGATCAATTCTTGCTTAAATTCCTGTTGGTGTGTGCATATTTAAAAACAAGAAATAAAATAAAAAATAACACAAATATACATATAGAGATAAAATAAATACAAGCACACATTTCTGTGATGTAACACCGACAGTGCAATAGAGAATTAAATAGAATTCGAAAATAATAGGAAACAACTAAAATCTAATAATTTCGAACAAAATTACCAGATTTTAGTTAAATTTGATTTATTTAAAAATCGATTATAATTCGATATTTCCATCACTAACCTCTTGGAGTAGATCCTGTGCTGCTATAGCTTTCAATATAGTTTTCTTGCTAGTCTCTTGTATTTCACCACCCAATAATAATTCGTCTAATATGAAATAGGCTTTCTCGAAATTGAAAATAATATCCAATTCGCACACCTGAAATTCATTCATTTCTTGGTATTTCTTATAATGGAATTATTGATCGAGAAGTAAACAATTATACGGAAAGGTAGAAATGGGGAATTCCTAATTGGAAAAAATCGTTTCGCGTTAACCGTTAAATCGTTTAGAATGATTGGGCAATTAAATAATAAATTTTCGACATTTTTATACTGAAATCGTATACTTACACTTCCGAAATATTTATCGAGCAACTCAACATAACGATGGATAACTTCTAACGTTAGCAATTCGTTATCATCTTGTTCGATGGCACAACAGAAATACAAACTAGCATAACTGGAAAATTAATTAGGAAATAAATTAAATTAAAATTTATAGAATTGGTAAGAGCTGATTCGATAAGTTATAATATTTGGGGTGTTTAAAACTTTGTTTTCCTCACTCGTTACAACTTATAGAATCGGCAAGGCGTAATTTTGTAGGAAATCTACCGTTTATAGACAATTTTCAAGTCCCTCCATTCGAGAAAACTGCACATCTTCGGCTTCCTCGCCAATATTGTCGTGATCAATTCCCGTGTAATTTTCTTCTTTAATTTATCCGGATGTGCGACATACCATTTTTGTAAACGTAATTTACCTTGTCGACTGAACAACAACATAAATTGCATCTAAAATATTCAAATAAAACGAAATTAATTACAACAAGATCGATGATGTTGTTAGGTTAGAACTTACCATTTTGATGGCTTATTTTTATCTTGATTTTTTCAGAAAAATATACAATGAGGCCTCTATTGGACTATATTAGATAATTTTTCATAATAATAATTGGAAATTTTCCAGCAAATAGGAACTAAATCCGTGCAGACCTCAATTAAATAAAACAAACAGAAGAGACGACATTTTTATAAGCGATTGTGACGTGGACGCTGTGTTGTCACGTATCGGCCATTAAAATCAGAAAGCAAATAAAAATCGAATCAATGTCGAAAATTACAAGCAAATTTCGATAAAGCACCAAATTATCACAATAAAACCATATTTACGAGAATTCTATTTGTAATAGTAGCAAATACAAAGCGAAATTTCTAAGATTATTATGGCGTAAAAATCAGATCTACTGACAAATTAGTAAATCTGACATTATTGTTTCTAGGTAATTGTCAAAATTTCACAGAATTGACAAGTAAATTCCCTAAAATTTACTATGTTGCCAATTTTATAAAATATCAATTTTCTCAACTAAATATCCAAATTTGCTATTTTTCAACAAAATTTATACTAAACATTTGAAAAATTAAAATATAAGCATAAATAAATATTAGTATGTATTAATACAAATTTATTACAATTTATTGTGTCATTCAAAATTGAGTATATTTGGCAACTCTGCTATAAGATTCAGTGTGTATTGTTGATCGTCTATACTACAGGCGCATTGATAATAATTTTCAGTGGCGTACTTTCCAAAAGGATTTCTCTCCCTATACAGCGTTTTATTGATTGTCCAATACTGAAACAATAAGTAATTCTCTATTTTTGTATATTATTGATATCATTAGAGATGTAATGCCAGAATTTCGTCAATTAGTTTAGAAAAATTGTCTTGAAGAGATGTAATCTAGCGTGGTTCTATGTATGTTTGACGACGCCTTCAGGGGCATGTCCAATGCCTTGCGTCGTAATGCTCACCCTACTAATCAATGTGTACAGTTCCCCATCTACATGCTGCTATTCAGTCGTGGGTTGTTTACCCTTCTATAAACATCTACATAGAGTTTCTGTACTATTCTATCTCATGATACTATTTCATCTGCCTATCGTAGAATATTGATAATAATACTTCAATGTAGTATATTCCCTTGTTGCATGTTAGCGAATAATCAGAGAATTAGAAAAGGTCGATACACTCAAACTTCATTCACGATTCATAAGGTGAGTTATTGTAAATTTTAAAATGTTTTATTGTTAGCATAAAATTCGTGCGTAACTAAATAATAAGCTTAAATTGTATCAGTATTGAAAAATATCGAAATTATCGATTAATTTTGGAATTTATAGAGATGACGATAGAATGATATCAAATATTCATAAGGCTTTCGCCTGAATAATCAACGAAATCCTTACGATATTTGAAGTGGTAACGATTAAAGAAGACAAACTAGTGCAGTTGATCTTGGACACTTCTAACGAAAAACAAATAACTCCACAATACTAAAGGAAGGTCAAGCTTTGTTGATATAAAAGTGATGTGTTGATTACAATGAACAATGTGATTTGAAGCGGAATTAATTGGATGCAATCATTTATTCACACAATGGCCGTTGATGATTACAAAATCGATAAAAATTGGCTTATGTAGCGGTTATTCTAACACGAATATTCAACGAGATTTTTGCATTTAAATTTCACAAATAAAATTTCATAGTAAACGTAAATGAGGAAAGTTGACTTTGAGATAAACCTTGACACTGTTCTGTAGACAAATAAACGAATAGTAGATGGAAATGCGACCGTTTCTCTTATTTTATCCGGCCAAATTCGAGATTATTTCGCTGCTTTTTTATTGTCTGACAGTCAGCATAAGAAATGGTAAATGTCAAGTGAAGATAATGATTAAAGTTGAAGCTTTCTAAATTGCTCTAACTGGAACAAAACCGTTTCCATGTTAGATTTGTGGGCAGTTTTCGTAGTTCTAATGACCTAGATCCACTTTTCATATCTTTCGATTAGTGCGTTTTAGTTTCTTCATTGTACAATCAATTTGATGATTTCGCTCATGAATTTATCGCGAATACGGCAGTTTTAGAAGATTTTTTAGCTCTTGGAAATACAACGAAGTTTATGTTTACTCATTTTTTTGGTTATAAATCGTGTTCTTAATCGAAATAAATCTAACGAAATTCTCAACAATTTAACATTAAAATTTTGCGTTTCCCATGGCTTTGAATCAGCATAATGGCATACAATAACGGAATATTAGCTGTATTATTTTAGTTGTGGAGGCAATTTTCATTTTCATATGCGTGCGTTTAGAGCTACGATTATTGAAATCGTGTATTTTCCCTCTACTTGTCTCCACTATTAATCTTTATACTTTTTTTTTTTTTTTGTTATTATAAACTAACATTAAAGTCATGTGAACTTGTACGATTTGTTCGAATGTCAATCATCGATATCGTAACGGCTTCTAGAGCAGACGTTGTCAATGAAAATAAAATCTATAAAATCAATGAAAATAAATCTATTTATTTAGTAATAGCTTTGACTAAAGCCACCCTAAGTTTCCCATCAATTCGTTCAAGTATATCTTCGATCACGAGATTGTAACATTTGAATAATAGAGTAGTATTCTAGAGTGAAATCGTCTGGGAATATTCGCCGTAAATTTAATTTATTGTCTCCACTAAAAATCGTATTTTTTAACCGACTTTATTCGCCAATAATCTGGGCTTTCAAAATGTTATTTATCGATGTACGAATGATAAATTCAGATCATTTTTCGTTGATTTGAAATGTGTGTTTACGACAGGTGAACGGAATAGAACAATGTTAAATGGATTGGAACAAGAATAATGCTGTGAGAAGACAACTATGACTCGTGACGGGGACATCCCGACGATTTTCAATCCGCGTAATCGCAATCGCACCCCAAGTGTTGTTATAACTGATGAGGGTGTCGCCGTTAATGGACCATTGGCGCATACCGACTCGATTAACAGTCAACAAGAACAAAACGGGGATGGTGGCGGTGGTGGATCACCAACAACCACAACAACAACAACCACCCCAGCAATCACAACAAACACAATAACGACAACAACACAAGCGAGCGGATTGGCAGCGAAACTCAAAGGCTTTTCCGTATCGTTATGTTCGCAATCGGCACGCAAAGTAAGTTCATCATCAATTAGAGTTGAGCTTCGTTGTAGATTTTGTCGAATCAAATAGATAACACGTAATAGAATTAGATTAAATAAATTAGGGGTAAATATAGAATTTTATAGGCCAAATTTAGATTTAGAGATTGTTGGATTGTGGAATATGAAATCGTGCCTGTTATCAACACGTGCTTATTGTTAGAAAAATCACGCCACTATTATAATCAACAATGACGGCAAAAAATCGTGAACACGATTCAGAAATTATTTCAAATATATTGTCAGGGCCAGACTGAAACAGTTTGGCCGGCACTAGATCTTCATCGATACGGGGTGTGACAAATATCAATGTTCGAGCAATGATTTCTCGTTTGTTTTCTAACGGATTCTAATGATTGAAATGGTGCTAGAAAGAGGATTTCAATGTGCTTCTAGCACGGGTTTTTATTTTGAACACTCGGATAGATTCCATAAATTGTAAAAGGCAATATTGGAGCATATATTTTTGTAGATCTTTGTATTTTTCCCAATAATTCAACCAATATTGTTTATTTTTCAACGATTTTTACACAACTCATAGTTAAATGAAAGAGCTTTCCAAATCTTTAAGGAATTTTCCAACTGACTTGCTAGTTTTCCGGATATTTTATAAGAAGTTTGTAAGTAATAAACTTTGATAGAAAAGACAACTAAATTGATATTTTTATTAACTTTTCTGAAAACTATCAGATTTAGTGAAAATTTGCTCAAATATTTGAAAAGAGCTTCTCATTTTTCATAATCTATGAGAAAATTGTCTGCAGATGATTAATTGGCCAAATTATAGCTGATAATTAGGTAAAACGTGTAAAAATCTATATTGCTAGATTTTCGTTTACAAGATCAAACTCAATTAAATTTTTCCAAAATTAGAAAGTTAGAGAAATTAGAAAATAGAGGAATGCTCCTTGAAATGCTCTCTCTGGCGTTATTTTACTCATCGCAATATTTCCGAAAGTAAGCGAGTTAAGCAAGATTATTAAAAATTTGCAGTTTCATCGACCGGATCGAAGAAGGCCTAATAAGACCCTTAATTACCATCTATATTTGCAAAAGGCAATTGTAAGGCCTTCTAAAAATGGAAATTTCCATTTATTTGTCATGTTCAATTTACATTAATAATTATTTGATTCATTGGAAATTATCAAGAGCAAATGATCAATTTTGGTGGATGCGCCGGGCGAGAATTGTGGACAACACATAAATTTCCTTCTTTTTTATCGAACAATTCGAATTTCCAGATCTATTTCGGTATATGGGTGACACTGTGTGTGACGATATCTTGGGTTGGTGCCACGCATTCGATTAAATATTTGTACATCCGCCAACCAATGGAACGAGATACAGATGCTGAAACAATTTCAACAGTTTACGACAGCTTCAAACCGAACAACAATACCAATAGCAGTACAATTTTACCCAAAGAATATGTACGTTTTTATTGTTCATTGACTTCTACGTTTTGTATTTCTTAATAATTAATGATGTGTGGTTTTTTATTAGGCAATCTATAAAGCACCGTTCTTCACGACATGGTTCGTCACGAACTGGACAATGTTGTTTTTCCCTTTGTATTTCTTGAGTCGTTTAACAACGAAACGTTGCGAATCAGTATCGGAAATCTTCTCAGAATCGTTACGTGGCTATCGTGATAAAGGCTTTACAGCAGGTTGATTTTTATTTTTGAAAACCAGAAAGATTTTACAATGAATTTAATTTCAGGACGTTTTATGACTCGTTGTAGCCTATTTTGTATATTATGGGTAGGTACAAACTACATGTACATTCTATCATTACGAATCTTGTTAGCCACCGATGTTATGGCCCTATTCGCAACGAACGTCTCCTTCGTCTATCTACTCTCTTGGGTGATTCTACACGAACAATTTGTCGGTATCCGGGTACGTTGTAATAAACTAAATTCGAATCGATTATTCTGCATTATTGTTGTATTATTATAGATAATGGCTGTGATCATTTGCGACACCGGTGTGGCTTTATTGGCCTACATGGACGGCATTACAGGCAGTCCAACATTAGGCGGTGTTGTATTGGCGACATCAGCAGCAGCCGGTTCGGCTGTTTATAAAGTTTTATTCAAGAAAATCATCGGCGATGCCACCTACGGACAAGTTGCTCTATTTTTCTCGCTTATTGGAATGCTGAATGCCGCCCTATTGTGGCCATTAAGTCTAGGATTATTTCTAACCGGCGTTGAGAGTTTCTATTGGGATCGACTACCATGGCCGGCGTTATTAACAGCCAGTTCACTATCTCTAGGTAAAAATTTATTAGATTTTAATAGAAATTATAACGATAATTGTGGTTTCAGTTGCCAATCTGTTGGGGAATTTCAGCGTTGCCCTAACCTACGATCTGTTTATTACATTAGGATTGATAACGGCCGTTCCAGTATCTGCAGGTATTTCGTGGTAATTTCGAATTTATGACTCTACTTTTGGGTATTTACAGCTTTAGATGTGATTTTATATGAGGCGCGTTTCGAAGGCATGAAACTAGCTGGTATGATTCTGATAGCTGTTGGATTCTTCTTGGTTATGTTCCCAAATAATTGGCCGGATTATATTACAAGATTATTGCGGTGAGTATAAATACACACGTGCATACAATTATCAATTATAAATACAATAATTATGTAATTTAGGATAATTGTTTGGCTAGCCAGTCGAGGCCTTCATACAAGCCTACATTTCTCAATGCACTTGTTGCTTGTATATGCCAATTTCTATTCTTCACTAGACGGATTTCTAAAATCTCTTGAATTTCATCAATCGACAATGATGTTTGTAGATCTTGTTTATTAGCAAAAATCAATACAACAGCATCACGTAGTTGGTAATCTTCTAAAAGATTGTGCAATTCACCTTTGACTTCATGTAGACGTTGTTCATCACTTGAATCAATCACAAAAATTATAGCATTGGTATTTTGATAATAATAATGCCATAGACGGCGCACAGTATTCTGACCGCCTATATCCCAAATTGTAAGCGATAAATTCTTATATTTGACAATTTCAACATTGAAACCAATTGTCGGTGTTGTTGTTATTAATTTACCATCGAATTTCAATTTATAGAGAATTGTCGTCTTACCAGCACCGTCTAAACCGAGCATCAAAATACGGATTTGTTTTTTATCGTGCAATTTTCGATACAATGCCGCTAATATTAAGCCCATTCCGATTGACACAATTTCTATTAAAACTGTCTACATTTGACATTTCAAATTTTATTTTAATTTCATTTACTTTGATTTGATAGTCGTGTACAGTGAATTCTCGATAGAATCAACGAATCAAAGAGAATTCACTGTATATCGTTTGGTTCTTTGATTTTATTCGTCTATTTGCTTAATTTTCAATTGAAACATTTTAATTTGCAGAAAATCTACCCGTTTCTTCCAAGGGAAGGTTGGTTCTTATGCTAGCTAATCAGAAATTTCCTTTGCTAATTCGCTTTTATTAAAACCAACAAATTTACAAAACTGATTTTAAATAAAATAGTTTTTTTATGAAATTTTGAGAAAGTTGTAGATTCATAGATCGACAATTTTCGCAATTAAAACCTAGACTTATTGAGGGGTTGGACTTCACTCGAAATTCAAGTGTGGCGGAGAAATCTTTTGTTAAAAATGCCACTTTGACGAGTTCTAGTCTGTCCTCTACAATAACAACTAATTAATTCGTTAATTAATTAGAATTAGTTTAGTTTTTGAAATTCTACGATTGTATAATTGGCATGTTTATTTTCTTAATCAACACACAATTAGCTTATTCTCCAAAAAAAAAAACCGTACTCACCTAGCTTGTTTCTATACCAAATTCTAATAATACTCAATAATAATACACATTTAATTAACGTAATGAATGCTAATTAACAAAGTGTTAATAACGATTACCTTGTCTGTTCCTATATTGATTAGTTTCATTTTTTTTTCAATAATTAATTGTGTAAAAGCTATGAATATTCCCTTGTTGCAGAAATATCATCATGTTGAGTCACAGTGCCAGGTAAGATCTACTGTTAATCGTAATTTTTTATCATTGATTTTCTTGTTTTTCCCATTATTATTATTATTATTATTGGATTTTTATTTATCAGAAGAAGAAATTTATTTTGTGCACGCTTTATGATTTATTGTCTCATTTAGTTTGTCGTTGTCAATTCTTGTTTAACAGAAAAATTGTATTGTTACATTGATGCCAACAGACAACACTGACGACGATATTTCCAATTAGATATTTTATTATTTGTGCCGGGTGGTCTATTCTAAAGTTTATAAATTGAAAAGAAGTCCTATTACCTCATTGAAAAACGACTTTTTGGCCAACGTCGCGATTTTCACCAACCAACAGCACACATAAAATGACCAACGATGACCCAAAGATCGTCGTAAAGCGTCCAACTTTGGTTAAATACTCTGTGGACATTCCTAGAAATCTGCAAAATATTTTTCAAGTCGCTCACTATTAGGGCTTATCTTTAAATTATATACCTTTGAATGGACCATCCGGTAAGCAGGACGTCTCATTCGATTGACACGTTCTGTACTTAGAAGGCTTGTTTAAAAATTGTTTCCATAGTGGTTTCTTTCTGGAGTAATCTTGAATTTTTGTGTTTTTTCTTTTTGTTTGTTTCTATAGTATGCCAACCCCCAATCGGGGTAAAAAACGTGAATTAATGTATGTATGTGTAGTGTGTTGCGTTGTTCTTCTTATGCTATATAAAATACGATAGACTGTATAAAGTAATTTTAAATGTAGTTGATTAGTTTTATTGAACGAAACGAAAAAAGAAACAAACAAATTACCCTTTTAGATGACAATAAATTTGTATACCCCCTTCTACTATGTTATTTTTATGAATCAATAGATCCTTGAATTTATTGTAGTTGATGTAAAATACATAAAATCAGGATTATTTGTGCAAGAATCTCACCTAATTAAAAGTTTGCGCCTTTAATTGTGTATTAAAAAAAAGTCGTATTCTGTAACTTTTTGATTAGTCGTTACCATAACAACAGATTCTTTCGAATGACCTGTTTTCTGGGTCTACAAATATCGCAAACAATCCTGATTCTTGTGTAGACATTTAGACACATACCGTTCAACATACATCCATTATGATCGTTTTTGCCACAAGATCCTCATTTCAACCACACATCATCATCATCATCATCATCATCGTCACCGCTTATAGCTTCATTATTGTTTTGTAAATACAAAAATCTAATCTGTAGTCTGATTTGTGTATTGATTTGTGTCTTTCTGTGTGAAAATATCTCAATCTTCCTGTAAATCATAACTCAAAAAACACGCAAAAACAAACCAAAAAAAAAATGGCAAAATAAAGGCCTTTCATCTGCAACCGAGAGGATCTACATGTGCCCCAGAATTATTAACACCTACACGACGTCTTTTGTGAACAATTACCAATAATAGAACTAATGATGTGAGTTGATTATTTCTATTTAGCTTATTGTTTTTAATTATTAGTTAAATAGTCTATAGTTAATTGTGCATGTTAATTTCTGCATATGACAATCAATTTTACTAAATAACAACAACAACGACACGATATTTGTTTCTTGTTTCCAACTAGAATCTAATTTTAATTCAATATTAAATTGTAAATTAATTATTTGAATTTTATGGAATGGTTGTTTAGATGGAGCAGGCGGAACCGGCATGGGACACAGGCGGCACATCGTCGAGATATTGTCGATTATCGTACAGGATACATACGATCCCATCTGAGATCGCCATCAGGTCGAGTCAGGTGACCTAATCCACATCGAAATTCAATTAACCAGAATAATAACGATATGAAACAGTATCTATTGGCTGTTGGTTGATTAATTTTTGGACCGTTTAATTTTTATTGTTATCAAATAGAATGAAAATTTGGGATATTGTAACGGGTCCAGCAATAATTGGTTTCAAGTAGTTGCGCCGATAGTATCAATAATTTAGTGTGCTTTATGAGGAGTTATTTAAAAAATTGCGTGTTCATTACAAAGACATTAAATTTGGTTTGTAGACTCTTTTAATACAGAAACAAATATGATTTTTAGATTAAGTCAATAAAGAGATATCTTCAATTAGTAAATAGTTGAATGGAAAACAAGCGCCAAAAGTTTCATTTCTGTTTATAAGACGAGCCGCCAGAATAATAAACGACTTTTGGAACAAGTTTCTTATACTATTCTTTCTATTTTACATCCTCTGGTGCTTTTTTTTTATTTTGGGAATTTTGTTGGTATTGCTGATTTCCTTCACAATTGTGTATAGTAAAGTGTTGAATTTAAAAGTTGCGTCACTCATTGAGAGCGGGAAATTTAAATAAACAATAGAATAAAACGGTATATTATACAAAAAATGTCGGTAAAACGTAATAAAAATCAATAAAACGAAGTAAAGAAAGCCGTTTAAAACAAAATTTATTAAAAATAATGTTGAAAACATAAAATTTGAGGTTGTATTGTTGATCAATAAACAAACGAATATCGTTTATTAGTGGATCAGTGATACAACTTTAGAATATAAATTTTACCATACGTTTCTTCTATTATAGATGAAATTAACTCTAGGACTGACTATAAGGGTTGGTAACAAATTCAAAACTTGGTATTAGACGAGTGGATTCAGTATCGCGAAATTATGTTTGATTGACTCAGTGGGCCGATCCTGACTGTACTGCAATGCCAGGCCAACCCGTGACAGAGGTGGAGCAAGCCCCTAACCCCCGTCAATTTCCAAAAATCAGTTTAATATACTGGCCCCGCATGCGGGGCGTATCAGATATTAAGCTGATAAGAACAGATACTACACTTTGATCTTAGCCATTAAGGCCGAGAAGCGATACCAAATCAGCGTTCCAAGAACTCTCCTATACAACAATATCACCAACTACTAACGTGACTTATAACACAACCGCCATCTATTCAATACAACTAAAATTAACAACTTTCCAAGAAAATAATTTAAAAATATGTTGATAAAAATAAAACGACAACAATACAATTATCGATAAATTATAATCGAATAATTGGAAACTAAATTAAACAACTTTCAAAATAATTAATAATAATCGTTGTAATTTTCATAAATCTAGGGGAATTTTTGTAATTTAGTAATATAACCAAATTTGACTCAATTTGACAACGTCGTACGTGATTTGAATCAGATTATAAACATTGTGGTTATGTCGTTATGTCAAAGTTTTGGCGAATTTACCAAGTTCAAAGAGCAGTGTAAAATAATTAAAACAAAACCACAAAGAAATCACAAAAGAACCATTCTCCTATTTCGAAAATAAATAGAAATACCGAATGTTGTTGAATCGAGAACACTCAATTAAATTGGAGAGGTTATGTAAACTATGATAATGTGTAAGTAATATCGCAGTCTCTCAATAATTCGTTATCGGTTTATTTATTTATTTATTTATTAAATAAATTGCGGATTATGATTACAATAATTTCGATGATATCGTGATTACCAATTATCTAATTGAGTCTAAAAGAATACATTTGATACTAAACGTGTAATTCTAGATGGCAATTGTGCAACTTTAGAACCGTTACAATTATGGATGGTTCAAGTTTAAATGATCAAGATTATGATTTAAGTGATTACGATCATTATTACTACAGTAAAACACCACCACGTACCAAAATTTTACGGAAAAATCGCCAACGTCGACAACATCAACATAAAGACATGAGGTTGGTTTAATTATCGAAATTTTCAATTAATCTAAACATTTTGATAAATCCCCCAGTTCGACTGTATCTTCGCCGAAAAACCACCGTTCGAAACAGACATTTTCACGTCGCAACAGTTTAAATATGTTTGAAGAATTGGTAGCTAATGCTGATAATAACGATCTAGAATATGCCAATAAACGTACAAATAAACGACAAATGAAACTATTACGTGGCTCCGAACGAGATTTAAAATTGGATATAATTAGTGCAACACAAGCAGCAACTGAGAAATTAAACGAATTATCAATAACACCACAACCAAGTTATCAGATTGAAAGTTGTCGTAGATTTATGAGTTTATCATGTCGTACAGTACCCTGTTTTAAACAGAACAATACGAATAATAATGACAATTATAAATGTGAAGATAAAACTGATCAAGTTGTTAATGAATGTCCACAAAATCGTGTTGATTTCTATAATACGTTCTGTATGTTGATACGGATGGGGTGTGGTGAGAAACAGGCACAGGAACGTTGTAGAAGAGGTGTAAGTTGGTGTTTTTTATTGTGTAGTCATTACGTAGTTAATTAGTGGAATTCCCCGAAAATTCTCCACAATTCTTGATCTCTATCTCGATTCTTATGTAAGTTGTTAGCTTAGGTTAGTGTCTTGATTTCTATTCTATTAAAATATAATCGATTGTACAAATTAGAGTTCATTTACCTGTTTTATCGTTTGCCCATCTGTTGTTTGATTAATTTAAGCCGCTTATAACTCAATCAATATTCGTTTATTGTGATAATAATTGTTATTTTAGATAAGTCGCGAGGAACATTTGTGGCAGACGGAAATTAAAGATTTAATCTGGTTGGAATTGCAAGCATTCCATGCTGATCGTACACCGAATGAAGAAGATGAATATTTATGTAAAGCACGTGAAAGTGTTGAACCATTATTGAATGATATAATGACATATCGTTTTGAATCGAATCATAAATGTTATTTAACACAAAATAGTGATAGTGGTGTTGAAGATGATTGTTTAGGTTGTTTATCAATGTTTTGTAATACGTGTTTAGATGGACAGAATGAAGCTTTAAAAGATATTGAAGAATTAATGAAACGTTTAGAATATGCCGAATCTTTATTCCCATCAAGTCATGCATTTAGTGAATTGTATCCATTATATAATAGTAAAGAATTCGTTGGTAGAGTTAAATCAATTAGTTTATGGTATAATATGACGAAACATCAACGTTTAAAATTGGTAATATTAGGTCGATTAATGTCGCTTTTAGATAATAAAACTACATTATGGCCGTTGAGAGATGATAATATTGATTCAACTAGTCCATCGGATAGTAACAGTAGTACATCATCATCGACGAATTACGATTATTTAACCGATACAAAATCCTGTTTAGACTTCTATAATTTTACAGTGAATTCAATGAAATTCAAGAATATCAATACGAAAAACGATAAAACAATATCACCATATCGGAAATATATCGAGAATGTATTGAAGACGCGAACTTTACATAAAAGTTTAAGTTTTTTGGATAAATTACAATTTTATGTATTACGTAAAGTACATTTAACTTTACAAAAACCGAAAGATTTCGATATTTTCAATAAGAACAATTTCCAAACGGAAGATGAGGAATTACAACGTTACGGCTGTTGGAGTCCAGAATCGAAAGCATTAAATCTACCGTCATATCGGGCGTGTTTCCTATTTTTAGCCTTCATACCGCTTGAGGTGATTTATGAATTTTTGAAAATGCGTCTAGAACAAAAACCAGAAAAACCATCACCGTTAAGTATACGACAATTGATGAGAGAATTGAAAGATGGCTTGAAAATTGCAACCGGACAACGTAGTAAAATCGTCAATTATATCGATACTGTTATCAATGATAGAATGGAGGAGTCTATTGAGATTTATAAGAATAAATTGAAAGAATTCGATGAGTGTATGTTGATGGTGTTTAGTGATTATTTGGATTATTTGGAACAATGGGCGCTATTGCACCATCAAACTTTCCAAAAGAATCTCTTGGAGGAAGAGTGGCATTATTCGTTGAATTTAATCGAGCATATTCCGGGTGGTTCCGAGTTATTAGGATCGAAATTCTGTTCGATTCTTTGTCTAATTCTAAAATCGGTATCGACTAGATTGAAAGAACGGATAGAAGAAATCCTCAATAGTATATTGAAAGATGATAATATTTTAAAGTAAGTCGATTATTATCGTTATTTCGGTTGATATTATTGTTTAATTTTAGGCAAAGTCTATTTGCTGTCTGTCGAGAGATGCAATCGTTGTTTAATGAAGAAAGAGAGATGAGTATCAAATCGATAGCGTTCTGTAAGACTGTTTCCAAACACTATCTACCTCCCGAATCTAAAAAACGATTAAAAGTGAGTATTCTCTTTATAATTCATACGAATTGTAATTGTGATCTTCTAGTTTGCTATAATTTCGTTGAAATGTTCAATAACCGATGTAATAGCATTGATTCAATCGAATTTCGATCAAATCAATTTGGAAATCTTGGAAGAACTCGAACGACAATCGTTAATATCACGAATGCGTGAAATTTTGATGCAATGCTACCGATTTGGTTTCGAATTTTATAAAGAAATGTCGGAAATAACGAATGATAGCCGGGAAAAATTGGTCGGTAGTATGGTGCAATTTGCCAATTTATGGATGAAATTCGTAACGGAACGTTGTGAACGTGGCCGTGGTATGCGTCCAAGATGGGCCTATCAAGGTTTAGAATTCCTATTAGCCGTCTGTGAGCCGCGCAATACCAAACATTTAACCGATGAAGAATTTGAAGATTTAAAGAAGAATATGGATGTTTGTATATCGCATGTTATTGGAACTACAGCACCACAAACACCAGATTCAGGTTTTAGTTCATCTACAACACTATCATCGTTGAGTATAATCGGTGGATTAGGTTGTGGTACAACACGGAATTCTTTGGAACATATACGGGTACGTTCAAGGGGATCGTCGCCAAGTCCACGACCGACTTATAAAAGTCAACGATCATCGAATCGTAAAACAAGCGTTGAACAATCATCACCAATAGCGGATCATTTAGATGCGGTAAATTTCCTACAAACACCACAATTAACAATAAAACGGGACGATTTAATTAAAATCAAACTACCACCAAAAACACATACAGAACGTTGTATTGAAGCCGTTGAACAATTAGAGAATTCATTAAATGAACGTTTACGTAAACAAAATCTAATTGGTAAAGTTGTCAATTGTAAAGGTAATGAGAATAAATTACATATACGTAAACGTTACGTTACATTCACCTGGCAACGTGGTATAAAAATTGGACAAGGCCGTTTTGGTAAAGTCTACACAGCTGTTAATAACAGTACCGGTGAAATGATGGCTATGAAAGAAGTACAAATCCAACCGAATGATACTTTAATGATCAAACGAGTCGCTGAAGAGATGAAAATTTTAGAAGGTATAATCCATCGAAATCTTGTACGTTATTATGGTGTTGAAGTACATAAAGATGAAATGTTAATCTTTATGGAATTCTGTGCTGAAGGTACTTTAGAACAACTAGTTGCAGCCTCCGAGAATGGCTTATCGGAATTATTAGTACGTAAATATACTTATCAGTTGGTTTGTGGTGTTGTTGTATTGCACGAACACGGCATTGTACATCGCGATATAAAAACCGCAAATATCTTTTTAACGGACGGTGGGAATTGTTTGAAAATTGGCGATTTCGGTTGTGCTGCCAAGATAAAATCGCACACTACCATGCCTGGAGAATTACAAGGTTTCGTCGGTACTCAAGGTATTCTAATTTATTATAGTTTTGATTTAAAATTAATTATATCGATTAGCTTATATGGCGCCTGAAGTATTCACGAAGAACATGAGCGAGGGCCATGGTCGGGCGGCCGATATTTGGTCCGTTGGTTGTGTTGTTGTCGAGATGGCTTCCGGTAAACGTCCATGGTCACAATATGACTCCAATTATCAGATAATGTTCAAAGTTGGTATGGGTGAAAGTCCAGATCCACCCGATAATATGACTGATGAGGGTTTAGATTTTCTGGTTTTATGTTTCCAACATAATCCAAAAGATCGGGCGACAGCTCAAGAATTATTAGAACATAGTTTCGTTAAAGTCGGTGATGATTTCTAAACAAAATCAAGTATTATTTTTGTTATTGTAACTATTTTTGATGTTTATTGTCCTATTTTAAGGCTGATTTAATTCGTTGTAATTGTTAAAAAAATTGCTATTTGTATTTTAGTGTAGTAATCACAATGTGATGATATTCATTTACAGCTAGGTGTTGGACCGTATGCATGTTATTATTGCAATTCTTATATAAACACACAAAATAAAAGAAAATTCCAATAATTTTTCCCTAAATAATCCTATTTGAAATGTCTACTAGATGTCACTGTTTTTGGTGGCGGTTCCGGCGTCTCGACGCAGTTTTTCGAGTGTGCGTCCACGATTTAGGGTAAAAACTTCAACAAGATAACTCATCAAAGTCTCGACTTCCACCCCATATCGTTATCGTACTATCGTACCAACCCCAATCCACATCGGTATCGCCATATTGACTAAAATTAAATCGTGCATGTTTGTGTTAAGCATCCCTTCGGTTTATTGTGCGTGTCGACAATATCAACAACAAGAAAATTGTCCCAATTAAAAGAATTAGGCCCAGTGGTGGCGGTGGTGGTAGTGGTTAGTTTACAATATAATTGGTGGGAATCGATTCGATTGAGTAATTTTGGTGGAATTGTGGAATTATTGGCGAGTAATTGAAGAATGCCGGTTCGGAAACAAGGTGGTGAGATTTTCCAATTTTCATCCAATTATAATTCACAATAGTGGGGGTTGTTTTTCATAAATCGATGACAATCAGCTGACTTTTATAGAGTATAAGCCAGAACGTGTCCGTCGATAATACCTCGTGAAAGTACACGTGCTTAAATGCGGTAGAGGGGGCAAAAAAGGGTGAGGAATGCAGCATCGAAGAGCTGCAATTTCGAATTTATCGAATTGATCGAACCGATTTCGAGGAGTTCGTACCGGTTGAATCGAAAGACTAAAATCAGATAGTCGGTTTATTTATAAAACAGGCCAGTAGATTACAATAATTAACTTTATAAATAACCGATATTGATGACCTAGAGACTTATATTCGAGATTTTGGCCGACTGCCAACTGTATAGAATTTCATTTATATTAAGTTGAACGATTCGATTCATAATTCAATGAACTTTTATTGATGGAAAGATAGTAATTGGCCTTAAGACACGATTTTAAGGCCAAGGCAATACAGGCAATTAAGGAAAAATGACCTCACGTAATGTTGAAGTGTGAAAATTGCCGGTTTATTAAACGAATCGATACCATTAACTGGCCTGTTTAGTTTATGGATTATTTCCATTAGCCAATTTGTGGCCAGTTTGGGAAGGTTTAAAGGATATTTACTCGATTGTGGTTTGAAATTTTAATAATTTCAATGCGGAAATTCGCTCAACAAATATACTATTTTGTCTAGTTGTATAAACTGATAAGCTTTAAATAGTTACAATTCTATTCGACATATAATGCATTTGTGAGAAGATACAATTTTCACTAATGGTGTGAAATATTCTGAATTAAAATAGATCGATTCTTGTATCACAAAGAATAGAAAAAAACTTGTCATTAGTGTTGCAGTAGAAAATCAACAGCTATAGGTAATCAACCTATACAAACGTTTTCTATACAGTTCTATTTGTTTTACTTGTTTGTTGTATACAAGTTAGATTCTCGTCCTCTTGTTTCCTGTTAGTTATAATAGCGAATGTAGAACACGTTCTGTGTTCGTTTCATATCTTCCATACTAAAAAAGATACGTCAATACTACAGTAATGTATAGAGATATTTAATTTTTTTTCTTCCTCTTATATTTCCGTCTATTCGAATAGACTCAAAGTTGAATTAAATAATTGAATCCCTCTATCAATATGTGGATTGGTATTAGAATTGGGATTTATGGGTTTTTCATCATAAAATAAAAAAATAACAGCGTTTGAAATCAATATTTCCCTTGGAGTTTCTCTAAAATTGAACTTTTCTCATTTACTACAATCACAGATTTTTGTTCTATTTGCAATTCCATCTATAACCAATAATCAGTATCGCAAATAGTTTTTGTTGAAATTCTAATAACGTATCGAAAGTGGGCGAAAATCGAAAAATTGCTCAAATAATTCGTGTTTATTGTCTTTGTCTATATTTAAGTTTAATAAACACGACTATATTGTTCATTATTAACTAATTTACAACAATTATACACACTATTGTGACAGTTATTATTTGAGCACTTGCAGTAATATCGAATTGTTGTTAAATTTGCAAACTATGCAATCTCTTGTCATTATTAACACGACTACTATACATTTTCCACGATTATCATCCCTAATATTACAAATTTAAACAATATTGATCGCTGAAATTGATCAAATTTGTAGCCTGAAATAATTGAAAACCCCAATTCTAGTTTTATTATGTCCTCTAAATTCGAACCTCTCTAATGCGGGCTATAATTGTTTATATTATCTACAAGTGAGGCGCCTTTATTAGACAAGTTTTTGTACGTTCAACTCGATTAATGAATATCATAAATTACGTTACCTTTCCTATTAAATTAACTAATTAAAGTCAAAGTTTTAATTTAATTGCCACCGAAATTGAATTTTACTCTCCATTAAATACAAACTTTTTAATAATCACCCTTTATATTAATTTGATGACATTAATATCGGCTAACTTTACAATATTTCAACATAATCCACATATAAATTATTACAATGATCAAGATTTATTCTTTACTATCTTAAATACAGTTAAAATCCGGTTTTATTAATTGGAAATTTAATCATTTGAAGTGAATTAAATGGAACGGACTCGAATTCTTACCAACAATCCATCAATAAATCTCCGTCATCATTTCTATAAACGTTCCTATCGTGTCAAATTGGTTCAATAAAACGAAAAATTCGAATTAATCTCGACCGAAAAAAGGACCTGTGACATGTTTTCAAATACATCTATAATTCGAAAATAAATCGCACTTTTCAATCTTCATCCCTATTGTCGGATTTCTTTTGATTGTGACTTGGAAAAAAAACATTGCACTAGTTGGTAATGTGTTGATTTCTGAGTGGTGGAAACGTGCTGGGAAAATGTTCAATTCCTTTGTGACAAGAGAAAGTCATCCCTCTAGAAAATTGCCATTATGGCTGTCTTGCGTGATAATAATCATCACCATTTGTTATCTGATAAAAAAATCCTAGAGTTGCGAAATTACCAAAAATTCTCGATTAAAATATAGTTTTCTGTCAGTTATAATTATCAATTGTAATTTTATAAGATTACCCAATCTTTTAACAATAAATTAACAGTGTTGAAAAATGGTGGATGCGTCGGGTTAATTCTCTCTTGTTTCGAAATTAGAACAGCACAAGGTGCTTCAATTTCGCCTACAACTCGTCAATAAACTCGAATTGTTTGTGAACTACTCGTGAATTGACATTAAATTTGTCAGCTCGTTATGTTGTCGTGTTTATTGACGTGTTGTGCTGTTAATTTACTCAACAAAAATAACGAATACAGTTTGATTTCAGTCAGTTTTAACGGTTGGAAGAGTAGTTGGATGCTAAAGTTTGATAAATTTTCGTACTCTTTTCTCTGTTTTTACAACAACAATGATCGTCGACGATATTTCATATAAAAGACTCGAATTGTCGAGTATTTGTCAAGTGTACTCGTTAAATTCTCCCTCATTCTACTTATAAACGTTAAAAGTAAATCCGTTTGTATTTAGTAGCATTTTAAAGTTCCAATTAACCCAAAAACTATAAAATTTGTATAAGTAGATTAAAATTAATATAAATATAAAATGCAAATTCAAATATTTACAATTGTAAAAGGTCTTTTTAGCACAATAACCTGTATTATTGGTATTTGTAAATGTTCAACCAGAGAAAGAAAATGTAATTTTCGAAGCTGATTCTACAAATAAACGTTAAACAATAGAGAATTATGGAACGAAAGGGAATATATCCTGCAACAATCCCATTGTTACATTGTTCTTATTAAGATAAAACACAGTCTTTACAATTTTCGTACAAATTCTCTGACTGTCGACATTTTAAAACAAAAATAAAACCTAAAAACAAGCTCAAATAACAGTTTCTATTATAAATCTTCTATATTGTAGAGAAACTTTAAATAGTGGCGATTAATAAAGTCTTCTTGAAAGGATCTCGATGGTCATGATGACGGTCTTCCAGACACGTGCTCCACATCGGCGATTGGATGAGAATCGACGAGTTAAAGCGCCGAAGCAGGAATCGATCTCGTTGTGCTCCCGAGTTTGCCGCAGTTAATGTCGGAATCCGGAGCTGTGTACGAATTCGACTCCGGACGACCGGATTCGATTTGAAACAGAGACCAATTTTTTTTTAATAGAACGGTGCACGTATAGAATGTATCACGAATATTTCCACAATACTCCCATTATCCATTCAAGAATTTATAAAGTTACAGGTATCAGTGGTAATGAAAGAAAATTAAATAATTGTGGATTATTTTTTTATTTTTTATTTTTTGTAAATCTGTTGTTATGCTAATTTGATTGTTGTTTGCTAAGATTTGATTTTTCTTCGTTCGGTTGATTCAATTCGCTTTCAATTTCCTGTTTTTCCCCCAGTTCTCTTCTATTTTTACACCTATTAACGCTTCTTTTCTCCGATTTTCTTTAAATAGAAATCTTAGTTTTGAATACAGTCAAGTTTATTTACACACGAGACTTGCAACAAAATACTTGCAGTAGTTTATCAAATTTTTATTATCATAGTGAATCTTGTGGAAAGTTTATAAAACTTGAACGGTGTAAAGTTTTGTATGATTTTTCCACTGTTTCCATCAACTTTGTCATTGTATTCTTTCAAATATTAAAACATGAAACTTTTTCGAAAAGTTCTTTTATACACGAAGAATAGTAGAAGTTGATTTCAACGCAACAGTGGTGAAATTATCATATTATTACGCTCGGTTTATTTGAGAAAAGATTGAAGAAAGTCGCCCTTTTGTCACTATTATAACACACTTTTAATTTACATTTTAACTAGCGAAAGAATTTAATATTCAATAGTTTTCTAGTTGAATTTACCAAACTAATCTCAACTGAATTAATGTGAATATTAATAAACAATAAATGAAGACATTCTAGAGATATTTCCATCATTTTAAACCAATTTCGAAATAAATCGAAATTATAAAATTCCGAAAATTCTAACGTTTCTCGAAAAATGGTGGACGCGCCGGGTATTATACGAATATTGCAACAAATTGAAGACAACAAGCAAAATAACTCACCGAATTCTAATAAATAGAAATAAATTATCGTGTCGAGCGTTCATCTTTCTATATTATTTCGCCCTCTTTATACTTCATAAAAATTTAAAAACTGCACAATTCCCAACCACCTGTGTCTTAAATTCCGATACAATTCGTTGTGTTTTAATCAAAAGTGTTGAGTCAGTTTAATAAGGTTGTTAGAGTGGTGGAAAACTGAAAAAATTACGTAGTAGTTTTGAAAATTACAACAATCAGTGATTAAAGGAATGCTCCGTAATGCATACATGAATTTAATTAATACCATGTGGGCTCGGTACAAGCAATAATATTTTGTTAAATATCTGGCTTAATTTACCGAATACATACTGGAATCTAAAATATGCCGTTAATATATGCGCAATTACGTATTCATCATCAATTTTAGCTTTAACAAATCGTGAATAAGCGCTATTTTTTTGATTAATTCAGTCCGTGCGTGCGACAATAAAGAAAATTATTTATACTTCTGATAACCGAGAAAATAGAAAATTTTAATAGTTGCATCGATAAGATCGGTTTTTAGATAAATACAACCGAACTTACACTGAACTATCCGTCCTGGGGGTAGCAACAAAAACACTGGAGCTTTTGTGAAAATCCCTATTTTATTCACTGCTCCAATTTAGCGTTTTAAGGGTATTATCCACAGCCTAGAGTTCATTGTAAACTCAAGAGTTTTTGTAGAAACTCACTTAGATTGTTGACTATTCTGATGAGTATATTTAGCTTACTTTAAAACGGCTATTTTGGGCGTGATTTTCGGAAAAACGGAAACTAAAATTGAAAATCCACTCACCCCCAATTGATTTCATTTTATCAACATCACAAAACGATAGGTATGTTAGATAGATTGTTTTTCGTCACATAATTACGATTTTCCGGATTTTCGGAAATCCTATCATTAAAAAAACCAATTTCCGCCAAAATTGTAGGATTAGATTTAGAATCGAAGGAGACATTTACCATTGAGATAACTCTCACCGTTTTTTAGATATTCGTATGGACTAGAAACTGACTTATTTCTTATTTCTCAAGTGTACAATTCCGCTGTAATTTAACGAGAATTTTGTTGATTTTAAACTGAATTATTCAATTATATTCGAGAAGAATATCGTCCATGAGATTATCTAGTCAATTATTTATTTAATTCGTGGAAATTGAAGAGTTAGATACGGGAATTTATCGTTGGTTTATCGCTCTAATATCTATTTAGTTAGTATGAGTCGATTTTAATGTTAATAACGGTGGAGCTAAAATAAACCGCAACATATACAGTATGGGAATTTATTTTATATACACTGATCTCGTCAGTACGTTGGGGAATCGCTTAGAATTTTGATTATTATGAGGAAATTTGATAGAAGAACACTAATTCTAAGATTTTGTTTGATTACTTACCGAATTGTTAGCTAATTTCCCGTTATTTGAGCGATGTAAAAAAGACGTTAAACTTTATAGAGCACAGCTAATAGCTGGTCGACGGTTTTTATTGTCGTTTGATAAAGTCCTTTAATTAGTTATTTGTTCAATTCAAATGTCATATTGTACAATTTTTTTCAAAATCTCTGCTGATTCTACAATGATTGAACTAATCAATTGGTAATTCAATTAAGGGCTTAACAGCAAATAAAGCCGAGTTTATTGTAATATTACTAAGAGCTTTAATAAGTTTTAGTTAGATACTTGATTATGTTGAGGGATATTGTTTGAAGTCTATTTTGTGATTAACTTAGTAGATATTGTTTCTAATTTGATTAAAGGCGAACGTAAAGAGAAAAAAAAACGATCTATTGAGCTATTCAAACAGACATTTCGTCTATTATTGCAATGTTTTGTTGTTGAAATGGACGAAATCTGTTACAATCAAAGCTGTTATTATTGTTGTCATCAGTGCACACTGAGAGCATTTCTGTTCTATTAAATTAACCACATATTCTAGCTGTTTTTTTATTGTTTAATGTCTTTGATAGGGGACGAACAGTTCTAATCTTAATTCTTGTTGATTTTTAATTTCATTATTATTTTAGATCGAATGTTTCCGTTTTTTTCGAGATAATCTAGATTGAGTTTCTACAGTAAATCCGCCAGATAAAAGCGACAAAAATTCGATTTAATAAAGCCGAAGGCTGGCGCAAGATTACTCTACCACACTCTCACAACTGTAACCGACTCAACTATCATTTCTATCACCATGATAAATTTTTTTTATACTTTCACATTCTCCAAATCATTATAAAATATCAATCATCTTTGTGACAGTTCTCGTATGTATGTACGATGTATCTTGAAACTTTTCCAAATTGTAAATTGTTGATTTTTCTGAAATATCCAACACGAACGAACAACTCAAATCCGTTAGGATAAACGCACCAAATATTGATGAAATTTCTTCCGTTACATCGATACAATACGAACGATAATCGGATAAATATGAATATACGATTGGAATCTTCGAATTCTTCGCGAGTAAATGTAAATATTTCGAGTCTTGTTCAATTTAAATCAACTTCCAAACTGTTGTAGTCGCGAATGAAGTTCAACAATTTCATTTGAAATCATATTTAAGTTTAGAAGTTGTTTGCTTTATTTCATGGCATAAACTTAATGAAGCAGACAAACTTTTTAATCTATTTGATTTTTAATAATTTCTTCGAATCGTTGAATTGGGCGTTGTTCTCTTTTGAATTCGGAACAATAAACTTTCAACTGTGTATAAATTGTCGGTAACATCATTGAATTATCGTGTAATTTATAGCCGGATTGTAGTTTTCTACACAACAGTCGTAAAGAGACTGTTGTAACAAGATCTATTTCCAAGAATAACACGTTAAGTTTATACCAGACAATTGTGTTATTGTTGGAATACCGAATAGTTTTAATTCGTTGGAAAATTCTAACGATATATAAAAAATCTTGCAATTATTCACCATTTAATTAGTCGGAGATTAAAAGAAATATTTTAATCTATATTTCGGCGATTAACTTGTGTTCCAATTAGCGTATATTACCGCGATTTTCATTAGCTCTTTCTTATAGCTTCATATCCACCGAATTAACGTTTTTTTGCGTGGTAATTAAGCGGATATTGAGCAATAATTTCGCATCATTATTGTTAGTTAGCTAGTTTTAGCTTCAGGAATGTTTCGTTGATCCATTAGTGGCAGATATGTAGCTGTATCGGCTTTACATGTAAGACATCTAATCTATCTGCTGTTTCTGTGGAAATCAAATAAGCTTCATTTGCAACGTGCTGTCCTGTTGTAAAGTAACTGGCACGTTTCTTATAAGATCTAATAGATGGATGGATGGATGGATGGATGGATGGATAAGGTGACGTCCTTAAATTGTTATAAATGATACATACTTTGTCTTCATACTGGCTGAAAAACTAACATTAAAAGGGTTGGTTTAGCTAAAATATTGATGAGACTGCAACATTCACCGAATATGTTTGTACCAAAAAATGTAGTTTTTGTTGCCGGCACATTAGTAAAGATTAACAACTTGAATATGTATATCTATGGGATTTAAATGAAAACCTTCCAAGTTTAGATATTATTCATCGAATTCTAAACGAGCTTTAGTCTTAATCTGCATCTCGAACTTTGTAATCTTCCTGACAGAAATACAGGGGATTGAATTTGTACTCGTTTAGATTAACCAATGGGTAGCTTAGAAAAGAAATTTTCAGTTTTATCAATTAAAATAATCTACATTTCGAATTAGTATCGCTTTAAGTACTTACTGTTTAAATGTAATAAACTTACATGTAATAGCTTTACCGGTTATAATTTTATTGTTAAGTTGATGACGACGAATTATCTAGCAATAACATCAATCTTCTTTTAATTGCCTAGTAAAATTATTATTGTTATAGCTGAATTTCCATTAGAATGGATCACATCACCATTAGTAAACTTCTACAGAGTGTACACCTTACAGTCGGCTATGTCTTGCTTACGTATAGTCGTAAATTGATTCATAAGTCATTTGTTAATGTATTTGAATTAAACTTGCTAGATTTTCAAGCACTGATCATTTTTGAAAAATCTTGTAAAAGCAAATTCTTCGGTACAGTGGCACAAATTTGAGTTATTTGAGTAATTGGCAAGAGACTTTCCACTAACAGTTGGTAACTGGTTGGTAACTTAACAACTAATCAGATGGCGGCCCTCGCTACTTTTTATGAAATTGGGTCTAATGATCAGAAAAACGCTGAGAAATCTAGCAGGTGTTGGTCCGAACTAAGCTACAACGTATGTAATCGGAGACACAGCCAATTGTGAGGTAAAATACCCTAAAACAGCCTATATAAATGACAAATAATTCATCTTTATTTCAAAATAACTGATCTTTACATTAACGTAAAGAACGCTTCTTTCTACGAGCTTGATTATTTATGACGGCCTAATTAAATAGCACCTCTATTGTAGATGGACTTTTGTTTTTCACCCTAGAAAATCAAAAATAAACCTCCAAATCTTCCTAGAATTGATTTTTGAAAATTGATTACTTGAGTTGAAATAGGGGATGTGTTCGCCTAGAATTCTCCGATAGATCCGCAACAAACATAGGAAGGATGATAAAATTTTACGAGCTCGATTGAACGATATAAAGATCGACTTCCGACTATTAGAGACGTGTTCATTTCAGGCTTTTAAAGCGATTATTTCGATGTAGTATTAAAGTCATGAATAATATTCCAAATTGTTTCACGATTTGTAATTTTGTTTTATTTTCTTGTTGTTGTAGAAGCCCATCGCGCTTTGGAACTATTGGAAGACTACCATTCGAAATTGATTAAGCCGCAAGACAAACAACTACGTTTGGCAATTGAACGGGTTATAAGGATTTTTAAATCACGTCTCTTTCAAGCCCTACTAGGTAAGTCTTCTATTCCAATTACCTTTCGCTTGGGGAATTATTTGCGGACAAGATAGTCGAATTAATTTCCGTTATTAGTCAATTGTAGATATTTGAATTAGACAACTTTACATAGGACTTAGGAGGATTAATAAGTTTCAAATTTCCTGTCAACTATTCGATAGTATCATAATTTATGCTATAGTTGATTTTGTTTGTTTTTTATTAAACACAAGACTTCATCTTTGTAGATTTGTTTTCTTGAGTAACAGATACATTTATTATGATAAATACGATCAAATTTATGGCGACATTTCTCGAAATTTATCGCGTTAGACTACTAGAGTTCAATAATAAAAAAGCAAAACTTTCACCTGTGATTTATTGCACATTTTAACATAATTATCGATCATAAATCTGTAAAGTTCTACTAATGGAAGAATTTTTAATTAAACATCAGTTCATTAAGTCCGATTTTCCTCCTTTATGAATTGTTTAAAAGTCTTGCAAGATACAACTAGAAGTGTTCATTATTTTTAACAGTAAGGGTATCCTACTGTCACTATTTGTTTATTTACGATAAATGTATTGTTTACCTTATAGAAACAGTAAATTTATTGAACTACCCTTAAATGCGAAGGGTTTATTTACAATGTACTGCGCCAATTCGAGCATTAAGACCATTGAAATGGAAACTCTTTCTTACAATCTTACAGAAATCATCTCTCCATTAAAACATTTCGTGAAATTCTCAATTATTTTTTATCGAGACAAAGGGTTTGACTACGACTTTCAAGTTTCTTACCGAAAATTCGAATCTACTTGGAATTTCAAATGTTGTACATTTCTCTTTAAGTTTCACCCAAAAATTTGCCTCGACTTCTCGACTAATTCTCATAATTTGGATTCTTTCTTTTGTCGTTTAGCTTCAAATATTAAAAGGAGCGCAGCTGGGTCACCTTGATAAAAAATTTTCTATAAAAATTTACTGAACTTTACAGTTTATTCGACCTATATTCTTCCCTTTAATTATAGCTTATGATTTTTAAGTCGTTGTAAGAAACTTAAATTACCGGTTATCTCGTATTAATAATTTGATAGTTTGAACAAAATATAACGAGTCAGTTGGTAAATGGTTAAAAGATCAAGAATTTTCACGGAGACAATCAATCCTTGTACAACTATTGTTGTAGAAGCGTTCTATTCAAAATGACCGTTGATTTGAGTGAAAAAGTGCTCGATTTAGATTTGCGTGAAATCATTAAATTGAACGTCAATAATATGAAATTTTTCGGTTTTTTCCTACCTGAATCGCAGAATATTCGCATAAGAATCTTTTATATAATTTATTCATTGATATTTGCCGGTTTCTGTTATGGTTTGGATGTGATTAGTAAATTAATTGATGTAATTGTTGGTTTTGGTGATATTGAAGCAATGGCATCAAGATCATTTCTATTATTGACAAATTTAGTGCAAATTGGCAAAATTTACACGTTATTCAAATATTCGAAACGTATCTGGTGTCTAATAAATGGTATGAATCGTGAAATTTTTAAACCGAAGAATCTACGCCAATATTCGATATTAATCGACGATATAAAAATGTCACGTTTGATTACGATAATTTTCTTAATAATGTGTGTTCTAACGTGTGCCTTATGGGGAATTTTTCCGTTATTGGGTAACGAAATCGATGATAGAATACGTTTACCATTAAGTGGATGGTATCCCTTTGATACAACAAAATCGCCAAATTTTGAGATTATTTATACCTACCAGATTGTGTGTGCATGCATTAATGGCTTATCAAATATCAGTATCGATACGTTTATGTCAGGATTGATAATGGCAATTGTTGGACAATTGAGTATTTTGAATGATTCCTTCGAGAATTTGGGGGCGAAACGACAAAGCGCCGACTGTTCGGATATTTTACAGGAACTTCGAAGAAATATCCACCACCATAGAAACATAATTGAGTATTTTCTCTATTATTTGAATATCATTAGGTAGAAATTAATGAATTTTTAGATTCTCAAATGAAGTCACATTCCTTTTCACAAAGTGTATTATGGGCCAATTTGTTGTAAGTGTTATAATCATCTGTATAACAATGTTCCAAATGGCTTTATTACCAGTGATGAGTTTCCGTTTCGTCTCAATGGTACTCTATCAAGCTTGCATGCTTCTAGAAATTTTCCTACTTTGCTATTATGGCAATGAAGTCATAATTAAAGTAAAACTGAATCAACAAAGGAGTCGAATTCATTAAAATTGAATCATTTGTAGAGTTCGAAATTAACAGATTCAGCTTTCAAATGCTGTTGGATTGAAACGATGAAGAGTTTCGTAAAAATTTATTATTTTTCATGGTACGTTCGCAGAAACCATTGAAATTGTATGCTGGTGGTTATTTTACATTATCGTTGGAAACATTTATGGCTGTAATTCATTTCTATTTTCATCTGTATTGATAAAAATTCGATTATTTTGTAGATTTTGAAATCGTCCTGGTCCTATTTCGCTGTCCTTAATAAAGTCCATTCGAAATAGAATTGAATTGTCTACAAATCTGAATATTATCGTTATTTTATAGTCGATCACTGTTTGTTTAACTGATTGTTTTTTATAGATCTAGCCTTTTGGTATGCTCTTTGATTTTGTTAAAAAAATTCAACCAACAAAAAAGTAAGAAAAACATACAAAGATACTTTAAATTTGATGAAATACACGAATAGTTTTAATTTTTTTATAATCTCAACTAGGCTTAATTCGAAATCAAAGATCGTAATGTTGTAGATAAAACAAATTTAGTAATAATTTCAAGAATTACTGGAAAAAATTGATACTAATCGGAATTGATGGTGATTGAAGGTATTAAATAGTCTAGTGTCTAGTTTATTTTTGAAAAGTTTGCACGAAGAAATCGCTGATGTTAGATGACCACAACAAACACAAAAATCATAGAAAATGCTTAAATAAATTGTAGTAAATATAATTGGACTTTATTATTTCTAAAATCAAATGCTTTTTGTTAGCCTTCAGTTTTGTAAGTTGCATTATTTCCGTTGTTAAATCTTCTGGAAAACGTCTTTGTTGTGGTAAATGTTGATAGAATTTCTAAAACACAATAAAATAATCGAAACCTGTCAACCTGTATGCTATCCATACCTCTGATATTTCATGATTGTGTTCTTCTGAAATATCTCTTATTTGTAATTTTGTACCATATTTAGAAGCTCGTAAACTAATGTGTGCCCTGCATCCGTTCTGGAATGTACAGTTTATTAAAAATATACACATTTAAAGTAATTCATAAAAAGAATAATTCGTATGCTTCATTTGAACACTCCAAAACAAATTATTTACTTACTTGTATTTCGTTGTGCTGTACCTGAGGCACGAAACACTTCTCCATCTTTAATACAAGCGTATTTCAATTGATAATATTTTAAATCTGCACTTATAGGCTGACTAGTTTTACGAGATGCTGTAGCAATCGTTCGAGCTTCTCTTTTATAAAAATATACAAAATTCTTATTACAATAATGTTTTAGGGCACTATCAAATTCATCAAATGAATCAAAAGTATCTCCCAGTTTTAAATACGCCATTTTACACTTAGCTGTGAAATCAGAATACAACTCTCGAAATCGCACAAAGTAGACAAAACAAAAGAATGAAATGCTTTAATCCACATGAAACGGAGTTTATGCAATAAAATGCTTACATTTAAACGGCGGCAATGCGCACCTATAATGTATCTTTCCTCAGCGCTTGCGTATGAAAATAAAATTTCAGCGGAATTTAACGTAAACATTAGAAAAGTCCGTCGGATGGAGGAATTTCAGCCTATACTTGACAGTTTTGCCGAAGGAACTATGACCACAACGTTATTTATAAGGTACTGCGCCAATTCGAGCATTAAAACCACTGAAGTGGAAAGTCTTTCTTAAATTTTTACAGAAATCATCTCTTCATTAAAACGTTTAGTGAAATTTCCAATTATTTTTTATCGAGACAAAGGGTTTGACTACGACTTTCAAGTTTCTTACCGAAAATTCGTATCTACTTGGAATTTCAAATGTTGCACATTTCTCTTTAAGTTTCACGCAAAAATTTGCCTCGTCTTTGTCGGTTAATTTTCATGATTTGGATTCTTTCTTTTGTCATTTCAAAGGCAAGCAGCTGGGTCACCTTCATAAATATTTCTCTATAAAAATTTACTGAACTTTACAGTTTATTCGACCTATATTCTTCCCTTTAATTATCGCCTATGATTTTGAAGCCGTTATAGAAAACTTTAATTACCGATCATCTCTTATTAATAATGTGATAGTTGTAATTAAGCATAATGAGTCATTTAGTAAACTGTTAAAAGATCAAGAATTTTCAAGGAAACAATCAGTCCTTGTGTAACTATTGTTGTAGAAGCATTCTATTCAAAATGACCGATTTTGATTTGAGTGAAAAAGTGCCCGATATAGATTTGCGTGAAATTATTAAATTGAACGTTAATAATATAAAATTTTTCGGTTTTTTCCTTACCTGAATCGCAGAATCTTCGCATAAGAAACTTTTATATAATTTATTCATTGATATTTGCCGGTTTCTGTTATGGTTTGGATGTGATTAGTAAAGTAATTGATGCAATTGTTGTTTTTGGTGATATTGAAGCAATGACATCAAGATCATTTCTATTATTGACAAATTTAGTGCAAATTGGGCAAAATTTACACGTTATTCAAATATTCGAAACATATCTGGCGTCTAATAAATGGTATGAATCGTGAAATTTTTAAACCGAAGAATCTACGCCAATATTCAATATTAGCCGACAATATAAAAATGTCACGTTTCATTACGATCATTTTTCTAACAATGGCGGTTCTAACATGTGCCTTTATGGGGAATTTTTCCGTTATTGGGTAACGAAATTGATGGTAGAATACATTTACCATTAAGTGGATGGTATCCGTTCGATACAACAAAATCGCCAACCTTTGAGATTATTTATACCTACCAAGTTGTGTGTGCATGTATTAATGGCTTATCAAATATCAGTATCGATACGTTTATAACAGGATTGATAATGGCAATTGTTGGACAATTGAGTATTTTGAATGATTCCTTCGAGAATTTGGGGGCGAAACGACAAGGCGCCGACTGTTCGGATATTTTACAGGAACTTCGAAGAAATATTCACCACCATAGAAACATAATTGAGTATTTTCTCTATTATTTGAATATCATTAGGTGGAAATTAATGAATTTTTAGATTCTCAAACGAAATCATATTCCTGTTCACAAAGTGTCTTATGAGCCAATTTGTTGTAAGTGTTATAATCATCTGTACAACAATGTTCCAAATGGCTTTATTACCAGTGATGAGTTTACATTTCTTCTCAATGGTACTCTATCAAGCTTGTATGCTTTTAGAAGTTTTCTTACTTTGCTATTTTGGCAATGAAGTCATAATTAAAGTAAAATCGAATCAATAAATAACTCGAATTCATTAAAATTGAATCATTTATAGAGTTCGAAATTAACAGATTCAGCTTTCAAATGCTGTTGGATTGAAACCGATGAAGAGTTTCGTAAAAATTTATTATTTTTCATGGTACGTTCGCAGATACCATTGAAATTGTATGCTGGTGGTTATTTTACATTATCATTGGAAACATTTATGGCTGTAATTCATTTCTATTTTCATCTGTATTGATAAAAATTCGATAATTTTTGTAGATTGTGAAATCGTCCTGGTCCTATTTCGCTGTCCTCAATAACATCAATTCGAAAGAGAATTGAATTGTCTACAAATCTGAATATTATCGTTATTTTATAGTGGATCACTGTTAGTTTAACTGATTGTTTTTTATAGATCTAGACTTTTGGTATGCTCTTTGTTTTGTTAAAGAATTCAACCAACAAAAAAGTAAGGAAAACATACAAAGATACTTTAAATTTGATGAAATACATGAATAGTTTTAATTTTTTTATAATCTCAACTAGGCTTAATTCGAAATCAAAGATCATAATGTTGTAGATAGAACAAATTTAGTAGTAATTTCAAGAATTACTGGCCAAAGTAGATACTAATCGGAATTGATGGTGATTGAAGGTATTAAAGTCTAGTGTCTGGTTTATTTTTGAAAAGTTTGCACGAAGAAATCGCTGATGTTAGATGACCACAACAAACACAAAAATCATAGAAAATGCTTGAATAAATTGTAATAAATATTATTAAATTTTATTATTTCTAATTCTAATTGTATTTGCCAACATTCTGTTTGTTCAATAAAATAAAAATTATAAAGGATAACTTCCTAAAAGCATTATCATGAATAACAGACAGATCTATTGAGATTAATATTTAAACACTAATAAAGAGATTCACTAGCCAGCTCAAAATTTAAGTCGACTTAAATGTTGATCAAATGACACGACTCACTTTGAACTTGCACTAGTTAAAACTCACTTGAAATAGAAGAAATCTAACTACAAATACCTAATTGATCACTAATCTTTAAATAAAATGTAAGAATCTGGTCGAAATTTGTTCCCCTAGAATGTTTCGAATTCTAGTAGCAGATAAAAACAAATTTTTCACCTGTGATTTGTATTTTTTAAGCCCAGAACGCTGTAAATCTTGTGAATCTTTTATGAGCTTTTCAAAATAGATGAGAGAAGTGTTTGGTATCTCCTTCAGCTGTATTGAATTACTGATGGAACTATTAAGGAGATAGCACAATTTTTTATGTAAAAAAAAAACGTACAAATTAACGTCCAATAATCCGGTAAGGTTAACTTCTGACATTTATTTCGTCTCTTCCTGCTCTAGTGATCTTGTCGAAAATTCTTCGCGTGTCATTCTTAGAATTTGAAATGTTTCTTTTAAAAATTACCCTCAAAATTATCGACTAATTCCCACTTCTATTGCTTGTTTTTCGGCTAATTTTAATTATTTAATGATTGACAATCAATTATCCATAAAGATGATGTTTGTTTTGCTTTAATTGGGACAGAATTAGGGTAAATTCGACGATACTGAAAACGACTGTTATTTTGACAGGTGTTGATTTTACCTACAAAGACAGACTAAACAACCCTCGAAAATTTTGAGGTTTATCATAACGGTAATCATTCGAGTGTTAATTTTTCCACCCCATTGAATTGGAGGCTTCTTGGGAAAATTCCAAAATTAAACTTGATAATTTTTCTACCATTTCACACCTTTAATTTTATATTCAATAATTGGTAGTTATACTTTTATATTATCCATAATTTCTACTATTTATACACAATGTTTTACTATATAATCAACTACAAGTGTTAATTATAGCTTAGTTTCTTCATTGACCATTTTTAATTTCATATTTGCGCCCTCATAGTAATAATTATACGATACCTAATTTATATTTCTTGAAATAACAAGTAATTTTTTACATATTTTTCTTGTTAAATTTCTCTCATATTAATAATTTGGTAGTCAGAATAGGTATATAAATTGTTAAAATACAGTAAAAATATTTCTAATTTCTCTCTAAATTTTCTCTGACTCTTGTACTGAAAGCGTCTTATCGAAATGTTCATTTCTAATATTTCTGTACAAGTGCCTGATTTCGATCTACGCAGAATCATTCAATGGAACATCAACAATATGATATTCTTCGGTTATTTCGTCCCAGAAACTAGTAATAAATGTAAGAGAATCTTTTATTCAATTTATTCATCGATATTTGTCGGTTTCTGGTTTGGTTTGTATGTGATAAGTGAAATAATTAATGCAATTCTTGTTTTTGGGGATATTGAAGCATTGACAACAGCATCATTTCTATTACTCACTCATTTGGTACAATTAGTGAAAATTTACACGTTATTTAAACATTCAAAACGTATCTGGTGTCTAATAAATAGTATGAATCGTGAAATTTTCAAACCGAAGAATCTACGCCAACGTTCGATATTAATCGACGATATAAAAATGTCACGTTTGATTACAATAATTTTCTTAATAATGTGTGTACTAACATGTGCCTTATGTGCTGTTTTTCCGTTATTCGATAACGAAATTGACGGTAGCGTACGTTTTCCGTTTAGTGGGTGGTATCCATTCGATACAACAAAATCGCCAACTTTGGAAATTATTTATACCTACCAGATTATGGGGGCATGTATTAATGGCTTAGCAAATATCAGTATCGATACGTTTATGTCGGGATTGATAATGGCAATTGTTGGACAACTGAAACTTTTGAATGATTCTATCAAGAATTTGGGGGTAAATCGACAGAGTGAAGACTGTCCGGACATTCTACAGGAACTTCGAAGAAATATCCACCACCATAGAAACATAATTGAGTATTTTTTCTATTATTTGATTATCATTAGGTGGAACTTAATGAATTTTTAGATTCTCAAACGAAATCATATTCCTGTTCACAAAGTGTCTTATGAGCCAATTTGTTGTAAGTGTTATAATCATCTGTATAACAATGTTCCAAATGGCTTTATTACCAGTGATGAGTTTACATTTCTTCTCAATGGTACTCTATCAGGCTTGTATGCTCCTAGAAATTTTCCTACTCTGCTATTATGGCAATGAAGTCATAATTAAAGTAAAACTGAATCAACAAAGGAGTCGAATTTATTAAAATTGAATCATTTGTAGAGCTCGAAATTAACAGATTCAGCTTTCAAATGCTGTTGGATTGAAACCGATGAAGAGTTTCGTAAAAATTTATTATTTTTCATGGTACGTTCGCAGAAACCATTGAAATTGTATGCTGGTGGTTATTTTACATTATCGTTGGAAACATTTATGGCTGTAATTCATTTCTATTTTCATCTGTATTGATAAAAATTCGATTATTTTGTAGATTTTGAAATTGTCCTGGTCGTATTTTACTGCACTTAAGAGAATCCATTCGAAAGAGCATTGATTTGTTTACCAAACAAATATATGTCAACGTTGCTATATATTCTGATACATCCAGGTTAAATTGGCACATTAAAATTCGTTTCTTTAGTTCGTTTCTTTCGAGTTTCTACACTAATTGAGTTACGAATTAAAAGAACCAACATTTTCCATATTCTATGCATGTAGTATTCTGCAACTTTCTAACAGCCGGTTACAATGGCAGCGCTATTCATTAACAGTGGCTTTGAACACAACTTCTACCTCAATCTCTACAGTTGTATTCTGCATCGGCCGTTATCGTATAACCAGTCGCCAAAAAGTTCCAGAATACCAGAGTTGTTATTACTAAATTAAGTTAATAATATAATGAAATAGTGTAAGAATTAAATTGGTAGAGCCTATTGAAAAGTGTTTGTCACCTTTGTACATTCTTCTGATTGTTTTATAGTAGACCACATAGAATAAAGATTGTATTTAATTTACCTACGCCCATGTTAATATGGTCGACTATGTTGCTTATTACTTTCTCCAATCTATAATTTTGGAAGAAATACGTTACCTTAGATGTGATTTTGAGAAAAACGGAAAAGGATAATCCAAAATGTGATAAGCCCCAATTGTAGAGTCAACTTTAGTCTATTCATTTTTATGAATTTTATTCGATTTGGTTAACTTTTGCTAAGCGAAATGTGTCTTCCATTAAAACCAAGTTTTCATTCTTAAAAACTACGTTTCCCAGAATTTTCAAAAAAATTAGCCAATTTCTCAAAAATCCAAGGAGCTATACAGATGTAAAATTGCATTTAAGATATACGTGTTTCAGTACTTCATATAATTTACATATAATTGCCTCCTGTTCCTTTTAAAATCGCTCCTAAATTTTTTGCCAGAATTACGTTTGATTTGTTGCTTGAGAGACTTCCTGAAACTAAAAGTTAATCATCGGATTTTTCGCTAGAACAGGAAGCAACAAGAGCAGTACTTACTTAAATGTCAAAGTTTTTCATCGTTTTCTTTTACTCTTGAGGCCAATCTCTCCAATTCTGTATCAATTATCACATTTTACAACGAAAATTATTCGAAAATCTCCAACAATCTTGAAATTCAACCAATTTATTACATTTTTGTGATACTAATTTGGATTCAAATAGCAGGATTGGATATCAAAATTACAGTATTACTGCTAAAAATTCGCTAATTCTAAAATGAACACTAACAAACTGTACACTGTTTTCACAGGTGCTTATTTAACGCACAGAGAAAGCAAATTTACCGGACTACCCTTGATAATTTAGGGCTTTATACATCGCAAACGATAATCATTCAAGTGTTAACTTTCCCACCCTATTGAACCTTTTTCGGGGGAAAACTCCAATATTTCTATTATTTCACGTTTTTAATTTTACATTCAATGATTGGTAGTAACAGTTTTACATTACCTATAATTTGTATTTTCTATAATAACAAATAGTCAAGTTTTTATAATAGAATCAGCTTTTATTTCGACCGTTGATTATAGGTTGTGATTTTGAAATCGTTGTAGAGAAATTTAAATAGAGGGTATTTCGTTTAAATAATTTGATAGTTAGATTTAAGGAGAACGAGTAGGTTGATTGATTATTAAAATATCAATTACGATTGGAGAAAAATCGAGAATTCTCGTTGAAATGATCAAATCTCGTGTGATCGTCTTGGGAGCTTCTTCAAGATGGTCTCCTCTGAAGGTCCTATAGAAGCGCCTAATTTAGACCTACGCAAAATCATTCAATGGAACATCAACTATATGATATTCTTCGGTTTTTTCCTCCCAGAAACTAATAATAAAAGTGACAGAAACTTTTATATAATTTATGCATCGATATTTGCCGGTTTCTGGTTTGGTTCGTATGTGATTAGTGAAATAATTAATGCAATTCTTGTTTTTGGCGATATTGAAGCGATGACAACAGCATCATTTCTATTACTCACTCATTTGGTACAAATAGGGAAAATTTACACGTTATTCAAATATTCAAAACGTATCTGGAGTATTATAAATGGTTTGAATCGTGAAATTTTCAAACCGAAGAATCTACGCCAATATTCGATATTAGTCGACGATATAAAAATGTCACGTTTGATTACAATAATTTTCTTAATAATGTGTGTTCTAACATGTGCCTTATGGGGTGTTTTTCCGTTATTCGATAATGAAATTGATGGTAGGATACGTTTACCGTTAAGTGGTTGGTATCCGTTCGATACAACAAAATCGCCAACCTTTGAGATTATTTATACCTACCAGACGGTGGGTGCATGCATTAATGGCTTATCAAATATCAGTATCGATACGTTCATGTCAGGAATGATAATGGCAATCGTTGGACAATTGAGTATTTTGAATGATTCCTTCGAGAATTTGGGGGTGAAACGACAAAGCGCCGACTGTTCGGATATTTTACAGGAACTTCGAAGAAATATCCACCACCATAGAAACATAATTGAGTATTTTCTCTATTATTTGAATATCATTAGGTAGAAATTAATGAATTTTTAGATTCTCAAATGAAGTCACATTCCTTTTCACAAAGTGTATTATGGGCCAATTTGTTGTAAGTGTTATAATCATCTGTATAACAATGTTCCAAATGGCTTTATTACCAGTGATGAGTTTCCGTTTCGTCTCAATGGTACTCTATCAAGCTTGCATGCTTCTAGAAATTTTCCTACTTTGCTATTATGGCAATGAAGTCATAATTAAAGTAAAACTGAATCAAAAAAAGGAGTCGAATTCATTAAAATTGAATCATTTGTAGAGTTCGAAATTAACAGATTCAGCTTTCAAATGCTGTTGGATTGAAACCGATGAAGAGTTTCGTAAAAATTTATTATTTTTTATGGTACGTTCGCAAATACCATTGAAATTGTATGCTGGTGGCTATTTTACATTATCGTTGGAAACATTTATGGCTGTAATTTATTTCGATATTCAATTGTATTGATAAAAATTCGATTTTTGTAGATTTTGAAATCGTCCTGGTCCTATTTCGCTGTTCTCAACAGTGTCCATTCGAAAGACAATTGATTATGAAAATACGCAGGTCATCTTTACACACTCAATGCACGAGAATTTCGCAAAAATTCCAGCTTTCTACATTAATTTTCTAATGAATATTCAATATTCTGATAGAGATTTTTTTTTGATTCTAGACCTCTGACATCTTCTATATTCTACGCACCATTAAACCTTGTGGATATTGCTTTCTTGATATGCTACTATTCTCCGACATATTTCCAATATTCACGTTGCTATACGATTTAACAATTTACCCGAAAAATAGAAATCAATAGGCGCTTTCTTGGAGCAAAATAGTACAATTATTTGTTATAGACACTCAAATGATTTTGCTAATTTGGCACTCGAGTAAAGACGAGAATTCTCCGATTTTTCAGCCGATTTCATAATTTCTTTATAGGGACGTTTGTTATAGAATTGCGTTCAAAAAACAGCTTAAATATTGTCATTTGCTACTAATTCTCGTCTTTTAGTTCAAGTTTTGAAATGAAGTTTAATTCCTTGCGCTATTTTTTCCATTGACTCGATAGAAACTCAAAAACTTTAATCTAATGTTAGAGAGCTTTTTCGAAAATAAAAGAGATTGTTCCGGTAATTATAAATCAATCTTCTTGAAGGCAGAATCACAATTATTCTCTAGTTATCATCATCAAAAAACTAATCTTTGTAGTAAATGATAATTTCCTTATAACAACAATATTGTAGATATAGAGGATATACTTAATGGAGGCTTTAAAGCATCACGAATAAATGCGGATGTAAAACAGATTTAATGGTGATTGAAGGCATTAAATTTGCAGAATTATTACACAATTTACACTAGTGTTTAAATTTTAGATCTACCACGTGTCTGCAGTTCTTATAGGAAGTCCTATTAATTATCAGGAGATTTGTAAAATATTTTGAGGATTTTTAGGAAAGATATTGGCAAAATTAGAACTCTATAGCTTATATTTTGATTTTCATCAAGTAACTACACAAGTTTAACGAACAAAAGTGGCAAGAAGGGTCTTTCGAAATAGTTTTCTTCCATTTTTTTCAGTATTCAGTGATTGCAAACGAAAGCAAACTATTTTGAAATGATCCTGTAGTCATTTTTGGTCGTTCGGTTGGTAAAAATCGAGATGTTTTCCATCAGTTTTCTCAGTAAACTACTCAGCTCCAATGTTGCTAAATTTTCCCTATGGAGTACCCTAAAAATTGTCAAAATATTTTTCGAATCACTGAAGTTAGTATAAAAGCTAGACAGAATCTTGTAGACGCTCACGAAAAATAAAAATTTCAAAAAGATGCTTATGTTATTATTCCCATCATTCTCTCTAGAGAAATTCATATGGTCGCATTATAGCGAAACGTAAATCAACGTCTTAAACTTGACCACACCGGCTATTGATTTCCGTTAAAAGTATTAAACCAGCATTAGGAAAAACCCAATCTTTCAACTTATTTGAAACATAAGTGAAATATCCAGTTTGGTATGCCGTGATTGTCGATTGCTAATAAAAAAACTAATTGTTTGTTAAATTGAAAACAACCAACCAACGATAGCTTCTTAAAACTATTATCGTTAATAATCAATGTTGGGAAACTAATAGAGTTTAACTTTGGTTGTTTGTCTTCTGTTTTTCTTTCAGACAGTTGAAGGTAAAGTTTTTATTTGTTTCGATTAGTAGTTTGCTATTTATATTTCTTATTAATAGTCTACAAATTTGCAGTTTGCTACTATATCAAACAATAATAAACTAATAAGTTGTAATTTGTGATAAACTTTAGCATAGACACGTGCAGTTTGAATATCGAATGAGCTCTTTGGAGACTTACAATTATCCATTAAGAATTTCCACTAGATTATTATTTAGTTATTATCCAAATCTAAAAAATAATCATACATCTTGTTATTATTTCCCGTTGTTTACATGTCCTAGCGTTGATCAAAAGACTGATAGGAATCAGAAATAAAGTGTCACCAACGAAAAACAACCAGAATTTCTCATCTTCTATGTGGAAAACGCCATAAAATGACTCAAATGATAAGCTATCCTGTATTTCTCTTAATAAACGTTAACTTTATATCTTGTCGTCATAAATAAAGTTTTCGGACTTTCACAAATTCAAAGATTTATGCGTATTAAAAGACCACACCACCATATGTTGAAATTTTTAAACCAACGAATATAAATAGACCAAGATAAATAATAAAGTGAGGAGAGAATAAGAGAGAAATCTTTGACGTAAATAATTTACTTTGTGTAGAAGATTTTTCGTTTTTAACAGCGAAAAAGTGGGTTACTTTACAACAAATCCTTTTGATCTTGCCCGGAGACGAAAACGGTCGTCTTTTGTAATTTTCCAAATCTTATTTGAACCTGTAAAAATCGAGTAAGAATAGAAATAATCGGGGATCTGGTTGTACGAGTTGATCAACTCGTTTTTTGGGGCGCGCTAGTCAAAATTCCAATTTGATCAAGACAATAGTTGCAGATATTGTTCAAATCGATGGTAAATTTCTCCGTTTCACCTGACAGAATCAGATTATTTACGATATACAATTGTCCCTTTCATTTCCCTTCAGGCTGTGGTTGCAATATTCGGACTAATTTCTCTATTGATTTCGTTCCAAAAAAGCGGCGGTATGCCCCTAACGATATTTCGACATGTGGGATTTTTTGTGTATATGTTTGTTAGTGGAGTACCTTACGCCGATATAGAAAAGTTTTAATTAAATTCATAAAATAGGAACCTGTTATTAACGTTTTGAAACTTTACTTATTATGGAAGTAAAGTGGAAAATTTTCTAATAACCTCTTAATAAATACTATAGGGAGTGTGCTAATGAACGTGTGTATATTGTTCGTGACATTGTTTGATAAGATTTGGGAAATATGAAAAATGGCTTTTTCATTACGAAATCGTATCGGTGTAAAATAAAAGTCAAAAACTGATCAATAAACCGGTTTATTTATAAGAAAATTCAATTATAATTTTAATAATTATTGAAAAGTTGTTTCCATTATGAGTTTCTTGACAATACACGATTATAAATATTGTGCGAAATATGGCGAGTTTCGTCAGTGTTGGTAAGAAAGTGGTCACACCCAAAATGACTCAATTTTTATAATTTCGTTTTTATTTCCAAGAGAGAAAATATAATAACATAATTCTTTCTGTAACATTACTATGATAATAGAATTTCTTATGCGACTAGAAATGCCAAATATAATTTTTTCTTTTAGTAGACTTTTTAATATTTATAACCACCATTACTGTCGTATTGCTGGCTTAATGTCTGATGAGCATAATTTCCAATATTGCTGAAACTTCCACTGCCGCTGAAATGGCCACCGGAACCGCTCAAGTATTTTGTATGTCCAGCAGCATAACCACCGGATAACCCTCCAGTGTAATAACTACCAAGTCCACCACTCAAACCACTGCTATATAGACCAGAAGATAGACCGCTTGATAAACCACCAGACAAGCCACTAGAGTAACCACCAGATAAGCCACCAGACAAGCCACTAGAGTAACCTCCAGATAAGCCACTAGAGTAACCTCCAGACAAGCCACTAGAGAAACCTCCAGATAAGCCACTAGAGAAACCTCCAGATAAACCACTCGACAAACCACTTGATACTAAAAGACTGCTACCATGGGTGTATGTTGGAACTGATACTGGGACTGGTTTTGGGATAACAACTGGATAAGGTTGTGGTACACGTACTGGTACTGGTTTTGGTACGTTCACATAAACTGGATGTTGGACAGGAACTGGTACTGGTCGTGGTACACTTACTGGTACAGGTCGGGGAACAATAACACTAACAGGTTGTGGTACTTCAACTGGTACAGGACGTGGTACATCAACTGGACGTGGTACAGGTACTGGAACATTAACAGGACGGCTAACAACATAAGGTACCGGTTGTGGTACGCTGATTGGAACATGTTGGACATTACGACTGACGGTAGTACCACCATTTACAACATTCTGGCTTATTCCAGAACCGATAAGAACACCTGAACTAATTCCAGATGAAACTAAACCGGAACCAAGACCAGAACCTAAACCACTGATTGAACCAGCTCCAAAATCGCCACCACCAATGAATCCACCAGATCCTAAATCGCTACCACCAATGAATCCACCAGATCCTAAACCGCTGCTACTCAAGATTGATCCAGAACCTAAACTGCTAGTACCAAGGGAACCTACGATGCCACCTGATAAACCGGATGAAGCAGCAAAAAGTCCTGAGGAACTACCATCAAGATGTCCAGACGAGATTCCAGATGAAATTCCAGCTAAATGACCGCTACCAAAGCCAGTACCGTATGATGAAGAAATTGGTGGTGTTAGATCGGTATTAATACCGCCGCTAACTACTCCACAGTTGGCTAAATTAGCAAAGGCTAGTATAGCAACGATTACCTACATTATCAATAAAAATTATGAATAAAAAAATTAAAATTAATACAAGCAAACGTACCGATTTTAACATCATCTTGTATATTGGAAGAAAGTGAAGATGAAATGATATGGTCTTCATGGGATGATTGGGCTCTTATATAGTGACCACGCCTGCATGTGATAGACGACAATTTCACTTTCACAACCCGGGTGAATCAGTACCCACTCTTCTTTTTTTTTGAACGAGAAGACAGAAAAGAAACTAGTCCAATATTCAATACAATGATTTTTTCGATTGAAATTGAAAGAAGATGCAAATTAGAAGATTTCGAATGAACAAAGGTTGCTTATATATTAACAAATTAGTATAATTATGTATAATTTACAGAAATATCAAATTTTTATAAGGTAAATTTCGATTCATTTCGATATAACAGACGGTTTCTAGACGACTTTTACTTCAGTCGAGATACAAAAAAGAGGTTTAAATCGTTAAAATTAAATAACAATTGCCAATTTGTAAAACATTTTATTAACAATTCCAATTAATGTAGAGTTATTTTTTTATAATTACTTTCATTAATTACCAAATCTGTGATTGAACATAATTTAGGGGGATAACTTGATAAATGTGGGGAATTTGCGGTAAATAATTCGGTTCATTCCGGCTAATTAACTGTGGATTTGAAACCAAGTGTTGTGAACTTCTAAACAAAGGCCGTACTGGTACTACGTTTACTTGTTGGTTACTTTGCGTCCCGGTAGTACCTTGAAACAGGACATTTGTTTGCTGATGATTTGAATTTTGAGTTGCACTACGACCTTGCGCCTCGATAGTACCTCGAAATAGAATATTTGTTTGTTGATTGTTTGAACCTTGAGCGCCACGATTGTGCGCCACAGTAGTACCTTGTACTGGACTATTTCTAGCCTCTACTATAACCGAATCATCATTAGTATTCTCGCCAGTATTTGCGCTATTTACAGGGGTTGGAGTATCGTTGATAAGTACAGGAGTTGGTACATTTACCGGCACTGGTTGTGGTACCGGTACTGGATAAGGCTCCGGTACGGGAATTTTGATCGGTTGCGGTACTTGAATATAAACTATCTTCTCGACGGGTACATGTACGGTTTTAGTCACTGTAACCGGGTAAGGTTTTGGGATTTCTATTGGTACTCTGACTGCAACAGGTACGGGTACGGGATGGGGTACTCTTACTTCATAAGGTTTAGGTACTTCTACCGGTACACGTATTTGTATTTCACGGAAATTTTCATGTGGTGCTTGTTTGGCAATCGTGCTAGTTTGTGGGTTTGGTGATTCGGATTGTCTAGATTGGGGCTGTTCGATGATTTGGCCGTTTAAGATCCTATTACCGGTTTGAATGCTTTCAAAAATACCGTCTTGGATTGTCCGTTCTCTTGGTATTTGATGGGTTATTGAATTTTTTTGAATTGGTTGTTGGTTTTCGATCCTGGCTAAATTTAACGAACGACTTTCTGCTAATTGAACTTGTTGATTTTCTATAATTAACGATCATAAAGTTGAATAGCTTTCAATTTTTTGTTGTACAAATACCTGTTAATTGTTGATTTTGGTAGTTGATTGGAGTACTTCGGCCAAGTTCTACACCACTTCCAGATGTCGTGTCTAGAGTGTTTTGTGGTAGCAAATTGTTTTGATTCGGTTCGATAAGTGTAACTTGTTCATTGTTAAAGTTTAACAAAACTACTTCATTGTTGAGGAAACCTCGTTTCAATCTAGTTGCTGTACATGAAGACATCAGTACTAAGTTGATAGAAAATAACTAAAATAAAATAAATTAAATTAACACAGTTTTGCGGATGATAAAAAAACACAAACACACCATGAGAATATTCATTTTTATTCTCATTTTAACGTATGGTGGCACAACAAAATATGAATAAAATGGTGCAAGTTCTTCAATTTCGGCTTTTATATTTGGACTAATTTGTGTAGAAGGCCACTTAGCCATTCCCATCTGAAGACAATAATCTGACATTTAAAAGTTGCGTACTTGATTGGCGACTTTTAATTGATGAATTAGTTTTCTCTAGAATTGTTGCAAGAGTTATCTAATCTAATTCTTCTAAACATTTTCCTTATTGTTAATCTAAAATTCTGGCCCTCTTATAGTACGTAATAATGTCGTTTTATTATTTTTAATCTCGATCTGACCTAGATTACCAGTTGAAGGGAAAAAGTTGTTTGTAATAATATTAAAAGCAGAAATAAGCAAAACTTTGATCGTTGCAAACAAATATCGTGCAGATGTAATAAAAATACTGGCTTGTTCGGATGATTATTGAGTAATATTTGCATTTTAAAACAATGTAAATAGAGCTAGTTCCATACGATAATCATCTATGGTGTACATTAATTTACAGTAATGTTTATATTCCATTTTGTTATATGACAAACATTAAAAGGAACGTAAGCTCATATCTTTGGAATTTGAAACCCATACTGCTTTAATAAAAATAACACAAAGAACGACAATTTATGCATCTATTCTTTACTATTCGTGTTTTATATCAAAAAATAAACAAACCAACAATAAAATTCCTATATTATTTATTATCAACACTATATTAGAATTCACCAAGATTTTTGCCAACCTTGTGACCATGTATTATGTCCAGTACCATAGCCATTTAACCCACCCTGATTACTAGACACGTAAGAATCCAATAATCCACCACCATTACCATAGGAACCGTACGATTTTCCATAAGAACTATGACTATATCCATGTACTTCCGGTACTTTAACTACAACAGGTACATGTACAGGATACGGTTGTGGTACTCGCACTTGAACTGGTTGGGGTACGTTGATATAAACTGGTTTCTCAACAGGTACGGCGACTTTTTGTGTTATAGTAACTGGATATGGTCTTGGTACTTCAACTGGTACTTTAACTTCAACCGGTACAGGTACCGGTTGGGGTACTTTAACCGCGTATGGTTTCGGTACTTCAACTGGTACATGAACTGGGTATGGTTTAGGTACATGTACTGCATACGGTTGGGGTACTGGTACTTCTTTTGTTACGGTTACTGGATAAGGTTGGGGTACAGGTACTGGTACGTTTTGTGTAATCGTACGGATCTCGTGGGTATGGGTGTGTGTATTGACTCCATGGCCGATATTGTAACCATAATTGCCACCTGCACCATAACCACCTGTACCATAACCACCTGTACCATAACCGCCTGTACCATAACCACCGGTACTGTAACCACCACTGTAGCCGTTTGAGCTTCCTCCGTAAAATTCATGGCCGACACTGCGTTTCGGCTTCAAATTTTCAATATTTTTCGTGGAAGATTTCGTGGCATTAGCCGCAATAATTCCAAAAACTAATAAACACTGTAGAATTGGACAATTGTAGGGGATTTTTTGCAAGTTAAAAATTTGAAACTTACCAAAATTTTCATTGTGATGTGTTTGTAAAGGAACACAAGTGCTAAATGGTGTTGTTTAGAGATGTTCGGCCAGTTTTTATACATTTGATATGTTTTTTGAGAACCTTGAACTTAGCGAAAAGGATTTTTAATGGGTCGGAGGGTATAGGATGTGCTATAAAATATGCAAACTTTTCCATAGAAGCTGTTTATATTTCGAACAATAAAAAAGTCTCCTAAATAAAGAAACAATAAACTACAACATTCCACAATGTTAGCGAATTATTTGGAAAGGATAATCCTGTTATTGTACGAAAATTACAAGCTTATCAGGCTGAATTTAACAATTTTTTTGCGTTAAATCGGCTTTTTATACAATTGTCCAGTTGATTTGACAGGATTGAATAATTACCCATTATTATGTTTAATAAATCGTATTTTTTTGCTGTTTGTCAATCGACAAACATATCCGAATTTCAGGTGATTGTTCTTGATTCGCTTCAGGCTACATTGAGTCGTTTTATTGACGACGACATTGTTATTCTTTTGTGCACAATACAATTTTCCGACTTGAATAAACGCCTAATTAATGGGCGAAAAGCCCAATTAAATCGACAATACGATTTCTCTCGAATTGTCTCTTTGCACAGAAATCAAGTTCGATTAAATAAATAATAGTAGGGCGATCAAAACATTTTTTTTTTTTGAACGAGATGAATCCGTCCGTTTTCACGAGTACGTCCATTTATCATCGTGCGATATCCGTGTTTTCTCTTTCAGTCATTTGGATTTTTTTGCATTTTTAAAAAGGTCAACCAGAAACCGACCATCGTGTGCGATGATTTTATGCGAATTCTTGAACCGGTCCGTTGGCATTTTGTACGGAAATCGAATTTGTAATTGTCGTTTTTATCAGTTGAAATTGTAATTTTTATGGGAAAAATTGTTGTCATCGTTTTCCTCCCACTCGTCGATACATCGAACTCTCCACCTATTGTTGTAAGCTTTCATCGTTTACGATGATATCGACAGACTACTTTACAGATGAGTTAACTTTTATCAATTTCTAATAAATTGTCTAATCTATTGTGAAGTGCTTTTAATTCAATATTGAAGTTAAAAATAGAGGCTAATGTAATTTCATCCATAAATGAACCGGTCGTTGACGGTTGAATTCAGAGAATATAAATTCTAAAAAAATCTTTGCCCGATTTTGTCATACGAACGAGATTCGAATAAATCTGTTGTATAACGTTTTTCTTTCAACAATTACGCAAAGCTGGAGCAACGTTCACGTTTCATTTTTATATAAAATTTTCTTCTAAGACTAATGGTAATAATCCATTATACACTTTCCTAATTATTAAAGATTGTTCGTTTTAATGAGTGTAGAGAATTTCCCAAGGGAAATACTTAATGCTCTTTCCGCCGTCTCTATTTAGCGAAATAAACAGACAAACAATAATACGTTTTCGTTGTAACATATACTTACGTACAATTTCAGGGTGAATGCTACCACCACTAGGGACATCAAAACGGTAATATTTTAATGATTTAGATGGCTTCTGGTGTTTATCAAGAAAATACTCGTTGTAAATTTGATTCCAACAGATTGTCGGTGTTAAATTCATTTTTAAATCGACATGTCGCTTTCGAATTTTGGGTGTTCACTTTATAAAAGCCGAACTCTATGCGGTTACCTGCTTTCTCTTTGTTCTTGTATTTTGTTACCTGGTCCTCTTTATAAATACGATTTTTATACAAAGTTTCTCTTAAAAAATTCTGTATTATTCAACATTATCGAACGAGTGATTATTTTTATTCGTAACGATTTTGGGTGAAATCGCAGACCTGTCGTTTAAATTCAGATCCACTTTCATCGCAACACACACGTCTTTACTCATCACTCAAGTCTCATTTTCTTGTTGATGTGATAGTTTAGAAAAAACGCGATTATTATCAATCACCCCCTTATGTATTGTATTGATTAGAATGAAATAAAATTGATTTATCGACGGCGATAAATTAAATTGTTCTTCGCTATAATTAACGGATTAATTAGGCTATAAATAACGCTGAAAAATTCCTGAAACATAAAACAACCACCAATTATAGATGAATAGTAATGGATTTTATTTTCTGATTCGCACTAGATCTATCCAGATCTCCATCCAGACTGTCCTAAAAATACCCAGTTTTGTTATTTAAGTAAAGTGTCGCAATACTGATGATGAAAGGGTTACCTCGAAATTCTTCCCTTTCGTGGCGTTTTAAACGCAGATTCGATTTGAAAATCAATTTCCCCAATCATTCCAATTCTACCCTATAGAGTCGTTATTTCTATAAAATTACAAACGCGTATAGCACACCAAATTTGATATTTAAAATATAGAAGATCATCGAAATAAAACTGGATTTTCCCGGTAATATATGAAGATTATCTATTTTTATTCAATTGATTTAGAAAGGAAAATTCCAAGTTATAATTAATATGAGTTAAATTCGAATTAGTGATCATTTATGGTATTTTATTAACGCTACTGCCGTTATGATAATGAGCTGATTATTCTTTAATTTACGATAAAATTTCATCTTGATTTCTGAAGTCTTCTTTGATAAGTTCCGTAAACAACACAGGCAGACAGACAGGTTCTACTTGTCTTCTAAACAACGTGGGATTCTTTATTTAATGCCACGAAACAAACAGGCTCGTCTCCTAGAGAATAGTTGGAGTATTCGTCAATTTACAGTATTGTTTTATCGATAATTTGAAGCCTATCGATGAACTTTTTGTTCAAGTTGGGTGGGTTCGAATCGATTTCGTAGCGTTCTTTTCGTACAGATCGAGAGCTTTGATTCTCTACGAAATAAAGTCCAACTCTATCGAGCATAAATTCTTCAACGTAATCCCACCCGGAAGCTGGCAGAACAACTGCGAAATATCGTCGTTTTCGATTAAAATTTCGAATAAAATTATTGTTTATAATTCAGAAGTTCAATAAATAACTCGTTTTTTCTTGTTTGTTTCAGGTGAGTGCTAGTTTGTCAGGTAAAAATCCATTTTAGTATCATCGACAAAAAAAGAACTACATTAATATCGAATTTAGTTATCAACACTCTATTATTAAATTTTTAATTAATTTCTTTATGGTAATTTTTAATTCATTAATTTATTATACGAAAGTGAATAAGCGTGTTCACATGCGAGTTGAATGTAGTCGTTTTTGTTCTGAAAAAAAAAAACCGACCGTTGCATTTTTATTACAAAAACGTGAGATGTGGCTTATAAATAGAAATACAAATTAATTAATTTAACTCGATTTAAATAGAATTTCTGTTAATAATTTAAACAAATCGAATTTGATTAAACAGAGTCGTCAATAAATACATTTTAATCCGACATTTTGCGATATTAATTTTGGAAAAATTGTACAGCTTCAATTTCGGAATTAATTATTGAATTTTAGATACAAACAATTTGAATGCCATATGAAGAAATTTCAATATGAATGAACACTACGTGTCCTATTAAAAGCGTCTCTATAACGTGTTTTAATTCAATTGGAAACTATCAACGAATTCTAGCTCTTTGCCCAAAATTTTCGGTTTAAATAATGGACATAGTGGCATTTTCCTTATTGTCAGGATTTCTATAGTTATACGCTATCATATGGATACGGTAAACATTTCAGGTTGTATTGATTTCAATATTTTCGTAAAAATAAATTTCATATTTTATATAAACGGAGGTTTTATTATGAATTTCGATTCTTGATTCTACAATTTTTTCCAGAATTCAATTAGATAACAGTCGAATTTTCTGACTGATTTGTAAATTAAACAAATATGAATTCCAATTATTGATGAACAATTTTAATCAATACATTTCCGTATTTAATTACCGGAATTAATTAACCAGAGTATGTCGACTCTTCGTTATATAAATTTTCTATTTTCTGTAGCACAATTTACTCGGTTCCAATTAAAATATGTTAAAATATTCCTTTCTTTCTTAGTGTATATTGGAAAGTTTACAAAAATTTGGAAGGAAAACAAATTAGACTTTTAGGGTAATTTTTAAGAGTACGAAATTTAAAAATTTGAATATAGCGCCATTTTTAACAGTTGATTGTTTGACAACTACTAATTTACAGATTTGATTGTATAACTAGAGCCATCTATACAAACTTCTATGAATTAGCAAAATTACAGAAATCTATTTGGGGAAAATAATTAATTCTATTCCATTTTTTAGTTATTTATTATTTATTATATTTCGAATTATTTTTAATTGATTTTTATTTATCTAATTCTGTAAATAATTCTAATTTACAATTTATTGATCTTTTGGGATACTAATAGTAGCGCCACTTATTCGCAACTAACTTCACGTTATTTGGAGTCAAGTTTTAAGGTTAGTTTCTTTACAGTTTGTTTCTATCGAAAGAAATCGATTTAAATCTTGGTTAATTGGATAAAAATTATTGGAATTTATGAGAAAACAACATTTTTAATAAATACGATAAATATTCGATTGGTAATTGTTGTATTTGTAAATGTTGGAATTTCCTAACCTAACTTTTTAGGACGCTTCGTTTACGTTTATAGAATTGTTGGAATTTCGGTTTTAAAAATGACTTTTATGTCGGTGGCCCATTATCTTCAACTAGTTGAGCGTTATTGGCGTTCACAGGATGGCCAGAAATTAGCCAGTTTCCTATCACTGCGCCACGAACACGCAATGCACGCCAATTATCATGTCGAGAGTCCTGAGGGGATAGTTGAACGTTTCCTTGGTACACCGGTTGATGAATTAGTCATACTACATTTGAAATGTTTATATCATTTAAGCCAGAACGATTATCTAAACGCGTATAATATCCAAAGTACATTAACGCAAACGTTTACAAAGATTCTACAACTACAAAAAGAAGAGAATTGGTCGTTGCCGATAATGTATACTTTATGTTTAGATTTACGTTTATTAGCGCAATTAGTTGAAAATCAACGGCATGGTGTTAATGAGAAACCTGGGGAAATATTGGAGAAGGCTGCTGAATGTTTGATGGTTTGTTTTCGAGTTTGTGCCGCCGATAATCGTTCATCAGAAGAGGATACAAAACGTATAGGAATGTTAACTTTAGTTAACCAATTATTTAAAGTTTATTTCCGTATTAATAAGTTGCATTTATGTAAACCTTTAATACGGGCAATTGAATCGTCACCATTTAAAGAAAGCTTCTCATTAAGCCAACAGATAACTTATCGATATTTTGTTGGACGTAAAGCAATGTTCGATAGCGATTATAAAGCGGCCGATGAATATTTAACGTATGCTTTCGTCAATTGCCATCGATCAAGTAAAAAGAATAAACGTTTGATATTAACGTATTTAGTACCGGTTAAAATGCTATTAGGCTATATACCAAGTAGAAGTGTTTTAGAGAAATATGATGTTGGCCAATTTTGGGATTTAGTACAGGCTGTTTGTCAGGGTAATTTGAAAATGTTTGATGAAATTATGGAACAACATGAAGCTTTCTTTATTAAATCCGGTATCTATTTGATTGTTGATAAATTGAAGATTATCGCCTATAGGAATCTATTTAGGAAAGTTTATTTGATATTGAATACTCATCAAATTCCGGTTGAAGCGTTACAAACAGCTTTAGAATATTTAGGACAAACTGATGTGGATTTAGATGAAACTGAATGTATTGTTGCTAATTTGATCTATGAGGGGAAAATTAAAGGCTATATTTCGCATCAACATAGGAAAGTTGTTGTAAGTAAACAAAATCCATTTCCAGCGCTCACATCATTATCGTAAACTATTTTTAAATATTTTCAATAAAATGTTGTATTGTAGTATTTTTAACGATCCTAATACTTGTCAAATCTGTTTCTCCCATTGTTCCTAGGGTGGTTTTCATCATTTTTTTATGCGTCTGTTTGGAAAGGTAATCAATTTGTAACGACAAGGTAGATCTAACGGCTCCTCTGGCGTTTTTTGTTTTGTAGATTTATTGTTTCCTTTGTGTCTCAATTTCGGCTTTGAATAGAAACTTTGTGATCAAAATTCCGAATTTTATGTCAAATATTTTTCGATAGATTGTAGTCAATGTTTTATTTTTGTTGAAATTCAAGAGAGTTTAATTCTACAACCTCTTTGTTGTAGCGATTATTTTCCAGTGAATCCGGAATTTATCACGCAATCTTGTTACGATAATAATGCGAAAGTTCTCTATCATTGTGCAGCTTTTTTGGCTTTATATAGTTAGTCTTCAATACAGTTTTTCTCGTTTTTTGCCGATTTAATACAGCAGGTGTAGCTCTGATTAAAGTTAAGCGAACTTTTAGTCTCGTTTAGAAATCTAAAATTTTACACATAGAACTCAATATTTTACTTATCTCACTTAGATTGGCGAGTTTTATAAAGAATCGTGTTGAATTATCGAAGAATGGTGGAAAAATTTCGATGACTCTCTAGTGTAACATTAATGTTCTCTACATTCCGAATTGTATGGCACGTCCGTTGAACAGCAATAGAAAGATGTAAACAGAAATTTAACGAGAATCAGTAGTGGATGGATAGAAATTACTTGATGTTGAAATTACTGCATTCACAGTTTAGTATTTATTGCATAGATAATAAAAAGGTAATTTTCTCCGGGTAAGATTCACTGGATTCGTATACACATCCGTTACGATTTTAATCATGATAGTGGTGAATAGAAATTTAAAATTTATTATTGTCTGTTCTATCTCGAGTACTATAATTAACAAACTTAATTTATTTTTAGCAGTCTTTTCTAGAAACCCAGCAACTATCTGTAGTGTAATTATGAAATATTGTAAACATTAATACTTTAAAAATTAATTTTAATAATATTGGGGTGTTGGACTAAAAATATAGTTTATGTGGGAAATCAGAAACGGATTTAAGTATAGGTTTGTTCAGTGAAAGGACCTCGGCACTCAATCGAACAAAAATAAAGAATATATTTCTTTCTTCTCTATTTGGCGAATAATTTGAAAAATATTTCATCAATTTATAAGAAAGACCCTGGAAATCATTTTGGCGAAATTCCGGTCAAAAAACGCATTTTTCGTTTTTCTTCATTTTATTTCGGAAAGGGTGGAAATGTTTTGTTTATTTTAAAATGTGGGGAACATTCTTAAATCAATATACTCTGTTTAGTTCGTTTCCAAAGATCAACACTATTAAGAACGAGCGTTTTTAGACCATGGCTTCAAATTTTGGTAAAATGCTACCAAACCCTTAAAGTTCTTGAAATATTTTTTATTTAAATTGTATTCTTTTAATTCAGCCGACAATCTCGAGAAAAGTCCAGTTTTAAATGGCTTATTTTGAGAATTTATCTGTTTAAATTTCATAAATTGTGTGAAATTTGAATCGATTTTCAATCACAAGCACAGGGTATTGTTGAATTTTTAAATCCGTCACTGGAAAATTAATAAACGTTATAACTTAATTTATCACTAATGAAAGCTAATTAATTCTTATGACAAATCACCTTTTAGCGTTCTTCTCTATACCTGTAATTATTTCTTCCACTAGAAAACCTTTTCATTAGAACGTTATAATAAGTAATCTTTACTGGAATGTAGACACACATCGATATAATCATTTATAATCTTGACAATAACACAAAAACCATCCGCCCCATCTCCAACATTCTAACAAACAATGGAAATGTTCCTGTTTAAGCTATTATCACACCTTGGTATTTATTTTATGAAGTGTGTAATTTGAAATTTAATCAACATATACACCCTACCACTATTAATACAACTACAATGATAAAACTTCCGTGTAGGTACATATAACACTCGACAATACATTGATAATGGAACGTAGCAACTGTCTATAAAACAATGCGACGTTTTCTCCATTTCATCCCCAATAACACCACCACTATTTGTATTCGATTGCATTGTTACAATTGTACAAGGAGCGATTTTTTTCGAGGGGATTCGCAGCATGTCGATTGAAAATTAATGAAAAAAGTTGTAACGCTATTTCGTGCAATGTTTACAAATAGTCTCGGAATTATCGAGAAATAATTTAATATTATAGAAAAATAAATTCGGATAATAGCGTATTGTTTTCTTTGAATAATGTGTTTATATTAAAGTCGAGTATGCATAACAGGTAAATCCCTGTATGATGAAAGTTCGTAATAATAACAGACTTAATTCTAGTATCATTGTTACTCTACGAATTTATATCTATATTTTATGTATTGTTGTATATTAAAGTCGACTCGTTAATTGTTGATAAACTTTTTATCTTCATTAAAATTCCACGTAATTTCCTAACGTTCTATTTATTTAACAACACAAGACTCCAGTTAAACATTAAACTATTTAGTATTTTGAATAAATCACCAAACGAAACTCCTTCGTCGATTATAATTCTTTTATTACACTGCCGAAATCAATACAAATCGCTTCTTTAATTAACAATCCGTTTAATTTAGCCCAGAACTAGCAAACACATTGATAATTAAGCAGTTTTGTAGATTACCAACAACCGATATGATTTAATTCTGTTTTTGTTGGAGACTTTGAATTACAACCGATTGTTGTTGTAATTTATGAATTGTCTTTGTTTTAAACATTCCGACGTTTTAATTAATTTAAAGGACATTAAAATCAGATTTAAGGATACGTAAATTTTGTGTTGAAAAACCTAGACAAATCCCTCTAATTTACATTCAAACTTAAAATTATTCCAACATAGAGATTCAAGTGTTGTTTAAACTTTTCGAAATTAATTCGTCGTTTATTTTTGTTAAAGAAAAAGTAGTTTAATCACTTAGTCTCTATTATATTGAAGTATACGTTGATGGAATCTGTTAATTACTTTCAACGTAAAATAATAAATTACTCCTACATAAATTGATTATTACTAGCGTTTTATTATTGTAAGTTCTCCTATATTGCTGCATTTGTATTAATGATGGGTAGTCTCCTATTGTAATACAATCAATATTTTGTATAATAACGAATTTTATAGAATTTAATAACATTTAGAATTGAATATAATGGCACTACTGTTGTGGTTTTTGTTAATTAAATTCAATGAAACTCGAATGTTTACAGCAACTACTTTATAAAAACCATTTGCAAGTGGAAAAAATAACGACAAAATAATTTCCAGAATATGTAGACGAGTTGATATTAACCCGGCGTATCCACCATTTTTGAACCCTAATTTTGGTATATTCGCATGAAATACTAGACCTATATTTTTTTAACATTCGCCTGTTAATTAATTAATTAATGAATTTTAATGGGATATTTGTGATGGATGTTTAGCCAAATTGTGGTGAATAAATGCGGAATTCGGTTCAAATTCCATCCCCATTGCGTCTGTTGTTAGTTTCATTTGTCGTAGTTTTGCTGTATTTGAGTAGAAATCTTTTAGTCGTTATAGAAACGTGGAATATTTGGAATCATTTTCAGTTTTTCAGAATTTCAGGTATTTATTAATATACCTGTTATGCTACAATACTGTATTAACTGCAATTTACAAAGGAATATCTTCCGGCCAGGTTGTTTTGTTTGGCTACCTTTATGATTGTGCCCGGCTAGTGAAAGCCTTAAAGCTCCTCCGGTGTGTTTCTTTTTGAATTTTTTTGCTATTTCCAAGATCATTTAATAAAAATAAATCAAGATAATGAATGAAACCTTTTTATAGTAAAACTCATTTATCTAAGAGTTGAATAAGAAACCCAGGGCTCATTTCAAGAAGTGTTTTTGTTATCATTCAACATCTCACGTATTCATACAACTCTAACGATGTAAATTTTATATTTTCTTAACCAATTATTTAACCGATTGGTGCATTTTCTTTCGACTTGTGACACTTGTGACAGTTATATTTACTTGAAATCTCGCCGCCTGTCCACCAGTTCCGATTATTTCCACTGTCAAGTTGTTTACAAATTTTTTCGTGTTGCTTTTGTGTTGTTGAAACATATCACTTTTTGTATTTTGTTGATTCTGTTGATGGGGAAAAAATTGTCTCCATTTTCTCCCTATGTGTATTTTTTTCGTATTCGTTTAGAAACGAAGGGTAGCGCATCGAAGGGAATCGTACGCAGTCGCGCACTATACACGAGGAAGCATCAGGATGCCGTCCTTTCCCAGTTCGCGTAACTCGCGTCTATCGGGATGATATCCTGTCCAGTTGATAGACTTAAAATCGTTGAAAAAACTCTAATTAATTTTAGATTTTAATCAAAAACTCGCAGTGTTTTTGGAAATTTCTCGGTGTTTTTCAATTGTAAATAAGGTATAGTGTTGCGTGTCAAACTAATTAAATCGTAAGTATGTGAATATGAAACGGTTGTAAACATGAAGACGCCCACGGCTATTAACCGAGCAATTTTCACCTTTAATTAGTCGAATATTTCTAGATAAAAATCTAGTTTCAGCCCCTTCAGTATCGGTCCGTTTATCAACCCTTATAACAACACGAAATCATTGGCTCGAGAATGACGTATTTTGATCGCTATTTCGAAAATGTGGGCGTTGTGATGGTTTGTTCTAACGAGCAACAACAGCCTCTGCTAGTTGTATAGAAAATGGGATAAGTGAAGCGTATAATTTCTATATTAACAAAGATCAAGACGTATATCTTGAAATCGATACGATATAACAATAGTGGAAATTATACAAATTGCAGCGATAATGATGATTAAAAGAAAAATGCGAACCAAAACAAGTATATAATTAGATAGCTGACATTGTCAGTGATTAATCTTCATCCTTAACTGGGGCGAAAAGGTTTTTTTTGTTCTGAATTTCATTCGAATTTAACGAGCATCTGTTGTTTTTGCCACGGCGTATAGGTGTTTTCTTGTTTCTCTTAACGATATTACCTTGATCCAAATAATTTACCATTGGGTGTATGTATAACTAACATTACTTTGCACTTTGTTGCTTGTCGACAACAATTTTCATGGGATTACCACTGCCAACGTTCATTAGAACTTTGACAGTTAAAAGTTTTGTGGTTCCAGTTTCAGTCAACAATTGTCGATTAAATTAGACTACCGTTTTGTCTGCGTGAACTGAAAGAGTAGACAAATTACAGTTTTTAGATTCGACAATTAGTCGATATATTAATTGAATTAGAATCTCTTCCGATTGAATTTCGATTTGATTGATCACAATGTAAATCTGGATCAACTTTAACTTAATATTGTTGGATTTGATAAATCAATGATTTTGATCTTCGATCTGTTTCTCCAACCGAATTGATGGTCAAAAACGGGATAATTCTTTACACGTCTTTACACAAGTGTTGTAATTTATCGGTTTCGATGTTGGTTTAACAAGTGGATAATAAATAGATTAACGATAACTTTATACTTTATCAACGTTCTAGATAACTAATTCCTTCTATTTCTTTCAATTGTATACGAACGATAAGTTGTGGGGAAAAATTGAAAACTTCCCCACAACAGCGAGATCAACGATCAAAATTTCCACCGGCAATGCAATTAGATTTTGAATTTTTTATTGTTGCTCGTGCAAGAATTCTTATCATTTTTTCTTTCTCTTTTTTTCTGTGTGTGTTTGAATTTTTCAACGAAACAATCTAATTTGTTTTGGGCTTTGTTATTTGAGTATCGCCTCAAGGTAACCGTTGAAATTTATTCAAGCTACGTTGGTGAATTTTAAAAGCACTCGACTAACAATTACCAATCTAATGTTGCAACAATACCGCTAGTATCAGTGATATTAAATTTCCTTGTTTAAACATTTGTAGTGAGAAATTTACACTAAATACTCGTTAATTTAGTTGAATATTGATTAAATTCGGTATAGTGTACGAATACAAAGCGCCTTTATCAGTCGTTTCTCGATTCGAATATGTTTTATTTGAATCCATCCGTTATCAGCGAGTATTCGTTTAAGACTGTCAGTTATTAGATTAAGTCTTTAGCTTGTTCAGTTTGTTATTACAGTAAATTAAAATTGTAGCTACTGTTGACAAATTAATTTATCTCGATATAAAGTTTATATTCGTTTATTCTCGATCGAAAAAATTAGATTTAATTCGTAAATTTCGTTAAAAATCAACTTCAACTCTTCATCAAGAATTCATCCAATTTTTTAAAGTTAATAGTTCCATTTTAATGCAATTTCATCGAAGAAAAACGATTAATTTAAGAAACTGGAGTTGTAAATTCGCCCGGCGCATCCACCATTTTTGCACCTCGCTCTATGAACCTTTTGAAAAATTCATTTTCTTCTAAACGTGAACACTCAACAATTAAGCGACTTTATTCAGAACTTTTAAACTGAGCTTAAACACCCCTAAATCTTGTAAATAAACTTCGAATTCTAGCGACTATTTCACAAAAGTTTCCAACAATTATGCGCAATAAACGAGGAGAAATCGGTAAATATTCGACTTTAACTGTCCTAGATTTTTTCAATAACTGCTTATTGCCCCAATCGGGGGTTTCTTATAATAGTTGGGCGATTATAACCAGTGAAGAGGCCCCAGATTGAGTCAAGCCTCGAATTTATGGCTAGTAAAGTTGGTATGTTAAAAAAAATCGATGTAGGTTCGCCTTTTAAAAATCTTGCGGCGGTTCTAGGAAAATTTGAGTGGGGCATTAATGGATCGTCAATGTTTGAAGAATTGAGAGAAGAGTAAACAGTACACTTTTAACATCGGTAAACTTCAGCCAGATTTACTTGAAAAAATAAATAAAAACAAACCGGATAAATAAGCCTGTATAAAGTCAATTATTTTCGATGAAATTTCGTGAAATTTTCAGCAGAACGGAAGTGGGAGAGTTACGAAAAATTGACTTGAAACACGAAAATTAAAAAAAATCGCCGTTTCAAAACTGAAATTGTACTACACTAACGCTTAATTTCCTTCATTTGAACGACATTTGAGAGAAAGACACTGTAAATATTTACAGAATGGCGGGTCTATTTTAGAGGAGAATTGAAGGATTAAAAATCGAATCGGCATTTGAAAGATGCATTCGAGAAACGATTGGATATGTATTGGAATACAGTTCCATTCCGGATTTCACTTGAATCTACTCAGTTCAAGATCGATAATTTCACTTCTATATAAAATAAAATACGTTGACAATATTGCTGCAATATTCATCCACATTCGCTACAATTACCCTGTAAAACAGGATTTTTCCTCGATAAATGAATAGAATTTGCAGATCTCTATATAAATCATCAATTTTCAACATCTCCCCTATAATATCTCTGTCGCTAAAAAGTTAAGGAGTTTCCAGTTTTCAAATCAGATACCGCACAAAAGTACGCCACCCTCAAATTGACTCTCATTATTTACGAGTCATCCAAGTTTCCATATTAAGCTAAATATATTGAGTTGTGATAACGTTCCAATAGTAATTTAGATTTAATTTAAAACGACTCGTTATATTTGCTATTTTAGTCTGTTTTTCGATAGGAAATTGAATAATAAATTATCGAAATTCGTAATTGTTTCACAAGACGGTGAAATAAGTAAAAAAAAACCGTTAGGTCCCCAGGCAGGTCTTATAATTTAATTACAACAAACAAATTGGATAACATTGATTCTATTATACGGCAACATTCTAGTGACAAATCAAATATAGGGGAGCCACTAGAGGGTTTATAAAACGACGAGAATATGTTAGTTAATAAAAAGAAAACGTACTTATTCGATTATGATTTCTAGACGGTTCACTAAGCCGGTCTTTCTATACAGCGAACTTTTCAATACAACTTGAAAGGAATAGACGACATATTGAATGAATATTAGAACAAAATTCTCGATAATAAACGATAAAAGTTCCATACGAGGTTCGATTGTATTAAAAGCAACACAGTAGCTATCTTCAAAGTCGTTTAACTCGATAATCCAGCAATTTTACGTTAGGGAATTTAATTAACAGATCGAAAAATATATAAAATTTACAGAATTTAATAATATTGTGTATAATTGTAAGATTGCAATTCAATTTGGAACGTCGATAGGGATAAGAATCCTCCAATTATTTTGTAAATTACGGAATTTTAAATCGCGATTTCCATTAGTATTTAAAGGAATCAAAATTTAATTACTTAGAGTAATGAGAATCTTAATTGTCTGCCTTTTCGAGCTACAAAGCTGCAGTGTAATAAAATCCACCAGTTTCTTGACAACCAAATTGGATTGTTGACAACTGTAAAGTTGTCTGAAAAATGTTATTCGTTTTTAAGATTGATTGATAAGAGAATTTTGCAAATATTTATTGTTGAAAGATAAACTTGCAATTATTTTATCGTCAACTAAACCTGGGATGAGCGCTGAGCAAAGAACGGAATCCTTTAAAACAACATAATTCGATAATGATGATAGAGGTTTAAATGAGATCCTACAGAAAGAAAAGTAATAATAACAGTAAAGGGAAACAGGTGGAAAATGATTTCTGCAAATTGTATTATAATGGAAACATCGAAATTTGCCTTGCAAACAAGTCTGTTTAAATCAAAATATTTTAATATAAATTCTGATTATTTACAACAATTTCGTAACGTTATCCTCGAATAATTAAAGCCTTCAAACCATCGAGTAACTTTCGATATTTGCCAACTATCTTCCATCAATGTAACACGATATTATCGTGACAGTATCGGCGATAATTCCCATTTGTACGCAATAGGAATCGAGGCGGGGAAAGCTATCAAAACATCAAATTTCGCAGCTGTTGAAAGATTTTGTTTTCCATCAAGATCGACGCCTTGAATTGCAACGTTTCTTCGTTAATTCGGTGTTCGATTCGGGCGAATGTATCACCGTGAAAACGACGAATTCTAAAAATAGGTTAGTGGTTTGAATCGATTTTCATTCGGTTGTAAGTATCCATCGGGAGTTGGTGGAAATTCAGTTGAACAACGAACGAATTTGCGGTTTTCTTGAAGATTAAGCCAGTAAGTGACAATAGAAATATGCTTCGAGTGCCGTAAACTAAACTTTTCCACTTCTTGTACCCTTTAATTGAGATAAGAGTAGTATCAAGAACATAAAACAAACTATTTCTAGTAATTTTGTCGACCGGTTGTTGAATCAATCCCCAATAGATCTCAATTAGAATTGAAATTTTATCAAATCGATAATTGTCTTTTTCTGTAAACTTGTTTTGATAAATTCGAATTGATAAACGCATTAAATTTGTCACGATTATAAATCGCTGCTGATCTTGGTGCAATATTGGTGCAGTATCAAATAGGAACAGGCTGAAATTCATTTCATCTATACCGCAATGCATAAATTATGATACGAATCAGTATCTTTATTCGATCAATCTCTGTACGATTCATATGTTAATGAAATTTTAGTTATTTCTCCGGTATTTCCATACTCGTCAAAACTTGGAGCTTTTGTTGGTTGATTTTTTATTTTTTGAAAGCTTGCCTGAAATTGAATATTAAATATTATTACAATGGTGTTAAATTATTGAAGAGAAATGGAAATTTCAAATTCAAAGATTAACATCGAGTTTTTTAACGAACGTTATTTGGTGGTGTTTTATTGTTTCGAATGTGGTCGTGATGCGGTTATAATCAACATTTTAGGATTAAATTTCTGAATTTCGCCTGAAACTTTCCGATTTCAGATCCATCTCTCTGTTTGATTTTGTGGTAAATCCAGGCTCGTCACTGGTATTTCGGCAACTCAAATAATGCCCCTTTAGAGGGGGGCTAAAATCAATTTTTCTTATAGCCATTTAGTAGTGGGTTAATTTATAGATTTTTAGACGATTGTTGAGATGGTTCGGCTTTGAACGAATTTTTTCCTATTAATTGTCATAAAAGCCTGTTTGAAAGTTCTGTTAATTTGCTTTTGGAGTGGGATTTTCGAAGTTTAACAACAAGTTAGAGAAATTTTGGAAATCTTTCGAGTTTCAGAATTGTGTTCTCACCCTAAACATGCGACTTTTGGCAAATTTGCTACACTGAATCAATAAAAAATGAGTCATTTCAATTGAATTTCTCAGCTACATTCTAGTTTTCTCATAAAACCCTTCAAATTTTCGACGAAATAAACTTAACCGTGAGTAAAGCAAATTTCTCACTAAAATGAAGCAAAACTTATCAAAATATTCCAATTTTATACTAATTAGTATTGTTTTACAAATTTTGATTATAATCATCCCGAATGGTTGAATATTTTCAAAATAAAACAACATTTTTGACTAAAATCTTTAAATTTTGAGCAGAAAGTGCAAATTTTTTCAAAAACGTCTCGGTACAAAGCGAATTTTTCTTATAAGAACCTTAAAATGGTCTACAAGACGTCTATTTTTTTCAAATTTTCTTGCCAGGGGAAGCGTAAGCCCCTGTCTATATCATCCAATTTCCGCGAAATCCATAATTATTATATACCAAATTAAATAAACTTTAAATGCAAATTCATAATAGAAATTCGAATATTTTGTTTGATATGAATGTTAATTCCCACCATAATTAAATGTATATTTTCATTTCAAAATAAATATTCGAATATTCGATTGGAATAATTGCAATTGTAAAAATTTCCAATGTGCATCAGAATCGTTGTATGATTAAAGCAATTTTCCGAAATAAACCTGCCATCGTGTAATTTCCAATTCCACATTGGTGCCCTCCTATTTCTGATTTCGAGGACGTAGCTAGTTAGAAATTCAGCCAGAATGTCGCCAATTATCTGCACGCCTTGTCGCTTGACGCTGTCTCAGCTTTTTCGAGACGCAACTGCCATCATTGTTGTTGTTATTGTCATCCAAATATTTAAATTATTTCAAAATAGGATTTCTAATCATGTATTTGACGATTTTCCGCAATTTTCTACAAGTCTACACGAACAGAAAATTTATGTACACCTGATGGAATAGCTGTCATTTCCGGTTGTGCGTATCCTGGGCAAGTTGGGCAAGTTTATGACAGGATTGCCTTACTTGTAAGGCTCTCGTCATAACCAAAACCCTGTTATTTCTAGGAAAATAAGCTTAGTAAATATAGATAAATTGAATAGGCTTGACATGTTTGAATGAGTTACGCAAATCGGGTGGTTGTTTAAAACAAAATATACAATGCTGGGTGGCCATTAAAGTCTCTGCTCGATTCTAACTAGTTCATATTGTTAATAATCCACGTATTTATAGTTGAGTTGAAATGTTTTACTTGACGAAAATCAAGGGAAACGATGTAAAAACTTACCAACACATTAATGGGTTATAGTCACGAGGGAAATGTCTTGTAGTTAACTTTCAACTTTGTATACCTCTGAGACTAATGGAAACTTGTTCGAAACTTGGTCAAATAACTTTATAATGATAGAATGTTATTCTACGTGTACTAAAGGCCTATTTTGTAATATAAAGTTGAAAATACACACCCAAAATTGATACAATTCTCCATTGAACTTTAAGCTTCAATTAAAATCGAAAACGTTCTTCTGCAATCTACACCCACAGATTGACGTTTCGCGTTTATTTCCAATGGAAATTTAAAAACAGCGCTTTAGGTATTTTCCAAGTGCGAACAAACTAATCAACTCGTATTAACCATCTGTTGGCGACATAGAATTGAAACTTTCCTCTTTTTAACAAGTCAACTTTTGATTAAAAATTTTATCAACATTTTTATTGAGTCTATTGAAGGCTTTTAGATCACGTCTTTAAATTTATGCCCAACTGACAAGCCGAAAAAGAAAAACGCTAAATATGATTAATTATGATCCCCCACGTCACAATACAACTGCGTCCAGACGTTGAAAGAGATTGGCAATGGAAGGGCACTGATTGATTACCATTAGAGTGGACCAATCGACCGGAATTACATCCACAACTAGTCCCCTAAAATTCAATTAACTTAATTAAATGTTATTAACAAATAATTTTGTTTGGTTTGAATTATTGAAATGATGCATAATTCAGTGGTTGTGTTTGAATTTAAACTGAATACCATTGAAAGTCTAGCGATATGAATCAAAATTTTTATAGTAAATCGTCACCTACAATAGCGCACGATTTATTTCCACTGACCACGACGGTGATGAATTTCGAACGTTGCATCCGGCTTGAAAGCCGTTATTGATAGCCACTCTACATTACCATGACCGAATGGATTAACGCCAACACCTGGCCCCCTTGTTTCAACGTAAACACAGTCGGAGTTGTCTCTTTTTTTGGGTTTATTTGCCGAATAACTCATCATTATGTCAGAAGTTTTAAGATCGATTCGAATGTTGATCATCACGGTATAAAATTTCAGAAACTAACTGATAGTGTTGGACGACATGTAAATAGAAACATAAACTAGAGTTTTACGGCCCCAATAAGGTTGGAGTTATTCCGGAAACGTCTTCTATTACGTCCAACAATACATCATCAAATGAGACGTAAACATCTGTGTATCGTTGTTTCGCTATTTAGAATTCAAAACCGGTTGTAGATGGATAGTTTAAAAAATTTACAATGATCAAAGTAATAAAGAAATTGCTGTAATAAACTGAGTGTCGTTTGACATGTTCCCATATATTTTGCAACGGTTGTTGAAGACATCACGTCCGCTTATCCTAAGACTAACGTACGCCTTTTGTTGCTTTCTCATTTTCTTATAAAAGCAGCACAGGGATCATACCCTCTTAGGTATATAAAGGTGCTCTTTTAGATATTGTCTGGTTTTATGGTCGGCTAAGGTGCGCTCTTCGTGACATCACGCTCCAACAACGTTGTCAGCTATAAAGAATCGGTGATGTTTGGTTTCGTTACTCCACTGGGAATATTCTAGTTGGTTTTTTTCTGTTAAAATTCAACATTGGAATCGTACAATCGTATAGCTGGTGATTTAAATAATTCATTTTCGACATACGGCAAAAAAGCCCATCACAACTAGTCTAGTCCGAGCCAGACCCGGCCAACAAACCAATAACATTACTGTATTTACTTATGACGGAAAATAAACACATCGAAAACGGTCCAATCCCTACGTCTATTGCTGTTATTCACTATAGTGTAAACAAGATAAACGTGAATCTCTACTGGGACAGCATTGACATTAACGTTGAATTCATCATTGAAGCCAAAGTATGGCTCTAGTATGGTTTCAATAGGTTTCTCGCTATTTTTTCTCGTCGGGTTCGATTTGCTAAACAATAACAAAAACAGACAACTACTGAAATATAAAGTTTGAATATCGATTTGGACCATCAACAACAACAATCTACGGTTTGTAAATCACAACGAATGGATCTGACTGTTTCGCAGATTAACTCATATGAAAACTGCAGAACAGACGCGGATAATCTAATAAAAAACGTACATTTATCCATTAATTGAGCCACTCTGATAAATCCAGTTTTTTCCCGTAAAATTTCAAGAGAACATCTCTATATTCTTCGGCAACCTAGCAATTCGAGCTTAATTAAAATGCAACGAGTATATCCCAAATTTAGATGCACTATTTGGATTTATAGCGTTCAGAACTTGTTAAAAATAATAACCGATTTGAATATTCTAAATTGTAATTATTATTTCAAACCGAAAAGGTCTTGACTTTCAAATATTACACTGGACATTTTCTAAATCTCAACGATCTTTGTTGTAAATAGAATGAAACTGATCAAATCCTCTCAAATGAAATTCAATCATTCCATTTTCCAATACATTCAACATTGTTAATCTCATATTAAAGTTCTCTTTTTGACAATTCCATAAATAATACTACCGTTAAACTACAACTATTGTACAATTCGTTGAACGATCCGGTCCAAGTACTTTCGTTGAAATTAATAGTAATTCATGATTTAGACGGGATTGAACTTTGAAAAAGCATTATTAGAGCATGTAATCTTAATAGAAAATCCGCACAAAGACTGAAACTAGTATTTCTCTTTTATTAAAACTGGCAATATGGCATAACAGAAAAGAACTGGAAATAGATTTTATTTATTGAAACGAAAACACAACAGAAATTTGGAGTTCTGTCGATTTTCCAAAAAATTTATAAACATATTTTTGAGAAATTTGGGAGAGCAGTTTCCCAAATGTTAGAAAATCATTGAAAATTTGAAAAATATGGTAATGTAGGGGAAAAAAGATTGTTTTTTGTGAACTCAAAATCAGCATTTGCTACAACAAAAACGCTATTAAATACTCCTTGAAATGCTTTTTCCAATGCTACTGTACTCGTTACAATATCTTATCAAATAAAGAAGATATCAGTTATTAAAAGTTTTTCTGGAAGTAACACAATAATTGAAAAATTTCTTTGAGAAGCTCTACGAATTCGCCAGATATTCTAAGAAAATCATTGGAAGATCGTTTACATTGGCTAAATTATAATGGAAATATGGGAAAAAAAACGAAACACAAACAAAATCATCTCAAGAGAAAACATGCTCCAAGATTTTCCTCTATAACTCAAAGTTCAATTGGAATTTCTTTAAGCAAAAATATCTCCGAACGTTCCATTGTGATATCTTATCAAACAATTTGCGGACACCAAGACAAAAAAGAGATATATCGAATCTGCGAGTTTTAACGAATTCAGTGAGTTTCGTCAAATGTTGAAAAAGGTACGTAAACAGAAGCAATTATGCGGAAATTTGGAAAGGACGGGAGTAGAAACATAGAGGCGCAACATTTCTAATTAAAAACGAACTTACCATTATCTATTTAGAGCAAGAATTCAAGCCTTATGTTTATCAACAATTAAAATATCCCAAACATAAAGGAGTAAATTTCAAATTGATTTTTTAATATTGCTAACATTTCTCTCGTTATTAAACTATAAAGGAATGATTAAGATGGATTCCGATATATCATTTCATGCCTGAAAGCTCGTCAGTTTTCAATCGACCATTATTTTATGCTTGTGGCTGTTTACTATCAAATATAAACCAACGGAAAAACGGTCTCTACTTCAATATTTTATGAAAATATAGGTGAAAGTTTCGGAAAAATACGAAATTTATCGTTCCCCAAATAATCGTAATGTGAGTTCAATATGGAACATTGTCTAGTAGTATTGGTTGTTATACTACATCGTTATCGCAAATATTTATGTTTATGTGTGACTTGTATTATAAAAATGGAAATATTTTGAATTATGTGTAGGAAAATGCTAACGGATTTTCATCAACTTCCCGTCATTAATATTCATTAGATGTGAATTATAAAAATAGCCACCAACTTGTCTCGTGTACTCAACAATTAATCGGACCTTTTTTGTTTAAAAAAATCCACCAGGTGGTTACTATATGGAGGGCGGAAAGTCGCTTAGGGGGCGCAGAAAAAGCCACGTCGCTCAGTGATATCAGAAAAAGCCGGTATAATTGGAATTCCTGTGTTGGTGTTGAATAATAAAAGAGCGAAAATTACATGACTTGACTGTCCTACTTCATTACACTAAATATAGTCCCATATATTCACTCCGAGTTAATTGATAAGAGTCGCATAGTGATAACAATTAAAGGCAACCGATCAATATCACGAAAGTCTCTGGGAAATATTTATTTAGTTTTCTGGGTTGACGGCTGTTGGAAAAATTGAATTAACTCCGGCTCGTGTTCATTCGTTCTGTCTAGATTGAATCAAAAATGCTGTTTTAAAATTCTGCTTTTTTACTCCCGTTCATTTCCTCAACAACAAGACACAGGGAGCAAGAAAAAAACGGAACGAATAAATTAATTTTCTTGCATAAAAATATGTAAATAATCGTTAAAGTGTATTAGAGTCGATCTTCAATGTTTACTTAATGAAAACGAATGTTCAACAACGCTATAATAACTTGCGAAATTCGGTAAAACACCGAAGACATCGATTTCAGTTAAAATAGTTTAAATTTTATAGCGCGATTAATTCCAACTAAACATCATAAATCTTGATAAATTCTCGAACTGATCTTCACTTCTATTCAGTTAACAATTGAAAGCTTGATTTATCATTTTGTATTCTCTTTGGAAACGTATCAAACTGCAGCTTTTACATTAATGTAAGTTTATGTTTCCAAAGAGAACATCTCGGAACGATTTCAATTCTTTCCCATTCAAATTGAATTGTAGCATTAATGTTTTCGGTTGCAAAACTATCGATCTATAATAAGCTTCGTTGCAAAATTGTCGAGATTTTTGTTCAAACATGTTTAAACAGCACATTTCAATTCTATTTAGTTGAGAGTTAAGTGCTTGAACTTTGTAGTTTTCGTAATGATTATAGCCCAACTTTGTACTTTGTAACTATTATTTAGGACTATTTTGCAGCTTTTCTCTAGAAAGTTTCCGTAGAAAATACCACCAAACAAACTCAAGCCGTCATATTTATTTCTTATTTTAATCGCCCGGCGCATCCACCATTTTTACACGTCATCTATTTGTCTTATTGTGTTCTATTCAGGAATCTTCCCGTGATTTTCTAGCGAACAAGTGATTCAATCAAGTTTATGAGGCACTGATCATTAGTGATCTTGTCACTGTATACAATCACAAGAAAAATTCCCTATCATACAGCACACGATCACGTTTCTGTCGACATTATAGACGCATTTGGAATATTTAAAAGGCTCTTATTTATCTACCATTATCTTCCATATATTTCAATATCTATACGTTTGTCTACGTTTATTGAATTCTCTACAGTTGAATCTATCATAATATAATTCGTTAAGAAATCTGTTTTTGTAGAAGGTAATTTGAATGATAAATTCTTAGAAAATTCTATTTGCATTGTAATCTATCCGGTGGACGGTATTATGTTAGATTTATATTTAAAGAATAACAAAAGTTGTAATATATCGCTCGACATATGGTAAATAAGGTAAAAGTGGATGAAAAATGGAACAGATAATATCCATTAAGAAACTGAATAAGAACTCTTCGCAAAAGAGAATTCTTATTTTTAAGTTTGCTGCAAATAACACAAAATTTCCAAAAATGGTAGAATGTCCTTAAAAATCGCTTGCTAACGAGTACTATTATTCTGGAGTCAAAAATAAGGTAAAAATCGTTGATTAAATATACTTTTTTAAAGCTGAAACTTCCCAGAAAGGCAAATCAATCGAAACGATAAAATAATAATGTTGTTGGTTATGCTTAGTGTCGTATTCGGAGGCTGAGATTCAATCAGATATTGTTTCCAGATTGAATATTTATGAGAGACTTCGTCCTTATCTTGGTATACAGAATTGTAAACTGTAATAAACTATGTTGGAAATAATTTGAAATTTCTGTCAAAGTATTTCGGAATATTTTTACGTTAAATTAAAGAATCCTCTCGTTTATAAATATTTTTACAGCAACTTGAAAACGGCTCTTTTGAACAATTGGAGTGCACCGCCAGTCTGGTAGTTTTCATTAAAAAAAAATGTCGAGTGGGAAAATTGTCAGTTATAAAGAAACAAGTCATGAAATTATCCATTTAATTTATCCGCACACTACGTCGAGTATCTCGAGTGTTGTAACATTAACTCAAAGGGAGACGCACGGTGAATTTATCTTCATATAGCGGACAATTTTTCGACGATTATCACCACGATCGTTCCAAATAAAAAATAAAAAATAAACTGCATAACAGTAAGAAGAGACGAGTGCTGGTGTATTTAACTATTCAACGTATAGTTGAGGATATAAATAAAATATTAATAATTCGATGTTTATCTGTGTAATATAATTCAGTGGTTTATTTCAACAATAACAAAGAGAATTATAATTACAACAACAATATGTTCAACTTAACAATAACTCGACTGTACAACAATAGGTTAATCCCAGTAACATGGACAGCCATCGAATAATTATCGCGTATATCCATACACACGGGGATTTCGAAATGAATATACATATATCGATAATTTATTAATTAGAGTTATTGAAATTTTGTACGAGCTTTTCTATGAAAAGAACCAATTTTCATTAGTTTCAATCAACAAATTTACATTTTATCAACATTTGTTTGTGGAAATCTGTTTTGTGAACTTAAAGCAACCAGTGCTAACTACTAATACTAATTTTCGAAATAAGAATTCTCGTTTATTTTCCAACGAATTTTAATGATCTAAACGGATTTTGAAAGAGCATTTCAAGAAGAATGTTATAGATTATCGGAATTTACAAAATTCGGATAAAGTCTTGAGTTATAGAAGAAAAATTAAAGCACGTTCTTTTGGAATTTTTACAGCTTTTTTATATTTTTCCACATAACTTTACCAATATTACTCATTTTTAATTGAATTTCACACAACTTATAGCAAATTAAAAGTGATTTTCAAATCTGTAAGAAAATTTTTGATCGTATTATTAGTTTTCCAGCAAACCGATGAATAGTTTAGAATTCTAATTAATTCTTTAGGAACAGTTTAAACTTAGGCTTTATTTGAAAGCTTATAAAACAACTAACATTGCTATCAGAAAATTTCTTGCAGATTTGCAAAGAGCTTTAAATTTGCTATATGTTGTGTGAAATTCGATAAAAAATAAGCAATATTAATAAAGTTATGAGGGAAAATAGCCAAAAGCTGTAAAAAAAGTCAAAAAAATCATGCTTTAGTTTCTCTTCTGTAATTCTAGACTTTATCCGAATTGCCAAAAACCAGATACTCCACAACATTTGCCCTGAAATTCCCTTTCAAAATCCGTTTAGATCATCGAAATCTGTTGGAAAATAAACGAAAACTCTGGCTTCGAAAATCGGCATTTTTTCTAGCCGGACTAACCCGAAATTGAAACTTCAATGAGCCGATAAAAAATTGTGCATGTGTTTGAATATTTTTTGAAAGTTACCACAATTTAATATCAACATGAGCTTTACTTATACTGAACTTTGGGTAAATCTAGTCTAGTTTTGGATAGAAAATGGACCAGATATCGCTTGTCAAAGTTTAGCGAGTTCTAGCCGGCCTCCTTAAAGATAAGCCCGTAGATTATCGAGAAGTTGTTCAAAAACTCTTTTCTAAATTTTCCTAAAATATTTCTCGAATTGCTCAAATAATTGGACTTATTTTGAAATTGGTACATCCTGTAGATAAATAATTTCAAGTTCCAATGGCTCGTACGCTTTCTCGCTCAATCCGTATTTAATTGGTACTTAATTTTTAATAGAGCCAGTTTCTTTCCGATTTTAGTTGATTGTCAAGGGGGATTGTGTATGAGTAGACGAACTGATGGTAACAGTTGACCCTCTTTTATCATTGCCAAAGATAATCCAGTCAAGGAGATTAATTGTTGTAAACAATTGATACCGTCTATTACATAGGACTTAAGTTGTGGACTATAGAATTAACTTTATAATAATAATAATAATAGTAATAATAGATATCTATAAGGGATGATTGATGCAATTTTATCAAGAAAGTCTGGGGAAAAACTTCTTCAACAACAATCACTTCATCAATCATAAAATAGAGAAGATTAGCCGATAAAATGAGTACTCTAGAGATTTATTCATTCTGGTTTTACAAATTTATTAAGGCCCCTCTTATACTTTAATAATGTTGTAAAACTTTACGATCTATATCTATAGAATCGAATCCACTTTCATTCTTTTTATTTCCGTTAATTTATTCGAGCTGTATTAACGTAACGAATTCTTCCTTATAAAACAACTTCCTCTAAATTACTGCCTTTTTTTGGTACTCTTCCAGGTGGAAATCTGCTCTCTATCAGCTATTTTTATGGAAGTCAAATCACGAAAAGAGGGCTATTATAATTGCAAATGCCCCTCATTCTAAACCGTGTCGAATCCTTTGTGTGATCTGTTAACTCACAATAACGGCGAACTTTATAAGTCGATTGGTCATTTGAATTTTGTAAATTTACAAGTCAAACGCTTTGTTTTTTATTTCTAACCGGTGAATAGAGCGAAATAAACGTCCTGTTTGATTGATTTGTGTTGTTATAGTCGGTTAGAAACTTATAAACTTTCCAGAATGCACGTTATTAAATTTTCAAAAAGTTTCCGATACGAATCGCCGACATATCATTAGTCAGAAATGAAATATTCCCGATAAAATCTACAACTTTAAAAAAAATAGAACAAAACTGCAAACTGCAGTTAACATTTATGTAAATAATCAAGATTTCTCTTGAGTTTTACCACAGGAATCTCATTTTTTTTTTATAATAATTCCCTTCTGTTTGCGGATCTACACAAATATTTCTAAACTTTATTAACTTGTCTTAGCTGACTTCCTCTTTATTTTAATCTGTTGGAGTAGAAAAACGACGAACGAAAGAAAAATGATTTGACTGCGTCGTCTACAGCCATTGTCTTTCTGCAGGAATTTCCCCATCGACATTAATCGGAAATAATGGTGAATTTCTTCGGAAATAATGCAGAAATCCCGAACGAAAGCTCTTTTATTTGTGAATTATGATAATTGGAAAATTCTGATAACAATTTAGAGAATTTTAATATTTTGTAATGTCTAGTAGTGAATGTCAAAAATTCGAAATTAATTTATCGATTGAGGGTTGCGGTATATAAATTTCCGTCTGCCCCTATTTTACTCCTTTAATATTTCCACCCCAATGATGATGATTTTCTCGTTAACGTTCCTGTGTAATTTTGTCGACTTACAAATTTCCTTGTAAATATCGTCGGTGGATAAATACAGATCGTAGCGACTATATTGAATTAAAGATTAGAGAATTTTTGATGAGATTCTCCGTAAATATACCAACCGAATCGATGTTAATTTTAATACAAAATCCCTACTTTTAATCGTCCTATCTCGAATTGCTTTGGTTTATCGACAATAACGGGGATCTCTTCCGTTCTTGATAGATCGTAACGTTCTCATATTGGTAAGACTGCAATATAAATCTTAACCGGTAGTGTATCTTATCGCTAGCCTCCACACAATCCGGCTATTGTTCGTCTTTGTTTGTAGCTCGTTTGTCGTCTGCTGTACACATTCAGATCGATAGAAGCATTACAAATTTTCCTTAGAAATCAGAAAGCGTACCTGTTGATTAGTTTATCAACTATTCCTAGTGAATTCGTTATTTTTCGAAACTAATCTACATGTTTTAATTAATCAAAAAAGTCGATCTACTGCAGATTAAACTACAAGTTTGATCTATTTTTAGAAGAAAAAGCGAGTTTCTCTCCAACTATCGACAACTATTAATTAAAATTGTATTATTATTTGTATTATTTTATTGAAAATAGATTTCTGACGTAATTATCGATTTAATTTATGGATAGAATTGGTGTTGTTGAACCGAAAAATCCAGCCCTTCTGTTGTAATTATCGAGCTTTCATCTGTATTAAGCATGAGAAGAATCTAATGCAGCACTCTATCTATACATGAAACTCTCGTTTGATCCATATGATTGACATCTTATTTAATTACAGAACCAGCTATCTATTCAATCGTTTTCAATGTTCATTAAACTCAATACTCGTGCTGCTATTAAAATCAATTCACCTGTTGTTATTAACAGAAATTGTTAATTTCAATTATGGATAATAAGGCTGATATTAAAACGTCATCTATTGAAGATTAAATTCGAACAGTATGTGCAGTTAGTTGGGCAAATAAACGAAATTTGACGTCGTTTTTGTTACAGTAGAAATTGAATTTTTGAAACAAATACGCCTCACACATCCAGCTCGAAACTTAATATAATTCAATTACATGTCAACTGTCTTATAGACAATGGGGGACGACAGTAGAAATACAAAACTACCACACTTTCTGAGAAATGCGAAAAAGTCGGTGTAATTTCCCCTTTACTGTGTGTACGACGAACTTGTATGTGTCCTATTTCAACAGTTGAAACTTTTCGTATTTTGTTCGTTTAAAATACTTTTCTAGTGATTTTCATTAATGATAGACGGGGAGCTGAAATTTCGTGTTATTTGAAACTTTTCGTAAAACAGCAAGTATTGTTTACGAGAATTATTTGAAATAGAAACCAGCCAGACAATAGTTGAACAACTTGCGTCTACACGGAGAGGAATTTGTTTATTTGAACTTGATTCAAATATAGTTGATTTTCGTTTTATTTGTGAGACATTATTTATACAAGACAATCACGGACTCAATCTCTGTCTTGTTGTTGGAAGACGGTCCTAGATGGAACTCTTGATTCCCTCTACGGTCCCTCCATAAACATAGATAAACTTGTACGGACGTATATAACACCACTTGGGAAAATACGAGTAAAATAAAGACGTACAACGTGCAACACACCTGTGCACAGTCGTTACAAATTATTTCAACAATCCCTAAACCGGCGGATTTATCGTTTGTACCGGCGAAATTAACGCTTCCAATAACGTTAGATTCTCAGATTTTGACGTTCAAACAACTGAGATCAAGCGTGGATTCAATCGCTAGCCCCTGGGGCTAACTGTAATTCGGTATAGTTGCTGATCGAAAACCTATCGAACAATTAAGCGATTTTTGTACATAGAGATTAAAATTATTGTTCCAGGAAACTGCACGTTTAGAATATTAACAACTAGCCCACTTTATACAGTTGATTTTGTAATCGAATCGTTTGCACAACATTAATAAATTTGGTTATTTGGGCGTTGTTACTTTCACTTATCGATTTTATAAAAGCAAGACCTGTTTCCAAATTTGCAAATCGAATCAAGCTGGTTTTAAATTGAAATCATTTCCAAGATTGCTATCGATTAGTACAGCAACGAGACTATTCAACTAGACTCCGGTTAACATTCAGGAATTGTACTCGTGGAACTTCTGGAACATTAGCACTATCTCTATCGCTATCTACAGGCCAGTTCTATAATTTACTGTAACAATAAATTCTGTAAATATATTTTTAATAAAAAATCCACGAACGAAACTCCCTCTATATCAATCGATGCATGCTACAGTTGATTTATGTTGGATTTCAGTTCGGATTTCTTACGTTTCGTTGACGCTCAAAAAATGGTTTCTTGGAGCATATAAGTTCCGTTTCTATGTGTAAAACTGATACGTTCAACGACCCCAACAACAATGATTTTAATAATATTGAATATCTCCATATTTTGACTTGATGTACAGATTTGGAATTGACAGTTTTTCATGTTGGAGATCAGTTTTTTCCACTTTCTTATTCTAGACAAGTATTCACACATGACAAAACAAATTTCGTCTTTTCTTGGTGGTGTTTTTCCTCTAGTCCATGTTGCTCTGTGTTTGTGCGTTATAAAAGATGAAATATTTATTATATTCAGAACATGGCAGTATTTTATTGGGTAGTTTCTATGAAATATGTCTGTAAAGGATCTTCAACATGGAATATTTGAATAAGATGCCAAGAATACGTTATACACTCTTCATTATTTTTGAATCTTTTATAAATCGAAAAATCGTCCCTCCAAATAAGTAGGATTAATTCGAATTCTGTTTGAAATTACCTATTTTTTACAATTTTATTCGTTTTCGATGAACATGAAACCTTAAAAGATTATTCATCGTTTTTTTTTCCTAACTCGAAGAACCCATAAAGACGTTGTGAATACACCGAGCAAAAAGAAAATCGCTTCTATTTAAATGGACGATCACGGATACTTCTTTATCAGTACACACGTTTTTCACAAGACAACCTCTATGAAACTCCCCTAGCAATTTGACGCTCGACTTATACAAAAAAAAAAAATTCGGCTATAAACTAATGATTTAATCGTTGTTTGCTCGCCAGACTCGAACCCTTGTTAAACGAGAATTACCACATGTTTTCCTGCGATATTATCATTCAATGCGGTTTCAATATTTAGTGACGACCGCAGTATTTGTCTCACAACCAAGCCCGGACTGGACGCACAAAGTTTCAGAAAATTCCGGTTCAATTTTAAGTTACAGAGGAACATTTTGGCGTGATATTTTGTAATATTTTTATATTTTTCCTTATAATTTGACCAATGTTGTTCGTTTTTTAATGTTTTATAGAGTTTATAGATAATGGAAAACGCTTTTTAAATATTCAAGAAATTTTCCGGGATGTTGCTAAGAATGAGAGAGCCTTTTTTTCGATTTAATGTCGAAACAGTGACGACGATAACTGGCTTATTTTCATAAATATTGCAATAAATAAAACAGCATTAGAAAGAGCATTTCAAGGAGCATTCGAATACGTTTTTCATTGTGGAGGAGTGCATTAGAGTTTGAATTTACTGTCGAAAATCTAGGAGAATGATTTTTTTTATATTTTTGCACATTTTTCTATATTTTCGCCGATAATTTAGCCAATATTACAAATGTACGAATGATTTTTGCGCAGTCCATAGCAAATGGAAAGCGCTTTCCAAATCTTCAAGAAATTTTCTAATTGGCTTGTTAGTTTTCCGGGAAATTGCCAACAACTGAAGGGGCTGTATTACACTTCTTTCTATTTAGTTTTTAATCATCGGTAATTTGCTTGTTTTTGGAGATAAATAAAATAGCATTAGAAAGAGAATCTCAAGAAGCATCCGTTTTGGAAAATCGCACCGTGATATCTTTCTAATTCCGTTTCGGGCATTAGAATCGGTCGAAAAACCGTTGATCAAACAACATTTGTTGCGTGCATCGATGATTATCGATGAAGTTCGGGACCAAAATGGTCTAATCCGGCACTGTTCACAAATCAGTTTGTATAGCAATCGATAAGGGTGCAGGGTAATTGTTGCAGCGTTCTTCGAGTAGAGATCGAAATTAAGTCGACATTTTTTCAATAATCCTCGCTCAATTAGCAATTGTTGTCTACAATTTCGTTGGAATTTATTGAAGATAGCGGAAGAAGCGGACATTATGCTAAAAACCTTCTGTTAATTGGGAAATTGGATAATTTTATTAGAGCAGACCTAGCATTTGCCGACCTTTAATTTACTAATCATATTCAAAATTGTAATAGTCTATTGGGGGCAATTTCAAACAACCACACAACGATCAATTATTTTAGTAACAATGGAGCAAAATTTATTACCTATGTGGTGTTATAAAAATGGTATTTTTCTGCAATATTAGTGATATGTAAATGCTACTCTGGGTGCACAATTGAATACAACACTAGCCATTGATAACAAGACACGATAGTCGAATGTTGGATGGATCTGTTATTGTTAAAACTAATCTGAAATGTTACAATTTCATACTATCTCGACATCCTTCCTGTCTGGGTTGGTACCTCTATGCTATTTCCTCTACCTTTACATTACAATATTGATGGTAGTCGGAGTTGTATTAGTAATAGCGTAGAAGTTGTAGTGTTACCTACTAAGGATTGTAATTAAATTCAAGTGCACTATCTAACTTTATGAATAATAATTGGTATCTATCATGGGAGTCACGTCTATAATGTTTGATATTCTAGTCTATATATGGTTGATAGCTTCATTAAGTCTAATAATGCGTCTATAATACAATTGATCAAATCTATCACTAGAGTTTTGACAAACAAATTTCCTTCGATTTCCGGAATTCTAACAATTTATCATTTCTAGAATCACAATAACAATACAATTCTAATAGAAATCGGGTTGTTGAATATAAATTTGTGGTCGCTTTTAAAGACTGTTTCAAAATCTCATAATGGTAAGCCTTTCGGAAAATAATATTCAATTCAATCCTGAAAACTGAATTCAATATGCGACTCTACTATGGTAGTGAAAATGTTATATTTTATGTCACATGATGTAAATTGAACATTGGAATATATGTGAATTTCATCAAATTTTTTTCGCCCGACTCGGAAATATTCAAACCTGTTGATTAACATATTAAAGAGAAAAATATCGTTCTGATATAGGCAATATTCCATATTGTGACATTTATTGTGACAATCGAGCGGCTCTTTTAAGAAACTCTATTGCATTATTGATGCTACTATTCTAGTAGAATGTACAATAGAGGAACAAGAACCTTTTTAAAGTTTACATGTGTCCAATGAACCATAAATATCGTGTTTTGGTATTCGAGGATTTTCCCCGAAAAAAACACGAATAAAATCTAGACTTCAATTTTCGTTTATTGTTAGCTATTTAAAGGTGAAAATCGGCAATATAGCAACCTCTTTAAATATTTATGGCTTAAAGTTGTCCGATATGACTTGATCCGTGTCGAAGTGAATGAATAGTGGCAGTGGCGCCTATTACTAGGGTATGTGTGTACATAACGGTGGGCCGGTGGTATTTGGACAAGGCTATGACCAGATGGTGGCTGCCATGAGGCACCAGCCGGCTGGTATGGCTCTATTCGGTATGGTGTGGTTGTTGCGCGTGCGCTCCGAAATGAAGCGTTGTGCCAAATGTCGTCGACAAGAAGATAACACCGTTGGCACCGGCACTGGTGCCACTTCAACAATGTCCGATGATCGGGCATCAACATTCTTTACAATCGATGCCCCATCAGTATCGCTACCATCGTATGGATCGGCCAGTCCAGGACCAATGGCACCAACTACATTCTGTGAAGTCCACGGATATACTGTGCCAAAAGAAGGTATATAAGTTTTTCTTTCAGTTGTAACCCAATTAATGTTGTTGAAACATTAATTGAATCTAGAAAAGTTTATAAAGCCGAATTAGTCGACCGCAAAGCCTCAAAAAATCGGAAGTCGATAAAACTGGTGAAGCGAGTTTGAGTCGAAACATGAATTGCTTTGTGGGGAATTCCCAAACCACAAGAATACTCGACAAACAGACATTAAATATAAATAACACACTTTTCTTTCTATTGTAAATAGAACATTTTGAGGAAACAATATTGAAATTCTACTATAATTTACAACAGGAAATTAACGCCATTTATACAAATAAACCGCTCAAATATTGGCATATCATCCGTAAATAAAACAAGAATTAACCGATTTTTTTGGTGTGCGAAATCATTTGAATAGCGGTAGCGACACAAAAATTCATTGTTTGAACGGGCACATTTACGATCCAACCATCCGTACATTTCACACGATAATATAACAAACGTGTGTGTTGTCAATAAAACCGACTTGAATTTTGAACTAAATGACAAAGTTATAGTCTAGCACAACATTCCTAACATTTCCCCATCAATAATAGTTGTGTGCGGCTGTTGAATTGGAAAAACATTTTCCAATACTTAGCTTTAAAATTGCGCGTTTCAAACGGCAACGATCATTGTTTATGTTCAATATCCATAACGGTTCTTTTTTATTGATCATCATAAATTTAAGTTTAAATCAACGTTGAATTCGAGATGTAGTAATGATGATTGAGCATTCGGAATTGAAACTTTCTCGCCAACATCAACTCAATTAATTAAATCCATGCTTGTATCAATGCGCGCCAATTCACTGTTTTGTATGCGAACTAAAACTTCAATACTATTTAGATAAGTATTTAAACTTGAATTTATTATTGCAATTAAATTTATGATATGCTATTTGGCTTAACTATCGAGTTAGAGTGCAATTTTTAGGACAATAGAATCTCTTTTATTTAAATGTCGCCGAATGAATAGGCGCAGTATAGCCAGTTATTTGTTTCATTAAATTTTTTCGGGGAACTAAAATGTTTGAAACGCGACTTGATCTGATTCTGTTGGAAATTTAATGAGGCTAAAGCTTCTTAAAAATGGAATAGGCCATTAGTAGAGGAAACAATCAAGGATGCAAAGTGTTTATGTTCTCTTTTGTAAATACATTTAAGGGCCAGACTGGAACTCGGTGAAAAAGGATCAATTTTGACGACGTTGATTTTTCAACGAAAATTCAAGTTTTTGGACTCGTTCGAAAGAGCATTTCAAGCTGATTAAGAACAGTTTTATAGTTTTGGGGAATATTGTGGAAATTTTGAGTTGTAGATGAAAATCTTGAACCTTATGTTTTTTCAAAAATTTTCCCGTAACTCAGCGAATTTGGGGTTTAATCGATAGTAAATTGAAAAAGTTTCCAAATATCCAAAATCTCTCAATTGACGCGGTGTTTACAGAAAAATTAAGAAGAAAAGCAAGTTTGTGACAATAGAAAATTTTTGGGAATTCTCGGCCCAATCAAATTTTTAAAACTGATTTTCCTCAATCAGCTTGAAATGGTCATTCGAACAAGCCCAACTGAATTTTCGTTGTTACTAGATCACTAGTCCTGGCCCTTGTCAAAAACTTGAAAGAATCCTGGAATACGATTTCTTCTGGTAGTCGCTTGGAAAAAATCAATCTTCTGTACGATTTTTTCCAAAAGTAGTCAGTATTTTAGAGTTGACAGACACAATCTGATAGGCGTCCATGGTTTATTTGTTGCCTCACAGCTCTACGAAGACAACACACTATCTATTTCAGTTAAATAGACAGAGACGTGTGCAATATATTTCTGCTATTCAAGAGATTGATATTTCAGTCTGTCTGGAAAAGTTTTATCGGTTAACATTCTATCCAACCATAGAAAACTCGCACAACTTATAGAAATACCCTTTGTTTTACTACCGGTACAGCAATAATAGTAAGAAGTCGTACATATTTAGTATTTAGATTAAATTTTAACATTCCAAGGGAATTGTCGTAAACATCCACCCGTATACAAAGATAGAACGTTTTTCTTTTAGTTTTACAACCAAATACACTGTCACGGAAAGTAGAATATGTGGTACAGGTTTTTTGTCGTTACAATTCGCCCCCAAAATAAACAGACACTGAATCATCGTTTCGTTGAAATTCGCATCTGGCATATACGATTGCACCATTTATATTGATTATAAACAACAAAATCTGATTTATCAACTCTATTTATTTACCAATATTGTACAAAATTGCCACCATTACCGTTATTCAGCAATTACTGTATTGTATTAGAATTTAGATTATCGTACACAATAGATTAGAGCAATTCCAGTCGGACTAATTCGGCGGAAAGGCTAGTTTTAAGATTAACGTCAATTGTTGTTAATTAAATAAATATTCCATCATTCAATGGTGAATTATAATAACTGAATGGGTTAATGGTGCGGTTAACGTATACTTTCACCACATCATAAACGCAGATGATGATATGGTTAAGGTCGTATAAAAGTGTTGAACGTTATAATTAATTGGACTTTATGATGGGGTAAATGATGAAAATAATAATTTCTGTATTATATCTGATATTTTATTTTATGGAGTTTACAAAACTTTGATTTATATTGTATTGATTTCTATCTTTGCCGGCTTCCAGTTGATTGAATTGAAAATTTTAAATTGCGCGCCTAATTCAATTCTTCTAACTTAGAAATTCCGAATTTATTTTCGGTTAGATTTATTAAATGATGAAAATAATAATTTCTATATCGTATCTGATATTGTATTTTATAGAGTTTGATTTATATTGCAAAGAAACCACCGTATTGATTTTTATCTTTGGAGGCTTCCAGTTGATTGAATTGAAAATTTAAAATTGCGCGCCGGTTGGAAAAGCAATTTGGCAATCCTGCTTAATTCAGTTGTCCTAACCTCCAAATTCCGAATTTGTTTTCCGTTAGATTGATTCGTGTGTTTTGTGATATTGGCCGGAAATTTTGAAGAATTCCCAAATTATTTCTACATGTGAGTATTTCTAATTCTGTTTTAATGAATTTACAATAAAATAGGTCACTAAATCGTTAAATCGTAACGTTAACCTTATTTTATTCAATGATATTTGGGATTTCTTGTTTTCTGACGAAGATTTTTGTTTTTTTTTAAATTAAAACCCAGTTCGGATTTAATTTGAACGTTAATTCTTTAAAACAAGCTGCCGATTTAATTGAAATAAAAGTAATTTTATTTATTACAAAGTTTTTCTACAAAAATGCTATTTATAAATTGCATAATTAACGATAATTAGAAACAGTATTGATCGTAATAGTATGAGGGAAATTTCCATCTCTATTTGAATAGTGCGGATGTTAATTTAGAAAAAAAAAATGCAAATAAATAGAAAAATAAACGCAAATACCTGTTGCATTATTGTAAAAAATGCATTTTAAAAAGGCCAGAGTCGAACTATTGCCCTTTTACATACACTAATTACCAATGAAAGTTAATTATCGTCTTTTTTTATAATACGCTTTGATCTTGTTGCTACTTCGTTCAAAAATAAAATGGATAGACTCGATTCATAAATTATACTACCTACTCAAAAAAACAGGTAGATCACTCAAAAGTTTAAAGGGAAGTCTTATTGGGAAGTAATTTCAAAAATATTAAGAGGACAACCAAAAGTTTAACCCGTTAGCTTATCGGGAAGATGATCAAAAACGCTAATTAGGGCAATGTTGGGATTTTCATCAATCAACTACATACAACATAAAGCGATTAAAAACGGTCCAAAGATCCTCGTAAAGTTGTTTTGTTCTTCTTTTTTGTTGCATTGTGTCTTGAAAAAATTACTTCCTACAACGAATTAGCTGTTTACTGCTCCTACTTCCTTAGGAGAAAATTATTTATTATAATTTAGTATAGGTGCATCCTATAAAATACCAGGTAGATCATTAAAAAGTATTTAGTTTAACGATAAGTCTTATTAGTTGGTCAGGGATTTAATATACTGGATAGATCATTCAAAAGTATTCAGTTCAAGAATTGTACAGCCTTTTAGGGAATATTTTAGCAACAGTTGAACCACGTAGCTCATCAGAAAGGCGATCAAAAACCGCTTTCTTAGACAATGTCGCAATTGGCATTGACCCTCTTTCAACCGCTTGTATGACAGTTTTTTAATAGTGTGACAAAATTTTTTAGAAATGATACAATTTTGTTGATTGTATGTGTGCATTTGGTTGGTGAAAACCGTAACATTGTCCAAAGAAAGCGTTTCTTGACCGACTTTTCGATGAACTTCAGCTTCCAACTTTTGCTAAAATGTTCTCGGCAGTCTCCCATACAAATTTTTACAAAATTCGAATCGTTTAACTTTAAACTAAATAGCCGGTTTGTCCCTTCTAATTGATATATTTGCATTATGTGTCTGGACAATCAAATTTCCTTGCGATTTGACCTGACAAACATTAGAATAGCATTAATTTAATCCACTTTCTGTTTAACTATTGTGTTAAACTTTCCAACAAACTAAACACTTTAATAATGACGTAAGTAGTAGTGAAGACCATATGCCACATTCTCTTGGCTACTCTTAGGATCCTCCTAGTCCAACACACTTTACTATACAACTTCTTGATTATAAGGATTGAGTAAGCATCAAATAGAAAGTTTAATAAACTTCGACTTAGTTTTCATTACAAGTTTAGTTTAAACAGTAATGATAATAATGATAATTAAACCTTTGACTATACGTAATTCGATTCAAATCTCGGATTATTATCGATGGAATTTAACAAAAACTTGTCTAGACTTTGTAATAAATCCCAAACAATTTTTCTATATTTTACAATTCTTGTAACGTTCACCACAGTCTCAGATCAATAGGTCGAATCAATTAATTTAATTGAACGACAGACTATTGTTAGAAATCAAAAAGAATATCCGTCTTGTCGGACAGAAATCGTACAATTTGAAATTCTCAACTGGTAACATCCGGAGAAGTTATAATAGGAATGCGTTCAGAATTTTTAATTTACATTAAACAGATGTGAAGATGGTACTATTGTATCATCAATTCAAGCACAAAGACGTTAAAAAGCTGTCACATTTAATTAACAAGTACTGATTTAATTAAATCCCGACTCTATTTATTGTTTCTTACGTTTAAACATTGATATTGTTAGGATGTTAAAAGACGGATATACCGGAGCTTAACTTTTGTGGCTTCGTCACGTCTTCACCTGATGTTTCATCCATTGTTTTGTTGGCCCCGTTGATAAATTTCCTCGTATATTTGCCGACAATTCATTTCAACAATTCTTGTGTTGAAGTTCTACAGTCATATTTGTTTTGTTGGTTAGTTTAAGAGTGGAAAAGGGAAACAGACATGTAACATTTATACAAGATGAAAACATAAGATGGTAGTAAAACGTGTTCAGTTAAATGACCATCAAGTTGTATGACAGAAACTTGGATTGCTTTGAAAACTTTCTGCCAAATGAAATAAAACAGTGCGAAATGTTCTTTTTCAAAATAAATGGGTGGAAATCGAATCTATGAAAAGTGTTTGATGAAATAATTAAGAACAATGGAACAATACGAATTTAAGCTCCTTTTCAGCCTTAATTGCCACTATAGCTTATTGTTTTATTCGTTCGATAATTGGGATTTTCTAATTTTCGATCGTATAAGAGCATTTTCTAGAATTTAAATAAAAAACGGTTGATTTCAAGAAGGAAATTCCATGTACAGGATCCCATGGAATGTTGCTGTCTTGATGCTTTTGTGGGCATGATTTATACAACGGTTCAAATATCGAAAGAATGGAAAAAAGACAGCAAACAACAACCAGTAGAGATGCAAATTGAGAAAATTCGCAAAGGGGGCGTTCATAATAAATCCTCAATTTTTCTATTTCGCTTTTTCTCACTGTAATGTCGTTTAAATCGTACAAAGGCAATTTATTTTTGAACTTCAGCAAAGCGGTCAGCACATTGCCGAATAAGATGTTGAAATTATCAAATGAACTGTAAAACTGGAAATCCTCCTGCAACTTTACACAACAGTCACGAACAGTTTATTTGACGTTGGACCTTTTAAACAACAACAAGACAAAATACTGTAGCGAAAGATTATTTTCCGATTTTTTTCTAATCATCGACTGTGAAAAGAGAATTTAGTTGGACAGCCAAAGAAAAATACAACAATTTATCCGATCGGACTCTTTTAATGTTAACTCCAAAGCGGATATACCGAAAAGCATTATTCGGTCCATATATTTTCAACTCTCTTACACCATAATCCGGTACATTTTATTTAAAATTATGGATTAAAACACTTTTCTTTATATCGGTGTATTTCAGTAAGCTCGTTCAAATTTATATCCATAAAGAATTCAGTTTTTATTAAAGGTTGTAAAATTTTTTGTCCTCGATTAATTCGAGTTTTAATTACATATTACAAAGTAATCAACGTATAAAAGTGTTCAAACTACGAAATTTTAATAGTGTTCGAAACATGAGCCAATTTAATAGTTGAATGGCCATAACATGTCAGAAACAGGTGTTGTATCAAAGATGAACTTTAATCCGTTATAGAGATTAGAAATTTTTCTCCACTAAATTAATTTCTAGTCAACTTTCTTTGTTGTTATTTGTTCCAATCAACAATTGTAATTTGCTTCCAGTGATGCAAATTGAACAAATTTACAGCAGAATTCTTTTTTTTATTAGCATTTTATGCGAATATATTACCAAATATTGACATAGGCTTTTCAACATTATGTCGAGATGCTTATCACAACACGTACTAAATGGTAAATTTAAATTCAACATGGAAAATTCATGTTGAAGCTGTAAAAATAAACGCAAATTTCTTACCCTCTACCCCTACAGCAATTTTTATTGGAATATCGAAAGAGGAATCCGTGGAATTTCGCTTGTTACACATTATCTAGTGGAAGGAATGCAAATTATTTCTCAAATTTACGATGAAATTCGGTGTGTTATAAAAGAAAACTGTAAAGATCATGCTCAATTAGACAACTGGATTGTTGGTGAATTGGGAGAAGTAATCTAGGCTCAAACCGAAACCCGAACAGAATCCTTGCAACAAAATCATATATTTCTACGTACAGAATTTAAACGAGTAGAAATCCCCTTTGCATTTTACATTATTGTAATAAGATCAAGAGAAAAATCTGGTAGAATGTATATGGGGTGGGATTAGTGTTAGTATTTATGGTAATTCTTGTAATAATCAACAAGAAAATAGTATTGTCGACATTACTATAATAACAATAACAACATAAGAGCAACTGAATTAAATTTCAACACATTGTTCCTCCGTCCAGGCTTGTGTGAGGTGTATCTTATTAAATCTCCCATAATTATATCGTGTAAATTTGTAGATTAACGTACGTGTATAGCGGAGGCATTAGTTCTAAGGAAGCTATATAAGTTATTGTTTCGTTGTTTTGTGTTTCATTTGCTAGAATTTCAGACTTTTAACTGCATAATTTCAACGCAAATACAGCTGTGAAGAATGGAGTAAAGCTACTTTTTTCTGAAAGCTTTATCTCGTTTCGTTAAATTCGCCTTTTTTTTCTTGGTCGGAATGTTATTGATGCTGTTAGGGGAGTAAATTTGTACATGTTTGAAAAATACCACCACTATTACTATAGACGATGAAGCAAAAACTCAAACTTTTTCTCCATTGTTGATTTGTTGGCAATTTTGGCGACAAACAGCCGACGACACTAAGTCCAAATGGGTCACTATTATGATTTAAGTACACGATAAAAATCTTAAAAATTTCCCACTTAATCAAAAAACATGAAATTCAAGTTGGACGAGATTTACCTCAAAATCCAAATCTAGATGAGATCGTCTGGTTGTGATATTTGCTGAAATGTTATTTATTTGGAAAATCAACGTAGATACAACCACGCAAAACGGAAAATCCATTTATTTTAGCTGAATCAACAACAACAATTTTCAAACATGTTCTCAATGTCTGTATGCGTTTTTCTACAACTCGATGAGTGTATATGCTTCTTGTCAGTTTAGTTAAGAGTTAAGAGATGTGATTTTCTCTCGGCGGCTTACAATTTATCTCTATCACAAAATATACAAACGAATTTCCCTAAGTTTTCCACCATAATTGCAAGATTATATCGAATTTAGTCGCAGTTGTATTCGAATCGATTTTATTGAAACATGCAACGTTTAGATTTTATGACAATTCAATTGAAATTGTTCTAAACAATTGTTCATTTGTTGTATTATATCCGATAAAAACGTTTATATCTGAAAAAAACCGTGAAAAATCATCAACAATTTGTTGATACAATCAAACATTGCTGTATATTTTTTCCAATCCGGATGAATTTCAACTTTTCTTTTGTGCTTAATGGCACGGCCTTTTGTTGTACGGCGAAACGTATCAGTGATGAGAAAAGGGCTAATTTATAACTACATTGTTCAAATTCGAGATGGTTCAACCGACACTTTTTCAATTCTATTACGAATATTTCTCAAATAAACGTAATAGTTGAATAAAACAACGTTGAAAGAAACTTAAAGTGGCCCATTAAATAAGTGATTACATTATCCAAGTCTGGTTGTATTTGAAATTAAACACTAAGACTAACTAGTTTTTCGTTGTGTTTCGTTGATGTAAACGTGGCTTTCTGTATAATTCCCCAGATAGACACTTGTTCTGATTAGTCAAGCTAATCGTAAAACCTTGAACAGAAAACTAATCTAGGCATGCCTTTTATTTTCGTAACTTTTCAAATTAGCCAGCACTCTTTACGTTTTACTTTACTATTCAACAGAATTTGGTTATTATCGGTTGAGTTAAACGAAATTCGGAAAGTATACGGCAATTTGTAATCAATTTGCAAGAATAGTGGATGCGCCGGGCGTATTTATTATTTATTTGTTTCGGAATATTGAAATTCTTTGATGTTGCAACAATTAACAATAAATCAACATGGTTTTTCAACGGACCCTTATTTAGTGCTTTAGAAATTGTATACACGCAACCACCGTTTTGAATGTTGTACCCTAATAAACACCGTTGGTATTAATGTGCACACTATGCCTGAATTACCCGCAAAAATATTTCATTGTTCTTGGGCAACGTTAGATTTATATGAGTTCCAAAGTTATACAACATTAAATCGAGACGGGTATCTGCAAATAAACGACGATAGAAAATTATTTAGTCAAATTAGCTTTTTGAGAATTAATTCGTAATGATGGGAGAAATACTGAAAAGTTTTATTTTAATGATTTCCTAATTGCATCATTTGGATGCGACATTCCAGTTTTTTATATGATTATACAATGGAATTTGGAAATATAGTAAATTTTCATTAAGTGTACTCCACTTTAAAGTTTGGAAAGTTCCAAACAAATTTCCAACCAAAACTCATAAATTACGAGTCAATTAAGTGGATTCAGTTGAAATACATTTCCTATACATGCACATTGATTTATAAAATTATTTTAATTTGTTACAGACATACAAGAATTCTACGAATTGACATTATTAGATGAAACTAAATCAGTACAAGAGAAAACTGCTGAAACAATCCGAATTGCCAACAAATGGGAAACTAGTGATGGTCCAATTGCACCAACTTATACTAACAATGATGTAAGTAGACGATTTGTTACAATTAAATCTAACTCAAACTAAATCTAGTTAGACGGATCTATTTTCTTATTAGTTATTAACTTATTTGGATAGTAAAGGACATGCGACGAATAAATTTCCTCTACAAAATCTTTAAGCTAGAAACAGTAGGGATTAGGGATACGTGATGTAGAAAGCAAGTCTCTAATAAGGATTGATGTGACAGTAAGAGAAGAATAGGCATCAATAGGAAATAAAAGAGTGGATACTTTGAGGTGTTATTGCGTTTCGAAGCATAAAATACATAAAAAAAACGGGTACTCTTTCGATTTATTATAAATCTTAATTTGGGAGTTTTCCGCTCGATCAAAAATTAAGTCTTCATTTATTTTTGATCTTAATTGCAATTAAGTCGTTAATATTAGAGAGGTTTTTGTTGTATGAAGATTGATCTCAGGTGCTACAATTTATTAGTTTTTTCCTCTGAATTTTGTATGTTATTTACTTTTTTTGAATCTAATTTATTTATCAACATTATTTGTTTCAACTCATTGTTTGTAGTAATGAAAAACTAAATAATCTTCTAGTTATTGCCCATATTTCGTTCTATTTTAATTGAAATCTATATGGTATTGTAATAAAACTTATAAATTATTAAATTCAAAACGATTTTATTGGTACAAATAAATAATTTTAATGAATAACGGATGTAGAGTAGGCAAGTGGAGCGGCATATTTGGCAAAAGTTGGTGCGGCATAAGTCAGTGGTGCTGCTAGTTTAGCATAACCCGGACTGGCGTAACTAATTGGTGCAGCTGCATAAGTGAGTGGAGCAGCAAATTTAGCTACTGGCGCAGCGTAGGCTACTGGAGCAGCAATTTTAGCTACAGCTGGAGCAGCAACTACAGCTTTAGCTACCAAAGGTTCCTTGTGGACGACAGCATTGAAACCATTAACTGGATCAGCGGTATACTCGACAATACGACGGGTACCATCTGGATCGTTGAGAGAGTAACTACCTTGAACAACATCACCATTACGTGTTTCAACTTGATTTTTACTATCACCAGTTAAGCCATCTTGGACATCATAGCCGAAAGAGTATTGTGGATTTGGGTCGTATTCTTCAGCAACAACAGTTTTGGCAATTGCCGGTGTAGCTACAGCAACTGGTGCTGAATAAGCTAGCGGTGCTCCAATAAGACCGGCATTGGTGTAAGCGAAAATCGTACATAAAATCACCAACTATAAAAACGAAATTATAATTATGATAATGATTGGAGAATTTCGATTGAACATACCTTAAAAGCCATTGTTGTTTTGAATTCAATCGACGAATGAATTGTGATAATTCCACAATTGTAACGCTACTTTTTATACTAAAAACTAAAGTGCGCGGGGGTGTTTCACAACAATACCACACCTTGGTTAAGGTTATCGTACAAGTACAGGTTTTTTCGCCTTATTATATCATGTGATATTAACATGTCAACAAGAATATGGGTGATCGAGTTTTCGTTTCTTTATTTTGATTCAAATCACTTGATTATCCAATAGTTTAAAGAAAATATCTGGAAACACTTAACCTTTATAGAATTGCGTATATTGAACGAGTTTCAAACAATAATAACAACATAATTTTTCAATAATATACTGAAATTTCAATTTAATTTAATTACACCGGTATATTTTATAATATCGAATTAATACGATAGATATTAATTAGCGAATTTATGACCTGTTTATATTAAATTATACTCATGGATGGAGCTACAAAAACACTATTTCATCGGTACAAAATTACAGAAATAATTGGATTACTAGTGCAAATCTAATAAAAAGTGCATCTCATTAGTAGATAAATTCCATGGCACTTTCTCTGTCATCGATCTGGTTCATTTCACTAATTGAAACTCGTCCACTTAAAAATTATGTAAAATACGAGATTAGAATTTTTAAAAATATCAAAAACTAGTTAATTTAATCATAAAAGTTTTGATCAAAATTATTATCGACTTTTTAAATTTAAGCATATAAATTTCATTCGGTCTGTAGTAATGCATAAAATAGAGTGAGTTTTTATGTTTGTAATCCAATACGGAGTTACGTTTGTGTATTAAAAGAAACTTCAGCATTGGACTGAAAATTGTTGAAAGCAAACTATAAACTTTTGAATTAGCATAAAGTTGATGTGAAGCTACAATTCAACTTGTAACTAAGCAAGAAACTTACATATTTTATTGACTTTTGTAAATATCTCTTATTGAAAATTAAAGCGATCAAATTCTAAAAAAAAAGCTAGCTAAAAATTGATTGATTCTTTTGAAATTGGCGATTAATATTTCAAAGAAGTACACTGTTGGAATTATTGTAACATGGATTTTTTTGTAGAAAATTTACAAAACGAAATAACAATATCTGCATAATAACAAGTCGTTTGGTCGTTGTACAAATCGAATTTATTGCGAAAATATTAATACAAGTCTAGTGGGAGACAAAATAGATCTAATTTACCAACAATTACAGGATTCTAAGGCAAAACTGGAACCTTGTAGATTATTTGGAAGTTGATTAAAAATTCATTTTTACTAATGTTGCACGAAAATGATTCAAAATGACTTGAGGATCATCGCAGCATTAATTTTTCCACACTTCTATTTCATTCTGGAATGGATGGAAAAGATTACATTTTTTCTAGAATACAATAGGGAAAATACTGAAATAATTTTCTAGTCATCCTGAGTCATACCCAGCTTGTTTCCAAAAATTTGCCAACCTTTCAATAAGCTACAAGACTCTAACTCTATTAGAATAATTACCAAAGACCCTCCTACGCATTCTTGATATATTTTCAAAATCGCTCGCCAAATTGTAGAAGTTGTTAGACCACATTAGTATTATTGGAGATTTCTAAATGCTTGAAAATTTCGTCTGGAGTTTGTTTTTATAGGGGGATTTCTTTAAATTAAATTCGATACCGGCTTAAATTCGTTTAATCGAGTAGATTTCGCAACAACCACATCTTGGGTAAGGTTAAGTTTGTTGAATATAACCTGTTCGTATTCTTAAAATATGAACAAATTAAAAAACAGGTCCGACAAGTCGTATTTAAAGAAAAACATAATACGAAAATATCTGAAATTGTGTATTAAAATGTTAATTGTGGCCAAATTGTCGTTTTCTACTTTAAGAATAGATGGTTGATGAATCATTAACGAATCGTTTATAAATTAAAATTGTTTGCAAATTCTTATTTCGAACAGTTTGCAAATACGGCAATCAATGAAGAAATCCACTTGTACAATAGTAATATTCAATTAGATCTTACACAATTCCAGATTCCTAATGAATTATGTATGATTGAATACAAATAAGTACTTGTTACAGATTTGATAGAATCACCGACCTAGTTATTTACCAAAGATTCTATCAGATTAATAACTATCGAAGATTGATACTTTTCGTCTTGCAACCAACAAGATGAATTACGATTGTTTATAAATATTTGATCCAGAAATCGAATGGATATAATGGAATAAAATATGATGAAACTGATTGCGTGCTTTACGCAATTTTCTCAAATTTTTTTCCCACTTGTGGTATATGAGACCTAGTGACTTTTCACTTTGCTTCCTCTCAAATAATTTCCAAAACAAGGTGAGCGTCTCCACCCTTATGTAATATAATCGTTTATAGTAAACGATATGAGAATAATCGATGTTTCTAATTTAACAAAAACACCACTTTAGTGTATAAATATCGGGTGTAAACTGTAATAATAAATCAAGTTTTGAAAAGTATTGGAAATTGGATATTTGTCTAGTGGTGACTTTTTAAAGGAAAATAAACAGGAAGCCAATGTACCGAAAATTTGCAATCACGAATTATTTGTTGGTATCTTTTCTCAACTGAATTCATTACTTACATTCAGACTTCTTTAGGTTTCTTTCAAAAAATGTAAAATCCATTCAGGCAAACTAATACGATTGAAAAGTCAATACTTTTGTTGAATTGTTATAATTACAGTGAAACGATTTTCCGGTTCTTTTTGTTAGGAAATCTGCTAAATTAGCTAGATGTGGGCTTTCGAATGATGTCTGTAATTAATGGTTTTTGATGATTCCTTAATTGTTTGAATGCTTTATAATTAATTGAAAGTTTCAAATTCGCAGTAATTTTAGTAAAAAATTGAGGCATCAATATGTTGCACATTTCACATCATTTGATGATGTAAATTGTAATTTCTGTTACGATACAAAGAAATTACTTTCACTTTCAACACCGGCTAAGACGACCCGGTTACCATATTGACATTGTACTAGTTTTCAATGATACAAATTAATAATTCATTCATAACATTGTTTTTATTGGAAAATAAATAATCATACATCTAAAAAATCAAACAAAAATTGGCAGTCTAATGGTAAGCAAGAGGGGCAAATTTGGCAACTGGAGCAGCATAACCGATTGGGGCGGCAAATTTAGCTACTGGAGCGGCGTAGGCTAATGGAGCAGCAATTTTAGCTACAGCTGGAGCAGCAACTACAGCTTTAGCTACTAAAGGTTCCTTATGGACGACAGCATTGAAACCGTTAACTGGATCAGCTGTGTATTCTACTGTACGTTTTGTACCATCTGGATCGACAACAGAATAGCTACCTTGAACGACATCACCATCACGAGTTTCTTGTTGATTTTTACTATCACCAGTCAAACCATCTTGGACATCATAACCGAAAGAGTATTGTGGATGTGGATCGTATTCTTCAGCAACTACAGTTTTGGCAACGGCGACTGGAGCGGTAGCAAGTTTAGCAACTGGAGCAGCATAAGCGAGTGGAGTTGCTACTTTAGCGATAGCTGGAGTAGCATAGCTCAATGGTGCTGAGTAGCTAATTGGGGCGTTAATAACACCACCATAAGCTACAGAAATAAGAGCAGCTACTACTAAAATCTATAACAAAGTTGTTAATTTATAAAAATTATAATAATTTCAATATTGGAACATACCTTGAATGCCATGATTGTTCTTGTGAATAACCAGTTTGTTAATGATGTGAATTGAGAATTCGGCGTGCACTTTTATATGCGATTTGTGATGTAAGTGGAACAGTTTTTGGTGGGCACCGCCCTTGGTGAAGGTTGTCACTTTTATCTGTTACACATACACGATTATATAACTCGTTGAAATTATAGTTTCACCCTGTACCAATATATCGATGTTCAGATAATTATGTAAACACCTACAAAACAAATCTTTCAACAGCACTGGAAACAATGTCAATCATTTATTTTATTAAGTGAGTCGGAATAATTGAATCTTATAATTTTTAAAATGGATTTCTCCGTTGGGTAGAGGACAACAGTCTTTCATATATTTAGTGAAAATTGATTAGATTTTTCTCGTCGTTTCCCAAATGGTGTATTATTAAAAAATTCTTTTATTGGATGAAGTAAAAAATCTTAATTTCTCGACGAAGAAACGGAAAAAAAGTTGTTCTTTGTAATCTTATGAGTTTCATTAAATGAACGCTCTTATAAGAGAACAATAAATAAATTGATAACAAAATGTCATAGGAATCTCAATTAGACGTAGATTTAGAATGTTTTCTTTATGTAAGTTTTGTTATGTTTTATAAGCAATAACATATATTTTTAATTAATTTTCATACAATTTCTAGTAAATACTAGAATAAAACTCTCATTGGCGAAGGTTTATAACTCCCATATTGATATAATTTTAAATATTTTATTTTGTAGATAATCTACATGAATCTGTAACAATAAGCTACAAAGTTTTTTATAATGCATTTAACTAAATTTCAATTCAAAGTGAATTAGGAAATTTATTTATATAAAATTGACAAATTTTTGATTATTTACAGCCCAATTTTTCTGCCTAAATCGACTTGTAGTCGATCAAACAACCGTTGAAACTGGGAACAAATATAAATTATAACCAAAGGTTCTAATTCCTTCATTTTCTCTTAATCGTTTATTTGCGTTATCAAAGCGATTAAAATATTTTAAAAAATTGATTGAAATTATATCCATGGTGAGGAAAATAGTGAATAAAAAGCATGCCAACTATAAGTAAATATCATTTAAATTGTTAATTTATTCCTGTAATTCAAATTCGTATTTATTTAATCTGAAAAAGGGTTCAAGAGAATAATTAAACAGAATAATAAGTTTCAAATTTTATTGCAATAAATTAAACATAAATAACAAACTAAATTCAGTGGTGGTATGCAAGAGGAGAAGAGTAGACGACTGGAGAAGCATGAGCTATTGGAGCTGAGTAAGCTGCTTGAGCAACTGGAGCTGAGTAACCTATTTGGGCAACTGGAGCTGAGTAAGCTACTTGTGCAACTGGAGCAGAATAAGCTACTTTGGCAACTGGAGCTGAGTAAGCTACTTTGGCAACTGGAGCCGCAACTACAGCTTTAGCTACCAAAGGTTCCTTGTGGACGACAGCGTTGAAACCGTGGATTGGATCAGCTGTATATTCTACGGTACGTTTTGTACCATCTGGATCAACAACGGAGTAACTGCCTTGGACAACATCACCATCACGAGTTTCATGTTGGGCTTTACTGTCACCGGTTAAACCATCTTGGACATCATAACCGTAAGAGTATTGTGGATGTGGGTCGTATTCTTCAGCGACTTTAGCGACTGGAGCAGCGTACGCTAGAGGAGCTGCGAATTTAGCAACTGGAGCAGCGTATGAAACTGGAGCTCCAACATTGTAAGCTGAACCGATTACTCCAGCTTGAGCAACAGCCAAACAGGCAGCCGCGAATACTACAAACTAAAAGTAAATAATGCAATTATTATAATCGAATCAAATCAACTAATTGAATGTATACCTTGAAAGCCATGTTATCTGAAGTTGTTTAACTTTGATAATGATTTTAGAAGAACATTCACAGCTTTTTATAGTCGAAATAGTGAGAGTATTGCCTAATATTGTCCACGACCTTGTCTGTTCTAATTTCTGCATTATTATTCAGATCACTTTCTTACTAAACTAGATTATCTAATCTTATTAATTCTGAATCAATAAATTAGTCATAGTTGTTAATATTTCGCTTAAAGCTTAATTATATATTCAATTTCTTTTTAATAGTTCGATAGAAATTTTCTAATTTATATATTAGTTGCTTTCTTTAATAACGGACAATATAGAAATCTGTTCATCTCTTCAAATTCTTTATTTATGGCTTTATTTATGCATATGTTATTGTGAATTTTCCAGAAAACTAGTGTATTAGTTTTAACAGAAAATTTACATATTTATTTTCAGTCTTCATCAGAAATTATTACTTCTAGCTACATCTTCTAGAAGATTGAACTCTAAATACAAAGTTATAAACTTTTTAAATGAACTAAATATGTTACCTAATTTTACTCGAATCTACATAATTTTTATATTTTTAGAATTAAATTAATTACAGATAATTATTTATCCATTACCAAATTCACAATATTTTGCATAAATTCCAATTTTTAAAAACGGTTTTCTAACCTGATTTATTTTATTCGTATCGTCTATAGTTTCATAGGTTTTAAAAATATGTCTATAAATATGTGTTTTTAATGGAATGATATTCAAAAAGTTTCAAATAACGTCAATTAATAGAGTTTTAAGTTATGTAGAAACAAATTAAACTATTGTAACGTTAAATTTTTTTGAATATTTTTAAAAGTCGCATAGAAAATGTAAATGAAGTCTAACTACATTAGAACTTTCCTCTTACACATCCACGATTATTACTTATTACTTCTTCGTAACATGATGAGATAAGTGTCAGTAAAAAGTTTTTACATTACAGTCGGTAAACACAGTTTTATCATACTCAATAAGCAGGTGTTTATAAAGCAAAAAACAATAACTTGAAAAAATATTGAAACTTGAGTAGGTAAAAATGAAAAGACTTAATTATTAAGCTGTCATTAATTATTAACTGCCGAAAATATCATACAGTAGTATTGATTTAAGACTCTTCTTTCTATCAAATACACACCCAAATTTATCCTAGCATATAAGATGACATAACATTCATATTATTGATCATTATCCCTGGTTATTCTAACTAATAGTTAAACAATCAATAATGTCAAGGCTTATATGAAATATATAAATTAAGCGATTTCTGGAGATATGTACATGCAGTATTATTATATTATATGCATGGTAATATTATATCTTAGCTAGGTTCATATTTGATTAAATTCGATTTTTGTTGCTCTAGGATTTTTCAATAAAAGCGCCACAGTCGAAACTACGACTCCAAACGAATCAAAAGCGTAACGAAATGAGAGGTGAAATAGCGTTTTACATCAAGTACGTTTTGAGGTTGAATAGATTTTTCATGTTTTCAACACTTTTGGGATTAATTTTTCATTTTAACAGCATTACCAGCTTTAATTAACTGCTTTATATAATTTTATGAAAATATTGAGTATTATCGAATAAATTTCTATTGTTCTTTTTATGGAGAGTTTCTAATGAAAATTGCACATACCTACAACTACAGTAGCGCATATATTTAATGAAACAACAAATAATCTTTAGGATTTTATTTAATTAAACTAAACGTACAATAAATAATAAATAAACTTAATGATGGTATGCAAAAGGAGTTGAATAAGCTACTGGACTTGCGATTTTGGCAACTGGAGCGGCGTAAGCTATTGGAGAAGAGATTTTAGCTACAGATTTAACTACCAAAGGTTCCTTATGGACGACAGCATTGAAACCGTGGATTGGATCAGCCGTGTATTCTACGGTACGTTTTGTACCATCTGGATCAACAACGGAGTAACTGCCTTGGACAACATCACCATCACGAGTTTCATGTTGGGCTTTACTGTCACCGGTTAAACCATCTTGGACATCATAACCGTAAGAGTATTGTGGATGTGGGTCGTCTTCTTCAGCGACTTTAGCGACTGGAGCAGCGTATGAAACTGGAGCTCCAACATTGTAAGTTGAACCGATTACTCCAGCTTGAGCAACAGCCAAACAGGCGGCAGCGAAGACTACAAACTAAATATAAATAATAGAATTATTATATTAGAAAAATGAATAATTTTGGTACTACTTATCTACCTTAAAAGCCATGTTGTTGGTTGTAATTAAAATTTGATAATGATTTTAGAATGAAACTTGCAGGTTTTTATAGTGGGAAAAAGTAAACGTATACGCATAATTTCGCCTACGACCTTGTCTATTAGAATTCTTGAATTATTATAATCACTTTCTTTCTAATCGATATTATCTAATTCGTTTATGTAAATATTAGATATTTTTTACCAAGCCGATCTTTTAATTTTTGTCAGTAAGGTGTGCCGATAGATCGAATTCGATCCAGTTACAATGAGTATCTATAAGGCAAAAATCTTTGGCCTTTGATGGAACTATTGAGGATTAAATCAATGATGCATCTCTTATAAATTTACTCTACTTGATTATTTTTCAAATCAGATACTTCTATTAGAAATCAATTTTACACGAAACCGGTAAACTGAGAAAACTTGCTTTCTTACAATAAATTTTTATAAATACGAAGTTTGAAAATATGTCTTCACATATACATGTCCATTACTCTTTGCTTGAAGACGTTTTCTCTTTGACATGTAAACTTTTATTGAGCTGTACTTTTCTCTAATGTGAATTATTTAATTGGACGGACTTTTCTATATAAATGTCAGTATAGCTATTGTTCCTAGCGTTAAGTTTAATAAAAACTTTATGCCGTTTTTTTTACAATTGTCCAGTCAAAATAATAAAATTATAAATGACTTAAAATTTGCATTGTTAGAAGAAATAGAAACTTCCATAGTCGTAATTCATTTCTTCATTTTTGTTCACATTTGAAAGATTTACCGAATTAAACAATAATTTTTAATCTTTGTAAACTAAATTAGTTGCCTAATTTTTTTAAGTTGTAATGAAGTAATAGGAAAATAGGGCATTGATATTGCTTTCAAATATTTACTCCAACAATTGAATCAATAACCAATATCCTAATGCATTCATTAATAGTTGATATTAAAAAACAAGTATTTACATCGATTTTTTAGCTTCTTCAACTTATTCACCTGGTTAATTGGCGTCTTACAATTAGTAGTTATCCGTTGATTGAATTCTTTTAAAATTAAAGATTTTCATTGCAATTTGAACCAATAAAAATTGACGAGTTTCTGTAAACATTGGGAATTCTTTCTTATTTTTCATTTTAATACAACTTCGAGTAGTCGAATAATACAAATTACTATCCAAGTTTAATATTTTTATCCACATTCTTTATCAAAAATAATATAGGGAAAATAGTGAAAATCCCTATATTTGAGCGGAAATTTTTATTCTGCTTATTTCTTCTCATTTAATCTACAGTTTTGTTTTATGATCTACTTCATATAACATTCCACGGTAATTGAACTATTGAAGAGACTCCAGTTTCGTATTTTCACTAACAATATTTATTAAATACGCTGGAAAACAGTTCACGAATAGGTTTTTTGTTGAGAGAATCAATTGTAATCGTTAGAATTATCATTGAAATGAATCATTATGAAATTTTAATAAATAATGAAAATATTTTGAATAATCTCTTCTATTTCATATTGTTTCAAGAAATATTTAAACGTACAGATAAATTTTCGAAATTCTATTTTAAATTGAATGAATTGTGAAGGGATTAATGTTTTTTTTTAAATCTGAAATTCTTGGCTACAAATTGGATGAACTTTTTCAAAATTGCAATGTAGCAATGAAAATATGTTTGACAACATAATAGTGAAAAATATTGCAATTCATATGATGTAGATGGACATGAATGGGAGTTTTTCACATTCTATGCGGCAATCCTAGTTTTAATTGACTTTTTGTATTATTTTCATTGGTTGTTACACTTTGTATTGCGCGTTATTCTGGCAAAGATTTTTTTTTTCAAATTCAATAAAACAGTTTTCAATATAATTTTTAAAAACTTTATTAAAATAAATTAAATTTTGATAATCTAATGGTGGTATGCAAAAGGAGAGGAGTAGGCGATTGGTGCGGCGAATTTAGCTACTGGAGCGGCGTAGGCTAATGGAGTAGCAATTTTAGCTACAGCTGGAGCAGCAACTACAGCTTTAGCTACCAAAGGTTCCTTATGGACGACAGCATTGAAACCGTGGATTGGATCAGCTGTGTATTCTACGGTACGTTTTGTACCATCTGGATCAACAACGGAGTAACTGCCTTGGACAACATCACCATCACGAGTTTCATGTTGGGCTTTACTGTCACCGGTTAAACCATCTTGGACATCATAACCGTAAGAGTATTGTGGATGTGGGTCGTATTCTTCAGCGACTTTAGCGACTGGAGCAGCGTAAGCTAGAGGAGCTGCGAATTTAGCTACTGGAGCAGCGTATGAAAGTGGAGCTCCAACACTGTATGCTGAACCGATTACTCCACCTTGAGCAACAGCCAAACAGGCGGCAGCGAAGACTACAAACTAAAAATCAAATAATTCGAGTTTTTCAAGTAATTAACAATAATTAAAATTGAATTATTTGTATATACCTTGAATACCATGGTTGTTGAAGTGGCTAAACTGTGCGAATGATTTGTGGAACGAACTTGCAGCTTTTTATAATCAAAATAGTGAGAGTCTTGCCCAATATATCTTCGGCGACCTTGTCTGATCTAATTTTATTTTATTTTATTTTATTTTATTGTTATTCAGATCACTTTCATTCCGTTATCTAACTCGTTCATATCTCACCAAAAGAATTAGAACGTGTTTGCGATATAATCAAGAATTCGATTTTTCTACAATTCATCGTTTATTGTACAATAATCGACTGTTTGATTATTCAAGAGCATTTAATTAAGTTCATTGTCTACGACCTTGTCTTTACTATAATTCTCATTTAACAGTAAAGAAAGGGAATTAAATAGATAGAGAAACAAGTAGATATTCCGAATAACAATAAAATTTGTGAATGCGAAATAAAATTCAACTGTATCGTAATTAATCTCGGAATGATGATGCCATTTGGTCGATTCTGGGTCTACCTTCACTTTATTAATTTCGCTAAAATAAAGCAACTTGTTCCCTAGAAAAATTACAACATTTCCCCATTTGATGTTGCAAATATTCTAATAATTCTCAAATATTTTCACTATTAATTTGTCGTTATTGTTTCCTGTTGCATAACTTCAATTTATTAAAATTTATAATCAGGTTTTAATTAGCTTGCTTGTAATAATTTCAAGTATACCTACAACGAATCTTCTTGTTAGAAATTCCGGTAATTATTAATAAAATCTTGTCTAGGGTTAAATATCAAAGGGATTTATAAATGAATTAATCTTCCGATGAAGTATCATTAGTTTATTACGCCAAGTTTTACTACAAGGGTCAAATCTTTACTGTGGCTACTAATTTATTTAAAGTAATAATGCGGATAGACAAATCCGGTTGTGTAAGCAACTTGATGTGGAGTAGACGCTACAACAGTTGGGAAAAACGTTTTCGTAAACGGATGTGAATATGAAAGATGAGCAACTGTTGGTAGATTGTAGACAACAGGATGAACAATCGGTGTTGTTTTTGTTGTTGGTGTGATAACGTTGTTAACAGCTGTCTTTACAACCGGCTCCACAATTAGAGGTGTTTTCTTCACAACAGCATTGAATCCATTAACAGGATCGGCTGTATAATCAACCGTACGTCGTGTACCGTCCGGGTCATTAAGCGAATAACTGCCTTGGACAACATCACCGCTACGACTTTCAACCTGACTTTTAACATCGCCGGTTATTGGATCATCAACGCCGTATTGGAAAACGTATTGTGGATTTGGATCGTGATCGCTATTCACGACAGCCGGTAATTCCACAATTCCGGACCGGACAGCCACTACACAAACGGTGAAAATAACCAACTAAGAAAAAAATAATTAATTAAACCTGCATAATTAATTGAAATACTCACTTTAAAAGCCATTGTAGATGTGCTGCACTAGAGCTAGTTCGACTGATTCCTAGAGCTAGAGATTAGCTTATATAGGTCGGACTCGGGGGTATTTTTTTTTCCGACCTGTTTCCTACACGGCGATCTCTACTACCACACCCAATGGTCAAGCTATAATCCCGGCGATAATCCATTAAAGACATTTAGATGTGGGCAAGATAATTTCAACCCAAAAATGAGCAAAACTACAAATGATAAAAGTTTACATTTCAGACAAACAACAGTATAAAATTCTATATTTGGTTGGGTTTATTTTGTGGAATTTTGCAATTTTTTCGAACATAAATCAACAATGTGATTTGGTTTTTCTTGATTTTATTGCAATAAATCTCCAAGACTTTAGTGTCATTTATAAATTTCTAATATGAAAATAGATCATAAATTATAAATGTGTTGTATAGGGAATTTTTCAGCCGATAAAGCAACTCAATGCACTATCAAACATCAATCTTACTTGTAAGCATCATCTGGTTAACGAACTGTATCATTACATGCAATATGAGACTATAGAATGGCAACAATAACGAAAATTGCCAGTTAGGATAAGTTGAGACTTCCCAATTTTTCTTAAATTAATATTCAACATGTGCTATCGTTCATATAGGAAATCCTCTAATGGTGCCATTTCACTTTTCCATTTTCGGTACAATAGACTAATAATTTTGCAATAATATTTGTTATATTAACATTAGTATTCAAAGTTTATAACGTCTATTTATCAGTCGTTTTATATATCGCATCACATATAAAAGCCCACGTCCATCCACTTGAAACTATCAGTTAACCACCATCCAAGCCTTTAGACATGTCGTTACCGGTAAGTGTAGGCTCGATATCTCTATCTTTACAATAATTTACAATTTTTATTCTATTTTATTTTATTTTATATCGCCAGATCAAGATCATTGCCCTTTCGTATCTATTTGGCACTATTATTGTGGAAGCTGGATTGATTCCAACACCACTAATTGGTGTAGCTCCGTTCGATTCAGATCCACAATATTCGTTCGCTTATGATGTTAAAGACACGTTAACCGGTGATTTTAAAAGTCAAGTTGAGAGTCGTCATGGGAATATTGTTCGTGGTCGATATACAGTACTAGATCCGGATGGTACGGAACGTATTGTTCATTATACGGCTGATCCGGTAAATGGATTCAATGCTGTGGTCAGTCGGACTCCAATTGGTACAGTAGCGACCGCACCTGTTGTGGCTAAATTAGCTCCATCACCTGCACTGTCTCCCGTTGTGCCAGCCATTCCAGCTGTAACGAAACTAGCACCACCATTATTTACAACTGCTGTTGTAGGATAGAATTTGTATTTTTAATAAGTTTGTAAACATATGAAACTAGAGACAAAAAACAAGACCAAAAAGACTGTATTGTATCGTTTTTGTTGTAATAAAATGAAACATGTTAGAAATATTACAGTAAATATTGCGCCTATAGGAGCAAATATGAAAAAAATTCACATCGGTGGATCGATCAACGGCAGCAAATCGCTCGTTAATAATTTGACTTTTATTTTTATGCACTAGAAACTACAGCAGAATTTGGAGTTTCATATATTTCACGTGCCATTAAAAACGCTTCCTCTTATTAATTATCCGCAATGTCTTCGTTGGGACATTGTATGTATGTATAATAATATGATATATCCATCATTCATCAATTCCGCTACAATTAACGTAATTCACATGATGACAAATGATTGTTTTTAGCCGTTCGAAATATAAACGACATGTTTAATTATTTCTATTGGAATTTAACGCAATTAATACAATTGAAAATTAATCGAAAAATTTGCTTTCGAATCTATATTGTTGGTTATTAACTTTGTTTCTGTCTAAAAATCGATTTCGTGTTTAGAAATTCTTCCACATTTCAATTAAACTCTTCAAGGGTGGTCCTTTTTAAACCTAACTTGTTTCAAGTATTTTTTAAAGGGGCGAATCTACAGTAGTAGGAGTAGAAGTTTAATAATAATAAAGAGAAAATTATGCTCAAATCCTCAATCTAGAGCATATTTTCGTCAGCACAATCGGCTTTTTGGGTCTTTAAAGTTCCCCCAATTTGTATTATAGATTTTCAAAAGATTACGAAAATTCCAATTATAAGATACGTTTTTAATTCTCCAGTTTCTTAAGCTTAACCGCTAGTTGTTGCATTCCAAGTGTAGCAAAAATATTTCAAAATGAGCAAATTTTGCCATGTGCTTGGAATTAGTAGTATAACAAATTTCTGGAGATATGTAGAATTTATGCTTAAAGAACTAGTCAAAAAGTCGAATTCTGCAGTATATTCCAAAGTTTCTGAAGCTGAATCGCAACTACTTTCTGTTGTCTTACGCTTAAGGAACTAATCAAAAAGTCGTCAAAATTTCAATTCATCAATCTATTTACTTAGTAAAAAAGAACAAAACATATGTACAAATGAACGATTAAAAGCAACAGTTGAACAATCCTTAAAAAGCGGCATATGTGAGTGGAGCAGCGAACGGTGTCAATCCCGGATACGCTGCGTAGGCGAATGGCGAATGAGCGGCAACAATCGGCGATGCAACCGGGGTGGCTAGTCTGGCAGCAGGTGCAGCAAGTACCGGAGCAGACAGAGGACCAGCAACTTTAGCCAGAGCTGGAGCAGCAATCAAACGAGCCGACGATAAAACTGGAGAAATCGGTGCAGGAGCAGCAATAACTGGTGCAGCTTTCGCTACAACTGGAGCTGCGACAACTGGCGCAGCTTTCGCTACAATTGGAGCAGTTTTGGCTATAACTGGAGCAGCGGCAATAACGGCACCTGGAGTTTTACTGACAACAGCATTGAAACCGTTGATTGGATCGGCTGTATAGTCAACAATACGGCGTGTACCGTCCGGTTCGAGTAAACTGTATTGTCCTTGGACGAGATCACCGCTGCGACTCTCAATTTGGCTCTTTGAATCACCAGTTAATGCATCTTGTACATCGTAAGCGAACGAATATTGTGGATTTGGATCGAATTCAGATAATTTGGCAACGGCAACTGGTGCTGCAGCGGCTACTTGAGCTACTGGTGCAACCACTCCACCCCTTACAACGGCCAATAATGCAACGAAAACGATGAACTACACAAAACAAAAAATTAGAAAAACCTGAATTTAACACTGCACTTTATCACAAAACACAAATTGATAAAACCTACCTTGAATGCCATTTTTATTCTTGTATATTGTGGATTGTTGATTGATCAACTGATGCCGAATTTTTGACAATGCCAGGCTTTTATAGTTGTTAGTGGAGAATGTCACAAGAATTAAAATTGTCGCCTATGAATACAAAGTGGATGATTCGTAACGATAACAGTTTCTATTTAATAACGAAAATAGAATTTTAGACTTTCATGTGACCTAATTTTTTTCCAATTGATCTCGTCATAATTGACAAATTCGATTCTGTTGGTTTTTCTATTCGGGGAAAGATCAAAAAGACATTATGCTGCAGCAGATTGAATTTTATCTCGCCATCGTTTAAAATTTGCATGTGTCGTTTCCCTATTATGGAAATTGAAAAAAATCGACTCCATATCCCCCGTATGAATAATGTAATGAAAGATCATCTGCTATTATAATGAAATTAATCCCAACGATGTCTATCTATCTCTCTCGCACAGTTTAATCCTAATTGAATGTACCTGTGTTTGTAAATGTTGCGCAATTGCTATTGGTGTCGATCAATCGTTTTGGATTCACTTGTTAATTCTACATTGAAAATCCATGAACGATACGCATACAGAATTCGTTTTATTATTAACGCAATCGTATGATTTCTATCAGTGCATTACAACGTAAAGTTGCAAAATTGCACCAACAGTGAGCGTTATTTCCAAAAAAATTTACGAATTCTTGATGGCAAAATCAATCCATTGGAGATTATAGAGTCAAATTCATGAAGGAGATTTGATGAAATTATAAATTCAGATTGAATCTGCAAACAATACGGTTTAATTTGGGGATTATTTTAAATTCCCATCTTGCATTAATTAACTGTACTTAACTGGTAGGTATATTCAATTAAAAACCGGTCTTTTTAGTGGTTTGTTGTTTTATACGTGAAATTTTTCGTAAAGGTTATTGTCTAGTTGTTTATTTATCAAGTTTGCTTAACAGGTTGTTGTTCTTTTGAGAAGAGGTGTGGTTGTTCTACATGTAAATTTGCTCTTTTAACAGCCCTCCAATCGTTATTTTTGTACAATGAAAATTAAATCTAATGTTATTTTTTCTATTATAATTCGTCTGACAAACAGGAGGAATTGCACAAGATTAGTGCTTGTTGAATTAATTCTACTTTGGGTTCTTTCTCTCTTTCGTTTGTTGTAAAAAAATTCAGTCTGACCACACCCTGTCGCTTTCTTGCTTATATTACACGACATTGACATAGTTAATTCGTATTTTCACGTTCCTCAATGCTCCACTTTTTCGACCCTACCGATAAGATTGTACGATAAAACAATAATTATATAAGTCTTAGTGATTTTACAACGATTTTTAAACAACTAGCATCGTCTGGATAACATTCGGATTTTGTTCACGAATTTCCGGGAAAGGTCCCCAACACAACAACTACTTTATTGATATCGTCGCGGATGACAACGTCAGTAATTCACTTTTGGATTTACGATTGACGTATATCCAATAAAGCAATCGCATATTTTTATCGCTATGGATTTTTCAGCATTTTATCGTTTAATAAAACAACAAGAAAACCGAGGAAAATTCTAATTTAAACTTGCTTCTTGTGTAAATTTCGGATTTATTTCGATTTTTTTGCAAAATCCAGCCGGTAATTTTAGATGAAAATTGAAGATTCCATTAGGAAAAAATCAAATTAAATAAGTTGATTTGACAAGGTTGCTTCAATTTAATTAAACGTTCTCGTCGTTGAGGCAACTCGTAAAGAACTCGCTTTGTTGTCAATTTAATCAAAATTGGAAAAAAATCCAATAAGAGCGTGTATGTTTGGCGATTTATGTATAGGAAATTTTGTTTACAATTACAACAATGCTTATTGGAATTTTGAGTGTTTGAAATAGACTCGAAGATATTGAATAAATTTCCATTATGTAGAGTTCAAGTGGGATATTGTTGTTTAGAAAATAGTTTACTCCTCGTGTACATATTTCTAAAATTAATTGTTTAATTGGAAAACATAGAGCCAACTTAAATAGCCTTTTGTTACTATCGTTATAATTAATACGAGCAATGAGTTAATGCAACTCGCTATGTTTTATGCTAAAACACAAAGGGTAACTAGTTGCTTTGAATTGTTTTCTAGTAAATCATTTTACGTCTCTACTAACGTTCGTTTTTGTACTATTTGTCTTATTCAATTTAAATCATACTATAGAAATACTTATATGAAAATTATTCTTTGTTGGCGACTAATTTTAATTATCAACCTCTGTACAGCCGGTGGTCGGCTCTAACAAGTTTTCAAATTTAATTAAAATAACAAACATACGGGTTATTTCAATCTATTGTTGAGAGTAATTAATCATTGTTGATGTCTGGATTGCACGCTCTAAAGTGGAAATAATGAACCAAGAGTCGTGTTGATTTGAATTGCGACAGTTTCCCCAAGAAAATTTAACAATTTTTCTCCCATTATTTCTATTCGGTGAAAAATTCACGGCGCCAATCCTGGGTATGCTGTTTAAGCGGGAGGCGAAGGACTAGCAACCAGCATGGTTCCACTAACAACAAAAGTAGCTATAGGACCACCAAATTTAACCAAAACACGAGCAACAGTTGAACGGTTCGATGAGAAAATTAGAGAAATTGATTTCTACTACAACAGAAGCTGCTAGAAATGGCGGATTTTTCGCTATAATTGGTGCAGTTTTGGTTGCAATTAGAACGGCTCTTGGATTAGGCGAGAGGCGAAGGACTAGCAACCGGACTAACAACAAAAATAGCTACAGCACCACCAAATTTAGCCAAAGTACGAACAACAGTTGAACGATTCCGTGATAAAATTGGAGAAATTGGTTTTTACTACAACGGAAACCGCTAGAATCGGTGCAGTTTTGATTGCGACTGGACCAGTTCTTGGAGTTAATCGAAGATTTCACAAGTATTACAATGGTCTTTGATGAATACAGATGTTGATTTGTAATAACAATTTCTACTTAGACAAATTTTCTAAAATTAGACGCCAAATAATTAGAGGATTTCAGCAAATTTACAGGATGACATTACATTTGTTACATTCTACAAAACTAATTCTCTAAATCCATAAAGTTACAGCAAACTTGATAAGTTTTTCCTATAAATACTTATTAGAGAAAATCATGGAATCGTTTGAAGGCAATTTAATCGTCTTGCAATAGGAAAACTTACACAAAAATAGCGTGCAATTAATGAAATAAAATCGCTCTCACTTAAATACTTAATTATTTTCGAATACTCTATTAATCTATTAATTATCAAATTTCTGAATTCATCATCCATAAACGGCCCGGAAAGTTTCAATTTAAGTCTTTATATTGTTATCGATAAAGATATTGCTGTAGGTCTAGAAAATTCAAATCAATCCCCTTAAAACTTCAACAATAACCATTACGACATTGTTGTTATTATCATTACTGTTGAAAAGTTTTCGTTAAACTTCCATAATAAAATCACAACAATTTCTCTACAACCAATTATCTTACAAACATGTAGAATTAAGGCCGTTTTCTCGATCATCAATGGTAATTGTAATCGGAAAATTCAAGTCTATATTATTGTAAAAGCATCAAACGCTATTATAAATCTTTCGACTTTTCAATGGTTAATAAAAAGCCTGAAAAGTGAATTAACTGAGCCCCAGTTTTTTCCTTGTTTAATCATTTTGAGATTAATCCTGCATTTTGTATTGCGATGAAAATTTCATTATATAACCAAAAATTAACAGAACCTAATGATGTTTTAATTTTTAATAATCTTGAACGAAGTTGTAGTGTTTTTTAACGTGATTTTTACAGGAATTCAGCTGGTAATCAATTATTAATTTGGAACTTGAACGGTTTAACATATGGAAAATCTCCCAACAATTCCAACGACAATAACAAAAATGGAGATAAATTCAAATATACTGCGGTGTTGTTCGGTTGAGAATAGAAAGAGAGTTCGTCATATTTCTTTTGTCAGTAGAAATCATTATTTGAACAGATAGATTCGGATTTCTTACCTAAAGTAGAAAAGTTAGAATGATCGATAGGTTGGAGGCAAATGCAGAATGTAACGTTGATCATGTGTGAATTTCACAATTTATTCGGCGTTATGATTTGAAAACGACAGAACGTCTCTTGAGGATTGTCTATTTTGCAATTTACGATTAATTCAACACGGATTTTGTTGGAAAAATTCATTGTAATAGAACAAGAACCTTTTTATTCTCCCATAATTATAATTCACAAGATACGAATCGTTTTATAACGTTACAAATAATGGGGTGTTATATTTCACAAAAATTTTACAATCATCTCATAAATGATATCGATAACATCTTGTAATGTTTCTCGTGTCTTTTTTTTGTGTTTGTTTATAAATATTTATGGCTCATATGACAGGAAATCGGCCTACAGATATTGTATGAATAATGTTAAAATGTTGTTTCCATAATGTTTGATTGTGTTTGGATATTTGTTTGTGTTCAATCTGCCAACTTTCGATTTTTAATCGTTGATTAGTATTCGATTGTTCTCCTATAGACAAATGCTTGATTTAAAATTGGTCGAATTTACGTCTGAAATGCATAAAATAACGAATTTGATGGCGCAATTCGGCCTCATTCGACTGCCAATAATTGCTAAAACGTCTGGACAGTCAACTTAAGAAAATCGAACATTACGAATCGATTTCAATCTAATATAGATGCTCAAATTGTGCAATATTGCACTACTTAATAATTGGATTGTTTTACAGTTTTAGGGGTTGGAAATTATTTTTATGTGGCTTTTAGTTTCACATTGTATTCTATTAACAGATAACGAGCTCGGTGCAATCTTGTAAAAGCTCTAATTGTGCTGTTTCTATTGAAAAACTGCACGATTTTCTAAGACTGCCCCATTACAATTAAATTGTAGAGTTTAAAGACGGAATAAATAAACACGGGGGTGTTTATCTTCCGGTCTTTTTGCATATTTATCTGAAATTCGATGAAGAATAACAGAATTTGTTTCCAGTGGTTTGAATTCTTGAAGAAATTGTATTTTTAACCATGACTGATAACCTAAGAGATTCGAATTATAAATTCCGTTATCGTCGACATGAATAAATTAAATGTGTAATCTTGCTCTTCCCGCTATAATATTTTCATAGTGGTTACAATTTTTCTTTTCTTCTTCTATTATTGTTTATTTTATTCCGCGCCTAAGGCTTCTCTTATTCATCAGATATCTCATCTACAGCTCAACAATTATCTAGACTTGTATTTCTCTAGGGGTAGAAAGCCACAAAAGTTGATCAACAAATTCAAATTCGCCGTTTTCAAGTCGTTTTCATCAAGTTCAATCAATTTTCAAGTTACAAAGTGGAATTGTAATTTTGTACGAATCCATTGTCGTTTTTATTTGTCGTACCTGGTTCGATCATTGTCGGTGGAATTGTTCACAGAACCGAAATGTGAAAAGAAATAGAATGGACGTCTCATCATTTATTGAAACCTAGATACAAGTTTAAAGTGGCTTAATTTATAAACTTTAGAAATTCTCCTGTTGTAAATATTACATTAGACGGTCTGACTTTAATTAATTACACAAAACAAAGGGTCCTGTTTATGTGTAATTGTAGGCACATTTCAGGCCTGAAATTAACATGAAACCTTTTAATAGTTTGCATTAAACAGTTGAATCTTTGATTAATCCGCATTCGTTAATTTTCGAATCATAAATTACAAACACAATCCGGTCAAATTGATAGTCGCTTAAATTTCTCAATATTCTTTTTGTTGGTGGAAATTCAACTAAGGAAAATGTTGAAATCAAAAAGGACATATTGGGGAGAATTAATTTGAAAGCTTTCACAGAAAGGATGCTTTCAAACACGCCCTTACTGTATCTATTTATAAAAGGGGGTGAAATAATGAATTCTTTTGTTGTTCATTCGATGTTTTCTAATAAAAAAATATCTATTTCATTTCAGTGTGGCACAATTACTGGCATGTTACACGGCCAATCTGTTAGCCGAGAGAATCTCACATATATTCAGGTAATTATACTCGAATTTATCGCCATTCTTTATTCATTAAGACTAATTGAAGCGGTTTAATTGGTTGGTAATAAAGTGTCCGATTCTAGATTAGAAAACTTGAAATTTCTCTAATTTAATGTGATTAGTTTAGTTGAAATTAGATGGCGGTAATCTCGATTCCTGCCGAATTGAATTCCAGAATTCTGCAGGAATTCGTAACTATTTCCAACATGTATAGCTAGATGTCGTTCTATATCCTGCAATAGCAGGATAATTTCATATAATTTGCGAATTACTCCGATTTTTTTTACAAATTTTCAATCATTTAGGCTGAAAGTAAAATCCAGTTGGTTAATGATCGATTTTTTCTTGTTTGTGCACGTTTTCAACTGTCTTCGTTTCAATTATCATATAAATCCTGATTTCTGGTAGATTTTTGCATGGTGGTGGTGGTGGTGTCTCCCGGGCAACAGAAGCTGCGCCGAGTTCGAACGTACCCCAAACAAACTGGGCATAGGCGCTCTAGTTGTGAGCTTTGTGCCGGAATATCTCATGTGACTTTGTCGGAAATGTAAATAAATCGCTATTTTTACCCCCCCGTACAACAATTACTGTAAATTTGGGTAATTTACTTAATTAAATAGGGGCGAATTTTTCGTTATAACAGTTGAAATTGTTTCAACACTAGAATTTATCTTAATTTTAAATCGAGCTAAAAATAGGATTATCCGTATAGTCGGATGGGGATTAAAATAGATGTTTGTTTAGAAATTAAAATTTGATGGAATATCATGGTGTTTTTTTTTTTGAAACTTACTCAAAAATGGCTTCTAGTACTTGGTTAAGTAGCACCTTTTGTTATCGGCTCTCAATGAGGTCATGTCGTTATTTAAAGACTCGTACAAGCCGGATTATCAAAGAATCGATTAATTTCGAACAAAAAGCGTATCTCTCACCCTCTTTGAACGCAAACCAAGTTTTGTTGAAGCGAACGTGTGTGTTCTAAATTTGATTGCGGGCGTTGTAGAATTCCCATTATACCTGAACTACGCCGATGCCTACAACGGCGATTGAGTTGTAGTCGTCGCGACGACGCTTTCATCGTTATTAAGACGCCGACGTCTTCTTTATTGGCTTCCCTCTTTATAAATTATCGCTACAAAGCAAATCTATGATCAGATTGTTGTTGTATTAGAAAAGTTCGTCGTTGATTTATCGAAACAATGATTGATTGGGTATCAATTGTGCGACATTCCAGACGACGATTCTCCAATTATATGTACGGTGTACCGAATAAAGTTCGCAAACGACGCAAACCAACAAAGAAACCGACCCCAAACAGTGCCAGTAATTCCAATACAACTAACCCGAAGCATAGTTCGAATTGTTCGTGTTGTTGGACCGATAAAGTTCAGGTAAATCGACAAGAAAATTTCAATAAAACTCTAGAATTGGAAAATTACAAACACTAAAAATGTTGTAACAGGAAATATAAGTTTTGAAGTTTATAAATAAAACATGTTTTCTCTACGATTATAGATTTTGAAAATTGTTGATTTGTTTACAGAAGTCTCGTTATGGTGAGGAGGATATGCCACCACCACCCCCTTCGCCACCGTTACGCCGTGAAACAACCCCAATTGACGGTATCACACGGCAAGAATCATTGGAGCGGAGTATTCGTCGAAAGAATTCGGTTGAACGAGACCAACAAATTATTAAAGAAACACACAAATTGGTGAGTTGTGTTTACATAAATCTTTTCAAATATTTTAAACATAATTAACATGTACGCCTATACTTAAATACGTTGGCAATTGGCCATGAAACTACAAATGATATTAATTAATAATTCCATCTTTAACAATAAAATTGAATTTATTAGCACGATTTGTAGTAGTAGAAGACGTGACACAGGTGTTGGCCAGGTGTTTTCATTTAGATCTTTATGAAAGTCTAATTTTTTTCCAAAATAAAACAAATGATTCACCAGATTTCCTCAATTCTGGATTGCGTTAAAACTCTTGTAATCAGTCAGCGATACGAAAATATTATTCTAATAATAACAAGTTGATAAATATTTGATTAAAATCGATGAAATCATTCGATCAACTCAATTTTGAATCAGTTTCTATAATTTTCTTCGAATTAATTGTCGATTATAATCGAATCAAAGAGTTTTATTGTTTAAAATCAGCCCGAAAGTATTTATCAATTCGCGCCTTAAATTTAGGAATTCATGAATGAATATTCTTATAATAGTAACAAAATATTTCTATTTCTAACAAAGAACACAAATGACTCATATCTTTATCAATTGAATTCAATTATTTCCAATTAAATCAACTATAATTGATTTAAATTTCCTGTATATATATTTTTTTGATAATTGATGTTTATACACTTGAAGAATCTCAAATATTGGGTAACCATCCTGAATTCCAAGCACTCTTGAAGATTTATCAAATGTTGTTCCATTAAATATTTCAGGAGCATTCATAAATTATAAAATCTTAGCATGGTTTATAATTAGAACACTGATAGCTGGATTCTTTTTAAATTTAGAGTAAATCTCGTTCGAAGATCTGAGTCCGTCGTTTGCTACAATAAATCACGATATTTATTCTGTTCGATATCAAAGTCTATGTGTTTTAGTATGAAATATTATCACGTAAATGAAATGTCGAGATTATAAATCAATTTTAAATTGATTTATTTGACTTTGAATCTGTAAAAGTTAACATCGACGATTTATTGGCCGTAAATTCGATAATCCAACCCAAAGTTGGACTGTTTGAAAAGAAACAATTCGGTTGGATTGAAGGGTTTCGTTACTCGATCAACACAAGATTTTTGTTAAGGGATGTGAATTAATTAGAAATTTAATAGAAATAAAGCGTTATCTAGGTGCATTATAAATAAATAGCGTGACTATTAACGCGATTTTGTGGAAATCCTTTAACTAACACGAAAAACGTGTATAATCAATTAGATTCGATTTGATTGATTTGATTTTAAATCAGTGGAAGTTAGTTAAAGTCGTAAATTATTTATTTATTTAAAGTCTTGAGTAAATTCAATTTAATTAAAATTTATTCGGAGAAACTTGTTTGAATTTGGTCACATTGTTGATACAATTTCAAATATTCTTTCATAAAACCAATTAAATTTAATTATGTTTAATTCGGTAGTTTTGGAGCATCAGGGGGGCATTTGTAGTTCATTTAGAACAAAATATTTACAATAATGAGTGATTTTTTGCCTCCAAATTGTCACTTTTTTTAAAGGCAAAAGCTTGAGCTTGAGAGCTTTCAAATTGCAATAAAAACGAGACGATTTAGACAATTTTACATGAATAACATTTCTGAGGATCAAAGAGGCATTTGTAGCTTATTTGGTGATTTTTCGAATAAAGTAGTAACACTAATTGTGTAATTTTTAGCTTAAAATTGTCACTTCTCTCAAAGCAAGAAGCGTTAACTGTTGTTAGTTTTTTGTAAATAAATGTGCCTGAAGATCGAGACACTCGTTGTTAGAGAATACAACCCGATTACGATCCAATATAACTGCCGTTTATCATTCATTTCGAGTCTCGCTAATTAATTGTTTGTCGATTAATAATAGTGGGAAACAATCCTTTGACGAGCATGTATAAATCCGGGTGAACAGCTAGTAATACCGGAATAGTTTCAGTGTCGACATCTAGTGTATGTATAGTTGAAGTCGTTGCGCAGTTGAGTAAATTCTCCGGTTCCGGATTAAATTCAATATTATAGTATCGTAGAATAGTTGTGTAAAAATTTTGAGTGTGTTTGTGTCCAATAATCATCATTAAAATTCAATTTATTAGTAATTAAAACAAATCGAATGTGTTTTTAGATAGAAATAGAATTGGTAATAATCAATAAATATTTTCGTTTACTTTTATATTTCATTCTCGATCATGTTTATTTCGATTTTCATCAAAACAACCGGTATTGTTACTAGAAGAAAATGATAATTTCATCGATTAATTGTTTTTAAAATTCCAATAATTGCGGAATTTTCCCCTAAATCTCGCATTTCTTCTATAAAGAAAATTGTAGAGACGTCGGCGGCGTCTGAACATATGTTTTCGATTGTGGCAGCGTTGCGACGCCGGCGTCTTAACAATTTCAACAATCATTAGAAAAAATTGAAATATTCAACAGTTCAACAATGGAATTTTTCCTGTGTGCTATTTCTATTTAAAACGCACATAAATCCCTGTTGAAAATACGCTTCAAATAGAAACTAATAATATTTTACAATCGATTTTATTATCAATAATATTATTGTTAGCCGACTGGAACGTTAAATTGTTACCATAAACCTTGATTAAATATTCCAATTGATTTTTAACTAATTCGATAACGATAGAGAATGAGTCGCTTGATAAACGAACAATACCGTTCTTTCGAAATAATCAAACTACTAACTCTAATTAACCGAAACTTTGCAAATAAAAACCACTACGTAAAAGGAGTCTGAAGCACTCTTTGGCATTAACCCAACTATTTAAAACACACCCATTTCCATAAAAACTTCATCATCATCACCACCATTAAAAAAAAGCATCATTAAAATCATCTTTTTAATCGATTGTTGGACATTCTGTAAAGCTCCATCGATACCAAGCGCCATCTCTAAAATAGAAGCTGTACTATAGTTTGCCACGTGGCAGAACAGGTGGCGTCCATATTGTTGATGATTAGATTTTTGAAATTTCCGTTAAAATACCGCAATAATGCCACCGATAATACGCAATAATACAAAAGATATGTGTTCGTTATGTCCGAGAAAGAAACCGTTGGTAAAGAAGGCAGTACGTTTCGATTCTGTTGTGGATACGTTTTCGATGTCCGATACGATTTCTCTACAAAAGGTAAGATTCGATTATCTTGTCTTATTATTTAGTGATAATAGTATTGTGGAATTCGGCCGGAAATTGAGCCTAGTTCCGGGGGATTTCAACTGGAATATTCCAAGATTTTCTATTTGGAACTTAGTTTTTTTTCTATTTGGTTTAAGAGAGTTGAAGTAGAATTTTGTTGATTGTTGCTATCTTTCACGAGCTTTCAATGTATAATTCAACTCGACTGTCAGTTTTATTAAATGTAATTTTTCGTTTTTTAGTTGTAGTTGTTGAAAGATAAAATGATTGAGGCAACGAGACGGAAATACTCGGAGATTTATTAAATATTTCTTTTTACATCTAGTTGGAAATTGTTTTTATTTTTGAAATATTGCTGAAAATCCAATATGAAGTTATTGAGAACGTGTTGACGTCTGATTTGGCGAATCAAAGCAATTTTTCCCGAATTGGAAATGTTGAAATAATAAGGAAATTTGACTGCGGACACGTTGACTCAACAAGTGAAATCTTCCGTTCTATTCGAATACTAAATGAATGTTGCATTTACAAAACAACTAAAACTCTAGAACATCTCTCGAGAAAGACACAATTGTTAACAATAACCCATTTCAATTTTACAATCTCCCATTTTGTAGATAGGCGTTTTCGTAACAATAACAACAGTAAATGTTGTTCTGTTTCTGACATCTCTTCACCTTTCTTATACAATTCGTATCTGTGGATGTCGGTAATTCAATCGATGATTGTGTATCTGTCCGGGTCAATGATGAGAGGTTTATTTTCGTTGACTGTCAAAGCCGTTCGGTTATTTAACAGGCGATGATTAAAACAGCATTGGTGCAATTGCATTCCGTATCCAATTAAGGATATTGCATCTTTGCATTGCTAACTGTATGTATTATCGAGTTGATTACAGACTTGGTGTGTGGTTTATGCATGAATCCGATAATAGTTAACTGACGAACCGGATTAGAATTATATTTATTGAGAATTCGATCTCTATAACTACCCTACTCTGGGTCTATTGGATGGAATAGTGAAATATTAGCTTTCCTTCTAATGCAACTGCAATTTTAATTAAATCCACTTGTCGTTGCTTTCTTTTAGTAGAATTCACACTGTTATTTTTGAATTTAATTTGAACCCTTGTACGTATATACAACCGTAAATAGTTTATTGTTGTGCGATTAAAATGAATTGTGTGTATGTGTAGAACAAAAGTCAGTTTTAATCAAATTTAATCCCGTCTAAGTAGTGCATTTCGTATAATCTCTGAATTATTGTATAATTGCAACAATGTTATTCATTTAGGTTTCAGCTTTTGTTTGTACAATCTCTAAAATTTAAAGACTCAACTATTCAAATAGTAATTCAGAACAGCTTTACTGCTCACTTCATAGCGAACAAGCAAATGGAAAAAACGCTCTACTTTATACAGAATTACATGCTAAAATTAACAAAACAAAACCAGGAAAAACACGATATTGAATAAATAGAATAATAATAGCGTAGATTTGCATATGAAATTTAAGTATTTACAACACCAAAATTACTCAAAACTCATCTATTTAATTATCCAAAAACTGAGGTTTTTCCAACCGAATAGGGGGTGACTTTTACAAATAAGGGTCAGGTATAGAGTGTTGGTAAAGGGTGAATATTTTAACAAAGAATTCCAACCAATTCCCTCATCCCTTGATTTCTGTTTGAATAATTTAAATTTCAATCTAGCAAAACTGTGATCTCTACGATTTTCATCAATGTTTGACATAAAAATATGTTTCGTTATAAAATTTTATTCATTCCGATGACAATTCACTATTGTGCTTCTCTAAATATATGGAATTAATAATACAACATCTGGTGCTGTATTTTGTGTGTGTGCATAGAAGATGAAGACATCGAAATATAATAACGATCGTCTTTTATGCGAATCACATTCAGCCTCTAAATCAAATAGTTGGAGAATTTTATAGAGCTTGGTGTGTAACTTTATACTCAAATCACCTTCAATATTTGAAGTTACAAAGTAAGACATAATATCGATAATATTCACGTATATCGAGTATAAAAACAACAAGAACATTGTAGTTTTTCCGAATTGATATATAGTTATTGTGAGTTTTTTTATCAGTTCAACAAACAGATCGATTTAACGATAAATACCAATGGAAATTTTATTATTTTATTATTTCATTCCATAAAGAGACCAATAATATAGTGCGTGATTTGAAATAAAATCAACAAATTCCGATAAATCGCAATATATCAGGTATTCTTTTATAGATAGAAATAGAATGGAAATTAGATTTTTTTAAGAGTAAAATCGTCAATTTTTCGTCAATTTTCATAAAAAAATTCTGAAAGATCCGGAAAGCTTTCCATTTGTTTGTTTACTTTAGAAATGCCCTTTCTAACGCTGCTATTTTCATTGCAATATCTCTTCAAACAAGGAAGATATCAATGATTAATTATTGACATGTTAAGGCACCATATCGAAAAAAGATATAACGTTGATTCCCAATTTATGTCAATTTCTGGAGAACTAGCACGTCTATTCTAAAATTTCTTGAAGATTTGAAAGGCTCTTCCAAACTGATGTATAATGTGAAAAAATGATTGAAAATTCGAGAAAATGGTGTTAGTTTTAAAGAAAATATGAACAAAATTAAACAAAACGTATACCCTAAAATTAGTCCATGTAATTCAGAATTTAATTGGTATTCTTCAAAACAAATACTCCCTTAAATACTATTTAAAATACTATTTCTAATGCTGTTAGACTCGTTGCAATATATCATCAAACAAGTGAGAAATCGATTATTAAAAATTGGCATTTTTGAGGCATCGTATTGAAAAAATGATGTAATCTGGACCTTTAATTTCTCTCAAATTTCTGAAAACTAACACATCTGTTGGAAAATTTCTTGGAGATTTCAAAAGCTCTTTCAGTTTGCTATAGATCGTGAGAAAATTATTGAAAACCCATTAATATTTGATAAGATACAGAAGAAAGAACACGCGATCCTCGATATTTTTTTAAGCGCAAGTTCAGTTGTAATTTTCGACGAATATTGGTGATTTTTGTCCAAAAAAGTCCAGATATAGAAGCAGAAACAGTTCTCAAATTCCACAGTTACAGAACTAGAAAGATTTCGAATAAAAAACCTTTTTGAAATAGAAAAAAAAATTCAATACAAAGTTGTAATTAAGCTTTTTGCCTGTAATTTCTTTGATTTAATGTAGAAACATGTCCAACGTACTGTAAATAAACGATTGAACGTCCTTTAAAATCGTAAACAGGCGTGTAATTCTGTTTTTTTTTTTATCAAATATAAAACTTGTCGAATATCGATTAACTCAACTCTCATTAATTAAGAGAAAAGAACTGAGGGATAAATTAAATTGGGTCCGAGTAAAAATGGTGGATGCGCCGGGAGAGTTTTCGAACTGGCATCATTTCGTTCAAAAAATGCGGGATTTTCCGGCACGAATTTCAAGTTTTCGCGAATTTTTTATGAAAAACTCAATTAGATCTTTGTTTATTCTACTTTTTCACTTTAATTAGCCTTTGATGGACGTGAAAGCTGCTCGAAAAAATGTTAATTCTGACTGAAAACTATTGAAACATTAACGTGTTATAGTTTTCATTTACAAATTGATGTTTGAATATGGTGTAGGTGGCAGGCGAGCGTAACAAATTCTCATTATTTATGGTGAATAGATTTGGTAATTTCCACTGAAAGATTAGAAAATCATTTATTATTGTTGAAATGCAAATGTTTTCACAACTGAAACAAAACTAGTTCTACTATACGTAACAACAACAACTTATTCTCCTGGGAAATTATGCGGTATCAACCATTCAACTTCATCGAATTAACTGCCCTTTATTATTAGTTCTCTATTGTTGAAATTTCGTATCAAATACGAATTTAAACTGTATACAAAACATGAATCTGTGAATTGTTGGTTTTTTGGTAACTGTTGAAATGATGATTTTAACTGAAAAATTCAGGAGTTGTCCCGAATGACGACCATAAAAAAATATTGTCGATCATAAAAATGTCGAAACCATCGCGGAATCATTGGAACAAGGACAAATCAAAAGAAAAACAATTTCTAGCGAACAAGTATCAAATAAGAGATGAAAATATGTATTGGATTTTGTGTATTTGGAAAGTTATCGAAAAAGTTTTATTTTCTAATGCCGAATCGAATTCTGACAAATCAATGCGAAGATTGAACAGAAGCGGAGAATAAAAAAATTCTTGTTTGGATAATATTCATTTAGCATTACTGCTTTCTTTTTTGATAAATCACTGAAACGCAACAGAATGGATTCATTTTTTGCCCCCTTTACGTCTCGCGTTATTCTATTTATTTATTTATTTTATCTTTACTTTCTTGTTGTTCATATTAATCAAATTCCTCTCATCCGAAAGTAGTCTCTGGAAGCTTTAATAAATTAGTATTATTATGTCATCCCTTGTATACAAATAGGGTGGGATTCGTTTCTATCAAACGAATAATTTTCAATTTGGCTCCATTATAATTTCTGAAATTTTCCGAATTAATTTCAAAAGCTTTAATGAAATTGTCTATATGCATTTTATTCAGCATTATCAACAGCGTTAAAGGTAGTGGCGCTGTTTTCGACAACTGAAAGCGTGCTCGCACAGCATCCCTCAGTACATCAGCGACTCTCCGAGGGTGCGTCACGATTCTTATCGCGAAAACAACCCGCTTTCTTTACGTCCAATCGATTAAATAATTAAAAATATGGGTTTTCTTATTATTTTGAATAAATTTCCAGTTATATTTGTGTGTGTTTGTTGAGATTGTGTCCATGTGTGATCATTATTTAATGATGGGCTTCAACGATAAAAAATTGCGTCGATTGAGACGTTTCCGATTTTTCGGACGTGCTAAAGTCTATCTGATGGTCCGATGGCCTATGCTGGTAATTTTTCTAATAATCTTAATCGAATTAAACGGATATAAATTGGAAATTAATTGTTGAACAAATTCTATAACTACAAACTAAAGTAGTTTTAGTTCAAATTAAGAAGCATAAATTATAAGATAGGGGATTCTTTAATAGATTACTCCGATAATTTACAATTACAAGAAATTGATCAGTTTGGAAACTTTAATTAATTAATTCTTGATTGATTCAATTTGATTTACAATTGAATTTAGAACATGCATCGAAAATTTCGGTGGTTCAAGACGAAATCCTCGGGAATTGTTTAAAAATCCACCATCTATGTAGACGACAGATAAAATATGTTGACGCATTTTTACTAAAGTGTATTTGTGTGATAAATTATCGCACACTAGCCATGTGTCATGTTGTATTCCCTCTATAAAAACGAGCCATAGACCGTGCTCTAGTGCTTGTTACAAGGCCTCTACAATGACTCTTTTTTGCACCGAAGGCGGATACAACTTAATTGACATGCCAAATTTTACGAATTTTCGATATTTGGGTCAAAATTTTTATAAATTCCCATTTAACGAGTCTTGAGGAAGAAAATAGAATTAGATACATTTCTATTTGAGGAGTAAGATAGGATAATTGGAAAGATATCCGGGAATAATCCAACGATATTCCGGCAAATTAGAAGCGACTGAGGGCGAGTTCGTATTTAGAAAAAGCCAAGAAATCTAAATCTCATCAATTACATTTCGAAATTATCGAAAGATTTGTAGATTTCCAATTTTGTTATGTTAATCGGAAATTCATTTCTATTTCTCGGGCTTAGTCTTGTTATCTTCAACAATAATCGTTCGGTTGTTTCATATTCGATTCTCTTTGATGTGTTATTGTGGAATTGTACATCAAAGCGTATTATTCTTCCTCAATTTCTCTAAATATTTGTCTAAATTTGGCAAATATTTTCTCTAAAATAACAAATTAGACAGTATACTTTCCAATTGCCTTGTTATAAAGCAGTCAATAAAATCGTAGGTCGAATTTCCTATAATAAGCTATATTGTTTTGAAATTTCCATTAACATATACACTGACAGGTCATTATTAACGGTTAATTACCATATCAAGCATTTATACACATTAAAATTAATCTTCATTTGCAAACACCAATCCATAAATAACAGCGAAATTTCCATTAGCCTTTATAAAGCAGGGAAAAATGTTCGAATTTCAATGGTTGTTATTCCATCATTTAATACAGTGGTGACATAATAACCGCCAGGTGTATACGTACATGCATCAACCCTGTCAATGTACAGAGCTATCGGCAATAATACGAGAATCAAAGTCGATCAACCCTTCGAAAATGGGGCAAAATTCTAACAAAAGCTTTATTTTTCGGTCGTGTACAATTTAGTAACTGTTAGCTATAGCCGATTTTATTGGGGACACGAAATTTTTATTACTTCTATCGCCGATTTGGATGACATAATAAACCGTTAGTTGATCGATGATAGCTCTACGAATCACGTAAAAACAATGTAATCTAATGATTAATAGATGGGGGATTTTTTTCCCGAAAGAAATATTAATTAACTTCGATGTCAAGGCCAATATTTCCAGTTGGAAAATTTGTCAATGCACGCAAATATTCCTCGAAATTTATTTACGAAACAATTGTCTCCTGGTACTAGCAAGTTCCAGATGAAAGACACGCAGATTTAATTTAAAATTTTCCATTTAAATTCCCTTTTTCAATGTCGTTCCAGTTGAATAATTCATAAATATTAAACGATTTGTTAAAATTCGCCTTATCGTCAGTGTTAAAAATACGCAAACGACATAAAGAATAAATATATAGCGGCAACAACACGACTATACAGCTTAAAAGATAATAAAACGCAGATTTCTTTACATGGATCTAACAATAAATACGAGATTTTGTGGTTGTTGGAAATTTATGTGTAAAAATGGTGGATGCGCCGGGCGAGGATTGAAATCGTCTTACAATTCCTAGACAAATACACGCAATATTTTCGAATCTGGTAAATATTATCGATTCGATACTGGATGACTCAACAAGAAAATACAACAATAGGGGATTACAATAAACAGTAATGGACTGTAAGGCTATAGAAGATTCAATTTTTTGGACAACATGAATTGCTGCGAATTTCTATATTTTGCTGAGATTATCAACAATAATAGAGTTTTTTCCAACAGAGACAAAAATGGAGCTTATAAATATAACAACGCAATAACTGTACACCTCTATCGACAAATATGGAGATAATAGACTGTTCTAACTGTAATAGACTTGGTTTTATACGTTCAGATTATAACCAACTGTTTTCATATTCAAATAAGTTTATCATTCTGTTGATGGTGTTGTGTGTTTACAATTAAACACGAACGCAGCAATTGTTGTTGTTATAAATAATGAGCGGTGGCTCTGAAACGGTTGAACAGTTCATTGTTATTGTTGCATATAGGCAGGTCTAACTTCTCTGTACGTGTTGGTATTATTTAATCATACTGATAGATGGTGGTGGTGATCTTTTGTGGAACACAACCAACTTTGTTATCATCAGAGAAACTAGTAACGTACCAAATTATGCTTCTTCGAAGACGTATATACGGTGATAGTCTTTGTTATATACAATTCCAAGTTAATTTGAAGTTGTGCGAAATTCTACCGGAACCGAACTGGTATAGAATACTCAATAGTTTACAGTTGAATAAATATAATTAGAATTTTTATAATAATCCTAATCCTAGAGGGGATTATTTGGTTGAATGTTGGGCTTAATAATACGAATTTGAAGATATTTGCTACAACTCGGTCGGTTCAGAGGGTACAGACAATTCAGACAGGGTCTCAGGGGCGGCAAAATTGCTAACTTTTTATAGTCATTCTATATAAAAATGTTGGAAACAATGAACTCAATAATTGAGTCATCTAAAGTGGGTCGATTTACAAATTTTTGGTCATTTTTGTGGTGGTCTGATTTTGAAAAATTGGGCCACTGATTTCTAGCAAATTTCGTTAATTGGCCAATAACCTAAAATTTTACTGGAATTTTGAGATTTCTTTGCTAATCAAACTTTGTTCCTTTGAGTTTGAATTCGAAGCAAAATTGTAACACTATCGTTGTTTCCATACTAAAGATGCGATTTTTGGGCAAATTTGCTGCATTGGATAAAAGTTATTTTAGTTTCCTAGATAAATTCCAGTTTTTTCACAAATTTTCTACGAAAAGAACTCAATCGGAGTTCATATTTTTTAAAATACTGCCGTATTCTAAAAATAAAGTAAAATTCACGTTAGAAACTTAGAATTTTGGACCAAGTGCTAAAGTTTTCAAGAATTTCAATTAGAATTAAATCAAGCGTCTAGTAGAAAAAAAATCCTAAAACAAGAGCGCTATTTTGCAATCTTGATTAAGATCATCTAAAGTCTAGGAATATTTTCTAAATACAGCAAAATAATGCTCGCCTTAGAGCTTACAAAGCTCCTGGATACAAGAGTTGTTATCAAACGACCAATATCAATACCAATACGTAGTTTATCCGATTATAATCACAAGAAATATTCATAGAATAACCACAACAGAATTGGTGTTCGGTTAAAATACATTAGCCAGTCATATACAGAAATGTTCTCTCTTAATTAAGCATTGCCAATAATTAATCACTGACATTTCAGGAATGCAACATTCAAGCGAATTCCTCTTATCCACAATGTATCACTCTAAAACTAAAACGTTTTAGTTCAACAAAATCAACCTAGTGACTTGTACCATTATCAACGACTAAATATAGAATTGTTCCAACAAACCTACATTAATCAATCATCTTTATATACCAAGTGTTCCACGATATTTCTCCTTGCAGTAGCCTGGGTCGATTTTTTGTTGCAACGCAGTAATCTGCATTACCGACAAACTGTCAAAGTACGAGCTTGTCGGTAATGCAGATTACTGAATTGTAACAAAATCTTAGGCTGCTGTGAGGAGAAATATCGCGGAACATCCTATATATGCAGTTAGTTGAGTTGTAAGCGGAGGCTCCTTTTATCATTATCGTTATAAAGGGGCGTTGGTGTATAAATTTGGACATTTTTGTGGTGGACTTAGCCGTTTTCCGGCACCCCTGTTCCAGACAGAAACAATTAATTTCCAAATGGAATAGTTAGACATGTTCGCAAACAAGTCGGAGTGTTGTTGGCTAACACACAAACACACACACACACACACACACACACTCATAAAATCAACAAACTAAATAAAGTACATTGTAGAAATTACTTTCCAAAGAAACTTCCACCATAAAGACATAACTACAATAATTAGAATAACACAATTCTAGATGCACACAAATAATTCTTGATTAAATTGTCACAAACTCAAAATTGTTATTGATTCAATTCCGTGGAATTATTTCGAATTTTCTCGTTCTAGGGGAACGACAGTTGGCAGCAGGGTAATGATAGCGACCAGGTGAGTTTTTTTTTCTATTAAAAAAAATTAAAAAAAAAATTAATTCATTATTGTTCAATTCTACTAAATATTCACGTTTCGTTTATTCCCAACTCAAATACTCAAAATGCGGAATAATTGTTATGCAACTTGTGCTGTATTGTAATCATCTTGAGCGTGAAAATTCCGTATATATTCAAGTTGAACCTTTTAACTTGTTAATTAATCGACATTGTCGAGGCTAATATTTGCTCGATTTGAAGTTTTTTAGCGTGAATTATTGTTTAGTAAACGCTTTTTTCTATTTTATCAACGGATATTCATCATAAATGACAACAAATTTATCTTCCATGAAATATAGAACGATATGTTAGTAAGACAGTTTCGTTTATTGTAAAGTTCTAGTCAAATAGACGGTCGATTTCTAGCGTTGTTATGGTAACGAAGCTTCAACAAGTTAGAGAATACGACTGTACATTAACCAAAGCCGGCTAGATTTTTCAGCTCTTATTACAGGCCTGATCTTTTAATTTTTAACAATTTCCAAACTAACTGTTGGTGGAAAATTTGTTACTAACCACAGAAATAATCCAAGATATAAACAGCGCTGTCGCGGTTAAAACTGGCATTTTTTCGAGAGTTTACTTCTGACGACATTTCTGAAGAATCTAGCTAGCTTTGACATTAACAAATGTCAAATTTAATATAATATGAATCAATCTACGATACTACGTAATCAAAGCTTAGCCAACTGCAAGATGAAGTACACCCTGTAGAAATTTGTTGTTATTATTGTTGTTTAAACCAATTTTTCTCCCAGTTCTTATCATTACGAAACACAACTGTTGTAAATAAAAGCCGGGGGAAAATAGTAGAAAAAGTAGCATATTTACACCAACAACCATGAGTTTTCCAGTATAAATAGGCGACGGTGGCGAATTTCCCGTTTCCACTATTCTATTCGACATGGATTTTCTTTGCTATATATTTTTGGGTGAAAAATTTATAGGCATTTCACGACATTTTCTTCTTATATGTACATGTATACTACACACATACATATGTATTGGAAACTGTAGGAACGTGGAGAATTTATTTTCAGTTTTCAGATTTCTAAACCACCAAAAACAAACACATTGAACGACCGGAAAAGAAGAAGCACAACAAAAAAAATCGTTATAAATAGTGGGATATTGTCGGGTCTTTTTTCTATTTAACAAAAATTCTAGCATGTCGCTCTAATTGAATTGTTTAAAAAAAAATCATTCTAGTCTCTATAACAATTAGTGAGTTTTCCTGTCCATATAGGAAAGTTTCATTCGTATTTTTTTCTTGTCATTTGAGCTATAAACGTTGTTAAACTCTGACAACTACACATTCAATAGTTAGTGGGCTTATCGTTCGAAATGGATTAGTCTGTCTGATATGAGAAAACTTCGAAACAGACAGTTGAAAATTGTCTACAATGAATACGTGTTTTTGAACTTTTAACAACAATTCATACTTTTATTGGTTTTTCCCCCTATCCACAAAACAACAAAACCGACGATATTTCATCTTATCCTTGTTATATTTTCTAGACAGTTACGCCAAATCGAAATGACACAATAAAGTTTGCAAAAATAAAGGATGGCAATTTTAAATTTACCGCTATTTAAACTACACAAAAACTAATTAATCTACCGTCCACTAGATGACACTAGTCTCATTTAAAAGCTTCTTCTCTATTAAAACTTCGGTTAAATTCGTCTAAATCCGAATCCGTTCTAATCCTAGTTTGTTAATGGTGACGTTGCACTTACACATACAAATACACCGGTGTATTTAACGTATATGTATACAATTTAGTGTCAATGTATGTGTGTAGTTTACCGACGCCATGCACAAACCGAATGCCAAATGCCAACAACGGTAACCAAGCCGGTACACAAGAAGCTACAAGTGGTTGTTTTAAAATTGAACAAGACGGGTTAAAATTTATGATAATAGTAATAATAATAATAGTAACAATTCACCCTTTGTCTGTATTTGTAAATAACCCCCATGAAAAATAATATAAATGTGAGTAGTTGTGGTTTAGTGAATGTATTAAAGTGTTAAATTTGTGTAGATGTGTTGTAATGTTTTAATTTTGGTGGGAAAGTGCAATTTTTATAGAATTAAAGGTGATTTTTGAAATTTTTCAAAAATATAAGGAAAATTTTGGAACGATCTAGTTTGCTATGATTCATAACCTCAAATTATGACAGACGCACACTCGATTTGTTTCCGATTTTTTTTAAATTTTTCTCTAAATTAATGCTAAAGTTTTAAGTCTTGTCTCTAACCTAAATCGTTTCTAACTGTATAAGTGAATGTAGATTTAAGGTAAAAAGGTGAATGCCATTGAACTTGAACCTTGCATCGTTTTTCTCTCGCATCATCATCATCATCATCATCAACATTATTATTATTTTGAGCATGACACTCTTGGCTAGACTCCTGAGAACCAGTTACACGATTCAAAAACCGGCCCTCCCTAGATAGTGATGTGGGAGTCTTTTTTTATGTTTAATTCTCTATTAATAATTTGGCAAAACGAACAACATTATAGAGGAATGCAACGGTTGTACAAAAAAAAAAAAACTAAAATCCTTGCTATTTATAGAAAACCAGATTCGGTTAGATTGATCGAATGCCTTTTAAATCGTGTCTATTATGTTAAATTAATTTGAAATAATCGTGGTGTTATTGTTAAATTTAACAGACTCGTATTGCAGAAATCGAGGGTGAAAGTTGAAGATTCCGTTAATCTTGGAATAAGATTGATTTTTACCTCTGTTACAGCTCGATCATTGTTTTAAATAAAATAATTGTCTCGTATTTAAGAGATTTACCCCTCGAGATAATAAACGTAGGAGTTAATTCCGTTGTAAATCGTGCGTAAAACTTTGAAGTTCCAAGAAATTTTTTGCCCTTCCAGCAAATAAGTTTCTAAATAGGTGTACTATACAGTAACAGATTAAGTGTTGTGGAATTTATTTGAACTAATAATATCGTTTATTTTCTTTTTATTTAACTTTCTCAATTTTTGTTAGTTGTCTTGTTGTTTTAGACATTAAGCGAACGTTGCAATTTGTGTGAAACTCTTCTACGTTCTGTCAACATTTAACAAGGGGAGACAACTTAGAAGTTTGTCTCGAATGATCTAGAAAATGAAGATTACAAAGGTATCATTAAAACTTGGCTAAAGTTAATAAAATTTAAAGTATCAGGGCAAAAAATCGGACTTATCGTCGTATTTAAGTGGAGCTTTATATCGTCTATGCTTAATTTTTCCAAGATGGCTCTAATTTTTTGGAATTTGTATGTTGAACTACCCCTTTTTGTGCTTTAATCGTAATTGAAGGCGTTATTTTAAGAGTTCGCTATATAAATTCCAATTATGCTTTCTAACACGAACGAAAATTGGTTGTTATATTTTTAAGAACGAGATAATTACAAATTATGAAGAATATACTTGAACATTTCAACTTAAATGAAAAGTACTAGAAAATAATTTAAATATGTGCAGAATTTCAAAATAGATTTTGTCGTTTGATGGCAGATTTTTATAAAATAGAAATTAAATACAAAATATACAATTTAGCCAAGAGAAATGGGTTGGTAACAAAACTCCCCAAATATTGTTGGTACCTAAATTCTAACCTTATTACAAATTTAGTGCCATTTAATTAAAATATTTGATTTTATTTAAAGAAATGCTATCGGTAAAGTGGGCAGATTTTCTGACATAATGACTTACAATTAGTAATAAATCAAAAAAGAACTTGTTTCGGACAAATATGTAAAACCGAGTGTTGGCAAGGGATTTGATTGAATAGAATTTAACAAAATGTTGAAATTTTGGGCCTGTTTTTGATTTATTACTGTACGAAATTCAACGTTAATTTTTAAAACCCCTTAACTTTATTATTTTAGTCATTCCCTTAGAAACTTGTTTTTTCCTTTACATATTTATACAATGAGTTGTTTACTCCAATCTGGAAGTCCTTGAAAAAGTAATTACTCTTCTACACACCCTCTATTTTTAGTTTTTTAATTATTTATTACACTCCACCACTAGATTCATGCGTTTTACGGAAAAGCTAATATAATTTTTATTACAAACAACTCAAGTATTTCCACCCGAAAGCTTTAATAGGGGATGATGAGAATAAAACTTTAGCATTAGTGGATTTATTGGAAATTGAGCTTTATCCGAATTTTTTAATAAAAACTTTAATATTTAGTACGATGATGATAACGTTATTGGTGATATGAGAGGGTTAGTTTTGAAATTTTTTAAATGAATATCCAGTGAATTATATTGAAAAAATGACGTCACGCCGGAAAAAGAAGCAGCAGGATGGTTTTATGAAAAAAGTATCGTCTTTATTCAATTTAGATACGGTAAGTTTTTGGAAAATTCTTGTTAAAAAAAATCAACAACAAATATTTATTGGGTTAATCTCGAAACTTTCTTGATTCCGTTTTTTCTCCCTTCGAACCTAGATCAAAACATATTGTTGAAGATTGATTGTCGGTAATCCGGCGATGATAACAAAACAGTTGGGGTGAAATCGAGAATTGATAACAGATCTTTCTTTTATTATTTCTGTCGCACTTGAATCGGTTTTTTCCATAATTGAGTCATTTTTTTATAAAATAACAAGAATAGAGTTGTAATTTATGCAAATAATAGAAAATGATTCATTACAAACAACTGTATTTGAATACTACAGTTTTTTTAATCTTTTTTTTTTCTATTCGGACATGTGTAAAATAATTAAAAAAGTTTAACAATCGCTTTATAATTCATACAATAAACTTTTATAAATTGCTTAAAAATGCCCTAATTTATAGCTGTACTGTTCTAAAATAAATCAAATTCAACCCTCAAGATGACTATGAATCTTCATTTTTTTTAATACACATTTCTTGAATGTACAAATAAATCACTGTACACTCCGTCCACGATTATTCTACCAACTTGACTCATTTTCTGCACGAATAGTTCTTTTAAATTAGTCTGTACTAGTATAAATCGGCCAGGCGCCTCCACCATTTTTACACATATCAAACTTTGAAATTAATTGGTTTTTACACTAACAAGCTCTAGTTTTGTAATAAGGGTAGAAATATTGTATAGTTTAATTAATTATTGCAATTTTTCCAAGGTATAACTAGGGTTGGTTTGAAGAATATTCGCTCTATATTGCCCACAACATTATGGGCGTAATTTGTAAACTTTAAGATTAATTATAGCAACGTATAATTGTACACTTATTAGAACTTTGGGGTTTTTAGATTAAACTAAAACTAGACTATTTAAAGTTGAAGTTGTTGAAAATTATATAGTTAAACATTAAAAAAAATAAACGAACTAAAATTAATAGAGCATAATTTTTGCATGCTCATTATTTTAAGGATAAATACTCGTAATAATTACAAACTTAATACAAGGATTTATTATTACATTAACTGTTGCATCAAATCAATGACGATATTGTAGAGATAACTGTAATCTATTTGATATAATGAATTCTCCACATCCACCACACCTGTATACATACCTGAACATTTGTATAGATGTGTGTGTGTGTGTAATACAAGCGCATTTATAATTCTAGCTTTATCCTACCTTAACATAGAGTTATACAATAAACACACAGTCAGTTTCCAACTAACAATAATATGGTTGGTTTGTTGTATTCCGGCGGCCATCAAATAACTGAGGTCGTCCGGAAAATACAAACAATTTCGATTAAATATAGAAATTATTGTCAATTAGAATTGAAAATGATATTCGTTATTATGTTATAACAATTTATAAAAACAAATTAATAATTTACAATTATTATTGTTTCCAACGTAATACTACGGGCGTTGTATATGTGTAATATTTAGTCATTGTATTAACATACCTGTTGTTATTGTGGTAATCACGTGATGTTTCCGTCGAAAAGATACCGGAATAAAGAATCATTCATTTCCTATCTTGTAAGTATTGTTAAATGTTTAAAAAAGGCTTTTTGTGGTTAATTTCTTTAAGGGAAAGTTGTGTTTATCGTTTATTGAACTTATTATTTATTTTGTACACAATTGAGGTATACGAACTTAAATATAATGGTAAATTTGTAATCTTTTAAAGAATTATGGGAATATATTCTATTTTAAAATGATAGTTATGTTGGTTAATGTTTAAAGGTATGTTCTAGAGAGGGGAGCAAGGTCAGTAGAGTAGAGCGAAATCTATGAGAATAGTTTAAATGGCAATTTTTATTATACCGTGTGTCTCACTTAAATAGTCGGACATTTGAAAAAAATATTTAAGGACTTATAGGGACCTATCTAGAGATCATTTGAGCAAAATTTGAAACTTTTAGCTCTTGCGAAAGTTGGTCAAATCTTTCTTTTAGATAATTTTGCGGTTTTGAAAACTCAATTAGTTAAACAGTAGGATGCCTCAAGAATAGTTCAAATAGTAATTCGCAATTATACCGCGTGTTTCACTTAAATGGTACGAACGATTTAAAAAATACTTTGAGGATTTATAGGGACTTCTCTGGTGATCATTTTGAGAAAATTTGGAACTCGTAGTTCATTAGGAAGTTGATCAAAAATGTTAGATTTAGATAATATTAGATTTAGAAAACGAGCACAAAACGTCAAATAAATTGAAGGATAACCAAAAAGATCAATGTAAGAGCATAATTGAGTCATTGTGAGTCGTAACGATCGCCTTTCGACCAACTTCCAGATGAACTACAAGACCTAAAATTAGCCAAATTTACCCCTAAGACTTTTTTCAAATTTGCTCTAACAATTTAAGTGAAACACAAAGTATAATTTCTGTTTTGTCGCATTTAGAAATAAATTTGAAGGCGAATCATTTTCGTTATCTCACAAAGTGAAAAACTATGTTTTAAGTCGAAAAATCAAATGGCTTTCACTGTTTCTCTTCCAATATTCTCTCCATTCTGTGTGTCTGTTTATAGTGGTATAGTATTAGGTCTAAATCCTCAGCTTAAATCCCTTGTGCCAGAATCAGAATTCCATAATGTATTATAAACGATGTTGGTACGTACATCTACAGAAAGTCTTTTAAGATTTCGACATTACATCTTCATTACAGTTACCTTTTTTTTTATCAAATCATCACTATAAAACAATTTATCATCTAACTGAAGTATTTTAGAAAAATAGTCGAATATAAGTGAACTTTATATCGTTATCTAGCTTCTTTTAATATACGGTTTATATGAAAATTGTGGGTATTTCATCTCTTTTTTTTTAGTGTCTATATGTAGGTTTCATATATGACGAGATGTCTTTTTTGCTATTCTATCATTTAGATTGGATAAGAACTATCTATAGGGGTAATATTTTGTCGTTAAATCTCCATAATCTGGCTATATATTTGAAATGTAGTCTGATATTAGTTTATACAGGCTGATCCAAGAAGAAGCGATCAATAATATTGACGTATCTTAATTAAATAATGAATATTTTACCATTTGGTGTAAATTTCTTGAATTGTATCACGATTATTTGAAAAATGAATATTTAACTACCGATATTTCGATTAAATTTTCATTGGTAATCATTCTATAGAGATGTTTTTCTTGATTTTAGTTACCGTTAAATATTGAATTTGCTTGATTAAACCAAAATAAAATGATTCAATCTTATAGTTTGTTTTGTATTTATCGAATTCTGCAAATTCTGCATAATTATTACCGTTTGATTGGCAAATTTCCGCTCATCTACCTGTATTTGTACAGATAACAATCTAAAAGAAAACAAACTTGTTCTGGTTGACAGTGTGTAGATACGCTTCGTGTGTTATTTTGATGATTTTGTTGTTGTAACGGTTGAGACATAATTTACCCTAGGGACATCTAACACGGACTAGTGACTTTTATTACACAGAAAGGGTCCTTTTTGATACATCATATTGTGATCTAAATTGAGTTTGTTAAGTTTGTGTTGTTCTGTATATTATTACAGAAAACTTGATTGTTCTAAAACATGATAAATAAGGGGAAATCTTTGTATATTGTAATCTATTCATTGATTCAAAATTTTGTTTGAAATTGTCTCAATAATATTGATATTGATACAAGCCAAATACACACCCTTAAACCCCCTCGAAGATTCCATAAAATTCGCTAAAGGGTGTCTAGATTACAACCTTAAAACGGAAGTATGTCGTATAAATACGTGACATGGCACTAATAGGACATTAAGCAGATAGACATTAAAAGCATATGCCAAAGGTATATGTACACTATACTTTGAATATTGAATCTAAAATTAATTTAAAACAATGTTGAAATTAATTTAGATTATAAATTAAAAGGACAACAATTAGCTTGTCGTACGATTAAAATTCTAATTAAAATTTAAACTGGATGTTCTCCTCGTTTTTTTTGCTCTTTCTCATCTAAAAAACGGCTTAAATGTTTCATAATAGAAGTAAGGAATGGCAAGAATCCCATCAACAACCTACCTATATATATATAAAAAAAAAAAACAATCTTAATTCTCTTCAAAAATGTTTCTGTTCTACGAAGCGGACAAATTAAAGGGATCGTATAACACAAAATCGGCCCATCAAAGCAGAAAAAATAGATGAATTTTGTTCGTTAATCTTTATTGATAGTTGGATCATGAAGTAAATTAGAGTTGAACTCTACCGGAAACTGTAAATTCAAAAATTCTCAAATTTAGAAGAAATCTGAAGCGAAAACCTCATTTCATTGCTTATCTCAAAAATGTCGTTATAGATTTTGTTTAAATTCTTCTAACAGATCTAAATCAATTTTATTTAGCTTCTCTATTGTTTTGGTTGATTTTGAACTTGTAATTTTATAAAAAGGAGCCAAAAAAAGAACGAAATCGCGAAATGTTAGAATTTTCGCTAGAGAAATTTTAATTGTTGCAGGAGAAAATTAGTGAAACATTGTTAATTATTTGTTAACTATAAACAGCTTTTTTCTTTTGTGTTTATGGTAATTCTCGCCGTTTGTGGTGCGTAAATTTACCAGATTTTGATTATTTTTTCAACAATTTTCTTCGTACAATATCCGGAAATGAATTAAATAGAACTTGCGAACTTTGCTTATTTCCCGAATTCTTACCGAACATTAAAAAAGCAAACATTCCCACATTTTATCAGAATTGTGAAATAGACTATAAACTTCAACTATCACGTTATAGTTGTGTGATAAAATTACGACGAAAACTACAAATTTTCTGTTGATTTTTTCAGTAAAAATAACCATCAATTCCAGTCTTATTTTCCGTTTTTTCATCCCCAATTTAATTTTATTTCATGCCAAATATCTTACAATCAAATTGGTTTAAAGCATCAGCATTTAATGCGTTTCTGTTTCGCAATTTCACTCCGGTCTTTCGTGAAGATTTATAGTTGTGAATTGAATTGCAATAGTAGTTTCTCCTTTTTGCCTTCAACATATTTTAGATAGAACTAATACATTTCTAATATTGTTTATATGTTAGAAAATCATCTATATGTTGATATTTTTTTCCTGATAAAGTGAATGTTTTATTTATTATGGCACATCCAGTTAAGTGCACATCATTCAACTTTTAGTTTTGGTGTTTGGTCAGAAACAATAAATCTCATCGAAGAAAAATGTTGAAAAGATATCGTCGATAATGTTGTAGAGTTTTGTGTCTACTGTGAAAAATTGACACGTTTTCTTTACTTCATGTCCTCTATTTTTATACGCTTAGGGTTGTTTTTAAAATGGATTATACTGAAGAAGGTGGAAGATTTCATGTTGTTTCCAGTTTTATTGTTGAATAGCGACTATTGTAAACCTGCTAGTGTATCAACGATATGGATCATTGACGATTTACACCCCTTACGGTCGATATACACCCTTTCTATTTCACTAAAATACAGATGGCGTTGATGACAATTTATAAACGATTATTTCGTTGAAATTAATTCTCTTAAGCGGTTGGAATTCGCAAAAAAGTGGAATCTTTGACAAAGGCTTTATTCTCCATTGTTCCCTGATTTGGTTCAAAGAGTATTTCAAGTTGAATAAGAGGAAAATTTTGGAAAAAGTTTGGGTTACGGTTAAAAATCTAGAAGCATCTAGAGCTCAATTTGCGAAGTTTATTGATTTTATTGAAATCAAAAATTCCAATTCTTTATACTCGATTTATTTGGAATTGTGTCAAGAATTGTTAGAAAAGAAGCGAATCATCAAATTATAGCGGATTAAGGGTGGCAAAGGCGACAATTTATGTTTTTAGGGATGTTTTAGTCAATGCAAATTTTCACACGCAATTATAATGATTTGTTTCAAGACTTTAAATTTCAATTTGATCGTATCCAATGTTAACTTTCAATTAAATCTAAAACGAAAAGTTAATCGCCAGGGTTGTATTAACCGAATTACCGACTTTATATACGAACCGAGAGAAGAGTTTAACGTATTTTATTCATAACAGTTCTTTGTTAGGATTTTTTTATCAACGTTACGTCTACAAAGTTTTCTTTCTGTATTCATATGGGAAACTTTAAAATGAAATAATGCAATTTTTGCAACAACTGAACATCATTAGTGAGAATTTATAGAATTTCCTCTTGATAAAATTTCCCATTTAAACGAATTAAATTCATTAATGTTTGTCTGGTTGTAGTGTAATAAAAATTAGGAAATGAACAAAATTTCCGTGTTTCTAAAATGAATTCGATATCAAGAAAAATCAATAATTCACCGATATATTTTTCGTACAAGGCACATCTTTGTATTTCTGTTTTATTTATGTTACTTTTCCACAAATAAATGAAACACTCTTGACTGTATTTGAACGAAACTAAGGGTTCTCCCTTGATAATGTGAACTTTTGATATACTTTATAGAACATTTTCCGATAAACTACTAGACACAAATTTAGATTAGACATCAACAAAATGTACAAAGAATATCTACTTAAAAGCTTCTTGCTTAGATCCTTTTGATTTGATCTGGTCACGTAGAAATAGGATCTCGTGACTTTAATAAAACTGTCGTTTGAGGAAACAGCTCAACAAACAGTTCAGACTTATAAACGTTGGGCTTTAATATAATTTTATAAATTATTACGTTTGTGTAACAGAGATTTTGATTTTAATCACCACCATCATCGTCATCATTAGAGCGGCGAGCAATTAATTCAATTATAGTTTATACTCATTGACAATCATTTAAAGTTTCAACAATTATCCGGTTGTATGGAGTCCCTGAAACATTGGATTGCATGAAATATTCATTAAAAATAAATCTGTTTCGTACTAGACTTGATAACTTGTTTATTGTACTTTCATCTGAAATCGAATTTATGTCTAACTTTATTACAGTGAGCGTTCTAATATTGGGTGAATTAAATTGTTTCGTAGTTTAACTGAAAAAAAATGCGAGAATAGAGAACTTTAGAATAGATTGACGAAGTCACGTCGCTGGGGGTGCAATTAACAAACGATAATGACTAGATGTTCATCCTTAAAGGAAATGAGATACAAATGGAAAAGCAGTTTATTTCAGACCAGTCCTACTCCTTTACTGCTCCTTGTTCTTGATTAATTTAGAAGATAATTCGTACTGTTCGAAGGTAGTTGTTCGGTTAGATGACGGTAAGGCTATTTTTCCTTTAATAACCGAGTTGAACATTATTTTCAGGTTTTGATGATAATATATTGCTTTGGTTTATGAAAGAAAGTACCTTAAATGTTGGTGAAACAAAGAAATTGTCTACATCAACAGATTTATTACAAATGTAGATTGTCATTAGGATAAAATCCTCAAATTGTTCACGTAGAATTTTATTTTGACCACTAAGACAGTTGGGGATGCAAGTTGAATAAAAATCACCCATTGATCCGTTTGCATATCCATTCGATTGACAATAACGACTTTTAAAAGTGGCAATTTCATTTTTAAACCACCAACTGGGACAGCTCAGGTCTCGTTATTCTCTTACACTATTATTCTAAAGGCTAGGAAAGATTAATCAGTGTATTTATTGCCATAAATCCGAAATACGTGTTCTATAGGGAATCGGTTTAAAAAACGTGTAATTAAGGCTTCAGCTGATAAATACGGAGATTTTGAGAGTAAATTAGAGCGTTGATATAGAAACTTGGCTCATTTGAGGCGTTTGGCCCGTTTTCAAAAATGAGCCACGAGGTCCAAATTCTGTTAAAATGATCTCCAAATCCTCCAATAGACCTTCGCATATAAACTCTAGTTTTAGTTAGTCCCAGTCTCTAATTCTTCAATTATCCAATTCTCCCGTTGTCTTCTCCAACTATGACAATGTACCTGTTCTGATGCCCGTTTAAATTAATTGGCCGATAGTTGTGGCGACTATAAATTATCTCAGTTGATATGTGTCTCAAAACTAACTAACCGTTTAACCAAGACTAGTCTCTAGTTAGTAAAACTAGTTGTAGTAGAGATTGTAGTTTATGTATATGTTTGAGATTGTTGGTGTGTAGTTGAAAACACGAAAAGTTTATGCGTTTCTCGTTTCCTAAGCACGTATCTCACACAGCCGCTCCCATGGGAAATCGTCTAAACGGCACATATATTTTAATTTAAATCGAATTACGCCCTTTCGCATATAGTTCAATCTTATATTTCAATTGATTCTTGTTCAATATTACTGTTTTTATTTCGAGTGTAAAAGATAAGTAGACTAACGTGCCGGTGGGACCTTTCAAAAGTCTATAATCAATCCCGGATTGGATTATTTTGGGCCCTGTGTAAATTCAAAACCCACACGATGTAGTTTGAGCCACGATTTCTTTCTTATTCTCCAGCAGATTCTAATGACCGATACGGAATTAGAAATTTTGAGGTGCTGTTAAAATTCTATTTTTAATGCTACTTTATTTATCTGCAATGCATATAAACTCTGAAAAATAAAGAGCTTTGGTTAAATTATGGAAAAGAATATAAAAATATTTTAAAATGCTTCAAAATTTTCCTCTATAACTCAAAATTGAATTTTCTGAAACTAAAAGAGTCCTTAGATCCACCTTAGCTCTTTCTAAATGCGAGATTTCTAAAAACAAAGAGATATCGCTTATTAAAAACTTCTGTGGGCTATTTTTGATCATTTTATATGGAAGTCGATTGTCCAAAATAGGCGTTTTTTGATCGACTTGCCGAAGAGTTATGGGGTACAACTTTTGTTAAAATATTCCCTGACGATCCCCCTGTAAATCCTAAATATTTTTCGAATCAACTAAAGGCACCTACCCTTAAGTTACACACTTTTAAATGTCCACAAGGTATAAGTATATAGATGGATATCGTATACTATAGGGTGGAAAAATGGGTTTTTGATGCATCCCCTGTTCCTTTTATTGTCATGTGTACGAGATATCGTTATATTGATAAGATCGTGATGTATTACAAATTAGGAATTTTGATATCATATTGAAGTTGACAAGCGTAAAATGAATAAATAAACCTCCAAGACAAAGACATTGAAATGTAATTCCAGTTGCCGGTTCAATAATATTTAGATATTCTACAACAGAACTCGAACCATCAATGATCTCTCTATACCCCAACCCCCTAACAAGGACTAAAATAATAGTATTGGATGAAGATGAAAGAAAAGTTTAGACTGTATTTGCATTAATCTAAAGTTAAATCCTTTATTGTACATTTTCAACAACAAGAAAAATAAAAATATAAAGAATAAGAATCGTGAATAATGGAAACAAGACTGAATTATTTTGTATGTGTTATTTATTTACTTGGTTTGCATTGTTGTCGGGCTCGCCGTGATAGAAGAGGGTTTTACACTTTCGTGTTTGTTTCACAAAGAGCCCTTACGTAAATAATAGCACGTCCTTTATCTATTTATTTATATTTTTGCCGTGTTTACCTCGTAATTTTTCCCCTTTTTTCATGTTATCTATTTATGAAAAATTTGATCTTTAACGATACAAAATACATTCATCTTTTATCAAAAACGATTGGGAAAGCAAACATTTGTTATACACACGTACTTAGAAGGGAATTTTCTTAAATAAAGTAACGAGCCATGCTTTTAACTTGCGCGAATCTTTTACGATAAAATTAGGTTCTTTTGAACGTTCAAAATCCAATTAGTTTTTTCGGTATAGAACATTTCCAATCTACTTTATTTTAGTTTAGATTGAATGAAATTTTGTAAATTTATCGAAAGCTATTGAGTCTTGGAGGAATTATTAATTTTTTGTCCATTGATCCATTGTTGACTTGTCTGAAATTAGACCATTGTCAACTATTACAATTTCAGGTCCAATATGGTAACGTTTACAATGTAAATAGAATTTAGCCTGTCTGAGAAAGGCTAATCCTATGTAATTGAATTCCCTCTTGTATACATATGTATGGTATATTCCTCTACATGGTCTGATTTTCTCTTATCTTCTCTCCATGTGTTCGCCGGGAAAACGACTGAAAATCGTTGTATTTGAGCAATTTTCGATTACATTTTTATTGTATTATTGCAATAAATTGTTATATTCAATCGAATGTAATTGTAGAATAAATGTAAATTTACATATAAATAACGTTTTGAATATTTGTCTCTAACAATTGCTCTACAATGATACAGTACAGTGTCATTCAATGATGATTTTGTTTATTGTATTGCTTTATCAAAGAGCTGTTTACAGGCGGGATAACTGTGCGAATTTACATTTGATCTCATCACCAACATCATTATTGTTGCAATCATTAAAGTCTAATTGCAAACATACATTTATAATGGAATTATTTATAAAGTCTATATTTCCCCATTATAATACTTTCAATTCACCCTTTACCATGTTTCCATTATGTATTTTTTAAATATTAAATTCGGTCGGTTTTTGTACGAGGGTGTTATTTAATCGTTTATTTTTTCTTTGTTATTGTTGCAGGCACACTCACCCCTACTCGGTTCCGGTGACAACAAACCAGTAAGTAAAATAAATAGTCTTTTCACTAGATTCTACAACTCCAACACGCCTATCCACTCACATTTCCCGCCTTTCCGGTGTTGTTCCACTGTGTTTTCACTCACAATCTCAGTGTCCGGTTTTTCTAGAAATTTTAACTGCATTGTGGCCGATAAGTTGAAGAGACCACTAAGTAAAAGATGTCTGATTTGTTATCGAAACTCATGAAACTCATGCGACTGCTTTATTCTATTATTATCGATATTCAATAAAAGGCTTCGATGATTATCAATGATTCTAATCGGTGATCCTTTGTGGAATATTCATCTGTAATGAGCTTATATTATTCCCAGCAGTTGCATAAATTATTAAATTGAATTAATTCCAATTGCATACAAACAGATTAAATTGCAATCCTCGATTAAATTTAACAAATATCAATTTAGTTGTTTGAAAAAAAAACCTTTGTAATCGACTGAAAATTGCGTAAAATCTAAATTAAAACTTCAAAGTTGGACAATTTTTCTTTCTTATAAGTACGTTCCAGTAGCAGAAAGTTGCAGAGTTTAGCTCAAAATTTAATTAAATCGCAATATTCAGATCATTTTTGTTAATAAAACGACCTAATCATCTGGTTTCTATGATTTCCTATTGATAAATTATCATTTAAGGACTTTTGATCCTATTCTATTTTCTACAAATCCTTTCTAAATACTTATCTTTTCCTGGCTGATGGAGCTTTCCAAATGTTCAAAAAAATTTCCAATACGTCTGTTAGTTTTCTGGAAAATTATCAGAAAGTTGTCTTGATTCTGTGCCCCAAAAATACCAATTTTTAATAGTCGATAAGTCGCTTATTTTACAAGATATTCCAATTGGTAGAGCAGCATTTTAAGGAGCATTCGTAGGTGTTCTTATTTTGAAAAATTCTGAGTTTCAGAACAAAATCTTGGAGCATTTTCCATATTTTCTCCTAGATTTAGCCAATTTTAACTTAAAGTTTAGGTACTCTATAACTCCTAAAATATTTTTAATCACTTATCAAATTATAGAACTTTCCATATAAAATCCAGTTTTAACTCAACACCCCTGTATAAATAAACTAATTGGGTGTGTATACGTATTTATAAATGTTTTAATAATTTAATTTCAGTGCACAAATATTGTACATCGATTATTATTTGTTATTAGACTGTTTGTAAATTAATTAAATATCGATGTAAAAATAGAAATCCTATTATTTCATTTGATAAAATAAATATAACATGAAGAAATGTTTGCCAAAAATTTTAAATTAAAACCACAAGTTATATAACAATAATATTAGTAATATCTAAAGAAAATCCTAACTGTGTTTTAGAAATATAGCGGAATTTATAAACTAATAATATTTTTATATGTCTCTCAACAACAGTAGTTTTCAGTTTCTTTGCACCAGTTGTTGTTTCAGCACCGATTCATTACTGTCATCGTGTCCGTTTCAGTGTTAGTGTTTAGAAGAAAAAAAAAGCAAAAATTAATAGAATTCGGATTAATTAAATCGAAAATTCCATAATAAAAATAACCCAAGGTTTTTTCGTTGTTGTTATTGTTATTTAAAGAGGTAAAATTGAATAGAATTTCGCTAAATCAATGGGTTGTGGGGTGGAACCCGACAATAGAGAAACTCCACGAGAATCAATGGTAGGTCTACTATTATACGCTTACAAAATCGTTTTTTTTTTTTCTTTTTTTCGTTATAATAATGATGATTTTCGCTCCTAGTACAATTGAAAAGCTTGTTCTATTTTCAGCAATAAGAGTCATTCAGTCTGGTTTATATCCACTAGTAATTTATTTGGAGTATTTCCATTGTGTGTGTTTCAATATTAAAAAATTTTCAAAGATAATTACCGGTCCATGTTAAATTAGAATTTTTTATTCTTGTTTTTATTGTGGAACATTTTCGATTTTCCTTTCAATTCATCCTCGTATTTTCGTTCTATTAACGTCAAATCAAATGATCCGTTGGTTAGTTAGTTTTCAGTATCATTGATTTTAGTTATTTATAAATTTTTATGTTTATAAATTGCTAAATATTTATCGTTCTTTCTTGTTGTTATTTGGTTGGTAATATTGCTTCTCTTTCAAAAATTGAATCATGATTGATGTTGATTTCAACAGTAGTAATGTTGAACAGATGTCGAATATTGAATGTGATTCCAAAATCAAAATCGGTAATGTTTGGAAAAGTTTACATTCGTATAAATTATTCATGTTATATTTTTCTTCTGCCACTCTCTTTCCTCTCTCTTCATTTATAATGTTAGAAATGTATGAAATAGTATAAGCATGTGTTCAATGAAATATTGATGAGTAAATTGTAGGATTTCCCTAAAGGAATTTATCTCTATCCATTCTATTTCAACATATTTTAGCTATTTATTGATATAAATCGTAGTATTTAAACGTAATTTTTTAAATTTTTCAATTTTATTATTTATGACCTTATAATCTTATAAATCAATTCCAACAGAAAGGTGATTTTCCATTCAAACTAACACTAACAAATAATACTGAAAATCTCATAAAAATCACAATTATAACAAAAATAGCGGAGAAATTCTTGTAGATAATGTAACATTGACCCTGTTTACATCTAAACTGGTAGTTATTTAAACAATCATGCATTTACATCTATTAGAAACTGTAGTTAATTTGTAGATTATTTTTAGAATACTTGCGAACTAAATGCAGTCTCAGGTGATTAATTTTCCTACAAATTAGGTGTATTTTCCTATTACAAATACAATTTTAAGTTCCCTGTAACGAAAATCTCGATAAAAAGGGATACCACTACATGTTAATTGAACTACCAACTTAGTTATCACAAGATGTAAACGGAGTCTATGTCAGTAATTTTACACACTTTAGAATAGTGTCAGTATAGATTGGATTTGATGATTTTCAATCAATTTGGCTTCTTTAAGGCCTCTAAACTAAAATTAACAATTATTTATAGATTTTTTCTATAAAATTTATTAGTGACACCTGTCAGAAACTACTTTTAAATTATTATCGATTTGCCAAAACTTCTAAAATTGCTTTCCACCCATAAACAGGTATAGAGAGAGATCATGACGCAGAACTTGAAACTAACTCTGTAAATCGATCTCAGTTGAAACTACTTCAATTAAAACTACTTCAAATCTTATTTGCTACTTTATTATCAGACTTTATTCGATCGTTGTGTTTTTTTCTGTAATGATATTGTTGTTTTTCTAGGTAAATGGCGACGATGAATGGGAATACGAGGAGATAATTTTGGAACGTGGCGGTGCCGGTTTAGGTTTTAGTATTGCCGGTGGTACAGATAATCCACATATTGGTGATGATACGGCAATTTATATAACGAAATTGATACCTGGTGGTGCAGCCTCAACTGATGGACGTTTACGTGTTAATGATTCAATTTTATCAGTTAATGATGTATCTGTTGTTGATGTACCGCATGCAGCCGCCGTTGATGCACTTAAAAAAGCCGGCAATACAGTTAAATTGGTAAATATATCCAAAGACAACTATGATTTAGATTAGGGATGTTATCGAGTTCTGTTTACACCCCTTTTGAGGTCTTTTCTATCCAGTGTCCGCAAATTTAATAATCGATATCTCGCTTGTTGGATGATATATTGTAATGATTCAAGCATCATTAGAAACAACATTTTAAGGAGCTTGCGAAGGCGTATTTTATTTTGAAAAAATACAATTGAACTTTGAATTACAAGGGAAATCTTGGAGTACGTACTTGTTTTTCAAGAAAAAAAAAACATTTTCTCCTATAATTTATCAAATATGATCGTTTTTTCAATGATTTTCCTTCAGTATATAGCAACTTTAAAGAGTTTTTCAGACCTCTAACAAATTCTCTAGTAAGTTCGTTGATTTTCCCCAAAATTAATAGAAAGTGGAAGGCCCTTTTTCTTCAATTTGATGTCTAAAATACCAGTTGTTAATCATCGATATCTCCCTTATTTGATGATTTATCGTGATGAATTCAGTAGTATTAGGAGTTTTTTTATTGAACATATTTGTTTTAAAAAATTCCAATTGAACTTTGAGTTATCTCTAGGAAAATCTTGCAGCTCGTATCTCTTCAATAAAAATTCATATTTTCGCTCACAATTTGGCAAATAATTCAATTTTCAATGATTTTCTCGGGGTATACAGCAAATTTTTAAAGCGCTTTCCAAGTCTTTTAGAATTTTGACAGGGAAATTGATGGAAAATTAACAATTTTTGTAGTGTTTCTGTTAAAATGAAACTAAACAAATCTGTTTCTGTTGTGGCACTTCTGTAACATCTCTAATTTAGGTTTTAAAATAGTAGTTATAAAAAAAAACAACTTCCGTTCCATGTACAATTTCGTTATGTTTGTTTATTATTATCTAGTGGAATTCTAGCGTGCATAAAACACATACAAGTCTAACATTTATACATAGACAGTAGGACAAGTATAGTTAATTTATAGAAGTACAAAATTACATCGTAAAATGTCTTATGTTGCGGTCTATATGAAAATTCTACAACATTTCTATCTAGTTTCGCTCGTTTAGTACCACTGAACATAACATTATTTCTACTACAATAATTTCGTTTGATATTTTTCTGTATTTCTATAAAATTATTGTCGAGAACATGGCAATGTTTTATCTGAACGAAATGTCGAAAGATCTCCTCCAAAATGGATTCAATAATAATAATAATGGGCCCAGTTTTGAAGGCATCGTTATAACATGGTTGAATCGACCGAATTTGACTGTAATTAACAAATCGTTTCAATAAATTATCGCTTCAATTCGTCGCTTTTGTTCGAGATTTATATTTCAGATAGCCGTTGACGGATAAATTTATATCTTGGTACGATTTATATTGCTTGTTTGTTTGTGGGCTAACAATAGAAGAAATAACAAATATCTTGATGCTTTTTTTTTTTGTGTTTGCGTAATAATAAAACACATTTTTTTATTGTTAAACTTTTATTCTTTTAACGTTTACAAATTGTTTAATTGTGTTCGAAAATAGCCACTCAATTTCCATTCTAATACACTCGAGGAAGTGTTATAATGTAATGGGGTGGAATTTTAGATAAATACGATTTATAATAATTTTCTATATTGATTGGAAATTCAACAAATTCTATTACAATGACAAGTATGATGATGATAACAAAGAATCGTGGTTGTATTTCAATAGGTTTGAAGTTTCCCAACAGTCGTAGCGAATAATTAGGCTTCTTCAACCAGAAATCAATTAAAACTTGTAAAACTTTACATTGAATTAATTAAATTTTCAAATTGTCTTTTTTAAATATACCTAAATTACACGTATTTTTTTTTTGTTGTTGTTGTATGTCTATAGTGTGTACGTCGACGACGGCAGCCTAGAAATATGCGTTTAATGGAAATTGAATTGGTTAAAGGTAATAAAGGACTGGGTTTTAGTATTGCTGGTGGTATTGGCAATCAACATATACCGGGTGATAATGGTATTTATGTTACGAAAGTTATGGAAGGTGGTGCAGCTCAAGTTGATGGCCGTTTAGTTGTTGGTGATAAATTGGTAGCCGTACGAGATGCTGTGGTAAGCGAATTTTATTAGCAAATTCAACAATTTATACAACTTCTATTCGAAAGTATATAATTCGAAATTGAGACCTAGAAGTTTGAGAATTTGTAGAGGAATATTTGAGTCAAAATTCTACCGCTAAACTTATAAGAAAGTTTGCTCAAAAACACTTTCGACAATGTCACAATTTTGGGTCATTTTTAGTCGTTTTAAGTGGATAATTGATCGATCAAAAATTACTAAACTAATAGGAATTATCTTCCAGTTATATGTATCAAAATGAGCTGTATTAATTGAGCAGTTTTTGAAATATTTTAAGTATTTGTAGGACAACTCTCAAATAATATTTTAGCAAAAGTTGAACCCTGTAGCTAATCGGGAAATTAATCAAAAAGCAACTAAACAGGGAAAGATCCTCGTAAATTGTTTTTGTCGACTGTTGCATTATTTTTTGGATTGTACGAAAAATTACTTCTGTTCACTATTTTAAATTAGATAGAGGGAGCTGATTTACTGTAAATTAGTATTTATTGCTCTCGTTTTGCTAGCATAGAATATGGAAACAATAAAATCTTTGAGTGATTTTTAGTCGTTTTGAGTGTGTAGTTCGATAAAAATCTCGATTTTTGCCCAAAAAAGCGGCTTTCAATCGATTTCCCGATGAACTACAAGGTCCAACTGTTGCTCAAATCTTCGTAACTAACTCGATTTATCGTCATACTATACTTTTAAATAGTCCACCCGGTCTATAATCAAAAGAAATTTAATATAGCAACCCTATAACGATCTCAACTAACATAAATGAAATAACTTTCATTTTATGGTGTTTAATTAGTTTGAAGAGTTTTCCGGATGGAAAAATCTCTTCAAAACACCTGTGTGTATAATTTCACTAATAATAAAGATTGTAACACAAAATATCGAACATTATAAGTGTATGGTTTTAACGGTTTTAACCGCATCCAGGCGCTATAATCGCTACTACAGTCTATTTCGTTGTTTCGCTTTTCGATTTTCGACACTTGCCGTACGTTTTTTAAATTAAATTTGAGAATTTCCCAACAGTAAAACTCATCTCGCGCTTCATGGCGCTATATTTTTTTTCTCTCCTCCATTTCTCCAACAGAAGAGTGTTCTCTACTCCCGAACTTATTAAAGTTTTAAGTAACATGCTTCTCATTTTCTATGTTTTAAGTTCAACGTTCCATCTTGTTTTTGTCGTGTTGTTGTTCATATTTTATAATGATAAGAAGGGTAGTAATATGTATTATCATTTCTATTTCCATTTTAAAATTTGTTATTGTAGTAAAAAAATAAAAATTAAGGAAATGTGTGCAATTTTAGCGGGTTTGTTTTTTCTGTTTGCATTCATACAAAGTGAACGGAAATTTCATACAAAATGGCCATTTTATTTTTCTCCAGTGTTCCGTTAGGGGTTGTCGCTGGTTGTCTTTTCCTCTTTTTTTTCTTTTGGAGTATATCAACTTTGCTCTAGCAGAAATACGACGTATATTCAAACATTATTTCATTTAAATTGTTTCAAGGAGACGAATTTTAATTTTCTCATCTTTCCTTTTATGAAAGAAATCGCCCTCGAGTAATTTCGTTAATAATGTAATTTATATTGTGGCAGTCCTTTGAGGCAATGTTATCTTTAAAAATAATTAATATAATCAAGCAATTAGCTTTTGTTTGTCTTTTTTCGCCTCGCTTTTATCGTTTTCGTTGAAAATTCGTATATGAGCAATCGGCAAATTAACAAATTTCACTTTATTCTTTATGTTTTGTACAATTTCCAATTCGCCCTACTATCTAAATTGGAAAAGTTACAAGCCTTAAACGCATTTAATTTCTGTTTATCTTCAATATTTCGCGCATCTGCTAAATTATTTTTTAATTTTTGCTTTATGTTACACGTCGCTAGTAATAATTATGTAGTCTTTATTTAACCGTCGACAGGGTTTTAATGTAATTGTTTTTGTGTTCATTAGGGGTGATACCACCCGACAAATCATCATCCCTTTCATACAATTCGTCAAGTTGTAATAATTATAACAGTCAGACAAGATAAATGTTTTTAATATAATTTGGACAGCATATTGTCTAAATTAAATAATTTTGATGACGGTCCTTTTTATTTTTATTTGTTTTTAGAAAGGTGAAGTGAATTTGGAGAATGTCACACATGAAGATGCCGTTGCTACGCTCAAAACAACACAAGATAAGGTTGTTCTCGTCGTTGCTAAACCAGAGAGTGCCTTCAATGCTCCCGCTTCGGATACTTCCTATTCACCACAATTGTGTAAGTATTCAAAAATCATAGAAAATCACTCAAAAAAACGGCAACAGATATCGATTTTAAATGAGATTGGTAGACAATTCCCGTAAAATCCCAGATGAAATCGAACTGAAATTCAATCTACAGATATCATTGATGATAAGTATTAATGAACTCGATTTGATTGACTACTTCCCATATCGGATGTTCCTGACTTCTTAGATTTCAAATTTACAAATTGCAATATGTGATCTTTTGAAAAGTTTCTATAATTACTGAACGAATCATCTAAAATTGTAAGCTTTAACGACTCAAAAAGGCTCTCTTTTCGTGTCTGTGATGTCTTATCTTATACGAAAAAAAATCAAAAGACCGCAAACATGACGAAATTCAATAGAATTATTCGTAATTATTTGAAAAATCAATAAAATTCCTTACAGTAATGAAACGAATCGTGTGCTCAAAGGTAAAGCTGATTAAATTCTTTATGGATATATCCAAAATTTGTTCCTTGTTCGAAAAGTTATATTTTGAAATGTATAAATGGTTGCCTATCTCAATTATAAGTTTAAAAAATGATTTATTTATAAGAATTAGTGATATTTTTCTTAATTTATGGGTTAAAGGTATCGATTTCAATCACAACAAAATCGCCGTGTTCTCGTTTAGAGTTTCTCACAAATATTACCAACTATCGAATTACAACATTAATCCATTCTAGTGTAAATTGGTTAACCAGTAGTTTCTTAATAATTTTTAAAATTTGTCGATTTTTTTTGATAGAATATTGTTGTGTTTTTTTTTCTGTATGAAATTAGCGACGAAACAGCAAGGGCCGTATACGGATTCTGTCCATTCATCAAACCTCGCACTCCATCATCCTATATCAACATCAAGGGCTGTCAGTCAAGAAGATATATCTCGGTGAGTTTATCTATTTTTTCCACCCCATATCTTTATTAATACAGTGTATGTGGATTTCAATCAAAATCAAACTAAAATTATGAAAATAGAATGATTTAATTATGGATAATTTACATTTTTAACGAACTTGTTGTACTGAATTCATATGGAGATTCAGTTGATTTGTTGCAAATTATTGTTTTTAAACAAAATTCTATTTTCCAATGATACGTGATTAAGAGGTTCTCTATTTTTATTAATTAATATATTACTCACACATCCATTCATAAAAGTCGAAACGTACGCTAGTCGAATTTTAATTAATTAAAGTTCTATTGTTGACAAAAAAAACTTGTCTGTTGATTACACGCCCACCGTTCAGTCGTTGTTTTAATTATAAATGTGTGAATTCTATCAGTGGTTGTTTTATTCTATAAAAAATGATCAGGTAATTAGTTATTTTGTTATTGTTCTAATGATAAAACTCATTATTCTCTCGCCTTCATTAAATTATTATCTAATAATAAGTAACACGTGTTTAAATGTAATTATTAACACATTGTTAAAGTTACAACAATTTGTATTGTTAGTGTTGAAATATATTAAATGTTGAATTTCTAATTATAGCAAAAGTTCTATGAATTAATAGGGTAATAAGCAATTAAATTTTAGAAAACTAAAAGGCTTGTAACAATAGTTGGAAATTTTATAAAAGTCACTCTTCAAATTGAATTAAATTAGGTGGAAAGTCTTTCTCTCCATCATCTATTTGTAAGATTCGGTCTTAATCTTCGAGTAAAACTTGCGATTAAATAGTTTCAACTAGAATTAGCTTCTAGAGATTCAAATTGTACGAATACAAGTTGTTAGATTTTTCACACGTCGACTTGTAAATTTCAGTAAACAATTCAAATATTTATTCAGATTTATTGTTTTTGTTGTAGAATAGCAAAGAACGTATTTCTCAACTCGTTAGAATCAAAAAATATATATAAAATTGGCTACCGAAGGGTTAAAAATCGACAAAAATTGTTTAATAATCCCGGTAATCCCGACTTTTTATTTGAACAAGTGTGTATTTGATTTTTCCAATAGAATTTTTCTAATAAATATAGAATAGTATTTGGTTGACGTTTCAATCAATCGTTGAATGCAATGGAATTCAATAAAATTTATCAAATCAATCACGTATTGTTATGTACGATTCATATTAAAATTAACTTTATATCCAATCACCAATGCACCAACGTAATATTTACAGAGAAACAAAAATAATAAATTTTTAAATAAAACAAGATGGAATTGATTGTCAAGGATATTCTCGTATTATTATTAAAATTACATTTGTTCAATTAATTTAGATAAATTTGCAATTTTTCTATGCCATATTCCATTTTATTTGATGCCTATTCTGGCTGCAATTTTTTTCAAAAAAGGCTGTTGAACTGAAATTAATTCATACAATATTTTAGGGGTTTATAAAACGGTCCCTGGAGATCATTTTAGCAAAATTTGAACCTCATCAATGGCAATTTGGCAATTTTGATTGTTAAAACTGATAGTAAACTACAGTAAAGGAGCAGGAGGCGAAAGATTTAGCGTTTCAATGTTTCAGAATCAATTTCGATCTACAGTTTGTTTGATTATTTTCAAAGACTAAAGGGTAAATTCCTAAAATCTAAATCTTCCATTGAGTATTCAAAAATTTGAACAAAAACCTGTTGGAGGGTCCAACTTTTGCCAAAATGATCTTCAGTGACCCTTTCATAAATCCCGTCAAATAAACTACTTTTAGTTCAGTAGTCCTACAGGTATTTCGAGATTTTGGATCCCATCTAGAAACTTCGACAAACATTATTAATACACACAGTTTAAATCATTATTTAATCCTTGTCATTTTCTATTATACCACCAAAATGCGATTAATTATAATCTTGGTGGAAATTTTAGATAAATTCATAGTAAATTGAATAACGCACTATTTAAACGAACTTATAGATTATACAATTTTGTTTAAATTGAATTAATAATTGACTTTATAATAAACGTAACTAATTTATAACAGAAAATTTTAATAATCAATAGTTGGAATTTACGTTAAATTTAAAGACGTGCCAAAAACATTGAAGACTAAACTCGTAAAATTCTGTATTTAATTAAAACTTTTATAAGTGAATTTTATTATAAATAGGCGAAAATAAACCGAGGGCACGTCCTGTTACACGAAATTTCCAATTGAAATCCATCATTCGCGAAACACTTAATTTTCATAATTATATTGGAATTTTTTTAAAACGGAAATTGTTATCAATTAATTGGAAAACTCACGAAACTCGATAAACTACCAACCTTAAGAAAATCATTTACATTAGTGCGTTAACAGGTATTAAAACACTGATTTTATTGTCTTAACGCCGTTGTTATGGGAAAATAGTTAATATCCTCCTATCTAGTAAAACAATCGTTTTCACGACTATTTGATCGATTAATTCTATTCCTATTCGGCTTCTCTTCAATAATTAATTAAAGGTTGAATAAACTTGGAAATTGATCATCTTATCGTACTTTCTGTTTTAAGTAGATTTGTTCACTTCTATGGTATCCTACCGCATTCCTAATGCTTTTATTTGTCTGATTTAAAATTTACGTCTAACTAAAGTTTAAGAAAAATATTTTTAAAAAACACCATAATTTTAAGCTATTATTTATATTTGCTTTTATATTATAAGAAAATAATGGGTTTATGTAAAATAATGTAAATGAGAGATGATGGTGGTATTGTACAATAATTGAAGTTATTTTTCTTATAAGGTAGAAGAGAGGCGAAATATGAAATATTGAATCATTTACATATTTGTTATATAAGAAATAAAACGAAAACCATTAACGATAATCCTGCTTCTTGTTTATATTAAAACAACATTAAAGAAGTTTGAAATATTACCGATAAACAATACCAAACTTTCGTCAATTTATTCTCGATTTATTACAAGAATACTCGATTAGATATCGATTAATACAACGAATTTGGAATTAATTATCGAGACATAATAGAAATATGTCCGTTATGTTGACTAAACAGACAAAAATTCGTTAAACTACCATAAGGGGTGAACTATACCGGCATCAAGTTTTCAAACAATCGATTCGTTCGTGTTTTGACTTGAATTTCGTGCCTTATTTTCTGTTGGTATTAGTCAGAATTTCGTTTAAAACGAATCGTTCGTATATAACGAACGAACTTGTACTACTTTATAGAAGGTCGTCCAATAGGAAAACAGTATTACTATACGGATATTGTAAGCTATTTTACTATTAAAAACACAACTATACGATTACTGTATCGGTTTTGTTTGGCTAGTTAGGAGCTTTAATAGTGTTAATTGTGTAGTGTCCTAGTAAGTGTTAATTTGTTTTGAATAAATTCGCATAAATTCGACAAGAAAACATGAATAATTGTTGTAAATTCGTATAAAATCATCATTTAGAATTATTGAGTGAATTTACAAATAATTGGGTTATTAATTTAGAAAGTAAACTTATATAATCGCCGATTAAAATTGTTAATTTTGATGAAGCATGACCGATTTGTCATACAATTAGTTATATCATATCCTATCATTTTCATGATTTGGCGACTGAAATAATAATGATGATTACTTTTTCCACCCTTATAACCGAGTGATCAGTACAGATTCATTCGAATTAATCAAAAAAAATCGTCCTGATTCTAGACAATGTTAATTAGATTTTGCAATTAATCCAACTAATATTCAAAATGGCATTGTTGGTCTAATAAGGGTTTGTACACAATACATACACACCCTATTTAGATTCTAATGCAATTAAATTTATCGATCCTGTGATGGAGAAGGGTGTTGAAATTTTCTAATAATTTATTTTATTGGACATCATCGGGCCCTCTATTTATACGGATACTAAATACCAGTCTTAGAATTAATTTCGGCAACGTTTCATTGTGAAAGTGTTATAAATTATTGTAATTTCTGGTGGAAATTCTACAAATTAGGGTGGTTAGGGTGGAGAAATTTTTCGAATTACACCAAATATAACTGTTGATGAGCTCGGTTATAATACATGCTCAGTTGTCGTAAATTGATTCGTATTTTGTTAACGTATGAAGCAATCTACGGTTCTACGTGACCAAAACAGCCACACAAGTTGAAATAATTAAAAATTGTTAATAATTAGCAACGGAATAAAATTGGAAAGTAAATAATGACGAATTAAAACTGGATATTGTTGATATTGTTGTTTTGCCGGAAAATTGCGGTCGTTATTTAACACAATGATATCTTTAGAAAGTTTAAAATTTGGTAAAATCAAGCGAATAAATTAAAAAAAAAAAAAAATTGTTATCATCATTAAATCTGATTTTTGTTCGATCGTTAATTTTCCCGATACTTAAAATAAAATTTATTGAAACTTTCAAGAGAGAGAAAAACTCCAACTTGTTAGTTGACTATTTTTGGTAATTGGAAAGTTTTTGTTTTAGTTTTCTATGAATTTGTGTTGCAAGTTGTGTTTGTATTAATTTGGCCTGAAAATTATCGAACAAAACAAGGGGAATTAATTGGAATTGTGTTATTTTATGTTCGCTAATAAATAGGAAATTGATTGATTAATAATGGCCTCTAGGTAATCATAACATTTTACCAATTTCCCATTTGTTTTAAATTTGTATCTTTAACGATAATTTGCTCTACAAATTAATTTAGTGTAGGGCCGGTATTTGGTAAAATAACTAGAAAGTTACTGTGTAATTTTCTAAATTAACAGTTGAACAACTCAAATATCATTAAAATTTAAATTTCACGCTATTTTTCATTAATTGACTCCATTCTAAACACACAGATAAATATTCTTCTTGATTTTAATGGGTTTTTGATGGAATAAATATTGTAGTTTCTATACAATCTCCAACAGATCTAGGATAGTTATCTTCAAGGTAAATAAATTAAAGACAATAACGTTTGATGGATCGACAAAGAACAGGGCAATTGCCTTGAAAATTGGGACAATCGGGCTTAAATTATCGATAGTTCTACAAATTGAAATTTCTTTGGTGAATTTATAGCATATTGGTCATCGGCAATGGCCTCGTTATTTATGGGTTGATAAACGAATTTTATACCTTGAAATTTCAGTTCTTTAATTACAAATTAATAAACGAGATTAATATTCCAATTAGTCACCTTTTAACCGGATTTTTACCCAAAAACTCGACTCTAGATCCGCATAAATTGTTTGTTTGTCGTCCAATTCTAACTAACACTTGTTGCTACTTTAAATCCGCCTTATTGTTAAAATAATCCGGGACAGTTTGTGTAAATATGCAAAGAAATAGGCGTGTAATTCAAATTGACTGAACGACCTTCCGGTCATGTTCAATGCGAATTATGTAAATTTACTTTTCGAACGGTAGAGACACAAAAAACTGTACGTCACTTTAGTTTATCTTCAATACACAATAACCATCAGTAGTGTTATTGCTTCTAGCAAACAGTAATTATTCATGTTTTCGCTATTATTCCCAAAAGATGACTCATTTTATTTAACGATTACAACACGACAAGTGATGTTATAAACGAACTCAACGGTTTAATTTTGGTGTTAGCGATTTTTTTTAAAAAAGATTGTGTTGAAATGACGAAGAATAAACAACACAAGTTCCCATTGCGACGAACATTCGCCACTTTCAGTCGACGATTTAAGAACAAAGATAAGCTGAAAAGGTAATCATTTTATTGTTACGAGAATTTGCTTTTTCTGTGAAAATGAACAAGTTAAAAGGCGCTTAAATTTCTACATCTTCTCGTGTAATCCAATCGCATTGTCTTATTTAAATCATCATCCCTTTACGATTTCAAAAATAAAAATAAAAACACTAGAAAATAAGCGAAATTCCTGTGATATTACAAAATCCTTCATTTTTTTGTTGTTTCAATGATTTCAACATTTCAACGTTTTTTCTTGACGATAAAAACAAATTCTTTATGATATTCCAATGAATGTTAAATTCTTATCATTCCAAATTGACTCAATTTTGTAATTTGATAAAACTACGCCCCTTTTACTAGCCGTTAATGGCGTTTTATCAACAAAAATGACCTTTTAACTCCAACAATAATTCCGTTATTCCTATTTTTATAACAATCGAGCTAAATTTAGCTTTATTGCAGTGGTATTGTTTTATATTCCAATAGAGATTGGTTTTTAAACAGGTACGCTCTTAAATCCACAACAATATAAAAATAATTAAAAAAATGATGAGAGAATTTGAGGAAGAGCTTTGAATTCCGGTCGAGTCTGTTTGATTCCCGATTCAATCCGGTGATTTGTTTTTAAACACTTTGATCGCTGATTATCTTTTTTATTGTTAAATTCTACAATATCGTCGATTCTTCTTGTAATTGTTGTTATTATTTTGTAGAGAAGTGCGCACTGTGATACTGCAAAAGGGCAATTCCGGTTTGGGTTTTAATATTGTCGGCGGTGAAGACGGCGAAGGTATCTTCATATCGTTCATCTTAGCCGGTGGTCCGGCTGATTTAAGTGGTGAATTACGTCGTGGCGATCAAATTTTAAGCGTCAATGGTATTAATTTAAGAAGTGCAACACATGAAGAAGCCGCTCAAGCCCTTAAGGTAGAGTTTGTTCTATTAAAAATTGTAGATCGATTTAAAAAATAATGTTAATGAATAGGGCACAAGCCAAACTGTTACAATTGTAGTCCAATATAGACCAGAAGAGTATAATCGTTTTGAAGCGAAAATCCATGACTTGAAACAACAAATTTCACATCCTGTAACCGGTGGTACTTTGTTGAGAACATCACAGAAACGCTCTCTTTACGTCAGGTTTGTTCGTTGTATGTTTTTTTATTTGTGGTTATATTTGAATATTCTTTTATAGAGCACTATTCGATTATGATCCGGTAAAGGATGATGGTTTACCGAGTCGAGGATTAGCCTTCCATTATGGTGATATTCTGCATGTTACAAATGCTAGTGACGATGAATGGTGGCAAGCTAGACGTGTACTTAATACAGGCGATGAACAGGGTATGGGTATTGTACCATCGAAACGACGTTGGGAACGCAAACAACGTGCTAGAGATAGATCTGTTAAATTCCAGGGACATATGCCCAATATCCTCGAAAAGGTAATAATACTACTACTGCTTGTTTTTGGCCAAAGTAGGATTCTCTAGGGCAATTTTTCACCACTAAAAGTGTTAAGAGGGTGTAATATATTCGTAAAATTTAGATTTCTAAAGTTTACTCTTCAGTTGAAATATCACAATCATTCGCCTCCCTGCTCATTTACAGCAACCTTAGAAGTAGAGAGGCGAGTGCCTAGTCACGTTTTATTTTTCCCACGATCGCCGCCTTTTTTCGAAATACAGAAGCGGAACAACAAAACCATTTCATGCGAATCCTCAAGTTTTGTACAACTTATCGATGAGGCTTTTGAGTCATTTTTTGGCAAACTTTTCGAGGAGCTCGAGTTCCAAATTTAATAAAATAATCTTCAGGCCGCACTCAAATCCCTCAGATATTTTTTTTAGTCCAACACCTGTGTCAAATCGGTTATAATTTAAATAATCTCATTGTCAAACAAGATTTCCAATGTCGAATTATGTTCACCTACAAGTTTTGTTGATTTTTAATCGATTTTGTAATGAAGGTGACAATATGACCGTGGTTTTTTTTTTACAGCAATCAACTTTAGATAGAAAAAAGAAGAATTTCTCATTTAGCAGAAAGTTTCCATTCATGAAAAGTAAAGACGATAAATCGGAAGATGGATCAGATCAAGAACGTAAGTCTTATTATTATTCGTTTATAGATTCGTCAATAAAACCTTTATTTGTATTTATTTAAAAATTGGTCCTCAATTTTTGTTTGTTTTATTATTTGTTTATGTTTTTTTGTTACCTTTAGACTCTCCTTCTGCCACTCCTAATTCTGCTCATGATAACGAACGCAATCCTTCATGTAAGTATTAATTAACTCTAATGTTGACAATAAATTGGGTGTGTGTGATCCAATTTCGTTGTGTTTTGTTAATTTCGAATTGTTTATCATTTTTTTATTGGTTGATTATGTTAATTTTTCTTATTTATTTTACAGCATTCATGTTGTGCTACACCCAAGAGGATGCCAATACTGAAGGTACAGTATTTGTGAATTATTTACTCTCCACCACAAATACACACTTGTACAAACTTATAGTTTTGTTGTTTTTGTTTTACTATAATTATATGTTTAAAAAAAAATACAAAAAATGCATTGTCGTTTTGGTTTTACTATATAAATTTTCTTTTTTGGCTTCTTTCTGTGTTTCATAGTACAGGTGAAATATTATATCGGGTTGAACTGCCTTACATGGAAGAGATCACGTTAATTTATCTGGAGAATAATGATTTAAATGACGAATATAGTAAGTGTTTGTGTTGTGAAACTGCATGGTGAAATCTGCAGAACAATCGAATTTTTCTAAAAAAAAAAAACAATTCAAATTGATTAAACGACCCTTGCACTAATCCAGCGTGTTCCGATATCATTTGATTCCAATAAGAAAATCATCACAATCACACACTTTCATCGTATCCAGCTTTAACATGACCAAAAATTGGGAATTGTTCGAAATTTCGTTATAGATTGATTGATTAACAAAAATTGGAAAATATTGTGACGCGTTTAATCGAAATTGCGGTTACGTTATCGCTAATTTTCGCGTATTTTAAGAAGATTGCGGCCAAATCTACGATTCTCAATTCAATTCAATTCAATTAGAAAAAAATGCATATTGTGATGAATCCCCATTTGTCGTCACATTATTCTCCAAGCTTCCGCTGAATTTTCCCAATTGTAGGAATGTTTGCATTTTATACAAAAAAAAAATCAATAAAACAAACATTAATTAGCCTCTAAGACTAGAAACATTCTGCATTAACAAATAATAGAGTTTAGCCGTTTCGTTTTTGTATACGTAAGTAGCTGAGTTTACTGTTTTCTTTTCATTTGTGTTAATTTTAATTTGCCAATTTGCAATTTGTTTTCAATTAATTCTAATTAGTTCATTGATTAAACAATGTTCTCCTCTAGTTTTTTTGTTTCTATCAGATTTAAAAAGACAGTTTTAATAAGTGTTTCAGCTTTGTTTTTAGGTAACTCCATGAATGTTTGCAATTTTATTTCACATTTAGTTTTAAATGGAATGGTAGATGATTTTCTTGGTTGCTCTACATTTGTTTATTTTTTAATTAAATTACCACTACAAATTTACCTTTTACAAATTTTTACAGATTATCAAGATTTTTATGATTAATTGAACGAATTTAAACCCTATTTTTGCTTTAATTCCGATAGTTTTTGGCGATTTAAATTGCTCGATTTTTGATGAATCTCTCTCTTTATTTACAGGCAATGAAGAGAATGTTTTATCTTATGAGCCAGTTCAACAAATGCAAATTAATTATACACGACCGGTGATAATTTTGGGTCCTCTTAAAGATCGTATTAACGATGATCTCATTTCGGAATTTCCAGAAAAATTCGGCAGCTGTGTACCACGTAAGAAATATCCTTTATTTTCGATATTCTGAAATTTTACAAATATTGATTTGATTCTTTAGATACAACACGACCAAAACGCGAATATGAAGTTGATGGTAGGGACTACCATTTCGTTGCATCAAGGGAACAAATGGAGAAAGATATTCAGAATCATTTATTCATCGAAGCTGGACAATATAATGATAACTTATATGGAACATCGGTTGCTTCAGTACGTGAAGTAGCCGAAAAGGGCAAACATTGTATACTTGATGTTAGTGGGAATGCTATCAAACGATTACAAGTAGCACAACTATTCCCAATTGCTATATTCATCAAACCGAAATCGGTCGAATCAATCATGTAAGTCTAATCGATTATCAGGACAGGGCGGATAAACGAAAATTTCAAGGGGTCACTTTAACGATCGATATCACGCTGGTTTTTGGAAATATCGCTAAAATTAACACAGATTTAGAAAGAGCATTTCAAGCTCTATTTAGGGACGTTTTTATTTTAAAAAATCCTATTTAGTTTGAGTTATAGAGGTATTATTATCAAATTTCTAATTGTAAATTGCAGGGAGATGAATAAACGGATGACGGAAGAACAGGCTAAGAAAACCTACGAACGCGCCCTCAAAATGGAGCAAGAATTCGGCGAATATTTCACAGGTATCCCTACAAATATCAATTATTTTGTTTATAATAAAATCGATTTTGTGTAGCCGTGGTGCAAGGCGATACGCCCGAGGAGATTTACAATCAAGTTAAAGAAGTGATCCGCGAACAATCCGGCCCGACAATCTGGGTACCAACTAAAGAAAAACTGTGACAATCGGCTCCGACAGTGTGGACGGTACCGATGAGTTCCCGTCTCCACTGAGCTTCTATTTTCAAAATTATAAAATTAGCTATAGGAGTGAATTTAAATGAAAAAAAAAAAAGAATTAATCAATTGTTATGTGCGGTGCCTCCTGTCTGCGTGCTTACATAATTACAAAAAATTGTAAAAGGCTCATTTAAATTTGAATTTTTCCGTTTCTAGTGTGGATTAGTAGGAATACCACACCCTCATATAATTAATGAAAATTAATAAATTTTATGATAAAAAGAAATTAGTGTCCGGTGCGAGACAGCCGAGCTTGTATAGATGTGGAACAATTTCCGAGCCCTACGATTTTATTTCTCTAATTGTTTTATTAATTTCGTAAATGTGAGCGAGTTGAGGGGTGAATTATCGATGATTGTAATCGATTGCACTTGTGTTACTTAAAAATATAATTGAGAAACAAATATATAATAGTCAAATCTTGATGAGAATAAAAGAATCGTTTATATATATAAATATTATTAATTAATGAATTATTAGCCAATTGTTATTTCAGATTTTTAGGTAGTTTTATCAATGTTTCTTTTTTTTTTGTAGTGTATGTATATCTAACGGTTTCCCCTGCCAATAATTTACAAAAATAACTTGTATATACACACATACACGACACAAACACAACAAAATCTATGTGTTAGTAACAGGAAGCTGTTATTGTTATTTGAAAACAAGTTGTGACCTAACTTATTTGAGTTAATAAAACAAATTTTACTAAAATTGGTCGATTATTCGCCCTATTCTATCGGGTGGGTTAATGGAAAAAGCGATTTGGGTTTGATATTTTATTGTTGTAAAATATTTTTAATAACATCATTATTATGCGATCTACATCTACAATAAATTTAGATTCAATATATCTATATTGCTCTCTTGATGTTCCTGTTTTTCTTGTATATTTTTATATTCAACAGACAACATAACGTTAAATTCGAAATACGATTGATTAGGTTTGTTCCTAGAATTTGTTTGGATAAATAGAGTCAACAATCATAAGTATTTGTGTAGTTTCAATAAAGCAACAATCAATCTATCAGGTATCAAAACATTGGTTTTAACGTATCGATAGCAATTACAATTATCATAAGTTTTGAATAGGCAGCAGGACTTACCCAAGCGTGTTAAATTCACGAAATTGCTTAGTAAATCCAACTATAATTTTGTATTAGAGGGTTTTACACTAATTTTACACTCTAAATTCCAACGGAAATCGATAAAAAAACTAAAATTAAAGTGGTTAAATTGTCAAAATCATCCACATCTCCGATAGACTTTGTTAGAAAATCAACAAGTAGCTCAAATGATATGCTGATTTCAACACAAATTCAACAATTTGAATTACACGCTTTTGATCGATTTTAATCGATTATAAAGCGTGTAATTTAATTTCTCATAACGAGAGGAATGTCACAAATATTAGAAATATAATGATCGATTGCCCACATTCTATTATGATTTAGAACGAAATTGAAGGCATCATTGAATCGAATCAAGGCATCAAAACTACCCTCGCTTTATAATTTCCGATTAAATCAATCTATTATTGTTAGTTTATCATCTTTATTACTAATATTGTGGAAAAATATAGATTTTTTTGTTTTGTTAATTGATGATTTCGGTATCGGGAATTAGATTTGGTGGCAATTGCAGGCAGCGATCGTTCTAATTTAATAACAACGATACAAGTTGGCACAGCACAACTTAGCACTATAATAATGTTTAAAAATATATTGCAAAACTTATCACTTTAGGGATGAATACTAGTAAGTTCGACTTAATCTCGAATTAGTGACGATTATGTCGGCGCCCCCGGATGGAAATATCGCAGCCCATTTATCTAAAAACCAACAAAATTCAACCTTTATTATTATTACTATTGGAATATTTACGGTCATATCGTATTCGGTGATAAAAGCCGGTATTTCGAGTTGATCTGGTGACATAACGGCGTACAAATATTCAACGCCCGGTAAACTGTGGACTTTCTGTTTGATGGCCGGTGCCATGAATGTGGTGAACCACCAGGTCATCATTTTCGTCCAGAATGTCGGGTGGACAACGTAGAAAGCTTTCAAATTCTTTTTGTATTTGTACGGCAGAACGTTGTAGACTTCTCTTAGCCAGGAGAATGATGGGTAATTACTGCTCGATGTTAGGGTGTGGAAATAGGCTATAACGTAATCGCCTTTAACGATTGGATCTAATAATGTTATCAAATATAACAAAGCCTGGAAAATCAACGATTTTTATTGAATTATTGTAAATATGCATTATCGATTTCGTATAAAACATTCATCAGTATTGTTTAATGGAAGCATTCAATATTACTGTCTCGCATTGTCCATTACGACAAAGCAATCCTAAAACGATAAGCGGACAAGAATAAAAAAACCCCCAACATACTCCAACTGATAATTTTCTATTGTACAATATTTGATAAATGTTGGCAACTTTAATAAAAGTCGAGTTTAAAACAACTCACCTTATCTAAATTGATTTTATTGAATGGAAACCATTTGCCAATAAAAACGACAACAGGCCGGCCCAATCTATCGACACCACTTTGGTACAAACAGCCAATACCGGACACTTCGGTCAGATCCTCGGTTTTGGCACGTCTCAGGAGCCGTTCATATCTGTCGATTCAAAGCCCCAATAAATCGATTAGTGATTCGTTTAGTCCCCCGTAAAATAACAAAACTGAAAGCCCAATTCGGTACAAATTTCAAATTAATTTAATCACTCGAGGAACGACCGGTTCTTCGATATTTTCGCATAGTGAAAGTGTACTTGAAACAAACAATAGTATAAAATTACCTCGTTTATAATGAAAGAATCAGTCCGTTTAAAGGACAACAAGAGCAATATAAATTTGCTTGTCTAAATTTAATTATATTGATTATCCTTGATATTTTTTATTAACTCGTAGAAAATAGAAACGTTATATTGAAAAATTACTCCTCTATTTATAGGAGTAATTTGAAACTTGCCAAAAACAGGAGTTTCCATCTTGTTGTAATCGAAATGATTGCGGAAAATTACGAAATTATTTTGCATAAATCCCACAATAACAACAGAATGGGAAAAACAAGATTATTTATGCTTGGCTAATTGTAGAAGAAATCCGGATTCAATGTTGTTTAAATTTAGAACATTCTGCTCTATTTACGGAATCCAATTTTTGGGGCTTTCTTAAGGAAAATCGTACATACCGATCCTCGTCGATTTCCACGGAAGTCCAGCCGAGAAAATTCGTAACGCTCGTTAAAACAGATGGTTGTTGGCTATCAACAATCATTTCGTCTTCAATTCAATTCGAAAACGAACGATTCAAATCGATGGAACATCTTCACTAAACTGTTGATTGTGAATGACTGATTTCATGCAATGTGAATCAGCGAAGTCCAACTTTATATACACGGCATTAAACGAACACGCGCACTATTTGTGATGCTACGATTCTACAATCTCTCGGAAAATATTTGATTTTTCGCTAATTTATTTTCCATTATTTCATCTAATTAAACGAACATTTAAAAATAAAAAAAAAAGCTACAAATTGTGGTGCAATAAAAAACGAAAACAGTATTATATCGTAAAATAATTGACTAAAATTCACAGATTTAATTTAAACTAGTGCTAATTATCGAGATTATTATAAGAACGATTATCTTGAAAATCCGCAAGATTTCAACGGCGTCAGAACCAGCCGTTTTGGATTAATTTTTAATTACAACAACTGTTCGAATCGATCGGTAAAAATTGACATTAAACAACGTACAGTTTAATTAAAACCACTTAACCATAAAAACCCATCAATAACTAAACGAATTGTAAAAATGATCGTAGGTGCAATTTAGAGGAAATACAATTCGAAATTGACGCGTTTTCTTGGAAAAATCCTATTCCCCGATGTAGACGCGAAACCGTGTAGAGTAAATGCCACCGAATCGACTTGTATTGTAAGAAAATAAAAGGAAACACCCACATATTTACAGCGTTGCCCCATTATGAGTCTAATAATAGCGTAAAATATCGCGTTAAACTTTATTTAATATCAATAATTCAATATTGGCGTTATTTCAGTTGTAATCGTGAATTATTTTGTGTCTCAATATCGACAACTAGACAGCTTTGATACCACCGTATCGCTTGCGGAAAAGCTCTGTTCTTGTTGTTATTGTGATTGAAACACAATGAAATTTCATTAGAGAATTTCCAAACATATAAAATCAAATTGTGGCCTCCCTTCATATATTTCCCCCAGTTAAAAGCCTAACTAATGCACAAAGACAACAATAATCGAATTATAAATATCGATTTTCCCCTTTGATGGGTGAATTTAAACGGAAAATTAGTTAATCTTACCTAGTTTTCAATAGCCAAACGTAAAAGGCACGCTTAAAGGCCGCATTATCTGTAGATTTGTTGATTTTGGAGTGCCGTTCGCGCATTATTTGCGCCGTTTTCGAACGCAACATTACCGATTATTCGTAATGAAACATCATCGATGGTCGATAAGAAAAGACTGATTCGTACAACAATAAAGCAGGTTTTCAATCAAAAATTAATGTAACGCTTTCGTACAATTATCCACCGATCGATATAATTGTATATCAATCTAAGTTACTAGGTCTTTGTGACATTAAATAATAATCAATGATACTCGACAACTAAAAAAGAACACGGGGGAAATTACGCTACAAATAGATATTTGTTGGAAATTATGAGAGTTCGTGAATTATTAACGGAAAACTTCGATTTTTCCGCCAACTTACCGTTCTTGGTGTTGGATTTCTTTCACCATAATATCGGCTAGAGGATCGTTGAATGGCCGGTCGCCCAATAGACGTTGTTGGTCTAAATCGCCTTGTAGTTGACTGAAGGCATGTTCGCCGACGTTTATTGACGTCTCCAGTTGGGAAGATAGGTCGATTGATTCTTCATCGGCTATAATTTCAAAAAAAAACAACAATTATAATTAAGAAAGAAACGACAAATACACTTACAGGAGAATTCGTACGATTCATTGATCATTGCGACAACATTTTTGTATTAATTATAAAAACATAAAATAACAATTTTGTTAATAATACAGTGTTATCTTTATAATTAGTAAACAAATCTTATGGATTATATTTGAGTTTTCTAGGAAATTATTTTGATATAGTTGACGTTAATATTAAAATTAAATATCAGACTACTATAAATATAGCTTGCGTAGATTTATTGGCGTTTCTATTAGACAAAAATCGACTTAAATGATAAACGTTTTGATTGGGTGTATTGAATTTTCATGAATTTTCCTTCGATTTGAACAGTGCGTGGACGTAAATTTCCTACAAATCTGCAATCAAGAATGACTTCAGGTAAATTACAATAAAAATTCATTACAATTGAACTAATTTTGAGAATAATCGTAAAATACGAACATTGATAAGGCCTGTTTTCCTCAAATATTGCCCCAAACTTGACATATTATTATCGAAAAGAAAGGTGGTACTCTTTTGACAATTACTCCCTTATCTCAATAATAAAAATTGAAATACAGGTACAAAAGTATCAGAATCTAAGTTGAATCTATAAGAAAATCGATGGTCTATCGAATAGAATCGAAATTCAATAAAAATAAAAGCCTCTTTTCCTCAAATATGGCTTCAAACTTATATTATTATCTAATAATTACTGTTTAGATTTGGGGTTAATTTTGATGATAAAAATTGGAAGAAAAAACAAAACAGTGATAGAATCTAGGAAATTAGGTAAAAATAAAACCTTCTTAGTCTCAAATACGGCTGCAAAGTTGCTAATTTGTCGAAAATAAAGGTAAAATTATTTTAACAATTACTCCCAAATATGGGGGCTATTTTGGTAATAAAAATTAAGATACAATCATTAAAGTGGTAGAATCTAGATTGAAACTAAGAGAAAATCAATGGTCTATCAATTTAAAGTCGAGATTAGATAAAAAAGGCCTGTTTTTCTCGAATATGGCTTCAGTTATTATATTGTCGAGAAATTATAATTACGCCCTAATCTTGGGGTTAATTTGGATTATAAAAATTGAAATACAGGCACGAAAATGCTAAAATATCAAAAACTAAGAGGTTTATCAATATAGAATCGAAATTGTAAGAAAATAAAGGCCTTGTCAAAAAGAAAGGAGAATTCTTTTAACAATTACCCCTAATATGGGGGCTATTTTCGATAATAAAAGGGGTCGAATCTAGGCTGAATTGAAGCAAATCAATGGTCTATTAATATCGAATCGAAATTATATAAAAACCGACTACAATTTCAAATTCAATTAATCTACCCTCAAAATAGAACAACTCAATAATTTGTAAATAGTAGCGATCATTGAACTAGTAAAAAGTTTTCGATTTTAAACAAAACTACAATTATCGGTGATCATTCTTACCATGTAGAGTATGTTGAGGATTGCTGATAATGCGAATTTGTCGATCCGGCTGTATTGGTTCACCAATCGGCCCACCGATATCATTCGGCAATTGCCACCTAGCCGAATCCTCTTCTAATTTCGAACGTGGAAAATATAACGGTAACAACACATCATAAATACCCATATCTGTATTATCAACGGTGAATATAATTGTATCGAAACTGCTGCCGTATTGTTCTAGAAATCTTCGTACAGTACCTGATAAGAAAAACGGAAAACAACTCGTCAAATCGGCAATAGACGATTGATATTTTTATTACAATGTTTGTATTATTATGTAAACATCATAGGTGTGCTATAACAGGATTGGTTATAACCTTGGTGTTTAGATGGTTTCATAAATTAATTGAATAATAATTTAGTAATATGAAATGATCCTTACGTAGAGCGATATGGGCACCCTCGTCCGGCGGATAATTCCTTTTAACTGAATTAATAACACATAAAGCCACCGAATGTAAGCCCATTTCTTTCGCCTTCTGCAACACATTCCGATAGCACATATGCAACGTATTCTCGGATGCTGTTACATATTTTATATTGTATTTTGGACCAACTGTATGGATGATAAATCGAGCTGGTAGATTATGGCCTTGCGTTATCCGCACATCTCCAGTTCGACATTCTACAATTGAACAATTTTATCAAATTAATTGAAACGATAATTGAATTAACAACCTTTTATATCTAAATTGATTTCTTCTTTCAATTCAGAACCGGCCCGTTGGAATATCCGGTCGCTTATCGGATTACTATCGTTCATTGATTCATTGGTCGTATTGACTATTGCATCTACTTGTAACGTCGAAATATCACCTGACCTGCAAATTAATTTTTCATTGAAACAACAGGGAAAAAAAACAACTAACATGGCTTATTTTCGAGACGATAATTCTAGCCATTCTAGCACGAATTATTTAATTGGAAGAAAATTACCATAGTATGATTTTATGGTTGAGTTCTGGATTGTACGGGAATGGTGATGTTGTATATTTCGGTGCACCACTGGCACTATAATCAGTCAAATAATGGGCTGGGGCAATTTCGCTCCAACGTTTCAAATCGGCCGGCAGGACCACATCGGATGCCACCCCTAAGGGTTCCTGGTTCATTATGATCCGCATCAAGGTTAGCTGGAACATTTAAAATTGATTAGAATTCATCTATAAATCAACAATTCTTATAAATTGTGATATTTAAATGTCAACGATAATGATGGCGAGTCAGTGGAGCGAACGGAGAGACCTTTAGAACAAAGGGCGTAGAAATTATTTTATAACAAACAGTCATATTTATTGTTGGAAAACTTTAAAAACGTGTATTAAAGGTGGGGAAAATTATGAGTAATCTATTGATAATAATAATCGCAACTTATAGCGCATAATTCGCAAAAAAATGTGCCATTTTAACACGTTTTATTGGTAAATTCTATAAATTTGTAGTATTTTTGTTGATTTGGATTCAATTATAAAAATGAAAGCATACAGACTGAATTATGAGCAATTCGACTGGACCATCAGCTAATCACTAAATTTCTTGGTATTGATTCAACATTCCCCATAAATCGACGTGAATACAATTAATTCGCATTTATATCGAACGGAAGACTTAATAAACGTCGTTTTATTTTAAAACGATTCTTATCACCCTACTAACAATTGTTTTCAATTCAGTTTATCAATTAGTTGTTGTTAAACGATTATTGCTGTCATAAAACTGATGTAAATTTGCGATAATTGCGCCAATTATCGGAATAATTATTGAAAATTGAGAAATATTTGTTTGCAACTGGATCGGCGCATCCACCAAAATTACCGACACCAATAAAATCGAAATTATGCCGAATTGTCGAGTCGGAAGACAACAGTAGAAAGTAATCGAATTTTGATGAATTCTCTAATACTTTTCCGCCTAAACACAATTTGTATCGAATAGAATAATGAGTGTACTTGACCTAATTTTAGTGCACTAGAATCCGATCCAGATTTCAAGATACTCCAACAGGATCAAGTTGAATGGAATATCGATTGACGATGGAAAAATAGACAACTATACAAGTAAAATACGCTAATTATCGCTAGAATTATCGTATTTACAATTCAATTGAGAAAAATCGAAAAAATACTGATTAAGATGGTGACCTACACGACCTGTACAAGTAAATATTAGATAGTCGGTTATTTTGAATCTTTAAGACCATTCAACTGGACAACAATAAAAATCGTAAATAAAAGGCGAAAATGAGGCGTTCTCATTCACTGCATCTTGATTGAATGGGTTGTTTAATAGAAATGGAGATTCTGTTGGGGTTTTTGAACTGGAATCGGGTCATAGGACACGGGTTTTCCGAATTTCCATCAATGACGTCGGCGAAAACAGTGACGTCAATCGAAAAATAGAATTAAATCAAGACATACACGTTCATAGATATGGCGATGAATAAGTAAATAACAAGATTATTTGTGGAATTCGTAAACTGTTTACAAAGTTTTTCAAACGAAGCCCCCTTGATGGTTGTTGAACATAGATTGTGGCAGAAATTTGATAACAGAATATTGTTAAATTGTTTCAAAACTTGACCTTTTTGCTTAGATATTTTACAATCTATAGCGTAATTTATAGTAATTTACGATTTTTCTCTACAAAATCGCAGAGTTTAATTGTTTTCTAATAATCAGAGGTCGACTGGTTTTTTTCAATAAATCAAATTCTTAACACGTTTCGCAATTCATTACAAATTCTTGTTTTCGCATCAGGCAAATCCAAATCCGCCTATTTACTAACGATTCAATTGAAATCCGACATCAAATAGACCCCCGACTAGTCCAAAATAGTCGAATATTCTTATCTAATTTGACAAGATTAACTCAAAAACTACATTTATTGGGCAATGCTAATTGAACAAATCTAAAAATATCCGGGATTCTTCAGAATTGGTTCAACAACAACCGGCAGAATCCACGTCGAATTCACCTGAAATCTGACCACGATTATCATCGATTTGTGTTTGATTTCCGATAAGATCTACTTGTCAAATTGTTAGCAGGATTGAACAAATCAACATGGATATATTCGATGAATATCTCACAGCACAAACAACCAAAATAGAACATTATTAATAACCACAATACGTTAATAATTACTGTAAAAATTAGGGGGCTTTAATCGAGTTTTTCAGGGGGAAATACGTACGGTTGATTGACATTTCGAATGTAAAATTTGTCAAAAATTATGATTCATACAGAACAACAAAATCCGGAAAACAATTAAACAAAGACAAATTTTTCAACAACGGACAAGGTCGATGAATATAAATTTGTTGATGAAACACCGTCATGATGATTATCTTCATCCTCCACACTAATCGAATACAATTCTAATAATTAAAGCTAAAATTCTGCAACTAACCTGTCTCTGATGACTTCTAATTGGAATTTCACAGTTTTCATACAGAATTCATTCGATACTATTTCCTAGATAAAAACACACCTAGACCACAAACTTATCGTAAGATAAAGTACAGGATGACGTTTCAGGAGAGATGTAGTGGTAGGGAAAAAAACAGTGTAGCTGCAACAGTATAGAAACACTAAAAGAGAAGCTGAGAGGGTTTACTACGATACAATATCGTGCGCAACGACAACAAAATCCTGTAATAAACTCCATTCAATCGGGAAGATCGCACAGTTACCGTTTTCCTAGCCAGTAATCGGGTCGTTCGATGCTGCCATCTGGAAATCGAGCCGCCAGACCTGTCGGATAGATGGCGATCCAAGCTCGAATCGGTCTGATCGGATCGAGATTGGATTGGATCGCGATTATCAGTCTTTGGAACATCTCAGATCAGATTGTATTGAAAATGTAATCGATTTCTAGACATTTATCATTTGAAAGTCCCACTCGTGTTTCCTTGAAGTGAATCTTCCGCCTTTCTATCGGAAATTGTCGGATTTTGTTGTTATTTTTGGATTTCCATCGGAGACGTCCCGGTCGAGGGGTGGTTGTTGATGTGGCCCGGCTAGCTCAGTCGGTAGAGCATGAGACTCTTAATCTCAGGGTCGTGGGTTCGAGCCCCACGTTGGGCGCTAATCGTTTTTATAACAATCATAGAAATTTCGATTTGATTGTTGTGACGGAATTATAGGAGAAGACTGTTGTTGTATTGTCTGCAGATGGTGTCCATTTCTTTGCCTTTTTGGTGGACATTTCAAGGCTTTAGCATTTCCTTTTCGTTTTCCTTTTCAAGTATTAACATCTGTTCGGTGAATTATAATAAAAATTGTATTAAATTGTCGTTATTATTAGATTAGAAATACAATTCTGGTATGTTATACAAGATTTAATTGTTTATTAATATTGATTGACCGGTGTAATTATCTGGTTTGGGTGAGTGTCCAAACACACCTGGTATAGTTGAAGAGTTTCTTCTGGTGAGAGGTGGTCGTTTGTAGTGATAGCTGTCAGGGCCGCCGGGTGGCCGAGGTGAACTGCCTTTAACAAGTGTCTCTAGGTGCGTCTTTTGCTGACATTTAGCGCCACTTGACGATGGTAGCACCTCTAATTGCCAGCCTTTTTCACAATAATCAACAAAAACTTCCTCAATTTTAATCTGCAAACAATGTACAGTTGTACAAAAATGATAAAATACCTGCAGCTAGCCTATCCAAGTCCCGTATTTTTTATAATCTACCTGTCGGTTAACACTTCCTGGATTTTTTCGATAGTTACAAATCTTTGTGACACGTGCAATTTTGCATACAAATCGGACCTTGATCTTCAAGTTGTTTAATTATTTATTTTAGAAAAAATTACACAAATTTCTTGCACAAACAAATCCGTAAATTTCCCCATTTATTCTATTTGATTTTCGAATAATACAATTACTAGCTGTTTATTTGCGTTCGCAACTGCAATTAGTTCGAGTAATACTAAGAAAAATCAATTAAACAATGTAAACAAAAGTTTTGTTCGAAAAAAACCGGAATAAACATTGAAAAAATTGCGTTTTTTATTAAAATTATTGTTACATAATCAACAACAAATCGTCCTACAACTGGTGATTTCATCCGAATCGACGTACTAACCCAGTTTGGAGCCGAAAGAAACAGAGCTGAATCTTCGAAAAGAACAGATGTTTGTATCGATGCAGCTGCAAAATTGGCTGGTTTGTCTCCTTCGTTTTCTCTCCACTCTTGGTTATTTTGTATTCAAACAGATGCAACATCCTGTCCGGTTCTATTCGACGAACAAACAAAACGAAACCAGGTAAAAATTATTAATACAGTTGGATTTGTTCAAGGTTACTATCATCAAAATGGCCTTGAACTTTTGTTGGTATACTGTTCGAAAAAGGTGTGGTTTCGCATTATTTATTATGTGGAACATTTGTTGTTTATATTTCCACTCGATTTTTACATAACAATAATAAGAAGATGAATTGTTTACTAAAATGTTTACAAACACTACGAGATGAAATCAAACCTTGGGCAATTAAAGGGCTCTTATAACCGGCTAATATGAAACATGGCACAGCAACAATGCTGTTTCTCTATTTACTCAATGATCATCAATCAAAAACAGTTTTCTAAGAACCAAGAACAACAGAAAAATTACTGTAATAATTATCGTTGATTACGTGTCAAGTCTTTGTTTTGATTCACGAAACGCTGGGTTTTCCCCTCATTTTTGTTCTATCTCGAATTCTTGGGTTTGAGAGCCTCTTCAACTCGATATAATCGTCTTCTTCTACAGATTTCTTCAATTATCTGGTCGTTAAGTGAACTTCTATTCCTCCGTCTTCTTCTTCTTCTTCTACGACTAACCGGTTTTTGCTTTGATAAATTACAATCAGCTATACTAGAAATTTTATTTTTATCTTCTTTCTATAGACTTGTAAATACAGAGACGCATCTAGAGCTGGATGAGCCTGCGGCTACCATGCATAATAATGGGTGGTAATCGAGCGATCACGGCTTTCTTCAATTGAAAAAATCGAGGTTTAATTGCTGAATTGTCTCATTTTGAGCCCTCAGAAACGTTTGGCATTAAAGCCCAAAATTTGAAGATTTTAGTAGAAAATTTCGTTTTATTTTGAAAATATTCAAGCATAGTAATAATCAAAATTTGAAAGAAGTTGTAATCGGTATAATTTCGAAAAATTACAAGGTTAATTCGAAATTGCAAGATTCTAATGCCAAATTTTACTTTACTTATAGAAACATTGCATCATTCTAGATTGTCATGGTCAAAATTTGAAAAAGAGCACTATTATTTTACATTTCAATACAATTTAATAGTTTTAGCACTCAAGAATCGTGTGATAAACCTTTTTCACAGATAGTGCCGTTCTGAGGCATCGCCTGAGTTATCTGAGCTCTCGACAGACTTCTACTCCGGTTATTCTATAAAGTCAAGCCATTGAATCTCTTTCAAGCGAGTATATTTGTTCAAATCAAATATAATGAGAGTTAAATTGTTGAATTCTGTTTGATAGAGCCTTTATCTTCGATTTGACCTCCTGAAGTCTCTCTATTTATCCGTTTTTGTCGCCACGTCGGCTTGTGTGTATTTAAAATCAATACAGTATTATGCACTAAGTGCACTTCACAAGACATAACTGCAATATATAAAAGGAATATTTGTTCAACGACATTAATTATAGCTACTAGTGTTACATTAAGTAAACAATAAAGTTTCGAGAGATCTTCGTGTTGTTTAGGATGTATAGAAAATGTCCTGCAACAGGTTTTCAACAATACTTTTACTTGCCTTCGTTTCAACAATTTTTCTTGTAGGTAGAATTTGTTAAAATCGTCATTAAATGGCAAATATTAATTACCTAACCGGTTTTGCATAAGAGTTCATCATTCGAGACCACTTATAGGTAAATGGTGGTCATGTCCGTACAGGTTAAAGGTGATTATAGAAAGCATTCACCATTCACGAGATTATTTTATTAAATACAATTTTTCTTTGAATTACCGTATTGATAATGCAGAAATTCGATTGTAATTGTTGTCAAGCGACCCGATTGTGGACATGATCGATTTTTCGTTTTTTTTATTGTTGCCGGTATGTTTTATTGAAATTTTGTAAAACGGCCGGTGATTGGTTATTCGGTTTATATATCTTGGTGTTTTGTGTTTATGTCGAAAGAACAGGTGGCTGTAGTGTGTTGTTATGTAATCGGAAAACGTCATGGTGAATGTACGGCTATAATACAACGACACTAGTTCAATATGAGCCCCATAAAATTCCCCATGGATTGTTATAATTTCATCAACTAATTTGTAGAATTTTCAACAATAAACTTGACTTTGTCCGGAGTTGTATGCAATTAGGAAGCAGTGAGCCTTAAATCCGGATTTGAAACAAGGCCGTCAATAACAACAATATTGTAAACATTGACACAAAATAGACAACTGAATTCGTCCATAATTGATAAAAGCGAACTTAAGAGCATGAATGACACCAACTTTAATCAATAATCCAACAAGTACTCTACTATTTGATTAGCTCAATTGAGCAAGCATTAAAAGAGACGCAAAAGATTCTATTTACACTAAAAGAATTCTTATTATTTCCAACAACAATAAAAATTATAATGTAAATTATGACCTGCATAGTTTTAATAATTGCATTCGAGCTTTATAAACGTAGGAGGTGATAAGTGTTATTAAAACACACATACACAATCCTGTTATTGTTCGAATTTTGCGTAATAACCGAAATTGGGTAATTTTACGAAATCACCAATTAAATACAAACTAATAAACTGATAAGTATCGATCGGCAAATTTTTGTTACGCTTTAGTTGAAGAGAATCGAGTGAGAATAGAACAAATAAAATTATTCACAATTGTGTAAGGTGAGATTTTACAATCCGGAAGATTAGACAAGTTTTGGCATCATCGTCTAGTGAAAGTATAAAATACTGTAATGGCAATTATAGTGGATAAAATGTAAAAAGTCCATCGGGCCTCATTTCACATTTTATACAGCGCAGTCCGACAATCATCACAATCATCGTCAGAATTAACCCAATCCGGATTATAGAAAACTACAAAATCTACTGAATAGATTTGGTAATAAATTGCATATAGGTAATATAAACGTAATTTCGTTAATTTCCCACAGAGATTATTTGAAATACGCCAATTACAAGACAACCAGTATATTGTACTTACTAGTTACAGTACAAGCGCACGTACTCGTTTACATTTTTCACCAGACCATCTAAGAATGTGAGAGTAATTTTATATATGCATTTAATTTCAATTCGTTTTTTTCTCTATTATTGTAAAATTATAAAATAACAAGAGATTACAACACTCGTGTATTCCGATATTTCCAATCTTTTCAACGTTTCCAGTCAGATTCGTTTGATTGACGACAATTGATTAAGAAATAATGTCCACAGGAGGAGATGACGGAGAATTTAAATGTTGAATTTCTGCTTTTTTCAATCATAAATAAAAAGACAACAGTCATAAATCTGAAGTTAACACGAATAATGATCGTATACGAGGGAACAATCAAATCGATGATGCATATTAACGCGAATTTCTAGCTTAAAACAGCTCAATTTTCGGTTTTGAATCGTGATAAGGATGCGATATACACGGTTTTTGATCGATTTTTGAGTTCAATCTCAGCTTTATTTGTATTTTCTATAAATATTCGATTCAGCCTTTATAGTTACGATCCCAGGTGGTTGAAATATTCACAAATCTTATAAATTGTTCGTTTAATAAACAAAGTTGTTTTCGTTTATTATTAGAAATGTTTCAGATCGCTTTTTCTGGTTTTGTAGCGGAATTTCTGTAAATTTGTCGGTTTCTGCTTGTTTTTAATTGAATGTACAGGGTGTCTCGTGTATCAATGGAGAGTGGTGGAAAGTGGTTAGAAATGTAGAAAATCTGGGGAGTTTCGTTACCAACCCATTTTTAATGGGCGCGTAATTTAAGTTTCAAATTCTATTGAAAATTGGGTTACAGACAACAATCTTGGAGCATGTTTTGTTAGATTTTTCCTCATTTTTCGCCTGTACTTTAACCAAAATTATTGATTTTTCAACGATTTTACCCGAAAATTGACAAAAAATTGATAATTTTACTGTTTCTGTTTGGAAATTTCCATCTCTAATACCACAGGGTTTTTATCTTAGAACACGTCAATATCACAAAACAGAACGAAATTTTCCAAAGTCTGATTGTCGTTAAATGCAAGTCTTTTAATCCACGTTTTAAATAATGATAAGAGACAGTTTTCGGCGAATTTTTTAATTTAATCCCAGTTTTGTTCGATTTCAATCATTTTTTAATCCATTTTTGTTTATAGAAAGCTTTGTAGTTAAAATATTCAAAAATCGTTTAAATTGTTCGTTCAATAGACGACAGAGAGATTTAACCTTCCAATTATTATAACGTAACTTGTACCGTTCATTTATAAATAATACGCTTATTTACCCTTATTCATGGGTAAATCTATTAAAAATTCATCTATTTAACAACCAATTTAATCACCATAACGGCTGTACGGTTTATTATTCTTCTAAACATTCATAATAGAGCGAACTATATCTTTTTTTGATTGATTGATTTACCCAATTGTGGTAAATACAAGAAGCTATTAATTAATACAAATACTTGCCATTATTTAACTACCATTACTGGTATTTAACCATATCATTCAACTTACTATAGAAGGGTGTTTGATGAGATTACATCAAATTGCAACAATAACAACAAGTTAACTGTTTCCTCCTAGAAAACGTTTCAAATTAAAGCGATTGTCGAAAACAATTAAAGAACGAGAAAAGACAAGGAAATTCTCCTTATAGAAATGAGTTTTGTAATAAACATGTTTGCTCTTTTTGTAAAAAATCGTCCATTATATCGGAAGATTTGAAAGAACTAAACAGAAAGTACCCAGATTTTGTTGTCAATCGGATCCGATTCCATCTCTGGAATCGTCGATAATAGAAATAAATCACAATTCCAACTAGAATGTTCCCTGAACTGTTTGCAAAGGTTGAAATATTTTACAATAAATTAACACCATCGAAAACTGTCAAGGCGACGATTACGACGATTCGATTGTGTTACAAATTAAATAGAAATTGTGCGCTTTATGCAAGGATTCGATTCGATTTCGGCCATTTATCGTCGAAATTATCGGAAAAACTGGACGAATATTCAATCGGAATAAGAACAAAACGAGAAGAAAGTGAAAGCCCAAGGATTCGAGCTTTTTTACCGAAACCAAAAGATCAACGAACTGTATATGAATTTCGACCCGATTTTCTCGAAGAAATCTCACCAATTTCGATTTCAATTACGCGTAATTTCCCCCGAGACGGCCAGTAATAATCAGTTTTGGGTCGAAATAAATTGTAAATATTCTAATTTGTTGCTATAATAGTTGGGTGTATATCCGGTATGGTATCCGTGAAATGATTACCATTTGGTTGAAAAGTTTTCAGTTATTCAGGCCGGTACAAGGACGGCCTTGTGAAATAATCTAAAGTAAAAGTAACGATTAAGTAGGTTAGTTGTATGTGTATATGCCACATAGTTGTCCATACGTTTAGAGTCTAGACCAGCAACGGAACTAATTCTTATTGTTGTTGTTTATAACAAGAATTTCTGTAATGTTGTTGAGGTTTGGCAAAGTTCGATGTCTCGCTCTTTATCCTCCAGTAATTGTTAATTATTAACAATCGTCTATTGTTGGATTCAAGGAAAAGTTGGAGAAATGAATAAAAGATTAACGTAAAATTTCATGAGTGTTTACACGTTATTTTATTGATTTTTATTTGGATTTTTTGATTTTAGTTCATTTTTTTTTAAATATATTTAATATAACATTTTTGTTTCGTAATTCTCTTATAATTTATTGGGCCTATGGAACAATAAAAATATACAAGTTAAGCCCATTATAACATACATATATCTCAATCAAAATAGACATATATTTTTTTGTGTAATTTTAAATCTACGACGATAGAATTATAATAGAGCGCGAATCCTAGGGACCCAGCATTTTCCAAAAAAAATCAACACTAAAACCCAAATAACGGAATTCAGTCAGTCACCCTTGTCGCCACATAAGTACTTTACATAGGCAAATATTCCAATGGAAAGAGGTCACCGAGCAGTCTATAATTATCAACGATTAAAGAATTAAAGTGAGTCTTTTTTTGATTATAATTTCCGTTGAACAAAATTTAGGCCAAACTCTCACTTTAACTCCTTAAATGCTCCTAAATTAGTCTAAAAAATACCACAATTATACATCTAAGACGATCTACATATATTCCTCTGAAAATAGAATGGAAATTATTGTTGTTTCTACAATTATTTACAATTGTTGATTTCGCTAATACTTATTGCGATCGGGCGACGTTTGCACTATAATTTTGTGAAAAAAACGCAATATGCAGCCTGAAGTAGGTCCCAATCAGCTAAATACAAAAATTAATAATAAAAAAATATAATAAAAATAATGGTAGTATAATAGTCCTAATAATAATAATTATAATTATAATAATAAGGAGATACATATAATAAATGAAGGCCCAATATCGATACAATATTTATAGTTAAACACCAATATTATTTCTACAATAAGTATAGGGATAAATGACGTAAAATAATAGTTTGTATAAAACTTAAAATAAATATAGTTTCTTTTTCTCATGTTTTCCTCCTCTTATTAAAGCATTGATACGACAAAATTATAGTTAATAACGCAACCTGGTCTGTAAATTAAAAATTAAATCGACAAAACAAAACGGAAAATTACCCACTGTACGTATTTCAATATGCGTATAAACTTGTTGATAAGCCCGAAATTGTCCGGATGGTTTGAGTTGAATGAAACGAAAATTGAGCGACATCTCGAACACTTCAGACTGCATCAAAGGTAGAATATTGGGGGCGAAATTGTTTAAACGATAAATCTATAAAGAAGTCTCCCTAAATCGCCTAAATCCGGACACAACCCAAAATTTCTTTGAATAAACTTTAATGCTCACAGCCACACACCAATGATAAATCATCGAATAAGAGATACACGAAATTGTTGAATTTCGATTATATTTAAAGAAATTTCAGCCTCATTGTTGGTTAAATTAAACGTAAATCGATTAGATGATGGTAGAATTAAATCGGAATGATTCTTGTAAAAATCGAAAGACTGCGTTAGAGAGTTTGTGTTTATTTTATTTTATTTTATTTTATTTTTTTTGTTATATTTGTACGGACCTCCGATGCGTTTAGTGGAGATCTCAGTCAGTATTGTGTAATTTTTGTGTCTATCTTTCTGTAGTGACAGAAGAATCGTGGATCAATTAAAAAAATAAAGAATTGTCCGGTGTTTGTTTGTTTTTGTTTGTTTGTTTGTTTGTTTGTTTTTTTCTTTTAAATTAGATGTAGTTCCGTGCACGCGCACACACAGCTACCAAATCTACACATTATAGACAAGATGCTGGTGGTCCCGGTTGTTGAAGCACAGATCTATCCGGTACACATCACGATGATGTACAGCAAGACATCCACGTAGTATTGCACGTGCAACAGCAATTGGATGGTATGATCGGTGCATAGAAAATGCCGTACATTAATGGTGCTGGCGGTGGTTGTTGGGTAATCATCCTCTGTTGGTCCTGATATAAAACCTGCCATGCTAACGTTTTGATTAAATGTAAAGTTTGGCGACGTTCATGGCCCATCAAGCATACAGTTGATTCTTCAACAACATCATGCAACAACATCAGGTACTGGTGTTTGAGTGCCTCCTCTTCCGGCTCAACAAAATGATTCCATAGATAATTCTCCAGTTTGCCCTTCTGTTGTGTAATATCAGGGAAATCAATAAAGAATCGCGAACACATATATTTTTGTAAACTTTTTATATGTTCGGCATTGGCGGGTTTATAATTTTTGACTAGCAAATTGCAATATTTGAGCAAACCGCCGCCACGTATCTCCTCCGGATGCCTTGTTGAGATCAATTTCTTTTGTAGATGGTACAATGCCTCTTGAAAATCGCCATATACTGATTCACCAACAACAGTTGGATAGAAATTCTCGCTAATTGGTAATTCGCTGCATTCGTAAAAGCGCAACAATGAATCGAGTATAATTTGGAATGAGTCTACAGAGAATTCGAATTGTCGTCGCATACAATCAACGAATTTCAATTCAACACCCCGTCCACGCGAATTACCCAACGATATTAAGGACCAACGGTCACCATCATTATTACTATTCACTTTCACCATTTTGCTTACGTAAGCTTCTTTTAGACTACATGTTGAGATACGTTTACGGCTAACACCATCAGGTAACATATCGTATAATGAACTGAGTACAGCTGATTTGACACGGTCGAAATTGCGTGCGCTGGACAATTCAACGCCAAATATGAGATCCAAATCGTTATAGGGTTGGGTTTCTGTTGCTAAAACATGCGAGGCAGCACCACCATTTAAACGAATATCACGGACACGCATACCGGCACCACCTGATGTTGTATCTGTTTCTAATTTATCACGAACAACTGTCACCAAATCCCTTAAACGGACTTCTAATGTTGGGAAATTACCACGACCATGGATACTAACAACTTCATCCATTACATCGTTCAAACGGCAAACCTGCTCGAAACTGAGCACAGCTAAACGTTGTTGAGATTCAATATCTTTTATATTCAAATTATCGTTCTCTTTCATGCGTTGCTCCATCTCCAGAAAATAATTCACATCCAAATAGTCCTCCGGAGTGCCACACTGTAACAAACAACAAAAATAAAATCCATCAAATTCATTCAATACAACAATAGGGGGAAATGGGGAAATGCCAAATATGGTCCACAGGTTGCTAGGTAACAAGGGATGATAACAGTAGTAGTTGGTGATAAATTGTGGGGGTGGTGGTGGTGGTGGCGCCGCACAACTCAATGACGTCACTAGATTCTCGTAGGCGGTTTGAATGGATCGTGTGGGCGACATTGCAGATGAACGACGACGCCTACGCCACTTTCAGACCCCAAAACATTATCGATTCGTTTACATGAAACGAAAATACGGAACGATGCAGCCCTTTTATCACTGGAACAAGCGTCATTGATGACGCAACAAGTCTATCAAAAGACGAAAAACTTGATAGTTTCATTAACCTTAACGTTTTATAATTGCAATCGAGCGATATTCCAATCAAGTGCAAGGAATTTTGATGTAATTATGTGCAATAAATTGAGAAGGAAGCAAGGTCGGACAATAAACAATAAGGAAAATGACTGTGTTTTAATTGAAATGGTTGTTTTGTTGTTCTTAAATTAGTTGTAGGTTTATATGGACGCCAATAAAAAATTGATTACATCATAATAGAATTGTGACGAAATCTATTCGAATTCTAGAAAGTCTTATTTTGTGTACATAGAGCGCAAAGGAATTTCTGGATTGCGCTCGTCAACACCATTTTCAACTGATTTCTAAACTCGACTAGGATTAATCCATTGATCGGATTAAATAATTTTATCGAATGTTGAATTATTAACGATAAAATCGTTGTTGAAAGCTTACACGCCGCCTCCATAAGTACACCTATTCATTTTAAACGTAAATAAATTTTAAGTATTGTCAGCAAATTGTAAATTTTCAACAACCATGACCTGCGTGAATGGTACTTTTCCTCAACATTTAACGCAACAGAAAAAACCTGACCTTATCTAAATAAAATACAACATTCTAACATAAACGGCAGTCACGTATATTGCAGATATGGCACAGGAAATGGTAGATTTTTCTACAATTCTACTCTAATGGTTCCACTATCGATGGACTGGCGCCTCTCAAAATTGCACCCGAATCGGAGCCTAAATAGAAACTAGAATGACCGAAAAAACTCGGTTGAGCAACTCAAATATTCCAAGGATTTATAGGGAAAGCTCTGGAGATTGTTTTGGCAAAATGTGTGCCTTGTAACTCCTTTTGAACGATATTACAATGTTCGTGAAATACCTGAAGTGATTCTTTATTTTATTCTGGGACAAATCGAGATGCAATGGGGAAAAACGAGAAACTCTCAATGTTGGGACGATGCTTGAGTCGCTAAACTTTTGAATTTGAACGATTGCAGACGAAATTCATCGACCTAGGCACAGATTTCCATCATTATCCTAAATGGAAACTAGAATGACCGAAAAAAGGGGTAAGGTTGAGGTATTTGTTGAGTAACTCAAATATTACAAGGATTTACAGGGAAATCTCTGGAGATTTGGCCAAATTTGGGCCCCGTAGCTCATTTGGAAGTTTGTCATGAAATACCTGAAGTGATTTTTCATTTTATTCTGGAACAAATAGAGAAGCAATGGCGAAAAACGAAAACATCGATGTTGGGGCGCTCCTTGAGTCACTTGGCTCGCGACACAAAGTTTAAATTTTGCAAAAAATTCCTTTTGAAACGAAATTCATCGGCCTAGACACAGATTTCCATCAGAATTCTAACCGAATTTGCATCACAATGAATTTCAACATTCGAACTAATAAAACTTTTGAATATTGGAGATAAAACTAATGGGGATTTTTCCAAAAATTGTTCAGCGATAATTCAATGACAATGACCGATGATACACTCTGTTTTAACTGTTTGAAAAATATTTGTTTGTTAGAAAACAACAAAATCAATCAATCTATTTATGTTTAAATTAAATCAAACAAAAACACAAAATTTACAAGATTATTAGAGATGAAAGTGAAAGGTGGATTTATAAGTTACGAAATAGTGTCAGTCAAGCAATAGTTTAACAATTTTAATAACCATTAAAGCTATTCAAAACTGAGATCATCTCTGATTAGGAAAAAAAACATCAATACAGTTAGAATCACTTTCGATTTTTACGCGAACAGGTAAGTCGGTCATTGAGACAGAACAACAATAAGCGAAATATTTGGCCAAATGTCAACGTTATTTACGTTGTTTTTAACACGAAAAGCAACCGTTAGAATTGCAGGAATACTTGGAATTTTCAATTATTATAAAATCAAGACTTTCTCTATACGTGAAAGAAAAACCACACGACAGGAATCCATAATAAAACGAACAACGAAGAAAGGACGTCCAGACATCCTGTTTTCAATCAATTTAATTACATAATATTCTAATCATATCAAAGGTTATTTCCGGTTTATCAAAACACACATTTATTGTATCATTTTTTCGTCTATAAATTCGATTGTAGAAAAAATCTGGATAGTGGAAGAACAACGGCGGATAGCCGCCTGGCGCCGTTTGGGGCGTCGAGACGCCGTGTCAGTTCTAGAGTCTAACCACCCCTATTACTGCCACTCAATTCCACCCTTGTTACTAACTTGATTTGCAAATAAATCAAAATTTGTTATAAAATTGTTAACAGTTAATTAACGAATCTTATTGTTTTCTGTAATGTTAATAAGAAATTGTATAGAGAATATGCATAGTCATAAGATTAATGCTTTATTCATATACATTTCGATAATCAGAACGGCAAAGGTCAATAATAATTATTAAACTTCTATCAACAAGTTTCAATTTTTGTTGTTGTTTCTAAATAATTACTCAATTAATAATAATCAACAAATATTATTGTTGTGATTATAATAATGATTAATACGATTTTAGATGAAAATAATGGAATTAATTATTGAGGGAAATCAAACTCGAATAAGCCTTCCGCTATACAACCAACAATCGTTATTAAAAAATTGGCAATTAATTAATTAATTAATTAATTGTGAAACTCACACAGAAAAACAATTGGATGAAAATGAAATTCACGCAATTTGACGAGAACGAATCGAGGAAATGTGAATTTTATTATTTAACACTAACAATACTAAATAATAATCGATTGCGTCAAACTGATTATTTTCTAAATCGTAAAACAATTAGAATTGACTTTAAAAAAGCGGTATTGTTCGATTTTAAAGCGACCATTAAGATCGGCCCAATGTGCTAATTATTATTATCGCAACGGATAAAAGTGGTCGTTTTGATAACGTTGGCAACGGTATTTCGTCCGCGCGATTATCACCAATCAAAGTTAAAAATAACCAATTTCTGTAGGGCCTTCGATTAAAATTGGATGGCATTTGAAAAATTCCTCCTTTATATTTAGACGATATCGGAGCTTGTACTTATTTCGTCCATTTTAACTTAATTCTGGATTATTAATTAAGGATATTTGTGCGATTATTTCATGGACGAGTGTCATTTCAATTATAATCCGTTGATTTCCTCATCTATAATTTAGACGATTTTTTGTTATTATTGGCTATATTAGCGAATAAAATTATTATCATTTGACTCGATTACTATTATATTCCGAATAATGGACGTCATTTCCGTTTATTAAACAAGAATCAGGTGCTTCGATTTATATTAGCAGCAACACTCGACCGAAATTAACAGATAAATAATTTAATTATGGACGAATTTCGCTAAAAGAATCGTCAGGAATACTTTTATATTGTTGTAATAAATAGTCGATCTAATATTAGAGAATTGTGGCATGAAAAATCACATGTTGCGCCAGTTAGCAACAGACATTACAATAATAAATAACGAAAACTCAACGTTGGACGATTTTAGTTAAAAATAACTCAAAAATTCCTGTGATGCAACCCAACTAAGCCATGTGCTTACCGGTAAACGAGTTGTTTTGCTAATTATTCGAATTTTTAATAGGAGTTAATGGGAAATTAATGTTATTGAATTGGAAAAAAAACGATACATCATGATGGAATTGGAAAAAATCAACAACAATAAAACAAGGTTACGGTCAGGGACATTATTTTGCACTAATCATCTAGTTCGTTCAACTGTCATCGGAAAAATTGCGATAACAGAAATTGTATTGTCGTAAAAATAATTCTAATCTATTTCTAATTAATCCCGGGATCAATTCGCGATAATAGCAGCTATATCGCGGAAATATCCGAAATTATTGCTGTAAATTCGAATCAAACTAATCGGTGGATTGGAAAAAAAAACCGTGCACTTTGCACTGGAAAGCTAAAAACAAGCAATTACGGAAATTAAGAGTGATTCTGATAAACTTGAAGAATTGGAGTTTTTGAATGAAATTCGCAATCTTATCATTGAAAAAATTAGGTTTCTGATGATTGTTCAATTCGTATTTGTGCAATGTTGCTTGTACAGCGCAAATTAATCGACAATTTTTTGATTATTTCGTTTTAATTTGTGTTCAATTCGGTTAATTGTGGCGATTTTTAAATTATTCGATTATCGGGGATTAATTTTAGATAAGAGTGGATCAACAGCTGATCGAAATTAGCCTTGAATTGTTTGTTATTCGAAATCATTTATAATTGTAGCCGATAGGTGTGAAAGAATTGACGCAATCGTTGAATGGATTCTCTCTATTATTATTGTGATTATTTTAATTAGAATTTATGGAATTTTCTTTTGTAAAAACGAACATGAACGTCATAAATGTAAACTTGTGTAATACACCAAACAACAAACAATACTAAACCAGATTGTGGAAACTCAGTCGTATGGAAAGGTTTATAATATTCGTAAGTCCTTGACACAATATCGGTTTTATTTGTGGAGAATTTCGGAAATTTCCCCGCAATTTCCCGACGAAAATCGCTTAATTCTCCGATATACAAGAATTGTGAGCGGTTTGGTGATGGGGAAATTTTCAAGTGATTGTCGATACAAACCTGTGAGAGTCGCAGCCCATCGTGCAAATCATTTTCTAGATCTGAGACTTGGACGCCGTCCCCATCGAAATCTGTGTGCCCGCTGTAGTCGGAGACTACACTACTGCCGCAACTATTACCGGAATCTTCCATGTTCATGTCGACATCCTTAAATTCCGTGCCCATAATCACAAACTAATATCAAACTATGTTGTTCGATTTCTGATAGACGAGATAAAAGGAATACAACTCGAATTTATAGAGCGATTCACTGGTAGCAGTTTAATTAGAATTTCCCCCGAGCACAAGTTGTCTGAGCGTTGGCCACTGCACTGCACGGTTCTTTTAAATTTGAAACGAATTCCACACGAATTGTGGACTAATTTCCGATTGGAGATTTTTGGTGGTTGATTGATAAGAAAGAATTTGTCTTGACCGTACCCAACTACACGCTCCACTATCACACGACACACTGGGTGCTGACGGAGACGGCAACCGCTACAAACACGGTGTCCTGTATTGTGGCCCCACGCGCAAGCGTGGGGCCCACTCTCTTCACCACACACACGAAACTACACCAGGATATGTACGGACGGCGATGACGGCGACGACGACGTCGCTACCACCGTAAAAACTCCACTCGAATCCATCCAAATAATCTAAAATTATCCAACACAATTCGATCGACTCCCGATACTTGCCCATTTACGAATATTGTGCAAGAAAACTGGATTTCCCTGCTGTTTTCCTCATTGTTGGTTCATCTGGCAACTTGTTGCTCTCGCCTACAATCAGATAAATTCGGTGCTTGTTGCTAAAGTTTCCCTATTTATGGAGGAATTTTGTTATTTTTTTTCACAATCGTCAAAGCGAATTTTTACCGAATAACCATACGGATTCCTTTGGAAATTATTTTGAGAACGTTGATAGCGAAAATCAACAATTCAAATCGTGCACATACACAACCGGCGATCGAACCAAAAACACCAACTTACTAGCTCAGAAAGCTAATAAAGCCCTATAAACTAGACATTTTGTTATAAAATTGTTTAACACATTAAATTACCGTATTTTTTGGAAAATTTCTGATTTCCCAAAATTGGCTTTCCTTGTTGTCAAACACAAAATTGTACAATCAAGGGGCCGATCAGCAAATAGATTTCCTGGAAAACTGCCATTCTATCAGAAAATTCGCCGGAGATTTGGGAAGTGCTTTCAATTTGCTATAAAGTACGTGCGATTCATTATAAAATAAACAATATTGGTTGAGTTATGGAGGAAATTATAAAAAATACAGGAAAATACAGACTCGAAGATTGCCTTCCGTTACTCCGGATTTAATTTGAATTTTCAAAAATAGAAAATATCGTCGGATAGGGCTTTGAATACTCTTTCGAATCCTGTTTTAATCGTTTAAATCTGTTGGAAAATCAAGGAGAAATCGTTGAGCAAATATTGGCGTTTGCCTCATACTTCTCAAAGCTAAATGAGGACTGTAGTTGGAGACTTCCTAGCCAATCTCTCCCACAAATTTGAAGTTTCTAGCACGAATAAACTGATTATGGAGTGGCCAAAATTTCAATTCATGTTCCAAATAATTGTGGATTCTAACACCAGACAAATCTATTTTTAATCCAAAGATTTCAACAAGAGTGATTTAATTAAATTGTCGTTAGTATAAAATTAGATAAATATACAATGTTATCGAGATTAGTTTATAAATTCTCCTTGGTTTATTGATTTTTATTTAAAAAAAACACTTCTCGACAAGATACAACATGTTAAAATTAAACGACATAAGTAGCTGTAATTGTGCTGTAATAGTAGCGAAATTGTGAATCTTGTCGGACGAATAAGAGAAATCAACAAATTAAGATTTAAATTTATCAAAATTTATGTTTAATAAACGAAGAAAAAATACCGAAAACTCAATAATAATGAAGTGAAAACAGAACATTAATAAATCAAACATTTAAATTACTAATAGTTTAAATAAAATCTAGGACATCATCTAGTTCAAAGGCCAAGCTTCTAGAAAATCCACTCGTTTAGAATCCAAAGCAACGATTTTTATTTTGAGCAAATTCTACGGTTAAAAAACCAAATTTCCGCCAAATCTAGACTCTTAAACTAGTTATGAATGAATTGATCAGCAAATGAATGGAATAATTTTGATTAAATTGCATTCTGATAAATTTGCATACTTCCATAAAAACGATTTTTTTAGAATTTTTCGGATAAGAACTCTACTGATAACGATTTGTTTTCTATGCTTTTTTCCCAAAACAGCTATAACAAACAATTAAATTATCATTATCGGTAAGATACCGACATTTTCATTGTTTATTTCGACAACAGGTGCCAATTTATCGTTGAAAAGGACTAGTACTTGGAATAAAATTGGTTTGTAGATGGAAAAAACAGCAATTAATCGGACAATTTTGCCTAAGATTTGCCTTAAATGTCAAGGCTTATTTTTAGTTTAATTGCAAATTGTAGAAAATCGCTTATAATTACAATAATATAACGGATTATAAGAAAATATACGATAAAGTTTTGTTTTTTTTGTGATTAAATAAACTAAATAATACAATTGATAATCTCATTTTATTCAAAACAATTATGGAAAATTATTTAAAAAAATAGTTACAACATAATCAACGATTTGTTACAATTGAAGGCACCTTTGGAGTACCGTTACAAAATACCACGCAAAGTGACAGCGTTCAAGCCTACAGGAACTGAAACTTCAGATATCTAAATATAGTTATAAAATACCAAAGAAAGAGCCAGTCCTATAGATACTGAAACTTTCACGTAGAAGGCCACAAATGTGGCAAAATTACAGACCCTTCAACTCTAGAGTTTCTTCAAGTCCAGTTGCAGAATACCGCTGGTTTATTATAATTGAAGCAGGCGTCTTTTTGAGTAGTTACACAATACCGCACAAAGTGGCAACTTTCAGGCCTATGGGAACTGAAACTTGCAGAATTTCAGGCTTGCAAACCGAAATTTCAGAAATCTAAATACAGTTGTAAAATACCAAAGAAAGTGGCAGTTTTCAGACGGATAGAAACTCAAACGGGAACTTTCACGTATGCCAAACAATGGAAGGCTTTCAGGCTTGTAGAAGCCGAATTTTCACGTAGCCTTATCATCGATTGGCCTCTTATCACTCCATTTGATTTATGTCCAAGCTGTAAGCAATGGCAACTGTAAGATAAACGGTGTTTATTTGAAAAGACTCGTCGATTTTTCCAGCTTCGCTTTTACCAACAGTTTTACGGTTTCATTATTGGCATTTTAAGGTTTCATAAGACCACAAACCAAATTTCCTTCAATCCATACACATCTGTATGAATTTTTCGATAATATTTCATTTATTATCATTATTATTATCCGAATATTTCGTATGTGTTCGTGTTGTTTTTTGTGTTCGTTTCACTTTTTTTATAACAATTTTACTTTCAAGTCAATCATAAACCTTGAGACAAAAATTCACTTGTATTTCAATCTATATATAATGATTGTCACAAGGTCATTCATAAAGGCCTCCGAAAGGTGGAAACGTTAATTACTTTTATTAATTAATAACGATATGGAATTTTTTGTTGTTGAGGGTAAATGAGAATATTTTTGATCCGATATCGCTAACCGCTACCAAAATTGATAATAATATTCTATCAACTTTATGATAAGATAATGGGAGGCTTTCTGATAGTTATCGATGCCACAATGAAGACACCACAATTCCCGATTAGAATATTTTAATTAAAAACAATATTTATAACCAATTATCTGCTCGATTCTTGATATCGTAATGTGTTGTCTTTGTTGTTGTTATTATTTATAATATTATTATTATAATAATATTCTTGTTACCACGCCAAATTATAAACATGTTTTTCAATAAATTATAATTTCTCGGATTGTCCTTAAAAAAATCGTCTTCCAATTTTTTTTATAATCAATAAACTGATAAATTATGTACAACGATTTAGTTCTTCAATTTCTAAATAATTCATCTCTACTTTGGGGTTGTGTGTTGAATTTTTAATGCGAACATAAAGAAGTATCGATAATCGATTTCACCGAAATTCTATTGAAATACCAAACCGTTTCAAAAACTGCCAAGATTGTGTTCAAATTTGGATTGCCGTAACTGTATGTTAGAATTGTTGTTTCGAAATTTACCCAACAAATCGAATTTTTATCGATATTCCCCAATCTTGATCTCGATAAATGGGCCTTTATTCTATCGATTGTTTATTTGTCCAAAAATTAAGCTACTTGTGAGACAGACAAGTGGCTTCTTGAAAATGGTGCAACAATTATGCCAAAATTTGATAAGATACGTTTAGAATTTTGTTATTAGGTTACAAAAGCTCGAATTGCTCGACGATTGCGCAATATTATGGTATAATTTTTTCAATTTTCGTTAATTTTAATTATTCATAAGATGGTGTAGAGAATGATATTAAAGTTGTAGAATTTTACGGAAATTCCTTTATATTTTCTATACATAAACGACCTAGTTTTGTAAAGATGTTACAAATCATCCGTATTCGTTTCCAGTATCTAAACGATCTATGAAGTGTTGCATTTATGATAGAGAAAGTTGTTGGAATAAAACGTTCCAAATGCGTCACGATCAAATAACAATAAATTATAAAAGCATTGAAGATTGATCGGGTGATGTGTCTTGTCTTTTAGGCAGCATTTTTCCCATGATTATCGTTCGATATTTGATTGGATTCCGATATAAAAGACCGTATTGAATTTTATTCGCATTATTAAATGTGCAATGGTTTTTGCATCATATGTACTACAACAGAAAAGAATTTCGATATGTTTGAGTGCGCACATGTATTTGAAAGTGAGAGATTTCAACAACACCAACAACAGACAAAACTGTATGCCTTTGGGATTTTTCAAAAATTCTAACAAGTCGGCAAAAGACAACCACTACACGCAGTAGAGTAGAACAGAGAACGGTTGAGTTGTCCTAGAAGAGTGCTGAAATTTGGGGAATTTTCGCCAAAATTGCACGATGGATAATTGGAAAAAAAATGATAAAAACGTAATTATATGACACCGTTTGGTTTTGTTACTATATAGTCTAATTTAGAGCATAACAGAACTAACAAATATTTTATGTAATATTATTGCATTGCATAAATTAGTTACTTTCAAATTCTTTCATAATGTTTAACAAATACTTTAGCATTTCCTTTTAATCTTAGCTAGAGAGAAAAAACACGTAAAATATCTATATACTACATCGTTTTATTCACAAATTAAAGATAATAACAATAATTACAACTATAATAATAACAATAATAACGGTGATGGTAATAATACGGTAGAAAATTGTGGAGAGAGCTAATTGAATCTGGAGAGGCGTCAAGCTGATATAAAAAATTATCTGTCAATTACCCAAATTTAGACAAACTTAAGTCAGGCATCGAGATTATCGTCTGCTCCACATTCAAGCCCTCAATTTTGCCAAAAGTTGATCAATTTTTGGTCTATAAGTACCTCAGAGAAAGATTTTAGCTTCGATAGTCTATAGTTATAGGACTGAAATTGAAAGAGCTATGGAAAATTTTGGATTTCAGCTTAAAAAATTCGGATATTGTTCAAAATTCTTGTTGGAGTGCTAAGCTAAAACTAGAGACTTCTTATGGAAACTCATTTAAAGAGCGATTTAAAAATAATCCAATGATATGAGGTTCTTTGAAGATTTAGCAAAATATGAGCCTTGTAGCTCATTTGGAAGCTTGCCAGAAAAAGAATTATATATCTCAAGTACATGTTTTGGATTATTCTAAAATGCAATAGAGAAAAATAGAAAAAATATGTATGTTTGAGTCAGCCAACTCGTTTTTCAAAATTTCAAATTTTGCTAAAATGATTCACAGGAATTCTTCTACAAATTGATAGAATTGCTAGACAGTTCTTCTGAGAACATCCATTATTTGAAGAGAAATTTAAAAAATGTTCCAAAGACTCATAGAAGGTCCTTTGGGACGAACGAGTCAAGCGTTCAATCAAAAAATTTAAAGATATCTAACGATTTTTAGCCCACAGAAAGAACCCCATAGTAAAACTTAAGATAGTTTCGATTGTCTTTTAAAGGGTTAAAAATTGGAAGAAGCTCACAAAATTTTCTAAACAGCTAGAGAAAAAGTGATACAACTCAAAATGTTGTTGGAGTGCTAACACAGGTACTAAAGTAACAATAGACTGGAGAGTTCTTATGGGAACACCTCTTATTCGATGACTAAAGACTTATAGGAGGCTACCTGGAGATTATTTTAGTAAAATTAAGACCTTGTAGCCCTTTGGATTTGCTCAAAAAAAGGAGTTATACGCGTCAAATTAGTCGTATGTGGTAATTAACAATGAAGAAAAACGAAAAAAGATGTGGGAATTAGTCATTTGACGAGAGTAACTGAAAATTTCGGTCAAAACGAGCTTTAATCTTTGAACTGTTTTCAAATGACTCGTCAGTAGTTTTAGTTCATTATTCTTATATTTTCATGATAATGGCGTTTTTCAAGATTTTATAAGTGAGAGAATGTTTTCATTGAGATTACTTCGAGAATAATCCAGTGTACGGGGGTAATTTTCACCACTACAACCACCACCACCACCACCACCGTTATCGTCAACATTACTGTCACTACACATTTGTAGCTGTTACTGGAGGGGTAGTAAATGTGCGCGTTACATTCAAATTCAACCCCTATAGAATATAGGCCAGATCCAGAAAGTTCTAAACAAGGTTCTCGAATATTTCGTCTCTATTTACGATAAAAATAACAACAATAATGTTATATCAACAAACAAGACGTTAATTAACAATTTTAATGTTAAAATCTATTAGTATAATGATGGGCTTTCATCTGCTTCTTCTATCCGGATCGTTGAATAGTAATCATGATACTGAAATAGTGATTTATATAAATTTTACGATCAATACTCGGCGGGCTTTTACTACAAGAAGCTACGCAATAAGATAATATCAGGGTGGACTACCCACGCATTTGCTCCGTTGAATATATCCCTTCGACTGCGTTCTATAAACGGTTTCATTCTAGTTCCAGGAATTTTTTGTCGATTACAAGCGCTGAACTGATAACAATGAAAATTCGCCTTTATCAGTCGCACTTCATACGACACACGTACATTCGAAACGTATGTAAAATATCGATTGCTAATATAAAATTTTAAAGAAAGCAACAGGAAGTATTGGTTTAATTGTTGGAAATTATCGAAAATCAAAGCCAAAATAACGAAATAAATATTCATATTTTTGTCCTCTCAAATATTAAAAATAAACGGTTTTGTTTATGATTTTTAGTGCTGGAAATTCTAGCTAATCTGCCGTTTAATTAAACAAAATATTATTATTGAAAAATTCTGTTATAAAGTTCAAGAATAAACAAAAATTTTAATAACAAAATCAATCAATCCACACCCGTTTGTGCCATAAAAAGATTTATAGTCGGAAAATTATTACTTTATATTATAATCATTACGGAGCGATTAATTTATAAATAAAACTCAATTATAACAGAATTAATTGTTATTGACAGAATTACATGAAGGACAATTATATGGAAGAATAGAAAAAATTAATAGACGGCCAATTTTATCTAGTTTCCAACAGGAATATTGTCGTTAAGACGGCGCCACACTAACGCAAATTCAACGCCAACAAAACAAAATCGTACACCAAGTGTTTGGTATAAAATTTTAAATTATCTGCCAACTTTATGGCTCGAAAACTAATCATTTTATACATAAATTGACAGTAAAATTTGCATTTCTGTAGTGGTACTAGAGTTTATGTGTATAAGCATGGAATTTTTATTTTTAGTGGACACTGTTTAAAAATCCTATTATTTTTAAATATTGGTAAACTTTATTTTATTGAGTTTTTACGAATATCGTCTCACTTTTTGTGGGGTTTTATTTGAATATTCCCGCTTTTTACTACTATTCAATGGGTATTTACCCGACTTATTCACTGAATGTGCGATTTTATTTAGAAAAATCTCATTGGTTCCTCATAAAGGCGCAAAATTTCAAAACAAACCAATCTAGAAGAACATTATTGAAAATTATACTTTAATAAAATATTCCTAAGGCATCAAGTTAGTAATAGTTAGGGACTTTTATTGTGTCATTTTAAACATGACTAGACCTACTAATATTAGAGTTGTTCTATAGTGTCGTAGATTGATTCATATATTTGAAAATTCATCAACAAGTACTGGTCTTCCTGTCTTAACTGTTAATGGAAAATCTATTGCCAACTATACAAACAATTCAAGATTTGTGTTGGTATTGCGAAAAATCGAATCTCATCTAAAGTTTGCTTGAGTTTTTAATAAGAAGCCTGTAAGTGCAGTTTTAGAAAATCTAGATAGCCTTGAATGAATGCAAATGTAGTCAATCTACGACACTAGGCTACCAAAACATGGCCAACATGGCGTAGTAAAACTAACGTTTCTCAAAAAAAAAAGAACAATTTGAGGAACATCCTGCCCTTTAGAGGGTCACGTTAATAACTGTAAATCCTTTCGTAGATTGACCCGTTTAAAAATAGCCACTTTAAAGTTTCAACCTTTAAATAGTGGTGTTAATCCCCTGTTGATTACTGTGAGAATGTGAAATAGGATAAGTGGTAAATCGGCCTTAAGCTACAAATTGTTTGAAACACTAATTAATGGAGAATTCTCTCTCGTGTTGGTGCTTTTTTCTTTCTACTTACTTTGATGTTCAACTATTAATAAACACTTAACTGTCTGTCATTTTAGCTTGCAGCGAAATTACTTAAATTTCAATTGATTACATAAAAAAGCAGCTCTATTATCAGAAGCTATTGGCGTATTCGCCATATAGATATGGTAATAATTGGCAAAATTATAATTGTTGTTGTAAAATTATATGGTTTTGTATTTCTTTTTTACATAAGTTTACACGTTTTATTTTTATGTCTGTTGATGATTTTCGAATCAATTAATCAAATTATGTCCAATTAGTTGTTTGAAAGGTAATTTAGAAAAATTTTGGAAATAATAACAACAATAATAATAGTAATAATGGACTTGTTGATAAGACAATAGAAAAATACAAGTGAAAAATCATTATCTAGCGGCATTTTGAAAAAGTCTATTATCTTAATTGCCGAACAAAGTGTTTACCATTAATGGGTAATTCTATAAAAAAGCAATAAAGCGGTAATTTAGGACTGATTTATTCTGTTTTTGAATATTATTAATGGCGCTTTGTCTTGGCTATAACACGAAAGTAATTATAAAGGTCACTGAATTGATTCATTTCGTTGGAATCGAGATGAACGTGAATAAATTTCAAAATTCGTATAAATTATGCACCCTTATAAAACAATATCAACAGAGAAAACCCGGAAATATACTTCGTTCACTTTTAATCCATCAACTCGACAATTCAACATAAAACCGAGTTGACTATAACACGATAGACACAATATAGTTCATTTTGTTATCCGAAATAGAAGTATACCGGATGACCGAAAATAAGAAACTGGCTTATAAATAGGACAAGGATGTATAGTCTTTGCATAAAAAATTCAACTTTCAAAACTTATCAGCGGCATAGTTACGAATATTCTTTTTACACCATAAAGGACTGTAAATTATTTTACATTTACGGTGACTAAATTTAGTGGACAGTTTCTTATTTTCTGCCATCGGGTATAACTCTAATGTATGTTTTCTTTGTACAAATAGGGGGATAATGTTTTATAAACGGCAACTCTCCATTAGATCCATTAGAGATCCACCCGGAGGAAGTAATATCTATTATCTTCCATATCATTATTATTATTATTGATTGATTAATGTTGGTGATAAGGCAAGCATGAAATTATCAATGAATTTACGCAATTTCCACAATAATCAATATATTGCAACAAAAAAAATCTGGCTTATTCAGGCGCAAATCAATTAATTTCTTTATCATTATCAAATCAAACTAATAAATTAATCGATAGATAACAGTTAGTATTGGTATAAGAGAAATTCTGGTAACCTTTCCGGTTCTTTATAGCTTAATTTTCCAATTTTTCCATATTTTATGAGTGTGTGAAATGAAACGTGTTATAAATAAATAATTTATTGATTAATGAATTACAAATTGCATGATTTTAATTAATTTATATGCCAATTGATTTATTTATCGATCTATTGATGCTTAATTATTACAAATCTTATTAAAAAGTTGATAAATGATTGCCTTTCCCTGTGTAATTGAATTCCTTGTAAATGATATCGTCGATTTGATTCTCCCATTGGGAAACGATTTTTCTTAGAATTTCGAAGATTACAATTCCTTTCTCCTCATCGACATTTTCCAATTTGTTCTATTTGAAAAGATTCGTGTAATTAAAGCCAGTTTCTTTACATATACTCAAATGTAATTAGCATTTAGTAAAATTGTGTAACTGTCGATTTGGAGGTGTTTATAGTGACCGCTAACAAATTACAACATTGTTAAATTAATTAATATTGGAAATCATGGAACGTTTCAATTGACTTAAATAGAATTTTTGTTCGATACTAGTGAGCAATGTTATAAATTAAGTGTCTAATCGAATAATATTTCATTTGCTTATCTCATTAAGCAAGTTTCAATCATACACGCAAATTTACACAATCAATGTAACAACAACACCTACTCAACATCCATCGATATTGATACCAATCTTTCAAATTTATTAAAACTGGAAAACGGGGATAAAGAAACGTGTACATTGATTTTTTTAATGACGTTATGCCGATGATTATTGAATTATTGCACTGTTGCTTTATTGTCTTAAAACTACCCAGTTGACGTAAGTAAAAACGAGAATTGTAATCTCACTGGATAAGGTTTCAATATTTATAATTGCAACATTGTCTAGATTAGAGAATTTCCAACAAAATGAAAATCTGCAAGAAATTCTCCAAACGAATCAATCTCACGTTTCTGTATCATTTCAATATTAACACGACAGTGGTGGATTAAAATTTAATGTAAACAAATTTGTACTGTAACTTTCAGTCAATTTTTCAAAATCGACTTGGAATCTGTAGGGCCCAAAAATTGAGCCGATTTAAGGCTTCAATTTCGAGAAAAAAGGTTCAACATTTTTAGAGTCACTGGAATCTTGCTTTGATATGTTGTGTTTATGATAAGAAAATGGGTCAATGACATTTGTATATTTTCATGCCGTGGAAATCCGAGATGGCTCCTGCTTTCTTATCAACTTAACAATTAGTGCAATCAATTTCAAGGAATTTTTGCAAATGAATTGTCAAAAAATCTATTAGAAGACTCATTTAATTTGTTTCTCGACTTGATTTTTGAATTAAATTAAATGAAATTGTTGAAAATGCAAAATTTTTGTAATTTTTACTAGAATTTGTGAGCTGAACTCTTCAATTTTCGGATAAACTTCGTTCTTTTGGGGTAACAGACCAAAATTGTGACGCTTTCCTTCTGATTTTGCACTAAAATGGGAATTTTCTCCAAAATTGCTACGATGAATCGATAAAAAATGGGTTTTTAATTTAATTTTCCAGCTAAATTTCAATTTTCTCATAAAAATCTTAGTTTTTGACCAAAGGAAATTAACAAACAGTAAGAGAGCAAAGTTTATCACAGATTTTGAAATTTATACTAAAAATATTAAATTGTCTTGAAATAAATTTAGACTCGGATGATAGTTTTAAATTTTTCAAAAATTCCCAATAAAATAAAGTAAATATGTAAAAGTACTGAAATCCTGGAACAAAAGGGCTACTTTCTCAAAATTTGGTTATCACAATTTAGGGTGCTGCAAAATTTTTAAAATTTTCTACTAACAATACTACCTTTCTTTCAAATTTTAAGCTCGATTGTCTAATGCTGGAATATTTTCAAAATAAAACAAAATCTTCAAATTTTGGCCTAAGACTGGCAAATTTTTGAAAAATTTCCATTAGATGTCTCAATAATAAAAAAATTACTGCATTTGTGGTCTTGAGTTTAGTTCAGTGAGCCTCCAGTGATGCAAATATTCAAATACTTCGAAAAATATCAGAAATACGTAGGAAGCAGTACAGAGGTGTTCGTTTTAAATCAACAGAAGAGTGAATTTCAATTTCAAGTTGAAAAAAATCTTAAAGGAAATAGATAAAGTGAAAGGGACAATGATTAAAGATTCAAAAATATTATGAAATAATCATAAAAGGAAGTAAAATCAACGGATAAAAAAATTAAAGTAGGAAATTTTTCAATTTAAATTGCATTTGTTTTTCAAAAATCATATTAATTATAAATTTTGATTGCGTAATAAACAAGGCGACAATGTTTTAATTTGACCAGATGAGGCGCTGGTCCATTTCACTTTTCCTTTTCAAAGCTCTGTCGTTAATTCGAATCGATTTAATGAATGTAAATCCGACTTTTCTATCATTTCTGTCGATTGATTTAATCTTATTTTCATGTTGGAAAATCCGAATTGTTTACGTTCCGTTTTCTATTTTATAAAATTTTATGAATAATTCATCGACGGTTATTTTCGAAGAGTCAAAACCCGTTATTGATAAATATTTAGAAATAATCTATATTTTATCTATAAATGTGTGGATAGAAGAAAAAGGAAAAGAGCTGACGGCCTTGTCGATATACATTGATATTTTTGTATAATTTCAATAGTAATTCCAATAGATCATAAATATATTGAATGTAAGTTGAGAATTATGAATTATTTCCCATAATTGTTTCTAAATTCTAGCTCAATGTCTATCATTTCCAGAAAACAAACATCAATCATTGGCTCCCTAACAACTTTCTTTATCATTTGTGTGGCTAACTGAAAATTGCATTGAATCCATCCTTGGTTTCATCATTTTTAACACAATTATCTCCTCGATTTTTTCACCTACAATCAATAAAATCGTAAGTGTTATTCTAGCATCCTTGCTCTCAGCTATGGGTTGAGGTTGATCTTGTTACAATCAACAATTTTTCTACAGCAGCCTTCATCGTAGAAAACGAGAGTAATTTTGGTAGCCAAAATAGAAGCGATCTTATCTTGGGTGGGTGGACCTTCAAATCTCAAACAAATCCAAACATTCTCGCAGGGAATTCTTTGGAATTGTTGAGTTTCGTTACTGGCGCCAATTTTGGTCTCAAAAACCCGTCGAGTTTTTTCAAAATCGAATAATAGAGAGATCCTTGACATTTCGCCTAGTTTTACAAATTTCCTATTTATAAAACAATAAAAATCATAGAAAAAATCTTGTCTAAATTCTCCAGAAAGAAGCTCGAATTTTCCGAAATAATCTCAAATTTCCTCCAAGAAAATGCCAGTATCTTAAAATATAGGAGGTAATTATTCCAGTATTGTTCATTGTCGGTGTATTGTGTTATTCCGAACAATAGCAGCCCTTTATTTTGAGACTTTAAGGGTGGAATCTTTGTTGTTATATTTAGAATTGAAAGCAACCTTATGTAAATTTCAATCCACTAATAAATTATCCAATTGTTAGTACAATTTATTGGAGTTTTTTGAAAGGTGGCTTGTTTAAATATCAAATTTTGTTATTTTGGTCCCCAAAAAAATCGTAAACTTTACAGAAAAAATTTGTTTTATTGCGTAATAATTTATTTTGCCTATCGAAAAGTCGAAATAAAATCCAGTGATAAAATAATGATAGAAGTTTGAGGTGTGGCCCATCAATTACTCTATTTCTACTGAATTGTATAATTAATGAGGAACATTCACACATAAATTAAACAATTTTCTTACAAATCTGTGGTGGTATTGTAATGAAAATAAAATATGAATATTTCAAAATATCATTGCCAATGTCAGGCCTTCTATAAGCGGACGTGTGCAAATTCTCCAATTTTCGAAAATCTAGCACTTTGGTTTATCTCCAATCTCAAACGATAAATCGATAACAAGATCACCTGAATGTTGTTCAATTTAATTAAAAAATAGTGCAAAAATTGGCACTAGAGCTTTCAAAGTATTTTCGAAAATTTGACACCAATTGAGCTCCAATCTCAATGGGCCTGATCGATAACAAAACCGCCTGATTATTATCGAATTGATTGGAATTTCGTCAATATTTTGCATCTAAAAATTGGAAATCTGTCCGAATTAGGCAGGTATGCGACTCGATCCGGGGGCCAAGGTTTATTACCACCGGTATAACCACAACCGCTGCCACCACTAATCTATCTGCCTATATAAAAGAATATGAATACAGTTGAAATTGCAAACTTTCACTATCTCAAACTAATACTAAAAACAACAACAACAAAACGGGGCGAACCGGAGCTGAACCGGAGCTTGGTACCGACCAGCCTTGACATTTCAACGTTCGCGACACAATCTCTTGTGCACTACAAACGTTACACAAGCCATAGTGCCGATATAGTAGACTTTATTGTAAACACAATCAATGATAACGTAAAATTGAGAAATTCTCAAATATTTTCAACTTTTTTCTATCTGTATAGATTGCGCCTTTTAAAAATTAATTTCACCAAAATTTTCCTGTTGATATTTTCGGCCAATTAATAAAACTTCATATTTAAAACGCCAATTAAAAAACGAACGTACAACCGAATTAGGTCTCCTCTCTATTTGTGTAAATCATTACGTAAACACAACACAAATATCATCGTTGTTAGAAGGCTAGAAGAGCATTTCAATTAGAATTTCAATAAGAATTCGATTCTATGTTGGGTTTTTTTCTCTCTCTACAATGTCTGAAAATAAAAACAATTGGAATTCTATTCTAATTTTTACTATCGTTCGAATTAGTGAAACCAGGAAGCGAGGTCGTTTCAACAAACATCAAATCTTTTTCGATTAATTTGAAACGTTCACTCATGTAGAAAATCGTAAGCATTGTTTCTATTTGTATTTGAATTGATGATATTTCAAGTACGATGCGGTTTCAATAACAGGAGCGGCCAAGAACACTAATCCCCATTAATCATTATCTAAGGTTAGCTACGGAGTCCTTCTAGGCGAAAAATGTCGACTTCAAGCTTGACAAATTGACAATTCTTTATTAACAATTTGAGTTTAATCATGGGCCTTTCTAACGCCCAAATCTCTACGTCTACAAACTGACAATCCTTCTAGCAATACTTCACTAATAGTTGGCTTTTAGCGTCCAAATCTCACCTAAAAGTACACTTTTAGACTTGTATGACACAATTTGTTAATACTTGAGTTTAGTTACAGGGTCCTTCTATTGCTCAAAGCCTACTTAAAAGTACGCTTTATAGCAGAAATTGACAATAATTGAAGGATTGTCTAGCGTTCATCTAAAACAATAGTTTTAGACTTCTATACGATTCAATCTTTTGATGGACAATTTATTAATATTTGAATTGAGCTACGAGGGTCCTTCTAGTGTTCAAATCTAGTCTGATGTTAGACTTCGCAGGTTCCTATTCGAAGTAAAGTTCCTTTATCAACAATTCTTTGATATTTGAGTTTAATCATGGGTCCTTCTAGCGGTCAAATCTCGTCTATAGGGTTTCTTTAGCGTCCAAGTATCACCTAAAGTACACTTTTCAAGTTCTATAAAACACGAGTTTATTAATATTTGAGTTTAGCTACGGGGTCCTTTTAGCACTCAAATCCTCCTTAAAAGTACTCGTTACGGTAGAAATTGGCCTGTTTGAAGAATTGTCTAGCGTTCATCTGAAAGAGCAGTTTTAGACTTGTATTCAATCTTTTGATTTGAGCTACGAGGGTCCTTCTAGCGTTCAAATCTAGCCTGATGTTGGACATCATAGGTTTCTATTCGACGTAAATTGATAATCTTTGGCAACAGTTCATTGATATTTGAGTTTAACTGCGGAGGTTCTTCTAGTGTTCAAATCTAGTTGTGGGTTTCAATTCGATTGAAATTGACAATCCTTCAGGCAGCAGTCCACCTAAATCTATCTGTTAATCTTGTCGTCAATATTATTAATGATGATTGCCGTAATAAATACAATAAATAAATAAATGTGGAACATAAAAAAGTTTGTTATCTTAATTGACTACAATTATATGGGATCGTGTTGTAATACTTCAAGTTACTTGTTGATTACTCGCTTATTCGAGCTCTTTTCGTCTATAAAAAAATTATAAATAAATCTTATGAATAAATTTTTTTTTAATCATCTGTTTTGACGAACTGTTGTATTTGTCTACGACTTCTAAAAAAATAATTAAAAATATCATAATTTTCGAAGGGTCATGTACCTTTATTAACTGTTATCCAATTATGAATTATGTAAACCGATAGCTATTTAAAAATATTAAAAATAATCTGTTTTTCAAATATTCAACGATTTTTTTTTTTGGGTGGCGATTAAAACTCAAAGTAGTGGAAAATAAAGTTGGTAATTTTACGACGATTGTCGTGTTGCTACTCCCACACTTTCTGCTTGAAATGGAAGTTGAATTTTTCAACAGGTTTCCAATTTAAAAACGACACTTCTACTCGACTAAATATTGAAAACAATCGAAATTACCACAATTGTCAATATATACGCTATCTGTTGTAGTTAGGACAGCTTGACTCTTTGACTTTGGGGTGAACGGTCACCTCGAATCGATGTGGATCGCGATTTTTACAAATCGATTTTAGAGGTTATCGTTCTGCAGAGGAATCAGCGAAATTTTTGATTTGTTCATCAGTTATACTCGATTTGTGGGAACAAAGCAACCTATAGTGTTTATCTTTATTTATAAAATTGTGTAAATCTGGACTTTAGAACAGATGAACGGGTTGTAAGCTGGTAAAAATAGAGATATAGGTCAAGATAATCGTTCTAGTACAATATTACTTGTTTAATCGATCCATAAAATCGCTAACAAGTGTCATATATCACTGTGTTAACGAAATTGAGATTTCGTAGATCGTATTTCCAAAAGGCAACTTTCAACGCGACCAAGGTCTACCTTAAGGAACTTTTGAAAACTAATCCACCGTTATGAAAGGCGAAATTTTCAATACATATAAATATAGTAAAGTTTCCATTAAGATTCCCATTAGATCGGCGGGTTTCACCAATAATAGTAACCCTGAGATTGTTACTATAGGCTACAATTACCGATAGTGAGTCTAAATATAATCCAGCGATATTTCATTAGAGGTGTCAGGAGAATTTATACGAACACCAAGACCTATTCCAATTTTATTTCTGTTTTTGATAACCTATCTGTACAGATATTTGTAGCGGATTTGAAATTTTATATTGTGGAATTGGAGATAAAGACACTTGTTGTAACACAATTTTTCAATGAGAAAAAGTAAAATTTTAAGAGCAAAACGAATTAATTACAACAATAGATAATTTACGTAAGCTCGTTGCAATTTTTCAACAACTGATTGTATTAAATGAAGTAGAAAACTCTCTTCGGTAATAATACCTAACCTTGCTCAATATTATTATTCATGCGTACAGGATATGCTAAATTAAATCCAATTACATAAGCCATAATAGCAAATCGTGTATAGCTGAAGGATAGCTACAATAGTAGCTAATCTGCTACAATTATTAATCGTACACCTCGAAATAATCATGTTTAAATATTTACATAAAATAACTGTCTAATAAGTACAATGACATTGTTTCAAAATACGGGCATTTACACAGAAATCTCTTTAAAGTCGTTTAGCTTGCTTTTAAAATTTAATTACAACGAAAATATCCCCAGTGTTGGACCTTTTTCCCCCGAATACAGTACTCGCTGCTAAAACTTTCGCTCAAATGGATCGAATATTGGCCGATCATGATTGAGATAGCGTTACTTTATCTGATAATAATACAGGATAAACAAGTCAATTTATCAGTCTTTTAGAATTGGAGAAACTAGTAAGAAATCAATTGAGAATCAATGGAAACAAAGCCGAAACGAGAAATAACAGAATCAACATTTCACATTCATTATCCGGGTGGAAATAGAACTAAAAATATAAAGTAATCTCTCGAATTCGTTTATTGGAACGTTTAATGTTTTGATAGTGGATAAAAACCTAAATCGATACTTTAAAAGTGAATTGTTGTTAGAAATTGAAGATTTCGGAGGAAATCAACTCGAAAGTTGGGCTAAAATTGGGAACCCCTAAGTCGACAATTTGGTAACAATATCGGTTAAAATTTTGGATGACAATCGAGCAATTATATCCTAAAAGAGCCTTAAAAGAGCCTAAACAATTTGGTACCAACAAAGGTTAAAATTTGGCTCACAAATCTCTTAACAATCTAGAATTTAGCTCTTAGAAGAATCTTACAAGAGATTTTTAACTGAAATATTCTAAAATTAGCACAACTGAATTTTGAAATGAATCCGAAAGTTGGGCTAGAAACTAAACTGATAATTTGATATAAAATTTGATTCAAATTTGAGATGGGACTGACTTAATAATCGAAAATTTATCTCTTTAAAAAGCTTTAATAGCACCCAAACCGACAATTTGGTACTAAAATTGGTTAAAATTAAAAAATTCCCAAGATTTTCAGTGATAATCGACATGATTAGAATTTGGAAATGAAATGGGGTAAAATCAGAAAATCTCTAAGCCGACTATTTACAACCAATTTTGGCTAAAATTTCGGATGGAACTGGCTTAACAATCGGGAATTCACATCTTAAGAGCCTTAAAAGAGTCTAAACCGCCAGTTTGGCACAAATTTTGTGAAAAGATTTAAAATTTTGGCTGATAGTCGAAATGGTTACAACGTTAGCGCAACTGAATTTGGAAATGAATCGAAAGTTGTTAAAATTTGAGATGAAATTCATTTAAAATCGAAAGTTTACCTCTTAGAAGAAACTTAAAAGATCCTAGTCGGGCTAAAATTTGAAAAACTTCTAAACCGACAATTTGTTAAGAATATTTATTAAAATTTGAGATTAAAAGAGCCTAAGCTGACAATTTAGTCAAAAATTTAGCTCTTAGAAGAAGTCGAGATGCTAACAAGATTCGCGCTAATGAATTTCGAAATGAATTCTAAACCTCTAAAGCAACAATATCGATTAAAATTTGATATAGAACTCATTAACAATTACAAATTCACCTCTTAAGACCAACAATTTGGTCGAAATTTGGGTTGAAAATCTCTCAACAATCGAGAATTTGGCCCCCAAAAGAGCCTTATCATAGATTTTGAATTGGAATATTCTCAAATTTGGCTAGTCAAGGTGTCAGTTGGAGTGCTAACGTGGCTGATTTTAGTGGCGGTTGCTGTATTTAAATTTTACAAATAGACATAACGTAATAGCATAAGGCTATAGTAATAATAAATCTAAATTACGGAATTTGCTGTTGCAATAATAACATAAGAAACAAGTCCAGCCAATTACTATTAAAAATTGTTTCTTGTTTCTTGTTTCCTTTCTTTTATTTTTGGATAGGTATTTATATTTCCAAATTGAGCAGTATTCAAGTAGTAGAATCGAAAAAAAAGATGTGTATTATTAATTTTTCTTAAAGTTAAACAAGTTGTATGGGTATTTATGTATAAAATAAGGTAAATAACCAGTTTGCTTGTGCCACCTTTTAAAATTCATTTACAAAACACGAACTAGTCGCGTGCTCACTTGTATAGAAACGAAAAATTTCAACTCTATTGATAGTGAATTGTTTTTTTTTTCTTCTTTGATGAATGCTGATATTAACAACGATGATAGTATAAAAATATTCGATTTATTCCAGTTTAACAAAACTGTAATTTTTAACTGTACCTACAACAAAATTAAGTTGCACCATCGTCTAATTGAGTTGTTAATTAAAACTATTCAAAGTTCAGTTGTTTTGTTGTTTAATGATGTGATCTACTGGAAATTGTTGTTTGAAAGATGAAAGAAATGTCGATAAATGTCAAACTGTTATTGTATTAATAGAGATTACTATCAATATATTCGAAATATTTCAAGGTTTAAGAAAACTGATGAAGCAATTAACCCAGTTTAATGGAGAATGATGAGCAGCAATTTTGCAATTTTATAATAAAAGTTGCCTTTGTGTTAAATATCTGTTGATATAATATAGAGAATGATCAAAGGATATTCCACTTTATGAACGGTAAAAGTTCACTTTTAATTTCTGCGTTTTGTTCCAGTTACACTCCGTTCAAAATCGATGTTGAATAATAATAAAGATCCATCATTTTAATTCTTTTGCTAACTCACTGGACGGATTAAATCAATATTGGTGGCATCTTCGTGTCTAAATCTCGGTTGTAAGTAGTTTTTCCTCCAAAATCCACCTTCAACTGGCAATTTATCCGAGACGACACAATTTTGTGGCGCCACAATTGCATCACCTACTAGTTTATTGTCCAAAGCTCTCCCCAATCAAGGGGAGTTAAGCCATTGTTTGGTGATAATGATATTGATAATAATATAAAACTACAACTTTTTTCTATAATATTGATATACGTAGATGAACTTTGATATAATCACCGAATTTGATAACAACTTACAATTTCGTTATCAAAATTAACCTATTGATATTATTTCCTGTTTATTACAATTAATATTTACGATAAAATCAATGTTAATATTAATTTTTCTATAATATTAACACACTAACTTGTAGATTTTGTAGATTTCTTCTAAAGTTGCTGGTTTTTGTTCTCGACCTTGTCGATAATTATTCACGAAGAAATCCAAAACGTTCAGAATATTATAAAATATGTCGCAGTTTCTTTTTTTTTGGTGTTATTGTGGTCGATTGTAACGCCTGATCGATATTTGCCCTCCTGCTCTATAGAATTTCTTGTTTCAAGAGATGAGGATGAAGAGCAAAAAGTGTCTAGTTGGAGGAAAAATGCGGCCTTGCCGAAAATCCACAACCGGACGCGACAAATAGCCTCGATTAGTCCTCGAAAGACGAAAAAATCTAAAAATTTCTGTTCTTAATTAAGCAACAATACGACAGAGTACTTTAGACATTTCCTTTCACTGGTTGTGAGTAATGAAGGGCGAATTTTTGATGAAAAATCATCATGTTTCCAGTTTTCTTTTGTGTACAATACCGTTGATTCAGACATATAAAAAACGTTAATTTATAAGAATTTGGAAAGAGTCGAAAAACAAGGTCGTTTATGGCAATTATGTGGCATTAAATTCGTATCAGAGTTGACGAACTTGTTTTGCCTTCGAAAATTTTCGACAACAGGAAGATTAGAATAGAGATTCAGCTTTTGGGAGCCAAGTAGAGAGCTTGTTGAAACAGTTTCTTTGTTGATTACCTTGGCACTTTCGTTAATTCATAAGCTCAAGCGACTGGTTTGCATCTAAATCATCATCAACAGTTATGTTTACGTACTTGAACTCCGATGATTTTGACTTTTCGAAAATCGCAATGAAAAGAGCTAAAGTTGTGGCCCTTACAGATAAATTTCAACCTGTAATTACCAGAAAATCGGAGAAATTGGTTGGTTACATCAAAAAATCGATAAATTTAGAAGCAGGTTTCAGAAAATCGGAAAGAAGAATTCATGATAAGGCCCAAGTGTAGAGCTAAATCTTGCCGACCCATTTATTTCCGAAATATGTTTTCTACTAATTGGAAGATTGTTTTTCAGAAATTTCAGTAGATTTTTGAAAAATTCTAGATGTAGAATCGTATTTAAAATCGATTGGGGTATTAACCAAGTCGTTATCTCCTATCGTTTTCGAGATATTTGTGCTCCAGTGCCTCAAAATCGTTCGATTATTTTCCCTATAGCGCCGGAAATTTTATCGTTGATTAAAAATTAATTGAAAGCCACTTGTACTTTTAATTTACAGTTATAATTGAACCTAGCGTTAGTTAGATGATAATCCACTATAATACAATTATTTAGTTTGTATTATCCCTCTAGTGGTAATTATATGGTGAAAACGGAAATTTATCAATATCGGCAAAATGAAATTATCCAATCAATAAGTTAACTAAGCAATTATTATATTGTGAATAGTGTAAAATTACACATACAGGTATCGTTGTTTGTTATTTAATTTATTGTAAAAGGTGAATTCTGCATTGATTTCGGCCTTGAAAGGCCACACAGATAAATAACGAAAGAACGAAACACAAAGAGAATTTAACATTTAGAACCCGATAAACGGATTCGTTTCAATTTTTTTTATTCGTTCATCGTGTGATATTTAATACAAACAACGTTCACTTTAATCTAATTGTTTTATTATTGTTGTCATAATAATAAATCGGCCCGAAACAGAACAATTATAGAACGAATTAATTATCCTACGTGATGTATCGATGTTGTTTTTTGTACTCAATTAAGTAATATGATCAATGTACGGACGGCCTCGTCGCGGTATCTTCTTTGAATTGATGATTTGATGCCATTAACCGTACGGATTACTTTCAAATCGTAACCCGATTACAACAAAAACCGTGTAAATTTCTTATTAAATGCAATTATGTTGCTTGTGTCGTAATTAAGAATTCACTATCAAGTAATTTAATTAGATATAAACTAATCAACATTATCATATTTGAGAATTTTAAAACTAATAATAAGGAAATTGTTATTGCATTCCCCAAAAATGCGTACATTCACCTGTAATTATAATAGCTGCAAATCACGAAGATCCTTGACTGATTAATTGCTTCATTAATTAAACAATAAATGACTAATTCAATTTATAAAAAAAACAATTATTTTATTGATAATCTAATGTATACAATTATTCAATTACGTGATGGCCTCTATTATTGACAATTATAGGAATGTCTCGACAAATATCGTCAATTATTAAGACTCCAAAATTTGATTAACTGTAAATCTCTTTAAATTAACATGACAGAGACCTTCCGCGTCCTGAACGGTAACCTTAACCTTAACGTTAACGTTAACCGGAAAGATCTCCACTATACTCGACACAATAAATAAATTACAACCTTAAACTTTCCCCAACTAAGGACAACACTTGTAATGGCTGCTGTTTTGAACGATCATTGAGCCTCAATTCTTGGCGAAATTCTCGAAAAAACTACAATTTTATCGATGATCTATCGCAGGTCAAACGGCCAGGGGTCAGTTTTTCTATCCGCCGAATCGAGAAATTCGAAGTATCGTCGAAATAAAACTAGAATTTTCCGCTATTTTAAATTCATTTCTAGTCGATGCGATTGTCTTGCATCCCTCGGATAGAGCCGTCTTCTATTTCATAGAGATTTATGCCGGCACTTAATCCATTTCTCATTTTATTTTGATCCTTAAGTAAGCGCTCCATCTTTGTACTTTATTCATTGTTAGTTGATACTCAAATAGAATTTCTGCAGTAAATTTCAAGATGCACTCCAATTTTTATGCATAAACGGCGCCATAAAGAAGTGCTATAAAGCGAAAATGCGAAGAACAAAGCGTGTGCAACAACTTGAATCAATTTCACCAAATTACCAAATTAATTGATGGACAAATTCGCGATTAAAGTTGTCTTTACGTCTTAAAAGCATCAAAATCGGCGCAAAATTTCGCCGAAATTTGGACCTGCATTGGTAATTCCCCGGTAATTTTATTCTACCTTTGTGTTATTAAGGTTTTGTAACAATTCGGAATGTTGGCCTCTGGAAATCTTTCAACTAGAAATCGAATGTGAATTGCTCGGCTGAAATAGCTTGGAACATTTTTTCTTCTCTATACAATTCCGATACATTTCTATTCTTTTATTTTCTATTATTATCATTATTATTATTGTTGTAACTCGTATAAAGAAGTGAATTGGATAAGAGTGGTTAGGAGAGGGGAAATATAACGCCCGCACTAACGTCCTTGTCAAGGATATCAACTGCCGTTAACATTAGAAAAAAATAAACAAACAAATATTGGAAACGAAAAGAGAATGTTGTTATTGTTGCTTTATAATCGCCATCTAACGTTGCTAAACAACAAAATTTCGATTTCTTTACAATTTTAAGCTATTTAAACCGTATCATGAGCATTTTTATTGATAGTTGTGTTGCAATAATTCCTATAGAAAGAATACAATAAAAATTGTCTAGAAGAGAGCGGTCTAATTTTCTTGATATATAAACGAAAATACGGAAATTTCCTTTCGTTTCGTTTGCTTCCTCATTTTCACATCGCTTGGAAGAAAACGAAGAGAAACAATAACAAACGTTGTTGTTTTATTGATTTTCGGTCCTGGTAACGGAGCAAAACCCGATGAAATTTCACCGAAAATCCATCTCAATATTGTCCATTTCTCGATTTATTATTGTTGACATTTCCTGTTCTATAAACTTGCTCCATAAACAGCTTGTTTTGGTGTTTTCTTCTTGATCGTAAAGCAGTCGAATTGTAGCAAGGAGGCAAAAAATTGGCAATTATAAAATTCTGATACAATAAACGAATCTGTTCCGTTCAAATAACGAACCACACCCAATTGCCTAGGCGTATCCTTGATTGTTTTTCTATAATGTATAATAATATTATAGATACCAATTCCTATCTAAATACTGTATAGAGTAATACGAAATATTTTAATCTGTTGTTGTTTTCGTTCAAGCAAATCCGTTCGATATGTTAATTTGATTGTTGTTTAATATTATTCAACTTAATATGCTTGTCAGTCCACATTCGCTTGGATAAAATCGATTCGGCCATGACCTGCATTTTTCTATATTTTCGAAATGTTTCAATCACTGGGGGCGGCCTTTCGACAACATTTCATTCGTTGGGAAAGTGCAAAAACCACCACTGCCACTTGTTACACATTCGCCAACTAATTACCACCAAATATAAGCCGTCAATGCACGATAAAACCGCTTGAAATCGATCGAAAAAGTAGCCGAACTACGCGTGATATTCTCCAGATTCACCTTTCTGAAATTTCTTCGTAGATGGGTTGCACTTTGGCAGCGTTAAATACCAGCGAATTTATCAAACAATTAATATTTCGGGTGATTGATCGAATATTGGTTAATTTCAATACGTTGACCTTTGATTAAACAAAATATTTTATTGTAGGTAATAAAATACAACATTTTATTTTTGTAGAAATGATAAATGATAAACATATAAACAGTTTTTTTATCTACATTTAAGTTTTATTTTCGAGGAAAAGTATCGGCGGCCTTCACGTTTTTCATTACTTTTCATTATTCTCCAACTTCATTTTTAAATTATAATAATTATAATCAACGATAAATTGTGGTACAGTCTACTTATTAAAGTAATTAGACTGTAGACTACAGAAATGGGAACGTAGTGTATCAATTATTCAATAACAAAAAATAATCAATAGTTGTCTATTTGAGAAATTATCGAGATTTATAGTAGAAGAAATAGGTTTTGTTTGAACTAATGAATCGATTGAAATGTCGCAAGAAAGGACGAGTCTATAGCAGATGTTCAATTCTATCCTTGATACGGTTATTTTACAAAGCTGAATTGGGTGAATAGACGATTGGAAAGTAGTTGGGTCGTTTTCCTTAAGAGTTTCGCGCGATTCAATAGCAATAGAATTGGACCAGGAAGGGAATTCATTGACTTAGTTTATTAAGTCGTGACTAAATCGCAAACTTTGACGATTCTAAGCGTAGAATTTAATAAATAACGTCCGATAGTTGTGTTGCAGTAATAAATAATGAGAACGGGAAATTTGCCAACAATTACCGCTTTGCACAATGGAGAATTGTGGCGTTGATCGGCCGATATTGAAATATTAAACGAAACAATTCAATCATGTGTAAGTTTTATGGAAATCGCAATTAATCCCAATGGAAAATCGATTTGAAAGCATTTTCTATTATTTATTGGAATCGATCGGAGAGTGAAAAAAATCCGAAAGTTTAACCACTCTTATTTTCAATACGAATTTAAATAAATTTTAATTATATTCGCATGTCATTCACCGTCTGATCTAATCGTAAAACAATACAAAAAAATACCACTCTATTGAGCTTTGATGCGAATCGAGGCGTAATTTCCTTTTAGTGTCCTCGATTTCCTGAAAATTTTTGCGTTCGACATGAAATAAAAACCGAATCGCCGTCATTATCATTGATATTTATCAATATTCTAGCCGTCATCATCATCATTGAGAGTACTAGAACGTGCACAGGTGTGGTGCCAAGTTGATGGGATCTTTCTCAATAAACAAAGGGTGGGTTCTGGAATGATCACGAACCGAACATCGCATAATTTCAAATTTATTACACGCCAACTAATCGGATGAATATTTAAATCGAGTGCAATTGTAACGAGATCATTGTTGATGAAGAGGAAAATTGTAATAAGATGATATTGTAATCGTAATACTGTGTGTATATCATCTCAACTTTACAAAGGGAATTTACGGTGGGTTTTATTGGAATGATTGTAACTCGATCTTTACTATGTCAACATGAATTATTAACATAAAAGTGGAATGGTAATAGTGTCGTTTTACAGTAAATTTACATTAGAATTTGCTTGGAAATTTATGTAAGCGGATTCAAAGCGCGAATCTATATCGATAAGCAGCCCCAATTTCATAATTAAAACGGTCGTAAATCAAAAGTTTTCCTGTTTCCTCCCACATATGGAAACAAAATTATCAACAAAACGATTTTTCGTTCTTATCTCCACCTTAAAATACACAAAAATTGCGCCAATAAAACAGATGCTAAACTATTATAGTAAATGTAACACGATAATTCCGTCGATTTCCGTAATTGCATTATTTTTATTGAATAATAAAAGTGAACGTTTCCGGAACTACATTCACTCATCGATAAGATAAACTTTCATCAAATCGATGATTATTCAATTATAATTGAAATAAAAACATTACGTTTTTCTGGTATTAAATTAAAACAATTTATTAATTAAAACTGTTCAATAATCGACCAAATTCCGTACGGCTTGAAGACATCTCCATTTGTCTGGCAGATAGAACGGTTCGAAAACATGAGGAAATGGTGTATCGAAGCCGGTAACGCGCACAATTGGCGCTTCCAATTGCAGAAAACACTCCTCCTGTTGGGAAAATAATCAAAATCCGATTGAATTAATAAGTTTTTTACCTGGATAATTGCAGCTAATTCGGCGCCGAATCCGCCGGTTAATGGAGCCTCATGTGCGATTAGAGCTCGTTTCGTTTTCTTAATCGACTGGAAATGTTACAAAATTGTTATTGTTCTGGTGATTATTGCGTTCATGGTCGCCGTTTGATTAGTTCATAATTTCCGGAATTTCCGATTACCTGACAAATTGTCTCCCGATCCCACGGTAGAATCGAGACTAGATCGATCACTTCACAGGAGATGTTGAATTTAGATTTGGCTAATTGTGCTGTTTCTAATAAGACATGGATTTGCGTGCCCCAGCCGATTAAAGTGACATTATCACCTGTAAATTTCGTGTTAATTGTGCCATTTTTATGTTTTATAGTCGTGTAAATCACCAGTTCGAACAATATCAGCTTTTCCGATCGGTAGCGTATAATCGTCTATTGGTACTTCGTCAACTGCTCCACGATATAAGGTTTTCGGTTCGAGGACAAGACAAGGATCAGGATCACGAATGCACGATAGAAGCAAACCTTTAGCTTTGATCGGTCCTCTTGGCACGACAATCTGAAAAATTCACCGTTGACTGGACTCGTATTTATGCTTTCTATCGTTCAATAGAGTAAATAAAGTTGTCTATATTTAACTAGAAAATTGCAAATGCGTAGGAAACGGAACCTTTAATCCCGGCGTGTGGGCGAAATACGCTTCAGGACTTTGTGAATGATACAAAGCACCATGTCCGACCGCCCCACATGGCGCCCGCACCGTCAATTTCCCACAATCGAATTCACCCCCGCTTCTATAGCGCATTTTGGCCGCTTCATTCACCAACTGGAAATCGTCTAAATCGGTTAGAATTCACATAAAATATGTTATAGAATTTTCGACTTGATCAAAAGCTGGAAAGATATAATCGGCAAATTGGATTTCAGCAATTGCTGTTACATCCATATTGGCCACACCGATACCAAATCCGACAATGCCCTGTTCACATAATGGCGTATTAAAGACCCGTTCAACACCGTATTTGGCTTGTAAGCCCATTGTACAGCGGAATACACCGCCGAAAGCCACGTCCTCGCCGAAGATTAGGGCCGATCGATCCGTCTTGAGGGCTGTGTCAAGGGCATTGTTGATCGCTTGGAACATGTTCATTTTGGCTGTCTCACCTGAAATACGGCGGAATTAAAAACAACAAATAATACAATTTTCAACGAAAACATTTCAGCAAAATAAACTCCCTAAAGCCCACAACGATCCCCGGCAAGTCAACAATTTGCGAACAAAGTAAACAAGCCGGTTTTTCGTTATTTTCAAGCGATAATTTCGACCACCCGTTAGTATTTATTGATAAGAATTACGTATGAGATTGATAACAGATGTCGATTCAATGAAATGTATTCGTTGCTCTAATTCTTTGCCGATTTCAAAAACGTTAATTTACCTTCGACAGGTGGTTTTAAATCGGGCGTATAAACAAAATGGCACCGTTTATTGATCAGACTATTTAATACTCTGATATCGTTTTTACTATATCGTAAACATGTATTACAAATTTTATTTAACGCCATAGTTGATAAAAAATGGAACACGGACACTGTATTTTAGCGCTATATCAACGTTTTTGAATCAATTAAACAGATTAAAACGACAAAAATTAACGTCAAATCACTATTAACAATCGTCGAAACACATTGAACACACACAGTTTAAAATTTACCATTATATCGATATCTGACCTTTATGCTTTCTCATTATCATAGTCGCATTATATTCGTGACACGAACGGGGGGTAATGATAATGAAATGTCGTAATTTTTAAACAAATACGATAAATCCACAGGTTTATCAGTTGAAAAATTGTTTATTATAAGATTAAAAAATAAAAAAATACAAATTAAACTTCTGGTGTTTCAGGCAGTTCGGAAGCCTCCTCAATACTGGTCTCTTGCTGGCCTTTTAATCGAGCTATCTAGAAAATTTCAAAATGATTGATTATTAATTATGTCAATTGAAGGTGCGCATTCACAATTAAACTGATAAAATTTCCATTAAGAAGTTAAATTTAATTAACTCACTTCACGGAGTAGTGTTTTCTCTTTAATCGCAGCCCGATGCAGTAGCACCCGTACTTTATCTAGCAATGTATTTTTCTGTTCCAATTGTCCACGGATATCGTCCAATTCTTTTAATTTGCTTTACACTATCTGAACTTTGAACAGTTCTCAAGTCTTTCAACTCATCCTCTAAACTAGCAATCTTCTGAAGACTCTCAAGATACTGCTCTTTAAGACGCTGATAATCATCTCTTAATTTACTATCGGAAATCTAAAATTGTTCTCCATGAAATTAAGAAGTAGAGTAAACGAGAATAATTACACAACGTTCAGGATAGGGACGTTTCCCGGTTGTTAAACGTTTATTTTCAACTTGAAGCTTCTCCACGACTCGCTTCAAAACGAAAATTGTCCGTTCCAATTCCGAGATTCTCTTTGATGTTGAACGCGAATCAACAGTATTATCATCTTTCTCGACGTTCTCATTTTTTAATATTTCTATATAACTGGAAAATAATTATTTTTTTGCAAATTAGCGGTAGAAAAACAATACTTCTCCAAATGTTGAACTTGTTCCCGTAAATGCGGTGTTTCTTTCTTCAATTTCTCTAAATCTAATTTTAAATCGAGATTGTCCGCCTCTAGGGATAAATTCGTTTTTTGTAATGTTGCTATAGTGTTCTGTAAACGTTCCAATTCCGAACGCATCTCGACCGGCCCCTGTTGACAGACAAGGCAATTACAAGCCAAGCGTACCGAATTCAATGGACCGAGTGTAGGTTAATTTTTCAAAAAATTGAAGCATCCAGACCTAGATTTTTTAGTCCAGCTCGATGTAAATGGGTCGACTTATTTCGATAGATCTTGAGTTATTTGAATTTCGCCTTGGAGAAAATTACAAATAATTTTCCTGTCGCAACATACAAATTATAGAAGCAATAGTGTCATGGACTTGTAATTTTCTTGTAATATATCAAATTATTAACTTTAAAATTGGCAAAAGAGAAAGTTTTCCTACTTAACGAACAAGATGAGAGAGTCGGTGAAACTGTGTTTATAATTCTTATTTTCTGCTCTATTGTACTTTATCAGTCGAGTTTCAATTTTGAAAGTTGTTTGAATTAATAAAATTAGTGATTATGTTGTTGCTAATGTTGAACAATATTCTATTAATTTTATATATTTTGATGTGGTCAATTTTTTATATTATTTACTTTATAGATGATGGAATCTTTTTAATAAACCGGGTCACAAATAATTTAGCACTAACAAAGATTCTATTATAGCTCTAGAGAAAGTTTATGGGAAATTTCTACGGATATTCAACAGTCGTCTAGAAGATATCGTGTTTGTGTCAGTGAATTAAAATCGAACAATAATGGAAAAATTCTCTCCAATTAGTGTTAGTTTTCTTCGCAATAATTTTATTGATTTACATTTATTTTAAACAATCGTACAAATATTGGAAGGATCGTAATGTGCCACAATTGAATCCGAAATTCCCATTCGGCGATATGTTCAAACCGATATTTCGCCGTCAAAATATGGGCGATAAAATCAAAGAAATTTACGATGAAATGAAATCAAACGGTCATAAATATGTCGGTTTATATTTTTTCAGTCGTAAAGCATTCCTACCGTTAGATCCATGTTTAATTAAAACGATTCTAGTGCAAGATTTCCAATATTTCAATGATCGCGGCATTTATTATGATGAAGAAAACGATCCAATCAGTGCACATTTATTTTCATTGGCCGGTATGAAATGGAAGAATTTACGTGCTAAACTAACACCAACTTATTCACCACAAAAACTCAAATTCATGTTCGATACTATACTGAAATGTGGCCAACAAATGGTGGACATACTCGAGGAGATTTCGTTTGATGGCCGATATGTGGAGATCAAGGAAATTCTAGCCAGGTATTTCGATTTATTCTGGATCACGAAACTATTGTCTTTGTTGAGATACCCTGTAAATTGGACTATAATTCCAGATATACAACGGACGTAATCGGATCGTGTGCCTTTGGGATCGAGTGTAACAGCATGAGGAATCCCCAGGCTGAATTCCGTCTAATGGGACGTAGGGCATTTACACAAACAGTCGGTGATCTATTAAGAATGATTATAATACGTAGTTTCCCAAATGTAGCAAAATTTTTAAATTTGGGTGTATTCCCAAGGAATGTAACAAGATTCTTTCAAAATGTCGTTAATGATACAATCAATTATCGTGAGCAATATCAAATTAAACGAAACGATTTTCTACAATTATTAATTGAATTGAAGAATAATGGTAGATTAGATGAGGATTGTGATAATAAGAATGATAATAGAGAGGCAAAAATTGGTTTAACAATGAATGAGGCAGCTGCACAAGCTTTTATTTTCTTCTTGGCTGGTTTTGAAACAACATCAACAACAATCAGTTTTGCTCTGTTTGAAATGTCTAGAAATCCACATATACAAATAAAAGCCCGAGAAGAAATTGATCGAGTTATAGAACAATATCAAGGGAAACTAATTTATGAAGCTATAATGGAAATGCACTATTTAGAAACTGTAATATTAGGTCAGTACTAATTATTTAAAATTCAACATTTTCCATTGAAACTTTACTTGTGAAAATGGCACTTTATTAAATGATGAAAACTTTCTAAAACCAAAAATTAAATTATCTCTACTCGTATAATAACACATTTAACTAGGAAACTAGAATTTCAACAAAATACTTATGATAACCTTTGATATTTTAAGCTAATTTTGCAAATATCAATCCAATATTTATGTATACATTTGCCAAGACAACTTTGTAAAATAATTGGCTATATTTGGGTTAAATTAACTTTATTTGAACAACGAAATACCGAAGAAGATCGTTTCAAAGAAACGCCAAAAGAAAAACGTTCATTATTTCCAGATAATGAATTTTCTCTGTAAACATTTCCAAATAACCGATGATTTCAATGTGAAATTCAAACTCAAATTTGTATTTTAAACTTAATTCTAATTGGAGATTAATTAAAATTTCAGAAACTATGCGCAAATATCCACCGGCTCCTGTATTTTTACGAAAATGCACAAAATCGTATAAAATACCAGATACTGAAATTATTATCGAAAAAGATCTATCAGTATTGATACCAGCTTATGGTCTGCATCGAGATCCTGAATATTTCCCAAATCCTGAACAATTCGATCCTGAACGATTCAATAATGAGAATAAGAAGAAAATCTGGGATTACACCTATATACCGTTTGGCGATGGACCCAGAAATTGTATTGGTAATGAGTACTAATATTCAGTCGTATTCTGTAACTGTTTCGTGATTCGTCACCATGGCAACACTGAAGAGCAATAGTCTTTTACAACTGAAGTTCAAAATAGTGAGATAGTGAAAGACACTAGTGTTGTCACGGTAACGAATCGCCAAAAATTAGAGAATCCGACTCACCATTTTATTCGAACAGGTATGCGTTTTGCTATGATGCAAATCAAGATCGCACTGTCGCTAATTTTGAAGAATTTCGAATTTTCGTTGAATCAACGCACAAAATTACCGTTAAAAATGGAAACAAAAGGCATTATTCTAGCGCCAATTGGGGGAATTTGGTTGAATTTAAAATCGAATAAAAATGTGTAATTAATTTTTTTTTTTAACTCACCTTCGCTGCCAATTCCAAGAGGGCGATTTTTCGTTCTTGCGCCTCTAATTTCTCCTGCAACATAGCAGCCCCTAAAGCCCCACTTTGATGTTGTTGCATCGTCAATTTCGTATTTAAACTCTCAATTTCAGTCAACAATTTCACATTTTCAGACCGTAATATTTCAATTTCATCAACCGTATTTTGTTGGAAATTCATTTTGAAATGGCGCAATTTATTCTCCATATTGGATTTTTCGCGTTCTAAACGTTCAATTAGAATCCGATAACCCGAACAGGTTTGTTGTAATTTTTCAAAATCGCTCTCTTTTTGTTTCAGTTTCTCTTTTAATTTTTCAGCGGTTTGTTGCCAATGTTTCTGTTTATTCCAACGTTCGAAATCTTCAGCAATTTTCACTTTATGTAATTCATTGATATTGATCTGTTTTTGTAAATTGTCTTTCAAATCAACAATTTCATTCTCCAACGAGGCGATTTTCTTTTGAAGTTGGTCTTTGATCGATCGATCACTGCGATCGCTACGCGCCGATACTGTTGGTCTAAAATAAAATTTTAAAATACCAAATTTCTATCAAACAAATTTAATTACTTTCGCATTAATTTTGCGCGCAATTCGCGAATCTCTTCGCGAGCTGAACGTTCACGATTCAACAATTGATTGAAACGTTTTTTAATCGATTCATGTTCTTTCACTAACTGCTCCTTTGCTGATTCTAATTCGGTCAATTTTTGGACAGTTTCCAAATCGATTTTGTCCGGTTTCTTATGCTCCGACTAGAAATTTAAATAAATCAATATTCAATTAAATATCGAGAAAATTATACTTTAATTTGGCGCAACATTACAGTCAACTCGTGGATTTTATCGTCTTTTTGTTTGATTAAATTTTTCAAATCGAAATCACCGTGTTGATCGTTACGATACTTCAATATTGTTTGTTTTAAATGATTGACTTCTTCACGCCATTTCTCCGAATCGTTCTTATACGCCAGGATTTCATTACGGTGAATCTCCTCTAAACTATAACGGAAAATTGAGCAAGAAAATTGAATTTTAGACAACAAAAATTACTCATTTCCAAGTTTTTGCATCGATTCCAATCGATCATTGGCTAGAGTCCGCCATCTAACCGCCTCTTCTCGGCTAGCCTGCAATTGAGTCTCTAAACTTGGTACTTTTGTACGTAATTGTTGTAATTCGCCTTCTAAACAACGGACTTGAACGAAATATTGTTCTAATACTTGTCTATTCGGCTGTAATTCACTAATACTCGACTTTAAACTGTAAAAATTAGAGTTAAATTCAAGGAAATACGGTTCGATTTTACAAATTACTCTAAATATTTTTGCTTCTCTTCATTCAAACATTTCTGAAGAATTCGCAGTTCTTTACGCATCAATGAAGCAGCCAAATTGTGTTTATCGCGATCTTCTTTCAATAGTGATTGGTATTTTAGAATCTCTTCGTCTTTTTCTTTGATATTATCCTGCAGGCTTTTATTTAAAGTCTACAATTTTTGATTATTATTAAACAATAAATTGACTTAAAAAATAAAAACCTTTAGACTCATAATTTCGCTGGTAATCTCCCCGGATTCTACCCCATTTTGTGAGCCGTCTTTCTTCACTTGTAACTCAAGTATGTGTTTTTCATAGAATGTAATTTGGCTTTGTTTATCGCCTAATTGTTTCCTAAATAAACTGATATTAGAATCATTTTCAGCGATCTTATTCTTTAATTGTTGTATCAATTGATCTTTCTCATTTATATCATTTTGTACGTTCAATAATTCCTGTTGTAAGTTGATAATTTTATCATCCTCGTGTTCGTTCGTTTCGATCGTTTGAGTTTCTTTCGTTTTCGTTAAGACAATCGGTGGATTAATTTCTATATTTTTATCTTCAATTTTCGTTGAATTTGGATTGAAATCCGCCTCGAAATCGAGTGAAGAAATATTGTAATGTTGATGTAATTGGAACAATTCCTCTTCCAGTTTCATGATTTGTTCATCTTGTCGTTTAACACGATTGAAGATATGTTGGAGTTGTTTGTCTTTCATTTCAGATTGTCGGCGATATTTCAACTCCTATAATTGAAATAATTTTAATAATTTGAATAAATTGCGATTAATTTTTACATTAAATTGAAGTGTTCGTTTCTCTTGTAAATTATTGAAGACTTCTTTGATATCAATCGATTGTAATTTGCAGAGTTTTTCAAGATTCTTCAACTCATTCTCGTAGTGTTCTTTACAAATTTCCCCGTCTTTAATCAAATTTTTAGCATTATTTAAAGCAACAAACACCTCGTATTTCTCGTTGATAACACTACGAAGATGATCGATGAATTTCTCCTGTGATACTAACGGAATACTGCCCAAATATTGCGATTTCTGTTTCTCCAATAGATCTTTGAAGATCCTAAAATTTCAAAATTTCACATTACTAAACTACCAAAAGACTAGATGTCGCTGAATTATAATTCGCATCAATTGCAATCTACGAAAATTCACAAATATTCCCTCAATGTAATTTTATTGTGAAACTATTGTATTATTGTTCTGATCGCTAGATGCCGCGCAAGTTTCAGTTCACGTTTCGTTATTTTCCCAAAATTGATAAGTAAACTTGTTGAATTAACGTCGGTCTTCCTTGTCTGGGGGAGCGGAGTGTGTCGATGATCCCCAGGTGAGACCACTTTTGCTGACACCCAAATTTTAAAAAAACCCGCACCCGTGACTTTTTCGAAAAGTTTGCGAGTGCAATTTTTGGAAAGCCCTCTTACTTTATAGAGGGCCCCCCAATTGTTTTCTAATTACAAAAAAACAATACTCACTGAAGTCGATTTTTATAATCGTTTTCTTTCTGGTGATGTTCACTAATTTGATTTTGTAATTTCAAGTAGAAATCTTGTTTTTCATGCTCGTATTGCTGTAATTTGTCAATTGAATCTCGATATTTTTGGTTTAATTCGTTTAAATTCTGTTGTAAATTAGCAATTTCGTTATTCAAACGGGCTATTTGGTGCTTATCGTCAGTTGTCGATTGGAGATCAACGATTTGGTGTTTTAACATTAAAATTTCGTTATCTTTCCTTAATAATTCCTCGAAATTGACTCCCTTATCTGGTAAATTTCCATTAATTTCTCGACATTTCGCTTTAAACTCCCCATATTCCACTAATAATTGGTTATATTTCGATTGTATTTGTTGAAATTCTTCAACTCCAATAAAATTACACAATTTCCTCTCCAAATCGCGGTATTGTTCCTGTAATAGTTGATTCTTATTCAAAATCTCCTTATTGAAATCTTCTAATTCTCGATATTTGTCTTCGAATTTTTTGCAATTGTTCTCTAATTAATTCGTAGAGATTATTCGTATGATTAGCACGTTGTCTTTCGCTAATTTCACTAATTTCAATTTCGGCTAATTTCTTCGATAAATCCTCCAAATTGCCATTACTCTCTCCGGCATGGATTTTCTCATATAACACAATCAATTTATTCTTCAATTCGTTTTTATCGTTTTCTAAATTTCGATTCGATTCCTCCAATATTTTTAATTCAATCTGTTGTTGATTATTGATTTGTTCAAATTCGTTTAATAATTGTCGATATTTTAATGTTGAATTATCGAAATTCTTCTGTAATTCTTCGAAATTCTTATACGGAATTGATTGTTCTAATGTTGAATTAATTGTTTCGATTTGTATGGTTAATGATTTATTTTTATTGACAAGATCGTTGAGTTTTTTCGTCGAAATTATCTGTGCTTGGTCTAGATTATTTTGTAATTTTGTTAATTGTCTTGTTAATTTCTCATTATCGTTCTCTAAGTGGAGATTTTTACGTTTTAAAATCACGTTATTTTCACTTATTGTTAAAATATTGTTTAAATCATCATTTTCTTGTTTATTGGTTAAAATTTTAATCTTCTCCTCTTTAATCTCGCTCAATTCTTGTAATTCTTTCACTTTTTCTTGACTCTTCACCATTTCAGTATTGTAATTTTCCGTTTTTTCCAAATATTCATCATAAAGTAATTGGATTTGTTGACGAATCTCCAATAAATTCGTCTTATATTCAGTCAATTTAATTTCAATCTCGCTATTATTCGTAGTTTCTTTTTCCAATTTCTACAAATTTCTCTCCATTATAGAATCAAATCTATTATAGCAAAATTACCTCTAATAAATTTTGTAGATGATTGTGGATATTTGAGAGACTATCTGTATCGTTATTGATGAGAAAATCTTTTAAAATATCCGAATCTTGACTCTTTAAACGCTCACTATCCTCCGATTTTTGCGACTTTAACTCCAATCTAATAACAACAAATATAACAATTTTAAAGGCGAATTTAATAAAAAAAAACTACCTCGTTAGACGTAATTGTTCCCTCAATTCAGCCGTTATACCTTCCTGATTGTGCAATTCGGCTTGTAAACGCATTGCCGGATGGTACCAACCGGAAATATGTTTAACATCTAAAGCACGCAATAATCTCTCTAAAGTTTCCGATTTGATCTCCTCTAAACTCGTCTCTAAAAAAAAAACAACACCCTAATAAAACCCCTATGGATTTCACAATAATTACGTTTCTTCGTATTGATACTGTCGAGAATTTCGTGCAAACCTCGACGTAACGCCTCGTTTTCTTCAACTAAACTCTTCAATTCTTCCCCCGAATCGTCTTCAACTTTGGTTAATTTCTGACAATCACCAATTGTAATAATTTTACGATTTTGTTCATGAATTGTTGTCTTTAATTCCAAATTTTCATCCTCTAATTTCGCCAATTGTCGCCTAATTGTCGACAATTCTTTCTTCTGTTTCTTCCGTTTCAACGATATTAAAGTTGTATCGATTTTATCGTCAATTTTCAAACCTAAACGATCACGTAATGTTTCATTTTCTTGTTCGAAACGATCACAATTCTCTTGTAATTGATTCGTTACTTTAACTAAATCGATAATTTGTTTCTCTTGATTGCGATTATCGTCTTTTAAATTAGAAATTTCCTCGAAACAATCGGCTAACTCAATCTGACCGTTTTTACGTAATTTATTGAAACTCTCTCGAATTTCATTGTCTTTATCGATCAATTTTTTCTCGGTATAATTGAGATTATCGTGTAATTCTTGGCAACGTTCATGTGTTGTTTTCAATTGTTTCTTCAATTCAATTATCGAATCGGTTAAATCATTAATTTTAATCTCATTAATTTCCTTCTCTTTTGTTAATTCTTTAATTACAACAGTAGTATCGTCCATCTCTTTTGTAGCTTGTTGTAATCTACTTTTCAATTCAAATAATTGTTGTTCGCGTTCTGATAATAGCCGATTCAACAACACCACTTGATTATCATCTTGATCTTGCGGTAAACTCGATAGAGATGAATGTAAACTTGCCTGAGCCCTTTGAGATTTCAATTCTTGTATCACTCGATCTTTATCATCCAAGATTTTCTATAAAGAATCGATAATTAACAATTATTGATTTAATTATTGAAACAAGACAACCTTCCATTCGTCGACTCGTCGGTTGACTTGCTCCGTAAACTTCTCAGTTTCTTCCTCAAATCGCTGTTTATCCTCGAGAATTTCACGAAATTCGTCCTGTAGAGCCTCATTTTCTGCGGTTAATTTCTTCACAGTCTCTAAAAAAAGAATCAATAAAACTACAATTTTATAAAATTTATCGAAATACCGGTAGATTCGATTAGTTGTGACCGGGCATCGTTGAAATTATCCGTTAATGATTTAATTTCTTTCGTTGTCGCCGATAATTCATCGCGAACTTTCATCAATTCCTCCCGCAACACAGAATTCTCATTCTCTACATCTTGAATATCGGCCAATAGGCGTGATATTTGTTTATTTTTCGTTTGTAAACTCTCAACTAATTCTTTATGTTGTTCTTTTACCGTTTCCGAAATATCGGAACGATCATCTTGATTTAAAATTTCCAACTCGTGAGCTAAACGGTAGTTGTCTTCTTCCAAATCGGTAATTTTCTTCTTCAACTGAAAATTTTATAGAAAGCACAAGTTTTAGAAATTTGATTGTGTCACCTTTGTGATTTCAGCCAAATTCTTATCGTTGGTTTTCATCTGTTTCTTGAATTTACTCTTCAATTCGAGGTATTTGTATTCAAGGTCTACAACATGTTCGATTAGAGAATTATGATAGAAATTTCAATTCCTACTTTCGTATTCAATCGAGCTGGATTTTCTCGATTTTGAACTCTTGGCATCTGTATCGGATTCGATTATTGATCGTTTAATTTCATCTTCACCTTGTTGGGTCGCTATATCATCCAATTTTTGTAGCAAAATTTCGACTTGTTCACCTTTAAATTTCAACAATTCTTGACTGATGCGAAACAAACCATCAAGCTGTTTATTCGTCAAGTCCTCCCCATTGTTATCAAACCATGTAATCGAGTTGTACAATTCTTCTTTCTCGTCTTCGGTTAAATCCTCGGGTACTAACGAACAAATATGATCCCAATCCATTTTATTTTGCTTATTTAACTAATTAAAACAATTTCTCACTGGAAATATAATAATGATTAGTATGTGTCACTGTTTATCTTTAGTTGAAACCGTTGGAATAGTTGCTAGGCGCCACGATACAAACATTGTGGATTATTGGTAGTGATGGGCCAAGTTGCCGGGTTTCAAAATCCGTAGAATTTTTAATAAAACTGCTTTAAATGTCAATTTTTGTATTACATGTTGAAGATTTAGAGATAAATCGCAACTCGTCACTAATTATTAGGAATTTCAGAGGGTTAAAGATCGATTTCAAATTTAAAATTCTATTAGAACTCTACATTGACTATAATTTGCTATGAACGTTAAATTCCTTCTCCCAATCCTTCACCTCTATTTCAGTTAAATTATAACTTTTACCATGTTTACCGATGCCATCATTAACAAATCGTTTAGCACCATCGATTGATTCTTTCTCAATAATTTTCTTGCCGTTCTCCAATTCGTATTGCAATAAATCATGATAGGCGCGATTGAAAGCAGCATTATACGTTGAATTACGATCACTCAATAGGCATTCTTGTGGAAATTTCGTTAGAGAAGACGCTAAATTTATCGCCTGACCCAGCGCTGGAAATTTCATCAAATCAACAAATGGAAAAACAAATGCTGAACGTTATTACCGGTACCGCAAGCTACAATCCGATTAGCTAAACCCCAATCGAAAGCTTCATTAGCCTTTAAAGAACGACCGGTTAGAATTAAATCTAAAGCTCTCGATAAACCGACCATTGCTTGTAAACGGACAGTACCACCATCGATTAACGGTACACCAAATCTACGATTATACACACCGACAATTGCTGTTTCTTCAATAACACGTAAATCGCACATTAGGGCCAATTCCAAGCCGCCAGCTACCGCATATCCGCTGATGGCGGCTACTATAGGTTTTTTAATATAGCGCAAAGTAGGGCCCTATTGTAACAAAATTGTAATTTTTTTATTATTGTTTGAAAGCGAATTACCATTGTGCCGGTATTGTTGAATTCAATTTCACCATTTTTATCCACGTTGGATAATTCTTTCAAATCGAAACCAGCACAAAAATTACCACCTACACCATATAAAACAGCAGCACACAAATTTGAATCATTCTCAAAGTCTTCAATGGCTTGGGTTAAAGATTTTGCTGTGTTCGTATCAATACAATTACGTTTTTCTGGACGATTTATACCGATGGTTACAATTTTACCAGTCTTCTCTGTTATTATAGCTGGAAATTGAGGTTATGTTCACAATAATGCTATATTTTATAATTAAGGCTTTAATTACTGCTCATATTAGTACTGTAGGCTCTTCTGAACATTATTCGTAGCAAATTAAACAGCATTCTTGCATAATTACAGGAATTAATAATTTTAATACTCGTATTTGGTAATTCGTAATTGGACAAGACTGGAATAAATTTCTAATATCACATAAAATTGGTGAATCTGTGGAAAATTATACAATTTTTAAATTGATAATTAGTTATTAAAAATAAAATATACCAACCAAAGAGAATATAATGTTTTATTCTCTTTGTTTTAGAGTCATAAAAATTTGAGGTTATAGAAATTGTAAACTGTCAAAATTTCAGCAACAAGGATAGAAAATACGAATCTAATATATTGAAAAGAGATGGATCTATTACGGCGAGAATTTTACCAAACGTAATTTATTTTTGAGATGTTGCCGGCTCTAAATGGCAAAAATCCGTAGATTTTTATTTACTTTAGAATTTACTATTTCTTTTATAATTCCGAGGGCTATTTTAACTATTTTAACTGAATCTTGATCTTATAATAGCACTTTTAATGCGTTGTTGTTTCAATCTATACCAAATATGATTAAATTTGTATCAAAAATTACTAAAATTTATATATTTTACAAAAATAAAATTTGTTGAAAATTAAAAACATCATTTATTCCTATTAAATAAATTTAACAATGTTACACTTTTGAGTAATTATTAATTTTATTCGAACAACAATCCTTATTTTATAGCACATGACTTGATCCTTTCAACAACAAAACAATACAACTTGGAATGCAAGATATGAAAATTATGGAGGGGTAAATTTAATCAGGGACTATAAAGACGTCGAGGTAATTGGAATTAAAAATAGTGGTTAAATTGGGGCGACCTGGAATGATTAAAATGCAAGATGTAAAAATTATCAAAGGGTAAATTAATTGAGAAAACTCGTTAGGGTTGAAAACAGTAGTTACATTTGGGGTAATTTGAAATAATATTATCGTGGTTCGTAATCAAATCGTCCCTTGGAGTAGATTTTTTTCCATTTTTCATTGTTTAATTATTATTCGGTGATAGTTTACACCTCGAATAAATAAATCCTAGAATATGTTTGTCCACAAGTCGAGAATTACGCTACATTTATTAAAATTATCCAAAAGTTTGCGTGAAATCAAAAGAAATGTTATTGTAAAGGTTCTTTTTTCCACTCTACAACTCCAAAATAGAAGAAAAACAGTCGTACTTCCTTAAAATCTAGTGAAAGGAATTACTAGAGGAGAATTACGTTAAATTTATTAAAATTGTCCAAAAGTTTGTATAAAATCAAAAGAAATGTTATTGTTATGGTAAATAATGCTCTTTTTTCCACTTTACAACTCCAAAATTGAAGAAAAACAGTGGTATTTCCTTAAAATCTAGTAAAAGAAATTACTAGAGGAAAAACCTGCAGAAAAAATAGTGAATATGGCAACATTGCATTTTGACTTGAATTCTTACTTTCTGATTTACATTGATTCAACCTAACCTCAAAAAACAATACAATGTCGCATAATAATGAAAGAATTCAAATATAAAACAGTTTTTCACGTCACAAAATATAAAATTGTCTGATGTATGGTTGGAGAGTTGTATAAAATGGTATAAAGATGAAGTATTAACAAATAATTATACACAAAATCAATTACAATCTCACGTCTACGAACAATGGTTATTGCTAGATTTACGTGATATAGAATTGGAAATTTTGCCTGAAAACCTATCATTAAAGACTCATTTTATATTAACGGATATTTATTGTTTATAATTGCTGGAAATTATCGATTTATCAAAACCGAAATTGTGACAATTACAGAATATACGCAACAAGAATGATCCATTGAAAAAACACAATGATCATATCGATGAGAAGATTGACAGTAAACGCATGTTGCAATTGACTTTAACTGATGGTGTACAAGAGATACAAGCTACTGAATATCGAACAATACCAATGTTGAATGTTAATTTAATGCCAGGCGTCAAAGTACGTCTTATTGGACCAATCACTGTACGTCGTGGTCGATTGTTATCAGAAATATTAAATGGTCATGTTGGGGAATTGCTAGTACCAAATGCTGCCGAGAATGTTTTAGCGAAACATTTGAATCTACCGTTGAATCCAAATCCACAACAAATTGAACAGACTGCTATTGTTGAAGAAACAAGAACTGAGTCGACTAGGAATACACAAGACGGTTTCAGTCAGTGACAATTAATTACGGAAGATGAGAGGATGATTGCAGAAGAAATTGATTGTTTACTTGAAGCTGAACGAGAGTATTTAAATGAGAATCCAGCTAGTAATCAAGTTGTAACAACAATGACAACAAATGGATTAGGTGATGATTTCTTTAATGATATCGATATTGATGCTCATTTAAATCAAGTTGATGAAATCGTTGACAACGCTGATGATGATAAACAACAACAGAAACAAGAAACAAAATCCAATTCGACTACAATTAAAAAATTGTTGGAGAATAAGAATTATATTAGTCGTGGACTATTTAACATTAAAGCAAACTTTGAGATAAATTAACAATAATTCTTCATATATTTCAGGATCACCAACACTTTCATAGCCAGTTAGTACACTACTAACATCGGAATTTTGCTGTAATTGGCTATCTTCAATATTATTCGATATGTTTGCTTCTTTTCTTAGCAATTCTTCAGTTCCCTGTAGAAATTGTTCAATTCAAAAACTGCTAATTTATCAGACCATTCAGGAAACTTATCTTGAAGTTATATTTTTACAACACCTGCAATACGGCCGCTATTTGGGACTTATCAATATCATCACCCATCTTTTCAATTGATGCAATTCTAATTTAATTAAATTATTTCTGCGAAACGCAAAAATTTGAGGTTACGGAAATTGTAAACTGTCAAAAATTTTACCAACAAGGATAGAAAATACGAATCTAATATATTGAAAAGAGATGGATCTATTACGGTGAGAATTTCACCAAACGGAATTTATTTTTGACATGTTGCCGGCTCTAAATGGCAAAAATCCGTAGATTTTTATTTACTTTAGAATTTACTATTTCTTTTATAATTCCGAGGGTTATTTTAACTATTTTAACTGAATTTTGATCTTATAATAGCACTTTTAATGCGTTGTTGTTTCAATCTATACCAAATATGATTAAATTTGTATCAAAAATTACTAAAATTTATACATTTAAAAAAAAATAAAATTTGTTGAAAATTAAAAGCATTATTTATTCCAATTGAATAAATTTAACGTTGCTACACTTTTGAGTAATTATTAATTTTATTCGAACAACAATACTTATTTTATAGCAAATGATTTGATCCTCTCAATAACAAAACAGTACAACTTGGAATACAAGGTGAGAAGGTTATGAAGGGGCAAATTTAATGAGGCACTAAAAAACATTGAGGTAATTAAAATTAAAAACAGTGGTCGAATTAGGACTGATTTGGAATTGTTAAAATTATCAAAAGATAATTGAGAAAACTCGTTAGAGTTGACAAGAGTGATAGTTTAATAGGGGATAATTCGGAATATTATTCTCATAGTACATGGTTGGTAATGAAATCATCCCCTAAAGTAGATTTTTTTTCAATTTTTCAAAATAATTACGGTGATATTTCCCACCTCTATAAGTTCCAAAATATGTTTGTCCACAAGTCAAGAATTACGCTAAATTTACTAAATTATCTCAAGTTTGTGTAAAATCATCAAAATAAATGTAATTATTTGGGTGAAACGTGCTCGTTTTCCAGCTTTAGAACTGCAAAATACAAGAAAAACAGTTGGATTTCCTTAAAATCCAGTGAAAGAAATAATCAGAGAAAGAACCTACTGAAAAATCAAGGAATATGGCAACATTGCATTTTAACTTGAAATTGTGCTTGTTTATTTCTAAATTAACCTTACAATTTATTTTTATTGAAATTATAAATAAAATTGCTTTTATTGTGGAGATTTTTCAGTTTATTGCTAAATTTTGGACTTATTGAAGATAATTATTCAATAAAATATTTAATAAATACACTGATATATCCTAAATCGCCAACTCTACTACCTCATTGTTGGTAGCATTTGTTTATTATAAAAGAATAATTTTGAACTGCTAAAATGTCTGATGGTTTGTATCTTATTTATTTATTTATATGAATTTTATTGAATTTCCAATTATAGAGGAGATAATTAAGCGAAAATTATTGATCGACGGTGATGGTACCGGCGACGATCGTCGTCTAAATGTTATATCGAAAACGTTAAAAAAATGGGTGAATACAACCGATGAAACACCGTTAGAAAACCAGACGACCCACGATAAACTCCTGGCACAATTGAGTTTATGTGAATATTCAGTGAAACGTTCACAATTATTAACGAAAACAATACAAAAACAATTGAATGATTACAAACGAATACAGGAACAATTCGAGAAACAAATCGTCGACGTAAAAGAATCAATCAAACAAAGTAAAGAGAATTTGATACAGGCAAAGATATGGAAACAAAATCACATGATGTACGATCTATTGGCGCAGAATATCAATGAACAGCCGGCACGTAAAGAAACCAATCAAATGCTGTTAAAACTGCAAAGCGAATTGAAAGAATTGTACAAAGAGAAGGAGTTATTGGAGCAAAAATTGGATATTCGTAGGAAACAATTCCATGTTTTAGTATCGAGCGCTAGTAAATTGCAAGCAATGTTGGAAGAATCCGGTTGTGATTATCACAATAGTGATACGAATGATATGTTGGAGGATGTCGCTGATAGTACAGGACCTGAGCCTATGTCTGAATAAAATTAGAATTTATTCTATAATTTCTTTATTGATAGCGTTTGATTATTTGAATAGTTTAATTTTAAGCACTTTAGGAACATTACGGATCGTTAGTGAGACGCGAGTGTCACGTTTTATACACTCACCAATTTTGTATTGTTTACCGCAATTCTGTAAATTAACACAGCCATCATCGAGTTGATCGTATTCGAATTCGTTAATGGAATGTAAATATTTTTGATACATATCGTCTTTGATTATAACAAGACTACAACGTTCTAATAACAAACTACAAATCCTCTGTCTGCGTTCGTTATTCTCTAAAAATTCTAAAACCGTGTGCGAGCCACAACTGATCGTCGTTATCGTTGGATAGAACAACGGTCCATCTGTATGCGGCATTATACCCTGCCCGGGTAAATATTCATTGATTAGAACTTGATTCGGTTTATTGAAAATATTCAATTGAGCAATTTTATCGATGTAACGCATCAACCATTTCGGTATCTCCTCCGGGATCATACCTTTCTCGTGGGGCACACCACCGTAGTCTTGTAGGCGACGTTTCGATAATTGTGTCCATTTCGGTTTCGGTACCGCGTAAACATTCTTCAAAATATCGTTCTCTTCTTCCGGTGTTATAAAATTTGGTATATAATAGACAGTCGGTGGTGCTTGTAGTATTTGGAAACTACTCAAATCCATTACATTACAGATAAACGGGGAATTTTTCGAATTGTAGGGGTCGAAAAAAATTAAAATCGGGTTGTTTATCGCCGGTGGGAAAAGGGCGAACAAAACAAAACAGTTGTGCCAACATTAGGATTTTTACATCTTCATTAATTACGCAAATATTAGAAGAAACTCGTGAAATTACACCTATAGTAGTAATACAAGTGAGTTTTAATGTATTTTTAAAGAAATTATAATATTAATTTACTTGAAAATCAGAATTTATAAATCGTTTTCTATTCAATTAAGTTGGCCATATTGTATACGAATGACAGTTTTAAAAATCGGTTAATTGTAGCTCTATTTTATTATTTCCTATAAAAATAATTTAATAATTACGAAAATATTTAAACAGTTGTTGAATATAATTGTAGATTTTTGAATTTATCTACAAAGAAATTTAGACGTACTCTACTCAAAATTAAAGTAAGACGCGAGAAATTTGAAATCTATTGTAAAAAACTTTATTGCGACTACAAACAATAGTTTAAATTTTTCAGATAACGTTCAATTAAAATCTCTGTTGGAAGTTTTGTTGTTGTGCCCCATTGTTGTACAACATTTGCTGTTGATGAAAGTCTTGTTGTTGCGAAATCGGAATAGTCTAGAATTTATTTAAAAATTAATCAATTCTAACAATAAACTTACAAATTTACTTGTCCTGGATGTGATGGTCCTGATAATCTCATCCGTTTCGTTGGATTCCCGTGATTATCATTAGCATTCGATTGTTGCTGTTGGGGCTGTTGTTGTTGTTGTTGCTGTGATTGTTGTTGTTGTTGGTTCTGTTGTTGTTGTTGATTTTGTTGCTGTTGTTGTTGATTTTGCTGCTGTTGCTGTTGTTGTTGTTGTTGATTTTGTTGTTGTTGTTGTTGCTGTTGATTTTGTCGTTTATTCTCAGATTTCTCCTCTTGGTCATCATCGGTTAAAAATTCACGTTTCGGGTAAGGTATCGGACAACCAGCGAAAACATCTTGGGTTGGTAGCGGTTCTTCTTGAAAATAGGGATCTTGCATTGCTTGTTCGGATGTGATTCGTTTATTTGGATCCATCAATAAGAGCTTTTGTAATAAATGGAAAGCTTTACTGTCTGGTTTGATTTTATGACGGTCCATATACTTAACTAAAGAACAATTAGCGTAACTGTTTCAAAAAAATGACAATTAAATTAAGAAATAATTTAGATAAATGAAATACTTCGATTTTTTGAAATCTTTCAACAATGTAGGATGTTCCGGCATTTTTTTAATATCCTCCCAATCTTTCTCTAATGGAAATCCCATAACGTTAAAAATTCGATCTAACTGATCGTGATGATATGGATTGCTAGTCTTAATATCCTCCTGACGACAATGGAAAATCGGCTCCGATGTTAATAATTCGGCAAAAATACAACCAATTGCCCAAATATCTAAATAATTATCATTAAAAAAAATTAACAACAAAAATGCAAATAAACCTATAGCTTTCGTGTAATGTCGAGCACCTAATAACAATTCCGGTGCCCGATACCAGAATGTCACAACAACCGGATCTAGATCAGCCAGTGGCTTCAGGGGGGCATTGAAGAGTCGTGCAAATCCCATATCGGCAATTTTAACACGGCCACGTTCCGGTCCCTCGCCCATTACCAGAATATTTGCCGGTTTTAAATCACGATGCAATACCCAATTTGAATGTAAATAATGAATACCGTCGAGAATTTGATACAATAGTGATTTGACCATACCTTTCGGTACCATAACTGGTTTCTTATTAGCTTTAGCAGCACGATGGAATTTGATAATATGCCAAAGATCGTGTTCGGCGAAATCGAATAATAGCCAAACTTTACGGTCGTTGTGCGATAGAAAGACGCGGATCAAATTAATAACGTTGGGGTGTTTCAATTCTCTCAACAACTAAAATTTTAATAATTAAGCATTAGCGAATTTTCAAATCTATTTTCGAACAAAATAAACCACGGATATAGAACGATCTGTAGTTTACTTTGTCGAACACAGGAGTATTACAGCAATTTCGCGACAAGCCGACATCGATAATCCAGTTCCTTCAATCTGTTTTAAAGCATAATCTCGATTATCAGACCCATCTTTACGTCGCCCCTTATACACATGACCGTAAGTACCACGACCAACTTTACAACCCTCATAATCGAATAGATCCTCAACTTTAACACGTTCATTTTGCGTTTTCATTTTAAATTCATAATCCATCATGAATGTTGTCATATTACGGTGAACACAAATCATTAAGCACTTCTACGTTGAAGTGCCAAAAAAATATTATTTAGTATCGAAACTATCAAAATCGATAGTTCAGTTTATTCGAATTTAATTAAATTACACTGAAACGAACTGGAAAAATGCGATAATCGATCAATAAATTTGTGTTTATAAACAACTACGCCAGTGACAATGACAGCTGTCATCCGCCAAATTATAGGTTATAGCAACGTTGCCAAATCTTCAATTGACTAGATTTCATCAATTCAAATCGGAAATTAACGAAATAAAACGCTTAAATAATCAATCATTTATTAAAAAAACATAATATCAATACGACAAATATAATAATTAATTTAAATTAATTCAATTTTGTAATAAATAAAAACCAGAAGAAGTTTCCTACAAAAGCTTTTCTTGTAGACTGGTAGATGTCGCTTGATTATTGACACAATTGTCAATTCAAATATGTTAGGTTATGTGCAAATAAATCGATTAAAATGTGTCTTCTCGGTGATTTTCTCCAAAATTTATACGAATTCCTCACAAAAACCTCCAATATTCCCCCTAATAACATCGTAAGGAAACATACGAAAAAATTACAACAATTGGGCGATTTAAGTTTTCCTGTAACACTACAAAATTGGTGTCAATTGGTCAATGTTGATAGAGAAAATTTACAATTATTAACAATATTCGATTATGCCCTTGGTAAAAATAGTATAGACTGGCAAATTCAAAAATTAATTAACACCAGTCGAAAATGGAAGATTCAAATTGATAATGTCCAAATAAGAAACGATGATGTTTATCTGTTTTTAAATCAACAATCTGTTTTTAATTTTTGTATAAAAACAGTGATGGAAACGAGAGAGAATTTCGGTGGTTTAGATAAATATTTTAATCGATTAATAACAATAGAAATTGATAAAGATATCAACGATAAAGAGGATTTAAATTTAACCGAATTGAGGGCGATTATTTTGAAGAATACAACTGGAAATATTTTAAAATATCTAACGATAAACGAAGCAGAACCCGATGGAATCATTAAAATAACATTAAGATCGAATAATAAATCGAATAATCATATATTGTGCGCCAATGTTTTGAATGAAAACGGTTCAAAAGACACTGAAACTACCGCCAATAATCTATACAAGTATACCATTATTTTTCAATTGTGATTAAAAATTAATTATTAATTTATAGAAAACGTTCGGTAGAGATCCAATTGATGGCCCAACACAAATATGGGATACGATTGAACACGAATTTGCGTGACTATTTCGATAAATTGAGCCGATATTGTGTTATTTTAGAACTGCTACAGAATCGTCCACAAAAAAGCATTAAATTGGTAACACAAAATAAAAGTCCGTGTTTTATATTTTATAATTGTGCCCGATTATCGGCGCTATTAAACGAATTTAACAACAAAATAAATAGTGGAATTTATCCGGAATTGCCACCGATCGAACAAATCGATTTTAATCAACTCAAACAGCCGGTAAATTCCGAAATTTCTGTTGTAATTTTGATAATTTATCGATTTGTTCGCAGGAAGAATGGGAGATTTTGTTCGTTTATATTCTACAATTGCCTCTATTGATTAAAAGTTGTGTTGTTGATATTAAGAATGGTGTAATTAATCCGCATTATTTGGTGGTTTATTTAGCGAATCTATCGTCGATTTTTAGCGTTTATTATAGACGAATCAAGATCTTAATTGTGAGTTTTGTAATTTTGAATTTTTGTAAATTTATCGATTTTATTTCAGATTCCCAAAGATCACCTATTCGCGACGTTGTTCGCTAGAATTTATTTGTTGAAATCGTTACAATTCGTGTTCTATACTGTTTTAAATCTGTTAGATATCGAGCCGATTAAAGAGATGTAGCTTAGATTTTTTTATTGTTACCCTGTTGATAAATGTGATTTTAAACAGAATCTCGATTGGAAACGAATTTATAAATATCCATTTGTTCATCTGATAGCCTTGACCTTCAATACAACAAATCACACTAGAGAAAAGCCACTCATAATTCCATTACGATTACATCTGTTGTATTATTAATCGATTCCAAAGTCATAGTCTGTTAACATTAATATTAATTAATTTACCGTAATTGTCACGTTCGAAAATTTTCCACTACGATAATTATCGATAAATAGAGTAAGGTCCGGTATTCGAGTGGATATTTTCGTGAGAAAACCGTAAATTTTTAGAATTTTCGCAAACAAGTGGGTGAAATTTGTTGATAGATTTGTATACGTGATTGTTGGCAGATTTGCACTTATGAATCATTCATTAAAGTTTATAATTAGTTTCTTCTTTGTTGAATTCGATAATAATTAATCTGGCGAATTTAACGAAAATACAATTATATATCAGTTGTTATTCACGTATTTGTGTACACTTGAACAAAGCTTGAACAAAACACTTTCTATTGTTGTGTTTTGTGATAAAGTTGAGGGATAAGTAGATTATCTGCGCTTGAAAAGACCTGTTTCTTAAACATCTACACACGTATACTTACAAGAGACACGTCTATTATAAGAAAGGGTCACTTTCTAATAGTTTGCTTTTTTTCTAGCCGTTATTGTTGCTATTTTTAGCAATATTAATGTGTTTTTTACGGTAAATTTATGCAAAGAATTCGCCAATTTTTAATACAATAACATAATTAATTATACACACACAGAATTGTCATAAATCTTCTGATAATTATAGTATAACAATACACAATTATTCTCTATTGTACTTTATTTTAATTAACATAAAAATGTAAATTGATCAATTTCACCCCGCGTTCCTCTACTAATCACTCTATTATAAGCTAATAGAAGCTAGTGAGAAGGTCTTTTGCTTATCAACTCGATTATTTGATGGAAATTAATAGAGATACGGCGCGGTTCACTTAAATGTTGTTGACTCTTGTGTTTACCGAGCGATTTCTAAAATATTTTGAGAATTTATAGAGGAATCCTTGGGGATCGTTTGGCCCAAATTTGGACTTGGTAGCTTCTCGGGAAGTTGCTCAAAAAACACTTAGAAAATATTTGAAATTAGCAGATATCGCGTGGTTCACTAATCCTAGTTCTTATGATTAATGAGTAATTTGGAAAATAGTTTGACAACTTATAGGGATCATTTAGCGAAATTTTGATCTTTGTAGCTTATCGGGAAGTTGCTCAAAAGGCTCTCGTTTTAGTAAATGTTGCGATTTTTGAATGAGAAAGATGCTCGCTAGATATTTTTTTTTCTTTATTGCAATGTCAGGCTTATCTTTGAGTCTTTCGGAAGTGCCTGCAATTTTTCTTTGATAATTGTGAATTCGATAGAAGGTGAGATGGCGGTATTTTTAGAAAAGTCCCCAAATCTGGACTCGAACAATCTTAAAAGTCTAAAATTGGCTAAAAGTTGCTTTCATTAAAACTAAAACGTATTAAAATCTAGACTAAGAATTGCTCTCTAATAGTAAAATTTATTAAAACAGATGAGTACTTCATAATATAATTGAAATTCAAAAATTCTCATGGAAATATCAACGATTAAATATCCAAAAATCGAAATTTATAGTCCAGTATTACAATTCGGTAGAAATAGAGAATTTTTGTCTCTATTGCTTCGGTCTGGAAGCGATCGTTTTTCGACCATCCGTCCGACCAGCTACATGGTTTAAATTGTGCCCAGAGGATCTTCAGGGGTTCCCCTACAAGTCAAATATTAAGAGTGAAACTGAGGATTAATTCCATAAATATAAACATTCGATAATTTTACATATTTGACTTTCGATAATTGTTGAAATTCAAAACAGAAATTTTTAATGTTGTAATAGAGTTTATCGTAGAATTATTTAATGTTTTCGTTTGATAACAATAAATAGACGATAGGCGAACATATGATAATTCCAAAATGCTATAATTGCCGTCAAAATTAATCACCAATCCATCATTTATAACGATATCCATTTATTTGTTTGTTTCGTTTAACTTAAAAAAAAGAAAAATTTGGAGATAAATTGGAGTACTCTTGATGATTTCGCAATGATTTTATTCCCTTATCTTTTATCTCTCAACTGTAGACTGGACTATTTTCATCTCCTTAAGGTAGGTTAATTTTATGTTGACCCAAAATAGAGTCGAGTTGGATTTGTTTCACGATAATAATGGTTAAAATAAATGTCTTTAGGTTAATTTTTTGTTGTTATAATTCCGACATTTGTTTGTAATTATTTGAACTTTTGTGGTTTTGCTTAATTAACTTTTTCTTCCGCCCCTTGAGTTTTATTATTGGTCAAGGTAAACTATTGACGTTGTTGTTATTCTAATACTATTATAAACGATGTGTTATTATTAATACATCATCTTGGCAAGTTTCTAACGAAATTTCATAATAATGACCATCGAAAAATTATAGTTGATGATTTTATAAAACATCAGTTGCAATTAGAAGATTTGCCGTCGATATGGGGATGTTTTACTCAAACGTATCAATTTGGGGCTAAAATTTGCACCTCTCAAAGCCGATTAGTCCCTAAAGTATTCCTCGAGGCAGGTCCGGATTAAGCTTTCCAAACTCTGGGGGCTATTGTTATATTTATTAAAAGTTTACTAATTATCGCAGCGACCTAAGTCCAAAATCGAAATTACGGGCCCCAGGCGCTAGCCTATTTGGCCACTTAATCCAGACATGCCTCCTCTACTAGGCCCAAATTTACATTGTCTTATCGATTGTAGTCGCAATTTAAGGTTCGATAGATTGAGCCGACTAGACTGGTACTTTGCTCTAATGACCATCGAAAAACTATACAAACTTCAGCTGGAATTAGATTTGCCCTCGATATAGGGATGCTTTTCTGAAACGGATCAATTTGGGGCTAAAATTTGCGCCTTTCAAAGCTGATTAGTCCCTAAAGTATTCCTCAAGGCAGGCCCGGATTAAGCTTTCGAAACTCTGGGAGTTTGTCATATTTATTTAGCCCCCTTAATCCAGACATGCTTCAAGGAAGTGTTAAAATTTTCTCTAGTAGGCCCAAATTTGCATTTTCTTATCAATTCCAGTCGCAATTCAAGGTTCTATAGATTGAGCCGACTAGACTGCTACTTTGCCCTAATTGTTTATAAAAATATAAAAATATATCGGCGATAAGTGGAGTTGTAATAGATTGTTTCGTGTATGTGTAAATTGTGCACACCGAGACAATTACGAATGCCAAACACTATCTGAATGTAAACACGACCAGCTGTTAGCCCCAGAGACAGAGTGGAGATCTCGACCGTGTGTTTGTGTGTATGTCGAACAACCAGCGCTTAGGAATTGTGCGCATCCTGGTGGCACAACGAGCACGGCAGCACACGATACATCGATACCACCACCGCCACCACCACCACCACCACCACCACCGCCATCGCTACATCGCACGGCGAAATCCGTCAGTGTGTTTCTAGTGCGTGTGATTGTAACGTGGCCGGTCCGACGACTTATCAAACAAAACAAAAACAAAAACTACTATCAATAAGGAATTATTTTTCATAAAATTTGAGACGGTTTTCGTGGTGGAAACATAGAATCGGTGCCGTGTTTGCTTTTTAAAAACAAATCCAACAATATAAACAAAAATCAAATCAAAATCGCTATTTCATCTAGATATATAACAAAATATGTGCTCCATCAATGTTTTATTACAAGCAGCCGAATTTATAGAGAGACGTGAACGAGGTAAATCCATCCAGTACTCCCGATTCATCCCAAATTTCCCCCATTTATTATTCTTGCAACACTCCTGTTATGGACAATTGGAAAAAATTAAAAACTCGCGTAATAAGTCTCGTCACACAATTTAATCAGCTGTTTTTGACGCTATCAATATTGTGTTAATTTTCATTAATTTTCTTTGTGTGTAGAAGCTGAACATGGTTATGCATCGACGGTGCGTATCCCCGATGATCTCAGAACGACAACAAAAAGGCCAAAGAGTAAAAAATCTCAGGGAAATAGGTGAGTGTCACAACATACACAAATATTAAATTAATTGACACCGGAAATTAACAAATTTTCTAATACGTTTAAGTGGAAATTTGTGTGTAAATGGAAACGTGGCCGCCCTGTAACTTTACGTTCCTTTGTTCTCAGAACGGTCCGTTGCCTATTATATCTGTATATATTAAATTATATATATATATAGGTGGTATAATGGGGAAAATGGGGGTCCAATTGCCACATGACACAATTCGTTAAAATTCTCGATGAAAATTATACAAATTTTTGTTGTTGTTTTGTTCCAGGACATCTCATAACGAATTGGAGAAAAACAGGTGAGTCGTCTACTTTAATCGTATAGGTGTGTCTTATTATTATCTCTCTATTATTAATTGTGTACGATATTTAATTATTTGACGTGGATTGTTACGTGGAGTGGAAAAAAGCAGCGGTGATGTTGTCGTGTTGCGGTGCAGTTGCATTTTTTGCCCCACTGTTTGTGTGTGTATATGAGAGAGTCTAGTGTGTGTATGTGTGTTGAAAAAACGAGGCTGTTTAAACTCTAGATGTGCTTGGCAACAGTTCATTCTGTATATACGTTTTGTTTAAACTATATGTTCACATACAGTAATCATTCTATTAAAGTTTTATAACAGCCAGAGAAAGAAAAAAGCCTAAACTCTTGTTGTATTACAAAATACAAAACCAACTGTAACAGTTGGTAAAATACCAGCCTTTTTGTTTTACATTTAAATATAATAATAATAATAACTGTAATCGTTAATTGTTGAATTGATAGGGGAACGCTTTACAATCTATTCAATATCCTCTTCGTTTCTTTTAGGATCAATTTATACAAGGCGTCCCATTTGTCCCGGTTATATCGATTCTATTCGTGGCTACTAGTTGAGAGTAGAGTAGAAGAGTTGATTATCAAAGTTTCCTGTATTTATATACTTAAGACAGTTATAGGTCTATCCAGTCATTTATTAATGGTTCTATACAATTTTAGAGTCAAAAATCGAAAAGGAGACGAATTAGGTGTCAGTTTTTTTGGGATATTCCTGTCCTAATTAATAGTTTTGTTTTGAGAGATTTTTGTCATTTGAAAGAGGATTTTAATATTTCAAGTGAAATTTTGGTCCAAAATCATCATTTTAGGATAAATTTTGGGATATTTTTACCCCAAATGATCAGTTCTTTTGACAGATTTTGTAATTTGAAAGTCGAATTTTAACTCTTAACTAAAATGTAACAATTTTAGAGTTAAAAATCTAAAGAGGCGAATTAGGTGTCAGTTTTTTGAGTCTAAGATTAAATTTTGGTATATTCTTGTCCTAATTGACGCTTTTCCGATTTGCTCATTTGAAAGAGAATTTTGATATTTTAAGACCAAAAACATCAGTTTTAATTTAATTAAAATCGTCTAGCTCTTGAGACGTCTCGATTTCATTTTAGAATAAATTTTGGATATTTTTGCTCTAAATATCAGTTCTTTTGACCGCTTTTCTCATTTGAAAATCCAATTTTAACTCTTAACTAACATGTAAAACCTTTTGTCGTGAATCATTAGTTTTAATTAGTCTTCTAGTCGTAGAAATTACTCATTTTAGGCTCTGGAATCTTTAAGTTTTAATATTTAAGAGCTAAGTTCTGGATTAAAATCCTCAAATTGCTTTACAAGTTGAAAAAAATACTATAAAGTTTTACAATTTGAGATTGTCTAGCGCTTATTGTTTACCAAAAATAGTGCCCAGGTAGAATAAATTGTTCAATTTTCTTTAGACTAGATTTTGGAGTCGTAGAAATAACGAAATTTAGACACTTTTACATTATTTAATTCCAAAATCTTCGTTTTAAAGAGATATTCAATCAATTTTGCGTTACTCTATCAAATTTTCGTTTCAATCAAAATTCTAGTATTTAATCGAATTCAAATTTTGGCCCTAAATCCTCCGAATCGATGAATAAAATACAATGAAGTCGGGCTCTTGATACGTCCCTGTGCAATGCTGTTACACAAAAATCGTGTGTACAATAAATTGTGTAATTTTCCAGCGGTCATTGTACCCGATTATAGTACGTTGGAAAAATCTTATATAACCATCGATTATTAGAAAATATAAATCATTAAGAAAAATGAATAATTTTGTTGAAAAACTCGCAATAAATTTCCATTCGTTCTTGTTGCGTTTATGACAACTTTTATAAATTTATGATGCGTTTCTCTTTTTACATCACTAATGATTTTTATTGTAATTTTAGTTTTTTGTCATTACAAAATTGACTTGAGTAATGATTGTGTTAATTATACAACTCTTTTGAAATACAATTCCGAATTATAAACACACCAAATTCAATACGTTTATGCGTATTTATTTTATTACAAATATTATTGGAATCCAGTGGAATTTTCTAAGAATTATCGCAATGTTTCTCGATAAAAAAAACAACACGATATAAACAAGAGGTGTAGGTAGGATAAAGTTTGGCTAAATTTGATTGTGTTACACTAACCGCCAAGTATTCTAACGTAAATTTAGGAATTTTTAATGTTAAAAGTCTAATTTTAAACTTTCCGAAATTTCAGTTAATATCTCAGAATTGCAGCTCTTTGGATTTTATACAAAATTCAATGTGTTAAAATAAAATTCTTTTATGATTTTTTTTTGGTGTGTGTGAATGTGTAGAGCCACTACTTCTGGCCCTGTCACTAAATTGTTGACAGAGTTGGCAAGTGTTGTAAAAATCTCATTAATTTCGAGAGAAGATAGAAAGGGGGATAGCCGAAAGACGTCATTCTAAACTACCTTGTTGTTATTATTTTTTTAATAATTTTTGTAATAGAATTACATAAATCCCCTATTTAAAATTAGCTTTGTTTATCTTATTTTTGGCATACTATCGGCGATTAAGTTTGGCTACTCCACCCCCATTTGGCGCTGGATTTCTTTCATTCATTCATTCGATATTTAGGACAAACTAATATGTTTAGATTCGTATTCTCTATAAGCATGATTGTCCAATATTGTTGTGATTTTTCAATATTTATAAAATATGAGGGGTGAAAGAATAATGATAGGGTGAGAGAGGATTACTGTTTTTTTGTTAGCCTTGTTATCGTAAGAGATCGACTTTTCAATTATCGTAATTATTCTGTCTTGTTTAGAAACGGATAAATTCCCCAAATTAATTCCATAAATTTTTTAGCCGGTAGACCACAAATATTCTAGTATTGTTTTCATTATTAGCGAGAGTGAAAAGAAATTAATTAGAAAATGTTAATTAATTCCAAAGTAAACTTTTTCCGTTCAATTTCGTATATTGGACAGCTTTAATTGGCCCAGAATACCATCCTAAGTTGATATAGTTCATCATAATCATCATCAGCAGTATTGTTGTCGTCGTCAACGTTGAATAGACAGGTTTTGCGTCACACAATGTTATATCATCCCTTTGTTCCCAGGTCGTTTTTTTTCGAGGGTTATATAGGGGAAATAATATTTAAAGGAACCGGTTCTATGGTTGAATTATTTTAAGTAAAAATACCATCTACATTCCCCATTTTTCTCCGGTTTTGATAATATAATCTCGAAATTAACTGAGTTATGCTACTTGTGTTGTTGATTTTCGATGAGATTTATCTTTTAAGGGAAAATATAAATAGAGAGCGGAAACTTGGAAGTTTCTGTGTATCTTTTTAGTTTTTTTTTCGTGTGTTGTATTAAATAACTTGTATATTTGTGAGGAGCGTATCAATCTCTTTTATAACGAACACTATACTGGTATATCTTTTCAAAGTTCATCTCACGTAATTCTATTAGATTATTATATATTTCGGGTTCTTTGCTGTTTTGATAATACAGTGTGCCTTGTGGAAATTCCATGAATTTGTACAAATAGAGATTGGTCTTTTTATACGGAAAAAAATCCACATTTAATAGAACGATGGAAAAATAAGTCGAGAGTCGAAACCAAGAACGTAAACATACTATATTGAAAGTTTGTTAAGTGGATAGAAGAAAAACTTGGAGAGAAATGTATGTTTAACGAACGAAAATAGCGAATTTCACATGTCTAGATAGGGGCTGGAAGTTTTCGTGGATACTATAAAAATATTATTAGAATCAAGAAGATATCCATTTTTCTATTAATTTCATTCTAATTGTGTAGAAGTCTCAAAAATTCTAGTTTAATACCAATCTTGATAGTTTATTGTGTCCTCTATTTTTAGTTTAAATTCTAATTATAGATATTACAAAAGTTGAAAATTTTGAATTGCGCGCCCTGGCGGACTTGTCTAACCAAATTTCCCTAGATTTATTCAAATTCCCAACCTTCATACGTCAATTTCTAGGTTAGCTGTCAAACTTGATTGTAAAATAACCAATAGCAAGCTAATATTTCAGCGCGAAATTCGAATCACTCTTACCTTAAAAGTTTAATTGTGGTAAACTCCGACTTTAGACATTGAATAAACAGTCGGAACACCTTGTATATAGAAGATCCAATGAATCATTTTGTAAACCACGAATATTCCATCTCTATCTCTCTCGCACTTATATTGTAATACATTATTTAGAATTAATGATACATACGTACATGCATGCATGCATGCATACACGTAATACCTTCGAGCAACCACGATTTTATAAATTTCCTTATATTTTTCTACACAAAATAATAATTTCAATTTTTTTAATAAACAACCATTATCTAAAGTCCTGCAAGAGTCTGTATTGTATTGTGTACATCTAACAATCGAAATAATTCGATCGAAACGTATAATTTTTGGTTTATTTATTCGTAAATTTAAAATTCTACACCATTATTAAAAAGGTTAATACACTAAAATAGATTAGATAAATGGGGAAATGATTCATAAATGTATCAATATTCAGTTTTTTTACTGTTAAATAAAAATAAATTTAATGATAGTCCATTATTATAATTGTAAGAATTGTTATTTTTGGTACACGGATAGGTAATAAACGACTCAATAATATCGTTTTTATATGCAATTATCCTAAAGGTTAGAAGGTCGTGTCTCTATATTTTATAACTAAATTTGAAACAATAATCTTAATATTGCTCGATTGGCGCTTATATAAGCCGTCCGTTGTTTTTTTTTTTTCTAAAAATTAAAACCGTTTTGACAACAATAGAATTGAATTATTTTGAAAAAATATCAAAGGTTAATTGCTGTCAATATTGAGGATAAATTCGTGTGGGTGTTATTGAAAGCTTGAAATTTTAACCGAATTTTAACAAAAAGTAGCAATTTGTATAGCTTTTATTAAAAGTACCTATTGTAGAAACACCGAGGTACTTTCTATACGGGTTATACACACTACTTTATCAACGATTCTATACGGAATATACCATTTAATAATAGATATTAGTCTAACACACCCTGTTTTGTTTGTAATTGAATAGCTACAAGACAATTTTAGGATTCAAATTTTAATCTATTTTAATATTCTATAATCGTCAGAGCCCATATTCCCTCATAGTATAACATGTGTATACAAAAATACTACGTTTACTGTAAATATTTACAATGAACAAAGATAATATCCTATTACTTTAGTTGTATATAGCTATAGGTTGTTTAATGTTTATATTACACTGTGTTGTATAAAAGCCTTTCAAATTTTATTCAAACCAATTATCATTATTTAGTAAACAAATTTGAATATTTATTATAAAAAATACAATAATAACAGAATTAAATTTCATCGTTATCTCTCCGTTATCGCGAATTAATGACTTTTAAATTGATACAATTATAAAATGTTTCAATTAAAAATAACTGTTAGCAAATTTTGTGATATTTTCTAAAAGTATCTTTTTGAACGTAACCGTCTGTATATCGTTGTTATTTTTATATTATTGGAATTTTAATTAAAATTTGATGAGTATCAGAATTTCGATTGTAAATAATAATAAACATTTATCAAAAGGGTGATATTTACAAATTTAAAAATCCATTAACCTGAATTGACCTACACAACATTTATAAAAGTATTACATTTTCTCTCTATTTAAAAGAAAGTTTCTAATCATGTAGATTTAAAAAGAGGAAAAGAAAAACGAACGGTAAAGAATTCGAAAGTATATACACAGTGTCCGGATCCATCTCTGTCCACCCTTTTATTTTTTTCCCCGTTTCAGTTCTATAGGGTCAAACTACCCTTGGGATTTCTAACTTGAGTTCGTTTTGTACTGTTCTCTCAACAAACACATATAGCTTTATATAAACCTTTATTTCGTTGTGTTGTTGTTGTTTTTTAAGGGAAGACAACCCCCTACAGTTACGGTCACTATGTATAAAAATACTGTGTATTTTAGTCCAAAATAATCACTTTCATGTGGGTGTGTTTCTTCGATTTGTGTTATTTCAATGGGAAGAAAAGAGAGGTAATCAAGAAGAAGATTCGTGTTTTTTTTTTTTTTTTGGTAGGTTTTTAGGCCAACTGTACGTTATTAACTATGTTGGATTTTTTGAAGAACCGGTTTCGGTGTTATTTTCACTTATATATTGTTGCATTTTTCGATGCTACAGTGATGTAATATTGTCCAGCAACCGGTTCCAGAGTTGGAAAAAAATCTGTAATCTAAACGAAATTGTTGATTTATTTATACGAAATTGAGTTGCATTAGTTTTCGTGTTTCGATTTCCCGTTCGAAATTGGTATAGATCTCTAAACATGAGTGCGTTAGGCGTATGTAAACGGACTTTATTCAACAAAATGTACACATATGTGAAAGTCTTGATGTTTGTATACAAATAAGTTTTGTTAAAAATCTCCCACACACGCACCGAAGCGAGTTTCTCAATTTGTTTAATCACCAAACGACATTCTATAGGGTGTCTCCAATATCGACAACAAAATTAGGACTTGGTAGTTTATTGGAAAATTGGTGTAAAACTATTTTGAAACATGAATGACGATTAAAAATGGTTAGAATTAGAGGAGCAATGGAAGAACCATCATAGAAATAGAATCGGAAACAACTTTGTTCACTTTTCATCAATTTTCCGGAAAACTGACAATTTAACCGGAAAATTTCTGAGAGTTATCAAGCGCTTTAAATTTGTTACATACAATGAGAAAATCATTAAAAAATCGGTAATATTTGTTGAGTTATAGGGGGAATTTGAAATTTTTTTGAAAAAACACGTGCTCCAAAATTTTTCTCTGTAACTCAAAGTTCAGTTAGACTTTTTGAAAATAAAATACGTCTTCAGGTGCTCCTTAAAATGCTGTTTCTAATGCTGTTTGAGTTATTCCAATATATCGTCAAACGGGGAAGATAGCGACTTTTAATAACTGGCATTTTTTAGACACCAAATTGAAAAAAAAGCTACAATTTAGGTCCTCCAACTTCTATAAATTTTTCGGCAAATCAACGAACCCATTAGAGGATTTTTTGAGATCTGAAAAGCTCATCAATTTGCTATATACTGTAAGAAAATCTTTAAAAAATCGACAATATTTGTGAAGTTATAGGGGAAAATCTGATTAGAAAAAAACACGTGTTGCAAGATTTTTCACTGTAACTCAGACATTCAATTGGAATTTGTCCAAAGAAAATACGTCTACAGGTGCTCCTTAAATTGCGGTTTCAAACGATGTTTATGTTACAACATATCATCATCAAACAAGGGGTATCGATTATCAAAAAGTGAGAATGTGCCCGAAAAGACCCTCAAGTTTCAATAAGTTCGTATTTCTCGCATAATAATTGCTGTATATCCGCTTAAAAGCACAGATCGGTAACATATCTAGTTAAAATGGTTGTTTTTCATCACTGGATCTTGGAAGAATTGGAAAGCTTGCTCCCGAGGCTCTTCAAGTCGTTCTTCATCGTTTTGCGTGCATATTCGATTGATGAAAATTGCAACATTGTCAGAGTAAAACAGTTTTTCACCGATCTTCTAATTTTGCTAAACTATTTCCTAGAGATTATTCTTAAAATATTCGTCGAGTTGCTATAAAAAGTAGATATTTAGATGGAATAGGTGGTATTGTTTGATCAATTCTTTCAATCGTTCCTTTTGTTTTTATTATTTCACCACTGTCCGTCCTTTATTTACGTTAAAAACGAAACGAGAATCAATGAATCTACCCCTATAATCCGTGGATAACAAGATCTTTCTACCAAGTGGAAGGAAAGAAAGCAAGCAAGCAAGCAAGACGTAGAAGCGAAAAAGGAACACGGAATTCTCTCCAAATAGTAGTCGTATCACGTAGTAGGAACATACACAAAATATATTGGGCTATGGGTGTGTGTGTGCGTCTTTTCCTATATAACTTCAAATTGTATAAACTGAAATATTCTCCTAGCTTTTTTCTTTCGACGAAAATCCGTTAATATTAAACTCGAAGAAAAATCAAACATTTGTTATTTTCTCGAACGCATATTGGAGTCATTAAATTTCTAACCCTTCGACGGTTATTAACTATCTTTACACGCAGATTTGTGTTTTCGATAGAATATCGGGGGTGTTTATTAGAATTTTCGTCAATCCCTCCAGTATTTCCTTGCTTGTATATTATAATAAAGGGGTAGTTTTGTTTACATTCCCACTTCCACATCGTATATTATTGTATACGGACTGTCCCATGTGTTTTCATTCTATCAAATTGTTGAATATTTGGGACTAGTCGAATAAAAAAAGTTTGTTGTTTGTTAATGGCGTTCGATGACTCTAGCATACGCCTCCGGATTTATTTATTTTGTCGGCTATTTTTGGATTTACACACATTAATATTTTGGAAGAAAAATTAACATTTCAACTTATTTACAATTCAACTATCCGATTTCGACAATTTTAATCCACTTTAATGGGACACAATAACAATAGTTGATCATCAACACAAAAAAATAACGTTAATTTTATCAGTAGGAGCAGTTTTCAAGGCAATACCGATGACTAAAAACACTATTTTTATCAACAATAGTTAAAATGTTATATAACAGTCGGGTGATTGTTGTTTAATTATTAATAATTATTAATAAATTTTGCTAAAATGGAAAGTTATCCGCCTGTTTGTCTGTCTGTGTGATGTTTTTATGTTTCAAAAATTAACAGATTTACTATTTAATTGGCGTCAAATTTAACGTTTGTTTATAGGGAAATTTTCGGATTTACGTGTTAGAACTGACTTCCTGTTCGATCCGGAAGCATTGAAAATTGACATCAATTTTCGAATTTACGTCCTGTTGATATGTAAAGCGATTTGATTGCCCAATTATTGATTTCTTGATATTTTCGGTTTGCCTCACACCTTACATTCCCATTTCGAAAAAAATTCGTTTAAACACGCAACCATTAGACACTTTTGTACACGTATTATAGTTAGATGGGGCATATATTCGTCTACCTCTGTCTTTCTCACGATTCCTCCGTCTTTTAAGGCCAAGTAAGACAGAGATTCGATGATATAGTTTATGGAATTTTACAGGAAACCTTGCCGATTGTCGTTTGTGTTTTCTGATTAAGGTCAAACCGAATTCGAGTTGTATTCCTCCGATTGGGGAAATTTTCAAGTTCGTTGACTTGTTCCTCAAACTTTTTTTTAGAAGCACTTTAGCGTTTCTTATTAGAATTTTGACCTTTACAACCCGAAATTGTCGGTATATTTGTGAAAATCGATTCGTTTAAATTGAAAGCTATTAGTGTTCAACAGAACACCAAAAAAACAACTATTTTTATTTATTGTTTATATAAAACAACAAACTTAACTTATATCGTGTAAAATTATAATTTTTAGTCAAATTTCTCTATTAACGAGTTCCAACAATTATTGCCATTTGATTTAAAATTGATTCTATGCGATAATGGTACTATTTAAAAAATATACAGTGTGATGATACTATGGGAATGACCTTGACCTTAGCAACGGGACGCATGCGTTGCCCAGGTGGAAACGAACTGGCCGACCAACAAACTGGATCAATACCTAAAACTGTCTCTTTCTCGTTATCCACGTTAAATACACTTACATTGATGATTATTGCCTATCTATTTTATCAATAATCTATTCAATTTTACGTATATTTATAATACTTTAACATATAATCAATTCTTAATTAACTTATAAGTGTTTAAACTCGTTCTTTTAAAATTTCTGTGCGTCCATTTTCAACCCTCTATAATTTTATTCATATATTCGTAATTTCCTTATGTAATTATATCTAAATTAAGTATATAACTCTCTCTTTCTCTCCCATATTAAATTTATGTTGTGTATAATTAATATTATACTACAAAATTTAAAATTGTGTGTGTGTTTGCTTATTTTTTATCGCTTCGATAACTGTTACCACTATATTACAGACAAAAAGTTTAATTGCGTTTTTTTCTAAGAAAAAAAAAACGGAAAAATCCACATTTAATTAAAATACGTGTAGAGAGATTATTGGAAAACCAAACGCAAAAAAATAAACGAGCCTTAATTGAAACAATACAACGTATACAATTCGTTGATTTAAGTAGCACAAAAAACGATTCATTGTAGAAGAGTTCCACTGTATTTCTCGCTAGATTATTGTTCGTTTGAGTTTTAGTTCTTCCGTTAATTCGTTGGTAATTGTTCGATTTTATAAATATTTCCATTTGAACTAGGGCGATAAATCGAGGCGCATCCACCATTTTTTAAACGAAAACTTAACAAAATCGCTATTTAAAGTCTAAAATTCTGGACTTGTTGGTTCAAAAAACGATTCTTCTCAATTTTAAACTCTTATTGAAACCGATTTTTCAGATTTTGTCAAATAAAATGACGTAAATTATTCGAAACAATAGTTGATTTAATTAGCCCTAGCAAATGATTTACTTTAGCAAAGTTTCACTGTATTTCTTGCAAACTTATTGCTCAATTAAGTTTTGTAGATTTTTGCAATAAACAAGACTATTTCTGCGTTAATTTCTAAATTTGACGAATATTTACGGTCATTTAAAGTAGGGTGACAAATCGAGGCGAATCCACCATTTTTCACCGAAAACGCTGTTTCGAGCCTAAAATTTTGGATTTATTAATTTAGAAAACAATTTCCTTCAATTTCAATCGTCCACAACGACTTTTTTGAAAACTTTTTGAAATGTGAAGTTGTCGATTGACACAAATTGGCGATTGTTGTGTATAATAAACCAGTTTGGCTGCCGTTTCTCTTTCAACTCGGGGAATAAATCCGTATTGGAATACAACTAATCTACACATTATTATTAATTCTGCTGTTGTTTCAAGAATTAATTTGTTGAAACATTTAATTAAATGATCGTTAATTACTGTAACGATGGTGTAATTTCACTTTTCATTCGTGTACAAATGATGATTAAACATACGGTTTATTATGTTTGTAAATACAACTGGAAAGACTGTGTGTTATAATCCCATGCGGTGTTTTATTTTTATTTTTCTGTTTTACTCTAAAGACTGTTGTGTTCAATCTAACAGGACCAGACAGGTCCATTTCAACATATGAGAAATTAAAACAAAAATTGAAGAAAAAGGTCCAACTGGTTCCTAGTTTGCCTTGAAGGTCGCGTTCTTCCACACACAAGGTCGATCATCAACCAAATAATAAATAAAAATATTGATAAAACCATTTTTTGTGATAAGATTGTGACTAATTTATTGTTTATTAAGTACTAACCGAATTTAGACTGTTTATAACAACACTATGGCGTGTTATTTTCGACAAAAAAATTCATTTAAGATGCACAACACCGAGTGGTGTTTGTATAATGTAGTTGTCCTCGACTTTGTAACTAGTCACGTTATAATAAAGAGAAAGAAAAATACCGAGATCAGTTTATAAAAGATATTTTTACCCATTTTGAAGATCGTGCAACGAGTAAGAATCGAACTACAACACGTTCCAATTGTATTACACGATTTTTATTGGTTTTTTGCATTAGAAACAATTAAACTTTCTATTATTTGTCAATTAAAGAACAAAATTCCAAATTCGTTATGTTTATTAATAATTTCCTGGTTTTTATAAATCTCGTTCGGCTTGATTTGATCGGTATATGATTCAAAATACAACCGGAAAAAATTAATTGTTTCACTTCTTATTAATTATGTAATTCTATTTTTTCTTTAAAATTATTGTAAATTATAAACTTTCATATAAATTTGTATTTTATACAATCTTTCGTTGATCTTTGTCAAAAAAGGTAAAAATGCCAAGGTTGTATGTCAACTATTTTAAAATGGATCATTTATAAAAATTATCTATAATGTTGTTTGTTGGATTCTTTCGGTGGTTTTCCTCTTCAAATTAATTAGTCTTGGAGCTCTTTCAATAATTCAAACGAATATTGAATATTTTCCTAAAATAAACAACAATAATTGAACGTCAATTTTGTTTAGTTTTTCGCTATAGAGTGCAATTCAAATAATTTTTTTCATAGTAATTTTTATAAATAGAATTTCTCGTTTAGTAGACGACATTGCCAACATATTTACCAGCAACTTTAACAGGTGTTTGGCAAATTTATTCGCGAAAAATTTAAAAAATCCCACATTTAATAACACTGCTTGTAGAAGATTCCAAGAAATTATAATTTCGCATAAACATAAAAGGCTACTGTGCTACACTATAATTACCTTAACGGTTACGTAGAAATAGAAATATGGAATCAATGGAGATCGAAGTTTTGCACCTGTACAAAGATCGTGCAATATTATAACATTATTGCATCACTACACGGAATGTTTACTGTATTTGTGTTTTACTTTCACGGTATCGTAGATTGATTGTTATGCGTGCAAGTTGTCAAATTTGGTGGATATGAACCGATCTACGACACTGTTCTGTGCTCTTGTGCCACAGAAATTTCTGGCCAGTCTGTTTAGCGAATATATTTCTAATAATTTTGAACCATATAGATATAGTGTGACAAATACACTCATATTGTAGCACAATATGTGGGCTATTATGTTTTTGATTAAAGTGCAGTTCCTGTATCAGACATTGACTAATTCCCCAATTTATCAAATGATGGTTAACAGTTCATTTTTTTTTTGTATGCCCTTCCGTACTAATTCCAACCCTTAAACAATGAATGAATGAGTGATTCTGACTTCAATTTTTCCCTGTAAATTAATTAATTAGAAAACAACAACAACTGATCGTTATCAGTCGTTTTTTTTTTGTTATTAAAATAGTTTGAATGTAAAAGTTGTTTAAATTTTAATGATGAATCAAGCACCGACATCGAAGGAAATTAGTGCGTGAAATTCTATTAAATTGAAAGTAAAAAACTTAAACAAATAGAGAGTACAATTGTTGATTTTGTTGCGTTGAAAATTTAATGGAAAACGATGACTTTCTTTATTCTTTACTGATTGTTCACCCCCCTTAGAAAAAATAAACAAAACTAACAATGCAATTACCGATAATTGTGGTGCATCCGTTTAAAATAATGCACGTCATCAATTTTGATAAGTGATGTTTATAATGTCATTTTTAAACGGCCAATTAAATATCACTTCAACGTACGAACTTTTCAACTATTAATTACAGTAATTATAATTTTGTTTCTGTTTTGTATCTTTCTACCTAATTATTTCAAGATTTATTATTTTATTGATTAGATGCATTGTTTATAATACGATAAATATTAAAATTACACGATTGTGTTTCTACAACACGTTTATCATTGTTAATAATTCTGCTCATCTTGTTTATAAGACGATACAACACGGTTATTTTTGTTTAATTTGTAATCTGTGGCAGTTTTTGATTGTTAATCATTCTTATATTGTTTATAACACAATATATATACAAATAACACGGTTGTTTTTGTATAACACGTAATCTTGTATATAAAACGATAAGTATTAAAAGGACACCGCTTTTGTGCAACACGTAATCTGTGGCGGTGTATAATTCTCTTATTGTTTATAAGACGATAAGTATTAAAATAACACGGTTTTGCTACAACACGTCATCTGTGGTGATTTATCATAGTTAATATGGTACTCATCTTGTTTATCAGACGATAAGTATTGAAATAACACGGTTATTTTTGTATAATACGTAATGTGTGGTGGTTTATAATGGTTAATAGTTTTGATCATTTTGTTTATAAGACGATAAGTATTAAAATAACACGGTTATTTTTGTATAATACGTAATCTAGAGGTTTATAATTGTTAATAATTCTTATTTTGTTTATAATACGATATGCATTAAATTAACACGGTTGTTTTCAATATGTAATCTGTGGTGGTTTTGTAGTTCTTTTTATGTTGTATATAATACGATAAGTGTTCGAATAACACGGTTTTCTCACCACGTAATCTATGGTGGTTTATAATAGTTAATAATTCTTATCGTAGTTGCATTCAAATGGAAACAAAAGTGAAAATTAATAAACTATCAAGTATATATTGTTAATTTCATTGTTCTTCAACAAACAATATTTTTAATTCGTTTTTTTGCTGTATTGTTTTACAAGATTGGAAAGTGGCAAAACCACAAACCATACAAGTTTTCTATGTTTGTATTTTTCCACCCTCTTTCCTCTCCGTTTTTTTCGTTTATTTACTACAACTACAACTAAAATATCTACCCTTATACAGATACACTTATACATGAACACATTCGGAAAAAAATTGTGTTGTATACGATGAATTATGTATGAGTTTTGGCCGATCTTTCAGTTGTTGCGGTTCTATGCACATTTACATTGTTGTTTTCTTTGTCTATGTGTGTGTATCTGTCCATATATACATGTCTGTTTGGGCATTTGTTTTTATCAAATACGGCCAACAAAAATTCTATGGAAATTATTCAAAAAATCGTCCCATACTAATCCAGATCTTGATACGGAAAAACACAAAAATCCATCCATTTGTTACTGTCAGAATTGGATTTAGTTTAATTTTCTGTATTGTTCCACCATTTAAAAGGGGGGCCAATTTTAGAGATTATGTGCGACTTGGTCTTCTATCGGTTTTGAATTTTAGATTTTTGGGAATTTTACCTGTTGTTTTGATCAAGTTGCAACAAAATTACAGTATTTTTAATTATTTGAAAACTTGTTTGCCTTCTGTCGATTTGATTAATTGTTCAATCAAAAAATGGGAAAATACCTACTCTTTGTACTAATTAAAAGTAGCTAGTGACAAATTATCTAATTTGTATCAATTCTCATAACTAATTCTACACCGTACAATTGGTTTTAAGTCGGTATTAACACGATTACTGTCGTCTTTGTTATTTATTTTTTACAAAAACTGTAAGTTCAAAGGGGACCACAAAAATTCAGAAGCAAAACAAAACTGATTTCTACGTGATAAGAAAGAATAAAACAAATTTGGTACACAGTTTTGTAGATAACGAATAAATTGACTCATAAATCGTAATTTTTCAAGCTTTTCTGCATTTTTTTCAAAACTACATTCAAATTTTTCAAAATTTAAGAATCTTGTATAAAAACTATAAATCTCTCTATTGGCAACATTGTAACACAAGAAAAAATTTGTTACCTTAGATTCATTGATTTATTGATTATAAACCTGTAAAACGTCTACAATTAAATTGATCGTGTTTAGTTTGAAAATAAACGAATTTTCTTGTTGTTAGAGAAGTTTGAACGTGTGAAAAGGACAAAAATTAAAGTGTTCTTTCCAATTTTTATTGATCTCAAATGGAGTAATTTATATTCTTGATTTGATTCAATTTTTATTGTTGTTGATCAAACTCTAATACTGATTTATTTTGTAACAATGTCAAAACATTGGGAAAACATTACAAAAACTATAAAAACAAATCGAATTTATTTTTATTTCTTCTCTAACAAATCAATTTCACAACGAAATTTTGACCCCAATAGTTGCTGTTAATTTATTCCGTTCGGTTTGTTGGATTTGAACGAAATTAGAACCCTGTAGTTTACAAATTAAACATCAAATAGTCACCAGTATATTTTATTTTAAAATTGACACCCTAAATTCGTTTCCCAGAACAAAAAATAACGTTCATGGCAAATTGTTTGGTTTACACCAATTCTCGTAGATGATCCTACGCCATAAAATTTCGTATTTTTTTTTTTAATTTTAACAAAAACTATCAGTACAAAGTGGACCACCAAAATACTGGAGTTCAACAAAACTAAATCCTGTGGGATAAGAAAATTTGAAACAAATTTGAAGTACAGTTTTTGAGATAAACACTAAAATGACTAAAAACTTTTTTTTTTTGAAAAACTATATATCAGATTTTTTCAAAATTTGGTATACATCAAGTATAGACCAAGATTAAGCTCTGGTAATTTTTTGAAAATTTTTGAACTTACAGTTTCTCAATTGGATTCGATTTCTATTGTTATTAAACTCTTATACGAATAGATTTCGTGCTTTTTTCCAACAAGTCAGCAAATTTGCAACGAAATTTTGGTTCTAAAGCAGAATTTGCTCCTCTTTTCACTAATGTATTCCGTTTCAGAGCATTTACAAGTTGGTAATTAGGCTTTTTCTTCATCCATACAAGTAAACACCATATGTTGAACTACATATAGAATATGTTGTGCATTGTCTTGAAAGCCAGAATCGTTGCTGTGAATGTAATGAGGTACTTAACTGCCTCATTGTCAATATCACAGACATCATCATCATCAGCATACATATGTAGTTATTCACTAAGCTTGAAGGGATTATGTTTTGCTTAATAATCCCTATTTAAATCTAGAGAAAAGGAAGACACAGAGAGAGACTATAACCTTATATTAACAAGCATATAAACACAAACAAACTGGGTGAACACATCATCATCATCATTCATTGTTGATTTTCCTACTACACCCCCATTGGATAGAGTTGAGGGGGCAATCATTAATAAAACACTTTGAATACATTAAGAAGTTCAAAGTGAATAACTAATAGTCCTCTTATGCATAGATAGCAATTATAACAACCACCCTTATCCCTTATTCTTCTGTCTTTCTCGAATCCCGTTCGCTTTGAAAAGCCAGAAAAAGGTGTAGGTATATAATTTTAATTAACGTTGAAATTTATTGTTGTAATCATTTTGAAAATTTCGCTCAAAATTACGGTTTTAAAGTGTTTGTTGTTGGCTCCTTTTATAGAAGAAAAGACTCCATCTCCATTGAAAACGAAACTATAAATGACTCGATATGAATGTAAACGACTTTGAACAATTATTAGATTGATGTGGATTGAAAAAGAACGTTGCAACTTCTTAATTAAACATCACCACAAATTGTTGTCTGCATTGTCCCAATTGAATAGACAATAATAGGCGGATAATAACGGGGAAAACTGTAAACTCATCGTGTATGTTTTTAAATTCAACAAAATTGGACTCCGTAGCTCACAGCCGATAGATACAATTTTTAGTCATTCGTTGAAGTTTTATGTGTATAGTTGAGCGGTGGAAATTGCGCAAATAAAGCGTTTTTGACCGACTTCCCCATGAGCTACAAGGCCCAACTTTTGCCAAATTGTTTTGTACCGACCCCTTACAAATCCCCAACGTATTTTTTCAATCGCTATATTTAAACTATCTACTTTTGAATGGTCTACGAGGTATAACTATAGAGCTTCCACTTTGTTCGATTATAATTATTGTTTATTATATTTCCATGTATTGATTATACGTTCCCATCAATTCGTTGTATTCATTTATTGATAAATACGGTTCAGAGAAATGTAAAATTGTTAGTAATAAGTAAACATACAACACAATAATTCCCAACAATTTTCTTCTTTTCCTAGCCATTTATTTCCATCTATTTCAACAAATATAATTGAATCAAGTTTTATTATTTGCTAGAATAATCCATTGTAAATATTTATTTGTCAATCTAAAACAACACTAATTATCTTATAAAGTAGAAATCTTTCGAAAATACTCTCCTTCAAGCTAACATTATATTTCATTGATTCAATTTCCATTCATTCATTCATTCATTCATTGAATGTTTGTCGAAATTGGAGCCAGACAAATTCGGCGATGTTTACAACTGAAATTTGATTAAAATTCACGCCTTCCATATCCCGCTTTTACAGAACTATGACTTAAATATGATTTATTTTCGGCTTGTTTTAAAATATCACCGTCTTCGTTGCTCCAATAGGAAACTTCTATACGGCTTTAAAATATCAAAATGAGCGCGACAAAGATGTTAAATTTGTTTCACACCCTAGTTTATGTGCTTTATTTTCACAGAATCCTACTCAACTATGACTTAAATACGATTTGTTCTTTTGGACTGGTTGTTTTGTCTCTGTCGCTCTTATTTGAAACTTCTATACGCCATACAATAACACAATGAGTGCGAGAGAGATGTGAAATATTCACGCTTTTTGCACCCGCTTTGTGTGCTTTACTTTTACAGAATTATAACTTAAATTATGATTTGTTGTTTTGGAGTATCGTACCATCTTTGTCGCTCCTATTGGAAACTTCTATAAGCCGTTAAGGTACCACAATAAGTGCGACAAAGATGCTTTGGGATATTTCGTTAATTTCTACCATTATTGAATGTTCATGTCCATCTAGGGTGTACTTCAACTCGATCACGTAGTATCGTAGATTGATTCATATTTGATTAAATTTGACATTTGTCTCAAGCATATGAATCACTCTACGACATTCTGTATTTAAATCTAGGTAACTACAAGGTAGAAAACAACGTGTTTACTATGATTTTGTCGTTTTTAAGCCTAAAATCGCCCCGCGAGTCGCTATTTCTCTACGAATATAAAGTGGGACATGTTTGCTTATGGTTTTTAAAAGGTCTTTGAACTGTTAATCAACAGACGTATCGCATAATTATTAGCACCACACACACAAATATACGTTTGTTATACAAATATAGTAATAGTAAAATGTATGGGGGACGTGGTGCGGGCAGGCGACAACAACAAACCTGAGGCTACAATTTTGTTGTTGCTATTGTTGGGTCACGCACCCGTCAAAACAACAATTCCAAGATAAAATTTATAAAAGATAGCTACAATAGTTGCTTTATTATCATTATTATTATTATTTATAGTGGTATCTTTTATGTATATGTGTTTGTCACTAGATTAATTACAAAGTAAACGCATATTGTGTGGTTTTGTGTTGGTATAACTGAAGGAGCGGTGGTATTAATAAATATCAAAATCCTCCAGTCAATAGTATCGTTATCATCTTCTAAAACAAATTTACTCTCTCCATCTCTCTATTATCGTATTATTAATTAATTAATTTCAAGATATTTTATTATTATCATTAATAATCGAGAATTTTATAGGGAAATTAATTGGGGAGCGGTGAGGATGAAAGGGAAATTCTTTATTTTCATACAATCCAACTAATATTGAAAGTAAACATTCTAATGTTGATTGATATACTCGATTGAGTTCTCAATAAATTAGAAAAGTTGGCAAGTTTTACTGGATTTTTCTTATAACGGTCTGAATTGTTGGATATTTGGACGAAATTAGAGCCCCGGAGCTCATTCATTAGGCGTAATATGGGGCCTTTAATTATAATTTTTTCCGAAAAACCTATAAATTAAAAGTCGGCCAAAATAATTCAGAGGCTAAATTAAACGAATTCTTATGTAATAGAAAAGATTGAAACAAATCTGTTTTTGTGGGCTGGTATACAGTTTTCGGGGCTTTTTCAATTTTCCCGAAAACTACACATCAGATTTTCTCGAAATTTGGCACACTTAGGGCCTAGATCAGTGTTAAACGCTGGTAATTTTTTGAAAATTTTCGAACTTACAGTTTCTCTAGACTGTTCCACTTTTTGCCCGTTAATCTTAGCTGCAAAATTTTTGGAAAATTCTCGCATCTCAGCCAGGTGACGGATTTGATTCGATTTTTCTCTGCAACATTTACAACTTTCACGTGGTTTGGATTACGTAAATGTTTGATTGTTAGAACGGTTTGTGCAATAAATTTTCAAAATACGGTTTGTTTTTATTCAATCTATAATTAAACAAATATGTAGATATATGTGTATTTATATTGCAGTAGACATAAAAAATTTACATACTTATATGCAACAATATACTATATATTATGCCAGGTCATTGGAGTAATAATAATAATAATAACGATAAAAATAACAACAATAATAATGTTTTTATTAGTTAATTTTCCCCTATTGTTATTCTGCATTGTTTAAAAGCACATCCAATAAAATTTTCATCTATCAATCATTGTTATTAATTATGATTATTACCAGATACTTTATTTAATTATTGCAACGTTAGCTATAATAAACCTGCTGACTTATTGTTAATTATATAGTATTTGTTGATAATTAACCTCATTAAGTGTAGATATATTGAGTAATATCCACAGTAATATGTACCTATCTATGTAAATATACATTGTGTTGTATTATCGAATAAAGCAATTTCTAGTCAATTCACTAATAATAATAATAATAATGATAATAAAACATAATATTATACGTTATTATTCTGATCAAAAGTGATGAACCAACAACAACAATAAGAGTGGGGTAACTTGAATCTTGTCAACATATCAAATTCATCAACACAAATTGAAATAAATTGCCATTTCGAGCGCTATATTACAATACATACACAGTTATACGATATTATTATCCTTAAAAATAAAACATTTATTAAAATAATGAAAAATTACGTTGTTGTTGCCGTTCTATATAGTGTCGCCTTGGTTTTATAAATTGAATTTTAATCAACTGTACAGACTGTCTCGAATCGTTGAAACAATACAAACTGATCGTCGCCTCAAATTGGGTCAAAGTTGCCTTGTATTTTACTTGATTTGATTCCAGTGTCCCAGGCTTCTATTTACATAAAGATAAATTAGACTTGTTTGTGGTATAATTGATGTCTTAATCGAGCCCAGGCGCACAATAGGCTGCAATGGATCGTAATCAAAAATGTACCAAAATTCAAAAATTCTCAAAAAATACCACAATTTAGCAGCAAGTTTAAGAGAAATTGGTACTGTGGTTTCGAAAGAAAGTCATTTTTGCTTTATTTTTATTACTTATCAAAAAACGGTTCCATAAATTTGGTTTAAAACTCCCTTATTACATCTAAATCAACTATAATTAGCTTCTCTATTGATTTGGGGAACTTTGAGTCTCCGGTTTTGACAAAAAAGCCCAAAATTGACCAGTTTACAGTTTAAAATCAGCAATAAAATTGAAATAAATCAAATTATTTGAGGATATTGCTTTTTTCTAAAACAACATTTAAATTATCAGACGGTCTCGAATCCTTGAAATACTCATTGAGATGTGTATGATCGCCGCCTCAAATTAGGTCAAAGTTATCTTATACTTTAGTGATTTGATTCCAGTGTCCCAATTTGATTAAGGTTCTATTTAAATAAAGGCAAATTACACATGTTGGGGGCATAATTAGTCTTTTGATCGTATCCAGATAAGTTCAAAAATTCTTAAAAAATTACTTCAGTTTGGTACCACTCTAAGCTCCATTCGTTTTATGCCTAATTGTAAGATCCATATTTTAAGACCCGATTTACACCGTCATCTAACGTTGACAAAAACTGTAAATTTAGAATTACCCAAAAGAATACAGGAGCTAAATACAGTTTTTGAGGTAAATAATAATTAATGCAAAAACTCTGTTTTCCAGGCTTTTTTTTACAATTTTTTCAAAAACCACACACTAGATTTTCTCAAAATTTGATATACATGGAATCTAAACTTATATGAGGTTCTGCTAATTTTTTGAAATTTTTTGAATTTACAATTTCTGTAAAATCCAACCGTAAAGAGGATCGAATTTCGTTCAGAATTAACGAAATAATAGCTTGTTGAGGGTTCTTTCTTTTAGTGCTTCAGTATTGCCATTATGGAAATCAATTTTCATATTACATCCACCTTTATTATAGGGATGGTAGTGCTATTTTATATTGTAAATAATAAAGGAATTTACCCTGTATGCTCATAGTCTGTTAGAAAGTTAGTAAAATAGATCAACTTAATCTTCCATCTTCTTATATTGCAATTAGACCCATTTCTATTTTAATATTAATATTGTTTTAATAATAAAATACATTTGAAAGTCATCTAACTCAAATATTATAATTATAAATAAACAATTATTTGTGAACTGTTCTACTTTATGGTTTATGAAAATGAAACTCTTTCATGTTTACACTTTACAATAATAATAAAAATAATGTAGGAGTATTTCATGGGAATTTTCTGTTTCGTTGTTGTTGGCGTTTAAGAAAAATAGCATTAGGAAAATCATCATCATCACCATCATCATCATCATCACTATAATTCCACGGTTCTTGGACTGTAGTAGAAATCGTACAAGTAGTAGTTAGCCACGTTCCCTATTATATAACAGTAACGATAATTAGAAAGGTAAAATTTGAAGAAAATCAGGCAAATCTACTATTACCATCTTTTAACATGTAATTTTTATTTGTTAGTTGATTTTTGATGTTATCATTCGTCAACGATTTCAGTTTTTCGTATAGCCGGACTCATTTTCTAAAGAAACGACTAAATTAAGTTAAATAGTCCTAACATCCGGGTAGATTTTATAAAGATTGAGATTTGTAAGGCTAGAAATTTGGGTACCAACTCATTTTCGATGCCATTTACGATTTCTAATTCGTATTAGCTAGGTTGAAAATTTGAATTGCGCGCCCTTCGAAAAATTCGTAAAACCAAATTCCCTAGATTTCTAACCTCACAATTCTAAATTTGATTGATTAATGTGCTCATTGGGGGCTGCTGTTGTATTTGAAGATTTCGTCCATTTTTTATTCAAGTGAGTGATTCTTTTTCTATTTTGATTATTTTAAACTAAATTTGTTGAAAATATTTAGAAAATTAGTCAAAATTGAAGGTTTGAGGTTAGATTTCACCTCGTTCATTGTTAAAATGATTTTTATTCTATTATTTTGGTCATTCCGTTAGAAAATCTGTCCAACTTTACTCTTACTTCAATAACGAAAAATCCTTGATATTTGAAAGCCAACATAAACTTTTATTCTCAATAACGTCGATTTTTATTTTTATACTTTGTCTGTTTTTGTTGTTTTTTCTTTCCACTCTTCTGCCTTTCTTTTTCAATAACGTACAATAAAAATTCGTCGTAGTGAGAAGAGAATAGTTGGTCCCCAACAACAACAACCACTCCTATTGAATTCATTCGTTGATACTATAAAAATATAGAATTGCATTGAAATTTATGTTAAGGTGGAGAGATTGTATCGGGCTTCTTGTAGAAAGCTCGTAATGCATCCGAATGCGCGAAAAATCTCCAGTAGCGCAACTAGAAATGTTCAAATTTACATTTTTAACAATTTATAGATTAGATTATCGTTTAATTATTACGTCATTGTTGTAGGATAAAGAACCGGGAAGTATTATAAATGTTTCTTTCAAGGCACGTCGTTTTTCTTCATCACAACTTCTACTTTTATTAAAAATTACAAATAAAACTTCATTGAGCATCTATACATTGATGAATTTACTTTCGATTTAATATTCAGAATAGGGTCACGCATCAACTTTTGAGTAATTATACTTCCTCCTAGAAAATATCAAATAACCACCACCACTAAAGACCTTCCTTTGCACGCAACCCGTAAACAAATCTAACAAGTAATTTACAGTAGTGGTGATTCTAATCAAAGGGATCGAAATAAAAACAACAAACGTCGAATTTCGTATTTTATTATTAAAGCGAATAATTGGTGTAGTTCTGATTGTTCCGTGGAAATAATCGATGCACAATTAACTTTAGATTAAACTACATGCGCTGTAATCGGCGCAGATTCGCAAAAATTGTCCAATTGGCGGCCGATTTAAATTGGCAATAATTCAAAGTTTTTTTTAAATTTTGTTGGAGGTTCGATTGACATCATCTACATGAGCTGTAATTCAATTGGGAGTTTCGAATTTTTTTCTTCTATTGTATCGTACTTATTTTAAATTGATTTGTACATTTTGTGTTATTATCTATTCAGTTGAACGGACAGATGTCGATTTCCTGTCAAAGAGATTCTTTTAAGTGTGTTCCTTTTCTTAAATCGATTGGAAAGCTTCACACACACACAATTCCATCGTGTTGTTTGCGGGTAATGGTGGTAGTGACGTATACAAACAGCCCCCGTTTTTCCTCGTTACAAATCTATTTTTGACGATTATATCAACTACAGTTAAAGTTCAGAGAGTTTTTGTTGGTAATTTGATTCCTATATACGAATTCTGTCGTCAATTTCGTATAGTCGAGCGAACACGACTTGACTTATTTGTTAATTGATGGCAGTTCTTCCGATTGCTTCATAATAGACCAAATCAAATGATGATTAAAATAATTTACCCGTTTGTGTCCATGTTAATGAGGTCGACTTTGTTGATAGAATTCTCGTTGCTTGTTATTTCAATAGATAATTTCGGCAAATTCGCTATTTTCGGTGCGGTTTTCCGGAAAATCGAAAACAAAACTCAAAATTTAGTGAACCCCCAATTGTAGAATCAACTTTCGACTATCTATTGATACAAATTTAATTTGGTTTTGTTGATTTATACTAGATGAAATTTGTGTTTCATTAGAACCTTGTTTTTATTCGGAAAGATACAGTTTTTTGACATTTTTGAGAGATCTAGCCGATTTTTTGAAAATTCAAAGACTTACAAGGATGTAAAATTGCATTTAAAATCGATTGAGATATGAATCATTCCGCTATGTCTTATCATTGTTGAGATATTTGTATTCTTGTGCCTTTAGTTTCTCTTAAAATCGTTTTAATTAGAGTAGATCCAACTGTAGTAACTGGATGTCAGTTGCAGGTTTATTTTAAATGTTGTTTCAGTATATAAGAAGACTATTTTGTTGTGAATATGTGTCCGGCGAAATTTCAAATGCACGATATTTTGGAAAATAGGATTCCACGCTGTGTGTACTGGTGTTTATGTGTTAGTATTTGTATATAAGGGAAAGCATCTGGCGCCGACATTTCGAGTTCCGCTTCGTTTAACCAACCCAAGTTCTCTTCTCTAACACACTAAACACTAAAGTCCTACTAAATGACTTGTTTTTGTTACGTATAAGCATCGCCCATAGCGACACAACACCAACCATCTAGACACTGTTAATGGATTCTTATAGATATTAAGATAACTTGAATGGCTGTTGTTTTTTTCCTCTCCTTTTTCGCTTTTAGCCTTTCAACATTCACATTTTTTTTCGTTTAGTCCTCTTGAAAATTGCACGCTTAATGATTGTCATAGTTGGTTCTTTTTGTTTCGGATTAAATCGTCACTGGGTGAATGTGTCTCATGGTCCGTAACGGACAACACGCAAACTTTAACGTTCCGTTTTTTTTTCTACATTTTTTCCTGAAATGGACGGAAATACATTTCAGTATCGAGTGATGGATTTCAATTCGAACGAAAATTGGAATTTTACGGTTTTATTGATGGAAATTTCGTGAAAAAATAAACAAATCTCGCCTATTCTACACGTTTTTTAACAACGTTCATGATAAATAGTAATAAAGGTCGACAGTACTGATTAAAATAGACCAAATGACCTCTTATTTCATTGTTCTTTTACAAACTTATCAGAATTATTATTATACGTTTATGTTCGAACATTAATAACACAGATACTATTGTTTAATTGAACAATTATTGTTTCTTAATAACAAATTTCAATTGTAAAACGAGGGAAATTTATCGAAAACTCTTGTTGTTCTCTATGAAAAGTAATTGTGTTGTAGGCGTGCTCTGTGGGCCGAACTGCAACCGTAACAATTGTTATCTCGAAAAACTACGTGAAGGTTGGAGTTTAATGTCCTTTTAGCTTCAAGATAACACTTATAGCTCTCCATTCTCTCATAATTTTTTACATTTAGAACAAAACAACAATTTTAAAATCCTTATCATATCAAAATATAGTCTTAAAGTGATGTTTGTAATAAACGATAAAATCAACAGGGTAGTTTCATGAAACACCACCACTACTATAATAGACTTTAGATTAGATTTGTATCGTTGACATAGAAAACTGGGTGTAGAAAAGGAATTATTATATACGGAAAAAATACCTGTTAGTGTTGGATTTTGATTAAATTACCATACGAAATCACCAGTTTTTTTAAGGGTGGTTTTATTCAACGATCAGCTGTTGTTTGCTACATTTCAACCCTCTACCCTCCTTGTTGTTGTTGTCGTTTTAATAGAACAGCGTTTAATATTGTTATTGAAAAGAAAGAATGTTCATGTATGTGTGGGGGGTAAGTGTTCTATAAGGGCGCATTTAGAAGTGAATTTACCACCAACCCTAAAAACGATAACACATGCGCCTTCGTCATCTAATCGATTTTGACAGTGATGAATTAGCTAACAGAAGCCAACAAGTAAATTTTATTACACGAAATTGTTACATAATTTACTATTTTCCCCTTATTTTGTTTAGTTAACATACTAAAAAATTGAGAGAAAAAAAACAGAGACCCTTATAATAAATTAATTAAAATCAACAGGATGCACCAGCTTTTTAGATTATAAATAACTCGTTACTGTATACTTTTTTTTTGGCTCTTTTATTTGTTTAACGATAAATAATCATAATTAACGGTAATCATTCTTTCAAAATTTCGATGATTTCATCACCTTCACCTCGAAATTACGACAGAATCCTTCAAATAAAGAAACTTGTAAGGAAATTGTCCGTTATATTGACACAAATTTTACCATAAAACTCCATTATTATACATTTAGTCCAATTGCCGGTGCTATATATAATGACATATTTATCTTGAAAGTCCTTATAATTCATTTAGTCCGATTGTTTTACATCAAAACTGTACCAAACTACAGTAGTCGCTACTTAAAGTGATTGACTTTTAAATTTTATGATTTCTTAAAATTCTTTTTTTAACTAATTTTATTTAAGAATAAATAAATAAATTACATTTTTTTCGGTTGAAATTTACCGTAACTTATTTCAATTTTTTTCCGGCTACCAATAAAACTCGATTAAAATTCATGTAAATGAGAATATTAAACGTGTCAAACTGTAAAATAATTCAACGAATATCCAAACATTCCTCAATTGTCTATTGAATTAATTAATTATTTTTTTGTAGGTCGGTTTGTTTTGATATTAATTCGTTTACTTAACTCGCAAAGAATCAATATTTATCAACATTAATCGTTAATTAATTAATTAAATTATGTTTATTTATAAATTATCGATAATAAGGGAAATTATTGAAAATAGTTGAGCAATTTAATTTTCCATTCTGTGAAAATTCGAAATGAAGAAAGAATTTTTAATTCCATCATTGAATTGTCAGCAAAGATAACGTTCATTATCAGTAAAACAGTCATTCTGAATTAAAGTGATTACTATATTAAAATATTACAAATACACCTACTTGAGTAAAATAGATTGCCTAATTTTCATAATAACAAAGATAATATACTATACATAGATAGATTAAGGTGTGATGGATAGTCCAAGTGGCTATCTATTTTTATTATTTGTTGTAATAAAATTCAATGTCACAATTTTTTTATTACAAAACGATTTAAGTGTTTATAGTCGATGTGTAGTATGAGGTATTAGGTGTTTTTTTCCTAAACACAAAGAAAAATTCTATAGCCATTGTTCTTATGAAACAACAATAATATCCATATTTATATTGATGTAGGTTCTTGCAATGTCATCTACTACAAAGATTATCATTAATATTAATAGGGAAATTTATTGTCAAATCGGTATTGATAATGGAATATCAAGCGCTTATTTCGACAGACAATAATCATCGGAATTTCATTTCAATTATAAGAAAACAATTGAAAAAATTGAATTATAGTAGTACAGAAAAACGGCTATTATTAGCACCAAAACTACTCAGTCAATGGCCTGAGAGAGGAAGTCTAGAAATTTTTTTGAAGAAAATTGAGCTATGCATTTTTTTTCTAAAATAACTCAAACTTTTTCAGTAAAATCAAATAAATCTAAACGTCTCAATGTAGAACGAAATTTCCAAAAACCTGGAATTCTAGAACAAGAGTGCTACTTTTTCAAATTTTGATTGTGGTAGTCTAGAAGCTGCAGTATTTTCAAAAATAACTAAAGTTATCAAATATTTGCTAAATAAATATTCACCAAAATATTCCCTACTTTTTCAAATTTCGGACTAAAAGTGCTAACTTTTTCAAAAATTCCCATTAAAATCAAATAAATCAAAACGTTTCGATTTAAACTGAAATTTCTCAACTAGAAATCTCAAAATTTTGGAGCAATAGTGCCATTTGTTTGAAATTTTGATTGTAATGTACAAAAAAAGTTAGCCTTAAGACTGGATATCTTCTCACGATACTTCTGTAGATGAATAGAATTTATTGCTATTATTTGTTTTAAAATAGAATAATAACAATAAAAAATTGTACGACTTTCTCAAAACTGTATTCTCTTGTTCACTTTATAAAAATAACCACTCCAATCAAAGAAAGACGTGTTATTTAGTTATTTATAACGGGTGATCGAAATTATCTTTAATTATTTCATTGTATTTCTATAAATATACACCGTGTCTCACGCAACTAGATCATGATCTTTCTAGATAATTCCAACTGGAAGCACATCAAAGAATTTATACAGTGTGTCAGAAATTTCAGTTTGAAGAAAGTTGGCTTAATTCGAGACGCGCTGTATAGCTTTATCGGTCGGTTTATTCGCCGAATTCTATTTGAAATGACGTCTCTGATGATCGCGCTAATTAATTGATTAATTAATTAATCTGTCAATAATTTCTATGGAACCATTTCCGTTCTATTGTGCCTAGTCTTTTCAAATTAACTATGAAATATACCGGTTGAGGTTGTTGAAAAAACGGAAATCTTTTATTATTGTTGTTGTTGTTGTGAAGAGTTCGTCGCGTGTTCAAACAGTTAATAGAACTTTTCTTTAAAGGAAATCTCAACATAAATCGAGTGTTATCTTTCTGCTTTTTTCTTCATCTTTTTCGCCGTCTTCTTGTGTCTATTGTTTGAATAAAAACGTTGAAAAAATCGATTTAAAAGTAGGAAATACACACAAACTAAGTCAACTTTTCCCAACTTGCTTCCATAATAAATTGTAATATTCCATGTTAGTGTAATAGTTGAAGAATAAACCAAATAAACTCGACTTAAGTAATTTGAAACAATGTTGACAACTCACGCTACGAACTTAATTTTAAAAGTAGAAAACTTTCCGACACAATTTTTTTCTTTAGATTACAGCCAAAAGAAATAGCTAAGGTTATAACTTACAATTTCCACCATTTATTGATATTTTTTTACACCTCCTACTTATATTTACTTGTTTAGTTAACGAAGATTTGTTGTGGTAATGGTAGAAGAAAGGGTGGACTTTCTCCATCTAACTACCGTTCACCGTTTCCGAGTTTTTTCAACCGCTTATTCTCCTCCAACGAGGCGAATTTTCATTATAAAATCTCCAACATTATAATTTCCATTGTTGTCGTAATCAGTGAACGTAATGAACAAATGAGTCAAGTTATGTTATAGAACGGTGAACGGTTTTTTGTCTCGTTCAAATAAAGTTATTTGAAAACAACCAGGGGAGAATCAAATTGACTTTTACTATATATTTAATCAATTATTGTTCGTCTATTATAAATTAGCCAACTGAATTCTCTAATAACAAAATAACCGTAACCATTTGTATTCATTACCAAGTTGACATTTTTTATAAATTTACAACCCTTAGTTTCATTCGAAAGGAAGTAACTAATAATTATAGATTGCTTTTAAAAATGGTAATAGAGACCAATTTATAACTTTGTTACTATCTAACAGACACTCAATTTTATTATTTATTATAATTAAGACAAAAAACGAAGGCTAATCTTATTATTTACTTTATCAGTTTGTTGTTCATTGTAATTATTGAGGATATGGGGGTAATTTCGTACCGGAATAACCACAATGAATTACACCTGTTGTTATTACTGTCGTTCTTAACGCAGTGATAATACTATCACTAACTAGTGATAATACTATCACTATTGTTAATAATGATAATAATAATAAATTATGAAATTTTATATTATGGATTATGTATTGAATTTACAAGAACGTGTCAAATTTCCAACTTTAAACATTAATTTAATTTTGTAATATAGATTGCTGTTCACCTTCGATATTATATTGCACTTGTTAGGAATTAATAAAATGCAAGATAGAAAGAGATTGATTAAAAAACAGTTAGATAACTGGCATAATATTGCATTTTTAAAACTAGAAATATTCAATTTACTGATATAAAACGATTTAATTTAGAAATTTTCAGCGTTCTTATTATTGACAGTATTCTATAACTCCTTAGAGATAATCTCTATCCAGATTGCATTAAATTTGCGCAGTTACTTGCGTAGAATTACAAATATCGTAACCTATTCTTCGCGGTTTTGCAATCGGCTCGAAAAATCGTGATTTAAGTGCGATTCTATATCGTTTTTGTTTTTTTTTTTATTCGAAATACAAAAGAATAGAATGAAAATATCCACAATTCGGTCACGGATTCACGTGCATCAAGAACGGCTATTATTATAACAAATTTGTTTTCCACATAATCAAACCATCTATGTTGTAGTTGTTGAAGATAATCATCGGTTGTAATGAAAGAGAAGCTTGTTCTTTTCTCTTATCTCCCAATATCGACTGTATCGATTAGAATCAATCGTTTTTTCTTTAAAAAAAAAAAACTAATTTAATCGTGGAAATTTGATTTAAAATCGATTTGCATTCAATAATATGGCTTTTTAATATTAGAGAAAGGATTGATGGTGTATGACAATCAAACAAATTCAAACAAAATTCTAAAACTAACAAGAACAAAGCTTTTCTACTGTGTATATAACTTGGCAAATATTCCCATTCTTATTATTATTTAATCGAAAAATTTCGATTGTTTTGAAATTAATTGTAAAGTTTTCCATTGTTCACGAAAAAAAAAACGTTTTTCTTCGCTTTTCCAGTAATTATAAAGAACAATCAACATTGCAATAATGTGTTGATTAAGGAATAGCGAATTTAAATCATCAACAGCCCTCTAGTGTTGGAAAGTACAATGAAATTCATCTCTCTCCCACTCACTTAAAATTCCTATATTTCACTCCAGTTAGATAAAGATAGTTTAGCATTGTTTAAACAATTTCACAAGTTGTTTGTTTATAAAATTGAATGATCTTGTGACGAATTAACATTAATTGAAGTAACAACTGGGAAGAATGACACGATAATTAATAGGTCTATCGAGCTTTTGTTGGGAAAGTCGGAAAATAAATTAACTTAATTTCAATTTAGTACTATAAGTAACATTAAATTAACGATAAATATTTAATTCTTAGCTTATTGCCGTTTACTAATTACATAATTCGTCTCTCGTTCCTGCTTTTTTTTGTATAAAATTAATGAAAATCGTTAAAACTGAAATAAATCTCCCATCAAATCAGGTTAATGCCACTGTATATAACTGTGATCTGTTCAACAAACGAGAATGACGGCCATTAAAAGCCTGTAATAGGCGATTAAGAATTTGTTTGTTAATAAAAAAAAAAACACGAAAATGTCCTTAAAAGTTATTTTAATATTTTATTCTTTGTTTATTTTTATTTTAACATAAAAAACACGATTAGAGTTAATTAATTTAACTAAATTTAGAAACACTTTCGGTGTCAAGGTGTTCTCTTAAAACGGAACTCTTCTGTACGTTGTTTTGTTCAAATAACTCTAAAATTAAAAAAAAAATAATCCCGCATTCATCGATTATTTCGAAAAAATCTTGATTGATTATGTTTTACCTTAGTCATAGACAAATGAATTCATAAAAACACCAACCTTCAATTATTTGTTAAATAATATAGTAGCTATTAGGAATTTGTTTGCCGATTCATTTATTTATTAGGAAAAGAATCCAGGAAATTTGTTTAACAATCGTCCTATTGGTCAGTTTGTTTGATAGTTGTCATCTGTGTTTGTAAGAATTTGTTAGAGTGAGGAAAAGTACTTTGCGTCACGCTTACGTCACGTTCGTGGCTATAAATCATTAGCTTTACTGTTAGAGGAAAATTGGTGATAATTTGTGTTTATTTATTCATTCATTAGGAAAACGATAATTATTGCTGATACTTTAGAGTGCGAAAAAGTTCTTTTCCTCACACTTACGTCAAATTTTACCCTTATATTTGCTTCACTTTTTTAGAAATATTAATTAGGAAAATTTGTTTAGTTCTATTAACCAAAAATTAGTGCAACTTGGTCGATAATTGTCGATTATAATAAAAATCCATTACGATGCGGAAAAGTGCTTTTCGTCACGCTTGCACCACGGTTCACACTTATATTTGTTTTACTTTTAGTTGGAGAAAAATTAATGATAATAAACGCGTATTTTTCTACATAAATTATATTTTGTTTCATAAAAGATGGGAAAGTTTCTCTATAGGTACATACATAATTACATTAATTATAAAAACAAGGTTATACGAATTATCTCCGTGGTTTTTTTCCTGCCTATTTCTTCATATTCTTCAACTTCTTCCTCCATTAAAATAAATTTATTGCCTTATTTATATCCGATAAATGAGCTTAAAAACCGATTAGACAAAGCGACTTCAAGGAGGAAAAATAAAGACAAGCTCTATTCGGAAAAGTAAGCTCTAAAGACACTCAAAACGGTGCTTTTATAGCCGAATATATACGGTTTTTTTACAATTAATTGTTTTTAATCGTTCCCAATAATATATACGACCTTGATCTTGAAATAAGTTTAATGATCGTTCTTATATAATGGAATACTTTCAATTTTTTCGAGGTTAACGGTGTCTGTGTAGTAGCAATATCCAAAAAAAAAAACCAGCTCTAGTTCTTTTATTCAATAACTATTGATAAATGTAGGTGAACTATCGTCATTTACAAAATTCATGCTGATGATGATGGTAATTGTAGAAGGGAAAAAATCCAACCGGTTCTTCTATTTGTTGTAATAGGAAAAAAAAAGTAAAAGTCTATCCAGTTAAGAGCAACATCCTTGAAATCTTTACGCTGTCATTTTGTTGTATTGTTACTCATAAAAAACCTGTATCTAGTTTAAACTCCACTTAAGATTGATTGTTAAACTGTATAATTCACGATCACAATAGATGGAAAGACGAAGGGAATAATCGTGAATTACCGCCTATGCTTGTAGGCATATACGGTAGGAATAATGAGGCATACAAGTCACGTCACCTTACCTCGTCCAATTTCAAACTTATTCATCTTCAATCAGGAAGCAGGAGTTGAATGATATTGAAGAATAAAGTATCAAATTGTTTGATTCTCTATATAGTTATCTACTTATACAACGATAAGTATTCTTAACACAAAATCCCCCAACATAATGGATGATGGTACAAATTTACAGAATCATATTTCTCTTTCTCTTTGTCTGTTTTGCATTCGCTCTTGTGTAGTTTACTAATTATCTACTTAACCTGTTCTAGTCTTCTATAATTGTATCCGTACGTCTCCTATCTTTGTTCTTTGACTTGTAGTTTAAAGGGGTAGTGGGTAACTTCAATTATTTACTAGCTTAACGGATGGATTAAATTTATCAAACGAGAGTGAAAAGGCTTACAAATTTCCTATTTAACTCAACGCAGTAAGAATTCTCTCGTATGGTGGTGTATTGTTTGGACGATATATCGCTGTTTCATCCATTTTGATAAAATACAACTCCACCCATTGTATTTTGAAAGGGTTAAACAAATGGTTGAAGTTTAAATAAGAAAAAAAATGAGCACATTGGCAAAATGTTTTTCTCTCTTTCTCTATATATTCTTTTCTGTTAATCCAACTATCTTAAAACATCTGGTAACAGTTGTTATCACGCAATACGCTATTCAGTCTGTTAAATATATATGTTTTGTCATCAAATAGGGAGTGAGAAAAGGAAAAAAAGGAGCACCATGTGCGTGTCTAAAGTATATTTTTCTAATAAATTAGACGTATACGCGCGTTATTAAACAGGTAGATTTGCTATTGCTTCTAGTAATCGTAAACATCAAGATTTTGTTGTTTCGCTTTACAATTCTTCAAAGAGTCTCATAAAATTTATACATCTAGCCTAATGTAGCTGCAATTTTTGGCTGTCTAAACTATGCAGAAATTTCTCGCTAGTCCAAAAATTTGTTTCGAATTTTGATCATGAATTGATCTTATTTTAAGACAAATATTGAACGAGTATTTGGTTCTGGTAGTCGAGATTCGTTCTTGGTCGTACAGTTTCTCATATTTCGCTTATTCGTGATTCATTCTCTTTCGCACGTGTAGAGTAGAAAAACGTATGCTCTTATTGAATTTTCATCAAAGAAATGTGTCATTTTCCCCCTTAAAAAGTCGTGACCTTTATCATAAATACAATGCTTTCCCCAACTTCAGCAGTACTAGAAGGAAGCTTTTTGCTCAATTAAAGACTATCTCGAAAATATACGAAAGTTTCCCTTATTTTTTTCCTAACTTATTTCTAATATATCTGTGATCCTACCTTTGGTAAATAACCGTACAATTTAAATAACACAAGTATAATATGGAATCAGAATCTTATTTTTAGGGGACGAGAAAAATTGATATAAAAACGAAATTGCTTTTGATATGGCGCATCAACTTTAAACGGCTTCCGTTTGACTTTCTTCCTCTATCCGTACGTTCATTATTTCGTTCTGCTTTTATCCCATTTGTTGGTTATTGTTATTATTGTTGTTGGTATTATAAAATATTACGAAAAATTAACTTTGATTCAGTTGAAGCGAAACTTGTCCTTCTCTTATAGACAATTTTTCCATCAGAATTCCTAGCAAGATAAAGACGACAGGCAAAAAAGAAAAAATTCGTTCCGCTTTTATTCCAAACAATAAACTGTATTAGTTAAGGCCCCCGACTTTCATACCGTTCATATAACAACTATGTTCTTTCAATTTTCTCAACGGGCATACATTATCTTTTTCACTCCATTTGACGTATGCAGGGGGCGATTTTCTTTTATATAACAATATCACTAACCAATAGCACGAGTTTTTCCTCCGTCTCTACATCACCCAACAACCGTCTCTTATATAATTTGATTTCTGATATAAGCGACATTTTTGGTTGTCACATCTATATAGAAAAAAGTTTTCGGATTCTTTTTCACCCTTGACTTATTCCTTTGATGATGATGATAACGGATGGAAAAGGGTGAAAACGAAATCCGAACGAATTTCATTTAAACTTTAATACTAATTTATTGTTTTTTCTCTGTATTACAGGTGAGAGTATTCAATTTCAATCGGTAAAGGCAAATATCCTTGAATAGCATGTAATTTTTGGCAAATTTCCGTTTTAGAATATTTCGAAAAGAGGCCCGATTAGGTGGATTATTATTCTAATTATATATGGCGCAATTTGAACAACAGTCGAGTAATTATAACTACAATTTTATTGAATTTCATTCGTTGAAAAGTTGATACTCTATTGCTCAGGTTTTTCCAATTATCGTCTAACATACTGAACTAATATCGAGTTTGTTGAACGGGAAAAAAAGCGATATAGTTCTAGGATTAATTGAAACATTTTGGATCGATTTAGAACAGTGGTTTTTTTCGATTAAAAACCGAAATTTAGTCACGTACGATTCGTTTTAAATTCGATTAGAACGAGGAAATTCATTTAAACCATCGATAATAATCGAATGTTTTGCGTTTTTTTACCGATAAAAACTTAACTAGAATTATATGTTTTAACGACAATCCGATAGGAGTCAATGAAATAGGTCAAATTCGAAATTTCTATGCTTATTAGTAAACTATAAAAGCTCGAAACTCTCAATTTTTGGTGCTGAATTAAGGGAGGTCCTCTTATTTGACAACAAACAGCTTTATCAAAATCTTTGGCTATTCTTAGTCGTTTTGTTGTGTTGTTGATTGATGTAAATCGCAACATTGTCCAAAAATAACGCTTTTTGACCAACTTCCCAATGAGTAGAGTTTCAAATTTTGCTAAAATGATCTCTAAGGATCCTCCAATAGGTCCCTACAATATTTTTCAGATTGTTCCTCAAATAGTAAGAATTTTAAGGGAGAAAACAGGTTGAAATTACCTTTCCAAAATAAGTTTTTGGCAATATCTCTCGAAAGGTTTTAGTGATAAACTTTTGTAAGGACTATTTGGCTGGGGATAGAAGTTATAGGTAGTAGTTATATTCCATTTTTTATGTTTTTTTTTTAATTTTTCACTTCATGGTTAGACATCGATATGAAAAAAGAAAAATGTTGAGATCTATAGGTCGTTCTAAATCATTTGATATGCTTACTCATTGTCGAAAATTCCAATATTCTCCAAAACCATCTTTTTGACCGACTTACAAATGAGCCTCTAATTTTGCAAAATGCGCCCAAAGACCTAACTTTAGATCTTTGAATCAAAATCAAGAGTACCGATCTCGGATGATTTGTTAGTCGAAAAATGAAAAAGTGCCTAGAAGAAAAGTTGTGCCGTATCGATTGTATAATGTGTCAACACGTGAAAGTTCGTAAGCATGACAATGAAACTAGCACACGTTACTACAAACTTAATCGAGTTGATATTTGTAAGGGCGATTTAACCCCGAAACATTTTGTTCTTGCTGACTCATTATTTTCTTAATTCACGCTTTAACATATTCGAAATAAAATCAAAGTGTTAAATTGCAATATTATCAGTTTTCCGATTTAGTAAAACCGATGATTATCTGAAGAAAGTTCGATGACACATCCTATTTTTGTAATTTTCTAACAATTTCTACACAACTAGGAACAGTGTTAGTTTATGTAATCGTAAGAGTTCAATGTACGTTCGCCAATTATTCTTATAGTCGTGAGCAAAACAACCGCACGCAGGATACACTGCGATTGCAACATTTACCAATTACAAATCTATTCACTTTTCTATTTTTGTTGTTTCGTGTTTTATTAGTAGGTACATAAAAACATATAAATCTCCATTACGAATCCAGTTGGATAACATAGGAAAAACATGTTAATAAATATATAAAAAAATAAATAGAGAAATCAAGTTTTTCTTTATTCTGTTCTATGAATCGTCCAGTTTTCTGGGTCGGTTATCGGCATCTTTCCCTACTAACTCTACCATTATAGTTTTTTCTAAATATAAACAGGTTGCTATCATTTATTTGCTAATTCTAAACGAGAATTGTGCATAGTTTCTATTTACATATTTGGCACTTTAACGGTCAAGGACTAGAGAGATGCTGCAACTAAAATAGATTAAAAATTTGCAGTTTTCTCTAAAAAAGGATCGAATTTAAACAGTTTTTATCCGTGCCAAAGTTTTTGATAGGAAATGATAAATTTCCATGAGTTTCTTCTTGTTTTCTGTTTGCATTGTTGGTGTTAACTTTATACAGAAACAACAACAACTTTAAAAATATTGACAGTAAAATAAATCGTTGGAACTTGTTTTTTGGTAAAAATTGATTTAATCGATAATGCGAATATCAGTGAGTGAAAAACGAAAACGTTTAAATAATAAAATAAAAGATTGGTAAGTTATAAATCATCGCACTCTGTATTTGAAAATGAATCATTCTATTTTCCACGTGTCAAAAATTGACATTTCAATACATTTTCTTTATATAGAAGATAGAATTAGAAAATGGGAAAATCTAACGTATATATTGCTTACTATAACTACGAAGAAGTTGAAGAATAGAGGAAACTGTCATATTAGATGTATGCGTTTTTTAACTTTGAACTGTCAACTTTCGATCCTGAAATGCGCGCACCCTTTCAGCTATAAAAGATCTTTTTAACGATGATACCGTCGAGAATGGGGCTAGAATCGAATACCGTGTTCCTTGTAGGTGTTCCTATTGATTAAAAGTTGAAAATAGGAGAGTCCGTTTTTTCCAGAATCCAGTGGTGAAAATTTTGAGAGGATCTAGTCATTTTTCATAGTTTTACGTGCATATTCCACTTGTGAAAATCGCGATATTGTCAAAAGCGGTTTCTCACCCCAACTAGAATTTCGATGGAAAAAATCCATTCTGTCGATATTCTAAATGACATGAAATCTTAAAATTTTGCCCCTAAATTTACAATAATTGCAATTTTCTATGGAATTGTTTCTGAATTAGGACAAATGTTGGAATTATCGAGTCGTTAAAGAGGGTCACTAAATCTGTCCATCTAAGGGTAAATTTCCGAGTTGATCGCCCTTTTAAGGGTTAGTAAAGGGGTGATAATTGTTTCTAGATGAAACAGGTTGTATATTGATTTATCGTTTTTCTATTTAAATAAATTTGTAATTGTTTCGAAATGGAATTGATTAAATTAATTGAATTGAGAGATATCGATATAACTTTCTAGACAATTAAATAGCGAATATTTATAGTTTGATTATTGATAATAGAAAATTATATGTACACGTACATGTTTTAATTTAAGACGATACCTACATATATATTTTGAGATACATTATCACCCCAAACTGTAATATTTCTCAATTTGAATGGCATCTAATTTCGTATAGAATGTTGTTTTGAGAGAACGAACGAACATCGAGTTTTGTATATGTGTATGTTTATATATTGTGGTTTTGAATTGGCCGTATAATAACATCTAATCAAGGATCTCTCATGAATTTCCCCTTTCTATATTTGCCCTCTATCTCATTCTATTACACCAATTTAAAGGTATTTGTAATGAAACGATTGTAATATTAAAACTATAACGAAAAATTATCGAATAAATCTAGTTTATGAGTCGATCGAATCGGTTCAAAACACCAAGAATATGCTTTTATGATTATATTATTTTGATAGTTGGAAACACTAAAGAAATCCTTCAACAATTCCCAACAATTCAACCTGGCTTTTATTGGTAGTTAAAATTTATATGTTTCATGTTTCTGTTACTTAACGATTCAATATAAATGTAGGAAATTTGGCATAGACGAATAGTTCTATTTACAATTTGATTTGTCTATAATAACCACCTAAAAACTACCCCTTTATAAATTCGAATTTAGTCTGATGAGAATTTAGTCTGTGTTGGCATATGTTCATCCCCTGTTATTCCACGTGTCTTATTATAAATTCCAATTAGAAAAAAGAAAGCTCCTTAAGGTACAAAGGGAATTTTAAATTTAATCAATGTTTTATACGTTTACTTAATGAATTTTTCAACAGTTTCAAGTATAATGAAGACGTGTATTTCGTTTTATAAATTTTCAATCGTTTTATTATCGAAATTCAACTATAAATTAGATTGTCAGTAGTTCAAATCATCATCAATATTGTGTTGATGATGATTGTTCGATGAACTTAAAAGTCATGACACGTGCAACAATGTGTTGTTCACTGTATTGATCCCTTTCCAATATCAATCGAATAAAAGTATCTTTTCTATATCTATCTTATTTCCCCTCATTCTACACGGTTATGGACATATCTAAAAGTAGATAATGTTGACAGTTATGAGTTATAGTAGAACATTATGTTCTATTATGGGGACTCCTCGGACAGAAAGGCTTTAATCAAAATAGATATCCACAATTTTGTCGGTTTTAAAAGCGAAATTTACGCTAAAATCGCTGTTATCGGTTCAATCTTATTGATTAATTCTATTTTTTCTATTCTAGTTTTGAATTGTATTTTTTGGCGCATCGCGTGTTAAGCGATTATTGTAAATATTTCTATTTTCACTTTCATTTTTGTTGTTTATAACGGTTAACGATTATTTGTAGTGACATAATGGGGAAAAAATTACAATCGTTATTGTTGTTATTAACGGAAAAACGAGCAAGTTTCTGTTTTCAAAATGAAATTGTCAACAAAAAAACCGGAAACTAGGAATATTCAAATGTTGTAAAAGTAAAGTTTGGTGATAAAATCGTGCATTAGTCAACCGTGGGGATGGTACGAATCGGAAATATAAACCGACATTTCCTTGTTGTTGTTAGTTTTGGCAATGTAAAAACTACAAGATTTCGTTTTTTCGAATAATTTTTTTGTGTAAGGGTACAAAACTGAAAGCATATAGTTTATAAGGGAGTTCGTTTGATGAACAATATGAAAAATGTTTCAAGAATTTATTTTGCAAAAGGAGAATCTTCTAGGAGGGGATTAAGGGATTAATAGGAGACTAGGTGATTTTAAATCAAATTTCCGGCTACGTAACTATTTCATTTTGGTTCAGAACATTTTCATTTTTGAAGTTTACTCGGTAATTTTCGAAAAAAATTAAAGAAAATTCGCCTCTCTCTGGCAGTCATTGTTTACTATCAGCTTCAGAATCAATAGTCGGTTCTGGAGCTCTTAATGGCCCAAAGAGTTGTTTTACAAGCCTAGAATGGAAAAATTCTCACCTACAACTCAAGAAATTTGTTTCCTGCTTTAGAATAAGTGATGCTAAAAGAACTATAAAGTAATTTAAAAAAAGTAATCTTTTAAGACGTGATTTTATCAATTATTGGCCACAAATTTGTATTGTATTGCGTGTTAGGGACTTTTTTTAAGTAAACAAATACGTTAACCCAAGAACTTATTCATTAGGATATCTACAATTAGATTTTTATAATTTTTTCGAATGGGCGAAAATTAAAAGGAAACAATTCCAAGCAAATCCTCAAAAACATAACCAGAAGAGGCGAATAACTAGTAACGTGCAATTGTAATACGATGTACCTTCGAGAAAAATGTTTATTTTTTATAATTTTACTGAGATATAGAGGCAGAAAATAGAAAAAATCTATGTCACGCAAATTATTAAGCCAATTTACATGTATAGCCCTTGGCAAAAATGTAGAGATTGCTGAAAGAAATCATTTTGTAAAAACTTTCTAGAGAGATTCAAATTGTATTGGTAACCGACTAGGTTGTTATAAATATGATTTTATATTGACCCTTAACTAAACAGAGGGTGAAACATAAATTTAATACTTATTGGCAATATGCCAATTCGTTGTGTATCTATGTGTGTATATATGTGTGAGTATCATTTTACTCTTGGTCGTTTATTATTTATTTCCCACTATTATTGTTGATATTGTATTGCCAAATTGTGGTTGAACAAAATCCGTACTTAAACCGATATCCAATTACAGTACGTTGATGCAAATTAAATCACCTATACTCGGGCTCTTTTAATCCAATCACCTTGACTTTGGACGGAAATAGGGCAGTCAAGCGAACCAAAATTCGAATATTTCTCTACGATTGAACAGGAACTCGTGTTTGTGCGTGGAAAGCGCTCGATCGGTCCTTCGGCGTGCGGAAATGTGGTCTTTCCCGTATCAGAGTAGAGAGAGTTATTTGTTCCTTTCCCAATGTACGTTGATAGATTTGTAGAGAGTAACAGAGAAGGTAAAGTTGTAGAATACCACTGAAATAAGTTGTTCCATCTAAAAAAGAATATACTGTAGATTTTTGATGATTATTAAGGTGAAACACGTTGTATAGTCGATCTAATACTGGGAATTGCTGTAAAATTTTATATTTCCATTGGAAATAAAATTAACAAGAAAAAAACACAGCAAACGAGTGATGAAATTCTCATTCCATTTACTTTCAAGATATTATTATGTTCGCCTTGTAATCTCCGTAAAATTGAAAAATGAAAATACGCGTAATAATTCCTTCATCTAGACGTAAAAATGCGTAAGTCTCCTATCTAAAATCATCATCATCATCATCATTAAACTGATAAAATTAAACGATAATCTTGCATTAGAAAAATATTTGTTATTGTTGCTTGTATTATAAATGCAAATATTTTGGTTTGCGTTGAGAATTTTAATGTTTTCCCTGTTCAGTCACGATCGGTATTTCCATTTCGAACAACACACAATACCACCACCATCCACTAACGTTTATACAAAAGGGGTGGAAATATATATGTGTAAACTTGTAGCCAATTCATTTGTGATTCTATCGTTAATCGACACCTTTTCGAAAATATTTGGCTGAAGAATTACAAACATCGACATTTATATCGTATATTGAAAGAGAGAGAGAGAGACCGTCGTGTAATTAGCGTGTATATTGGTGATTGTGGAATTTTCGTTTATATAAATTTCGAATACTTTTGAAACGTAATTCTGTGCTGGTAAATTAATTACAAACACGTTCACGAGTAGAAAAGGAGGCTTTTCTTCTTCAAAATTTACAACCTCTAATTAAGCTGTAATTCAATACGATTTATTCATTAAATTTCCACTTTTACATCCATACAGATGTTATTTATTCCATAGAAAAAGTAAATAGTGTCAGATTCGTGCGATATACACCATGTGTAATGAAACAGATCCATCATTACTTGGTATAATTGGTAAAATGTCGTTGATCTTTAATAAATTTTATTTTCGTCGAAGACAGATGTTGTTGAAAGGAAAAAATCGACTATCTCTAAGAAAATATATACTCGGAATTGATTCAAACTTTGTATTTATTTACCAAAATTGTTGTTTTTAACCGGAAAACGGTCGATTCCATTTCTATCGTGTCTAATGCACGTTCTCTTTCGTTTCTTTGTCAGTTATTTGGTTGAGAATAACCGAAAAAACCTTTGGAAATAATTAATTTTTCAGATGTCTTTTTCAATTCTTCAAGACTTTTTGATTAATGATTTTTTGTTGATTCAGTCACAGCTAATTTTCTTTGAGCTTAAGGTATTTAGCTTTCCAAGCAGATCGTCTGATATTAATTCTTTTATTTTCTAGTCAGTTTTTTTGCCTAACTCTATATATATTCTCTCCCTTTAACTTTTATACAAAGGAGGCTGTTTGGTGTTCTTATCATTCTATTTATCGTGAAAGATAAATTTTTTCGACGTCGTCTTCGTCTTCGTCTTCTACAGGAACAAAGGAATTTATTTCAATTGTTATATGATATGCATTATTGTATAAGTTGACGGTTTCTCGTTTTCCTGTCGTATTATTTCTTCAACTGAGTCAATTTTTCCATCTCGGTCGGTATTTGGTGTGTTTTTTGGGTGTGCGACTGGAATGCGATACGAACATGGATTTCCACTTTGATTCGGTCAAATGACAGACTATTCATATCGTGCTATTGCAATTTGGTTGCATTTCCATTTAATCAAAGTACTGATTAAGCTGGTAATGATGATACTTTGGAATTGACGTTTTAAAGTTCACAGACGCCTTTCATTGGGCTCGAATCTAGTTTGAATAGGGGTTTTACTAGATTTCCAACGTGAAAAATAGATGCTTGTCACACAGTGTAAAAAAGCAAAGTATTGGATTAACTTTAACACTGAACAGAATTTTAGATCAATTTTCATTGAAAACAACTTTGAAAACTTATTAAATTTCTATTTAAGTTCAACAGTGAAAAAGCCCTTTTAAATCTTTCGATATAGATTCGGTCGTAGTGTACGTTCAAGACCATTAAATAAATAATTATTCATGATAACGATAATTGTATGCTATTCATGAATAGAGAGAGCTTCTTGCTGAGCTTTCATTCGTTCGTTCGTTCGTTCGTTCGTAGTTGTTGTCATCGTCGTCGTACGATTTCCATACACAAAGCACGTACAGCTATTGTAAAGGGTCCTGTTGAAATATTTCCACTACCTTCCTTTGGTGTCAATTTTACAAAGTATCATGCCTATTGGTTTGCGGACGATTACTCTTTGTTGCAAATCACAAAAATTTGTACGTTTATATTTTGTTATTTTTCGTCAATTTTCCGGAAAACTGGCAGTCTACCGGAAAATTTCTTTGAAAATCATTGAAGAATTGATCATTTTTGCTAAGTTATAGGGAAATTTTCAGAACGAGAAACGCTTTGGATACTTCTTGAAACAGAAGTAATGTGAACTCTCAAGTTTTGCCAACGCACTTAATAAAAAACACATACCCTAAGATTATTCTGTGTAACTTAGAGATTGATTGAAATTTTCCGTAACAAAAACGCCTCTAAGTACTTCTCAGAATACTCTTTCTAACACTATTGTAGTCATTACAATATAACATTAAACAACCGAGATATCGATTATTGAACATAGACAAAAAGATGCATCCCGATCTTCAGTTTTCAATGAGTTCCTCTTCCCCAATCTTACTAATTTCCGTTATATATCCGTTTAAAAAGGTGTGGAAGTAGAATTAGAAACAAAGTTGTTAAATTTTGTGGAAATTCGGCAATTACAGAACCAGAAACAGACATTTATAACAATCTCTCAAGATTATTAAGCGACAGTTTCTGTAATAAATTGCCATATTATCGATGGTGTATCCTAATTTAGCTCAAATCGAGAACATAAGCAACATAAAAATCGATCAATGTCCTGTTCTTGTTGTTGTTGTTGTTGTTGTTGTTATTGTATTGACCCACCAAGTAGTTTTCCAACATTGTTTGTCTTCCAACCACTTCCATGAGATAACTGACGGAAGTTTTTCCATTTTCAAATTAGTTTAGTTGATCGAAAAGTGTTTTTGTTCTCTACTCGTTCTATCATAAAATTTATACAAATACATTCAATTACACTATTTGATTATGGAAATTCTCCCAGAAAGATCAGCCACTTAATTAGTTAAGAAAATCGAATAACAACAATTTTTGGGAGTGTTTTAAAGATGTAAATAACATTGGAAATTCGCTTCATTCAACAAATCTATCGTTCAAAATTGTTTAGTTTGTAACGTTCAGTAATTAGGGGGTAATTCATTTGTAATGAAATATTTCTGTTTTTGACTAGCTCCTATACAAACCCAATTCAAAATAGGAGCTTTTGTTTATTGTTATCTATCTATAAAATGTGTACAGGTTTTCAAACAGAACTGGACAAAGAATCGCGGGCTGTATTGATTATTTGATTCAGCGAGTCGCGCGTTCCGTCAGTGAGAATTTCACAATAACAATAACAACAAAAAAATAAAAACGCAACCCCTATATGCAGAAAACACACACACATATCCATATTCATCACGTTCTTCATAATGGAAATCATAAAACCTGAAATAAGTTGATGAAAATCATTGAAAATTGAATTTTCAACTCGATATTTTCCATCGTATTTTAAATACAGCCCATTTTATATAACAAAGAAGTTGAGAAGAATAAAAAAATATAAACTCCATTTTAGATATTTACAATATGGAAACGTTTCAACCCTATAGTGGGTTATTATAATCGACAATAATTGAGCTAGAAATGGACGAATATATTTTATATGTAATAGTATTTGATTACAGTTTCGATTGTTTCACGCTTAAAAGCTGGACGGTTAAAGTTGTTCGATAAAGTGTTTAGGAGCTTTTTCTTTTCAAATTCAAAACAGAGCTTTCGTCGTCCCTTTTCCGTCTTCTAAATCTCGCCAGTTTTCTATCTTACTCCGTTGAAATATTGTGTGTTTATATGTGTAGGTGTGTGCTTTTACTAAACGATATTTCGAAATTTAACTCGACTAAAAGTTCGTTTTTTATTGCCCTCACTTTTCCTATTTTGTATATAACCCACCCACACTTTTACTCGCATACATACTTGCCAACAAAAGCACACGTTTTGTATTGAAGAATACGCCAGGATTAAGATGAGAGTTGTGCGTTATGTAAAAAAATAATAATAATGATGATGATGAAAAACACGAATAGAGAGAATTTCTGTAATTTAAAACCCGATTTATTCAACTTCTTGTTGCGATTCTATTTTGACGACTCGTAATGGAAATTAACCGTAATAAGATTTTCTCTAGATATCGATTTTTTCCACCGTTTTTTCTTTACATATTACGAAATAACAGGCTGTGTTTAAATTCAACGTCAATCCATTCAACAATTCAACTTCTCACAACATCGGATCCGAATGGAAATTTATTTTAATTTGATTGATTTGATTAATTAGACGATTCGATAAAACGGGCGAAATAATAGAGTTTTGTTAATTAACGATTTTAGGAAATTTTTGTTGTAGTTAATAATAAAGAAATATTCTTTTAGGCATTTTTCGGTTAAAGTTCCGATTTTAATATTCGAATAAATTCCCCATGCAAATGAGTAAAGTTTTAGAGCGGTGTGTTTTTAGTGAACAAACTGGAAAGTTAGTGAACCAAAGACAGATGTTAAATTTTGAAAACAATTAAGTACAACTCACTGCATAATATATGAGGTAGATTTCATCCAGTTGAGGGGTAGTTCTCGTTTTTTTTTTAAAATGAATTTTCTAGAAAAATATCCAGATAATTATTAGAATGATTGGATCGTGATTATAGCGAGAAAAACATGTCTAGATGTTTGTGTGCATCATCTTGTATAGTTTTTTCGCTTCACTCTCTCAACAAAGATTGATGTTTGCTTGAATGACCAAGAATATTTCACTTCAAACATCTTGTTAGTTTGTAAAAAACGCCTTTATTACCTCCACCGATAAGTATACTCCATCTGTTTTAATCTAGCCGACTCGGCTTTATCACAATAGAGTGTGTGTGATGTCCTCTCACCCTCTACAATTTCTCTACAAAGTGATATACGCGCTTTGTTTTTTACGTGTTTCAAACATTCCAGCCCTTCCAGTTCGTCAAACATGAAAGAATCCTGAAATGATGGTACAGTTTTACCATCAATTTTCAATTTCTATCTCGCACAATATTCTGCATAGTTAGTAGTGTTGTATGCAGATCGCTATTCAATTTGAATGGCATCATTAACGTTATCGTTGGAATTGCAAAGCGCCTATACTGGATTTATATGGAGTTTATGGCGTTTCCGTCCATTACTGTCAGTTGTGCAAATATTTAGTGTCGTAAAGCTGCTCCTGTTTTGTTAACAACAACAGTATGGTCGATTGTCGATAAAGAACTGACCTATAATCGGCCTCTATCGATTTTCTATTGGGCGATTTCTTTGTAGAAATTTTAGAAATCTATTTTAATTAAAAGCGTTTGCAATTTGCTAGATTCTGGGAGAAAATTTGAGAATATTGTCTAAATTATTGGAGAAAATATAAAAAATTAAACTGAATACATGTTTCAAAATTGTCTTTTGTAACTCAGGGTCTAATTGGTGTTTTACAAAACAAAAAAGACTCTGAAATACTTGTTAAAATTGGCTTTCCAATGTGATTATACTCATTGCAATATAACATCAAACAAACGAAATATCAGTGATTGAAATTTACCAGTTTTTGGACACCGAAGCCCTCAAGTTTTTCTCAAATTTCCAAAAAACTAGCACATCTATGTGGAAATTTGGAAAGCTCTCAATTTCCGATATATTTTCTACAAGAAAATTGAAGAATTGATATTTGTTAAGTTCTAGGGGGCATACGTAAAAATTAGGAAAAACACAAGATTATCTTCAGTAATTCACATTTTTTTTAAACTAAATATATCTCGTGATGCTCCTTAAACTGCTCTTTCTAATGAGGCTTGAGTCATTACAATATACCATCAAACAAATGAGATATCGATGATTAAATAGTAACAACTTAGCCTATAAACTTCAATAAATTCGTATTTTTGCTTAAAGGGGTGGAAACGAGAGCAGAAACCTTGAGGAGATTTCGCAGTTGCGGAACCAGAAGCAGAGATCCGTAACATTGCTAATAAATATAAAAAAAAATCAAAATTAGTATGTTATTGTTTTATACGGTGAGAATAAAACGGCTTATATCTTTGTTTTGTCTTCGATTGTGCATTGTGCCAGGCCTGGTTGGGAAAATATTCACGTTCCTGCCAAATTATAACGGTTATGATGAAGATAAGGTGCTAATAAATTTATATTAACAATCGTGCCTTGATTTGCATAGAATTATTAACGACAAATTCATGCTTATTTGTTCTAATAGGTGAAATGAGATTTATTCGTCAATAAAACCGATTGTTATTTTCCTTGTTCGTTATAATTCTAGTTCAATCTATATTTTGTCTTCTTTTTAGTTCCTCTCCCTAATATTATTCGGTTTTAAGAGATTGTAAGTGGATTAAATTAGAATTTTATTGTCAATAGTCGCCTTTTTTCGTCTTTCAACACACACACAATCTTCGTTCGAAATTTATCCAAGTTCGAGTGAGATAAATATCGGAAAATGTTCCAATAGGATATTGCTTTAGCCTGTTTTAGTCAACCAATAAAATTAGCATTTTAATTAAATTTGTCCAATTCTCGTAGAGAACTCAATTGAAAATACACTCGTTTTCTAACAATTTTTTTTGAAAGATTGTATTTTAACGAAATTATCGTCGATTATCGCCAAATGGAAGCAAACTTTTTTTTATTTAATATTTATACACATTTATAAGGATGTTTGGTACATAAAACTAGAACCAATAACCGTTTATTTTTGTATTCAGGCCAACCTAAACCTTTTAAATGCGTTTCGTTTTACAATTCAAATTATGATTATTTAGCACAGTTTCTGAATCCCCTTTACACAGTCTCCATTGTGTTTCTGTGTTATTATTATTTTGAAAGTATCAACATTATTTACGTTTTTATTCCCACCAACAACCCAGTGGATCAATAACAGAAAAGAACAACGGATTTTTCGAATTTGATTTTCCAATACATTGAGCCAAATTTGGAACTTTCAATAAAATTTGTAGTAACACTAAATCATCTCTATCTTTATATTGCTTTATTATAAAAATGAAACTAACAAAAATACTACTAGTAGAAAATCGAATACTTTTTGTCCATTATTGGTTGGTTAGTTCGGTAAAAACCGAACAGTAGTTTTATAGAAATATGGCCAAGTTGTGTTTAGTGAGATAGACAAGCTGTGGTTTAGCGATTCCCTTTTATTTTTGGTAAATCCTACCGAAGAAGCCACTGGCGTTATTGTTTTGGCGCGTTTCCAATTACAGTTTAATGTAGTTTGGAAAAGGGTTCGCAAACTTTTAACCTCTACGGATCAGTGTATATTTGGTTATTTAGTTACGCAAGACTGACGATATATTAATACTATTTCACTATAGAAGTTTAATAAAAATTCCAGCCAAATATCAAACTATACCCGACGGCAGAATACAATAAAATGGCACATAAAGCAAAAGAACTAGTCAACTGTTAACTCTAAAAACAAGCTAATTTACAGTTTTTACAACAGATTTTGGTCAAAAATCACTCAAATGGGAGAACAAATACTTATACCAATTCTTAGAAATACTGAAATTGTAATGTTAATTCCCCAATATCTAGGGAGTTTTGTTGGCAACCCACTTTGATCTCGACATCTATTGGCTAAATTGACAACTTCAAATTGACACGCTTCAACAATTCGGTTGGTAATAATACCAAATCCTCTAAATTTCTAACGTAACAATTCCAAATTTGATTAATGTCAGTCTAACTCTTTGTGGTGCGGTTGTTGGGTTTGAAAAATGTCTGAATTCTTTGTTCAAGTGAGTATTTGTATTTATATTTTGATTAATTTCGACTAAATTCGATTATTTTATTGGAAATATTCGAAGAAAATTGCACAAAAGCAAGTTAATACGAATAAAGATTATCGGAATTGAAATTTTGCGCTTAGAAATGTTTGTAATTTTCGCCAAAAAAAGAACGAGAAATAACTACAAAATTCGTTATTTTAGGGAGTCTTTTTATGGATAATTTCATAAAATCATTCGAATTATCGGCCAGTTTCTTATCTTCTATCGCCCGGTATAAGTAGTGTCTTCTCGGCATTGACTCTTAGCTTGTCAGAAACTTGACTAACGATTTTTCTTAGTTCGCTTTTATGTCGTCCTTTCTACGGGAAGCTTTCTCCTTATTACTTGCGGATGGTGATCACTATGCCGGTATTGAATAGAAAACACCACTGTTCCTTTACAATATTTGATTCCTGCTTTTTTGTAGTTGTTCATAATACGTTCTTTTTGCGCTGTTTTTTCACCATTAGACACGGAAAAATCCACAAGATTGATACGTTTTCTCTCTCTCCGGTTGTTTAATTGTTGGTCGTTTCGATAAAAAAAGAACCCATCAATAAATTAATAATAATAATGTTGGAAATAATAAATAATAAAGATCGTTATTGTAACGATTTTGTTTACCATAATCTAATCAATAATTCATACAAAAATATTCTGGAGGCAAACAAAATATAAAAAGAGCATTTGCTGGAAGAACCTAAATCGGTCAAATATTTATTAGATGATTTTATCAAAGTCGAAACATGAATTGCTCCTATTTTTTATCGTTCTTATTGTTGTTGTTGTAAAAATTGACAACAAATCCGGAAAAATCCACCAAACTCGATGTCAAATATTTTAATCACGACCTTCCACTTTGTGTTATCATCCATACGAATAATCAAAACGGAAGAACAAATACTGTACAACATTTGAAACAATAATATCCCTAGATCCTGTCGGATATAATGACGGTAAAATGGAACAATGCTTCATGTCAATCAAATGAAAGTTTCATTGGTTCGGTGCTTCAACAACTAATAAAAAAAATAGAGAAAATTATAGGTTGAACAGTTTTTCCCTTATAGTTTCTAGCTAATTGCTATTTGAAAATTCATCTATAAAATATTCATCTGCTACTACCATTAATTGAATAACGCACTGATTTTCCCCCTTAATATTCGTTCGCGTATCGGGTCAAGGCGGAATTTAAACCAATCCCTAGATTTATAAAAAATTTACGAAATCTTATTATTAATATTTAGTTTGGCTAAAAGAAATCCTTAAAGTTTCACCGATGATTTCCATATTTTTTAATCGGATTACTCTTTTTTGCGTATACAGGGATGGTGGGCTTAAAACTAAACGTTCATATGGGAGAATTTTAGTGAAATTTGAACCTTGTAGCTCATTCATTAAAGATCATTGTAAAGTTGTTTTTGTCGTATTTTTATTTTGTGATAATGAAGTAAAACCTTCTCTCAACTATTGACTATTTTTAATTTGATAAGACAAGATTATTTACTAAATTTGGTGCTATTTTTGAAAAACAGCTAACCACCTCAAAAGACTCAGAACGCATTGATTTTCTTCGTTTTTCTTTATTATATTTTGGGCTATGAGGTTCAAATTGGTCACCAAAGACTCCTGTAATATTTCTTGAGTCGCTTGTCAAATAATAGATTTTCGGTAAAATCTGTTTGGCTTTAGTTCAGCAGCCCTGTATCGTTCAAACTGCAGGTCAATTTTTCATATTGATTTTAAAATAATAATAATTGTGTATTCGGATCGTGAATAACGTTTTTCAATCATTTATATAGTCGTGAAAGTTGGTTTTATTGTTGGTGGGTCATTCAACTTGTTGTCGAGTTATTTTTAATAACAAAGTTTGTTTATAACGAATTGTATTAACAAATTCAATAGGTCTAGCATGTTTTATTTAACAATTTTATTATCTATTATTATTAATATTGTAGATATAAAAATTCATAAATCAACTGGATATTAATTCTAATTTTGGTCGTAATAAATAATCCCCTAGGTGAAACAGAATACAACATGAAGTCCCTAATAAGCGGTTTTATTCTGTAATTCAAAGCTAAAACTGCTTTCAACTCTAACCGGTCCGTTGTACTTTACTACCGAAATTATGTCCAATTTAATTAACTTTAGCACAAGAGTGTATTAGTAAAATAGTTGGTAGTTTTTATATGGGACCCCGGCTTTAGGATAATGGTTGTTGATGAAAGAGACAACCATCCCCGAAAATTACATGTATGCGAATTGTGTGGCGTTGAAAGCGGTCAAATTAACAACCACTAGAACGAAAACCGTCCTAATTCTGTATAGAAAATTGCTTGATAAAAGGGAATTTTGTAGATAAAGTGACAAGTTTTGTCCGGCGCCTCCACCAATTTTGCCACGTGTTTCGATATTTCTTGTAATTTTCAATGGAATTAATTTATTCATTACGCTTAGATTGTATCGAATTTTAACAAATTTACATTGTTGTTGTTCTGTATTATCACTAATGGTGTGCGCATATAAATTTGATGCTTATTATTTCCAACCATGACCTGCATGCACAACCATAATGTTTTCACAAATAATTACTTCACACTAGTTAGTAGTTGAGGTCATGCTATCTATTCATTTAATGTACTTGAAAATTCGATCAATAAGCACTAAGGAATTGTAAATTTCAACGTTTTTTATATCATCGAAACTACTGTTTGTTTCACGATATTAATGTGTAAATTATTGATGATTCAAGGATTTTTAGGAGATCATTTCTGGAAATTTTGGGCCTTATAGATCGCTTTAAAGTTGGTCAAAGCAACTCTCAATATTTCTTTATTTTATTCTGGAGTGGGTAGTATTGTCCGTCTCTCGCGTATACATAATTCATTATTGTTCGTTCAACAGTTGTTTCTTTATCGTAAACACCCGAAAATAAAGCGAAAAATTCCCGTTATATCTCTTTTAACAATCCACAATTTTCAATAAATTCATATATTAAAATTATACAAACAAGATCCACATTCTATATTTATTTTATAATATATGACAAGCAATATCTTCGGCCATATTTCACATATAACAAGTTTTACTTTTGTAGTTCTGTTTACGGACAATGTGCCGTTTTGCAAATTGAATTTACGAGCAGTGTACACACACACATAAGTTTCATTTCAATGTCTGTTCGGTTGATGTATTACTAAATTTATTTTAGAAAAATTCTAAAGTCATCTCTTCTATACGAACGCTGAAATCGGGGGTGAATTCACTCCTCGTGTTTACTTTAAGGGAATTTATCTCAATTTTCGTACGAAACTCGTACAAGTTTAAAGTAAACGAGTCTCTATTGTTTAATAAAATATCACTCCAGTCTATCTGTTTTACGAAATTTATTAATAACAATTCTATGTGGGCGTTTGTTGAATTGTTGTCTACTATCTACATGAAACAATACAAATTATTTGATAATAAGTTATAAGACTGATATCTCGACAATATGATTCATTGTTCGTTGGTGTTTTATTAGAACAATACTGGCTGCATTGCTTTATTAATAAGTATGAAAATAATCGAAATAATGTCTACATACTGTGAGTTATCAATAAATCGGTTAAATCGCGTGCTATTTGAATAATTCCATCGATCCGATAAGAATACTTATAGTGTTTAATTTGAATAGTTTCGATGAATTTCCTTAATAAATGGGGAAATTCTTAAATCTAATTATGCATTTTCTTTTTAATATTTCCACAATGTTTATTCATAAACGACGTAGTTTGGAGATTTACTTTTTATGCTAAACGCGACCAAATCTGAACCATAATATGTAAATTAGCAATTAAATTCTACTGCTTTAATTTCGGTGGTTTTTATAGATTTTTTTTCGTTTTGTTGTACTTTAAAGAAAAACTATAAAGAATCCATTGTGTCCTATCGATTATAGTTTTACAGTTACAGTTTCCGTTAACAAAACAAAATGATTTGTGTTTCTTTTATTTGCTAATCCAAAACAATTGTTTGAAACTATAATTGTTGGATAACAGTACAGAATATGTGGGGGGATAGAGCCGAATTGCACGTTTCTTCTTCTTCCATTCTTTTCACTTTATTATTTATGAAGAAACGAATCGAATAATGTTGGGCGGATGTAGCGCATATATTACAACATGACTATAGTAGAAGTGGTGGAGAAGACGGCTATACCGACGGCCAAGAAGAAGAAGAAGAAGAAATAACCAGATCGTATATTTAACAAAGTAGGTTCACAAAACCGAGCGTTTTTCGTGGTGGATCTTGATGTAGAAAACGATGAACATAGTAAAGCGATGACATAGTGTGTAGGCGGGGTTGGTTCGTTGGTAAGAAGGCGATATATGATCCTACCGGGTCGCTAAAAGCCCGCAAGGCCGACCGCGATATAAGCCGCTATATACACTCACACATATACACAAATACACCAAAAGCAGCCATATCTCACTGTATCCGGTCGTGTTGTATTATCCCGTCTCATTTTAACAATATACGTGCACATAGGTATATGGTTACGTCTTTTTTTTTAATTTTTAGGGGTTGGTACAAACGGGATCAAAATATGATCGAATGGATAATACTCGATACATGATACAGTCATTTAAAACTGTTTTAAAGACAATATTTGATTACCGGCTAATTCAGGGTAGGCTAAAATTATAAAAATAGAACCCTGAGTTTGTCCCCGAGGTAAAAAAATTTAATTTCGCAACTGGATTACATTCAATTTTAATTTTTGGTAAAAAGGTTTCTCACAAAGTGATGATTTGGTAAGGAAATTACCTTAAAATCGTTTCTAAGAGAAAGATTCGCTAATAATTAATGATTTGTAATGAAAGTTAAATTGAAAAATCGTTAAAAATCTAAAAATTTGGAGCATTCTTTGATTCAGAACAAAAATGTCGTGAAAGATTAAAAATTTGACTTTAAAATCCCTCTATTCCCCATTTAAGAGTAGAAATTGTCAAAAAAGATTAGAATTTTAGCTTAAAACTAGCTAATCTCTGTTCGGCTAGCAAAATTTGCCAAATAAAAGCGAAATGCTTTATGATAAGAGCATCCAAAACTGCTATTTGATTAATACGACTGAATTTTCTCCTTTACACGATTTCCTAACAGAAATTTTCCTCTGATTGTGTGAAAAATATAATTTTTTCACTGCTAAAAGTCACATTTTGATTGAATTCAGGATTTTCATCAGTAAACAGCAAAAATTTACAATTTATAATAAAAACTTGCTAAATTGTTATTGTCATGTTTAAACACAGCTGACGACAGAATATAGGAAAAGTGTAACATTTGTAACTTCTTCACAAATTCGGCTATTAAGTGCCAAATTTAGAACTAAATCGCCGATTTTAGGCCTGAAATTTTGCTAACTTTTCCTATTTTATTATTTGCGCAATTACAGCTCCATTTTATAGCTGAATATGATAAATTTTGTATCTTTTTCCTGAAAAATGCCAAAATTTTGCGTCTTTACTCTTTTGCACTTCTCTTTGGACATAGTTTGAGTTGTTTAACGTTACAAGTGTCATTTTTCTTGCAACTAAAATAGCGTAATTGTCAAACTTTTGTTGAAATGTTGCGCCTGGGATTTCTCTTCTAGAATTGAATGTATTTTTCTTGTTATTCCCCTATTATGTTTCCGATATGAGTTGCAATATCTGGTGTGAAACAGATACAGCTCGTCGTTCCAAACTTAATAACATTGATTTAGACTCAAATAAGCTATTATTGGGATTTCTGAAATTTCTGTATAAATAACAATCCGAATTCACTAGTCAGTAAATAGATTCTAAACTCTATTATTCAATGAAATAGCACAGTATTATTGCATATCTAGAACGATAGAGACAGATTCGAATTCAGTGCTTTATAATTTGCAAATCAAACGACACACGCAATGACTAATGATAGTAATAACAGTCAGTTTAATATTCATAAAAATCCATCCACGCGTATCGTATTTTTCAACTACAATATTCAATAATTCAAATCTATCAAAGAAACGAACAATTTGAACAACAGAGGGAGTAGTTTGAGCGAGTTGGCCAAACCGACCTAGACCGACTCTACAAATAGCAAAAATCTAATGTTCTCAAAATATTTGTTTTACGTTTGGTTTGGTGATAGATGATCTTCACCTGTGACGTTCACGACCCATTCTCATTGTTTACTTTGACTTTTTTTGTTCAATGTGTGTCCATATTCAACTTTCTGACGGATACATAAATATTGAATAGACTGGGTGGATATGTGAAGATTTCGTGTAAATATCGATTGAATTTTACCGATTTTCAACGATTAAAAATCAAAAATCGAATTGACTGTAGCCGGTTTGCAACAATGTTGTTAAATTAAATTTAACACACCGCTTATTTATCTTTGTTGTTGTTATTTTAGAGTTAAGTGAGCTCAAAAGGAATATGAATTTTATTAACTTGTTGAAACATCCGGTTATATTCCAACTATTACAAGAAAAACAACTCGACTCGGTTGAAATAGACGCGGTATAATTGCTCAATATTTACGAATAACGCTTTGATGATTCTTTGGAGATTCAATCAACCGGAAAATATTCGATCTGAGATATTCTACTACTGAAATTTCGTCATATTTTCCCTTACAATTATGCAAATTTCTTTTGTTATGCCTTTATATTGTGTGTTATGTAGGTGTTTTTTTTTCATCTTTTTGTGTTTTACCGTTTCTGTTCCATCGCTTTTGTCGAAACGAAAATATTCTTTTACGGTCACTGAACTGTTGTTTGAAATTCGTTGTTTCTATTTTATTTTGTTTGTAGGTGTGTTGTAAGAATTTTTCTTTTTCAAGTGTCTCTCTAGAGAAATTCGGAAATGTATCGCCCGTTTTCACTATTAAATCAATGTTTGTAGCCTTACTAGTAGTTATAGCAATAATAATAACGAAAATATGTATTTTTTATAGAATATCCGATGATATCTGATTGTTTAAACGTAAATATAGTCAATATTGCATGAATATATCAACTTGAATAAATATTTGTTGAGCCTCTTTCAATTGTGTACATTTCCAGTAATATTGAACACTATTTTTTAATATTCCCCCAAATTTAGTCTTCAACAACTAGTTTGAACGAAAATATTTATAATTTTCCGTTGAATTCTAGACTTAATCGCCGGTATATCTGGAGGGCCGCTTATGCCACTTGAAAGTCGATAGAAAAGTTTCACTTGATGGTACAATCTTCAAGGATTTGACTTGTAATCTCCCCAATCTACCTTCTCCAGCATTGAAGAAATATAGTCGATATCAATTATTTCAACAAACAAAACAAACTTTCTCTCCCGTAATTTTCTTTAATGGTTTTCCAATTTTTCCCCAACTCTTCTACTAGACAAAATTAACTAAATAAACCTACTATTGAAGCCGAAATTTAAGCGTTTTCCACCATTGATCACGCTGTAGAAACCTGTATTTCCATTTCTGATTTAATGATATGTTAGAACAGTCAAAACGGATATATAATGATAGTGTTTTGTGATAATACGATAGGGCATAATTCAAATTAACACGTTTTTTGTTTAACACTTTTTCGAAAATTTATCGCCTATAAATTCTCGAATAAAATCCAACCCTGTTGTTTAGGTTAATATTAGTAAATCATTAAATGACACAAGGGTAGAAAAACAACAATAAATTGGACAAATTGTTAAAAAATTCAACAATTAATTAGTTTATTCTCTATTGTATAGTTTCAACAAGATTGACAAAACTTTTACGTCTTGAATATTTTATACTAGTACTTGATTAAATTTAAACACCACCACTTTTCTCGTGGTAGAATTTTGTATTGAAAGAGGGTCGTGTTTGGAGACAAGCACCTCAACTCACATTTCATTTAACATTCCATTATGTCTTTGATTGATTCGCGTATGTCCTTAGTTACTAGTAGGAGACAATCATACAAATCCACCCTTACTAAAGGGGGTTGTACATTTTAAAATTGCAATACAATTGACAATTTTCGAAAAAATACAAATTTATTTCTTTCAATTCTGGATTTTGTGTGTGATTTAGAGTGGAAAATATTCCATGAACTCGCCGAGAGAGTCTTGCGAAACAAAATGGAAATCTCTTAAATAGAATTGATGAGAAAAATAAAACAGAAAAAATTATTAAATATAGAAACCGACTAGTTGTAAAATACTTGTTTTAAATTCGAGAGCTTTTCCTTTGAACTTTACAATTCACTTTGTGCCTAGACAAAAGAATAGTTTTTAAAATAAGGCGAAGAATACATAGCTACGGTAAAGGAATTCACCACTTTTCCACTTGGTAACTCTTTCAAGTGTGCAAATATACTTTTGAATTGAAAATATGCTCGTTTCTTGTGTCGTACGTACAGAAATTCTATTTCTATATCGCCTGTTCCACGCAAATGTTCCCAATTCTTATGGAAACTCCTCTCAATTGCCAGGACTACGTAGCTCACTGGAAAATTGGTAAAAACCGCTTCATCTTAATAATGTTGTGCTTTCACCGGCTGTTTTTCTAAATTTTTAACAAACAAGACCACAACGCAAATTTTTCAGTTTCTTCTATTTCCCAGAGCTACAAAGCTCTAATTTGGCTAAACTCACCCTAAATATTTTCAAAATAACAATTAATGTCGTTTACGTGGAACAGGCGGTATAATTGTTTTTTCTCTGTGAATCTATTTAAGAATACAGAGATCTCAAAACGATGAAACGATTCAGGTTGAAATTCTGCGTTCAGCTCTCAAACTAAAGGGAAATGAAGTGTCGGTCTATTATGCAGAGGAAATTAAAGTGGAGTAAATCATATTAGAGTCGCTACTACTTCTACCTATACATATATACAGATAGATCGGTTCTACCTTTATTACACCACCAGGATATCTGGAACTATTCAATTAAAATTTAAATCAAAAAAAAAATAGGAATTCTATTTGAGATTCGTTGAAGTTGTGCTACATTTTCCACTTGATTGAATTTTTAAAGTTTTACAGTTTTACTGAGATAAATGAAGTCGTAGAAAGATGAATAGAGGAATTTTCTTTTAATTATAATACTCTTGTTCGATTTCGGAAAGTTTGACAAGAACAAAGAAAGGGTACGGAAAGTTTGTTTAATTACCCAGATGGTAAATTCGTTGTTAATATTGCCACCTTTACAGTTGTACCATTGTGTAATTTTTGTCGATGAATTTCTTGTCCTTGTTTTTAATATATTACTATTAATGATAACAATAATAATAATAATAATAATAACGAAGATAAATATTCATAGACATTTTAATAAATCGAAAATGATCAAACAAAGGCGCGTATACGGGGCTCGCCTTTATTAAATATTGATAAACAGATCGATATTGCCTGAAAGTTAAATATCAAAGAGCATAAAATAGTGAAGCAGTTCTCTTTAAATTGTAGCTACTGGAAATGGGGGTTTTTTACAAGAAAATATTGATTTATCGATATTGCTATTAATAGTCGCTAATTCTAACCGAAATTTTGCCGTTTAGTTTTTTTAAATAAATTAACTTCTTCTAGACACGTTACAGAAAGGACACAATAAATAAAACTGTGGGAAACTATTCAGAGGGGGTTTTTATCAGCATACTTTTGATGACTGGTACTAGTCCCACTAGTCTAGTGGTGTGCTACTATGTAATAAATCCATCCAATGTAAAAGCATTAAGCTAAAGCCCCTGCATTTAAAATGGTAATTACATTTATAGGAGTATAGTCATCGTAAATGGGCCAAAATTCAAGATACGGTTTTACGAGTTTCTACTATTGCCAATGTTGTTTGCTACTTGTCTGTCATTTTCTTTCTTTCCTCGTTTTGTATTTTTTCCCTCTCTATGTCCTGGTTTTTGGTTTGCCGGTTCGGGGGTACAACTCAAAAGGCCGCCTGTCAAATAAACTATACGCCCCACAAAAAACCACCATTCATTTTCGGAAAAAAAAAAACGGATGAAAGAGAATCACATCACGCAATAAACGTCAACTGTACATACATGTGTACAAATATCATAGCTTGCTAGAAATTGTAACAATAACCCGGTGTGTTGGGGTTGAAATTGTTTAAAAATTTTAAGTTTCCAAACGACAAATTCTCCATTAATTCCGCCCATCCCTCAGGGATCGAATTATTCTATTTTGCTGATTAGATAGAACGTTCCAACAAGATCGAGGGTGGATTTTCATATATTTCGGAAGACGAAACAACAAAAAAATTGAACGTTTTTGTTGTAATTCTATTAGTACTAATTCGACAATGAATTTTACACCCCTATCGTCTTCTATTTTGTGTTCCATTCTCTATTCTCAGTTCTATCGTAAAGTATATGGACACACATGTGTTTAAGTCAAGCGTGTCAACATTATAACCGGGAATTTGGGACCAGCTGGGTCGGCTATAAACAGCTGATATCCTTACGGCAATACTCGTAAACTTGCTTTTTGTTGTAATTGAAAAACATCGGGCTACCCGGCTGTGGTGTATTAAAATTTTATTAACGACAAGCATTTAAATATTGCAGAATGTTCAGTGTTGATAAAGCTAACGATTATTTCAAAGCCGCCAGTTTTTAGTCTCGTGGATAAGCAAATTAGGGTCAAATTTGGTTAGACTGCTAAGCTTCTAGTGGTTCGAAAAAAAAAGAGAGTTTAATATTAGTTTAAGCCTCATTTGGTCCAAATCTTGGGAGAATCTGGTGGTGTTTGAAAAAAAAGTGGAAACAAGAGCGCCTTATCTGTGCCTGAAAATTTCTCGTTAAAATCTTGGGCAAAATTTATCAAAAAATTGCAATTTTGTACTAACAGTGCTACATTTTGGATTTTTGATTGTGGCTCATTAGAATGCAGGATAATTTCAAAATAAAACAAATTTGATCGCTACAATCCTAAAATTCAGTGTTAAAAGTGCTAAATTGTCTTAGCACGCTACGATCTAAGACAAAAGTGTCACCTTTTGGAAACATTTGATTAGAACAATCTAGAAATAAAGACAAATCTCATTAGAATTTTAAAATTTTGGACATACTGTGTAACTTTTTGAAATAAACTTATCAAAATATTCCATTTTTGTACTAATCTGTAATATTTTTATAGTAGAACTTTCGATCTACAGAGCCATCTAACGTTTCCGACAATTAATAATTCCATTAGAGTTCAACCTTAATCTCCACAATCATATTTTTTGTCGCAAATCGAGCAAAATTACAACAATCCATTCAATTAATCATATCGCTTTAAGGATGATAATAACGAGCATAAAGATCAAGATTAAACTAGAATTACTGTAGAATAAATTTTCAGTTGTACATTTATGTATGATTAAAATTCTCTATGTTGTATATTTAGTAGAGATTTGTAGATTTGTACTTAATCTCTTGTTCAATTCGAATATTTTACGATATAGTATGGTATAAATACGAATTTCCTTATCAATGCATGTAATCAAATTAAAACCAACATCTGTTTGATTTAAAGTGGAGCATCTGAGTGTGTATATGTTGGAATTCCAATTGTCTGTTACAAGGGTGGAAATAATTGAATCGTTACTAACTGGGGAAGAAATCGACTTAATTATAAGACTGATTAAAGATGAATGTGTTAATTGAGTGGATAATTTTTATTTTCTTTACACTACAATTAATATTCATATGCAGATTTTGACGCCTTATCATCGTTTAGATCAAACATCTCGAATACAGTCGAGTAAAACAAATTTAATCCGATCAATATTAATGTAAATCGTAAATCACCACTATAAATAATCGAGTTTTTTTGCTGAATTAACCATGAGATTCATCAGAATTTAGGTACATAAATTTGGCATATTGCACTTGAAATTGTTCTTTTTAACGATTCTATAGATTCCATTGACAATATAATTTCGGTTTCAAACAACACGAATAATTACAATACAATTCGTGTAATTTCGAAGGTGAAGAACGTGGTGATGGTGAGGTTTACCTTTGTGTACAGGGTGCTCAAGTTCACGTAATGTAAGAATCGTGCATTAGAGGTCGACGGGATCGTGCGCACGATTCGTTATAATAGAACACGATCCAGCTTCTTATCCTTTTTTATTGTTCTCCCAATACAAAAATCGTACAGACTATAATTGCTTTGGCATCATGTAAAACTATATTGGAGATGTTTCAATGGAAAAAATTAAATTTCTATTTCATTATTTATATTTTCTTTGTTTCAGGTGAGTGGTGGATCGGATCCAATTTCAGGCTTTCCCAGCTCTCTGGAGTATTCCGTGAGTCTTCTTTTTTGCCCACTCTTACACTCAATATTACTAAAATAAAACCAAAAAATCGATCCTATTTTACCGTAAACTAAATGTTGAAAATTGTGGGATGAAATTCTGTCTTTCTTGCTCGTTTTACACCGATAATCTCCATCTGTCTTATCAGTACGGATATCCTTTAAAAGCCCAACATCAGCAATGATGAGAGGGAGATGCTGCACAATCTAGGAAATATGTAAAGGTCAGGAGTGAGTTAGAAAGAGAGAGGGTAGGGCGGTCAATGATCTCGATTGATTACAAAGATTAGAAATTTCGTGGATTGACACGTGCAACATATCGTACAACGGTTTATCTAACACGAAAATATAATTTTAACAATGAATTTTAACGTGTCAATATTAAACTTGGCGTTAGAGCCTCGATAACTGAGGCATTTAAAACGGTTCGTGTGTGTGTGTTGAAGCCAGAATAAGCTTTTTGATCGTTATCACAATTATACAACAGCATATTGTTGTACAATGAAGACAGACACAAAAGCCAATAGACGAATACAATCGACCCCTTTACTCCCATCCCTTATAATCTAGATTGTAAAGAAGATATATTGATTTGGAAATTCTTTTGAACGCTTCATGGGAATTAAGTTGAGATTCCAAATTTCATGACATGGAGGAAATTGGATTTCTTGCTTCTTTTTCCAACTTCTCTCGCCTCTTCTACTGCTTCGACTATTGAAGAAGAACTCGACTGCTACTGGCTGTACGACATGCGAATACCCGTGAGGCTTGTTAAAACTGATGGTGTATACTGTTGCTACAGCTCTATTGCCATCTATTGCTGCTGCTGCCATCGTTACTGTGTTGCTATTCGAGATTGTTGCTGAATAATTAAAATGACACTTCACTATAATCCTCATGTACGTTCTACAGACATGATTTCGTTCGTATTTGATGGAAACGAACAAACAACATCAAATCTCCATTGGGCTGGATTGTTTCTTTCCATTCAACTTTCCAAATTATTCATAAATTTCTAGTCGATACTCGAATTCCATCTCATTTTTAATAAACGATACCGTCACAAAATCCGCTACTATTCACCATATCCTCTTCTATTTAAAAATACGGTTTTTTACAGTAGACCACTTATAATGATAACAATACGTAACTTATTGGTTTGCATACCTGTTAACGTGGTCGACTGTTAGTGACTTCAATTTTTAATTTCGGAAAACTACGCCACTTTAGATGCAATTGTAGAGCTAGCTTTCGTCTTTCTATTCATATAAATTTCATTTAGTTTCATCGACTTTTACTAAACCAAATGAGTGTCTCACTAAAACCCTACTTTCTTCACAGGAACATGGTTTTTCCGAAATTTCAGGAAACCATGGAGATGTAGAATTGCATCTAAAATCGATTAAGATCTTAACCATTGCGATATCTGTTATCGTTTTCGAGATATTTCTATTCCAGTTCTTTTAAAGTCGCCCTCAAATGCAATAAAATGTCGTATTATTCATTAATTCGCTCGCTCACGGATTGAAAAGTTACCTGAACCGTATTGCCACTACAATTTGAAATGGTTTCGACGATATTGATGTGAATTTCGTCTTTTAATTGGACGTTATAAGGGCGTTTTCTTTATTATTATTTCTTTAAACAACCCTATACCTCCACTTGATCGATGTAAAACAACCACCATTCCAACCGTCAATAATTGAACTCGATTTCATTCCCATTAAAAGTTTCCCCTGAACGCACTCTATCTCTGTTTCAATCTCGTTAATTGTTCGTTCTTTTCTTTTCTTTTCCGTGTTTAATTTTTTTTTTCTTTTTTTTTTTTTAACGCGCGCTATATAGCAATTTGCATTTTATTCTTGACGGAAATTTTGAAACACGGAAAATTACGGTACATTGTTATATAACATGGACAAAGACAAACGAAAAATTAAAATTTCAGTTTATCTTTTATAATGTTCGTAATTTTTTAGAGGCGCTTTTAGCATTTTAATAAAGAAATTTTAATAATACACCATAACTGAAGCTTAACGGTTTTTTGATTCAATTCATAACTATTAAAAGCTGCCACGGGGAGAATCATTGAATAGATTTGTCGAAAAATTGTCGTATTTTAAAAGGGATGAATCGAATGAGGGATATCACGGAAGAAACAAAACTGGAAACAGATTTTTCTTAGTTGATTCTAACGGAAGTAGAACAGAAACGAAAATTAATGAACAAAACAAAAAAACTTGGAGTAAAGTAAGAAATTTTCGACAATTTCCTAGAAAACTAATAAGCATCGCTAATATTGATTGAATTATAATGAAAAATATGAAAAACTAGCGTTTTGGCTCAACTTCTATAAATGCCTAAAATATTTTACAAATTGCTCGCCAAATAATGCCATAAGAACTCATGCTCGAGTAAAATATTTGTATAGTTTTTGTAATTCGATGGCAATATAAAATGACAATTTGTGGGTTCGTTAGAATGGGAATGTTTAATGCCCACGGTGTTATTGTTGTTGTTGTTGTTGTATTGTTGGAACAAGTAACGAAAATTTAATTCCAAACTCGACACACGAAACTAGCATTAAGCCGTGTTTGGTTGTTGTAGCAAAACAGTAATAGTAACTAGAACTAGAAATAGAGTAGTAGTTGTAGGAATAGTAGCGATAAAATTGTTGGGAAAGGGGGCACATGTCTTATATCTGTTTAGACATAATCTCATTTAAGTAACTCAATTTAGGAATTTCGATTAATCCGCCTCAACCGAACGGTTTAAATTCATCATGAGAAATATAAAAGCAGTGTCGTTGATGGCGGTGGTGTCATCATCAATAGTAGCGTTAATGCTTTGATGTAATTTGTAAGAGGAATATACAAGTGCATCAAATTTCTCTGTAGATTTGAAAGAGGAATAACCACACCGTCCATTATCAAGAAATATCCAAAGATCACTCAGCTAGAAAGTCTTGGATTTCAAGACTTGATCAAGTTATTTCATTATCAGTAAAGTTTCCTCATGTTTAATATTCTACACCATTTCTATAACCATCTATTCAGTTGATTTGAGTAGAGCAAACTAGAGTTGAAGCTCTTTTTATAATAAAAAATAAACTAGAGAAATACTAAAACTAAATGCAATCGTGATATAGTTTGAAGATAATGCGAATTATAATCGAAATCGTTTAACTTTTGGAAAAACTTTCAAGCTTGAATTTCAATCCAACATTTCAACTTTATGTAACACTATTAGATATTTACTTTTAATTAATGTTTTAGTTGAAATATCATTACAGTTCGGTGTAGGAGTTTGGTCCTTTTAGCCAATTATTCAACACACTTTGGTAAATTGCTAGCATTACTGTAAACTAATTGCATCTTCATGTCGGGATCTCAAACTGTCAAAAGTTACAAGTTTAGTTTGTTGTATTTTCAATTCTCTACAGTTTAATATAAATTACACGATTTTATTATTTCCCATACAAAAGAATATAATTTAAAAATGAGCCCTATTCATTATTAGAACTTGGAAATCATTGACGTCAGTCAAAAAACGCCTTTTGGACAATTTTCATCAATCAACTACACGCATAAAACGACTAAGAATAGCTCAAAGTGCTGTTTTTTTTGGGTAATTTTAAGTGTAAAATTGACCGACTTATCGATGAACTACCGGTTTCAACTTTTACTAAAATATCTCTTAGCGATCTTCTTGTAAATCCGCAAAATATTTTGCTAATTGCTCGCTAATTAATAGGGTTTATCTTTAAATTATTTACTCGAACGTACAAAAAATAATTTTCAAATTCAATTAGATTGTCGTTTTGTTGGATTAAAATTTCGTTAGATACTCGTATCAGCTTGTTATCAGTAATATCAAAGTTTGTTTTTGTAGATTTACCGTATTCGAGTCGCTATATATCTTTCGATTTTGTTGGTAGAGGGAAAAATTCAGTTAACAGACCCACCAACAACTTCTATATTTCTTTACAGTCTAAGTATATACACGTTAAAGTTTTACAAAAGTTCTCTACCCCAACTTTAAAAGCGTACAACAGTAAATAAATGTGTAATTTTTACGGTTTCAACATTCAACCTAGTAGGATAAATATTTGTTGGAAAATCCAACAGAATTCCTCTGTAAACTTCACTAATTATCGAATACTTTAGTCGTGTCTTTTTATTATTTATTAATATCTGGATTTTTTTTGTATTCACTAATACAACTACAATTCTACAAATTTAAAAGCGGCTTAATTTGGGAAGAATACAAACTTGGTTTTACAATTTAATCAAACGTAGCCTAATCAGTGCCAAATCCAATTTAAAATGGACTTAAGATTATGCTTACAAGCTTATATTTGTAAGGTGTTCCATTTGAAAAAAAAATGTGGAATTTTCCATAAAAATTACGGGAACAATAAGAAAAATCCGAGGAGACAGTCTGTAGGTCGTCAATTCTATTAGCATAGGTCGTGTATGTACACACTTACAATATAGAAGAGAAATAAATATTGACATAACTGCATCGACTGGTTTTCTAGATTTTTCTCTATTTTCGTCTACCAATATTACATGTGTACATTTATAATAAAGATGTGGAAAGAAAAAAAACCGATTTCTATTCCTCGACATGGACGTATAAGACTTGTATACACAATTTAGATATAAAGCATAAATACAATTTCTAAAACGTATCCATATACCGTGTGTTTCATCTCGATATTCTTAGTTATTTGAGAATTATTTGGAGGATTTGTAGGATAATCCCCAGGGAACATACCTCATCGGAAACTTAGTGAAAAATCGCCCTGATCTGACAATGTTGCGATTTTCACCAACTGACAACACACGTGAACCGATCAAGAATGATTAGAAGATCCTCACTGGATCCCGGAAAATGGGAAACTTAACGATCAAAAAGTAACTATTTTTAGCGATCTTCTAGCCAATTTTGGTCGTTCTATGCGCATTTTCGTCCGATTAAAGCGGTTTTTCACCTATTAACCAACGAGCATAGAAGTTATTGTTTTACTCAAAGAACCCCTAGAGACTACCCTACATAGGAACCACTTTAAAATTGGAATATTTAGATAAAACATCCTATAATTAGTTGATTTAAATTATATACATAAATTGCTCTCTCGTATTGCAAACATTAGAAAAATCATTGTTGATTAATTAAAAGTATATCAAAAGTAAAGTTTCCTGTTTATTTCAATAATTATCGTGAATTTAAACGAATACAACGATAATTTCATACTGCAATTACTGTTTATATACCACGTCAAAGGGAAATGTTGATAATTTTTAGTTCTTATCAATATAATCAATGCTGAATTGATTCGTTGTAATTTAAGATTTAATTGAATATTTCCACTTTGATAAAAGAACAACTAGGTCAATAATTATAAGTCAAATACAGTAGAACTTTCCCTATGCTAACAAATTAATTAGATGACGTTTTTCAATGTTTTAATTTGTTTTGCTTGTACGTAGTGCTGTAGCTTTGTTCAGACACTTAACAATTGTCAAATTGAGTAAAGTATGAACCGAGTTACGACTCAGCCAACTCTATTGAAATACCGTTAGACACTAGTCTTGTAGTATAAAGTTTTGAATTATCTGCCAACTTTATAGCTCAAAAAATTACTTTTAAACAGGAAAACGTAGTAAAATTGTCTACTGATGTTTCATCATTGCTTATTTGAATTTTCCCACTTTGTACTATTTTTCAATCAGTAGTATTCTGTAACTTTTTAGCAACGCTGGATATTGACAGTGACGTTTGATTGTCTTGCTTTATACTTACCTAGCGTTGTCATGGTAATCTGCTGACAAAAAGTTGAAGAATACCACTGTATAAATTCAAATAGACATCTTTGAAGTGATGTTTGGCCAAAATTTAAGCAATTTCGACCCCTTTTAAGGCAACATTGCGGAAATTAACACGATTTCAAGTTTTAATCGACTTTAACTCGGATTTTTGTTTCATTTTCAGCTTTATAATCATAGATTCGTGTGTTTCTTCACAAAACAAACAATTTCCCCTGTGACATGACCGATAACGTCGACACTTAACATGTGTAGAATTTATTCCAAATTTAGATAATAGAAATTTTGGTAATTCCATTGTAGTTTTTGTATGTTTTTAGATAAAAGCCCCCTACGGGAAGTACACGTATTGTCCTACTACTACCGATTTTTAATTTTCCAAAACAATAATGAAAAGGTATATTATTAATAATAGAAACAGAAAAATTCTAGACCGTAACCGTTCGTTATTGTTTCTAATAAAAATAATGCTTTTTCAGTTATTTCTCCAAATAATTCTGCTATACCTACAATAAAACAATAACATGTTTTAAAATTTAAAATAACCCAAAAATTTTCGGTCGTATATATTGGAATTTCACGCTTTCGTGATCTTTTATTGTTGAAAAGACGACGGCGAACAAAAAATACTTGGAATTACGCTGATATTTACGAGAAATATGCGACATTTACTACTTTTCTGTAGTGTTAGTGAACGTAATTTGCGCATATTTTATATTGTTAACATCAGCATTTATGTAATCCAACAAACCCACCACCTAGTTCGAGGGGTAGAGAAATAGAAACAAATCAGCAAAATTAATGAACAACCGTTTTAATTATTGGTTGATTTCTCAATTCTACAACCACAATTTATAATTTATTTATTGATCTATCACAAATTACCCTTATTTGGGGTAATAGTGTAACAATTAGTGGGCTTTAATCGAATTCTCCCTCATGTTTAATTCCCCAGTATTTGTGTTTTGCCCAGTGAAAATCTCGTGTTGAATCTCGAAAAAAAGCTCGTTTTACTCTGGTATTTTTTCAGTAGAATTACTTTGAAGAGGTTTTCTTTTATTTGGATTCCATTCGGGGTGTTGAATTTAACAAAATGCGTCTTTTTACAACAAAAAATTTGAAAAAAAAAATTGGAAAAACTAGCAATCCAAATGGATTCATTATTAGTGTAAATCTATAGAGCAGGTAGTAGCGTCTGTAATGCCTTGGGTTGTTAAAGTTTTAGAAAAGTTAATAGAGTTTGGTGTTATTTTTTTTCTTTTACTTTTAAACTACTCTATCACAAGTTTTAAAAGAATCAATATTAACTTTTTTTATAAGTTATTGAAGGGTGTTTTTCTATTAGTAGAGTTAAAATTTCTGTTGTAGTTTCGAAAAACAAATCTCCAGGATAAAGCTCGAATTACACGTTTCGATTTTGATCGTATACAGAACGTTCCATTTTAAGCTTTGGTCATTTTAAAAAATTTAGAATTAAGTTTGAGCCATTTGTGCCCTTTTGGACAGCTTGCGGCTGTTTTATAGAGCCTCAAAAATTGGGAAAAATATAAAAATCAAAGTGATTGAAAACCTCGATTTAAACTTCTTTGGGTTAGAGTTCAGCTTTTAGATTTAAATCTCAAGCGACTTACATCAAAATAGAACAATAAAACACCTTTAGTTTTCAAGCTGAAGTTTCCGGCTTGAAGTTCCTTTGTAGAGCCTCTGAAAATCGGAGAAAATATAAGAAATGAAAATTATGTGCTTGAAAATTCAATTTAACCACATTTACTCTCGATTTCAGTTTTTAAATTTACATCCCAATCGGAGGGAAGTTTTCAGTTAGCTCGAGATTGATTTTCAGGCTAGATTTTGAGACAGTTCTGCCTTGAATCATCAACTTTTGGATAGTTAGACCTTCCCAAAGACAAATAACTAGTCTGGGGGGCTAGCTTTTCTTAAATCCCCCTGCTTGATACTCAACTCAACTCCACTTGATAGACTATCAAATTTCACGCCGGAATGTTTGATTATCTGACAAAAATACTTGACCATCTGTCGCCTATGTTTCAATATAGAATCATCAGGTGTCGTACTATTATTCTTTCTAAAATATTTATTATAATTGACAATAGTAGACGAGAAAAACAAATTGTAAAGGTATAGTAATGGAAAAGGTGTTGAATTTGTCGCTTTTTTGTCGAATTTGAGTTGAATTCTTGGATGGGTGAAGCACTCGGTATGGTTGTTAAATTCATGTTTGATATATGCAGGGAATCTCCATTTGTATATTTAGATTTAGCTTCAATATTATTCTATATTATGTTTAGTTTCTGTTTGTTTTTAGCGTTCTGTAAATAAAACTTGAAAATGTATGTTTATTGAAATATGCATATTATGTTTGTCTTTTTTATTTTAAAATTTTATTCAACAACACGCTATATTTATATCTCTATATATTCCTCCACTATCTATCTATCTACCTGTTGTTATTTGAATCTAAAATAGAATTCTAACAATAATTATTATAATTTAGATTGTTGGAAAGAATTATTTAAAATTTATATCGTTAATTTCCTTTGTTGTTTTGCATTTAAACTATACAAATACACACACCTATTTCTCACTGCCCACATGTGTGTAATATCAGTAGTCCATGTTCACGGCATAGTACAATCATTGCCCTGATTAATGCCAACAAGGTTACCACAACATTAATAGGATTTAAAATATTCAAATTAATTCCACACAAACAGTAATTACATTTGCAAGTGAACTCGCCTGCATAAAATTCGTTCCTCTCTATCCCTACTAGTTAAAAATAAACAAATCTATAAAGAATTCTAAATACACAAAATACCCAAATTATACCGATTAATAACGAAATAAATTCAATATCGTCGATTGGATTCAAAGATTAATTCAAAACTAACCTACCGGACACCTTTACAACTATTTTATATTGCACACACCTCCGCATTACCAACCCTTGAACATTGTCGACTATACGGGCTGCAAACAGAACCAGTCAAGTGTCCAACCCAATTTAAATAATGAGCAATTCGTGTATAATTCAATTTGAATACGAATGAATAATAATGAAATGAACAAAATTTGGATCGATTCAAATATTTAAACTAATTTAAAGAAAATTACAATTGTTAAATGTTTTTCTATGTAAATTAAAACGTTGTTTGTCTCTCGGACAACACGGATTACGCTAATTTACAAATTGTTACTCTCCATTACAACAATCGTTGTGTTTTATTTAAAAAAATAAAAAATAAACAAATCGAATGATTTTAATAGTGCAGTTGGCAATAAATATTGATCAATTGGTGTAATTTCGTTGTAATTTGCTATGATAAAATACATAAATATAATAAATATATAGTCTAGTTTGATGACAGCGTGTTATTTGTGTGAAATAAATAGGATTCGTTGAAATAAACGAACAAAGAAAAAAATTACCACACACAAATACAATAGTAATTATAATTAAGTGTAATTTTTATTTGTACATTGTTACATAATTGGTTTCTATGAAATTGTCCAAATTTTAAATGATTATTACATTCGTTCCGACACATAATTCAAGTTAAACGCTAATGTTTTTCGTAATTACCAGCATTGTGAGTTGTTGAAGAAATCAATGCCCTCAAACTTCGTCTGGAAATCGCATAAAAATCCAATTCTTCTCGCCACAAGCCAATTAATTTCATTTTTTTATATTTTAAAAGAATTATAGAATGATTTTAAAGTATATTTGAAGGATTGTTCAACCATTCTGACTCATTTTACGCCTGTATCTCGTTTTGGAAAATTGCATATTTTAACCAATTTCTAAACGAACTACGAGGTTCTAATCCTGCTAAAATAATCTCCAGGGCTCTCTATTAATCCCTGAAATATTTTCTAATTACTTGCCAATAGATGAGGGTTATTATAAGAACATTAGAGCGGTATATTTCGAAGCATATTCCCGGCGCATCCACCATTTTTACACAATTTCATATAATTGGAATAAATCCAAATAACACAAATTATTAAAGAAACCGTGTTATACGGGTACTAAATAGTTTTAAATTGTGTTATACTGAAAACCGTGTATTAAAACAACTATTGTTTGTAATTTATCAAGTCGATCTATTTTTTTTTTACCACCAATCTTGCTTTATCGAACGAAGTAGCCACATTAATAAACAACGCCTTGTATTACAACAGAAATAAGCTCAAATGCCACAAATTGTCGTGGAAATCGTGTAATATGATTACTAACTGGCCTCAAAATTGTGCACTGAAACAACTATTGTTTGTAATATTGATTCAAATTTGGCAAACATCTCTACCGAACAAATTGACCACCCTCGTATTACAATTGAAATATGCTTAAATAACACAAATTATCGAAGGAACCGTGTTATATTGGCCCCAAAATTGTGTATAAAACGGAATTGTTGTTTATAGTCTATCAAATTGATTGAATTTTTCGGTAAATCGTCCTATCTAATGAAGCAACTGCCCCATCGAGAAAGAGCTCATTAAATATTTTTAGTGTAGTGTTTTGTTGTGTTTATTTCAATTTTATACGAGCCAATCATTCGACAGTTTCGTTCTCATTAGTTTTATAATTAAAATTAATAGGATTCTGTTTTAGGATTAATTAATTAGACGACTAATTGGAGATATAAATTTACATTTTCCAAGACGGAAAAATTCTGTCTCTTCAAGAATTTATACGTTTAAAAGTCTGTTTAACTTTTTGTAATTTTTTTTTTTTGAAATTTCAGTGATTATCTTTGGCTTTTGTAGAGTTCGCGGTTTTTATATTTCATTACTTAATTTTCGTCAATTTTCTCGTCGAGTAAACATTCTTTATTTCCAAACAGTAAATCTTATTTTGGATTGTTTTGTTGTTCTTACTTCTGTTGTCGTTTATTTGCTTTTTTTTTCTTTTATTCTGTCTTCACGTTGAAAGGTAAACATAATTTAGAGTTGATTTAGTTGGTGACAGTTGGTAATGATGATGATGATGACGATCGAGACAACAGGAAAAAATAATATTTGTTTTTCACAGTAACAGCAACGAAAATAAGAAAAACCAGTAGGACGTTATTTTATAAATAAATCCAACGATATTTCTATTGTTTTTCGAATGTATTTGTATAGAAAAATATAGTTTACGTTTCGAATATGAAAAGATCATTAGAAAAAATCATCAAAAGAAACAAAGACATTTATTAATAAAGGGATATTTCTCTTGTTGCTGTTTTTTCCTTGGTTGTCTTCGGTTCTCTTATTTTTGTTTCTGACAATTGTCGGGAATAACAATGACAAGATTAATTCAATTTTTCGTGTTTTTTATAGGCATTCCTCCCCAATTTCGACGTCCTTTCACGATACAGAAACAAGCCAAAAAAGACTGATATTTCTACATTAATACAGATTTCCCTTTTGATAGGTCTTGTTTTATTACAAGATTCGTTCGTGTTTTAATGATCAACATAAACAGACGACGTACTGTTGGTGCAACAAATATACAGAGCACCTAGAGGATTGGATGTGTTTTTGAGGAGAATGACAACGTTGTCGACGCCGACAACGACAACGATGACATTTCACCAAGCGGAAATATAACTACCTCGTCTCTTACTTCAGAATAATTAAGTTATATTGTTGTAACGACTGTCATCATATTACTCTCTCTCTACCACAAACTCTGTTTGTCTCTTCCATTACGAACTTATAGAATAATTTGTTCTAGAAGTTTCTCTATCTTTAGTGTCAAATTAAATTTCATATATTATTATACGATTTCCAGTTTGATGTTTTCATCATTTCATTTATGATCGTGATGAGGAGAATGACGATGAAAAATGCTTTTAGACGATTATATTGTCGAGTTCATTAAGGAAATCAACCTATTTTTTCTATTTATTTTGGAAACGTTGCAATTCTAGCGAGAACTAAGGAGGATTTTAACTAATTAGCAACTAGTGTGCCAAAACCGAAGACGTGAATGCGATTAGATTTTTATACAAAATACCGACTGTCATCCTATTTTCTTGGGTAGTTATTTGAGTAAAACTAACATTTTAGGTTGCATAGCAGGAATCTTATTGTTTTGGAAATTCCGATTAACTATAATTCTTTTTGGAAAATTAAGAAAAATGGCAAAAGTTTGTTACATTTTCTCAAAGCTTATAGAATATTGGCAGAGTACTAGTTTTTGAAAATTGGAGGAAAATTGTGGGAAAATTCATCCGCTATTTCACCTATCTAGAAGAATTGTTTAAACCAGATTTTTCCAGTTTGTAATCTGTTCTATTGTCTTCAAGATTATGGTACTGTTATGTGAAAAATTTGCTTATTTTGCTGGTACAATTGCATAGAAATAGGCTTTTTTGTTTACTAATTTCCGCATAGAGGGCACTGTTATCACGATGTTGATAAGTAAGGATTCTACTTTATTTCCGGTTTATACGAGCAGTCAGTCTGTTTGGCCAAAAATTGCTAGAAGAATTTATACCAAAATCTAGACTCCAATAAGAAGACTCTCAGAAAGCCGAAAAATCTAAATCGTCACAAATTAGAAAGGCAAAATTCTATAAAAATAAAAGTTTATTTAGAAACAACTAAACTTCTAACGGAACATTCCTGTGGGGATTAGTTGTATTATGGAAGCTTCTCGTTTCTCGTCTGTTCTTTATGTTTCCGTTTTTCGTCTCTCTTTCTCCTCTCGTCACCTATTCAGATGCATCATCTAAAATATGGTGTTGTTAGTCTTGTTTTTCTATTTGTTGTTCTAGTTAGAAGTCATTGTTTAAACTTGATAAACAATGCACGATTATTCGAAATGTCTAATACAATGCACCTGCACTAAACACATGCAGAGATCTAGTCGAGAGATAGACGAGGAGGTAGATGATGATGATGATGATGGTGCTTTCAGTCTATTAGGGAGATTGTATAGTTGAACAGCATCTCACCAATTGTATGTCAACTTCAATAATTAATTAGTCTACATTGAAGACAACATACACTACCATGTCATCTTCATTCTCCTACCATATTATCTCTCCTTCAATGAGTTTGTAAAGTACGTATATACATCTATCTCTATTCTAGCAACATTGATACTCTAACTACCCTTACGAATTACTCTACAATTTCAATTTAAAGTTTCTTTTTGTTGTCCTTTGATTGTGTTAGAAACAAATATATGTATTGTTGTTAAAGTAAAATAACGTAAATATAAAATGAGGGAATGTTGAAATTTTGTCTTCAATAAGCAGGGCAAAACAATGCGAACAAAACTTCTCTAATTACAAAATTCTCTCTCAAGTCTCTCGCTTTACTTTCTTCTATACTGTGTTGTTAGATATCTCATCTCCGAATGTTGTAAGTACTTGACAATTTCAAAGTTTTTAGTTAGAACGATAAGAACGTGTATTTCATATTAAAAAAGATTAGCGTGAAGCTTTCACTTTTTCCTTTAATTTCCACAGAGAAATTGTTGAAAATCGAAAAGCACGCCGCTATTATTAGAGATCCATCTTTATAGACGAGTATATTAAAAATTCCGTACAGATTCTTGAACGACGACGACGATATGTTGTTTAGATGATAGTTTTATTAGAAAATAGTCGTTGTTATCCATCTAGTCTTTCACTATATCGTACACACAGACAAGATCCAATCACAAGTTTCAATAAGGAATGTCCAGATTCCGAACATGGTTTTGAAATTGTTTGTCGTCTCTTGTGTCTCAATTCCTGTTACAAACAGAATCATATCGAGTGGAATGAACAAATAGAAACGAACGAAACGCAAATAAGAATAAAAAAGCGTATATTCGTATTTTTTACACCTTGCTGTTGCCTTTTCATCACCTTTCCTATTACTACTTATTGCTTCATCTACAATATAAAAGGCATGTTATGAACAGGAAACTTTTATACGAGACGAACAAGTCGAAAAACTATACATGAGGATATTGTATTCTACTCGGAAATACGTTTTTTTTTTTCGTCGAGATTGATATTGAATTTTTGTCGACAACTTTTATCTACACACAACATTAATGGGGCGCTTTTATAACTAACAATGCCGCTCGTTTTTCCTTTCCTGTACACAACCGGCGAAGCCACAATAATTTCCACTAAATATAACTCAATCTTGACGATATTCCAAGCTTTCGACATCGAATAATTCGATGTTGATTAAAGAAAACTATGAGTAAATTCGGTTTTCATCCCGGTATCGTTGGAAATTATAGCAGATTAATGGTAATAAGCGTTGCATAGAATATTTTACGATCCATTTATGTTGGGCGCAAATGTAAACTGTGGTTAATATTCTAAACACATAAAAATTGTGTAATTTCAAATACAGCTACTTTATTAAGTGGAAATTGAGATGGTGAATTTATAAAATTAATACTTTAATATTTTTCTTATTTTGTAGTTGTACGAAATAGGATCATTTATTTGTAGTGAAAATTCGATTCGTTGTAGCTTTTAAATCTCAATTTGGTCAAACAGAGACGACACGTCTAGTACGATTTACTAAAGTGCCATTTTTCATACTGAATTTCAGTGGCATTTTCAGGAAACTTTTCATTTATATCCAAGTCTCTCCCTGTTTTTCCACCATTTCCATTCATTTCTGCTAGACAACGGGCGGATGAAAAAAAAATAAAATAACATACAACTGGGCGCCCCTTTAGTATATTTCAAATGTCAGAACCAACGATTAGGAACATTATATCAAGGAATAATAATGATAATGATGATAGTGATAAGAATAATAGTAATGATAATATATAAAGTTGCAAGTAATAGATGCAATTTCTGGTATTAATAGTAGTGGGAGAATTTAGTTGCGGTTGACCTGTCACTAAGTGGTCCTCTATTACTAGTTTTGTTAACATTTCTGAAACAAATTTCCAAGTGAAATGGCACGAATACTATTCCACCATTTCATCTACTGGTATTTGATCAAATTGCTGAAATTTCAAGACAATATCCTTATCACAATAATAATAGGAGAGGCTGTTATAGTTTCAAATAAGCAAAAATTGATGATTAGAACCAACCTCACTCGATTGTTGTCGGAAATTTTAAGGCCTTAGTCAAAGTCTTCGAATCTTCCCAAATACAAGTAAAACGCCGATTAGGTGCCTTTTATCCATCAAACTTAAATCCTTTAAGTGGTTTCTCTTTGACTTTGTTGCCTTCTATATATAAACGTTAACTTTCTTATTAAAATACTTTAACATGTATGTATATAGTAAATATAATGTCTTTACCTATAGCCAAAGCTCTCTACCAACTTTATAATTCTCTTACGATAGTTCCATTGTGAAACTTGCTACTTGGCAGTAGTTCTAAATCTGCCAAGTTAATAGTGTTAGGGCCTTTTTTGGTAACTTGCATGTAACAGTTGTGCCAAGCTTAAACAACATTAACCTCACACAATAATAATTAACAAACAACAAAACGAAAGAAAAAACGAAAAACACAACTAAACTAAACAAGAATTCCGGAAAAGTTTTGTTAGAACAATAATTGTTGTTGAAAATAGAAATATTAGAAAATTTCCTTTTTGAAACCGTTCTACATGCAATCTATTCCAACAACAGATTTGTATTTTGTAAAAGAAAACTTAACGTGCGTTGATCGCATCTATAATTGCTTAGTATATTCTTCAACAATGTTGCATAAACAACGATTCGGGATAAAATTTAAATTAATTTAAGCTAGTCACGTTATAATGCCCATGTAAAGATTGTGGTTAACTGTACGTTTGCTAAATCTTTATGTAGATTCTTCGGGCAATAAGAAAACGTCGGCTTGTTTGAAACCAGGAAAGAATAAGTCGAGTTGATTAGCTACAGGCTCGATTTGAGGCTCAAATTGTAATTGGTTCGACAATGAAACTATTTCTTAATCCTCATTCAAACTAATTGAAGACTGAAAAATCGCTAAATTTAGTCTTTTAAAAGTCCAGGAGCAAAATTGTAACAGAAATCTATATCGAATCAAAGCATCACAAGCTAATTTTGATAAAAATTGTTTTTTTGAACGATAATTTCTATAATTCTCCTAGAATTTGTATTTTTGTTGCAGCAAGCGTTCAATTTCTTGTCACTTAACCGATTGACACGAATAAAAAAAAATGTCCCAATTTAAGAAAACCTCAAGACTCTCCTTCTAGAATGTCATGAAACGTTTGACAATATTTAGTTGGATCTTGTATGGGATAAAATAGAAACAAGGTTGTTTTAGACTTAATTTTCCAAGTTTTCCACATAAAAAACCGCCTGCAAAATAACGACGTTTACTTGGGTGAAAATGACTAACGAATTTCCCAGAGATTTTCCGTGAATTTTCAGAAACTGAACTCTCTAGAGACACTGTACTGTTCCTATATACCTAAGTTTTCATATAAAAATTCACGATTTAAGTTTGCCCGGAAAATTGCTTAGATTTTTAAAGAAACTTCAATGAAATGGTCTTTCCAATGATGACTCAGACATTTTTTCAAGTGTTAAAACAAGGGAGAAATCGTCGCTCGGATATCCTGGTTTTTAAGGAGTTCCAGTCTTAATTTCCATTCAGTGACCTGTTGAAATCTATTCACTAGCCCAGTTTTAAAGTTTCCACAATTATTATCATCATCAATATTGCAAATTTACTGAATTTCCACTAGGATTATTTAGTTTAGATGGAACAATCCACACAATTTAGCCAACGATTAGTCTTGTAAAGTTCCAACAACTTCAATAATCTTGGAACAATAAAACTATCGACCAGTTTCGATTTGTATTCAAATCGATTACGAATTAATGGGATTCGTTGCAATTATTTTTTGAAATTTTTGATTGTTTTAATTGAGTGAATCGTCGACAATCAAACAAAGAATTCTGGTATATTGCATGCCTTCATTGTATTCAAATCTAAAGAGTTGACAAGGATCAATTATAATTAACAGACGACACAATAGCAATCGTGCCGGTTTTCGCCTATATTGTATATGTGTATTCGATTTTGATAACGCATACATATACATAAATACAGACATATATAGGATATACAATGAACAATAATGCCGCAATGGCGTGGGGGTGTGGTCGGCCGCCGATATTCTGCGCCGGATGTCAATCTAATAAATGTCACCGTGCCGGCTTGCGTGCGTTATTAACTGCTAAATTAATTGCATTTTCTTTGACATTTCGATTTTAAATCACGCACCACAATTCCTGGTCAGGTGTGTTATTAAGGTGTCAACTGCTGACTCTCATTGTTGCTTATCGAAGACGAAAAAGATGGTGATGATGGGCCAGCAAGGTGCGGAATTATCCTTGTTTTGTTGTAGTACGTGATCTCGCATAATTCCCAAAATAAATCGAATCGATGGAAATTTCTAAGACAACAACAAAGAAAATTTATGTTGTTTTATATTTATTTCGACCATCATCAACTTTCCTATTTATGATAATACGAAGCGACAGGCAATCTCTTGATTTCAACACGACAATGCCTCATTCTTCTAGACCCCTTTCAAATATGTGAACGTTTTATTGTTTCTTTCCTTTATTTTTTCTCGGTTTAGAGGGCTCGACACAGGAAATAGAACATTAATTTTCTAGTTTCCATGCAATCTCGTATTAACTTCCTAGTTATTCTACAACTTTTGTTTATAATAAACAAATAAAGTTGTAGACTAAATTGGAAACGAGTTTAGTCTTTTATTGTCTTTTCTCGGTGAAGAATTCGTTGGTATGTTTTGTTGAAGTTTCAATTTGATCTCGAACACTGTCACAAAGTTTCTTAACAAAAGAGAAGATCATTGGCCAAGTTTCGTTCAATAAAGACAACGAAATTGATCGTTTTTCGATGTTGTTTTAATCAAACGAAACGGTTGTTTTTCAATTGTTGTAATAGTTGTTCTTCGGAAAAAAAATTGTTAAAATAACGATGTCGTTTGTTTACAGACGTGCACATCTGCGAAACTGCTTAGAGATACTTAAGGAAATAGTACCGTTGGGTCCTGAGGCATCTAGACACACAACACTAGGACTTTTAACGAAAGCAAAAAGGTTTATAAAGGTGAGTTTGTATTATAGTCGAAGTTTTCCCATATACATATGAATATAGTTACGTTTTGTATGTTTAACGACTTTTGAGAATTACACAAGTTGAAGTTTACACGATACTACAATATCATCATATTTATTTAAGTTTTCTGTTAAATTACTAAAATTCATATGGATTTTAGTGAGTAACGACTGGCAAATTTTTGTATAAACACAGCCGGATGCCATTCTCTAATTGGTTTCGATGCGTCCGAATACCAATCATTCAAATCCCACTGTCCATCACTGTCGCATAAAATATTGTTTTTCACATTCCCAACTAAAACATATTTCAATCATTCGGATTTATATTGGAATTCTCTGATTTTAAATTAATACCCAAGCTTTTTTTTTATTACTTGTTTTATTGTAACCGGAACGTATAATTCATTCGTTGCTCATTCATTGCCAAAGTCCCGTCGTCGTTGTCGTCTATCGATATCATCTTATTTGACATTTAAATGCTGCATTTGCATCCAACCCATCGAATGCGGTAATAGTCGGACGTTCTCTCTGTTTCTGTTGGAAATGTCGTTCGAGTGAAACTTTGATCCTTTCCCAGTTTTATAGAAACCAGACATGTGTTTTATTTCAATACTTGATTGACGTAAAATTTCGAGAATAATTTGAATTTCAAACAACAAGACAGGGGAATAATGCAAATAACAAAGAACAAAACAAAAGACAACGTTATATAATAAATAACATGCAAATAGAGAATTGAAAATTGTTGGTTTATAATTTTAGCTATTTGTAATTATGGTGGATGCGCCCGACTATAGAGCGTGATTAACATTCTCCAAATTGTATGCGATTTTATAGATTTAATAAAACTTGTAGCGTATAATCAAAATCAACATTAATTCCATTTGAAATGCACGTAATAAATAGCACATACAAAATCTGTAATTAAATAAACAAGCAATTTTGATGAGCAACAATCTACAGTCTGTATAATCGGGGATACTTCAAAAATTACTCCAAATCAATCGAAAATTTTTAGAAATATTGCGGAAACAGATTTCTTTATTCAATTTAACCGAAATTGAACAGAATACGGAAATAGAAGCAGAAACCGAAACAAAAAAACGAATTAACAACTCCCCAAAACTTGGGGGAAAACTCAAATTTTCGTGAACTTCTCGGAAAACTAACAAACTTACCGGAGGCATTTTCGATTGTCTATACACTGTGAGACACTCATTGGAAAATTGTTAAAATTTACTAATTTATAGGGGAAATATGATTTTTTTTACCAAAACTTCTGCTTCAAGATTTTCCTTGGAAATTTGAATTCAATTGGAATTTTCCAAAACAGAAAACACAGTTAGATACTCCTTGAAATGCTCTTTCTAACGCTACCGTACTCACTGTAATAGCTTATCAAACAAGCGAGATATCGATGATTAAAAATTGGCATTTTCTCGGAGATAAATCGAATAAGAAACCTAGTGCGGAGTCTATAGTTTATGACAATTTTCCGGGAAATTAACAAATCTAATAATTTTTTTGAGATTCTAGAAAACTTTTCCAGTTGGTTATAATGAAGAGAAAATCGTTAGAAATTCGATAATATTTGCTGTTATTGGGGAAGTATTAAATTTCTTAGAAAAAAAGATGCTCCAAGATTATCCTCTCTAACTCACAACTTAATTGAAATTTTTTAAAGCAAAAACACCTTTAGATGCTCCTGAAAATTCTTTTTCTAATGCTACTTCACTAATATTATTAATATTAATAATTTTCGTTGTATTTCCGTTTAAAAAAGTGCAGAGAGAGGATAAATAGAGAACCGTGATATCTCTAAAACTAATCCAAGTTACATTAACGTAATTCTAATTGAAATTGTTCGTTTGCTTTAAATTTAACGAAAATTCCTATCCTGCAATATTCTCAGCAAATATACGAATAAATTTCGTGTTTACGTATTTGTACCAAGTTTAGAATGATTTCGATTTCCACTGATTTAGTTGGAAATATTTTCGTAAAGTAGTTTAATTTTATGGCAAATCTACGGTTTCTCGTTCTTTTCATAATACCGTGAAATTATTTAGATAACAGTTGAATTATAATTAATTCAGTAAATGTAAATTTGCATACAAATCCTTGGATGTGTTCAGTTTGCACAGTTGATGACAGAATTAGTTTGAATTGCCAAGTAAAAACCATTTATACCAAATATCATTTATATTCACTCAACCAAGAGTTATATATCTGTGTGTTTACTGTTTACTGTTAAGTTAAACCATGATAGTATAAATCAATAATTATCGAATATTAGGCGAATTTCGGGATTATTCAACGCTATTTGTGTGTCTCCCTCAATGACTGTGGTGTTAGATATTTGGTGTTCCTATTAATCGAATTCAAACGGTTACCAAGACTACCAAAACACAGTAATCATCTGTTATAATCACACAGTTCATTGCATATCATTATCAACCATAAAAGTTGATACAGTATCGAATCAATAGAAGATTTATATGCTGCCTTTGATTTACAACCGATATTGGATGGGAATCAAGAATTTTCGTGGCAATATTTTATTGCCACCATTCCTGTATAGTTCCGGGAAATAACAAGAAAAAATCCACGTGTATTCCACCAATCCAACAGATAAATCGACGATTCTTTTGATATTTTTCATCGAATATTTATTAAAACCATATTCATAATTTTGCAATGAAATCCCTCTTATAGCGAAACTTTTAATCAACTTTCCATAATAGTTATCTAGTCCGAAGTAATATAAGGTGCTCGACTATTTTACTGGTTGTAAATTTTACAATTTTACAGCTTTACTACCGTGTAATCAATTTTTACATAGATGCACTCTCGCTAATAATTGCATTGCTCGATATTCGAAATATTGCGGAAAAATTGAATTATCTGATACTAAACGATTTAGGGCAAAAATTTTCGTCAATTCCACGAAAAACTAACATTCCTACCAGTAAAATTATAGAAGATTTCGAAGGCTCTTTCAATTTTTTATGTACTGTTAGAAATTATTGAGGAAAGTATGAAAAATATAACAAACACTTGTTCATAGATTGTCCTCTGTAACTCAGAATTCAATTGATTTTTTTCAAAATAGAAAAAGCCTCTAGGGACTCCTTGAAATACTCTTTCCATTGGTATTTTACGCGTTACAATATCTGTTAAAACAAGCGAGATATCGACCGTAAGAAATTAGCAACTCGTGGAGACAAAACCGAGAAAAAACGTATTGTGGGCCTTTCATTTTCTATCAAATTCCCGGAAAACTAACAAAATTTATTTCAAAATTTCTTAGAGATAAGAAAGTCGTTGAAAAATCTTCAATATTTGCTAACTTCTAGGGAAAAATTTGGAGACATTTTATTTGCCTCAGTAACTCAAAATTCAATCGATGTTTTCCACATCAAAAAACGCTCCTAGGAACTTGTTGAAATTCTCTTTCTAAATCGATTGTATCCGTGATTTTATATCATCGAATAAGGGAGGTATCGGGTATTAAAAATTGGAATTTTTCGGACAAATGTGGCACTTTCAATTCCATTTAAAAAAGTTGTGGAAACAAAAATTCCGCAATTGTCGAACCAGAAACAGACATCCATAGCATCTCTACAAGTTCTGTAATTTATTGGGATTGTAATTTGTAAATTGTCCTATCTCCAGTTAGATTTTTTGATGATTAATTTCGATAAAATCCCAGCATGTGCTTCTTGGCTGTTGTTGGGTAGTGTGTGGGTGGTGTGAAGACCGAGAATATCGTCCCCGAAATATAATGGCCGGATTGTTTTACTCCTCTTGAAAGACGGAAATGTTTCAAGCCCATCTTGAACAGAGTATAGTAACAATATATCATCCATAATTATGAATAATGACTAAAGCGACCGTTTCTCTCTGTCCGCTTCTAGTTAATGAATACTTGTTTTGTATTTCATTTTGTGAAGCGTTGGAATCTTTGAATAATTGCCTGCCCTTATGTGCCCTTGTTGTTTCTATTGTATAGAACGCAAATCTTTTCTATTATTTTCAATAGAAATTGACGAATTTTTATCGATTTAGATGTGTTGTTAAACAATTCAATTATTAACGTGAAACTAGCTCTCATATCTTTGTTCGTTGAGTTACTCGTTTCCAATGAATAATGGTGCTTCTAACGACCATGTAATCATTTATTAACATTTCCTCTTTATACGTTCACTTCACCTTTAGCCCAACAAAAAAAACCCTTCCTCTTTCGACCTATACAAATACATCTACAATATAAAAGGTGGATATCCCCGATCTTTTACAGGTTTTCTTCCAATTTCCGCTAAATCTCAAATACCATTTTCTATCAATATTACCGAATTCACTAATAGAAAATAATAAAAAAAAAAATGAATAGTAATAGGATTAGTTGGTTCTTGTGTGTTGAGTAAAGAGAAATAACGATAGAACATGGGGTGTAATGTTGAAAGAAGCTTTCGCTTTGAATAATGAACAATTTTTTTTGTTGAATGTATGTGTACTTGGTTCCATTGTGTGCTGAATCTCGTTCGTCTTTTCAAAGCTTCTTAACGGAAAAATCTTCGAGTCCATCCATGCTGACTAAGCTGCTTCTAACAAAACAGCAAAGACGAAATCTCCCAACACTGATTCTATTTAAGAAAGCGAATATCGCCAACACTCCACAATAATTGGTTCGATTTCGATCGAAATTATTGTTTCATCGACAATAACCCCGATTAAAGATACTGTTTATAAAATTGATAAAGGCTGATAAATGCCAAAGACTCAGAAAACACGAGCCTTGTGGGAGTTGAATGGAACAAAGGCTGGCTTTATTGGTATAATAAAATAGATATGGCTATATTGGCATACTGATATAAATGCGTGACTGTTTTTGTTGTTATTATTGTAACAATACGATTACTGATGATTCCTGCTTCTAGCAACAATACTAATATAGGTGCAGGTAGATAGAAAGTAGATCAATATGCCCCAAGAGCGGACTTCCGTTGCTGCCTGTTCGCCGGAAATTTAACTTTCAGCAACCGTAGGCAAATCATTGATATTTATTGACATAATCGAGGAATTGGTTTTGAATTAATGATAACTGTGCGTATTCGAAACTATTTCCACTTTTATAACACGCGACAAAATATTAACGCTATTGTTATCTGGGAAATGTAGATAAAAATTGTATTGTGACGCTTTTATTTCGTGTTTATTCTCTCCTGTTTGTTGGTTTTTTTTTTTATCTCGTACTATTGATGTGCATTTATATTGTGATGCATTATTTACAAATTTACATACAATTTCATGTTAATATGCAAACAAAAGCTCTTTGTTCCGGAAATGTTCTCTCTATAAACGATAGATAAAACACAATGTACTGAAATTGCTTTTTCAAACCGATCGTATTGGATAAACTCTTTTGATATTTTCTAAACCATTTCCATTTATATTCTTGTTGTATTCGGAAAACCTTACCAATATCGACAACATTACGTATTCGTCTAATTTTCCACTTTCACCGGCAATTTCCTTCGATTCAATTAATGTAAAAAATAGATTCGAGCGATTAAAACAAGATAAAGGTTTCTGTCCTCTTCTACCGCTTTTAGAATTGTCGTTATTTAAAAATTTGTTTTTTTTTTCTAGAATCTTGAAGACAAGGAACGTAAACACACAACGCACAAAGAACAATTAAATCGCGAGCAAAGATTCCTAAGGCGACGACTGGAACAACTCTCCCATAGTCATGCTATGTCAAAACGGCGCTCCGTATCGGAGTGTTCCTCATCAACAATATCCAGTAATCATTCAACGGCGTCACTTTCGTCGGCACCTTCGCCTATTTCCGAATCGGGTAAGTTAGAAAATTTCCATTACCTAATTCTTAGAATGAGTAAATTCGAAATAAGGAAGATTGATTCGCGATTATCGATGTGCAATAATTCTGTGGAAGATTGAAGGGAAACTGTGAAACCGTAAAATGAACCAACTTGACAACGGAAGCATCTCAATTAGGCTAATATTCCAATCATATTGCATATCATCAATCAAATATTCAACATACAAGAAGGGAAAAATTCTCGAAATAAACAAAACATAGTAGAAATAAAGGGGATTCTCGACAAACAGACGAACGGAACCTAACCAATTTGTCTCAAGTAGGGAAAATATTGATAAGTTGTCAATAGTGGAGCGTAGTGGTGGTGGTGGTTGGCGTCCATATTCACATTTCAAATTTTGCTACTGTTGCTACAAAACCACCACCCGTTAACTCGGAAAGACTCCCCTGGCACGCACCATCAGTTCGGCTTCACATGCGATCTATAAATTACATTTCATCGCCGTCATTTATATAATTACGAATGCCTAACTGATTTTGTAATGTCACTGCGAACGTTATTAATGTTGTTCGCTATTTCATCTAAAAATAAACGATTTTTTTTTTAAATATATTGATGCAATTCCGATAAATTCCCCACAAATCAATAAGAAAGTTGGTTATTTTTATTGTTACTCGAACTGATGGATTGAAGCGTGAACTAATTAGATAATCTCGAATTCGTATTGAATCGTGCGTAATTAATTGTCGTCTGTGGTTGAATTAATAATGAATTATTTGAAGAATTAATTAATCGAACCGCATTCAGCACAATTTCCACAAGCATCACAACAATTTACAATAAAAATTTAAAAATGAATGTATACAAAGATACTGGTAATTAATTTCGTTTTGAATGTAATGCAGTCGAAGGCTGTAATTGAAATTAAAATTCACAACTTGTCTTCAAGGATTTTGGGTGGGTAATAATGTGGTGCAGCAATTAGTATATAATGCACGCTTTGTAGCTTATGAACCATAATAAGGGCGCGCACGATGTTGCACAATGTCCTGAATATTAACAATAAACCTCGATAGACTGCATATACAATCGTAATAATAACAACAATAACAATAATAATCACATAGGCGATTGTGTTGTTGTTTTGCTATGGAGACGTGACACCAATCATGTTGTTCGGAACATTTCATTTTCCATGCAAAAGAAAGATTCAACGTACTTATCCTTAAATAATCGATAATAGAAGGAAAACTAGCTGGAATTTAAAGTAGAGAAACCCAGATGAAAACCGTTGAACTACCCACAATTATAATTATTTTTAAAATATTATTTCAGAGATTTGTAGAAATCATTTTAACGAAATTTGGTCCTTGTAGTTCAAGGAAGTTGGTCACAGTAGCTCGTTTCTGTTACAACTTTCAATAAAAAGAACGACTTGAGATTCCTAACTATATCGATTTTCTGATTTTATTATAGAATACATGGAAATATTTTGCATTTTTAATGGGGAAAAGCGAGAAAAATCAATATTGGGACGATTCTTAACTGTCTTACATGTTCTTGAATCACGCATTATCCAAAGAAAGTATATTTTGACTGACTTCCCGATGAACTACGAGGTTCAAGTTTTGCTGAAATATTCTCTAGAGACTAAACTATACACTCTTATCGCCAAATGGGGTGCCTAATAAACAGGATGAAACGCGCATTTGTAATCGGAAAAGTTATAATACCGCTTTTATCGCTCTCCAATAACTGTGAAAAGGGGGAAAATTTTTATCAAGACCATCAAGAGTCGGGTAAATCATTTTAGTAAAATTTGAACCTCGTAGTTAATTTAGAAGTTGTACAAAATGCTTGTTTCCGACGATGTTACAATTTTCAAGAACTCGATGATCCTAATTTTCGCATTTTATTCTGAACAGATGGAATTTCTTTATATTTTTAATGAAAGCAAACGAGAGAGATCCTTGAGTTCGTTTTTGAATCAATCCAAAGAGAGGATATTCTGACCGACTTCCCAATGAGCTGCGAGATTCAAAATTTGCTCAAATATTCTTTAGAGGCTCAAAATATTTTTCGAATCGCTCAATATATTCACGATGGAAATATGCATTTGTAATCACAGCTGTTATGATGCCTGGGGCTTTTATCGCTCTGAAATCGGCCTGTGAAAAGGGGGAATTTTCGTGAAAGACGGAAACTGGCTGGACAACGACCAGCCGATTGGACAAATATTTGCCGGTAGTTAGCAGCGTGTTTGCTTCTCCTCACACATGACAGGCATTGCCTTTGATAAAAAAAACAAGCGTATTCACATGAAAGATATTATATGAGAGGGATGAAAGAAAAGGGGGAGTTGTATAGTAGTGATAGTGGAGAAGAAGTATCTTATGGATCGCTGACGAATCAGGAAAGTATACCGATCTAACTGTTAACAGCAAATTTATGAGATGCTATAAAAGCAAACTGTTTGGTGGAAAGAGAGTGGAGTAGCTTCATCTTTTCCCATCAAAATAAGTTAATAGGGATGGGACGCATCTTTTGATCTTTCCAATGGATCCATTCAATTCTTCGTTGTTTTTATTCGTCCTAGAAAAGTTAAATGTCAAAAAATATTCGTTTCTATTAAGATAAATAAAGAAAAGTTTCGCTTAAAGTGGTCTGGTAGTTGTATTTTTGTTAAAATAAACACGTAGACTTGCCGGGTTGCAATTTATTGCATTTTAACTGGAATATATGGAAGTGTAGAAGCGGTTTCACGTAAGACACGCCACTTTAATTAAATAGAAAATGTTTGAAAACGAAGAAGGCGCAAATTTTCTCAACTCCACACACAAACACCAACACAATGACAACAGTCAGGTAGTAGAGACAGTGGAAATAAAACAGAAAACAGTAACAATAAGTAACGAGCAAACATTGTTGCTGTTTCTTGAAATTGGTTCTATTCTAAAGTAATTAGATGTTGTGTTGTTACTGCTACTTCAACAATTTCAACAATTCCGATCATTTATTAAATGTGGAAAAAGCTAATGAAAACAGAGAAGCTTGATAAAGGAAAGTTGGTGAAAGAAATCATGAGAGTGTCTCGACAAATCCTAAGCTTAACATAATCTCTAATTTAGTCCGGTCGTCCATACACTAAAGCCAGAACGGACTTTTCATAAGGATTCCCTTTGTGTTTGTTTTGCAATCCACCACCTCTCCTATTCAGTGAGTAAAAAAGAAAACTCGTACATACATCTTGAAATTCAACCCTTTGAAAGCGAGAGAAACGAACAAAAACATTGGTTTGTTCTTTATCTTTTGACTGCGAATACGGAAGGTGAATGTTGATGGTGGTGGTGGTGATAATGATAATTAGAAAAGGGGTGAAAATCACCCGGTTAAATATTGACGATTTTAATTAATTTATGGTTGTGTTAATACAAATTTATGGATGGGAGAATTGTTTCAATTTGTTTTGTCAGTTAAATTGAGTTGAAATTCCAAAGGTGGAATTATTTCTAAATTTAACGATGTGCAAATAGGGCACATCTACAAAAATAAATAAATAAATGTTAAAATCAAAGTGAATGGCGCGAATTTATTTCGTTGGTGGTTTTTTCGTCTTGATATGTGTCAGTTCTTTCTATTGTTGAATTTATCGCCACAGTTATAAAGTTTACATTGTTAAAAGGAAAATAGTGAAGGGTTCTCTTGGATTTTATTGTTTGATACGTTGTCACATCAAATACAGATGAAAATATTCCAGTATTCCAGCCACGATTTGTTTTATATACAAACAGACATCGTAAACTTCTTGAAATCATTCCAAGAAATTAAATCAAAACGAAATTCGAGACCAACACCATATCATTCCGATTATAGTCAATATATTGGGAGAACAAAGGGATAGATTGTGTCCATTTTGTAATTATCTTGTAGTCTATACGTAGTGTGAGTGTGGTGGTCATCCTCTTAATCCTCGGTGTGGTTTTAAGGGTATCAAACAAAAAGCTATAACCGGTTGCTAGTATCAAAGCAATTAAGCAAATAACGATCCCTGGGAAAAGAATAAAACGGATCAAAACTGTAAACGTGGCCAGATTTCTAAATACAACCGATATAGAAATCTATAGCCCGAACAACACGGCTTTTATTTACAATTTCACCTTTTCTAGATACCTATCTGTATAGTAAAATATCAGATAAAGGACGACTTATAATAGTCGTAATGGGATGGGAATCGTTGTTTTGCAACAATGGATTTTCGCAAACCGAACATGTTCTTTGTTTATGTGCGGTTAGCTAAATTACATCAAAGGATATCTTTTGTATAAACGTGTCCTGATAGATATGTGCCTATATTAAGAAAAATAATAAAGGACACTAGCATTTGTCCCTTTGTTGGAGTTTTGTTCTTGTTTCATTAAATCCCAAACTTGTTTCATTAACAAAACAACAAGGCTTAAATAGGCTTTTCGATATGCTTGACAAAATCTACTCCACTCAACTTAACAGAAAATCACCCAGGATTTGATTATAAAAGTAGAATTTCCAAATAATCGACGTTATAGAGGCTTCAGTTATCGAAATTATACCATTCACCATATTCCCTTAGAAAATACAACTAAACTAACGTCTAATAATATAAATTTCTGACATGTATCTAATATAATAATGTTTCTAAACTGTTCCAAATTAATTCTCTAATGACTCTACCTACTACTACCAACAATATTGTATCCTATCTATTTTCTAATAGTTGTAGGGAAAAGTTTGTTTGGAAACTATTTATTGTTTTGTGGAAATTCAACAATTTCCACCTATACTATAGCTACAATTTCGCTTCTATTTACCACACACTAGAATTTCTGTTGATTATTGAACGTTAACAAAATTTTACCGAGTTTCGTACGAATCAATTCGTTATAGAACTATTACATTAGCAATTATTCGAAACAAAAGCACAATTTTAGAATAATTACCATGAATATTCGCCAAATACATTGTTAAAATCAACAATAGTTGAAATTTGTACAGTCAAATTAGTTTCGACGAGCCAACTTATATAGGGTGAGCCAAAAGAGTGGCTTCTCGAAATTTGTTTTTCCAATTGAAGCATCTCTACAGAGTGAGCCAAGAGGATGGCTTATTGGGCATTTAAGGAGTACTAATTGAGGGAAGTTTCTGAAATTTCGTGTTCTATCGACCCCTCGGTATATAGTGCACCCTACTTTTTTATTTAAAATGGAATGGTATATTTTTTATTCCATATTTAGATTCTATAGTGAAATTAAAGGGGACTTGATAGCATGACTTTTTCGGAAAATTTTGCTTTTGTAGTGTTTAATTAAAAAATTAATATTTTAAAACCTATTGCAGTTGAATAACTAAGATTTGGGATTCCAATAGTCTAAATACTTTACTTTTCATCAAATTTTACAGAATTGAATAATCTCTTAGCGTTCAGCTGAAATAAATTTTTCTTTCAGGTAATTTCCAGACGGTATTATCTTCCTTATATTAAATGGAACTATATATTTTTCTCTACATGGTTGGATAGAGAAGAAAATTCTGCATCGAACTGTATTAACATCCCCTATACCAATCTCTAATAGTTCTTCATTAATTTAGAATTTTCAGTTTAGTTTTCCCTTTTATTTGAAAGTGTCTAGTGACCTATGACTCGATAATTCGCCTTTAACGAAAAACATAGAAGGCTTAGCAAATTAACATTAACTGTCACATTTGAGGTTAACAGTGATTATTTCATATGTTTTTTTCAGCGATTTCAGCCAATTTTTAAATGAAGAGAAAATCCAAATAATTTTATTTTAATTATTTGTTAATTTTTCGATTATTTTTCATTAAAAAAATTGAAAAATTATTAATTATTTTGAGGTTAATTGTGACGGAAGATTATTCACCTAGCCTACTATGTTTTAGTATTTCGTTTCAGGGGGTAAAGTATTAGAAATCGAAAATCTTGAATAACTGAAAAATTATTAGAGATTAGTATAGGGGATGCTAATATGATTCGATGCAGAATTTTCTTCTCTATCCAACTGTGTAAAGAAAAATATACCGTTCTATTTAAAATAAGAAAGTTATTATGCTTTGAAAATTGACTGTAAGAAAAATTGATTTCAACTAAATGCTGAAAGATAATTCAATTCTAAAAACAACAATATTATGAAAGCAACAATATTTTCCGAGATATGAATTTTCTAATGGAACACTTCAGAAAAAGTCAAAATTCCTGAAAAACGCTAGAGCATGTTACAAAATCTAAATAAGGGGTAGTTTAGGTGAAAAAGCAAATTTGCACAGCTTCCAATTTGAATGTCGTGTAGTTTTAACAGGCCATCCGTTTGGCTTATCCTGTATTTTTGATGAAATTATTAATTTTGTCGTATTTATTTGCAGACGAAGTGGACGTTATTGGCTACACAAGTACCCAAAGTGACACCGACGATCACTCCAGTGTACAATCAACGTCTAGCGATAGTGGTGTAGCTATGTCAACTAGTCGTTTGACGTTGTCCGAAATGGATGTTATGGATGTACTGTAGACAGATAGATGGACGTGCCAGGGCTGCAGACGTGTGCCCCCTTTTTTCAACAAACCAACAACCAATAAAATTGGCAAATTTCAAAAAAACTCATCGCCTTTTATAAAATGGCACAACAACAACAAAAAGATAATAATACGATGCGTCTGCCCTAGTCAACGAATATTATCACAACACAAAATTAACAACAATAACAACATGTGTCTGTCGTCTTTGCGCCACCTCCAAAATTCAATAATATCGTATTTACAACAATATAAATTATTATTTATGTATATTGTACATATATTTTAAATTTAAATCAGAGTATGAATAGCATTATTATTAATTATTATTAATTAATAATTATTAATTAATTACAGTGTATTAATTATCATTGAGACGGTACTGATTGCCTGCGGGCCGCGGGCGCATCATTCACCTTCTCCTGATATTTTAACCGGTTTTTTTCAGTAAAATAGACGACTTTAAAATGCCCGATAATCAAATCGTACAGTACAATAAACTCGAGTAGTAAAGAGGGCGTTATTTTCTATTAATTTAATTTAATTTTTAATTGTGCTTGGCCAGTTTTGAAGCGCTCTAGAGGCAACAAGAACAAGTCTGTAGCGCTCGCGTGCCCATCGTGTGTGATCCAAATGCTCCTGGAGCACGAAATTTTGAAAAAAAAATGTTTTGATAAATACCCCATTGGGGACAAAATTATTATTTGTATAAAAGAACAAATCTGTACAGTGTGTTTAACAATATAATAATAATAATATTAATAATGATAATAACAAAAAGATTGAGATCGGGGCGTGTGGACGGCGGGCCATCCACTGTTGATAGATCTCGGGCCCGTCGTCACTCCCAAACATCGGTTAGCATTCAAAAAGTACAAATTCATTATTATATCCTACCTATTCAAAGAAATAGGGTGGATTTTATATTTTATATGTCGCGGACAGTGGTAATATGTGGACTCGGATACCGGTGCTCAACCCTCAAACAACCGATTTTCCCAAAATTATCAATAATTAACAATAATAAAATAGGGGGTTGTTTGAGGGTTGAGGCGGATCCGGACACAGCCTGTCCACGTAAGAACTGAGCCTCTTTAGGTGTGAATGTGGATGAATGTGTGGGGGATTGACAGGTGATTGTACGGGTACTGTTGTTATGTGAAAAAATGGAAAAAAAAACATCGCGATATGGTGGTGTTGTTGCAGTTTCTTCGGGTATTCAAATTGAAGAGAAATTGCTTGTAACGCGGCACCCTCCACGATTATTTTTGTAAAAATTTTCAAATCTGTCCGTCATTTAGTGAACTGCAAAACATCACTAATCATCGATGTCGGTTAATTTTTTTTCTAATAAATGTCTGCTTCTCTTAGCCAACAGTTTACAAATCTAGGATTCTTTCAATGTTTATAAAACATCAAAATGCTTTTTTGCAAACGACAATTATTAAAAAAATAAAACTAAAAAAAATTCAAATAAAAAATAATCACAAAAAAATAACCAATAATAATAATAATAATAATAATAAGAATAATAATGAAACTAAAAATAATCGATGTATATTTACCGATCACTTGTGTTATTTGAAACCGACTGACGTATGGTGGCAGCAATATGAATTGATACAGTGTTGAATAATTGCCACATCCGAGTCGATGAAGCCAACAAAACGAGAACTACATAAATGTCTAATACGTGTCTATATTTTTTGTTATTTTATTTTTTTTTTTTTTAGATAAGTTAGGGTGTAGGTACATAATTCCCACCTTCAAGACATCTTGCTGCTTTATTGTTTAGGACAGTCGCTCCCTTTCCGCTCGTATTCTCTCTTTATCCCCGGATACAACTCAACAATTGACAATCATTCTCAAATGTTTAAAAATTAATTAATTGATTAATTAATTAACGTACCTGTCTGGCACAAATACAACAAATTTTTAGATGTAAAATGTTCATTCACAATTATCTCTAATCGGATGTCAATTGATATTTTTGATAACGCAAATCAGGCACCAAAATATAACGATAATAATATTGAACCATTCCAATTTTGTGCCCCTTCTAAAATTAGAACACCATTTGAGAATCATTGGCGTCTATTGTTGATTGATTATAATAATAATAATATTAATATTAATAATAATAATAATAATAATGATGATGATGATGATGGAAAGTCTAGTTATTAGATCAGCACTCCTGTCACCTGCATCAAATCTTCATTGGTTGTATGAGATAATTAATTGTACATAAAAAAATACTTGTAACTACTTGTAACTATTCATATTGCATTATCTTTTTTCTTTATTGATTTTTTCTCAAAAATGAAAGAATAAAAATTTATGTAATATTAGTCGAGTTCGTTATTTCAACAAACCCGGCGCATCCACCATTTATACAAGCCAAAAAAATCGAACTATTCCTTGATTTAATATTTGAAAGATCTCATTGAAAGGGACATTTCTTGGGCTGCAACACCCAATTTTTCAGACAGTACAGTTTCAAATCTGAAAGAATCGTCTACAAGAAGCCCGGGGCAACAATATTAATCGGTGAAAACTGCCTGATTTCCCCAAATTTTTAGAAATTGGCGCGATTTATAGGAAAGTTCCTGGAGATGATTTCAGCAAAATTTGGGCCTTATAGCTCATTTTTTTAGTGAGTCCGAATGACTGAAGAATACTCCCAACGTTGCTTCTCGATGTTTTTCTGGAATTGATAGAAATATTTCGCTTTTATTCTGGAATACAAGCGGGAGAAACGGGGAAAAATTATGTGCGAAGCATTCTCGAATCATCACCTAAAACGAGTGTTTTTTGGCCTACTTGCAGATGAACTACAAGACTCAAATTTTGGTAAAATAATCTCTCTCCCTATAGATCAATATTTTTTAAATCGCTTGTTTATTTCTATTTTCTTTTATAACTCGGAGTTTGCTCAAATTTTCCCAAAACAAATTCGTCCACGTTGAAGATCGAGAAATGCTCTTTTCAACGAGATTTCACGCGTCATTTCAACTATTAACTTAACGGAGAAATAATCAATCAAACAAGTTGAAGCCCGATCGTTTAAGTTTAATCAAAAACTAGATTTCCTTTCAAAGAAATAGTTTTTATTCAAACGAAATAGAACAAAGAAAAACCATTAGCTACACAATCTCAACACGACAATAATCTAGAAAATAAATTTTCCCTCTTTTAACGTTTACAATTTCATAACTTTTGAATATTTTCGTTATATCAAATCCAACTTTAACAGTATTTTTATGGGCGTTAATTTGAATAAACTCAACAATAACTTCTACAATGACATTGATTACACGGTTTTTTTACTACTGTTTTTCTCAAGACAACAGCAATATTTATTTATTAGAGTAATTTTAGAACTAAATTGAAATAATTCCCTATTATTTTCAGCCATTTACATCTAGATTATTAATGAAAAAGGTACCATAAACAATATCACAAAGTACCACATTGGAATAATAATTCATCAATTGCATCTAGTTTTAAAAAAACAAGCTGCATTGACCCAAAATTCCACCGATTCGTCCGTAAATTCGACACAAATCTGGTAGAATAATAAATTCGAACAGAAGCAATTTAATCGCTTTTAAGAAGCTCAAATTTTAGAGTATAATAGAGATCCACAAACAAAACAAAATATAAGTGGATTTAATAGTAGATTTGCAATCGTTGTTGCAATTATTTTATAATAAATAATGATACTGTTTTATTTTAACACTAAATCTAGTAAATTTCTATAAAAATTATACGATCTTTTCACTGTTTCACACGAAAACCTTGTGCTCTTTCCACTAAATCAAACAAAGGTCCATCTAGCTTTAACTCTGATTAAATATGTAAACGAGCACGTTTCTTTGAGCGATAACCTCATTTACCCCTAAAAATTTTTTGGGTTTTCTAATCAGTAGATGGCACATTAATCGATAATAATCAAGAAACCTTACGAGTAACAAGCTAGACGAAACGTCCTGTATTTGGACGATTTTAACAACAATAAAAATATGGCAACATAATCTTTGGTAAATCAATTAATGGCAATAACAAAGCAACAAATTAACTAATCAATTAACGGAAAATAAGTACAATTTTTCTAAACTTCGACTAGAATTATTTTGAAATATCACATTACCATTTAGGAATGTTTAGTTTAAGTTTTTCTCTATAGAAATTAATAGGAATGGTCGTTTTTAATCATCAATAAGATGAATACTATCTTCACCGGAAGTTCGTAGTGAATTTGGTGTCAATAAAGAGAACATATCCTGATGATGGTGGTGGTTTTTCGATAACGAACGTAATGGTGACGTATCCGTACTATCCCAACTTGTATGTTTCGGTTTTAGATCGTTATTGATTTTTTCTTTAGTCTAGAATTACCAACAAATTACGATAAATGCGTAGATTAATGTGCAATGGTAGTCACCTCAATTTGGAGGGTCTCCTCGTCTTCGCCGTTGGGAAATTGGAATACTTTGAAATTGGGTGAACGTGGCCAATTTGTTGGCGGTGGACTGCGGATCATATGTTCGTGCATTTCTGGTAATGTCAACGGATCTACGTCTAAATCAATCGATAATTCCTACAAACAACCAAATTACAATTGTGTTGTTATTATAACCGTGTATTACTTTAGACATGAGATTAGTGTGATCGGATTCTTCGTCTAAATTATCAATTAAACTCTCCCTACTAGCGATCACTTGTTGTATGAATGGATTATCCTGTCTTGAAGCCCTCAATGCCTCCATATCTTGATCGATATTGCGTACCCGGCCTGGTGTTAGTGTTACCGTTGATAGAGCTGGAGATGGTGGACTTGGTAGATTCAAATAATATTCAACAGCTGATACACTTAATGTGGAGTGTGCTCGCCCAACTGAATTGCATTTTTGTGAATCTGAACATTAATAATAGTTTTATTGTTGTTATTCAATCGAATTTAGACAATACCTGGTGAATGCTTACGTCGATTCATTGCTCAATCAACAAACACCGTGAAAAATTCAATCTGATAAACGTTTTGACGACATTACAATGCTTTATTATAAATTTATTGCGAATTTTTCGAGTATTTATTGGAACGGATATTCGATTTTTTTCCTTTGTGAATGACAGAAGGACTTGACAAGAATGACAAGTGACAGATATTTGACAGATAATGTAGAATGTTTAATTGTAGCTCAAGACACCGATGGAAGGCGCTAAAATTTAAATGTAGATATGCTTTATTCCACACCACCTGTGAAGTACAGCACTAGATGCGGTTTTTTAAAGGCGTGTAATAACTATATAAACTGATACAAACATTACAACCCTTATTACTAAAACTATATAGATAGTAAATACCCTTTTATAGTCAAAATAGTTTAAGAAAAGCACATTGAGGAAGTTGCGCAGTAGACCAAACTACTTAGGGCGAGTCTATTTTCAAATTTTCGGGGTAGGAAGCTGCCAAACATACTCGCCCGTGAAGAGTTAAGTTTTTAGTCTTTTGACTGCTTTCGTGTTATGGTTTTTATTATTAATAAAAAAATCTCACACCTTTTCTGATTGATTTTGTTAAAATTTCGGTTAGACTACAGATAACAGACTGATTAGACAACTACAATTTGAAACGACCAATCGAGGACGAGTAAAATGACAGTTCTACCGCTATGTTGCCAATACGATTGTAATTATACGTTCATTTTGACAAAGTATGCAACAGAAAATACAAATTCATAGCGCCAAATTTAAAAATCATGTTTTCAAATCTCTATGATTTTTCTGTAAATTTACAATTGTTGAAACGAAAAGTAATAAATGTGCTTCTTTCCACACCACCTGTGAGGTAAAGCACAAGGTGCGTTTTTTTTATAGTGGTATCCCCTGTAGGCCTAATCCACTATAGTATTGGATGTATCTATGCTACATAACAATTATTTGAAAAAGAGGAAAAATTGATTACTTACGAAGCTATTGTCACCGTCATATCATTGCACAGGAAGTGATGAAGTCAATGCATCTTTGTCACAATAATAACCTCAAACAATCAGCGAAGATATATGCGTTAGACATCCTCACGATATGCGAATTACCTATCGCAATCTCTCGCTCCGAAAACCGCACAATCCGTGAAAATATTTGAGCATTATTAGAGCGACTAGCAAGAAACCACACCACAAACTGCACAGTCATACGATGGAGTCAATGCTTGGAAAATCGCGAAGCGATTATCTGAAATAAAGCAAAAATTGACTACTTACGAAGCTATTGTCACAGTCATATCATTGCACAGGAAGTGATGTGGTCAATGCATCATTGTCACAATAATAACCTCAAACAATCAGCAAAGATATATGCGTTAGACATCCTCACGATATGCGAATTACCTATCGCAATCTCTCGCTCCGAATACCGCACAATCCGTGAAAATATTTGAGCATTATTAGAGCAACTAGCTAAAAAACCACACCACAAACTGCACAGTCATACGACGGAGTCAATGCTTGGATAATCGCGAAGTGATAGTTATCTGAAATAAAGCAAAAATTGACTACTTACGAAGCTATTGTCACAGTCATATCATTGCACAGGAAGTGATGTAGTCAATGCATCATTGTCACAATAATAACCTCAAACAATCAGCAAAGATATATGCGTTAGACATCCTCACGATATGCGAATTACCTATCGCAATCTCTCGCTCCGAATACCGCACAATCCGTGAAAATATTTGAGCATTATTAGAGCAACTAGCAAGAAACCACACCACAAACTGCACAGTCATACGACGGAGTCAATGCTTGGATAATCGCTAAGTGATTATCTGAAACAAAACAAAAATTGATTACTTACGAAGCTATTGTCACAGTCATATCATTGCACAGGAAGTGATGTGGTCAATGCATCATTGTCACAATAATAACCTCAAACAATCAGCAAAGATATATGCGTTAGACATCCTCACGATATGCGAATTACCTATCGCAATCTCTCGCTCCGAATACCGCACAATCCGTGAAAATATTTGAGCATTATTAGAGCGACTAGCAAGAAGACCACACCACAAACTGCACAGTCATACGACGGAGTCAATGCTTGGAAAATCGCGACAACTGAATCAAGTAGTAGCGGTGGATATATCCAATACTATCAATACCTATAAACTAACAGATACACAAAACAATACAACATTAACCCACCCATTTCCATGTTAATAAGTTTCATGCAATAGGAATGGCCATTCCCCGGGAAAGGATAATGGGATATTTTAAGGGATTGAAGCTGATGATGATGCTGGCAGACAATCTGAAACATAAGAAACATATTTTCGTTATAAAAACAACGTTTGTTGCAAAATACAATGCATAAATGTTCACCTGAAAAAAAATGAGATTTGAAGGGGAAGAATGATGGGGGGGGTTGTATGTTGACGTGCCTAACAAGTGCCTAACAAGGGCCTAACAAGTGCCTAACAAGTTCCTAATGCGCGTTCCCTCCTATACCTACAATCGCGTATTGTTCATTTACCAAACCGAACCGAACCGAAATTATTTTATATCCCGTTTTAATCTTGCGATATCCCGACTTTGTAACGATCGCGATGTAAATCAAAAAAGTACTTACCCCTCTGCTACAACGCCTCCTGTCCCTCGCTGTTCGGACCTACTGTAATAAAACAGAAAAAAAAAACGTTAGTAATTGAAAAATAACTTGACTAGAAAAATTATTTTAATTATGATTAAATTTGTAAACCAAGAATCCATTACACAAATATGGGATTCAATTATTAACGAAATAGAACAGAAAACTCATTTTTGATTATAGTTTTTTGTTCAATTTCATTATTAATTACGATTGTTCAAATATTTCAACTTACCCTTTCGTTGACTTGCCATCGCCCAAATCCAGGGGATGACTTACTGCCCACTCCTTCGTCCAGGTTGGCACCAACAGAAGCACTAACACCAACACTTTGTTTTAAACCCGTACGTGAATTTATTTTTAAATTTTCAAAACGGTACCACCAACACTTTGTTTTAGAAGTCGCGTTAATTTATTATTAAATTTTGTAAACGAAACACTTCAACGTTTAACAAAATACGAGGCACTTTGTTTTAAAAAATACGTGAATTATTGAATTTTAGAAACGGTAGCACTTCAACGGGGGCATCAAAATACGCGTCACTTTGTTTTAAAAATCGCGACAATTTATTATTAAATTAAACAAAACCGATTTCACGACCGATTTTCGAAACGGTGTTAACATCTCGACGACGAAAATTCGAATGAACAAAAGACAGGCACTGATAAGATTCGAAGATGGCGTCAAGTAATCATTCCTTTGTTGTATTCTTATCAAAAATTGGAAAAAAAGTTGTTTGGCCGAATGTACATAACTTGTAATCGAGTCGTTTTTAACCGGCAAAAAATAAGATAACTTGAAAGTCTTAGTTTACGTAACACTAAAATTACAAAATTATAGAATATTGTAGATTTTGTAAATAATAAATTTAAATATTTTGTATTTACGGTGATTTCTATCAAATTTCTAAGTCTAAATAGTTTGAAAATTGGATAAGATTAATTAAATTTCTTTTCCTTGACACTTTAGTTGCAAAATTATTTGAAAAATAACCGCAAAAATTATAATATTTTTAAACAAAAATTTCTCTTGATTTTCCAACGGATTTTAATAACCTAGAGGGCATTTGGAAGAGCTTTTCAAGGTGCATCCGGCCGACTAATTGATTTTTGGAAATTCGGATATAATCTGTAGTTACATAACAAAATTTAAAGCATATTTTTTAGTATTTTCCTACAGTTTTTTTTTTATATTTTCCCTCACAACTTCACTGAGATTACTTATTTTCTAAAGATTTCAGCACAACATGTAGCAAATTAAAAGCCCTTCCCAAATTGGCAAGAAATTTCTCGTTAGCATTGTTAGGTTACTAGAAAATCAATGAAAAGTTTTGAAATTCTAATTAATTATTTAGGTATAGTTTCATATTTAGACATTTGAGCGAGGGCTTATAAACAGGAGATATTGAGGGCAGGCATTTTTATCTATTAAAATTGATTATTTTTATAAAATATATTGAGAATCTTTCGGAAAATTTATGATAAACAAAACCGTGTCCGTTGTCTGAAAATCGATTGACTTAGTTCAGCTAGTACCCGATAGAAGGCCACAATTGTAAGTGAAGGTTCGGTTTCCAAAAATCATATAATCCACAAGATATACCTTGAATTGCTCTTTGAAATGCCGTTTGAATAATTAAAATAAATGAAAATTCTTGTGTGAAAAATAAGTACTTTCGTGTATCTCGTGCGTAAAAACTAAGAAACAGGCCCACAACTTCGAGGCCCAATAGGTTAGTCCACCACAGATCATCAATTCTACAAACAATCGCAAATTATTTTATGGATTTCCAATGCAAACAAGCAATAGACACATTAAACAAACATTGATAATAATCAAATTTTAATTAATGTTAATTACCAAACAAACCGATATTATAAAAAGCGGGCGAGCAATAATTACGATTATTATGAATTAATAATGAAGAAACGTTTAGATTTGCCACAGACTCAATTGTACGAATCAATCTACGCTCCTGTACAAATTACAAAAATCGAGAAAACTAGTGACGTTGACAAAATCGTTTATCTTCGCAAAGAACAGAAAAAATTACGTAAAGAACTACACGGTTATCCCGGTAAGTAGCAGTATTAGTTAAAGGGCGAACTATCACTTATTGTTTATTAATTAAAGGGCGAATTAGGGGACTTATATTGAAATGTTGGTATTACTGTACACGATATTTCAATGAAGAATGGCTATTATTAGCAATTATCGGGATATTAGTTGCTTGCATTAGTTATGCAATGGATAAAGGTGCCGTTTTATTAAATAATTGTCGTATATGGTTGTACAATGATTTAGCATACAAGAATGCATCCAAATATTTTGCATGGATCTCAATACCAATCTGTACATGTATGTTTAGTGCTGGTTTTGTTAAAATAATTGGTCCACCAGCTGCCGGTATGAAAACTTGAAAATCTTTCGGATATTCAAATCCCTTTCCTGATTGCATAATTTGATATTTGCCTACTTTTATAGGCTCGGGTATTCCCCAAATTAAGACAATTTTACGCGGTGTCTACATCAATGATTTCTTAACTTTTCGTGTTTTGATAGCGAAAATTATCGGCTTAATTAGTACAATGGGCAGTAATATGCCGTTAGGTAAAGAAGGGCCATTAATACACATATCAACATGTTGTACGATCCTATTAATTAAATTAATCAAATTAACAAATCGTATGTTCTATCAGAATGAATTACGTAAATTAGAAATCTTATCGATTGCTTGTGCTATTGGGGTTGCTTGTACATTTGCTGCACCTATTGGTGGTGTATTGTTGAGTATTGAAATAACAACATCGTATTTTGCTGTGCGCAATTATTGGCGTGGTTTTTACGGTGCTATATGGGCTGCCACTGTCTATCGTCTGTTATACGTATGGATTGAAGGTTTCGAAACTATTTCAGTTGTATTCAAGACGAATATTTTTGTCGAAACACCATTTGCAGCACAAGAATTGTTTGCCTTTGCTGTTTTAGGGTGAGTTTTTATTTTGCGCACGGCGTGCGCAAAATTATAAACTCTTGATTATTGCAGTGTAATTTGTGGATTGGGTGGTGCATTATACATGCGAGTCAAGATTGATTTCAATCGATTTTTAAACACAAACGAATTCATTGTGAATATAAAAAATCTCAAGTAATCTATATTTTATTAGACAAAAAAATTGTTAATTAAATTAGTGGTTTTAGTTTTTTCATCTATCCTGCTTTGGTGGCATTGATCGTGTCATCGATAAGTTTCCCGCTCGGTATTGGTAAATATATGGCGTCACATTTACAGTATGGTCCACAAGTTGTGCAACTTTTCAGTAATTTTACATGGACTAAAGAAAATTTGACAGTAACGCAATATTCAATTGTTAACAATTGGCAAACAAAACATACTGGATTCTATTTACATTTACTATGTTTTATTGGTTTTAATGTGGATATTTTTAGGTTATTAATGGCGATTTTTTGATCTAATTGTATTTTGATTTTACAGTTTTTTTGTTCGATTCTTGCTTCAACAATGCCAATACCTAATGGATGTTTCATACCAACATTCCGGATTGGTGCCGGTATTGGACGGATTGTCGGTGAATTGATGCACGCCTGGTATCCGAATGGTTTGAGCTATTTTGGTCGATTGACAGAAATCTTACCCGGTGGTTACGCCATTGTTGGTGCTGCAGCTTTCAGTGGTGCCGTTACACATACAATGTCTGTTGCTGTAATCATTTTAGAAATGACCAGTCAAATTACGCACACAATTCCAATATTAATTAGCGTATTGATCGCTAATTGTATTGCACAAAATCTAACACCCAGCATCTATAATAGTGTGATAAAATCAAAGAAACTACCCTATCTACCGGATTTATTACCAAATAATAGCGGTAAATAAAAATTATACAGGATGGTTCAAAGAGAATGGTCCAATCATGTGTAAATGAAGTGCCAATTGTAATTTGTCACTTAAACTATGTCTAGGTTATTATTTCATTGTTTCAGTAGAACCCGAAAAATGGGACAACGCATCATACTCTCTTCTTTAAAATAGAATAATAACTTTTAACTGCATTTTAAATAGTCTGGGGGAGCTTTGATTTCAGTTTAATCTTTTTCAGTAATTTCAATTTTTGTGGGTGCTTCAAAGCAAATTATACAAATAACAAGCACATTTTTTTTTCTAACAATTCGTGAAAATTTAGAAATAAAAAACAGGACGTTCTCTCTAAATTCTTAAGCGGGCTTTAACAGCGAAAATATGACATTAAAAAAAACTAGAAGAGAAAGGGTAATAGAGCAACACTGGAGAGAAAAAAAATGATGAGAAAGAAGGACAGATAGGGGAAAAATTTAGCAAACGAAAAAGAGAAGCGAGTAAGAGAAGATAGAAGAGAAGCACCCCAATTTGAACTTAAAATGGAGCACCTTTATATTTACACAATTTCTGTTTTTCACTTTTCTAAAGTTTTATCCAATTCATTATCTCTATCAAATCATGTAAAGTACCTAATAATAGTGCTCCATTTAAACTAAACAAGATATTGACAGTTTAGGAAATAATTTTAAACAAAGTTTGGACGAAGCTCTGAGGGATGATTGAATACTTTAAAAGTTGTCATTTAGATTTGAAATTTCAACCTTTCGAACGTGATAGCTTCAACGATATTAGTTTTTCAACCAAATATTGCAATAAAAATAATAAAAATATACCATTCCGTTTAAAATCGAAAGTTACAAACATATCTTCGATGGCTAGCCTAATTTTAAGTATCTCAATCAACTCACAGTAAGACACTTTAGTTAGATTTAGTTTAGTTGGCCATTCTCTTCGCTCATTCTGTATAATTTATTCGAAAACTTGTGCATTAACGTCTCTTTAATCATAATTTTAGCATATTATTCGATTTACGTTGAAGACTTTATGGTGAAAGATTTCGTATTTGTCTATTATGGAATAAAATATAACGATTTAAAACAATTGCTGGTAAAAAATACAAATATAACAAATCTTCCATTGGTCAACAATCAGAAGCAACGTATTCTACTCGGCTCAATTCAACGTAACGAATTGATTAAATTAATCGAGCAACAAATCGGCAAAAAACGCCGTCTAGAATATTTAACACAAGACGAGCTAGCAAATTTGAAAAATTCACCCCTTGCTGATTTCAAATTCATCGAAAATCCGCTCTATATTCAACCAGAAACGGTATCGCCTCCATTTTACAAACTAATGAAACTAATTCAACTTCTTTTTTGTAGCCCACTAGATCACAACGTATTTGTGATTTATTGCCCATTGTACAGAAACAATGGGAGTTAATCCAGATGCAAGAATGCGTTGACTTCAATTTATGTCAAATTGATCCGGCACCTTTTCAGTTAGTTGAACGTACGTCACTGTTGAAAGTCCATACGTTGTTTTCAATGGTTGGTATTAATCTAGCTTATGTTACGTCAATTGGACGTTTGATTGGGGTTGTTGGTTTGAAAGATTTACGAAAAGCTATCGATGATGTTGGTAATGGTACATTGAAAGGTCATAATATGGAAATTATCATTACACACAATGATTTCGATGATTATGACGATGATGATGATGATGATAATTGCAAACACAATAATTAATTTGTTTGTTCAAAAAAAATTAGTACAATCGTAAAAGTAGATTTTATGTAAATATTTAGCGAATAAATACACATAGTATGAGTTAAAAGTCCCGCATAATGCAAATAACCTTTTTACTTATCAAAATTTCGGAAAACGCCCAGACGTTCTATTTTTGGCTGGATTAAAACCAGTTACCATCGCGAAGAAATGTCATCATCTTTTTTTAACTGGAACCCTATTTTCAGGGGTGGACTGGCTCCTTCGGAGTGGCTCGGGCAATGAGCCTCACGACCCGCATGAGATCCCCAAAAATTTCTATTTTCTAACAAAAATTTTCGTTTATTTTCTAAGCGATTTTAACGATCTAAACGACATTTGAAAGGGAATTTCAAGGTGCATCCAGTGGACTATCTGATTTTTGAAAATTGGGATGGAATTTAGAGTTACAAAAGAAAATCTAAAGCCCATATTTTTTAGTATTTTCTTCCAGTTTTTCCACTATTTTCCCTTACAGCTTCACGAATATTGCTTATTTTCTAATGATTTTAACACAGCATGTAGTAAATTAAAAGTGCTTTCCAAATCTGCAAGAGATTTTCCGATCGCTTTGTTAGTTTACCGGAAAATTGCTGAAAAGTTTTAAAATTCTTATGAATTTTTGCGGTCTAACCGAAACCCAATGGGGGAAAGAGATCTGCAGATGGGAAAGGAACAATAAGATGCTCCACTGGAGACAAACTCCAAGAATGAGACAGACGATTACTCGCCTAAGAATGCTAAAAAGCTTCTCGACCTTACGAGGAACGAATTGAGACTCCTCACGGGGCTTCTGACAAAACTTTGCTCCGTTAGATATCAACTCAAAAAACTGGGCTTAGTTGACAGTGAATGGAACCTTCGAGCACATACGATGTGAATGCGTAGATTTGGCACACAATAGGCTCACTCACTTCGGTGCCACAACTTTGTCGCCTGTTGAGGTACAGAGTAGGTCTCCCAGAGAGATAATTACTTTCGCAAAGAAGATATCTTTACTAGGACAGCGATAGGTAGAACAATAGATTAGAATGGTCGCAGTTCGGTAAGGCTTAGTAGTAAAACACCAATCTAAAATCCCCAACTCAAATTTTCAGAAAATCAAACTCAATTTTCTTTAATTTTCAAGAAGAGAATATTACAAGATTTTGTTTTAAAACGTCCTTTGAGACATTCCCATCCCCATGTTATTGTTTACAAAAATGTTTAACCCCAAAATCTCGATTTCAAAGAAAATTATCCGAATTAGAGCGTTTAGACATAAGAAACTGGTTAAATTTGTGAATATATTTTACTAACAAACTAATTTAACAATACTACAATGCTGCTATTATTGATCTGATCCATCAAAATCGTGCAAAATCCTTCAAGTGCACATTAAAACTGAACAATAAATCAATTTAACACGTTTGTAATGAAAGTGATAAAGCTGTAAATGGTTTTGAAGATCTAAAAATGTTCTTTGTAGATGACAATTTGTACAAAATCAACATAAATACCTGTGTACAAGTTCCCATTGTAATTGGAATTACTTTTCCGGCTATAATTACAGTTTCTTTCTTTGCCATTTCCATCATTATTATTAATTGTTTTCTGATCGATAAATCTGTACAATCGTACCATTTCGTATCGTATATAATACCAATTGTTCTAGATGCCTAAATATTAATGATTAATGATTGTTTGTTATCAATAAAATTGGGAAATATTTACCTCGTGTGTCAGTTGTGCTGATGGCCAACAATGCAACATTACAATTATAAAAAGAATGATTGCTAGTGCGACAATTGCTTTAACAGTAAGAATACTAATCGGTCTAAAAACAAGAAGATTTAAGAGTTACAAATCAAATATTTAAAAAATATTATTAACTCTTTCAAAAGCCGTAGACATTCCGAAAGTGTACAACCCATTAGAATAGATAAGTCGACTAGGAGGTTAGTTTGATTAAAATTGTTGAACTTTCTTAAATATTCAAATAAGAAATTTTGATGTTGAACGTAGATTTTAATTTTCTTATAACAATCCGAATCGTAGTCCATTACATTTAATTTATCGTTAAGCATTTTGAATTGTAATGTTAACATTTTTGTCATCAAAAACGTAAAAGCATTAAATGAACATTGAACTATTGTACTTATAATTATAACGAAAGTGTTAAATGAATAAAATAAAATATAAGGTACGAATTGTGGAATATAACAAACTAATGGTGCTGAATCACCGATAATTAATGGACGTAGAATAAATGCAGTTGAACTTAAGAAAGCTAATTTGAAGAAGGTTTTAACAATCATTTTATAAAATTCGATTTCTTTTTTATAAGTTTCAATAGTTTCCTGTTTATAAGGCCAGAAGTTTTCTAAATTTTCTATCAAAAATTTAGCTTCTTCTCTATTGAAAATCAAAACCAACGGCTTGAAAATACCCTAGAATTTTTATTTTAATTTACTGAAAACTATAAAATAATATTTTTACCGTTGTACAAGCTGTAATACTCTCCATTAGATCGATAAACAGACTCAGATTAAATTCGTTTAATGCAAGATTTAGAAATATTAAATATTCAATTATACCGAAAATAATCACAAGAATAGCAATTTTGAATTTGTTTAATTTATCAATAGGACTGATGCCCAGAATTTCAAACGTTAATAAACTTATAGCAATCACTTCTCTATTGTCACCCATTTTTGATATCTGAAGATTTACACGAATTGTCCAATAGTTATATAGTCGAAATTAAATATTTATCAAGGAATAATTACAGGACAATTTTCAACCTTGTAACGTTTGAAATTTTCAGTGTTCACGCCCAGGACTTGAATATACAAAAAATACATCAAATAGGATTATTAATATTCGATTGGACGTATGTCTTTTAATTAACGATTGATTTATAGACGACAAAACCAAATTAGAGACCATCATTGTCTGTAGAAATCGGATAATTTACACAATAGATTTGAGAAAATTTCAATTTTACTTTAGATAAATATCGACTTTATAGCGATATCAATATTGTTGAAGTTCAATTAGTTATTGCGAAGTAAATCGTTGAATTTTCGACTTCTCTGGTCGGTTAAAGAAATTGTGCAAGTGGCTAATAAAATTGTGATTAAATTTTTCCAAGTTTTACAGATAAAATTGCAAGAGTTTAATTGGGAAAATGAAACGGAGAACTCTCCAACAGTCTCTTATTTGTTTTGACGATAAACAATCAATCAGTTGGGTAGAGTTGGTGATAATTTCAAAATGGTTCACAAACATTAATATTCAGTGTTGTTTGATGATTGTTTAGCATCTTTTTTGGCAGCTCATTAAACTATAAACACATCGGCTTGTTGGTAGATCAATAGGGTGTAAATGTTAAAGATGAGCTTTAAATTTCTTGTTGAACATAAAAATTGAATGTGTCAATTTTGAAGTGTTTGATTACAATAATTTTATGGATTTACAAATGAAATTTCCACTGTTGGAATATTTTCAACATTTGGTTAACCGAAACTTGTTTTATGATGAATAAAATTTCTAAAAGCAATGGACAGAAAAGAGAAATTCAATTTTTCGCTTCTTCCTAATTTCTCTTTTATGCTCTCTTTTCGGTGTTATGCTTTTTTGTCTTCCCTTTTTCGCAACCAATATTTCTTTCTGACTTTTTTGCTTTCTCTTCTGCATTCCTTCTAACATTTCCTCCATTGTCTTCTTTTCTTTCCTGTCTTTCTTTCATTTTCTCATTTTTCTATCCCATTGTACTTATTCTGACTCCCTTCCCAACTTTCATTGTTTCTTCTCAATTTTGCTCTTTCTGTTTTTATTCTCCTTTCTTTGTCACTTATTTTCCGCTTATTGTTAGATTTCTTTTTCTCTTCTGTCTTCTTTCTTTTCTCTTGTTAGTGTTCCTTCTCTTTTACTTATCTCTCTCCTAAGAACTGTACTTACCTCTGTACTGTTTCATACGTTTTTGTTCAATTTCTTTCTCTATTGCATTTTAGCTTTTTACAATGGGGTCCCGTTCTATTTAACTCTACAGTATTTATTCTTGTTCTTAAAAAAGCGACTAAATTATTTACTTTCAACAATATTTTTTCCTATGCCTCTCTTTCTCTTTTGGTACTTGTTTAGAACAACTTTCTAATTTGCTTAATTACTTTTTCATCTTGCATTCCCTTCTGGATATCTTCTACTTTTTCCCCAATTTTCCACTTTCTGTCCCAGACTTTTTCATTTTCTCTTTATTGCACCCTGTCGTTCTCATTCTATCCTCCCTCCTGGCTTCTATTCTTTCTTCCTAGACTTTATTTTCCTACTTTTTTCTTATCTTTTTTGTTTTTTTTTAAGAAGAGTAACTTGCTACAATGACATAAAAAAATGGAAGAGATGATGCTATAAAGAACACAATACTGAAAAGGATGAACTTCAATCCATAATAGATGTGATATTATCGAATTAAAATTGAAATAAATGTTGCAATATCTATTTTAAACTAATCATATATTTTTTACAATAATTAATAATACATTTACTGAAATATTGACTGGAGAAATTAGCGTAATAGATTCATTAAATAATTTACAAGGGTTAGTATCTTTTCAAAGAATTCTGGTGATGTTGATAGTTGAATTGGAAATTTGATTTGACGTATTTCAGCTTTAATTATATCGACTGGCACCAAGTACAAATCACAACAAGATTGATATGCAGGTTTTAACATCGTTTTATCAGAAACGACTTTACCATTTGGTTTAGTGAAACTTAATGTTGTTAATTGCGTTGTAAATGAATATTTTAATGCTATATTCAATGTGCTCTGTAGAAAGTGTTGCGGTACAATATTATCAGCCATCGAGTCAATATTTTGGGTTATTTTTAAGTATGCCCATAATCTATCCAGAGAGTAAGAAGATTTGACAAATTGTGGTATAAAATCTTGTTTACCAATGCTTGTATATGCAGTAACGTATGGTACAATTGTTGAACCATCTAGAAAAATCAACAATTTATTGAATAAACTTCATTACATGTAAGTAGAATCATTTAAATGTTCCTAGTTCTTATGGTAATGGAGAAGAATGGCAAAAAATCATTATATCTTTGAGTTTGAGTGTTTTTAAAAAAGTTTTATATACGTATGTTCTTTTAACTAGTTCCTAAAAGATCTAAATTTGTAAAAAGATTGAACGGTTATTATTTAAGATGTATACACTGTTATGAACCGGAAGATGGGGTGAGTCCTAGGCATAGTATTTTTGGGGGGTTACAGAAAATGTGACGTAACGACTGACACAGGGGCTGTCAAAAGAAGTTCAATTTTACGTGAAGCATGAATGACCCCTCGTTAGAAGGATGCTTGAGTCATTCTTTATCATTTTATTGGCTTGTATTGTTTTCAAAAGCTGCAAAATTGTCCAAAAAGAGCATTTCATTCCAAAAAATTTTCAAATTTCTCAAATTGCCATATGAACTTTGAACATTTTATTATGAAACGAGTCATCTTACTAATTTTTCCAGCCACAACTAATTCAGTTCCTTTAAAGTACGTTGGAAAGAACGTGTTTGTAGTTTGAAAAGTATCAGCACCATATTTGAATTCAATATTATTTAATAACGGTGTTGATATCTGATGGTAGAATCGTTGTAATTGTTTCGATACATAATCAACAGCAATATATTGAGCAGTACCGCGATTCAGTGCTGCCAATTTTTTTAAAAATTGAAAATCGGCATCTTTACCTAAACTCAAACAGAAGATCGATGCATTTGTATTATATGCAGTAACCTTAAACAATTTTTATTTATTTAGTTTTTGAAAATTTCGATAATTTCCAAAATTCATACCAATTCTATGATTCGATCATGTGATGTTATTCCAACAGTAGGATCGGCATCTGTTATCATTAAAATCACTGGCTTATATTGATTGGGTGATAATTTTTGTGTTCTTTTCATAATTAATAAAGCCATCAGTAGAGCACCGATAAGATTGGTTCCACCTCCTGTTTCAAGAGCTTTTACATCTTTTGTTGCTATTGCTATATTTTTTTTGGTTGCTGCCACAGCAGCCGGAATACTTATATTCTGAAATTATATACATGTATGTGTTTCACTCTGGACTATAAGTTCTTATGGCAACTGATATTATTTGAAGGATTTAAGGAAGACTTTCTGGAGATTATTTTAGCAAAAGTTCAGCCTCGTAGCTCGTTTGAAATTTGGTCAAAAACGCGCATTTCTAACCAAGTGGCGACTTTCAAAAACGAGTCAAATAACTCAAAGATGCTTCAGCAAATTTTTTTTGTTCCATTTTATTATGGAGTGGGTAGAAATATTTCATTTTTGAAAATCACGAACTGTTTTCAACTGGTTTCACGACAGACTGAGGTTCAAATTTTTCTAAAATGATCTCCAGTAACCCCTCTTTAAATCCTTAAATTTTTCGAATTACTAGCCAAATGGCAGTTGTAATAAAAATCTATTGTCCGACATAAAATACTAGTGTAATTGAAATGGTTGACAATATTCAAAATCACTATATTTTGATGAGTTCAAAAGAAAAAAGATGACCAAAATGTTAATAATCGAAAATATGGGAGTTAAGAGACAAAAAATTCGCGAAATTTGTGTTAATATCGGCCCTCGATGTATCATAAAAATTTGTTCAGTTTTTGGGACTCAATACGTGGTTTAAATAGTGTCAACCAATTCGATAACACCCTGTATAGTGAAAAAATACTTGGAAATGCTCTTCGAAATGCTCGTAATCATGAAATTTCTTCGGGTTAATAAAGTTGATAAAACCTTCCTCATTTGCAATATCATCAACTTTAACAGTACCACCAAATTGAATCAGACTCAACAAATCATTCTGACGTAATTCTGGTAAGATTTGTTCCATTGCGTTGATTAACTGTGATACACGTTTGCCTCTCATACTGCCACTTCTATCCAAGACGAAAATTACGTGCTTTGGTAATGGTGGTACATAATCCGGTGTGAAGAAATGGGCGAAATGACAACCGTCTGTCAAAAACTAAAAAAATGCAGTCTTTATAGTGATAAAATAATATTCAAAATAACAATTGTTTGTTATCCACAAAGAACACTAATCTATTGTTACAAGAACTTGATTGATTTGACTTCTCAACAACGGGATTATTATTTTTTTAATTACATTATCAAAGTTAAAGAAACACCAAATTATTTAAGAAAAGATAACACTAACACTACAAGAATTTATTTAATTAGAAATACTGAAGTTTTTGTAATAAATGATTGTTTCTATTCTATAAATACCTCAGCTTTCGAGAGTTGCTTCCTTATAAAATCTTTAAATTTTTGATTAAGAGTGATTGTCATTGAATTTAAGTAGTGAAAGTGCTTGGATTTAAGACGAAGCCTTACTTGAAATTTTGGATGTACATTTTTAAAAAACTAAGCAAAGTTTCTCATAAAAATATTAACATTTTGGATTGACAGCGCTAAATTTTCAGAAATTAAGCAAAGTTTCTCATAAACGTCTTGAAATTTAAAATTCAGTAATAAGACGAAATTTCTTATAAAGTCAGTCTTAAAATTTTGAATTCACAGTGCTTTATTTTCAAAAATAATGCACAAATTTTGATAAAATCTTGAAATTTCGATATCAACAAGATAAATTGCCAAATACAAAATTGCCAAGTGTAACCTAGGCATCTTAAACTTTTGTATTCAATTCGCTAAATTTTGAACTGAATTTGGGAACTTTTTCGAAAATTTTAAATTAGAAGTTTTATTATTTAATTTGATGCTAGTAAGAATGTAAATTCTTCTTCCTGAATTTTTCACGTTGTTTCACGCTTTTCAGAACTTTGCCTTACAGAAATAAAAATGTTGTACTTTCAGTTTTTAATAACATTTTTACTCGGTGGTATTTCAGAAAATTCAACTTTATGAAATCAAAATTACTAAATTTTTAGAAAAAACTTCGCCTTGCTGCTGCGATTTCTGTAAGAGTCTTTGCTGCAAGCAACCGTACAACTTCCGACTATTTATTTCCAATAATGTTTCTACATAATAAAGCTATAGCGTATCAAACTCAAGATTTTTCATAAACTAAATCACGAGTCAGGCACAAATATTGCTTCAAATTTCTATAAAACACTTACAGTCCCTCCTGTTGATTCTATTTGAACGTCATAATGAACGCTAAACCAAAGATCCAACCCATTTTTAGCTTTCTTTTGTAAAGTTTTCATCAATTTTTTTTGTTGCATTTCATTCAATTCAAGTTGAATGATTGCTGAATGCGAATTAATTCGTCGTACAGTCGTCTGTCTATCTAAATTTCGACTTATTTGTTTGTCTTTAGTCACGCTTGTGCTTATTTTCCTCCTGATGAATGATGTTACTATCGGCTGCTCCTCATCAATGTAAATTTCAGCCTCCAAATAGCCAGTCAATCTACCAGGATGAAGATGCAGATTCAATTCATAACTATGTTTATGTCGTTGTAAGAATTCTTCATAAATTAAATGAAAATTGGCTGTACTATTTGGTTGTAATTCGATCGAAATATGAAAATTTCGCGACTCCTCTTGATACTGACTCCTACCAGGCGGATCTGTACGTTTCAATACCATCGATTTGTATATTTTACCATCGAGTTCGAGCAAAAAATTCGAAATAAGAGCACTTTCGGGGATTGACATGGAAAAATCAGCATTCACAGTCTCATCTCTACGATTTGTTATGCGATTATAGACATATGTTGTAGCGTAATGTAATCTAATATAGGTTTTTATTGATAAGAAATCCATATTTCCTACTTTATCTTCAACTGGCGTGAAATAATCCAAACACTTACCCTGTAATTTATATTTTTTTAATTGATCATTATAATTTTTAGTGCAGAACAAAATTTACCTGGCATTTGAAAAAATCGTTCATTTTCTGCAATCGAAAGAAGAGTATCACTAATCATCAAATTTGGGAAACACTATACAGGATGTCTTATAAGTAAAGCATTTTCAAAAAGTAGTAAAGTTGGTGGGAGTACAAAGTAGAAAGCGTTGAAAGTAAGGAAGTTTCTGATTGGCTACTTTGCTAAATTAATAACTAATTACTTGTGCATCAGGTGAACAAATAGTATAAGACTTTCCATCTTAGAATTTTATCCTCTATCTACTTCGATACTTATGAGACATCCTGTATCTTCGTACAAGATGCATCGAATAAATTTCATGCTCATTAACTGATTTGATCAATTTTTTGTACAAAAAACTCACTAATCATCAAATTTTGCAAACATACGAGATTCGGCGATAAAGACTGATGATCAGTGAATCAAGTGATCGATTTCTTGTCATTGATCATCAATTTTCATTAAAGATGGTCTGTAAATTGTTTTGATAGATTTCTCTACTCACCTGATTACCATTGGGATCGAAATTATCCGAACAATCGCAATTCTAAAATTTGACGGTCAATTCAAAATTAAAAAATCTCGATTCAATTTTGTTTCATTGCTACAAATTTGAATAAAAAACTTACCGATTTTGTATATTGAGTGAAAAGATTATCAAAAACAGTCTTGCAACATGTTACCGCAACAAATAAATTAAAAATTAATAAGCTCGAACTAATCACTTTAAAACAAATCATTTTATTATCATCAATATTATCAATAAAGTGTTGGAAATAAAACAGTTCTGATCAGCAGTCAATTCGAATTTATATAAACTGTAAACTTTTCAACAGAAATAATTTACAACTATTATAAAACTGAAAAAATAAAGATGTGTTGTTGCAAATCAACATAAATCATGAATGGCCAACAATACTTATTTAATATTATAAAACTATTGCGTATATTTACTCATTTATTAAATCTAACAAAAAAAAAATAATAATTAATTGTTTGTTATTTCAATATACAGAATGTAATAAAATGCTTGACAATACTTAGACTCTACCCCTAAAAGTAGAGAGAAAATTAGAGGTGAAAGGTAGAAGAGAAGGTCAAGAATATCAAAAGAAACAAAAGATGGAATGAATGAAGGAAGGGTTGAGAGGTGGAGAAAAAGGAACAAAAAGAAAGAATGGATGGAGAATAGCAAGGAAAAATAGAACAAGGAAGACTGGAAGACTGAAAGAAGAAAGGTCATGTGTCTTGCTCGAGAGGCTGTGAAGATCCGTAAGGCCTCACAGTGAAGTTTCATTGTCTTCTTTATAAGCCCTACATGTCGAATCGTTTACAACCTCAATTTTATTGAGGTACTTCCTCAGAGCACAGTGATCAGTAAACAGTCCCGCGATCTGCCTTAATTGTCTCTTAGTCAATTCTAAGAGCTCCTTAGTTCTTCTTCGGCTTGAAAATCCCAAAAATGACTTTGATAGGACCATCTCTGGTAGTTTCTAGAGCATGTAGAGTTTTGTTATTCAGTATGCCATCTAATTTTTTTCAACCCCCTGATGAGCTAAGCACTCCTTCACTGTCTGTCTTGATGTGGATGTTTCCATCTCTATAGTTCCACCATAGCAGGTCATTATGACTATTAATTCTGCTTAAAATATCGAGCACTCGTTCCTTAGCACAAGAGAGATATCCTATTCATGTCTCTTGATCGCCCCGTCTCTATTCCTTTATTCATGGTTGTTTTAGAGCCATCTGTAGCCCAAACGCTTCCTCCTTGATCCTTGTTTTCTACTCTGTCCATTGATCCTTCTCCCTCCAGTATATTTCTACTTTGGAGTTTCTGTTGAATCGATAGAATTCTATCTGATACTACTCCCAAAAAAGCGGAATATTGTCTCTTTTCCAATGGATTCCGGTATGAGATCCTTTAAATATAGGTTCTCTTTCTAATTTATTTATGTTCAAGCGCTAAAATGTAATACTCATGCAGGTCATTCTTTGTATCCTGCATTGCGTTCGCTTATTCGTACTGGTGATAGCTCTATGCCGGCATATCAGTGCCAAATATGTTATCACTGAGATCGCAACTTTGCAAATTTTGTCCATTCAACTTAAATCCTTATAGGTTGAGGTTTCTTTTTCGGGTGAACGGTAGTATGGAGGCCTTATTTGGATTTACCATACATTATTGTATAAAAGAAGGGGAAAGAAAATTAAGACGGGTGTACTTTAGAATCGTAGCTTTAGCTTTCCTCTGTCTATCTATCGAAATTTCATGACATTGTATTGATTGTAAATAAACAAGACATAACCAATTATGAAATAAAAATATGGTTCATCTTGCTTATAAATTTTAAATGAATAGAATTTATGTAGGTTTAAGAATAATAAAATTTGCAAATTATTATTTTATTTTAATTTATTTCTCAGTTTCAAATATGTTCAATAGATTTTCAATAGAGATTATAATAATAAATGACGTTAAAAAACAATAGGTGATTGTAGGTTTTAAAATTTTCAAGAAATTTACAACAACAACAAATCAATATTTAATACAATAATACCAATTTTAAATTACAAATTTATAATTTTATTGAATTCGTTCTGGATAATTATTATTATTATCACACTTCGTGTACCCACGATCGAACAATACAAACTGAATTTATTGATGTTAACTATCAAATCAAGATCTGCCATATTTGCTAAAATGTCATAAGAAGCAACTTTTGACATAATGTAAATTTCCACTACTGTGGCGCTGTTTACCAATACAAATTAAAGTCACTACATATACAGAGTGAGCCAAGTGGTTGGCCTATTAGACGTTTAAAGAGTTCTAATTGATGGAAGTTTCTGAAATTTGGTATGCACCCGTTTTTCCATCTGAACTACATTTGGAAAATATTTTCACTGTTCTATCAACCCCCAGTGTATGGGGTAGTGCACCCTACTTTCTTATTTTAAATGGAACTGTATATTTTTTATTCCATATTTAGATTCTATGGTAAAAATGAAATGGACTTTGATAACATGACCGATGGTCTAGCGTTAATAGTTTTTCAGGAATTTTGACTTTTTCTGGAAATTTTGATTTTGCAGTGTTTGATTAAAAAATTCATATGTTTGAAGATATCGTTGATAGATAATCCAAATTTGGAACTCAAATAATTTAAACTATGTACTTTACGCCAGATTTTTCAGAAATGAATTATCTTTCAGCATTTAGCTGAAATCAATTTTTCTTTCAGCCAATTTTCAAAACGCAATATCTTTCTTATTTTAAATAGAACGGTATATTTTTCTTTACACAGTTGGATAGAGAAAACAATTCTGCATTGAACTGTATTAGCATTTCCTATACCTATCGCTGATAGTTTTTCAGCTATTTAATATTTTCAATTTTCAATAGTTTTCTCCCCAGTCTGAAATTGACTAGTGTCTAGTTGTCTGTGACTTATTAATTCGCCTATAAAGAAATGCATAGGAGGCTTAGCAAAATGACTTTAACTGTCACCTTTGAGGTTAACAATGATTATTTTGTATGTTTTTTCAGTGATTTCAGCCAATTTTACATGAAAAGAAAATCCAATTAATTTTAATTTAATTATTTGTCAACTTCTTCTATGATTTTTCAATTAAAAAATATAAAAATAATTAATTATTTAGATGTGAATTGTGACAGAAGGTTGTTTCGCCAAGCCTACTATGTTTTAGTATTTCGTTTCAGAGGGTAAATTATTCGAAATCGAAAATCTTGAATAACTGAAAAATTATCAAGAATAGGTATAGGGAATGCTTATATGATTCGATGCAGAATTTTTTTCTCTATCCAACCGTGTAAAGAAAAATATATCGTTCCATTTAAAATAAGAAAGATATTGCGTTTTAAAAATTGGCTGAAAGAAAAATTCATTTCGGCTAAACGCTGAAAGATAATTCATTTCTGTAAAATCTGGCGTAAAGTATATAGTTTAAACTATTTCAGTTCCAAATTCGGATTATCTATCAACAATATCTTCAAACATATGAATTTTTCAATCAAACACTACAAAATCAAAATTTTCAGAAAAGTCGAAATTCCTGAAAAACTATTAACGCTAGACCATAAGTCATATTATCAAAGTCCATTTCATTTTCATCATAGAATCTAAATATGGAATAAAAAATATACAGTTCCATTTAAAATAAGAAAGTAGGGTGCACTACCCCATACACCGGGGGTTGATAGAACAACGAAAATATTTTCCAGGTGTAGTTCAGGTGGAAAAACGGGTGCATACCAAATTTCAGAAACTTCCATCAATTAGAACTCTTTAAACGTCTAATAGGCCAACCACTTGGCTCACTCTGTATAAAGTACCGCAATTCAATGGTCAAATGTGTTAGAGAGAGAAGTACATTTTCTAGACACAACATGGCTGCCTGGCAGGAGATGACCTTCATTTACCAGAAAACAATAGATGACAACCAATAAATGACACTGGTCATCAAAATTTTTAGCGCGCCAAATTTAAAAATTTGAATTTTAAGTATTTAATCTTGCCTACCCTTACCAATATAACTGGCAGGAGCCTGCCTTGTTTCATTCTGTTTGAAATTGGCGTCAAATTTCAGACACAAAATGGATGCCAATTGCGGTACTTTATATATATAGTGACTTTAATGCAAATCTTCAATTATTTGCATGATTGGCAGTAGATTTTCCCCCAACAAGGAGACCTGCAAAAGATTCCTGAAAGAAAATACTAAAACATAGTAGGCTTAGTGAAACAAAATTCTGCCACAATTAACATCTAAATAGATAATTATTTTTAGATTTTTTTCAAAAGAAAATAATAGAAAAAAATTGACAAATAATTAAATTAAAATTATTTGGATTTTCTTTTCATTTAAAAAGTGGCTGAAATTGCTGAAAAAAACATATGAAATAATCATTGTTAACCTCAAATGTGACAGTTAATGTCATTTTGCTAGGCCTTCTATGTATTTCTTTTTTACACAAATTATCAAGTCAATGGCAACTTTGTGAATCCGGCCACTTAATTAGCAAGCAATTTGGAAAATATTTTAAGGATTTATCTTTTATTTTAAGGAGATCATTTTAGCAAAATTTAGGTATATATATAACGGTGTTCCACCTCGCAATTGGCCATGTCTTGATTAAGTAGTGTCGTAACTTAATTCCTATTTTACAAAATTTGACATTTGCTAACTTGTTTTTCATTTTAGAAAGCTATGACACTGTGTACCAGAAGCATGGCCAACTATTACATATAATCTATACCAATATTAATAATACTAAAAAGTAACAATAATAAATAATCCTAAAATAAAATGTAAATATTCCATGTGGTTGATTTATAATTTTATGATTTATTTATTAATTTCTTAGAAATTCGCCAATTCTAACGAAAACAATTATGAATAAATAAATGAACAATTGCATTATTGGTTAGTTCATCCTGTATGTGAGACAATGACGACAACAAACAAACAAACAAAAAAAACTTGAATTGTTCAATTGTGACTTGATCTTGTTAATTGAAAAGTGGGGGTGTTATATAAAACCAGTAGTCGGCCGATGTAATCGAAACAAATCTTGTAGAAAATCAAACAATGAAGTTAACAATTTTCTGTCTATTAATCATTGGTAAGTCTTATTATTATCATTATTATTACTTGCAAAATTTGTATTTATTCTTTTGTTCATTTTGTTTTGTTTAATTCGAAATTTTAGTCGGTATTCTGGCTGTTTTCACTACAGCTATACCGGCTAAAGGATCAACAAAGGCGGCATTGAAAAAGAAGCCATGTTTAAAAGAGTGTCCTGATGATTATACACCTGTATGTGCTGGTGATGGTACTGGTAAAGATAATAAATCATTTGGTAATGAATGTGTCTTATCAAATTACAACTGTGAGAATGGAAAAGGTAAGTTTTTATGTTTTCTCTAAATTGAAACCTACATTTATGTTTCTAATACGTTTCGCCTATACTGTATAAATCCTATAATTACTATTATAATATTATATAAACGACACTAACAAAAAATATTTTAATTAAAAATTGCATTTATGTTTATAATACGCATTGCCAATACAACAGTTTTTTGATACAAAGTGTATATCAATGCTAATCCATCTCACACTGTGCTTTTTACAGAAAGTCGTAACTTGCATCACACTTTATCAGATTTGACATGTAATTTTTTAAAGTGTGTATTCTGTTGCCAATACTTCTGATTTTTTTGTAATAACAAACTAAATTTATGATTCTAATACATATTGCTCATACTGTAGAAAATGCTATAATTCTATTTCACGTCTATAATAGCATTGTTAAGAGCAACAAAAAACGCTGCTTTAATACTAATTTATTTTAAATTAAAAACTATATTTATGTCTCTAATTCGAATTGCCAATACTGTATAAAACCATATAATTGTATCTATTATAGTATTCTCAAGATAACAATACCAGTTATATCACTTTTTAGTGTTCTTTAATAGCTATAAAGTGTGGTTATTTCGTAGTTGACCATGATTTTATTATATATGTAAAGCGTCGCTTACTTGAAATCATTTCAATTAAAAAAAAAAAACAAGTAACATAACTAACTATACAGGGTGTGCAATGCTATTTCAACTGGCAATGCTTGCATTTCGTTGTGTCGTAGATTGGTTCATAATCTACTAAATTTGACATTTTTTAATCCATTTGTAAATGCCCGAATAAAGCTAGAACATTGAGTAATCAAAGACACAGCCACTGCGAATGGAGAACCGTATTTGTATAGCCAATTGCGAGTTGTAATAGTATTGGGCATTTGTTTTTCAAATAAAAAATAAAACAAATTTTCGTTATTTATCTACATGGTTCCTAAATATCAATAGACACCTAATATTTGGCTATGAGTTGGTTGCATAATACCTTATAGTATCAACTAAATCAAATATGAATCAATCAACGACATTATGTAACTAAAACATAGCCAACTGTGAGATAAAAATTATTGTACAACCTGTATATTTGTGTTAAACAATACTAAACTAAAGCAGATCTTATTCATTTATACTATAATATAACCTTTAATTATTGATTTATTTTACTATAAATAAAAGTAAGCTATGATTTTTTTGTATACATCAATACTTGATCTAACAGTTGGTCGTGTTTTTATTATATGGTGTCGTAACTTGTTTCATACTTTACTACACTTGATATTTGTTCATAAAAAAGCAACTTGATTTGAAGCAGAAGAAAACAAATGAGCAATTTTCAAATGTCACCAGTTACACCATAAGATTCCCTAAAATTTAAAAATTCAATTTTTCATGAAAGTGGCACTTTTATAACTTATTTCTTATACAGAGTGTACATGTAATAGCATTTCAACTCTTAGTTGGTCATGATTTTCTTTTTTTTTTAATCGAAATGATAAATTTATAATTGATCAGAAACATGGCCAACTATGAATTGAAATAACATTGTACACTCTGTATAACAAATTGGAAATTACCAGCAGAGCATAAATTTTAACTTATTGTGGTTTTAGTGTTTTATAAAAATCTTCAATTCTGTAACTTAAAAAAATAAAAAACAGACTATACAACAATATTTCCCTATTCATCTACTTGTTTTTTAATTAAAACAATATGTGAACAAAGCCTAATTTGGTATAATATGAACCAATGAATGACCATATACAAAAGCATAGCCAACTATGAATTGAAATAAAATTGTACACTCCGTATAACGAATTTAAAATAACCATCAGAGCATAAATTGTTATTGCTGTTGTGTTAACAATAATTTCCTGCAATTATTCTATAAATTAAACAAGAAATAATGCAAATTAAGGTATTTGCCAAGGATTTATTTAAATAACCTTCAATTTAATTTGGTGTAAATTCAGTATTTTTTCTTTCTCTTGGTTTTATTTGTTATATTTTTTTTTAGATGAATTCTAGTTATTATTATTTTGTTGTTGCAGATTTGAAAATTGTGAGTAAAGGAGAATGTCCAGGCGGTGGTGGTGTCCGTCTCTCTTAAATACTATCAAAAATTATTATCAAATAGTAATAATAATAGTATTAATGCCACATTATGCATCTATATAAGAAGTCATCAAACTCAAAAATTAAAGTAGAATCTAAAAGCAAAAAATTGGTTATTTTAATATTGTATCCTCTTTGCTTCTCAAAATATTTACAATAATAAAAATGAACTATATACAGGGTGTTTCACGCAGTAGTCTATGACTTTGTGAACGTAGGTCAACCGAGCAATCTGCATTACCGACAATCTGTTGTCGGTAATGCAGACTACATACATACATAGAAATACCGTGCAACACCCTGTATATTAAAATGTTAATGATAAATATAATAAAGTTTCAATTTGTTACTAATTATTGAATAAACTTCTGATTGATTGCACTGTAGAAAAAATACAGACTGTACAACAGTATTTCACTTCATTTAAATCATGTCGTAGCTTTGTTCATATTCTACATTTTAACACTTTGTTGGTGTAAATTTCCATGCGCGGCTAAATCAAGCTACGACAACTTTACCCTACAATTTTAGCGTTAAAATAATCACAAATAAGAGACTGTTGGAGAGTTCTCCGTTTGATTTTCCCAATTAAACTCTTGCAATTTAATCTGTAAAACTTGGAAAAATTTAATCACATTTTTGTTAGCCACTTGCACAATTTTTTAACCGACCAGAAAAGCCGAAAATTCAACGATTTACTTCGCAATAACTAATTGAACTTCAACAATATTGATATCGCTATAAAGTCGATATTTATCTAAAGTAAAATTGAAATTTTCTCAAATCTATTGTGTAAATTATCCGATTTCTACAGACAATGATGGTCTCTAATTTGATTTTGTCGTCTATAAATCAATCGTTAATTAAAAGACATTCGTCCAATCGAATATTAATAATCCTATTTGATGTATTTTTTGTATATTCAAGTCCTGGGCGTGAACACTGAAAATTTCAAACGTTACAAGGTTGAAAATTGTCCTTTAATTATTCCTTGATAAATATTTAATTTCGACTATATAACTATTGGACAATTCGTGTAAATCTTCAGATATCAAAGATGGGTGACTATAGAGAAGTGATTGCTGTAAGTTTATTAACGTTTGAAATTCTGGGCATCAGTCCTATTGATAAATTAAACAAATTCAAAATTGCTATTCTTGTGATTATTTTCGGTATAATTGAATATTTAATATTTCTAAATCTTGCATTAAACGAATTTAATCTGAGTCTGTTTATCGATCTAATGGAGAGTATTACAGCTTGTACAACGGTAAAAATATTATTTTATAGTTTTCAGTAAATTAAAATAAAAATTCTAGGGTATTTTCAAGCCGTTGGTTTTGATTTTCAATAGAGAAGAAGCTAAATTTTTGATAGAAAATTTAGAAAACTTCTGGCCTTATAAACAGGAAACTATTCAAACTTATAAAAAAGAAATCGAATTTTATAAAATGATTGTTAAAACCTTCTTCAAATTAGCTTTCTTAAGTTCAACTGCATTTATTCTACGTCCATTAATTATCGGTGATTCAGCACCATTAGTTTGTTATATTCCACAATTCGTACCTTATATTTTATTTTATTCATTTAACACTTTCGTTATAATTATAAGTACAATAGCTCAATGTTCATTTAATGCTTTTACGTTTTTGATGACAAAAATGTTAACATTACAATTCAAAATGCTTAACGATAAATTAAATGTAATGGACTACGATTCGGATTGTTATAAGAAAATTAAAATCTACGTTCAACATCAAAATTTCTTATTTGAATATTTAAGAAAGTTCAACAATTTTAATCAAACTAACCTCCTAGTCGACTTATCTATTCTAATGGGTTGTACACTTTCGGAATGTCTACGGCTTTTGAAAGAGTTAATAATATTTTTTAAATATTTGATTCGTAACTCTTAAATCTTCTTGTTTTTAGACCGATTAGTATTCTTACTGTTAAAGCAATTGTCGCACTAGCAATCATTCTTTTTATAATTGTAATGTTGCATTGTTGGCCATCAGCACAACTGACATACGAGGTAAATATTTCCCAATTTTATTGATAACAAACAAGTAACCATTAATATTTAGGCATCTAGAACAATTGGTATTATATACGATACGAAATGGTACGATTGTACAGATTTATCGATCAGAAAACAATTAATAATAATATTCTCTTCTTGAAAATTAAAGAAAATTGAGTTTGATTTTCTGAAAATTTGAGTTGGGGATTTTACTACTAAGCCTTACCGAACTGCGACCATTCTGATCTATTGTTCTACCTATTGCTGTCTCCCAGAGACATAATTAAGTACTCCGTACCTCAGCAGGCGACAGAGTTGTGCCACCGAGATGAGTGAGCCAAATCTACGCATTCACATCGTATGTGTTCGAAGGTTTCATTCTCCAGTTCACATAACTTACACCTTTCACTGTCAACTAAGCCCAGTTTTTTGAGATGATATCTGACATTAAAATTGAGAAAAAACTGCTGTATTCTTCTATTCTTTGACAATGACAAAAATGTCAAAAACTGGTGAAAAAATGCAATTTTGATGCTACATCAATAGAAATATGAATCAGAAAATATTAAATCAAGTTTCATAAAACCGTCTATAATTTAGACGCTATAGGAAAGGATATATTTAACGTTTAAAAAACCATGTATTAAGAAAAATAAATCATTTTGCATGCTTTGATAATTTATTTTATTGCCACAATCCTACTGTGTACATACATATCTTCATTTGTTTTAAAATAAATTTATTTACCATGTATCGAAATCATCATATCCTAGACTGTCGTAGAGTGCCTTCCATTCAGGGAAACTCTCATTTCTAGGGTTTGTTTTTAGGACTAAATCCTCACCGATATCTAAATAGACCAGAGTACCATTTTGGCCAGAATTAGCTTTAGGCCATGTTACATTCTGCAATAAATCTATTGGTTCTGGTGTTGGATTTCTGTAAAAATATATACACTCCTTGATTTAGTATTCTATTAGTCTGAATGTAGAAAGAAAGGCCTTACAATGTTTTCCCAAAGTTTGTCCACATTTTGATCATTCGATTATGTGTTAAAATATCACTTTCTGGAAAGATTGTTAAATTTCTGTTATCCAATGGACTGGTCATATACCATAAATAATTCAAATCTTCACCATGTGCTACGCCTGGAAATTGGAATGTCAGTTCAATTATCTTCGATCAAATTGATAATTATCTACCTTCAATATCTGAATCGACTCCACCTAATTCACCATCATAACTAAAACGATAGAAATACAGATCGGTCTGTGGTGCCATAAGTTCAGCTGCACGTATTACGGGTCTAATGAAGACATCATCACTCAAAAACTAAACAAGATTTATGATTTTTTCCATTTTAAGTAAAAAGATTAGTAAAATTCGCTTACTTTAACTCCAGCTGTAAAGTCGTCAGTAAATGTTGAATTTGTGTAGATGTTTCTTATAATTGCACCAAAATTTGTACGATTTTCTAAGTCTGGAATTATCATATCAGGTGGCGGTATTGTATCTAAACTTGCATCCAAATTACGGAAAGCTCTCCGGAGTATATCAGGTTCTGCAAAAATTTAATGAGTAAGTACTTAATTCAAAATAGTCGAAGACTTTCAAGTGATTATGATATTAATAATTTGTTAATTAAGATTTATGAAAATGTCAAAAATTAGACCTGAATAGCTCTAACCAATTTCAACTTGAATCTTTCTCACGATCAGGCTAAGGGTTACCAGATTTTTCAGAGGTACACTGTGTAACAGGTGCATCAATTGTTTCAAAATTTCATAAAAAGAAACTTTGGAGCAAACACCAGTTATCGCAACAGTGACGCTTATACTAATAGGAAAAAGTGACAGATATCTCGAAATTTTCAAAAATAGAAGACAACTATTATGAAATACTATTTAGTCATTCTAAGAGGATAAATTACCTTGTATGGCAAAAAAAACATACTCCTCGGATGTAAATCCCATAAGCGTTGGCACTTTTGTGAAATTACCATCGCGAAAATCTTCATACATCTTTGTTGTAATAAAAGCATCTTCATGTTCAACTTCAATTACTGGACCTAATATCGACCAAATATCACCCAATTCCTATAAAGTTTGTCTAAATTATAAGAGCGAAAGACGCACAATTGAACAAACCGTTGCAGCAAGTTCAACACCAGCTTCTTTGAGGTCTTCAGCCGGTGCATTCAATAGAAATTCACGTAATGCAGTTGAATCGTTACTATTAATGAAACTATCATTTAAATAACTACCAATAGTGAAGGCTACTTGTCGGGCAATTCGTGTATTGCCCCAAACACAAATCGATACGCCACTTTCACAAATGGCCCCCTTAATTATACCCTCAAGTTTAGGATTTAATAGTTGGAAAGATACAGAAGTCGAACCGGCACTTTGACCGAAAATTGTGATTCGTTCACGATCACCACCGAAATATTCGATATTATCATAGACCCACTGGATGGCCAATGATTGGTCTTTTAAACCATAATTACCGGGAATTACATCGTCTTGAGTTGATAGGAAACCTACAATTTTCAATTCCATTACTTCTAATTCTAGAGTTTGTACTTAGTTTTTGATAACTTACCGAAAATTCCGGTTCTGTAATTCATAGTGACAATAATTACATCTTCATCGATAAGATATTGAGGCCCATAATTAGCTTCTATAGCTGAACCCCCAATATATTTACCACCAAAAATGAATACCATTACCGGTAATGGTTCAGTATTATTACGATCGGGTAGCTAATAATTAAAAAATAATTTGAAAATTGATTAAAATTTTAAATAAAAACTCTAATTACTTGGGTCGTATACACGTTAAGATAAAGACAATCTTCAGATTGCTTCCCAGTGTATCCTAATTGATCATAGCAGCTAACATCCAATTCTCTGGCATCTAGAATACCATCCCAGCTTGGTGCCGGTTGTGGTGGCTGAATGAAATTCAATTAAATTCATTTTTCATCAAATTGCTTTTAAATAATTACCTGAAATCTGAGCGAACCGACCGGTGGAACAGCGAATGGAATCTTTTGGAAGGAATAATAGAGTCGATTCGATGCAGATCTTGCCTCACGCCCTAAAAGTAATCCATTTGGGATCCGTAGAGTTACATTATCTGCAAACTAATTTTCGGAATTATTAACGATTATTAATTACAACTTAAAATATGCTTACTGCAGAATTTATTGAAAATATAGAAATCAATAAGAAGATTAATCTCGAAAGCGTCATTTTCAACACTATTCTATATGTGACTTGATTGACTGTTTTTATAGTGCTTCGATAATGGAACAAATATAGACTTATCATATTTCGAGTAGTAAAAATGCTTATGAAAGAAGCATAACTGTGTAAAAATATCAAGCGTCTAAAGAATTTTAAAAATTTGGGCAAAATGGATCATTTTGATTAGAAATCATGAATTGGAATTATTTTATCAATCCTTTATCTAAATCCAGCAATATCTAGTCTTACTGACAAATTGCCACTTAAGATTATATCTTTATAATTCAAAAGTTGCAATGCAATAAATCCTATTTTTGATCATGCGAAAATCTTTAACAGAAGTGAGAAAACACCATTTCCATAAAAGAAGGGCTTTGTATTGCTAAACAATAAAGCAAAAAGCAAAATTAGAGAACTGAAATATGTAGATACCTACAAGGAAAACAATGGGAAAGTTAAAAAACAAAGCAAAAATTAAGCATAAAAATCCAATAAAGGTTATTATCGGCCCAAATGGGGTAAGCAAAAGCCCAATTCATATTTTTAAAGTAAAATTAACTCTTTAAAAAACGATGCCAAAAATCTTGATCCAGATACCTTTTATACACTAGGCTTCTAGGGAAGAAAAAGGGTCAGAAGAGAGGAATATAAAGGTAAAGACGAAAGAAGACATGTGAAAAGGAGGGAAAACAAAAGTAAGAAAGAATATAGACAGGTAGAAAAAAGGAAAACCAAAATATGTATAAAGGAAAAGACAGGAGGAAAAAACTTGTACAAAAAAAAGGAATTTATTGTTAGAGAAGCAGTCTACTTAGAAAAACAGATAGAAAAAGCAAAAAATCAAATAAGAGAATAAAAAGAAAGAAACAAATGTGAAGTCACAGAAGGGGAGAAAAAGATTAAATAGAAATATAAAACGTAGAGAAGTCGATAGGAAGGAAATAAAGACAAATAAGAAAAACGAGAGAAATGGTAGAAATAAACAAAGTAAGGCCGACAGGAGAGCAAAAGAATAAAAGATAGTATGTAAAAAAAACACAATATGAGAGAAAGAAATAAAGAAAGAAAGAAAGAAAGAAAGAAAGAAAGAAAAAAAGAAAGAAAGAAAGAAAAAAAGAAAGAAAGAAAGAAAGAAAGAAAGGGAGAAAAAACTAATTACTTAAAGACTTTCCCTTTTAGAATTTGATCTATCTTGCCTCAAAAATTTGTGCGATCTTGAGACAGTCTGTATACAATTTTAGTTCAGTCTTGTTGTCATAGATGGCGCTAAAACTAAGTTTTGAAATTTTAAGTTGGTAATGGTTCAGTTGACATAATGGCCTGAATTTGTTTATTGTTTAATTTTTAAGCAATTTTTCAGCTGAAAATGAATGAAAACTTGCTGTTTATATGGTAAATATTGATTTAATTGGATTTGTTAGGTTTTTGACGTATTTGTTTCTCAATTTTTAGGTTATTCCGTGGAGTACTGTTGGTATTGGAAAGTGCAAAAATTCACCTTGTTTACGACAAGAAAACGTATTCACGTGTCAATTAGTTGAAAATTAAGGAAAATCTCCTTAAAATGGTGCTTGATTGATTTCGTTATGTTGAAAACTGTAGAAATGCTAGACAATTTTGATGGGTGATATCGATGGTTGACAATTTCGTGAAATAACAAGTTCTGATGAAGAATTTTGCGATTTCAATGGATTTTAATATAAAATTTAAGAAATTTCCTTTAAATGAGACTAGAATCGTTAGAATAGGTTTAAAATTGTAGAAGTAATTAGTAGATTTGATTTAATTAAGAATTTGTTAGTTCACTCTTGTTTTCAATATAATCGAAATCTCAAATTTCAATTTGCACATATATTCTCAATGACTTTACCGCTTGATTTTTCATTACAGTTCAATGAAAACGGGCTTCTTTTATGGTAAATATCAATTTACTTTATCAGAGAATTAAATTTGTTGAATTTTAAACGATTTTCTTTCGAAATTTCTAGGCTAAGTCGCCGAAACTTTATTGAAGACAAGATCGGAAAAAATCACTGATCATAATCAATTGATATTTTAAGGAATTCCCTATCGAGTGGTACCAAATTCATGTGAATATATTGAAAATTATGGAGATTATTGACAATTTTGTTTAGAGATAACGGGCTCTATTCAATAATTTCTCCATTCCAATGGTTCCAACGTAAAATTTAAGATCTTTTTTTCAATTGGTATGACATTGATATGAATATGATGAAAATTCGCTCTTCTCAAAGTTCTCAGGAGTTTAGATTTTAACCGGCACGTTCGTGGTATATTTAAAACGTATCGTCCCATCATACTATAAGACGAATTTAAATGACCCGTTACATTTCAGCTGAATATGGGTCAAATTATATGATCAATACGTGCAATAAGAGGGTTGGGGAACAACGAATTAACGCGCAAGCGTGTCCTCAGTAAGGAATTCTATCCCCTTTATTATTTCACCAATGTATGTTTGGTTGACTAAATTTGATTTTCAATATTATTTTCAACATTAATTGAATAAATTCTTATAATTTCGTCAAGATTTGAATTGTATTCATCGTAAAATAACAACAATAGCACGTGTTAAAAATGGCACAGAATCGTTCCAAAATTTTACTCGGTTTCGATGATGAGATGATTACTGAAAAATACAAGAATCAAATCAATTTCACTACGAATAAAATCGGTGGAAAACCGGTGAGTTTTATAACCTTAATTTTTATAAAAAGTAATTGATAACTATGAAAAAAAAAGTAATTTTTGTGGAGGAGCTGGGATTTGAACCCAGGACTTTCAGCATGCGAAGCAGACACTCTACCACTGAGTTACACCCCCGATATTTAATGTTTCAACCAACAATCATATAAATATCGTAATAATTTGATTTAATTTTTTTTAGGATTTACCATCTAATATTAAATTGGAATTACCAATTTGTCCATTATGTCAATTACCAAGACCTTTAATTGTGCAAATTTATGCACCAATGGACAATTCAAATTACCATCGTACTCTGTATGTGTTTGCTTGTATAAATCCAAATTGTTGGAACCATAATGAAAGTTGGGTATGTTTACGTGTCCAAACACAAGAGAAAATCGTTGAAATTGATAATTTTGATAATAAAACAGCAACAACAACAACAACAAATTCAACAGATTGGTGTGCAGATGCAGATAATTGGTCGGGTGATGATGACGATAATAATGACTGTAATATGAATGAAGAGAATGGTAATTTAATTAATAATTTCGATAAAATATCTGATGAAGATGAAGAAGAGAGTTGTAGTTTTGATGATGAATCGCTACGTTTATTTGGTAATTTAACGGTGGACGAACGCAATGCCAATTGTGGGGCTTTCGGTAAATTTATTCCTCTATTATTTATATCGTTTGCTAAAATTCAATCCTATAAAATCAATTAACCACGTGTTTTTGATACAATCTCTAATGAATTTGTTGTCAATAACCCCAATTTTTTGAGGTTAGAATTTTGTTATCCAACCATTCTTTTTGTTGATTTATTTGTTTTTAAATGTAAATTAATTAATTGAATTAATTTAAATTAAATTAAGTACCTGGAACCACTGAAACTTTAATAAAATAGTTGAAGTGGAGTATTCAAAAAAAAAGTTTATTGTAGATTGACTTTTTGTGGCCGGGGTTCGATCCCGTGTCAGAGAGGCGATGATTTTAATATTTTATTTTCTAGGTGGAGCAGTGGGTCGTCAACACTCACCCTCGGCCACCGCCGAAATTGAAGGGAATGAGGGTGAAGTTATAATTGTTGATACACCAACATATCCCCAACGTGATATTGTCGCTCTATTACAAGAAGTAACACCGTTACCACAAGATTTATGCAGTTTACAATGCAATAATCGTTTAAATTATTTCCAATTCGTTCCATATTTCTTATCAGTATGCGAAGAGAATATTGATAAGAATAATACAATGCCGTCAATTAGCGATCGACATGTTCGTGAATTATTACAAGAATACCAACAAAATAGTATTGATGATATTAATCATGGAATAAGTCCTGATAAGAAGAATCATGGTAATGTTGGTAAAATCGATATGAATGATGAGAATTATGAGAAAACGAATCCGGCGCATGGTGATCGAATGTTTCATAATTTTTTAACACGAATCCAAATGAATCCCGGTCAAATTTTACGTTATCATTGTAGAGATTCAAATATTGAACCATTATTATTATATCCAATTGAGAATTTAACAAAATATTGTTCATATTGTCATAGTGAATTACAATTCGAATTACAAATTCTGCCGACAATTATAACGAAATTGAAATTGTTGAAAACGAAAGATCAAAAGACTGAATCACGTTTAGAATTTGGTAATGTTCTTATATTTACATGTCGCAATAGTTGTTGGTCGAATGAAACAAATTGGCGATATGAGAGTTGCATTTTACAAACGGAAATTTATTGAATTTTTATGCCAATTTGTCCGAAGAAAATCAATCAATTTCTCAATCATGGAATGTACAAATGTCCATTGATATTCTCTAACTTTTTAACAATTCGTTACCATAATTTTACAAGATATTGTTATGACAACGAATCATTAAAATTGTTAGAGAATACGACTGGGATAATTAGAATTTTTTATTTCCCAATTTTAATAAAACAAGCATCTGAGTTAATTTTTGATATCTAATATCAAAAGTATTTGTACATTCCCTGTGTTTTTATTAAAGTATTTAAAACTTTAAATTTTTAATATTTGCAACAATTAATTTCTATTTATTTGTAATATTAGCTAAATTGAAAGATTGGCTTTGTTTTTTTCTAAATAAAACCAACTATTAGCTGCTTTAACAGTAAATTTGTTCAAAATGCTTTCTAATAAAAATTATTTGAATTAAATCTCAATATAATCGTGTATAGTTGGAGATTAATTTTCTAATGGATAACTAAAATAATAATCAATAGATTAAAATAATCTAGCATTTGCTAATAGTATTAGTTTACAATAGATTTTTTTATAAAATGGATTTGAATTCAATTATTTTAACAAATAGATTTTCATTAATCACATACTTTTCAATACTATAATTACGTTATTTATATCCTTGAGATTATTATAATTATTGTTTATTATACATTTTTAACAAAATATAATATGGATAGAATCAAAGAGAATGTCTTCTTCCCACTGGACAAAAACAAATGAAAATTAATAGGGGTGAATTTGTACATTTTTTATCAAAATTTAAATAAATAATGGTGAATTTAGTGAAAACAATTTTGATTTAATCGTAGTTTCTATCCTCTCTGATTTGAAGAATAATTGTATTTAAATCTTAATTTATAAACATTTCTTATAAACAATTGTCTTGACTTTATCTTATTATTAATTCTAATCATTCCTTTAGAAAATTTCTCCGTATTGATCACATTAATAACGAATGACCTATATTAAAATATAACGGGTCATCCAAATTCATAGTAAGTATACGAAATAAACAAAAATAGAAACAATAATAATTATCAACATTTGTATTTATTGCTATATTAGGTATAAATTAAAATAATCAATTGATCTATATCAAATTTTCGTTTTTATTCGATAGTAATTTTAAAATTCCCGCTTCTTTCCAGTTAAAGATGGCTTACAATTCATAAACTCTACACATGTGTCATTCAATACATACCGATATCAACACGGCTGTGGAAAGAGCGTAATATGAGTCATTCATGCGGGTGTAAAAACTAGTGGTCTATTTACAAGTGAATTCTAATTGAAATTCAAATAGATTAGAAATTTGTTAGAAAATTAAGAGAACAATAAAGAATTAGAAAACAAGATGGCATTAAAAGGGCAAGTCGGTTTGAGTAAGTTGCAAATTGATTTTCGTTTGTTATAATCGAAAAACAATTGAATTTTTTGACAGTTCTATCAATAACTAGATCATAAATTTCAATTGGATTAATTGTTGAATTTTAATTATAAATAAAATTAAGTGATTAACAAATTCTATTAAATTATTTACAAATTAATTTGAATTAATCTAATTGTAAGACAAATGTTTGTTTTATTGATTATTTTTGTTTTAATTTTGTTGTTGGTGGGGGGTGAGCGTAAATGACGTCTATATGTCAATATTATTACATCCACATAACGTCCCATCAAAATCGTCCCTTTCTACTGTATCAATTTTTTTTGATTTAATTTTTGTAATTTTCCAGAAATTATGAATGAAGTCGTCAAGATAAAAACGGTAAAAAAGAACGGCCCAAATCAACATTCAATGGAATGGCGTGTTTTAGTCGTTGACCAATTGGCAATGCGTATGGTTTCAGCGTGCTGTAAGATGCATGAAATTTCAGCTGAAGGCATCACTTGTACGATTTCCTCTATCTCTAAATTAAAACTAAAGATTCAAATCTATTTTGTTCCAGTGGTAGAAGATATTCATAAGAAACGTGAACCTCTACCAACAATGGAAGCGGTTTATTTGATTACACCATCGGAAAAATCTGTACACGGTTTGATGGCTGATTTTGAGAGTCCACGACCGATGTATCGAGCCGCTCATGTATTCTTTACTGAAGGTATTTTATTTCATTGTTAAATCGTAATTAATCGCGCGCCAATCCTTGGATCAACCCATTGACCAATGATAATAATGTTGAACTAGAGAAGGTAACAGTTTCAGTTTTGATTTTAACACTATTTTGGTAAATTGTTTTAATAAACAGGGATAGCAGAGAAACTCATTCTTTACTGTTATTGTTATCTAAGCGGGTTGATCCAGTTCTATAGACGCGTTCTACGGTGTAGATTTTGTTAAATTTTAGTTTGTTTAATTTTTCAACAGCATGTCCGAATACTCTATTTAGTGAATTATGCAAACATCCAGTAGCGAAACGTATTAGAACTTTAAAAGAAATTAACGTGGCTTTTATTCCATGCGAACAACAGGTATAAAAATAAAGCAAATCAAAAATAATAAAATTAATAAATACTAACGTCTAAAAATATGGGAATTAACTAATGCTTTCTATGCTGTTTCTAATTGGTAACAAGTGGTGGTTTATTGTCTTTTCTTGGAAACAAGAATCAAATTAATTGTTTGTTTGATGCTTTGTTTGTTTGTTATTTTCTTCATTGATTATTGTGATGATGTTTTAATAATAAAATAATGTTTTGTTCTCAAACAGTCTGCCCGGAAGAACTTTTCAATGAACTGTGCAAATCTTGTGCAGCTAAGAAAATTAAAACGCTTAAAGAAATCAACATTGCCTTCCTACCATATGAGTCACAGGTGTGTGGTGGTGTGTAAATGTGTTTCTAAATATTTCAATCTATTGGTATTCATGTAGCTTTAAATGTTAGCTTACTAATTTAACTAATTTCTACTTAATTTTTCCTTTAATCAATCAAATTATTGTTGAAATTAATTAAAATTGTAGGTATTCTCATTGGATTCCCCGGATACATTCCAATGTATGTATGATCCAACATTTGCTGCTGCACGTAATGCAAATATGGAACGTATGGCTGAACAGATTGCAACATTATGTGCAACATTAGGTGAATATCCACAAGTACGTTATCGTAGCGATTGGGATCGTAATGTTGAATTGGCACAATTAATCCAACAAAAATTGGATGCTTATAAAGCTGATGAACCGACAATGGGTGAAGGTTCAGAGAAAGCCCGATCGCAATTATTAATTTTAGATCGTGGCTTCGATTGCGTCTCACCATTATTACATGAATTAACTTTTCAAGCGATGGCCTATGATCTATTACCGATTGAAAATGATGTTTACAAGTAAATTTCAATAATTTTCATCTTGTTATATAATTTTAATTCGCCTATTTGATTAGATATGAAGCATCAGCTGGTGTTGTAAAAGAAGTATTATTAGATGAAAATGATGAATTATGGGTAGAATTACGTCATCAACATATTGCTGTTGTATCACAACAAGTAACAAAGAATTTAAAGAAATTCACCGATTCCAAACGTATGACGACTGGTGATAAACAATCAATGAAAGATCTATCACAGATGATTAAAAAAATGCCACAATATCAAAAGGAATTATCAAAATATGCAACACATCTACATTTAGCTGAAGATTGTATGAAAGCTTATCAGGGTTATGTTGATAAATTGTGTAAAGTTGAACAAGATTTGGCAATGGGTACGGATGCTGAAGGCGAAAAAATTAAAGATCATATGCGCAATATTGTACCAATTTTATTAGATCCAAAAATAACAAATGAATATGATAAAATGCGTATTATTGCATTATATGCAATGACAAAGAATGGTATCACTGATGAGAATTTATCGAAATTAGCAACACATGCACAAATTAAAGATAAACAAACTATTGCCAATTTACAATTACTTGGTGTTAATGTTATTAGTGATGTAAGTTTATTGTTATTATTATTGAATTTATTTAAAAAATAATAATCCAATAGGGTGGCAATCGAAAGAAAACGTATACAGTTCCACGTAAAGAACGTATAACCGAACAAACTTACCAAATGTCGAGATGGACTCCAGTAATCAAAGATATAATGGAAGATTGTATCGATGATAAATTAGATCATAAACATTTTCCATTTTTAGCCGGCGGGCTCAAACTAGTGCTTATCATGCACCGACAAGGTAATCAAATCTAATCGAAATTTTATTAATTAATAAAATCAAAAAAATTTAAATAGTGCAAGATATGGACATTGGCATAAAGATAAAGGCCAACAGACTGTAAAGAATGTACCACGTTTATTAGTTTTTATTGTTGGTGGTATGTGTTTCTCGGAAATCCGGTGTGCATATGAGGTAACAAATGCCCAAAAGAATTGGGAGGTAATAATTGGCTCGTCGCATATTTTAACACCCGAGGGTTTCTTAAGTGATTTGGCTACATTAAGTGGCTAGAATTGCGTTAAAAAAGTCACATTCAATATACCCGATCATTGATTTTATTAAAATAATCACGAATTTGCTTTTAAATTAATCTGTTTACAGTTGAAAAGTATTCTAATTTTAATTGTATTATTAATTGTATTGATTTACTAAATATTATTATTTTAACGGAAGATGAGATAATTCTCAATTTGTTTTTTTCTCTTTTTTAATTGAATATACAGTGGAATTATTAATTTTAAGAAAGAATGTTCAAATTGAATAATCCGTGTTGTAAATGGTGTATTTATCGATAATCTTACAAGTCTTACACATTTAAAATAATAATACACAATTTTGCTTTGGTGCAACTTGTTAAAATCTTCGTAGATTCTATTTGATGTTGGGATGAATCAGATTTTGTTGAGATGAATTGTTAGAATATTAAAAGAATTCCAGTTGTGTTGTTTAGTTTAGTTTTGAAAGAATGCCACTATTAAATCGAATTATTCATAAATATTTAAAATTGTACGGGGAATAACTTTAACTGTGTATAATTAGAACGGCTTAACGATTCGTTTACAAATTTGCTTCCAAATCTCTATTGAATCAAATGTAAATTAAGATTGTGCTGTAATAATTGTGTTAGTCAAACAGAAAATGAAGCAATATTATTTCACAAATATTTCAAAGAAATTAGTATAGAAATTCGATTATAAACGATATAAATTTAACGGTTTATAGGGTGATTTTTTTTTTAATTAAAAACCGAGTTTTACCAACATAATTGTCCTATAAAACTGTCTTTATATTGTTTATAATTCAATTGAAATTAGTGACATTATTCATTGTATTTTCTGCTTTTTTTCCGTTTCATTAGAATATCAAGTTTTACTTTATTTTAATTATAAAACTATAATAAGATATATGAATCCGATAACATGTCAATTGAAATGTTAAATAAATATAGATAGCAATTCCAAAATAATTTCATCTAAATTTTAATTGCAAAACAAAAGGTTATTTTAAAGGTTACCAACGATAACTAAACACTAAATTTATATAAAACGTTTCCATCAATATTCTAATCTAGTATTTGGTGAAACAACGAACGTATGTCTTAATATGGATCGTGGCCGTGTTATTTTAGCCTATTCCGGCGGTCTTGATACCAGTTGTATTTTAAAATGGCTCTTAGAGCACGATTACGAAGTGATTTGCTATATGGCAAATGTCGGCCAAGTTGAAGATTTCAAAGAAGCCGAAGAAAAAGCCCTGAAAATCGGCGCTAAAATAGTCGTAATCGAAGACTTACGTGACACATTCGTTCAAGATTATGTATGGCCGGCAATTCAAGCCGGCTTAATCTACGAATCTCGTTATTTATTGGGCACATCATTGGCACGTCCGTGCATTTCAGTCGGTTTGATAAAATGTGCTCGGGAATTTTCAGCCAAATTTATAGCCCACGGTGCTACCGGTAAAGGCAACGACCAAGTCCGATTCGAGTTATCTTGTTACGCCCTAGCGCCGGATATTAAAGTAAAATTTATAAATTTCCAATAATTTTGTTTAATTTGTTGTTGTTTTTAGATTATAGCACCGTGGCGAATTGAGGAGTTCACTAGTCGTTTTCAGGGCCGGCAGGATTTGATCAAATATGCAACTAGCAATAATATTCCAGTATCGGTAACACCGAAATCACCGTGGAGTATGGATGCGAATTTGATGCACATCAGTTATGAATCGGGAATTCTTGAAAATCCCGACAATGAAGCGCCTTCGAATCTATTCCAGATGACACAAAATCCAAAATTGGCGCCGGATCAAAGCTACCGAACCGAAATCGAATTCAAACAGGGTCTACCTTATAAAATTATCACCCACAAAAACGATTGTTTAACTGAACCGTTAGCGATGTTTCACTATTTGAATCAAATCGGTGGAGTCCATGGAGTTGGCCGTATTGATATCGTTGAGAATCGTTTTATTGGCTTGAAAGTTGGTAAGTTGCTTTATTTCGAGAACAAATTGTAAAATTAATCGCGTTTCAGTCTAGAGGGGTGTATGAAAGTCCGGCTGCTTTTATTCTTCATACAGCACACACCGATTTGGAATTGTTTTGTTTAGACAGGGAGGTCTATCAAATTAAGAAATCGTTGGGCGATCGTCTCTCGAATTACGTCTACAACGGTTTCTGGTTCGCTCCAGAAGGTGATTATGCGAGGAAATGTATTGAAATTGCCGAAACAACCGTCAACGGTACAATAAAATTGGAAATCTATAGAGGCAATGGTATTTCACCGAATTTAAAGCAGTTGAACAATATAATTATAGTTCGTTTTTTAGTGATTATACTAGGAAGATCTTCACCGATTTCATTGTACAATCAAGATTTAGTCTCTATGGATATTCATTCGGATTTCACACCGAGTGATGCTACCGGTTTTATTAACATTCACGCAATCCGCCTGAAAGAATACAAACGTTTTCAAGATCAACAATAGTCGCATTTTTTCGTGTGAACGCTAGTTAAAGATCGCGCTATTTCATATGAACCGACCATAACTAAAATAATGCCAATTAGACTACCAGTTAAAATACAACTTTTGGTAAATTCTACAAGCAACTTTATAATTTATTCTCCATACTGACAAAGAGTTATAATTGAATTAATTAGGTTTGATAACAATGGATCTTAATTTAGCAGTCAGTGTCGTACGAGGGGCATTAAAAAGTAGAATTCCAATAAAGTTAATAAAAACAAAATAGAATTTTTAAAAATATATAATAATTATTTACACATCTTTACATAATTTATGCAAAATTAGGCACTCGAGAATTTTGTTCTCCCCCTCCAAAAAAAAAGGAAAAATGTGTAAGTAATGGATAGACTGTTTTGTTATCATCAACTAAACCACAATTTCTCTGTTTTAATTGTGATATTTAAACAATAGTAATAATAATCATAATCATAAAAATCAAATAGACTAGAAAAATTATTTTCAAAGTTAATCCTCCTTAAAAACTAGGAAACATTACAGTTTAAATGACAAATTATAGAGAATATACATTCAAATAAATATTTCAACTAAGCATTAAACTATGAGCGCTTTCTTTCTATGTAGTTTATAACACGTTTGTGTAGTAATTTTTGCTTAAATTATACAAATCTAAATTTAACACAGCGATTTTTTTACAAGTTTAAATAAAAATAATTGTAATTGAAAACGAACATACATCTAGAGCATAATTAACAACATTACTTTAGGCACAGAATTGTTGTTTTTAATTATAATTACAATGTAGCTTTATTTTCATCATCATACAATAAGGCAGTGCTAAACATCCCCCAATTTGATTCCTTCACTTATTAACAAATCGTAAATCTCACCGTTTATTTACAAGAATCGTTGTTATCATTAAAATATTTACAAAATAGAGTATTATTATACACAATATACAGAAATTTATAATTAAACTTTGAGTACAATTGTTGATTTTTTTTAAAGCACAAAGAAGACACAGTGTAAGTACGGTTTATCCAAATTTCAAGATAAACATTATCGTATTTTTTAAATAGATAATCAATAATAATATTATTATATCACATTCATTAGAGAAATAATTAGGTAGCACCATTAGTTTGTTTAAAATAATATAACTTAAGGCTACTTACAGAATTGTTTTCGGTATTTTTCTAGTTCCTCGTTCTCTTTGCAATCAAACCAATCAAATCTTATTAAACTATTTAAAAGAAAATTGAGCAGATAAACAGGTGATTATTTTGATGCTTAATGAATATTTTGATAAGGCAGCTATTTTATTTTGAAGCTTTGGTTATTAGAAAACAAGCATTTTATTCATTTAATACGACCTGTAGTTGTGATTTTAATAGGGATCCAGCCCCATTGTTAATTGATTGTTATTCATTATTATTGGAATTTCTCAAAATTCGTTTTCAAGATTTACAAGTGAGCCAGCACTTGTAGCGAGAAATTAACAAAATTTTCAACAATTTTTCGTGTTTTTTTTTTAAATTTTGATTTGTTTCCCGTTAATATATTTTGAGAGGTCCAATCTCAAAACAGTTTTTTTTTTCTTCAATTTTCATCAAACATATACAGGTCCTTGATTGTCATTATCATCTAAATTGATTTTATTAAATGCCGGTCCACCACCATCGTCAAAGAAACGTCTAAATGTGAATTCAAAGAAACCATGAAATGGTCTCGATACATCAGTTAAATCATCATCATCTGTTGTATCAATTGATGCTGAATTACGTAATTTATCTGGATCGATTGGATCAAAATTCGATGTATCAGTTGGATATTCAATACGCGGTATATATGGAGCTGGTTGACGTCGTAAACCTTTCTCAAAATCAATGTCTTTAAAGAATGGATGCGACTTCACTTCACTAGCATTTTTACCTAAACGTTTATCAGCACTACAACACAATTTTAATATCAAGTCAGTGCTTTCTTCCGAAAGATTTGCTTGTTCTGGTATATGAAGTGTTGTTTCCCAATTAATCACCTACAATTTAATTAATTAATTTTATAATAATTATCAACAATTAAATTACTTTATTTTGTGTTTCAGCCGGTGTATCAGCTAGAAATGGCGGTTGTCCTACTAACATTTCATATAAAATAACACCAACACTCCACCAATCACAGACACGTGTATAACCGGTACGTTGTAATACTTCTGGTGCTATATAATTTGGTGTACCAACTAATGAATGAGCTAAACAACGATGTTCACGTCGCCGGCGTCGTTCTAATGGTTTCAAACTTTTACATTTACATTCTTCATTCCAATCATCGATTGGATCCATTGAATCTTGACGACTGTGATCACCTATATTGGAACAAAAACAAAAACAATCACAAGATGAACTAATCGCAAATATACGTCAATAATGTGAAAGTAAATAAATGTACCATTTGGTTGATAATATTTCGAATTGTGTGTCCATCGGAAGCCAGTACATAAACCGAAATCGGTTAATTTAATATGTCCTTCTTTATCAATTAAAATATTATCAGGTTTAATATCACGATGTATAAAGCCCATTTTATGGACACTTTCAACAGCACAAGTCAATTCAGCTATATAAAATCTAAAAAACAATTTATTTAGATTAGATTTTACTCGAAACAAAATAAATACCTAGCTAATGGTTCTTCAAATATCCCTAATTTAATTAATAACGACATTAGATCACCACCAGGTATATAATCCATAACGAAATATAAAATATCACTATCTTGAAATGAATAATACAATTTAACAACCCATTCATTATCAGCTTCAGCTAAAATATCACGTTCAGCTTTAACATGTGCCACTTGATTACGTTTCAATACATCCGCTTTCCTTAATGTTTTCATTGCATATAAATGTTTCGTATCAATTTTACGTACTAAAGTAACTTCACCAAATGCCCCAACACCGATTGGTTTAATTTTAACAAACATACTTTTATCCATTTTGGCACGTTTCAAACGTATATAATTCGATTCTTTTTGTGATAACATTTTGCGCATTTGTATCTGTGTTTCTGGATTTAAACCAATTTTGGACATTTCATTTTCTAATTGTATACGCCTTGATACACGTTGTTTATATGATTTTATAACATTTTCAATATGTTGTTCCATAAAGAATTTAAATGCTTGTGGTGAATAGTTTTTCACTTTACCATCACGACGTTCCTCCTCTTTTTCTTTACTAATTTTCTTACGTTCCGGTATCGGTGATTGATGTTTAATTTTTGTATATGGTGGTAATTGTGGCGGTATATCATCATTATTATTACAATTATGATCACCATTTGTTATATGATTATTATTATTGTTGTTATTATTATTTTTAACAGATGATGATGCAGTAGGTGGTAAAGGTGGTGGTCCATTATCTAAAATATATGGACGACTATCACTCGACGATGTAGATTGAGGACTATCAGATCTCGATAAATTCGTACAATCATTCGATGTTGATGTTGTTGTTGTTATAATTGTTGAGGTTGTTGTTGTTGTTAAAACAACCGGTGAATATTTTCGTTGTAATGGTGGATGGATATTTGGTGATATTCTTGGTGATATTCCACATTCAACTGTATTAACTTGAGCATGATTATCATCAGGATATGGTGGTAAATTTACTACACCCCTTTGTTGTTGTGCTTTAGCTTTAGCTTGCATCGTACTAGCATAACTTGGTGGTTCTGTTGTTGGTACAATCATCGTTGTTGTCGTTGTTGTTGTTGTTGATGATGATGTTGTTGTTATTGTTGCTGTCGAATTATTAACAGGACTAGGTGTTACAACACCAACTGGTAATGGTGCTGCTGGTTTTGGTGTATTATTTGCGTATGTTTTCTGTTGTATTGATACAGTATAAGATGGTGGTGGTGCACATGATGTATTTGTTGGTGATGTTGGTATTTGTGGTACTGTTGGTGCTACAGCTGTTTGTAATATCGGTTTTTGTACTTGTGTACTTTTAACCGATTGCATTATTATTGGTGGTTGGGTTTTTGTTTGTCTAGAACCCCACGCGCACATTGTTGGTTTTGTCATTGATGTTGGTGTAATTGTTGTTACAGGTATTGGACTTGGTGAACCAGCTGATGTTGAACCCGAATAGAAACCTGATGATGGACTTTTACGGAAATCTTGTGTTGGACTATGACGATTTTGTATTGATTGTGAATAGGATGGTGGTGGCGGTGGTGGTGGTTGATTTGTTGGATTTGGTGATATTAATGGATATGGTGGTGGTGGTTGTTGTTGCTGCTGTTGTTGTTGTTGTTGTTGTTGCTGTTGTTGTTGTGTTGTTGTTGTTTGCACATTACCACTTTGATATAAACTTAAAGCTTGTATTTGTTGTGTTAATTGTTGTTGTACTTGTGGTCCATTCTGTACTACCATCGGTTGTCTACCGGAACTTGATGATAAACTACTACTAACTGGACTTGTACCACGTTGTTGTAATGGATTAGCTGAAGAATTATAAGTTGGTACAACATTAGATGGCGCACCTCTAGTTGGTACCACTGGTGATGGTGACATACGTTTCAATAAATGTTGTACATTATTTGTTATAACTGGATATGCTGATGATGTTGTAATAACATGTGGTGGCGGTGGTGGTGGTGGTGTATTACGTGGTGGCGGTGGTGGTGGTGGTTCATTAAAACTTGGTGAATATCGACTAACTTGTGAATGAATATCAGTTAAACGTGGACTGTCAGAACGTGAACTACCAGCACCACTATCTAATGCTGGACTACCACGTGGTATACCCAATTCACGTTCTATACTAGGTTTACGTATTAATTTCGTATAACCACATTTATTATCAGTTTGTTGTTTTAATAAATAATCTAAAGCAGCATCTAAACGACCATTAGAATACTGTAATGCTCTCAGTGATAATTCCTACAAAATAAAAATAAAATTTAACAAAATTATCATAAAAAGAATTTGAACAAATCTCACCTCAGAATAGCCCATTCCGTTCAATTGTAATAACAAATGTTTTAAAGCTACATCTTTATCAATACCATTATTATTGATATTATTCAAATTATTATTATTATTGGTATTATTATTGTTATTATTATTTGTATTAGCTGATGTTGAACTGCTCAATGAACTAATACCACTAGTTGCTGAGAAATTCGATATAGTACTAGCTGCACTAGAACCAATCAATTCACCATCTAATCCACCATTACTAGTTTTAGCAAATGGTCGTAAAGAATTTTGTATTTCTTCTAATGCTTTTTGATGATAGCCCGGTGATCGGGCTGTTGGTGCACTCGGATTCATTATTAATTGTAACCGAGGCTGTTGGCCCATACTGGGCCCTTCTATACAATAAAAATTCACATGACGATTTACACATGTGAATAATCCAAATAATATTTAATCAAATTGATTATTAACAAATTCTATTTGAATTGTATACATATATAGAATTATATTAATTAATTAATCGAACCAAAAACCTGTAACAGAGACAGAAATATGTCAACGTAAATAATTCAAAAATGTAAATGCACTATTAGACTATTTTTAGACAACTATCTGAAAAATGCATATACTAAATACATATTGTTATAATTAGTAACAATTTGTATCGATAGTTGCACAGAATTTGAGATTTGTTAAAATATTTCAATAGTTCTCTAATCATTCAATTTTACAGACTTAAAAATATAATCTAAATGTTTTTGTTAATTCTAATTAGTTTCGTAAATCTTAATTATCATATTACTTTTTTTATAGAAACCCCAAGTATTTAACTGTTAATTTCTATTAGTTATTTTCATAGTTGCATTTGAAAATTATTAGAATGTTATCAATTAGATTGATTCCATCAATCTACATCACTTTACAAATCTAAAACGAAGACGTTTATATGAAAATTGGATGTATACAAAATAATGTAATTAGATAAGAATAATTGTTTAATAATCGTATAATTTTTACAACAAAAATTTAAATCTTTAAATTGATAATCATCGAATCTATACGTATAGAGAAGATGAAAAAAAACTGGATTATTTTCTAAATGTTGGCATCACATGTATGTATGTAAGTATGTATGTATGTACCTAAACATACACATATACATCTATATTTTTAATAACAACATACATGGGATACAATGCCTTAGGCGCTCCTAGTTAGGTATGTGCCAAATTACAATCAAATGTCTCACTAACACTAACACAAATACATACACACATACAACATTCCAGTCATGCATTCTTTAGCATTACGCATTTGAGATCTCTTTTATATACTAACTTACACATACATACACAACGAAACATATCATACATACATATAGGCATATACACCAACACATACACATCCACACACACATACATCTTCATTTCTAAAATAGAGAGACGAGAAGTAAAAGCACATCAATCCTACATTAATATTAAACCAATTAGTAATTTGAATTACTAATTTAATTTAATTCAATTTACGAAATTAAAGGAAACAGTACAGGATCAATTCCAGTATAAGGAATTGACAGATTTCCAAGTGTCAATTTTCAATCCATCTCCTTCTAATATTACCAAAGGAATTTTTGATCAACACTTTTATTATTTTAAACACACACACACATACACAATACAAATATACATACACATACCCACACACATATAGCATCTCATACATACATGCATACACATACACACACACATGCATACATGCACTTATTTAAAATAATCTTATAAGAGAAATAATTCAATAATTACTTTCGATTAATTAAACGCAATTCGGATTGTTCGTATTCGATTTAATTAATGATTAATTAATCACTTTAAAGGCACATACGCACAAATACACACACGAGTTTGTTTTTTTCAATGAAAACAAAGAAGATTTACAAAGATTTTGATACCAGATTGAGATACCACAGCCATCTTAGTCCGACAGTGTCAAATTCCAGAAACTACCAACTTTATAAAATTATTTAAATTTCCAATTATTTATTAATTCTAACAAATTAAATTATTATAATTGTAAATAGTTTATAATTGTTTAAGATTATTTCAACTAATTGATTGATATATAGACAGATTTACAGGAAAAACCTAATTGTTCGCTCGAATTTAGTGACTTTCGTTGATTTTGGTTGGTAGTCACAATAACTGTCGCATTCCAAATCAGTGGCGTCAAATCTAACAATTTGTTTCGCATATTTAGTAAAATATAACCAATAAAGAAATCAATTTGAATATTCCAACAAGAGAAAATTTGAATAAAATACGAATATCAAAAGTCAAATGTACACAAAAAGAAGCACAATAAGCTGTATTGTTTCGTTGAAATTGTAAATTAGATAAAACTCCGCTACTGATTTAAATTAATCAAAAAGTATATGGTATATTCACACGAATGCGTAATACGCAAGGTACGCAATAAATTCTATTAAATATCTTACCAAATATTTCAATTAGTATTGTATTGACTGTAAAGGTAAGCGTTATATTTAAATAAAATTCGCATAATCCGAAAATTAAACAGTCACATTTAAAAATTTCCAAACGAGTCGAACTAATTTTACGCAAAACGCTATTATGGGAAGATGCTTTGATCGATTTGAAATTACAATATTTTCCTAAAAAATATTCATTACCAATGATAATTTTGAAAGAAACCAATATTTCGATTGGTATATTCAAATTCTAATGAGATTTCTATGAAATATTGAAAATTATGTAATTTTTTATTATATAGTCGATATAACCTCAATTGTTGGCGATCATGGGTAATAATGTTGTGAAATTTGTATTCAAAGAGTTGAAACGGCCGTTTCGGGAATTCAATATTGAGAATCGTGCACATAAAGTGATCTCGAAAGATAAACCGACACCTGCACCGAAATATCGTAACGATGAAACTGAATATGAACGAATGATGCGAGGTAAAAGATTCGATTGAGTCGACAAATTTAAATCATTAATTTTTTTTTGTTAGAATATCCCGATGTGTTTGAGGAGAATTTAAAGAAACACGCCGTACTTGATAAACACTTAAGGGACGTGTATGTGAAATCTCACGATCCGGTAGAAATCAGACTTGAAAGAGACCCAAATCGGCCTCTACCCAGTGATAGACAACCAGTTGATGATTTTGAATATGGTATGAAAGAACCGGAGAAGATCACTTTGGGTAAAACGACATTAAGGAAAGCTTTACAATTCATCACGGATCATCAAGCTCGGCCGAAAGTAGAAACCGCGCAAAAAATCGCTATCGATTATAATCTACCAGAAAAGACAGTTAGTAAGTTTCTGTTCAATTTCTACGAATTAAACCTATAAATTGTTGAATTCTAGGCAATGTTTTGAAATATTTTAAAGTGTACGAATTCTACATGCCGCAGAATTATCAAACGAAAGCCACATTCGCTGGGCCGGGTCTACCAAGAGCTCGAATCGTTAAAGAGGCTAGACAACAATTAGATTCCGGCTCGAAAGATCAGTAATTGTATTATGTTTGTAGATTTATAAATTAATTTGTTTGTGAAATTATGCAACTTTATCCCATCTCCAAATCGTTCCATCGTCACAAACACATAAAAGAACGTTAGCATCCCGGCTTAATGTTGTTTGCCGGATTGCTGTTGTACATTTCGGATGTTGTAAAGTGTAACAACGCGCTTGAGCTGGATTGGAAACGTCCATATCCCAAACGAAGACTTTACCAGCTTGATTACCCAACGCTAAAATCTAGAAATTTATTTAATTTTGGAATTTTATTCGAGATATTTTTATACTTTCTGCCAGAAATCCATAGCGAATCGTACGAACCAAATTTCGCATTCTTTATAATCGAAACGATGGATTACTGTAGATGTTGTTTCACCTTTACGCAGGATTTCATCATCTAAACGGCCTGGTTTCCAACAAACTATGCAATTTTCGCAGGATTTACTCAGAACGAAATCGCCAAACCAACGGACACAATCCACATAATTTCTGTTGCAAAATTCAAAATCTTAAGACACCGAAAAATGCTAATATTTTAATGAGGCCAACATAAATAGCAAATTTCAAAGAGCAGGAATCGCGGAATTTCAATTAATTTTTGAATTATAGAGGAAAATTAGAAGTATTTTTTAATTCTAATTTTTATAATTGTCTATATTTTCGTTATAACTTGAACAAAATTGTTTATTTCGCAATGAAATTGTAGAATTTAATCGACAATTGGAAGCGCTTTTTAAATCTACAAGAAATTTAACAATTTGAAGGTGAAACAATTGTATAATAACTCATTTAAAAACTTCTGTAAAAAAGGGAGGATAAATGTAATTTTCTGAAAAACTAACCGGCCTATTGGAAAATTAATTGTAGATCTGAAAAAGCGTTTTCAAATCTACAAGATTTTCTATCAATCAGTAATTTCGTTGCAGAAGAAACATTACCCAAATTGTGAGAAATTACAACAATAATATGCTCAAAGATTTTCCTTTGTAACTCGAAAATTGATCAAAATTTTACAAAACGGTATCAGTCATTATTATTATTCTTTGAAACGCTAGTTTTAATTTCAGTTGCCTCGTTAAAAAATTGGGATTTTTCGACCACTAGATCGAAAGACGTACTGCCGACACTTGAAGATTTATTGGAGATTGAGGATTTCTAGAGATCATTTTTGGACTTTGCAGCTCATTTGAAAGTTGATTTTTAAAAACGAGAACTTTTCCGTTTTTCTCCATTTGATTCTGGAACGGATAGAAAGAAATATTTCGCGTTTATTTTAGAATCCAGTGAGATAAAAATGAAATAGGAGCATTCTGTGTCTTATTTTTCAAAATTGCGATATTGTTCGAAACGAACGGTTTTTTGAGCAATTTCCCGATTGATCTCCAGGTAGCTTTCTATAAATTCTTGAAATATTTGTCGAATTACTTGCCAAATAATAGAAATTATTATAACTTTGGTGTAATTGTTGGTATACCTGTGGATATCTCTGGTAGAGAAATCCGGAAAGTGTTCTTTAAGCGAATCAAACGGCCGATTACTACGACTCGCGTTCCAATGGTACGATTGTTTGATAGCTTCTTTCATATTGAGTTTATCCAATCGCCATAATTTCAATGAATGATCCATACCACAAGACATAATTCGATTGCCCAACAAATCGAAATCCTAATCAAATCATTAAGATAGAATCTTGAAAATTGAAAAATTTAGATAATTTACCGCACTTAAAACTTCATCACGGTGGCCTTCAACACCGCCAAAAATCGCTATACAAACATCAGTCTTGATATTCCATAAACGTAAAGCGTGATCTTTCGATACGGATAGTAATAAATTTGGATCTTTCGGGTGGAATTTCAGTTCATTAATTGCATGGCCGTGTCCGATGTAATGTCGTATACAGGTAGCGGTCGGTGGGCTTAAAATTCGTACAATTCCCCTAGAACCAGCTACTGCCAATAATGGCTTCCCATTATCATCATCATAAGTCCATGCACACGTGTAATAATTCTCATCCAGATCAGGATCAGCGAAACATTGTAATAGTTTGATACCGTTACCCTCCGGACATTCATAAATTGTAACACGATTGCTACCAACCGCGGCGAAGATTAAAGGTTGGCCCTCCTTTAAATGGTGATTGAATTGGGTACCGAACAACGGTTGGCCGTGGTCCTCTTTTATACTACAACTATTCAAAAAGTATTCATTAGATTTTAATTTTAGTAATTGTGGAATAACTTACGTGAATTTATAAATCGGTTTTAGGATTTTATTCGAACTGAAACGTTTCTTACCGCGTCTGCCTTTACGTAGACGATTATTTGTCGGTGTAGCACTACGAGAGGTGTTATCAGTTGTTGAAGTACTACCAACACTCGATGTTTCATCCTAGAAATTCACGAAATTTGTAATTAAATTATCGAATAATTGTATAAATAAGCGTACGCCTTCATCTGCAGATTCTTCAGTAAGGTTAGAATTGGATAAATCGCTAATTTTCGGTTTTTCTTTCATTTCTCGATACTCAATTGTTGGATAATAACAATAACAACAACAAAGCGTGCAAATGTCAACCTAAATTTGCATTTACCGCTTATTATTACCAATCAACAAAAATAAAACTCTCCAAATTTGACAATTAAATCTAACATTAATTATAAATCAATACAATATAATTTTCAACTCAAATAAGTGATTTTATATGACTTTAATTAATTTTTATATTAATTTAAAAGTGATAATAATAGAAATTTTAAATTTATTATTGCAAAAAATCAATTGCCATGAACTTAGTGACGTTTCGAAATTCCTCTAAATAAAAGCGCCAAATTCGAATTAATTTAGATCACGTGTTGTTCTGTTATCATCCAATTTAGATAACAGTTGTCTACAATTTAAATTTAAACGATTGTTTCACAATTTACCGATAGAATAGTCAAATGAAGGTCAAATGTTTTAAAAAACCACAAGTAATTCTATTCTAAATTACCACCTTCACCTTGAGGTTATATCAAAGACAATACATTCAATAAAAAGATAAAAATATTGTATATTTATCGTTATCGTAATTGAATAGTGACTTAAATTACTGTAATTTCAGATTTGTAGTCAGTTTTTATAAATATTACAATTAATAAAAATATTAATTAAAATAATACAACAAATAATAAGGTGAAAATGTCGTTAGCTAAGAGGGCTATTGATATGCTGAAAAGCAAAGATTTTCGCGATTATTTAATGAGGTAAATATGTTAAAAATTAAAAATTATAATTCAATAATAATCTGATTTTAGTACACATTTTTGGGGTCCTGTAGCCAATTGGGGTATACCAATCGCGGCTATAGCCGATATACAAAAGGACCCCAAATATATCAGTGGAAATATGACTATCGGTATTTCTTTCTCAATAAATAATCGACAATATTGTCGTAATTTTATTCATACTAATCACGAATATAAACGAATTAGGTTAGATTGGTACGAATGTAGTTACGACATAATTTGTTCCGATCTAGCTAGATATAAATTATAATTTTAATTGATTTGTTTTTAGCGTTATGTTTGTATTCGGCAATGTTTATGCGTTTTGCTGTCCGAGTTAAACCAAGAAATATGCTGCTGTTCGCTTGCCATTTCACCAATGAAGCAGCTCAATTGATACAATTGAGCCGATATACCAATTATACGTATGTAAAATCGAAAAATGATCTAATTTAGGTTGCTGTGATTTTTATTGAATTAAAAAAATATTGATAGATTAAATTGTGGTGATAGCTGAAATTGCTCATTATAGTGGATAAATACTGCCAATCATCCTTCATATCAGTTACATTTTAAATTAATTCTCTAGATTAAATATGGGGAAAATTAAATGAATCTATAGAGATTATTATTGTTATTATTATTATGGGAGAAATAAATTTTCTAAAAACGTCAATCAAAATTTGGTTTAAATGAAATATATCCGTACATTCACTATAATCTATCTAATTCTATTTCTAATCGCTTTTCTAATTGTGGTGAAAGTGTTGGTGATCATTTTGGAAATTCTAGATGCCGATCCTGATATTTTTACACGACACTAGTGGAAATTCAGGTAATTGAATAATTAATTTAACGTTATACATGTGTATATTTAAAAATTATAGAAAAAAAATTATAAAAACTGGACGGATATAATAATCTCTTTAATTAAATTTTGTACGTAATTAACTTCAAATGAGAATCATGTCAACAATTAAAAAAAGGCACTAATTCAGGCGCTTCTTTAGAGATTCTCTACCGTTTTATGGCACTTTATCCATTTCTAAACTATTCTACCATTCGCCATAAAACGAAAGAAATCCTATCGTATTAAAATGATTCTATTCTATTCTAGATTATCGTCCATAAATACCAAAAATAATAAAAATCAATGAGATTATAACGAATAGATTAGCTTGTAATTGATTACCATTAGCTAAACGACATTTAAACATATTGAAACGTGTTTCATTATTATCGACTAAATTACTATATTCAGCCTCAACTAACTGACCATCATAATAAGTGATTGCATCTTCGAATGGATATTCGAAACCTTGTTTGCATTCACATTTATAACCGCCAGTTTCGAAACCACGGCCCAATATTGGAACACACTAAAAAAATCGTTTCAAATTTCAATTAAATTCAATAATTTGGTAGAATCTTACATAAGAACTTTTCTGATCGCATTTATTCGTATTTTTAAATGCATTTGTACTGTAATATTTGTCCGGACATTGATTGATATCCAGTTTCATCATGTCCATTGTAACAGCAACGACTCCTCTGAAATTTTCGAACAATAAACGATTTAAATAAACTGCAACGTAAGTCGCTTACTTGAATTCTAATTTAGCTTTAAGGCTATCCCACCCGAAGAACGGTGCGGCATATTTAATTTTCCACATTGGATGTTTACCATAACAATCATAATATGGTGATGTCCATAAACCGTGTTCTAATTTAACACCACGATAATAATTCGGATAACGTTCATATTTCATTGTAGTTTCACCAGTTTCATTATAACGTACTTTAATTTTCATATAATATTTGTCTAAACTGTCGAAATTCGTTAACCAACGTTGTTTCAACGATAAGAACCATGGTTTATTTAAATAAACCTCATCGGATTTGTTTAAACGTGCTAAATCTTCAACGCTAAATTTACGTGTATTTAAATGCTCTTTATAAGCATACGGTGCAAACAATGTACGATTTGTAAATTTATTGCGTTCCCAAAAAGTACCAGCTGACCATATTCGACTATTACCCAATACAATAGCTAAAGTTTCAGCAATCATTTGGTCTTCAGTTAATGGACGATCAGCTAGACGTTTCCCACTATAAATCTCTAAAGGATCGGATACTTGTAAGAAAGCACTAATAAAATTGGCTAAACGTAAAGCCATTTTGGCTTCATTCTCGAAATATTCCCGGGCCCCAAACATTATACCACCATCTAATATTAATTGTTTCGGATTATATTTCTTACAAGTATCTTTATTGATACTGAAGATAAAGTCTAAGACTTTATGTATGTTGATTTTAGGTTGACGTAACGATTCTAAACCACTAGTAGCATTCTTATATTCAGGATATTGATCTAAATAATAATTACGAATGTATGGGGGTGCTCTCTCCCATTGTACTGGTAATTTTTGAACCCCTAAAATAATCCAAATTTCAATTAATTGTCTTCATTTTTAAACAAACATACATACATCCGATTTTAAGACAATCAAAACCGTTATAATATTGTTCAGCTGTGGCTCGTTCAACGATTTCACCCAAAAATGGACGTCGGGTTTCCATTGGTAGACGATAACCGGGTCTACAACGGCATTGGTAACCGCCACGACGGAAACCCCAACCGTGGATAGGTTCACACTTGAAAATAACGAAATTTAATTAGGAAATTCAATCAGGATGAGCTAAGAGGAGGGTTTATTGAAAACGTTCCTGAAATTTGGTTTACAATTATTTATCTACCTGGACTATGTTTAGCAAATATTTCCATTATTCCATCAAAAAATTCACATCGTTAAAAAACTGTAGCGTTTGAATAATTAATATTTGGAATTCTAGTAGTTTAAATATTGAACTTTCTACCTAATTTTACAGAATTGTATTATGTTTCAACGTTTGGTTGGAATTTGGGTTTAATTTCAGGCAATTTTCAAACTGCAATATCTCCCATTTTAAATAGAACACCATATTTTTCTTTATACAGTTGGATAGACAGGAAACCTCCTATTTGATGAGCGATTTGAAAAATCTTTCAAGGATGTATAGGAGGGTCCTTGGAGATCATTTTATCAAAAATTGAACCCCGTAGCTCATCGGGAAGTTGCTCAAAAAGCGCTCGTCAAATGACTCAAGAATACTCTCCATATAATTTTTTTTTTAATTTTCCCCCATTTAATTCTGGAAAAAACGGGAAGTATTCCAACCCTAAAACGAATAAAATCAATGCGAAGAGCATCTTTGAGTCATTTTGAACCATTTTATGTGTGTCAGAAACGATTGTTTTTTTGACCGACTTCCCAATGAGCTACATGGCTCAAATTTTGCTCAAATGACTTCAGGGGGTTTTCTATAAATCTTTAAAATAGATATAAGTTCCAAATTTCGATCGTCTACAAGCAACACTTTCAAAGATATGAATTTTTCAATAGATCATTCCCGCAAGATTAAAAATTTCATAAAAAATCAAAATTCCTGAAAACTACCAATATTAGACTATGAATTGGGGTAGATTAACGGTTATAAAGCAAATTTTAGGAATTTCCATCAATTAGAGACATTCTCTTGGCTTATTCTATAAAAATTTGCAAAAATACCTCGGTAGTTTCCTTTTTACAACGGGCAGTATCGGCAAACAAATTTTTCCCTTCGGGATTGCCCTCACCAGACGGACATTGATTAATATCAATTCGATCATAATCCATTTCAACTACAGAAACTGCAGTATATCTAAAAACAAAACAAAACAATGAAACAATTATAGTAATAGCGCCATCTATTAACCCACGTTGGATATTCAATATGTCGAAAACCGGTATGTCTCGGATAAATATCAGCAATTGGTACAACAGCCGCAACTAACCAACGATTCGATCGGCCACAATCGAAATACGGACGTGTCCATTTAACAGGTCCATTCAATTCATCAGCACCTGGTGGTCCATGGAACGTGAATGTTTCATTCGTATTATTAGCATAACGTATATCAATTTGATAGGTTGTTTTTGTATCATGTCTTGTACCAACTTTATCATCTGGCAACCATTTTTTATACCATTCATTAATACGATAAAAATCCGATGTATAATCGTTACTAGTGTCGGCTTTAATTGCACCTAAATCATTTACAATGAACGTATTTAATGTTGATATACGTTCTAAATGTATTGGATCATTGAAATCATCAGCACGATACGTGCGTGGTGCAAATCGTGGGAATGTTTTATTGAAAAAACCACGATACGATGATGAATAAGACATATTTGGTGAGAAATAAATTGCACTGGCATTAATATGGGGATTTGTTGAAACATCCGCTACTGTCGATAAGAAATAATACATCATTCCTGGATCGTATGTATCGTTAATTGCCGGACGTATAAAACGACTTTGTAAAATGTAACTCCAAAAGAATGCACGACTTAATGCCATATTATGTAAATGTAATAATTGTGTACGATTTGGAAATACTGGATTGATATTAACATCTTTTATATCCGGTGTATGTGAAATTGATGTTTCCGGTAAATATAAATCGCCAACATGTTGGATTTCACAATTATATTTATGGACTTTATCCATTGCACGACGGACTTCATCAAAAGCGTCTCTAGCTTGCCATTCATATTGTCCGATCACGCCCAATATTAATAAACCAATATACAAGACAATATAATTCCATATACTCATCATTACTTTCTTCTTTCTCAATTTCAACCAAGAAAACAACAATTAAAATCAACACTACAACATAATAGCAAATTAATTAGAAATTCTAACAAAAACACAACTTTGAGGTTATAGTTGGAAGAACGTTAAAAAATGATTCAATCAGGAAAAAATGCCCTGCCCATTAGAGGTGTACAATCATTGTTGTTGTTTTAAATTAAAAATGACCCCACTACTTTCACCTGTACCGATGGAAAATGGGTGTGTTTGGGAAAACAAGTGGTTCTTGTCGGTTATGCAACCCATATAACTGAAAGCATTGATGTATGTTTTGTTGGTTGTATAATCTACAACACTAATTTATAATATAGGTTATTCTAAAATAAAAGAATAAAATTAAATTTTAATTAAAAATCGTTTATTTATAAATAAATAAACAATTTACAATGTTTAATCGAACAGACAATAATATATGTATTTAATTAATTGTTAATTAGTTCCATAAAACATAAATATATTAATTAAATACAAATAAATGAATAAATAATTCTATAAATCAAGTATGTACGAATTTGCGTAAAACAACTAATACCATAAAATTATAAGAGATGGCGTTATTGTAATTAACAGATATAAACAACTCAATTTAAATAAACCGTAATAAAACGGGATTTTACACAAAAAAAAAATTCAATAAGGCATAATAAAAATTAATAAAATTAAGTAAATCTTCAAAAACAAAATTGAATTTGCGGTTATATTTTTGTTTAGTAAACAAATGAGTAGCTTTTAGTTCGTTAGTGACACCAATGTAAGAAAACAAATTTTACAATACATTTCTATATAAAAATTACTAGACCTTAGAACTATAAAGTTGGCAACTAATTCAAAAGTTTCTATTACGTGAGTGGATTTACTATACTTATTCTAGATTTATACTATACATTTTATTTATTTATTTCTAAGAATTAACGCCAAATTTAACCTTTTTCTTGATTTTAGTAATTTTATCTGTGAAAACATTAAAGTGTCTTCCTCTGGTATTTGAAATATCCATTCATCCGGTACTAATATTACATTATTGTACTGTAATAGAAGTGTTTTCAAACCGTAATTTTCAATTAGAAATGCATTCTACAGATATTTTTTATTATTGTTTTACTCAAATAAGACCCAATAGATGAGAATAATCATTCATCGATTCTTTATGAATTCTTTCTAACTGTAATGAACAAAATATACTAAAGAATAAAAATGTCTTACTCAAAGATAATCACCTATTTGTTGAGATTATAGAATACAACCCAATTTTGTCTGGATTTTCCTGTAAGACTAACTATTTAACATTCTATTGAATTTGAGTAAGAAACAATAAACGAGTGATATGGTGTATGGTTCATAATTTAAATTCGCATGGATAAAGCAGATAATGAAGAAGAAGAAGAAAATATAGGGGGCTGGTCTCAATCTCATTTACTCCACTATTTTATTGTTGTATATTGTGTTGTATTAAAACTGTCTCGTCTGTTCATTGCTAGAGCTATAAAAGTTACGGAAAGTTCGTTATTTAAAGGTGAATGTACTTACACATTCACTTAAACTTACACTAACACATACATATGTGCATACACAGATATAGGATCTTTTATTAAAATATTAAACGTATATAGACGAAATACAATAAAGGCATAAAAATAGAAAAAGGGGGCAATAGTCTCTCAATCATAATTCCAAACTATTTTTGTTTTGAAGGACAATAGGTCGTATAAATTGTACCCATCAAAAATCGCACAATTTTTTTCACCGACAAATTAAGCATAAAAAAAGAAGCCCCACCGTAGATCTACCCCCAAAATTCTAACCCTGTTACTCTCTTTTTTTTTGTTTTCTTCTATACCACAAATTCACCTGTTATCGCACTTTTTAATCGTGGGGTGAAAAAATGAGTCTAGCCTGAGAAAAACCGTTGTCAGTGAAGAAGATCCACAATATAAAAACGAGCATGCCGTGCAAATAGGGACCCTCTGTTCTTCTCTCTGTTGTTTATTTGTAAAAATAATCAAAGAGGGAGAGTGGAAAAAGAACGTATATAGCCGTTACAAGGAGCCGGTGTGTAAGAAAAATCGAAATCTTCTACATTACTCTATTATTATTATTATTCATTCCATCTTGCTTGTTTTATTTCATTTTATAGGCTAGTTGTTGTCATGAAACAACCCTTTTGCCTTGCTGTTGTTGTTTGGAAACAGCTCTAGCACCTACCTCACGGTTACATTTGGCAAGTGCTTTTTCTCCCTTTTTCTCCTTTTCAAATTGCGAGTGAGAAATTCGTATTGGTAAACCTGTATGAAGAACGGAGAAGGAGAATTTGTATGTGGACGACAACGACGACGACGATGATGATGATGATGACGACGACAAGGGGGAGATTTTGCAAGCCAGCTGGCATGCTAGTCTAGTATAGTATAATATTATCCTTCTTTTTCCGATTATTTCAAGAACTACTTCTTCCTTGGTGTTACTTCTATAATTTTAGCGGATATCGTCCCTTAATACAGCGGCGTAACTGCCATCAATTAGAAGGTTTCACAAATATTTGCCACCAGAATTTGATATGTTTATTTAGCAGAAAGTATACTTAAAACTCACTCTAATAGCTGTTAGAAAATCTAAAAAATTGCTAAATGGATGGATCAAGAATTGGATGGGTCTCTAATTTTTATGAAACCGTCCCTGTGATCTCAATTTTTACGGCCAACTTGGTTTCAAAAAAATCTATCTAAATATAGGGAAATACCACCATTCAGGATATAAATATAGAATACCATATGTTCATTTTACATTATTAATTACCAAACATAAAAAACAACAAAAATAACCCAATTTTTTTGATAATTATAATTAATATTAATTAACTATCAAAGTTGCCAATTATTTGATATTTAAATTCGCACAGCTGGCCATGCTATTGCTAAACTTCCATAGCCAGCTTTGGTTAACAAATTCAAACGTTATAAAATTAATTAAAATAATAGACGAACGCCACTGTTCATTATTCCTATACACTTTTTTTAATAAAAAATAATTCATTCACTCGAATATAAAACCAGTTTAAAAGAGGAGATTTTTAACCGCCTCCGCGCCCCTTTAGAAATTTAAACTTTTTTTTATTATGCGTAGCATTCATCTACTAAGGGAATAAATCAAGATAAACCTGTTTTTGCGAATGGCGGGAAATAAATTCCAGTTATTATCATCTGGAAGCGATTTTATTTTGCAAAATAAAGAATTTTGTCAAAATCTAGAGTTGAAGAAATTAAATGAATCGAGTGTGCTTGTGTCAATTATAAGGTTAGAACAAAAGAGCGGCAATTGAATTCAATTTACATTTTTATTGAATTGTGTGAATATTGTAGCAGTTATTGTTGTTTTTTATCGATAAGGTGATTGTTGGTTTTATTGAAATTCTAACAGAGAACTCATTTTTTTAGTGCAAATACTATAAATAAACAAATAAATGTTAAGAATACCAGACTGATTTGCAATAGACGTATTGTTCTATTAATTGCGCATGTGTAAGACTAGACGTAGTTCTTGTCTGGTTTCTGTATCGAGGAGCAGCGAATCTGATGAATTGAATGCATGCAAGTCTGTGCTACCGTCGACTAGACGGGTTTTGCAAAACAACAACACCACCATCGCGAAGAACTAGGGGGAGGGGAAATCTGCAGAGTGGAGTGGTGAAAAGAGCGAGCGCGAGCACACGAGTGAGTGAGGAGAGAGGTGCATCGTGAAACGTCGCTGTTGCATTGCACAGAAACGCCGCGGGAGTCGGTACTACACCAAAAAACAAAAATCAAAAAAAAAACCACATCAAATTCAACACAAATCGCGTTTAATTCGTTAATAAATTGTTTGTTAGTCCAGTGTTTTTGTTAATTGTTATCAAATTATTTTGTTAAAAGTGCAGTGTTAATGATTAATGATTTAATCAATTTATACTTTAAAAAATGTTTTTCGTGTCTAATTTTTTGTTAATACCGTGTTAAAGTGTATTTTAATCAATCAAAATTCTTTGGAAATTCATAGTGGTAAGCATCTAGTGTTTCTTCAATTTTTTTTAAGGTTATTGTTTTAAATTGTTTTGTTTCTTTCGAAATTCCGTTAAAATCTTGCAACGAAAAAAAAGAAGAAAAATGCATGTCTGCCAATTCGAATAAAGAGTGAGAAAGTTAAATATAAAACTGTATGACCATGAAAGGGAAGCCTTTATATTTATTGCATTCTCTGTCTAGTCTTAACGGAAAACTAAAGCTGCGTCTACACTAATTTAATTTGCAAATTCTCTAAATCACCAATCTAGTTATCAATATTAACAACTCTATTATTCTATAATGAATATAAATAAAAGAGAATTAAACAGTAGATGAATAAAGTTAATTTTTGGAATTCTACATGTATTGATGGAAATATTGCAAATTCGGTGCATTGTAAGCTTTAGGAATATTCGCGGAAAACGGCGCACTGATGCGAAGCGGCCGGCCGGCCGGCAACAAGGGGTTTGGCGCGACGCGTCATCGTGTGTATGTGTGTGTGTTGTGTCTGTGTATTAAGCCGGGTCACGTTGACGTTGGCCATTGCAGTTGTTACCGCCGCCATTTTATAAATTACATAAAGTTCCATGTTATTTTTAGTTTATTTTTTTTATTCTCATTATTATTATTGTTATTATTGTGAATTTTTTCCAATATAAATTTCCAATACATTAAGTTAAATTGGGTAAGATTCAATTAATTAAATTCCAATATTTAAATATCTTATTTATAATTGACAAAAATGTGTATGAATTATATCAAGAAGGCGGTTGGTTGTCTAGATTCTTAAACGTATATCTCTCTTTTTCCACCATTAAATTTCATATTGATTGTCATGCATTTATTCTTGATAAAAATAATTAGATTTTCAAACATACCGATTTGAATTATTTTAATTTAATTCCAGTTAACGTATGTGGTGTGTTATTTTTATTCAATTTTTTTTTTGATCTTCTCTTGTTTTCAAGTTGTTTATTTGTCTTGCTTTCTTTCTCTTCTAACAAAAGCCGGTTAGTAACAGATGTTTAGGCGCAAGTCGTTAAAGTTTTGCGCGGGAAATTTAAAACGGAAATGCTTCAAATTTTTCATAAACGACTCAAATTTTGTTAGATTAAACGATAATGAATCAGTAAAATCATCGGTCTATAAGAGGTCGTTTTTGTTGTTTTCTTCTGTATAATTGTTTTGTTTTCAACCCATACAACTTGAGAGACGATCCTAGGGGTTGATTGATAATTTTCCCATTTTATTTATATACTATAGGAAAATGTTCAAGACCTTTAGTTGTTTCTTATTTAACAATACTTTTTGTGTTTCAGTGATTGTACAAGGGAAGAATTCTAGTTCGTTTAATTTACGATATAAACTGTTTCTTATTAATTGGATAATTATAGAAGAAAATTTATAATATCCACAATAATTTATATGCAGACCAACTGTTAGAATCAAACTTACTCAGATTTATACTTTTTTCCTGGAATATGAAAGATTAACTAGATTGTAGATTTATGATGAAGAGCTTTGTTGATTTACAATTGGATAAAAGCCGAAATATAACTTTTCTGACTTTTGAAATCAAAAAGATTTAAGTATCCATAGTAAAATCGAGACTTATTTCACGTTAGAATGTTAGAGTTATTAATTGGGATTTGATTCTTGAAGAATCATTTTAGTTATTGTTGATTATTAAACTATATCATTAAAGTTGTAAAATTTTCCATAATGAATCAATAATTAAATTTAGTAGATGTTGGAAATTTCCAAATTGCAATTAATCTGGATAACGGTATTAAAATTAACTTCTCAGTTAACATAATTTTTAAATAATTGTACGCAATTAATCATTTCTACATAGACTTCATTACTAGATTGTATAGTTTACAATTCATCTATCCAGTTTTATCTTCATTAAATTGACTGATTTTATTAAAATTAGTTGGATTAATTAATTGGTAAAGTTATCCAATTATTAAGTTTTAATTTGCTTGTTTTTATCGTATTAAATTTGGACATTTATGTTGTAAAAATAAAGGAAAACAACGTAGATTGATATTTTAATTATAAACAATTCTGTTTATCATTTGTTAAAAAAATTTAAAAAATATGCGGTTTCTATAGTGTCTACCTATTAATAAAATTAACGAAATTTCACTAGTGACATTTAGATAAAATTCCAGATTTTCTAATTGATTCATTTCGTTTAATTATTGGATTATTTATTACAATTTATTGAAATTTATTTAAAAAACATTTTGTTTTCGTATTTAGCTATGGCCGAAGGCAATGGTGAAGTACCGGAAGAGCCAATGAAAATTGAATCAGAAACAACACCAATTGCAACAACAACAACAACAACAGTAACAGCAACAACAACATCAGCAGCAGCAGCAGCAGTTGTAACAACTACAATAGCAGCAACAGCAACAACAACAACAACATTAACAACAGCAACTACTAGTGAGAGAACTGAAGACTATCAAAAATTAATAGAATATGGCCTTGATGAACGTGTGGCGGCTAAATTGGATGATATTTATAAGACTGGTAAATTAGCACATGTTGATTTGGATGAGCGTGCATTAGATGCTTTAAAAGAATTCCCTGTTGATGGTGCCCTTAATGTGCTTGGTCAATTTTTGGATTCAAATCTTGAACATGTATCAAATAAATCAGCATATTTATGTGGTGTTATGAAAACATATCGACAAAAGAGTCGAGCCGGTCCTAGTGTTGGAGCAGTAACTCCCGCACCTGCCCCAGTTAAGGGTCCAGATGAAGAGAAAATCAAACAGATTTTAGATAGAACAGGATATACACTTGATGTAACAACAGGTAAATTATAATTTCCTATAATTCTTTTGAACTTGAAATTAAAATTCAAAATTTAAGGTCAACGTAAGTATGGAGGTCCACCACCAGGCTGGGATGGACCACCACCTGGTGCTGGTTGTGAAGTATTTTGTGGTAAAATACCAAAGGATATGTATGAAGATGAATTAATACCATTATTCGAAGCGTGTGGCACAATATGGGATTTAAGATTGATGATGGATCCAATGACAAATACAAATAGGGGGTATGCGTTTGTTACATTTACAACACGTGAAGCTGCACAACTTGCTGTACAAAAAGTAAGTAAAAATGGGCAAAATTCTTCCAATAATTAATTTATAGGGGAAATATTGTAAGTTCTAGACAATTAAAAGGTGATGGAGTTTGGGGCATTCAAGTAGTAATAAGATTAGTTTTTATATTTTAATGTAATTAGTGTTTTAATTGTACAATCATATTAAGATCGGTGATTGGTTCTTGAAGGCCCTACAAGAATTCTGTAGTCCAAATTTTTAGTTTTATTATTTTTATCGTGTAAGAACAGAGGTTCCCAAATGAATTACAATTGCCTTGAAAATGTCTAATCTGTCCTCTTGTAATTCCTACATTTCTTTATTATTAAGTCCCTTTGTTAATATTCATTTGGGAATTTTTGGATTAAAAAAAAAACAGGAACAGTTATTAAATTGTTTATCCTTTTACCTTATAATAAGCCTATTAAAATTTAATAATTGGATTCTAAACATAGAGGATCACATTGATTTCTTATTTATTTTATAATTATAAGTTTTACATTGTGATTCTTGTTGATATAATTCTAATTAAAAGTATTGGCATTCTCTTTTACAATCCTTTTAATTGGTGAATAAATTTCGTATAATTTGTTGTGTGCTAACTGTTGTCATAGCCGTTTAATTGATTATTTTTTTTATATATTTTAATTAATTCGTTTTGTTATGAGAGAGGAATCTTTGACTTTTGTTACAGCGGCTCTGACTACGGAGCATACTTCTCTCCCTTTAAAAGCTTTCTCCTTTAATAGAGCCCTTGATATTGAAAAGAATACGAAATTGTGTACAACGTTTTGTACGTTAATTGATCTTGATTGGCTCTTTACATATAAAGAAGTACTGGTGTTGTTTGGTTGGATTCAGAAATTATTTAAATTAAAACTATTTCTCCCTTTACAGGTCTCCTCTTTGCACATGGGGCAAAATTGAGACCCGATTATTATTATCATTATAATTATTATAATTATTAATCAAATAATAGTTTTTCTAAATTGTTTGTTTGTAGTAATTCTAGTATTGGGAGTAGCGTTGGTGTTTTTTTTTCTTTTATCATTACAGGTTGGCATTAAAATTTTTATCGGTACTTTTTGATCGGCGCGATGGTACAGAAATAGGATTTGATTTCGACATGGATTAACAAAATTACAAATGCATTTTTACAATGTTTTTCTTATATTTTTGTTTTTAATTATAGTCGCGCTCTTTTTTTAGGTGTATTTAATTTAGAAATCTTCAATAATGGAACGTTTAAATTGACGTGTTTTTTGTCACACACATATACACACACACCCTCTTACAAAATTCTCAATTTGGTAAAACTAAATTAATAATGTTTTTTTTTTTGTTTTTTTTTTCTTATTACTAAATTATAACATTTTTGATAATGAACAAAATTAAATTCTGGCATATATTTCTTGTTTCTTTTTGGCCCACAGCTTGATAATCATGAAATCAAACCCGGCAAGACATTGAAAATTAACATTAGTGTACCAAATCTTCGACTATTCGTTGGCAACATACCAAAGTCTAAAGGCAAAGAGGAGATTCTGGAAGAATTTGGTAAATTAACAGGTAAAGTGCATCAGTAGCTAGTGGCGGCCGGCTGCCGGGCTCAGTCCTTTCCTGCCTTTAATTATCTTTGTTTTTTTTTTTTTTGTAAAAAAATCTCAATTAAAAACAAAAAAAAACATAACAGTCCTACCTTATTGCCCATGGCATAAAATTGGCTACCCTTCCACTGTTCTTGCAGCTGAATGATTATGAGATACGGAAAGGCAAAAAGATTGGCGTAACCATATCTTATAACAATCACCGGTTATTTGTGGGCTATATACCAAAGAATCGGGATCGAGATGATCTCTTGGAAGAATTTTCCAAATATGCACGTAAGTTGAGCAATACCCTTTAAACAAAAACAAAAAAAAATAATAATAAAATAAACACCCTGGAATGCGTTAGACTGCGCCTGAGCAATGGGTAGGGCAGGGCCGCTACAAGCATGGAAGAGCAACTACAAATTCAATGCTTATCTAAACTTTTGAGTTTTTAATTATTTGTATACATTATTAATTTAGCAATGGATTGTGTAGTTCTCGTCCACAGAAAGCATCTTTTTATATTTTAAAATCAATATTTATTAGTTTATATTAATAATATTGTATGTTTTATATTGATAATATAGCTGGCCTTGTGGAGGTGATCATCTATAGTTCGCCAGATGATAAAAAGAAGAATCGTGGTTTTTGTTTTCTTGAATATGAATCTCATAAGGCAGCATCATTAGCTAAACGACGATTAGGAACTGGACGTATAAAAGTGTGGGGTTGTGATATTATTGTTGATTGGGCCGATCCACAAGAGGAGCCTGATGAACAAACTATGTCTAAAGTTAAAGTTTTATATGTTAGAAATTTAACACAAGAAATTAGTGAAGAAAAATTAAAAGAAACATTTGAAGCTTATGGAAAAGTAGAAAGAGTTAAAAAAATTAAAGATTACGCTTTTATACATTTTGAAGATAGAGAGAATGCTGTTAAAGTAAATGTCAAAATTATTTATTTATTTAATATTGAAAAATTAATTTATTTGATAATAATTGCTCAATAATTATTTTAAGGCAATGGAAGAATTAGATGGTAAAGAAATGGGTGGTTCTAATATTGAAGTGTCTTTAGCTAAACCTCCGTCCGATAAAAAGAAGAAAGAAGAAATTTTGAGAGCCCGCGAAAGAAGGATGATGCAAATGATGCAAGTTCGTGGCGGGTAAGATTTCTTAATTAATTATTAATTCAATTTGTATAGAAAAACTAATTATTATCATCATTATAATAGAATGATGCCAGGTAGTATGCCATTAAGAGGACAACCGAGTCAAATTAGAACTGGTGCTGGATTAAGAGGACCAATGGGTCGTGGCGATTATGGTAAGTACAATTATAATTTTCTTATAATTAACACATTTAAATATTATTTAATTAATTTTGAAATATTTTGAGACCGGTCTTTCTAGTTTGCTTGTTAGTCAAGTAACTATTCCAATTCAGATTATTATTAAACTAATAATTTTTATAAAAATTGGCTCTTTATACATTATTTTAATTGAATTATGAGCCATTATTTTTGGAAATATTTACAATCAGTTTATTAAAATTCGAGCTATTTATTGTCAAAGCATTAAATTTCTTACAAAACAAACTATCTTAACAAAGCATTAAATTTCTGGCACTTGAACTAACAAAACAATTAAAATGAAAATTGTGTACAACCTAAAGAGTATTTGTGTACATTTTATGTGTTTGTATTTGTTTTTTTTTTTTTTTATTTGTGTGTTTATAAAATGTGATATGTGATCAATTAAAGGTTATTTATTTCAGGTCTGAAAATTGTAGTAATTGCACATTTTAACAATTTGCTGCTGTTAATTAGTTTTAATTTAACCAATTCCATTTTATACAAATCAAACAATAATATAAAAATATATTATGCGTAATAATATATTTACGAGAGAATCGTTATTGTTAAATGTTTAAAATATATTGAGATTATATTTAAAAACACAAAAAGAGGAAAAAATCTTAAGGGATAGAAATGCGCATGAGGCAAACAGGGGCATAATAGCAACGCCTGGGCATCATTCTTCAGCATTGCACGCGGTACCAGTTTTTTGTTTCTTCAAAAAAAAAAATTAACATGCATGTTACTTTTTGTTTATACCACTTGTGTCGTTTCTATTTTTAAAATGCTACGTACGCTTGCAGACAGGAGCAGCTGGTAAGTACACGCTATGGTGGAGGGTTTAATTTTTTTTTTAATTATTATTATCATTGTTATTTAATGAAATCATTCATTATATTTGTCCCATAAATTAGGAAGGGTTAGATGTATGATGGGTATGTTGTTATTGTACTATTATAGTATTGTAGTTTTGTTTCTTGTTAATTTAAAAGAAGAAAAGCATTTATTGATTATTGAAAATTGCAATAATAGATTCTAGCGAGAATCGTTACTTGACTCTTTTCCCGGCATGCTCTAATTTGTAGTTTAAAAAAGAAAATTATTAATTTAATTTTTCTATTGTTATTGTTTTTTTTTTTAATTTTTAATTTTTGATGCAATCGATTGGATGATTTGTTAGTTGGCTAAAATTTAGGACTTGTTATAATTGTCTTTTATAGATTATGATTACGACTATTACGGGTACGGGGATTATCGAGGCGGCTACAGTGATCCTTATTACGATGACTATTACCGTTACGAAGATTACTATTATGATTATCCGCCGGCACCGACACAAGCCCGAGGGAGAGGCAGGCAACCACAACCGGTGGGTGGCCTAAATTAAAAAAAAAAAAACCGTTTCTTTATTTTATTATATTATTATTATTAATATCTATTTTATAATAATATTGTAATCTTTTGAATTAATGCGGTAATTTGATTGTGGCACAGTGTTGGCATTTTTTGCCGCACTAACTAGAAAAACAAAATTTTCTAAAACCGAATCTAATTCTAACTGGATAAATAATCGGTCCCTTTTTAATTGCTTGCATGTTTTTCTAAAACTAACTAAAATTCTTATAATTCAATATTCTTGAACTAAAATAAGACACTTGCCACATTCAAATACCATCATATCTGAGCCAACTTCAAAATTTAGCGCCGCCGGGAAAAGTGATATTTAACAATTTAATCCAAAAATTTTTTTTGTAAATTATTTCTAATATTATTGAAAAAAGATATGGGGTTGTTGGGTGGTTTGATTGCCAGCCGCCAGCGCAATGGCTGGCTCAGATATGATGTGCTCTTAGTTGCAGGGTTATCCAAAAAGTACAAAAAAACAAAAAAAAAAGACCAAAACCGAAAATGAGATGTGGTGGAGAGGAACGACGAGACGTCGCCACCATTGCCGAAACTAACTAACCTTATGAGATTTTGTTTTTCTTTATAAATTTATATGAAATTGTTTTTAAGTTGCTTTATAATGCTGATTATTCTAGGAGATTGCAGCTTATGTGCGCGTTTTTTATTTTATTTTTTTATTTATTTTTGTTTCTAGAGTCATCGTGTCGTGTCTCCTAGTGCAGTGTTTTCTTTGATTGCAACTATATGACTTACTTTTTTTTTGCTTTATAGTGCTTTAAATTTAGACAGCTTTTGCTTTTTTGTGGCTTTGCTTTTTTGTCCGCAATAGGCGGGTTAAAATGCTGTTTTATTTATTTGATGATTATAGCTATGCTTTTGTTGTTTAATTAATTTGATTTGGATAACCCTTTTTCTAGAGCTTTTCCGCATATTTTCGACATGTAGGAGGAATGAAGCTCGATGTCTATTGATAAAAATAAGTGCATTAAAGCACTACTATTACACTTGCAGATATTCCTCTATTGTCGTGTGACTTTAAAAAAATTGATAAATTATTTTTAAATTAAGTTAAATTAAATATAAAAAAGGCAACCAGTTCTAAGTGTTGCCATAGAAGAATGTTACTGACTTTTATGTTGACACTTAGGAACTGGATGAAGGAGGCACGTTGAGCTCGAGCAGCGTGTACTACGAAGTTAGCAGTGGGACACAGGTTTGTTGAAATCCTTTCTACCAATTTATGTTTGTTTATTTTCCAAAAATTTCCTTATTTTTCCTTATTTTATATCCTTTTAATAAATGTTACCTTTTAATTGTGTGTGTATATGTGTCTTATCAATTTTGCTTCTTATTACTAATCTTATTTCTCTATTTTTTATTTGATTTAATTTTTATTTCGGCTATTAGTAGCTCTAAATTCAGTTCTATAATTAATTTAATAAAATATTACCGTTTAAAAGTTCTCAATATTTCTCATTCACAATACAATTGAACTAACCAATTATTGATAATTGAAACGAAATTAAATAATAAATTTTAACAAAGAAAAGAAGAAATGTGAATGTGAAGCTTTTTATAATTGTTGTCTACAATCTTAATGCATAAATATACCTTTCTCCCATGAAACCTGCCTTGATTTGTATTGGAATCAATTTAGATTTTAATCAAATTCGATTTATTTCCAATCAATTAAATCAAATTTGATTTGTTGAACATTCCAATACTATCCTTTTATGTGATAATTAAGCATTCGATTTTGGATATTTAATTATCACAGGTCCATTCAAAGATGGTAGAAAGGATACAACTGCAATCAATATATGGATGTTGTTGTTATTGTTATTATTTATTGGTTTATTTTATTTTAATTTTCTCGTTGCAAATGTTTTTTAAATTTGTTTTTCTTTTTTTTTATCACAAGAAAGAGATTTATTACCTATTATAGCCTAATAGCTGATAGTTTTATTATTTTTCTAATAAATTTGTATTTCGTTTGATTGGAAATAATCGATGTTTGTATGTGTTTATTAGGCTGGCCGTGGGCGTGGGGTGGTGGCACGTGGCCGGGCCGGTGGGCCCCCAGTCCGTGGGGCGGCGGCCAACCGAGTGGGCCGGGGAGGAGCACAAGGGGGCCGTGGGGCAGCACGCCAGGCCGCTCGTGGAGTGGGCCGCGCCAAGGGAAGTTTACCAGGTAATTCTTTTTTTCTGAATATTTCCATTATAAACCTATAAAATTTTATATTTTATCCTTTACATCCTAAAATTGTCCTTTTTCAGTTGTATTGAGTGTTGCTTAATTTTTGTTGTTTGTATTTGAAAGAGAAAAAACGAATGGAGTTAGAGTTGTTGTTGTTGTTGTTGTTGTAGTTGTGTTAATCCAAGTATGTTTCCCTTATATTTCGATGTGTCTAAATGGAAAAATAGACGATTAAAAGTGTAAATGTTTTGTTTAATTCAGCAGGTAAACGGAAATTTGACGGGGGTCACCAGAACCAAGGCGAGACAAAGCGCAGATACCAGAGCAATTGGGATAGCCAGCCCCTATCGCAACAGCCCCTGGGGGCGGATATCTATGGTGAGCAGCAGGCATGGTACCAGGATTCGTATGGTTCTTGGAGCTAAAGTGATTGGACAGTGCAGCCCACGGTGGGACTGAGTGCGAGTGGTTGGCCCTTAAATTTCTTTTTTTTTTTTGGGGTTATAAAATATTTGGGGTGGCGCACCCGTTTCTAGTGCCTGCTTGTTGGTGTGCGCCTTTGCCCCTAATCAAAATAAAAGTAAATTCAACACACAAAAAAATACAAAATGTAAAAAATAGAGGAACCGAACAGCTAATGGTGTCCCCATAAAATTTATTTTTTTATTAATGTTTAAAATTCTCTATCTGCATTCGTTTTTTTTTTTTATATCTTCAAGATATTTGTTGATTTGATTATTTTGCCAATGTTGGATGTTTCTAAATTTTTTAATTGTATCGTTTTTAAATTCAGTTTAAAATTAAACTGCATAAGTTATTAGTTTTTGTTTTTGAAAGAAAAATGAGGAAAAATTTACAGATTGTTTTCTATTTTATTCTTTCTTTTTTTAATGAAGAAAAAAAAGTGATGTCCCGTTGCTCTGGAGATTACATCGCAGGGACTTCGCCCGTCTTTATAGTCTTGGTGCAGGTTGGCGCCTTACCCGCCAGGCCGGGGCCTCTAACCTGTGCCTTATTTTAATTATTATTTTTTTAATTATTTGTGTTTTTTTCTCGTCTTAAAGAAATTTGCTTTATAATAATTTTTACTTAATTCTCTGTTGCAACCCGACATCCCAGGTGTCATATCGCTGCATTGATATAATTATTAATTTTTTTTTTTGTTATAATTAATTCGTACTTTAAAAAAAGAATGATAAAAGAAAATTGTTTCATCTCTGTTGGCTGTTAAAACGGAATAATGTTATTGCGGTTTTTTATTGATAATGATGATGATTATTATTATTATAATTATTAGGGAAGAAGCATGGGTTTGGCACTGTTTTAAAACTGAATCGACTTTCTATAAATCCCGTCTAACGTTAGCAAGTCGATTGAGTTGGGCATGGAGGGACTGCACTCGGTTCATGCAGTGTGTCCTGATAAATAAATTAATAAATAATTATTGAAAATAAACAAAAAAAAAGATAAAGATTATTGCTCATGAAACGAGTGATTTTATTATTATTATTATTATTTTTTATTATGTATAATATGATTATATATTTTATTCCTGCAAAAGATGCATTTTTGCATTGTGATGTATTTTAGCAGTAATTTATATAAAAAAGGGAGTTTTTAAACATACTTCTGTTTCCCGGCACAGGATTATTTTTAAAATAAAATATCACAACGCTCACACATAAACACATACAACAACACGCCACACACTTCGAACCGACTCCGTAATAATTGATAAGGTTACAGCTAAAAACACTCATCTGCAATGTTAGGCTCAATATTATTGTAAAGGTTTTTTTTGTCTAATTTTTAATTTTAATCGTGCATATTTTTGTTTTAATCAATTTTTATAATCTGTAATTGTTTTATTTTTATTATGACTTTTTGGATTTAATTATCGCTTTGCTTTCCTTTCTCTCGTATCAATACACTGTGTAATAGGAAATTGAAAAATATTGATCTGTCCTTTTTAAAGTTTAGTGTGTAATAGCTAAAACTTCTGAAATACTACTGTTCTAGAATTTACATTAAAAATACATGCATACAATACAAATACATATACATATAATAGATAAATATGAAAAGAAGAGTTATGAATGAAAATAGTTGTATTCCATCATTACTAAATAACGATAACAACAAAAAGATAAGCCGTCTGTTATTATTTTAATTATGACTATTTTAATATTATTTTTGTTAAACATATTTACTTAATAGCTAGAGCTAACGGCCAGCCAATTTGAATTATCTCTATCTGTAAATCTGTAAAAAACAGAAACAAATTGAACAGATTCCCGTCGAGAACATTGTAATTTGATTTGATTGATTTGTACAGTCATGCAATTTGACTTTAAAAAAGAATGGGATAACTTATGTAATATCGTCAATCAATTTTTTCAAAGGACTGATGATTTATATATGTTTCAATAAACAGTTGTATGTGTATTACATTTTATTTAAGTGATTTTTAATTTATCTCTTTAGTTTTGTTTGTTTCACAAACTTCCTCTCCTGTGTGTGGCAGATGAATGAGACGAGCAGCTTTGATGAATTGTTGTGGCAGATTGTTTGAGAAATTTGTGCTTTTTTCAAGTTTTGCTCAAATGTAGCAAACTCAATTCATAATTGTAGCGGAACGAAGGAAAATTCTTTTTGTGGATGATGGTAAGGACTGCTTTAGCATCTTTGAAAACGCAACAAGTTGACAGTAAGTTTTTTCAGATTATCCTTTTTTTCAGTTAAACAAAATATAGACTTATAATTAACAATTTTAAAGTTTTTGCTCGCTATCAACGGTTCTCAAATATCGTTAATAGCGAGACATTTCAATGACTTTTTTCTTGAATAAATTGCTAGATAGAAAAAGCGGTCATGTACCAAAAAAAGAGAAAATAGAACGAACTTTTTATTTGTTAAAAATGTAACAAATTCATACAAGTTATTTTACCGCAAATATCGCGATTGGTTTCATGTTGAACGATCGAACTAGATCTCGTTAAGCGTCCCGCTTGAAGCAAGCTAGCCTGTCCCCAATTACACTGAAATCCCATAGGAAAAGCGTTTCCAGTGTCATTTGAAAACGACAAATATCATTCAATTCGAAATTTGAGCCTCTATCGACCCTATTAGGTAAAACTTGGACAGTTCGACTGGTGTTTGCCAAAATTTCGAAAAACAGCGTTTCGGCTATATTTTCCAGCGTAATTTTTTGTACAATCAATAAAATGAAACGAATTTTACATAGATAGAAACTAGATACTCGAGGCTAGCGGCTCTAGTAATTGTTTTTCTAATTTTCTTTCTAATTTTTCGGAAAATAGCGTCTAAATGAACCAGGTTTTTCGGGAAAGCACATTCTAACTCAGCAGATGATATAGTTGCGGTTTCGAGACTTGTGACTGACTTAAAAAGGGCAAGAAGACGATTTGGTAGTTTCTCGGGCAGGTCTCTCTACCTACATATCGACATGTAGTAAAACCGTTCCAGCGAGACCCTTAAAAACGCTTTCTCGTTCATTTTACATTCAAAATCCAAGTTTTTCGGCTGTCAAAGAGAGTTTAAAATTGTATAAGAGGGATTTTATAATTCTGGCAAGTGTTCTGAAAATTTTGGGATATATGTAGGTGATATTCTATAGCTATATAGCATTCTTATTCAGCTTGAAATGCTCTTTCTAACAAGCCCAAAGACTTGAATTTTGAATGAAAAATTAATTAGAATCGTTTCTTAAAAATTCCAGTCTGTCTCCTTTAGTTTCATTTGTTGTACCCCGTATTTCACTTAAATGTTCCTAGCTCTAATGAAACACCTATTATTTGATGAGCAATTTGAAAAATTTTTCAAAGATTTATAGGAGGGTCCTTGGAGTTCATTTGATCATGTAACTCGTCGGGAATTTGGTCAAAAAACGCTCCTTCTAAAAAAAGGCTGCGATTTTTAAAACCGAGATAAACACGCTACAAGGACACTCGCCACATATTTTTGTCCATTTTCTCCAGTTTTTTCTGGAAAAAACACCAGTATTCCTACCTGTTCCAGAATAAAATGGAGAAAAGGGAATAAAATCAATGTTAGGAGCATCTTTCAATAATTTTTTGTGTAACTCGTTTTTGAAAGTCGCAACATCGTTAGAAACGATCGTTTTTTGACCAATTTCTCGGTGAACTTCACGGCTCAAATTTTGCTCAAATGATCTTCGGGGAGTTCCCTATAAATCCTTAAAATATTTTCCAAATTAGTCGTTAAATACTAGGTGGTGCTATAAAAATTAAGGACATTAAAGTGAAACACGCGGCAGGTCATCATTTAGTTGAAAAATATTGATTTGAAGCTGTATTAGGAAATTTTCATATTTAAATCGAGAAAAATACAGGGAAGCTTTAGTATTAGCATTTTAATTGTAAAGAAAAATTAAAGAAATGTACAATTTTGTAGTCTTCACCCGGCGCATCCACCAATTTTGATCGTTTCGTTTTCCCTTCGCTAGATGTCCCCATACTGGAGGACCCTTCGGTACGAGTTTCCTGTATTGTTGTTGTTGTTGGTTGTGATGGTGGTGCGACGCCGCCGCCGTTGTTGGAATGACGCGCGCCGTCCAACACCCTGGCTACGACGTCGCAGCAACCGCTCCCATTCCGTCGGTGTGCGTTGTGACGGCTGCATGTCGGAAAAGAGCGGGCGGCCGTCTAACAGCGATGTCACGAGACTGGGCGGGGCGGGCCGCCGCCACCCGTCGGGTATCCTGACACAACCGAAAAAATTTTCCAATGCATGCCGCTGCTACTCTGTTGTGTGTGTTGTTTAGTGTGTGATGAGTGCACTGTTGTTTGTGCTTTTGACTAGAGATTTAAACGCTAAATATCATCATTATTATTATTGTTATTATTATTATTATTACTATTATTATTACTATTGTCATCAACAATATTTAAGTAGCAGCCATCGTCGCTGCGCCGCCTCTCTGTCACCACCGTTGTGCCGCTGCTGCTGGTGTTGTTGTTACTACCACTGCCGCTGTTGCGACCTGTATTACAACCACTGCAGGATAAAATGGCTGCCGCCAAAGCAGCGGCTTTTGCTTATACTGCTCCATAAGGGTAAATCTCTTACAAATACAACTCTGTCAAGTATGATAACATTACATAGAAAAAGAAACTCAAATTAAAGAATGCCTTAAACTTTAACAACCACCACTACAACTATCAACAATAACAACTACATCAACAATAAATTTCAAACATTATCACAAATCTTTCATGATTTTTGTTTAGATGAAAGATGAGAATAGTTGAGAGAGAATCCTCATTTAAACTGCAATCGATTCCAATGTTTACCAGCGAATATTGGTGGGGTAATTGAAAGTTTCGCGACCTGAGGATAAGGGGCGTGGCTTTTAATAACTGATAACGATAACGATAGTTGAAGAAAATTCGTTTAAAATAAAACTCGATTCAATTGTTGCAACAATCAAAATAAACATAATCGACGAATTTATTTAAATTTGCAATTTATTTCACGAAACAAACACAATAGAAGAAAATTAAAAGAAAAACCATCAGAGATTTACAATAATTAACATCTTAAACTAGCAAATAAATCAGTAATTGTTAAAAAAGGTAAATTACACTTAATTAGGATCGAATATAAGTTGAATTAAAAGGGGGGCGTAACCGTTCTACTACACATCCTAATGATAACCACGCTAATTAAATACAACTTTACTATTACATATAATTATACAGAATCAGTAATTAAACTGGAACGAAAATAAATATAAATTATTTTAGTTGTATTCTAGATAATTGAGTCAATCGAAAATCGAGTTACGCCCATTTGAGTTACATTTGTAAATCTTTAAAGTAAGGGTGACAAAGTTGATGTCTTTTCAAATTATCCATTCCCGTTGTCAATTAGAATTCTTATCAAATATTTGGAAGATGGTCTGTTTCAATTAAACTTTCTATTCTAATTTATTTGATTGAATTATTGTATTTAAGTTTTAGAAAATTGTAAAAATAGAGTTAAATGTTAAAATAAAATGGAAAATTATTAAGTATTAGCGCATTGCACTTAAATCATCACAACTCTATTAGAAGGATTCATCCTTCAAGGACATGTTTTATATTAAATTGAATCTAAACGATTTCTAAACAGGAACTCGTAATAGATTTATTCGTTAACAAGTGTTGGCTAACGACTCACAATCGTCTGAACAACAAAAAAGTATTCTTCTCTATTTAATATCAGAGAGTAACAATTGGGGTAACATATGGTGAGTATACGATTCACTCAACTTTCACAACAAGAGATGAATTGGAAACGGTAAAGTTGTTTAAAATTTAAATGTGAAAAAGCTTCTAGAACCTGTACGAATGTTGTTGTAGACTTTAATACGACGAACATGGTGGCTGGGTTGGCGGTGGTAGTGGTGGTTAATATTTCACCCTGTCTAAAGATGAATTTTTAATAAACCATACAACTATCGGTTTTCAGTATTTGTACAGACGTGTTAGTTTTAACTGCATCGAATAAAAGTAGGGGTGAGAGAGAGAAACATTGACAGGATTGTTTTCAAATAGTTTTACAAATAAAAGAGAGAAAAATTGCAATCAATCAGAATTCTATCAAGTTGTCTCGTTGAAAGTATAAATCGATGTTATGCGGTTGATTTACAGAGAATAAAAGTATGAAAAACGGTTTAGATGGAAATCAAATAAAATAGAAGAAAAACTACAACAATCCCATTGAAAATCAATAAAATTGAATTGTAAAATTCGGCCAAATTAACCATCCTTTTCTAATTATATGAATCTTATAATAGTTGTACGAATTTTTGAATTAGCTTCAATTCGAGTAATGTCTTGTTTTCCAGGTGAATCCGGAGGTTTAGGCCTGTCGTTTACCTCCCGCCCTTGTCCTCGATTCTGACGATATGGTAAGCTTATTTTTATAGTTTCCTAATTACTTACAATTATAATCGGTTTCGATATTCAACGATTATTGTAGATTGTTGTTATAATAGAACGTAAATCGTTAGTTAATTTTATTTCAAACATTCTTGCGTTTATTTGAAAACAACGGCCATTGTACGATTTATCGACAGATTTATTGACAACCGAACTGCAATTTGTCTGTCGATAAGCCGTTAACTGTGTTATTCGTACAAGACCATTGTTTTCTGTTTACTCTAATGAGGCTATTTTTTGATTCAAAAATTCATAGATTGTTGATAGTTTATGGGGAAATTTGAACGAAATTGTTACTCGTTTTCGTGTCGATTTTATCGAAGTTGATCGAATCAGTTTTGATCAATCAAAATTTTTATACAAATTTAATTATTGTTGTAATGTGCGTTTAGAGATGATGGGGCAATAGAGAGTGGGATTAGTTGAATGGTTTTGTGTTGTTTTGTATGGGGCGTGGTGAGAGCGTCGCGGCGCCGACGCCACCACCGACAGAGACAACAATCGTTCCAACATTAACAATGTTCGTTTTGATCCAGGTTCATCATCCTCGCTGTATGATCGTCGATCATTTAGATCGACTAGAACGGTGGGTAAACGAAAAAAAAATGAGCGAATCTTATCACTAAAACTAGTCGAATTATCAATACATTAAGGAATCTAGGTTGGGAAATTTGTAGGTTGTTAAAAATGGATTTTTCAAATCGTATTTCAATCAACAACAGCCGACGAGTTGACGTTGTTATTAGTTTCCAATTTTTGATTGAATCAGAGATTTTAAAAAGAGCGTTATTAAAACCCATCAATTTTCCGATGAGTCGATCAATTATTAGCAAAAAATGACAGAGAAATTAACAAATCAAATTTGAATCACTCACAAATATTGAGGCGTTTATTAATCATACACCAAAAATCCAATAAAGAATAAAAATATCCCGGCGCATCCACCATTTTTTACGCTTTATAATCAAGTTTTTTTTTTCAAAACAAAATTAAATCTGAAATGATTCATCTTAAATCTACAAATAAATGACATTGGATAGGTGACTAGTAGATTTATGTATTTTTGTGATAAGAAGTAGCATTGATATAGCAAGAGATGGCGCGCATTTGTACATTTCGCTCCACAAAAGTCGTTACTACCACCCCTTGGGACCCTGATAAACCTGATAAAGTGTATTATTGATCTATAAAAGGAGGCCTGATATATTATGTCTTCAAATGGGTATTACCCGACTATTCGGTTAAAGAAACTTGTTCAAAATTACATGCAATCCATCTATAAAAATTCTCCTTACAGATATTTGTGAAAGTATTCCAGTCGATTTATTATGGAATCGTCTAGATCCACCACTAGATTGATGTAATTTGATTATGTAACAATGCAGGAGAGCGATTGTGTGGGAGTTGAGGGCTGAAGGGGGTGGTATAATAGAGAGAACTTTGTAACTGTACAAAACTATGATTGCCAAGTTTTAACGACTAAAATGCGAGAACTAATTGTGTTGCGTTAGTAAAACTTTATAAATTACATCGATCGGCAACTTGAATTGACTCTTTTATAAGTATCTGTCTATTGGTATTTACTTGATTGTGACGTTTCCAGATTTGAGAGATGAAAATTGATTGCTTCGTGTTATTATTCTCAATCCTTTCTCCCCTTTTCCATTTCGAAATCTATTCAATGTCTGTTTATTAAATTTTCTAAAATCTCATTCTACCTCTCTCAACTTCAATAAATAGGCTTTTATTCGACAGTTGGCTGGCTTTTTAAAGTTTGTTCCATTTAAAGTTTTAATCTCGCTGTTATTTGTTATTGTTGATAATAATAATAATAATAATATTAAAGAAGGGAATGTTTGGAAGTTTACAAATAGACGAGAAAATGAGACATTTTCACGTGAATATTGGGAAATTTCGTGCGATATTCCTGTTAATTATAATTCTGATTTTTCTTTTACAGGACACAGTATGGCCCCAGCACACCGGCACACCTCAGGGAGAAGTCTTGTTCTGTCGATCCTCTGCCTTCAAGCCATATGTCTTCAAGTTACTAGCGGTAAGTCGAATTAATTTCTGGCATTTTTGCGACTATAAAACAATAGTTTTAGTAGTGCCACTTTATTTAAATTAGTTCAAGATGTCTCTAAACCTCACCCCCTTTAACCCAATTTTGGTAGTTATACGAAGATTTCAAATCGGAAAGTTTCAGTCTGTATTTGATAGAAATTCTAGTTCATCTCGAATATTGGGGTAAACATGAAGATTGTTAGTTGAATTTAAGCTTCATTAATCCTGTTCAAATACGATCTATTTAGATTTGAACCGTATTCGAATTTTAAAAGTCGCCGATTGAATCGTTTATTTGAGAGTTTAATTTTTTGCGTGTCCGTCTATTTGTGTGTCTGTATAGGGGAAAGGCTTTTGATTATGACAGTTTACGCTCCTGTTACCGTTAAGCTTGTAACTTTGGCTGTTTGCTAACGCCAAGGGCCAACAAATCAATATTTCATCCCTGCGACGAGGGCGCTTTATAGAGTTTGGTGAATAGATTTCGGCGACGGCGGCGGTGGTGGTGGTGGTGGAAATAGTGGCGCTGTAACCCGCCGTCTTTACCTACCCCTGATGTTACCGGCGTCGCTGCCGTCATCGTCATCATCGACGTCGTCGTCGTCGTCTACACACCATTCTTATCAGTTAAAAGCAAATCGACGTACAACATGGTGGCTGTTGCAATCTGTTGTATACTCGTCTTATTAGCTGTGTTCATTGTTATTATAATTGTGGTCGGTCAAAGTATTGGTGGGCCACGGACATAATTTCAATTTAATTGTGCAATTGTAATAAGAAGAAGACGAAGAAGCAGAAGAAGAAGAGTCTTCCCCGTCCTGGCACACACACACCATGTCTTTCAAGAGATTAAGATCCGTTTCTTCGACACGGACTAGAGAGGGTGCTCATTATAGGAAAATTTGTGATTTTCTGAAAATTATCAATTATTATCAATAATGATCAATTAAAATAGTGTTGTGTGATAGATTTCGAATAATAATAATAATAATATCATTGTTAATTGATGTTGTATCTGTGTTAACCGATATAGTGGCTTAACCTTTAGGGACATTTTTTTTTAATAATAAAAAATAATCAATTAGACCATTGACAATAGAACGTTTATGTATCAGGAGACCTATCAATTATACGTAGATCATGTAACAATAATAAATTCTTTATAAATTTTATATTTATATTTAACATTTCAGACGAAATAAAAATATTTTGTAGTAACTTTTAATGTTTATTAAATATTAGTTTTTATTATATATATATATAAAAAAAAACCAATTCGGAATGTACTTGTTGAAGTATGATTTCTAGCCCTCAACTCTTGGCCGTAAAAATCGCAATCCTACACGAATTCGGGCTTTTTTCTCTCACTCCTCTGTTGTTATTGTGGTAGACGAGGGTCAGTAATATCCATTAGTTGAAAAGAGACAAGAATGGGGCGCTAGCTACATTAACATGATATCAACTACCACCCTTTGGCGTTGACATCGTTTTCGGGGGCAACGATGATGGTGGTGTTTGCGGTGTGTGTGTGTAGGTGAAAATCGGCTTGTAAATTTCGTTGTTGGATTGCTGCCACCTACACGATTTTATTACAATAGATTCGGTATTTTTCCAACGAGTCGAACACTACCGTCTTCTTACAGGCAAGAATCTTGAATTTGTAAAGCTTTTCAAGGGGAAAAACTGCTATCGATTTGATCTGGTTGGCGTTTTGAGTGTGTGTATGTGTATGGAAAGGGGGTGAACTTTGAATTTTGCTTATAGAGATAAATCTTGAGGAATTTCGGTTCGAATAGTGGAAAGGATACAACCACACCCCTATTCTCTACGATAAAACAGAAATACACTTAATACACGTACAATTTACACTAATTTACCCCTTTAAACGTCTAGAATTTAATGTTAACGTTTAAATATTGTCGATTATTCCAATTAAAGTTGTTGAAATTGTTCGATATCCTAAATAGATAACGAAATTTATAATTATCCAATTCTGATCTTCTACTTTGATTTAGGTTGATAGAATAAACAAATAATCTACAATTTCAACGATTATTCATGTGTAAATGATGGAAGATCGACGTTTATTAAGCGATTTTGTTGAGTTGATTTATCTTCAATTTGCATGACTTCTCTAATATTTGATAATAAAATTAGTGTAAACATTAAATGCTGAATAAATTGTGTAGTGTGTAAAATTTTCGACTCAATATAAATCCAAATCGTACACGCAACTATGTTAATTCTGTGTATATGAATCAAACCTTATTTATTTTCGATAAAAATACGCAAACATTAAACGATAACAAGGCTATTTTACTCTCAAATATCGCGTGTAGTATTTAATGACTGATTTGTAAAACATTTTAAGGATTTATAGGGAATACCTTGGAGATCATTTGAGCAAAATTTGAGCCATGTAGCTCACCGGAAAGTTGGTCAAAAAACGATCGTTTATAACGATATTGCGACTCTCAAAAACGAGTTACACGCATAACATTATTCAAAGATGCTCTTAACATTGATTTTTATTCGTTTTTTCCATTTTATTCTAGAGCGGGTAGGAATACTTGCTGTTTTTTCCAGAAAAAAATGGAGAAAAATGTCATTTGACGGTTTCAAAAATTGCAGCCTTTTCTGAAACGAGCGTTTTTTTGACCAACTTCCCGATGAGCTACGGGCTCATGATCTCGAAGGACCCTCTTATAAACCCCCGAAAAATTTTCCAAATGGCTCAACAAATAATAGGCTTTTAGATTTTTAGCTGCATCTATGATTTTAATGTTGTAGAGTGCGACCAGACATTCGTGAGCAGACCGGGAGGTCCTTTGAACGGCACCTTCCATGCACCAGAATTTGTGAATTTACGCGGACATTCGCGCCAGTGTATTTATACGTTTTTAGCCGGGCCTGGCCAACGGGTCGAACTTGTTTTCACATCGTTCGCCCTACGTGGGACGCCACCTGAGTAAGTACAAAAATTAAATTAAATTACCACCGGTACAAAATGAACGAAAAAAAAAATTGGAACGAAAGAATTCAACACAATTCAGGCTAATTGTTGTTGCTTTGAAAATCATTCGAGATTGCGTTTGTGTTTTTATTTGTTTCATTCTTTTTTCCATACGGAAATTCGAAATCATCGTATAGACTGTACGGCTGTTGTTGAATTGTTAAATTATTGGGCTTATTTGTAATATTGTAGTAATTGGTGTTTATAAATAGTAAAAAATTCCAATTAATTAATTAATTAATTAATTTAAATTATCATCAATTCGTACGGTTTCAATTCAATTCCCCGCAATTTCTGTTGTTTCAATGTTAAATGCGTGAATATATAGACGTGTGAATAGATGGATGATTGTTGTTTTTATAGAAAATCAAACTAAAAATTGATTAAAAAGAAAATGTGTTGCACGTGCAAAATCGCCAACAATAATGCCTGTTTGACTGATTGTTTTTGTGTTGTTGCTGCTGCTGCTGATGCTGCTGATGTACAGTGGAGCTGCCGTGGGAGACCTCCCTGCGTGAGTATGATTAGGGTTGTTTTTAATTTTTCTAACACAATTTTTAACTATCTAAGCTTACAATTTTATATTATCATCGATAAAGTTGAAATGATTGAGAAATGTGTAAAATTGGTGGATGCGCCGGGTCCATATCGCTGATTTAATTCGATTAAAATTGTTATTTTTAATCGAGTCTCATTAAATTCTTAACACTACAATAATATTAAAATTCATTTCAACTAGATCGTTAATATTCTATATTTGTATATGATTTTCCTATACCGCCTGTTTCACTTAAATCATCCTAGCTCTTATAGTATTTGGAGATTATTTTAGTGAAATTTGAACCACTTGGCTCATCAGGAAGCCATTTTTAAAACGATTGTCGCGGTTTTTAAAAACGAGTTACTCAAAATGATTCAGTGATTGATTTTTATCGTTTTTCTTTATTTGATTCTGGAATGTCTAGGAATGAAAATAAATATGTGGGCAGTAGTCTCGAATTAAATGAAACTCGTTTTCAAAAATTCCAAGTTTCTTTAAACCGAGTTGACGTTTTGGTAAAATAATCTTCAAAGGCTGTCCTATGAACGCTTAAAATTTACAAATCGCTTATCAAAAGAGCTATAAGGGTCATTTAAGTCATTGAATTACTTTTAAATTTTATTTATTATGATTCTGTTGTAATCGATAGTGCATGTGATTAGTTAAAAAAAGGTATCATATCGAATTTTATTGGATTATTTTTATAGGTATGTATACAGCACGAATCTAATATTGATCCAAAATTAATTGATATTTAATCGTTATTAATTTATATACAAACTGCTATTTTATTGAAACCTACTAAATCTGATTGGATCGATTCTTATTAAATTATTAAATAGATAATCGGTGGAATTGAATATTTCGTCGATTAATTCAATAGAAACGACCGTTTTGAATAATTAATCGTGTATGTTTATGTACTATACATATTGTTATATAGGTATATATGTAGATAATTATTTAAATCTATATACGAATAATACAAAAATCAAATCAATCTCCTCGTAATCTCGTAATTGTTTTCTAAAATTAAATCCGATCGTTGTAAATTTAGATTGATTCAATTCGAAATTGTCTGTTATCTTATCGAGAAGTATTTTTCGATGCATGTTGCTATTATTATTATTATTATTATTATTGCATGTGCGCTTTCGCCAATCTCACACAAAATCAATAATACTCTCCATCTATATCTGTTCATCTTTCTTTTTATTTGTTTTTTTTTTATTCATTATCCGATCATAAATGGGAATTATTCTATTTTCATTTTACTAAAAGACTAAAATAAATAATAATCTTGTAAATTTCCTGTAGCTGTGTCCATGAATATATGGACGTTTATTCGGAAGTCGTCCAACCAGACGCTGCCGAATTGATCAACTCTCCGTTTGGTGGTCGGTACTGTGGGCCGATACCGCCCAGACTTAGGGTGTCTTTATATCGCGCCCTAGCCTTAGCCTTCTATACTGATAAGAACGTTTCAACGAGTGATTTATTCAGCGGCCGATACACATTCATCAATGATTGTAAGTTTTGATTTTATTATTATTATTTGAATATAAATAGGGGGTGAAATTAAAATTTGATATAATCGAATTGTTACCAATGAGGTCAAGTATCATAAATTATACTGGCTGAGAGTTGTCTTGTTTGAGTAGTCATTGAAGGGTTAATAAATTAATTTCGATGAATTTTTAGCGGAATATGAAGTGGGCACACCGGTAGCTGGGAGTCCGTGTAGTTTCCTAGTGAAAGGTGGTGTAAAACCGACCGGTGTTATATTATCACCGACTTATCCGGGTGTTTATCCAAAGGCGCTGTCTTGTGCTTATCAGTTCCTTGGTGTGCCCGGCCAACGGATCCGTTTAGAATTTAGGGATTTCGATTTGTTTTTCGGCGGTCCTCAGTAAGTTTATTTTTTTAGATATTATTCTTTTTAATTTATTATTTAGTTTTGGTATTAGGAGAATTTAATTGAGATTTTCTAGTTGTCCTTTTGATTATGTACGAATCTATGATGGACCTGATAATACATCGGCTGTAATTGGTACATATTGTGGCCAACAACGGAATCTTGTCATTTATTCTTCCGAGTCTTCATTGCTTGTTAAATTCGTCACATTACCGCGTATTGCCAACACGCAAAATAGGGGTTTTAAGGGCATTTTTGAATTTTCGAATTCTTTCACCAAATTAGGTAAGTTTCGTACTTGTTTTATTTGCAATTTTTTTAAATTTATTTTCCAAAATTCATAGACTTTATAAGTAAGAACGATGGTGAACACATACGCGGCACCGAATGCGATCAAAAGATTCTAAGCAAAAAAGAATCAAGCGGATTCGTATTCAGTCCAAATTACCCATTTCCATATATGCCGAAATTAGTGTGCCGTTATTTCATTTACGGTATGCAAGATTCACAACATTTAGAACGGGTGAAACTCGAATTTGTATTGTTTGAAATACCGAAAGGGCCTAAAGGAGAGTAAGTTTCATTATAACGATTACAACAATTCTCAATTGGCTCATTGTCTATCAATTTTACAGTTGTTCGGATGGTTATTTAAAGATTTATTTGAAAGGCCAAGAAACTACCGATTCGTACGATAAATTCGATCACGAAATGTGCGGCGATGAAAGCAAACCATCAACTGTTGTATCAGATGGACCACGATTAGTTATGGTATTTAGTAGTGGCGAATTAATGGGTCGTGGATTTAAAGCAAACTACACTTTTGAGACTGGTAATATTGAATTAATTATAAATAAAATTGATTGTTTATTATAATTTTTATAGAATATCGAATTCCTGGTACTGCAGCACCAGATGGTAGCTGTATGTTCACTTATCGCAGTATTAGTAAGAAAAAGGGTGAATTCAATTCACCCCGTTACCCTTCGAATTATCCGAGTGACACCAATTGTACGTATTCGTTTTTGGCAACCAATAACGAACAAGTTACGTTAATTTTCGACAGTTTTAAAGTCCGCGCTGATTCTGCGAATTCAACGGTTGGCTCCTATGGGTACGTATACATAATTTATAAATTTCCAATAAATCTAATCAATTTCTAATTAAATTATTAGAGCATATGTATGCCAAGAAGACTGGTTAGAAGTTTATAATGTTTATCGAGACGGTACGGAGAAGATTGTCGGTCGTTATTGTGGTATGACAGCTCCAGGTCCAATCGAATCGAATCGTGGTGCAATGGGCCTGAAAATTATCTTACATGCTGATTCTGAGGGTGTTTATAGTGGTTTTAAAGCACGTTATAGTTTCGAAACGGCCAAATCAATATTCGGCGATTGTGGTGGGAATGTTAGTAATTTAGATACAGGGATTATATCAAGTCCGAAATTCCCATCTGATTATGATGGTCCATCAAAAGGATTATCATTGAAAACGTGTAATTGGTATATTAGCGTACGGCCGAATTATAAAATCCTATTGAATTTCGAACGATTTGCTGTAGAAGGTGAACCGGTTGGTAAGTGGGATTGTTTTAATTTTATTAATTCAATAATAATAAACCAACATCAATTAGGTCGAGGTTGTCCAGCTGCTGTATTGCGATTATGGACGGATTTAACAGCACCACCGATCGAACTGTGTGGCGAGAAGGGTGCCAACGATAAATGGCAATATTTATCAACATCGAATGCTGTACGATTTAGGTATTGTTGTCTAACATTAAAATCAATTTTTCACATAACTTGATTGACTTTATTTGATAGTTTTGTAACGGCGGACAAAGCGGTCGGTGCACAAGGCTTCAAAATTGTTTGGACGGAAATCCAAGAGGGAGCGAATTGTGAACAATTCCAATGCCAACAGAGCGGCTTCTGTATCTCAGATCGATTGCATTGCAATCAAATCAACAATTGTGGAGCTGACGACAATTCAGATGAAGCCGACTGTGAGTGACGCAATGGTTACTATAAAATAAATATGGTATCTTATTCGAAATTTGCATTATAAACAACAAAAAAAATTATAATTAAACATCAATTTTGGATTTCAATTCCAAAAATCAATTGCATGACTCAATCTGGGCGGACAATTTTTGCCAATATTCAAACAAAATTGATAATTTAGCAAATTTTAACGCTATATTATCGTTGTTCTGTAACTCCAAAGGAAGAAAATTTGTTCAATAAAACGACAATTCTCGTAAACTGTCACTTTGTAAACGTAGGTTCGCTTCTTGTTTCAACTGCTTACTAGAATTTCAAATAATTTCGTCAAATTACACGAAATAAAATTTATTCATAACTCATCGGATCTACCGTTACAAAATCGCAGATAATCGATACAAGTGTTCGAAAATTGTATTTTGAATCACTCAAATTGCCGACTCTTCGTGCGGCGCATCCACCAAATTTGCAAAATACAAATTTTCTTCCTCTATTGTTGCTGCGTTTCTTTGTTTGTTTTTGTTTTTGGATTAGTGGTGGCAGGTTGGTATTTTGTGATATTGTGTGCAGGTCGGTCGTATGGCAGATTGAGCCTCCTGCCACCACTGTCGTTGTTGTTAGTTCTGGTATCAGCATTGATGCAGTTGGCGTGATGCTTGTGTCCTTCTCACAACAGCATGCTTCTCTCACGATCACGTGAGTCTATCTATCTTGTTGTTTTTTTTTTTTCTGTTAAATTACAATTTTAATCATCTCTCCTCTTTCTCTCTAAATATTCTTCATCATTATCAATCATCATTAAAGCAATCATTCGGGTTAATTCGATTCGAATAGTTTTATATTAATTTTAATTGGTTTTATTTGTTGATTTGTTTAGGTTTAATGGATGTACCGGAGACCGATTATACGTTCTTCTATATAAGTGCATGTCTGGCCGTTATTTTCATTTTAATAACATCATGTGTGATGTGTCATAGAAGACGACATCGACGTCGACGCGGCTTACACCGTCCTCTACAATTACCGGTCCCATCTGGTACATCAACAAGACGTCCACCGCAGCATGTTTGCGAAGAACTCGGTGAACGCTATGCTAGTGTTGATAGTGTTTGATGGTGGCTTCATATTAACACACACATTATTATTAATATTATTATTACCATCATCAAGAATAATATCGTTATTATTATTTATTATTATTATTATTATTATTACAACTATTGGACAATTATTGCGCGATTTATAATTGAACGCCGCCATCAACGTCGTTGTCGTCGTCAGCAATACACTCATTTTGATTACAGGGTCATCCATGAGCGTCTCCAATATTCTTATTATTATTAATATTCCTATTATTATCAATAATATATAATAATGGCATTATAGTTAGCCTATTGCGATACACTACCGTTTATCACAATTAATGATCGAATTCCTCTAATAGAGGAGATGATTTTTTCGATTTTTTCTTTTGATAAAGAACTAGGCCCTAATATATTTTTTCGAAATAATTAACGCCAAAATTAACGAATTCTACCTCGTTTATTACTAATTGATTGATTCTATAATTAATAGAAATATGTAATATTAATAAAAACAAATATAAAGAAATCTGATTCCATTTTTTCGTTAAATGTGATCAGACAATAAATTGGGGATAGTTTGACAAATGAAAATAACAAGGGGCTAGTTCTTATTTTGTAGATTTCGGACAATCACACCAGTATTGCTGGCGGCTATTACACAAATTATATTAAAAAAAAATAAACACAAACATTTATAGTGCAGCGAAGTGTAGATTTAGTAACGAATTTTGCAAATAATGATGATAATAATAATAATAATAATAATAATAATAATAATAATAATAATAATAATAATAACAATAATAATAATTAATAAGACGCTAATACACGATAATCACATAGAATTTTGTACGTCGATAAGTTTCTGTGTGTATGTATATGTTCGTTCTTTTTGCCACTTGTTCGATTAAATTATGCAATAATTATATTAGATATAGTTATGCACTTTATGCACAACTATCGACGTTCAAATTTGTTATAATTTAAATAATTAATAATAATACTAATAGTAATAATAGTAATGAATATACCGGGTGCTCTAAATTTTATTTTTACAACGAATAACCATCTTCCTGGCGCGAGATTTTTAAAAAGATTAAAATTGTTGTGACACAACGGACATCATTTAAACAATTTAAATATAACACTGAAAATATAGTGCGCGTTCTGCAACATCTACTGCCGTGTTTATTAATTAATTAAATTAATAAACTTTGCTTTTTTTAAGGGAAAATCCAATTATAATAAACGCAAAAGTGACTAGATTCTAACCTATCTGTTGTTATATTATTATTATAAACAATTATAATCAATATTATTGTCATCATCATCAAAAACAAAACAAATCAAGATGATGATTAGTGAATTTAGTTTAATTAATTAGAAATTTTAATTGAAATAAACAAATCGATAAACAACAAAATGACGATTGTATAATGCACTTCATTTCAAGATGTCTTTCGATAACAATACTTTGATGTAGCTATATTCTATTAATAATAAAAATAATAATGATAATTAAATAATAATAACAATAATATGCTCAGTTAAATTCAGTTTCCACAAAAGAATCGAGAATTGTGCCAAATCTACACGGTTTCTTTCCAAACAACAACAATAAAATACGGTTCAGTATTGTAACAAGTAACGACATACGTTATTCTATACCACAATTACTATTTTGATTCATTTGTTTTGTAAAGTTTCTAATTCTATTGTAGCGTTATAATTCGAATTAATTCAGTTCGATATTGTTTGTTAAATGATTGATTAATTGGGCTTCCTATTTAAAAATAATTCAATTTAAAAAATAGTGCAAGCTGCTGCACTAATCTACGACATTATAATTAAACAACGATTATTGGGAATCATTGATGATTTAACTGAGTATACACACGCATATAGTTTCAGGAATTGTCATTACGGCTAATTTAATTTAATTTTGATTTTTATTAAAGAATCCTAGCCGTCAGGATAATTCCCAGTATTGAGTGTTTGAAAAATTATGTATCTAAAAAGTAATAATAATAATTAATAATAATAAATAATCATAATAATAATAATCATTAAAATAATTGGTTGGCATTACAGAATTGTATTTGAATATTAATAAAAGAGAAAGAAAACAAACTATAGAGTTAAAAATAGGCGTTAGTGCCGTTTAAAATAATTGATTGTAAAACAAACGAATGTTTGTAATTAAAATAAAATAAAACAAAAACAAAATTGCAAATTAACATAATGACTGTTGATGTTTATTTTAATGTAACGGTTGGTCGGAATTTGTAAATTTTGCTCGCCCGTTATCCACCTAGATTTCGATTTTTTCACAACACGAAAACACCAAATTAAAACATCGTCTTCCCTTATCAATCTATCGATTCATTAATAAAATTGATAAATACAGAACGGTCATTATGTTTGTTTCTTCTATTTCGATTGTATTCTAGAGGCTAGCTTGAAGGGAATAAAATTAAATTTTCGCTGTTTTTATTGCGTTGAAAACGAATCGGATGATGGCTGAAATTTTCATAGGATTTACCAAATTTTTCGTTTTGAATTAAACACCAATATTGATATTTAAAGAAAGCCATTATCCGATTCAATTTTGGTTCAATTAATTGTGGTGTAGTGGTTTGATTGGTTGCAGTAGCGTATGCACAATTCCACGAATAATAATAATAAAATAAATAAATGAATTAATAATAAGGCCCACTAAGAAGCCGACACGTTGTTAATTAGGAAGGAATCATTATTTTTAAAAATTAACCTAATCGCGATAGATATTTATATAAATTATTATTATTATATATATTATATATATATGAAATTGATGTATATACTGATAAAAGAAATTAATTTTAAATTGCAGTTGCTGAATGATCGTGAGAACTGTTTAGAGATAACAGGTGATCCAAATATTTGATCACGTAAGCACACATGTACACATAAACATCTATACTTACAAACACACACACACACACACACACACACACACACAAGCGTGGCTTCCATTTCGTTCTAATTTTAATGAATGAGAAATCGATAAAATGAAGGAAAAATGCATAAACACACACATACACACAAATTAAATGCAACTGCGAACACGAGCACTTTGTTATAAACGAGTTTTTGTAATTAAAAGACAGACAGTTGTATCCGTTTTGTTTTATCTTCGATTACGGGATACAATCAACCATCTGATTTAATTTTAATCCGATAATAATAGGAAAATATCAACTAACAACAATAAATTTGTAAAACTATGCGGCTGTTGTCGGATGAGCAACGAGTGGACTGTTATTGTATTTTTGCAAACCCCCTAATAATAACAATAATAATAATAATAATAATAAATTTGTATGCCATCCGGTAATTGCTAATCACACCTACACACAACACTTATTTTCGATCAATTTCCGCGGCATTAAAGAAGAAAAAAACCTTACATGTAAACTACTATTAATAATAATAATAATAATAATAATGATAATGATATAAACACGTACATATTCACACACACACGAACACAAATACATGATTTTTAATTCGAATTTTCCATTTACACATCAATATGTTATTTGTTAAGTAAAAGCTGTTAAGTACTGTTAAAATAAATAAAAACACAATAAAAGAATGAAAAGATATAGACGACGAAAACGCAAAAATATCTGTCGCAAATTGTAATTATTGTATCAAATGCTCATATGCGACAACTCTACAAAAATAAAAGTGTATTCCACTGTAAATTGCTTATTATTTTCGAATTTCTAGATTTCAAATTTAGCGCCAAAATTTGTAGACGAAACGACAATATCGGGATCGGTTTCCGATATTTAACATCAATAATTGAAGCGCGAGATATAAATACCGTACGATCCAAAAGTAAGGATAATTTTCAATTTTGTTGTTGAATAGCCAAAATTATCGCAATTATTAGATAAAATTTGAGAGATTTGAAATTTCTGGGATAGTAGAAATGTAAAATTCAAAATTTACGAGAGGAAGTTGGGGAAAAACCGAGATTTTTCCCCAAAAGAGGCTTAATCATGCGAATTTTTTTAGAACAGGAAATACATGACCAGATAAGATTAATATTTCCTTTCAGTCATGTAAATTTGTGGTGTAAACGCCAGTTTAATTTGTTGAACATGGCAAAATCTTTAAATATTGTAAGACAATTCGGTACAAGAGATTTAATTGAATTCTTGAACAAAGTGTGTAGATTTCATTAAAATAATCTAATTCCTATTTAAATTTCTGTGTAATTCTTGCAGAACGGCTATGGGGAATTCGACGAGGTCTTCACTCAACAATTTATAAAAGGCGACGATTTTTTGGTAAGTTGCACACTCCAATTAAAATTGAAATTAATTGAACTTCGTGTAGAATTTGAGTGAATTCGAAATAAGCCGTTGGAAAGTATCGATAGGTTCTAAACGTCGTCTCTGGTTGTTTCTCATGAATTTAAAACGAGACCCTGATGCTTTTCTAAATAAAACGCAAACAATCAACCGACCGCAAGTTGCAACCGTTCGGCCGAGAATTGTTGAGAAGAATCGCCCGATCCAAACGGAATTGGAGAATGTTTTCAAGAATCAATCGGAGAATCAACCGAAACGTCCACCAAAAGCCCGACTACCATCACCGCCACCATCTCCGATATCGCCAGCTTTCTATCTACCGATGGAGATACCGAAGCAATTACAAAATAGTCGACATATTGATGATAACGGCTATTTGTTGCCGAACGAACAAACTGTAGCGATTTCGGAAAGATCACCGATGGTACTACCGCGAGATCCGCCAGAACACGATTATATCGACAATGCTGAGATTGGAGTTGATGAACATTACGAACCAGCACCTGAGACTTTACGCAAACCTGTGATAACAATCAATGATAAGAACGAAATTGGATTAAACGATAACACTGGAACTTTAGCGAAATTTAAGAATTTGTTAAAGAAAATACACGAGAATCATCAAAATAATCAACAAAAAACCAATATTTACGCCAATCAAAATATGGAATCTCAAGGGGTTAGCAACAAAACTAATCTAATGCCAAACGATATCCGTTTACGGCCTTTACCGCCTTTACCGAGTGACAATGAAGCTACAAATGAAGAGCAAATTGTAATTTACGAAAATAATGAAAGTAAGGATAACGAAATTGGTGTAATTTATGAAAATAATGAAACTGTAGAGAAGAAATTACCATTACCGCCGGTAAATTTACCGAAAATTACCCCGAATTTTAATTATTTAAACACTGAAAATCGTCCGGAAAAATCCAATTCGTTTACAAATCTTTCAGTGATGATCGAAGAGATTTCGGAATTAGCCCAACAATTCGACAATGTTGAAGATTTGGATGATTACGATGAATGTGTTTGTACGTATCGATAACAAATATCGAATTTTTCTTTAATTTTTGTAAATTTTTAGTTAATTTAAACGACGAACCTTTCTACCGCAACACTGATCGGAAAGGTGCAAAACGTTTGCTTCAGAATCTCGACGATGGTGCTTTCCTATTCCGGCCGAGTCGCCACTATTTTCTAACAATTACAATAAAACACGGTTCGCGATTCTTCAATTTAGGCATCGAACGGACTACCAACAATAAAATCCGGTGTCAATCGAACGGTAGTAGTACATCGCCGGAATTTGCGACAATCAACGATTTCATCAAATATTTCTCAAGGAATCCTTTAACGTTCCATTACGAGACGACAGTTGTGGAGGTTTTCTTGAAGAAATCGTTAAAAAGTGATGTATTTTGAAAGATTACAAATGTTTCAATAAAAAATGAGCAATTATTTATTGCAAAATTTAACTATTATTTAAAAAAAGAGAGGAGAAATTAATGTTTACGATGTCTGTTATATGAACGACTTCGACGTCGACGTCTCCGATGACGTTCACTATCATCATCATTATCATCGTCATCATAAGAACGTCTAGATCGGTGATATTTATCACCATTTCTATGTTTATAAGTTTTCGAATAATAACGATCACGATCTTTATATTTAGAATCTTTACTAGAATCATCATGTCGCCGACTTGAACTACCCGAATGTGTACTGTGGCGACTAATTGATGAATTTGGGCGTTCATAATCACCACGATTACTATTTTGTTCATCATCTTTATCATCACCATTATCTTTCCGTTCTTTCTCTAATAAATACTCTCGATAATCGTCCATTTGATTATTGATCACTTCCCTTATAATTTCCGTGTGATTTTTCTTATTTATATGTACAGATCGATATTTGGTACGGCGACGTTTTGCATCCCTTTCCATCGCCAATAATTCTTTATAACTTAACGATTTATCGGTCGGCTCTTTTTTCGACAGAACCCTACAATATTATCGAATCAATTAATTCAATTGAAACACATTAATAAAAATTTACGTTGTAAATTCAGGTGGTGTTTTTGGACCAACACTATTCTCAATTGTGTAATTGTAAAATGCCAATCGTTCATCTGGTGAATAAGTTGAAATATAACGGTTTGAAGTACGCGGATCCGGTTCTAAACCATTCCATGCTGAATTACAAACAATTATTTCAAATTATTTTCGGTTAATTAAGTTTAAGACAAGAGAGATGAAGCAGTCTTATTTTGTTTGTTTAATTTAGTTTTTCAAAAATTAAACTTTGAAAAAAGGATATCTAGAAAGGATATAATTATATGATTTTTTAATAATAATTGTCTAGATTTATATGAATGCCTATAATTTTTACAGCATTGTTTCTCTGAAAAAAAAAGTTTGCAAATGTACTGCCTCAATTCTAGTCCAATAGTATCAAAAATCTCATTTTTGAATAAATTTTAATTGAAAAGGCTTACCTGGTCGAAAATTTGGATTCTCCATCAATTCCTTTCTAATAATTTCAACCTTTTTATTTTGATCTGCAATAGAAGAATCAATAAAACCCTTAGAAATTATCAAACAAAACTATATTTACCAATATAGATAGATTGTGATGGATTTGATAAAGATTCCGATAAGAAATGTTCATTTGAATTGTACCCTTCACGTTTCAATAAACATTTTTCTATATGATTATTCCAACAATTTGGTGGTATCCGATGGTTCGGATCGATTGGACAATGCACCAAATTCTCCGCCTGAACATAACAATATTTTTAACAACATTAATAAGAAATTTTAAAATGTAGACGACAATTCCGAATTACTTTCTGTACTTTCTCTTCATTCCAACCGAGAAACTGCAAAATTGAATTGATACGTGCACGAGACGATGATATAACTTGATCTAAATTCTCGAGCTGTTTCTTACGTATTTCTATATTAAAATCCATTCTATTAAATCGACTTAATTATTATAATTGAATAATATCGGTAATTATCACAATTTTATTGAACACAAATCGAGAGAAACTATTAAAAGCTAACATAACTGAAAAGATTGTAAACGGGCGAAGAAAACGAATATTAAAATAACCTCAATTAATTAGATTTTTGACAAGACGCAATACCAACATTATCAACGAAAATTCACTAGTAACTAGCTTTACCAACATAAAAATTCTCACCAAATATCCAATAAAATAGTGATACAACTGGAAATATCTATCAATTATCGTTGTAGAAATCAATTAAATAATTAAAAATTATCAAAATATCCGAAAATTACCTAATTTTATTGCAAAAATTGCCGACGAATCAAAAATGACGTTCATTTGCTGAAATTGAAGTCACTATGGCAACAATGTTTTGATCCATAACCTCAAATTTTTGACAGTTATTAGTTGTTGCTAATTTTGAATAGTCATCAATTCATTGTGTTAAAATTGTTGTGATAATTACTCAAAAATTAAATAATGTCGGATTATTTCCAAGAGATGGGCTGGCAACCCTTACGCGATGGTGAGACACCCAATCATTTATTACATTTGGCTCGTCTATTTCGTGATTTTAATATTTTCGACGAATCGATGATGAATCAAAACTTAGCACCGCCAGCTTCTAAAAGTGTTGTTGAAAATCTACCTAATGAAACTGTAACGAAATCCGGTACAATTTCCTTATGGTTGTTTTCAATTCGTGTTAATTTTATCGTTGTTGTAGGCAATCAATGTCCGGTTTGTTTGAAATCGTATTCGATTGGTGAAAGTGTAAAGAAATTACCTTGTAAACACTCTTACCATCCAGATTGTATATTACCATGGTTGTCTAAGGTATTATTAGTTATATTGTTGTTTAATTGATTTAATTGATGGATTTTAGACGAATTCTTGTCCGTTGTGTCGGCACGAATTGCCAACTGATGATGAAGATTATGAGGCTTTTCGTAAAGAAAAGTTGCGGAGTCAGAAACGAGAAGCCGATATTGAAATTTTACACAATTCAATGTTTTCATGATCATTCCCCTATTATTTATTTACTCTAATTACATTACCATTATTATTGAGATATTGAGTTGTCTAAATAGTTGCACAATTGTTATATTAATATTCTTTTATTTTCAACAATTTACAGTTGGTAATTTGTTGTAGTTCTTACGTAAACAATACCTGATGGCATTTCGACTTTATCAACTTTTCCCGTGAAAATCTTTTGGGCTTCTTCGTCTTTTACCGTTGGTAGAATCATCACTTTATCACCAGGCTGTAATTATTTGATAATTTTATAAAATTGCCACTGTTTAAAGGACCGGAAAGAGTCGACTTCTACAAAATTCATTTGAAGCTCTATCGAAGGAATCTTACCGTTACTTTTGTGGAAATTTGGACTTAGCGATCATTTTCTAAAGAATTTTCTAAAACGGCAAGATTCCTGTGATAGAGTTCAAAATGCTCTTTCAAACGAATCCAAAAACATAAAGTTTAAATGGAAAATGAATGAGAAATCGTTTGTTAAAGTTTCTACTTTTTTCAGTTATAATCCGGTCCTTTAAGATGAAAAGCTTACTGTCCAATTGGCTGGTGTAGCGATTTGTGGAATTTTATCGACTAATTGTAACGAATCGATCACTCTTAAGATTTCACTAAAAATCCAAGAAATTTAACCATTTTTTAACTACGAAAATTAACAATCTTACTCGACATTCCTGCCTGTTGATTGTGGATAATGCATTGATAATCTCAACACATGTCTCGGATCGATAATATACAAAGCTCGTACAGTTAGAGTACGTTGTTTATTATTCCGATCATTGGCATCGATCATATCCAATTTTACTGGCAATTCACGGGTTTCATCTGCTATAATCGGATAGGGGAATTCACCGGGTATATCGCGACAATACGATTTAATATCATTGACCCAATCGACGTGGTCTTTCAATTTATCACAAGAATGCGCCAATAATTTAACGTTGCGTTTATGGAATTCCGGCATATGGACAGCTAAACGGCCCAATTCGGTTGTACAAACCGGTGTAAAATCGGCTGGATGAGAAAACAAAACCACCCATCTAATTGATTAACAATTTGTTAGTTTGTGATGTTTTATTTCTAGAAAATTTGTCTTACTTGTTGTCTTGCCAGTCGTAGAAATCGATGGCACCTTGGGTGGTTTCGGCTTTGAAATTTGGCACAACGTCACCGAGTCTTAAAGGCATTTTCCAGTCAGACACGTCGACAGTTTTCAAAAACAATAATAACCGGTCGGTCTAGATGCGTTTATATATTCAAGTGAAAGTCGGATTGAAATAATAACTTAGTAACAAGATACCCCTATTAACTACATACATATACCTATACGTAGTTATTTATGTTTTTAATTAATGATAAAAACGTTTATTTAATATGCATTAGTATTGAATAACAATAATTTAAGTAGAAGCATTGCGAATTTGCTCAGATTAATCGACTTCTTCAACGGTTGGTCCTTTATTAGCACCACCGCTTTGATTGGCGCCTTGATGCAATTTCATCATAATCGGTGAGCATTCTTTTTGTAACTCCTTCAATTTATCTTCAAATTCATCTTTTTCAGCCAATTGATTCGCATCCAACCAGGCTAGAGCAGCTGAACATTTCTCTTGTAACAATTTCTTATCGCTCTCTTGTAGTTTATCACTTGGAGCATCTTCACCTGCCTACAATTAATTCGATTAGATTTCCATTTAATTATTTTGATAATAGTCGATTATACTTGTTTAACATTGAAAATGTAACTTTCAAGTTGATTTCTGGCTGTAATACGTTCACGTTGTTTATCATCTTCAGAACGATATTTTTCGGCTTCGTCTAGCATACGATCGATTTCAGCTTTCGATAAACGTCCTTTATCATTGGTGATTGTGATTTTTTCCGAACGACCTGTACTGATATCTTTAGCGGAAACGTTAAGAATACCGTTGGCATCTAAATCGAAAGTGACTTCGATTTTTGGTACACCGCGTGGTGCTGGTGGGATGCCAGTTAGATTGAAGGTACCTAGAAGATTATTATCTTTGGTCATTGCACGTTCACCTTCAAATACCTGAAATCGATTCATTAATTAGACTTGTTTGTTAATTAAGAATGTAAATAAACAACCTGAATTGTGACGGCATTTTGATTGTCTGAATAAGTAGTGAAAGTTTGTTGTTGTTTACATGGGATTCTTGAATTGCGCTCAACAATCTTCGTCATAACACCGCCGGCAGTTTCAATACCCAACGATAATGGTGCAACATCAACTAATAAAACGTCTTGGATTTGTGAACTGGTATCGCCTGTTAAAATAGCCGCTTGTACAGCGGCACCGTAAGCTACAGCCTCGTCGGGATTTATCGATAAATTTAAAGCTTTGCCGCAAAAGAAATCCTGTAGCATTTTCTGGATTTTTGGGATACGTATCGAACCACCAACTAAAACAACATCATGAATTGCTCCCTTATCTAATTTGGCATCGGTCAAGGCGCGTTCAACCGGTTGTAGAGTAGATCGGAACAAATCCATACATAATTCTTCGAAACGAGCCCGGGTGACTTTCGAATAGAAATCGATACCCTCATGTAAGGCGTCAATTTCTAAACTTGCTTCAGTACTCGATGATAGTGTCCTTTTGGCACGCTCGCAAGCCGTTCGTAAACGACGTAAAGCTCTAGTATTGCCGCTAAGATCTTTATTGTGTTTCCTTTTGAATTCTTGTACGAAATGATTGACTAGACGATTATCGAAATCTTCACCACCTAAATGTGTATCACCAGCGGTTGATTTGACTTCAAACAAAGAACCTTCATCGATCGATAATATCGAAACGTCAAAAGTACCACCACCTAAATCGAAAATCAAAACGTTCTTTTCACCTTTCAAATTCTTATCTAAACCGTAAGCTAGAGCTGCAGCTGTCGGTTCGTTGATTATTCGTAAAACATTCAAACCGGCTATTATGCCGGCATCTTTAGTTGCTTGTCGTTGGGAATCGTTAAAATACGCCGGTACTGTAATTACAGCATCTGTAACTTTTCCGCCCAAATACGTTTCAGCGATTTCCTTCATTTTCGTTAGAACCATCGAACTGATCTCTTCCGGGGCGAATTTTTTCATCTCGCCCTTATATTCGACTTGGATTTTCGGTTTGCCAGCATCGTTGATAACTGTGAACGTCCAATGTTTCATATCTTCTTGGATTTTGGAGTCGTCAAAACGTCGGCCGATTAAACGTTTCGCATCGAATACGGTGTTCTTGGGGTTCATTGCCACCTAAAGACAACATTACTATTTTAGGAAATTGTGTTTTTTTTTTAATGTAAATATGTATGACGAGAAATCAACAATCACACCAAATAAGTCTTTGTGACCTTAATTGTGCAACTACGTGTGTATTTCCAAATTCAAACATCCACCTACATAAAATTGGGTATTTTTAATCATTTGGAAAATCGCCAAATATTGGAGGCAATCTAGAAATTTCTTCTAATCGAATGAATTTTCTAAATTTTACAAATATTATCAATTACCTACCTGACTTTTAGCAGCATCCCCAATTAGACGTTCAGTATCGGTGAAAGCCACATAACTTGGGGTAGTTCGATTACCTTGATCGTTGGCGATAATTTCCACTTTTCCATGTTGCCAAACACCAACACACGAATATGTTGTGCCCAAATCGATACCAATTGCAGGTGTTTTACCCATTTTTCTTCAATTAATCGCCGGAATTGATAGAATTATCGAATTGCTATCCAAACGAACTGACACTGTTTGAAGTTGTTCACCTACAGAGACTCGGAGATCTGAATCGGTTTTGGGTGGCTGTAATAGATTCGTTTTTAAAACTAGGACGGTTTACTATTTTTAATGCAAAAATTCAAGATTTTTCCAACACTAAACATTCTATTGAATCATTAACAGATGGTGTCTTATTTTAGATTAAAATTCTAACTTTAATTGGAGAATTCTTCAATTAAAATCTAAAAATACCCCATTCAGAATTCCATTAAGTACAATGATCCGGTTTAAAAATGATACTTCCGTGTTGAATCACCCCTAGTAACACAAGTTGGATCGAACAACCCTCTAACTTGTGTAGAAAATGGTGGTTGATAAAGCTAAGAAAAAGAAGAAAATTAAAGATAAAAAGGAGGTAAATGAGAAGAAGCCGGGTGGTAATAAGAAAACAGGCCGTAAAAGTCGTGGTCGTCGTATCAAAAGTTCGAAATGTACCGTTGATATTTTCACCGATATAGCGATGGAGAACGCCTATACGACCTGTCATAATGTTCAAGATTTATTGAGATGGCGTGGATTTCCATGGCCGGAAGCACAGAAGAAGAAGAAGAAAGGCAAGAAATAAAAGTTGTTTTTCTTTAGTCAATTTATAAAAATAGAAACCAAATAAAAATTGAAATATTTTCGCTTTTTTCTCGTTGTATTTTTATAAAGTCGTTTATTGACTTGAAAACAATTCAAACTTGACAGGATTAAAAAATATATATAATTTTTCAAATGTTTTACAAAGAAATAAAACGAAAACAGTACAGAATCTACTGCAATTTTCTAATAATAGAATAAACATCTAGATCGTTACAATGTTTCCAAGCACGTCCACACAAGAAATCTAACATTTCGCTCGACAATTCGCCGAAAATAGAGGGTCAAAGAACACGTAACTGTTGAAGATTTATTGGCTTTCAGTTGAGATCGATTTGAAATTGGATTTTGTCGAAAAACTCAAGAAAATTGGGAGGTTGGAGCCACCTAGGGCATGTTAAATTACCAGTTTTTATCGAATTTAAATCTTTAGATACAATTTTAATCATCAATTTTAAAATACTTATCTATTTTAGTAAGTTTAGCTCTTTAAAAACAGCTTTTAGTTAATTAATCGTCAATATTCTTCCAAATTTTAACAGGTTTTGGCCCTAAAGCTAGAGTTTCGATTCTAGATTAGAGGCGTTTTCGTTATTATTATACTATGAACTTCTATAGTTCTAAAAAAAATCCAATTGAATTTACAAATTAGAAGCTTTTCCGTCTTAAACTTGGAGTAAAACTGAGGAATTTATCAAAATCAAGCTTATAATAGGACGAGAATTCCTCAAAAACTTGATCTAAAAGCCAGAAGACTTAAAACTGATAAACTGAAAGATAACAACCGTCCTGAAAAAGAACTTCCAGATGCTATTACCATTATGTGCCACACTTATGTTGATTTTATTGTGGTTCAATGACTCCCACCTGGGTTATATCTGAAAAGTTTACAGTATAGTCTCAAAATAGTTCGAAAAGAATATTGTATCGATTGTTCCAGAATTTTTAGGACAAATATAAGAGAAATCTACGTTAGAATTGTTTGTTTTTTAAAGAAAAACTACGGGGTTTAGGCCTGTAAATTTAAAATGTACGAAATCAGAGGGTTTAAATGGAATAAATCGAGATTTTCTAGATCTACGAAGACACTTTTAATTTAATAGGTTCTTTATATTTATCGAAAAAAATAACAAACAAAACAACAACACAGACATGCACTTTCAGTCATAATGTTGAAATAAAAATAGACACAAATCGACTATAAATGAAACTGTACGAACGGCTCGAATTTAGTGAGTTCTAAGAAGTCATTGTGTTTGAATCAACGAAGAGATTCCCAAAATCAACCTCGTAAAGTAAGTCCTATTTCGAATTAATTAATTCCAAATTGTCATTTCGTTCGAAAATAGATGCCTCTTCATGTAGCTACGCGTGTTGATGATGCCGATAAGCACCAATACGACATCAACTGTCTCTTGTACCATAAAGGAAGACTGTACAGTGCTTCCGATGATGGCAAAATTAAAGTAAATCATCTCGAAATTTCACGTTTTGTTTGTTTACTAATGGAAAATTTCAGGCTTGGGAGACCGATTTGAAGTTCATTTGTGAAACACAAGCACATCCTTGTTCCGTCTTTTGGATAACAGCCAGTGATGATACTTTGTATTCGTGTTCGAATGAAGGTACAGTGAAAGCCTGGAGTTTGGATACGCTGAAAGAAAAAGGGACAATTATCCAGGATAGTGACACAGAATTTTGGATTATACGCTATGTTGATGGAGTTCTTTATGTCGGTGATAATCAAGGCGATGTATGAATAATTTGACGATATCTAATTGCAATAATCTATTTTTAATACAAATTTAGATACGAATATATCGCAATGATAAGATTTACGGTACTATCAATGTCGCTGAACCGGTTAAAGATATGATCATCAATAAGGACCTGTTGTTTAGTGTTAAAGATACCGATGTTGTTGTGACAAATCTATTGTTACAAGGCGAACATATCCAATTTGGTGTTAAGAAAACACTACCAGGACGTGCCCCATTAACTCTTATCGACAACCAACTAATCTATTCGCATAAAAACGGTAAAGATCTCAACTTGGTTGATATCACTGGTAATTTTGATAAGCCGCACGAGGCAATTGTGAGTCTTTTCAACCGATCTGTTAATATTCTAATTGATTTGTGTTGTTAATTAGGCGCCACATCAGATGATTATTAACGCTGTGGCTAGTACCAATTGGAACGGTAAATCGATGGTTTTCAGCGGTGGTTGGGAGAAAGAATTGAACCAATGGTGTATCGTTGATAATATGAAATTACAGAAATTGGCAGAGTGTAATGTTGATATTGTTGTTAATTCTATAGCGGTCGGTGATAAGGATCAAATTTATGTTGGCGGCGGTGATGGGCATATTGTTCGTGTTGATCTTTAAGCCTGATAATTGAGAGCTTTTTTCGATGTGTTGTATTCAATTAGTTTACAAGAAATAAATTTTATTTACTCTTTATTATAAATATTTTTAGAATATAGGAATTCGTGTTGTAATAGAATTCGATCATACCTGGAATTGTAGACTTTAAAGAATTTCATGGATAGAATCCAGAAACTTTCCCTGGTGTTTAACGTAAATAAACAATTCTATTTTCGACTGGACATCTGTTGATACGAATCTGTAAAACTTTTATTTATATTTTCTTGAATCTCTATACTTTTATCATTATTTAAAGTAGATTTATACTAGAGTTGGATTAAATTCCGTAGAATTTAGCCCGAAAATCAATTAAAAACAAGTCTAAATAATCTATTTTTGCGATTATAACAATAATTAATGTAAAACTGATGATGACAGTAAACAGTGGCGTATCGTTAGTGTGATTTTTTACAAAAAAAATCCTAGATTATTAATGAATTTGTCAATATTTTGGTGAATTATTTTTTTTGTAAAGGGTGTCTAAACGTGTGTGACATTCGGTGATAAAAATGGATAATTTCAACAGACATCTACCCTCTCTATTTCGTAATAGAGTTCCCCTAGCGCAGGTCATTTATAAAATCGAGACTTATAATAGAAAACAACCCCTATTTAAGCGTCCAGTTCGTTGTTGATAATAAATCGAATCACATCTATGGCTGTTGTTGTTACTAATGTTCGATCCCGGTTGAATCATTTGCAAAGATGCCGAACTTTTGGGACATTTTCGGCCGTAATGAACAACCAAAACAACGCAATCTACAAGATGGTCTATTCCAAATTGCTACGCAAACTTGTAATTTATTAGTGCAAGTCAACAATACGAACAATATCAGTTATGGGAATGGTTCAACGAATATTCAGCTCAATCATTTATCGCCAACGCCGCCACCACCACCAACAGCAACGCAGAGGAATCGTGCACCAACTGATAGTAAAGACTCGGATCGGGAACAATTGTTGGTGTTGATACCGCCGACAACAACTGGGAAACTTTCAAAATATAAACCAGGCATTTTCAGCAAGTCCAGATTGTCGGTAATTAATCATTTTCTTGATTGATAAGTATCATTATTACCTACATATAAGGTCAAGGTTGACATATTAATTTCCTTAACACGTGTATTAAACAAAACACACGAAATGATATCGATCGATACAATTTCCATCAATAATTCCTTTATAAAAAACAATACAACTTTTGAACTCTCTAGGATTCTTCAATTAATTATTAATAATTCATAAATATAGGGTGTACAGCGCTATTTTAGCTCACAGTAGGCTATGACTTTGCGAACGTATGTCATTTCTTAGTTCAACTCAATAATCGGCATTACCGATATCATCTTGTTTCAACAGATTGTCGGTAATGCAGATTATAGAGTTGAACTAAGAAGCTGACCTACGTTCATGAAGTTAGAAATAGCGTTGTACACTCTGTATAAAATACCAGTAATTGTGTTTCTTCGAACTTGTCTACAAGTCAATAAGACACAAATTAGACATGAAAGCAAACAACACGCTATAATTCGACGAAATTCAACAATATTTCGATTACTTTTATTTATAGGTCAATAAAATCTAATGAATAAAATAATCTATAAATCAGGAAATTGAAATTTCAATATTATAACGACACACGACAGTTTTGACATTTCATTAACAATTAATGGGCGTTTTTCTAAATTTCAAATCAAAATTAATTATTGAAGTTTAATAGTGCAAGTAGCACAATTTTTTTTCTTCTCAATAGTTAGCCATGGCTTTCACTGGCTATACAGAATCGTAGCTTGTTTCATACTTCACTAGATTAGAGATTGAATACTAAATTCCTTCACCTAATGGAAGATTGACGAGAATATGATAGAATAATAGTCCCTAACTTTTACTAATTTAATCCCCTAGTAGTGATTTTATCTATACTTACAATTAGTTGCTTTTGCAATTCAATTATCAAGTGACCAAAAATATTGTTTTCAATATTGCTTCTATATCATTGGTTGTTTTCAAATTTTGCGGCTTTATATTAGAACCAATGAGATGTTTTCTAAATAAAAGCTTATATTTGATAAACGAATCGAGTATATATTTGATAATACCGAAACAAGTAAACTACCACAGCCAGCTTCGATTGAAATTTTTAAGAATCACAACTTTTTTATACTTATACCGCATGCCTACTAGATTCCAGAACAACTAATGTTTGGTGATTATCATTATTATTAACAAGATAAAGTCAATAATAATTCTCTAGATACTGCGACAAGTTCTTTTTTACGTATTTACAAATTTCAATCCACTATAGACTAATTATTACACGAATAAAATGACAAATTGAGTTGTATTTTGAGTACAGTGGATTAACCAATGTACAACAGTAAAGTGCCCTATATCAGAATGAAGGTATAATTTTATGTAACTAGAATAAAACAAAACGAAAATAAAAATACATTATCATTCATTAAAATAATAATAACATTGACCATGTTCTATTATATCTAAGTATTTTTCTATTATTTCAAATATTATCGGAATCAATCAAATTAATCTAGGTATTCATTTGTTGTAATCGTTTCCTGCTTATTGGTCGAAATTGAATTCGATTGTTAATTTTTACAATCAATACGAATCATCTACATGCGACAAATGAATATCGTAACAATCTGTCAATCATTATTGATAACGTGTAGCGATTGTAATGACGTCACTGTTATCAATTAAATTATCAAGTAGTGGAGACAAAAATTGTAGTAACTGACAACAAAAAAAAACTAATGAAATTCAATTAAATAAATAAGGAATAAATTGATGTAAGAATCATGCAATTGCGTGTTAGTCAACAGTAGAGCAGATAGGTAAAGAAATTTAAGTACAAACTAGAAGTCTTTTTTTCTTGTTTATTACCCGGTTATTGATTATTCTAGTAAAGTTTGACATGCAATACATATAAAGATACAATCTAATTATTATTTTTTTATTAATGTCTACAACGAGACGCCACTGTTTAGCGTTTGTCATTTTTGAAAATTGCGCTACTTTAAATAGGTGCGACATTTAGACAAATTTGACACGTTATCTTTTATTTATTTTTATGTAACTTTTATCGTTTTGTTTTCTAAATTATCATTATTTTTTTAAATTATAAACAATTATATGTACCTTTAAATTAATCAAAATTTCAAGGATTATTTATTATGATGAATGAAAATTCTTGATAATGCGAATTCGTATATTTAGAGCATTTAAATCAGTAAGTTATTGTCTTTTATCGAATAATTGAAGGTCGTTTTATTTGATTTATCAATTAAATTGTAATTTAATTGATTGATAGACGGTTCTGGAAGGTCCTCCTGCTCTTCCAGAGGATGATAACTACCTGTGGGGGCATAGTTATATGCAATCCGATGCTGATGGTAGCCCATCTAGACGGTAATTCAGTACAATTTTTAATTAATACGTTGATTGATTAATTAATTAATTAAGATTAATGTTGTATTTAGATGGGGACAGAAGAGTAAATGGTGTCGGCCGTCTTGTATTCCAATATCGTTAATTTGTATCCTGATCTTCCTTGTTGTACTTTTACCGTTATTAGACCATGCTGCTGAGAAGGCATTAGAGAAATTAAACCAACGTTCCGATCTTTGTATAAATACCTGCAGGTTGTTAATTAATTAATTAATCCGTAATTATAATTAATTATAAATGATTTTAAATAGTTTATCGTTAGTTGAAAGTATACCGGAAGGTTTAATCTACGATAATAGCACTAATACAATAGATTATCCAACAACATTCGATACATGGTTGGATTTAATCAATTCAGCAACGAATCAAATTGAAATTGCCTCATTCTATTGGACTTTAAGACAATCAGAAATATATCCGGATCCATCATCGAAAAAGGGTGAAATTATATTTCAATCATTATTAAAAGCCGGCTTAGATCGACGGATTTCAATTAAAATTGCCCAAAATACACCAACACAAGATAAACCAAATATTGATACAGAATTATTGATGAGACGTAAAGCGGCCGATGTTAGAAGTTTGAATTTTGCTAAATTATTAGGTGGTGGTGTTCTACATACGAAATTTTGGATCATCGATCGCCGACACATCTATTTAGGTAGTGCAAATATGGATTGGCGGTCGCTAACACAGGTGAAATTTTAATGTGTCAAGGTTTTCATTTAATCAATTTTTATGTTTTTTTTGTATCGCAGGTGAAAGAAATGGGTTTAGTTGTGAAAAATTGTACATGTCTAGCCGAGGATCTCGGCAAAATATTTGATGTAAGCTAAAGAATTTTATCGATTCCGCCCTTTTTAAACGGATATACCGCGTGTTTGGAGATCATTTGAGCAAAATTTGAGCCACATAACTCGTCGGGAAGTTGGTCAAAAAACGCTCGTTTTAGAAAACACTGTGATTTTTTTAAACCAAGATAATCACGTCAAATGACGCAAGAATACTCGTCACAATTTTTTGCCATTTTTCTGCTTTTTTCCTCAAAAAAACCCGAAGTATACCTGTTCCAGAATAAAATCAATATTAGGAGCATCTTTGAATAATTTTTTGTGTAACTCATTTTGTGTAACATCGCTAGAAACGATCGTTTTTTGACCAACTTCCTGATGAGCTACATGGCTCAAATTTTGCTCGAATGATCGCCAAATTTTTCAAATTAATTGTCAAATACTAGGTGTTGCTATAAAAGCTAGGAACATTTAAGTGAAATGCGCAGTATAACGGAAATTACTAACATTCGAGAAATACGAACTCGTTTGAAATTTAAAGTACATCTTTTTCGATTCGATGTTCGTAAATTGTCAATATTGAATAATCGATATTTCGCTTGTTTAATGAGCTATTGTAATGATTAATTAGATTCATTAGAAACAAGAATTTAAGACGTTTCCGAAGGCGTATTTGACTTTGAAAAATTCCGATTAATATTCATTTATAGAGAAGCATGTTTTTCCTTAATTTTTTTTATATTTTCCCCTATAATTCAGCCAATATTCTAAATTTTTCAATAATTTTCATACAGCATGTAGCAAATTGAAAATGCTTTTCAAATTTCTCAGATATTCTTCAATAAACTTGTTAGTTTTTGTTTCTTTTGCCAATTTTTGTATAATTTGCTACTTCCGTAATATCTCTAATAATAATAATTATTATTATTATTGTTATAATTATTATTATTAAAATATCGATTGTTTAGGTGTATTGGGAATTAGGCAAAGATGGAGCAACAGTTCCCAACAATTGGCCAGCAAATCTCTCGACAAACATCAACCTACAACATCCGATGAATTTAACAATAAACAACGAAACTTTCCAAACATACTTATCGGTAATTAATCGACAACTTCAATAGTAAATTGAAATTAAATTCAAGTCTATTGTAGAGTTCACCGCCTCCATTTAATCCCAATGGACGTACTAACGATATTGATGCCTTAGTTAATGTAATTAAACATGCTGAAAAGTTTATTTACATTGCTGTAATGGATTATTTCCCATTAACAATTTATTCACCGAAAATTAAATATTGGCCAGTGATCGATGATAATCTACGGATGGCAGCTGTTGATCATAAAGTTAAAATAAAAATGTTGATTAGTCAATGGAAATATTCACCGCAATCTGAAGATTATTTTCTCAAATCGATTGCAATTATTAATCGCGCCTATCCTGGAGTTTCAATAGAAGTGGTAGGTTTTTATTAACGATTTAATTGAAATTTATTCTTAAATGTTTTGTTTAATTGATTGAAAATAGCGTCGATTTATTGTACCATCAACGAAACAACAAGAAAAGATCCCATATGCCCGTGTTAATCACAATAAATATATGGTAACTGATAATTCAATTTATATCGGAACTTCCAATTGGTCTGGTGATTATTTTATTGATACAGCTGGTGTTGCATTCATTCTACACGATCCAATTTTCGATCGACATTCGAATCAAACAACAATCCGTAGTGAATTACAAGCAGTATTTGAAAGAGACTGGAATTCCAACTATTCAATACCATTGAAAATTTAAATTATTGCACTGGAATTAATTTACACGGCAATTTTAAAAGCAATAGTTGTAAAATAAAAAAGATATTGTAAATTGTGTGCCTTCAACCATTAAAAACTCGAACAATTTTTTGAAATTTAAAAATTCCCTCGAGCATGCGCAATATTCAAACCATATACTTCGTGTATCGCGCCTAGTATGTCTACGAGTTAGGCAACACATTAAATCTATCCTGGACCACATAGTACTAATCTAATAATTTCCCTAATTTAATAACCATTATTGTGTAAATTGAGAAATTTGCTTTCAAATGGTATGAAATTGATAAGAATTTGTTGAGAAAGGTTGAAATTATTGGCAATTTTAATATCTGTTGGTCGATGGTCAAACGACTTTATTCTATAGAAAACCCCACTGAAATAATTGCACATACTAATGGTTGTCAGCGTAAAATAGAAGTAATTTCCTTTAAAACAAGATCAAGTTAATCGAAATTGGTTCATAATTGTAGCAGTAATTAATGGATTTGATTTGATTGTTTAGTTCGACATTGGTTTTATAGATGACGTTAAAGTAAAATTTCAAATTGGTGCTGCCATCTATGGTATTACTTCACAATCTTTTATCATAACCTCAAATTTCGTGAAAACTGGTAATTTTTTCAAAATATTGACTTATTAAACTGTAATTTTGTGTTAATTATAACTTAAATATTTGGCTAATATCATCGGTTATATAAGTATTAATAAAACTAATAATTCGTGTACTTTCCAATAGAATTTTCACAGAATCTCAAAGAAACGATATGGACAACGACGAACTAATTTCGTTTGAAAATAAGCGTATCGATGAAATTATTGGTTTTATAGGTGGTGGCAATATGGCCAAAGCTATATGTGAGGGTATAGTACGTAAAGGTAGTTGATTTATAAATAAAAATTAGGCAATTACTGAATGATTGATTTTTGAGGTTTGGTCCGTTATTCGCAAGTGTATGTATCAGGACCGCATTTAGAGAATTTGCAATACTGGAAGAATCTCGGCGCAAAAGTCACCATCCAAAACGGCACAATTGTTGAAGAAGCCGACATCATTTTCTTGGCTGTTAAACCACACCTTCTACCAACAGCAATTGCCGATATTTACGACACGATTAAAAAACCGATAAAACCAAAATTGTTCGTTTCGATCTTAGCTGGTGTTAAACTGGAAGCATTGGAGAATGTATTTTGGTAATTTTAGTAAGATTTAATTGAGAAAATTAATGGTTTCTTTTAGTGTTTAAACGATCTAGAAGGATCACGTGTCATTCGTGTTATGCCCAATACACCGATGATGGTAGGCGAAGGTTGTACCGTTTTTTGTCCAGGACAGCGTGCTAGTGATGCCGATATAGCAATAGTCAAGAGACTCTTGGAAACTTCGGGAATTTCGCGACAAGTCCCCGAATCGTTAATTAATGCAGTTGGTGCCCTGTCCGGTAGTGGTCCGGCTTTTATCTATCTAATAATTGAAGCATTATCCGATGGTGGTGTCAAAATGGGTATACCAAGACAGATGGCAACACAATTTGCCGCACAAACTGTCCTGGGGGCGGCGAAAATGGTGTTAGATTCCGACAAACATCCGGGACTTTTAAAAGATGAAGTTTGTTCACCTGGCGGCACAACAATTACCGGAATTCATGCATTAGAACGCGGTGGAGTTCGGTAATGAAATTTAATCTATTTATTTAGAAATTTTGATAGAATTTCGATATTGTAGAGCTGCAATTATGGACGCAATTGAAGCTTCTACAAATAAAGCATTAGAATTAGGACAGAAAAAGAATTGCAAATAATATTTTCGTTATTTTTTTTTTTTACTTTTTTCTAACTTTTTATTTTATTTGTAAATGGGGAGTTCTATTATTATTTACAAGAAAATGGCGACATTTAAATTATTTTATTTTCCAAATATTCCTAATATGCACATAAAAATAAAATACTCAACTGTACATGTTTTGTTTATAAATACAGAAACAGTATATGTTGCGGCAACAATTACATTATCAAAAAAACTAAAACGTTTTTACATTGTTTTAATTGTAAACAATGTGCTATGTAATTGTAAATGATAATAATTAATAATACAATAACTAAGTAGAGGCGGGAGAAATCTTGAAGCCTAGTTTCCTAAATGTCTGTACAATGTTGGATTCAACATGGTAAAATACACATCATTTTACGATACTGGATTTTTATAGTAACAATAGCAATAATAAAAATTAATAACAAATATAAAACAATCCTGTTTAATACGAATTAGTTTAAGTAGTTTTGTTATATAAGAGGTACTCTCTATAATGGAAAAATTCAATAAACTTAAAGCCTAAGAGTTAGTGAACAGTTTTAGTATTTTTCTCTATTTATTTATTTATTTGCAAACCGGTTATCAGTCTATTAAACAATAAATGCACCCTATAATTGAAATCAAAATCTTCCATAAGTTCACTTGAATGTTATATGATTAAAATTGATCACACAACATGATGATTTTAAGCAATAATTAAAACAAAGACTTAAATTACTCAGTCTATGTGTTAATAATAAACATACCTATTTACACTTTATAAGTAGTAAAAATTAAAAATCAACTCTGAATATAGAGGCACCTTTTCGTTTTCTGAGTATATGCAAATAATTCTCCCTATAATTGAATAAAAAATAATAATAATAAAAAGAAAACAGATCAACCTTCCGATACTGATGACAGACTACTCCTTGTTGAACATAAATCAGTACTCCGACAATTCTCTTGATTCAAATCTGGTAAATCTGATGGTAGAGCTAAAGGTAATATTGGACCATAGACACGTTCTTGTTCTTCCAGTTGTTGAGCGAACAATTCTTCCAATTTCTACACAAATCACAACTTAATCAGATCAAATATCGACCAATTCATAAATCAGAAAAAGAAGAAAATAATCACAAACCTGTCAAGTGTTGCAAAATTTCATTTGATATGGAGTGAGATAATTACAAATAAACAAAGTAATAAAATAGCACAATATACAAGGAAATAATCAAGGAAAAAAATGTGATTAAAACGAAAATATGGTTAATTAACATTTGAAAATAGATGGGATTTCGTGGTTGTTTATACAGCCGAATCATCGTTGTCATTATTTGGTAAAAATATACTATTTCGTTCCACAATACCGGTACTCCAAGTTCTAGAATGACCCCAACTTGGCCGCATTATCGCTGTATTACTAGCATAAGTCGGTGTTGATGGTGTTGATGATGGGATTTGGTAAATGTTATCAGTTGATGAACTACCAGGCATTAAAAGATGAATTTTTGGTAGAAATTCGGCATATTTAGCTGTTGCCATATCCTTCTGTAAATCCTCTTCAAGTTTCTAGATAAAGTTCGGAATCATGCATAGAACAAATAGAGAGAAAAAAAACAAGATTTTAATGTTAGTAATTTGTGTTAAAAATGCAAAATCGTGCAATTAATTCAATTAGTTTTATTAAATTTTATTAAATTAATAGATTAATTAACAAACCTTTTTCCTTGGTTTCAATTGAGCTCGCCATTCTCTCAATTCTTGACTCAATGCCTCTTCGCGTTGTTTCAATTTTAATGTTTCATGTTCTAATAACATTTTGCGTTTTTCATTCTGCAATTGTTCCAATTCTTTAATTGTAGCATCACTCATTGCACGCAATTCTTCTAATTGTCGTTGATGTTTCAATTCGAAACGTTGTTGTTCGGCTTGATAACGTTTCTTTTCTTTCTCTTGGAATTCCTTGAATTTATTCTTCTCCATTTCCGGATCATTTGTTCCACTTATTGATATTCTCATTGATTCTCTAAACATTAATTCTCTAGCTTTCATTTCTGTACGTATCCTCTTCGGTAATGAACGTTTCTCGGCAGTTTGTTTCTTTAATAATTCCTCCTCTTTTCTAGCCGCACGTCGTTTGATTTGTTCTTTTTCTTTTTCATGGCGTGTCAACATTTGGTGTCGTTGTAAAATGAAAATTTCTTTAATTTGTCGCTTCATCAATTGGTGTTTTTCGTGAATTTGTCGTTCTTCTATATCCCATAGAGCCGCTTCACGGGTACGTGTCAATTGTTGTTTTTGTTGTAAGAATTGTCGTTCCATTAAAGCAATAGTTTCACGATGTGAATCGCTTAAACGACGCAATGAACTTTCGTGATTTTCGTTTAATTTCTCTAAAAATGTCCGTTCACGTTCCAAATGATCTAGATCCATTTTTTCTTTACGTATTTTAAATTCGTTTTTACGCCGTTCTTTCGGTAGCATATCAATTTCGGCTTTTAACAATTTCAATTCTTGTTTTAAACCGTCACGGAACAGTTTCAATTCGCGTTCTTGTTCGGCACGGATCTTCTTCGATGTTGCACGCAAATCAGCATCTTGATGGGCTTCAGCTTTTTCAATTTGTATCCGTTGTTGACGACTCAACATTTCTAAATCATTCTCATAAGTACGTTCTAATGTTAAACGTTCTTGTTCGAATTTCCGTTCTTGTTGTTCTAACGCCATATTCTCTTTTAATGCCAAATCTTGGAATTGTTTCTGTTCTTGTTTTTGTAAATATTTCAATTCACGCAATTCTTGTTTACGATCATTATGTAAATCAGCTAAATTATAATTCTCCTCATCACCATAAATCACTTTATTTGTAGTTGTTGTAATTAAAACACCATCAATTATGAATTTTCTTGTACGTTTTCGTGTTTTACGATTAACATTAGCTAAGGCTGCTTCTTTTGTTAGAATTTTCGGTTGTCGTTTACGTAATACAACAACATCATCATTCTCATCTAATTCCGATAAACGATCATTCCTTAAATCACGTCCATTACTACCACGACTCTCATGACTAGCTATTGACATACTTTCAATATCTGATTGTTCAATATTTTTACTTGATACACTAATTGGACGGCGATTCGATGAATCATTACTACGTACTGAACCACAATCACTATGTGATTTATCTGACATACCTGAAGATTCGAAATTCTCACCATTATTCCGTTTATTTTGTTTATTATTATTAGTGTTATTATGGTATAAATCATCTCGACTAGATGCTTGTATAATTTGTCCATTCAATTTCGAAGATTTCCTTGGTAACTCATTATCTAAAATAATCGATGTACTATTTTTCATATCGTCACAATATTCACTTTTACTACTACTACTAGTTGTACCAACTGTACGACATGATGAGGCATTCGATAAATCACTCATTGAATTATGGAAATTATCAGCATTCGATGATGATTTATCACTTAAATACGATGTTGAATCTTTTACTGAAACTTTCTCTTCATCAATTTTCACAACCGAAACATGGCTTGTATCAATTAATTGTTGTTCATTTGTTGTTGATACATCATCATTTAGAACATAACTAGAATCAACAATTAAAACTTCACTTTCATCTAATTTTTTCGTTTTTAAATGTTGTTGTTGTTGTTGTTGTTGGGGTGGTTTATCACGGAATTCATTCGGTGGTGGATATTCTAGTGAATCTAAAGATGGATAACATTCATCATCGGATGATTCAATGTGCGTTTGATTTGTTTCATTTGCAACAATCACTACTTCATTCGTTGAATTACTATGATTTGGTGATGTTGATGATGTTCGTGATAGACCTTGACTATTATCGATAATAACAGGTGGATGTGTTGTAACTACAGTCACCTAATTAACAATAAATCAAATTAAATTAAATTAATTAATTAACAATTGATATTGATTATTAATATTAACCTGACTAATATTCGATGCTAAACTATTTGATAAATCAGGTAAATCGGAGTTTATTGTAATTGTTGATGTATTCGCTTTGTTATTCCTTTCTAATTGTTGTGGTGTTGAAACAACAATACAATTCAAACTATCATCCATTGTTTTAGTTACTGTACTATTTACAGTAACAGTTTCATCACCTGCATAATTAATGTTATCATCTCTAATATCGCCTTTTCCTTCTTTATCAGTTGTATCAGTTTGTAATTTCTCTGCTTCTTGTGGTTGTTGTGGTGGTAGAGGTGGCGGTGGTGGCGGTTGTGGTGATGGTGGTGTAGCCGGCGGTGTTATCGGTGATGATGGGGGTGTTGGTAAATTCACTGCAACTGGTGGTGGTATAATCAGATTTACAGGCTTATCAACATTTGATGAACTCGGTTGTTGAGTCGGTGGTAATGGCGCTGGACCTTTATCACGTGGCGTCTTCCTAATAGCTTCATCTTTCTTCTCCGGCTATAATTTTATTAATTAATACAAGAATTTAATAGAAATAATTGTAGAAAATACCGATTTCGTTTCTTCTTGTTGAATGGAATTTTCAATAGTTTCGATTTTATTATTATCATCACAAATATTTTGTGTTGTAGTTATTGCAACTTCGGCTGTTGCAATTACAGGAGAAGATTCATCTATAACTAGAATTTTAAAATTAAAAACAATGTTTTTATAGAATTATATTATACCTTTATTATCAACTTCATTACTTTTCACCGAAGTAGAATCATCTTCGATATCCAGAGGAACTTGAGAAGCTCGGTTGTCCTTTTAATAAAACAAAATAATAAATTAAAATCGAATTTTAATAGAATTAGAAAAGAATTTAGTAGCAATAAAAGGTGGTGGTTTAGTACAATAAGCAAAAATATTTCTCACCTGGACAGGTATGCCAGGCAAGGGAGGAGGACCCGGAGAGCCGCATGCACAACAAACAAGCCATGATAACAGCAATAATTGATTTGGATTATACAAAAATTAGCAATATTTATGTATTAAAACAGCAAATCTAAATGTTTCATTATTATTTAGACGGAAAAAAACTATTAGAATGAAAATTAGGTAATAACCTTGCATATTTCTACTGTATATCCGATAATTGTATTGAAAATTCGTTTTAGATAACGGTCTTTAATTACATAAAGAAACGGATTTGATCGCGTACTCTCTATTTAGCAAACTTACCAATTCTTTGATATAATTCTTTATGTTTACGGTGTTTCCTACCTCGCTAAGCATGAAAGTGTTTACAGAAAGAAAAGCTTGATTTTATTTTTACAATCACATTAATTAGCAATAAATAATAAAATATTAATAAATAGATCGATTATAGATTAGTAATAATAATGATAATGATACAATACCTCGGCATCTTCATCTGTAACGTCTTCTTCAACAACTTCAGCTTTATATTCTAACAATAAATCACGAATCGGTTTCGAATCTAATGTGCAATTGATGAATTCATGTTTCAATAATTCCTCACATGTCGGCCGTTTTTGTGGATCTTTAATTAAACATAACGATACGAAATTGTTGAATTCTTTCGACCATTTCGATGGTTGTTCCAATTTCGGTGGATCGGATTTTTGTATTTTTAATAAGACACGCATTGGTGACATTTCATGATTTGGTGGTTCCATTTGTGCAAATTCAATTAATGTTATACCCATTGACCATATATCAACTTTAAAATCGTATGGATTATCACGAAATGTTTCACATAAAACAACTTCTGGTGCCATCCAATACGGTGTACCGATGAACGTATCGTGTTTTTGTAATGTACTTTTATTTTTTGCTGATACACCAAAATCGGCTGAAAGTTCAATATTTAATTACGAAATTTCAATATTTAAAGTAATCATAATTTAAATCAAGCACTTCAACAGAAATAGAGATAAATATAAACAAAACAACAATTTTTTTTTGAACTATTAATAACGTATTTTCAGTGGCAAGATCGCGAAATTTTCTTAAATTTATAACGAATCCAAATTTTAACTTAGATATCGTCACGAAATTTGAGTAATTTTATAAACGTACAAGCAAAATTTGCATTATTTTGCAATATTTCAGTACTAGTGTACTTCCGCTAAAACCGGAAATGCTATCTTTCACTTATCAATAGACTGAAATTTGCGGTTATTTTTACATTTTAATTCCTTAATTGATCAAACTTTAAAACGGACAATAAATCGAGATTGTCTCCGTTTTTTTCTCGCCTTAATTTCGAATGATTCATTAGTATGATCATCGACAATTTGACTTGAGTTACGATTATTTAACCCGATAAATTAACCTTCCTTGTAGTGTTTAACAATAATTTCGCTAATAATCGATTGCAAAATTGTTCGTATTTATTTAAGCCTAGACACTGAGGCAGAGAAATTAAATATTGAATCATTTACGTAACGATTATTAACAAGTGGCAAGGTTATTGAAAAATTTTCCAGGCTTTCGGGTTACGAAAATTTTACAAATAGATGAGGAAATTGGTGATCTTGGAGATTGTTTTTTGTGGAATTTTCCTATAATTGAGCAAAGTATAATTGACTTACCGAGTTTAACACCGCCGTTCATTGTTAAAAGAACATTACTGGCTTTCAAATCTCTGTGTATAACGTGATTTCTATGTAGAAATAGTAAACCTTTGCACATATTTTGGCACACATAAGCTATTTGTGGTTCAGTTAATGGTTTCTCTAATTCAGTCATAATACTATCTAAAGCACCACCATCACAATATTCGATCAACATCCATAATTGTTGGTCCTTTTGGAAGGCTTCATGTAATTCGACAATATTTGGATGTTTACATTCCGTCAATATATCAATTTCAATCATAAAATCCGATAGATCATCTTCACCATCTAAACGGCACATTTTCGCTGCAGCCAACTGTCCAGTATGTTTATGTTGGGCTTTATGGACTTTACCATAAGCACCATCGCCCAATTCACCGATCATATCCCAGAATTCGTCCGGATCACAATCCATACGGACATTGTTGAAGACTTTCTTCTTTTTGGCATCATTACCACCACCGAAATGGAGGACCTTTTTTATATTATTGAAAAATGACATTGTGTTCACCTAAATAAATAAATCGACTCTTTTCTATAAAACGTTCAAATTATATTAACACTAAACGTTATTAATTTGCAATAATAATCGAACTAAAAATTTAACTTTCGTCGACGCATTTTCACGTATCGATTCAATAACAAAAAACAAGAGTTAAATCAATGAATAAAAAGGAAAATCTCACTTTTTCTCCTTAAATTGAACACAAAAAACAAACTAGTAATGGAAATACTTAATGTGAAGTTGAATTCATTGCATATTTCCAAAGAAAATTTTCATCGTGCTTGGTGAAAGGATATGTCAGAGGAGCCCAAGTTTATGGTCAACAACCTGTCCAATTTGAACCAGCCATTAATTTAGAAAAATCGCCTATTATTGTCCCATACACACGTATATTATTATTTACACATTTCACTACAATTTTAGATAATTACATTAATTTCCCATTAAAGATTTTCCACAAATTTTCTTCGAAAATACATTTGTGTGTACGTTTTATTTTCCCCTATACATACACACTTACACATACACAGACAAACCGTCAGCCATACCAATTTTACAATCAACCAATCAGAATGCACTATTCTATGACACGCCTGTGAATGACATCATTGATCGACTAATTATAGGTCGTAATCAATTTACTAAAATTTAATAATTCTCAAATAATCAATTCAATTGTCTAATTATCTCCGATTCTAATAAAAAACAACCATTTCCACTTATATTTGGAGTAAATAGTTGGATTTAATTGTAGTTTAATTGGGTAAAAGTATAATTTTGACTGCCAACATTATTGACAAAAATCCCTAGAATTTTGAAGGTTTTTGAAGGTTATGTGTTGAAAAGGTGCACCTCTTACTAATCGCCTAAAAATAGAAATTTCTCAATTTTTAAATGATTTTCGGATCTAATTAGTCATATTTGAATTTATTAATGTTGTATATTCTCAGGTATTGTCGAAGAAACACTTGACACATCTATGAAACCATAAAAACGCCGCTGAAAACCCAACGATTTCACGTAATCCAATAAGCTGCGTTATCGACTGTTCTATTTAAAAAATAAATAAATAAATAAATTATAAATGTCACAACCTCCTGCTCGAAGTTTATGGGGTGCAGTATTGAGGAATTTCTTCAATTCTCTACGCCCGAGAAAAATTTCTGGTGATTATAAAGGTACGGATTATCATGGGAATAAATATTACGAGATTGAAGCGAATCCATCGATCGGTAAACGGAAACCGTCCAGGTGGTTTGTGCCGCCAGTTAAAGACGATTTCATGAATGATATGCCGGCCGAATGGGAAGCATGGTTGCGTGGTAGACGTAACGAACCACCAACTGAGGAGGAATTGAAACGGAATCTTGCAATAATCGAAATGAAACGTAAAAACGCCGTACTTGTTGATGCTAAAGCTGGCAAGATGACGCCAATGCAGAAAGGCATTGAAACGTTCCCTAAATATTCGGAATATGAAATGGTACCGGGTAAAGGATCGCCTGCTGATGGTAATAAATAAAGTTTGGACACAATTAAAATTACACTCTTTAGATTTATTTAGTACAAAAGAGAAATAAAACTATAATTTAATTTGTAAATTAATCAAGTAAAATTTATACATCTCATATATTTACAAAATGTCTAACAAATTACGATTTTGAACGGAAGTTAATGTAAGACATGTCTGTTAAAAGCGCTTAATTAAATACTTTATATTTGTTTAAAAAAAATACAACTCCTACACAGTAGAAAACGAAAAAAACAACTATAATTATTTAACCGGAGAAATCGCTGTGATCGAATAATGTTTGATCATATAAAGATGCTTGTACCATTCTACCACCAAAATAACGACCATTTAAAGCTTCACGTGCCTTCTCAGCTTCTATTGTTTCTGAGAATTCAACAAATATTTTAACAACAATCTCAGCATTCTCATCATCTTCCGATTGTTTCTCATTATAAATGATAACACGTTCCACACTACCATATTTACTACATTCTTCTTGAATTTCTTCTTGTAGTGTTTCATCAACATCTTCCGGACCTACCATATTCCTTAAAATTACAACACGCGAATCAACTTTACGCATTAATTTTTGCATAACAAAATGTCGTGCATTTTGTCCTTTTATTGACATATTCTCTTGTTGTTGTAATGTTTGTGGTTCATTTTGATCCATTAATTTCTTTTGTAATTCTTCTTGTTGTTTCATTTGAGCTTCTTGGGCACGTTTTATAGCTTCTTGTGTTGCACTCGTATTTACTGTTGTTGCTATTGCTGATGCTGCAGCTGCTGCAACAGCTATTGGTGGTTGTGTTAAAGTTGGTGTTACAACAGTAGGTGGCGGTATAATTGTTTGTGGTACTGTACTAACAACTGGTGTAACAATAGTTGGTTGTATTTGATTATTTTGTACAATTTGTGGGATTGCTAATCCTGGTGGTGGTATAACAGCAGATATACCAGCTGGTGTTGCTGTTGCTACAGTTGGTATAACCGGTGTTGCTATAACTGATAAACCAACTGTTGGTGTTGTTACTACTGGTATTGTTGTGGGTTGTGTCAATTTCGAAAAACCTAAAACGGCAGCATTACTTGCAACAGCATCCATTGCTTGAATTTTTGCTGTAGCAGCTGCTGCAGCTACAGCTGCGGCTGTTGGCATTACACTTGAACCTGTTGATGGACCTAATAGAGCATTAGGTGGTGTAATAGCACGACCGACACGTAAATATTGACCACCTAAATCAAATAAATTCATACTAGCTATTGCTTCATTAGCTGCTTGAGCTGTTTCATATTCAATAAAACCATAACCTTTATGTTTATGTCCGGAATTTCCTTGGGCTAATTTACAATAAATAATCGGACCGAAAGCTTCAAAAACACTACAATTCAAACAAATTAAAACTCAATAAATAATGACTATTAAGTATTAATTACCTTTTAATATCTTCTTCGGTTAAATCAGGATGAATTGAAGCAACATAGATACGATTATATTGTTTTGCCTCTTCTTGAATTTCATCGATTACAGCTTGAGCTTGTGGCATATTACTTGGACGTCCAACAACTTTAATATTTCTACCACCAATCATAACACCATTCATTTGTTCTAATGCCAATTGGGCAGCTTCTGGTATTTCATATTCAACAAATGCAAATCCTTTATGTTTCTGTGTTACTGGATCCCATGACATATTGATCGATTTTATTGGACCAAATGGTAGAAATGACTGTCGGATGGTATCCTCTTTCAATTCGAAACTGATGCTCCCAACGTAAACCCTAAACCCATTTGTAGTTTTGTCATCCAATTTATCTCAATTTATTTATTTTATAAAGGTTAGTTTGATTAGGAAAAAATGATGGTTAGATGCAACTATAAACAGAATAATTTCGACAATTAATAATTGAAGAAATTATTCTGTCTACAAGGATGGTAGTAGTGAATAATAATAATCAGATCTTATCAGCAAGAATTCATCAGTTGGAGAAAAAGGTTCTCAACAACTTCTCAACTAGAAACGATCATCATTTTTGTTGGATAATTAGAAGCAATACATGCAAGCTTTGTTAGAAAAATATTAAATTACATTGGTGTTCTCAATTACTGTTCAATTTTAACAAAATTTTGATATTAATTATGAGAACAACAATATAATTAGAATATTATTATTTAGGAGACGTTGAAGCGTGCTAACCTGCACATAAGGGCGAGAGCCTGTTGCCGTTGAACCTGAGTCCTCTGACTAGCCATTTGCTGCAACAGAGGACATAATGGCATGTCACACAATTAACGTAATTAGAAAGCTTGGGGGCGAGCTCTCGCCCCCTGAGCGGGCGCGTGCGATAAGCTACGCACTAACCTGCACATTAAAACTAACACTTGATGTCTCTGGAAGGTCTTATTTTTCTGTGAAGCAAAGTCTCGTTAATAACATTTTAATATTGTATAGAAAAAAACAACAACAGAAAAAATAAGATAGTAGTTATATTCTACGAATTATTTTTGCGAGACTTGTAAAAATTCAACAGAGATACTAATAATTTGTTGCCTGTTTATAACTTTTTCTTTTAAATAAAAAAAATAAATAAACAAATGAGGATCGTATAGATTTTAAACTAATTATACCTGTTGTTGGTGTGCCAATGTTTGTTTCATCAATACCATCCGTATACTTTGTTCCATTGCATATTTCTTTGCTTTGTTCACCATATCGCTTTGATCTGATGTCAGCTTCGGTAGAGCTCCACCCAAAATTCCAGCAATTGTATTGCTTCTAGCCCCAGGACCTACAACAATCATTCCACTATAGGATCACAATTCACATTAAATCTAGAATTAAGTAAATACTTTGCTCTTGTGATAATTACAATGAGGTGGTTTACTATTATTAAAAGTATTTACTTCTACATATAATTAATTAGAATAAAAATTGTAATTACCTGTTATGACGTCTCCAATTTGCTTTAGTTCAATCTTATAATTGATCGAATCATAGGCATCTACAACAAAATTCGTCAGATTAAAATAGTGAAATAGAAGATCATTTGAAATAGAAGAATAAGAGAAAATCTTGTTATTTTATCTATTCTTTTCGAACAGTTCGTATCAATATTTCAAAGAAAAAAAGAACAGTTTAGTACTGCCACATTTTTCTAATAAATCAAATCAAATTCCGCAATACCCTTCAAAAATGAACTATGAATGATTATTGGAACATTTCATATACGAGGAATATTAAAACTAACATGATTACATATTCTTTTATCTAGAATTAATCAAATCGTATAGAATATGTGATCATATTGGTTATAGGACGTTTACAAACATTTTTGGTGTTTCAATAGTACATGAATTGGAATCAATTTTATGCAATGATACACAAAGAAATCTACAAATATCCAAACTATTATAAAGGTTATTTGTTTTTTTTTTGATAATACATTAATAAAAAGACCATATATTTGTTTGTTTGATTGTTTAAATTCTCGTAATAAATAAATATGTACATTTTGGCAGTTTCTGGAGCGTAGTAATGTTGATTGATTGGCCGGTCAAGCAAGCCTCAAGTAATGCAACACAACTTCAAAACTGGTTGCACACAATTCACACAACACCTAATCTGAATCTGGAAACACAAAGAGAAAATAGATATTGTCTAAGTAAACCGCGCGTTCAATTTTGCCCTTATTTTGTAATGTATCGTGATTATAATAACGAATTAATGTTGATTGAGTACGAATCTAATAATAATTACAAAATTACAATTACGCATATTTCACAATATGGAAACTAGTACGATTCGTTCTCAAACAAATTCAATAAGTTATTGTAGACTTTATTTTTTGATTGTTTGATGTTGTTGTTGTTGTAGTTGTAATTTCCTACCATGTAACCGTGTAGGCTACGGTTACAGTTTAACAGCAATTCGTTCAACTCCTGTGAGGCTACGTTCTGGCAGATCTCAATTCTGGAACATCTCAAGCAGACAACGCACATTAGTATGGGTGTCCCGTACTTGAGGCTCTATTACCTTAATTCAATATAAAAACAAAAAGAAAACCAAAAAAAAAAAACAACACCACCAACGGAACAACACTCCGTACTTACTGTTTCTACGTGGTAATTTAACTGGTGGGTCTTCTTCAGTGCCCGGTGCTGGGGGCTCCGGTTCCGATTCTTCTTTATTATTCGCCTCGTCCTCCTCCTACAGTAAAAATGAGTAGAAAATTGATTTTCCTTTTGGAAAATGTATCAATTACCATATTAGAATTTCCATTTAAGACTAGTCGTTCCTGTTGGTAGGTTGTCATCATTTCGTTGATTAGGTTGTGAATATTTGGAAGATTCGTGGAATTTCGTGGAAATTTTGAAAATTTCTCCAAAAATGTTGAAAATTTTCACCGTTTTTTCAGAGCAAAATGGCGAGAACAACAATGATTAAACTGCATTACCGACACGTAACTCGGTCGATAAAATCGATACGCTTATCGGTATAGCAGATTACATTGTAGTTCATGAGCGTACCACTATTCTTCAAATAAATCAAAAATAAATTCAAGACAATAATATAAACAGAAGCTAAAATTATCTGATATATTCCAAATTTACATACGCTTCATTATAATTTTGTGAATAATTACCATACAACTGAACCGAAAATAAATGATTTGTAAGTTGTGATAGTTGTGAGACGAGTCGACTATGATCATGTCAATGATTGTCAAAAACAGAACCATCATTATAGGTTATGTTTTCTCGATTCAATATTTTTATAATTTGATAAAAGACAATTAAAAATAATTTGATAACAATTTAATTATGGATCTAACATTATTATTTGCTCTTGGAGCACTGATTTTAGTCATCCTTCTTGGTGCCATTGTATTTTTCAAATTGCCCAAAGAAACCGAGAACAGTAATAATAAATCGCATATGTTTCAAATTAAATCTAACAAGAACAATTGTTATTGTAGAGCCCCAACCGAGGCCTGTACCGAATCGGAACCGTGACAATGCCCCCAGAAGAGCCCAAATGGCCCGTAATCGTGGCGCTCGATTAAGGGCAAATGGTAAAGTAATTTTCCTTTAAATTCGATTTTCTAACAATTCGATTTACAGTGGCTCAAGCTCAAGTACATTCGTCGGATGAAGAAGCAGGCGATCACGATAATCGACCTGTTGTCGATGTAGAACTACCGGAAGGTAAAATCGGTGCCAAAAAGAAGGCCAAACTTGAAGCGAAAGCTGAGAAACGGGCGCAACGTGAAGTTGAAGAACAACAACGTGCTGAACGCAAAAAGAAAGAACAGTTGGCTGAAGAAGAACGAAAAAAGATTGAAGAACGTGAACGTTTGGAAGAGAAACAACGTGAAGAAGAGGAACGTCAAGCGAAAGAAGAGAAAGAACGGCGTGAATATGAAGAATATTTAAAAATGAAAGAGGCTTTTTCGGTTGAAGAAGAAGGCTTCGAAGAGAATGTCGACAATAATGAGATGAATTTATTACAAGAATTCGTTAAATATATTAAAGATAATAAAGTTGTAGTGATCGAAGATTTAGCAGCACGTTTTAAATTGAAAACACAAGCTGCAATCGATCGTATTAAAGATTTACAAAACGATAATATCTTGACTGGTGTTGTTGATGATCGAGGTAAATTTATTTTTGTATCAGAGAACGAAATGGAAGCTGTAGCGAAATTTATACGGCAAAGGGGGCGAGTTTCGATCACCGAACTCGCTGAAAATAGCAATAAACTAATCAATTTCACCCCTTTAGGTTCTGTAGCACAATAAATAAAACGATTTGAGTGAAATTTAAATGATTATTATTCACTCATTGCATCGTCACCACCACCACCACCATCATCATCATCATCATCTTCTTCTTCACTAGTAATATCAGGATCGTTTTCAGCTTCTTTCTCGCATTTCGGACATTTACACAAAAATAAATAATTCTCCATCAATATTTTCCGTCGCGAATGTCTCGAACGATGCAAACTACACTCATCTAAATAACTGATAACAATCTCTTCACCTTCTTGAATATCTCTAATTGCTTTCAATGATAATTTGTGACTGTTATGTAAAAATGTTGGTTCGGCATTCGGTGTACAACTATGATTACATTTACTTTGTAAAGAATACAAAGCTACACCTTCATTATTTAAAAAATTGCCCGATTGTCGGTCCATATCATCGTATAATTGATCGATGAAATTATCTAAATTTTCACGTTCATCATCACTAATTGGTAATTCTTGTGTTTTACTACACCATTGACTGATAGCACTAGTACCGACACCTTGTCCATTCGTACCGATTAAAGCTAACAAACTTTGGAAACCTTCAGGTGTTAGAAATTGTTCAATCCCATTATGTGGTAATGATTGTTGTAATAGATCATAGAGTAATGATAACTGATCTGCGAATTTATCTCCTAACAATTTATGAGCTAATTCGGCGTCCTCATTGATTGTACGATGGCAAAATTGTAAAGTTTCCTCAACAGCTCGATCACGATCTGTTGACTGAATTATTCGCGCCAATAATCGGACAATTAGCATAATAGTGTTGGTTTCCGGCGGATAATGGACATGTTTCCATGCTTCATTCAACTGTTCTAAAGGATGAACAATATTCCTTTCAACAGTTTGTAAACATAAAACTCGATGGTAGTCGTTGAAAGCTTTCGTTTGACACTCAATAGAACAATATTGAACTCCACAAAGATTACATGAAGTAAATCGACTCTTATCAGTGGTACAACATTCAGGATATGGTAGTTGTAAGTCGGATTTTCCAGTTAAACGACGTGCGTTTTCTTCAGCACTCTCCAAAGGTCTACGATTATAAATTAATAAAATATAATCTACAATAATTTCGACTTACTTTAAACAATGATCGCATGCTTTATACTGATAGGTAGCATTCCATGAGAACTGGCAAGAAACTAGAGGCGCCTCTTCAAAGATTATTGCTTCAGATTTAAATGTTCGCTTGGCGAATAAACCTTTACCCTAAACGAAAAGAACAGTGTTAAATAATTGTTAATTAACGATTTAAGTCTTACTTTTGAATCGTCGGTAATTCTAACTTCTACATCCATTTTAAACGAAATTCTCCTGAAATTTCCCGATACAAAGAAAACACGTTACGACTTAACCTCAATTAAAATATACAGTGTTGCCAATTGTTTATATAAGAAATTCTACATAATGTTAATTTATATTTAAAATTACGTTATTGTCAAAAAAGATATATCAAAATAAATTCCATCAGAAAATATGGTAATATAGATATTACTGTATTTTGGAAGATTAACGTAAATTTCCATAATTTTTTAAATATAATTTGGCAACATTGCAAAATTGAGTGTCAATTTGTAAAATTGAGGTTATACCTTTGTAACATTACTAAATGTAGCTCAAATTAAAAAAAAAAAAATTTAAATAAAAAAAATTATTTACAATTTTTCGATTTATTTTAACTGATATGTATACATTACGAATGACTAGTTAGAGTATTTTTAAGTTAAAACTCAAGTCTTACTATAAATGTAAATGTTTAAAGTACAAATAAATGTAAAAGAAAATCACAAAAATTCAGTAAAATTGTTGATAAAATTGAAAAGATCACGAATCAAGAGGAAAACTGGTTTAATTTACGTGCCTTATCGTCTATTCTAATTCGATTTTTGAAGAAGTAACCATTGGAAGTTGATTATTTGAGCATCTACACTGAAAAATTACTAATCTCCTTTATAAATATCACTTGAATAACAATTTTTTTTTATGTAACAATTGCTTAATTACGTCTATTATTGAATGAAATTTGAAAGATTCGAGACTTTTTTTGTGGGGAGAATAGTGTAATTGACTAGGGAAGATTCTTCTATAATTAAAAATTTCATTCAATCTTCATTGTATTGATCGATTTCAAACCTTTCGCTACAACCAGATATTCAGTTGGAAAATCCAGAATCACAGTAATATGGAAAGCCATATTAGCTAAAGCTATAACATATTCACAGAAGGCAAACCAACTGAATGCTAAAATTAACACAATCAGACGACTATTTCAATCGAAATTTCGAAAGAATTTACCCATTTCGTGGCATAGGAGTCGATGTTTTAGGAAGAAACCGATTAAACCAGCTGTACTAATCAACGACAATATCCACAGACTTTTCTTGATTTGTAATCCACGACGTACGTTCTCTAAATCGTTGTTGATTTCAGCTACCAATTTTTGGCTTTTAATACACGCCAACATATGTAACAGACTGCTAATCATAAATATTATAAATAATTTCTCGTGAATTGCTGAAATTATACGAAAAATTCCTCGATTTGCCATTATCAATTTAGAAAACTTACGGTAATTCTCACGGTTTGATATATAAGTGACACCACACAATGATCCGATTTCAATTACATTCAACCAGAACGCGAAATTTAACCACCATCTAGCCGTATTTTGATACTTCTACAAATTATAAGAAAAAAATTAATTCCACAACAATCTCTGTGATAATTATCCAGTTTACCTGTTCGACAGTTGATAAAGTGATTAAATTTAAATGATAAGATCGATGTACAGCTGCTATAATAAATCGAGGACCAATGTGGAAGGCTACACTGATTCTCCATAAATAACGTTGTGGACTTATCCCAGTAATCGCGCTTATCGATGGAATTATGTTATAAACCTGCAATACGAAATCAGCTATGAATGGATAACGTAAGTCTTGACTTGAAACAGTTTAAGTTTATTGTAGCCTCATGTACTGACAGGTGCATCAAGTTACGCCCTACATTTTCAATTCACGGTTTCTTCTATTGAATCGTTTTACTAATTAATTGTTAGATTTCATTTATAATTAATAATAAAAACGATCTTTTAAAACTTACCCTGCAGTGTGTTTCGTGTATATCATCAGGCTGGAAGATGTAGGCTGTTACAAAGCATATAATTAATGCCAATAATGGACAAAAGACTGTAATTAAGCATAAATGCTTAAAACTGAGCATATAATGTACAATAAAATTCTCAACAATCACATTGTGCTTGTGGATTGTTTGATGCATGATTTCTAAATTTAATCGATTTATTAATTGTCAAGATTCACAAAACACTTTTCTATTAAATTTGTTTACTTTTTTAAAAATTTACATTACAATAATCCACTTATTTATTCATAATAATAGGAATAAACCGAAATAACCGAAAACAATGCGGATATTATTGTCGATAAAATACGTTAGTTCATGTGTACGCATTTAGTTCACATGTCTACAAATTGATCAAACATCAAAAAATATTTTATCTCTTTCTATTCTATAAAGAATCAAGAGTGCATCTTTGTCGGCTAGTTTAATACGCATGTCTATTATTCAGTCTTACAATACAGTAACGCTACTCCATATTTATTATTTAATATTATTCGGTATATTATGCAACCAATTATACGATTTTTATGCTCACATTGATTTTACTTGTGATTGGTTAGAGCGATTTGCGCTAAAATTCGATATAACCAATGAGTATACAGTTTTTAAAATGCACGAAACCCAAATGATTAGCAATAAATTCTAAATGATTGCAGTTCTTTAATTATTTGTCTATTTTTCAAGCAATCAATAACGATGTGTTGTATTTATTATTGACTGAGTTAATAATAAATAAGTTTGTTAATTGAAATATTTAAATATTGTTCTCTATTGTTTGTAATTGGTTGGAATAGTTGCGCCAAATTTGATCGTGTTAAAACAACGACATCTACATTGTCGGTTAAAGGAAAGCATCCACTATAAGATTTGTATGTTTGTTGTAATAAAAAGCCTAATATTTTTATTGTTTTTAATGAACAAATAGAAAAAAAAAATGTACATTTATTCTCATATATTTAATATCATTGAAATAAACAATAATTATATAGGTGTGTATATTTATATTATATATATATAGATATAGAGATACATCGAGAGAAACATTTATTTTCACAATTACTGTTTAAAGATTTAAGTCTATGCCCCTCCTTTATCTGTTTTTTTAGTTGCAATTTTGTTTTAAACAACGAAAAATCAAGTAATATCAATGAAATTATTATAATTAAAAACATAAAAAAATAAAGCAAGAAAATGACCATTTTTTATAAGTACTCTCTGGTTGAATTCATCGTTTATTTCATCAATATAATATATTTATTTTATTTATATTTCTATAGTATTTATAGATATATGTTATTAAGACAATAACAATTACAATTGTTTAACACCTAATCACATTTAATAGGAACATTTATTTAAATAACTATTTTTATTACTATGTTTTCTTGTTGTTGTAATTGAAATTAAAAGAATTAGAAATGAAAGAAGAAACGAAAAAATTAATAGTGCAGTGACTTTATTTTTGCAAAAAAATGCACACAAATACTTGAAAAATTGGGGCGTTTCAACCCCCATAAACCGTTACTTTAGGACAACCGTAATTGGACCGATGAACATTAATATCGAGATGAATCTTCATCGGGCATTTGTCTATTTTTTTCAATATTCTTGAGTAAAGGCACCAATTTTTTTCACAAAAGATCGTTGTAAACGTTGTCCTAAAGTGATTAAATCATCAAGAATTCGAATGAAATAATTTTTGGGAGAATGACACATTTTATCTACAGTACTAATTAATTGATAAATAAATGTTTAACATCATATTTTATTATTTTAGCTGGCAATTGTGGAGGTACTTCTTGTAATATTTAATTAGTTGATTGTATTTGAGCATTATTGTGAAATATTTTAATTGTAAAAAAAATATTATTGACTGGTGTTGGTATAAACTTTATTATAACTATTCGATAAATGGACTTTTTTATTGTTGTATAGTTGATAAAAAAATAAATTGTTATTATTAATTAATTTAATTAATTAATAATTCGAAATTCGATGTTAAACATTTAATTTTGATTAAAACAAGAGGCTTGCAATAATAATAATAATAATAATAATAATAATAGATATATTCAACACCATCTAATAAAACATTAAATAATAGTTGTCATGAGGTACATCGACTTGGCACAAAACTACAATTATTATTACTTATATTTCTTATAATAATAATAATAATAATAATAATATTTAATATAGTTCAATTATATATTAAATTACAATAAATGTTATCAAACATTTTCGATGTGTTTTTACTATGTTCACCATGTAATAAATTTATTTTAATTACTTTTAAAAAATTATTAATTGTGGACATTAATACTGGAACAAGGCCACAGCAGTTAACTACCATCATGACTAGAAGGAACATTACCCAAAAAATCATAAAACAAAGAAATAACCCAACCCCGAAGTATTGCTTGTTTCTTGCTTAATTTAAAACTAATTTTTATTAGATAAAAAGTCACCAATTATTCAAAATTCGCGCCAATTATGCATTACACCCCACTACATTATCACGATTTTTCAATAAAATAATCGAACAGACAAAAAATGAGATCTATCTAGTGTTGGTAAATACCGCATGGGCGATTCAAATTGGAAATCGTTTAGAGATCAATCCGATTCGATTGCCATTACGGTAGATTGTTTAATATGCAAATTAGATTGGAAATTTGCTAGGAAAAGAAGGTGGACAAATAAATTCGTGTGTTCAATTTAAAAAACTATAAACTTTCATTATTTCACAGCCATAAAAATAAAAATGCAAGGACGGAAAATTTATTTTATCTTTTGGTTGTTTTCGTCTATTTTATCGGTTTGTTTATCTAAAAAAACCCTAATTTTCATTTCTTAAATCTATTGTTTAGTTTGTTTAATTAATAATAAAATGAATGAGACAAGAAATGAGAATTAAATTTAAAATACCCAAATTCCATCAGCACCATAAGAGGAAATTATCGGTAATTTTACAATAATCTCCGATTTATTCGAGTATACATGTGAGACATTTCAAATAGTGTATTTAGTTGAATTGCCCTACCTGTATAGTTTTGAATTACTGTCAAATTGGAGGTTATGTTTGCCTCCTTGTTCAATTGTTTGGTATTTTGGATTTAGAGATCGAGAGATGTTGAAATGTCTATTTTAAAACAGTTTAGAGGTAAAAGAAGTAGTTGTAATAGTATCAGCGTGTTGTATTGATGTGTGTTGTTAAATGTTTCGATAGATAATCGGCTCGTGCAAAACATTTCCCACACATATCACAATGATAGGGTCTTTCCCCGGTATGTATACGTAGATGGCGTGTTAGATCGCTTTTGCCGCCAAAAGCTCGTCCACAAAATAAACAAACAAATGGCCGTTCGCCAGTGTGTTTCCTAACGTGTAATTTTAAATTCTCTTTGGAACGTACACATTTACCACAGAATGGACAAGCGAAACGTCTATCACGTTGTTTATCAATTGTATCAGCACGTAGGAAACTTATAATTGATGCTGTTGTTGTATCATGCGAATTCCTTAATAAATCAAAATTACTACCTGCCGTTGGGAATGTTAATGCCATTGAATCGATGGTGTCGTCCTGTTCAGCGGCCTCAGTTTTATCAACATCGGAAGCAGCATTTTCACCTAAATCGGAAATGGAATTTTAGACAAAATTCTAAATAGAAATCAACTAAATTACCGCCAAAATCATCATTTAAACGTTCTTTCTTGATAACAATGCTACTACTCTCATCGTTACCACTACTTGCTCCAGTTTCTTCAACAACAATCGTCTCATTCGAACTGGAAACTTGATCGCTACTATTATCAACAACATTACACCCAGTATTACCACCGCCCCCATCATCTTCAGTAATTTTCAACGGTTCCCCATTACCACCACCACCACTACTGCTAGTTTTCCCATGCAATTTCTCCAAGGCGTGATTGAGTCGGTGTTTTTTAAACGATTTCAAATAGCGAAATTGCATCCCGCAAACATCGCACGAGAACAATTTATCGGCCGGTAAACGGGCCCGATGGTTCTGTTCGCGGTGCTTCACATAAGCTGACCGATAACGGTAACTCTGGCCGCATTGGTCGCATATGAACGGTTTCTCGATGCTATTCAATGTGCCAATATGTTGGAGAGCGGTGTGTTGTTCTAGGAGCCAAATTGACGGAAATGCCGCCATACAAGAGGGACAACGGAAGATTTCTTCGCCTAATAGAGAAGGGTGGATCAGTCCGACTTCTAGTAGAGATGTCGGTAGGGCTGGAAATGGTAGTGTGAATGGTGTTGATGAGCGGCTGCTTTGCGTGCTGGATGGACGTTCTAATAATGGTGAATCCATACGGCGGTCCAGGTCGCAATTTATCTAAATTCATTGATTTTTTTTTAATTAATTTTCAAAACAATGGAGAGATTTCAATGAGTGGTTGAGGCGTGAACTGTTTCAGGACTGAAATAATCGAAACTATAATCAAATTTAGAGTTATACAGAATTTATTCCTCAAAAAATGGTTTTACAGCTATGATATGCATTCTTTTATTTTATTTTTTTAATAATTTAATTATTAATATTTTTAGTAACAATGAAGCATTGCAGACATAATGGCAAAAATCAGAAAATTAACTGAAAACTTTAATCGATCAAGAAATCGTCATCGTAATAATAAAATAAGAAAAACAAAATAATTTACAATAAAGACAGTAAAAATAACAATAATATAATTGATTTTTTTTAATAAATAACTAGTGCAGTATTAAAGGTAACCAGCAATAAAGGAAGGTACGTTTTCTTACATTTGCTAAACGGAAAATTCACTTTAACTACTGCTGTTTTGTGTCATTTTTCATTGATTACTCTTGAAAAGGAAAAACACAAAAATCTAGAATTTTTTTTCATGATAAAACTATTCATATTTAAAGCTCAATATTTGCGTTTTATTCTATTTTATTTCAATATTTTTCATAAATTGTTTATAATTTCAGTATTCGGTCAGTTATTCACATGTATCGAGTGTATTTTCAGTTTTTATTCATTTAAACACAATAGAGAACAACTTGAAATCGGTTTATTGTTGTAATTGTGAATTTTATTGTTGTTAAATAATTTATACAGTCGTATTCTCGAAGTTTTTAACGATTCGTTACTATGACAACGCTGACGATCGATTGAAAAGATGTCAATCTCGGTTGGTATAGTAACGAATCGAGAAAAGATTAGAGAATACGACTGCTAGTCAATTTATAGAATACAAAAACTTAACAACATCACTCTATTTGGTAGAAATTGGCACTCAACAAATTTATCTGTAAAAAATCTGTAAATTATTTCTGTACAGTGTTTCAATAATTCTATTGATTTAGTTCTCATTAAACAAATCCTCATCTTTGTCATCGAATAATGTCATCGAATCATTTGTATCTACAACAATGACGGAACTACAGTAGTCTGATGTCAAATCTGGCGTGTTTTTTTTTGATGACGATTTGTTTAAAAAATACCAATTATTTGAAATAACGATTGAATTATTTAGTTTATTGTGGAATTTAATCTATTTTTAGTGATGTTGGTCAGTTTATACTTAAATATTAGCGTTATCTATTGTTTAATAGTGGAAGTGAGTGGCCCTGAGCTACTGGGTTGTTTTATTTTATTTCTTTAATGTCTCTACTGTTAAAATCAAAACAAAATAAACGATCGTAGCAAATTATTTTCAAATTTGATCGAATTTTGCATATCCATCGATAATTTTGATAATAAATGTCGTATTCTCTAACTTTTCAACGATTCGTTACTATAACGCTGGAGGTCCTCAATCTCTGACGCATTAAATTAAATTCTGGTAAAGAATCGTTAAAATGTTAGAGAATACTACTATTCGATTGAGATCAAGATCGAGATTAGTTTTTGTAATTTTACAAACAATAAAACGATAGAATAGAATTGGAAAAGCGCAACGAAATTAATCACAAAACAATACGACGATTGTTTCATCACAGACTATCACAGATTACGTCTGTAATTTTGCTTTTTTTTTGGAAAAAGTCAACAAAATCTCTACTACACTCACTCGATTTCTTTAACTGAAATTAATTGAAATTTATTGATGGTATAGAAACCGATTTGGACAAAGTCTCTATTAAATTTTCTCAATTTTAATAAATTGAATGGCCGCAGACAGTGTGAAATTTCGAAATTTCCCCAAAAATTTACACATATCACCAATTTAAGTACAAATTATTTACATGAATCATTTATAATAACAACACTGCCTAAGAAAATAATAATAATAATAGTAATAATCGTTCTAATTATTATTAGAACAAGAAAAACAACAAATTTGAGACAGCACCACCGTATTACCAATGACATTAATGCAAGTTTAGTTAGAAACTTGAGGCACTCATATGATGATAATGATGATAATGACGATAATATCAGTCAGGCATTTTTATTGAATTTTTATCAATTAATTAGTTGAAATAAAAATTGCCGACCACTGGCCCTACTACCTGGCCCATAATTGAGTATAAATCTATTAATTTTTTCCAGATTAGAAACAGATAGAGAGAAGAATTAGAAAATAAATTAACACTAATTAGAAATTGATCTTCCTATATATAATATAATATATATAATATAATAAATATATACAACAATATATATATTTTTCTCTATTAAAAATATTATAAATATACTCTCTTAAATAGGAAACAAACAAAAATTAGTTAAAACTTATCGACTAAGGCGTCTAGGTGCTGATATTATTTTTATTATTATTTATATTTATGCAAATATAGCAAAAAGGAGTACGATATTTCTATTTATTTTTATTTTTTTCTACTATTTTGTCCACCACGTACTATTATATAAATATTCTATTATAGTACTATTTTGTATATGATTATTGCTATATATTTCCCATATTTCTTCTATAATTTTATATTTTTATTTATTTATTTTGTTTAGTTTGTGTCTGTGTGTGTGTGTGTTAGTGAGTGTGTGAGTGTGTCTATGTGTGTGTAATTTTTCTATAAGGGGGTTGTAAAAATCACCAAAAGGAACAATAAATCGCAACATATTGCCAATTATGAGAGAATTTCAAAGTTAAACGACATTGCACATTGGTCAATTAGTCCACCCCTTACAGGCCGATTATGAAAACAACCCCTGCATTACAATAATACTGTAATGGTATATACACATTTAATACCCTAATTAATTAATTTAGTCAATCAATTAATTCGTCAAACACAACCAAAATTAAACAATTTAAGTCACCGTTTATGATGGAATGATTAAATTGACCATCTTCATGTGAAATTTTTAGAGAAAAAATCAGCCAAACATCTTTCGATAACTTAAAAAAAAATCTATCACAGCTCTTACGAATTGCTTAAAGCAGATCTAGCACAAAATTGGCTGATTTTTTTGTTGTTGTTGTAAATTATTGCTTGATTTATTAGTTTTATCGGGTCTATTTTAGTTGTAAAAATTAAATTAACCAAGAGGTAGGTAGAGTTTCGTTAAATCAAAGGAACTTTAGTAATGAGGTAAAAAATTAGTACTCCGGTAATAATTGTTGGAAAGTTGGTAAACTGAAGCACTAATGATTAGGGTTATTGTTGTTCTTGTTCAATCAAGTTACGCGTTACGTTTTCGTTCCGTTGCCTATCTTGATTGTTGGTTGGTTATCAGTATGGCGGTATTATCAAGCAATAATTTGTTGTTTTTAGATGGTTTTATTGTATTCCAATACGCGATTTTTGTTAAATTTTTCTTTAAGAAGAAATTAAAGCTAATGTGGACTTTCTTCTTCAGTATCCAATGGACTCGGTGAGAGGAACTTGCGAACATATTTCGGATAATGCGTCTTTTCGTGAGCTTTCAATATTGTCGATCTTGAGAACGTTTTACCACACAATGTACAACGAAATGGCCGTTCACCAGTATGTACACGACAATGATCTTTCATATGGTGTCGCAATTTGAATGCTTTCCCACAGAATTCACATTTAAATGGTCGATCACCAGTGTGCACCGGTAGATGGGCAATTAATGAACTAACATCAGGAAACGATTTACCACAGAATTTACATAGAACAACACCACCACTGCCTGTACTGCTGATACCGGCAGCTGCAGCAGCAGCGGCAGCGGCAGCGGCCGCCGCTGCTGCTGCCGCTGTCGCCTCACCAATCTCCAAATCCATTGGTGTTGGTGGTTGATCGGTGGGATCGGGCGGTTCGTGTGGTGTTGCCGATATTCTTGTAAAATGACTATCCATAAAACTGGGTGCTTCCGGTACAACACCAAGTGAATGTTGTTGTAATTGTTCACGATACTTTAATGTTTCCAAACTATGCGACAAGATGTGCCTTGTTAATTTGCTCTGGTGTGGAAATGATGTGCCACAATACATACACGGATAGAGACGGGGTGAGTCTTCACGTATCACCCCACCACCACAGGAACCGATCTCTTGTAAATCCTGCAACCAAACAAATTCAATCAACTTCTTGCTATTATTTTGCCTCTCGAATTCTCGATTTTGTTTTGTCGTTCTTTTCAATCATCACTTATTAGAATCAATTGAAACGAATTTGTAATTGAATAGCCGCCACAAGAAGTTGACGATCACTTGTTTGGCCGAAGATTCAACAAAAACAGAAGAGATCGATCTTCATTTAAAATTTAAAAAACAAAAAAAAAAACAAAAATCCACCAACACAACACTTTAATTGTTCACTAATTCAAATCGGTTAAAAATAGAATAGACACAATTGCTTCTTTTTACCTAAAATCACAGCATCTCAAGCCAAAAAAATGAATGTCAACTTCTTGACGGCAAGCCTTTCGTTTCCGATTCGATTCAAATATTGTCCGTTGACATTTAGCCGAAATCGCGTCATTTTAAATTGTCGTGTGAATAGAAAAAGAGAAATTTTAGCAAAACTTACATCGTGAGAATGTCGAGAGAAATCCACCCCTGTATCGGCGGTTGTGTTCTTCTCATCTAAATTGGCACTCCAGTCAACCTCCTTCTTGAGACTCTATAAAAAAATGATTTTTCGATTCGTTTACAAATAGAAATGGAAATTTTACCAAAGGCACTTGTTGTACTGGAGGCAGATTCGATGGTCCTGGCAGTGGTTCAACTGTATTTAACGGTGATGATAATCGTGTCGAACAGATTGTTGGTACTGATGAAAGAATACCAGAACATGATGGTGTTGTCATATTATTATTATTATTATTAATATTACTATTATTATTATTACTATTACTATGTATAGTCATATCACTGGGGCCGCAATCACTGTTAACTGGTGAATTTAAATGCCTGTTGTTATCGTTATTATCACATGATATTGGTGATCTTTTTGGTGGCGGTGGTGGTTGTTCATTTTCTTCCAACATTGAAGACGGCGACCGGCAAAGCCTTAAATTCTGTACGGGTGGTGAATGCGTGATCGGTTGTGATTCGTCTTCTTCTATCGATGGCGAATTTGGTAAATCTTGTTGTTGATGGTGTAGCGGTGATTGTGGTCTGGACTGTGGTGGTGGTTGTTGTTGTTGTTGTTGTTGCCGTTTCGTCAATTCGGTCGGTTCAGTTTGTTCCGGTTCCTGTTTATATTCCCTCGTCATCTCAGCTAATCCTTTAACTTTCAAACTTTCGGCCGTTTTCAACAGGGCCGACAATTGGCAATATTCAATATTAACTTCACCTTTATACATGAATTCGATTAATGTACGCAATTCACTGAAACGTACGTCTTTTAATATAACAATTGGATGCCGACTAGGATGGTCGATGAATAATGTTTGGAAATACGATGAACAAGCTGATAGGACGACTTTATGGGCGCGTATTGAATGGCCCTCCGAGCAGGCCAATGTTACATCAACTAGACTTTCGTCGCGCAATAGTTGACTAAATACACCTAATAAGTTACTTTGATGATTATTCCACCTCAAACAATAATGCTCGCTGCCCATCTCTCTGTACATCCACGTCCAACACTGTAACAGTTCCAAAACAGAAGAGAACAAACGGTCATATATCTTTAGAATAGCAATTCGGCACTGTCATTATCCTATTGACGACAATCGAATATCGATTGTTGCCAACCAAGATTCAAATTGAAAGAAAGGATTCACAAGTCTGATGCAACTAGTTGTGTTGACTACAGACTTTTTTTTTGCCAATCTCTAATTCGATTCTATTTTTCTATTGTCTCAACAAAGGTGAATTTTTTTTGCGATGCAAATTTATTTGGTTGTGCTTGAATGACTGGTGAAAATTTTTAAGGGAATTTTGTTCTGCTTGAATTGTTGTCAAGACTTTTATTGTTGACGACGAATAGAGAAACAGAAGAGAAAAAAACCGCCGCGAAAGAGAATTGCAATTAAAACCATGTACAAGACAACTTTAGAAACATTGGGGTACCTATTCCGAAAGTCATTCAAGACTCCAGCGAGAAAAAATTAATCGTAATAATGATAATGTAAAACTTGATTATCGGTAAAATTATTAACACAAATAAAATTATTGCTTGAACAATAAATTCGAATATTAATAGATTGAGATTTCTATCAATTATCATATAAATTATACTAGATTTTTTCCGATAAATAATTCTAGACAACTATTCTCGTAAAACTATTACTCGCTTATTTGCAAAGTAAATAAATCAAAAGTAGAAAAATCAACTGATTTAACGTTTAAAATTCGCGCAATTTCTGCAATAGCACCGGACGAAAACTTGGCTAAATATCGACCGTACAATAATTAAAAATCAACCCAATTAAGCGTATAATTAATAATAATCGACATACGCTCGTGTTACATCATAACTTATTTAATCAAAAAACTGCAAATTATCCGTTACAAAACAATTAAATTTATTTATATTTTGTAAATATTGAGTTCATAATTTTCCAAGAAATGCGTTATAATATTTTCGCTTGGTTTGCTAAAAATAGAATTAATTAGTCCAATTAAAATATGTAATTTTGTTGCGAATTTTCAAATTTGGCGCATTCTGCATCAATGTCATAGACTATAATAAATGGGCTAAATGTCGACCTTCAAATAGACGAAAAAAATGCAAGTATAATTTATTACGATAAAACGACAATAATTGAATTATTATTATGGAATAATTGTTATTTATTGCTGTTTAAAATAGGATTTTTTTTTGGAAATTTATCAATAATTACTCAATAATTAATAGCAAACAGTTAGAGAGAACCAACGCTTGCTTGATTGCAATTTTGAAGCACTAATTAGAAAAAAATTATTGTTCTTATAGCAAACATCAATTTATTAAGTTGATGTTAATTTAAAAATTAATCGATTAATTAAAATTAAATTAATTCTATTGTGGTTTTTTTTATTTGAAAATAGCGCATTTTCGCCAACGTCATCGAAGTGCATAAAAATCGGCTAAATGACGACCTTGCAAACCATAAAAAAGAAATCAAATTCAACAATTTATAATTAGAAAACAATAATAATTAAACTATAACTAATTATTGATTTATTTCTATTTTAAAACGCGATTTTTGTTTAATTTTTGATATGTTTTATAACAGATACCCGTTTACTATTTAGAAAGAATTAGAACTTGCTTGATTCTAAGTTTGGAGAAACTTTACTAATCATCAATTCATTTAGCTCTTTAAAATTCATTTTAAATTTATTCAAATTTCCTATTGTTGTGTTTTTGAATTTAGCGCATTTTCGCTAATGTCACACAAAACAAAAGACAACAAAAAATTGCTAAATGTCGACCTTGCAACTATAATATAGTACAAAAAATATTGCATTACTAATTATTAGTAATTAAATATGATTAATAATCTTTGTTATTTTCTTAAATTCTATCAACAATAGTAAAAGACATACTTTTATTGCGTCATCTAAATAATTACAGGTATCATTAATCGTCGGAGATTATCCAACATTTGATGACTGCTGATACGATTTTTTCTAACGGATATTAATTAAATTTCGGTGAAATTAGATTGTTCCTTATTCTCTCTGTAATAGTTTGAAAAATAGAAAACAAGAAAGAGGCGTATTGTTTATGTAACCAATCAGAATGCAACGATGCACATTATCTTCTCTCTACGCCATAGTTTATAAGTTTTAAACAACAGCCAGGTAGAAACTCATCCGGAACTTAATTATGTTCTCTATTTTTGAAATTAATTCTTCTATAATCGTAGATTCTACCAAATGAAATGATTTAAAAAAAAAATTGATTTGTAGCCAATTGTTGACTTGCAATCGCCGCCTATGCGTTTTCAAATGAATTCGCACACGCAATTTAGATTAAATAAATACGTTTAGGAAAATTTTCGCGATTAATTTATGTTTTTAATCGAAAGAGTTGAAACTGGAAAAAATGCGCAATTAATCAATTAATTAATCGAAAATATTAGTCGAGATGTAAATTTTGGAATTATTTTTTAATTTTATCGAGAATTGAGTCGTATTGTGTTGGTGTTTATTGTACACATGGATAATAATGTAAAATAATAATATTAATGATAATAATAATAATAATAATAATAATAATAATAATAATAGTGATAAAACAATAGAATTTATATGTATGTACCTTTCTGTCATTGATTATGCAATGCGTACAAAACGCACGTCGATCTATCTCTATCTCTGTCCGGTTTTCTCTCAATAACAATAAATAATAAATGTTGATTGTAATTGAATTAAAATCGGAATGGAATTAAAATTTGAACGAACGAACAACAGAGAGAACGGTGTAAAAAACAACAGAAAAAACAACAGAAACACTATTTAAACACTTGGAAGTATGTATTGGCTCACGATTCAATTGGTGTTTCGGTAGAACAACAACAATAACAACATGCAACAACGTCGCCGCTAACAACAACAACAACAACACCAGCAGCAGCAGCAGCAGCAGCAGTACGAAAATGAGTTGTAGTTGTGGTAGTTCTAGTAGCAGCAGCAGCAATAGTTGTAGTTGGAGTGGTAGCAGTGGCAGGAGCAGCAGCAGGAAATCGCACATCGGAGACGATGTTGACATATGCCGCGACTTTCGTCGTCGTCAATTGTTGACCAAGCATCAGAATTTCCCCCCGACAAAATTAGAATAGAGACTCGGTATAAAAAACAGCAACAAAACAAATAGTAATTGTAATAGAAACGGAATAAGAAATTTCGTTAGTGTACGGCTAGAAAGGTTTATGGACACTTTTCCCCACCAGTTCAGTGTTTAGTGATTGGGTGAAGAACAGCGAACCCGGAACTACCAAAATTAATAAGAAAAGTGGTGGTGGTGGTGGTGGTGATCTCGGCGACGGCGACGACGACGACGACGATCATCACTAAACGCGCGAACGTTTCAAAATGGCGTTTATTAATAGTAATTGTTATGAATTTTTTTTTGTTGTTGTTTTTAAAACCAACAATTCACGCAATTATCAAACACAAATTTATTAAAGTTTTGTGTTTTAAATTTCAATTAGTCTTAGTTAATTTTTATTAGAAATTATTTTAATTTAGTCGGCTGACAGCACTAGGTGCATCTCACTATCATTATTATTATTATTATTAAGATTATTATTATTATAATTCGATTTTGATACCTGACCTGACTTTATCTGACGTCGCCGGCCAACTGTCTGGACGCCGAGCTATTTCGTTGTCAGACTGCAAACTCGGGCTGAATCGCATACAATCGCCCCCGCAGCCCCACCACCATTGCTATTTGACGGCGGTCGTGGCGGTGGCAGTGGCGGCAACGGGCATCCAAGCACTAGCACCAGCACTAAACAGGCAACACAACACGGAAATGTCGCGTCTCTTTCAACGAAACTGACGACGACGACGACGAGAAGTGCATACGCATCCCTGTGACGGTAGCTGCGGCGGTGGTGGCGGCGGCGGCGATGTGTGTGCGCGCCACCCTCACCCCCCATCATCAACATCATCATCATCATCGGAACCCCTTCCTTATTTCGGCGTCAATGACGTCGCGACGTGCAGTACAATACGACGAACTAGAAACTAGACCGATATCTGCAATGCATGCATCGACCTGTTTTCGTGTGCAGTGTTGGTGGTGGTGGTGGCGGTGGTGCGTTTCTCCCCTAAAATTTATCTTTCTTTTAGGGATGTGATTCGGTAAAAATTGGAAAGGAAATTGAGATTTTCTATTTTCGATTTTTGCACGCTACAAACAAATAATTGTAAACATACAGAGAGAAAAAAGATTGCAAAAATTTGTGATGATGAAACTAGAAAAAAAAAAACTAGTTTGCCACTATTTAAAAGATAAACAATAAAAAATTGTTTACTTAGAGGAGAGAAAAAATGCAACTGAAACACTTCTTCTAAGCATTGTCGCCAAAATAATTCACACAATTTCTTTGAAATTTAGAAATAAAAAAAAGAACAACTCTTCTATTGCCACAACCATTTACTCAACTTACAAACGGCTAAAATTTGATTAAATCAATCCCCAAATCATCGTAAACTTGTTAAAAATCTTCTCTTACACTGTTTATACAGTACTGGCAAATCTAACTGCAAACACTGCAGATATACTTTCATAAAACTAAAAAACTTGAGCCTACTTAACTCTTCCAGGCTTTTATACTCAACTGGCCATTCAAAGTAGAAACATAGAAGACAATTTTTGTCTAAAACATAGAAATTTCTCATCATTCATAAATAAAATAAACAACTACCACCATATAATTCAAGCTAACAGTAGATTCAGTAGTATTCTATAACTTTTTGGTGATTCGTTACCAACACAACGCTTGTTTCTTTTCAGTTCTACAAATCATAGAACTGTAGAGAGAAATATAAATTCTGTCTCAACATGGTAGCGAATCTCCACAAAGTTACAGAATACGACTGACTGTCGAATTTCGTTACCATAGTAATGAATTGTTGAAAAGTTATAGAATATGGCTGTATATTTTATTAAGCTAATTGTACAATTTTGAATTTCAATTTCCAATGTTTTATTTGTGGATTTCATGGAAAATAATTGGCAAATGATAAGAAAGAAATTATTAATATTCTAGTGTGGGTTTTCCTCCCATGAATTTTCCACGAATTTTACACCTGTCTTAATTTTTTTTACAAATTTTCGTTATACAGTTAAACAATTAAATACACCTACAATTATTAAAAAATCTCGTCATTATTATTATGTAGATGATCAATTTTTTTTTTTGTTGAAGATAATGGTTTTATTACAATTCGCAATTAGTTTGCTTTTAATTATAGAAAATCGATACAATGACTGATAATTGTTAAGAAAATAGGTGGGTTTTTCATCGGGAATTTCCACTACCTCCTCCACCTCCTCCTCATCAACCTCCTTCACCATTTCTCTCACGCATTTTAAAATTCCATACAAAGAGAACGGCAACGTGTGTGTTTGATTGTTATAATTCCATTGTGTTGTTGTTTAGTTGGCGGCCCCTGTAGATTTTCTCATATTTATTCACAACTCCCTTGAAAAAAAACGAAGAAGAAGAAAATAAAATTAATTTTCTTTCAACTATATGAATAATCAACATACATATTTATAAAAGCAGTGCGTCTCCTTATACCGACTTGTAGCTATTCGTGTAGGATTATTGTTATACAGGATCGGCAAATTAAACTAAAAACACACACAAATAACAATATAATCTACATATTTGGTTGTTTCTAATTTCCAATAGATGTTTGCTAGAGGGTGGCAACTTCCATCTAGTTTACTGAAACGTTGACCAATAATTCTACAAGAAGGGTAGCATAAGGGGTGATATTCCTTATACCATCATTGGTATTCGCTAATTTTTCGGCGTTACTATAACAACACTATCTCTTTTCAACTTTTTATATGTAAATGTAAAGAGACTGGTGCTCCAGCGTTGTTATGGTGACGAATCGTGTAAAAGTTATAGAATACGACTATATATGTGAAATGTCATTGTCGATACTGTATACAGAATTTGCATACGTTTATGTGTGTATGTGTGGGTAATTTTGAGAGGCGACGTAATAAAATCTATTTTAATACTCGGCTATAGACGCGTGTGCGTGTATAAAAGTTCGCATTTCTACCAAGCGCCAGACATAATCGAGGTGAAATATTCTAAACACATATGTAGGTACACCCCACCTTTTCATCATCAAATGTTAGTTGTTGTTGTTAGATAGGAACAATGGCAAAATTATCGCTGATTTTGCAATAAAATCCAAGTCGAAATAATCATAAACGGTGTTGAATTGGAGCAATTCTTTTACTAAAGTTATCGTGTCTTGTTTCTTGTAAACATATTTGTAATATTGATAGAAAAAAGACAATACGAGTACAGTGATTTTAGCTTTGTTTTTTTGGAATTCGACGATAACATAGATTTGCGCCTGATAACAATAATAGCCAACTGTATGGATTGCACGCAAATGCCACACGCTGTTCTTTCTCCATCTACCTTGCTGTTGCTGTTGTTATTTCAACAGTCTTATTATTTTTTATTGTAAATAATAACAGATAGATCGGCTGATTTTTGGCCTTTTCCTCGCGTCAATTATCGTGTAATTTTTTTAAAGTTGGTATTAATCAGTAGTTACCTTGTAGCTTTGTGATCGCACGACCTCCAAACGCATCAACTACAATAATGTGAACAAGCCAAAAGCAATGAATTTCTACTTCAACATCTTAAATTAGTATTTAATAGAAAAAATATTGCAATTTAAATTATTTAAAAAATCGCCGAGTTTACTTGATGTTAATCAACAATAATGAAGATATCTCGGAATATTTAAGCACATTAGGTGTCTAAATAATTACAGAACACCTTGCATAATTCATTGGTGCAGTCGTCGGGGCATCCTGATAAAGTAGTAGTGTTGTACATGTGTGTGTGTAGGGGGTGGTTATCCGCCTAAGGGGTTGCGAGACAGCGCGTGACGCAGTGTCTAGAATATGGTATGGGGGGAGGAAATGCCGGACTAGCAGCCTAGACTAGACTAGGTATTGATCTAGGCTACTACAACTACCTTCACCCACTAATTTCGTTGCCGGTGCACGGGGCCAGACGGCTGTCGTGTTGCCCCCTGCGTCTGAAAACTTCAACTTCCTTCTTCTCCACCACTTAAAACCACCCACACCGATTCCATCTCACTTTGTACATATATACGAACCACCCTTGATTCTCCCCCTGTGTGTCTGTATGAGCCGATATGTGTAATTTCAACCCTCCCCCGGAAGTTGCGCGTGTTGTGTGTGTGTTAGTGTGTGTGTGTGTGAAGAAGAAGAGTGCAGCTTCTCCTTACAGCAACCCCTTTTAAGTACTAAGAAACCAAATAGTAAAACTCGAAATGCAGCATCTTAACGTTTTGACTTTTGAGATAAAACTCAACTTGTGTACTGAATACTGAAAAACTGTCTTTGTTCTAAGGAAATTTCAACACAACTTGAACGATCCTTTGTTCGAAAATTATTTAAAAAAAAATACCCAAAATCACCCCTATAATATTGCAACTATTATCAATTCAAACCCTAGCGATATTAGTATTTATTGCACCCCATTTCGGTCAAACTAGTTAAAGGTCTACTTGTCATTCTTTTTTAACATCGTCTCTATTTTTTTATTTATCAATAATAGATAAACTATAGTCAAAGATGTGTATGTATGTGTATGAATATGTGTACCGATTGTATTAGGGATGCAGACTCCACCTATTCGATATAAGGGTGTGGAAAGGCCGGTGCGCATTGGCTTAAACCGAAACCTTGGACACGCCTGTGCGTTAGATATTTACCATTTCTACTGATAGAAATGGACGCTTATTTGTGTGTGTGTGTGGATGGTTTACCTCCTCCTTTTAGAAATAATCATTGAAAGATCGAAAAAAGGATTGAAAAAAATTGAGGGATGATTCGTTTTAAAAAAACCACTGGTTTGTTTAAAACTTGAAAAGTTGTAAAAACGGTAGAGGGTTAAAGTTTACTTCCCAATAATAACAACAAAAAGCTCAATAGAAGCCTCTTTTGCGGTTCTTTGTTCGGATAAAATATGGCCACTCAATAAGGAGACGATAATCAATTAAAAAAATGCAATCACTAGGAATTTCAAGTCAAATTATACAATTTCTAAAGGGTACCTATCATTAATTTTGTACTAGTTTTAACTAAATTTGACTATTGAAAGAGTTGGAGGCTATTTTTTTCGAAATTATTAAAATTTCAGCAGTTTTAGCATATTTGCGATTCAAATCTTCAGTTTGTTCAGCAATTGAAGCAGAAAAGGGATTTCTAGCAAAATTCGTTATTCAATTTAATCAAGCTTGCTTCTAGTTGATTTTGGAGCTAAATTTAAGAGATTATAGTACCAAATCAGCGACTTTTAGAGGTGAATTTTGCGTCAAAACTAGACGATTGAGACATCTTCAGGTATAATTAGAGTAGAAGGACCCAGAAAAGGCATTTCTAGCGAAATTCGTTATTAAATTGAATCAAGCTTGCTTCTGGTTGATTTTGGAGCTAAATTTGAGAGATTTTAGTACTAAATCAGCGACTTTTAGGGGTGAATTTTGCGTCAAAGCTAAACAATTTAGACTTCTTCAAGTACAATTAGAGTAGAAGGGCATCTTAATTATTATTTCCTAAATTTTTCTCTCGATGATTGATAAAAAGACAAAAGGAGGTCCTTATATTGTAACTGTTTGAGGCTCAACTAGTTAGCGGTACGTCCCTGTCTATTTGAAACTAGCCAAAATAAAAATGGGTTGGTCATCAACTCTTGCATTTAAATCTCTTCTAATAAATGTTTCGGTTATGTAAAAATTATTATCGTTGTTTTGCTCTTCTAATTCTGTTTTTATTTGTTTTTGTTCATGCCGAAATGTTATTGGATCAAACTCGATTTTGTTGGGTTATATCGAACGATTAAAGTCGACGTCAAGGCTTTGGAATTTTTTTCCTCTAATGCAATGTGAAAAAGAACCAAGGAAAAAAACAACTTTCTAAATTTATGCAAAAACGACGACAAGGAGGCGGAGGAGGAGACTTACAGTTTGCAAAAAAAATGTAGTTGCGTTCTGCATGACATTAGTCTCCTCTATGCATTTTATAATCATTTAAAAATCAATAAATTTATAAATTTATTATTATTTTTTTGTATACAGATAGAAAATCCATCGATTATCGTCCACAGATGAAGACCGACAGGTTCGGATAACTGTAGCTGTTATATAATAAAGGTGTTCTTCGTCGTCTCTCTCTTTTTTCTGTTTTTAGCCTCTTCCTGTTCTATCTTTGTCGTTGTTGCTGCTTTTTTTTTATTACTAGCGAATTTCTATTGGAAAAAAACCGGGAGGCCCCTGTACGGGTTTTCGTTTATAAGTGTATTTGTGTGTGTGGCTGTTTTGTTGTTTCGTCTATACCAAAAAAAAAAAACTTGTCAAGCCTAGTAGACTAGAGTTATCCTTGAGACGGTCAGTCTCACAATCAGCCAAAATGCGTGCATAATGAAATAGGTAATTGCTATGCGCCAGTGATCAAGACACTGAACCGACAATGGCGATATTAAAGCAGAAAATTTGACAAAAATTATGTGCATACTTAGTTTTAGAAAACACACCTTTTTATGGAATTCTAATCGACAAACAACAATAACGAAACAAAAAAAAAACCATTTCGCATATTCGTAGAGTCGACCCGAACATTTATTTCGTTGATGTTCAAAGAAACATGTTAAAAATTTTATTTTTAGATGATGGATATGAATTTTAATTTGTTTAAACTATTCTCAGGACCGTTGCATAACCTAAACAGAATTAAAAAAAAAACAATCCGCACACAATTCGGCGATGTGAAAGTATAAAAATTGAACACAACGTTTATGCGTCCATTGTTAGGATAAATTTCCGAATTATTTGACCTGACCTGGTCTAACTTCTAGGGAGAAATCTGCAAGATGTTTGCATAGATAACGCAATTAAACAACACAAAATTACTGCTTTTATTCGTACGAGCACAAAAAAATGAATTTTTAGAAATCTGCAGGTGAAAATTAAGAATTCTATTTGAAACTTTTGTGTGTCATTAAACTCTAAAACTAATAAGCGGTTATATAAAAGAATATAAACGAATTTTATTCAAAAAAAATTATACAAGAGGGGCGAAATGTTTCAACCTTAAATTGCGAATAACCCTTAAGTTCACGGTTATTATTAAGAATATAACAGAAACGCTCTTGAACAAGCCTGCAGTACTGCAATTTCTTGTCGATAAGTTTCACTGGGGGTGGAAAATTACTAAAAACTAATCAAAAATAATAAAACGCTCAGAAAACCGCTTATACAAAACTACGTTTGAAATTAACTTTAAGAAAATTGATGTTTGAATATCGTTGAAATTAGGGGTTTATTTAAACGACAATAGAGAATCGCCCTGTATATGTTGTAAAAAAAGACTTCTACATCTGCTCGATTGAATTATAGCAAGCTAATTTGTCCCCTCTTAAAAAAACAATGTCGATAAACTTTCGGTCAACTTATAATGTTTGAAAGCTTCAATTCGGTTTCGGATCGATTGAAGACGCAAATCGGCACGTGTAGATCCGCTTTAAGAATATCAATACTGTTGTTGATAGAGATGGGTGAGATTACAGTTTCGCCTTTTGAATCTTTACAAGTTAGCGGATGATTTGAAATTTGCCATTTTTGGGATAAATTTCAAAATATAAAAATCTCGACATTATCCGGATATTAATGGGTTGAACTTGTAGAAAACGGCAAACAACCCGAGCATGACGAGATGAGTCTTCCACTCGGTCTTCTACTTCTTCTTCTTCTTCTTTCAACATTTTACTTGTAATTAATGCCCGATGCGAAATCGTGTTATCCAACCGTGAATGTAATATAGAATTTTTTAATTCGTTTTTGTTGTAGTTTCGAGAAAAATTCCCTTATTTTTTAGATTGTTGTTGTTATTGGTGATTATTATTAGAACGTGTAGAATTCTTTGTGTAAATATGCGTTACATTTGCGGGAATTTTACATAAAAATAGACTACAATTCTGTTATCAACAACAAATAGAGAAACAGTTCAAGTTCAATCAGTTGGGGAAAAAATCGCATCAATGATAACGTAGAAAAATCGATTTCTTATCATTTGATTCAAAAGTGAAGACAACGTTTGCATTTCGACTCGTATGTAGAGACGGATTGATTGATTGAACGATCGATAGACCGAGGCCGAGAAAAAATCCGACTAGTAACAAACAACAGAAAAATTATTGTGCATTCATTATAGCCATATAACCATAACCTTAGAACAACTAAACCGTAGTCAGACTGTATAAAACACGATTATGTAACACGCTGTTTGATTAAGAGACCAATTCCCTCTCCGACTTGTCTCCTTTCGGAATCTGTTGGCTTTATAATTTTTTTGTTGTTGTCTTGCCGTTTTGACGATTATTTTTAGAAATTCAAATACATCTACATATGTATGCAGTTTCGCAACGTTAACATTGACACTATCTTGAATATTTCAACGTTGATAACGATTATTAGCCTTGATTTATTTTCCCCAAAAGAAATCTAATCTCAACCGAAATTGGAAGGTGCATATGTATCTGTGTGTGTGTGAACAAAACGAAAGAAAAAAGCTCAGACGCCAAAAAAGTTGTTTTAACATTTTTGATGACCTCTCTCTTCTAGCTGTTAATAATTGCAACTTTTTTCTTCTAGCTAGAATTTTTTTACTTAACAAATTCGCTAATCATCGACTATAAATTGTGCAATTTCTGTAATTATTAGGAAAATCCAACAATTTTTTTCAACACCATTTAATTGTTTTCTTTGTTGTTGTTGTTGCAAAAAATCGTTCCAATTTGATAGTTTCGTTCAATTACCGTTAGAATTTTAAATTTCAACGAAAAGCAGTCGAAAATCGCCAACACTGATAGAAATCTTCGACAATTTAACTGTAATTTTATTGCGTGTGTTGAGTTTTCGCAAATATTTTCTACAACAACGCAAAAACTTAAAGTAAATAAAACAAATATGACCGTGAATTTTATTTATACAACCGCCAAACGTTCCAAAATACTTGGCGTTAATATGTATGTTTGGTTGCCTATTAACCAATTTTAGAGATTGGTTTTTACTGTTTATCTTCGTTGATCTATCCAATAATTAATGTGTTAGACAAGTATGGATGTGGAGTAGCAAGACAACGCCCTATTTCTGGACGCGGAAATAAGACGATTGTCTTTGTTTGACGTTGGCAAGCGTTCGAAATCCGGCTCGGTCTTTGTCTAGCGTCGATTGTTGTGCGTATAGAATGAACAATATCGAAAATATACACGTAATAACGAAAATAAGGAAGAAGAAGAAGGTGCAGACAACGAAAGGCCTATACCACTACTGCTATAACAACAAACAACTCTCTTCTAATCGATATTATAGTCTAGCCAATGTCGTTGTCCTCGTGACGTCACCTTACATTGCGTATGAGGTCACTGACGTGGCAGACAAGCAAATATCGGCGACCTTTTCCGTCTACAAACACACACATTCGAATACAGACAGACACACGATAATTCGGCTTGTGTTAGGCCGATGAACAGCAAAAAAAATTGCTCAAAGTGAAAGGCCCACTAGAGTAGTTTAGAAGAAGACGAACAAGATACTTTAAGGTTCGTTCACATGACAAATTAGCTTTGGCTATAAACAAATAATGAGAACGTGTAGAAAACTATATGACTGAGCTTCTTTATATGTCACAACTTTAGATTAATTGGAGTTGGCAAAATGAATGTACAACAATAAGCGTGAAAAACTACAACTACAATTAATTGGACTATTTGAGAATTCAGATGGATAATAATAGTCGTAGTAGTAGATGAGATAAACTTACAAGATAGCAATAGAGATGATTATCTTTGGATAGTTGCATTGTTCGCGTTATGTGTGTTTTAAATAATTCGTGATCACGATCAGTCATAAACGAAACACTAGTAGGTAGTCGACTGGGATGTGTAATATTTCTTTATAACAATTTATTTAAATCGGATTTTTGTGAAAAATGTCGATTTTATTGAAAGGTCGATCGATTGAAACGTTTCCATCGACAACAGCAGGATAGTATTTGAACTTTCACGCTATTTCAACAAGTTTAATTACGAATATGTTCGATTTTCGTTTTTATTTTTTTTTTAACAAAAAATCTACCTTTTGTACGATGTAGTCGTAGATAATAACAATGCAAGTATGTACATGTAGAATAATAAGAGATGTAATGAGAATGGATTGCGTTCAAGAGAGGGACACGACATTATAGTCAACCATGCGTGAAGAAAACTCTTGGTGCGGTCACGCGCTTACAAGATCGCGTCACGACCGCTCGAATTTCGCACGCTGTTGCATTCTACAAGCCAAATAGAAGAGAAAAAACAACGATCATCATCCAACAATAACAACAACAACAACAACGGCAACAATAAATAGAAGAGAAAAAAAAACGAAATAAACGAATAGTCGAGGAGGATAGAGATGAAAAACACGACGCTATTCCCGGCGCATCCACCAAATTGCTTCATTTCTTTAAACGACATTATACAGTTTCTTTATGACTGCATTTCCTAAACAACAAAGCAGTTTGTCGGCGTCACGACGCAGTAATATCAAAGATGCAGACGATGTCTGGTGCACCACTTTACTTCATTGTCACCGCCGCCGCCACCGCTGCCTCCGCCGCCGTCGTCGTCGCCACCGTTGAGATGCTTGCCTGCTTGCATTCCGGCTGTGCGTACTGCTGTGTGGCTAGTCTTCCAATCGATCTGGGCAGTGGGGCAGAGTGGAATAGGTCCGGACCACCTCGGATCGATAAAACTGTCTGCCATTCTTCTGCTGCTGTTGCTGTCTTCGAAAATTCCCAAATTTATTTACCACTAAAACCGGAAGTTGAGTTGATTGTAGAAATACGACCGTCAATAAAGATCCGATCCGGTTCAAAAGATTGGAAAATTCGTTGTTTTTTTTCCCCAACTATTTGTTGTTTTACTCATCAAAAACTGACAAGATCTTGTAGAGTTGCCGTATTTTATGTGTCAGCTTTACGATTTTTCGACAGCTCTAGACTGCCATAGCAATTCAAGTTTTTGATGGCGACTTGAAAGTTTTATGAGAAAACCAGATGCATTTGTGTTCTTTATATTTCCACAAGATATAAAATAGAATGGAAGGAGAATTCATCATTTAAATTCTAACTAACTAACAATAGTAGTCTTAAACAGGAACTGCAAGGGAAAAATTAGGTCACGAATTGACCTATATTGGAATAACGCATGCTATCTTGCCACTACCCTTAAATGCTAGTAGAGACGTTGAGATTTAAGGTTAGTTGTAATCGTTATTGAATTAATTGGTAAAAATTCAAAGAGAAACGATTTTTATTGCGCATTTCTCAACTTAATAACGCTAAAAAAAAGAAGAATTGTAAGAATGTTGGCTTTCTAACATAAAACCAGACGGCAGAGACATCGGCAATGAAAAGGTGAATGTTCTCAATTGGGTGGCTTTTAGGGTTGGTCGGGATTTAAACATTTCAACCCCTTCGATATCATCGTCTACTACAACTAGAAGCCAGTCTATACGGGTTTAAGGACCTGGCGTCGAGACGACATGTTGTTGGTAAATGCACCACTCACATAAAATTGGGGGATGGGGGTAGATGCGTCGTCTTACACATACACACCTCGCTCTCGACAAATTCACGGGTTCACAAAAGGTCAATTTACAGACGCACGCCATATTAAAACGATACTAATTCGTGATAATGTTCGATTATCGATAGGTTTATACGAATGGATCAAATTGGATTAAAAGTGGAAATGCATCATGTCCCTGTCGATTAGTTGGATTGTTTAATCCGGATACTTGTAGGAAAATTGCTTAATCTTTACGTAAAGCTCGTGTATTGATCAAAACGTTGTAGAAATGGAAGAATGAAACTATACAAACAAGTAATTTGATAATTGTGGATTCTATGAAAGGGGCAAGTGTATTATTATGACAATGATAAAGTAATCCAACAATACTACAAGACGAGTAGTTTATATTATTGTACGTATTCTTTCCATGTGTGTATAGGTAGGTAGTTGTACTTAAAAATGTGTGACCTGTGTGATAGTTGCGGGGGTTATTAACATAGACGTGCAGCACGGTTCTTTCAAATAATAACAACCTACTCTACACACAACAACAGTATATCAAAGTTAAGTTTCATGATCTTTTGTGTTGTTTTTCTTTTACGAGTACAGAACAACAACAATAAAAATCAACATTTCTGCCGCATTTATCGTATAGTATTGATTGAATTTTTAATTTACCGACAAAAAGACGAAAGGTGAGCAAAAATGAGGCAAATCAATCGTCTCAATTAGCCACTCCTGCAATTTTTGAACGACCGGAAATGCAAACACAGTTACAGAACACACCTTATTAATTGTGGAATTGTAACGTAAAGTAATTATTAAAGCAGTCCATTTAAATAAAATCCGTTCGAATTTAACGACGATATCCTAGAACAAAGGCTGTAGTTTGGTAGAAACGAGTAATCGTTGATGGAATCGGCCGAATAAATCAATTTTCGTTTGTTGTAATAGTACTAAAATTGCATCCATCTTCTAAACAAAATCAGAAATCTACACCAATACAAGTTAAATCCTGTAGAAATGTGCGAAATCGAGATCGACGTAACGGAAAATTGCAATTGGAAATTAACAAGACGTCGATATCAACGAAAATCTTCAAAATAAAGTAAATTAAACGAATAAAGGGTGGTGTTGTCGTCAAAACTACCTACCCCCGATGATTAAATTCGATCTAAAATCGTAAAATGGATCTACACCACGAACAGGTCAGAATTGTAAATTAAATTCGAGTGGAATAACGAACAACAACAACAAAAGATTTTATGCAATTTTTATCAAAGTTTACCTAAAAACAATGTAAAAAACTCGATTACGCTCAAATTGTTGCTTTCAAAGTGCATCTATATAGAGGTGCATATGTTCCAACAGACTAGCGAAATTTTATTCGGTGTGGATGCAGCAATTCGCTAGACTTATTTTATCAAACTCACGTGAAATCGTTTGATGGATCTGTACATGTACAAATATCCTTTACCACAACAATAGATGGATGGCTAGTTGTGATTAAAATATGAACAAAAAATAAACGTGTCTAGTTGCAGTATTTGTACCAAGTCGAGTGAAAATTACAATTCGAACATGTTCAGTGGAAAAATCGTCAGATTTTTATTTGTTGAGCATTTTACTGGAATTTCCTCATATTAACTTGAAACTATTTAATCAAGTGAACAAATTTCTAATTTTATATTAAACCAGACCAAATTTTCAAAATCTAATGTTAAATTATTTCAGAGTAGCAAGAAATTCTTTAGCTGCAAGTATGGAATCTACAATACGTTGATGTATAAAATGTTGCCTACCTCACTCTGAATTTTTTATTGTACAAACTAGAATCCAGTATGTGTTCAAAATTTGACAGTTAAAGTTATTTAACCTCAATTTTCTTTAGATTTGAAATATCAAAGAAAAAGAAGTGTAAATTATTTACAAATTATTCGAATCATCTCCAGTATTGTAGAATGGGTGGTTGGCGTTTAGAGATTGCCAAAATGGCCTTGTACATAACATTTCCAGTCGCCCTATTCCATTATTTCAATCAACCCCAATTATTCGAAGAATGGGTGGTGCAAACGAAACGTGAAATGTACCCCCCGGAAGATCCAACGGCTACACGCAAGTTTCAGAGTGCCTTGAAGCAAGTGCGCGACCAACAAGAATTGGCCCATTTGAAAGCACTCGAGAATAATACACAAATTTAGAAGAAAGAAAACTACAAATTTCAAGCAATTGAAATTATTTAAATTTGTTCTGTAATTGTTGTTTATAATAGATGATTAAAGCACCTGCAGTTGCAAGGAATGAACACACGATTATAGTGAAAATATCACCGAATTGATCGGATAATATTCCAGATATTAACGGACTGAACAATCTAGCTATACTTAGGGTATTATCAAAAGTTGCCATAATACTACCGATTTCTGTTGATGCAGCCCTTGACATGATACATTCATTGATTGTAGTCTCGGCTAATATTCTACCAATACTCAATGGTATTATACACAAAATAAATATTAAAAAATTCGGCGCCAATCCAAAACCAAGATAAGTTGCGATTAGTACAAGATTACAATGTAAAAGACGTAATGAACCGTCATTATCGTTTGAATAAAGATACGATTTTAATTTAATCATCAACAAATTAAAAACAATACCGATAATGCTCATAAAAGCCAAAATATAACCGAATGATCGACCGCTTATACCGTACGTTTCTGTTGTAATTAAACCGAATACAAAATAGAATATATTAAAAGATAATTCTACTAGTAATTTAAGCGTGAATAAATCCCAATATTTCCCCCATTCGATTTGTGTTAAATTGTCGATTACAGACTTTAATTCGCCAAAAATTTGCAACGATTCCTCACCAGCATCAGTCTTACTATTATTAGTTACTAAACTAATCAAAATTAAACTGATTAGAAACATCGTTGTTATAATGTAGAAAATATATTTAACGCCGTGATCAAATTCGCTTAGATATCCACTGAAAATCGGGCCAATTATAAAAGTGGCACCACCAAAGGCTTGTATTTTATTGAAAATGGCCACACGTTCATCAGTTGATTCGACATGATCATTAATTAATGAACGACAGAGCGACACAATTGGACTACTTGCAGCTAGAAATTGCAACAGTTCGATTATCAATTTAAAATTTTAAAACAACTCACCTGCTAAAATTCGAGCAATGAAAATCAACCACAACGATGAGAATATGGACATCAACAGATTACTAAATAAACAAATCGATAGGCATATTACTAGTACAAATTTCCGCCCAAAACGGTCACTCAAACCACCCTTAAATTCAGAATTTAATCAATAAATTAATTGTTTTTACAAATTTAAAAAAATTACAGCTATTGGATTCCAAATTAGATTGATTAGGGCTACAAAGAATCCGATTGTTCCTAAATAAAAAGCCGAACCACCAAGTTTATAAATGTACGGGCCCAAAATTGTAATGGTCATAGCGAATCTTAGACCATCCTATTATAGAAAATTTCCATTAATAATTGTGTTTCAACTGCAATCATTACATTACCAAAATTGCGATGGTATATACAATTTTTACAATCATTTTTGCCCATTTACTTGCTAATTAACACTAACCAATACGTTTATCTACAATTACGCTGTAATTAACACGTTGTATAGAATCGATAGTAATCTGATAAGATTATTTCTCAATTTAATTTATTCTTAGGGATCATTTGAATTTCAAATATTGGCAATAAATATAAAAATAATTTCATTGATTGTTTTAAATATTGGCGCTCTCTTGTAACCAATCAGTTTGGATATTGGGCAGCGCAACGAAATGGCTGACATCTAGCGGATTAAAGTTTGTACTACAGTATGGGGGAAAACATTAGACGATTACATACGGCATACTTGTATAAGACCAATTTGGTGGAATATGGAGACCAATATGGAGAAATTTTGACAGTTAGTCCTCACTCTCTCTAACTTATGAATGTGTCGTTCAATGGGGACCTCCTTTTCTCAAGCTTGATCGATCAAGGCTTGAGAAAAGGAAGACAATACGTTGGTGTTGTTGCTGTTGAAACGACACCAACATATCGACATATCCAAGATGTCTGCCACCATACGTGACGCGTTTTTTGATCGGATGCGCACTCTAGTACCTCATTGTGTCAATTCAATTTCCTAACCCAACTTTTGTACGTCGTGTATTAGGGTGGTGATGTGAATTTTCACCCTTAGTGTGAAATAATCAAAGAAATGGCATAATTTTCGTTTCATGGCTTAATAGTCCTTGTATTGATAAATTGGCGAAATTCTAGTCTGATTTGAACATGGATTACATTCAAAAATTGTACTTTCTGGTAAGTCGCCTACATTGCTACTCGCCATCTGTTTATGTTGTTTTAATGAATGAAAATTACCGAATTTCCAGTTGTTGATATTGAGCATTGGTTGTCTATTTACAACTAGTAAAGATACGAAAAGCCCTGTGATTGATAATATCGATGATATCAAAGAATTTAAAAAGATATTGCGTACGAAAACGAATGTTTTAGTATGTTTTACAGCATCATTAAAACAAATCTCACCGATAATTAAAGTAATCCGTGATACTGCAGATATAATGAAAGGTCAAGGTACTATGATACTAATTGAATGTAATGGGTAAGTTGGATGTTTCGTAGAAATTCTTTGGGTAATTTTGTGATCTTAGTGAAGCCAAGAAGTTGTGTAAAAAACTGAAAATCCACCCAGAACCGTACATTTTAAAACATTACAAAAACGGCGAATTTAATCGCGATTACGATCGAAAAATTACCGTAAGTTCAATGGTGAATTTTATGCGAGATCCAACTGGAGATCTACCTTGGGAAGAAGATACAACAGCTAGTGATGTTGTTCATATTCCAGACGGTGAAGTAATTTTTCGTTTATTTTGATAAAGATTTGTTTTAATTGAAGAAAAATCCTAGACTTTGTCGAAATTAATTAAACAAGAAACAAAGCCTTTATTGGTAATGTTCTATGCTCCATGGTGTCGTTTTTGTAAAACTCTAAAACCGGTCTATGTCGACGCAGCGAAAGAATTGAAACATCATTCAATATTGGCAGCGATTGATGTCAACAAACCTGAAAATGTGGCAATTAGAACTGCTTATAGCATCACCGGTTTTCCTACTCTACTCTATTTCAAGTAATTGTGAATTTCTTGATGATTATTGTTTTAATTCGGTGTTTTCTCTAGCAACGGTTTAATGAAATATCAATACGAGGGTGATAATGAGAAAGATGAAATTGTGGCATTTATGCGGAATCCACAGCCGCGCGTTATCAAAGCAAAAGATAAGGAATGGTCCGAAGAGGATAGTGATATCGTTTATTTAACATCGACAAATTTTAAACCTGTCGTTAAAGAAGAACAATCGTTATTGATAATGTTCTATGCCCCATGGTGTCCGCATTGTATTCGAGTTAAACCAGAATATGAGAAAGCTGCGGCTATTATGAAACAGGAGAAAATTCCCGGAATGTTGGCGGCCATCGATGCAACTAAAGAAACAACAATAGCCGATAAATACCAATTGAAGAGTTATCCGACATTTAAATATTTCTCATACGGCGAATTCAAATTTAATATAAATAGCCGAAAAGCGATGGAATTTGTCGATTTTATGCGCAATCCAAAACAACCACCTCCACCGCCGGTAAACGACGATATTTCATGGACGGAAGATGACAGTGAAGTTGTTCATTTAACTGATGAGAACTTTAAAAGTTTGCTAAAGAAAAAACGGCACGTTTTAGTCATTTTCTATGCGCCTTGTTTGTTATAAATCCTCATTAATTTGAGAATTGTTTCAATTGTTGAAATTTCTAGGGTGTGGTCATTGTAAACGAACGAAACCGGATTTTATGCGCGCAGCTGAATTCTATCGTGACGATCCGAAAATTGAATTTGCCGCAGTCGATTGTACAAGCGAACAAAATTTGTGTGCTTCATTCAAAGTTAATGCATATCCGACGATAAAATATTTCAGTTTCTTTAAACATGTTGAAGATTATAATGGTGGACGGAAATTTGATGATTTTAAAGCATTCATTGATTATCAAATTATGAAAAATACAATGCAACTATCTACAGATATTGTCAATCGTTTAGATGACAACAGCTTTAAAAATGCTCTACGGACAAATAACGAATTTGTTGTTCTATTCTACACTTCAGGTTCAATTTCTAATAAATTGAAGAATTAATTAAACTATTTCAATTGATTGTAGATTGTGCAAAATGTCCACAAATGCGAACCGAGTATTATAAATTCGCTGTAGAGTTGAAAAATAGCGGTTTTGAAGGGGAATTTGGCGAGATTAATTGTGATACAAATCATCAAATCAAAAATAAATACAGCATTTCAACTATACCAACATTTATATTGTTTCATAATGGTGATTTCGTTGCTCAATATACCGAAAATTTCGATAAGGGGAAATTTAAAAAATTTGTCGAACACACGAGTCTATTGGAGAAACATGAATTGTAAACGTAAAGAATCTCTTTTGGTGGTAAGTTTTAATTTTTTCAAACAATTTGGGATTTATATTTTATAAAAATAAAATACTCTTTTTTGTATAAATTTAGATTTTTCTATAACAATCCCATCCCAATTTAGGAAAAGTAAAAGGCGATTATTGAATTACATTCTTTTATGTCTACAATTATAAAGTTTGATAAATATTGTTGCCTAAAAGTACGTCTAATGAGGCTTTAATTTCGCCTTAACGAAATAAATAAATTAATCCACATTGCTGAAAAACGAAATTATTCATTAATTTAATTATAAATTAAAATTAAGATTAATCAAACAATTACAAAACACCACAAAACATACAAGACGAGACACAATAAAATACTTGCTAAAAGAATAAAATTATTGTTAGTCTGTATTCTAAATTATATCGAAAGTAAACATGCAAATTGCTATTTTTCAATTGTAAATAATCGGACATGAGATTGGGTGTTATAAAAAAGGTCCCAAATTAAGCTTCCGAATTAAGAAGTTCATTCGATACATACACAATTCTCATAGTGTTTGTAAATCCTGAACCTTGTTTCCATCCAGTAACGACAATAATTGGATCACCATTCTTGATTACACCGCGATTTTTACCAAATTCAATCGCATAATTGATACGTACATCGACATCCTTAATCCAATCATCAAGACGTGCTAAAATTACCCACACAAAAATGGTAAATTTTGTTAAATTTCAAATTAAAATTACTAACGTTTTTCGTAGATTAATGGTAAAATACCACGGTAGAGATGTCCTTGTCGGGCTGTTTGTGGGAAACGTGTAATTGCAATAATTGGACATCTTGGACGATATTTCGATACTAAATGAGCGGAACGTCCCGATGATGTGATTACAATTATCGCGGAAGCTTCACATTTTATAGACGCTTCAACTGTTGCAATAGCAACAGTATGAGCGGCATCAACAGGTGTTGGTTCCTTTAATTTTTTTCAAAAGAAAATTATTAAATAAAACGTTGATTAATTTCGATAACAAACCATTGATAGTAGATCGAGGAACGTTTGTCGTTGCCATACAGCAGCTTCGGCTTCTTTACAAATATTTGCCATTGTTAAAACGCATTCTAATGGATAATCACCTTTGGCAGTTTCACCCGATAACATGACACAATCAGCACCATCTAAGACAGCATTAGCAACATCGGAACTTTCAGCACGTGTTGGTCTTGGTTTTTTTACCATTGATTCCAACATTTGTGTCGCACAAATGACTGGTTTACCACGACGATTGCATTTAGCAATCATTGATTTTTGGGCCAAGAATACTTTTTCTGCTGGTATTTCAATACCTAAATCACCTCTAGCTACCATTATACCATCAGAAGCACTAATGATTTCATCGATATGATCCATGCCTTGTTGGTTCTCGATTTTCGATATAATTAAAATATTTTTACCCTCATCACCCAAGATATTACGGATCTCTTGTAATGCAGCACCATTACGTATAAATGATGCAAAGATCATGTCAAGACCTTGTTCAACAGCAAAACGTAAATCGCTCTTATCTTTCTCGGAAACTGCCGGTAAATCTACTGGCACACCAGGTAGATTGATACCTTTACGACTACCCAACATACCACCATTTTCTATAGTACAAGTCAACACAGAACCGTCGATATTTTGGCAAATTAACGATATTAAACCATCATCAACATAGATACGATTGCCTGGTTTCACAACTTTATTAATATTCTCATAATCAACATAAATAATACTGGCATTTCCTTTCTCAGCGTACGATTTATCTGTGGTTAATTTAATCGTTTTGCCTCGTTTCAATTCAACCTCAGCTGAACCGCCCTAGAAATTTACACAAACATAAAACCTTGAAACTTATCTAGAATTAGATTCAAGGTAATTGCAACAGTGCACAATAATCTTATCACTAATTATCATTTTTCTTTGTTTGTTTAATAAAAAACTTACACCTTCTAATAGACCGGAACGTATTTCTGGGCCTTTGGTATCTAAAGCAATCGCTAATGGATGGGGCATACCAATTTTATTGCTGTACATCTCAACAGCTTGACGAATATTTCGAATTGTTTCAGCATGATATTCATGTGATCCATGCGAGAAATTCAAACGGGCAATATTCATACCAGTCTCCATCATTTCCACCAATTTTTGGGGATCCTTCGATACCGGCCCTATAAATAAATCGCTACAATAAACGGAGATTCAATTGAAATTATACAACTCACCGATTGTACATATTATGCCGGATAAACGAACGAAATGGGCCTTCGAACTGATATCCAAAGCCGATAAATGTTCAATTCGATTTGTGGCATGGGCTGCTTTCAATTGTCTAGGTAGATGACTGCTATCGCCCATCTAAAAATACAATAACATCACAATTATGGATTCTATTCGAATTTCAACGATTTATTGTTAATATTGAAAGTTTTAACCTGATGGTGGATTGAATCGTATTTAGTTATCCAGACCATTTTTTTGAAATTTCGACCAAAATTTGTGAAATGTTGGGATTTAAACGCGCAAGTTTCAATCAATACATAAGACGAACTTGGTTTGCCCTTGTCTATTATGAATCTCCCACTACTGTATGTGAGAAGTTTTTTGGCAATTGCATTTATTACGAAAATTTTGAACATAAATTTTTCTATTAGCGTCACTATTATTTATTTTCCAAATAATAACTGTTTCTATGTTAACGTACTGAAGAAAACTTATAAATTATGAGATAATTCAATTGAATATACAAAATAGGGAAGATTATTGGAATTCTATTCAATACAATGGGTATTTATAGAAATTGGGCCAATTCTGGCACACTAAATTGAAGCTTTGATTCAAACCAACGATTCCAGGTAATTTTCGATAATTTTAAAGAAAATTTGGGTGTAAACGATACCATTAGAAATCAACCTCCAAACGGTTTTATTAAATAATTCTCTAATTACCCCACTGGATGGAGGTTACATTTCTAATGATACAAATTTTAAAAAATCTTCACTTACGATTAATTAAACTAATTACAATCGAGTAATTATTAATCAAATTCTATTTTGTAGGTTATGTTAAATCGCCCGGTTGTCTTTTGTTTTAAAGAAATCAACCAATCGAAAATCAGCCCTTTTGACAATCCCACAGACTTACCTTGAATAGATTGTCGAAATTAATTAGACAACGGCTGCAAATTAATTAAATTCCTTAAAAAAAATCCAACAACTTCACTGCTTTGATTCACGTACTCAACTGATGAATTTTTTCCCTGTTAGAGGAAGGACAAACAGAGGTCAAATACAATTATCAAATACCATAAAATGTTTATTATCGAAGGATATTTGCGAATGATAAAATTCGATATCAGACAAAACAAAAATTCGCATTCGAAATAGATAGGAGACAGACACGTGTTTTATCAATGCATTTATTTTTTATATTTTGAAAATACTAAAATTGTTTAATATATGACGTCATAAAAGTGGAAAATTTGTATATTCTACCTGTTGCCACGCTGTTGCAATTATTAAATAATCTTTATATTGTATATAATTTGTAACTATAACACTTATAATCAATTAAATTAGTTTGTATTAATTATCAATAATGTTCAAATTTATTCAAAATTTCCCGGTCTATTTCAATCAAAGGTTTAATAGTTCAATCGCGACAATGTAGTTCGTATGCATGCAAACCACGGGATTTTCCCAAATTCTTATTGGTTAACTCTAGACAAAGCGGGAAATTTTAAAATACAAATTTGTATAATTACATCAATTGTTGAAATGTGTAATTAATATTTATTTTAACGTTTACTATCAATTTGAATTAGAATCGTCATATACGTGTATGATGCTTCCAACACCTATAATTAAAATTAGATTAAAATGATAACTATATAATTGAAATTTATACCATTTGTAATAATTGATGCGAATAGTAGTAGAAGAATCCGGAATTTATTGATAATTGGTTTTGTGAACGTAAAATTAATAATTTAACGATTGATTTCAATTCACGATTCATATTGTACCACTCTAATCCGTATACTTCTTCCGATATTTGTAAACTCTAGAACACAATTAATCATGAATGAAATTTTAGAAAGAGAGATCTAACTTTATCGATCAAATTCTGGCCAGCGTTACACAAGATTGCCATAATTGAGAACCAACCGAAAAGGTGGAAAGCTCCTTTCACTTGAAAATCCTACAAGAAAATTCTATCAATATACAGATCGCATGCTATTTTTATAATCACTTTTAGCACTTGATAGTTCAAAATTCCGATAATAATTGAACTCAAACAGAAATGAACCGAACTGAATTTACCCAAATACCGATTAAAATCGTCAATTAGTCGAATTGTATCGATATGATAATCAATCGAGTATCTGATTTGTTGTTTCTTCAGTTTAATTGAGTCGAATTTCGAGACTTTCTGGAAAGATTTCCGTACTTCTTCAAGTCGTAGTGTTAACGAATCAATCAGAGTAACGCCAATGTAAGTTTGAGTTATGCCAGGTAGACAAGAACTCAACGCGAATAGAGTTTGAAATATGTGCATAAATATACGAATAGAAAATTTTTGATTTAAAGCAAATGGTAGCCAATAATTTACGAGAAAACCGCACAAATTCTCTGCGCCATATTCCCGGTTTTTTCGTTCACATTTCGGTATTGATAGATATTCGAAAATTACACAAATCAACACGGAAATTAAACAATAATAGTAGAGAATTTTCATTGTACGGTTGTGGTTTTGTGTGAATATTTGCATATTTTCCGGTTTACCAAAACGATGAAACTCTTGTAACCGTCCGATGTACTTTATAATTTTCTTAATATTCATCAAATAAATTACGAATGTATACGAGAAGAATAATCCAACGAAAACCACGATAATATCGTCGGTTATTGCGCAATTTTTTCTATAATAAATCGTTATAAATAAATGCAAAGAAGATAGAGTAATTTGAAATCCCGGTAGACTGTAAAATAATAAAATTTTCAAAATAAACCAAATTGTTACCGTTCCACCACTTTTCGGCCAAAGTAGATGGAAACGTAAAAATTGAAAACCGGCTTGTGGAAATTCACAATCACTCATTTTTATCGAAGAAATTCAACAGAACGAATGAGAAATTCTTCGTCCTAGAAAATCGGAAATTATCGGTAATCGGCAACAGATGTTCGATTTCACTGTCTTTCATCTATAGAAATTTAATTGCAATAAATTATCATTAGTGATAATTGATTCGTTTATTGTTAATGCAGTCATTTTTACGTTAATTGAATTGTTTTGTGTTTTGAATTGCGCGCCTTGTTGCGCCATCTTGTTAATTTAATGATTAACTAAATTGTTGCATTTTCATCCGAAAGGTGTTAAAGTTCTACAATTTTAAAAACATATTTTAATTATTAAAACATAAAACAATAAAAAAAGCACATTGAGCAAATTTATTGTAATTTAATTGTTTTTGTGCAAATATACATATGGTTATTTTAAATTTAGCGCTTTTGTGTCTACCAACGCTATAGTGTAAAATAACTAGATTCGACGGTAAATATCCCTAGAAAAATGTCGGTGAGATTGTTTGTGTTTTCTTACCTATTATTTACATAAAACTAACATAAATAATAACAACAATTAAAACGATGCTTCCTTAATTTATTTAAATATCTTCAATTAACAATAATGAAAGAAGAATGAACAGAAATTTAATAATTGTAGCATTATTATTGTTGTTTTCTGTATTTGTTGGTGCAAATCTAAAAGAATGTCCAAATAAATGCGTTTGCCAAAGAAATAATCAACAAATAGGACAGCGATTCATTAAATTAAAATGCGGAATAGATGAGAAAATTAATACAATTGAAGAGATTGAATTATTAAACATTGCTGATGATATCATAAGTTGGTAAGATTTGTGGTTAAATTTGAGTTTGTTTCGATAATGAATCGAATGAATGTTGTAGGAATTTGTCTGGAAATCATCTAACAACGTTCTCACCGAGAATCCAAATGATATCGCTACAAAAATTGTATTTAAATCAGAATCGTTTAACTGAATTGAAGAATTATCAATTCATCGAATTGCCGAATTTAAAACGTTTAGATTTGTCGAATAATTTGATAAAAACTATCGAATTATTTACGTTTCAAAAACTGGAGAATTTAGAACGTTTAAAATTGAACGGTAATCAAATAACATCAATCGGTTTGGGTACATTAGATCCAGTATTGAATCTGCGACAATTGGACTTATCAAACAATCCATTAATTTGTGATTGTGGCCTTTTATGGTTATTAGATTGGTGTGAAAAAACATTTTTGAAACTAGTCTCGAATCCGAAATGTACACAACCGTTAAGTTTTAAAGGTTTTGCATTGCGTAAATTGAAAATTGGCGATAATATCAATTGTAAATCACCGGTGGGCAATGCTGGTGTTGCAATAATCGAAATGAAACCGAATCTAAATCAAGTCGTATTCGAAGGTGATCATTTAGAATTGCATTGTAAAGCGCCGGGAATTTCCGATACTTACGATTCAAAATCGAAAATTGAATGGACATGGTTGGATTCCGATCCACGTTTGAATTTCAACGATATTGAAATCACCAATAATTTCTTAGAAGGTATCGGTTTATTAGATAGTACATTGAAGATAACGAAATTGAAACGCAACCATACGGGTATATGGAATTGTATTCTAATATCCCAACAGGGTAACCATTCTAAAGGCATAACAATCATCGTTATTACGAATCAAACGAAATATTGCCCGATTACTGTAACAACAAACAATAAAGGCACTTATATTTGGCCTAGAACTGTAATCAAATACCGTACAACTCTACCATGCCAATCGATAAATTCCAATTACGATACAACGATACAGAAAGCTTCCTATTATTGTAATTCTGATGGTAAATGGATGGATTTAAATACAACAAATTGCCAATACATATCGGAAACAACAAAGATTTTCGAACAATTCACAAAAGTTAATTCGAATCTACTAGAAAGTGCCAAACATTTTCGTAATTTCACAACAAATCTACAACATTTCACCGATATTATCGATTTAGTTTTTACGATAAAAACTCTAGAGAATTATTTAAAACAATTAACATTGAATCAAATCGGTGGTATTTTAATTGATATAATTAATAATATTCTAGAACTACCTCAACGATATTTAAAAGAAGCGAATTATTTATATCGAACATGTGCCAAATTAGTTAATATTACCGAGAAATTAGCCGGAATTAACTCCTCTTTATTACACAAGGTAACTATCATTATTAACAATAAGAAATTGATTAATTTTGTGAATTGCAGTCGAATTTAGCTACGGAAATCTTCAAAATAAAACCGGGTTTCACCAATTTAAAATGCAATTGGTATACCGATCGTCTTTTTAATTGTTTTATCAACAACGAATTAACACAATATGAGTTTATTGATAAGAATTTGGAGGCTTCATTGACGATACCTGAAGATTTGTTTGATTTAAATCGAATCAATCGCACTGATTATTTGAATATTTTGGTAACAATGTTTGCTAATAACAAATTATTTCCAATACACGATGATTATTACGATATAGAATCATCTGTAATTGGTGTAAAATTGTTGAATTCAACTGGAGTTCGTCGTTTAAAAGAACCGATTGTTATAATTTTAAAAATACCGCAATATTACGACAAATCACCAATACCAGTCCATTGGGATTGGTCTTTGGATAACAATACAGGCGGTTGGACTAGTAAAGATTGTCATATCAATCTAAGATATCACAATTATATCGAATTTATTTGTTATAATTTCGGTTATTTTAGTTTATTATTGAATAAGACTGATTTAATACGGACAACAAAAATCTTCCATCCGATCAATTATATTGGAAATTTAATAGTTTTCACATCATTCATCATAGTGATTGTTACATATTTGATTAATTATAATGAGATACAAATGGCGAAAAAAACGAAACATTCATTAATTAATACATGGATATCAATTAGTGCATTATGTTTGGTTTATGTTTGTGGTATTCATTTAACTGAAGAGAAACAAATTTGCCAAATTATCGGTATGTTATTACATTATTTCACATTATCGTCCTTATTATGGATGTGTGTTAGTGTGAATTGTATGTATCACCGTTTAAAGAAACAAGATTTAAACGAATTACCCGATGATGAATTAACAACAAACGATCCACCGATACGTAAACCAATTATTGGTTTATATTTCGTTGGTTGTGGTATAGCTTTAATTATTTGTGGAATCTCAGCGGCTATCAATATACGTGAATATGCATCGAATAATTATTGTTTTCTACGTACCGGACCACCGTTAAGTGCTTTATATATACCGGTGGTGTTGATTTTTGCATTTATTATTATATTTTTCCTATTGGTCAAATGTACAATTTATAATTTGGATAGTTATTTGAGTGAAGGTACACAAGCTACCGAGAATGTTGATTTAGATTTAATCGAGCCGAATTTCAATCAGAATTTCCGTAATTTACCGAGTGTATCGTCGAAAACTAGTGAAATGCAAGATCCTGAACATGGTCCGACAACTCAATTAAAATCCTATTTGATCTTTTTGATATTATACACGTGTACTTGGTTGAGTTGTGCTTTATCAACGGTTGAATTGAGATTTTTTATATTCGCCGAAGAATTTTTTAGTGTAATGTTTGTATTTTTTGCAACAATTCTGAGTGCTTTCACCATGTTCTTCTATTGTATTTCACGTAGCGATGTCCGTACGAAATGGTTAGATTTGTGTTATTGTTTAAAAAAGAAATTATGTTTACGTTCACGTACAATCTCCGATACAAATCCACAAATACAAATCCAATCAGTACCGACGTTATCACCGATAAGGAATTCGATTTTAATCCAATCTAGATCTAGTAGTAGATCGAGTAATAGCAAATCAAACAAGAGTACTAGTCTTGTGTGTCGTGATGCAACAAATCTGAATAAAATTATCGATAATGATATTAATACAAAAATGAGTAATATCAATTTAATTATTTTACATAATAATAAACAACAACAACAACAATATTGGTCGAATATGATGCCGAATATTGTTGAAAACCCAACAAATACAGCCGAAATTTTCTATAACGCCCAACAGAGTATTGTTGCAAAGAAGTTTTTCAAACGACAACGGCGCAATATGATGAAAAAAATGCAATTACCGTTAGGTGATGATAATCATTTTGAAAAACCGTCAACAAGCTACGACCCACGTCCGATACAACGGAAGATACAAAAGAAATCAAAACAAATCGATGATGATGATTCGAGTGATCTAACGACATCAACATGGAAACATCGGCGGCATAAATTAAAGAACCCACCGCCGAATCAATTGATTGTTGAATGTAAAGATGAAAATAATCAGCCGGTAATGAAGATTCAATTGAGTCCAATTGATGATCGTGATAAATTAGATAATATTGATACTGATAAGCCGATAATTTACGTGAATTTCCAACGGAATTCCAAATTCCCAACAACAAGGAGTTCGATTAGTGATTTCGAACATTTAGAACGAAATCAACTCGGTGATTGTAGGCGATTAAAGAATCTAAAATTGTCGAGCTTATCAGATTCGAATATTAATTCAAATGAATGTTCAAGTACCACATTTACATCGAGTGATAATATTGAAACGACCGTCTAATCTGATTTATTGTTTAGGTTTAATTTAATTTAATTTATTTATTTAAAAACAGTACAATTTTAGTATTATTCAGGAAATAGACTGATTTTAATTTAAATTTAAATCGATTAAATGTAAGAGGGAATTCGCTAAAAATAGGCTAATGTGGCTCAAATGTCGGATTAAAATATTCAATTGTAATTCGAATAAATTTCATAAAATCCGAATTACAATTGAGTATTGCATAATGTAGCTTTAATTGAACAGATAATTGTAATTCTATTGCTGCCTTCAATGTTGGACTTTATGGTATGGATATTTATTGCGAAAAGTGCAGCTATGGCCTTTCTTGTTTCATCAGGAGGAAGAACAACAACGATGAAATATTTTCAATAAAAACCCAAAAAATTTAGGTATGTTTAATTTGAATTTCCACCACTTATTTACCGGCTAATCGGGATAATTTGTGGAATCGATTAATAATACAGTCAGTTATAAAAATATATATTAAAACCTAAATGATTTTATTAAGAAATCACAACAATCAATAGTGTTGATTGTATGGCGTATTGACAAACAACTAAAAAGGAGTTAACTGAATTTAAATAAATAAGTGTTGTGTTATTTAACTAATAGAAATCCATGTACATTTGCGATGAATTTATCGAAATTATCACGAAATTTCAATTTAGGCTGCCGTTCACCAGTCATCGGTATATTTAATGTTAAATTATGGAAGGCCGCCGATAAACGATCAGCCACCAACGGGTCCACTTGTGATTTAATCAAACCATCAACAAGACTCTTATATTCATCTTTATAACAACAGATTAACGAATAAATACATGTACTAGCTGAACTCATTAGATCGGTATTGATTTGATGCGATAAAGTTAAATCTAATAATAATTTTAAAAACGGTTTCATCAATTCACAAGCTGGTGTATTTTCTAATTTATTACGATAGAAATACGTTGCCATACCTTGTATGAAATCCAATGAAGCTTGAGCTGTATCAGAACTGAATTGTGTTAAACCTAATTCGATTGAACTTAATAATTGTTGAAATAGATTCTGTGGTAGATTGCAAATCTTCTCCGGATAAATATCGTTGATTAATACTAATAAACGATAATATTGCGAACATAAACTTGGATATTTTAACAGATCAATTGTCATTAATGGCATTATAAAATTAAGACCGAACAATGATACATCTGATGCTGTTACAGTTATCTCCTCCAAATTTGGACATAAATCGATACAATCTTTCGATAGTATAAATGTTAATAAATCTAAAATTAATGCAATATCTTGGAAATTACTTTCTTCAGCTAATGTTTCATTGGTGAATTTGTTCGAATTAGATTTAGCATAAGCTTGAACTGTTGCTAATGTACTTTCATACAGTTTTTTACTATCTAATTGACATAAATAACACAACATATTCTTGGCGCATTGTCCAAATAATTCTAAAATCAATTGTACAATCACTTGATAATTATTGTACAATTGTAGAATTTTCGGCATTGTAGCTAATTTTGCTGCCAAAAAATTAAATAATATATTAACAGTAGCCATATGAGATCCTTTTGTTATACCAATAAAACATTCTAACAAATCGATTACTTGTTTTTGGACATTCTCTTTATGATAGTTGCGTTGTATAGATTCTTGAAACATTAATTCATTACATTTCGTTTCCAATGGTTGTAAGATTTGTTCAAAATAACTACCCAATTCGTTAACATCCCTTAATGCAACACCAGCTAATACGAAACTTTTCCATAAATCACGACGTATATTACCCGGTAGACGGCCGGCTTCTAATTTCTCTTGTAATTCAATCAAATTCCACAAATTCTTACTTTTAATAATACACAAAGATCTAAATAATAATAGAAATTATCAAAAATTCAATAAATAGATAAAACTTACTGTTTTTGTTTAATACAAACTAAGGCTGTTAATAATTCAACTGTATCTTTCAATAAAATCGGTTCAGAACTGAAATGCCATATATTCGAATAGATTTTATCTAGAATGAAATTGACAACAAACGTTGCACCTTCTGTATCTTTACCAACTGTACCAACCAATATTGGACTTAATTCATGATAATAATTCTCAATTGGTAATAAATATGATAGACACCAACGTTTTAAAAACCACATAATTGTTGAACCAACTTCTGGACTTAAAAAATGCCCTAAATTAGCTTCGGCTGCAAATTTTTCAACAGCACACAATCTTAATACATCACAAACAATACGTATAATATGATCACATAAATCAATATTACATGGTTGTGTTTGGATTTGTTGTATTGATGCTAAACAATTTAAACTTGCATCTAATGTTGATTGTTCTAAACGTAATTGTTCAATTGAATATTGCATCATTTCGGATGGTATCATTGGTGTTTCACCATCACTGTCCATACATAATATATGACCAGAGATTAAAATAGTCCAATGGATATCTTCGAAGAGATTATTTAAAACTGTTGATTCGTCGATTGTCATTGCACGTTGTTCCATTATTTGTAAACTCATCTTCAATTTCTCCGTATTCACTTCTAATAATCTACAATTAAATATCACCATTATTAACTAATAAATAAATAAATAAATAAACAATTGATATCCACCGATAAAGTATTGTTAAACAATGACCGGGTATTATCCTACCAAACATTCCAATAGTTTGTAATTGATCTTTAAATGATATTCGATCACTATCTTCATTATCTTCAATATCGTGTTGTTCGTTTTGTTGATTTTGTCGTTGTCCATCTGGTGGTCCTAAATGATATTCAACGTATGTGTTAAATATCTGTATAGCACATTTTTTTAAATCATTATTGCCAGGTATTGAGAATTCTTGTAAAATATTCGTCCATGCTTCCATCATATTGTCGAAGGCATCGTTGAAATAATGATCATCATCCACATTCTAAAAGCAATCGAAAGGGAAATTCAATCATAAAAGAATAATTGTATGTGAATTTGAAATACAAATCATTATAAATGTAATTCAAATCGCTCATCATAGTTAGGACAATTTTTGTAAAGGAAAATTTGATCTTCATAAATTTTATTAATAGGCTATAGATATAGAAAAATCACGATAAAAATGATTCGTCTTTTTTTTTGCATGTGATTATGTAACTTCCTGTGACACAACGGTTTTGAGGTTAGAATTTTAAGCTCCAATGAGCATTTCCAAGAATAAAATTATGGCTTCAAGAGTTGTACTAACAGCTGAAGGTATTACAAATTATCTTAAAAACAATAAAGCTTTCGAACGAGTCTTGGATAAAGTATTCGAATTAAATATTGTTAAATTAATCAATTAATTAAAATTTTTTAAAGGTTAAAATTCTAACGTTAAGTGAAGGTAAATGTACAGCTGAATTTACAGTTGATGAGAGTCATACGAATCCATTAGGCGGTTTACACGGGGGCATGTCAGCTACTTTAGTTGATTGTATTTCAACGTACGCTTTAATGAGCGAAGACCGATCATCCGTACCAAATGTATCCGTTGATCTGAATATAACGTAAGTTTATTTAAATTTTCCGCAATTTAATAAAGTAATAATCAATTTTCAGTTTTATAAAAGGTGCAAAAATCGGTGATGAAGTTGTAATAGAAGCTTCCACTATAAAATCTGGAAGAAGTCTTGCATTTCTACAAGTTTTTTTAAAGAATAAACAAACTGGTGATGTTCTCGTTAAAGGAAACCATACGAAATTCTTTTTACGTTAATAAAACCTAGGATTTGATAATAGAGGAATATTTACCGTTTCATCTGCTGCTCCTTTACAAAACGAACACGTTAATCGTGTTAATTCATCTAGACAAGAATTTTGTAATTGTGTCGGTAATTTCTGTATATCATGTATGAAAAACAACACCAATTTCTTTACAATATTAGAAATTCCTAATGATTCTTTATTTTTGATTGTCACACCTAAAAATAGAAGTTGTGAAAATTTTATAGATCTTATAAAATAATTTGTTATACCTTGAAACTAATGTTGAGAAATTTTCAAGATATGATTTAAGATAATTGAGACGTACTTCATCAGTTGCTAGAATACCACCATTCAATGATGCTAATTGTACAAGACACGTGATCGAATGATGTGCTAATTCTTCAATATCTTTAAATTTCCAATAGATTTGAAACATTAATGGTAATAATTGTGGTGATAATATAATATCACTCCAATTATCATTTAAACGTAAAGCTGGAGCTTGATCAGCTTCATATACCGATTCATAAATACCAATCAAACGTTTTGGTAATAAAGGCGATATATAGCCCCATGTTAAAACATTCTCTGTTACTTTCAATATATGTCGAGTTAATTCTAGAATATTATTTGGAAATGGTGGATCGTTTTTAACAATTTCCACCAATAACTGGATACAGAATTTGAAGATACGTTTCAAATCGGTCGATTCGAATTGTTTTTTAGCACGAAAATGTATCTCCCACGGTAGGCCAACATCGCTCGATTTGATCGTACTTGAATATTCTTGCATTAGATTCGCGATTATATTAAAACCTAAAATCTTCTTTTCAGTTTCAGCATTCAAGATAATATTTTCGACTTCTGTTAATATATTGGACCGTTCACGTCCATTATCATCGATACTAGCACGTTTCACCATAATTGCAATCACTTGTAATAAACGATCACGTACAAATGGTGGTAATTGTCGATTAATTATATAATGCATTAGATATTGTCTTAACGATATCTTATCGGATTCTAATAGAAATGACCATTCTCGTATAAGGGCACTTTTTAATGTTTCAGCCGCTTCGAATAGAACATAATCAATTTGGCAATTATCCAATAATTCTTTACAAATACGAAATGGTGATTTACATTTACGGAAATTCATAAAAACAATTTCGGCATTATGTCGTTGTTCATTCGTCACCAAATTTGGAGGTGCCTACAATTATTACAATTATACCAATTTCCAATCTAATTACCGATAATTTACCATAATTATCCCAGCAGCAGTCTCCAATTCTTTCACAATATTCTCATTCATTTTTTCGATTCTACAAAGATTTCGATAATCAATAACTATAACACATTTAATTACAATAGAATTTATCAATTAAATTATCTTTTATTTATTATTAATTTTTGTTTATTTTATTATTATTATTATTGATAAAAATTAAGAAATTTACAATTGCGTCAAAAGTGAGGTTAAAAACGAAATCCCCTACAAAGGAACGACATAAATAAATAGATGGGAAACAAAATCGAGTCGGCTGGGGAATTTAAACAACCAGACCAAATAATAGATGGCAGTAACATCACTAAGATTATTAATTACACAAAATGAAGATTGGAATAAATAATTCATAAAAATCGCTTTCAATTACAATAATATTGTTATTTCCCAATAAATCATGAATATTATTAATTAATTTTATAGGTATAATAGAATTTTTAATATGTACATTACTCTACCGGATGACTCTACGTTTAGTCCGTTTAGAGATGAACAAATTCTTGTATATAGCCGTCATTGAAAAATAATTAAAGCTAAAAATCATAATTTGAATTTATTTTGCAATTATAACTACCTGAATTGATTAGAGTTGGAAATAAAATTAGAACAAATTTATCTATAAAGAACTACTTAACTGCCATCTACTGTTTGGATCACCATTTATCTAAACTAGAAATGCTTTAAAAATTACAGGATGCTACAAATTGTTTAAAAATGGCGGTATTCCCGCCTATTTGAGGAAGGTTTGAATTCGGATGCTAATCGATTTCAGGCGATTATAAAATAAAACCACAATATAACTTCAGTAGAACAATTTTAATATATTGTCTATGATTTCTTGTCTTAATAGGATTAATCGACGATAGTTGTTAGTCGAGAATGTTATTTGAAAGTTTTTTTCAACTTTCATTTTTGGCAAGAACGAGGACAACTACCAGAAAATATTATTGCAAATCTGTGACTCGATTTCCTGTAAAATGTATCGAAATAAAAGGGAAACCATCCAAGTTTTATATTTTTTATAGTTGACGATTCTAAAATTAAACAATTACAGAAAGAGATTTAAATAAGATCATGGGAAAATTCGCACATTATTCGCGAATAAATACATGTAGAATTGTAATAGATGTGTTTGTGTAGGAGGGGACACAAAGATTTATTTTAAGATAAACTAAATAAAGCAAATGACTGATGTTAAGTGCATAATATCCGACCGAATAATTCGAGGTTTTATTTGAAAAACCTTCAATACTCTTCCTATTGTACTGACTTTCAAATTATAGTCGATTTTTATTTCACACCTTCAACTCTCTCTTGTAATCGATAATATCATCAGTTTTCTAGTTTTGATGTTAAAAATTATGCGTACAATAATCTTATCCACAGAAATACGCACACAGACGAATACAATATGATAAGGGGTGTGTGAGGCTAAGGGTGCGGTTTTAATCCCATTATTACGAAGGACAGCCTTTAAATTTACTGTTCTAATTCTAATTTCTATGTTCTCGCCAAAACAAAACAAATCACCTCGATTAAATACTCGATCGAATCGCATACTTTGCAATTTAAACTTTATACGCAGAATTATTTGGCTTCAAGATAACTTATCTTAATTCTAATTCGATTAAATTTAATTAAAAGAGTGTTTTATAGAAATAAGTTTCGGTCGTAGATTTTCTCAGCCTTGAAGGTTTTTTCTCTATTTACACGATCATATAAATACGTAGATACATGTAGATTGATTTTTTTCGAATTTTAAAACCGAATTTTAAAACCGAATTTTTTTCTTTCGAATTTGAGTTAATAATCGACGGCTGCAAACCAATCGACATCTGCTCTGGTTGCTGAAACATCTGCTCATCATCCCCAATCGCAATGATACAACAAACCAAACAAAAATTGAAGATTTTATCTCGTTTATTTCAAATCAAAATAGTGAAGAAATTTCGAAATTTCTTGTTCGTAAAAATCGAGTTGCCTCAAGTGCACCCGAATTCGAGATAACAGTAGGCGATGATGTCGGAATTTCAGTCGCAATTTACAAATAAATAAAAATAATTAATAGAAATTTGTAAATAAATTCAAAATTCTCCTCATTATCATTATCTTGAATGAATCAATTAATTACCCGAATTGAAATTTGAATATTTAGTTAATTGGATTAGTAATTTTTACTTTATCACTAGATGAATGTTGGTGGTATTGTTGTGTTATCCCCACTTCTTTCGATTTCGACAGTATGGCGCCGGTACCGTGGCAGTTACAATTTTGTCCACAAAGTTGTTTGTTCTAATTAAAAATTTCGTTTCGTTTTCGTTAATTTATCACCATCGGTACTGTTAGTTTCTCTACAATTTTATTAATTTGTTTAAATTGGAATTAATTCGCCTAATTACCGATATTGTTATTGTATAAAATGTGTAATATTTCTATAGATAGATGTGCGCGTATGAGTGTGTAAATAAAATGTCTATATTGTATTGTAAATAAGAGTGCTTTAAATTATTATTTTAAAATTATCAATATTGTTATTATTATTGTTAATAATCGTATAAAGTGTAGGAATTTTGTAAGATTTCTAATATATTTGGATGCATGCATGGATGGTTGGATGAATGGGATTCAAACAACAAATATTCCAATATTTATCCAAATAGAATTTGATATAAGAAGAATGTATTTATTATTGTGCGATAATTTATGACAAATTATTCGAAAATAATTAACAAAAATTAAAAATATCTAGATACAACTAGATAGAAAACAAAATAATTAACAATAGAAAAACGAAAACAAACGAATAACACACAGGTAATTACAGTTGACTTGATGTACAATTTCCTAATTTCCACAATTTTGATCCAATCTCTAATTATTACTTTTATTATTATTATTATTACCGGGATTAAATAATTCGTAAACAATCCACACCACCACACCCATCCGGATCCCAATTTTGTTCCCCTTTTAATTGTTTGTGTCTTTTTTGTGGATTGTTTTGTGTGTAATATTGAAAAGATAATTATCGAGCATTCAACTAAAAATAACGATAATAACGAGATGAATTTATTGATTCAAAAGAATTTATTTAGTAATTTAGTAAATGAAGCAAATAGAAAGTTTTCTCTTGTTACTTCTCTTAATTAATTATAAAACAATTTCTCTTTATTGTTAATTAAATTGGTGTATACGATGCGCATCTTTAAATATCACAATTTTCTCTACATTCTATTCTATGATTAAATAAATGAGATTAGAATTATTGTACAGATATAATAGGTATAATATGTATACGTACGAGTATACTCACACATATTTAATCGAGAATATGTTGTGTATGTGTGTGTATGTAGAAAAGATGGGGCCAAAGGGCAAGGGCCGCCGACTATTTGCTGTCGTCGTTATTCCTCCTTCCTGTTGAATCAACTTTCTGTTGAGTCTTTTTAAATTTGTATTTAAAAATAATTCAATCAACGGCTATTCTAAATTGATTCGATCAAGGTTAATTCATGTTATAGTACACTCATTTTATTTATTTATTTATACGAATGATCGTGATAATGATGTAAAATTCCTTGAAAAATGCAAACATACCTAATATTAATTTATTGTAAAATAAAATAATAACAATTATCATATTCATGTAAATCTATTGGAAATTCTCATGTTAGCTATGCACACTGATTATGAATCCTTTTTTCCTACTATCCTACTAATTGTTTTTATTTATAATTTCGATTTCTATAAAATTCGCATAAATTTATTTGTATCCTACTGTAAATTCACAGGAAATATATAAAAATGTAAGTGAATAGAAAATAAAGTGGTTAAAATTCCTAATGAACATTCTTGATTGTTATTCAGTCGATTATAACTATTGGCAATTTGATATTTCTTTTGTGTTACAGAACTGATCATCGTCTTCACTATTTGAAAATGGAATGATAATAGAATTAATTGGATTTTTATTAATTTAATTTATTTATTTATTTATTCTTGTTTTCCTATCAACAAAATAATCCACAATTATTAAATCGAAACAAGAAAAAAGTAATATTTTTCGAAGGAATAATGAGTAATAGTAGTAGTAGTGATAATAATTGTACACCATTATCATCAAATCTACAATCTAATAATAATAACAGTGTCGGTGATAGTGTTAATTTGAAACAGCGTTCGAAATTGAATTTGTGTAAAGATACAGTACCATCAGTCCATGGAAGACCGAATAATTTTTTAATCAATAAAATCCGTTTAAGTAATCATCAAAGGAATCTAAGTTTAGATTTTAGGTAAATTGAATTGTCATTTTTTGACAAAAAAAAACAACCATAATTGTATAATTTTATGTTTTTCTAATACTAATAGATCGATGGGTATTATATTACCACCAGTGACACAAGTGACAACATCAACAGGTACACCATTAACACTACACCATCGTAATCGTAGTTTAGATTCAGCATTACAACGGATACCAGAAGTTGATGTAACACCAAGTCCTGAATGTGAAACAAATGGAACAACAATACCGACAACAATAACTGGAATTGTAGGTGGTACTGCAACAACAACAACTACAATATCAACATCAACTGTAACAACAATTAAATCGAAAATAACACCAACTAATTTAACAAATAAATCACAAAAAACAACAACAACGTGATGAATTAGCTAGTTTAGGTTCAGATGATTCAGGTATTTTATGTGGTTCGGATAGTGGTTCAAGTACAACTAGTGATAGTACAGGAGCAACAAGGGAGTCTAGTGTTGAATATTTAGCCCATGATCCTGATGATGAAGATGTTGGCGTGGAAGATTGTGATGATCAAAATAGTATAAACACTAATAATAATAATAATAACAATAATAATAATAACAGTGATGGTTCGGATAAAAAATGTGAACAATATCGAGATATTTGTGATAATACTAGTACTAATAATAATAATAATAATAATAATAGAGATAAAGATAATCAAACTACTACAACGAAAGGTTTTGGAATGCTACGTTTATTAGAAAGTAAAGTGTTTGATGTCTCAATGGCAATGCATTATTTATTTAAAAGTAAAGAACCAGGTGTCCAGAGTTATATAGCTAACAAAATGTTTAATTTTGATGATTATGAAGTTGATTTTTATTTACCACAACTTGTTTGTATGTATATACAGATGCATGATGTTGCCGAAGTTATACATCCATACCTTATACATAGGTAAGTTTATATGTTTTTTTATTTAAAAACAAAAACCTAATACCTTAAATTTCTAAATTAATGATAACAACAGTACAACCACCATAATTTCAATGATTGTATTTAAAGTAGGACAACAATAAATACAACAATTATAGTTCTTGTTGTAATTCAAAAATAACGATAATTGTCAATTTTAAAATCTATATATTTAACTATCATTATTATTAAAAATGTTCAGTAAGTTTTTTTAGAAATATTCCATTCCATTAGAGTGTTAGACAATAAAATCCAGCTATTTTTTCGAAATAAAATAGAAATATTAAATTGTACTAAATAGCCAATTATACCACGTGTCCACAAAATTGTTCTTCCTATTATAGTCAATAGTTTTAATGCGGTATAGTTATTTTTTAAAAATCAATTTTATGAGTTAATCTAAGGAATGATAAAGAGTGAGTTCCTTTTTTTGTTTAATTTCTAATTACTTTAAAAACGATTATTATCTTTAATTGTTTGATTATTTGATGTATTATAATTGTGCAGTTTCGATAAATGTGGAAAATTTTACAATTATTATCTCTAGATGACTAATTATTTATTATAAAAATTCATTGAAAGTTTATTTGAATTGTAATCCGGTCTATTTGTAAGTGTTTTTACATAAAAATTGATAGCGCAAGTAAAATATCATGGACGTAAATGTGATAAAAATAACTAAATATCAAATAGATGCATATGGGATTCCCGGTCTAAAAATGTAACTTTTCCCCTTTTATAATATCATATTCGTTTTGCTCATATTTATCTAATTCGTCATAAAATATTTCTCTTATCTTTTTTTTTGGTCATAATTTAATGAAATAATTTTTTTAATTGAAAATTTTGATTTTATAGGTGTCGAAAATCAATTGATTTCTCATTGAAATGTGCCTGGTTATTGGATGCTTATAATTCTGATGCTACATTACCATCAAAAAAGAAACCATTGGGTGTTAAATTACGTAATTTGATTTTATCGGATGAATTACGACCAAAAGACCAAATTACTACAATCAACAATAATAAACCATCATCACCAACAACAATAACAACAACAACAATTAATAATAAATTAGTTCTTCCAATTTTAAGAAAATCCCATCAAAGATCACAGAGTGATGCATCAGCATTATTTGCATCAAATGATTTAAAACAACAACAATTTTCAACAAATTCTCAATCATCAACAACAACAATAACAACAACAAATCGTTTATGTTTAGGTGATTTAACATCGGGTAGAGCTTTCGATAATGGTTGTACATGTTTTGATAGTTGTCGTGGTGTTGTTAATAATTTACGTGGTGAGAAGACTGTTTGTATATGTTCGGCACCACGATTAGCCCCAGAATTAGAATTTATGAAAGCTTTAATAACAATTGGAAAATTATTAAGTTCAATACCAACGAAAGAGGGCAAAACAACACGTTTAGTTGCCGAATTGACAACGTTAAATTTAAATTTACCAGCTAGAGTATGGTTACCATTACATAGTAGTACAAGACCACATCATATTGTTCGTATACCACCACAAGTTGGGGCTGTACTCAATTCTAAAGATAAGGTCAGTAGATTAGATTTATGTGTAAATTTAAAATAAAACTAGGACATTATTGTTTATAGAATGTAGAAATTTCCATTGATTTGTAAATGTTCAATATGTGTTGATTTAAATTTTAACCAATTATTATTATTTTTACGATGAAAAACTTTTAAAAAATTTATAATGTAAACAATTGAGATTATTTAATCGTAATTGATGAAAGCCAGCTGTATTCATTACTAATTAGATATAATTACTCTTTTTGTTCTCGTACAAATAGAGGATATTTAAATGTTCATTATTTTATAGGCACCTTATATAATTTATGTGGAAGTTGTTGAAGTCGATGATATACACACATCAATAATTACACCAAAAATATTACCAACATTACGACATACGAAATCGGAGGAGAATTTAGGTGGTGGTAATAGCGGTATTGGTGGTGATAGTACTTCATTATCAGCATTTAGTATGTGTGGTGGTTTATGTGATGATAATGATCCAGATTGGAGTCAGGAGGATGATGAAATTTCAGAACAAGTATATTTGTTATATTTTCAATAATTATATTTCTAATGGAAATTATTTTTAAGTATACTCAGTTAAAGAAACCAGTAGACCGTGATACAATCTCACAAATGAGTCAAGAATCGAGTGATTCCCGTGAACCACCGATGTGGATACAAGCCGGTGATATACGTCGACGTTTATCCGATTCTATACATGAAGAAAAAAATAAACAATTCACACATGATCCACAAGATCCATCAGCTGCTGTTTTAAAAGAACCGTGGCATGTAAGTATTTAATTTTTTTGTCTCTAATTGAATCTAATTAATTAAAAATGTAGGATAAAGAAAGACGGATACGTGAGAGTTCACCATATGGTCATTTAAATACATGGCGATTACTTTCAGTTATTGTAAAATGTGGTGATGATTTACGACAGGAATTAATGGCCTCGCAATTATTAGAAATGTTCCAGAAAGTTTGGGAAATGGAGCATGTACCATTATGGGTGCATCCTTATAGGTATTTAACCCAATTTTTTGTTCAATTTTTGTTAATTATTTCTATTTTAGGATATTATGTTTATCGAATGATAGTGGTTTAATTGAGCCAATTTTAAATACAGTTTCGTTACATCAAATTAAGAAACATCGTCAATTATCATTATTGGAATATTTCATTAATGAACATGGTCCGATAACATCTGAAGCTTTTCTATCGGCACAAAAGAATTTCGTTCAAAGTTGTGCAGCTTATTGTTTATTTTGTTATCTAATTCAAGTTAAAGATCGGTAATTTCTAATTATTATTTTTGATTGATTTCAATTAATTCAAATCTTTTTTCTGTAGACATAATGGTAATATTTTATTGAAAAGTGATGGTCATTTAATTCATATCGATTTCGGTTTTATTCTATCGTTATCACCGAAAAACCTTGGTTTTGAAACATCACCATTCAAATTAACACCGGAATTTGTTGAAGTTATGGGCGGTGAAGAGTCGGATATGTTCGAATATTTCAAAATTTTAATATTACAAGGATTAATTGCAGCAAGGAAACATCAAGATATGATTATACCATTAGTTGAAATCATGCGATCAGGTGTGTTGTTTCTTGTTATTATCAATTAAATAATTGTAATTGTGTAATTTTTCAAGGTTCACAATTGCCATGCTTCAAATCGGGTGCTGCTACTGTACAAAATTTGAAAAATCGCTTCCATATGAATATGACTGAAGAACAATTACAATTGGAAGTGAATCGTATGGTTGAAGGTAGTATACATTCTTTGTCAACAAAGTTATATGATGGTTTTCAATATTTCACTAATGGTATCCTATGAGAATATTTTACTAAACTACCATTAAAAAAACAGCTTGATGGATTAATTAAAACTAAAATTAATCACTAATTAAAATCGAATGCTCAATTTTTTCTCCAAATTATTTAAATAATAATAGGATTACAAACAAACAAAAAAGAAAGAAAACAACAGTGTTATTAAAGTGATCTGATTTTAGAGAAAGTTGCCATTGAATTCCTTCTCTTTTACCTATTTTAAGTGAGTGTTTAGAGTGTAAGTTAAAAGTGAATTGAACTAAAACTGAAAAAAATCAATACTCATTCGAGGCCAAATTAACGAATTTAGGAAATTACGATAAAGATTTGTTAATTAAAAAACAATCAATTTACATTCCAAATATCGAAAATCCCCCCAAAACAAACGGAATAATAACCAAAATTGTACAGATGTTGCTGCGTTCTTTTGTAAATAATACTAATAGTTTATGGTAATTTTGTGTAAATTGATAAAAATTCTGTCATTTAACGATAATTCACCTTTATTATAGTTTGTCGTTGATAAATTCACTGTCATCCATATCGATTTCCTTTTCAAACAATATGAATATTGACTGATTAAAATTTTTGCAAAAAGACTGATGATCCACACACAATTGTAGGCTTTTTGCAGATTTCCACCGTTTTGCCCAGTTTAATTTATCCCGCCCGTATAATTTCCTTATTTTTCTAATTTTAGTTGAAGAAATGGTCACAAAATTTATAAAGTGCATGTTTAATAATTAAATGAAATTTTTAAATATTACAAAATACAATTGTATTTTATTAATATTGTATTTAAAAAAATATTAATAAAAAATTATTATAATTAATGGTATCTACTTAAAACAATTCCCCAATTGGAGCATTTATTAACCACAAATCGTGTAGATAATTGTACAATTCATCGGTAACTGCAACTTTGTACGGTGTGGGATTCAACGTACGTTTTATATCCGGTCTTAAATAATTTAATGAGTTTTTGATAATTGTCCGGCGTTCTTCTAATGTTGGATATTGTTGTTTTACTAATTCGCCTTTATTCCAATACAATTCCAACAGATTTTCAACTCGTACGGGTACAACATAGGCACGTTTCGTTTCTAGAAATGGATGTCGGCACAACACTTTCTTGTTAATTAGCGGTGGTTCTTCCATTGGCCGTTGCATGATATCAACTAGAGCATATTGATCGCCATATAAACGATAGACGTTCTTCTTGCCTGGTATTGTAATTTTTTCAATATCTTGCGTTAATTTCATCCGAGGATCGTTGTTTAATTCGACCAATTTATAAACACACCCTAAAGCCGGTTGTTTCTGGCATGTCACCAAATGTGTACCAATACCGAAAGTATCAATTGAATGTTGTTGTTCGTTTAAGCTCAATATTGTCTCTTCATTAATATCATTCGATGCCATTATTATTAATTTCTCGAATTCTGGTAAGTGAAATTTATTGGCGATATTTTTGAATAAACCACGACTCATTCGACTTAAATACGCCAAATCTCCACTATCTATACGGATGCCAATCGGTTGATAGCCGAAATCGTATAAGGCTAATGCAACAGCACAAAAATTGACGAGGCCGCTTTTTAGAACATCGAATGTATCAACTAGGGCCATAAAATTGTCGGGGAAAGCTTGTGCGAACGATATAAATGCAGCAAACTCGCCTTCATTCACTTCGGTTTTAACAACTTTAAATAACGGTATGAGTTTGTCGCGCCAATCGCAGGCCATTTGGAAGAAATCTTTCGGGGGATTTTTATTATTTTTTGGTGTTAATTGGTTCGTAGATATGATTTCCTTTAAACTTTTAAATGATGTAACATACGAGTGTGCATGTGTGCCTTTTACAGGTATACCAAACAATTTACCAGCTAGTACGTTACTGGTACCATCACAACCGCCCATGTAGGAGTATTTAGATGCGGAGAGACCACCATCGGGGCCTTGGGCACGTCTCAAACCGAATTCGTAGAGTTTGATGCGATCACCGGCAGCCATACGGAAACGGGCCGCATTTGTTGTTACCAAACTAGCGTAATTAACCAAATTTAGAATTGTTGTTTCAATTAATTGCAAGACAATTAAAGGACCCTCCAGGCGTATTAGTGGGATTTTCGGGAATACTACATTGCCTTCTTTGATAGCATACAAGATAACATCTCTAGCATCTATACAATATAAAAATAATTAAATATCTGGTTGATTAATGGTGAATACAGACCTAATTTTGCTATGAATTGGTAGAATTCTTCTTCTATATTATCGGGTAAGATTTTGCGTAAATAGTCGATATCTTCGGTGGTGTAGTGGAAATTTTGTAGAAATTTTAAACAATCTTCTAAGCCGGCAAATATTGTAAATTCACCACTGAATGGATTCCGGCGGAAATTCACATCGAATACTGCAATGTCGTTGATTTTACCGGATTTCCAATAACTGTAAGCCATTGTAATTTGATACAAATCGGTCAATAACGGCTGTATTAGAACATTATGATCTAAAGATTTCTTTATAATTTCGTGATTTTCATTCATTTCACACCCGGTTTTTTCCTTCTCGGGTTCACCAGATGTCAAATTGTTCAAATCCATCGGTGATTATATTCAGGATAAACGGAACAGGAATGTACACAATTGTATTATCTAAAAATTCAATTTTTGACAATTAAACAAAATAGATGAAAATCTTCAACGGGTTTTTCAAGTTTGTGTGACATTAATGGAGATGTTTGACAATTTTTAATCAAAACTTGGAATTTTGACAGTTTTCATTAAATGATAGTGATCAGTGTTGCCAATCTTGACAATACTAATTGTAGCGCTCTACTCAAAGCTAAAATTATTTATTTCAATTTAAATTAACAAAAATAAATATATCAGAGATCTATAATGAATTTTAAATAGTATCAACGGAAATATTAATTCGAAAAACGGAATTTGGATCTTGTAAACTCAATTTGATGTTATTTTCAAACGCTGTTTTAATATTTGAAAATTCCATAATATCTTTCGGCTTTGAAGCAACCCAATATTTATCAAATTCGTAAAATAGATACGAATAGAATTGATGGAATCGCCGCAAATTCGGTAGACTTTTCGATGTGTTATAGAAATAAGTTTTTGCATCACCATTCCTCAATAAATAGTACGCCATACTAGTTAGATTTATACCAACAATAGCGAAACAATAACCATATTTCGGGTGCATAGAATGCGACAAAACATGTCGAGCCGGTCCGTGATATTCATTGACGAAAAATAATAGATTTTCCAAGCCTAAAATGCCCATACCGCGGAAATCGGTTTTCGGATCATCACCTTGAAAACCAATCAATTGCCATTGTTTTGTTATACGTGCTTCTAACGGCTCGTCTGGCATCAATTGAGCCCACAATTCACACAATTTCCGTTCATGCTCAATATTCTCACTGGAATATTGGATTTTACGTAATTGCTCGATTTCTGTTATCAATTGTTGATAGCCCCATATCTGTTCGATACATTTACCAAAACTTTTAACGAATTGCTGGTGGATTTTCGGATTGATGTTCTTAACTAACAGTACAGTATTTATGGCACCTTGTAGGATTTCACGTTCATTAGCACCAGTAAAACGACCACTTCGACTTATATCGTTTAGATGTTCAATTAAGCGTTTTATTTGTGGTTGTTTGGACATTTGCAGGGAATATTCGATAGATTTTATACGTGCTGCACCACTAACTTGTCCATAACAGATACGTTGCAATTCACACAAACCAGTTGTACGACGTAGAAACCATTTCAATATTGGACGAAAATAGTTCGTATACAACCACCAAAATATATACATGGTGTTCTAAAATAGATAACAATTTTGCTAATTATTCTATAATAATTATTGCCTTATTTTTATTGTTAATTAATTAAATAATTCGGTCATTTTAATGGAATTATCTTTATATAAACAATAAGATGAAGCTTCTATTTCATTGTCGACAAAAGAAACTTAACCTTATTTTTATGTACATTGACCGTAACCTTAGAAACCAAACATGCTACGTCATTCGTTAGAAAAAACAACACCTGTGAAGAAAGAGAAAATTTTAAAATTATTAAACTCGTTAATTTTAGCATTTTTATAATTAAACAAGATTCTAATTCAATATAAGTTGTTCTAATGAGCTACAATTAGTAACTATAAATAACAGTTGGCGAAACTGACTGTCCAGCTGGTCAATGTTGCACAATTTTCTTATTTTCAAATATTTATCTCTCGACAATTTCTAAATTTTTTCAATACTCCCATAATCGTTTATTATTGATTACAAATCAGAATTATTCCTAAAATAGTTGTAATCCGTATTTAAATGAGTGTAGAATTATTAAATCACCAAGTATTTGTAAATTTGGCAACAGTGTAATTGTGACAGATTTTACATAACCTCAAATTATCTTGACTGTTCCATTTACACATGTGCTTTCTGCGATATCTTATTTTTCGAATTGTTTTAATTTAATTTGAATAGAAATGGCTGCAAATAATGATATTTCAAAGAAGAAAATCAAGAAGAAGAAACTGAAAATGTTACAGGACAAAGAAGAGTTGAAAACAACCGGCCAGGGTAATACTACTCATTAACAATCGTGTTTGAGTGTTAAATTCTTGAATTTTAGAGGAAAATCCTGAGAACAAGAACAACTTGAAAACTGCCAAACGACGAGTTGATGAAGACTCAAATCAGAATAATAATAAGAAGAAAAAGATGAAGAATTTAGAAAATAATGAATCTAAGATAGAATACAGCAAGACAGATGATAATTGTCCTAGTATGATATTCTTTAGATAATTTTTCCTATAATTATGAATTTTCGTTTTGTTACAGTCCCTAAATTGACGACAACATTGGAAATTTTAAGCGATTGTAAATTTGACTCGTTAAAAGATAAAGTGTGTGACAATACATTGAATGCAATCGTCAATATGGGCTTTACAACATTAACAGAAATCCAAGCTAGAACGATACCATCATTGCTAGAAGGTCGTGATTTAGTTGGTGCAGCAAAAACAGGTTCTGGTAAAACTTTAGCATTCCTGATACCAGCAATTGAATTGATTTATAAAGCGCAATTTATGCCAAAAAATGGTACTGGTGTCATTGTTATATCACCAACTAGAGAATTAGCAATGCAAATTTTCGGTGTTTTGAAGGAATTAATGAAATACCATCATCATACTTATGGATTGGTTATGGGCGGTACAAATCGACAAACTGAAGCACAGAAACTATCAAAAGGTATTAATATTTTGGTGGCAACACCTGGACGATTATTGGATCATATGCAAAACACTCCGGATTTCTTGTATAAGAATCTACAGTGTCTTGTAATCGATGAGGCTGATCGAATTTTGGATATTGGATTTGAAGAGGAGATGAAACAAATTATTAAATTATTACCAAGTAATTTTTCCAATTTATTCGATTATATTTAAAAATAATTAAATGAAATTGTAGAACAACGACAGACGATGTTGTTTAGTGCCACACAAACACAAAAAACGGAAGCTTTAACTGCTCTAGCATTAAAAAAGGAACCGATTTATGTTGGTGTGGATGATCATAAATCTGAAGCTACAGTTGCCGGACTTGAACAAGGCTATTTCGTATGTCCATCCGAGAAACGTTTATTAGTACTCTTTACGTTTTTAAAAAAGAATCGCAAGAAGAAAGTAATGGTATTTTTCAGCTCGTGTATGTCAGCTAAATACCACAATGAATTGTTTAATTACATCGATCTACCTGTAATGTGTATCCATGTAAGTTTGTGGTTTAAATTTCTGAAAATTAAATTACTTTTAATTGTTTTGATAGGGTAAACAGAAACAGACGAAACGTACAGCCACATTTTTCGAATTTTGTAATGCCGAATCTGGTATTTTATTATGTACGGATGTTGCAGCACGTGGTTTAGATATACAAGGTGTTGATTGGATTGTCCAATACGATCCACCGGATGATCCAAAAGAATATATTCATCGTGTTGGCCGGACAGCACGCGGTGAGGGTGGTAGTGGACATGCGTTATTATTTCTACGTCCGGAAGAATTGGGATTTTTGCGTTATTTAAAAGAGGCAAAAGTTACATTGAACGAATTCGAATGTAGTTGGCAGAAAATTGCAAATATACAAAATGCTGTAAGTGGTATAATAACAAAATAAGTCTATATTGATTTGTTGTTGTTATAGTTAGAGAATTTAATTGAGAAAAACTATTTCTTGCATCTATCCGCGAAGGAGGGTTTTAAAGGGTACGTCCGCGCCTATGATTCGCATCATTTAAAAACAATTTTCGATATAAGTACATTGGATTTAACGAAAGTCGCTGCATCGTTTGGTTTTAAAGTACCACCAGCTGTTGATCTAAGTAATTTTCCACAACTAAGATTTTTTTATACTATTTTTTAATGTATTGCTTGTAGATATATCAGCGAAAAGAGTGGAAAAACCAGCAAAACGTCGAGGTGGTGGTGGTTTTGGATTTTACAAGAATTTAAATTCGTTACCGGAGAACGATAGGAGAAAGAAAACCGTTTATAGGCAATTTAAAAAAATACCAGGCGATAAAAGACAATTCACACGGTAATTGTGTTCTGAATTGTAATAAATACATTTTTTAGTATTTATAATATTTAACACTACGATTTATACAATAATCCATCAAATTTTCAGTCCTATTATTATCCTCAAATAATCGATTTATTTTAAATGAATTTATTGCTAGCAGTTTGGAAAATTTGTCAGAATTTGTTAATGAATTAGTTGTTTGTTTCCCATTTTAGAAATCCACTTAAATCGCAATCAAAACAGGAAAAATTCTATTGAAAAACAAACAATTACGTGATCTCCACCACAATCCTTATTTGTAAATAAGTAAAAATGTGTTAAATGTGTAGGTATACCGATACGTGGGCTATTCGTTTCTTTCCTTCATCGTCATATCAATGAAAATTGATAAAAACAACTTTTCGAAATTTTAAAATTCAATTCGTGAACAGACCGATTAGAATCAATGTTTATATGTACTGAGAGACATACATTTTCACCCAGTTATTTCTGAAATCGCCCCTTTAAAACTATTTACACAATTTAATATGTATGTGTATATACTAGGAATGAAAGTCGCCAGTTTTACCATAAATGAAAAATGATTCTATACTTTCTAAAAAAATGTTACCAACACTTTTATGTTGAATCGGTAGAATAAGAATTGATTTGTCAAATGGTGGAATTTAACCGAACAGGTTTTCAGTTTGATATGACCCGCTTTTCGTGAAAATGAAAATGAAAGCTGTTATTTTTTTAGATTTTCTTCGAGATTCACGTGTAATATTTAGAGATAGACTCTTCAATTGAATTTAATAAATTAAGAATCACAGAAAATACAGCTTTTATGATAAAGTTTTAAAGTTTTTAATTGTTTGATGATTGTTAGAAATAATTACCTATTTAGAGTCTGAATAATTTTTATATTAAAATTTCCAATTACTCACCCTCTTTGAGTAAAAAAGGATCTAAAAAACATTCGGTAATTTATCAATTATTGAAAGCAACATATTAATCATTGATTATAGACAAACATTTAGTAATAATAATAATAATAACGATGATTGTAATGATGGTAATAATAATAATAAGAATAATAACAACAGATTCTTTGATGATAAATGACTTTAGATTTGTTTAAATGTGGGCGGCTTGTCGATCAATGTGTGTTCTGAAGGACATGAGTAAGAATTGCATAATAACTGAAAAACCATAAATAACATAGCCGATTGCAATTTAGTTTTTTAAATTAACAAAAATAAAAAGAAGTTAATCGCTTTAGAATTATTCCAATAAAAACTATAAAAAAATCTGAATATTCTACAAAATATCTCACAATAAACGGCGCACTATCGATTAATATTTAGAAACCTTATAGTGAGCTATTCTGTATAATGAATTAGATTTTTTTATGCTTGTATTGCAAGAATATTTTTGCATAGTTAGAAAATTATTCCAATTACCTGTAAAATTGTTTATCCAAGTGTAGGAATTAGTTTTTTTTCTTCAATTTTATTATTATTCTGATTTTATAGCAAGTTGTCTTCTATTAGAAACATTTTCTAACCAATTATGGTTAAATAAATTATTTATAAGACAATTATCAATTGTTTAAATCTATAGTGGCTGTAATTCCATATTTATTACAAAGTATATGAGTTATTATTATCATCAGTTCTGATTTACTAAATTAACAAAATCATTTCCTAAACTTTTATTATTATTATTATCATTATTACCTTTATTATGGCGACTTCTTTCTTGATCGTATACGTAATCGTTTGATATGTTCCCATCCATTTTTGGCAAATCTACTCATTCGACAGCCTACGATCGATCAGGTAGTTAGAGAGTGTTTCTAGTAGCTGCTTCTCCATATGGTCTTTCTTCTTCTTGTCGTCGTCGTCGTCTTCCTACCACCTTTAGAGTAGGATGGTTGTTTTGGTAAAGACAAGCACCTACATTTTTTCTTTTTTTATAATATACTCTCAATGACGTCAACCAATAATAATATTAATCATTATAATAAACAACCCACAATATTTCGTTTTGTTCGTGTCCGACAGGGCCATAAAACTATTTGGATATTGGGAAATTTTGTAAAAAAGTAAAAGTGCGATGACTACTTGAATTTCATTAAATAATCTCCAAAAGCCACGTTAGATTGTGACTTGATTTTCTCACAATTTTCAGTTGTATCCAAAATGGAAATCCAGTTTTTTCATCTTTACGTTTTTTAACTTGATATAAAATTATGGCTTGATTAATATCTCGAATATATAGAATAAATTATCCCCCACTTATACTATAGCCTTATTCGTATGTACACCCTTATTAGACAATATGTCAGATGATAATTCTAATATTTTGTAGGTAGATTTTCATTGCCATTTTGCGATAGTTTTCAAAATTGTTTTTACTGTTGCGTAGGTATCAATTTACATCATACGTGTATCTATTTAACTCCTCTATGATGTCTTTTATCAGAGACGTAACAAGAGTTGTTCTTAAATCGTTAAAAACATAATATTCGAATATTTGTCATCAATTTCAGAGATAAACTACCGCTAAATTGTACCCATATTCTTTCTAAATCATCAATTTTATATATTTTTTAGTATTCAGTTGCAAAAAGGCTGCAATTTCGATGTTTTAAATCGATTTTATAGTTGAATTTATTATACTACAACACTGTTTGTTGTATTTAATGAAGGAAAAGTAATATAGCCGCCAATATAATAGTCGATAGATTCATATTTTTGTAATGAATAAATAAATAAGATCAAGGTAAGTGGAGTATAACCTTAATAATACTTGTATGAAAGTCCTCTAATCTGAACGACGAAAGAACAACACACCTTTTTCTTTCTATTACAGTGTACATCTCGTAGGAGTTATTACTAATTCATAATAAAACATAAAAAAACTTGTAGTATTTCTTGTCCGATACCTGAATAAACAAAAAAAAAACAAGAAGATTTACGGTAGTACTTTGTTATTTAATATCCTTACGTAAAGGTATCGAATCCTCTTGAGTCGATGTGCAGTTGTAAAATTCGCTAGAAAATCGACTAAAACCGATCTAAATGGTTTTCTTTTCGTTATAATTGAAGGAATATTGAAGGGTTCGCGATCTAGAATATCCCCTTGTTACAGCCCCGTCCGCATTACCACAATAGTACCGATTATGCAAGATATTTTCAATATAAGAACCAAATATAGATAAAGTTGTTTATAATAACCATGTGGAAATACAATTTCTTAATGTTTCATTTTATTTGTTTTCAACGAAATAAACGCCCAATAAAGCAAACAATTTAGCGATTTCCTTTTAGAAAAAAATTCGTAAATTTGACTCTAACACCGATGTAATTTTATCTTTATTGGATGCTTTATACTGGTCACGATAGTGGTAGCAGTTTATCTATAATTCAAATATTATTATTATCGTCCAACAGAAATTGAAAATATTGAGTAGAATCTTTAAAAATTAATAATAATAATTAAATATCTAAGGGTATAATGGTGTGTGATAAAACTTTATATTTGAGCGCCCCATATAAGGCAAATTCAAACTGCGCATAAACGACTTTGTTGTTGTTGTCGTTTGCCCGTAGAGTAGTAATAAACTGAACTTTACGCATGCGTTCTATTAACAAAAATACACTCATTTCTATGTTGTTTCTTCGCTTACCAACAAATATCGTGCGACAGTCTCAATTCACCACTACAACACTTTAAAAATCATTTTAGTACCAGTGCAAGTTCGTAGTGCGTTGTGTTTGTTTCGTATTCAAAAAAGGCCCTCAATATCCGATGATTTACCACTAAAAAAACTTAGTTTTTGTTGTTTTAAATTGTATTAAAACCGTGTTTGTTTGTTGGTTTCTGTTTGTTTTTTTTTTCCAAGATAAATTTGAGAATCTACAAGAAAAAAATGTCAGACTCATCAAACGCCTCAACACAAAGTATAGCTGATTATCTTGCACAGTTACTTAAAGACAGGAAACAACTAGCAGCTTTTCCCAATGTTTTTATACATGTTGAACGTCTTCTAGATGAAGGTGAGTAGTCGAAATTCCGTAAAATAAATCTGTAAATTTCCGGTACAAATCGATCATTTCCATTTGGTAGTTGAGGAATTTCGTTGTTTCGTTCGAATTATTGTGGAATTTTTGCAAATTATCCAACATATCAGTAACACATGTGAGAAATAACGATGACTGCTAAGACACGACAATAGGTCATGACGTAGGATTTTCGTTATTTTCGTTTCAACGCACAAACATTCCTTGTTTCTAATAATTGCTACCGGCCGAAAAATCAAAAATCACTCCTACAAATTTCCGGTAAATTCCTGTTCAATCGGATTTTTCTAGGTTATATTTTTGAACTTACATTCTTGTGTTGATTTTATTATAAAATACCGTGCCGTTGATGTGTAGAGAAAGAGAGAATAAAACCAGGCGTGGCTTTACGCTTGTTGCTTCGGTATGTAGGTAAAACTTGGACGAGATTTTTTATTTTTTTCTCATTTTCTTCTCTATTGAAAAAAATTGATTAATTAATCTTCACTTGTTCTGTCATTTGTCAAACAGTGATTCGCATTTGTTCTTCATTTAATTGACATAAACCTACTATGATTCAAATCTACTCCTATTCTTAACAAAATAATAAAGACCCATGTTTTAAATCTGTTTTTAATATTACTACAAGAATAAAAGAACAGAAATTAACATAATTTCTGTGATTGATTCTGAAATAATTCAATTTTCGAAAAATTAATTCATCAATTACGTACTGCCATTAGTCAAATTAATCGACATTTGTTCTTACTAAAATTGACATACACCTACTATGATTCGAATCTATCTTCTAAAAGAATTGGTAATTAATTAATCGCAATTTTTGAATATTAATTTTGTTTTTATTAAAATTACCAAACATATGAATTGAAGAATCTTAAAAAAACAAAGATGTCATTATTATTATTTGTATTATTTGTCTGTGATAAAAGTTTAGTGACATTTAATTATTGTCATTTGTTAAATACTAAATTGTCATTTGTTTTGTATAAATTTGTAAATAACAGAAGAATTTGACATACGCCTACTATGTTTGAAATTTATTCTTCTTGATACTACAATAACAACACAAGAAAAAAACAAGAATTGAAGAAGATCTGTGATCTAAATTCAATTTGTTTAAATAATTATTTGTTCATGGATAATGTCATTTGCCATTTTTAGACGTTGCTGTTATAATAGTAGTAGTAGCAATAATAAATTACCAACAATGATGTCATTTCGTACTGTATCTATCAATATCTTTTTTTATTTTGTTACTGTTATATACAGAGTGATTCACGCAAATATTCCAATTGAATTCAGAAAAAAACCACGAAAATTATCTGTATTTTTAATGTATTTCTAAATTCAGTTGATAAATTGAGATTCTGGCATTAGCTAACTTTTTGTAAGAGTTTATAAGTTTTGATTATCCCCCACTGTTTAATTTAAACGATTTTTCGCTTGATTTCGCTTATTTTAAATAGATCAACATATGTTCCTTTCCGGATATTGAGAAAATCTAGATCGATCTATATTCGTATTCTTTATACTGTTTAGTTTATTTGGAATTTTTGGTTTTATTAAAATTTTCACCCCTGTAGAAAACTCTACAAATCTAGTGACTTGTGTCATTTATAACAAATGAATTTTAAATTGAGGCACTTTTTATTTCATTCTAAATTATTGTTTTGGGTGATTTTAATTTAATTCTAATTAATTATTTTAATATTATGGCGAATTATGTAGATTTTATTTATAATATCACGATATTTAACAAAGCCTCCTAGATGTATAATTGTTCTTTTAATTGTGAGAAGCTTTCTGTAATAAAACCGAAAAAAGATCTACATTCAAAGTTATAATAGCCCGCTTTACTGAATCACTCTATGTGGTAGAATATTTAATAACCCTCAAAATGTGAGCAACAGGTTCTATTGTCGTATTAAAAAGGGGCTCAAGATTCACCCCTCTTTCTGTATTTAAATAACCGTGAACCTGTCATAGGCTAGGGTCACCCCCTTTGTTATTTTGATTGTGATCGCTAGAACTGCAACAGGTATAAGTAGAAAACACCTGATTGGGTCTGATTTTATTTTGTATTTGTTTAATTTATTTATGAATGGAAAAAGGGAGGAACATTTTGTGATAATAACAATTTTCAAGTGTGTCCTGATTGAACAGCGATAACAGATTTGATTTCAATTGGTTCAATTCGTGGCCTCCTATCGTATAAATCGTATATAACGTGAATTTTCAGGAATATTTCGGTAACATTTGCAAAGATTTGATTCTAGTAAAATTGTTTTTCTATTGGAAAACCAGCCAGTTCATGTCTATAAATTTATAAATTAAATACCAGAAAATTGCCAATTTCCATCCAAAATTGAGTTGGATTAACAAATCGTCTTTTAATCTAAGTAGAAAATCTACAAAAGTTTACATCGATCCATTATAAGATAACAGAATTGATAATCATTTCCTGTAGAATTGGCAGTGTTACAATTTCAAAAATATAACCCCACCTGAAAGTTTATAATCAACTATATGATGACAAACAAATTTTCAGAAATTCAGCCGACTATTCATTTAATAAATCTTCTAATAATAAGACCGTTGACACCGTATAGGAACAGCCTGTATGTTTCAATAATTCTGAATTAGATGAATCTGAGGAATTAATCGAAATTCTTAATCTACCGTTAATGTTGGGTTAAATATCAACTAACACCTGTGCGTGCTGTGTTATTACCATTATTATTATTATTATTAGAAATGAAAGTATGCAGATTGAGTTGGAGATTTTAGCATATTTCTGCCAATAGTAAAGTGATTTTAATAAAAATTCCACAAGCAAAGGTTATAGCCTAGAGAAGGCTAAATTAAAACGTTCAACAATCGAATTTAATAGAAGAAAAGTAAAATAATTATGCAATAATGCATTCATCTATTTCTCTTATCGTTCAATATGCAATAAACAACTGATAAAATAAATTAATTCATTTATAATCTATAATTAATAATTATTTATTAAGACAAAACAACAACCTATACTTTCTCTCGAATTCGTTTTATTTTGTTAATCGAAAACTGTGTTTGTTTCTATTATTGTTGACACGATTTTTAATTATAATTCATTCATAAATAATTCTAGAGAAAGAAAGGTAGATAGAAAATACTACGTCGAAACAAAATGGTTGTTTTAATTGAGAAAAAAAACCAGTATTATCTCTCTCTGTTCGTGGAAATTTGCATAATTTTCTACAATTAATTGATGAAATTTTGCAACTTTGATTTATTGAAGAAAAACATCATTAAATTGGTATAATTGTGACTATTATTATTGATGTTGTTATTATAACAAGCCATTTAAATTTCAAATAGGCCTGTAAGAATGCTGAAGCTATAATAACAATATTTAGACACACCTAAACCTTTACAATACCAACATTACAATACTTATTAATATTGAAATAATCGAACAAATCAACCCTAATTTATAAGTCATTAGTTTAGCATCATTTATTTGTGATCATATTGAAAAATTTGCAAATTGTTATTATCGAACGGTGATATAATAGAGCTGTAAACGTATAGTTGTTGGTTAATTTATAGATTCGAATACTAGTGCGTATAATTTCGAATTCTATTGACGAAAACCACGATTTCTTCATTTTTCTTGAACGAAACTGAACTAATAAGTGTCGACCTTGATTGGTAACAAGTGCAGCATGACTGCATCTCAATTATAGTACAAGACAAAGTAATAAAAGACAATTTCTTTTTTGGTCGCTTTGAACGTAAAGATTGTCCGATAAATTCTTTAAACAGTCTTTACGATCGGATCAATTAATTTAATACGAACCAGTGTAAGGTAGAATTATCATTATTATCATCAATATTATTATTCTTAACGATGGGCTCAATTTATATGTTGTTGATACCTGTATTGAGAAATTCTCGGAGATCATTTTAATTTAGAAGAATTTAAAGAGATAGGATTTATAATATTTGGTCAAATTTATAACATTCAGTCTTTGTTGAAGCCAATTGAGGTCGGTCAATTGTTTTGTACCAATTATTGTACAATATTTTATGATTTTTATCAATTAAATTGTAAGTTTCTCTGTTCTCTTTAAATTTATCATGAAATTCTCTATCTACTTGTTGAGTTGCGTTTATGGTAGAATATTTTTATTTCTAAGAAATGCGAGATAGAATTGTGAAATTATTTGAAAATTGAGCCTTCTAGCAGTCAATTTTGTATAGTTGGTTTAGTAAAAATTAGTCATTTGATCTTAAGCCGCCTTTAAACGTTTCTAAAGAAAAATGATTAGCGAAAAATCCGTAAAACTAACAATTTTCTACTTTTTATTGTCTTTATAAATCGCTAAGAAGACATCAATGATTATCGTTGTTGTATCGTTTCTAATTTCATTATAAATTGTATATCAATCTTTTAACATTGTTGTCTTAATTATTATCAGATTTGTTTTATTCATAAATTATTTTTAAGATAAATTAATTAAATTTATGATTCACAAGATGACTTCATTTATGTTAATCAAATTAACTATAGATACCCAATAGAATATTCATCTCTATTTGATGCTTGTTTTTTGGACGTGTTGAAGATTGAATAAAATCTCAAACAATTTAGACGGAAATTGATTCATAATCGTTAACCAACGTGGTTGTTTTTTTGGCTTAAATTCGTGAAAATCGTGTTGTTTAAATCTGTGTTTCCACTGCATGCTTCAATAAAAATAGACAAGTAAATTTAGATTTTGTTTTGAAAATTTCAATTTGGATTCAATGTGAATAATATTTTTTTGAATTTAACGCCATTTTATCAAGTTAGATCAATCGCCGATAGATGGTGCGTGATTTTATTGAGGGTGTAGTGACGTTATAGACAATATTAGAAATTCAAAGATTAAAGGCGTTCAAATAACGTCATACTTTGTTCTTTATTGCTTACACTCCGATTAAATTGACCGTAATTTAATTAGAAATTAATTATTATTCGTTTGTTTCAACTTAATCAACAGTTTGCATATTAAATAATAATAATAATAATATAGAATAAGTCGTGTAATACTTTTAAAATTTCAATAATACATTCTATAGTACAGGAATTGTGTCATATACTTGGAGACAATAAATCTACAGGGCGATTGATTAAGACGGCTTTATTATCGACAATGAATCGTCCAGTATATGAAAGTTCACCCTGTATTTAGTCTTTTATAATCTTTGAGGAGGTGGCCTGGAGACCTCCTGGAGCGCGACTTGTTTCCGTTACAACTCAGTCTCCCTCATTTAATTTCGCCCCATTTTTTAGTTAATTTTCCAATTAAACAGCAATTTATTGAATCGATGATTGTAAAATTCTAGTAGAACAACCCGAAAATGGACGCCTAAGAATAAGTCTTGTTTATCCATCAGAATTGAAGCAGTGCTGCCATATGTGTTGATTAAACTGATTATAACAAAGATTGGTGATTGATTTTTGGAGGGATTCACGAGGTGGAGGCATCAAAAATTACATTATCATTGTCATCGTGATTATTTTAATAGTATTGACATTAAATTGGCCATATGGTAGAATTATGAATATTTTCCTTCTTTAAATTAATTATGAATTCTAGTGGTGTTGTTATCTTTTTTTTTTGAATCTGTTTAGAATATTAATTGTGTTGTTGACTTATCAGATTCTTTCCATCTTTTGTGTTCATTAGAAAAAAAAACAACAATAACGAATTATTGTTTCCAAATTTCTTTATTGAGCTATAAACGTCCAAATACTGGGCGATTTATTAATTTTGGATATTTATCCAGTTGAAAAATTTCTAGAATCCACTATTTAGACTACAATTTTGCTAGTTATTTCAAATAGAATACTATTTCTTATCGTTTTATTAAAGGGTTTTATTATCGAAAATTCCCTCGATAGTTGAACGATTTTACAAAAAAACTAGCCATTGAAAAGAGGCTTTATAGAAAATAATTGAATATGTTAAAATTACTTTAACTGATGAGACTTTACAGAGCTACAATGAACAAAAATAAAACGAAATTCCGTAAATTTGTCGATTTGAGTAAATCAGCCGGTATAATGCGTTGTAAAGATCACAAAAATTCCACATCAAGGATAGTTTCTTTTCTCTATTTTTAAATTTATGACTCACAGATTCTCGTCTAATTGTCTTTAACTATTTCTTCTCCTTACTGTTGTTATTTTTCGAGTTTAATTAAATCAATCTAAAGGTGTGAATATTGTTAATTCTTTTATTATTAATTTGTGATTGTTCGTTTATTACTATTGGAAATATTTTATTCGGAAATTTTCCTAGAGTTTTCAATCAGTTGGAAATAAATCTATAAATAATTTACACACATACAGAAAAGTTGAATATAAACATATGCATGTTTTCCACTACGTTTATTCGGAGCAGTTTTCTCTGAAAAGGAAGTCTTTTAATAGATCGATTTAATGATAGAAAAATCGATTGAAAATATCTTCGACATTTTATAATTATTATAATTTAATTAATAATAAAAAGAAATAATAAACAAATAATGATAATGAGTGATTTAAATTGTTTATAATCGTCTTGATTTGTCGATAAGAACTTCATTTCAATTTCCTAATAAGAAAATAAATAAGCAATCGTAAAAGTCGCCATTTATTGCCAACTTTAAAGAAATAAATTACGTTTAGAACGCTAAAACCACTATAGTGAATCTAGGGATTAGTGGAAAATGTTGAATTTGATATTTACGTCTATTCAATGAAAGCGGGAAATTTAAATAAACAATAATAAAACGGTATATTACACAAAAATACCAATAAAACGTAATAAAAAGTCTACAAAACAAAATAAAGAAAGTCTTTTAAAACAAAATTCATTAAAAATAAGTAAGAAACATGTTGAAAAACATAAGATTTGAGGTTATATTGTTAATGTATAAACAAACGAGTATCGTTTAGATCATTAGTGATATCAATGTAAGAATGTAAATTTTACCATGTTTCTACATAAATGTTATTAGCCCTTGGACTATAGGGTTGGCAACAAATTCAAAACTTTCTACTGCATGAGTGGATTTACTATACAAATATACCGAATTTTCAGAATTCACAAGAATTTCTAAATGGGCTCTTATCACTCCAAATGACTCGTTTAGAGAGCAAGCATAAATGTAAAATATCAATAGAAGCTTTATAAATGTATAAGGAAACTTATCATAAAGTTCAATGTATTTTTCCTAATGATAACAATTCGTAGAATTGAGCTACAATTACCTTTTAAAATTAATATCTGCGATAGAAAATACATAACACAGGTAGTTTTATTGTAAAGTTTAACATTATAGTTGACTTATACCTGTGTTTACACAGACGCATGATAAGGTCTGTTTGTATTTTAAAAAATTATATCAATATAGCGAACGGCCCACAAATATGTTCTTTTTAGAAATCCTGACTACTGACAAATTGATTTTTAATTTGAGTAGACTCGACAAGTTACGATTATCTTTTTTTCCAAGTTATTTAGTTCAGTCGATGATAAATTTCGTGTTGTAGAAGTGTCGTAAAGAAGTTGTCAATGCTGCTGTTTTTTCTTCTCTCTTTCTTTCATCAACATTAATTTATTAACAATGTTTACATAAACTGTCCTAGAAATTATAATAAACTTGTTAAAAGTGTATTGAAACTATAATATGTAAAAATTCTAATAAGGTAACCATATACAGAATGTTTCACTAAGTTTTACATATTTTCGCGAATCACCTTGTACGTCTTTGATAGTTTTGTACGTCTTTTTGGTTCAGTGAAGATTAATCGCGTGACTGATCGACAACAAAATGCTCAATTACACTGTTTGAATTAATTAATTAATCATTGGATTCAACCAACCCTATTTCACAATATTGTAAAACTATTTAAATTTGAATTCAGTCGTCTTTAATTTGTGGAAATTTGGGAGAGTAATCGTTCAAAAATAACAAATGGACTACATTACGAATACTTCTTTGTAACGAAGCACTTCAACGATCCAATCAAACGTTTAAAGGCTCAAGTATTCGAATGAATGACTTTCAATTATAGGATTAGGTTACTATTAGAACGTATATCGATGATGAGAGCTCTGTTGAATCTATAACTAGAACATTGTAATTTGATCGTTGTTTTTCCATTTGTATTTTCCTCTACTAATTGAGTATTTGTACAAGAAATAGCCACTTATTTTGTGGTTTTAATTTGACAAAAAAAGCAATAAATTAGCAATTTTTGGAAATTCAAGAGGTCAACTAACAGCTAGATTCGAACAGTAGACGTAAATACAAACTAATCATAATTCTTAATCATTTGAAACGTAATTTCCGCCCCTTGTTTATTTATTTATTTGAATAGATATAAATTTTTATAATTGTTGCTTTGTACTAATAGATATTCGATTGTAAAACGTGAAATGTCGAAATTCTTGACCTCACATTATTGAACGCCAATCTCAATTTGAATCGGAATACGAAAAATTATTAAAGAACTTAATTTCTAGTGTTCAATCTGTGATTATAGTAAATCCACTCATGTAGTAAAAAGCTTTGAATTTGTTGCCAACCTTAGAATTCAAGGACTAATAACATTTATATAGAAACTTATGGTAAAATTTATATTCTTAAGTTGGTATCACTGACGAACTAAACAATTCTCGTTTGTTTATAAATCAACAATATAATATAATGTTTCTTTCTTATTTTTAATGAATTTAGTTTTAAAAGACTTCCTTTTACTTTGTTTTGTTGGTTTTTTATTACATTTTATTGATTTTTTTTGTGTAATATACCGTTTTATTAATGTTTATTTAAATTTCCCGCTTTCAATGAATAGGGTAAGTGAGCATTGGGGGGGACAATTCTAGTGTTTAAATTTCTCAAGAGCAAGACAATTAAAAGCTCAATTAGGTATTGCTAAGATGTTGAATGTAGAATAAACGGAGGAAATTACTTTATAAAAATAATTAAAATTGAGCAAAAAAACTCGATAAATGAACGGCTCCTGTTTTGATTTCTCTCAATTAATTTTGATTGATCACCAAATGTTGTTCTGTCGCAATTCTCGCTAAATAATTTCAATTCATTTTTCTTCATTTCGATTTTAATGGTATACGAAAATCATCAAATTAGATCTCAAACGAATTCATGGCTCATTAATTTTTACAAATCCTCTTCAAAGTTTTCTCAATATTTGAAATAATCATAGTAGGAGAATAACGGAAATTGCATTAGTTTCTGCCAGTTGTCATCGAAATTTACAATCAGATTTGAAAACAGAACGAGGTTTTTTGGCGATTTTTGATCATCACCACCGTCTGTCAGTTAATCAGTAAAGATGAAAGTTATTGATGAGGAAATCTGGAACCAGATGTTGTTTATTTTTTGCTGTTTAACGGTTCCAAAGCAAAAATTGGCAAAAATTGTCAAATCTATTAATTTGTTGTGAGTTTTATTTAAATTACACTTGTGAAAAGTGACAAAATAAGCAATTTTCAATAATGTTTATTCAGTAGTAATTGATGTTAACATAAAAAAAATCGAGTTTTGAATGTCAACAGAAATTATAAATGTTGGAAAATAAAATTATGACTCTTAAAATCGCGTTATTATAGTTGAAAACATAAATTTTGGATGATTCTCGATAGTTTTGCAGTTATTTGCAATTTTAAGTTCTTTTTGAAGTTTTCTTTGCCAAATAGAATCGTTTATAATGATTACAAAAACACGTGATCGATTTGAAATAAGCCTGTAAGATGGTCCTCTAATTTTAAATGCCGACAAACATGTGGATTTATAATTTACAATTTTTTTGAACGATTTTTGATGAATTTCACAGATATGTAGTCGCGTTATTTAGAGTTAAAACATATGATTTTATTTTATTTTGTTGTTTTTGTGACATGATTCACACATGAGTAAAAGTTTTAACATCTGGTCCATATATTACTCGTTGCCAAAGTAATCCATCGATAAGTATAGATTGCTGTATTTTAAAACAATTCCCTACTGTTTTTCAATTTATTGAAATTGTTCTATGGCTGTTAATACGAGAAAAATCGTAATTTTTAAAGGGAAATCGCCACTATGTGGTTTTACTGCAAAATAATTGATTGAATTGTCTAATTTGCATCTTCCACTTCTTACAAATGTGGTCTTTCAGACAGACTATTGGCGCCAATGTGGGCCTTAAATCTTGTTATTATTATCATTTTCCAATTCCCCATTTCACAATTAGATAAAGACACTTTAATCGTTTGATTATTAATCGTAGACAATGATAGGTATAGATAGATTTGAGTAATTGCGCCCACATGGGTGAAATTAAGGACGTCATTGAGGTATAAATCAGCCTACACGAAAACGATTCGGGTGTAAGAGACTTAATAGAAAAATTCTAACTGTAATTGATTTATTAAAAAAGGGATGATATTGGATAATTGAGGATCATTGGAAATACTCCCACACCCTTAATGATCAATCAAATCTAATTGAATTGATCTGTTCCAATTATTTCTTTAATTTTCGTTTTAAAATAGAATGAATTTAATTTGTGTACGGTTTTCCCCCTCTTTTTAGTGTTTGTCAATAATAAAACGAACACAATTATGTAATTTCTTTAAATATTTAATGATTTTTCTCTAATGTTAATTGGGAATAACGACAGGATGTGTTGTAAAACTTTTTTGCGTCTCTCTTTGTGAAGTACCATCGGATTTGTGTTGTCTTTGCGGAAATCCTTGATGACTCTTAGCATTGTTGAGTTCAAAAGTCGAATTTTATACGTCTATAAATTTGCCTATTTACACACAAAAATTCATTGAAATCTTCGAGAGCTTGTCTTTTGTACACTTAGCGTAATTAACACGATTTTTTGAGTAATTTCTTTTGAATTGTATAAATTGAACCATTGTTTTTCGAATCAATCAACAGAAAATAACATAAAAAGATTGCAGAAATTTGGCCGTAAACAGAAACTAGTTTTTGTGAAATAACAATTTTGTAAACAAATAAAAGAAAAGAATTGTTAAACAAATAGAAAACATTTTTTCCAATCGATTGGAAGTTGGCTAGTTTTAAAATCTCTACTATAAGAAGGTAAAACAGACAGTAATGTGAATAATTGGCAATTTTAGATTGTATTTAAGTCTATTATTACGATCATTATTTAAATTATAATAATTAACTGAATCACGAAATAACACCAGTAGAAGAAATCGTTAATTGCCAACAACTTACAATATTTGTACTTTTGACAGTTTTAATTAATTCCTACATATGTAGCTATCTTTAAATATTTAATAACCATTTTCGCCTGTAGCTATTTTGGTATTATCATCACTATTATTGTTGTTGTTGTCGTCATTTTTCTGTCGGTAATTTATTAACAATTTAAAATTTTTGGTAGTTATTAATTATCATAATCATTCAATGATTTATTCCATCTCTATTATTTATAATCGATAGTTATTAATTTAATTTTTCTCGATTATTGTTGTTAAAATTAAATAAGACTTACATCGTTCAATCAACAAACTATTATTAAGAGATTTATTAACTGCGAATTAGCAAAAAATTGTAATTTATTGCGCTTTTTTTCTCTGGTGTTGGTTTAAATTTGTGCACAATATTAGAGACAACAGGAATATTCAATCAATTAATTTTTCTCTATTATTTCGTCAATTATAGGGCAAATTTCCGAGTTACGCAAAATTGATTCATTTGTATGCGTCAAATTTTCCAATAAAACACGATGGGACGATAATTTTTTGTGAATGAATCGTGTCGTAATTTGATGGAATTTAATCAAGAATTAATTACTACACAGAATCTTTGAATTAATTTACGAGAGGCTAACTTTTCTTAATCCGGTATTGATTAATTTATCTAAAAATAGTGATCGTTTAAAGGATTGTAACGAAATCCGTTGAGGAAAAAAATGAGTGGAAATGATGTAATTTTTCCTCTTTGAAAGTAGATCCTGTCATAATTTCCGAAATACACAAAAGAACCATTTCGATGTTATTCTCTCTCTATTATTACAAAATCAACTTGTACTAATTTTATGAATAAAGATCACGACTGTTTCCAATTGTGTTGAATTTTCGATGAATTTATTTCATTGGAATTACGATAATTTGAGAGTCGTTTATTGCACCCTTTTGTGTTTAGATTTTGCGCCAATTTCGGAGCCAACCGCCTTTCCAGATGCCCTAAATCTAAATATTGTTTCGTAGTAATCGTCTATTTTAGTAAACCATGAACGCAAGCAAATTAACGTAATTTAAAGGGAAACTTTAGTTTATTTATTTTTGCAGCTTTTATAAATCCCGATCTTGATCTCTACACGTTACTTCTATCGTGGACTTATTCATTTAATAATTTAGGCTCGAGTTTATGGACTTAAAATACGATAAATCAAATATTTCCCCAACCAGTTATCGTTCTAGTTTCGCTGTAAATCCAAAGATTGATTGGTGAGACTCTATTTTTGTATTTGGGCAGAAATCGAGATTATTTCGAATGGTGTACACGCACAGGTGTATTCTATTCGATCCGATTCTATTCAGGTACTCAGAATTACTCAAATATTGGCAATGTTACAAAGCCGTTTATAAATACGTAAGGAAAAATTAGAATCATCCACTAGTGATTATAATTGATGATGATAACCATAGGGGGCTGAACAAATCAGTTTTTTGAATTATTATTTTATCACCATATGGCCACTTCAACTATCAAAATCTTCGTTTTCTCCTTGTTGTTGTTGTTGTTTGTAGAATAAACAACAAGGAGCTCATTATAACCGATATACTCGTACGTACTTAAACTAAATAAATAAACAAATAATAATAATAATGATAATAACATCGGTTTTACATTGATTAAAGTAGGCCATGTGAAAAATAAGCGGTAGTATTTGAAAAAGAAAACAAAAAGATTGTCCATTGTTATTCCACTGGATTGTCTGAGAACATTTGATTTTGTAATATTTATTATTCTTATTATTATTATTGTTATTTAAAAGAATAATTATAGAGGATTATCGTGTTTTTAAAAGTAAATCCGGGATATTACATTAGCAGGAAAATATTCAGATTTTGCTGAAAATTTGAAGAGAAAGCGAATTTTTCTTTTGCACATTTGTATGTAGAGAAATCGTCGAGTATCACTTTTTTCGTGTTTATTTCAATTCTAGTTATAATTTTCTCTAAATATTATGACTAATCATAAAAATAATGGAAATGTGAATTCTTTTGTTGCTGGTGGTACCGCGATGAAAATCCAATCATAAACATTTGAATAGAGAGAAATTCCTGTAAGTTGTAATTAAACTATGATCTAGTCAAAGTCAAGTTGGAATTCCGCGTGCTATATCACTTCTGATTAAACAATCACGTGAAAGAGCGAAAAATATGACGAATTACTGTTAGAAAATCACCACCAATGACATCATCCTTGTTTTAAATTCAATTATTGTCGCACTGTTAAAATATTGACTTTCAAAGTAATAGTCATTGTAGAAATTATGTCTTAATATTATTACTGAAAAAAATTGGAAAATTCTCCAATTAACACACACTCACTAGTGTTTGTTATCACAAACCGCAATATCCTATAATTCTATTCTAATTCTGTTGATTTTCGGTTTATTTCGTTCAAAAGATAGTAGAAGAAAAGAAGGGGAGTTTGGATTTTTAACTTCCCCGACCAGAGGGTAGGGAAGTTATTAGTTTCGGACCAAAATTTCGAATTCGAGATTTCACCAGATCTTTACGTTTTGAGGTCCCCTGAACACGTTTTTGAAGTTTTTAGCATGATGTCCGTGTGTGTGTGTGTGTGTGTGTGTGTGTGTGTGTGTATGTATGTGCGTCTGTCGGTTCTCCAACGATTACTCAAAAACGGTTTCACCGATTGAGTTCAAATTTGGTCAGCACAAACGATTTGGTGGCCGCTCGAGTTGATTAGTTTTTGGTGCCAATCGGACCACGGGGGTGAAAGGGGGAGGGGGTTGATTGAAAAAAATTCAAGATAACATATTAATTTGATATCACCAATCGAACGGGCATGTGCTTTTATGTCTAAAACGATACCCATCATGTGCGATGTTCTTTTCTTTTTTTAAATAAGGGCACAAAATTGGCAAAATAGTCTAGTCAACCAATTCAAATTTGCCGCCTTCTATCAGGGATCGGTTGCCATAGAAAAGAGTTGTTGTTCACGATTCAATTGCGAAATTTTGAAATGACAGTTTAGAAGGTTATCCAACATAATTTTTAAAGCGTAGCAAAATATTCGGCCCCTTTCAAATTTTTTTTAACTTGGTTCAAATCAAAATAGTTGTAAGAGTGAGGGCATCAGCCTTCTGATGACTTCTAAAGTTAAAAATAATCACTCTTTACTACACTGTGATATATTCGATATGAACAGTATGTGTTCAATATTGTTACAAAATATTTAGGGAAGCTATATTTTCTATTCTTGTATCAATTTATTGCATTATCGTATAATTTATCTGTTCAAAATAAACAAGTTTTGTTGAAGAAATCTGGGCTTTTATTGGAAATACAGGTATGGCATTTCGAAGAGGAGACACCCCTACCTAATTCGAAAGAAATATTTTTTACTTCAGTATAAAAGGTGGATTTGTAATGGACAATTAAGAAAACCAGTAGTCCTACAATGTTGTTTATTATCGAGTCTAGCTTAATAAATTTTAGCATACAATAAGGTTGTACGCCTTATTTGTTTGCTTGTTTATTTACTTATTTGCCGTGAAACTATTTACATCTTCTATTAGATGACGTTCTGTTATTATTTTGAAGGCAATCTTCATTATTGTTTCTATTTTTGAGGAGTTTCTTTTCTAAATCGAATTACGCTTCTTTTTGTTAACCTCCCATTTATGGTTGAAGTGAATTTCCACCTTTAAATGGTCATTTGTGGTTGATTGCATACAGGAAATGACTTTATACGGTATACCTTTACTTGATTTTAATTGCTATTGTATAGAATACTAGCGATTTTCCGCTATATAAACGTTAACGTAAAACAATACAATTTATAAAGTTTAGAATTTGCGTTAATGTCGATTTATTGTCGTAATTTTTAAATAGATTCTTGTTAGAACAACTCTATTTAAATGTCAATTTAATTGTAACAATAGCGATGATGGTAGCGCAAAAAAATCCGACTCATATTTATTATTATTGTTTGAGTAAATAGAATTATTTCTTTGATAGATCGATACATATGTAGGAGTTTAATTGAAATTTACATCAAATACAAGACAATAATTGTTATAAATTGTAATTCTTTTGTTATATTTGTTCATTTAATAGTTGCAAATTGTTTATTATTATCATTATTATTATTGTTTATAACAAAAATGGTAGTAGATATGATGTAATATTTTTCTTATTCACAAACTAGATGTGAGATTTTTTCGCTTTCATTAATTCCAATTTCCTTTTTTTCCTCGTTTCTTAGATTCTAATCGCGTACGATTTAAATTTTGTGTTTCATAATTTATATTTAAATTATAGTGGACCGTATTTGGTTTGGGCGGCTTGACTCAGAAGGCCGCCACCAATGGTAAAAGTCTTAGAGTAGGTGGTTGAGTAGGAGCACAAGTTCGAATTGCGTTCTAGCCTTCAATTCGCCATTATTGACGGCTTCTTTGCTTTTAAAATTCCAAAATTTCAATGAATTTTTAATGGGAGTTGATCGAACGACTGGTTGGCAATTGAATTACAATACATAGATTTCAATTTCTGTATTTTCCATCAACAATAAAATTCTAAGGAAATACAAATTCGAGACAGAGAAAGAGTGATTTAGTTCGAATATTACAAATCTAAGAATAGCGTTTAATAAAGCTTGTTGTTTATTAAGATTTATAACAACCTTATGTTTTATGGCTGTAAAATCGTTCGTTCTTTCCTTCGTCGTTCTCTCAATTCTTCACCGAAAATTTTGGGTGTGAAAAATGAGAAATTCTCAAAAATAGAAACGTTATAATAACAAACATTTGTAACACTTAAATTTCATTTATGTAATTGGAACTTGTTGAAAATATAAGCTCAAATTTTTTATTACTTTCTCAGTTATAATTAATTTGTATTTTTGATTAGAAATTAGAATTGACAAATAAACAACAAAGACCCTTCTTTTTTCCATCAATAATAACTAGAATCGAGTTAATTACAATTATTTATAGAATGAAAGAGAAGCGAGATATTCGGCCTCTCGACCTATACAACAACACTAGGAAGTGGGTGTGCTAGATTTTTTTTATATGACAGCTGCTGTTAAAGTCTCAATTGAAAACACCCATATCCTGTGTTATCAATTCAATTTTCTATTAATTTTCTTACAATTAACAATAGAAATTTATAAAAATTCATTCGAATCCCTCGATTCTAACCAAGAATTTTTATTTATTTGTAATTAATGTTAACATTTGGCTAAATGTTTTTTTTCGGTCTGTAGAGAAGAGAGTTGTTTTGTTGTAATTCTGGTAGACTCGTATTCTTCTTCAAAATTGTTATTTAGATTACCAGTTTTCTTATAAATTTACCCTCCTTGGCGCCTCTCTCTAAGAAACTACATTCGTATTTGAGTCGAGTTGAAGTTGAATCACTGTAAGTTTAGTTTTTCAAAATTCTATGATTTCCTGTTCATCAGATTTCTATCATCTAATGATGGTCTATTGTTTAGTAGCGACGCTTTCTTTCTCAAAAAGTTTACATTCAATTCGGATAATTTCCTTAGAAAAATCTCAACTTCATTGGATGGAAATTTTAGGAATTCGGTTTGTACTTACTCAAAAAACTCATTCATCAATGAATTATTTCTCATGATTATTTATTTCGATTCTTTACTAAAATTGTGGTGATTTTATGTCGTTTAATACGTTCAAATAATTAGAAATACATTAGAGAACGTCGCTAAATATTGATTCAACTAATTAGCCGTCGTCAATGCGGTCTTAATGGTCATTTCTTTTTTTATTTATAGAAATCGCCAAGGTCCGAGCTAGTTTATTTCAAATAAATGGTGTTAAAAAGGAGCCGCTCATCTTACCAGAAGCGGATGGTCCGGTTACAACGCTAACAGAAAAAGTATACGTGCCAGTTAAAGAACATCCAGATGTAAGGCGTTTCATTTTGTAATTTTACTTATTGATAATTGTCGAATTTGTAGTTTAATTTCGTTGGGAGGATCCTCGGTCCACGTGGTATGACAGCTAAACAGTTAGAACAAGAAACAGGCTGTAAAATAATGGTCAGAGGGAAGGGCTCAATGAGAGACAAAAAGAAGGTGTGTATTGTTTATTTTGAAAATTATAAACAATAACCAATTAAACTAATTTTGTTCCACTAATTGTACAATAGTTGTTTTTTTTTTTAATTTATTTAATGATTTTGTTGGAAATTGCAAATTTGTATACTCAGAAATAGACTTATAGAGGAGAATCATCATTGTTGGCTCGATGCCAAGTCTAATTTTCAGACTTCTCAGGTGTTTTCATGGTAGTTGAGAAAGTCGAAATTGTAAGAAGGAAAATAAACGAGTGGTTAAAATAGACATCGATTTGTCTGTTGTGTTGTTTAGAAAAAATCAATTTTATGAAAATTTTTAAAATTTACCCCTATTGGCAAATGGAACTAGAAACATAAAGACTAGTACAAGAATGAGTGGTGGAATTGTTGCTTTTTATAATAAAAATTATAAATTTTACTTATTTTTAAAATTGAGATATTTTGAGATTTTTGTTTCATGCGTCTCTCCTGTGAAAAACCGATTACAGATTGCCAACTATTTTTTTAAAATATTAAGTTTCTACTTCTAATTGCCAATACTGTCTATAAATAATGATTTTATTAAATTTCCGCATCTTTTTTTAATGCTTTCTGCCTTTAAATCATTCACCAACTGAGTTTTGTAAGTATAACAATGAATGTCTTTTAATTTGTTTATTGTTTGTAAATTTCCATTAATTGTATTTGTTGTAAAAATCTTTTAGGAAGATCAAAATCGTGGTAAACCAAATTGGGAGCATTTATCAGACGATTTACACGTATTATTAACAGTTGAAGATACTGAAAATAGGGCACAACTCAAATTACAAAGGGCAGTTGAAGAAGTCAAAAAATTACTAGTACCTGTAAGTGTTGTAGTTTTTATTTGAATTTTCCAATTTTTATCGATTGTTTTAAACAAAACTAAATAGCAAGCAGATGGTGAAGATGAATTAAAGAAAAGACAGTTAATGGAACTTGCCATAATTAACGGAACGTACCGGGATTCCAGCTCGAAAACAGCCTCAGCGACAGGTAAATCTCTACTATTGTGCAACATCAATCGACTTACTAATTGCCAATTGTGGTGTACAGCTTGCGATGAGGAATGGCGGCGTGTAGCTGCGGCCGCCGCAGAAACACAACGTTTATTATCACCGGCAATACCGGGATTAGCAACACCATTACGTACACCGGCGACACCATTGGGTGCACCATTAATTCTATCACCACGTATGTCGGCAGTACCAACAACTGCAGCATCAATATTGAATGGTTCACCGGGTGCACCACCCGGTTCGTTGTTATCGCCGGCCGATGCACATGGCCTTATCTACACACCATACGCTGATTATACGAATTATGCCGCATTGGCTGCTGCTGCTGCATCGCCATTATTAACCGAATATGCAACAGCTGATCATTCTGGTGGGTTATTCGCTCGTTGATAATAGAAATAAATTTCAATATTTTTGTCTATAATTCTAATTAAACAAAAAAATTTATCATTATTAGTTATTAGTACTTAGAGTACGTTTTGTTGATAAGCAACAGTATCATATTATCTTTATATTATTATCATTATTATTACGATTATCGATATTTGGAATGGAAAGAAAATTGAATTTCCATTGGATTTTCTCTAAAACGCATTTTAGTCATATTATTATTATTTTTTATTGTAAACAATATTTCTGTGATAATTTTGACCGCCTGTAGGGGTTGTAAGATTTATTAACTCAAGAAAGAAAGAAAGAAAGAAAGAAAGAATAGAGAAGGAAAAGCAACAAGAGATTTAATTTCTTTCTCATTGTCTTATTATCGTATTATTTTTATTATTTTTTTAATTATGATTTAAAAAATCGTTATAGATGTGTATATTTATCATTATTTTTATTATTATTTGAAGATTTTATTGAGACTATACTATACAAGGTGTTTTACGATTAGTGGAATGAAATTTGGAGTTTTTCAGTGTTTGAATGTTGAAAGGCATTTTCAAAATCACATCCAGTATAATTTAGAATCGCTTATCGTAGAACAGCCTGTATTTATATACCCTTCTGGTCATTGAAACAATAGTCAAATATTATTTATAAAACGGGTGTGATCTAAGATTGTTTACTATTTCTAAATAATTGTAAATAATTTAGAGCACACGTTAAATTAGATTCGTTAACGAGCTGCTTTTATGTAAATATTCTATTTTCTTACATGAATTCATCCAAGATGATTCTAATAGCAGAACAATCAATAGTAAACGCATTTATTATTACGTTAAGAGAAATGTAGAGAATTCTTCAAAAATTTCCGGTTATTTATTATTCGAAATTAGGATAAAATTGAAAAGAATCGACAAATCTAGAACGTTATGTCGAAATTGTTCATTTGTTATATGATCGTATGGTTTAATCTATACGTAAGGACATACGTTGGTGATTCGTGATTCTTTTTCTCTGTCAAATGGAAACTATAGCTTTATTTCTCTCTCTCCTTCTGTTATAATTTTGTTTAACAGAAGAAGATTCAACGCTTTAATTGTGTTTTATTAGTAATTAAGCTATAGAATAGTATAATTTTTTATATTCTATTATTATTATAGTTCTTTTGAGTGATTTGGCCGAATTTACAAAAGTTTCACTTGAACTTTGTAGATTTGGGTCGTTGTATTTGTTGTTGTGAAGCGAAGATTCCATCACTTTCAGGAGACTGTTTTGTGTTTTTCTGTTTGTTTTTTTTTTGTAATTTTTGTTTATTGATTTGTTTTTCCAATAGTTTTTTTAATTAATTGAATTTATGTGCAAATAGGTGCAGCGGCTGTTGCTGCGAAACAACGCAGACATTTGGGACAGATAAGGGAGCATCCGTACCAAAGAGCTGGTGCTCTGTCTTAAAAACTCATATTCATGATTAATTTTCTCTATTGTGTCTCCACAAACAAACACAAAAATTCTTAATAATTCTCGATTAAATGAAAAGGTTAGTTTTTGTTTATTATTACTTTAATTATTTATTATTATTTCTATTTTTATTTCGTTTTTATTTGTCTCGTTTGACAAATGTGTCTCTCAGTGTGGAATTATTTTTACACAAACACTTACAGATTTTAAATTTGTACATTTTCTGCAGTATTCAATCAACTATTGCCGGTTGTGACACACTTAAATACACATACATACGTACAATTTTAATCTATAAAACACGAAATTTCAACAAAAGGGAAAGAAATGAGCAATATTTGGTTACCAATTAGTGTAAACACAATAGAAAAAAAAAACCATTAGCAATCAAAACTAGAAACAGACTGATACACATAAAATTTTCTATTTGTGTATTTCTCTTTCTAGTCCAAATTGCTATTATAGTTAATACCTCACTACAAGGTGTTTCACGATAGGTGCTAGTTCACTTACAATGGAACACCCTGTTTATAACAGTATAGAATCAAACTAGTCGTGGAATACTTTTTAAAGGGCGGAAAGGGGCGAAATTGTTGGTTTCTGTCTCATTGATACGTATGTTTCAATCTTTGATTATTTTTATCAAATTCGTGTGCTGATTCGCTCTAAATTCTATTCGATTTTTAAGGGTAAATGCCACATATACACACATACACACACAGGAAAAACAACATTTATATAGTTACATTATAGTATATATTTTTTGTATATGTTGTTGACTTGCGCCAATGTGGAACAAAAATATATTTATATAAAAACGAAAAATTTCAGTGTTTTTTTTTACAACTATTTCTACTATAATTACGATATTTGTACCCTTTTAATTATAAAAGAAAAATTATAATACTTTAACCAATTATAGTAATTAATAATAGTAATAATAATAATAATTAATATATGCATTAACACATTTTTCATAGCTACTACTTCTAATAATAATAATAATTCCACATGGCCAAGTAAACTAACGTATGGTTGTTCTTACTTGATCGTGTTCTTATAGCACTATATATTTTTTAAATGTGCAATAATTAGTGCAAATTAACATTTAATCATTTTGTATAATAACAGCACTAGTTTCGGTAAATTCTCTACTATTTCTAGCACATATTGTGGTGGTAATTCAATTAAATGTACACTTATTTGAAATACCAGGGTATAAATTATAACAATATAGTCTATAGAACACTATCATTCTACTATTCTACTACTGACTAGAATCACACACATAAAATACAATTCGATTTTTATTTAATTATTTAATGGCGTCTATATGTGTATGTTCATACAGGATGAATCATGATTGTGGCCTGTTAATTTGATATGAAAATTCACAATTAATCCAATAAATAAGTTGAAATTAATCAATTAAAGGGCTATAATCGTGAATCACTGTACAATTGGCTCTAATTATTTCAGCGTCATTGCATGATTTCCATTCAAAATCAATGGAACTATAATAGGGGAAACCCCTGCATGTGCACATATTTTATTATTAAACAACACTCTATCTTTTATTAGCTAGAATCGACAATTAAATGAAATGACACTGAAGTAATTTGTATAATTTTTTTTTGATATTTTTATTTAATAATAATTTTACTAACAAACTGTTTTTTTTTCTGTTTCTTTTCTTGTTAACCATACACACACATACTGGTTGCCCGGCCTGCTCTCTGTATAGGCTTGGAGTGCTAACTTGTCACCCACCACCTGTGCCGCCTCCACTACACATTTTCTCCACCACAAAAAAAAAAAAAAAACTACTAACGGAAACCAACCACCGGACCATCTGAGGTAGCGGTACGTCTCTAACCATTTTACATCACTAACAATTTAAAAATCATCGTGTGTATTAATTAATTAATTAATTATTTAAAGAAGGTCGACAACTGACGGAATTTCAGCGCTTCCTCTCTAAAACTCAACGTTAAAATTATCAAAATTATTAGAAAAATGGAAATGAGATAAAAACGAGAGGGGGCACTGTACAAAGCAAAATTCAACGGATCTATTTAACAAAATTAATGAATCTCGATAAATAAATCTCAACCGAATAAAATAACTCGAAAATTACGATCTGTCAAGTTTTGCTTGTGTATTTTTGTAGCTCTTTATTATTATTATTATAATAACTATTTATAAAAAGTAATTTTAAAAAACACACATGAATTCTATTAATAATCTCTGTAATAAAGTACAAAGAATTTTACAAGTGCCAATTTTAACTAATTAACTAAAAAATAAAAACAATCATGCACATGTAATGTAAGAGAATAATAAGAATAATGAATAAGCAATTAATGAGGAAATTACAACAGGAAAATCGACGATTTTTGCAATTTTTTGCTATAATTTTCGTAAACTTACAAGTTTCGTGTACTTACCGGATTTTCTTGTTGTAATTGTAAATTTTAAGGAATTTAAGGTAGGTATACACTATATACAGATGTATATACAGGATGTCTCACAATATATGCTCTATTTGAGATTACTGTCTAATTAGATTTCAGCCATTTCTAGGGATTAGCACAAGAATTTTTAATTTTTCGAAAATAGAGAATTATGAGACACTCTGTATGTAATGTGAGTTACTTAAGTGGTTTTTCCGTGATTAAATTATCGCTGTTTTGCTGTTTAAATTATTTTAATTGGAAATGTAAAGCAATAAGATTGGAGGATTCGAATTTCCGTCCACTGCTCTTTCTTAAATTAGACAATTCTCAATCAATAGCAATATTAATCAAAATTGTTCAATATATTGTGCAATATTAATCAGACAATTAATCAATCAAACATTAACGTGTGCAATTTATTAAATAGAAGCTTTCGTGTTTTTTTTTTTGTAGTATCTGTTTCAAAGATTGTTTTATATCTCTATATAGAAAGGTAATTGTTGTTTATATCGTCGCCAGATGAAATAAGAGTACTTTAATTTTTCTCTTTTTGTTTTTGATGAGTTAATTAATTAAATAATTAATTAATTATATATTAATGTTGTACTTACAATTAAGTAGATCAATAATTTTATTTTTTGTTTCTCTATGGACTTATCTCTAATAGAAGAAATGTTGTATCCTTCTACAAGAAACGAATTTTATTTATTTTATCATCTATTATAAGAAGTATTAATTTTTATAATTGAAAACAATACGACATTTCTTCTTTGGTCAATTAATTTGTTAACAAATTAATTTGAAGAAAGAAAATCGAAATAAAACAAAACCTGGTAGCTTCTTGGCAAATTTTACCTAATCATAATAATTTTAAATTAATTTAATTATTGTAGATGTATTATAATAACCCATATTATGTGTCATAATAATATTTAATGTTATTATTAATTAATAATCTTTTTTTCTTCTTCTTCATTTGTTATATTTTGATTTGATTTGATGATTTGAATGTGAATGGGAGATTTAATAATTGATTTTTTTTTTTTTTAATTAAAACAAATTATTTTGAGATTATTACTTCTTGGTATGTATTAATTAATTAATTATTATATATATGCACCTGTTCAATTAATAAATATATCTAACTGAAATAAACGATATTTTGGGGCATTTTTAATTATTAAAATTATTATTAGAAATTAATTAGATACAAATAAACAATATGCTAGTCTGTTTCTCCTTTAATCGTACTATTTTCTTCTTTCTTATCAACCAGATGGATATCTTAAAAAAAAAAAAACGCAATTCGTAGTAGATTTCTAACATTATTCCACTACAAAACTAGTAAAAATCTAACAGAATTGGAAACTGCACGATACTAATGTTGGTTAATTTTTTAAAAAGTGATGGATTTAAATATTTACAATTATCAAAGTGTTTAAATCCAAATCTTTGACTATAACTTAAATTTCAGTATTACGATTTTTTTAAATATCCATAACATAACAAATTAACGAATTCCTGATAATTGTACTTACCCTGCTGAAGAAAACATGACATAATTTAAGTTTTTTTTAACAATTAGTAGTAGTATCTGGTGGACGTTACTTAAATCTTCGACATACGAACAGGAACGGGCATGCATCAACTAAAATTTAATAACAGTAATTGGGCTCAATTCACCCTATTGCCGGTCCAAAGAGAAATCCATAAGCCAAAAATTCAATTGATCGATAAATGGTGATTTATAAACGTAGGTCTCTGCTTAATTCACCGTTTACTTCGATTCCAATCTTTTATGCATCAGTCCAAGATTCACCACGATTTGTACAAAAATCAAGACAAAAAATGACAGTTTCGTTGAGAAACTAGATTGTACATTATTTTATCATTAAAAATGTAATTTTTTAAATAAAATAAAATAAGAACCAATTAGATTTTTATGGAGTTTTTTTTCAAAAATTCCAACTCAACTGACTATTAGTATCGTTTAATTGTATCAAAAAACGAAAATATAAATTGTAATTTATTTAATTGAAAAATATATTGGATAATAAGCATTATTTATTGGAATCGTTGGGTAATGTCTTTATTTTCAAAATTAATTCCCGTCTTAATTTCTCCTTATTCTTTCCATACCATTTCAGCCACTCGGCTACAATTGGATTATTACGATCACCATGTTGTTCTAATTGTTGATAATAAGCGGATCGGATCATTTTTAAACAAGCACTACTATGATACGGTAGACAAGTCTTGGGGTCCACATATTTAGCAACGTGTCTAAAAAATTAAAGATTCTTCACAATTGAATTACAATATACAGAATTGATAATTTCAACTAGAAACAATTAATTTCTGATAGTGATTACCAATTCTGTATAAAGAACGAATTCCTACGATACCCTGTAACAACGCATTTTAACCGTCGTGGCAGTACGGGCCGTACTTGTTTCTTTTTAGCGAAAATTCGATTGAATGCAACATTATTTGGATCGTTTAAAATACTGATAAAGGTTCGTTCACAGACTTTTTCTGATTGTTGTCGTTGTTGCTGCTCACTTTCAGCTTTAACCGATTTATCACCATTATCATTAGCCTCAATAACAGGCATTCTCGTCGAACGATATTGGATAATCGGGCCGTTAATTACACGTTTTACCGTTCGTTTAATCTTTTTCTCACTCTCCATCTTTTGATATTTCTCTAAACACATTAATTGATTATAATATGGAAAAATGTCAGTAGACAACTTACCCAAAGATTTGATATTTTCTAATTCGGTCAATTTAGCCTCTTCTAATAGTTCTTCTTGTGTTGGTAATTCTTCATCTCGACGTCGTTTCGTTTTCTTTTTTTTCTCTAAATTGCGAAATTTTACACGTTGTGCTGTTGCTGCAGATTTCGCCGCCGTCGATTTTCTAATTGATTTCCTCTCTAAAAATTTAAAAATCACGCTCTATTCCAATTTATTTAAATTCCATTACCATAATTGTCTAATTGTTTTCGTATATCGCTCCTATTTCTCGATACAGATTTATTTGGTTTGGGTTTAGGTTTAGGCTTACTTTGCGATGAAACCGGTTCCTACAAAATAGATTCAATTATATTGAAACTAAACTGTAAATACTCACTTTATAAGCTTTTGTGACTAATCGGCGTTTCTTTTTCTGGTTTTCGTCCCCTTCTTGATCAGACACTGGTTCATCGTTTTCATCGATACTAAAATCTGAATCTACAATATCTTCACCCTCTTCTTCAGCCCTAAAATCGAACAATATAGCAGGAAAATTGAAAACAATTCAATTATTTACTCGTATTCTCTATCAGATTCGGTATCGATAAAACCACCATAGTTTGTTTTGTAGAATTCATCTTGACATTCTTCTTCTTCGTCCAGTAATTTCGCCATACGATTACCGGCGTTTACTCGTTTTTCACGATTTGCCATTTTTCCAACAACAATTATTAAAACAATCTTAAAAAAAATCTAAAATTTGTAAAATTCTAACCTCAAATTATATTTTCGCTACTTGACAACTAAATGACAGCACTATCATATTAACAACATCGAAAAATTAAAAGTTACTAATAGTCGGCTTAAATCGGTAAGAAGAAATTGTTTTAACTAAAATAATTAGAAATTTATGCATTTATTATTGTTAATATTTCTCTAAAAATATTTAAAAGTAACTATTTTAAGATAAAACAAATAAAAATAAATTTAAATGGGCAAAACTATTGGTAAATTTTATTTTATTTTCATTAACGTTGGCTCTACTGGAAGTTTGGCTTGTTTTGACTGATCAAGAGACCGTTGGTTGTTTCTGTTATGCAAGTTTTTTTTAAGACGTAGATCATTGAAGAAAATGTAAAATATTCGTTTTTATTGTGAAAATTTGAAGGTAAATTCATTAAATTTCTATTGAAATTTATAAGAAAAACCCAGTTGCATAAATTGAATTGTTTAAATCCAAAATAGTTGCCTCGGAATCACCCCAAGTTGTAGCAGAAATTGGACTTTCCAAATCTCAGTCTGCGATTGGGGCCCAAACTTTGGCGATTAATTGTTCTATTTATTGATATTCAACTGATAGAATTGTCAAAATTTTAAAGTAGAATCCGATCAAATTTACTCGAGATTTGATTTTTTAGGTATTGGTTTTGAAATGAGCATCCAAGGCTTTGCTACAATAGCTGCCCTTGGTATTGGTTTAGTATTAAGTGTGGGTATTTTTGCCTACGAAATCTATAATACTCGTTCACGTTATTATAATTACCAACACGCTTCGAGTAATACATTCACATATGATAGTACATCGTCATCGTCGTCAAATAATCGACCAATACCATCTAGGTATTTTCTATTTGTTTATTAATGAGAAAATAATGTTTTGTGATTGTAGACGTCGACGACGACCAGTGAATGATGCGAAAGCTTGTGTCGTATGCCTTGAAAATTTCACCGATGATAAGACAACTTTAAAAACATTATTGTGCGGACATTCTTTCCATTGTATTTGTATTGATACTTGGTTTGCTGTATCGAATAGTTGTCCGGTTTGTCGGGCAAATAGCACTATTTAAAAATTTATATTTAAGTTAATTTCCAATAGAATTCACAACAAGTAATTAAAGCAATAATTGAAACTGAAAACAATATAAAGTTGCAGGGAAACGTTGAATTTATCAAATAGATGAGGTTTTGTGGCGATGCTGCTAAAACTCCCCTGTATTGTCAAAATTGCTTATTACTAGGGCTTTTTTAGGCTGAATTGTTGAAATTTACAATTAATTACATGATTATTGTTAATAAATTGTAATAAAAATGAATAAAATAGAAGAAGTTTGTGAAGTCGCGGGAAATTTAAAATCTCAGCAGTAAGTAAACCAACGTTTAACAATCAAAATTTTATTTAAACATTCAAAAAGGGAAATTTACTAAAAGTAGCTCAATTCATTAGCAACTTGTATTTTATTATTCTTGATGTAGAACTTAATTACAGTTTAAATTTGTACATGACGTTTTCTCTCTTGGTTTGCACCTAATTATAACAATTATTACAAATAGAGCTATAAACATACACACGAAAAAAAGAAAAGAAAACCCATCCTTTCCAACGTTAAATATAAAATTATTTTTACACGAAGTGTACGTCTACATTGATTGAAATGCACATTATTAAACAACTGTTAAGATCAAATACATGTTACATTAAACAATAATTATCAATTATATATGTTACGTATTTTTTTACTCCACAGATGAAGAAATGAAATTAAATTGAGATAGACAGTAGAGAGACATTTACGAGTAATATTTAATAGAATCACATGGCCCGATAAGGTCCTTGCATTTTCAAATATTGTATAACTAATGATGGCCCGCCAGCTACAATTTCAGCCGGTATTTGTGACAATGGACAATTCTCAATACTCATAATTTGTAAATTTGAACATAACGCCAATTCAAATGGTAAATTATGTAATGACGGATTATCATTAACATATAACCATTCTAAATTCTCTAACGTACCAATTTCTTCCGGTAAATAAGTCAAATTATTCTCACCAGCACTCAAATATACTAAATTCGTTAAATGTCCAATAGCCCTCGGTAAACATGTCAATTGATTCGATTGTACAATTAATTTTTGTAAATCTTTCAAATAGCCGATCTCGTTCGGCAATTGTTCTAAACGATTCTCTTCTAAATCTAAAACACGCAACTTTCTCAAATTACCAATACTAGACGGTATGCGTTTCAATAAATTATTCGACAATACTAAAACCTCCAATGATTGTAAATTTTGTATATCGTCGGGCAGTTTGCCCAATTGATTTGTACCTAAATTCAATTCAACCATATTGACCCAAGCACCAACATCTAACGGTAATGACGTTAATTGATTCTCTTTCATATTCAATTTGGTTAAATGTTTCGCCCGCGAAAATATCCCATATGGTATCTTATCGATTTGATTATGTTCCAGATTGATTGTATCAACATTTGTGAATTGCGATGGACCGCCGGATGGATATGCGGAGAAATTATTACGCGACAATGTGATATTGGTTAATTCGTTTAGACTGGATAGTAAACCATCTGGTAGTTGGGAGATTGTATTGCCTTCAACATTAAATTCGTCCATATGTTTACAATTACTTAATGTTGACGGTATTGTTTGTAAACGATTATAACGTAAACCGAGCCGTTGTAATAATTGTAATTGTCCAATTGTTTCCGGTATGTCCAATAATTCATTGTGTTGTAAATCTAAAGTTGATAAATTTCGACAATTACCGATCTCTTTCGGTAAATGTTCTAAATGATTATGGGATACATCGAAAGTTACTAAATTGATTAATTTCCCAATACCGGCCGGTAATTCTCTAATTTTATTCTCACGTAAACTCAACATTGTTAACGATGTTAAATTTCGTATTTCATCGCCAACATAACGGATACGATTGAAACGTAGGAATAATGTCGTTAATGATGTTAATTGGTAGACAACATCGGGTATATCGTTCAATTTATTATGCCGCAAATCTAAGACTTTGATCAATTTTAAATTGACCAAAGAATCCGGTAGACTGGTCAATGAATTCTCGCTTAATGCTAACGTTTGTAGATTTGTTAAACAACCAATCTCAATCGGCAAATAACTTAATTTGTTGCCATACAAATACAATTCTGATAGATGGACTAAATCGCGTACAGTTGCTGGTAATTGTGTGATGTTCGATTTACTTAAATCTAAACGTTTCAAGCCTTCATCACGACAACGTAAGAATTCTTTCGATACATCCAAATCGGCTTGAATCGGCTTATTTTTCTTTACTGTTGGTTTCGGTTTGTTCGATTCAGGATGTTTAACGGTCACAACTTTTGGACGTGTAACTGTTGTCGGTTCCGATAACGATCCACTACTGAATTTCTTATGTTTGATATTTTCTAAACAACCACTACTGGTAGCACTACAAGATTCAGCTTCCGGCATCTCGTTTTCTGATAGTAAAAATGTATTGTTGCCTGTCGTTGATTGAGTCATGCCTTTTTTAAAAATCCTAATCCAATTATAATTCGCCAATTCTTTATAATTCTTCAATTTTCCATCAACATCTTTAATTACAAATTAATAGACACAATTGAATTGTTATAAATCACATTACCATTATCATTCGGTTGTTTTTTTTTCTCTTCACTTGTCTAGTTATTATCAAAATTTCAGCACACTATCACTACAAATATTATTATTTATTGTTATTATTTTCGTAACAAATTCGCCTCAATTGTTATCATTTGTTTGTGGTTGAATTGATAAGAAATTTATTAAAAATAGTGCAAAATTGTCCCCGCCCCGAAATTTTGCAGCAATTCCTAACATTTCTAAGACGTTTGTCATTTGACTCTTGGAACACAATCGCCAAATTTATCGATTATTCAGCAAATCTACCGACATCCAGATATTTTAATACAAATCGAAGAACAATCAATTGAATTTTTAGTTTTTCAGTAATAAATGACTTTATACAGTAATTTTAAAACAAAAGTCCCATTTATTTTCTGTTATCAATTACAATATATTTACAGCAACACTGTAAATATCAATGAAAGTTCTGGTGGTAGGCAACACAAAATACACATTCAAATGTCTACATGTAATCTCGCTTCATCTGCATTTATTCACTAAAAATGGTTTTAAATAATGTTTAAATCACAAAATTGTGTTTCATACATTATTAATCTATTTACTCGGATTATCATTTGATTAAATTCCATCAAAATTTAATTAATTTAATTTCTATTACTATGAGATACAGATTGTTTTAAAATTGCATCAGCTTTTTAATTAAGAAATGCGAAATTCTATGTACTGAAAAGCATTGTTTCTTATTTTATGTTTTCTGCTTTTATCATTTGCTATTATTTTGTTGAAAGATTCATTCTTTTGGATTTTTTATGCTGAAAGCTTAGACATGTCGAGAATAAAGATTTCCAAGCTTTCAATGATTCAATATTCGACAATTTCGCCCATAGATTTAAGTCTCTAAGTAAACACTTTCTTCTCGATTTAAGTGTGTGGAAATTTGCTTTCTTTCTTCTATCGTAAACGAAGGGTTTCTGTACAAAATCTACACCTGGAAGAAAATAAAAAGGTTGTAAAACTTTCTAATAGGGACTGTTTATTGTTTATTCGCTTATATTGTTAACGAAACTTGGAAATTCTTTCAAGTATTCTTTTATTCTTCAATATTTTTCCTTTTTAACAGATAATTGAATTGAAGTTTTGAGGATAAACTTTCAAACCGTTTGCACAACTTAAATTTTTTAAATCGAGAAAACTTAGAGTATCGTTAGTAAATTATTATCATTAAATATGGGATTATTAGACAAAAAAAAACCCAATTACAACCGGTATTTATATCGACAAAACTATGAAATTTCCAATATTCCTAAGCAGACGGTCAAAATTTAATTAGAGAAGACCGGACGTACATATTTTGCTTAAATCGTTGGAATATTTAGTAAATCTTCAACGTTTCTCAAATAACGATAGATAAAATTTTATAATTTTTTCTTATACGTTATTAAATAACGAAATAAGCTCAAAAAGACAGTACTTTTCAACTAGATCAATTAATAACGTAAGCCTGATTTTAACAATTCTGACACTATCATTAATTATGTGGTCAATGAATCAGAATTTGATTAATATTTCTACTATAGTTTAACTAATTTAGAGTGTAGAATAATTACATTAAAACAATTAAATTGGTCAATAATTATTAAACTTTATTTAGATCAAAATTAGTAAGAGATGATTTACGAAATAAATGATTCAAAAGCAATAAGATTCTCAAAGATTTGTCAATTGTTCGTCGAAAATCCAGATTGAATTGTTATTTATTTATCCAAAGCAGTAATCCGATCGGTTTTAGTTGTTTAGTAAAGACACCCTCACAAACTTTGTTAAATTCTCTAAATCCTCTCTATTTATTGACGGATTATACCTTCACCTTCACTATTCGAACGACTAAAGTTTAAAATATTCAACAATTTTATAGAACTTCGTACACATAAATTTTGGTGCTAATAAACGAACCACCCCTATGTGAAACAATAGCAACTCTCTATACAAGATCAAGTAAACATTGTTGGAATATTGGGGAGACTAATCCGTGCACTTTATCAAAATAGATTATTAAATTGCAGAGATAAATTAACAATCACAACATGCACACAAGTTTATTAAACTTGGATAGAATCACAACTTTATCAATGATCTTCGTGTGATTTTTCTGGTAGTTTTATTATTTCCTTGTACCCATTTTACAACAATCTAATGATTATTATTGCAGTTTTTATTTCCATTTTCCGAGTTGTAATGAGGAAATTCAAATAAATTCCGCACCTGGCGCATCCACCATTTTTGTTCAAAACTAAATTTATGTACAAATTAATCATAAATCAACAACGTTATAGATTTCTAGAATTCTCAATAAACATATTGTTATTCTTTTGTTGGGATATTTGGGGTAAATATTCTGCCCATTTATTAGTTAAAGTTTAAAATAGCGTTTAAAAATGGCAAAATTATCAAATATTTGTATTTTTATGCTGCATCAATTGTGTTCCGGACATATTCTCATCGTTAGCAGAGTTTCCTGCTGGGTTAAAAATGCCACGTCCACAATTCATTACAAAACAAACTTCAGTCGTATTATTTACATTATTATATTTTTATAAAAGTTGCAAGTAGAAATTTTCCAGTAATTTATCTTAAAATTGTACATAAAATTATTATAGAATAACTGAATAATTTCGTTATAAAAGTATCAAACTTTCAACAAACACCAGTTATAGTTTAAGTTCTTGTAATAATTGCAAATTAGTTATTGTAATAGAAACAATAGAGTTGTATCCTTATCAATATTATCATAGCTTATTGATTATTTTATGAGTAACAGCATATAAAAATTCTCTAAGGATTAGATCAAAATTCGACTAGAATACGAACAGAATTGGTGGATGCGCCATAATTTTTTAACCGATTCCTAGCCAAAAGAGGCATCTTTAAAAGTTCTTTTATTCTCAAATTTTCGTTGAGAATTTTTAGGAAAAATAAATAATGACATTTATTAGAGAGATAAGAAGAGACTGAAAATGTCACTCTATAGGCAATTATTTTAGACATTTTCCCAATTCTCTTAATTTTCCCCTTCTATTCTGCCATTCTCGCTTTCGTTTCTTGTTTATTTCACAATAATTTGGATTAACTGAATTAAAATTGAGATAAATTAAGTTAGTTTGAACATAAAAATAATAAAATTCAAGTTGTCTCCAAGTTATTTCCAATATTTCAGAGACATCTTGGAACTCTCAAGCTTTTAATTTCAGAAATTCGAACAAGCTAGTTAAAGATTAATTTTAGCTTTTTTTGAACCTGTTAATATGCCAGAAAATATTATTATGTTGAAATATTCCCAATTTGACGACAATATAAATTAGAATTAGCACCCTTGTAAATTTCAGCAGTTGATTTCAATTTCATTAAATCGAATCGATAGAGTAAAATTTTCGTTGAATAAAATGTGGGTTTTGGAAACGAATTCTAGTCTAGTTGATTCAAATGGAAAGCAAATGTAAAATAAAATCAAATTTCACGTATTGCGGTTCTCAATAAAACTCGATTTATACATCGGCTCTCATTGGAACTGACTTGATTCTTGTATATGTCCGATAAAGTTCCAATATTGACAGTTTACATACGACTCACTGCAATCATTTCGGAGGCATTGTTGATTGGAAAAGAACAATAAACGAATCAACAGAAAATTGGAAAATTATCGTTTCCGAAATAAATAAAAATTAAATTTCTATATGAAGTTTCAAATTGTAAAAAAATTGGAAGTTTTTTCCAATTTCTTTATTAAATAGAAGACTTAAAATAAGTTTTAGCACAATAACCGCTATATTGGATATCCGCCTTAAAACAATTCAAATAAAGAAACTTTACAATTTAAATTACGACACGAATATGGGTTTCTTTATGTAGTTAAAAGTGAAAATTAATTTATAAGAGTATAGTTCAACTCTTACATTTAATATAATTGAATTTATGTTGGTAATTACAGGAGCTTTTATTTGAAAATGTGAAAGATATGAGCTTTGGGAATTGACAACGCCGTCGCTAATAACGTACAACTGGATTTTCGAGATATTGTGCTTTATGATCAGGTCAGTATAAGCGCGTCTTTTACTGTAAACAGATGCTGAACTAGTAGCGTCAACAAAAATTTAACGCAATTCGCAAGCTTTTAAGCAGAAATTGGACACATCTTTAAACCAGCTCTCATTCTATCTGGAAGGAGAAAGTTATAATTAATTGTAACTGATGATTTGTTGTTAATTATTGTAACTAAATCTGTGCTTCTGATTATAATTGAAGGTAAGACAATATTTGTAATCTTTGAAGCTTTTTAAAAAATTTTCTCGAAAACAGACACAATTTTTTATTGTTTCAACAATTATTGTGGGTAGTAAAGACATTAAATGAACGATAATTGAATCACAACAACTAATCGGAGCAAATAATTTCATAACAGCGATAATGGTGAGTTAATTAATTTGTCTTGTTAACGAAGTAGAATAAACAAACAGTCAAACAATCTGAATGGTTTCAACTTTTTCAAGTTATAAAGCACTCAATTAACTCTAAGAAAGAAATCTTTTTGAGTGCAAAAATTTAAAACTCACGTTTTAATTATAAGAACTTTTAATTTCAATCAAAAACTTGTAACAATAGTGAAACAATACGCTCTTTGAAGTCAGTTTAATTTTAAAAAATTGCAAATTTGAGCGGTATTATAGTTTCGGGAAAGCCGAAGAATGTTCGAAATGAAAAAAGTTTGAAATTTAATTTCGAACGATGGCCAAATTGTTACTTTCTTTAATACACAACAGATTTTCATCGGTTAAAGTTTGTTTAAAGATGCGAAACACTGATTGATTTATATTTAAATCACAAAGATTTAGTAGAAATTTTATGACATCAACAAGAATATTTATGATTTTTAGTTAATTGTAAGTGGCCAGTGAAAAAATGTTAATTTACTACTAAAAATGTGTAAAATTTTACCCGGCGCATCCACCATTTTCATCGTAATTCATTGAAATACGAGACAATTTATCAAATTTTAATCGTAAATCAACACTTGAAATGTTGCAGATTTTATTTCGATTTCCTCTTCCCTCTTCTATTTCTATCTAAAGATCGTTTTTTGATCGAATTTCTTGCTACAATAGATGAATTGCACTCAATATTCTTTCTTTTCTACTCAATTGCAATCCGTTACACAGTAAAAACAACACAGGAGATGATTTCATTTAGAAAAATGTGTACGAACTGAAAATAAATCCACCAGTTTCACTCCTACCAATTTATTTAATCTTTTCGTAACTTATAGAGCGTTGCTTTCTTGGTATTTTCTAAAAATTTATACGCTCAATTCAATCCGAGATTTATGTGATTTCTCCTAGATACAGAATTTTTTACACGCCGATATCGTGTTTTCTACTCTATACTTGGCTTATTTATGTTATATCTTCAACTATGTTAAACATGCAACGTTACAAAAACTTCAAGTTTCAGTAGGAAATTCTTCCGGAATTTGAAACGAAATTCTTATTACAGCAACAATGGATTATCTTCAATCGAAAATTAATGATTCATTATTGTCAGCAAAATCAACAGCTGATCCAGACAATGATTATACGCCGTATTATCAACGGCCGGAAACTTACATCGTCCCAATTGTATTCTTCATGATTTTTATTGTTGGTGTTTTGGGTAACGGCATATTGGTTGTGATCTTTCTACGACATAGAGCCATGAGGAATGTGCCAAATACGTGAGTTTTATTTATTTTAATCAAATTTAAGGGGTTTCTTTAACAAAATGAGAATTACAGACAACCAAATTTATTTTTTTGTAATATAATCGTAGATATTGTAGAAAACTTGAATGGATCAATGTAAATATGTCTCCTTCACAAATTTTAGGGATATTGCGTTGAATATCAACAACTTAGATTGGTGCTCAAGCATACAAACTACTTATAGGAAAATGTGGAAAACATTGAAGAGATGCTGGAATTTATTTCAGAAAAACAACTCCTTATTCTTTCTATTATTCGATGAACTCTACTTGAGCGACTCTAATTAAATGAAACGTTCACTAATCCTGTAGTTCTACACAAAAATTTTTTTTTTTCATTTTTACGTACTAATACACAATTCATTGAAATTTTTAAGTAAATAATGAATATTAAAGCAGAAACCAAGCCACTTTGTCGTACTTGACTCATAATTTCAATGGAAATCTGCTATAAATTTATGGTAAAGTTGATAAAAGTTGTATCAAATTTTCGACATTACTTTATGCTAAAATCGATATTAATGAATTAAATTAATGAATTAATACTAGGGCACTGCTATTTTATTTATTATTAACAACATGATTCCATTAAAACTCTTAAAGGTGGTAATTTCCTCCGATAGCTTTTGAGATGAATTGTATAAAAATTTTTTTTAATAGAAAATACTCGATATAGAATTGCAATTTTCTATATAAAAGACACTTTAATTAACCGCAACTGTCAAGTAGAAACAATCGATTTTCAAGAGTAGTTCAATTATTTCCGACACAATTTCACAAATACTCAATGGAAATTATCAATTGGGCCAATAACAAAGAATTCAAACACTGTGCGTTAATCGAATTACAAATTTAACAAAATTTCAATCAATATTGACAATAAAACAGTATTTTTAGCGCATCCACCATTATTGTATCCCGTTTATTGAAACCCCCACAATTATCTGATTATGTTTCAGTTATATCTTCTCACTGGCATTAGCTGATTTATTAGTGATAATAACATGTGTTCCATTCACTTCGATTCTCTATACAGTTGAATATTGGCCCTGGGGTGTTGTTGTTTGTAAACTATCCGAAACCGCAAAAAATATAAGTATTGGTGTATCTGTATTTACATTAACAGCATTATCAGTGGAACGTTATTATGCTATTGTTAATCCATTACGGCGATTACAAGTTAATTTTCAATACTTAATTTATTACCAATTCATTTATATTGGAATTAATTTTAGACAAAGCCGATGACTGTTCTTTGTGCTGTGTTAATTTGGTTATTGGCTACAATTCTTGCTCTACCGGATGCTATCAGTTCAAGAGTTGAAACATTACCAATATCAAGGTATTTAAATCATTCTAACTCTTATAGCGAATTGAAAAATTCTTTAAGGAGATTATTTGAGCAAAATTTGGACTATCTAGCTCGTCGAGAAGTTGGTCAAAATTGACTTAAAGATGCTCCTAACAGGAATGTATTGGAGAAAAATTTGTATGGAGCCTTCCTTGAAAGTCATCAGTTCGGTTTCAAAATTCACAAATCTAAATCGAAACTTTTTTATCCAACTTCTCGATGAGCTACGGGGTTTCAATTTTGGTAAAATAATCTCCTATAAATCCTTCATATATTTTTCAAATCGCTCATATAATTTATAGTGAGGTTTATTAATACATGGCAACATCCCGATGGCTTTATAGTAAATCAATACAGCAACAATTAGTGCATGAACAAACAATTAATAGCTTGTTATGTTGAAAAAACTTTTCAACAATATGAAAATTTGTTTATTTTTGTTCCAGCAACAAAACAATAGCAATCTGTACACCGTTTCCAGACATTACCAACAAAATGATTTATGCAAAATACAATGTTACATTAAAATCACTGATCTATTATATAATACCACTGTGTATAATTGCCTCGTTTTATATATTAATGGCGATACGTTTACGTGCTAGTGCAAATGAAATGCCTGGCGAAACGAAAGGTACGCAAAGTGTGGCACAAGCTAAAGCTCGACGGCATGTAGCAAGAATGGTGTTGATTTTTGTATTCCGTAAGTAGAAATTCAACTTTATAGCCAGAAATTGTAGCAAATTTAACATTATTTAGTTAATTTTCGACTTCAACAAAGTAATTGTTGCAACTTAATTCCACTCCCTCTATTTAAAATGTGGGATTATTGTTTTAAAACAAGAAATCTTCCATCAAGTAAATTACTAACAGTCCCTTCTGTTTTCATGCAAAATAAATCACGTTTATACTCAAATGACTGTCGAACATATTAACAAAAGCTATTCAAATAGAAATTAGAGAACATGAAACTCCAACTTCCTTATTGTTTACATTTTAGTTTTTGTTGCTGTGCGTGACATGGACAAACAATTCTCAACAATAAAGGGAGATTTTATTGAAAAAAAAACTATTGTGCAAATTTTGGAATTCTATTCAATTTGATTAAAACAAAAAGTCCGTATTTGGTTGGGATTTAATTGAATTTTATTATTCATATTTCGGTCAATATAGAATAAATAAATTGCAATCAAGCTACCATTATTTCATCTAAATTTTATAGAGACAAAAATATTTATAATCATACCTTATTTAAACATAACCGAGTACTTGTTGAATTTTCATTATTTTGAATAGATTTTGATAAATTTAACGTTTTTCAGTATTCTTTATCTGTTTCCTACCACACCATATCTTCATGTTATGGTTCCATCTCTATCCATACGCTGAAGACGAATATAACGATTGGTGGCATGCTGTACGCATTATAGGATTCTGTTTAAGGTAACAACAAATTTACCAAACTCAACTACAAATTCATAGAATTCATTAAACTAGATACGTGCGTTTATTTTTGTATTAATTATTAAAATCTGCAAGATAATAATTAAAATCGTGACAGATTGTATTTTAATTCTATTATCTTGGTGAAAAAATTAATTTCTTTAGTAGTGTCCCATTTGTTACAGTTTTTTGAATTCCTGTGTTAATCCAGTAGCTTTATATTGTGTTAGTTATGTATTCCGGACACATTTCAATCGTTATCTATGCTGTCAAGAGACCAGAAATGTTACATTCACTGCTAATTGTGAAACAAGTTTCAATTCAACATGTAGGCGGCATAAACAGGTAGATAAGTGTGTATTATAAATGTTCTATTATAAAAATCATTGAGAATTCTAAAATTTGTTGATATTCTCTACATATATTGATCTTAATTTCTATCTACAATAATTGAAGAAATCTAGATACAGTAATAATAGAATTAAATCAAGATTTGTACTGAATATAGATAAAATTGGTGGATGCGCCATATTCTATCACAAATATCCAATAATAAACTTTCATTTTTTAATGAAAATAGGGTGCAACGATTGAAAATTCCAGCATTTATCGGAGGAACACATTAGGCAAGAGATACAATCAAGATTTATTAAATTTCGAATTAATTCCAACAACAACATCGAGAACAGCAACTGTAAGAAGCGAAATGGATTTTAAGAAGCATTCGATAAGAGACAATTTTCCAAATAGCTAAGAACTGTAAATTCGTAAATTAATGATACGAGAACAATAAAAATTGATTCACTTGTAAAATATATGGAGAGGAATGTTTTGTAAATAAAATCTACTTCCTATTCATTTTCAAATAAACAGAATTGTATCCTTTCGGATTAATTGTTGTGACGCTAAAAGCAAACCTCAATTTCCACGATTCCAACTACCCCAATCCATAATATTTAATCTTCACCTTCAATAGTTCAAGTCTGAAATAAGTTTTCAACAATATCTGGTGGAGTACACGATAATTTGTCACACATTTTTACTTTATTAAAAGTCATAATTAAGATGGAGACTTAAACAATTGAAAATCAACTTGTTTACAAACAAAAAGTTGAATATCGTCAAGTAGAACTTTCATTTGTTTTATTTAATACCAACTTCTACAAAATTCCCTAAATTTGAAGGGTTCAATTTTTATTAAAAAAGGGTACAAAGGGGCGCAAAATAGGAAAAATAGTATGAAAAATTCGTTTCAGAAGTCAATTCCTGCACTCGACCATTAAAAAACTCGTGCTACCGCACTCGTTTTTTAATTTTGGTCTCGTGCAGGAATCATGGACTTCTGAAACTTATTTTTCAATATACTATTGAAATACCATTTTAATCATTGAAATTCTAGCGAAAACGGTATTTTACGCAGAAATCGGTCATTATTCTGAGATATTGCCTAAAATGAAACATAATTTAATTAATGAATTGAAAGAAAAATAAATCGAATTATTTATAAAACAAATCGACTAACCTCAATATTTTTGACAGAATCTAGAAGTTTTTTGTTTAAAAACAAAATCACAAAATTCCCTAATTATTATCTAGGGACTTTTGTTTTGGAAAAATTAAATTTCCATTTCTACATATTGGACGAATTTGAAAAATTTTACTTGAGCCAACAATATTTTTAAATAATTGACTCATTTCAAATCATTACAAATTGGTATTATTGAAAATTTGGGGAAAGTGTGGTGAAATTTAGTAATTTTTGGGAATTTCGGTTTTAACGTAAAAATCCCTGAAAATTTGAAAATTTTTGTATCAGAAATAACGAACAATTCTTCAATTTTTTTAAAATAATTATTGAAAAGGTAATGTTTTATTAACTGTTATTAGCAAATTTGTAGCGTTTCTTTTTTGAATTGAAACTTTCTCTTTCAGTTATATAATTGGAACAAATAAAAAATTATTGCAATCATATTCTTTGAGTATGATCAGTACGATCTCTGTTCGTGTGTTATCATTACTGATTTTATGATTTTTCTTGATTTTATTTTAAGCACCAAGATAATTCGCATCGTACGATAAAATAAATCATTTATTTGCTTGTCTATGGTAGATACTTAGACGTAAATTATCTATTAAATTATACACGTATACAAATAATTACTAATGGCCAATAATTTGAGTGGGGTATGCTATTTAATCTTTAAATTGATAATGCATAATAATTTATCTCAAATGTATTACGAGCTGCATTGTGAAAACATCTCTTATTAATATTAATTTTGTTTTTATTACTATTCTATAATTGATAAATATTCATAATAATTAAATAATGACAGACGATAGTAATCAGGTAAATTTATTCAAATTATGAAATTGTTATTAATTATTTATTTATGTAAAAATGAATCATTAACAAATTGAGGTTAGGTTATACCGGAATTCGTATAGATTTGTGCATTATAGCAGACGTATTATAATTTTTTCTATTTATGTCTTATACAATTCCGAAAATATATCTAGGCCTCTATAATTAGTGTAATAATAGAATAAATTCAGTTGTGTGCATCACGTAATAATGGGGCAATTTAGCGAAAATCCCCAAAAATTGGTAACAACAAACAATTATTATTGCTATTATCATCTTATTATAATTGAAATTCTACACTAATCAATTATAATTCGAATTAATTGTTTTTCAATTTTTATTACAGATTTTACCTATAGTGTTAGGTATTGGTGTAATTGTTACTTCAATTGTGGTTTACCATTTCTATTTTTCGAAAAATAATGGCACAACATCCAAGTCTAAAGGTGAGACTATTCTGTTGTTTCATGAAATTTAATGATAAAATGCATACACAGAAAAAACCGGTGTTAAAGTCGTAAATTTGATGAGATAATGTATCGAATTGATATTAGAAAAGTTTTTTCTTGTTATCTTTAACTCAGATGTGACTACAATTGGTATATTTCGATGTTTTAACTTTTATCAAATTGAAATTGTGGGAGTTTATGGGGCAATTAACGTAAAATTTTCGTTTTTGAATTAATTAAAGTTACAAAACGTTGGTATAGAGTTGTTCTCTGTTTCTGGTTCCGCAAGATTTGGGAGCTGCATTCTTAAGCGGATATGTAACGGAAATTTTAACATAAAAAAATCTGTTTCTGCTAACATTTCTAATTCTAATTATAATTTTAACGTTTCAGCAATATTTGTTGAAATTTATATTTTTAATTGAATTATAAAGCCCAAAAATTGATTAAACTATCAAGTCTAACAGACCACAAGTCATATCAGTATTTTTATAATTGATACAACAAATACGTGACTTTTATTATCTTCAATTAATTATAAAAATAATGTTTACTAACAAATTGCATATTTTTGTAATGTTAGATTTTATTCAGTTGCTTCCTGAATGTTTTTAACACTTACGGTTCAAAAGGAATCTTTAAAATAGCAACAGGAGTTATGAAAAATTATAAAAATAACTTTGGATTCTGTTCAAGTCAATGACTTGCTTATTATTCCAGGTAAAAGTAAGAGAAAGGTCCTCTTGGAAGACGCACAAGTCAAATACAAATTGCCATTAATTGAAAAAGAAATCATCAGCCATGATACACGTCGTTTCCGTTTCGGTCTACCAACGAACGAACACGTTTTAGGTCTACCAATCGGCCAACATATTCATCTATCGGCCAAAATCGATGATGAATTAATCATACGTTCATACACACCGGTATCATCAGATGATGATTACGGCTACGTGGATTTAGTCGTAAAAGTTTACTTTAAAAATGTCCACCCGCGTTTCCCGGACGGTGGGAAGATGTCTCAATATTTAGAGACTTTGAAATTGGGCGATACGATTGAAGTACGCGGACCATCGGGCCGTTTACAATATTTAGATTACGGTAAATTTTCGGTGAAGAAATTACGAAAGGATCCACCGCAAATCTATGTTGTGAAGGAAGTTTCAATGATTGCTGGTGGTACTGGTATAACGCCAATGTTACAATTAATCCGGCATATAACTAAAAATCCTAACGATAACACGAAATTGAGTTTATTATTTGCTAATCAAACAGAAGGTGATATTTTAGTACGGAAAGAATTGGAGGAAGTTGCTGCGAAATATCCGGAACAATTCAAATTGTGGTACACTTTGGATCGTCCAAATGAAGGTAAAAATCGCCAAATTTATCGAATTGTTAATTTTAAATTAAATTGTTAATAGGTTGGCAATACAGTACCGGTTTTATTAATGATGAAATGATAAAAGAACATCTGTTCCCACCATCTAAAGACAATATTGTATTAATGTGCGGCCCACCGCCGATGGTCAATTTCGCTTGTACTCCAGCTTTAGAGAAACTTAATTACGATAAAGATTTATGTTTTGCTTATTAATTCAACCATATTCGAATTATCGAAATAAATCTGAACAGTTACGAGTATTTTTGAAATTCCCGCCACAGTACTGTCATCTATCGATTTTTCCCTGCATTACTTATCAAAATTTGAATTTTGTATTTATGTTTTTTATTTAAATAATTTACGAAAATTATACAATTTCTTTGAATAACTTTGATTAAATTCAATTGTTTACAATTGATTACAGTTGTGAAATATCGTGGCGTGATAAGTGCATGAAATTGATTGCGGCATTTCTAGGTTAGGTTTGTTGAAATTTGGTTAGTTCAATCTGGAAAATTGGACGTTTTATTGTAGAAAATGAGTGAAGCCCCCGCTGGTATGGAAATAAGGATAAGTCCAGTTCAACAGGCGTTATCTTCATGTTGTGGGGCCATTCTCACCTCGTTTGTCGGTACTTAACCTTATTTTTTCCAGACACATTGTTCGGTAAGAATAGGACTATTATTTCGACATTGTCCAATAAGATTAAAATTTTCGAAAGTCAAGTCCTAGTCTTCCCCACGATTTCTCGATAAAAATCCGTAATTGTTAATTGTAAAATTTCTAGTGACGCCACTAGATGTGGTAAAGACTCGGATGCAAGTCCAACAGTCGCAATTTAAATTGCCCAGTAAATGTTTTTTGTACTGCAATGGATTGATGGATCATATTTGTAGTTGTGGGCCTCTTTCAAATCAACCTTGGGTTAAAACTAATAGTGGACAATTCACATCAACTCGAGTAATCTTTCGAAAGATTTCTTACGAATCACATTAAAAAATTAAATTTTAGGATGCTTTTATTAAAATCGTACGTAATGAAGGTGTCGGTTCATTATGGAGTGGATTAGGTCCAACATTAGTGTTAGCAGTACCAGCAACAATCGTTTATTTCGTAGCTTACGAACAATTAAAATACAATTTTAAAGATTTGTATTATAAGAATAATCAACAAAAGTCGCAGCAATTACCGTGGTTTATACCGTTGTGTTCAGGTGGTTGTGCACGTTTAATTGCAACAACTGTTGTTAATCCATTAGAATTAATACGTACAAAGATGCAATCACAAAAAATGAGTTATTTTGAAATTAATCAAGCATTAAAATTATTAATCAAATCGAATGGTCTTACTGGTTTATGGCGTGGTATTGTACCAACATTATTAAGAGATGTACCATTCTCATCAATCTATTGGGTCTGTTATGAAACAATAAAATCGTTATTTAATGGACGAAATCAACCTACTCCAGCGGTCAGTTTTATTTCTGGTATGACAGCTGGGGCGGTAAGTCTTATCAGTTGTAATTGTAATTTAAACGATTCTAATTCTTATTTTTCCTATTGATATAATCGATAGTTGGCAGCTACCTGTACTACACCGTTTGATGTAGTTAAAACTTATCAACAAATCGAATTTGGTGAGAAAATTCTCTACTCAGATAACGGAAATAGACAACAAACTGATGGAAATCGAACAAGAGCAATAACATCAACATTAAAACGTTTCAAAATCATTTATATTGAACATGGTATACGTGGTTTATTCGCCGGTATTGTACCACGTGTTGTTAAAGTGGCACCAGCTTGTGCTATTATGATAACATCATTCGAATATGGTAAGAAATTCTTTTATAATTTAAAAAGTAAATGATACAAAAGATACTAAAGTTATTAGTATCAATAATGAACTTGATAATTATGAACGTTCCTGATAGTAACGTTATAAAAAATTCTGTGATTAGTCCAATTGCTAGTTTAAGTTTTAAAAATCTACCAATGAAAGTTTATATTTGATAGTGAAGAATTTTATTAAAACGTATCTGCATTTACAAATAGTTTCACTTTTTCCACTATATCAGTCGATATCCTCAATTAAATCGATAAAGATCGCGATTAAGTAATTATATAAATATTAAAATTTGTTATTTTCCATAGGACATTTTGTTTATACAAATATAAATATGAAAAATATTGAAAAAATGTCGTATAAGACTGGCCTTGCACGACCAAATTGACTAGAATGACCGTAGAAATTCTTCAATTCTTCCAAGAAGAATACAAAAATAAAGCTCAATAATCCAGTATTTACAATTCTTTATAATATTGTTTAATCGTGTTTTTAAAACAATTAAATTTTAAATAATTTCACGAATTTCGTTTTATTAAAAATTGTTTATTATCTTGCTAAACAAAACTGTAAAATACTTTTACTAAAATTATCACATTCAATCCATGGTGTTGTTTCTTTTGGATCTATTGAAGTGCCTTCATATCGGTATTTGGTAATATCAATGATATAAAACTTGAAGCTACAATTATTTTGATGAATTAAAGAGTAAAATTAGTTGTAGTGTTTACCTATAATTGCCCCACCGACTGTAAAGAATGGTGCTGCACATCCAGTTTGTAATAAAGCTGGAAATACCAAATTACCCCCCATTGCACCCATACGTCCACACATCATTGTTAACGAAACAGTCATTGTACGTAATGTTGTTGGAAATAAATCAACAACAACAGCTAATGTTATATTTAAACATATACTTGATAATGCTATAAAGAACGATGATAATGTAAGTACTGTTGCATTGTTTTGTGCAAAATATAAACTACTTGCACAAATACCGGCTAATATACCCATTATAACTAAAAAACAACTAAATCAAATTCCAGAATCAATTGAAAAGAAATCGATTCTACCTAATAAACGTTTTTTGCCTAAATAATTAATAAGACAACCAACAATAACATAACCACCGATGGTAACAACTGCTATTGTTATCGTATTGATATAAACGAAAGAATTATCTAAATTCACCACACATTCGTCGGTAATATTTTTCAATTTATTCGGATTAATTAATTCAATCATTGTGCAAAGTGGGGCTGTTGTGCCATTGTTGTAATGTTGATAATCGTTGGCTGCTTGGAAAATCTGCGGCAGCCACAATCGTAGCGTGTTTGTACTGAAAAATTAAACCAAATAGAAATTATATTTATCGATTTGAATACGGCGATACCTCATCATAAAGAACGTTTGCATTAAACAAACCAAAACAATTTTGCCTAAATGCGGTGGGAAAAATAACGGTTTCAATTGATCCCAACCGTCTTTTAAAGCTTGCGTTGTAGTCCGTTTTGTTGTTGTCTCCAATCCGTTCTCGACGGAATTTGGCGATTTTTCTTCGATTAATTTCTTAATCTAAAACAACATTTTAAAGATTTAAAGGGCTTCAATTCGTCGGAAAAATTGATTAATGATTTGAGGAGTTCGAATAATTCCTGAAACTTACCGGAAATGTGTCAGGCGATTTTCCCGTATTGAAAGCGTAGACTCTTCTAAAAACACGTAAAGCTTCATCATTTCTACCTTGTGTCATTAGAAATTTCGGACTTTCTGGCATAAATAAAAATCCAATACCACTGCATAATGCTGGCAGGGCACAAATTAACAAATACACATTCCAAGCGTGGAATTCTAAAAAACGTACTCTAATCATATTTTTATTATTAAATTTAGAATTTTAAAAGTTTACTCATGTAACCGTCCAATATTTCAAAATTAAGACCTAATGGCATAATTAACCATGCTAATAATGGTAGAACAATAGTGCCCGAACTGAAAGTCATACCGAGTATCATTTGTAATCGAGCACGGTGTTTAGCGCAATGGAATTCTGAAACGTACGTTGTTAGAGCAGCAAAAGGGCCATTTATTCTATAAAATTAACACTTATTTTTATAATAATTAAATAGAAATTACTCTCACATAAATCCACCAAAAAATTTCGCTATCATTAATGTTGTAACGTTCTGTGATAATGAACTTATTATAACAAAAATTGCATCAAGTAAGAAACCAATAATTGATAATTTCTTCCTGCCTAATGTATCGCAAAGGAAGCCCCAAATGAAAGCACCACTAACCATACCAACATAACACATAGCATTTAAAACACCCTTCATTTGGGGTGTTAATTCTAGGTCGCATTGGGCTACTGGGAAAACGTACGACATTGTGGTTGTTTCGAAAATCGACGACCATCCTGACGGTATTGCTAATAATATAATTACAATATTGAATTTGCCGAATTTTGTTGCCTTTATTACAGTTTCGAAATCGGCTGGTTTTTCAACTGCTACAAAAATTAATTTGTTTCAATTAAAATCGATTAAATCGAGTCAAACGCATACAAATAGACAACAATTAAAGTTGAAATTTTCGTTCATTGTTGTTTATTTATTTTAATTAATTAATCAACGACACTTACTTTGATCGTTTTCTTGGCCATCTTTCATCGGTGTTAACGTGAAAACTTCGTTTTTTTCACTTTTATTAGTCATTAGTTATTGCACAATTCCTGTTCTCTATTTTAATACTGTTCAGTTCAGATGTAGATGTGCTCTTTTCGTTAAATTTTAACGTTCTGTTTGTGTATTTAAGGTTCAGCTTATCATATTTATATCGAACAACTCTGTGATGTTAAATATCTGTTAGTTTACAAAGTAATTCCGCTTGATAAAGTTTCAGACTTTGATAAATTAAAGAGTCAATGGTCAGATGACCAATCTTGGCGCAAAAATGAACAATAATCGCTTAAACTATTAATTTTTTTTGCTTAATCCGATCTCAATTCGCCAAAGATTTTTGCAATGTTGTAATCTAACGCAACATGATACAACAAAATAGATTTATTGAATTAATATTATCAGATAAGGAGCAATATTTACATTTTCTTGTAGTTGATTTCTATGTAAATTTACTTTAGTAATTCAGTAGAAAGGTTATATTATTTTTCATCAAACTACGATCGTGAAAATCTATTTTTAATTGTCCCTAGATTATTTTAAACAATATTGTGTAATAACGAAATGAATGAATTGTAAAGAACTTACCGATTTCATAAAATTGACAGAATTTCGATCATGTTGTTTATTATTTGAAGAATTCACTCGACCTGATCTGACCCAAGTTTAATAAAACTAAACCTTGGAATGATAAATTATTATCAACAATTGCCATATTAATTAATAGTGGAGGTAAAGGAATTTCCTTCAATATTGCACCCTCTGGAAATTTAAAATCTAACATTTTGTCAAAAAAATTACATTTCAGTATCCAGGCAATACTAATTTTAGGTGCCGCTTGACTTTGTAAATGTCAATTCAGCTATTTCAGGTAAATTAGGAACAGATTCTAAATTATTAAATTATCGAATTTGATTTATTTTTTCTAAAATTACATTATTTTTATTAATAATTTATAATTTATAATTATTACATTATTTTTATTGGTACCTACTCTAAACTCTTCAAATTAGTGTTTGGAAGTAGTATAGTCAAGAAAGCACAACCTGCGAGATTTGTTTTTAATTATGAAATAATTGTAATTAATAAATTCTCACCAATAATTAACAATCCGAATGTGAAAAACGGTGGTCCACATCCGGCTCGTATCAAATAAGGAAATATCAAATTTCCACTCATTGCTCCGGCTCTCGCTAACACCATAGTTAACGAAATTGTCATTGTTCTAAAAGCAATCGAAAATTATCCAATTCATTAGATTAAACGCTTCTTACCTTAATGTGGTTGGAAATAGATCGATAATAACAGCTAGAATAACATTGCAAGAAATACTACCAGTAGCTACAAAGATTGCTGATGTTGCTATTGTTGTGGTAGTGCTGTTCGTAAAATAGATGCAGATACAACAAAGACCGCAAATTATAGCAACACTACTTAATAGTAATTTTTTACCCAAAAGGTTCACTAAATAGATAACTAAAATATAAGCAATGACGCTGGTTAAGGCAACAATCATCGAGCTGGTGTAGACGAAAGAATTGTCGAAATTCTAAAAAAAATGGAGATATTTTTGTTTGATTTGTTGGAATAGAGATACTTACAACAAAACAATTGTCAGTCATATTCTTCGGTTGGATCATATTCAAAGCTTCACACACATCCGATTTAGTTCCGTTATTATAAAATTCGTAATCGTTGATTGCTTGAAAGATCTGCGGTAGCCACAATCGTATCGAGTTTAAACTTAAAGTTAGCAGTGTTTGGATTAGAGTAACTAGAGCAAGATTTATGTGGTGTGGTCGTAGAAATAACGGCTTCATCTGCTGCCAGCCTTCTTTCAATGCTTGTAATTTCGTACGATTTACGGTTATCGTATCTTGTGAATTTTGCTTCAATTTAATCTCATCGATCAATTCAATTATCTAGAAATTAGAGTGATTTAAATGCTTTTTTGAAGTTTGAACAAAATACCGGGTAGTTTTCTTGAGATTGGCCGGTATTCATCGTGTAGACACGTTGAAATACTTGTAGAGCCTTCTCATTTTGGCCCATACTCATTAGAAATTTCGGACTTTCCGGCATGAATATAAAAATAATCCCGGCTATTATCGATGGGAGACTACAGATGAACAGGTAGATATTCCACGCGTGGATTTCTAAATTAAATAAGACGAAATCTAATTTTTGTGGAATTGTAGCCCATGCTAATGCTGGCAAAACTAAACAACCCATATTGAAGACACCGCCTAGAAGTAGTTGAGTACGAGCTCGATGTTTGGCGCATTGAAATTCCGATAGATATGAACTGAATGCAGCAAAGGGACCATTAAATCTACAATTTTTCGAATTTATCAACTGATTTAACGAATTATTTTAATAATTCATACATGAAACCTCCTAGAAATTTCGTAATTATTAACAATGTCTTCGTTTGTGATGTTGAACTCAATATAACAATCAGACCATCACATAAAAAACCAATCATTAGCAATTTCTTCCGGCCAAAAACATCAAATAAGAAGCCCCACACTAAGCCACTACAAAAACTACCTATTTTGATTAATTATTTTATTAATTTCTCGATATTTATAAGAATTGTGTCCTACCTAGATAAGTGATGGCATTTAAGAAGCCCTTATCGTCTAAACTTAAACTTAAATCACAATGAGCAGCTGGGAAGACATACGACATTGTTGTTGTTTGAAAGACTGATGCCCATCCAGCTGGCACACAAATTAGAAGTAAAAGAAGATTGAATTTGCCATAACCGCAGGCTGTGATTGCTGTTTCGAAATCGGCCGGTCCTGAAACTATGTGAGCATCGATCACAATTCTATCCAAGAAGGTTAAATTTAACGATTAAAATAACTTTTATAAATACAATTAGGCAATTTATTTGGCGTCAACTTTCGGGAATTGACCCACAAGAGTCTTTTAAAGTAAAATGTTTTAAATTTAATTGAGCATAACTCACCTTTATCGGCGGCAGTTGTTGGAATTGTGAAAATTTGCCGTTTTGGGATCTTCATTGTTACGTTACTAATTCGAAATGAATGTAAAATAACCTCGACATTTTAACAAATCAACAAATACTTTTATCATAAAATAGAGTACGATTTTTTTTCATTGTCAATAGTCTTAACTATTAAACCTATTGTAAATTTACACAAGAATTGGAGTTACACTAAAGGTGGGATACTTTTTTCGGTTTGAATTGTATTATAGATTTTGTCTTCAGTGATCAAATAGGAATGATTTAATTATAAGACAACGAAACAATTGAATACGACAATTGTGATAAAATAATGGTTTATTTAAAATAAAACAAATCTCTTGTATAAACAGAAAAACGAATGGAATCTTTATTGGTAGCATTGCATTGCAGAATCACGTGTATTGTTATTTTAATAGTCTAAAATTGAATCTCCACTAAATTACTTTCTAAAATTTGGTTTTTTTGAACTAAAGCATCTCGAAAAAGACAAAATTAGAGATGAAAACATTCGATTTAGATCAACTTTCCATTCCTTACTAGCGGATAAAGTTATGAATAGTTGCATTTGAATATTTTCCTTGTCATTTTGAATTTTTCTATCCTGTAAGTATGTAGAATAATCTAATGATTCAAAGTCATTTCTATTGTTAATTGTTTCATCTTCAGAATAAATTCTAAATATCGCGTGTTTCACTTAAATTTTCCTAGTTTTTATAACAACACCTAGTAGTTGATTTGTAGGGAACCCTCTGGAGATCATTTGAGCAAAATTTGAGCCATTCGGCTCAAGGGGAAGTTGACAAAAAAAACGATCGTTTTCAATGATGTTGCGACTTTCAAAAACGATTTACACATAAAATGATTCAAGATGACTCAAAGATGCTCCTAATTTTATTCGTGTTTTTCCATTTTATTTTGGAACGGGTAGGAATACTGGTAATGGAAGAAAATTATGTGATGAGTATTGTTGAGTCATTTTACGTGTTTATCTCGGTTTCAAAAAATCGCAGCCTTTTCTAAAACGAGCGTTTTTTGACCAACTTCCCGATGAGCTACGTGGTTCAAATTTTGACAAAATGATCTCCATATAAATCCTTGAAGTATTTTTCAAATCACTCATCAAATAATAGTTGTTTCCATTAAAGCTAGAACATTTAAATTTTATTACAACTTTCTTTGAAATGATTCAGTAGCCAGATTTGTTGAAAATTGTCATAATTTAGGTCCAAAGCTTGTTAAAATCTACGTGAACATTGAAGATTAATTGACTAAAAATTGTTTCAAATAAACGAATATTTCGAAATCTAGTCTTAAATTCGGAAATTTTCCCCAAAAAGTAAATAAAAGTTAGGGTTTGTGTTTTATTGAAAAACCGATGATTAATGCCTAGTGTTTCAAAATTTGGTTCTAAAAACTCGAAATCAATGACTAAAATATCAGGAAATCTAAATTTATAATCGAAATTGGTAGAAATTGCCAATTTAACATGCAGAATTTTCCTCAGGCGCTGATCATTAAACAGGGCGTACAACAATATTTCACCTCTTATTGTCATACTAGTCATGATTGATACCTTATCATTAGCGAGTTCAAATACGGAGACGAATCGATAAAAATAATTCAAAAAAATTGAACTCTTTCCTTGAACAATCCCCATTTGGCAAGTTTTCAATAATTTTACTAATTGAAATTCATTTTACTGCAATGTCGTGCCATCTATTTTCAAACTATCGATGTGGTGTTGACATAATAGATGTTTAAATTATTAAAGCAGTAATTATTTTTAGACATTATCTAAGCAATTCCCCTGTATCCTTATCTTGATATAACATGAATTGCGATATTTGAAATAGCTCTAGTCATGTGCATCAATTGGAAACTATTTCAATATAAACAGCATTAAAGTAAGTTCACATTCCGAGTATTACAAATTTAGATTGCATACAAAATTGATTGAATTATCGAATATGGCAAAATATTTGACTCTTTCTGGTAATATTAAAATGCCCACGCTTGGTCTTGGTACCTGGGAAGTAAGTTAAAATTTTCATTATTATTCTACTATAACATTCAATAATGAATTAATTTTAAAAAAGGCTAACAATGAAGAAGAATTGGAGACAGCTGTGAATAAAGCTCTAGAATTGGGCTATCGTCATATCGATACGGCTTATGCTTACAGAAATGAGCATGTAATTGGGCGTGTTTTGAATCGCTGGTTCAAATCGGGCAAATTAAAACGTGAAGATATTTTCCTAACAACTAAACTAGGCCTTGAAGGTATCCATCCAGATCGCGTTGAATTCTTTATGAAGAAATCCTTGAACAATCTTCAACTGGATTATGTTGATTTGTATTTGATTCATTTCCCTATCGGTATCAAATATGATGTCGAAAAAGATTGTCCCGTTGTTGGTAGTGATGGTAGTCGGGCCACTGAAGGACCTACCGCTCATGAAGCTATTTGGAAAGTGAGTTTAGATACAAATTAAACGAAAATAGATCGAAATTATTTTGTAGAAAATGGAAGAACAAGTGGATGCTGGTCGTACAAAATTGATCGGTTTATCGAACTATTCCATTGGACAAATCGAGCGAATTCTGAAATGTGCCCGAATTAAACCTGCCAATCTACAAATCGAAATCCACGTTTTCTTCCAACAGAAACCATTAGTGGAATTCTGCCATAAGAATGGCATTAGTATTGTTGCTTATTCACCATTAGCCAATCCTGGCATTAATAAATTCTATCATAAGTTTAATCATCCTGGGAAAGATTTACCGGACATTTTAAATAATGATTTAATCAAGAAATTGGCAGAGAAATATTCAAAAACACCAGCACAGATTGCTTTACGTTTCCTGATACAACGGAATATCGTTCCAGTACCGAAGAGTGTAACACCGAAACGTGTTCAAGAGAATTTCGATGTTTATAATTTCGAAATTAGCGATGATGATATGAGCGCTTTGAGAGGGTTGGATCGGGGGGCGCAGGCGAGAATCGTCGACTTTTCCGTTCTTAAAAAGTGAGTAAATTTCAGATTTACTATTTGCGATTGATTTTTATTGATTTTTCCATTTTTAGTGTCGATAAACATCCAGATTATCCTTTCTAATACAAAAATAAGATAAATAATTGTTGTTAATTTGGTTTTATTTGATATCGTAAATATCTTAGTAAATATTTTAATCCCAGTTAATATGAATTAAATGGCTAATTGTGTGATATGTTTGAAATTTTGACATTTTTATCAAGTTTTAATTGAACAATTTAGAAAATGTTGAGATTTCAGATCCTCTGAATTTCTCCAAATTTGTCTGTTGTTCCAATTTTTGAGACAATTCTAGCTTCAAATTTGGAGATTTGGTGGCCGAAAAGAACAATCAGCTGTATTCTGTAACTTTTTGTAGATCCGCCACCAAGACAACAATCTCCTTCAATAGATCAGTCTTTCAATTCGATTATTTCTGTTAATTTGATCGACTAGAATTTGTATCGTTGCTATCAAGAAGATTGCTGATTTACAACAAGTTACAGAATACGATTTAAAATTTAATTAAAAATTGTCTAACAAATTAGAATTGATATCAACTTATCTAATAAATTGTTGGTTATTGGGTATTATTTTGTCTCTTATCAAAACTATAAATAAACAAAAAAAAGTTTTATTAAGTATATAAAAACGATAATAATAAACAATTAACAAGAAGACGATATAAAAATTGATAATAATAAATAATAATAATATAAACAAATATTCAGTGGATTAATATGTAATTATCACTGTTTGGTAAAAGTAAACATAACACTCCACTAGCTGAAATTAAAACAAACAATTGATTATAATTAACGTAAATTAATTTCAATTAATTACCAATTAAAACTGTACCGATCATGTAAATAGATATAAGACAGTTTATATCTAATAGAACACCGAAAATAACATTTCCAATGATAGCACCGATACGGCCGGATGTTGCAGTTATTGCTACAGCTACAGCCCTAAACAGATGAATTAATTCGGTTAAATTTGGGGGTAATTTTAGCAATTTAGTTACCTGAGTTGTGTTGGGAATAGATCGACAACAGTACAGAATACCACAGCTTCTAATACGCTAGTTAAAGCTTCAAAGATACAAGACAATACTAATGTCCCCGTTGCACTTTGTACCCAATTTAATGATAATGTGGATAACCCTGATAATACTAAACCGAAAACTGCAAGTTGAATAACATTATTACAATAATAACATTTGAATTGTTCCAATTGGATTTACCTAAGACGGATTTTTTACCGAATTTCCCCATAAAATAGCTTAATGATAACGATGTCGGTATACAACTTAAACCGACAATCATCGTATCAATAAAGACGCGATTATCAATTGCTGGGTCGCAAATTTCGAACCAATCTTCGTTGGTATTTTGTCTGGATGATGAACTGAGAACGATACAAATACTGGTTGTTTTGTTTGGATTCGCCATTTCGTATTGATTGAAGCTTTCGAAAATTTCCGGAAACCACATAATCAAAGTGTAATAACTGAAATATATTTGAAAATAGCGATAATTGTAAAATTATGCGAAATCTACCTTCCAATCAGGCCGAAATCGGCAAATAGAACAATCCCAAGGTATCTCAAATATGATTGCGAGATTAAATTTTTGATTCCTTCGCAGAATTTGTTGATCTTCCTTTGGAAGCGTAAACGTAACGGAATGTTCTCGAGAATTTTATCGTTGTTGTTGTTTTCGAATTCACCTTCTAAATTCGTAATCTGAAATTTTTACGATTAGTCGTAGATTCAACAACAGTTTGATCTCTAATTGTTAATTTTCGGGATTTCAGCGACTTTGAAAAATATCTTAAGTCTTTAGTGAAGAGTCCGGAGATCATTTTACGCAAATTTGGGCCTCGTCACTCATTTGAGAGTCGGTCAAAAACCGTGTGGCGACTTTCAAAAACGAGTTGCCACGTCAGAATGATTTGATGCGTCCAACATTGATTTTTCCGTTTCTCTCCTTTTAATTCTGGAATCGGTGTGGAAGTAGTTGCGTTTATTCTAGAATGTGGTGGAGAAAAATGGAAAAATCACGTGGAGGGTCAATTCGGCCGACAATTAATTTTTCTCGCGATCAAGACTTGTAATTTTTATAAAAAAAAAAAAACGAAATCAATTCTTACCGGGTATGTGAACTGTGGCCGGCCAGTATTGAAAGCGTACACTTTTCTAAAAACAGATTTGGCACGTTCGTATTGTCTCTTCGATAAAAGAAATTTCGGTGTTTCCGGTAGGAAATACAACAACATCAAGCTGAATAGACTCGGTAGACTGCAGACGAACACAAATAGCCGCCATGGACTGAAATTGTTGCCTCTATTATCGTCGAAATCTGGTGCGTAATTGTTCTTCAACAAAATCCAGGCAACACCTATCGAAAAAATCGTTTAAAACGGCAATAATTGGCGAGTTTTCTTGGGAATACCTGGCAGAAAGATCACGCCAACCACCCAGAAGAATTCCAATCGTCCCAGCAATTTATCGCGATGTTTCTGCGATACAAATTCGCCCAAATAAGAGAAAACAATACTGGTGGCACCTATAATACTGATAAATATGGCTCAAACTGTTTTATATTTTTTTGGTAAAATTGATTATTCCAACTTACCCGAAACCATTGAAGAATCGGCAAATTAGAAACAACGAATATTTCTGTACGAAAGAAGAGGTAATTGCTGCAACAAAATCGACAAATAACGACAACATTATAGCTAAACGTCTGCCTTGTGAATCAGCAATCGAGCCCCATAGACTACAACCAGCAATCATTCCAATTAGAGGCATTGCTGATAGTTTGCCTTTATCGGAGGATGTTAGACGAAAATCACATTTGGCCGATGGTAGAACGAACGATAATGTTGTCGAACTGATTGCACAAGTTGCGTAAATTGTCCCACAAACGGCCAGGAGGAGTTTCTGGAATTTACCAAATTCTACAGCGGAATAAATAAATAAAATAATAAAAAAATCCAACTTACTCGCATAATGGATTGCTGTTTCGAAATTAGCAACTTCGGGACGTTCTATGTCATCTACTATGGAAAAATTTGTATTAAAACTTATCAAAAATGTCGATGATTTATTGTTAAAAACAACAAACAAACATTACCTATATCGTAGCCCGTTTGGTCGGTTATCATCAACGAATTATCGCCCATTCTTTTATTATTTGTTTATTCTAATTAATTAAATTAATAGAACAATTCGTACGATTATGGCCAGTTCTTCTAGATGTCGTCGACTAAATAACAGTCTCAACAACAATTCTTCGTTTATCAATGATTGTCAATGTTGGAAGAACAAATAACATTATTTGTTTGTGTTTAGGGAACAGTAATTAATGGCGTGATTAAGAGAAATTTTAATATAGAAGTAAAAAAACCGATAAACGACAAAAAAACGGGACGAATATCAATTTATTTACAAACAATGTCCTTTTAACCCAATTGTTTATAATGTAGAATACCGAAAATTAATTGCAAACTAGATCAATATTACTGATAAGAGGAATGTGTACAGATTGATAAGAATTTTGTCTTCATCTCAATATCGCCAAAGCCCAGCCAGCTACATAACAATTGTTGTTATTGCAGACACATTTCTTGTGATAACGCAATTTCTCGATTAAATTAATTGCGCTTTTATTTTATTTTTTTTTTAGCCTTTTTCGTCATTTATATTGGAACTATTTAAATAATAAGTCGCTATTTTAACTGATTTCGTCCGGATTAGACCGCTTTTATGTCGTCGTTACGTCCAAAAAGGGAAATTCTTCGATTAAATTGTTTAATTAAAATTATTCAAAATTGATCGTGACCTTAAGCAATAAGATATAAATATAATATAGTAAAATATTTTTTTCTATATTTATATATCGAATAATAAAGCCGCGACGACGTTATCATTAGGCTAAATTCCAATTTACTCATTTATTTACGTTGATTTGATTATAAATGTAGGACAATTACATCGGGTAAAAACGTTGAGTTTGTCATGGCAGTCGTCCGGTGGATTCCTTTATGAATTGAGGCGCTTTTCTTGGAAATTGTCCGACAAAATACAGGAAAATGTGAGTATTTTTCAATGAGAAATAGCGAAATAGTTGCAGTTTACTTTCAAATTATCGAGAAAAATTGTTTTATTATCTTTCGTACGCTATAAAAACACCTGAAATCTGGTTTTGAAGACATTTTATCTTATCTCTTGAAATTTGAAAAGACCTGAAACTTGCTGAGATTTCTAGAATTTCAGTTTTATACCGTCAATCATGTTGTTCTATTCATTTTTGTGTAGTTTTATTTTATTGTTTAATTTTGTTGATCTCCACATAACCCATCGACGTTCTCATCTAGTCCATGAAGACCAACCTAAGAATTTATCCGGCCCTCAACACGATATTTGTACGAATGGCGCAATTTGTGTGCCCCACGTCCAATGTCCAGCCCACGTAAAATCGTCCGCAACGGCCACATGTCGCACTTTAATCGGCCGAAACGGCGTCTGTTGCACCACAAATCGCAACTATACAGGTAAAATTTCAATAATTAACAATCGGTAATAATCAATAATCGATTATAGGTGTGATAAAGATGAAACACGGTAATCATCGAGCTTCTTTAGATCCGTTGATAATCGAACAAATCGCCAGGAATAGTCGTATTGAAGTGGAACAATTAAAATCAAAAGAACGGACTCATTATTTTATAATCCAACCGAATTCGCCCAATTATGGTCATTTTCTTAATTCCCGTTGGTTTAATACGATCGATTTCAACGAGATGATGAAAGTTACAACATGTGCTTTAGAATTAACGCTAGCAACGAAAGCCTACAATGATCGTCAAGGCTTAATCAACGGTCTCGAATATGGTCGGATTTATCCAAATTTACAATCAACTCCGATAGCTGGAACAGTCTGTTTAACACCACCATTTTGTCCTTATCCACCGGAATTTTATCGACGCATCGATGGCAGTTGTAATAATTTGAAATATACGAATTGGGGCGCTGCTAAGACACCCTATTCGAGACTTTTACCAGCAAATTATTACGACGGTAACCTTTTTTTTATTGCTGAATTAGTGGAGAAATTTTATTGAAATTGTAGGGGTTTGGTCGAGTCGTTTATCGGTAAATGGATTGCCATTGGCCAGTCCACGGCTTATCAGTACGGCTATTTTATCAGATTTAGATGTGCCACAATACGATTATACGTTGATGGTGATGCAATTTGGGCAATTTTTGTCGCACGATATCACCCAATCCATCGATTTCACCTATGGTTGGTTGGAATCAATCGTATTCTGTAACTTTATAGATCCGTTACCATCACAACGTTGTAAATTTCCAGCGTTGTCCTAGTAACGAATCGGCAAGAAGTTACAGAATACTACAATTATAAAAAATTACAAATTGCATAATTCCAGAGAATGGTAGTGCTATTTCGTGTTGTTCAGATGATGGTTCAGTGCCGATCGATCAACATTTACGCCATTATGCCTGTTTGCCGATTTTCATACCAGCAAATGATGAATTTTACAGCCGTTTCCAGCAAGGTTGTATGAATTTCGTCCGATCTGTACTGGCTCCAAATCACGATTGTCGACTAGGCTACGCGCAACAGGTATCTATCGGTAATATTCTAAAACTGTCCACAAAAAAGTCATCAATATTCCAGATGAATAAAGTGTCACATTTCATTGACGGCTCATCAATTTACGGATCATCACCGGAACAATTAAGCGAATTGCGCAGTTTTAAGAACGGAGAATTGAAAGTCTTTCGGGATTTCGGCCGTGATCTATTGCCGTTAACTAAAGAACCCGATACGTGTCTAACAACAGCTCAAGGTTCGGCTTGTTTTACATCGGGTGATACACGAACGAACCAGATGATCTCTTTGGTGATAATCCACACGGTTTTCCTACGGGAGCACAATCGAATCGCGCGCGAATTGGCAACAATCAATCCGTACTGGGATGATGAACGTCTATTTCAAGAAAGCAGACGTATTGTTGCCGCTGAATTACAAGTGATTGTTTACAATGAATATTTACCGGTGGTGATTGGCGATATAGCAATGGAGGAATTCCAGTTGAGATTAGCCGAAGAAAGCGATTATGCGTACGATTATGATGAACGATTAGATCCGTCGGTTTTGAATGAATTTGCGGCCGCTGTTTGGCGATTTGGACACTCTACCGTTGATGGTTTATTAAAGTAATTATAAAAATTATAAAATACAAGAATTTCATTGGTAATTTGTAGAGTTTACGGGCCTAAATCTATGGAAGAAATGATATCAATACCGGAAATAATGTTCCAACCGGGCCGGATACGTAGAGTACCGTTTATGGATGAGGTTTTGAGTACGCTAATAATGGAACCAATGCAGACTGTTGATAATAATCTACCAGATGCTGTAAGTATTATCAATTTTCGATAATAATTTTGATTATTGTGTAAATTTCAGTTAACCAAATACATGTTCCATGCGGGTGAACCGTTCGGTATCGATTTGGCATCGTTAAATATCCAACGTGGTCGCGATCACGGCTTAAGAGCATACAATGATTACCGTGAATTAGTCGGTTTAGGCCGTTTACAATCATTTGATGAATTTGGACCGATAGTAGCTATTCTTTATTAATTCAAACCAAAATTTTTTGATTTTCGATTGATTTTCCAGATGTCGGAAAAATTACAAAGCGTCTACAGTTCCGTTGATGATATCGACCTGTGGATTGGCGGTTTATTAGAAATGAAAGCACCTGGCAGTATTGTTGGTTACACATTCCGGGATATAATAGCCGAACAATTCTATCGTTTAAAGAAATCCGATCGGTATTTCTTCGAAAATCACCCCAACATTAACCCAGCCCCATTCACTCCAGGTAAATCGTATTGAAACCGAAGTGGTATTCTATAACTGTACGATATTGCAGAACAATTGTTGGAGTTGAAGAAGGCAACAATGGCTCGTCTTATCTGTGATAATAGTGATCGTGTTGTTTTAACTCGTTTACCGTTGAATGTTTTTAGAAAACCTGGAATTCCTGGGTAATTTTTTTATACTTAAAATAATTAAAATTGGGTTGTAATTGTGTTGATTTACAGCAACGAATTTGTGGATTGTGATGGTCTAGAATTGCCGAAATTAAATTTGAATTATTGGAAAATCCATACGTAGGTGAATCTTTGAGATTTTCCACTTGATTCGTTCGTATAATTTAGATTTTATTGGTTTCCCCAGGATACACTCGAATTTCTTGTATTGTTCAAATAAATAAATCAATTGAATTTAATGCAGTCTTTATTAATAATAAATTGAACTGAGATCTACAATTTTTCGAAATTATCATTGAATAGAGTTCCAGTTTCTATCATTCCAGCCCAATTTGATAGGAACTGGTACTCGATTTGATTAAAAATTGGGAAAAAAACGATAGAGTTAGAAATTTGTGTGATTTACAACATCCTGTCAGATCGATTGTCCTGAAAATTGTTGATGACAATTTAATCTAATTTAAATTAAAAATTGAATTATTTACGAATATTTTTGAAGCCTTCAATTTCTTATTAGATGAAATATTGTAATCGTCAAACAAATCCATATTATTATCACCATCATTATCATTATCGCCAATTACTTCTTGATTGTTCCGTAAATCTTCTTGTCTGTAAAGAAATCGGCTTAACAATTAACTTTGCACTATGTTTAAATTAAACTGTGAAGAGTAAAGTGAGTGGAGTTTAAAGTTACCGAAACTACACAGCACACACAACAGGTGTATTATTAAACGAATTGAGTCAATTTCAAAAAGCCCTCTCATGAACATGAAATTCAATTTACAACTTACATGAATCTCAAAGGATCGACCACCATTTCTGCATCATTATTGAGAAGTTGTCGTCGATTCAAGGCGGCCACTTCAGCAGCAACATTACGCCCGCTTATTGTACGTCCATGTTGTTGTTGTTGTTGCAATAGACGTGCCAGAAACCATTTTGTGCCATCTAAATTCTGATTCAGGCCGGTTAAATCTTGATTACTGCCACCGTTGCGTTTACCGTGCGCTAAACAGATGTTGCTTTTTTCTCCAATTGGCTCTCAAGAGAAATTCAATTAAAAATAAGACTTACCGCCCCAGCAAGCATGACCATAGCTGAGACACGATCCTAGAGAGATAGAAAATTACTAGAAATTGATAGAAATACAAGTGGACGTTTCGATTATTGTAATTGTTTTTTTTTTGCAACAACCCTGCGTTGAAAAATCGCTTAATAAAGCGAATTTCCTGGAGCAGTGGTGGAAATTTGCGGTGGTAAATGACAACATACAACCTAAGGGTTGTTTCCCGCCCACATCTACTCGACCGAAAAAGAACAACAGATAGATTTGAAATGCTGTTATTTTTTGATTTGCATTTTAAATTTCCTCCATTTTTGTGTTTTCATTCTATAAAACTCGACGCTTATTAGAACGCTTTTTAATATCGCACGATTGAGTCTATTCAACTATTTCATAATTGTAAAGTTTCTAGTTATAGTTGAAAATTTGGTTTATTATTATTTTTTAATTGTCCTTTGAGCGAACATCTGTCCATCTGTTTGAGTTCCATTCTAATTAAAATATGTACAAATGGATTTTTGTAATTAATTTCTACGAAATGAAAATCTGGAAAAGCTCTCAATGTTTCCGTTACAATAGGGACTCTTCCAATTAAATTAAAAATAATAATAATATTAATAAATCAACAATCGTTTAGGAGCTTTTATCTAGACATTAAGTCACCTTTAAATTGAAGTCAGAAAGCTTTTGCATGTTGTTAAAAATCTTTAATGGAAAAAATCGGCGACAAGTTAATTTAATTCCATTAAATTCGCACATAATGTGTCGGAATTATTGAAAAAATAAATAAATGTATGAGAAACAATTAAAAAAACTCACCAGCAGCACATTCAGCGAAACAGAAGAAAACCAAAACGACTGTAATCTTCGACAATTTGACTGATGTGAACGTTGACATGTTCCCTTTGAGATTTGCCGATTTGAAATATTCAATTGTGCAAAAAAGCAAGAAAATCAACACTTATTATAGAGAAGACTTGTAGCTTTATTGTTATTTACCACTTTTTGTGAATTGACTGTAAGAATTAAACACAACAATCTGTAAGCTCGCAACAGAACACCCAAACTCGCTGAGCTTTCCCATTCTGCAACGCTTTTATAGTTGTAACGCCCTCCTACTATCCCATATACTAACATACACATCCTCTAGTTTGTCGTTTGATTTTATTTTTCCCTCTTTCAACATTATAATCATCATCATTTTTATCACTGTTGTTATTGTTTTATAAACAGACGTGAACAAATCATTTATGGAGTGGAACTTGGCGATTTTTATTGGACAAGTACGTGTGTTGATTAGGGCACAATTCTAGAAAATATCGAGGGTTGATCGGTTTTTTTTCGGGGTAAATAAACTCGATAATTGAACGATGAAAATTTACAATTAGTTCGTTTGTGACTAATCATTGATGTTCAGTTTAATTTACTACACAACAAAAAATACCGGAATTGAATTCTATAATTTCAGTTAGTTGGAATTCAATAATACAATCCAATAATAATTCTATAAAAAATACCAATTATGATGAAGTGTGTAAAAAATTTGATAATTCGGCTGGAAATTGTAGCTGGCGGGCCCAAAACAAGACTACACCTCTGCATATATAGCGCTAAATTCAATAATTTATCGATTAATTGTTAATGTTGCACGTAAAAATGATTTTAATTAGCGAGAATTTCAAACGCAAACGCTTCTTCTAAACCGTTGATAGATTGTCATTTCGTCGAATTTTCATTTATTTACCATCAATTGCATTCAAATTTGATGTCGATTCAATAATAGAATATTTCCCGATTCCTCAGCTATAGTCCATTCGAAAATTAGCGTTTTTCACGCGCTATTATTGCTGAATTTACAGCAAGTGATTATTATAAGGTGCCAAACTTGAAAATACAGAAAATTTAATATTTCTAGATGTTAGTCACGTTTCTCAACATCATTTATGTATATATCTCACGTCATCCCCTTTAAAAAAAAAAAAGAAAAAAACGTAAAAGTGAACGTGTAACAAAACAGGTAGGTATCAATTCAAAGGGTTTTCGTTCTTTATTTCTCCTCCGAATATTACCAGTGTCTTTCAAGACCCATCATTTTTTAAATTCATATTTATCCCTTTATAATTTTGTTTGTTTTTTTCATCACACACCACATTCGTTGGCTGTCAAAAGTGTCATATTGCTGCTCCTACCTACGGTGTACGATATTTAAAAGGTTTTATTGTACGTTTGAATATAGCAGGATTATGACATCTCCATATGATCAAACGGGGGTAGTTTTTTTTTCCAGGGGGCGGAGATGAAACAGGAAAACGTGAAGAGAAAGCGTTTTGTGATTATTTGGCAGTATTGCCGACAGAAATCTATCATATACAGAGTGTTCCATTGTAGTTTAATAGTTTACGAATTAAATGGCAATAATAGTTAGAACAAATGGCTTGTTTCTATTATTTAATGTAGTACAGTTGAAATTGTATATTTTTATTGTTAATTTATGTTAATGGGTACTGAAATAAGGGTGGAATTGTTGAAAATTTCCCATATTTTATAGAAGTAAAATACTTCTCAATTGTATATTAAAGGATAAGTTCAAAGTGTAACGAAATTGAATTAATTCGTAACTTTTCACGAAAATTACAAATAAAATTTTAAAAATAGAAATATAGATTTTCATCGATTGACAAACATATTTCAATAATAGAAAATAAATCATGGTTTAAGAAAGAAAAACTAGAAAGTAACATAAATTCATCTTTTATGTTTGACTGAAAATTGAAATAAATTCGAATTTTATAAACATTTCTCAACACATAAGGGTGTAATAAATTCAGTTTCGTTCAAGTTGATAAAATTCCAACAAAAACTCAAACAAACTGTAATAAAATAATTAGAATCGCTCTTATTAATTGAAATCAATCAATAGATAGTAAAGAATTGCTTAAGCTACATTCGCATGGATTTTACTGTAGTGAAACAACCACAGATGGCGTTAGTTTTTAAGCTAAACTTAACAACAAAGAAGCGGCACATTTATTCTTTCATTAAACTAGAATTGTTTTATCTCTAACAATAGTTATTATTCTAGTCGTCTAGTTATAATGATAGAAATTGGGTAAATTATTCAGGTTTCCTATATCTTTTGTAAAGTTTACTTGACTTTTATAAACAAGTTATGTTTTGTATTAAACTCGTTATTGAAGAGGTTTGTTATTGTAAAATGAGTAGTTTTAGTGAACTGCGAATGAAATTAGACTTTGCAAACTTGCCTTTCAGTGTTATCTAAGAATAATAGTGAATTTAATTTAGAAAGCCGTGATTAATTTTTAAATTATAACTCAGAATTTTTCCAAAAAATAACAGGTGACTTTTCATTAATTGTTTTTTATTTTAATTTCGGGTAGCTGAACACCGAATAAAAACTGTACGTTTATAGAACTATTAACACCCAATTATTTCCTTTGTTTAACTCTTAGTTTGGATAGTGGTATAGGAGAGAATAAATCGAAATAATAGACCCTAATTATTGTTCTAAACAACACACATACAAAGTTCCAAAGTTTTGATTTTTTATTTTATCAAATATTAATTGTAACAGCAACCATAATAATAATAATAACAAGAACAACAGGTTATCTAATTACAAGATATAACAGAAATACACCCCGCAACGCACAACCTGCTAGCAGCTAGTTAATTTAATAATATTTCAGGTAAGATTAAACAGAGGAATTTGAGCTTCTACTATCGAAGAATACAGCGATAGAGGGGTGTGTGTGTCTATTTGTGTAGGTGGTGGGTATAGAAATTTAATAGATCCGTCTATGTTTTGATCAAATTGTGGATTAGAATTTTAATTTCCTTGCACAATTTTATAAGGGTTGTTTTTTATTGGTGCAACGGCTAATCCAATTGATTGCATTTGAAAGGTGGAATTGTTGACATTTTCTATCAAATACAACGCTATTTGTTCGTTTATCGTTTCAATTCAATGTTTTTTTTTTTTAATTTAAATAAATAAAAAAATATTGTAATATTTACAAGTAAGTTGTAATATCAAGGAAGTATAAGGATAAATTCAAATTTATGCATTGTAATAAAGTTTTATCAAAATACATTGTAATAGGAATTAGACCGTAATTGTCTTATAATACGGATAAGATTATTTAAAGGAAAATTTTTTAATAATAACAACTTCTCCTGTAGCGGTTCCGGGAAATTTTAGAAAAAGATTGTGCAACTTCTTTTCTAATATCATTCAATAATCGACCAATTATTTGATATTTCGCACATGCTACCAAAATTTACAATACAAAGAAACTCGAAATAAATCAGTAGCGTAACTAAGAGAATATTCAATTGTGTTGTTCGACTAGAAAGTTGAATGAAATCAAATTTCTAACAAATAAAAAATAAACAAACTTGGGTGTAACAGGTGAGAATATGTGTCATTGGCAACAATAGGGGCTTTCATTTTACCACCGAAATTTGATGTTTACTTACCGGCATTATGTTAGAAGTAATCAACTAATGCATATCTGTTTGTAGATATTCGTTCTTTCATTATAATTATGATAATAGTAATAATAATAATTTCTTAGGCATGCAGAGGGGCAGATTTTCTAAGGGGTAACTGAAGGAATAAAACTCTATTGCATTAAATCATAAATCAAAAAAGAGCAAATGAATTCGACCCTTTACCTAGCAAACCAAATAGAACATTATTTACAGTGACAATTAAAAATATCTCTAAATAAAACAACGTATATACTTTAATCAAAAATCATTAAAATATAATTCTACAAAATCCTGAAATGGCAACTTATAAACACTTAAATTTGGTTAAAACTAATCAAATTTCGATTTGCAAGCTTAGAAATATAGTTACGAACATTTAGGGAGTTTTGTTACCAAATTAAAATTGTCGATTGGTCGAACTGGAAACTTTGAATTGCGCGCTCTTTAAAAATTAGCGTTTGGTAACCGAATTCCCCAAATTTCTAACCTTACAATTCTATGCCAGTTTTAGCGTTTTAAGTAAGAGTTTGAAGAATCTGTCAATTGTATCTTCAAGTGTTTAATTATATTTCAATTATTTTAATCTAAAATTTTATTTAGAAATTATTTTAGTCAACTTTATTATTATATATTCAAATAAAAGTAATACGCACCTAAATATCGATCTTTAATTTTCCATTTTATCAACTGATTGCACGAATTTCTCCACGGATTTACTTAATTAGGCCCAAATCTCTGATCAAAAGTCTATAATTAAACTGTTTGATTTTCACACAAATTTACCAAAATCGTCATCAAAATATAAATAATTTTGTTAATCGTGTAATTTAGATTCAAATTACATTCAAATAGTGGAAATAGGCGCATATTTGTATCAATTTATAAATCAATTTCTAAGATAATTTTTTTTGTAATTAGAATAATTAAACGCTGATATAAATCAATCGTTAACAAAGGCATAATTCTCACAGGGATTTCATCAATCTTGTTAATCTGCTGCATATTAAATAGGCAGGTTTACTGTCAGATAATAACGGAAGGCCGCAAAGTGAATGATTATTAATACTTATTATTATTTTAAAAAATGATGAAAAAATAATTTCAATCATTTTCTGCTTTTCTTATACTTAAAATGTATTCTGAATAAATTTGCATCTAATTTAGTGAGTTTAAACAGTAGATTCTTTGAAAAATAAAGAGAATTATGTACATGAGATACTTTGAAGAGTTCTGCATCTAAATCATATTCGTATAAACAAGATTTATTGACATCTAAGGAACAGTAGTCCAACTTACAATAAATTTACGTTTAGTAAACTGTATTCTCTTCTATTTCTTTAAATTGAAAGTATATTAACTCTGTAGTTAGGTGTTCTTCTTACAAAAACACATAGATCATCATAAAGGAAGATAGGAAGAAAGAAAGGGTTGTTACAGTGAATATTTTTAGATAAATTTTGCAGTGCTTATAACGCAATCACCTTTAGACTATGTTTTAGCTTTAAAACGCAGTGTTACCATTGATTTTTGAGTAAATAACACAAAAATAATTGTGGAAATCAAAAAATGACTGCTTATATCTCCGACAACTAGATGACACTAGTCGACTATATTTTATAGCGACAATTACGACATCTAGTTTTAAGAAGTATAAACTAAAGGAGACCGGTAGTATTATCGATTTTTCTGTCTATCTTGTAAATTAAGATATTTTAATAATAATTTATTTAAAATAGAATAGAAAGTTGGATAATTCTTTAAAATATTCCAATTTTTTTGAAAAAACCTATAAATTCGGTCAATGTCGACTTGATGGTGCCCTCTATAGACCGATGGCTAGAACCATTGGAAACTGCCGGGAAAATTTCTGTAATTTTTATAATCGATTAATTAAAAAAAATTATGGGTGAATAGGTGAATTTAATGTGCTCTATAGAGAAAAAAGGTAGGGAAAATTTTAAAATTAATGCCTATCGTTGGATTCCAGTACGGCTCATTAGCTTTAAAAGAAAAATGGCCGTTTAAATCCCAACAAAGCACACACAAAATTGTCCCCAAGAGATTTGTCTTTCTGTCTAATTTATCTTACTGTTTGTGGGGAGATTATCACATGTTATATGGAACGAAAAAAGAACGGACAGATAAAAGTCGATAGTTGTCATTTGAAGATTTCAGGTGAACATCGAAAATATCCAAAAATAAAACTACAATAAAATCGAGGAACAATCAAAATTCGCTCGAATCAAACAATTATTGTTAGATTTTTTTTAATAGACGTTAATAACCATCAAACCACCAGCTTTAATTATTTATTCAACCATTTAAATAGCAATTAAATTTCTATTTGTTGTTATATAGAATCGTTAAATTTGCTCAAAAGTGAAATTCCTAATTGAAATCTAATCCTCCACCTCTTTCTACAGAACGAATCTCGTACAGATATTTGAATAAGTGCGTCTTAAAAACCAACGCATGCTATTTAAATTACTTTGGGGTAGTTTAAATTAACCCCAAGCGAAATTTCGACTTGTATCTACACATCTATCGTTTGATTAAATAAATCAAATTTCATAAGAATTTCTTTGAATAATTCAGAATTTTAATTAAGCTTTGCTACTTCTTGAAATTTCAGGCTCTCTCTTGTCTACTAATGAAAATTATATTCGTATCGATTAAATATTTTAACAACAATACGATGATGATGATAGAGAAAGTTAACAACCCTTTCTCGTTTGTTGTTCGTTTAACAATAAAAATATCGATTTATTAACATTATTATTGCTGTTAAAAATAGAGGATCTAATTGAATGAAATTGGGATTTATTTGTGAATTTATAGTGGACGAAATATAGAAAAAATCATAATAAAATCGTATATAGAATGGGCAAAAATGGGGGAGAGCGCAGGCCGAGAGCGCGATGTATAAAGCTCAATTTGCAGGAATCAGCGCACACCTTCGTTTGTGTTCCTGCTGTGCTTTAGTCTGTCTCATATCAAAGACGATCCCCGGGTTCTTCAACCATCTCGACAATTCCATCTGAACACCCACAAAACAAGTCTTAAGGTGAGTGCTTTTGTAATTTTTTCTAATTATCAAGCTTGAAATAAGCTGTAAAGACATTTTGATGGGGTCACTACAGGATTTTTTATCGTCGATAAAATAAAACCTTTCGGATGTACCTGTTTATATTATTCTTGACGGTTGATGAATTGCAAAAAAAGACGTAAATTTATATTTTGCATGCTATCAGCATTATAAATAAATTGTCGAATCTTAAAATAGGGGGTGCGTGATTGTAATTTATCATTGTACGACAATAACAACAACAAAATCGACTACAACCGGAATATTTCGATAATTATAACAAGTTTATTCGAATATCGAGATAAAGATAACGGCTATTGAATTAACAAGAACAGTTTGTATAGCAGAAACAATCTGAATTGTAGCAATAACTTTATTTCTGTGTTTAGAATTTAGAAATGACAAGCTTTCGATATCTCTGTAGGTATTGTCACGTGTTTAAATTGTAAACATTGACACTTCAACGACAATCAATGCTTGGATCCTGTTGGTTGTTTCAAACAAACTTTATTATTATCATCGATTGAAAGAAAGATTTTTTTTACAATGAATTTAATGCAATTTATCTAATTTATTGGCGAATTTTTCATCTTCAGTTCGTATAGAAAAAGCGGATTAATACGGAGGAATAGAGGAAGATTACGGAAATGAGTTTCCTTTTTAGAAATTCAATTAACGTATTTTTGTGCTGTCCATTCGGATTTTATTTCCGAAATTTAATAGAATTAAAACTAACATTTTGAGTTATTGTAGGAGACGTAGATGGATTTCTAGTTTTAGAAAATTCAAGAATAAATCATTAATCTCCTAACACAATGCGGTTCTACATTTGGTAATAGAGTTAAAGATAAAAATTTGATTTGATCTAATAAAAAGAACCGCAGTAAATCTACCGAAACTAGTTAATAACAGGCAATAATAGTAAGAATAATAAATGTGCTAGTTTGCACCTCAATTTACGAACATACACAAGAATCGAGCGAATCAACATTACGTGATTCCATTTACATATCTGACTAGACTTGACATGCCAATAATAAAGTGAAATTTGTGCCCCAATATCGTTGAAATCGTCAACTTTGATTGGAAGATCTATGCGAAAAATATCGATAAAGATGATTTATTAATTTAATGTTTGGATGTCTAACGAATTTTTTGTTAAAAGCTCCAAATGGAGCTTTGTTTAAACAGTGAAACGGTCGGTTATCGATATTCCATTCTCTTTGTGGCTTTCGAAAATTACATTTGATTAAAAGTAAACATTATCTTGTTGTTTTCGTTCAGTAAAATAATTCTCTTTTAATTTCCAAGTTTCTACAACGACGTATTTATGAAAATTTCAAAAAAGAAACGACAACAAACCATCATCATATATTTCAGTATATAAATTATAATTTTCAAATATCTCCAAGTATCAAAAACGTGTTAAACAAACATCTACTTGCTATTCATTTTGAATGATTTATGATTTCACTTTCACTACTACAACTACACTCTAGTAGCGCACAAATAGAAACACCCCCGTTTAAAAACCACCCTTGTATGTGTGTGTCGATTCTATAAATCCCACCCATTTATCGTCCGTTATTTCCAACAGTCGAAGAAAAATTGTTTACTGACACAATAGCAAAATTTCTGCAATATTTTATATTACGAGAATTTGTGGTGTTTAATCTTGGAAATTTCCGATTATTTGAAATATTCCAGATTATTGTTCGTATGTGAAACTGTTGAAAATATAACGTTGAACTTTGTTGACTGTTGACAATTTGGCTTGGGGACAATAATCCGTTTGCGGACCTAGGGGTGGCGTACAAGTTTTGGGCGTTCAAAGATATCACGGCCACATCAAATCCATTTCGCCAAATTTCTCCACCAACTGACGAATATTTTCTCTTTATTGTTACTTGTTGGCGAACCAAAATGTCATCTTCCAGACGTTCAAGGGGTGTTCTTTTCGAATCGTCCTTTAGTTTTTCTAACTCGTCCCGAATGTTTTGCTTATCGTTCTCTGATTGTGAGCGTGTACTCGACAGAATTGTCATCAATAAAGCTTTATCGGATGATTTGCATAATTTCTACATGGAAATTTTTTTGCGCCTCTATTATCGTAATTTTATGCATCAAAATCCTTCTAATTCGATTATTTTCTACCGCAAATTAATCAAAATTTGAATATAAATTTAGAATTACTTGTACAATATTGTACAGGTAGATGTTAATTTTACATTAGTTGAACGTTATATGGGGATCGATAAAATTGAATTTGCGATTGAAATACGGATAGGGTTGAGTGTTCCGCGAAAAAATTCTATTAAAAACTAGCCATGTTTGAATCAAAGACCCAAAAAAAGGAGTGAAAAATCCCAAATTAATTTTGAAAGCGATAGGAGGTAACAAAAAATATCAAAGAGTGGGGCTTTAATTAAATATTAGCGACAATAATTTTCGACGATCGTTGGAAAAGTGTTAACGGCACAGATTTCAACAGAAGACCACATCAGTAGTTTCGACTATTTCCAATAAAGAATAAAGCCATATTCATGGCTCTTTTCCAAAAAAAATAGTAGAATAATAAGCCGGATTTAGATTAAGATTGAGATCAGAAGCTGTAACCGTAGAATTTTAATTTATTATTCTCTGTTAATTCCAATTCGTTTTAGTGAGGGAATTAGCGATTCTTTGTTCGTAAATAAACTTGGAGAAAGTTTCGCTTTTATTCATTTTCTGTAGCTTGCGAATTCAATTTTAAAAATAATAACCCAAAATTGTAGGCTTTTAGCACAACATCGATCATTTTTAGACGATTAACTGCTCGATTTTCGAATCCAAAACAATAACAATCAGGCTAAATCAATAAAAACAACTGGATCAAAATTGCTAATTTATTTCCAATTTAATCGACGTTCAAAAAAACATCGTATCGGTTTTCTTTGCCTTAGAAAGCTCGCAGAAATCATCAAAGTCGACGAAATCAAATGGTAACGTAGAGACGAAAAAAAATGACTCTTAGGTTAAGGAGTAAATGGAAAAGTCTGAATCAAGGGATGAAAGAAAGGGCACAAAAATCTACATTGCGGTATTCTTGCCGACAAAAAAAAAACTATTTAAATACGACTTGATAAATTGATGGTGGAGGTTGTGATAGACGAAGAAGAAGGGTTAGGCTCGTTGAATCCACTTTGCCAGACAATATTTCATCGACAGAAACTTTAATGACTCCTCAACTGTTGCTGTATTTAACAAAAATTATCGATAAATCGTGGATTTACAGTCATCTTTAACAATTCAAAATGAGAAATAGATGGGATCAAATTCCATTGTTCAGTTTGCAGTCCGTCTTTCGACTGGAATATTATTGAAACAATTAAAATCTCAAATCTCCAATTCTAAGGTTTATTAACTTTGAAAAGACATGAAAATGATCCTTATTAGATTTCATTCGTTAACTCACCCTCTTTGTGTAAATATTATCGATCGAAATTATTTATGTGGCAATAAATGAGGAATAAAAGGGGTGTTTAATGGACAACGACAGTATTGATTATATTTGTCATAAATAAATAAATAATTAGATAGGATCTTGATCGATATTTGCATTTGAACCGATCCATCTGTTGCTTTACAGACTTGTAATTATTTATTTAACAGTTCAATAATCATTAACCTAGTTATGAATGGTAGCGAATTGATACAACTCGCTAAAGAATCATAGTTTTCCGCATTAGAATATTGGAAGACAAGCTGTAAACTCGGAAGAACAGATAAAAGAAAGGCTGGCGATCAAACAGAGATCAACAGTTTTCCAAGTTTCGACTATTCTAGAGATTTATTATACCTACAATTTAGATCTAGACTTACATCGAGCAAAGTGTCGATTTGCACATATGTCGTCTAAATTTACACTCTAATATGAGAAGTTGGAGCTTAAATTTTAATTTTTTCTATTCAACTCGTTAGTCTTGCCGTTCAATGAACGTATTTGTGCCACGTCAATAGATTTACCAAGTTCGATTAGTACAAAACAAAATCTTCTACTACAATAACAATGTTTAATGAGCGTGTGTAAATTGAATTTTCTCATAATTTCCAATCACAAATGTACACACCGGATTACCCTAATTTGACAATGTTGCTAATAAATACCCGGTTTGATTAATATTGAGGCATGTTAAGGAAGATTGTCGAATGGATAACGCTCCCATGGTGCCGCCCCAAAATAAATCAATTTTGATTTATTCGTAAATGTTAATGTCGTTTGTGTTGAATTCGCCAATTTTATAAAATTTCAACAACAATAGATGAAATTCGAAATATTCAACTGAACTAAAATCGAATAAATCCCAACAACAAATCAAATTTTATTACATTCTCTATTCGTTCCGGCAACTTTTCTTAATATAACAACAAATAAAGAAAAAGTCGAAAACTCCACGGTAGAACGTTCCATGTAACAATCTTATAATTAAAGTTGTCTCTATTTTAGATTAAAGTATTTCTCATCTTATTATATGAGAAATAAAAGACGATAATCTGCAATAAATAACACAAAAATTCCGCAATATTTCTGTAAAATAATATCCACAGAAGATTGCTTCGAGAAATTCAATCCAGTTTTCGATTTTAAATCTCGCGCTATAATTCCACTAATCACATTAGCCGTTTTAATTCGACGTCTATGCATGATTGGTTGAATAGTGGCGCTAACTTTAAATGCGTTAGCGTTAATGCGTTTTTTTGATAGAATTCAGAACAGGAAATGTAAAAAGTGAACTTTTCAGCGTTCAATTCACCCAATACACGTATATTTATATCGATTTTGACCGATAAGCATTTAAAACTGTCTATTGTACAGAATACAATGAATGTAATATTACATTTATTTCTATTCTTCATCATGTATTGATGTGAGTTTTAACTTTCACGAATAAAGAAATGATTATTGGACAATTTAAATGTTCACATTTGCATTTAAATATCAAGATTAGCCGGTGAAAAATTGGCCTTTCCTTCTAAGCAACAATTAAAATTTGATTATTTTCCATTTCAACGTAGAAATTGATTTGTTCAGGTCGATTTATTCGCCAGAACGTTGACACATTTACCAGTAATTTCACCGAGAATTGATTCGATGAAAAACACAGGAAAAAAAAGGAAACTTCTCGCATCTATCATGTCAGTTATGGAAGTAATTTAAAATTTTATTAACACAATGTTAATTAAAAATTCACAAAAAAACAATCAATTTTCGCACACATATTCGTCTAAAATTTGACACGAACTAGAATACTTTCAAAAATAATAAGAATCGTTTTTATAAACAAGTACGGTTGTTATTTCCGATTATAATAAGAGAAAATTTCTGTGGACGTGTAATAAGAATAATGACAGGAAAATAAAAGAGTTCTTTTCTTCATTACGCGATTCGTTTAGTGTTGAAGAAAAGAAAAACACGATTAATAACGATTTTAGAACGGAAATTGTAATTGTGCTATAAATTCTTTAGAAAATAACATCAAAAAGGTGTTATAAATGCAACAAATCAAATTGGAAACAATTCGGTAGTTTGGTGATCCAATTAAAAATAATCAACAAAGGAGAATGAAAAACACCAGTTTAATTTGAATCAACAACATAAACACTTAATCCCACATATTCAGTACTTTTTTAACATTTTTTATAAATAAAATACGAAGTAATACAGTTCTGGAAATTGTCTTTATAGAGAGAAGTTTCATCTATTTGTCCATTTGTTTCCGATATTATCAAACTTTATAATAGTGTTTATCAACAATAATAATAATAATAATAATAATAATAATAATAATAATAATAATAATAATAACAAAAGCCTAGGACAGTATTGTTGATTTATTTAGAAATTTATTTTGTAATTAATGTTGACAGTTTTAATAATACTGAAAACTAACAGATTAACTTTAAAGAAATAAATAATTTCCCAAGTGGACAATCTTTCTGTTTTTTACAACTTAAACATAAAAAAGTTATAACTTCGTGTATTATATTATAATGTTATACTAAACTAAGTAATTACCGTATTGTAAGTGCCATAAACTTAATCCAACTTGCTAAACCATCAAAAACTATCTAGCATTAAAAATATTATCACGTATGAATTTTATAACTCTTTTCAAATTTACCGGTTTTTACAGCGAATCAAAACGAAACAAACAAGCGATCTTGATTATAATCGATTAGTTCGATTGGTCGTTTAACAGCGCGAAATTTAAGTATTCTACAATCTATTGTTGTCATTGTATCTTGGGTGATATTTCAATTAAATAGGAATTGGTTATTTATTGGTGTTGGAATATTAGAATTAAATCGCCCGCAGAGATGAGATTAAATTCAATTTACTTTGTCATTATTTTTCTATCTAACGATATTTCATATTAAATATATTTGTGTCATTGAGGAATTCGAGTCTACAGATATTGAAATAGGTTGATTCTCGAGGGATGATTCTTAAAAATGCTACAATATAAACAGCATTATGCATGTATGTAGATTTTCAAAAGTCATAAAAAAGTAATCTGTGACAACTAAAAAGACGTTTCTGGAAATTTATTTGAAATAAATCATTATTTGTGTGTTTTAAAAGAATAATGGAAGACAAAGTAGAAAGCTTACAGTTGATCAAATATTTAAAACAAATCCAGCGTTTTTTAACGAACATTTAATTAGGCTACAGTTCCTATAATCGTTTACGAAAAAAGTTTGTACTGCTTGTTTCATCGATTTCCTATCAATATTGACAATATTTAGAAAATCGTCCAGAGGCGTTTGTAAGTTTCGATTAATTTTGATTCGAGCATAGGGCGAGTTTATGAAATATTTCTGTATGTGGTGGAAGTTTAGAATAAACAGAAAAGAAAATGAAATAAATTCCGTTTACTAGTAGGGTTGTTTGTCCAAAAATACACTAACCACAATGAGAATTTTTCGTTCCACTCAACTTGTTATCGTTTTTAATTTATATTATTTCCAACAAAAGCGAGGAAAATAAAGAGAAATAAAAAGCCCTCGTTTTATCCTATTTTTGAAACGATAGTTTACCGATAGTGGCGTTTATAAAGGAAATGTTTTGTTGAAAATACAAGTAAACCTAAATAGAATCGCTATAGGGCAAATACAATCCACAACTTTAAGCACTTATCCATGCAGAATCTTAAAATTTAAAAATTGACCAATACCGATGTAGATTGAGACTATTAAAGAATACGTTCATCACGTTTATTGTAGAACAAATCAAATTCAAATGGCTCGACTAGAATAGATTTATCATCGATGATGAATAGCCGATATATGCAAGCATCGGGTAAGCAGGTGCCCTAAGGGTTGAACCGGATTATCTATCAGACAACGAATTCTCGTTGCTTTGAATAATAATCCCTTAGGAAATAGAATTTCACTTACGTTACAGATTAGAAGGATCCTTAAACGTTTACCCTTTAATCTTCTGTTTTTGTTATATAATCATAAGCACCCTTTTGATACCCTTTACTGTTTGGACTTTTATAGAAATAACAACGTTAGTCTTCTAATCCCCAACGACACTATCGAAGAATAAAAACTACAAGACTTGTATTTTTGGTGTTTTTTTTTTCGTCGTTTATAGTGTAAACCTGCCGGGAATTATCAACTATTGATAGACGCAAAGCTGTCCGCACTTATCTTCTTTCCATTCCAACAACTTATCGATTTGATGTTTTAAAAGGAAAAATAATCATTAATTTTACAGTTTCTGAAATGTTAAGCAATCTTTATAGGGATAACCCGAAGCAATACGCTTTGATTCAGGTATCGTTTCAGCTTAATTAACTTTATAGATTAAACTAAAAATATGCGTACGTTTATTCGTGTTTCTCATCAACAGTGGGAATTGAATCAAACCAATACTTGTGAATTTCAATGCAACAAGTTCTATTTGATACTCTTAGTGAAATTAGAATTGTTTTTGTAGCGTTTGAAGGGTGAAGAATTTGGAGACACGCTCTACTAGAAAGAATCTAATTAACTAAATAGATTTTATATTTTAACTAATTAGTACCTGTAGTTTTAGTTTAGGGAAACTTTCGAGGATTATGTTTAGTTCTACGACAGTTTCCATGTTCTCTATACAATGAAATCTAACGAATAAATCGAAAAATAGAGAAAAATTCACGATAATGGAAGCGTTGTAGTTACAAGTTCGTTCATTATGTAACTTTTTTGTTTTGTTATTGTTACAAACTAGCAAATCATGCTTGACTTTGGCGCTAATGGTAGACAAAATTAGAGCAATTTTGTGATTATGGAACGCGAGAAAATTAACAATTTCCATCTTTGAAATAATTGAAATATTTGGAAACTATCATCAAATTTTAGTGGCGCTCGGTTAAGATTTAAGGCTCGGTTTTGATAATCGATTATCGTACTTATTTATATTCCATTCTTGCTTAATCCGTGTACTTTATTTAGAAGCGAATTACAGCTTGTTATCTGTTTGATTATAAGGTTTATCTTTGTAAATTTGCTCATCATTAACGACTACTTAAAATTGCCAAATCCACCCTCTATTTTACAGAATTTCGTATTTTTCAATAGAGCAAATTTTCTGTTGTCTCTCGACTAGTTAGACAGATTTAGAAATTCAGTTCGTGCTTCTAAAACATAAAGGAATCGTTTTATTTCCACACAAATTCAAGTAGTTTTCTGTTATTTTATATCTTTCGCCCATTAAGAGAACGGAAATCAAATCCGGAACTAAATACGGATTAAAAAGATTAAAATAAAAGAAATGGATTGGAGTAAAAACTACAATAGACTCGCTATTTTTTTTCTATTTTATGATAATCGTAGGTACATCTGATAGCGTTTATCTTTGATTAAAATGGAACGATTTCCAAATCGATACGTTTTCATAAACAACGAGTTTTCGTTTAATTTTTATTAAATTCGTATATAAATAGGAAATTACGGTAAAAACAGCAGGGTGTTCCTATTTGGATTATGATAATAAAACATTAGTTGTTTCCTTTAAATAAATTGCTTTAATAAATAAAATTACAATGGAGAATAGAGATAAACAACACAAATTACAACTATAGTTACCCTCCGAAAAATGTTCCAAATAGAAACCGGTTAATCCTAAAATCCACACAATTAACCCAAACAAAATTTTACATGATAATATCTAGCCATTAAGACAAATTATAGCGAAATTCCTTCAAAAATATCACAGCATTACATATAGATTTTGTTCTTTTAAACATGTGTAGGTATATGACATGAAATTATCCTTCATCATTACAGTTAATATCAGCAAATTCAGTACCTAACCAGCCTATACAAATACAATAGTGTTGAAATAATTGAATTAACAATTCTCGTTCGTCGAGGAATTCGATTTTTTCGATACGGTCCCGTTCAGACGCCGGTAGAGCATAATAGATTTGCACCATATCCCAGACTTTTGCGCCTTGCCAATGATTATTCAAAAAACGACTCTTTTGTGTTTCCACATTTTTACAAAACGATATACCGGCCAAATTACAACCGCGTACGCGTAAATTGCCCAACATAACGTCGCCGAATGTATCGTTCATATTGCACATTTCGTAATTAATAAATAATGCCGATTTAAATTTGGTCGCTATCCATTGTAACAGGCGATTAACGCAATCATCTTCAATATAAACTAAAACACATTCGGCGATAAATAATGTCGGATGGTTGAAATTGATTTCAGCTTGTTGTAGTTTATTTGCTAATTGCGTTATATTCCTCATATCGGCACCGATACAATGGTAATTACCAGCATGTAAATCAGTTGAACTTAATTTGACTTCACCATCTTGTTCGTGGATTTTCTGTAATAATTCTTTGCAACGTTTGATCGCGTAACATTTCTTTGCTGTTACCGATGGGAAATCAATTTCAACATAACTATCAACTAGGAAATTCTCATCTTTTAAACGCCAATACAACGTATCGAAACCAGCCCCGAGATTAACAATTTGCGGACAATTACCGGCCGTTTTAATCAAGAAACGTTTAACGAAATTCTCGACACCTTTGACACGGGCGTAGTAGCCGCGATGGATTTCCGGGGCGCGTTTCTCTATATGTTTGACGAAATGGGCGATATAGTTGTCTTGCCAATAACCCAATTGGACGGCCCCACGTTTACATTCGCTGGCATCATCGTTTGTTGCCATTACAGGTTCGTCGCCCATTTTTTAACACACAATCGTACAGGAAAAAAAACACAGGATCACTACAAAATGAACGATTGGAGAGAATTTGAGGTTAGAATTCCAATTTTAGTCAACGTAATTGGTAACGAATTAAAATTGTTAATTTTTATGGAAATTATGTGAATTTAAACAATTTTGTGACTTACGTATGGAATATTAGCTGGAAAATGTAGATTAACAGCGACGTATTTCGGAAAATCAAACAATTTTAGTTGTTTGCTCGGAGGTAGGCCACCCACAGAGCAGGCGCGTACTGCTGGTTGTCGATCCAAATTCGATACGCTCCAGTTCTAATTTAATTTATTGTAATCTTTATCAATTATTAACAATCAAAATGTGGAAAATAAATCGAAATTATACAAAACCTTAAACTTATTGGAAGTTTACCAGAGATACCGGTTATAATCGTAAATTTTTGAATTTAGCGCGATTTTGGTAAATACGAAATGGCGGTTGCAACGTTGCAAGATCAATTTCTACAATTTTCAGGTAGTTGTCATGTTGATCTTAATATCGTTGAATTTTCTGAAAATCATTTAGAATTCAAATATTGGAATTTAAGAGAAAATTATACTTATAAATATCAAATAGCACGGTTTTTACGATGTTTTCGCCTAAATGGCTGTTGAGCTTTTGTCCCGTCTTTATTAGCATATAAACTTTATTGTTATTCGTTGGCATATTCTGAATAATTGTAATAAAATTTCACATGAAGATTGGATCTAATTTCAACAATAACAAGCTCTAAATTACGGCTAATTATAAAGTTTATAAAAGCATATGAAATTTATGTAAATAATTACGGATCAATGTTGTGCTTTATTGGTTGTTATACAGTTTTTTTGCGAAAATATCGTGCCCATGACATTTTTTCATTGTTTGTATACTTTGTTTTATTTTTATTTTTATAAAGAGATCTAAATATAGTCTGTCGAGAGGGATAAAGTAAATGTTGACTCATATATTCGAAAACAAGAAAAACTCGTCGAAATTTCCCCGTAATTGTTTACTTACCATTATTATTTATTTGCTCAACAATAAAATTTAATTGGCACTTTGAGACTTAAATTTAATCCAAATCAAATAAGAAACAGTTTTATTAATTCCACTTGCGAATTTAATCCGCTATTGTTCACAAATAGAAAGCTTGACCGGTTTTCCATCGAATAAATCTATTAAAAAAAATCCCACAAAAGGCATTGTAGTTTGAATTTGATTAAAAACGTGGGAAACCTTGGAACGCACGCGCAATTATTTGTAAATTAGTCGAAATTAGGCGCGCGATTCAAACTCGTTTGTTGAAATTGTGTAAGTTGAATAAAATTGGAACAATCAAAATCGATATTCGCGAGAATTATGTGTATGTAATATCTCCCAAATGGGTTCCTTTGATGTTTCACGTCTTTGTTAGCTTAATTATAATACAGAATGTTGTATAGAATCAGCATAATAAATTTCCAATTCATCATTATAATATAAAATAACGACATCCTCTTAGTTGAAAAGTAGCTGATTAAATTTGTTCTCCTTTTAATTAGTCCACAACTAATTCAGTCGCGTTGAAACTTTCAAAAATCCTCTGCAGCTCGATTAAAAACTAAAAAATCAACTAGAAACAGAATAGAACTGATCTTGAAGTTTCGTCACATTCATTTTAACGCTACTGTCTATACAATTCTAGACAGTAGCCGAATTGCAGTTCTTTTTACTGCCATTTTGGCAACTAGACAAACTGACAACTAGGTCAGATGATTGTTCTTTTTTAAGAATTTTCTCTAGAAAATGTACAACTGATACCGACTTTATATTGATTTTTAGGTAAAATTAAATCGAATTTAAATTAATATAAGCACAATTTGTTTATTTATTTGGGAGAATGGAAACAATTATTTATGGAAAAACGATTCTACGTGAAATGATGTCCCGCGTTATGCCCCGTTTTTTCGGGGTATGTATTCAGATGAATGATTCAGATTTATTTTTGATTTTTCCACTTCAATTTTTTAATAAAATTCTTATGCTTGTGCTTAATGCCTAGTATTTTATTATTATTAGTATTAGAAATAATTAGAGGCTTCTATCACTGTATACCAACTGTTAAATAGATGAATAGAGTGTTCTATCCCATGAAATACCCCTAGACTCAAATAAACACATATTTCCCAAAAATTTCAGAGCACTTTGCTTCAATAGATAGGCAAAATGTTCTCCTTATAACGATTATTTGATTCGTCAAACTTCAAGCCTTTTCTCCATAATTCATCTAAATTTATGATAAGCCTTGAAGAGGTCGTTTCATCAAAACATATTAGAAAATAAGCAAAATGTTTGCAGACAAATTCAATATATGATTTTTCCAGAAATTAACGACCCCATCGAGCAAATTAAAGTCAAAATTCATAAAAACTATCTAGCCGATTATTACATTTTTTTATCGTTGCTACCATCAATTTACAACGATAGCCTCGAGCTCAATAAAGAATTATCGCGCCAAGAAAAATGTCTGTTTATAGATCGATTTACTATCGATAAAAACGTCTAGACTCGATTTGGAATCGTAACTCGACTATCATTTAAAATCGAAATATCGCGGGTAGTAAATGGGATAGAATGGCTTATGTAGAATCTTAGAATGTTTGCATAAACAGGGGGTTTAATGCCAGCGATTCGAATAGTCATTTAAAAATGTATAGGGTAGTATTCTTCAGAGACCACCCTATAATTCAAATCGCTTGCATATTAATAGACACTTATATTTAGAAACACCCTGTATAGTTTAGTAGAACTTGAAATTAGTACATTTTTATTATTAGTTATATCTCAATTTGAAATATTGAATTCTTCCCCCTCAATTTTATCGACAACAAATTGGAAATGCTCCATCAATCATCATATATAATAATGCACCAATGAAATATCAGTTCGATTAATTATCGCTATCAAAATCCAATTTAAGTTCAACTAAATAACGAACATTTTTGATATGACTAATTATAGGTATGTAGAATACTGTGTGCACATCTAATGGAAGAGATTTATCATTAATAAAACCTTTATTTTATAATTTAATTGGCCTAAATTGACTTTAAATCCTTATTTAATCTCATTGTTAAATGTATAGAGAGCAATTTAAAATGGAAGAAAATTAATGACATAATTTCAATGCAATAAAAAGCGTCAATAAGATAGAGAGAATTAAATTGAACGGATTTTGAGATTTATATTTACGTCATATATGATGAATCGAGCTATAAAACGATGATGAAATTCATAAATAAGAGACACGGCTTCTTTTCTTTGTCATATTCCCCCATTCGGTTATTTTCTTCTCATATTCCTACCAATAACTAGTAAGTAGACAAGTTTATGGAATTCAAAAATGAAAAAAATTAAATAAGTTTATTATTGTTATTACTGTTGTATTTCAGTCACCACTGCAAAATATGCCGATTTCGGATTTCCGCAAGAAGAAGCTCTTGTACGTCTTCAACGTATTCTTCGGTGAGTACAATTATTGCGCAATATTTCAATCTTTGTCGCACTTATAATAAAATCCTATACAATTTCAATAGAAATTTACTGTACGATAAGGATAGAATTTGCTATTTTTTCGATTATTTTTCGATTGATTGATTGTGTATTTCTTGTAGACGTTAATCAGAGCGGCACTATCGATCGGAAGGATTTCGAGCTTGCTATCGAAGTAAGTTGAATATTTTCCTAAATTAAATTTAATTCTTTTAAAGATTAAAAATTTGATAGCAACTTAATCAACTTGCCCCAAAGCAAATTTAACTTTTCAAAGTTTATTTTTACCGCGATTTAAAGTCTTCCTTATCCCCTATGATGTTGTTCTAAAAACACCCCCAACCATCATAAACTTACTCATTTAATGTACAATAAAGTTAATTTGTTATTATTATTTCACAAGACAATTAAATTTATGGATGAAGACATAAATAATAAGTTGGAAAAATAAGAGTGAAGCTTCCAAATTTTAATACTTCCGCCCTTATTGTTTTATTTATTCCAACCATTTCAAATTGCGTTGGATAACCTTTCGGATGATAAATGATTCATTACCCTTGACATCGTCCCTTATCATGTATATGAAGTTTCGAATTTTTCATTCTCAACATATATTGAGATAGTTCACGATACTATAGTTGGGGGTAACAAAATTGAAAAATAAACAACGACTTTAGCGATAGTTATCTAGAAGAGTTAACTTCAACCCTTATTTTCGCCATTAAACTTGCGAATGGACAGGAATAACAAAACAAATGTTCTTTCATAGAATTGCGTTCTTGATATTTGTCTATAGCGAATGAAAAAAGTATTGGAAATCAGAGTTTCATCTTCGATTTTATTTGTTCGAAAAAAGATAAAGAAGCAAAAAATGAGAACAAAGGCCAGTTATTATATGTGACTTTAAGACGGGAAAAACTTTAAAAGATCGAGGAAAGTATCCGAAATGGTGATAAATAATGCAATAAGACAGTTTCGCACACAAATTCCACTATTCTAACAATGTTTTATACTTTTCCAATACTGTAATGGAACATCAAATTAAATCATCTACTTTCACGAAAGAGAGACTTTATCATTTTATATTTGTGTTAAAATAGAAAATATGCAGCCTCCGCGGTTGGTCCCCAAATAGTGATCAATATAGGAAAACTTACGAGACATTGATACAAATATGGGATGGTTTACGACAACGTGCTGATGCCAATAAAGACGGACAAGTGAGTTGATCAATCGAATTTTAGCAATTAAAACAAACACTGATATAGGTGAGCGTTGAAGAATGGGCTTCAATGTGGGATGAGTATGCAAAAAATACAGAAAACGCTCTAGAATGGCAAAATCAATATATGCGATTCATGTTCGAATTAGAGGATGCTAGCGGTGATGGTAGTATTGATGTGGATGAATTTACCAGTGTCTGTTCATGTTATGGCTTGGAGCCAAATGAATGTAAAGAAGCATTCCAGAAAATGTCATCTGTAAGTTAACAGCATCACAACATAAACAATAAAATCTGATTAAATTTTATATTGCCATTCTGTCTCTCTACTCAATCATCATCAAAACAAATCTAGGGCAAGAAAGAAGTAGATTATCAGCAATTTGAAATCTTATGGAAGGAGTTCTTCACATCAGAGAATCCATCTGAGCCTGGAAATTTCATCTTTGGCAAAACTAAATTCTAACCAGCTAGCTTCTATCTAATTTCTTAAACTTTAATGAATGTAACTTTCAGTCTATCGTATGAAATTTAATATTTCAAACGATAAACTACAATTACCAATTATCCTTCTACATATCTTACAATTTGTTTTCAATAATTATCAAATATATGTGTGGTATTTGAATGTTTCTTTACTCTAATTTTCTTTGGTTTTGATTTCTTATCAAGCACTGTATCTTATCAATTAACTCAAATTAAATGGATGTATCTAATTGTTATAATTATGGACAATATTATATAAAGATCATTGAAAATTTGATCAATATTTTTTATCTATCTATACTATAATTCTATATATTCATAAATAGAGATGCTTAAAATCACGATTATTTGAATATTAGCACAATTCTTAATATTTTGTTATTGAAAAATATTAACAACTTGACGTAAGTTATAATAAATACTCTTGCGTGTAAGTCAAACTTAGTTTTACTCTTTTCACTTATTTTCATCGTTAAAATTGGGGCATTTCGATTTTTTATTGTCAATATTATGGGACCAGAAAATTGTAAATTAGAGAATCCTAATTGGGGCTTTCATTCCTCTTTCTGCAACACCCCAAGAGGCAAGCCGGTAAAAATTCATCTTTTACGTTGAAAACATTGAAGTAAAAAGCAAGATTAATCTTGGAAAAACTGAAGTATTTAAATTGCTTCATGTGACAATGATTTAAAATAGAAACGTCTTTAAATCAAGACTGACAGTCAAGAATTTAACGCTCTTCTGAATTGATTTATTTTGACAATAAATACAAGAGGTAAGTCAAATTCTTGTTTTACCATAATATCAAAACTAAACACTATTTTCTTGTTGTAATGAATTCATTCCCTACAGTCTTATAAAGTCTACGAATTCCTGTGCGAATAGTAGCAATTAAGGAAGTTGATTTGTTGGAATAAGGCGCGATATTGATTATTCAAGACTACCAATGTATTTGTTATACAAAGGATAGAAATTCTATATTTGGGAAAATATAAATTTTTATTCTCACTTACCATGAGCTAGGAACTGGGAACTTCTCCAAACAACTCCAATTTTCTTTAAAAAATACAATTTAATCACCTAACTAATTGAATTCTTAAATAATGAGAAATCAAGAATCCAACTAGAGTAACATAACAAAAATTTTACATAATTTCGCTTTTTAAAAGTCTTTCAACAAAATCAATTTTTATTTATTTGGCTACACCAACTAACGCCGGCCGGATTACACGATCATGTAATTTATAGCCAATTTTCGAAACTACAACAACCGTTCCGGATTCTTTCCCTTCAACTTCCTGTAAAAGACAAATAAACAAAATTTTTTAATTAATTTTTAAATTGACAAACATTTCTACCTGTTGGAATAGAGCTTCGTGGAAATTTGGATTGAATTTCTCATTCAACGGATTCACAGGTTCTAAACCGTGCCGTTTGAAAACACTCTTCAATTGGGCTTCGGTCATCACCAAACCTTCATAAAGACTCTTTAAATGTGGATTTTTATCATTAATCTCCTCCTGTGGTACAGTTTCGGTAGCTTTATTCAAAACATCGGCCACATCTAAGAGATCTTTACAGAAACTCTGAATACCGAATACTTTTGCTTCGGAGATTTGTTTTGTTAAACGTGTTCGCATATTCTCCCCATCAGCTAAAGCTCGCTTGTATTTATCCTATAAATTAATAAAAATTCAATAAATTTATAGATTTTTTAATTAAATAAATCTACTAGAAGATCATTATTTTTCTCTGTGAGTTCAGCGATATCTTTGTTGAGTTTCTCGATCTCTTCCAATTTCTTGTTAGTATCATCGCTTGTCGGAGTAGCCTGTTGTTCTTGTGCTTTTTGCTCTTCAGCAGCATTACTTCGTCGTACATTCATCAATGTGATCGACCTAGAATTCATCAATAATGACACCAGACACATGCCGAATTGTGCAATCAATTTGTGATTAAAAAAAATTATAATTACCGAGAATTAAAGAGAATATTGTCGTTAAAGATTTGTGCACTCCTTAGGAAACTTCTAATCCCGACTAATGCCATTTTCTCAATTTTTTTTTCTAAAATATTCCAAACTTCAAATTTAACAAATTCCACTTTTAAAAGTGAGGTTATAATGGTCAAATGACATCCGAAACGTGCAGTCGACCAATAATGTAAAGAAAAAACACTAATATTACAACAAAAGTCCCTAGATTTTAGGCGACAATTTCAAAAGACTCCCCGCCTTCCTGCAAAATCAAAATTTGTATTGTTTATGGCTCCTTCAAGTAATTGAAAAATAAAATAATATAAAAACATGACTTTCGACATAACTGTACTGTATTAAAAATTGCATTATTTATGGAATTAATGGAATCTTGTTTCAACTTCATACTGCTAGGTATGTTTTGGCATATAATACAGCATTGCCAGCACTACCCCAAATTTCAGTAGTTTTACTAAAAATTTTCGAATTTTCATAAAATTTCAATTAAACTCAATTGAATAGTTCTATATGTTAATAAATTTAATTGTTTTCCGGTGTTTAGCCTCATTTTTGAAACAAATATATTAATTGCGCAATAATCTTGATAACTATAATTCACTGTAATCACAAGTATATCTCGTCCTAAATTATCTTTGCTGTTAATTAAATATTGTTTCCTGTTTATTTGATTTATCTATCTATTTAATTATTATTTTAATCTCTTAATTTTCTGATAAATATGTTTTTTTTGTGATATACATTTTCCAAGTTTTCAAGGTGGCAACACTGTTTTAATACTAAGTAAATATTTGGGTAAATCCTGTTGTAAATTTCTAAAGTTATTTGTAATAATTTTATAGAAAAAGTATAAAATTGAAAAAATTTCGATTAAATTTTCTCGTATTAGTGTTTATCTTGATTATTTCAATAAATTAATAATTTTAAATAATTTGAGGTTATATCTGTGTATATGGGTGATTAGTTGATAATAGAAAACAATGGAGGAACCATTAGGTGCCCAATATGCGATCCATATTGCAATGATAACGTTAAAAGATCGTTGTAAGAATTTACAACAACGTGTTACAATATTGGAAGAGGAGAATTTAAATTTACGCCTACAAAATTCGAAAAATACCGAACGAAATCAATCATTTACAGAACGTGAACAATTACAACAACAAATCGATGAATTAATCGAACAGAAACAACAATTAATCGATAAAGTTCGCATGGTAACGGCTGAGAATAAAGAATTATGGAATCGTTTAAGCAAATTGAACAAAATCAACCAGAATTTAGGTGTGAAATTGAATCGTATCAATGATTCTTTAGAACAACACACGATAAAGAATCGTACAACGAATAACGAAACAAACCAACATACAACATTGATACGCTCGAAAACATTCACTCAAGACGAATCGCATACGAGAATTTTACAGAAGAATTTGGAAGAGAACGGTCGAATCAGTTCCGAATTGGAAGAGATTTCGTTGAAGATCATCAACAGTTTAACACAAGGCAAATTAGAATTGGATTCATTATGTTCGGATATAGCGGATATTCAGTATAATGAGAATATAATCACTGAATCTTGTGGTTTCTATTTCGATGAATTCGATGGGAATATTTTCGATGAATTCAACACGATTTTAGATGAATTAAAAACCACAAAACAAACAATTCTAGCACAAGGAGAAATCCTAAAGAGTGCGTACGATAAAATCAGGAAGCTTCAAGGTATTTTGGATTTTTTTTTAAATTTTTTTAATTAAATTTGTTGTAATTGCAGAGGAGCGAGATAACTGTGATAAATTCATGGATTGTAAAGAATTTTTAGATAAGAGTACTCTAGTGTCGTTTGATGATTTTAATGTTCCTTCTACTGGTGGTGATGATTCTGAGCAATTCGATAAGATTTGCCCGATTTGTTCGAAAAAATTCCCGAACGATACGAATTTTGAAACGTTAACCGTACACGTTGAACAACATTTTGTTGAAACGCCCGATTTTGAAATGTTGTGACTTGTAGTATTTGACAAAATCCTGTTGATTAAGTATTAGATTTTAATTTTATACAATTATCTCAATTATTTATGTTTTAAGTAATTAACGAATAGATATTTTCGATAATATTCCAGCATTTTGTCGCCTAAAATCAACCCAAATCGGATGGTTTAACGTCACTAGTTGTGGCCGGTTGTTGTGTGGTTTGTTGTAACAAATTTTTACTAAACCATTGCGGTCGTGTTTTCTTCATTTCAACAATTCGTTTGCCCTGCCAAAATTCATCGGATTTCTCCTGTTTCTCGCCCTCGTATAGAACCACAACTTCTTTATCGACCGGTTCTAATTTCAATTCTTCCTGAATCTTGTCTTGCATTTCTTTCGTTTCATCAATCACTTTCTGGTAACAAGTTGCTAACAAATAGAAATTATCACGATTAGAATTGAAAGTATCGAATGATCTTACGACATAATTGGCCTAGAAGATGATCATCACCACAGGTATTACAGGTACGTATTGTTGTTCGCGGTATTAACATTTTCCAAACGTAGTAAGGATCACCAAAACGGCGTTTATGTCGTTTCTCTAAAGTCCGCCGGTTTCTCGGTACGGCCCAAAGGAAACCATCACCGATAATATCCTTCAACGAGAATTGTTTCGGGGTTTGTTGGGAATTCGAGACCAGTCCAGCCAAACACAACTCCTCTAAATAGAATTAATTTGTAATTATAGAGAATGATTCTCAATATTGCTACTTAATTAAACATCAAGACAAGAGGTGAATGGATCTTTTGAAATTGTTACAACATCGATTAGTTTTGGGGGTCATTGTTGCAATAAAATTTCGAATTTAAATACCATCACTTTTAGATGGGCGCAATTGAGAGTATTATCGGTAAATTCGATTTGAGGATCATCGAAATTTCCGAATATAGGTTATGTTCGAAATCATATTGTTATATTGGAGGTGATTAAAAATTGAATAATTTTGAATAAATAACATATAGAAAGTTGTAATTATAATCGAAAGAAAACGTAGAAATAAAAGAAAAAACAACAAAGGTGTTTTAATTGGCGACTTTCAAATCATAACCTCAAAATTAAGTAATTTTAACATAATTAAAAAAAACTACAATAAATTCGATAATAAATTGGTTTTTATCGCTTATTCTCGATTTAATTGTTTCGAGAAATGGATTAATTATAAAGAAAGATCGATTTTAATGATAATTATGTGTCAAAGTTAGGTTATGTTATCAGTTTTATTGAAAAGTGTGCTTTGTATACGGGCATGTTACGTAACAAATTATGATTTTGGTTACCTGACGGTCCCTGTTTGAATAAAATTGTAAAAATCCGATATTCGAATTGTTTAATAGCGTTATTAAGACGATTTAGAAATAACGCAACCATACCTATCGAATTTACCGGATCAGCTGATGATTGAAGTAATGTGTGTATGTGTTGGTGCCAGTGCGGTCCCACTACACGAGCTCGGCTAGATCACCAGGTGGGATCAGTGAAGAAATTCTCTCTTCTATTTGTATGTGTGTGTGTGTGCTGGATAAGGTGGAAGGTGTAATAGTACCGGAGTCTCTTTTCACTAATAGGGGACCACCGTCGACTCAGAACAGTCTTGACGATGGCTTCTATCGGGTCTGGCGGAAGACTCTGTGCACGGGTGCACGAGAATCTGTGTCAGTGGTTCAATAATACGAAAACAACAATTTCAAAAAGGGATTCATCCACGCTGTTCTGTGTACCAAAAACCAATCTACGACAACACCAACAACAATTAAGGAATACGCCACAACGGCAGGTTAGTAATTTTCCCATCTTTCCCCAACGATTTCCTCCCAGATTTTCACTTATGTAAATTTCGAATACTTTTACTTTTCTAGTTTTAACACCATTATTAACAAAAAAATTCGAAAGTTTATCAATTCATAAACACTCGAATGTAGTTTGTTGGGAATATTTTTCAAAAATTTCCCGCTTTACTCAAGGAAATTCCCGACTATCATTGGTCGGTTGGTATGGCGGTTTATTCAAATTTGAAAAATGTCCAAATTAATTTGTAAATAATTAGAAAATATCGCTGGAAAAAAGAGAACGAAAAATTCGTAGATGAAAAAGTAGGCTAATATGCGGATCTAATTGTGTGTGTGTGTATTCGTGAAAAATTCTGTACAAGTATAATTCGTATACAACTTTCTCAATTCCTATCTTTTAGTAATAATAACAAATAAACTTTCTTCCATTTCAATTCGTCTATATGAATTCAGTTTCAACTGATTTGTATTTAAGCGATATTCAAATCCGAACTGGATTCGTTCAATATAAATTAGACGAACTGAATTGATTAAAGACACGATTGTTTCGTGATTTTCGTTATCAAAATCTCTGTTGCATCATTTTAAATAGCCTATTTGGGATTTGTTAAAAACTATGTAGACCTTCACGAAAATGTTCTTCTAATAATTATTTTAAATATTGAGTAATATGAATATCGATTGTGAAACTCCAATTTAATGCCATCCGGTATTTTTTAAATCTTGTAAGTTGTGGCGCAAATTCAGTAATAATTTGAAAATTTAATGCACTTGAGCTTTTTTGGAACGATCCAGATATGAATCAAGGTTAATTTCATTCATATTCATGTACAATAATTGTTGTAATTAATTAAGAAATTCTAATTATCATGATGATGATTGTTTTAAATGTTAAAACAGTTTTCTTTCAATGATTTCCATAATGAATAGTTGACGTTTCGTTATATTGTACAAATGTGTAAAAAGTGTTACAATATTCATTTATGCATGCACAAAATTAAATTACAAACGATACGGCCTTCTAATTTTGTCGGTTCTACTTTTATATCTTTAAAATCCTTTCCAAATTTTTTCTTTATAATTATCACATTCGTATTAAAATTTTATTGATGATGAAAATATAAGGAATTTCGTTGATATATTTCGAATTGTTTGAGGCTATTGTCTTTGAATTAATTATCGATTTATATTTAGTTCCAATAAAAAGAAGAGAGAAGTGAGAGTGTCCTTGCTCTATGTGTACGTCTTGAAGAAGTCGGTCAGTTGTTGCTTTCTTCAATCGTATCCTTTTTAACGTTTGATTCAGTTGAAAATATCAAATTTTTAATTATCGATTTTCGGGAGGGAAAGTTGAAGAATGCTTAAATTTTAAATTATATTAATGACGTGATTTGGTTACATAATCGTATGTATTCTTCAAATTTGGATACTACGTGTATAATTTAAATCTTTAAAGAAAGTTTCGATTGAATACCATCAGACTTCCTCTTATCTAAATCATATTTATTTACAAAGATTCTCTTCTAACAACTCATAAAGTATGCCTTTTAGTAGTTGTATTCCCACGTTAACTAACTTTTTGATTCATTGGAATTGATAATCTTTTAATAAATGATCAGTAAAAGACAAGTTGGTACCATTGGCAATGTATAAGATGATGAAGAGAAAGTAGAGGAGGTGTGCCCCAGCACCTGTTCTTCGATTTCAACAAGTCTAAATGTCGATTGAGGGAATGGTGAAATAATTTCGTCTGGCCCATAATTTCTTCTTTCTTTTCCAATATATTTCCCTTGATTTTACACGCTTATAATCACGCCTGGTTGCATAAGATCCATTCATTAGATTTTCTCTAAACATTTTGAAAAATAAAGAAGATTCTCTCTAATTCGATATTCCCGTGTGAGAATGATTTAGTAATAATTAAGCAATCTTACAAATTTTACTTGTAAATAAACAACGCAACAATAGAAATACGTCTAGACGTCAAATAAAGTTGTATTGTAACAGAAAATTTACATAAACTTTTGGAAATCTTAACTATTTTCCTTCTCTAAATAGTTTTATTTTTTCATATTGAATTTCCTGTGATTGATAATATTGTAAATTCCGAATAAGTCTACTTCCGTTCGATCGATACGTCAATGTGTATTTAAAGCCAAGTCGGTCAGACAAACATTTATTTATAATGAACCACTTTTAACTTGACTCAGTGGTAAGTTATCTATTCCCTAAGATGTCATATTTAAATTAACATGAAATTCTATTTGTAAAAGTTCCAAAAGTGCACTTTCGCCCCCAATAGATTGCATAAATAAAAGAATAACTGTCTATAATTAGTCGACACCCTGTATAAAAAAGTTTTCTAAATACCATTAACCTTACATCACTATCTACTAATCTTATGTAATGTGTAGAATTCATTTAAATTCTACACGACTCATCCTAATACCTCTACTATTTTGGATAAGAATCAGTCAAGTTAAATGTGCATTACTATATTTTATGAATTACTACAAGTACTTTTGGGGGTGCAAATAAGGATACAGATTGATTGACGCACATTTTATTTAAGTTTATAGAGGGTACCGACTGTTGTAAAATTAAATGAAAATAATTCATCCACATAGTGAAGAGAATTTATACATTTTAAGTACAAATAGATTTTAAACAATATAAACAAATATTTTAATTTATAAATTACTAATAAGCTTAGAAATTTCTGATAGTGTTTGAGAATTAGTGAATTTTAAGGTGCTACTTTTTTCGAAATTTCGCCTCCAAAAAGACGAAATTTTGAAGTCTCTTATCAATTTTACTACAAATACTGAGATTATAAAAAATTTTAGTGCTATTTACTTTAGATTAGGTCAAGTTCGTTGTTATTATGTACTTAAATCTTGATTAATTTCGTCAATTTACAACAATAGTATATTTTTGTGTTTTTTTTAATTATTAAATATAATCAAGATTTTCCGGATAATTATTTTATTATCCTTGTTAAGTTATTTAATTTTTGTTGATTTGCTGTTTTCAGTTATCGAAGATATATCTGTATTTGTTAATAGATGTAAATATAAAAAATATACAAAAATTATCGGCTTTTAGGGTCAAGTTGAATTATGTAACGAAGTTTTTTTCCTCTGTGCAATTAAGGTGTAAATTTGATTTAGAAAAATGTCTACGATTACACAATAATAGTGAAAGATGCGAATTTTCGACTATATACAAGGATACGATGACGATTATTAGAAATTTAGGAAATATTCAAACAGGCTGGCGGTCCCTAAAGGCACAAAATTACGTAAGGAATTTAATTATTTTCGACGATTTTTTAAATGAAATGAAATTAACATTGAACTGATACTTGCGTGCATTCTATATGGTATTAAGTATGACTTTTTACGGTCATTATTTATAAATTTCTTTCAACAATGCTTTTCACTATTATATGCCTAGGTCAGTGTCATATGCGATGTCTAAAGACTATCTTCTAGTGAAACTTTCTGATTTCTTTTAATGAAATTTAATCAACAACCAACGTACGTGTATTGACTCAAATAAAAGCAATACGTATGTACAGAAAAAGAAGAATTATGACACCTATATTTATTTTGTCTGTATTTGTAAAAATAGCAAAACCACAAAGTATGCCAGTGTTAACAAATTACGTTATCTTTTCAATAGTTTTATTTCAAATTCAAAAACTAATTGATTTGAAAATAGACAATTAATCTTTATTGCACAATTACACATAAATAAAATTCATTAGAAATATATACAAGATGTTCCTTATTATTTAATAATAAAACAAGAGTAGTTGTCTTGATATTGGAGAAATTTCACAAAAAGAAATTCTTATACATGTATAGGTACCGTCTGTTTGATGAAATATATGGTGGATTAATTAGCCGCTTTCTCATATTCCCATTAACGATTGATTCGTTATTATTTTTTGTGTTGTCCTCAAAATATCCTACCAGTTTTTCTACCCTAAGGCAAAATTTATACGGAACAATACATGGAAACGATTGAAAATTTCAAATGTTAGATCCTGTTCCTGATGACAATCTGAAATCTTGGTAGCGAGGTCAAAATTTATCTAAATGTACCCAATTTCCGATTAAAAATCTGCAATAGGATGGATTGAAATTGTAAAATTGGTGAGCCAATTGTGTTTTGTTTCAAACATTGGGCCAAAATTGTATAAACTTTGAGAATTCGTTCTATTGTACGATTATATAATTGTTTATTTATTTATGTCACGAATTGTTTACAATTTTTATAATTTTCTTTCGCTTTAAAAGTGTGCACATCAATTTGTACTTTAATCTAATCATTATTATTGGCTATTGCTAAATCGATTTCTTGCTTAATATTTCTTCGTTTGTTGTATTTTCTGAATACAAGAAAATAAAAGTAGTTTCTAATTACTAATATTAAGTATATAAATGGTTGATTAATTAATTTTAATTAAACAAGTGTTTCTCTTTGTTATATTTTCAATTGCATCTACATAAATCACTTTTACAATTACTCCATTAAAATATTAAATAAAATAACCCACTTTTTCTTTGAAAAAAAACGCACACATACCAATACAGAATCGATCTCAATCCTTTCTAAAAGAGCTTGATTAGAAAAATTGGCAAATCGGCGATGTGTTCTTTGTGGGCACGATTATCAAGCGATATTTATTTATTTAAATTTGTTCGTTTTCGAATTTCGTAAATTATTACAACAACAATTTCTGACCGATCCATTGACATGGTTTAAATTTTAGGAATTCCACAGAGAATATTTCATTGGATCCGTAACTAACATCTATAATTAAAGGTAGACTTTTCGTATTGAAGATTCTCGTATATTTGTTGGTTTTCCTTCTTATTTCTCATTTAAAAAATGTCTAAATAAATGTGATAATTGTTGTTGTGGTAGTAGTAGAGCCGGTCTTCACTTTCACATTCCATAGCAGTAACGAAATGTGGGTTAAAAGACATCAAGAATGGATAACAACAAGAACAGGTGGTGGTGGTATGGGGACAGTTTTCGAAAGAAAAATTGCAAATAGGAAAATCGACCTATAAATTATTAATTTCAACAATACAACAATATCCATAAGACAATTGGACGATAAATAATTGGATAAATGTAATTTTATTGGGATAGTGCCTAGTAATAATTAGACCGAGGCCATATCTAAAACTTGTTTAAATTGCAAAATATAATTTTCGTTTAGATTAGACTTATTTGAAATATCAGAAAATTATGTAATAGATACAAGCCAGTTACTGTTGAACTTAAATATTATGAATTGTGTTAATTAAATCTATCTTAAATAATTAGATAAACAAATTAATTTTGCAACGTATCTCAATTTTTTTTATTGATTACAATTTTTTTTTTTGATTACTGTACAAGTAAAACCACGGAAAATTGAAGATAGAATCTTAAAGGTACCAGTTTGTTATTTATAAATACAACACAACGATGCCTATAAAGGTATAAATTATAATTTTCATATATAGCTTTATTAGTTTAAAAATACTATCAACACCAATTTATATAGTTATAGACAATTATTTTGGTAGTCTTTGTGGTTTTTATGAGTCATAATTGGATTACATCAGAATTGAACGAATCTCTTGTGAAATTTCTTCAATCCCAATTGAACTACGGGATAAATAAAACCTTCCATTTGCCTCAAACTGTCAATTTAGATTGGACTAAACTGATTTCTAATGCACCTACCTACTTAATAGTGGGAATTTTTAATGATAAGGAGGATGTTTGTAAATTATCGTGTCTTCTTAATGTCTGTTAAAGCCTCATAAAAGCCTCTAAAATTGATTATAACTCTTTTCGACCCATTAATGGTGCTATAAGATAATAAAATCGTAAAATATTTACGATTCATGTAAATTTATAATCGTTATAATCCAACATGTTATATAAAGATAGGGAAGTTCATTTTTATTGGTTGATTCATTCATTTATCAAAATTTAAATTTGCATTGTTTTATAATCGAAAATTTGGACTTTCTTCTATTTTTGAGCTAAATCTTCGATTTAAAGATTCCGTTTTCAATAACAAATTTCAAAGAAACGCAATTATCTTCGTGCGTTCTTGATGTTGTAATTTTCCAATTAAATTAATCGCTCTATGAACAAAAATTTAGACTTTTTTCGCCATTACTCTCACAATCATCATCATTATCATCATTATTATTATTATTATTACTCAATTTTCTTTCGTTCTGTCTCGATTTCAAAGGTCATTATTAATATTGAAGTAATCTTTAGACAACAAAAAAGGCGTTTTGAAATTTCTCGTCCTAATAAACTTGAATCGCATCTTTGACATTATTTCCAGACACCATCATCATTATCATTATTGTTTAATTTAATAGAAACTTACAACAATACTTGTAGAAAAAAAAAACAATACAGCATTTAATCTAATGGACAGATTTGGTTAGTTCTGGCGGATAAATTTGATGCACTAAATAATTTTCGTTGTAATTTTTTTTGTCATTCCATTATTCTTTGTAAATATTGTGAAATGTCTGCTTCTTCAATAAACTCTCACTTAATATGTTTTGTTTAAATAATTTTGTTAAATTATCAACAAAAATTTACAAAATATTCAAATATCTATCGTTACGAAATCGTCCATCTATCAGTTGTATTCTTTCTTCATTTCTCTGTATAATAGAATTAATAATGGATACGATCGTATCTGTTGTGTTTTTTTAATTTGAAAATTAGTGGATATTCGTTTTTCCGCAGGTATAAATTATGGTAATACGATATATGCGGTTGTTTTCATAGAGGATTTCGTAAGATTCTAAAGGTTAATGCTTGGGCTTTTTTCTGTTGTTGTGTTGCTAGAAAATGTTACCACAATTATTGTAGACAACTAATCGGTAAAACTGTCTAAAGACTCTTGAAAATGATTATTTATATTTTGAATATTTTTATTATTTATATTTATCTACTATTATTATTATTATTGAAGCAAATGAACGTTTAATTGTTACGCTTTCTTCTTAGTTATCATATTTTTTATTTATTTAGAACATTTTGTATTTGTTTAGTTATAGTTTCATTTATTATTTGATTTGCACTAATTGTTTAATTAATTATTTTTATTTTTTATTTACAGTACCAAAGAATACCATCGATAATTAATAATACAATAACAACATCAGGATGTTGGCATCCATGCAATCGACCAGAAATCGGTGCTACCACACAAACAAACAAAAATTTCAGTACAATGCGTACCCAACAACCTGGATCATTACCTGAATATCAAATTGATCCTTATCAATTATTAGAAGATGACCTTAAGGATATTTATGTGTATATTAGAGATGTAAGTTATTATTTTTTATAATTGCATATAAAACACACAAAATATACACAGGAATTTGATTAATTATTATATTATTCTGATAGATGATTATGTTATAAAATATTGTTGCGTGTGATGATAGCATTAGAGTGCATCTTTATATGTGGAAATTCGGCTTTTTTATATCCTGTAAATATAAATCTTCGTGTTAAAACGAATTTGCAGCAATTTTTCTAAATAATTCCTTCAATTCAATGGAAATACACTTTGTAATTTTCCAATTTTTGAATCTTGGAGCTTTCATGCATTCTCTTTAATGAATTCCTAAACAACTAACGTTATTGAGCCATCCCTTACTATTACTAAATACCAATTATGAACAATGATTTTTTGTAATAATCAAAATCACAATTATCCATACTTCCTTTTTGTATTGTTCTTGTTTACAAGTACTTAATTGAATTGTGTTTTTAATTAGCAAGAACAAAAGAAAAGTACAGATTTCAACATTTTTTTGTAATTTTATCCAAGTTAGAGCTGTTAATTTGTCATCATCATCATCATCATTGTTACCTTCCATCAGGATATTGCTAAATTGAATAATTCAACAAATTTTATGATGTCATTGTGTATTCATTTATATTAATTGTCACGTAAGTATAAAGATGCACTCTCTTACTTTATAATCAATAAATAAATTTGAATAAATTTTTGAAAAAAATCGATTAAAAAATATAAAAACGAAACTATCAAAATCTTTATTTAATTATAGTTATTTTTAACACACAAAAAAAATTAGGCACTACGAAGGAGCACTTATCAAGACGATCTATACGAAATAGCCACATATTATTTTGATGGTCATGGGAAAGCTATCCGACCTATGATTGCAATATTAATGGCCAGAGCGGTGAATTATCACATGTACAAAGAGAAAAGGTACGTGCTTATTTCATGATTTTATTACTAAAAGAATTACACAATTTTATTTGCATTTAGTTTAATAAAACAGAAATGCATTAATTCTGGCTCCCTGCCAATTCACTTTTATTTCAATTTATTTTGTTCTTTAATAATCTGTCGTTGTTATTATTTTATATGTACACATTTCTCAAATTTCCATTAAGCAACAAGTAATATTACTAAATATAAATGGCATTGAAGGATGATTGAAATAATAGTTGGGCAATATCCATATAAATACATACATAACCGAAAAAACAACAGGAATGAAACTTGACTATTAGAACTATTACATGAATTAAAATTTAAACCGGTTATTTTGTTTCTCGGTGCAATGTCCTGGATGCAACAGCACTCTAGTAGTAGTAGTCGTCCCTCTACTCCTTCATTTTTTTCTCAAACAAAATTAGTTACACACACACACACATACAGAGATTTAAGTATAGTCGAAATGGCCTTGTCCGTTACAGTAATATTCAAGGTCATTGGTTTTGATTAAATAACAATACACGTGTTACACCTACTCATCATCTAACCCACAACACAATAAGGGCATCAAACTGGGAATGAGGAGAGATGGTTTGAAAACCCGGCGCCTCCACCATTTTTTCAACACTTCAAATTATCGAAATTTATTAAAATTTTTGTTGATTTTGTTAATAAAGTGGGCTCTTATCGTCGCAAAGAGAAGTAGCGATGATCTCAGAGATGATCCATACAGCCTCCCTTGTCCATGATGATGTTATCGATCAATCCGATATTCGACGTGGTAAACCCAGCGTCAACGTGATGTGGAATCATAAAAAGGTAATTGTACAAAATTTTAACATTCTAATCATTGTAGAATATTTAAGAAAAGAAAGAAAATATTCGTTTCTATTATTATAAATTTGTTGATTTGATTCCAACGATGTGTTCAATTATTCATACGAAATACTTTCTATATTATGATATCTGTTTCTCAATTATTCTTTATATTTTCTAGATACCGACACGTTTTTACTTTTACTTGTGTTACCAATATTAGTTCCAATTAGCAGACGATTTTAACGATAAATTTCTTTATTGTTTAAATAATTTACAATTCCCAACGTTTATTTTGCAATTTTTGTCTGGCGACTATTCAGATGTCAATAGAATTCCTAATTGTTTAGTTAAAATTCAACGATTTTCTGCATACTAAAAGATTTTCAGTTTTTCATTAATAAATCCAACGATTCGATAAAATAACTGTAATTAAAATTTCAACAGAAAATCATCAATTTTCTTCAAGATAATTGCTTTGAACAACACAGTAGAATTTCCCCGGGGATAAACGAGAAAAAAATGAAATCTCACATAATTAAAGTCTTTATCCGATTACCGGATTGGATTCGTTCTTAATTGGTATAAAATTTTGATTTACAGTTAGTGGATTTTCGTGGTTGTTAGGTCTTTGATCTAATTCACGTTCTTCCGGTAAAATTTGATTGATTATTTTATGCTTTCCATGTACTGTTTGATTTAAAAAGAGTTGTACGTAATGTAATAAATTATTACAAATGTGGCATGTTGTACATTGAAATATTCATTGCTATTTTTGGTTGTTTAGCGAAATAAATTAATAAATTATTACATAGTTTGATTTCATAGCAATTTATAATCAATTGTTGTTAGTATAAATTAAACTAACACGGTTAAATTGTTTTTAAAGAATATTAATAATCCAAGTAACAATCGTTTGTTATTATTGTCATGTTCAATTGAATCGTTTTGAATTTCTTGAAAATTAATTGAGATTTTTTAATTAATCTTGATTCATTCGTATCTTGCAAGCTTTATTAGTTATTAGCAAATTAATATAAAAGATTCAAAATTAATTTAAAAAATATTTAAAAACGATGGTTAATTAGGTTACAAGTTTAAATCCTGCTCTTTTCTATTTAAAAATTTTAATGAAGGTTAATTAGATGTAGAGACCAATTTAACTGTTCAATGGGCTTAATTTTTGGTTACCGTAAACAGTGTAACTTGTTCGAATTTACGATTTTTAGGCCAATAAACCCACACTTCAAATTTACTTTAATAATAAAATATCGTAAAAATCAATCGATTCTAATCAATATAGCAATTATTGATGATTCCAATAATTTTTGATTGGATAATAAAATTTTACAATTATGCAATTATGTCAGAGGTGTGGCTTCCAATTAAATTCCGTTTAATTCCTTCCTGAATAATTTTTTTCTTTCGCTCGTTTCATTTCGCTCAAAGCTAAAACAACTGGGCTGGTCATTTTCAAGGATTACCTAATTTTCTTTCTTGTTTTTTTCTTACTTCTCTCCTTCTGTTCGTTAGTTTTTAAACCGCTATAATCAATCGATCGATTTAAATTTAAATTAAGAAATTTTTTTAAATAAAATTCATTGACGATTACTTATAAAGTTTAATTTCTTTGTAATTAATCTGATTTGAATATGATTACGTACTAGTTACAATACGGATACTGTGTAGATGAATTATATAAGAAAAACGTTCTTTTGAGAGAAAGTAGATTGGTGTTATAAAGTCTCGTGTATAGTTTTCATCTTGGTTGTTTTCGTTCGATTTTTATTCAATGATTTTCCTTATTTTATCAGTGAAATCGATTATAATTAACAGTCAAATTCCTGTCAGTATTATTAAATTTTATTATCTGTTTATTTTGTTATTTATTCTAAAATCCATTAAATTCTCTATAAATTTGGCGAAAAAATTAGTTATTGTTCAAATTTAATGTGGTGGTTTCTATTGTCGTTGAGAAAATCGTCTTACCACAAAGGTTTTCAATGATAGAAATCTATACAGTAGATTCCATTATATTAATAAGAAATCTTGTTCACTATCAATTTCTCTAATTTTCTTGTATAGGAGAGATCTGAATTTGGGGAGAAAATTCAAAAGATTGACATCTATACGGCTTTGTTTACGGATGTTAATGATGATGATGATGATGATGAGGAAGACGATGACGATAAGGAAAAATAACAACACAAAATAGAAAATTCAAGGTTATTAATTTACCAGAGCAGTGAACTTTTCATAAACTTTCTTTCAACTAATTATTTTTTCGTTCAAGACAACTCGTTTCGAAAACTATCCTTGAATTTGTAATTTGGCTCTTTTTCAAAATTTCCCGTATAATTCATTTAAACTTTAATTGATATTATTATTATCATTATTTTCTATATTCTTATGAATCATTCGTTTCTATTATTTTCTCTAAATAACTTGTCCTATTCTAATAAAGTTCAATAAATTTGTCCTTTATTTATCGATTATGTTGAAACAATAATTGTAATAATAGAAAAATGTTATTTTTATTTATTTCTTTCAGGTAACAATGGCTGGTGATTTTATCTTAGCAGTGGCCTCTATGATGATAGCTAGACTGAAAAATAACGATGTTACTCTAGTGCTTAGTCAGGTATCTTTGTCGTTTCTTCTATTATTATAATAATAAGATAAATAAAAAATTAATAAGTGTTGTTTTTATTAATTGCTCTCTCTCTCTCTCTTAAATTAGGTTGTAACTGACCTAGTCCAAGGAGAATTTATGCAATTGGGCTCTAAAGAAACAGAAAACGAACGATTCGCACATTATTTAACAAAAACATATCGAAAAACTGCATCACTAATGGCCAATTCCGTTAAATCTGTAACTATTATTATCAATTATTAAAATTATTGACAATTAATGCAATTTAATTAATTTAATTTCTATTTTATAGGTAACAATGTTAGCTGGTGCCGATGAACAACTATCAGATATCTCTTATCAATATGGTAGAAATTTGGGTTTAGCATTCCAATTAGTTGATGATTTATTAGATTTTGTATCATCATCTGCTACAACGGGTAAACCGACAGCTGCCGATTTAAAATTGGGCTTAGCTACAGCTCCAGTTCTATTCGCTTGTGAAAAAGTGAGCTTTCTAATTGTATTTTATTCGATTTATTTGATATTTGTTCTATTGACAGTATCCAGAATTGAATCCAATGATAATGAGACGTTTCCAAGAACCGGGTGATGTTGAGAAAGCTTTCGAATTAGTTCATAAATCGCGTGGCTTAGAACAAACTCAATATTTAGCAAAACAACATTGTCAAGAGGCGGTACGATTAGCGAATTTATTGAAAGAGAGTCCGTATCAAAAAGGATTGATAGTTGCAGCCGATTATGTTTTGAATCGTATGAAATAGCGACAATTTTGGAAAGAAACAACAATTGTCTTTAAAGTAGTCTTGATAGTTGATTTCTGCTTTGTATTTATAAATGCAGATTAGTTTCCTTTCTTCTTTCTTTATCTATTTTCAAATAATTAATTGGTTAATAATTAAAAGACATGGTATCCGTTACTTATTAATTGTCATAATTGTATGTGTCTTGTATGTTAGTTTGAATGCTTGTTTCTCTTGTTTTGAACTGAATATTAGTCCATAAAACCAGTCATATTTAAAATTAGTTATTCTTACTTTATTCAACTAAGTATGATAGTTTAAATATTAAAAAAAATTATATCCAAAGGGCTAATTTCAATACTTTGTGTCTTATAAGTTGGTTTAATCGCCCGGCGCATCCACCATTTTTGCTCAATTTTCGTTTCGTCTCATTTACTCAAATCAAGACTCAAAGTGTTGTATTATTTGTAAATGTATATAAATATATATAACAATTAACAATTGAAGTATTATGTATTTATGGTAGTAGTACATCTAGTTGCCTTTCATTCTCTCTGTAAATATTTTCGATAATTGCTGGAAGAATTTCATTAGCTTCGTTTCTTCTGCAAGTTTTATTTACATATACGAGACGATATAGAATGCCTGTATATATAAATAAATATTATTATTATTATTATTGATTATGTCATTAAACATAGGCTATTTCTTGTTAATTTAAATGTATGTATATTTGTCTTCTTCTTTTTGTTAAACAATGTAAAATTATTAATAAATTTTGAACAACTGGTGGGTTTCATACAATTCTTTTTCTTTTATTGTTATTAAATATTTACTAAGTGGATTTATTTTATTTTATAAAGTATAATTATTTTTATTTTTATTAAATTAACATGTTTATTTTAGTTTATGATTATGATTATTTGCAAATTTCAGTTAATTATACGATTTAAACTGTAAATTGCTCAACACAATATTTAAATAAATCTTAAGAGATCAAATCAAATTATTGATAATAAGAATTATACCGTTTATTATCTGATTTCACCGCTTTCAAACATTTTCCTATTCCCTTAATCGATGCAAATAGAAGGGAAAACTTTGATTGATTGATTGATTGGAAATGTTTCACTGGAAAATCCGACGTCTTTATCATCATTATTGCTATAAATAACAATGATAACGATGATGATAAAGAAAACGTGCAATTAATTGGAAAATTCAAACATGTACGCCGTTTGTTTACTAAATATAAACACATATGTTATCGATAATATTGTAACCTTTCACGCTATTTAAGGATTCTATCAATATCCGCATTTCTGTCTTAAAATATAAACGTTACCTGATTCGAATAAATTAATTCCACCCTCTATTATAAATAAAGAATAAATCTATAATTCGTTCGTTCTAACAATAAATAGTTATGGAAATTTAATTTCGACAATTTACAATCTATTGGATGGTTTTAGTAGGTCATCACGAATCCTCGAATTTTCTAAACGACAACTGGGGTAGTTTTTCCGTCTTTTCAACGGATATCGGTACCCAGCACGGATAGATCGTACAACAACAACATCCCTTATGTTCACCGATTCGATTCCTGCACATTAACGATTTTGCAACAATCAAATAAACAACACACGCCAAGAAAGAAAATGATTGTCGGCGAAACTAGACGGGCTAGTAAAACTTTAGAAGAACGAATCGTTCAAGAGGGATTGGAATTGTGGAAGAAACAGAAGGAGCAAGCCCGTTTGAAGAAATTAAAAGAACAAAAAGAGGTAATTGTAAATTGTTAGTGAATCGAATAAAACAATAAATTTTACAGATACGCGAATTATTCGAGAAATATTGGCCGTTCAATCATTACAACGAAATCAAACCGAGAGGCTTGAGGAATCTACGTTTAGATGGAATATTTCCACAGAAAGACTACCAAGATGTGAATGAATCGAATATTTTAATCGGCTGTTTGTAAATCGACAAATTGCAGGCGAAACGGACTGTGGGTAGCTTGGATTTGGGGCGGCCCGGTGGTGGTGCGCCTCTAATCACGAAAACCGGCCAAAAATTGACGAGAACTCGGGAGGATCCACTGTTGCGTTTCCAATTCGGTAGTCACGATTTACGCCGTTGTGTTGATAATTCGCTCCGATATAAAACCGATAAGAAGAGCCAAGATGAATATAGGCAGGAATTAGGTAAGATTGTTGGTAATAAAACTTTCGTGTAGTTTACAAATCAGGACAGCTTTCGATGTTTTATTTTATTTTGCGAAATGAATAAATATTTTCTTGTGTAGTCGATGAAAATAAAAAGAAAGTCATCGAGAATTTCACGCATATAACACATATGTCGATTGTTGTTTTACAATGAATTTTTAATGAATTTACACAAAACATCCGCCAGTAGTGAAAGCTCACCATTGACGAATTGTAAATAAAAATTACGAAAAAGATGACAATTTTCCCCTTAATCTGTTTCTATAATAAGCCATCATTTATTGCACATTCGATTTATTTTATTATTAATGGCGGTAATTAGTTAATTATTAGATAAAATTCTTGTTTATATTAAAACAACCTCAACCTATTTTCTGGGTTCTTCAAGTCGTAATTTTTGATCCGGCCTTTGTTTAATTTGATAATTACGATAATTGTTGATAATTATTAGTTAATCTCATTATCAAACATTTCTCTTTTTCTAAAGTTTTCATAAAACTTCTTCAATTCAGGAAAAACCGAATCATTAGCGTTTTAAACGACCTCAAACGATGATCTTGAACAGCGAAATTACAAACAATAACACTAAAGAGAAATTGGATCCAACGATGATATTTAAAGAGAAAAGCAATAATTCTTTAACCGGTAGGCAGTTTGCGAAAAGTTTTCTCTTTACCTGCCGGCTATTTGCGGCAACTCAAATTGATTGAAGATGAACTGTAAATCACCTTTGTTTTCATCGCCCAAACAGGTGTCCCAAACTGATCGTGAAACATGAGACACGAATTCGAAAATATTTCGACAAATTATCGTTATTTTCCCCTTTTAGATAAATTAGTTGAAGAGAAGAAACAACTGGAAACACAACAGAAAATCGACGAACACGAAACAAAACCAGTAAGTCGATTAATAATTGTCGATTTTCGAATAATTTCCCAATGTTGAAGCAGGATGATAAATTGAAGGATCGGAAACGCTATCCACGCAAACCGAGAAAACTCGACCCCATATTCTATCCGTGCAAGAACGTTTACAACAGAAAACACAAACTCATCCCCTTACTCGGTGGCAACGACAGTAAGGACAATGGTATTGAGTTAGTTACAATAATGACCCAACAAAAGGAGAAATATCCGATAAAAATCCATTTAGAGACGACTGATGTGACGAATAGTAAGAAACTCGGGTAGATACTTTCGTAATTTGATTGATTTTTGTAAATTCTAAGATTTTGGTTCCTCTAGTAGTGTGCCGAACAGGCAAGGATCGGCGTATTTGCGAGAATTGACACAACAAGTCGTTAACAAACAGAGAAAATTAAAGGTAAGTCTAATAAACGCATCTTACGCACGCTGCATTAGCATAAGGTGTGGTTTTTCTATAATTTCGGAGATTACAGTCTCGTCCAAGGCGCCCACTCAATTTCAGAACTATTCTCCCCCGGTTACACCGTTGTAATCGGATTCTTTATAATAATAATTATTGTATCATAAATCATGATTGTGTTCGAAATAAAAAAACAAAACACCCGCACAATTTACCGTAGAGAAATTGAGATATTTACTAGTGTCATGATAATAATCTGTATTGATTGATTTTGAAATTACCCCAGGAAATGAAGGCTGAAGAGGATGAGACGGCGCATCGTCATTTCGACACGTGGAACGGTTTCTGGGGTAGACCGGGACATGGGGCACCCCGATCGGCTGTTCGGAAACATTCTTTAAATCGTCTACTCTACCCACAAATCGTTCCGATTACTGTTAGTTAATTTCGAAATGCTCAGATTGATTGTGTAGAAGATTCGATTATTTCGGAAAATAAATCATTTCTAATCACCAAAGTTTATTGCTTTATTTTCCTATCCATACAAGTATTTATTTCTTGCACAACCCAGAAATTTGGTCAATTTATCATGTAATCTTGTAGATTCTGGGCTCGATCTTTGTTAATAATAATAATGATGCACAGGAAAAAACCATAAGTTTCGAGAAAGTAATTTTTCTTCAATCTCATTACCATTTTATGAATATTTAATTTTCTTTTATTTTTTGCCAACGTAAATTTTATGGTCTATCGTAATGCTAATAATTTATTTTGTATGTCATCGTTTTATAGGAGAAATTCAGCTTTCGACCTTAGTGAATATGTAATTCCAACAATAATTGAATTGCAATTTTAATTGTTTCTGGGTTGATTACAATAGCCGCTTATCATAATCATAGTCGATGTTATTTTGAACAATAGAAACACAAAAGACGTTCAATTTTGAAGTGTTGATTGAACTTAAAGCCTCAATTACTAATCAATATGAATTTTTTAATTAGAATTAAAGGTGAAATTTTATTTTTGAATCTGTCAAAAGATCTGCTTCCACGATACTCAAGCTTGAAGAAATCTTTTAGATTTTATCTGAATAATCTCGATTTGTATCTCTATCAATGTTTAGTTTGGTGAAGATAGTGGTAACGATTAGAGAATTTTACTGGAAAATTGTTTGATAAACTAGAATCAATTTCTAATTTTCTATTAGTGTACTCCATGGAAATTTCTCTTTTTTCAAGTGGTTCATATTTGTTCATTAAAAAAGACAAATTTGTTTACGGAAAAGAATGTAAATCTGATCAAAGGAGCGTCTCTTAATGTAAACTCTTTCAGTTTCTCATTATTTTTCAAGCAACTAACAGATTAACCGAACAACAGGGTAGTTTTCAAAATTTATTAATTTAGAGGGGTTTTTTATAATTAACGCCTTCATTAAATCCTAACGAAGTCCAAAATTCTCGGTTCCACAACGGTCCACTGGCTTTTTGTAATTTAATCGTACTCAGATCAGGACCTGAAATATTCAAATAAATCAATTCGTCATTCGCCTTAGTCGGTTCCCAGTCAACACCGGCAACTTTCGGTACCCTAAAGAAACAAATTTAGTTATAATTAAATGGTAAATGATGGGTTTATACCCGGTTTGAGCGTAGGATACGAGCATATCAACCAAAATATCCTTCATTTTGAGCTCATTCGGCGTGGGATCGTTGTAATAGCGGCCATAGAAATAAAATTGCCCGTCTTCAGCGTGTCCTAAAGCTAAACAAATACAAATTTTGTGAGAAAATCAAAAATTTGATTGTTTTAAAAATCGTACTTGATTTGTGTTCGCCTGGATAGCCGTTGTATAAGAAATAAACCGGTGATTTGGTAGCATTCGCTTGTAGTTTGGCAACCAAATCGAGATTCTCGTAAAAAGTCCGCTGGCTTCTCATCTAAAATTCGCAATTATTTCAAAATTTCTAATCCAAACAAATTGATAAGAACCTGTCCATAGATTAGTGCAGTTTCTTTACTAATTGGCTTATCACCAAAGTAGAATTCTTTAATTTTTCTGGCGGCAGTCTCCCATAAAGTCCGATCGAGAGTTTCGTTATATTCGAGAAGATACGGCGCTACTTTTTCCCAGTTCACATCAATATCGCTGTACACTTCATCATCTAAATCTGTTCAATTTTCGGTTAATAAAATTGAAAAATTGCGTTTGGGAAACTTACGACTACGATAACTCGCATCTTCATCGCGATTAATCGAAATAATCAACGGTACATCCAACACTTTACCTTGTGCTAATAAATCGTACGGATTGTCTGGTAGAAAGACATTAGTTCCGTTTTCTATACAGGCTGATAGTGGACAATCGGGCATATTTCGGTAATAAATATCGCCGAAGAAAATCGGCATTTTACTCCACAATTGTTGTAACGGTCGTTGTTTCATACAATCAACTAGAATTCGGTTATTTTGGTCGAGTGGACAACTAATTGCATCGGCGAGACTTCTAAATTTTTCTAGAGGACGTTCTTCTACAGCTGAATGCGATAGAGCTGTACCGCTTTGTATAAAACCACGTTGGAATAATCCTTTAGCCATCGGGGATAAGTACAATAAATGTAAACTGATACCACCTGCCGACATTCCGAAAACTGTAACCGAATTTGGATTGCCACCGAAACTTGCGATATTCTCTTGGATCCATTTCAAAGCGAATATTTGGTCTTTAAAGCCGACATTACTCGGCAAAGATCCGTCGCCAGTACACAAAAATCCTGGAATTTATCTTGAAAATTATAAACTTTCAAACTTGGATAATTACCAAAGACTCCTAAACGATAATTGAAGGTGATATAAATAACTTCACGGTCCATGATAAATTCAGGATGTGGATAAGAATGGCCGCTATCGAACAGGAAAACACCGCCATGAAGATGGACTAGAACGTCCAATTTCTCGTCGGGATTCGGTTGGATTCTTGGAACGTAAACATTAATATACAAGCAATCTTCTTCACCGGAAGCTTATTAGGGGAATTATCGTTAAAATCGAATAAAATTACAATCTAATCATCGCTTACAGTTGTAATTTTTAACAGCAAATTGAACTTGAACGCACTCTACCAAGAAACTGGCGTTCCACGCACCGATCCACGGGTCCATTGGTTCCGGTTCCTGGCAATTTTCAAATCGGATTTAGAAATCGATAAAGTGGAGATTTTCTTGCAATTACCTCAAATCGTAATTGTCCAATTGGTGGTTTGGCATATGGGATGCCTTCGAATGATGAGAATATCCGGCCATCGAACGATAATTTATGGGAGCCAAGAATTTTACCAAGGGCGGTGTCGACGGATGGGGCATCAGTTGGAATTGTCGGCTCACTACCGGAAACTAAACAGTTTTAATTAATTTTTCTTGCTTTTTACAAAATGGAATATTTTGAGATTAATAAGAAAATATTAATTATTAAAAATAGTTACAATAGACTCGAGATAAATTTATTAAAAATATTGAGAAGTTTAATTGGAGAAAAATATAATTTCACGATTTTTTAAACAAATTTATCTCGAATCTTACAGAAAATTGCAGATAATTTATAAAAATCGTACCAGTAAAGAATAAAATAAGAAATAGTATCGTACCAATAAGGGCTACAATCACAATATATTTCTTGTATACAACATTCATCTTATTGTTTTAAAGCTGCAAATACTTTAAATGATAAGAGAGCAGTAATAAACGCATTGGAATTGCGCTAATATTTATTAATTAGACAGCAAATCTTTTAATTAACACCATATAAATAAGAATAGATAATTGAGGGGTATTTATTACTATTTTTATTCAAAGATTAAAGAAAAGCAAATAAAAATTTCAAATCCATTATTCTACCAACAAACTGTTATTTTATGAATTTAAAAAATGTTATCTACACGTGTTATTTTCCTTGAAACGTGGAGACTTATAGAATGATGACTATGATAACGTTCTCTTTAAAAAAAGTACACAATTTGAATATTTTAAGCTCAGAAATAGAGCTTCATAGCTATTCAGTCGTATTCTCTAACGTTCTGTCAATTCGTTACCATGCCAACGGTGGAGATCCCTTTGAGCAGAGTTTCTAACTTACTCTACAATTCCACTGATTACTCGTGAAAAAGAAACCATCAGATAGAGAAAATCAATTGTCATAAGTGAAATTATTGTCAAATTGTCGTGTCATCAAAAATTCAAAATAATTCACGATGAGATTGAAGACTTGGAAGAGTAGGTGTGCCGCTCGATAAGGGGGTCAATCGTACAGATTCCGAGGATACCCCCCAAAATAAAAAGATTCGTATACGTATCGGATCCATCTCCTTGGTGAAATCATCAACATCACCAAAGGCATAGTGGAGTCTTCCAATTGTTGTTCGTAGTCAGTGTTTGTGGGTGCTTCAGTCAAAGTGTCGACTCGTGTGGTTCCTTAAAACTAGCAGAAAGACGAATTGATTTCCGTAAACACGATGCGTTGGGTAATTATCGGAGAATTTTCTTCGCTTTCTTCTCTTTCTTCTTCTTCTAAATTAGTTGCGTTAATTAATTAATTGATTATCCAGTTGAAAGAATAGAATTTGATGTTCAAGAAAAAGACGACAACGAATAAAAGTCGCATTGAATGAGGCTTTTTTTAAAGGGAAAGCATAAATTCATATAATTATCACTAGATTTCTTATTTCTCACGCATTAAAAACACGAGTTATTTATAATTATGTGTATTCTTCAAATCCATAATTTATTCGAGATCTATTCTATTTATAGACTTAATTATAATAATTAGAAGTGCTCGAAATTGGGGCGATAATCTCTTTGTCTTTAAATAAAAATTACATAAATACTAAAACAGTCCCCAATTATTCAACTATTAGTGCACTCGCCTATTTGTGTCAAATTTTCAGCAGTTTAACCAAAATTTGTGAAATTCCAACCGAAAAATTCAAATTTACCTTCAATAATGGACCTATAATGATTTTGTTGTTGTTCTAGAACGCCGATCGTATATTTTCGAGTCGAATTAAATTTTCTCACAGTCGTGATCTTTAGAAGAAATGTGGAAAAATCCATGGCCATAAATTCCATTCTCTTTCTAGATCAGTTGGGTATTATTTGGGGATATTTGTGAACTTTAAAATGTCGCAATGATTTCCGTTAATTTCCATAATTTTCATTCAAAAGACACGAAGGCAATGACATTTAAACGTGAACAATTTCGTCCATTATCTCCCAAATAAGTGCCAAATTTTGTAAGACATAGGAAAAATACCACCGGTAATTTTAAATCTGATACTTGCTAAATTTCTATGATTGTTTGCAATTTCTATTGATAAAAAGTAAAAATATTAAAATGCATCAATTTTAAAGGTGGTTCAGAATGTAAAAGAAGCTCGAAGTGAAATTGTTTGGAATTGAGGAAAAGTTTTCTCTTATAAAATGGAAATATACTGTTCTGTTTAACGAAATTAATCATGCAGAACATGGAAAAATAATTAGAAAATTTAGAAAAACAAGAATCAATTACATTGTTATCGAATGGTGAATTTAAAATGCATTTCTCTTCATTATCATGCAGTAGTGTTCGTGCTTTTTGGTGTGATTTAGACGTTAATAACCCACTAGTTAGCCTATTTAGATAAAATAATAAAGCTATATTCACAATGTAGGTGTGTTGTAATAGTGGAGATACGCTTTAGCACCTCTATTGCAGATCACAATACGAAAACTTGTCAGAAATTCAAAAACCCTGCCGTCTAGAGAAAGTGGTTTCATTTAAATTTAAAGAGTGAATCTTTAGTTTTCTCTCGATTTATCACTTTTAAGGTCAATATCCAATTAATATAAAACGGTAATCGAGATGAAAAATTCTTTTTAATAGTCCTGCCATTATGTGGAATAGAGTTTATTTCTCGACTAGTAGGACACTTATACTTTCCAATTGTGCCGCTATTTATCCGTTTGACAATAGAAATTACAAAGTCTAGGTCGTTGTCTGATGAATTTTATTCGAAAAATTGGTAAGTCAATGCAATTTCAATTAATCAATGAATGTAGAAAGTCAAAATTGTGCATTGAAGGCCGAAAATTGTAGAAAATCAATTAAGAAATTCCCATTATTGTTGAACATCTGGTCTATATGAATATTTACAAATTAATCAACAATGAAGTGATTAACGAGATTGACTCTCGTTCTAATTGCTTGAGGAATGTGTTTATTGAAGAAATTCCCAACAATAATTGTTGAATCAATAAAGAAAGCCGCCTTGGAGTTGATATTTTAATAAAATTACACGAAACGTATCAAACAATAATTATTATTTATTTTCTATAATTTTTCTGTTCTTGTGGAAATTATAGGCCTATAAAGTTAGCGGTATAAAATAATAATACTAGCAATATTTAATACATACCAAGACTATTTATTTTTATGCGTTTGTAATAAAATGATTTTTAAAAATAGACGTGCATTGTTGAGATAATAAAATAATAGTAATAGTAATATAAATCTACACTTTCTCTACCATAGATTTGAGGAAAATACAATGTCCTATAATTTAAATTTGGTTGAATTTATAATAGAAATTCCCATACACAAAACTAGATCCGTTACTCATTATTTATGTATTAACGAAATAAAAAAAAGTGCAATGAAAGTCGTTATGTAGATGTCATTGTATTCAAATTTGTTAGTAATCGGAGAATTGCTCTCTTCAGTGCACCAGAATTGGGTCAAAATCGTGTAAATTCCGTCTGTTTTCGACAAGAATTTCAAACATCTATAAGTTGGAATTTCACATGAAACTTCAAGACTCAAAAATTATCTCAATTCCTTGACTCCATCTAAAAAGGCTAAAAATTAAATGAGCTCGACGTTGATTGCTGGTTAATTTCAGTGAAAATCAATCAAGCTATTCGCTACGTTTTCATTTCGTTGCTTCATTATTGAAACGTTGTAGGAAGAACATCACAATTGAGTAGCAGAAGAATGGGCGTATTGTTTTAAAGTTAAACGCTACTATTAACTTGTCTTATTTATCGCCTTTGTTAATTGATGAAGTCGAATACGTTTCCTTAATTTGAGTCACAATTAGGGTTGGAAAATTCGAGTTTTACATAGTTGAATTTAAACGACTCAATTGGCACACTTATTTTGAGCATTATTAACATTTCTAATTGTTAAATTCATTAAGATTATACAAATCTCAGTCGTATAGAAAATTTCTTTTTCTCGTACAATAATCTTGTATATGTCCTCAAAAATTAGATACTTTTACTTATTTAAAAACTAAACTTTTCTCTTGTAAAGTGTCAGTTTTATATTGTTATATAATTGAATTTAAATTAGTTTGTTCTGGTAAAATCTCATTCTACAGCTCTTCTCTCCAAGTAGAAGCCTTAATTCTTTATCGATATAGAATTTCGACTTTCCCCATCAATGTTATCGAAATTTTTAATCGCATTTTCACCTATCAGTGTTGATTAAACCGTCAGTAAATCACAATTTAAGATAATTGAAGATAAGCATCATTACGAGTTGGAAACTGATGAGAATTTAAAGGAAATTTAGGCAAATCATCTTCATGTCAATTGAACGGGTATCGAAATTTTACGCTGTTAAAATAGACAATGATATTGCATTTCTCGCTATTTCAAGTATTCTAGAAGAGCTAAAACAACACTTTAAACAAGAAGAAATCAGTTGAAGACACGATTAAAACATGTAAAATATACGAATTCTAATTGTTTATTTACATGTCGAAACAAATAAAAATAATCATGATAATTTAGTAATTTTCAATAAAAAAATTCATGGTCGTTTAAGAAACCCAACAAGACAATTTTCCGAATAATTTTTACCAGTAAAGTTGGTAATAATTGTTAAAAATCCAGCAAATTATGCCCTAAAGCGTCCAGTTTTTACTAGCAATAGTCGCTTTCACTCATAATTTTCATATCGCCCTCCATTATTTCAGACTGTTTTCATCAAGAATCGAGATTAAATAATTATTGATTAATTAGAAACTAAACAACTACACCCACTGAGAATCGATTAGTGTTGTTTGAAAGAAATATATCGGATAATAAATCTTAAATTAATGGGATTTCGGTTTGATTTTCTTTGAATCTAAATTACGAAATTTTCAATTAACTGAAACTGTTACAAACAATAAAAGATCCAAATGATTTGTGTGCGATAATTCCCAATATTAGCTCATCAATTTCTCAACAGTTGTCGTGATTATTTTTAATTATTGCCCGTAGAAAGTTTAGTAATTCCGTTTAAAATCGTTGTGTTGAATCAATTGATTTTCACAAATCGATATTTTCAGTTAAAATTCGTGTAAATTCCTGTTGCAGGTGTATGTTTTCCTGCTAACACTCGCAATAGAAATCGAAGCAAAAGACGATGAAACTAATGAAATAACATCACCGATCAATTTAGATGCGAATCTACGGCGAGCTTTATTGAGAGCTTTAACCGAATTAGAGAACGAAGATAAAGAGAAACAGCAAGAGAATTTACACGATGATAGGATTGTTGAGAAAGCTTCAGCTTCGGCGTTATCTCTATATGCATCATCGAGTGTATCGTCGACAACGGCAATAAATCAAACACCAACAACGGAAGAAACCACAGAAAAGCCTCTAGTTGTAATACAAAGAAGTAATGGCATTCAACATAAACCGATAACAACAATTGAAAATTATAATGTGGATTCTGTTAATGAAGCTGAACAAATTCTTACTAGTGCTAGTAATAGTTTTACATCTTCAAATCAATTTTTCAACAGTAAATCTACAAATGATAATCGTGTTAATTTGATATCGAATCGAATTAAACCGAAAATTGAAACGACAACAGCACCAACAACAACAACTGAAGAGAATCAAGCTAAAGTTGAAGACGTTCAATTCTTTTCAGCACCGCTAGTTGCAGCATTTACAGTCCATCAGGACGAACGCGGCTTACCGAAGAAAGTTGAACCGATCTATCGAATCGTACAGAAACCCGAACCAAAACCTGTCAAGCCGATTAATCAGTTTTTGGCGAAACAAGAGGAGGAATTTAAGGCACAATTAGCTCTACAACGGCAACAACAAGCTTTGGAAGAGGAGATTTCGCGATTGAAACAACAGCAACAACAACAACAGCAATATTTGATACGGCAACAACAATTATTGCACGAACAACAATTACGTTTGCAACAACAAAAATTACAAGAGCAACGAAATAATCAACAATTTACAAGTAATGAATCGGTTGTTAGAAATAATGGTTTTGTGACGTTCCAAAGGAGTGTTAGTTTGAATAATGGCCTGCCGATAAATGCGCAACAATTGCCGTTGAAAGAGCCAGTGAATTTCTTATCATCACCGCCGCCGTTTCGGCCGGAGACACCGTTTCAACAATACAATCTTCTAACACAACAACCTCAACAATTGGTGAATAATTTCCAACAAAATTCGCTGAAGCACAACAACCGAATCTTCCGACAAGAAAGCGGTACGGGAAATTTCTTGAATAACGGTGTTAATCGTCAATTTCCTCAACAACAGCAATTCTTCCAACAACAACAACAACAACAGTTGAATTTCAATCGAATCCAGCCGCCTCTCGTTAACCACCAATTAAACAATCTCCTCTTCAATTCTGGCATAATTCACGATAAACAACAAGAAGACCTAAATATTGTTTCAAAAGTGTTATCATTGAATCATTTAGGTGGTGGTGGTGCTCATTATCGATTCGATAATACGAATATTAATGAACAACGTGCACCTTTCTTCTCGAAAAAAGTTTGAAATCCAACCAATTTTCAATAATTTTATTTATTTCTGTAAAACCGATATGTTTAAAGTACTAATTGTTGTTAATCGTGTATGTACATCTATAAAATCGAACAATACAAGTACAATGTAAACTAAATTATTGTATATATTGTATAATTTAAAAATTAAAACGAAAAAAAAAACAACTGAATGACTGATAACAGATGAATATTTAGTTTCACTTTGACATCGTTCCAAAATGGGTGGAAACCCACGCCTCTATTTGCACGAATTACAGGGCTAAAATTGAGACAACTGTTTCAACAAAGAGTCAAATTTTGTACGGTTTTCTTATTATTAGCTAATTAACGTGTAAATTAAAGACTATAGCTGTTCTTTACACACTTAATTCTTGGACCATTTAAAGATTAAAGTTCACAACTTTAGAATAAACTCCATTTATTCTCTTATCAATCTCGTATCAGTTTTTTGATGTTACATTTCTATTTGTTTCTAATCTATTTCTATTCATGTCCAAGTTTTTTTAATTTTCTGCGAAATTGTAATACAGTTTACAGTAGTTGGTGACAATCACAGCAGCTTAAAATTTCTTCAACACTCCTGCTGTAAATGATTTCTAAGTACTGGATCGAAATCATTGATTTCCACTATACTTAATTTATAGGCTGCATATACATCGGTTGGAGTAAATTTATTGAATCGTCCACGATAAATTCTGCATGATCATATCCTGTAAGTAATCTATCTGCAATCAATTCGCATTTTATGGGCCATAATAATAGGACAACTAAACTAAAAATTAATATTCTGTGTTATGTTATTATGAAAGGTTTTAGATTACTCGAATAAAAAGTAGCGGATTGTTTTTGGTAGGATTTCAGGTAAGTTATTTTCATTGTTCAATGATTTCGCAGCAGCAGACGATCATGTTGAGTACCTGGTACTATTTCTAATACATGCAATAAACTCTCATTTTACCGCCGATTCTTGAAAATAAATTTCTTTATTTTTGGAAGCAGGTAAACATAACCTCAATCTTATATTTTCATTCCTTCTTTAGCACACATTTCCATACATTTTCCTTTGACTAAAGTCTCAAATTTTTCCATTTTTGGTAAATCAGAATTCAGTAGTGGCGAATTTTTCGAAAATACAATTTTACAGTCATAAAAATTTGAGGTTATAGAAATTGTTAAATGTCAAAATTTCAACAACAAAGATAGAAAATACGAATCTAATATATTGAAAAGAGATAGACCTATTACGGCGAGAATTTCACAAAACTGAATTTATTTTTGACATGTTGCCGGCTCTAAATGGCAAAAATCCGTAGATTTTTATTTACTTTAGAATTTATTACTTGTTTTATGATTTCGAAGGTTATTTTAACTATTTCAACTATTTTAACTGAATATTGATCTTATACCGGCTCTTTTAATGCTTTTTTCTTTCAATCTATACCAAATCTGATTAAATTTGCTTCAAAAATTACTAAAATTTATACATTAAAAAAAGAATTTGTTGAAAATTAAAAGCATTATTTATTCCTATTAGACAAATTTAACATTGCTACACTTTTGAATAATTAATAATAATAATTTTATTCGAACAACAATCCTTATTTTATAAGCTATAAATTTTATTTCATAAGTTATAAAACATAGAAAGCAAGTTTAATCAGGCACTATAAAAACATAGCGGTAATTAGAATTAAAAATAGTGGTTAAATTGGAGATGACTTGGAATGATTAATATACAAGATATAAAAATTATCAAACGGTAAATTAATTGAGAAAACTCGTCAGGCTTGAAAACAGTACTTACATTTGGGATAATTTGAAATAATATTATCGTGGTTCGTAATCAAATCATCCCTTGGAGTAGATTTTTTTCCAGTTTTCATTGTTTAATTATTATTTAAATCACGTTCGGTGATAGTTTACATCTCGAATAAATAAATCGTAGAATATATTTGTCCACAATTCGAAAATTACACTAAATTTATTAAAATTATCCAAAAGTTTGTGTAAAATCAAAAGAAATGTTATTGTTACGGTAAAATATGCCCTTTTTTCCACTTTATAACTTCAAAATAGAAGAAAAACAGTCGTATTTCCTTAAAATCTAGTAAAAGGAATTACTAGAGGAGAATTGATCTAAATTTATTAAAATTATCCAAAAGTTTGTGTAAAATCAAAAGAAATGTTGTTGTTATGGTAAAATATGCTCTTTTTTCCACTTTACAACTTCAAAATAGAAGAAAAACAGTCGTATTTCCTTAAAATCTGGTGAAAGGAATTACTAGAGGAAAAACCTACAGAAAAATCAGTGAATATGGCAACATTGCATTTTGACTTGAATTTTTGTTTTCTAATTTACATTGATTCAACCTAACCTCAAATAACAATACAATAATACAATGATATAGTGAAATAATTCAAATAAAACAGTTTTTCACGTCACAAAATATAAAATGGTCTGATGTATGGCTGGAGAGTTATATAAAACGGTATAAACATGAAGTATTAACAAATAATTATACACAAAATCAATTACAATCTCAAGTCTACGAACAATGGTTATTGCTAGATTTACGTGATGTAGAATTGGAGATTTTGCCTAAAAACCTGTCATTAAAGACTCATTTCACATTAACGGATATTTATTGTTTATAATTATCGATTTATCAAAACAGAAATTGTGGCAATTACAGAATATACGCAACAAGAACGATCCGTTGAAAAAACACGATGATCATATCGATGAGAAGATTGACAGTAATTGACTTTAACTGATGGTGTACAAGAGATACAAGCTATTGAATATCGAACAATACCAATATTGAATGTTAATTTAGTGCCAGGCGTCAATGTACGTCTTATTGGACCAATCACTGTATGTCGTGGTCAATTATTATTAGAATCTCATAATATTAAAATATTGAATGGTCATGTTGAGGAATTGCTAATAACAAATGCTGCCAAGTATGTTTTAGCTAAACATTATGAATCTACCGTTGAATCCTAATTCACAACAAACTGAACATACTGCTATTGTTGAAGAAACAAGAATTGAGCCGACTAGGAATGTACAAGACGGTTTCAATCAACGACAATTAATTACGGAAGATGAAAGGATGATTGCGATTGTGATTGAGATTGTTTATTTGAAGCTGAACGAGAGCATTTAAATAAGAATCCAGTTAGTAATCAAGTTGTAGCAACAATAACAACAAATGGATTAGATGATGATTTCTTTGATAATATCGATATTGATGCTCATTTAAAGCCTTGCATGACAATGTTCTTGTGCCACATGATACGCCCAATTTTATACAACCAGTAATACTGGCTAGTTTATATGCAAACCTCACTAGTTGACTGCTTCAATTCGTTTGCGCCTCCATAGTTGGTAGTACTGGTTCTGATTGAAATGTCACTTTGACGTTGGGTTTTTGGCCAATTTCCTGTTCAAATGAAATATATTTTTTAAATCGTGGGAGAGTTTCTAAAATTATCAATTTACAACTTTGCGGCAGGTTGAATCCATTCCACTTTCCATTTGGTAACACAAATCGAAATTGCAGTTGGCATGTTTCCTACAAGTATTGAATGCACTGACTAGTATGAGTTTTGGATATTACGCCCACGGTAAGGTGAATTGAATCAAATTGCAATTGTTTAAATATTTTGATAATTAGCAAGTCCAAGTCGAGAATCTGGTGTTGTTAGTGATTGCGACACAATGGCTGAATTGGCGGCATTATTACGCCAAGAAATCCCAGAGGGGCGTAGTAATCTAACTGATAATCATACGAACTTAGAGCGTGTTTCTGAATATTGCGAAGCGAATTATTTCCAATCGGAAAATAAACGTGTCGCTTTAGAAGAAACGAAAAATTATACAACACAATCGTTGGCTAGTGTTGCTTATCAAATCAATACTTTGGCTTATAATTTCTTGCAATTGCTAGAATTGCAAACGGCACAATTGGGCGAGATGGAGAGTCAAATGAATCACATTTCACAGACTGTCATGATACATAAAGAAAAAGTGGCACGTCGTGAAATTGGTGTATTGACGGCAAACAAATCGACAAGTCGTCAATATAAAATTATCGCACCAGCAAATCCAGAGAAACCAATCAAATATCTACGCAAACCCATCGATTATTCAATTTTCGATGAAATCGGCCATGGTGTACGTAGTGGCGGTACACCAAGACAAAAACAACGCGGTTCCAGCCAAGGTAGTATCCAGAGTGTACCCGGTATGGGTAGTAATCCAATGGTCGGTCCAGCACCCACAACAAAACCACCAACACCACCACAAGTTTCACGAACATCAAGCAAAGGTACTTGCAAAATTAATGAAAATTGATTACAATTGGGGTTTATAGTTTCAGTTTCTGGTGGTACTCTAAGTAAAGGTAGTCGTGAATATCGAACACCTCCAGCAGTAGCACCACCACAAGTTCCCAGTCATTATGCACCGAATTATCCGATAGGTCATGCAAGACGTTCAGGTGAACGTGGTCCTGGTTATAGTACTTTACCAATGGCACAACCGAATCAAGCAATATCACCACCACAAGTAGGTATGGTCCATCCGATATCACAAAATCAACAACAACATCCACAAACACCACCACCACCGCCACCACCTGGTAATTCTAGTGGATATATTGCCGATCATCATACGAGTATGCCACCACCACCATCTCCATTGATTAATTCACAAGAGATGAATCAATCGAATCAACATCATCCAATGATGATGACCCAACATGCTCCAGTACCACACGGTAGTCTTGGTATGCACACTTTAACACATGGACAGAGATTATCGCGTGGTAATGGTGCACATTCACCACCATTACCACCACCACCGCCACCGGAAGACGAGCATGAATCGTTCGGGCGGCCGCGGACTTCCGGTGTTATGCCGATAGTTCCAGACGAAGAGGATCTACCTGGTTGGGTGCCAAAAAATTATATTGAAAAAGGTTTGATTTCGAAAATTCCTTAGATATTAATTGATTTTTTAAATTTTGATAGTGGTGGCAATTTACGATTATTATGCTGATAAGGATGACGAATTGAGTTTTCAAGAGAGTGCGGTTATTTATGTGTTGAAGAAGAATGATGATGGTTGGTGGGAGGGTGTTATGGATGGTATAACTGGGCTATTTCCAGGAAATTACGTTGAACCTTGCGTTTAGAAAGGTTTTATTATTACTAAATTATTAGTATTAGAAGCGATTAGTATTAGAAACAGTTCAATATTTGCATTTATTTGATATTCAATAACCAAATATCAATTTTCTATGAAATTATTTCCGTTGTAGGTGCGTGTGTGCAGTTTTATATTTGTAATACGTTTATAGAATCAATAAAACTATTGCAGTTTCTTGAAATGGTATCTAGAAAGACCCGAACAGAAGCCGTTTAAGAATCTTACTTTATTTCTAATAATATTGTGATGTTTTTTAGCATTTTTGCAAGAATTTCAGCTTACATTATAGTTCTCAAAATCTACACTAGAGTTATAAAGGGACAATTGGGCCAGAAATACTAGGGAACTACTGTAAAAAATGATACGAGGTAAGTGATATCTAAATGAATATTTCAATATTTATATTTTCCATTACACAATTGATAATAAATTAATTAAATATTGATCGAACAAGTTGCGGTAGCATGTTAATTAAATTGTTTGTAACAACTTTGGGTATTTTTTTATAGACATCTGTTGATGTCAGCTTTACTAATTCTATTGGAAATTTGATTTGACGTATTTCAGCTTTGATTACATTAATTGGTATTGAATGTAAACTACAACATGGCCGATATGGTGGTTTTATCAATGAGTTATCGTAAACGAATTGTGAATTCGGTTTACTAACATGTAATGCTGTCAATTGTGTTGTAAATGAGAATTTTAAAGCTAAATTCATCGTTTCCTCCAACAAATTGTTCGATCCAAAATTATTTGTCATATATTCAATATTTTGTGTTATTGTTATGTACGCCCAAATTCTATCCAAAGGCTCGGAAACCTGGCCAAATTGCGGTATAAATTGACGTTTACCGATGTTGGCATCGGCGATAATCCGCGGTAAAACCGTTGAATCGTCTACAAAGTCAACCGTAATTTTTAGATAAAATTTAATAAGTAGGACTGTTGAACTGAAAGTTGATAGTTTTATATGGAAGTATTTGAGATATTTAGAGGAAGGCTACCAAAATTTGGCAAAATGGTCCAAAATTGCGCTTTTGAACGATTTTCAAATACGATGCTGAAATTTTGCAAAATGCTTGAAATATTTTCCAAAATACTCCATATAAGTTATAAACTTGCAGTTCGGCGGTCCTCTACCACTGATATTTACTGATTTTTCCGGCCACAACAAGTTGGGATCCTTTGAAGAAAGTTGGGAAGAACGTCTTTGTAATTTGATTTGTTTCAACGCCGTATCTGAATTGAATATTATTCAATAATGGTGCTGATACTTCATGGAAGAATCCTTGTAATTGTTTCATTGCCTCAGATTCGTCAATATCTCGAGCTAAGCCACGATTCAATGATGCTAATTTTTTTAAGAATTGATAGTCGGTCTGGCGGCCTAAACCCAAACAAAAGATGGACGATTGATTTCCATTATAAGCGGTAACCTAAACAATTTTCCGATTGAAAAAATTTGAAATTGGATAAGATAATTTCGAAATTCTGACCAATTGTATGATTTCATCATGTGATGTCGTTCCTACACTAGGCTCTCCATCAGTTATCATTATAATCAACGGTTTATACTTATAATCGGGGGATTTTTGCGCTGTTTTAACAGTCAGTAATGCCAAATCTATAGCACCGATGATATTCGTTGCCTCTCCTGCGTTCAATGATTGTACATCTTTTAACGCTATTTCGATATTATTTTTAGTTGCAGGTACAGCAACTGGTAAGTTTTCATCCTAAAATCAAATAATTTATATAATTTTTTGAAGAACATCTCAAATAGAATTGAAAATACTTTGAAATTATCGTGGAAATGTTCGTAATCGTTGAAATTATTACCGTCAACAACCCGCTTAAAACCATTTTTATTTGCAATATCATCAACGTAAATATGGGAACCAAAATGGATGATATTTAAGATATCTTCATCGGCTAATTGGGATAAAATTTGTTCCATTGCTTTAATTAATTGCGTTAGACGTTTACCTTCCATACTGGTGCTAGTATCCAAGACAAAAACGACATGTTTTGGTATCGGTTGTAGAACATCAGGTACGAAGAAATGGACGAAATGACAACCATCTGTTAGGAGCTAAAAATTCAGATTAACAGAATAATAAAATGACCTATAAGCTCAATTTTCAACTATAGGTGCTCATTTTTGTCTTATTTAGAAGCATTCGCTTGTAAGAATTTGGAGATAAAATTGCCTTTTTGGGATTTTTAGATTTGCTTGAAAGTAAAACGATAGAAAACTTTCTAAAATAAAAATAGTGTGGCACTTTCATCACTAAAGAGAGGCTTTTCACTCCCTATAGGCAGTGATGACATCACAAATTCGCACTATTTGGAAAAGTAAGCTGTGCATCTCAAACCACTTTGACTAGCAGGCTATGAAATAACATAATCTCGTAACTTACGAGGTTATGTGGCCTCTATTGATGAAAAAACTGATTCCATAGCCTACTATACAACATTTAATTAACGTGGACTGAGATGCACAGCTCACTTTTCGAAATATTGCGAGGCGGGAATGGAACGCTTCACTTTATTTATCACAAATAAACTACAGACATTCTTTTAATTCGTGTAACTGTAGTGACAAATAATGAGTCCTCTCTATTATTGATTCCGAGCAATCTGATTTATTATTAAATCAGACAAGTTTCAATCTACAATAATCGAAAATTGCTCGGATTCCTTTCAAGTAATTACAATTCCTCCTGTAGAATCTCTCTGGACATCGTAGTGAAGAGTAAACAGCGCATCTAATCCATCTTTAGGTTGCATACTAAGAGCCTGAACGAATTCGTTTTGTCTCACTACATTCGGTTGAAATTTAATGAGCGCTGAATGCGAATTAATTCGCCGAACAATGGCACGCGTGTCCAATTTCGGATTATTCTGATCGAATTGTGTGGTTTTTTTCAATAATGGTATTTCAATTGTTGTTATCGGTTGTTTCTCGTTCACATAAATCTCAACGTCTACATTGTCGATTATTCCACCAGGATGAACATGCAGATTTAACGCATAACTACCCTTTTGGCGTTGTAATAATTCTTCGTAAATTAAATACAAATTGGCAACACTATTTGGTTGTAATTCAATGGGGATTTCAAATTTTCGATAATTTTCTCGATCCTGGGCCTTTCCAGCTGCATCGGTACGTTTTAAAACTTTCGATTTGTATAATTTGCCATCGATGTCGATTATAAAATTCGAAATAAATGCATTTTTTGGGAACGAAATTGAAAAATCAACATTGACTACCGATTGTTTATGATTCGTAATCTGTCTTTGTACATATGTTGTAGCATAATGTAATCTAATATACGATTTTATTGAAAAGAAATCAATCTTTTTTGATGAGCTCATTGTTGAATTTGACTTCTGAAAATTGTATTTCTTTATAAAAGAAACTCTAAAAGAATATTCCCACCTTATCATCAATTAATTCGAAAATAGACGAACAATTCCCCTGTAATTTCCATTTTTTTATTAATTAATTCTTATATTTTTCACGATAAGACTTACTGTTGATTTGAAGAAATTATTCATCTCCTACAAATGGAATCATTTTAGAGTTGGTACAAATAGCCACTGATCATCAAATTTCATAAATTTCTAGCTGTATCATTCAAATTTGATGGCCAGTGAATCATTTAATTGTTTTCTCTACGCTCACTCACCTGATTCGCATTAGGATCAAAACAGTTCGAACAATCTGATTTCTACAATTTCCTATTCCAGATCAACTATTCCCGATTATTTTTAATAAATAAAAAACTTACCAATCTTCTATATTGATTGAGGAAACAATCCAGATAGTTGTTACAACATATTGTCGTTTCAAATAAATTAAAAATCAATAAAATAGAACAAATCACTTTCAAACGTCTCATTTTACAAAATTTTGAAAATTTAATAGTTCGAACAATCAGTTGGAATTTATATAGGACCGTAACATTTCTAATGAAATTAATTTACGACTATAAAACTATTATCTGTGAATTTTGCAATTCAAAAAAAAGCATAATTAATATTTGTTTTACCCATCGTATTGTTTACTGCCTAATCAATTAATACCGAATAATTTTCTAAGCTGAACAATTTGTCGTCAGCAGTTTACCCAATAGTATTTGATAAATTTTTCGAAATAATTGAGTTCCATTTCTTGTAAGTCATTCTGTATAGTCATTTAAAATAGTTAAATACATTTATTTATAAAATAAATAGAATATACGTAGGTTTGAATCTAAATTATTGTATTTTAATTTTATCTCAATTTGTATGGCTGATTTTCAATAGAAATCTCATTTCAATTTTTCATTATTCAAATGCGGTGAAATAACAAAAACTTATTGTGTTTTTTCGAATATTTCAACTAATTTACAGTTTTGGGAAAAACCACCCTTATTCAAATCACAAATTTTCAAAATTACCGCCTTTTTGTATCTAACTACAACTTAAACAATGTCGCCAACCTAAATTTTTTATTACTAACAATGTCAAAAAATTCGTTTATTAGAAAGCTCAAATACTTTCCAAAAAAATACATTTTTATTTTACCAAAGTAAATAAATTAATAATTTTTGTCAATTTTCGAAGATAGTTATTTATAAGTTTTTATGTTGGTAGTGCTGTTTATTTTGCAATAAAGGTGGCTAAGGTTACAATTTTTCAAAATTTAAAAAGTGAGGTTAGAAGATGGGCATTAAAGATTTGTGGACAATTTTAACGCCGTTTTGCGATAAAAAACCCCTGTACGAATTACAAAATAAGAAAATCGCCGTTGATTTGTCGTGTTGGATATGCGAAGCGCAAAATATTGCCGAATATCAGGTACAACCGCGAATGTATTTAAGGTTAGTTGATTTTGATAAGAATCGTTTAAAAATACAACAAAATCTTTAAATGATTATTTTTATTGTTAGAAATTTATATTTTCGTACATGCTACTTGTTACTGATGGACGTAATTCCTGTATTTGTACTGGAAGGAAAGGCCCCAGAATTGAAATATCAAACGATAGCAGCCAGGAATGCGATCCAATTTAAGGGTGCCAAACCTAAACAGGACGGTGTTAAAACTGGGAAAGATCGTTCAAGATTCCATCATGTATTAAAACAATGCGAAGAAATGTTGAAATTGATGGGTCTAGCTTGTGTTAAAGGCGCAGGCGAAGCGGAAGCTCTCTGTGCTTATTTAAACGAAGATAACGTAAGAAAATTCACCGATTTAAACGATAAATTGTTAAATTTGTATTGATTTCAACAGTTGGTAGATGGAATTATTAGCCAAGATTCGGATTGTTTTGCTTACGGCGCTCGAATCGTCTATCGAAACTTTTCAATTTCCACACAAGGCACAAATGCAGCCAAAGGTGGTTCTGTTGATATCTACGATATCACTAGAGTCAACCAGAATTTGAGTAAATCTCCATTAAAAAGTAGATTTTCAAATAATCTCGAACATTTCTAGATTTTGGTAGAAATAAAATAATAGCCCTTGCTTTATTATGCGGCAGTGATTATTCCGATGGAATCCATGGGATTGGTAAAGATTCTGCTTTGAAATTGTTTGAAAAAATCGACGATAACGAAATTTTGGATCATTTAAGAAACTGGCGGACGAATAATTCTCTATATGAAGAATTCGAATTGAAGATTTCTAATAAAAATATCTGTTCTTCGTGTGGACATTCTGGGAGATTACAAAATCATAACAAAAATGGTGAAATTCTAAAATTATTCTATTGAAAGATAATTTTCTTTTGTGTAAAGGTTGTAGTGTTTGTAAAACGAGTAGCGGTTGTGATTTTACAAAATTCAAAGACGAGAGATTGTTTATTAAAAACGAAATCAACATAAGGAAGAAAGCTCTAGTTGATCCCGATTTCCCAAATGAAACTCTAATCGAAGAGTTTTTAATCAGAAAAGATAACGTGTGTGAATTGAACCTTAATTGGAATCAACCCGATTTAAGAAAATTTATTGTAACTATTATTTGGTAGAAAAATTATTTATAAATTGATAATTTTTAGGAATTTACAGTTAAATTTCTAACATGGGAGGCTATTTATGCATTCGAGAAATTCTTACCTATTGTTACACGATGGCAATTGTTGCATTATCAAGATTTAAAGAAGCATAAAGGCGTCCTGATACCAGATCGTATAAAGAAAGTTCGCAATCCTAAAGGTAAGTGTTGCAAAGTTAAAAATTTTAATAATTAAAAGGATTAATTGCGGTTTTAATAAATCAATGGTGGGATAAAATTTGAAATTAAAATTCGACAATAATGCGCTCCCTTCTCCCAACTGTTTTATTCGAAATACTTAATTAAAATACAATTAACATTAGTTCTGCTGCTTAATTTGAATTATTAAAAAAGCGTATCGATCCGGCTCCTTTTAGGTATTCCCTCATTCGAAATTATTTGGAGCGATCAAACCGGCTATTATAAAAACTTAATACCGGACGATCAATTGAAAGATATCGGCGATTTAGAGAAATTATGGTCAACAATTGAACCGCAATATCTCGTCGAAAAAGCGTATCCGAAATTAGTTGAAGACTTTTGGGAGATTAAAAAACCGAAAGCTAAACGTAAAAAGAAGACAACTGTCGATAATATCGATAATATAATGAAGAATATCTCAATTAGTGAGCCGGTGGTTAAAAAGACGAAAAATAAACTGTTTGAATCGGAGAAAATAATGAAAATTAAACGGATTGATTCATTCTTCAATAAAGATATTAAAAAACAACAATCTTCAACTCCTATTAGAAATAATTGTGTGGATAATAATTTAGAAATGTCGAATTTCGGCGATGAGAACGATTTGGAAGTATCGGAAATTATCGATGATATAATCACTAGAAAATTACCAAATTGTATAATCGACAATTTGAAAGATTATGGGAAAGAAATTGTTGATATTCCATTTGAGAATCAATCAAGTTTCTTTATTTCCCAACCAATCGAAGATGACTTATTTGAGAGGACGTTTAATGAACTTTGTGGACAAATTCAAGAATCTCCAGATAAATTAGAGGAAATAGAGGAAGATAGTTTTATAATCGACGATACTCCATTATTTGAACGGATAAAAAAGAAACAACAAAATTTATAATTAAATGATTTATTAATTAATAATTTCAACAATTATCACGATCGACAGATTTGTGTTGTATCTGTTGTTGGTGTCGATAATTCTAAAGTTTTCTTCTGTAATAACATTTGGCGCAACGAGGCAGTTTCCTCGCGTAATGTCAAATTTTGTGCCCGTAAAATCGCATTTTCGTGCTCTAAAATTGTAGCTCTTAAAGCAATCTAATCGATAGAATAAGAAAATTTTCATTTATCAAACCAAATCGTTTAAATTCAATTGAAATTACCTGATCTTCTCGCATTTTACGTGCATCGCGCGATTTTTTCGCCGCTTGATTATTTCGCCGGCGCCGTTCGAAATATTTCTCATCTTTCTGATCATCCGGTATCGGTTTCTTTTCACCGCGTGGTCGACGAAAATTCGTCGCGTACATGGGTGAACATGGTGAAATTACTGTCGAATGTCGTGTATCTACAATTGTTTTTTACTTATAAAGTCAATTTTGGGCTTTATTTTGTTCAAATACTTAAATGGTCGTTTTGTAAAACGTGTAACGGGTGAGAATATCCAAATAGTGGTGGTGTTAGAAACGATTTTGTTGGTAGATTTCTAAGCGTTTTATCATTCTCTAAACACGGCGATAGATCGTCTGGAATTTGTGGGTGGATAGAAGTACAATCGGTTGTTAGTCGAGATAATGGTAGGGTTTTATTTGGAATATCTGGAACTAGAAAAGAAATCAAATTACTGAAAATTTCCCGTTGTTATTATTTAAAATTGTTGGGGTGTTGCGTGTTTTATTCTTTGTTTATACATAGGGGCGTGATCGTGATTTCATGTTGGTATTATTTTCATGGAATTGTATTTTAGAGAAAATTATTGTGGTCACAGGAACGATTAAGAGATCATGCGGAAAATTGTACAAATTTCCATATAATTAGTGCGCTTTTCAATTTTATAAAAACTATACATTTTATTGTTCAAATGGTCGTTCTAAACTTCGATTAAAGTCCTACTTTTTTGCAGGATTTTAAAGAATCTAGCTCTAGATTTTAATTGAAACTCCCGGTTTTAAAATTAGTGTTTATTCAACAAATCTCTTCATAGAGTTGAATTTTCTTTATCTACACACACGATTGATTGAAACTGAAATACCCACCTGGTGCCGGTGGCGGTGCTAACAAATAATTACAATTCCGCAATAAATTGTAGGCTGAAAACGCTGAAACAGGTAGTAGGGTTGCGTTCGTTGTGCTTCCACAGAAATTATAAGAAGCATTCGATGTTTCCATATTAAATTACAATTAACTAAACTCAATTTGTATACAACACAATTACACTACATTATTAAAAAAAATTATAGAATTCTCTTAGAACAATTCAAAGAAAATGCGTGAATTTTCGTATTGTTAGAAAGTATCTTGAAATAGTTGGAAAATTCGGTATTAGTTTGAAAGATGTGCACGTTTATAAATCAACAAGGGATGATATAATGTGGAACGCCTAAATAAATACTAAACAATAAAAAACAACATGCAATACTATATATACATATAATATCCCTTAAAAAGGTATTTCTTCATATACAATATTACGTTAATATATAAAAGCGTCACCGGAAAATTATTACGCGACGTCGGAGGCGTCGGCGTCGAGTCCTGAAAGCGCCGCCTTTCCCGACTTGCGCACACATTTATAACGCATTTATTGGTCAATTATAATGGTCAGAAACAATCCTTTCCGGATAATAATACATATACAATACATAAAAGTATATAAAGTATTACAAATAATGAAGAAATAATACAATACAAATACGATATTGAAACTCCACCCATTCTTATTTATTGTTGGCCATACATCTATCATGATTACCATCATCATTAACGTTACTTCTCTTTCTTTGTATAGAATAGTAGTGGAAAAAAAACCGAATAGAAGCAATTCTGATTAATTATTCAATAGATTTCGATCATAATATGACCGCATTGGTTAACTGCAATATATTTTAATATTCAACTATTACTTTCGGTCGATTGAAAAAATAATAACTGTAACAGGTACCTGTATTATAGATATCCATACACATACCTGTACATATAAATGTCGAATTTATTTAATTATTTATAGGTGTTTTTTGTTTATTTTATTTTACATACTGTGTCTTGTTATTTATGCGATCAAATATTCAATAAATTTACCGATATGGTGACAGTGGAATGGGAATACGGTAATTAAGCTTAATTCCATAATAAAAAGTCTGTCGTGTTGTATCTCTTTGAAAAATCTCGATTTTTCTCAAAACATAATTCATATCTCGACAATTTAATCAACAATTTGTCGCTTGATTTGTAAATTTAACGAAATTAATCAGAGAAGTTTACAGAAATTTCAAATGGCCGGAATCTTTGATAAATGATTTTTCACTCAAAACCTAAGGTTTTGGACTTGTTTGAAAGAGCATTTTAAGCCCTATCGCAGGAAGTTTACCGTTCTGCTATCTCCCCTCGACTTTTTGAACTCGCAGGATAGTTTCCCACGCAATTTCACCGGAAAAATAACGCTTTCGGACAACAATGGAGACCATATAGAAAACACTTCTAGATTTCAATATAGCTCAAAATTTCCGCAAATATTGCTAAAACGGTAAGCTACCTGCGATAGAATCCGAAATGTTCTTGCAAAAACTTGAGTTTTGAAAAATGAAAGAGATTCCACTTTTTTCCGGGTTGTGTTGAATGTTTCAACCGATTGTAAATTTGAGGCTCCAAAGTAACGTTTTTAGAGGCGTACAATGTCGTTTTTAGAGAAACCTCGTGTTTTAGCATTGGACTTATTGTTAGTAACAAGTTTTATTTCTAATTTTGTTAAAAGAAATCGGTAAATTGTTAAAGTCCATAAGCCGTGAGACAATATCGAACAATAACAGGTGATATAGTGCGACACGTAAGGCTGTTGCGTTTCGTATATGTTCAGTTTATTATTATAAAATCAGCCACCCTCTAAATTACCACCGATCAAATGATTTTGATCTAGGTATTTTCTTTGATAAATAAACTACTCGTTACTTATTGGCATTTGTTGAATAATTATTTTCCGATTTGTCGACAATTGTAATTTATTCAAAAATGACTCGGGCCATCTAAATATTTATTGTTCACAGTATTTCGATCATTATGTAGTAGTCTTTTATAATAATAAACGTTCATTAAGATCGACATCAATCTATTTACATATAAATATTGCAATTAGAATCTAAACAAGACAAAAGCTTGGAATTGATGTTATCTTCCTATGTCCACATGTAATTTGATATCATTGCAAACAATATTTTTATTTAAATGTTTACTCTATGATGTATCCACTACTACTACCGGTATTCCATTACGATTACTTTTGTAATTTATTTAAAAAAAATCGATAAGAATTTCCACAATTCTCATTAGATTACTCCACATTTCCTATCATTACTGGATAATATTTTCTAGTAGTTAATGTTAGTTGTATAGCGACAAACGGCATATTTAATAAACTCTAACCCGTTCGTATCACAACAGGTCTATTATAAATCATCAATTATGTAATAAGTATTTAAAATGCACAAAGGTTAGCGGTTTGTAATATTATAGACTAGATGATAGTTTGTAATAATAATTTGTTGATGGCGTGTGCCCCTTTTTACTGATCTCCCATAGTGCTAGCCAATTATTACTTATATCCGGTAACGTCGTGTGATCCTTGCATATGTTAACATATCATAAGGGCCCTATTCGTAATCGTCCGTTCGCTATCAATCAATTGATGATATCACCTTTGCCTAAAGCCTAAAGGTTGGATTTTGCCTTTTTTTTCGATTCTCACTTTACTATTTTATCAAATTTTGTCTAACTTGCCGCATTGTAAGTTGCAAGTTTTGATAAAATGCAGTAGTTTGATCGAAACTGGAAGAACTCAACATTCTAATTAAGCTGATCGACGGAAGAAAGTTTTCTAGGATATCGTGCACTTGGATTATTATCTATCGTGTTTTATATTACATCAACAATAAAAGGAAAAAGTTGAAATATAGATAGGAAAAAAGAAAATGTTATCTATTCAAAAACAACCCTGCGAATAAGTGTTTCGTGCCAATAATCAGTTCATTCGTGTAATTTAAAACTAGAATCGTATTTGGAAAGTTTTCTGAATGAAAGTTGTATAAAATAGCCATTACAAATAGTGTATAATAATTTATAATAGTTTCATTATCTCTTATATTCTATAGAGAAAAACGGTGGTAATATTACACAGTCGTAAAAGGTTTAGTGGTGCATTGAATTGTGGGAATTTTCAGGTGTTTTATTGTATATGTGTGTATATTTTATACCCTAACTTTGTTATGGAAACAGAATTACCACTAAAATAGTCATTATTATTTAGGGTCATTAGATATGACCTGACTGGTGATCTTTTCAACGCAGACATATTTCTTCCCCCTGAATTTATCGTTAGTTAAGTTTTATAGACTAGTAGAGTATCAACAAATTTGTGTAATAAAAAACTATATTCATTTGAAAATTTAACAAAAATTGTACAGTAATAAGTAACAAGACCAATCAGCTGATAACTTCATTAATGGTAGCTCTATAAGCGTCATCTGGACTTTTATAATCAATCTTATCATTATTACACTTCTCAGGTAGATTAGATCGTTGTAATATTGTTTTATGGAGTATTAAATGTGTGATACTACAAAGAATACCGACACCAGCGAAAATTTGTAAAGTTGCACTACCTCCGATAAATTTATAAAGTAGACCACCGATTATACTACCAATTGCATATCCTAAAATTTTATCAAATAATTAAATAATTGTAATAATAAAGCGAATAATTTTACCAACTCCATCATCCATACCAGCAGCTATACCTTGCATTGTAGCCGATGTACCAGGTGGTGATAATTCATTAGCGTAGGCAACAATCGTTGTATAAGTTAGCGCATAAGTTGGTCCTTGTAGAAAGAATTCAATCGGTAGAATCCACCATGGTGATGGTGCAATCGATATTAAAACTAAACGTAATGCATAATTAATGAAACACATACTGAAACAATGGACATGTCCGAAACGTTCCAATATTTTACCAGATAATGAGAAAAATATAACTTCACCACCTAGTGTTTCAGCGGCTACAATTAAGCCTTCAATCAATTTGATATTGCCTGTATTTGTTGCAATTGCCAAATCTTCTAAATACCAAAATAAGAAATAGATAATTAAACTATCTAAAATACCAGCAAATACAGCGAATATTATAAATGTTATCACATGGCGATTATTCAACAGATCTTTCAAGTCTTTGAAAATATTCTTCGGCGCTTCGATTATCGGCAACTGAAAATAATTCATTAGCAATTGATTTGATAATATCAAAAATGTATACTTTTAATTTTATACAAGAGAATAGATCGCAAGTTGAGAATATTAACAGTACCACAAATGCGGGTGTGTAACTTATTGTTTTCATTGAAAACAAATCGACAATATAGCCGGCAATTAGGGCTGTAATACCGAAACCGATAGTGCCCCAGACTCGTTGTTTACCATAATCGTAATCTTCGCCTAAAATCAAAATTGTATTGTATTATCGATTATTTATTTCAATAATCTTTGGCACCTATAACATCGAAACAGATAGCATCACTAATCGAATTGATAACGTTAAATCCGACTGTACCTATCGACATTAACGTAACGAAGCCCCAGAATGTGAATGTTTTATACAAACAGCTATTATCAGTCTTTTCTATATCTTCAGTACAATTGAAATCACATTTTGTATTGTTTAAATCTATTTGTTTGTCTATTATAGCGCAAATTCTATATTCATCTTGACTAGTTTTATTATCGTTGTTTAATTTGATTGATAATAGACTCAAAGTTTGATTTGTACACGATGAAGTACATAAAAGGGGTATTTTTGGATTGTCACACTGTTGTCCGCTATCTATTTCCTAAAAATTAAAAAAAATTAAATTACTATAATTTAAAATATTGATGTTTAATGAAGCCGTTGTAGGATTAATGTAATCCAAACGACCTTATAAGATTTATTATGATAATATTTAAACAGCAGAGTAAATTGTGGAAAACAAATAGAATAATGCTATTCATAAGAATATTTTTGTGCCTGTGATAAGGCAATCGTTTCATTGTGCTCAAATTTGATTGTATTTGTCGTTTATAATGAAAGTTAATCAATAGAAATAAAGACAAATAGCGTCCAATGAACCGCATTAAACTGGTGATAACGCTTATCAATGCAAAAAATCGTTGTTTTGACGGATATAAATGAGAAAAGTTAATATTTCTATATATTAAACTACTGACTGTAACATTACATGTATCCAAATTTCCATCGGTATTGTTGAATTGTAACTCCATCAACGGTCTAGCCGGTATGAAATTCATCATAGCAAACGATACAGTCATTATAACAATAAGTAACATAAAAATTGTTTTACGATAATCCCGATATACATCAACAATCATACCAAATATCGGTTTGGCTAATAAGAAAACGAATGGTAAAATACCGGTAACGCTACCCATAACAACTGGTGATATACCCAATTGTTTACCATAAACTGGTAGTTGCGGTAGAATGGGGCCCATTGCTGGAAATTTCGTTTGAAAATATTTATTTGGTGTAGAATTTGAAATTTACCTGCCATAAAGAAGAAATAATGTGCCTTAATAGGCAGTAGATGTCGATTGATTTTCATTTTGTTGTAGATGAAATTACATTCGAATTTTGCTAAAATAGTTCACTACCACCTACAATTGATAAAAAGACGTTAATAATGAGCGATAGTGGTGGGAAACTTGTTGAGTTTATGAGTTTATCAAAAAATTAGATAATTCTTATCAACTACTCATAAAATTTCCTAATCCATATTTTACATTGTTGTTCAATTAATTGCAAATCAAAAATTTTTGGATTCTAAAATTTTTATTTACCTTATTGTTGACTTGTAATTTTCTTGCGATATAATTTCTACAGCTATCGATAAGTGAATCAAATATTTAAAATCAATTAACAATCGGCAATTTAATAATAAAGGATAATTTAATAACAGTTGATTTTAGGGGAGCCGTTATTATATTTTACAATTGTATGTAACAAATATTACTCTAATAACCTCAAACGATCTAATTTATTTATAAAAGATAATTTTCACAAGTGTATTAAATCGATTCTATTGATTTTTAGACCTTTATAAATACAGAATTTTACGACAATGCGAACGCTAAAAATTTAATGCTTCAAATTTTTGATTTGAACTGGCAAATTACTGGTTGAGAAAATTTACGATTTCCATTTCTTTTTTTGAAAAATTTCTGATCTGAATTACAAGTGGATCAAGTATAAAAATACCGCTAGAAAATTTAGCCATTCTCTTCAGTAATTTTTACAAAATTCGTAAAGAAACACGAAAAGCCCCTTCAAACACGCACAAATCAGCAAGACACGTGCCATTTCAGCCGACACGTGGCTGATTTATAGCCTAGTTTGTGAATTTTTCTTACGTTTCGTTAAATTTATCAGTTTTTAAACCGGCCAGTTGTTGAGATTTTTTTAAATTCTGGTATACCGTTTTGTGTTTTAAAATCTGTCTAAACTTGTATGCTTATTATAATTTCAAATTCTATTAATAGTGGAACCAGATTGTGCGAATTTCGTTTTAGATTATAAATTTTAATCTGCCACAAATAAATGAATAGAATTAACGATAGCTAAAATTAAAATATGAAATTCAAAACATTCTTCTTTACATCTAACAAGTAATGATAAAAATTGGAGTATTGTAAAATAGAACAAGAGATAAACTCAAGTGTGGAAGTAAACGAGTAGTTAATTAAAAATAAATAGTTTACAACTTGTTTTCAAGGTATCAAACTATTGTTAGAAAATTACTGTAAAATTCCGTATTTTTCCTCAAAATTGGACGTATTTTTACCGAAAATATCGGATAAAACTCGCTTCTTTGTTAAGTTAAACGAGAATAATTTGTATTTTTGTACAGCAAATGGAAATTCTAGTGTTTTAATAATAAAATAGAAAAGATACATGCAGGAAATTTAAACTTTTTTCCTTGAATAAATTATTCAAAAATCATCGTATATCGACGATTAAGAAAAGAAAAACACGTATAAACTAACTTCTGACATCTTGCTAATATCGAATTTATTGATAATCCATCAGAATGTCACTAGTTACTAATGAACAAACAATACTTATATCCATATTGAAGTATTACTTTCAACCTTCGTACTGTTTTATTAAATAAAAATAAGTGACAAATAATTATGATTGAAGAGAAAACAAATCAAAAAATCATAACTTACATGTCATTGGTATAAAATGATCAATTTTAAATTCACCACAAATCCTCATTACTTGTCATACACACACAATTCATTGTTACTAAATATCATAAATTTAGCTATAATTAGAACACATTTAAATGAACAAGTTGCGATAACATTAAACTAGTAGAACTTGAACTACAAAATTTAAAACTAACAAATAGACATGAATAAATATAAAAATGCGCCTTTCGTTCTGGATAAAGTGAAACTACAACCGGACAGATATTTTTAACATCTGACCTACACTTAAGTTGATTAAAAAATTGTCATAATTTTATTTAAACATAAACAATATAAAAGAAAATTTATTCACAAAGAACAAATATGTAAATTTATATGTACGCGTATATTTTAGTCAAATTGTATTAATTAAAGAGAAATCTTTTCAATAATCAATGCATTTATTTAATTGCGTAACGATGAATGTTCATTAATATTCTCTAGAAACAATTATCTCGATTTCTATCCCCAACTCTATACGTATTTGTTTAATGTTTATCAATCAACATTATTTATTAATACTTTTAACCAACACTACTTGCACTTCTGTCAAGTTTAAGAAAACACTAAAAGCAATCAGAATCGAATTTATAGCTTTGGAAAGTTTGAAACTTTCTCAATTTTTAGAAAAATATCGGAATTACCACTTAATACCCAATAGTAAGGTTATTTTGTGGTTTTGTTTAAAAATACATCCAACAAGTTATTCTACGGATCTAGATTTAAATCGAAAATAATTCTAATTGTTAATAAATTGAATCAAATATAAGAAAATTAGATGGTGGGTATTCTGTTTAGTATATGGCCAAATTATATCTTATCTTCCCCTATTCAACAGCTACCTTCCGGTGTTATTGAAAAGAGGGTCTAAGGATATAATTGGTTTGTATTTTAGAAACATTCTCTATCCATAATTGAAAATGTTTACCTTTTTGATTGATACAAGGAAACAAATGTTTACTAAAAAGGCCAATCACCTTAACATATCTATTCCCGATATAAGGTCGACTAAAATGAAAGACACATGTTTGTTTGGTTTAAAACACGAGCGATATCAGTTGATTCGGATGTTTAGAATTAAAAAAATTTCATATTGTTATTTTTAAATTTGATAAATACTAAAAAAAATTATAGATCACTTCTGAATTTCCCACCTTTATTGTACGTTAGTGACATCTAGTTTATTACCACTGAACTAAATATTTCAGCTAATAACTATTAGAGGTCGCTACTTCAACTTTATTGTAGCTAATTTTAACATAAATAAATAATAAAAATTTTAACATAAATAAATAAACATAAATAAATTATTTTTGTTTACAAAAATTGTTGAATTAATATTTATTTGAATATAAGTGCCTGATTGGTTTTATTTTCGATTAAAATTCATAGAATCTTAGGACGTTTGGCATCATCGCTATTTGTCATAATTTGAGGTTATGTAGATTTAAAAATCGTTGCTATTGTTTTTGTTTTAATTCCGTTCCGGTGCCGGTTACTTTATTAATTTTGGAAATTTAGCAAATCTGGATGAAAAAATTGAAATAATGATTGCTGCGTCAGAGCCACAGGTAAGTTAAATTCAATTCTAATCAAATAAACGGAAATTATTGCGATTTAAATATTGGTTAAGTCGTTTAAAACAACCAAGTCTGAATAATTAAGCCCGACAATTATCTTCAATATAGAGACACGAATCTTTAACATACCTAAAGATTTAAATTCTTATTACCATTGTGGGGATAGATTTTTTGTCGATTTACAATTTTTCTTGTGGTTCTTAGGAGTTTGTTCCAAGTGGACGGCAGCAAGCATTACGACACCCGAGTTCAACACAGACCCTTTTCAATAACAACAATAACCCCAATTTAGCACATCTACAAGATGATTGTATGTTTGATAAATTCGAAAAAGTCTCATTGAAAGAGAAATATAACAATGAATGGTGGCTATTGAGAAAAACACCAAATAAGAATAGACTACAACAAAATAATGAATGTAATAATGATAAGACTTGTAGTATTTTAATTGGTGGTAAATCACGTGATACTAGTGATTTTATTGACGATTCTCTAAGTTTTAAAAGTGCAGAAGGATCAACAACTTCAAATCGTACAAATAAACGAATCTCTGATTTCAATATATCGAAATTATCGGCGAAATTCATTGAGAATTCGCCGAATAAAATCGATCTCAATACAACTAATAGTGGTAGTAATCAATTAGGGAATCGTATCTTTTCCCAAACGAAACGATTTAAATTTTATGGAAGATGAATTGTATGTTAAAGGTAATACAGTGATTTGGTCAAGAGGGTTGTTTAATAATAATAATAATAACATTAATTTCGATAATGGTAGAAAGGTGATTTGTTGTTATACAAGTCCACAAATAATTAAACTTGCATTATGGTGTACTTTCTATTGCGAACGGCCAACATTTATTGATAAGCCTCGTAAATTTGATAAAACTAAAACTGATACTTCTATTGAAGCTATTTGTATTATCGATACGTGCAATATTCGTGTGTATACGGAAAAAGGTGAAGATTTTATTGTAGCCTCACCGTTTCAAGTTCATAAAGTTTGGAATACTAAATTCGGTATATTTCTCGAAAAGGAAATCGATTGTTAGTTATATTTATTTTATTTTATAATAGAAATTTTTATATTTTAATTAATTTTAGCTAATTTAAAAGATTTCGAATGTTGTAAGGCGAATTTATATTCATTAGCTTATCCGTTAGATGATATTTGTCCAGTTACAATTTATTATAATTCATCAAATTTACAAATCTTCAATAATAACAATTTACAAATCGTTTATACAAACGATGATCCCAGTATTTGTATGATTTACGATATACAAACAAGACAACATAGTGTTTATCGGATACGTAAAATACAATCGAATGAGAAGAATGAGTTTATACAGAAAATCCATAATACTACATTTATTTCAACGTTGGAATTATCAAATAAAGCTGTAAGTATACTTATGATGGTTCCATTCAATTTTAATTAGTATTTTTTTTTCAAATTTCAGTTGAAGACGAAATGTTCCCCATGGGAAACATGTAAAAATAGCAACAATGTACCAGTACCGAGCCCAATAAGTAGTCGACCAACTAGTGTATCCGGTTTCTTGCATCTTCATTCAAAATCGCACAGTTCAATGGCAACGATAAGGTAATTAAATCATCGATTTTTATAAAAAATGTAAATTCTATAAATTTAGCCGTTGTCAATCACCGGCACTATCATCGAAATCATCACATATTAATACATCATCGATGCAACAACAATATGGCAAAACAGCAACAACGAATTGCTCGTTTTTCGATACGTCGAAACTTACAACGAATCTTCAGTCGAATTTGGGTATTTGTTTGGAATATTTATGGACAGAACCGTACTCTAGTACAGCAACTACATCGTAATTATCAAATTGTACATATTAATTAATTAATTAATTAAACAAGAAAATTTGTAGGGATGACACGGTATCACATCCAGCTTCAAAAGTATTCTTATGTGACGATTTAACCGGCCAGTGGTATTTATCTTATATTATAACAACAAAATATCAATTGTATATGGTTAAAATTGATTTTACTAATATTAATAATATTGTATTTGGTATAATGACTAGTATAAGTTGTAAAGATGCTGTACCAATACCTGGTTTACATTTATTAGCAATTTTAGAACATAACGGTAATGTTACTCTATATTCCGGCTTAACGCCAGTTGGTAAATTACATATAGGTGGTACTTTGGTACAACATACACCATCACCATATGTACGGCGAAATTTATCAAGAGTTAATTCACCATTTCCACGTAGAAGTAGTCTGTTGCCTACAAGTAAACAAGTCGATTTGAAAATTGATGAACATCTATTATCACCAGTATTACCCGAAACACCCGGTAGTGGACCATTATGTTCTAAAAATATCCTACAAATTAATCTACCATTAGATAGTAAATTATTATTATTGTAATTCAACAATAATTAATATTGTTAATTGTAGAAAAATATTCCGAAAGTAAGTCTACAAGGCTTACAAGACCCGATAGAGAATCGTCTAACACTCCGTTATAGTGATGGAACTTATTATCGTATAACTTTACCGATTTTAACGACGAGTTGTTTAATTGAAAATTGTTTAACTGCATTGTGTCAGTGTTTAAATAAAGATGCAGTAACGGTGGTTTTAACACGCTGGTATGCTACAAGGAATGCTCTAGGGGTACAAGAGATTAATGCAGAACAAGAATGGAATCTATTTGAAAATCTACTTTTGGGTAATTCTTAATAATTTTATTTCCTCAGTGATAATATTGTTTTAAAATACAGAATTAATCGGTTATGAAGAGGAACAAAATAATGAAAATATCGACGAATATCCGGTAACACCATCAAATAATGCGAAACGACAAAAACATTCAATTTGTGGTAGTGATGATGATTGGTTGTTTCTGTTAAAATCACGACATCATCAAATATCGAAAGATTCGTTAAAATTCGTACAATTATCTGATTTACCAATAGAGAATATCAGCGAAAAACAGTACAAAATCAATTCAAATTCTATATTATTTCAATCAATACGATTCATACATTTTTCATTACATTTACTCTACGAAGATTTAAAATTGAATCTTTTACGTTTAGATGATTTAAAATTGTTGATAAAATTGTTGAATCGGCTATCAAGAGATTTAAATTTAGAAAATTATTCGATTTATTATTGGAAAGATTTCCCTGATATTTGCTCGATTGAAAATACCAACATCATTACACAAAATGACCACAAAAATATTAACAATCTACAAATAATTAATCAAAATTATGTTGTTAGTATTTTCGATTTTATCTACAATCTAATTCGTGGCTTTTACGATAACCAATTCTATCCGTATGTTAGAAATATCAACTGTAAATCGAAGGACATTATCCAGGTAATATTCGATTACAATGATTTTTATTAGAATTAATTTATTTCGTTTAGATTTGCGGCGTAATTTTAAAAGATTCCCACCCGAATATTTGTGTAGAAAATTTAGTAAAATCAATAGATTCAATTGATATACCGTTGAATATAACCGCAGATAAATCACTAATTGAACAGGCTTGTTTATTAATGGTTGAAAACAATTTCGAATTAAACGATTTAGATAATTTACCACCAGCGATTTATCTTCTATTCTATAGTACATTGTGGAAATGTCGAGAAAATCCACCAACATCATGGCCGGCTGAAGCCTATTATCTGTTATGGAGGGATGATTTAGCCGCACAAGCTGTAAACAAGAGGGTAAATTGAATGAATTATATATTAATCAATATTTAATTTATTTGTAATTATAGGAAAATTTCGATTTATCTAATGATAGTAACGTTATTGTATCGAGTTCATCGAAGAAACAAAACGACCAAATTGACGGTATGGAAGATATCGATAATTCGATAATGAAATTACGTTTTCCTGATGATGTTCGTGTTGCTGAAGCTAGAAAAATGCTACAAAGCTCGAAACCTGTACCGATTGTTTTAGTCCAAAGGCCGGACGTTTCCGATCATGATTTTATCGAAGAACAAGAAAAGCATTTGTATGCTGTATGTACAAGAACTATGGCCCTATCAGTTGGAAGGTATTTTATTTTTAAAACTATAATTTTGTATTAATTCTATACAATTTTAGAGGAATGTTCACGTTACGAACTTCCACGCCGGTTATTACAGAACCGTTACAAACCCCTCAATTGTGTTTGACGGGAAAAGCACCACCGAGAGGTACAGCTGTTGAATTAAGCCACATTGATGTACCATCAAATATGAATTATTGGCCGTTATTCCATAATGGTGTAGCGAATGGTTTAAGGACAACATTAGATGCGAATAATATCGATAATACTTGGATTATTTTCAATAAACCGAAAGGTTCCGCTGATGAACATATGGAACATGCTGGTTTTCTAATGGCATTAGGTTTAAACGGCCATTTAAAGAATCTCGATCTATTAAGTACATATGATTATTTAGTAAAATTACACGAAATGACCAGTATTGGTATATTATTGGGCTTATCAGCGGCATTTCGTGGTACATGCAATCAACATTTAACAAAAACATTAAGTGTACATGTTGAAGCATTATTACCACCAACATCAATGGAATTAGATGTACCACAAAATGTACAAGTCGCTTCACTATTAGGTGTCGGTCTTCTATATCAATCAACCTCACATCGACATATTATTGAGATATTATTATCGGAAATTGGTCGTCCACCTGGTCCAGAAATGGAGAATTGTATTGATCGTGAATCGTATTCATTAGCAGCCGGTTTGGCATTAGGTTTAGTTACATTAAAACAAGGTGAAAATCGTTTAGGTTTATCGGATTTAAATGTACCAGATACTTTACATTATTTTATGATTGGTGGTAATCGGCGGCCATTAACTGGTTCACAAAAAGATAAATATAAAGTACCATCATTTCAAATACGTGAAGGTACAACTGTCAATTTAGATGTAACAGCACCTGGTGCTACAATTGCATTAGGTTTAATGTATTTGGGTACTGGTAATAAAGCAGTAGCTGATTGGATGTCACCGCCTGATACACAATATTTATTAGATTTTGTACGGCCTGATTTCTTAATGTTACGAATATTATCTAGAGGTAAATTTTAAATATCTAAAATTAACATAAATTGACTTGATATTTCTAGCTTTGATATTGTGGAATGAAATTGAACCGACTAGAGAATGGATCGAGAATCAAATACCCAAAACAATCCGACCATTCTGTATGGTTAAACCGAAGAAGAACTTTGATATCGATTACGAAGCTATGAAGTATCTTAATTTAATTCCTCTAATAAGCTTTATAATATTTGTTTTAATTTCAGCCAAGCTTATTGCAATATTGTAACAGGCGCATGTTTTGCATTAGGCCTAAAATACGCAGGATCAACCGATCAGAAAGCCTTCCAAACATTATTACATTTCTGCCACATGTTTGCCAAATTAACAATGAAATCTTTAGCTGAATTAGCTGGAAAACCAACGGTTGAAACCTGTTTGAATGTTTTATTATTATCAATATCAATGGTAATGTGCGGTACTGGTAATTTAGAAATAATGCGTCTTATTCGTTTCTTACGTCGTCGCGTTGGTATAACAACCAGTACTGTAGTAACTTATGGTTCTCATTTAGCTATCCATATGGCATTAGGTTTATTATTTTTGGGCGGTGGACGTTATACATTATCGAATACACCAGAAAATATAGCTGCATTAATATGTGCATTCTATCCGAAATTTCCAACACATAGTAATGATAATCGTTATCATTTACAAGCATTCCGACATCTTTATGTGTTAGCTGTTGAGCCTCGTTTAGTTATACCGCGTGATGTACACACGAAAAAGTGCTGTTATGCTAATTTACGTGTAATTAAACTTGACAGTAGTGGTTTTACTATGAGAGGTCCTGATATTCTACCGGATTTAAACAATTTGTTAAAAGTTACAGTTGAAGATGAACGTTATTGGCCTGTTACATTCGAAAAAGGCCGCAATTGGGATTCGTTATTGTAACTATTATCAATTTAAAAAAATTAATAATTAACAATTGATTTTCTAGAAAAATATTGTCAACTACCGGTTTTATTGAAGTAAAACAACGTGCTGGTTGTTTAAATTATTTGGTAGATAAATTCGGTTATCACAGTCAATTAGCACGTACTTTAACCCAATCGGAAATAATACCATGGGGACCATCACCGGAAGCAATTGTCTCGTTTACAAACGATGAACGTATCAAATTATTTTGTGATCATTTCCTTACATCAGATAGATCGACGAATTTCAAACAAGAATCGAAATTAAAACAACTCCTAACAAAAATCACCTACGAGGCTGCAGTTAAAGATAAACTAATCATCGTACCTGTTGTTATGTTTCTATTGAAAGTATGTAAATTTATTAATTTTTCCCGATATTAATTCTTTCTATTGTTAGATGATTCAACAATTGGAAACGACACCGAATTCGAATAGTTTATGGCAGATGAAATTGATATCCGCACAAATTTTATTACAACCAGTTTCTAATAATTTATTAACAACGGAAATTCTATTGTCGTTACAACAAGAAATTGTTAATATTTTAGAGAAATGGGAGACTAGCTTCTATCAAGAATTACTCGCTTATATTAACGGTAAAGTTACACATAATTTGAATATGAAATATATTTCCGCGTTTGTTACTTATTACGATTTACCGTTCAATGAACGTGTTGATGGTGGGTTTTTACAAAATCTATTCAATTTACAAAAGAAATACCCATTGAAAACCGTTGAGAAAATATTAATGTTGTGTAATAAAAACGAGTTTTCTATGTAGTTAATAAACGAATTTGCCTATAGTAATTTATTTTGTAAAATAAGAAAATCCCTAGAATCTAGCAGAATCCCGGTGTGTCTGGATGAATAATCAATAATTCTGTACCGGGAAACTGGAGCTTGTCCTATTTCTATTCGGATAATGGTGTGTTGTTTTATTTAAACGACAAAATGCCAGATTCAGATAAATCGTGCTATGATGTTGGTTTAAGCGATACAGCTTTGCCTATTCCGATTCAGGTGTTTTTATGGCGACAAATCAGGTAAATTTAATTATTTATTAATATCCTCTAATAATCATCAAATTTAGCCCGTTTGTTAAACCCAAATTGGGGAAATTGCACGAAGCCTCATGTATGGTGAGTGGTTTAAATTTTTATTACACTCGATGCTAATTTAGTTCGCTTTAGTTTTGTCAACATTCAATGACTGGACATCATGTAAGTTATTTTGTTACAAAAAATCGTTTATTTTCATAACAATTTTAACAGGAATTGAAAGAAGCTTGTAAGATGTTCGAAAAGGTGCTCGTACAAAATCTACAATCGGGCTTAAAGCCGGATTTAGCTGCAGCGATTCGTTCTTTACCACGGTGGAAATTGATACAATCGTCATTACCGCATGTGATGCACTCGACAGCATCGCTTCTATTCAATCGGTATTTTATTCGACCATTACCAATGAAAATTAATAAAATTCGATAATTTTCAGCATGAAAGATGGAAATATCCAAAGTCTCGGCGCTGTTGAAACTAAACTCCTTTACACTTTACATTGGATTATTTTAGATGCAGCCGAAGAATGTGCCGATAACGATTTCGAAAAGGGCGAATTTCACACGTCGCCGTTCTTCTATTTATTTCCAATACCGACAGTAACGGTGAGTATTTAAGGAAAATCTATAATAAACAATTTTAATTAAAAATATTGCAGCTTTTCGTTTATTTATTTGCGCCATTGTGTCATCATTTAAAAGAGGCAGATTTTCAAAATTTCCGTCTAGAGAACGGCTTGAAAATATGGCAAGCCATGTGGGAATTCCGGCATCCGGATGCTGCCTGTTTTACATCGCATTGTAAACCGAAACCGAAGTATCTGGGTGGGAAAAGTTACAAGCCAAAAGCACAATTTGGAGACGTCTTTCTCGGCCGTAAGTAATTTTTATTATTGTTAAATCGCTAAGAATTACAACAAATTTGGTTCAATAAATTTGTATTTATTTGTTTCGTGCTGAATACAATTCGTAAACAAAAACGCAAATCGCTAAAGCATCACCGATAACAAGCATATATAAAGCACTCTTGAATCGTTTCCAATCAATTATAGTCTCTTCTAAATTATTTTTATGCAATAAAGCTTCATTCAATTTAAAATACTCCTTTATTAACGTTGTATTACTCAACCAAAATAACATTAAACCATTCTCGTTAAATTTCGACCTATAGTAATTAAAAATTCGTGTAAACGGTGAATGTTTCTTTAAACCAAACGCAATATAATTCGTAACGAAACATTCATGTAAATTCGTCAGTTTGTTTATCTCCTCTTCATATAAACCATCAATATCGGCTATAAAATTATTCGGCAGTTTCTTTATAACAATACTTTGAGCTTTTTGACGAGATTTCATTGAAAATTTGGCTAAAATATTGAGTGTTTTCGCCGGAGAATGTTGTAAATAATTAGTCCAATAGTCTCCACCTAACCAGGAAATTTTCTTTTCTGCCATATCTTCAACTGTACGAATACGGTTGGTTAATTTCGGATTTGTTAAAGAACTTGTAATACCGGCATTATAATAAGTTGAGAAAATCACACTAAAACAGTATAAAATTGCAAAAAGAATACGAGCAGTATGTTTATTTGGGGCTGGTGTAAATCGAGTACTACCCGAAAAAACCAAATGTAATATGTCAAAAAATATCGCCACCCTATCACGATGCATTCTTTTATATCGATCTCTACGATATATTGCAATAGCTAAATAGATAATAATACAAATACATATTAAAATTGCAAGAATTATGAACCAAAGTTCAGTTGAGAATGCTTGTAGAATAAATGTAGAGTGCGGTAATAATGTCGGTTTCGGTACTAAAAATGACACACAAAGTTGTTCTAAAGGGTAAGTTGTATCGACATTTAATTGAGTCATTGCATAATGAAATTGTGAACACGCTGCTAGATCGGCTGTTTTATTCTCAATTAATAAACGACCTGTTGTCCAATAATCATGTGAAGGTAAATTACTTTTCTTATTCATCGTCAAAATCAAATATTCATGTGGCCAATTCTTTATTATTTCGTTAATGGCACTAAACTCAATGCCGCCTTTTATATTATTGTTATTATCAAGGTAAAAATACGGTGTACATTGGAAAGCTGTGATAATAAATGGTGTTTGTTGTCGAGAGAAATTCGTTTTGAACGGCTCCCATTTGGGACGGTTATAAATTATCGACAGATTATCTAAACCAATATCCGTAATTTTGACGGTTTTCTTGTCATAAATTGACGATATTTTCAATTGATACGAATCTGTATCGATTGCAATCAATATAACATCAATTGCATAAATTTCTGTAATCGTTAATAGACTCGTATTGTCGAAATTTTGATCAGAATCGTATAAAATTGTAACAGTTTCGTAAGGTTTAATTTGACGACTGTTTTTAACGTCTTGTAGTAACCAATTTGAGGTTTTATTAATATTTGTTGTTGTAAAAATATACCCATCACATCTCGAATTGTTAATTAAATTGTAGAACAATTCAATATTACCGGTAATTATAGGTAAATTAACACCAATCAATGATTTACTTACAATATTATCGATAGTTGAATAGTTCAGTATTAAATATAAACAATTGTTTTCTTGGTAGATTTCTTCGAAAAAATTATTTAAAATCACTAATAAATTTGCAGAATTAGTTGAAGTTATTGTTAAAATTGAATATAATAGAATTACGAGCTTTAAACTGTACATGGTGGTGTTAAATAGCGAATGAAAGTGGTCAAATAAATTCGAATAAAAATCATTAGTGTTAGAATTAATGGTTGAGTAAATATATTAAGGAGAGTGTTAGAAAAATTAGTTTGAAAGCTTGACAAATATCAAAATTGTAATTTATCATCATGGTGCGAGTTTGAGAGTGTATCGGACCAACTTTTGAGTGGTCAACATTAATTTTCAATGACTATCAAATGTTGTTATTCTTTCAGGAAAATCGTTCGACGATTGCCTTGGCCATGAGAGTCCAACAAGTCAAGCAATTAGTGCTTCAAGTTCTGAACAACAACATTTATTTACAGGTGGTGTACCTGTCACAACAGTAACAGCGTCTTTTACAAAAATTGACGATGAGGTAATGATGGAAATATTCGAAAATTTCTCTATCCTTTTAGTAAATATGTAGATTGTAATTTTTCTCTTTGGAACCCTTCTCAAAATTTCGATGTGTTCTATTCTCTATCGTATTGTTAGAATAATTGGGTATCGTCCCCAAAGGATACAGTATTCCCGGAAACTATACCAGAAGAAAGTTCCAGTACTGAAGAAGAGCATGTTGTGATATTCCGCTTACCATCTTTGCACGAATCCGATGGATTTCTACGTGACCCCTCTATCTATACCGTAATTAAAATAATCATAAATAAAAATCGAGATTTAATTGAAATTAATTTCAAATCGATAGGCTGAAACTAGTTTATTCCAATTAGCAATGAAAAAGAATGGTGTCGGCCGGAATAATGCAAAAATTGAACAATTATCAACGTCTTCAAGTTCTGACAATAAATCGATCAAGCCATCGGCGCCGAAAATTGGGTAATTTCTATGAAATTCTCATCTAGATTGAGATTATAGTGGATTATATTTGTTAGATCGGTTGATAAGGATTCTGTAGATAGTAGTAAACATCCGTCTACTGAGGGTGCAGCCGCTGATATTCAAGGATCGAGGAAAACACTAACTGGCAGTCATCAAGGGGATGTAACTGCCGCAACATTCTTCGATGTCGCTGTTTTGCGTTGTTTATTCATCAGCCTTTGGCAAGAAGAGGGTGTCTATTGGGCTCTACATTTTCTCTACAACAGGTATTTCAATTTGTTTCCAATTAATTAAAGTTTATTTAAAAATTTAAAAAGATTACGAGATATAAGCGAGGAGACTTCAAATCAACAACAACCACGTCGTCGCAGTAATTCCCTTCCAATACCGAAAATCGAAGTGTCATTATATCAGAGTACCGAAACGAAAAAAATCCGATAGTAGTAATAAAGATTTCATCGAAGTACCTGAAGTTAAAGACGTATCACTTCTTGCAGGTATAAAACTTGTTGATAATTTCGTAAATAAGTTGATAATTATAGAATCGCCCTACAATCAACAAAAACCGGTAGAAGAACAAACGCATGTACGACGTGCTAGTGAAAAGACGAAGAAACGGATGAAAATGGCCGATTTGAAAGCTTTCGTTGAAACAAAATTGTTATCAAAATCCGATAAGGCGTTAGAGAAGATTGGACAAGATGATTCTAAATCGTTGGGCGAACAAGCGGTGGGTGCAAGGCGTATTCTTAGTGTATGTATCCTTCTGTTTCTTCTTCGGCTATCAAACACTTGAAACTTTTCTCTCTCTTCCCCACAAATATAATTCTACACTGCAATAATAATATTTCTAATAAATTCTATAGGATTATCATAGAAGTCTTGATACTGGCGATGAACACCTATCCAGACCTAGTTCAGCCATGTCGAAAATGTTCGAACCGACTCCGAGTAATTTGGTAAAGGGCAAAAGTATGCCAAGTCTTAGGTGAGTAAATCTTTATAATTCATATTCGTTGAGTGTTTAATGTTTTTTTACCATCTCTCTATCTATTTTTATTACTCCTAACTGTCGTGAATGTCTTCTGATGTAATCTATCTCTCTTAGCTGTTTAATAGATGAATTGACCGCTGGTGGGTGAGTAGTGTTATCATTACGCTCTAATTTATAGTAAAACAGCATCTATTTTAGACAACACAATTTTAATGCTGTATTTCGCTATAATTTCCAATTTCTTGACACATTTTAGAATTTAGAAACTTAGACATATACTTTTAAATGCTTACGCTTCATATTTAGCGTTTATATTTGAATTAATTGTAGTCTAATTCGTTAATTAACAATACAGGTATATAGGGGAGATCCATTGGGACAAACGAAGAACGAGTCGTTATGAAAAACCATCCCAACCGATGGCTAATCCGATAATTACCGTTACTGAGCATACTCCAACTCCATCACCTGATTATCTCAAACGACAGGTACCAAATTAATTGAAAATTCCATGAAAAATTTATAAATTTCTCTATTAGGGATCAATGGATAGCCAGTTGGATGCTGCTAGTTTATCTGGCAGTAAGTTGGGCCACTGGCAAGAAAGAAAGGCAAGCCTAACAAGATCCCAAACTGATTCGAATATCACGTATGCAGGAGACGAAATTCCGGAAGCTCCAGGTGCTGCTTATTATATAACCAAAGATGGAGATATCGATTTTCAAGTTGTACTAAAAGTAAATATAATTAAAATTAATAATTTCGATTTTAAATTGTTTAATTTAGGCGGTACATACAACAGCTCAAAGGGATAGTACTTCATGTACTGTACGTGTTCTTGAAGTTATCTTAAATCTAGTCGAAATCCTCATGGATATGGGTGTGTTAAAACAATGTTTAAGAGACGAAATGGCCGGTACTGGTACTGCTACAACTTCCGGTCAAGCTAGTAGTCCCGGTAAAAAAGTACCAACTAGCAATACGCACACGTCTTTAGGTAGCGAAATTGAGAAATCATCGAAACCTGTAACAGCCCATCGTTTAATCATGAACATAATTATGAGGTTGTTTATTTTTCTAGATTATCGAATTTTTGTTGATTATTTTTCTATTTGTTAGAGTTTTGAAACATTTGGGTTGTCCGCACGGTTGTGCTGATGGTCAACGTGGACCTGCTGCTGAATTTCTACGAACACAATGTCAAAATATTTTAGCCAAATTGAATCGTGCTAGTTCGAAACAGTTTAAAAGTTTCCTAAAGGATTATATTAAAGTTCAAACTTTATCGGAAATTATGGATTTATTTCATGCTTATGTTGGATATTGTGTCGATCCTACTTCGTTATTGTCGCCGTTAAGTAAGTTGGATATGTGGCTCAATGATTGTTGGTGTTTATTGATAGCGTTTATCAAAAATGTCAACTATATTCCTCGCTTATATAGTTGGCAATTTTGTAATTTTACACAACTATATTTCTATACTTACAATAGTACAACCTAACAAAAATGTCTTAATAACAAGCACTCTACTTCTCCACACAAATACTGTCCAAAATTGACAATGGACTTGTTTCTAAATAATGTCACTCACCTTGTAAAACTAGTGTATGTGCTATGCTGTGCTCCATAGAGAACTGGTCTCGTTTATTTATTATTTTTTTCTCCCAAACTCTGCTTCTAATTTTTCAACGTTGTTAGCCTAGATTAGAGACAGAAAGCTTTGAAAAATGGCATAATTTGTACACAAAAAATCCATAATAATAATCCTTATGGATGGCCAATTAGTGTGCAATAATCATTTCTAATAAATGTCATAATTTCAAAGCTATAAATATTTTGAGTAACAACATTCTATACAGACCAGAAGCGGGGCTCTAGCAAGTCACCAGACACAGTATCGCAAGGTGGTGGTTATTCAACGAACTTTGGCACAGGCGCAGGTGGTGGTAGTATTCGTGGTGTCGAAGGACAGATTATTTCACACATACTGAAACCGTTGGTGACCCGATTTGTAAATTCAGCCAAAGAAATTAAAACACCAGAAAATCTTGTAAGACCATCTTTCAATTAGCTTCAATTTTTCTATTGAAACAATAATTTAGGGTTTATATTGTGAAATTCGTCAACTGATGACCTATGTTAAAGAAGCTCATGGTAGTACTTTTAGAAGAGTTGCTTTAAGTGCTCTGTTAGATACAGCTAATCGACCGAGCAAAAAAGAAGGCAACGTTCAAACAACTAGAGTTATCAAGTAGATACCAATTTAGTTACAGATTCCATACATTTTTAAAATCAATCATTATAGACACATGCATCAGTCTGATATAGACGACCAACCGGATGCTTCAGCTGACACGTTTTACACAATTGATGAAAGGGGCGTTCGAAAGTTATTGTTCAAGAAAAGAAGCACCTCTTCAACTTGTGCCGTTAGTTCTATCCATCTCGATTTTATTTATCGTAAATAATCGAATAATTACAGAGTTTATTAGAAACAGAAGCCGAAGAATTGCCGAAATCGAGCCAAAGTCCTTTGGGTAATTTGAGGAAACGACACATTTTAACTCCACGACAAAGCGAGAAGACTTTGGGTACTCCAGAATGTACCACCAAGACTAAAAGCAAATCCAAATTAGGCGGAATCGGTAATTGGATAATAAATAAATAGAAATATTTCTAAACTAGTTTTTAGTTAATTGGTTTAGGAAAAGTGATCAGGTTTCTTTAGATGATAATGAGAATCAAGATAATGGCGATTCTGTCACTGATACTTCCAGTTTTATACGACAACCATCTAAATATTACTCACAAAAAACATCAACAAAAAGGTAGTATAATTCTTATAGAAAAACTGTAATTTATAAGAAAAATCACAGTAATGTCAGTCAAACATTGCAAAAAGCGAAACGTCGAGTTGAAGATAGATTCAATAAATTTGTCTTGAAGAAAGGCAAAAAGAAGGATGGTAGCACTGAGGAGAGTTCAGCTGGATGTAATTCTCCTTAATTTCCTCGTTCATTTGAGTAATTTTAAAATATTCCAGATTTAAGTCGTCGAAATTCTATGGAATTCGGGGAATCATCACGTGAATCAGAATTTGTCGTTTTAAAAGAACGCAAACTTGTCCCAACAGGTCCTCTCTATAACGGTGCAATGAGATTATCGTTTTTGTTAGAAACTTGCCCACCAGGCTCCGTTCCAGATGCCCATCTTCTTGCATCTGTGCTAGATTTAGTAATTCAATTAAATCATTTTATTGGCATTCAATTAAAAATTTATAATTTTAGCCACATTCTGCTATAGTTGCTAAAGCAACACTACTTTTAGAATGTTGCTATTTTGTCCATTGTTGTAATAAAGGCCAATGGCCATCATGGATGCGACTCAATTTCCCAATGTTTCGTCCATCTGGACCGTTACCAACTAGAGGTCCAAATACTGGAATAAGACGTTCACATATAATGCAACGTACAGCTGGTAAAATGTTCTATCAATGGGCTGAAGTTTTAGGTCAACGTCTAGAAGAAATAATCCACGAAGATAAGAATCTTGAAGCACAAATAGCCGCAATGGTATTGGATGAACAGAAACAAAAAGAACTTTTAATACAAGATGAAGAAGAAGATTTTATAGATGAAGCCAGTATTAATACATTTGGATCGAATTGTCCAATGGCGCTTCGTTTAATTGCCTGTGTTTTATTGCATGAAATTACCGCTTTTCTTCGTGAGACTTACCAGACTTTACCGAAATCGTCTAGAATTACGGGGAAAGAACGACCACCACCGTGGGAGAAATTATACAGTAGGGAAGCCAACAGGCGATGGAGTATGGCATTATCGTCAATGGGCCATTCGCAAACGTCCGCTCAAAGTTTACAATCAATAGCCGGTGATCGGGATTCAGGCCAAGCTGAACGAAAAATCAGTTTCGTCCTACATGAACCGGATAATGAATCCGAAGGCAGTAGTAATACAACTGTTACAATGCAGGTAATTGTGTTGATTTAATTTCAATGTTTAGATAGAGTAGACGTTAGAAATCTAAATAAGTGTTAATAGGCAATGATGCAGGGTGAAGATGGTAAACGGCAACCACCGCGGCCGTATCTATTACGTCGTGGAACGGCTGCTACAAGTGGTGGTTCATTTAAACGGCGTAGTTTAAAGCTACGTCGCGGCACTAAAGATGGCAAAGATATTGATAACGAATGTAAGTTGTTGATGTTTAGAGTTCTATAACTTAAATTTAAAGATATAGGCCCGAATTATCTTTTAGGGCGAATACCAGAGACCGTAAAACGTACCGATTCGATACAATCGAAACGTAAAGTCAGTTCATTATCAGATCGAAGTGATACATCAGAACCGGGTGTTGCTAGTGGTGAAGAATCACCAGGTGTATTGAGCGATGATCAACCACCAGAAAGTCCTAGTGATAGTAATGATACTGATGAGACTACCAAAAATATGCCTTGGATGAAAGTTCGTACTTTTTATTTGATTATAAATATTATAAAAATATTTTTTGATTAGGTGATGGTTTTAGTTTCGAATTCTTTCTATTATTATTGTACACATCAAAATTTCTGCCATCCATTCTGCTATCGGCGTGTTATGAGAGCTTGTTCGCGTTTAATTAAAGCCGTACGAAAGGTGTATGGGGAAGAATTTGGTGTTATTGAAGATAAATTATCAATGGATTTTGGGGGAAAGAAGAAAGGTAAAAAGGATAAAAATCAAAATCGTAAAGTATCCGACCAGACAAGCTCGCAAGTTTCCCCAATACGCCGTAAAGATAGTGTTGGCCGGAAAGATAAAATCGATAAAAATATTGATAGTTCCCAATTTCATAAATTACCCCATAAGGAGTCTTCACGGGATATCGCCGATTCAGATTTTGGTGATTCGTCAAAGAAAACTAAAGATGGTAAACCATCAGAACCACCACCGATTCTAAAATATATCAAAACACAAGTAATATTATCGATAATACGATTATTTGATTACTAAAAGAATCGATTTGTAGGTTAAAGATGCTTTTCATGCTCCTTTAGCGGTGCTGATTAAAGGCGCTGTAATACTCCCTGAAGAATATTTCATAGAAATCATACCGGTAGCTTGGGAATTATTGTTGGAAACGAATCAAGAAGTAACAGCTTGTGCTGCTTCTATTTTTATATTAGCTGCAGTTAAAGCACCACAACAAGTTTCCGATATAATGCAACATGGCTTATCACATCCCGATCCAGCTGTTCGAATCAATGCCATTTTAAGATTTCAAGTATTGTGGAAGATGCGCTATCAAGTCTGGCCTAGAATGGAAGAAAATGCTCATATGCTATTCAAAGTACCACCACCAGGTATCGAATTTACTTTACCATCACCGAAAATCGGTATTGAATCATTGGATGTGGTTGATTCACCTTGGGAATTGTTGGTTAAAACAAAAGTTGAAGAAGTTACAATCAATCAAGAACGACACGTATATTTTTCATTATTTTATTTAAAAATTGTGTGAATATTTGATATTTTAGCGTTCGTTAGTGACAGCGACGAAGACGCGTAAAAAACAACAAACCGAACTGATTAAAATGGCATTACAAGCTCAAGATGATAAGAAACGAGAGGAACGTGAGAATTTTCTAATAACAACAATTCCAATAACAATCCAAGCTGCTCATGAGCCTAGTCTTTACCATACTAGTGAAGAACATGAAGAAGGTGAGCTAAATTTCGATTAAATTCACCCAAATTAATCGATGGAAATTTGATTTAGTTATCGATGATGAACAAATCGATGGCCAGACACGGAACACCGGCCACCATTTGCATTCAGCTCATTCTTTATTTCCATCCTGTTTATGTTCAGCTGTTGTGCAAATTATTAATTTGTTAGATGATGCTGCAGTTTCACCAGATGGAAATGCTGTCTATGAAGTTTCTTATCAAGTGATTTGGGGATGTTTAGTTGAAGATAGCGCCCTTTTCTTGCGTTACATCCTAGAGCGATTAACACGAGAGAAACAAGAACAAATGTTTAAAATCTTGCGACATTTAATTCGTTTTATACCGAAATTACCACAACAGGCAGCTTTCGCTTTATACAATTACATTATCGGTTATGTTATGTTCTATGTTCGAAGTCCACATGAAGATGGTCAAATGTTAATAGGAGCAGCCCTATCTCTATTATGGATGGTTGTTCATAGTGTTCATGGTATTATGTTTAAAGATTTAAAACAAATTCTACGTAAAGAACAATGCGATGCTTCAATTTTATTAACAGCAAATGTACCATCTGCAAAGAAAATAATCGTTCATGGACCACAAGATCCGGATGCTGGTGGTATACCGTCACAATTTCCAGTACAAGAAGATACCCAATTTTGTCAAATATTACGTGAAGCTTTGGATTTTTTTGGTATTGAAGAGTCACGTCATCGAGAATTCTTTCTTGTCGATTATAAAACTCGTAAATTTCTTGTTTTAATTTCTTCTATTTGTATTAAAGTGAGAAAATTGTAGATCAAATCAGGAATCCATCATCGTATGTTCGCGATTATTATTTCTTCAAACGTTCACAATATCCACAATTAGAATTGGTTCATATGAAACCGGAGGAAGCTTTTAATGCGTTACAAAAACAAGAATTGCTCCATAAATTCGTTGAAATCGGTAAAGTTCTATTGACTTGGGCTATTTTAAAGAATGTCGATATGGTTGTACAGCGCGTTGTTTTCTTGCATGAAGAACTAATGAAATTACCGTCATTTCCACGAAAAGCCCTCGAATCCGATTTGGATCTTTATAAAGGTGGCGGTTTAGGTAAAGAACTACTTGGTTTAGATGTTCTCCATAAATTCATGTGGGTACGTTTGATTGCTCGTATGTTCGAAGCAATGGCTGGAAATTTCGCATATTCCGGCGATATTCACCTATTTTTAAACGTCCTCAACGGTGCATTAATGCTACATTCAGAAGATTCTTGTATATTGCGTTACGTTATGGCAACTTATATTAATGCGGCATTCCATTTTAAAAATATTTTCTCCACCAATGGATACTTGTTGATAATGCCGACTTTATTGAAGATTTATTCGAATCATCAGACAAATAAATTGGTAACAACAACTGTTGAATATGCTGTGAAACAGTTTTATTTAATGAATAGGAAGCCGTTTATTTTACAAATGTTCGGATCGGTTTCGGCAATGTTAGATACCGATGAAGAGGGCACTTTTGGTGATGCCCATAAAATCCAATCGAGTTGTTTGTTCAATTTGCTATTAAGTTTAGAAACACCATCACCGGATCCTTTAAATATTGCCGAATTGGTTAAAGAAGAAAAACCGTTGAAAGCTATCGATTTTTGTTACCATGATGAAAACGAAATGGTTACAATTTTAGATTGTATCTCATTATGTGTAATGGTTGTTTCTTATGCTTCTGAGAGTGTTCGAGGCTATCAAATGCTTGTAATTATAGTTTTTAATGTTTACAAAATTTAGACTAAATTATATCGATTTTAGATAATTTTAGAAGCTATACTACCGTGTTATGTGCAACACATCCAACTACCATCTTACAATAAAGAAGGCAAAACTGAAAAAGAGATTATAAACCAATTGGCCGTCTCTATCAAAACACTAGTGAATAATTGTGAAACTCTCACTAAGTAAATCCATGTACAATTCTAAAATTCACGAATAATTTTAAACTTTTGAAGGAGTTACAATGGTCCGTATAGATCCAGTCCTGAGCATAAAGGTTCAAGTCAAAGAAACTACAGTCGAGGCCCATATTCGCCCGGTTTCGATTTCGAAGATGAATCCCATTCGAAATTTATGAGCGAACATTCCCGTGCTAAAAGCATGTACGAACATGATATTGAAGATTCTGAAGTACTCCGTGCTGAATATCGCCGTCCTCGCGATGTTTTATTATCGCTAGTTGGTGAATTTATGTGTCGAGCTACGGCACGTTTACAAGAATTAAACAAAAAGAACAATCAAGAGGGGAAAGTAATCGAATTACTCGACATACGTTCACATATTGTAAAATTTATGTTTGTTTAATTCGTTTTTGGTGGTAATTTGTTTGATTTTGTAGCGTTTAGCTGATATTGCTCATAGTCTTTTGAAAGTATCCCCATATGATCCGGAATCGATGGGTTGTAGAGGTCTTCAACATTATATGAGTTATATTTTGCCGTCTACAGAATGGGCGAATGATGCTATGAGGCCGGCTCTTGTTACAATTTTGAGGCGTTTGGATAAAGTTTTCCAAAAGATTTCGAAAAAACCTTCAATTAGAGTAAATCTCCTTTATAATTTGTGATTTTATAAACAAATTAAATTTTAGAGAAATACCGATTGGGACGCCGCAGCAGGCCTATTGAAAGGAATCTACGATACGATGATTAAATATCCTTACATTATGCATTGGCAACATATTAAAGCTCTTATAAATACTTGCCAGGTAATTAAATGTTTTCATTAAACAGTGAATTTAATTTAGAATGATTGTAGACATTGATTGTTAGCGATATTTGTAATTCAGAAGGTTTAAGTTCGGCAACTGCGGCTTTAATGAGCCAAGCACCACCTGCACATTTCTGTTCGATGGTAGTCCGATTGATTGCCCTTCAAATACAAAATTCAAACGTAATTATCTCATAAAAAAATGAATCCTTATAAAGCAATCCAAATTTAGGATAATTGTACTTTGGAACAAGTCTGTGGTGGTAGTTCAACGTTTCCAACGCAAGAAAAAACCGAAAGTATGATTATGAATTTAATTATGCCGCTATGTCTTCGGGTAGGAAGTGGTCGGAAAGGTTTCTCTCTACCAATATTGTCTTAACATTTTAGTAAATTTGATTAATTCTAGATGTATCAGCCATGAAACAGCTCGATATAAATTTCGCTTTAACTCTAGTATTGCACGCAATGAGCCCACCAAACACAAAACAATTAGCATCATCAGGTCCAAATTTAAAAAGTGCTACCGAAATACGTACTGGAAGTTTAACTTTTACAGGAACACGAGATACGAAAACATCAGCCAAGATTAATACATCTCTATATCAAGTTTCATTTTTAGGTTTAAAATTACAAACAAATTGATATTTTTATACAATTTTTTTTTTGTTTTAAAATTTTACAGCTTTGAAAATTATGACAATTTGTTTTGAGGGCGAATTGATAACCGTATGGACGAAAATTGCAAGAACTATGAGAGAATTAGGGAAACGAAACGAAGCTGCTGTATTCCTGTGGGATTTTCTTGATTTTGTTGTTACACACAGGACGCCGCTTTTTATTCTTATGCAACCGTTCATATTTCAAAAAGTATCCAGTTTATATAATGGAGAATTTACATTTATTATGTCATTTTATAGTTGGCACAACCTCCAATATCGGATTTCGAGAGGAATATGCACGCGAAAATTCGCGATAAAATGAGAGGAATTGGTTTGCCATTACCTAAAAGTCGTGGTGCTCTATTAATGGAACTAGCACGTCAAATGAAAGAATTAAAAGAAGAACTTGAAGATGGTAGATTTTTAATAAATAAGTTGATGTTTAACAAAAATTGATTAATTTTAGCTTCTGATACTACAGATACTAAAAAACAAGAAGCTACCCAACCGACTGTACAAATGACAAGTGAAACGAATCACGGCCGTCAAAGGCATTCTTTGATTGGTCTTTTTACAGGCGAGAGTCATCACGGTTCGAAATCGACATCAATTGCTGAAGCACCACAATCACAATTACCAAGTATTGGAAATTGTTTTAATTGTTTTGTTTTTAATTGTGCTTTAGTTCCAGAATCATCAACAAGTACGAGTCACTTATCGACACCGAATCAAATGCCCAGTGATATTCCAGATCCGAATGTTAATGGTAGTTCGACTCCTTGCAATGTTGTTACCGGTGAGAATATTTTTATAAAATTCCTTTTCTAATCTGCCGAATTATTTAGATCGTTCGTCTCGAAGATCATCAGTTAGTGACGATCATGTCGTACAATTGCCAAAATCTGAATCGTTGACATCGTCACATAAAGCACACAAACTTCGATTTGTCTCCTCTGTTGAATTTCGACATTCTTCCGGTGAAACATCAACAACCCCACTAAGTCCAGCTAGTCCTGTTGAAGATAGTTCTGGTGAAACTCAACCGACAAAATCCCGTCTCCAACGGATCAAACCACAAAGTCGTAAAACATTCCGTATGAGAAGAAGTCGTAAAAATAGTCGTATTGAAGTGTCTCATATCAAATTAGAAAGCGAGGATTCACCACAACCTAGTCCACCATTTGCCCCATTATCACCACAAGAATTACCCTCACAACAACCACAACTTCCACCAGTTGATCCAACAAATCAAACTACACTTTCCCCACAACAAAATCAATCTCAACAACAATCACCTCAACAACCCCAACAAATTTCCGATCAACATCGTTTAAGGATTTCGTTACGTGGTAAACCGACTGAAAGTTCTTGGGATGAGGATAGTGCCGTATCGCAAACGTCAAGTACTTCTGGATATCGTGAAAGTTATCCGGTTATGCATTTACGGGATAATTTAGAATCGAGTCCGAAAGCTTTCCCACCATTGGCATCGCCGGATATTCACGATTTACCATCAACAAGTAGTGCAACAACTACAAATAATTTCATGCAATGCGATAATAGTTCACCGGATTATTCTTTGAATGAAAATGGTGAGAAAACGGCGCTTTTAAGCCGCGATGAACGTACATTATCGCAACATTCACTATTAATGATGTTCGAACATCAAGATGAAACGACACTCATTTGAGATAGGGCCAATAAAAAGAGGCGTAGTTTAAACGAATAATTAGATTTACAATAATATTTAAATATTAATCAAGTACTGGTTTTGTTCGATAGTGCTTCTCTTGGGAAGTCGACACTAAGATCGGCTATAACGTAGGCAACAGCTGCCCAAAGGGCGGTATTTTTGTTTAGAGCGATCGGATCTTCAACGTCCATTGTATCACCAGCACTATGATGGAACCAGAAGTATTTATCGTTTTCTGTGTCTAGTTGTGCCCCCGGCCATCCATTTCCTGTCCACAATGTAATATCCGAACCAACATCATCATCGTATCTAGCTTGAGTTGCATTAATCGGCTCCAATAATCTAAAAATTCGTTGTTAATTGAGTGTATTAAATAAAATAGGTTGAAAATTATACTTCATAATCTCTTCTAAGATACATCCACCTTGTTCACCGGCCGTATATGAAATCCCAACTGGATTGAAAGTACCAATATCAGATTCCATCAAGAAGATGTAATTATCAGATTCATTAAGGTGCGCTGTATAATAAGCTTGAGCACCAATATAACCGAACTCTTCACCGGTCCATAGGATTGCTCGAATTGTCCGTTTCGGTTGTAAACCTAACTGCTTTAATAAAGCTAAAGCAGCCCATGATATCATAAAACCAGCCCCATCATCCATGGCACCACATCCAACATCCCAACTATCAATATGACCGGATACTATAACGATTTGTTCCGGTTTCTCGCTACCTTCCAATTCGATTATTGTATTCCTGGAGGTTGTATTCGGTAACATTTTCGCACCCATTTTCAACAGGATTTTGATGGTTTCATTACGATCTTGGATACGTTGCAACATATGGGCATCTTCAACAGTTATCGAAGCTACTGGAATCTGTGTGACATTATCTTGGTAGCTTTGCATGCCTGTATGGGGTGTATTCATCGAGAATGGGGTAATTGAACGGACCAAAGCTGCAACTGCTCCGTATTTTGCAGCTTCAGATGCACCACGGCTGCGATAAGCTACAGTGACACCATAACTGACATAATCTTGATTGTAAACGACGATCTTGCCGTTTGCCTGATCACCTTTCGCTGCAAGATCATCGAAAGATCGAACCACCAAGACTTCAGCGAGAATACCATCGGCTGGTGTTCCAACACTGAAACCGAGGCCCAAAATACTGAGGCTTCGATTGCGCGGTTCGACCATCATTGCCGATTCTTCACCTCTATTTTCAAAACAATAAAATCACAAATTTGTTTAGATAAAGTGGGAAATCTTACCGGACCCAATTAGGGGCGTCTATTTCTTCGGTTCGTGTTCGATTCAAACCGTAATCTTTCGATCGTTGTATCATATAATCGATTGCATTTTCTAAATTTTGAGTTGCTAATTTTCGGTTGCCGAATTTGTCGATGAAAGTCGCCAATTCGTTGTAGGTGACATTTTCGAAATCACCAGCCGTTGCTCTTTCAATAATTGATTTAACTGTGGCACTATAAGAAGAGATTTCTTTAAGTAAATCATCAGATAGTTGGCAATCATCGACGCTATTATTTAATACACCGCATGATGCAATTTTAATTAAGAACAAACCGGCTATTATTCGATAGACAAACATTATGTTAGAGTGATAACAACAATAATGCAGTTCACAATTAATGTGCGGTTTTATATGGATGTGTTCTGAACTTTGTACTTTTTTTTGTTTCCTACAACGTTCTTCAATAAAATCATTATCACCATTCATCATATAATTGTAACAAGTTTCCATCTTTATCTATCCGCTTTTTTTTAATGAAATATACGAGCTGTAAGAGGGATTTTCAAATCATCATCGATAAAGCTGTCGTTAGGATCTATTAAAGCAATGATAATGCTACCGATAATATTGTGTTACTTTATATGAAGGTAATCTGGAATTTTTATTTTATTTTTTGTCTTGATTTATTATTGATTTTATCAATTTTTTATGCATTGTTCGTAATAAAACAATAACTACTCAAAATTTGAACGGTGATAAAGCGAAAAGTAGAGCAATGGTACTTCAGAAATCCATTAAAACATTTCCTTGTCACTAATTATCTGAAATTCTATTGTAAATATTTTTGTTTAATCTTCAATTTTTTCTAGCGTTGTGAAGGTGAATTTTTAGTATCAGTACTTTTCGAGTCTACTCTCTACATAAAATATTAAAAAAAATGTGATAATTGGGGACCTTTGAGTTGTAAAGGAAGATTTGGATTTGCTGTACTGTGTATTGAGGAAGAATTTCCATAAAATTGAAGCATATTTCACAAAATTGTTCAAGATAATCTTCAAGGATGATGATCAGCATCAAGTTTTCGTTATTGAAGACAATCATCATTGCTTATTCCATTTGATTTGTATTGTAGAGGATCGAGATCGAGGTCGGAATAAGATTATCCTAATTCACTTTTATTCACTCTTGTCAAAATCACCATTCATTCATCTTATGAATGATGATTTTGACAAGAGTGAAATAGGGAAGTTGTACAGATATGTGTTGGCTGTCTCTTATCTGTTTGTAGGAAATTTTCTACAAATAGATAAGAGACTTGAGTCTTGGAAACTTCCAAGGCTCAATTGACCCGACAAATTTCGAGAATAGTCGTCCTATATTTTACATATGAACATGTACAGAATTGTGGTTGACGAAATTATTGGATGTCATGGAAATTTTAGAGAATGCGACAGATAGATATTTCTCTTTTTTAAAGATAATTCTCCACTTCCTAAAAAATCTGTGAATACCCCAAAGTGATTGAAATATTGGAAGTAGATTTTTACGTACGACATATAGGCAACCAAATTAACTCTATCAAGTGTAAAGGTGTTGACTATACGATTCACAAAATGAAACTTTTGCACTACCAATCATTTTAATGATGCTTTCCTGCCTTCTATTTTTTAGTGCAAGTTTCAATTTGCATTTCCTTCCCTTTAGCGATTCTATATCCGATGATTTAATTAGAAATTCTGTCTTTTTAATGATTGTTAGAAATCCAAATCAGTTCGAATCCAGGCATTTTACGCCGGGATGAATTATTCCATGAACAAAATATAAAATTTAGTTTAAAAAAGGGATCTTTGTTCCACGATTTTTCCCTTATTTGTAACTCTAAAATGGAGCAATATAGATCGTGGGAGAGATCATTTCAGGAGGCATTGCAAATTTACATACAATTTTGCAGCTTGAAATGTAACTCTTGAATTTAGAGTGAAAAATACAGGAGAAATCGCCAAAACAGTTCCCCTTTTCTAAGTAAGAGTTCCTTAATTGTATTAATTATCAATTGATTTTTCCGGGGGACTTCCCTCTTGGATTCACCACAGGTCCAAATTTTGCGTTTGGCCACCTGACAAGGTGTTTTGCAGCCCAATAATTGTAGCTTGTTGATCGTTTCGATTGAAATATTTTGATGGGGAATTAACGAGAGCTTTAAACACAAATAAATTTTATTTATGTCGTATTTTTGTAAAGACAAAATATTACAATAAACTATATGTATAATAAAAGTACCTGGTTCTTATTACTAAATAAAACTATACAATATTCTCTCTTTCTCGACGAAACAAAAAAGAATTCAATAAAATTCAATATTAAAAACACTAAAGGTAGGTATCCGCGTTTTGTTAATTTTTTTTGTCTCTCTATCTTTTTCCTAATCAGTTTCCATTCGTAATTATAATAAAAATTATACAAATCTATATATACTTCTTTTTTTTGTTTTATAATATATACAACATCGGTTTCAACATTATTTAATTAATATTTGACAATATCACCAATCAATTTATTTAATTTTCTTAATTATCAATAAAAATATTCTATTACAGCATCTCTTTTATTAATTATCTCTTTACATAGATATATGGAACAAAAAATATGTTTCCGTATTCCTTTTTTTTGTAAAAAACTGTTGTTAAACTTCTGCCATCAATATTCGTAACAGTATTTAATTTCTTAACATGAGTATATTAAATAAAGATCTTGAAATCAGGCAAAACAACAACAAACAAATATAGTTTAAACGACCATTCAACATGTATTATTGTTATCAACAATTATTCCACATTCAATCTATAATATTGGCTAGGGGGTGTGTGTGTTTGAGAGCATGCATGGGTTTTGTTTTCGTGTATTTTTTTTTTTGGTTTTCTTTGAAATTTCGACAATTATCACATGTTATTTGGACGAACAATTTCTATATAATTTGTTTGTTGTGCGTTAACATCTAGTGTTTAAATAATTCTACACATATTTTTGTATATTATATGCTTAATTTCACTGAGATTGAAACCTGGGTTAGTTAACATTATTTTTTTGTGTTTTTTTACAATAATTATCAATATGTTATTATAGATTTTTGTCCTGATTTACCACTGAGTTGTTTGTATGTTTTCCAAGACACATTTGACCTTAGGTACAACGTTAACAACATTTATTACAATTAATCAATTAAAATTTCGAAAATTTTACAAATTAAGTGACAAGAAGTAGAAGAATTAGGGAAAAACAATGTACAAATCACAGAACGTTACAACAAAAAATTGAGTTCTTCTCGTCGGCAAACTATCCTTATTATTATTGTTAAAAATAAATACTATACAGAATGTACACTTAACAATAATAACCGATTTTATGTAAGTACTAGAAATTAGAAAACAATATCGAATAGTTATTTACAATTTTTCTTCCATATTTGACCGAAAAAACTCCAATCCGTGTACATCTGAGATCAATTTTACTAAATATTGAAAAGAAAAACTATTGCAATTCAAGAGAGCTAAGATTTCGCGTTAAATTTGAATTTAATCAATCTTCAGGCACCACTCACAGTCTCAAACCTCGATTTAATTCCGATAATTTTACAAAATAAGCACCAAATTTTCAAAATTTCGCATAAAAACGTTACAATTTGTTTAAAATTTTAAATTTCTCTAATATCCTTCTTATCACAAATCCTAATTAAAAGTAATTTCATATTAATTAAATTGAACAAATCTAACAATTATCACTATTTCATACGATTAACAATCCTAGAAGGTAACAAATTTTTGTGTATTTATTCATTTCAAAATGATGATAATAATAATAGAGCACCTTTATATTTCCTGATTATTCAATTGTAATTCAATAATAAAATTGAGTATGAAATAGTGTGATGTGTTCATATAAAAATTACAATTTGCTCGCCTTACATTTCAGTTTAAATCAACCCTTTTACCAAATCCCATATAATCGTCCCTCAATTTCCAAGCCACTTGTAATTTGTCTTTATTAGAAAATCTATTGGGTTTATAAAAAAATTAAAATAGATATGACTGATGATTGAATACACCATTGAGATCTTTTTGGGGAGGAAAAACAGGTGCACGTGCAAAATTCGTTGTATTTTCGTGTTTTGAGTATCGCCCAGAAGAACAGGTATTGTCCATTATTATCTAATTTTCAACATTATTATTATATACACTTATAAAGAAGAAACAACCCTTAAATAAATTAATTTCGTGTTTTTTTTTTTGTTATATTTTCTATATTTTTCTAAAGTATGTTGTACTCTCGAGACAGTTGATTTTAATTCTCTTATTAAAATATTTTGAAAAAAAAATCGACTGGAAGAAGAACAATATTTCGTGTTTCATTCAAATTTACAAGTTTGTTTGTTTGCGTTTTCCTTTCAGATTATTAAGGAGGAAGGCAATCACGCACCCGTACAATCAATTTCCACGATATCCTTCGGTACTTCAACGAATTGATAGACCAATCGTTGGCCATCAACTTTGGCTAAAATACCACGCTGATAATAATACCTTAAAGCTCTACCCATTGTTTCATAATTCATATCGGGCTTATTCTTGTGCATACCCCATAGACGCGAAACAGCCTTCGAATCGACCAATTTGAAGACGCCCTTTTCGCGATTCGTCCATTTGATATATCTCGGACAATATTCTCGATCTTGTAGTAATTTCAATAGAAACTCCCATAAATATGTAGTGGAGCCTTCGCGGCTTTTTCGTTTCACTGTTGTGCCAGTTTCGTTGCCAATTTTCTGTTTTTTCACTTTCTTCAATTTGCGTGTTGTAAAGCCCAACATGTATGGATCGTCGTAGACACTGGACGTGGCCGCTTGGATTACCGATGTTGGTATAGCGTGACGCATCGTCGGTGGCGGTGATGGGGGTGTTGGCGTTGTAAATGGGGATGTTGTACTATTATGGTGGTGGTGCATATGTTGGCTTTGTTGGACGTGATGGTGCTGTTGTAGCAGGTAATTATTATACGTGTCAGGTACTGAAACAAAAAGAAAAAACGAACATAAAATATGAGCGGGAAAAGCCACAAAAGTGGCCTGTTATAGCCGGTCTAGATCCATACAACACAAACCACCTGTTTAGCAAAACTCAACCTAATTTTTATTATTAGAAACCCAACGGCCTGATTAGAAATGATCACAACATTTATAGAGAAAAAGGGTCAAATTTCTTTTAATTTTATTTTAAACGATTGTACAACCTCTTTTCAGTTCCCTTTCATCTTTGAAAAAATAGCGCCTTTGTTATTAGAGAATATAGGTCAAATGGGGGCGGATTGAATCTTCAGGTAGTCGTTCGTTGTCAACATACCCGAATAGGGGTGACGAACGAATTGTACACACAAGAAAATTCCCAGAATCTATTCCGGAAGCCTAATTATGCCGGTTGTTTGGTGAATCGAATGCGACTAGACAGGTAGTAGCCGAGTCTAAATTACACCCTCTGTTATTTTGCGGATCACCAACAAATAATTAAATAGAAGGGCATAGAAATTCGATCTATTACCCAATTTAATTTTTTTTCTATTAGTTTTGATGACCTAAATTTTTGTTGTAATCGATTTCATAAGAACGATTCGATATAGAAATAGGTTTGTGTATTGCAAAAATTCCTGATTTTCGTGATCACCGATCCAAATTTTCATGTCATAATAAATTCACATGATTATTAATGTTGGAGTAGGCCGTTGGGGCCGATCTATATTTATCAATTAGTTGCTATGTCAACAGGAAGAGTAAAATTACTTTCATTTGCCAAGGTTCATCGAAACGTAGACGACATACACAATTTCCGTCATCAAGTTTTTCTTTTGGGAAAATGAAATCTTGATTTCTATAAGTTTTTACGTGAAATTCTCCATGTAATTTCTCGAATCTAATAATAGTCATGAAGATTCTGTTCCACATATCCACATAATTGTTAGTTTTTCGTTTCGAAAATTGTCATCCGATTGAATTGTTATCAATAGGAAGTCGATTTTATGTTGGAAAAAAGTCCAATGTGTCATCTCTAAACAAACATTCTTTTGATAGATGATAAATTTAGTTAAATATTATTAATGCATAATAGTAGTGAGTGTTCCCTGTTCTGTCTGGGGCGTATTGAGGGAATGTCGGCCGGGCGGAGGGGCGCGCCGACAGGGCCCCAGAGAACATTGACCAGGAAACGACTACGTTGTTCTAACCTTCAACTGGCACTGTCCTTGTATCGCAAAAATAGATGTGTATATTGCATTGGAAAGATGCAATTCAAACCGCCTTGTTGTTGTTGTTGTTCTTATAGTACAAACAACAAAAACGTTCCAATAGAATGAACAAGGCGAAACTTTTTAGAACCTAGTGCACTCCTTTCACTAAATTATAGTAGCAGCCTAGAATGGACAATGACCAGACAACCTTTAAATGAATTTCGTTTATAGAAAAGCTGTTCGAAAAGAAAACAAAAACGAATATCTTTGTTGTTTTTCTCTTTCAGATAACGATTAGAAGAGGAGTTGTAAATGGGAAACTAATTAAGGCTTGCAGACGATAGTGGGTCGTTAGAAATCAGTGTAATAAGCTGGAGTTGATTGGAAATGGCCTTTAAGGTCAATCTTCAAAACTCTCGATGGAATTTTTATCAAAAAAATATATGATTGATTCGATTTTTGAATATGAAAAGGATGCTATAGAAAAGTAAAGTCCGATTTAACAGAGGAAATTGTTTTAAGCAGGAAATGTCATTTTAGGTTATCAAATCTCAAGAGACTAAATTGACACACACTCATTACGTTATAACTAAGCCTTCATTGTTCCTATTAGATTTCGACATTATTATTATTACTGCATATGTGAAGAAATCGATGGGACAAAAGTGCAAATTAGAGGGCGGCCACCAGACGTACAAACCCACATAATATTACCTGGCGAGACAATGTCACGGGGACAACGATCTTTTCCCATCTTCGTCCATGTATTCTCGCTTATTTTCCCTCAACGACACCGCAATTTTGTAATATTTCGCCAAATTGTTGAAAAAATTTATAAACCCCAATCTAAACCCATCCGAAAATGAGAAATTCGAAGAATTGACACAAATAATTGTAACTAATTAGACATCCTCTGCTCCATATGTTCCTTATTGTGCAGTCATAGATTTTCTAAAGAATAGACCTTGTTTTCACTGCTGTGAAAACTAAAAACTTTCATTTAAACACACAGCGAGAGAGAGTTTATCTATCATTGTTTTTATTATTATTACAATTCGTGGCAATATTGTTTATGAGCGTGAAAATTTAAAATTAATAACAATTTTCAACGATAATGAATTGTAAATAGAATTCATCTGTTTAAGATATTCGACTTTCTTTTTCAATATAAATACAATGAATCGCTTCCGGATTGGTGGGGTTTTATGAAGCCACTGGGGAATCTTAAGGGTGAACCAACCAATAAGCGAAACATTGGGTGTTACCATTGAGCCCTACGATAAAATCAAAATTGTCTTAGAAGAGAATTCAACTACAATTTATTAGCTTGTAGAAGTTGGTGTTATTCACAACCAGAGAGTCGAATTTTTGGAGTCTGAAGGTGCAGCTTCAGAAATCAACAATTTTTCAGCAAAATTAGCGCCGACTCTGGTGTTATTGCAGTTTTATTTGTAAGCTCTATCCAATTATAAACCATTTCCCCTTAATCCTCCTCGAAAAACTGGATTACAGTCAAATTTCGTCAATTTTACGAGTTAATTTGCCATAATTTCTTGTTAATTTAGGTCAATATTTGATTTGAATTTCCGTGACGCTTTGCAGTATTATCGTCTCGAGAAGGTGGTGATTGTGGTGGTGGTGGTGGCGGTATCGACTAGTTCTCATCTCTTCCAGCTATAGTCTCAGACCTTGAGCTGGGGCGGTCACCCCAACATATATGTATATAACTTACACACACATACGCGATCAATCCTGCTTCTCTCACCTCCACTATACCTCCCGCTGTTCTTCGAATCTTTTACTTTAAAAACGATCATCGTGTATAGTTTACGTTCCTATTGCACTTGCAATGATATAATTATATATAGAATGCACATGCGCTTTCGATGGATGCACCTAGTGGCCTTCACCATTGCACTTGCCATCATCATCATCATCATTATTATCGTCATATTTACATCCTCCTTCAGTTAACAGTCAATTCACTCTCACTCATTCTTCGTCAGATATCTATAAACTTTTATTTATTTATTTATTGATATTTTATACATGATTTTCTCTTCTACACTGCAACATGTATTAACCACATTTTTAACGTGTTGTGGTTTTTTCCTTAATAAATCCATTCTTTATTATATCCATACCGGAAATTGATGATTGCCAATTCTCATCTTGAATGTAATCGTATGAATAAAGAAATTAAAATGTCATTGATTCCATTTTACCAATTTTTTAACGAGAAATTGGAACATTTCAGTCTAGACGTTATCAATGATAACAAACACAAATATGTAAATATTTATCGTGAATGCAAATCAAGAACTACTGCAAATCTATTGGAAATTTACAAGATTCGTTCATTGACTCATTTTCAATCATATTTATGGTGTTTTTCTCGGTGTACGAGTCAAATCCATGGAGAAAAATTGAAACGGAAGCGCCTGAAGTGGCGACAACGGCTTATAACTAACCGATATGTTGTAGCAAAGTTGTTTGTATTTTGAAACGAATATAGAGCTTGCCGTTTGCTGTTGTTCGTTGTATTAAACAACTCTAAACATATTATACCGGATGACCTTCAGTTTACGGAAAGTCGCAAATGGAGTCGATGAACTAGTGACCGTCGTCGTCGTCGTCGTTATCGACGACGACGACGACGTCGTTAATAACGCCGATTAGCGCACGAAATTAACTATCACTACAACGTTAATATCAACGATTATCCTTGTAAAAATCATAAATAATTGTCCTTTTTTGACATTTACAAAAAATTGTACAAATAATACCGGTTTATTTTGCTTTATTTTTGTCTGTAGATGTGTACAGTTGTGATATTCAAAACGGAGCGATACTCTAGCTAGACAAGTTTACTATAGAACACAACACAATACACAAATAGAGTCATAACTGACCTATCCTAGACTAGACGATGATGATGCATCCAATGTACTATGGCTAGGCTAGCTAGGCAAGCTAGACACGATACGACCTCCTCCTGTTTATGTGTGTGTGTGTCTAGGTCTCGCGGACTGTTTTCTACTCTTTAGGCCACTAGTTTACTGTTACAATGGCCTTTATTGCGAATTCATTCGTCTTATTCTTTCACAAATAAACACGCTCTATTCCCGAATTATTTCCAGACAATACCGGTAAATAAAAGGGAAACTTTCCCACTTTTATTTTTACAAATTTTACCAGTCAAGTTTCCCAACGATTTTCTCTAGTCTAATTGTTTAAAAAGAAAATATCAAAAATAGAGAGAAAGTTGATACCGGAAATTAACATGATTTTTCTCCAATTTCATATATGTGTAAATACTATAATTGCATTTAATCTTATCGAATTAGGTTATTTTTTTATCGAAAATAATTGAACCTGAGACTTTTAATCACTAGAACTTGTGTGTTTACTTTCATGCATATTCCTCCCCTTTCAAACACTCAACATTACGGAAATTTTGCAATCTAAACTAGACTATTTGTCACAATTTATCGAAGTAATTTGTAATAGCTTTAAAAAAAAGCTATCTTAAGATACGAATTATTCTAAAACACAAGTACTAATTGGGTGTAATTAATCGATTCATCCGCACATTTGACACTACTTGAAAGTGGACGAATTCCGATTGATCTAATTGAAATTTCGGTAATTTTTGCTTATTTTCAATCAATAACAAAGGAACTTTAATTTTGGAATGGTATATAAACGAAACCGGATATTTAATTTGATGTTTTCTTGAAATTTCATCTGATAGTTGTGTGGAGGAAAATCCCCACGATAAGACACGATGATTTAATTACTAAGAAACCTATTGGAAAATAAAATAGAAATTTGTCAACAATTATTACCTACTCGAAATATTTGTGCTAATTTTTAAAATTGATTTTACAATGAACGAAAATATAATGCTTGAATTGTTTACCAAATTGTCCAGACTTATAAAATAAATATTTGTAATTTTATTTTTACATCGTTTTAAACACCGCAAAAAAGTATTTGCTTAAATATTAGAAGTAGCGTATTTTTCCCTTTATATTTAAATATTTTTTATCTCCATATTGACGGTATAATTGTAAACGAGGTGACCGAGATCAGTGTTTAAAAATACATAATTTTTTTAATAAAACAATATTATTCCAAAGGGGTATCTTACTGCTATAATAAGGTTATCTCAATCAGCTATACTGACAATAACAATACGTAATTTTTTTATTTGAAACAACACTGAATCAGAACAATCATCAGTATTAATTATTATTGAAAATTTTTTTCCTTTTTTATTTAATTTGTTATTTTAATCATCATTTCCTTATTGTCTATATATTCTAGAAATACTGCTACAAGACTACATAACGAGGATAATTCTTATTGTTTATTTGTTAAATTGTGATAATACAAACGAGATAAAGGTAAAAATAGATATTTCCTTGGTGTTAAGTGCATAAATCGAATGATAATTATAATGACAGTTGCTAATTAATTTTTTTTCAACAAAACGAAAAGAAACTGTTTTTTTCTCTCGTCTATAATTAATTAAAAAAAAATCATTATCATTGACATGCAAAGAACTAAAGATAGTTGTTTCTATGCTCATTTATTTCTAATCACCACCTTACTAATCAGCATGCCACCATTTTCATCACGGAAAAGGGAAAATTAACTGTTCAAATTGACCACACGTTAAACGATTTTTCTCGGTAATAAATGATTTAAGGAGATTGAGCGAAAGTTGCCTGATCAATTGTTATCGTTGAGGATAACAATAACAAGAAACAGTACGGCAATAGACAAAAAAAAAAAAAAAAAACAATAAATGTGTGCGTTGATGAAAGGTTAACGCTAATGGATGTTTGTCACTTGAAAAGATGACCTTTTATCAGAAATATTAATTACAAATTTGGAAAGAATACAATGTCCAATACCATCTATAAAACAACGTAGGCTTTTATTATTTAAACAAGCCGGAAAAATCTATTTGTTTATGTTACAAAATAAGCTCAGACTAATTGGGTAATTGTATATTTTTTTGCTCTCGAATGGTCCGATGTCTGCTGGCCTAGGTCAACTTGAGAGACCTCGTCTACGAATTTTCGGATCAAAATTCTAGACGAAAATAGCATCGAAAACACACACACTTGGAGCATTAACTTGTTGATTATTTCATAGAAATTCGGATTTTTCTTTCATCAATTCAATTTACAACTAAATCCCTTTCGCCCGGTTCTGTTTTTATCATTTTTCAGTACAATGACATCGGCGCATAGAAACTGAAAGTGGCAAAAACAAACACCGATTCATTCTATTTTAGTGAAACATCATGACATTGTACGAGGTCATGGTTTACGTAATGCGATGCAAAATAATTTTGTTAAAAAAAATGTTTTTTAACGGTTCAAATAAATAACATCTAACAATTCTAATTCTGCATGATTTCTAAAGCCAATAAGATGGTTTTTTCTCCATCTCTCTAAATACAGACTGACTTTCAATTGGAACAATTTTTGAAGGGATTTAGCGAAAAAACGGCATCATATCACGATTGTTAACAATAAAAAACGACCAAGGCCGAAATTCGCAAATATTTTTTTTGCAACGATGATAAATTATGATTGCGTTAGAGTTAAATCAAAAATACCAAAAAAATGATAAAAATATTTGTCAATTTATTAATCGGCATGATAACAGTGCCTCTTTGTTCTATACTTGTTATTATTGTTTGTGATTGGCAATCGAATAAAGTGTGTGCACTTTAGACTTCCTGGTTGTTATGTTGAATAATCGGAAATTTCTCTTTTATAGAAAAGGAAAATTCGAATTTTCGTAAATACTTGACCTGCCCTAAATTGAAAATTATTGAGATTGCCAGTTGTTGTTATTTTTAAACCGCCTAGGTACCTATGAAGATTTAAAAATAAAAAAATCCGTTTCGCACAAAAATCCGACTTTCATCGAGGAAGAAAAACAACTTGCGCCAAAATATTTCTTCCAGTAAACAATTTTGAAATAAATCAGTGTTCTATAAGCATTTATAAATATAAAATATGTTGGACTATTTTTGTTCCGCAAAAATGTTGCAATTTTTCGATACTTACTTGATGTGAACGGTTGATAGAATTGTTGGGACATATGACTGGGTGTTCTTTGTATATGATGTCCTGGTGATGGCCATGCTAGTGGATGTCTTGAAAATAAATTTCCAACAGGTGAATGTATAGACGGTTGTAATCTAGCTTTTAGTTCATCTGTCGATGTATGACCACTGGAAGAACTATCCACATCTGATACACCAGAATCGGCGGGACTTGGTGGTAATGATCCTGGAAAAATCATTTCAAATGCTGGGAGATTGTGTGGGTGGATCAAAAGAATGATTTTAATTCTAATGAAATAATAGAAATAATTAAAACAAAAATGATATGCAATGATGATGAGGTGTTAAGTTTGAAATTTGCTCAATGAACAATCGACAACAGAGAAAAAAATCGTTGAAATGAATACTGGATTATAATGGGTGACTATACCAAAATAAATCAAAACATACGGTGGTGGTGAATACCTATGCAAATTATGGACAATCGGAGTGACATCGTTCCGATTAAAAAGGAGAGTTGACCATTAGAAAAAGAAGCCCCAAGTTCTCACGTAGTATCCATTGAAATAAAAGCAAATCGCAATCAAAGTACCCAACGGTCATCGTAGGTAACGACATAATCGGGAATCTTTCTAGTCGACCAATATAATACATCAACAACAATATAGATATAAGTAAGGGTAGATTGTATATTTGGATGGATTGTGGCTTCAATCCTAAAAACCAGTGACCCTGTCTTGTATAATAGATATGATTAATGGGCAGTAAGGTCAACAGGTCACGCCGGACATTAAGGGATGGACCGGACATCGTTTCGCGGAATTCAAACAGGTTCGCCAGCAAAATATATGAACATATATAGGTATAGTGAGTGAAAGAAACCCCCTCCTTATCAAGACAAAAAAAGTGAACAAAAAGACGAAAGAACGGGTTGCACATGCCATTTGGGGTGTGTTGTTTATTTACTACCCTACTAGTTGAGAGGGGTGCAAGGCATGCGTGACTAATAGCCCAAGAGGGAACTAGATACTACTATTTTTATAATATAAACACACATCGTTTTTCCAATCGGAAAATTTCTGATGTAAATCAATAAGATTGAATTTGACAAAAATTATCAACAATTTATTGATTTTATCATTTCCGTATATCAAACAAACAATTTTGATGAGTGGTGGAAAAAAACAAACAATTCCCTTATACCAACAACATTCATACGCGTATGGGACAACTCAACTCTCACGATGGATTAGATAAAAGTCGGTATGTAAATGGTTTATCACATTAAGAAAAGGTGTTGGGAAATACAGGTAAGAATCCTTTCGATTAGGGCCAAATATAATTACAACCACCATTTACAAAAGATTTAACAACCTGATGATGGGGTCGTCTTTGATACCAACACAAATGGACCACTTCAATCAAAACAATGTAAGCGATACTGTCAACGGATTAAATTTAACTTTAAATAAACATTAATGAAACGGATTAAAATAACGATTCGATGGTTATTTGAGAAAATATCAAATTACGGTTGATTTAATTAAAATACTTGACCATTTGAAAAATGTTAAACTGACCAGTGGCCGTTCTATTCGTAACGACAATTTTACTATTTTCCCACAGCAGAGAGGATTATAAACTCTATATTCTATAGATATACATTTTATCTATTTAAGGGTTGAAAAATTCGAAAACCGGACAAGTCCACCGCCCTAGACTGACCACTTGATATATCTCTACTTATATGACCAGTAGTCATCATTTTTTTCCTTTTAATACAATGTAAGTGGTCACTTAATTCCGTATAAACTAGTTTTCCGGTAGTACAACATAATAGTGGTAGTATTGTAATGATTTTTCCTGGATTGGGGTGTTTTGTTAAGGGCGAATTTTTGGAGACAGTAGAGTTGAAGACAAAAACGATAAAGGGGAGGATATAACACACAAACTGGTATCGTTGTAAGTTTTATTAAATTTTTAAATCAAGACAAAATGGAAGAGGGGTAGTTTATTTTCAACCGACATTGTGGAAATAATTCGAATTTTCTTAGCAACTGTCAAAAACTACCCCCAGATGATTTATTGTTGTTGTTATAGTGGAACACTTTCACTTTAGTGGTGCAAATTTGTAGAAGGGTTCAATTTTGGCCATTTCACAATAATTTCTGAAAAGGACATGAAGAAGAAAGGCAGTCTGATTTTGCACAACCCTTGTACGCAATAAACATCTGCCCAATTTTTCGACAGTTTCCCTTTTTCTATCTACCGACTAGTTTTGTTGTTATTGTCGAGATGACTAAGATACGAAAATAAGCAAAAATATATGATTACAATATATACAAGACTAGTGACAGATTGCAACGGATTATGCAGTTTTCGTGTTTTTCGAAACAGTAACCATAAGGGTTATTCAATATCAAAAACATTAAACAGCTGCTGTTGTTGTTGCTGTTGTGTCGATTTTGCACAAATCTAGGATCGTATTGCCTCAACTACATACAACAATACAGACAAAACAATCACACATGAAATGCAGAAATGAATGAAAAATAAATGGGTGAAGAAAAATCAAGACAATGAGGAAATTCAAGGAACTTACCAGTTGTCGTTGTTGGATATACGGATTTCCTTCTAGCATAATCACACAACGATGGGTGTTGTAATTCGTTACGTTGTCTCGATAATAATTGATGTAGATAATTATTCTGTTCTTTATCAACTGTAACAGAAAATAAAACATTTAAGAAAATCGGTATTGGCGGCCTACATTAGAAAAAAATCGACAAATTTCCCAATCAATTCTCACACTTACGTTATTTAGGTTAATGTCTGTATTGTATCATTATTGTTATTGTTGAATACCATTTAACATCTTTTGTTTTAAAACGCAACAATCTCAATATTGCATAATATTTAAAGAGAACAACCGGAGGGAAAGAATCAAGATTAAATTCAAACGGGGGGCATTGCAAAAATTATGAAAGCAGCAATCGTGATGAAGAAATTGTTGAAATTGGACCAAATCATACATGCCTACATTGAATTTATATAAACTAGAAAATTTGATAGAAGAGACAAGAATTTTGAAGAAAACTTAGCCATTTCGACAAATCGGAGGAGAGTTGAGCCGAGGCAATGGGACCGGAAGGGAAAGTTCCCTTGACCTAAATGAAATCTATTTTATAATAGGAATAGTTCTTATAAATAATAGAAACAACAATCATTCTTATCCGTAATCTATCCTCTATTGCTCTTGTAAATAATTAATTAATTAATAAAAGAATAGATAGTAGGACAATTAGGCCAAATCAATGACTCGTTTCTTTCGAATCGATAAACACTTGTTAATATGTACCGAATGGAGGTATAATTATGTAATGAATGTAGATACATACACGTAGATATGTATGTGCGTACCGGTATTTATTTTTCTACAGTTGCCGGCCTTAACCCAGTTCACAACTTTACTTTAAGCAAGTCGAACTTACGTAATATTATAACTGAACAAGAGACCCGGCTGCTGAAAGAAGAAATACCAACTTCCTTTAAAAGGACACACTATTTCTGTAGTAGGATTTTTTCTCTTATTCTTCTTCAATTAAACAACGGATCAAAGATCTTAATTAAGCGAAATCTCCATTGCAATTGAAGATTCCTTTGATCAATGGTGAAATAAATTGGAGAATTTTATTGGAATTTTTGCAATTTTCCAATAAATTCTTTACACTACAATATAAATAAAATTTAGTAAAAACATGTGTTTCGTTTCTTTAAATTCAGTGAGAGCGAAATCATCATATTAGTCTCCGTCCTAAATACCTCATTTCAACATAGAGTAGCATCATACAGGATTAACTGCTACTTGACGGTAATAGTATTTTTTCAACATGAAATTATTCAAATTTCATAATGTCGCTACAATTGCACAATGGAATTGTGGCAGATCAGGAAATCGTCTGATATAGAGACGCTATAAAACAATAAGTACGTTTATTGTATAAAAATAATTAAGAAATTATTGATATTTTGTAAGAGGAGAATTATTCTATTCGATTCAACATAACCAACAAAGCAGAAAAGTATAATTATTTCCTTTAATATTTCAACAACGCGCGCTGATAAAATCGACTCTTGAAAGGTTAAAAATAAAAAATAAACAGGAACTACATGATAATAATAATTGGAAAAATCTGAATATAATGACTTTATTAATGTATTATAATTTTTTTAAATTAATTGAAATTTTAGAGATTTGGCCTGAATTTCGAATAATAAAAACGGAAAAAACAACAACGAACGGAAGAGGCGATTTGAAAGCTTTCTACTACTAGACGATAGGGGATATTTACTATATTTTCATTTTTAACACGTTTAGAAGAAATGGAAAAAATGGGAAAATTCTAGTTGAAACGCAAGCCTACTTAAGTGGGTCAAAACAGATTCTCTTCTCAGATTATTGAATCAAAGGAAAAACCATCAAGAACAATAAAGCGTTTTACGCTTTCCGGCCACCGCTATTAATCAATTTATCGGTGTATAGTTTGGATTTATTTAAATTAAATATTTTATAATTAATTACAATTTTTTTTAGGTAGTCGGCTTTAATGTGGCAATGACACAAATCCACTACATACACACACACATGTAGTTATTTATAAAAAACTTTCACTTATGGAAACCATAATAACATCGCAAATAACTTATTAAAAAATCAACAATTTGGCTTGCACACAAAAATTGCCAAACAATCAATTTTGGGTTTGGTCCGGCCTTTTCTGCGTTCTTAATGTCCGTATTGATTACAATACAATTGCAAAAATGAAAGTTATGCTAACAAAAAGCGTTGTTATAGATTTTTTTTAGGGACATTTGAAATGCAAATTAAATTCGATTGTTAGCACACACATCCACATATAATCAGAGGACAAAGTGAAAATTTTTAGGGGTTTCCACATTACGAAGAGGAACTGGTCGATATGGCTAGACGTCGAGCGCCCTTTTCCACACAGGTCAACGTCGCGACGCCACACACATTGATAACAACACACAAACACCGACAAAGCCGATAATTTTTACACAATTACACATTAATAATCATAATAAAATTAATCGATAAGGATTTATTGAAGATGTAATTAATGACATTGAAAATTGTACTCATTAACATCGAGTTTTTTCCGTTGTTTTAAATGTTTTTTGCAAGATTTGCATAAATTCACCAAATTTTTACTAAATTTCTCTCGCTAATTTTAGTAAAACATAAATTTTAATTTACTGATAAATTTTGTTTATATAATAATTAATCTGATGTTATTTTCATTAAATTTTGTAAATCTACTGATAAAATTTAATCAAACATTGTTAATATTACGTAACTAACAATTTACTTTTTAATTAATGTTTATTTTTTCTCTACTTATACTATCCGTATGTGTGAGTGGATTTTAACAAATAATAAGGAAGAACATTTATTTAAATATTGAACATAACGTAATTTGAAGGCCTATTAAGAACACTGAACTTTAGTTACCTGTAATTAACCGATAATTTCAGGAATTAACGACAACAACGAATATTTGACGCGTGTTTAGTTACCACCCTGTTTTAGCCTCTAATTTCCCTTCAATAATAAAAATAACTACACAACCGAAAATTCTAAACAATCGAGGATGTTTATTAAAATTCGCCAAAGATCAATCTTGTGTTTGAAATATCAAAAATATATTCACGTATTATTGCAGAAATTTTAATTTTTATTTTTGTACGAAAATAACATTTAGGTCAGTGTATTGTGTGTATTTTATAAATTTTTTGGACTCGATTGGTAATTTGAAGTGCAGTAAAATTTAAAAATATCGAAAAGTCGCCGCCGTTGCACATCTTGACCTGAATCAATTAAAATTAGGCGGATTCGCCGACTAGAAAATTGCCAAAATCCCAGAACCTTCGTTTATTTTGTAATTTCCCTCCAGAACGAAGTTGGAACACCGCTTAAGAACAGAACAACTAATCGATTGTCCAATATTAACAACATATTGTTGTTGCGATTAAAAATGTATTCAGGTCATTTCAATTGTGGAGACTTGTCGGCCTCCACAGAGTTAAATCATCGGTAATATTGCCAAAAACCATAATTTGCAAGTAGTGAAAGTGGTATTTGTCTGTTCTATACGGCGAAGTATACACGAATGAGAAATAAATAATTAAATAAATAAATGCATCAAGGCTGGAACTATCATGGATTTCCGTTTGATGAACAACACATACAACACAATCAATTGTTTCATTATATCATTTAGCACCTATTTCCGGTCTTTGTCGACATTTACCATATACCGCCAGTAACAAACGAATCGAGAGAAAAATCGACAAACTAAAATAATAATAAAGTGGCTAATTGGTTGCGATTTCAGGAAATCTACGCAACGTTTTCGCTTTAAAAAAAAAAATAGATTTCCAACTGTTGTTATACTATAAATAATGTATTCGTCTATTAGATTTATTTAGTTTTTATATTTGAAATAAAAAAGAAGGAGAAATGAAACGATGAGAATATTCCAACCGACAACAACAGGAAATGCGTGTGAACATCTCTTATATGATAATTTTTTCATATTGTAAGTACATTAAATATGAAGAAGGCCAAGGCGGCGATATTTGGTGGAAGAGTAATTCGAAAGACGAGGAGGAGGTGGAAAACTTACTAATTTTTATTTAAATGGTAATAAAACATTAATATTTCCTGTATTAAATATACATAGACACGTGACACTGACGTTTATAACTAAACATACGATTCTTTCCAAGAAACATATTTGTTTATCTTCCACTCTTCAATCATAATAATAATAATAAATGATTATAAATACCTGTTGTGGTATTTCCGGCCGACGACGCTACACATTACGCAACCACCGCAAGAGATCGTATTATAAAATCGACCGCACAATAAAAATTCCACGCCAAATCCTAGATTTTTTATAGTTGCAAACAACCAGCAATGCCCCGATTAAAAATAGAGTGTGTTGTATTGAAAGGGAGATTTTTAGGAAAACACTCTCACTTTCGATTATTTGGAACGTCACGACGCCATAGAGACGCATCGATCGCGTCCAATTACGTCGCAACACGACAATTTTCCAATGGCATTTTAGACAAATCCAAATCCAAACGGAAATTTGTATGAAACACCCGGAAATGAGTTGTTATACCGGAAACACTATCACCCTCCCTATCCTATTATTAATCAACAGAAATCGAAAGACGTTAAAATTTCAAGTTTATTGTTAATTTGTTTATACGGCCGAACAAATACACCCCTTGTTTCGGGTTTTATTAGTGATAAAATTTTACAACTTGTCTCAAGATGATGAAGGGTGACAGACGATTTTTACTAAAAATTCTCGTATATTGAAACAATTCATTTTAGTCAATACCCACTTAATACTGACAACCAGATTTGGAATTGTAAGGTTGGAAATCTGTGAAATTTGGTCATATCAACCCATGAAAAGCGCGCAATTCAAAATTCTGTTTGAGAAATTGAGAATTTTGAATATAATAGAATAATATATTAGTAAAGTCTTTTACAAACTATGATAAAAGGCCCGATTGTACCGTTATTTCCACCCTAAACTTCCGATTTTATGACAATTCTTGAAGGGAGGGCTTGTCGCTACTGATCGTAAACATTTAAATTTTCGTAATAAAACATTATCGATAAACACAAGTTTAGAATTAGGGAATTGTGAGATAATCGAGGTATTGTAGTGCAAGCTCAACATAAAAATTATTAAAAAATCAGGCTATTTTAAGTCAAAATTACTTGAATTTGATAAGGAAAAAACATTACAATCCCTCAATTGATAACAATTTTTATACAAATTTCTCCATATATTCCCACACAGTAACAAAGAATTAGTCTTATCATTTTTTGTGTCTAAATCCGAGTGCAATTATCTCTAAAAAAAGATTATATTATTTTTCTTGTTTTAATGACAATTTCATAATGTACAGAGATGTAATAAAATCAAATTATCCCCCGTGTGTTGTTACTTTTGTATTCTATAAAGGAGAATTCGAGGTAAATAAAAGCCGTTTGTCACGGTAGATAAATCCCGACGACGATCAGTGAGACGAAAGAAAAAAAGACGTGTACAGGTAGTCATTATAACACATTCTGTATTCAAGTCTGGCTATAAGAATATATCCGGAAATGTCTCATACGAATTCCAATCAGTCTTATCAAATATTAAATATAAAAATAAATTTGAAAATCGAAAATGAATCGATTTGGACGTTTGTATTTCTGACCTTGTTGTCGTTTCTTTATTCAAATATTATAAATGACAACAATAATAATAACAATAACAATTGATTTTGCTTTTACTAGAATTTATCTGGAAGTAACTACTTGAATTGGTCCGATTTTCCCCAATTAGATTAGATAATTTCGGCGATAGAAATAGAGATTTTGCGAATTTCTCGAAATAAAACAGCCTGACTACGTGAGTTTCGTCGAGTGTTTTCATTTGTAATTTATTTTGCAATTAATATTAGCGATATTGGCACGTTCCGTCCTTGGTGCTGTTGTCTATTACCTGGACCTTGGCGCAAGAGGTCCTTCTCTATGCATGACCAAATCATAAATAAACTACAACGAGGAAGTCCAACCAGACTATCGATTATATCAATGTTGTATAATAATAACAACAGCCTTGACCTACAGACGTACGCGTGTCTATATAAATTTTACAGAGGGTGGTAATTGTTCAATATATAGAAGGGTTTCTATCATCTTCACGCGACATCCTTCCTGTTGATTGCCCGCCAACATCAACCCCACTACAACAACAGGTTTAAATTTCGATGATTTAATACTTTTCCCTATTGTTCTAGCCTTTAACTCGATTGGTTTAATTTTAGAAATTGGAATTTTTCTCAAAATTCCCAGTTTATTGACGCCATCAATCCGGAAGTTCTATTTTCGCATCAATATTGGCCATTCGATAAATATTTCTGATGGTTTAATAATAGAAATCAAAAAATTATTTAGTTATTCTTCCGTTGTAAGATTCCCAACCACACAAACCAGACTTGTTTTGGAAGCGTCATCGATAATGGGGCGTTTGGAATTCCGATTTGAAAGGGTTAAAACGCTCTGTTTTTTTTCCACCGTCTTCGTCTCTTTCTTATAGGTCAAACTTTAGTCTAATAGTATTTTATACCTGGCTATCGGGACGATACCCCCAGACTTACAAATAGTCTACCTCAAATGAATATTCAAAAAAAAAGAAAATTTGAATACCAATAGAATAAACAACAAAAAAATAACTTTAGTTGAAAAGAATCGATTAATCAACAATTTTTATTTTCTCTAATTAGAGAATTTCCTAACAATAACATTAATTATTTGTAATAAACCTTGAACTTAGCTATAAACTACAGGAAACAAAAAAACTCTATAGCGACCTCGATTTTCTGTTATATCCCCACAATCCTAGGAATTTCGCAAGACTACCCTTCGCCAAAAAAAGGGAGCACGGTTATAGACCTGTGAAATCCAATAAAGTCGGCCGCCCTCAAGAATTAAGATCACAGGGGGCACGCTATAATACCTAGACAGATAGAGAGGGTGGTAGCAGGTATAAGAACTATTACTATATTACTACTACCTGTAAGGGTGGAATAAAGAAATAAAACGTGAATAAGAGGGGGTTAGATGGGGAAAAAGTTTAACGGTATAAAAACTCGAAAATAGGTCAAATCTATCCAATTTTGGGTTTTTATTATGAAGAAATGAGAAAATTGTTGAAATTTCACTGGTGATTGTAGTAGCGTAGAAAATGTTGAGAATCTAAAGAAAGTTTCACGTGAATAATCATCGTTTTCACATTTTTATATTGTGGTTTTTCATTAATAATACACACGATTCTTATTTGATGATTAAAGATTTTTATTGAAAAAAAATCTATCTATCTATCGGAATGTAAACAATAATAAACAACAGTCATAATTCCGACTACCTGTTAAACTGTAGTAATGATAAGATTATCTAATCAATGAAATTTTTCGTGAATTTCCAAATGACAGCGAATTTTCCTTTGAAAATTTCCGGATTCATTATTATCGGGAATTCTAATGGAAAACGGATGTGGTTGGGAACACTATAAAAGAACACTTGGCCCTGAAGAGGTCAGACACCCGCACGTATAAGAAATATTGCCATTATTGTAACAAATATTGACGCTATTCCAAGTACAATTTCGGTTTTATTATCCAGTTCCTGATCAGAAACTACTCGGAAAATTGTATCAATTGATTATAAAATCTGTGGAAAACTTTACACGAAAGGATCTAAATGATATACAATAGGTGCGTAATTAAGTGATGTCATATTTGCATAATTCGGCAAATTTGATAAATTGCATCAATGTTCAAAGTTTAAAACGGTTTAAGTAAACTTACATCGTTTGATTAGATTTTTTTTGTACGGTTTACAGTCCGGTCCATCCTGTACGATAATTTTCTCTTCCGTGTCGTCGCTTTCAGTTCCGGAATCACGCGCTCCTGGACTAATCCGGCCGCAATTAATTCTTAAATCCAACGGTGACTCGTCGTCACACATCACAAAGTCTTCAACGCACTCCTCTTTTATATGAATAGGCGATGAGTCCGGTGGACTCTTTGTTGGGGAATCAGGAACGGTTGTCGGCATTTCGCCAAAAATTAACAAAACCAATCGTCAATTTGTGTTTATGTGGAATAAATAATAATAATAAGAGGAAAACAATTTGAAAAGTTATCAAATCGGATTGTTTTATTGATAAAGTTCCATAATAGTTGAAGAGTCTTTCTATGAGTTTTTATCGAATTTGAACACTGCGCCTCACTGATTTTCAAATAACACTCTTGATTACACTCGCGCTTAGTTGTCTAATAGAGTAAGTGAGTTGATCATCAATCGTAATAATAATCGTCGTCGTCGTCGTCTGTCCCCACATTCAACTAGCTCGCTGTATGGCGTGCTGCAGACTAGTAGGGCTCGAATGTCCTACTGACTCAGATACGGTGGTCGGGCTGGCGTCGGGAGCCTTCGCCGTAGTGTGGCCAGCCTCTTTACTTTCATTTGAACACGGCGTGAATGCGCACGAGTTGGGTTAGGTTAGGCATTTACATCTTCTTAGCGACTAGATGGACGTCTCATACGTACGTACCGATCATAAAGGCGAGTGCTATTGTCCCTATAACAAAATTGGTGGAGGCGCTGCGACAATAACAATAACAACAACAAATCTGCCCCCCAACCATTCCATTATCACTGATATTTTCGATGATGCGATCACATCTCCAAATTGTTGTCTTGTTATTGTTATTCTAGACCGAATAGACGACTTCCGCGTGGGTGGTTTGGCTCATCAAATTCAACCGAAACAACATCTCCAAATATTATTAATATACTTTTAAGAAAAAACCTCCGATTAAACTAGACAAAGGGAGTTTCATCCGTTTTGTATTTTGAAAAAAAAAATTTGTAGAATTCTATTACAATTACGCCCTAAATGATCCCATTTGGAGCCGGGACATTTTGTATAATCAATTTACAAATGATAACATGGTTTCAACCGACAAGAATCGATTTAAAATTCTAATTTTTTAACGAATTGTTCGAGTTTTTGAGATGAACATTTCTCATTTAAATAACAACGTTTCCTCGGACGTTATTCGTTTTGATTTCTGTCTTGTTTTCGTAAAAAAAAAAAAAATAGATCGCCAATATCAAAAGCTCTTTTAATGATAAACAATTTTGTAAATATACGTCCCTGACCTGGCTTTTTGAATAATTTTTACCAGCAAAAATCTAATTAATTTTCGGTTAAATTTCATAATAATGCCTCGAAAATATGCAGGATGCTATTTAAAGCGATTTAAAATAGGACACAATGATATAAGTATGTATGTAGTTATTTAATAATGTTTATTTTTGAATTAATAAAAGTAAGCTATTAGGTTATATCAACAAGAAATTTTCCAATACAGATCAATTAAAAATTGATATATTTTTCTATAGTTATTTATCCAACAATAACAAGTTTATCAGAAAGTTATAACAAATTGCGAATTCTGATTTCATAATCGAGGAAGTAGATCTCAATTTGACGGTAAACGAAACGAAAATAAGCCAAATTTTACTAATGAAAAGATCAATCACCTGTTTAACATATGGCCCCAATTCGATACAATAATACATATGGATTTATTTTGTTTCAATTAATATGTTAACCGATTGCTAATAGGTTGTATTTTTCGACAATATGTGGTCTTTTTTCGTTATTTTGCACCGTTTTAATCGCGCATAAATTAATATTAATATCCGTATTATCCATAAATTTACTAAATATTGATAATAGTTGTCGTTTATAAATGGTTATTAAAAATGAAATGCAAAACGTCAGCAACCAGGAAGTAAATTAATAATTCAACAAAGCGCCAGCCGTCTGATTTAATGTTTGTAAACTAGAAACTAGAATTAGAGTCAAGTTCACAACTCTATATTGATGGTTATTCGTTTACACATGCACAACAAACACATATAAACACCGTTATGCCAGTTGGTTTCACGTTTCGGTTTCTTTTTCTGTAAATAGAGCGGTACTCTATTATCATCATCATTATCATTATCGTCGTATATGATAGAGAAATACTAAACGTAAATACATGGGCATGAAATGCAGAAAAGTGAATACGAACCGGTGAAAGTTCGGTTAGTTCTCACGTATCTAGAGGCAAGGAAGCGTCTCACATTTAGAGGAAAAGTTTTAAAATTCCAGCTAATTCAAGCGTTTTTTCCCGATAAATTCTGCATCTTGATAGTTTGCTAACATCAAAATCCACGTGCATATCAAAAAATTAACAACAAACAACTAAAATTTATCTATTTTAACTTTAAGCCGATAATTTCGTTAGTAAGCGGTTACGAATTTAAGAAACTAACTACTATTGTTTCAAATTTTTAAGACAATTGTATTCTTCGATCTTTGATAATTTTAGCTGGACAATTGTGATTCCGGCTCCGTGTTTTAATTCCGGTATTTTAACGGTAACTGCGGACGATAATTTGATTTTACTTAACGAAAGTTGGTCTTTCGGTCTAAAAAGTACAGTAATTAACTCCAGTTGATTCTAATTAATACATAATGCCGCAATATCTAAAACTCTAATGTGACTTTTCCTTAATTCATTAATATTATCTATTAAAATTGTATTAAATGATAAATAATAAGATTACGTAAATTTTGCTAATGATGTCTTTTAGTTTTTGTATCGGAACAAAAAACAACAATTGATAACATTAAATTATCTGTAAAACTAATTAGATTCTCCCTCTTGCTCTCGATGTCGCTATCTCTTTTAAATAATTGCAGTAAAACTTTTTATTAAGTTTATCTACTTTCGATATTTCCGTTAAAGGAAAGTCGTTTCAACACCAATCGAGAAAATTGCAATTCTAACTGGAATTGAGACTTTTATGTGGGAAATTCGGCTTGTATTCTGTAAGTTTTAAGAGAATCGCTCAATCTATTGCGAATTAATAAATGGAAGAAAGTCAAAATTTCCTTGTTATAAATAAAATTTTAAAATTTATTATTATTGGAAATGTCTAAATACTGAATTAAATTAAACACCAACGGCGATATTTGGTCAAGTGGATAACGAAACAGAATTTTGAGATTTTAGATTAAATTTTCGAAATTTTAGTTTATGATCTTCATGAGCTGTAAGATGTGTTCGAAATTGATGGAATTCTATCGAAAATTGTCAAAGATTCCGGTTAGAAGTGTGAATTTTTCGAAATTTAACGCACTAAATCTTATTTCTAAAGCTCTAAACGAATATTCAAGCTCCTATAGTAATTAACTAATTAATTTTGTTATTTATTTATAATCCGGCAATAATATTTGTAACGAAATTATTTCGTTATCATTTTATCCGGTTTACCCCCTCTCTCTGTCTGGCATATATCCACTTTATAGAAAATAATTTGAAAAACACCTACTACTTACACTAAATGACACAGTTTATTATTTAATTAAAAAACTATCAATCTTATCAGTGGGATCTCAAGTGGCCTATTTTAGTTTTTAGTAGGTTTAATTTATTGTTATCATCTACATAAACAACGCGTGCGAATTTTTAATCATAAAATAGAACAAAATCAACATCAGCATTTTGATACCCGGAAAAATGATAAATGCACATATAACTTTAATATTATTATTTTTCTATGATTACTATTAGTATTATTACAACTAGTCAACATTATCAGTAATTTCAAATAAGTGAATTTAAAATAGGTTTCGAGGTTATCGAAATATGTGTATGTATATGGAATCAATTAAGGAAAAATTGATTTCTTTTTATTTTCCGTTAATAAGCAAAAAAATGATAATCTACGCTACAATTGACGTTATTAAACTTAAATCATAATAGTGATAGATAATAATTAGAAAGATTACATTTCTACTATCTGTTAGTCAAATTGTATTTGTACAAAGTATTACTGAAGGATTATTTTTAATAGATACCGGATATTCCAATCAAGTTTATACAGAATTCTATATCTATCAGTAGCGAATTTCGCTGGGATATTATGTTGGACGTACTTGTGGAAGAGAAAAGAACGCATATTTGGTATATTTACTTGAATCTACTTGTGTGTACTTTTACACGTGTACTTTTTTTATTAAAAAAACCACTTATGTCTTACTTTTATGGTCTATTTTTTTCTTAAAATCTATTGTTTGTTCTAATAATTAGAAGATGGAGTGTTTCATTTACTATATCTGTGTTTCTATGCAAAAATCGTAATCTATTAAGGTACAATTTTCAAAATTTCATCATGTCTGAAACGCCAAATATTAATAAGAAAAAATAAAACTTTTCACTGTACCTCGTTTTCAATTTGAGACTTCAATTGGAGTTCTTGTAAGAAGTCTAAGTCTTGAACTCTCAAAATTTGCAGTTTCTAATTTATTAAAAATTTAAACTACTGGAAATTTAGCTGTCTTATCAATGCTTTAGTCATCTATTTTCCGTTTTTAGAATTTTTTATTCCGCTTAAGCAATTGATGATGTAAAATTTTTCGCAATAATCGTATTTTTAAAATAGACCAAACCCGTTTATCATTGTTATAACATTGGAAATTGCTAATTATGTTAATTTAAAATGAAATTACGAATCGGAAATAACCAATGAACGTTGAGTGTCTATAAAGATTCAAAACTTACAAAAGACTACTTCCTTAATCTCAGTCTCTTAAAAAAAAAAAAAAAAAAAAAAACGTGCGATAATAGAGGAAGTTGTTAACGAATTTATTTCAAATATAAAATTGCCAAATATTTACAAAAAATGCGATAAACGAACGTATTTTTGAAATGTTAGAAAACTTCCTGTTTTGTAAAAACACGATTTTTTTCAGAAAATTTCTATAAAAATACATTTTTTAGTATTGAAGTAAATAAAATAATGATTCAGTCACGTTTAATTTTTATTACTAGCCCAATACTCAGAATTAACCCAATTTTAATATGAAATCACGTGTCGGATGTAAAACTGTTAATAATAATAGTAATAATAACAAATTTATGTCAATTATGATAATTATTGATACTAGAACTGTTATTTGTGTCGAAGTTGATTTTTGACACAAATTGATTTGATCTTCCTTAATGAATTATTAATTGAGTTTATAACAGAAATTAAGAATAATTGTTGCTCAATTGTGTCCTTTCGTTTTGTTATTAATATTTCTTTTTTAAATAAATAAATATTGTTGGCATTGTAATTATTAACAATATTATTTTTATTAAATAACGTGCTTCACGACAAGTCTATCCGCGTTCTTTTTTCCTGCCTTTGGTTGTTATTTCGTTGTCCTTAACCTGGATGCAAACGATTTCAATGGAAACGTTAATCATCTACCCACTTTTGGTTTTTTCCTTCTGTTTTTTTTTCGGATCTATAAATTATGAAACAAGGAAATATTCGATAATGATAATTTTTATCTTAATTATTAATAATTATACAGCTTTTTCTATTTATTTGATTCTTCTTCTTTCTATTATTATTATTATTGTTACTGTCCTTATTTCTTTTTCGGATAACAGGTCTAGTTTAAAGTTTATCATAGTGTTCGCCGATCATTCAAAATGAATTCATATTATTTATAGAATTTGTTATGAAGGCACGTGTTTCTTGTGCTCATTGCCTGTATTTATTTAAGACAAGAGTAACACGTGCTTTGCCCCCCTGCTTTGAATATCAAATAACGGCTTTAATGATACTAATGTATTGTTTTGGTTGCCGCCAAAGCGTCTAAAATCTATTCTTCTAAATAGAACTTTGAAAACAAATTTGGATAAAATCCAATGAAAAAATTAACAGATCATTATTAGATAAGTGTTGACAAAATTTGTGCCATATAAATTTTCGTGCCTCTAATATAAATCAAACCAAATCCATTATCATTATCCATACAAGATGGATAAGAGTATCTAAATTGACTTAAATTGTGATATTTTTATAATCAACCGGAAAGAGGTATGCCGATCGTTTTGTATGATGTAAAAACTTTTACGCTGAAAATATCGTCGAGTCCTGAATAATTCCGGCTTTATTAGCATGTGCTAAAAGTGTTTTGAGTATTTATAAATTAAAAGTGTAAACGATCTAAAGAGGAAGAACCATTCTAAAAGCTGATGCCTCTTGCCGTCATTAACATTTTTTAAAACGAAGCCTCTTCAGAAACAAAACCAAACCAAAAAAAAACCGAACATGCCAACGAAATCCACACTTCAACTCCGTCTCCTCGTTCCATTCGCCATTTACTAGACACGTCACTTTCCTTATTTACTATTTAGTCGGTTAGCATGTGTGTGTGTTATTTTTCGCGATTTGCGGGCCGGGTGCTGGATAAAACTATATAGACAAGGGGCGAAGCTAGAGAGGCAAGCGGAGGTATAAGCGGGAAGTGCAAGTGCAGCGAACGCATTCAAGGCTAAACTGCATACCAGCAAATATAATAAAACATGCATCCGAAAATGATAACTACGCTGATTTTGCGAGCTTCTAACCCAAAAACCCAATTGGTAACGGAAATTTCCAAGTAGACACAAAAATTTCCATTCAAAAGAAAAGCCAAAAATTGAAAAAAAAATCAACCCAATTTCCCTCAATGATATAAAATATTGCAAATGTTAGACTCTGGTTGATTTTTGCAATTACAGCAAGTAAATTTTCGATTGAACCCCATTGATAAGACGTTATTTCTCGTATATATTTTCCTCTATTTTCGTTGTAAGTGCTTTGTTGAGCGTAGTTTATATTTATCATGGAACGTAGTATAGTGATTTGGCCGTAGTGTCTGCGAACCCGCACTAACGCTATCCGCTTCAAGTCACGGCCCGGAAAGCGATTTTGATTCAAGCAGACAGACACAATTGCATTTGTATTCATTATGCATGCATACATTTACAAAATATATCTAAAACATATTCATAAGAGAGATCAATTTAAACTGAAAAAAAAACAACAATAATAATGATGATAATAAGTAGAAAACATTACACCTTTTCTTGACAGTACAATGAGAATAAAGGAAATGTTTAACATTACAAAAATGATAATGTTTTCTTTATTTTTTTTTCTTAGTTCTTTGAAGAAATAGGAAGCGGAAATTGTAAATGAAATTCGTAACAAGGGCTCCAATCTTACTTAATATCTGTAATTGTAATTCAAGAGGTTTTGAAATCGATGACGCTATATTTGAATGTTGTTGTTATATTAGAATATCCGAAAATAACTTGAACTTAAATTAAAGAAAGTAAATATTCAATTCTGGTTTACAAATTTACCGATTACCGAGTCAATTTAGACGTTAATTTAAGATTTCTAGAGTTCAAATTTGCTAGCTAGAACCTCAAGTATGTCTTAGATGACGAAAAATTAATCGGAAATATGTTTATTGTGGAATTAAATAAATATTTCCGCCCAATAATTAAATAGAACAACCACTGAATAATTTCTATAGACGCCCACCTAATATTTTATATAAGGGAGCATACAATTATTGATTGATTAATGTTAGATTATAAAATGATAATTCTCGGTATTATCGATGAATCAATTAATAGAAATTAATTTTTTCTTTCTAATAAATGGAAACAGATTAAAATCGACGATAATAAAACGACGATAGATAGAAATAAATATGGGCACGTATCAAATTTTCATAAAAAATTCATTAAAACCCCACCTGCTATGCTCGCCAGAAGTCTGCACATAGATAAACATCAATTAAAGTTTTAAATGTTTGGAAAATTAATTTTTATAACAAATAAACGGGAAAAAACTTGGAAATAATGAGGATCGAGGACGAGAAAATAATCCGTAATGAAGGCTTTTTTAGTTTTATATGCGATTACTTCCGTTAGGGCGTGTCTCCACTATCATCACAATAAACATGCATGTAAAACAATTGTGTAAACACATTGCAGTGAGCACAAGCTAAAGTTGTCACACCTACTGGCCGATGAGGATTTCTATTTTAAATCATTTTAAATAAAATTCGATGAATTATTGCACTTATTGCCAGTTAGATATGTATGAATGTATCCTTAATAAGGTACCACTTAAGTACTTTTGCAAACAGGAATCTCCATATAAGGACATCGCCATGAACTTGACAAAAAAAAGTCCGTACAACAAGAACAGAAACGAACTAATAATAATTGTCGATTCTTTCTCTTATGGCAAGTTTCCGCTATAAAGCTAACCGCTTATTTTCAGTAGCGTAGTATTAACTAACAATACAATTATTTAGGAATTAATTGGACCTAATTAATTTCAAGAATTAACATTCAAATGTACTATGAAGTATTGTAGATAAACCTGTGGGAGATTTGAAAAAATTATCCACCACCACTGTTGTTGTTGTTGTTAGTAGTATTATTAAATAGCAGCCACATTTTCAAGGCTATAGGTCCTTGTTGACGTTGACCCCAACTATCTCTCCGATCCTTTTAGCAGATATCATCCAAGTTAACGGAAGACATAGTCTGGGTCTGGTTGTTTGCTGCTGTTGCTGCTAAACCAGCCTGCCAACCGGCCAACTACTTTCAGTATCTAGACGTTGTGGTCAACGTGTTCTGCATCTTGAATCAACACACAACTGACTGTCATCAACATCATCATCATTATCATCAACATTGTTAATCCCTAGAATGGCTATAAAACACATGGATCTTGTCGTCTGTAACAATTTACCGTTGTTCTCGCCTAACGCGTTTTTTCCAACTCCAAAAACGGACACTTTACAATTTGCACGTTTTTCAAATAAAAATCAACCAAATCTCAAACAAATTTCCATCATGAGATCGACGTTATGGGAAATTATCACAAAATATTATTAATTTACAAAGGGAAAAGGTGGAGAAAATGGAAAAAATTTACCATGTCTTCTTCTTGTGCATATAAAGTACAAAATGACTGTTTTTAAACTAAAGAAATCACATACCGGAAAATAATTCTTTCTAGCTGTAATTATTCACTTCCGTCAGTTAAGTCGTATGTCTCGCCATTATTAAACCACAATTTATTTCTCTCTCTCTATCTTACCACCATTAAATCACCGAACAAAGGGAAGAAAAATTAATGAAAAATCTGTTTAATTATAAGACCGTGACAATAATGAAGTTATTAAGGCTATCCCTTGAAAATTAAAGGTCAATGTAACTCCACATTACAATTTAAATCGTAATTGTTATAATAATTACGATTACATAGATTTGATTGATTGATTTAACAATAAATGCGTCATATTTCATTATAAAAAAAACAACTTTAATATAACAATTAGTCGCCAGACATTCATGATGATTCTACCGGAAGTTCCGCAGTGACTGGTCATTATCAAAGACGGAAGTCTGAACTGTGACCGCTCAATTCTATGTTTATCCATACTAGTGTACTGTTCTCTTTTATTCGAATATTTTTAGTTCAATTTCAATTTTTTCTTTTATTTATTAACAATGATCAATTGATTAAATTAGTAAAATGAATCAAAATGTTTTTGTTGCATTTTTGTACAAAATCTAATTAGTTCCATGACGTATAGGAAATGGTTAATAAAAATTCATGATAAATTCCCAAACGTTCCAACAAATGGAATTATTTACTTTCAGTTTTATTATTCCTCTGTTACGCATAATAATAATTAAAGATTCTTATGAGTATTCCATCCATTCAGTCATCAAATGTATACGTATACCGAACTGGCGATTCAAACTAGAAACACTGAAGATAGCGCCACAATTACAGTATTTTCGATTAAATCAATTCAAGTTGAGCGATTTAAAATAAATCGATTATAAATAACGTACAGTTTTCGAATATTACAATGTGTAATTTCAGTTTTTTTCTAGAAAAAAATCCTGAAAAAACCCACTTCATTGACAGGCAATAGAATTGTAAAGAGCCATGAACTGCAATATCGAATAAATTAACGATTTTGTTTTCTTCTTAACAACAATGACAAAGTTGAAGTATTTATGAGCAGGAAAAAAATTTAAATAAAATCACCACTTACCAACTAAAATCATGAATATTTCTAGAATTATACGCGAAATAAACTAACACAAAAACCAGACCTTTTTACCTGTATCTTCATTATCCGTTGTTTCAATGAATATTTTACATTAATTCGTGCATTTTAAAATGAAACAATACCGCAAAAAAATCGAATAAATAAAGATAGCCTCGAATAACTGATCTTGCCATTTCAGGAACAAATTGGCCACGGTCAAACCGCCAATATTTCTTATAAATAATCCCGATATTAATTAATTTAAACAAATTGTAACCATGTACTTGATCTATTTCTCACTTGAATGCGGTTTTCATGGTTCGTTAATTCCCCAGCTACTAGTATTGATTTATTGTATTTTATCACCTATTTCAATAATAAAAAAAGTAATCGAAAATACTATTATGGGAGAGAAATTAAGATAATTAAACCCGACAACTTGTTTGTTCTTCATTATTTTTTCCAATAATTTGTCAGACAGGTGGACGGATGTTGAAAATCACGCTACACAATTCCCAGTCGTATCATTAACATTGAAATCGACAAGAAAAAAGAAAATTGTTAAAGTTTTTCTATAGAACACTAATTCTGCACCCTTTTGAATCGTTTTACGTGTTGCCTAATCAATTTCCAACAATAAACTCAATGGACGATTAATTAAAATTAACTAATTCGACAATTGATTAGTCTCAACAACAGTACAGAAATCGTACACGAACATTTATTAAGTGATTAAAATTTTCCGCGTTTTGCTTAAAAACGATGTTACTTTCATTACAACAAAACTTTCTTATTCTCTTCAACCTAATAAGTAACATATTTGTTTATTGATGAGAGGCGATAGATAGTTAATGAGATAAACAAGAATATTGTACCATAAATTTATAACGGATGCATATTTCATACTGAAATAACTATCTGATTTATTGCAATTTGAATTATTAACGAGCTTTAAATGTTAGTAGAGAACTTCCTTTTCATTTTAAATAATTAACAATTTGTTTAGATGAGATATTTAATAAACGAGTAATTGAAAATTGTATGACTTAAAATAGAAATGTTTTTAATAAGCGGAAGTCTAGAAAAAAAAATCATCTCAAGTCTCCTTCTGTTATTTACATCTGAATTTGAATTAATCTAGATCGGGTGGATTTACATTTATTTTCGTTTAAGGGTGGGCGTCTTATTATATTTAAAATTTGTATGAAACAAAATAAGTCTTAACGAGACGTACTTTTATCGAAGAATATTTTTTTTAGATTTATGAAAATTTATATTAAAGAAGTCGCTCTCATTTGTGTACACAAAACTTGAGAGCTTCCATTTTTTAATCTAATAGCTTCAATTTTTTATTATTGTTTGCCATCCGTGACCTTCCCAATCTATTGTTCATATTCCTATAATATCAACCCATGTAAATATTGTTATTTACTTGCAGAACGATTAAAACAACGCTGACGACGCAATAATATGCGTGATAACATAGTTGAGAATGGAATAGTGGTGAGGAGGACGGGAGGAAGTGCGTCGCGACGGCCAGATTTTCCAGACGACTAACCACCCTAGCCCGCTAACCCCACCACAATCACCGTCGACATTCCCACTACCACGACCACAATATCATTGCTACTATTATTGTAGTTGTTGATGCTACAATAACATCAACAACTGAACAACCCCCTATGAAATCGATAGTTGTTCACCGACGCCTCCATATTAAAAACCAACTGGGAATTTGTAGTTACCTAAGATTTTTTTATAGGAAAACAAGTCGTCGAGACGCCCGTTTCGATGTGTTTGTGCTTTGTATAGGGATGTGTAGGCGGTAGGGGAATTTTTCTATGGACGCGACGTGTCGGTTACCGAGGGAACCGGTACCAGTCTGCGTAGACAGCGTCCTGACGCATCAGACGCACTCAAGGCGCTCTCCAGTAGCCGGGGTCATGGCTGTCTGCTATCGAACAAATCTAGTCTGCAGTCTCTACACATATACAGTTTATATTATCACTAATATTTTAAACAAACAAATTACAAAACAAGAGGGTAATTTATAATTTTGACTCTTTTGTCTAGGGGTGGATAAACATTAACCGAAAATTTATCGTTTGCGTCTGACAGGCCCAGTATGCTCGGAAAATGGAAGGATGAATCCTGAAATATGGCCATTTAAAAATTATGTAGCTAGACATGATTGTTAGAAGGGCATTTGAATAGAGTATACATAAAGAACAGAAAAAAAATACGAATAAAGCCAGCCTTTTGTGTTTCCTTTTCATTTTTAGATTTATTCAAGCGCGACTTATACAAAAATTTGAATAATTTTTCAATTTAAACAATCAATTCTTTATATATTAAGAAAAAAAAACGGCCAAAAAATGGAAAATTCACGTAATTTTTGTAGAATTAAGTAAGTAAAATTGAATTTTAATCTCGATGATTAACGTTTTGTTGGCTGTGATAATTATTGGTTAAATTTAATTATCGTGAAAGTTTATATGTTATAATAATCTGGAAAACTTCCCGGAAATTATAAGAATCAAACAAATTTTCTATTAAGCATTCCACTTTCTATTCTCTTTTCTAATCCTAAATTTCTCAAATTGTTTCACAAAAATGGGAAATTTCGAACAAGTGCAACATTATAAATGTACAATTTTACAGTTAGATTACAGCATATTTTATAGAAATTCTCTCATCTATTAGCAACTAAAAAGATAATAACTGTCTTCTAACATAACTAAAAGTTTGCAATAATCAAATGGAAATATTACGAACAATATGTAAACTTTATACATCGTTGTTGTTTTTCTATAAAAGAAACATCCACCATGATAAACTATACAGAATTTATTATATTCATAAATTTTTATCATGTGACAGTACTCCAAGGTAAACGCTATGTCGACCCAAATAAGAATAAAAAAGTACCCCAACTAAACATTTATAATAAAATTTATTTATGTTGTTACGAACATATAGACTTAAGAATAAGTCAGCTTGAATACCTTGACATGCTTATTTCTCTCTTTTAACTTTTAACAATTTAGCGCCAACTTCTGTTTAGTACCGGTACCAAATATAGATAATAAATGACTCATTAGTTTTTCCAAAATAAAACAAAAATTCCACCAAATCAATATTAAGACCATATTTAACAAAATATTGTTCAATATCAACGATACATCTTCAGTATCCTCAAAAAGCTCAAGTGGTGAATTTGTTTTCTATTTTTTTGAAAATGTCGACTTTTACTTTCTTTTTAATTTCACTGGCAGTATACTCGGGGGACGAATTTCACTTTTCAATCAGATAATAGAGCATGCGCCGTCCTACCTCAACCCTCAGACGCTTAGCGTCACGACGCTTGTCGCTTTCCCTTTCCGGTATCCCCACCATTATTGCGTCGTAGACTAGTCGTCTCCTTTAATATTGTGGTAAACAACCACATTTTATTAACAAAATATTTTAGACTTGAATTAAAATATATAAACGATTCTCCCAGCGCCTCCACCAAAATTACATTTGCATATTGCAAATATTTATGATTTATTTTAAAATTGAATCAATAATTAACATTTATAATGAAATTTCTACAAAGCCTCAAGTATTTTAGAACATTTAAAATGAAGTATAACCCTAAGGATCAAACTGTTTGTTTTTTTGCCAGCGATTTTCTGACAGATCTTTGATTAATTCCCACAAATTTGAAATTCAAGTCTGGAAAGTTTCATAAATTTACCCTTTCTAGATTAAGTTAACTCCCAAAAAGTTGTCTAACAATTGTTATTAATCTAATAAACAACTTTTCTCTAAAATCCTATAAGGAAATTTGTTATGTTTGTAATCTGAATTAATCCAGACACTCCAATTTATTCGTCTCTGATTGAATATCCAGGGTATTGTTTGTGGAAATCACCTATCGGTTTCAATTTAGTTTAGGGTCTTGACTGGAAACTACACAAATATTTGCCTCCCTCTCTCTCTATATAATTTCAATGTATTGGCAATCGAAAATCAAATATTTACCTCCGGATTAATCGCTATTATAAAGCAAATTGGGGAATATTTTTTGTATTCAATGAAGGTAAAGGGGTTATTTGTTTGAAGGTAAACCATTGCGGAAGTTTTGGGGAGAAATCCGGTTGCTCCGGCAACCAGACGGTATGCCCGGAGAGATCCGTCATAAATAGAACTGATTTGTGATTGGCGAATAGGCATAAATAACATATTGGTATGATGGAAATCGAATGAGACAGAATGAGAAACATAGATAGACAGAGAATGAAAGCTCAGTGAAAATCGATGAAAGCGTCTGGCGCCCGGAAAGCTCTGCCACTTTCTCTTTCGCTCATCGTGCTCTCTTTTTATCGTCGCTGTTGTTTTTTTCGCTTGATTATCGGCGAAGTTCAAGGAAACAATTTCGCTTTCGAATGAAATACTGTTGATTTGGAGAATAATTTCAACAATTTCTATTTAAATAGAAATCCAGAAATTTTCTTTACGTTGTAGAAACTGTTGTGTCTTGAAAGTAATTAGCAAATTATGTGTATTCGTTGATAAAGTTGCTAGCAAAGTTTGTATCCTATGGCTGTTTCTTATGGTTTGTCTTAATATGTTTTCCCATGTTTTTAGTTCATAAACTTAATAATTGACCCTTTGCGTACAAGTATTTAGTTCGAGTTACTTAATTAGTTAAAAGGGGATGTAATTAATTATGTCAAAAGAGGTGTTATAATCATGTTGAAGTAGAACTTTGACAGCGACAGTGTCTGTGTTGTGGTTGAAATACTAAAATTCATACCGTTGAAAATTATTTATAACATATCAGAAAAAACGAAAACAACATTTTTTATCTGTTTGTAATTTTGATTGATGCACACAACTCTGGTGTAGATAATATTACAAATACCGGTACCTATAAATTCTCCAACTATATCATAGTATTTCTTTCTCCCTTCTGGTAAGTAGAATATGTAATAAATTCTCTTTTGTTATGTCTCTCCACTTTGTGAACAGTATAACACGCAAACCTTCTTGTAGATTAAAGAATAAAAAAAATTAATGTATATTTCTACAGGCAAAAAATCTGATCTACTCGAACTGATTTCGTTCTAAGCTCCAAGCGAATCGGGTATTAACGCACGAAATGTGATGTAACAGGATAACGGCGCGACAAAATTATGAATGTGAAAGGTGAATTTTTTGATTAGTAATCGAATTATGAAAATTCTAGCGTATTATTGTTTCTTTTCTGTTTAACAATCAAAATCAAGAATCGTATTTGAGTATAATACAACATAAATTAACAGAGATAACAACGATTTCCGACCCTCTAGTTCGTACAGCGATTTATAGTTCTATACATTAAATCACTAATACTCATCCTACACTCTACTGGAAATCAACAGCATTCAACAAACAAGATATATTCGAATAACCAGACAAACATCCCTATTATTGCCACCACCAACAAAAAATTATATACCACTTGATAGCTGTGGTAATCCTCTTAGAAAATTGTCAGGGGTGTATTCAACGAATCACAAAATATTGGCGCAGTGTCGGTGAAAGCAAACAAAGAATATATTGGGTGAGGCTCGAGGCCGTCGCTGTTGTTGTCGTCGTGAAAAACGAAAGGAAAATCAATAAAGCCACTCGTTAAAAGTTTACAATGAACCTGGCATATAAATCTACCCGTAACTAGTGGAAATTTTTCGATTATAATCCGCATACAGACACTTTTTTGCATAGAAAATTTCAAAAATAACTCACCTGTCCCGGGGGAACTATATGTATTTATAAAGCACTCACCTGAAACAAAACAAAAAAAACTAATTAAATAAACGTAAAAACGGCGTTAATTAATTAATTGATTAACAACATCAACAATAACAAAAAAAGTGGACGACTTGTACAGTTGAATTTATTAAAATGATGGACAGAAATAAGTCCACAATTAATGAATAACTGCTACTGTAATTGTACAATATCCAAATTATTTACAAATTTTTCCATTTATTTTCAAGCACTTGTATTAATTATAAGTAAAACTTAATTAGGGAAACATCCTTCTTTCGTGATATTGAAGCGCAACTCGAGCGTATTTTAATTAATCGTAACAAAGGTGCACGTGTGAAGCCTAGATTTTGTTCGATTTATTCAACTTATCCCCAATAAAAACGAATTCATTAATTCTTTAGAGGATGTAATTCGATCTTTATTACACGTAAAAGCTGTAACAGCAACGTGTCTCCCTTTTCGGCATAATGAAAATAATTTTCGGTCGATTTTCTTTGTAAATTGCACGCTTCCCTCTCATAAAAAGAGTTCTATTTTTCTAGCAGTATTATTAACGATAAATGATACACGTGTAGCGAAACAACTTTCGATATGTAAATAGTGTGATTTGGTATTTTGGCTCATAAATAGTGACAGTGTCAAAATTTTTGGCTAGTTATTGGTTATTCTTTGTGACATAACGGATACTCATGTAACAGTCAAAAAATATTTTTCAATATCCGCAGGGATTTATTTCGGGCGCGATTTTATTTTTATTGTTCAATACGAATACTAGGGAATTGTTTTCCAGGAAATTTCATTTTCGGGTGGTATGCCGACAAAAAAGTTCGCCATTTGAATATTTTATTTATTGACGTGAATCTACATTTCCATTGGCATGAAATGCGGAAGTTTCTATCGATCCAGTCTGCTATTTTAATGAAATTTCCCCATGTCGTCGCCCTATTTCGCAAAGGTCTCAACATTTTCCATTTAAACTTAATTTTCCGTTCTTTTATAAATCGATGAAATAAAAATACTCTTGCATATTTCGATATAATCAAAAACATACAATTTCAATTTACGAATTTATCGTTCTCATTGTAAATCTCTTCAAAAGAAATCAAATACGATCCGTGAAAAGCTTCACTTAGCGTTGTTATGCAAGTGAAAGCTTGTATAAATCTCTGTGTGGGAGTATGGCGAAGGTAGACATCGTTTAAGGGTAGGCTGTAGGGTATGTTGGGGTAGGTTCAGGACGCGGCCAAGGTTGAGGTCGTAGACAGCGTCAGTGCAACCCCCTTGTCGTCTTTACACCCCGGCGGCCAAACATTGCCGTATTTTGAAACGTCGCGACGCTTTCACTTATTGTTGTTATACGACGCTTTTTTGTCAAAATTCTCCCTTTGAAGTCGATTTAATTACGAATGTATCTATATACCTATTTGGCATCGAGACGTTAGGGGTAATATCTCAAGAAAACTATTCCCAATCCTGTTATATGATCTTGTTGGAATGTTAGGACTTGGAACAATGTCTAATTGTTAATGTAAAGTGAAACTTTCGAGAAACTTTCCAACATACCCTGTTTGAGTTATATACCCAAAAAGAAAAAAAGTTGATAAAAACAGAAAATTTATGGTGTTTTATTAAATTCGGTTTGGGTTAACTTTTTGTTATTAATGATATTAGTCTTGGTTGTTTTTTATGTTCTGCTGACCAAGCTAAAACTTCCTACATGACATGGTCTAATTCTGTAACATTCACCCCTCAATTCCGCTAATGATCAAAGCTTTGGAGCGACAGTTTTACTGCGCCTAAAACCATAGAATCAAAGAGTTTTATCCACACAAAAATTATTTTAGTAAAATTTCTATTAATATTTCAAATTTGCTTTTGTGGGAATATATTATTGGGATTTTTTTCGAAAAATTCGATCCAATATTATCTGAAAGTAAGACAATTCATAGGTATGGTAAACTGTTGTTAATAACAAGGGGCGACTGGAAGCGGGCTCAGTCTGGCGTCGGTAATCAATCAAGCCCCAAACAGGTGGGTCAGTGTACGGTGCTGTTGTTGGCCTTGACGGTTCGGGATATCAGCTAACGGAGCAGGCGTAACCAAGCAACCAACGGCCTACCCCCGGCCTCGACGTCGCTCGATAAGGAAGGTCACCCTGCTGGTGGTGGCAGTGGTGGTAGCAATGGTAATAGTGGGCTTTTGGTGGTGGCAATGCTACGTTCTAACTACCCTCACACAAATTCCACAAAAATTTCGTGAAAATTACAGTATTTGTTAGTATTGACAAATCAATTTGTTCTATTCCTTTTATAAAGTTTAACTTGATTTAAATAAATTAATTAAGACGCAATGAAGAAATGGAAAGGTTGTAGGGTTTTCTGGCGAAAAAAACTGATCAACAACCGACAACTATAAAAAATTTAGACGAGTTGTATTGAGTGAACTTCTATTCGAATATTAATCAAATTTTGAAAAGTTACAAAACTTCTAATTAATGCTATTTTAAACAATCCAACGTTTATTTGTTTTAAACACAATCCAAATCTAAATTACACGGATTTTTAATGAAAGTTAAATAAAACAAACAGCCAGTAAATTTAATGAATTTAGATAAATATACTGAAGAGTTAAAGAATTTTTTTCTACGTTTGCTTTTTCAAAACTTGGGAATTGAAACCAACCTGAAAATATCCAAATTATAGGGGGCGAAAAAATTGAAACCAATAGATCAGATTACAAAGGCGCAAAGGGTCTCTTTTGGGGAACAACCAAATGGACCGAAGCGCCAATGTGTCTGTGAACCTGTCACAATTCCATTAAATCAAAGTGTCACACTGGCATCTTTTAAATTAATATTTGTCACATTCTGACAAACTAATAAACTTGTATATTCACAATATAATTAACCAATTACCTTTAATTGCAAATTTTAATAGATTACTAGCATTAATTAATGTGTAAAAACAACTTTTATGCTTCCCATACTAACAGAAATTCATTAAAATTGTAACTGTTATGTTTTAAAAAAAAAATCGAAGATCTGGTTGTAAGGATAATACCAAATTTAGTTTTGTTTTAAATTAGAAAAATTGCGTTTTTTCCCCATGTACAGGTGTGTATTATGACTAATATCCGGTTTAATATGGGACTATTTAATAGTTTTAAATAATTCACGTTTTAATATAAGCGTATTACGACAAATTTGGGTGTTGTCCAATCACTTTAGCCACAACTGGGTCATATTGAATGTCACTTGTCCTATTGATAATGGTTTTTTTTTCTGCTACCTTCTGTCATTTAAACCACAAATTTCACTAATATTTAAATCGAATTCCCTCTAATTTAGACAGTTTCCATTCGTTTTCTTATTTATGTATCCCAATTGTGGAAAATTCTACAAATGTATAAACACTGACCTGACGTACAAGAAAAACTGTTTTCTTCAATGTTGAGTTAGAGAAACCTATCAAGTGTTTCATTGTGGATGTTGTTATTGTCGACATGGACAGCGTGAGAATCAACGAAAAGAAAAAAATTAATAATATAAAGCAAACGAGAAACTAACAAATGGTGGAGAAGCAATCAATATTTAGAATGTGCACAATATGAAATATGAATTCAATTTTAAATTGTTCCAAGGTGGAAAATATTCCATTTACATACATAAAATAACTACTTTACCATTTTAAACGATAATTTCAGGCTTATTACTTGGCGAAATTGTACGAAAATTGAGCTTGGATTCTCGAAATATCAAAATGATGATTTAGATGGTGGTTCAACATAAATTCACACGTCGCTACTTTTACTATCGTTTATAAAAAAAGCCCTATTGGGGTGTTTATTTGCGAAGGGGAGCCATAAGTGTAAAAGGTCAGGTTCTGCCACTTGACACATTTTATAGATGAAAATATGTGTGTCTCGTTTTGCCATTTGTGTGGCAATGTAAAAAATTTAAAATATTTTAATGGTACTCTAGGGCTTCTCAATTTCATCGTATAACATTTTCTATATACATATACATATGTGTGAATGTAATCATCACATCGACATTTTGAGATTATAAAACACCTGTTGTAAACACCATAAAGATGTTTAGAAATCTTAAAAAGTCCACGAATAAATCCATTGGGACTACAATTATTGTATTTGAAAGAATCGAATACACTTTCGAAATCATATAGAAGAATTATTATATCATATAGTACGTATACTAACAAGAATGGCTAAAGGCAGAAATTTCACAGTCTGGCGGCCACTGTTGTCAAGGATAATATTTATTGCACAAATAAAGGAAAAGCGAATCGTATAATGTTAATTTCCTTAATAGACTTTAATCTTTATCGATTTAGAAAGGATGTAAAGAAGTATGAAGAAGATTATTGGGAAAGAACAATCAAATTAACATATAGAGTTACTTGTATACCTTAATCAAGATGTTGTAATCAATAATAAAAGACTATAGTCATATTGTTTGTACCTATACATTCTGGAAAACATTTGAATGTAAAGTGCGTATATCCGGTAAAAGTGGAACACACATACACACAAACAAACATTATTAGATGGTTTATTATTGTAAGAGGTAAACAGCGCAGTAGTACAGGGTCGGTAATGTATCACATGCCGATTACAAGACACCCTTGTAACTTATACATAACATAAACGTCGAATTGTCGACATTTCTATCAATTAATTTAATTGAATTCGATTCAATTGTGCCGCTTTTTTCCTATTTTATTATTTAAACAATAATCAACAATTTAATTGTTGATGAAACAACAATATTTATTGATGTTAACACACATATTTTTGTGGGTAAATACAGATTATGTAATATTGCGGATTTTTTGGTAGTGGCCCAACTTTCACTATAACATGACTTTATTCTGTACGACCTTCCTACAATTCGATTTATTTTTAAAGTTTTACCTTATGATTAAACAGATTTTATCGACAGGAAAACATTCTCGGGTTAATTTTTTGCTTGAAAGTTTTGATATTATCAATGATCACGTTACAACGCGAAAATGGAATTCAAATTGAAACCTGCAAATCCATTATAACTATATTAGATGCTGGATATAGGAAAGACAATAAAAAACACAACCTTTATGATTTTTTGTACGTCTACCTATTGTTCATTAACACTTTTACTATCTCGAAAGCTGCTCAATAGACCCATTGATCTGTTTTTTTAAACCACAACTTAAAAAAAAACAATACTAGAAACTACTAGAAAATACTTTTATCTGAAAATGAAAGTAGGAGGTAGTTCTACTATAAATACCCCATATCTAATACTAGAGGGAAACGTTTTGAATTCAATGTAAATTTTTAAACATTCACAGAAATAAATGAATCTTTTAGGGAAAAATACGACCACTGATACTGAATTTTTTATATCCTGAAACCGGCACCAAAGTACAACTGGGAGAGAAAGTCAAATTACATCAGTGGCATAATATTTTAGCCCAATTGGCGCTATTTAAAATTTTTAGAAATTTCCTTGAGGTCATCATGTAATCATCAAAAGGAGTTGCTTTTGTCTAATCTATTCTATTTTATTCTAATCTATTGTAATCTGCTCTATTTCTGCCCTTAATAAGCTTTAGTTTTTTTTAACCATTTAGAAATAGATGTTATACAACTATCAATATGAATAGTCTTTTCTATATTAAACACAGTTTATTTTATACTTCGATATTTCTGTTGCTTATATTCGTTTTCATAAATTTAGTTCTATTGGTACAAATATGATGGAAGTCAATAAGAATTGTGTAAGATACGAATGTGCCAAATTGACGATATTTTCATTTTCTACTAGACGTTAAATAAAAATAAAATGAATTGAAATATTTCAAGAAAAAACATAGCTCCCAAACGTACGTATGTAACTCAATAAAATCTGCTTTTTGTTTGTTGATTCTCTTCATCTTCATCATCGCCACGAAAAAATTCCAATATTCAAGTTTTTACTTTCCCAAACTAAACCCTCAAGAAATTGTACTTTTTCCTATTACAATTGCACGAAAAAACTGTCTTCTATTTGTCTAAAAACAATAACTGACAACTGGAAAAGCTGCCGACAAGAGAATCAACAACATTTTGACATTTGTATTGAAATATTAATTTGATCTACCATTTGTGTAAATTGCCTAAGAGTGGATTTTCTATAAAACAATCGCAAAAGAGAGAAATAAAAAGGATTTTCCGCCCTAGTTTCCCTTGTAAAATTTGCATTGAATCGCACTAAAAACAAATAATAGTAGGTATATGGATGCCGTCATTTTCTGAACTACGTTTTGTTTGGTTACTCAATGAGGTGTTAGCCTCGTCCCAAATAAAATTCCAACTGTTTTGGATTTTATATACACATAACACACACATCCTATAAGGTTTGAATACCTAATTAATTTTGTAAATTAAATAGAATCAATATGTTTGGTAATAATCAATTGTATTGATGTAATTAGAAATATCCGATTTAATTGAGAAGTTGAAAAAAATACAAATATACAATAGCATTATTGAATTCTAATCAACTAACAATCAAATTTGTAATAATTAGAAATTAATATTTATAAACGGTATACTATTGGAATAAGTATTGAAAAGAAGGAGAGAGAGAGGAAAAAACGGGCAAGTTATTTAATAATTCAGGCGTTCGAAAATGCTTTCTAGACAGTCTGGCAAAAGGAAAACTGAGGAAATATTTAATGAAATTTTCTTTATGTCTAACTACAACAAAATTATTTTCTTGCTTATCCCACACAATAAACAAAAATTCAATTCCGTTTACATTGAAAGAGTACGGAGAAACTATAGAAAAAATTTAAGAGAATTTCATGGATGAGGGTTGAATATTTGTAGCTTGAATAAGAATTCTCGTCGAAAATTGTTTTATTTGCAAACAGCAATACCTCTCCAGATCTATAGCAGGTCGATTTTTTTTTATTGTTGACATATTTTGGGAAATTTTTTTCTCCGATGGCCAAGGATACTTTTACGAAAATCTTTCAACAAGTCCAACCTTGGTCCACTATTACAAATTGAAAAGTCAACAATTCTCCGATAGTTTTCCAATTTGTAGCCTTCTTCGTAATCAATTAACCGACTTAATACTGCTGGATGTATATAAAAGTAATAGTTGAATATTAAATATGATGTAATAATGTCATCCGGTCGTGATCGATGAAAGGAAAAACAACACAAAATTCACCATCATTGATTGGATTTGTACAATTATTGGCCAAGGAAAGCGGCAATCCAGTACGGAAGAATTATAGAGAATAAACAAGATATTAATGATAAATATTAGAATATTTACAAATGAGTTTAAGCGGTCAAGGACCGGATCGCGACGGAAGTTTTCAACGCATTACTGACATTTAACGATTACTATTTTATTGTATTGAGTGGGAAACTTACGAAACCGGAGACGGAAATTTCAGGAAATCAACCGTATTGTATTTAACACACAAAACGGAATTACTTTTGTTTTATCAAATCGATGAAAAGAAAACACATTTCCATATGGTGAAATTAATTGAAACTAGGCAAAAAATTTAATATACTGGTCAGAATCGGAGTCAAGGTAAAAACAACATGAATCAGAGACGAAATGTGGACGATAATAAAACTTCTTACCTCATTCATCAATAAATTCTACACTACCTTGATTTGTTTCAAATATGGACGGTTTTTTTTTCGGTAAATATCTACCCTTACATCCTTAAATTTGAAAAAACAATATTTATATTTCCTTTCACTATATGTTACCATCAGTTTTCAGTAAACATTCCGTTCGGAAACATAAAAATGCCCTTAAAAAACAACATATCGGCACGTTACTCGAACATATCCTAACGTGACTTTTGCATCAAATAACAGGGATGTTTTAAATACACTCAATAAGTATTTAAGAGGGTTAATAACAGGCGGCCGGTGTTAAATTTGTCGGCATTTTGCAAAAAGAGCCACATGTTCTCCCATAATGGGGTGCTAATGTTTCTATTTCTACCCATTTTTTTTCATCTCGACTACATACACCAGCCAAATCCTTGAAACTAAATCGGGCCAATTTGGACTAACTTGTATTTAATCAATACTTGCGCTTTTTTTTTGAAGTAATCTTTCCCACATTTTTTTCCGCTAGAAAAAAGTTTGGCAAGGAACATTGTCGCGATACGATAAATTTTATCTTTAAGCACATCGAAAATAGTTCGAGAGGTGTTGTAATTTTTTAAATAAATTGCATTATTTTTTCAAAAAATAATTATTAAATTGTGGTTGATGAATCATTGAATTATTGAGGGGAAATGTATCCAGGAAACGGCTACAAAAAAGGAAAAGGATGTGGATGTAAATGTGATGCAATTAATCTTCTAGAGACTATGAATTATAAATTATCTATTGATTAGTTTTTCTTTTGTTTTCAGATAAAAGAAATGTTTATAAGACAACATGAAACAATAATGTGATCAATACAGACACCTATTTTCTATGTTAAAACTACAAAAATTTCACTGATTAGGATTCATTCAAGTAATTTAAATCATTTAACTGCTATACCTACATAATTATCATGATTATCAAAAATTATCAAGCTTTTAAATTCTAGTGAGTCATAGATAAAATTACGAATTCCTTTAAACCGATCCAAACTTTCCTCGTGTAAGGCAACTGAATCGTATCATTGATATTATTTTTAAATTTTCCTGTCTTTTTAAAAAAAATTTTTTAAATAATTGTAAATACTGCCAACAATTTTATGACGACAAAATTAGTTACTTAAGACTTTGAATGGATTTTATATTTATAGACAACGATAAATTTTCAGGAAAAAATAAATATTTTTAATATTTAGCGCCTCTAATGATTTTTCCGCCTCAATAAAGATTAAACAAACAATTATCTATTGATTTCTATTATCGACAAAATCAGTAATAAATGTCATTATCGATACAACAACCGTACAACAATTTTCTACTCTTATTACTCTTCTATTACATAGTTACAGTAATCTGCCTTTATTATGTACTATCATAGAATTTTCTATCTTTTCTCTGTTATCCAACTTAATTCTATTCAATTTCAATCTAATTTTCACTGTTTTTTTTGCCAAACAATTAGAGTAAATTACAATAAAATAGGAAACTGAATTGACAAGCGGACGCGTCTGGCAAGGATGTGCCAAAATAGCTTTTTCGCTACTAATTCTCCCAGTTGATTTTTTTATATTCTACACTATCGCCTACAAAATCTCTACATATAGATAAATACGACTAGAATATTTCTTTTTGTTTTCGTTCGTAATTTTATAGATTTACGAAAACACAAACAACTATAAGTGTTTTCGACAGGAGGAAAATAACAGTTGATGTCGCCAATTTTGGTGCATTGACATTAGAAGAATGACGTTTCTAACGATACGCAAATGAAAAGAATATTTTCAGAAGATCAAAGCGAAACTAATGATTTCAAATATGTAAAAATCATAATTTTATCGTGAACCATCAGTTTCTCTATAATTTAAAAAAGAAAATTCAGAGACATTTTACTAATGAATCGTGGAAAAGTCGCTTCTAATTGACTCTATCCGGTTATGATATCATTTAAAAAGAAATTGTACCGAATTTTAGTTGATTATAAAGCTGAATTATTGATGATATAAAATACATTATTGATAACTGTTCTAATTCAGTATCGTTCGTTGATTTTGAACAAAAATACCGACAAAGAATACAAGTCCCTGAAATTGTACGGTTATTAGTCTAGGAATTCCTGTGATTAGAATTTTAAGTTATTGTCATTAAAATTTGTTGTTTATTTTTTTACTGTCTCACTAGCATTGTAATTCAATTGGATAAAACTTTTAATTTCTGCCACGGTCAACAAGGATTTCCCTTTCGCAGTTTCCTTATGTAGAAAAGTGAAACAACTGATGCAATACTTTTGATAGCCCTGACCTGGTTTGGAGTTGTACACACAAATACACATACAGATAGACATAAGACAATCGGAACAATTCTCGATAAAAATAGGTCTATTATCCTTATTATTATTATTTGTTTTAATCACTTTTATTAATATTGTCGTCAACAATAAATAACACGATAGTTTATCACTAATTGTAAATAGACGACTGACAATCGACAAATCAATTACAGTAATTTGCCAACAACAGAATTGTATCTGAAATTTATTAGACAAACATTAAAGCAAAGATAACTGTTATATTAATAGTTAATTAAATTAGCATAAACAAAGCGGATAAAATGCGGTCAAATTTATTAAATTCAACAAACCATCCCCAAATTTAATGACACTTTTATAAATTGTTTAAGTTTTTTTTTTGTCGCCATCACTAACGCCCACCCTTTACAAAAATATGTGTCTACAGGGGTTGTACCAATTTAATGAGGGATATAATAGATGGTATTATAAATTTTTAACTAAGAACATGTGTACAAAAAGTTCAGAGTTCTTGACACATCAAACATGTGGCATCTTTGGGGGTTGTTCTTGTTGTTGTGTTATGATTATACGACAACATTTGTGGTGTCTTTCCTATAAAAATCACAGACCCTCCACTACGTTTTTAGAAAGAAGATGCTTCATAAAGTTCATTTTGTGTTCTTTCCTCTTCTTCAATAATGTAGTTTAGTGGAAGAATATTGAGAGAAAAGGTTATAAACTAGTGACATTTATATCGTGTCGAAGTATTATAACATATAAGGGCAGTTATTTTTAGATTATTTGTTATTGATAGTAAAACATTTATAGTGTTCGAAGATCATTTATGAATGGTTTATTAAACTTTCACTAAATTGGATCGATGAAAATAGACCGACTTCATTCAATAAAGACAATTGACTTGGAAAATTTAAACGAGTAGGCGCACGTAATTACTAATTATTGCTTATAAATGAGTTGAAGATTAGAAAACAACAGATACTTTCCATTTATGTGTAAAAATAGCTGTACGAATAGCATAGAAAATCATTGATCCAAACCGAGTATTTCCTCCCTTTGAACTTGATCTTAAATCTATGAATTTCTTTGTAAATTTAGAGAGGACGTTTATTTTTTGCTAACAAATTTAAAAGAGCTACGTTGACTATAAACCTTTTTATAAATTTATAAGATTCTGCCTTAGGATAGAAGAAAATTTCATTAGAAATACAATTATCTTCTATTTTAATCAAAATATTTGTAGAAAATCGACTATTTATAACTAAAATAATGATCAATTATTAACGACTGATGATTACAACGAACAGGTGGAATACGTAATTAGCTTTTCAAACGAATGCTACTACTGTTTTAGAGAAACTTTCTCATCCAATCAAGCATTTTGCTCGTTATTTTTATAATTTTAATGATATTTAAGAACTAACTAGCCAAAATTTTCAATAAAAATAGAAAAATTATTCAAAAACTCACCTTTTTCGATTTTCGGTGTAAGTGGCGCCAGCTGTGGACGAATGCTATTACTACTACTATTACTACTGCTACTATTATTACTAGTGCTGCCACTATTGTTCGGTTGTAGATTTTGTTCGGTAGGTGTCGCAAGTTTCTCGGCAAGAATTGGGTTCGCGGCCGCGATTGTAAATTTCAACGAACGCATTTCTAACATCACTTGTGCACTCTTTTGTTGAGTGTCCGTATTTGTATCGATCGATTCTTCAGTTGTACACGACGCATTCGACACATTATTATTGTTTTCTTCTTGCTGTAAATCAAGATAAATTAAAATTAGTATAACGCCATCTATCGGCCAACACTCAAACTATTCGTTACAGTATACTCCTATCGATTTTATCTTATCAAAAATTGGAATTATTGTAAATATTCTGATTTGACATTATAATAAATCAAAAACAATGACAAATTTTTATAATAAAACGACTAATTTGGTTATTACTGATAATTTCGTTTAAATATAGGTTACCTTGATGAATGGCGTTGAATTGAACTCATTTAGAAGATTATCGATTTCGATTGATGTCGTATCTGATAAATGTTTAAATATATCATCGTTATCAGAAATATTTGCTTCAGGTAATGGTGGAACAAGTGAACTGAGATCAGATTGTGATAATTCTCCCAATCCCATTCCAGTACTAGTTTGTTGTCCTGTTGCCACTGAAGCATCCTAAAATGCACAACATAATTGATTAAATAACACATTTTTTAATTGTACATTATATTATTATAATAACAACGTTTGTATTACTTTTTATTTGTTCACTTCTTGAAAATAGGTTAGTAAATGAAATTTTTCAGCTGTATAGGCAACACACAGTTCGACAATGACAGTTCGAGCAGTATAGCCAACTTAAATTATGACGTTTAACTTCATATACAGCTGGTCAGAAAGTCGTCATATTCGGGAAAATCCGAATTCAAAAATGCAAAATAGCAAAAATACGAAAATTACAAATCAAATAAGTGAGTTACGGTAAAAATTACTAACAATGGAGATATATAAATTAATAATGCAAGAAAAGAACGCAAAAATGTACACCGAAAATTACAGAATGGTAACCGATATTATCGACATCTATTATTAAATTTAGCGGGTGAATTTAAAAAGTAAAGAAATGGGGAAATCCAATGGATAAAATAATAGGATAAACAATAAACAGAATAAAGAATCAAAAGAAAAGAATCGTGACAATTTCTAATTATTTACAAATCTCTTCAATCTATACTTTCACATTTTTTTCTAATAATTTGCAATAACAATAATAATAATAAAAAGAATGATTTACCTGAAGGCAAGAAGAGATATCGACCATTTTACCATCATGATCAGAACTCCATAATAGATCGTTGTCAATAAAGGGCATCGCCAGCGACATGAGCGACTGGGCCCCCAGGACGTGAGTCCCCGCCACGTTGTTGTGGCAAAAGGACTCTCTCGCTCGATCAAAATAAATTCCAATAATCTCTACCTTAAATGAAATTAACAGAGAAAAAAAAACTGGCAGTCAACACAACAAAAACACATACAAAACAAAATTTGAATTGATCAATTTAAACGTCGATGGCTTTTTCGGGAGGGATAAAACAGAAAAAACTGCACTAGCCTATTTGTAAATGGTATCGTATCACTAAAGATCTGAAAAAGATAACAGAAAAAATCTTATCAATAACAAGTACAATTAAGCGATAATTTCAAAGTATAGTTGTTGTTTTTATGGGTTTAATTTACCTTGATATGTCGCGATGGATATCGAACCTTCTCCAATACATGAACGCGAAATTTGTTTCAACCTGTAATGTAAAAATAGAATTTTATTATTTATAAATTTACGTTTATTATTCATAATTGTTGTTATATTAGAACCGTTAGACGGCGACTAATGGCAACTCTTGAAATTTAATGAATTCATTAGAATAACGTTAGTAGTGGCACGTGGTTAGAACTTCCGATTTTTTTTCAATTGTAATTATCAACTGTATTCTTTATTAATCAGGCCTTTTCGTTCATAATAAATGATTAAACTATAATTTGAATGAAATCGTTTCTGTTTTATGGAATAGAACGCAATTATAAACAATGTAATTTTTAAAGAGTTTATTGACATCAAAATGTTTGTATTCTTTCTATATAAACACACATATAGTAGTGTAGAGTATCTTTGAAGACTTTCACTAAGTGAAATGAACTTTTAATTAATAAAATAGTGAAAGTGACGTAAATCTTCCATTGCCAAGAGTTTAATTATTCCTTCCTGGATTAACAATTAGTTTAACAGAGATTTCGTGAATGGGCGAGACTGACACACTGTAATATAACGTAATTAAAATTGCTAATTAAAATAATATTTGATTTCCAAAAAAGGGCGGCAAAATTTTTAAACAGTTCAGCTCCACACCAAAATTACAGTACAATCGATATCAACATTGCCAACTCTACAATCTCCTAATTATCGACAAAAATCACAATTGCATTAATTATAAGATTTTATTAGCGTTATAAAACGCTGGAAATCAGGATTAGAGTATAAACTTTTCTAGTTTATTTTTAAGATTATATTTAATCTAAAAAATATCGAAATCATAAGTCTGGAGAATTGCGCCACCAGCTGGCAACGCTGACAAGATCTAGTAAAAACAAATATGGCTACCGATAATGACGGAGGTGTCAGTGTTGATGAAAATTCTGTAAATAATGAGAATTACAACCCGAAATTGGATTTTTTCAGTGATCAATTCGATCCATTGTTAGCTTTACGGACTCCTGGTGTTACTGTTCCGGTACCTGATGCGAAAATTTACGACAATATCCACATGTACAAATCGGCAGAAGAACGACGAAATTCATCGCTAGCTAATAATCAAGCAGATTCTAAACGAAAATTGGAAAAATCAACGATTCCTGATGGGAAATTCGAACGACGATGGTTACCACACCAGCGTAAGTTATTTGGCATTGAATTATGTTGATTATTCGAGTAAAATTGAGTGTTGGAAATTTTGAGGTTAGGTGTATGTTGTGGAGGTTAGAATCAACATCCATCCGTTGGTATTTTAATAAAATTTCAATTTCCAATTGTTATGATAAATCTCGAAATTGATGATTTTGTGAATAGAAAATTATCTCACAAGATCGATATTTGGAGATAATTTATAGTTAGATTAATTTTTCGCAATTCCAATAAAAATCCAAGAAAAGTCACTTACTTTTAAGATTTTCGTCCATTATCGTTTACTCTATTTCGCTTCTATCTCTACTCAATAGTTTTATTAATTTGTTTTGGAAATACGATGTGAACATTACTGGAAAACCAATCTAAAAGAATTGATCAAAGATTAATTGACTTGTTGTTATGTGTGTGACTTGCGATTTTAAGAAACTTCCGTAATTTTATGCTAATTATCGGTTAATGTCGAGAAAAATCTGTTAATGAACTGGGCTTAATTAACAATTAGAGCTTATTATATCGATTTTTAAATTGGATATTTTGTTTGTTAATTAAAACTGTTAATTATATGTCCACAGTAATCACATATTCAATTATTTTGCCTGATTATTTTTGATGATTGTTTTCAAAATACGGCCAAAAGCCTAGTTAGAGTTACATTAAAACTACCACTTCTTGTGTTTATACAAACTGTACAAATTATAAAAATATTAATTCAACTAATGTCTGGGAAAGCTTTTAAAATCTTCTACTTGAACTTAATTGAACACGCGAACATTATTAATACTGAAATTGCGACACCTGTATAAATATAGGTAGAAGAAAATTAATGAATTTTTCTTCTTCATGGGTGTCATTAATTTTTCGGTTGATAGTTGTGTAGAAAGAAATTAATTTAAAGAAGGATACAAATGGCAGTGTAAAAGGGTTAAACGTTTAAGATTCTTCCGTTTTACAGGCGGCAAACAATTCAAATGAATAATTCAAATTTGTTGCTGTTAAAGAAATTAATAAACGTTTTCGATTTTAATCTTCTACATAAATTTCCATAAGAACCACAATTTACTATAGATTTATTTAGATTTTTTCTCGTTTTGTGATTTTATAAACATTGCAATTATTCAAATATAATTTTATATAATAATCGTTTTATTTTGAGATTTGTTGACAAGATAAACTGTACAGATTCATATAAGTAGAACAACCATATGATGAACCATTGAAGAGTCATTGACAGCTCATTTATATTTAGACTTTTGTTCCAGAGTAATCCCTCAGTTTTATTATAGGGATCAATGTCCTATGTCTGACAGAGTTGGCACAAGCTGGCCATTTATTATTGTTTCTTACGTAATTAAGTTATTTTTAATAGGATTGTTAAAAGTGAATGAAATTCGCCCCCAAGGCTTTTTTTATTAAAGAAGAATAACAACGACAAGAACATAATAAATTAATAATAACAATAATAATAATAAACAACGACCACCGGCTTTTATTTTCCAACTGTTTTTAGTTTTTCTTGCGTTGTTTTTGATTATTTATTTGAATTTTTTAAAAACAATATCAACGGATTTTCTTATGTAGAAAAATTGCAATTTATAACATAAAATAACAAACATTTCCATCATTATTTTGTCTCTAATGAAATCTATTTACAACACCAAATGTAATGTTGTTGCTAAATTTAAATTAAGTTTAATGTTTTGGGAGGAATGTACTGCGTATGTGTGTTTGTATATGTGTGTGTGTGATAGATATAATCATCACTGTACTAAATTTTCAAATAATTGTTGAGAATATTAATCCTCTAAGCCATTCGTGTTTTTCTTTATTCGTCTTCTTGTTATTATTATTATTTGTTAACGGTAGCTGAATTATAAATACAGATCAACATTTTACGAAAATTATATAATTAAAGGCTATGCATTAGGTGTAATAATATAAGTATATGTAATAGTAATAATATTGTTAATAATAGTAGTCGTATAAGAAAACTGAATGATGTACCATTGACCTTCCTGGTTGGTCGGTCATGGCGACTTGGTGCAGAAGTGTTTAGTATGTATTTGTGTGTATGTGTTTGTGTGCAACACCCATGAAATTGTCTACAAGCACTAACGGGTTATTTCCCTACAATTCTAATACTTAAAGTATACCGGCCCCATCGTCTATATACATTGCTAACTACTTAGAAAATGAGTCGATAAGATCTTTATTACGTTGACGATTGCGATTTATACGTTTCGATATTAAATGAAAACTATACGATGGTTTATTTGTTCTAAATCTTAATGTTACTTCTTTATTGATAGAAGTTATATGGAAAAATACAATTTTTTTAATGAATAAACGAGCAGACTTCTTCAAGTTATCCATTGACATTCCATTCTCTATCAAGATATATCCTTGAGTGTCATTAAGCATGATATATTTGTATAAGACTAGTACTATCCATTACCTAAGTTCGTCAATGTTCTTAAATCTTTTTGCTTTTATTTCACATACTAGAAACAATTCTATTCTCAATCATATTGCACATTAAGCTAATCGAAATAATTTAATGACGAAGAACCGAGAGTGGTTCAAAACGACAAAATTCAACAACAAATAACCATCAGTATTGCATTATCCCAAAAACAATTGTTGTTTCACGATTTCTCCCTTCTTTTTCACTGGTGTAGCATTATAGAGCGATAGAGAGCATCTCAAGTTGCAGGACACACTTAAATAGTGATTGAATCGCCCCAGATTTTCCATTAAATTTCCAAGTATGGATTTTTCAAAATGATTACGTTCTCTTCGCAGAAGCTTTCAAAAACATAACCTTTTAACCAGCCTAAAGTAACAATTATCAATTGACTATTGTCAGTGATTTTTCCGGTGGTGAATGTCAAATTCTCGGGAGGATTTCCCTCTTCTTCACTCTTTTGGATTCAACTCTGATAACCATTGAAGCCAAAAGACAACAAATTATTTCCGTAAATATAATACTTTCAATATTGTAAATCAAAGAGTTTAATTTTTACGCTTAATCATCGTAGACTGATCGTATATTATTGTTGTAGGCACGAGAAAGTCTTAGATTTTCTTTTCTTGAACTCCCAGAAAGGTTAGACGTTATTAATCAAGAGAGAACGTGAAAATTGTGTAAGAATTAAGTGTTGATTCAATAAATACACAAAAGGAAATTTCACTTTCATCTATTAGAGTTTTCCTTAAAACTGTAACGATAAACGTATTGAAAACGTTACGCTATTTCTCTAATAGTTTTCACTTAAACCGAAGTTTTCATTTCTTGTAGTTGTTTACATTACGAGTTCTTTGATCTTGTTAAATATTTTTCGATTTTATTAAAAGTGACTGTCCGGTTTTAACACACATCATTCTATTTTTAAATCTCTATAAGAATGTTAATACTAAAAATATAAAAAATAAATAAATAAAGAGAAAAAAACGGATATAGTTAGATAGAATGCTTCATCATGACAATTGCTACAAGTTGTTACATTTTTATTATTCTTGTCTTCATTTTGTTCGTGTTTTAAGCAAAAAACTTCTATTTTCATCTCGATATTGTAGGGCAATTTACAGTGAATTAACATCATCATCATCGTTATCAACATCTATATATCAACTAAACAACATCCAAGAGCAAACAGAAAACAGTGTCCGTGGTCGTAGTTAAAGGTGAATGAACTTTTGGAAGTTCGCATATTCTTGAATGTATACATTTAGAGTTCTCTTCAACTATATTTTATGTTAAATAGAAGTTTCGTCTAGAAAATCTTTATGTTTCTAGGTATAGATTGAGATTTGTGAAATGTCTTCAAGCCAATGAAGTCATCAATCTTCATAAATTGTGGTTTTCTTTGATTTTGTTGTTGTTATATTGATGGCTCTTCTTTTTCGATTTTTACAGTTGCATCATCGTAGTAAAGATTATTTTGCATTTGATAGAAATACGTTGTGGACTTTCTTTAGCTAGAGGTGGTATTTGTAACCGAATATTATAGAATTAAAAGTTATTTTATTGAAAACAAAATCTGAAAGACGATGGACTAGCCTAACGGCGCTTTGAATTATATAAATTGTCCATTTCCAATAAATGAAGAAAATTATTTAGCCAAATGCTAATTTCCACTTTCTAAATCTAAGGAAGTACGCAATCTTTCTGAATATGGCCGTTACAAATTGATACTCTTTGAAGATTTAAGTACGGTGTAATCGTTACAAATCATTTCAACGCAATTATAAAATATCGTCTTGTATTTATTTTTGTTTCTACTGGAATTTTCTTATTTGTGTTGTTTAAAATTAATTGTGACCTTTTTTGTAAAATTCAACTAAATTCTTCCGTGACGCATCTTTTTATATTTCTGACCTCTACAATTTTTAATTTTTGTCTCCAAAAAAATAGTCCTTTCTAAATCAGATGTATTGTAAGACTTATAATCAATAAATATTTAAGGCCAATTTTGATAACAATCAAGCCTTGAATATTTAACACCTACACTTCTTTGTCGATTTGTCTTCTTTGGAGTTTTGACCAAAAAAATTACACTTTAAACAGTAGCAAGGACTACAACATTTGATTGATGATATTAGAGACTTATATTTTCCTGTTTCTTTTTATTTTAATTTTTTTTCCAGTACCTATCCAAACGACTAAATCATTACCAATAAGAAATATCTTTACTAGAATGGATAATATTGAAGGTCCTTTGAAGCTACTACGGATATGCAAGGACAAACGGCTCAGAATCAAGGTAAACACATGATAGAGTTTTTTTATAGACATTTTGCCATGATCATAATTGAATAATAACTATAACTATGACATTTATCCCAGTATCTTATAAATATTAATCAATAATAATACGCATACTAATAGTTCAATATTTGAGGAAATTTAGATAAATTTTTGATTATTAGTTTTTTTTTTAATTTATCAACACACTATAATTAGAAAGGATAACAATCTTTAATTTATTTATGGACAAAATAATAAAAAAGAACTAGTTGTATTTGTTGTGTTTGTTGAATTTGGCCATGGCGTTGACCATGATAGCCAATCAACCAATTTAAAACTCACTAGTTTTATATTATAAATAGTTTCAATATTGATATGGACAACTGTATCTCGTTTACTTGCAAGAAAATATATCTACTAACCTTCTGCCATGGTTTTCCTTGTTGAGCAATAGTAATGATATACAAGAGGCCATCTATGAATTTTTTTTCGTTATTATTATTATTATTTTTATCATTATTAACAGCAGTTGCCATTGACGCGACTCTATTTGGTAACAGTGGTAAAGAATGCAAATTTCCTATTATTATTAATAAAAAAGCATTAATCGTGAATTAAAAAGAATAAGATTATAGGTCAAGTTTATGTTTTCCATATTGTTGTTCGCCAAAAATTTTGCAACAATTGACATTGGCTTTGTGTATTGAAAACGATTTTCATTATAGATGAAATTGAGAAAGTTTTATGTCATTTGATTATATAATTATTTCATTATTATTACTATTATTGTTTTTGCAGTGATTAGTGGATTTCTGATTGAGACATTGAAGGTTCCGTTTGTTAAAATCTAATGAAAAAAAGGTGTACTTGAAGATTATTAGATGAAAGGTGGATAGCCTTTAATAGTTTTTCAAATATAACCTTCTGTTTTCAATGTAATTTCTTCTTTATAGTTCTGATATTTTCATTAATTATAATTAACATTTAAAGTACTCAATTTTAATAATTTCTTATTAATCTGTTATACAATATGTTGTGATTTATTAAAAAAGAATGTTGTTGTTGATGTATTTAGAGAAAGTCTTCCTGGTCGGAAATCAGGAAGTTTACTACTACTTCCGCTCTACTTATTTTACAAATTTTCTAAAAAAACAATTCAAAGGGGCTAAATATTCGATTTGATTGTTTATAATGTTTTTATTCGCTCTACCCTAGGGGGAAATGTTCAGTTTGTTCTGTCATATTGTTTTTTCTTGTGGATTATACCGTCAATATTGAACAGCATCCTTGTTATATGACACACCTGATGACCGCCGTGTTAGTTAGGCGTGGTAACCTTGCAGTTCGGCCTCGTAGGGACCTCGTCGTATCAAGGTCCGCGAAAGTTGCGACTTTATAACATCAACTATGGGTCGGTTTGGTTTGGTTTTGATTCTTTTTCTTTTTAGTTTGTTTGTGTTTAGATAAGTTTACAGGTATATTGGATCTTTTCCGGGTAAAAAATTAAACTGTAAAATGTACAGTTATGGACAAACAAAACTCAACTATTGTTTTGGTTTTTTTTTGCGAATAAAAACAAATCAAAAATTCTCTAAATTTGTTGTACTCAATTGAAAACTTGTACCAAAATTGCAAACTTTACGGTTATCAATAATTAAGTTTCTTAGCCAATCTGAAGCTTGAGCAATATTTTTTCCAAGCAATATTGAAAGTTACCCTTTCTTATTTATTTGTTTCGTCCAACTTACAGGAATTTAAATGATCTAATTTTTGTTAAGCTGTTTTAAAGAGTTTTACAAAATCTCAAAATATTGTTTTTCATTATTTTGATAGAAACAACCAAATTGTGTACTTTGTATTTGTATAACTCCGACAAAAAGTATCGATCAGACATATAAAGTCGTGGAGTTGGAAATTACACGTTAAATTTACTTTACCATCTCTTCAATTGTTCCATTCTATAGTTTTATTTATTTTGAATCGTAAGATAAATTATCAACTTTCGCTAAACTGTTGATTAGATTGAAAAATTATAAACTCCACTTTTTGTTACTATTAGTTGCATAAATTTATTGGTTTTAATTTTAGAATTTTAGAGAAAATTTCAAATAATCAATCGCTTATCAATTTTTTACACAACTCTATTCCTATTTTTTCAGCTTTCTAATGAATTAACCAAATTTATCTTGTCAATTAATTAGAAAAATAGTATTTTCTAGTCAGTTAAAAATTTGTACTTGTCTACTTCTTTGTATACACGGTCTCAATTTTGCACGATTTCTTATATTGTCATTACTAAAGCCTTCGATAATTCGAAAACACATCAAATTATTGGTGTAATTTGAGGGTTTTGCAAGTTTTCAAACGATAATATCAAAAAAGAAATGTTTTCAACAATTCTACAAATAAACAGCAATAAATACGTTAATTTTTGGAAAATTGTCACGTTTTCGTTACATTTTATAAATCTATTATTGTTTCGTCCCTTCTTAAAAATTTATTATTCAATTTATAATTTAAAAGTTAATTTCGAATTGAAAAATTACTCTATAAATTGATATGTTAACAAATTAATATCAACAACTGCAGTAATAAAAATTGCACCTATCTGACTTTAATCAATATTTAAAACTATAAATAAATCGAAATTAACTTATTCGTTCATTTATAATTAAAATACTTAATTGATTATTTATAACGATTTATTACATGGACATTGCAACTTTCATTCAATTAACGTCTAAATAGATCTATTTAAGATTAGAATCTAATGTAATATTGTCTTGGCGTGCACGTAAAATTGTTGAAAAATTTTTGATTTTGATTTTTTTTATAAATCAATCTCACAATTTAACTTTCATTCTCGATTATATTCAATTTTATTCAAATTCTTATTCACAACATTACTGTTTAATAAAATAAAAACAATGGAAACACAGTTATGATTGAATAATTGCATAGTTTCTATTGCATAGCAGATGTTACTGCTACCAAGATTATAACAAGTAATCATTGTAATAATAATAAATAATATGTGACTTGTTTTCGATAAAAGCGACTATTTTTATTTAAATTATTTCATTATTCACACAATTTAGAAATTTACTGCTTTCTCTCTCTTTTTTCCAATTGATTTTATTCAATTGAAAGTGAATGTTTCTGGATTTGTCTAGAATCAATTTTTGAAATCGTCAAACTTATTCTCCAAAAATATTTATAATCGTAATAAAAATAGCTCAACTTTTATTATTTATTTATTTATCAATAATATTTAAATATTTTAGATTTGGACACGCCATAGTCATAATATCCGCGGATATTGTCTCGGTTATGTCATAGCTTTTGATAAACATTGGAATCTAGCATTGGAGGATGTTGAAGAAATTTGGACGAGATCAAAGAAACGGAAATTGCCCGCTTTTAGTAATTTCAATCGAATAATTATAGAAATAACAAAAATTTAGAATTTGTCTTCTACAATTTCAGATAGTTTAAATTGTGATAGTTCAATGAAGATACCAAAAATTCGACCACCGAAAATCGAAATAATCGAAACAACTAAAAAGACCGAAACATGTCGTCGATTTATTGACCAGATGGTGATGCGTGGTGAACATATAGCTGTAATTGTTGTAATTAAAGGTAATGAAGAATCACATTAATGTATTTATACAATAAGAGATTATAATTGGTTTTATCTTTGATAGTCGTAATGATGTTTATTTCAGAAAGTCTGTACTCTAGCCTTTTGATATCCTTCCAGAATTGTTTGTTTGATTGATTCTCAACCAGCCAACTTTATTCTCAATTTGATTAATTTCACATACGGCGGTTATTTAACAACCAAATATTTTAAAAAAAGTCTAGTTTACAACGCAAAAATCGATTAACTGCAAGTTCTGCACGTTGGAAACATTAAAATATCCATCTTTGACAATTTATCATCTACTAATTTGTCGTTTCAATTAAATTATTGGTTGGAAAAGGGGGATATTAGTCGATCATCAGACGATATATTGCTTGTCTAGACTTGAAGGTTTTAATATAAATTGGCTTGTATCCAGAAATTGTTTGAATTCCATGGAAAATTCACCAAAATTTTTATACGTTGATACCTTAATTCTTCATTCATTTCAATAAATTTTGTTACAAATCAATCAGACAAAAAAATTATGGGAAATCTCCAGTCTGATTTTCGCTCGTCTCGTTTACTAGCGGTTCTATCCGGCTATGAGAACATAACAAACAGCATCGTGTCTCCGTAACGGTAAAATACGGCTTGATTTTTATCGTTTTTTGTTTTGTTGTCGTTTTTTTAATGTTACAATATCAATATCAGTGCTTCCTAAATTGAAATATGAGTCTTGAGGTTTTGTTTTTCTTTCCATCTGCGTTGCTCCTTTTTCGTATGTGTCTTTGCGTGTAGATAAAGAGCTTTTGAAGTGGTTAACCATGCTCATTTTGATAGTTACCTTGGAATTATGTGACGCATCATCTTATAAACTTTTATAAGACACAACGGTGTTAATGCACGCCAAGGTTTCTTCTACTGATTGAGAATATCAACGATTTTTCGATTACAAATAACTATTTATTGTTTTGTTTGTATTTTAGAGAAATCATTAATAAAACTGATGCAAAAGCTATGCGGAAATTGAGCGATCGAGCAATTGTAAAAATGGATCTATCGTAGAAAATTGGCAACTAGACGTGTCCTAGTTTTTTCTGCACAATTATAAACGATTCAAGAAAAGTAAAGATCGTATATTTTGTTTATAAAAACGAACGCTTCACTTTCTCTTATCGAGTAAACAATCAAAATTTTCACATATTTAGTTGAAATAAACAAATTTTAAGTCCAAATTTAATTCAAATAAGTTGTCATGGTACCAATTTTTTTCATCAATTTTATTTATCAAATTATCCCACATTCGAGATAATTTATCCAAAGTTCATGTAATTTTTCCCGAAAATTACGAGAATATTAAACAACAAAAAATTACTAATTAATTAATTATAATTATCGTTAAATTCACATAGTAACAAAACATATTGTGATCCGATTTGTTCGACATTCGGGGGAATATTTAATTATTTTAAATAGAAAATAAAAATAACCAACGAAGCGTAAAAATATCTTTAAAGAATTATAATAAAAGCGAGATAAGAGTGGGAAATTTTCGGCAATTTCTCGTAACTTTCGCTTATGCATGACTTAGAGAAAGTGTTTCAACAAAAAAAAAGATCGACAAAAATACCAGAATTGGTGGATTTTTTCTTGTTTAAATTATTCAAATAATGAGTAGAATTTGCAATTTATTTTCATCAAGAAAATTCGTTTTCATTTAAATAAGGCCGTTCGAATTTGGACACAAATTTGCCTTGTAACCAATTTGTTACGATTGTTAAAGGTTGGATTTTGTTTGAATTTAAGTGTGATTCATCAAATCAAATAGAATTTTTGATACATCTCGATTCTTACCTTAAAGCCATTGAGTTATCCAATAAAATAATCCAAATAGAAATTTACACTGTTAGGATGTTAAACAACACACTTCACTAATAGAACACCACGGCAACACCACAAGTTATTTAAAATATTAACAAATCTTGAAATCTAGATAAGACAGTGTACAACACTACCTACACTCGGATAGAAAAAAATCACACTCACAATACACAAATAGAAATGGGTTGATTTTCTTTGAAATAAACCTGTAGGATAATTTTCGATAGTTGTTGGTCTCCTACACTGTGTACAATGATTTGACGCGAACAATTTCCGTGTTATCACAGCAGGACAACAAGAATTGTGCTTTCCTGTTGATTATTGTTGTTTATTAAACGGTAAAAACTTGAAACTGTGGATATTCTTGTGTGATGGTATTGAAAAAAAATTTATTTTTCTCGTTGTATTTGAACTGGCGCTCGTTATTGGAGTGTGTGTGTGTGTGGTGCGCCGCGCAGGATTTCCAGCAGGAACACGCCGGTATCGCAAACTAAACACTAACTACTAAATACCGTCGTCGTCGGTTGACGGTATTTCGCATTGCTTAGACTAAGTTGAGTGTTCTAAGCAACATCGCGAACAATGGCGATTCGCGCCGAATGCAAGGTTGTATATGCAGGCGAAATTTTTTCTCTCAATTCTGTCGCTTTCCAAACGATTATCGTTATTGTTTCTAATCCGAGACTGTAGAACTGTTTATTGAATATACTCACACTGTCAATTTACCGGTTAAATATAATCTTTAAAAAATAAACGGCACACCGAACAACACAGAACCTGGCGCCGTGTCCTGCTGAAACGTTTATGATAGTGATAACGGAGCGAGGTCTTCGATCCCTCTCGAAACAACTGACGTCCAAATGTTTTCTCGGTTTATGATTCCTTCGTGTACTCGTTCTTATTTCACTTCATTTTTACACTTCTTGTTCGTTACGAATGAATTTAAGTATGTGACCTTTGAAATTTGCAGGCACATTTATCAAAAGTTAATCAAGAAGTGTTGGCATTCTCCATCCGAAATCGAGAAAAATGACTCGTTCTCCAATCGATTCCTTATCATCACAATACAATTTTCTAACGGTTTTATTTCTATTTTTTTGTTTGATAAGACAACAATGTTTCCGCACCCGAAATTTCCCAATATACTTGTTTTCAAATAAATCGACAGGGTTATATCAATTGATTGATAAGAATTTGTCAAGGATTCGTGTATTATAATAGTTGGGTATTTTCATAAAATTCCCCCTGTTGAACTAGAAAAATTTAATTGGTTATTTTTGGCGAAATTTATAATAAATTTTATTTACAAATACAAACGACGATATTTATTTACAGAAAATTTTTAAAAATATCCATGGTCGGTCAAATTCCTTGATCTATTATTAAATAGAAGAATGTACAGCTAAGTTTATCAAAAAAACGTTGATTTTTTCGTTAATTTGTTAGTTTTGTTAATAGTCATCGTAGTAGTAGTAAAGATAGATGCAACAATCACCTACTAGAGAATTTTAAAGAAATGACCTTTACATTTTCGTAATTACTTCCTAGGTATTTAACCCTGAATACAATAATTTTTTCATATACCTACTATAAAAATAATAAATTTAAATTCGATTTGAAAGGGAATCGTAGTAGAGAAATAATTTTCAACAACAACACAAAGAATGATTTCATTGATTGACGTCAATTTCCATAGATTTTTACCCTTGATTGTTTTGGAAAAGAACCTAGAACATTTGTCTTTTAAATAACAGAATCATAACTGATCGAGGCTTTTAGAACATTTATTACAATGTACGTTCAATGCGTGATCGATTGATAATAAAAATTCATTCAATGAAACTTTGTCTAGTCGACAAACAAAAATTTATAATCAACAAAATAATTTTCTAAAAGCATATCATTTATTATTTATGTAACATTTTTTCCATTGAGAGAGGTCAGGAGTTTAATGTGTGTGTATGTGCAAATCTGCGCATAAACATTTTGCGATATCCTCTCTAGATACGTTTTTATAACAATTTATTTATTAATTATTCTAATTAGTAACAAAATTTTAATTTGAATTCAGTTGAACGAGAAAATTGCATTTTAAAATTATAAATGTCTATAATTAATAATTAATCAAGGACATACTAATTTATATTAAATAATATTTTTTATGTAACACTTAACATTTATTTATTAATTGATAGATTGGATAGATCGATTAATTAATTTTAATCGTTGTTAAGGTCCTTCAAAAAAATTCTATTTTCGTTTATCAACAACGAGAAGGACATTTAGTAACATTTACAAAATAGCAATACCAAAATTATATTCTTAAAATTCGTCTAGAATTACCCCCATTTTTATTGTTCACTAATTATTTTAATAACCGGAAATTATTCTGTCACTAATTAAGATCATTATTGATAGGTCATAGTTTATCATAGAGATGGAGATCTATATTTTTCAATTTTTATATTGGTCATTTTATCATTTACACGTGTTGTATTATCTGTTGCTGTGTCACGTTTATCGCCCAATTTGTTTAATGTAATTGGAAGATTTTTAGTTGAAATTTCAGTTGAGTATTTTCGGACCAATCATTTTGACCTATTTTAGTGCTAGTTTTAGGCTCTATAAAACTGGTTAGAGTCAAAGCTCAGATTTAGACTACAATTAACTTGAAATTTGAACAATCTTCAGATGAGAGACAATATTTTTACCGCAATTTAAGCATTTTATAGTTTTCGAGATCCGTTTGCATAGAGACCAAAATTTTAATCATCTTGTACAGCATTGATTCTAATGCCTTTTGCTTTATTGGTACAAATCTTAGAATGTCTTTGATGTGGTTCACCATTAAAACTAACATAAGTTCTCTTTGTCTAATCTGTTAATGTTTAGATATGCAAACAAATAATTTCTTCTAGTTGTTACTTCTGAAATGTTGGATGGATCCATTGCGTTTTAGCCTTGACGAAATTTGTGTTTAAAATTTCACACACGATCAAGATAAAGATTGTAGTTAATTATTGATTTCATACAAGACTCTTAAATCGATTTTATCTTGGTAGTAAAACAATAATAGTAGAATAACAAGTAGTTGATTTTAGTATCGCTAAATATATCGTTTCTTCACAAACAACAAGTGCAGATTGTAAATTTGTAATTTTTTAAAACAACAAATAATTGATAATTTTATTTAAAATGGCTGAGTTCCAGAAAGTAATTATACCCCTTCCATTATTTCTAATTTAAATAGTTAAATTACCAACAAAATTCTAATATCGATTATTTATTATCAACAATAAATCGTGTCGAAAATTCAAATATTGTATTTTTGTATTATTACAATTCGTACATAATTCTGATGTGTAATTGCGAATTTTATTTTAAATCCAGACATAATATTATTAACGGAACTCATTAATAATCACCCACATTGATTTTGCAAAACGACAGACTTTGCTTGTTGTATTTACAAGTGAGTCATTGAAAATATCCATTATCCTTCACAAAGTGGACATGTAGAGGAAATTTTCAACAATTCCGTCTTTTTTTTTGTGTGAATAATCTTCGAAATTGAATTGAATAATATTCTGTATTCCTTCATTTACAAAAACTACAAGGATTTTCCGTTAATTCTACAAATTTTCCTTTTTAAAATCATCGAAGGTTGTTTTTTTTTTCAACGTTAGAAAGAGTTTGAAAATTCTTACCGACCAGGAAAAGAATTTGTGAAAAGGTGAGATGACCTTAATATTTCTAATACTTTATTACCCTTTTATTGTAATCGTTCTTTAACAAATTGACTTTCTCTAATTGTCTATTTTCTATAAATCAATAGAAAGAACTTGATCGGTTTTTAATATTGGCAACCTTTGTTATTTATAACTGAAAACTCTCCAGTGTTAAGTATTTATAATGTAACCTTAAAGCTGACCTTTTTTGATATATTTTCGAATTATTGCAGTTGTTTCAAATATTTTGATATTTGGTATTAAAACTAGGAGGAGTTTATTATATTTTTCGATCAGTTATTATAATTATGAGGAATTTTTATTGAATAAGTTTAAGGATATGACCTATACTAATAAAATTCTAGCTTAATCTTAAAGTCCAAAAACTGTAAAAATAAACTTTTGTCATCCGATTTTGATAACGCTGGTTTTTTCTTATTTTCAAATATATTATACCCATGATGCTTGTTACTAATAGAATTGCGCCTTTTTTTTAGAAAAAAAAACAATCGACCATGATAATTTATCATCGAATATTTGTATATGTGTTTAATAGGATTGAATACTGAACGACCTCCGTCAGTCAGTGGAACTAAAGGCCGAGCAATTCCGCGCTAGTGACCCCCAAATCAGGGCCATTAATTACAATTCTTACTGTTCAAAAATCGAAAATTATTCGCAATCTTCTAACGAAACCCAAAAAAATTGGTCCAAATCGAATAATCTCATCTGAAATATTGTTTTGATAAAAGTACACTGGATACACCTGGTCTCTTTTTCTTTCTGTCTCTCTATCTCGCTCACGTTACTACAACAACTTTGGTGTATACGTAGTATGTGAATGCATATTTACTATAGGTATGTAGGTACGTATGTGTGTATGTTGTTGAGTGCTCGGATGACCGCGAGGTGAAGAACCTGTGTGGTCGCATTGGCATCACTGCATATAACATTCGTCGCGAAATAGGTCAAAACTGATTATTTACCAGAGTTCGCTTGGCTTCAATCGATGCCAAAGAACTTTCATTGCTCAGCGGGTGAAATGCAATTCCAATTTGTCAACAAACAAAAGTCAAGAAACCCTAAACAGGTAAACACACGTCTATATTTATCCCATTTCTTCTTTATTATTACCAAAAACTCATCTACCCATCAAGTACGGAAAAAATTGTAATTCAAAAAAATTCGTCTCTTAAATCGATCTGCTCGAGACAGTCTTATAGCTTGATATTCTGCTTGCCTCTGCTCTCATCCTGAGTTTCGTTCATAAAAATCCGTCCTCTTCAAGGATAACTATTTGATAAAGCTTCACTCCTTATATTTACAATTGCAGATTTAAGACAGTCAGGAGGATCAGGATTGAAGGTTCATTATTCCAATTTCCATGGAGTTTATCGGAAAAGTGATAAACCGTGACTATTGTCTTTGAAGTAAGATTTTTATCTAAAGAGTTCAGCGATGCATAAGTACACCTCTCAGAAAGTTACACGTGTTTTGTTCGATTGTCAATTTATTTTGTCTCACTATTGATAACTTGAACCAATTACTAGTTTTTTAAATACAAGACTACAATCAACAGGCAAAACAACTCATATTATCTTACAGAATCATGCTAGAATTTGTTTTGCTTCGCTTTAATGTATTGATTGTTTTTGCCAATTTGCTAGTCTGATGATTACTTTTATCCGCCATACAAAACAAAAAGTTGTTTAATCAAAGAATTTTTATGTTTGAGCAAAATTATGGTGCAATTTCTTTATAATTAATAAGACATCTAGATCGAGACCATGGTCAAGATCAAAATAACGCCTTGGATTTGTGAAAACTACAATTGTAAAAAGGTGGCGATTTTAGGATTAGTTCCAGGAATTTTACAGAGTTTTTGTATTGATAATCTTCAATTGCAATCCGCAGTTTATTATAAAGACGATTTTTTGATTATAACTTCTTTGTTTTCAATATTCTAAAAGACCACCCTGAGCGTGAGAGTAATTCCTATTAAACTTCAATAGATCAGTTCTTTTGTTCGAATATTATTCGTTGATTGTAATAAAATGCTAGTTAATCTATCATTATTTATCTTTCATCGATAGCCTTCTACAATAATAATAATAAAATTAACACCAGTCGATTTTAATAGATTTTTTTTTAATTGTAAAGTTTTCATATCTGCTTTGTAACTATTTAAAGAACAGAAGTTATTTCTTTCAGGCTATTTGACACTTTTTCTTTCTTTGAAACCGAACAAAGTTGCATTCTAATAGCTTCCTTTAAACATAAATCAAATTGAACTAAACAAATAGCAAAGTAAATAAAGACCGAGTGTTTACACTTATTCAAATTTTCTAGTACTTTAATTAGAAATGGGATTTCTATAAAAAATGATAAAGATTTACAAGTTGAATCATAATACTAGTAAACGTGCAAAACTATACATTGCGTGAACAATACAAGTTTCTTGTAGTAGAGTTGTTGGAATTTTTTAAGGGTTGCTATTCGCTATAATTATCGTTAATTAAACGTTTATAATGTTTGGATAATTAATGATTATTTCTATATTTCTTTCGACAAACGAAGATATTTATGTTTTTTTTTCTTCTGTGTAAAGTTGAATTCTATACAATGACATCGTAAATATCTATCAATGCTTTTAATAATAGCTATTAACGCTTCATTTCATCCAACTCAAAACATTCATCCACCACCTGTTTAATGTTAAAATCTATTCAATTGTTCAATGTCGAAAAATTGTTCTAGATGTGTTTCTATTGTTGATCGATTATTCAAAAATTGTCCTCCATGTGGGATTTATTATCGAAAACTACACAATAATATTAATAATAACAACAATAAGAGTAAGAATTAGAGTTAAATGGGACTATAAAAGCCACCATTTCTTTTAGATCGTAAAACAATGACTACTTCCTGTATAATAGAACATCTATTGTTAATATGGATATGGTATATCAGATGGGAATTTTTGCAAAAAGAACAAAATCTAATAATTTCATATAAAATCTTGTATTGTGAAGCTTTATAACGATCAAATGTGTCCATTGGGTTCTCTAAATGATAATAATAAGACAATTTTTGCCATTTTTGAGAGGGATTATCTATTGTTTTTGGGATATTTTCTTTTATTTTGTTTATTTCATAAGCGCGTAACTTTAGTGAATTGTTTAATAATAATAATGGTAACATTTAATGTAATTTCTAGGTGCATTGAATAATATACGAAATTATCTATAGAAAGTAAAAGCTAGTAATCACGTGATCTACAACATACACACATACAGGTGACTTTCTCTTAGGGGTGAATACACTTTCATCATGACGTCCACACTAATTAACTTTTATAAAAATAATGAACGTTTTACTAGATAACTTTAATAATTACAGTATTCCATTCTTGTTGTTATTATGTCAAATGTCATCTATTACTTCTAGTCAACAATTCAACCACCTTTCAATTATTTGGCTATCAATATGAGATTGTGAAGCTTTAATACATGGTGGAGTTTTCCGGTATGTCGGCTTTAGTTTTAGGGTTGTTAAGCTTCATGAATGTGTGTGTAAGTTTGTATTTGTGTGTGTGTCTGCCAGGTCATTGGACCTCCCGGACCTTTCTCAACAGAACCGTTCATGCTTTGATGGGTGCGCGCGCGATTTCTAACACGCCAACAACAACAACAACACAGCAGCAGCAACAGGATCTGAGGCTGTATTGTTGTTGAGCTTCTCCCAGCTTTTTTCTGTTAAAGCCCAATACATAAAAACAGATTTTTCCAGTTGAAAAACCATTTTCTTTACGAATTGTTATAGAGAACCACCAATTATGGCTTCATTTAGATTTCAAAGCAACTTGTTATTTGAAGATAACGAAAAAAGCTTGCGATAACGAGAAAGTTCACAAGCCGATGTCAACTCATTAAATCTTTCCTGGTGTGATTTGTGTAAAAAAAATTGTTTATTTTCAATAATTGATCATGCCTAAGCTAATTCTAGTGTAAAATTTGTAAATATTTAGATATCATTGGTAGTGGTGGTGTTTTTACGGAGTTAAAGCTCGTTTCCTTCTCACAATCACAAGTAAAATGTCTTATTTTCGTTTATCCTTTATGTAGATCATTTGATATTTTGCGGTTTTCTCTGTGATATTGTGTGGGTGTTACACGCGTCAAGTTCAATGACTTTCTCTATAACTTGGTGTACCATCGCCACATCGATCCACCCCGTCAACCCACAAACCTCGCCAAGCCTTCTTCTTATTCTTCTTCTTCTCCTCTTGTTGTTACTATTTCTTTAACAATTCTCTATAGTGCTAAGCTATACTTAACCCGATAGTGAACAGAGGAGGAGAGAGAAAAAAAAGTAATAGACCACCGCCTTCGTACCATTCTAGACAACTTTAATAAATCATACACAATAGTCCCTTTCTAAGACAGTGTTTATACAAATTTAATGCAAACGATCATTTATTGTTGCAAATCATTCAAAAACCAGATGCTTGTTGGTAATATCATTAAAATACTCTATCAAACGTGACTTGTTATCGTAAATGAGGAAGATTTACTGATCTCTGGTTCAAGTCTTAGGCCATTTCAGTAGAGTTTTCCCATTTAGTAGCCAATTTTGCAAGGAAAAACATCTCTTATCAGTCACTTCAATTCGTATAGACACAAATATATCGTTGTTTTTTTTTGAATATGGGGAAGATGACGCAACAACTCTACAACAGTTTCTGATTTTGGATGTAGGTCAAGTCTGTCAAAAGTGTGCAAAATATACCGGAGATATATTTTATAAACGTATGTATACTTTTCATACACGACTATAAGTCTAGACGCACATTGTACATTTAATTTCAGCTCTAGCAACAGAATTCAGAGTATACTAGTAGATAAACTGGGAGAAGTTCAGTGGCCGTTCTGTTATTGTTTCAGCTAGAGCTTAGCTAATTTCAGGTTTAAATAAACTACGATTTTACTGTTAGTTTAGGTGTTTTTTCGTCTTGAATTTTTTCTTTAGTATCTTTTAATGTGGCAAAATGGAGCTTTCACGAGCTTTTTTTTTTCGAAAAATTGTGACCGGATTAGAAACAATACCGTCCTGTTACTTTCCCAATCTTGTCAAAGTGCATTTAGCTTTCTAAATTCTCTAAACAACATTAGTCTTCCTCTCTAACATATCGTCCACGAATTCTGAGTTTAATCGAGATAATTGTTGGAAGTAAGAATTTTTATCGGAGTAATTATTGTTAATGATTGTTTTAAAAAGAGACAGATGGACGGGTTGAAAGCATAACAGTTTCCCCCACAAACTGTGCCAAAATCACACCCACTTTTCACCTGCTACACTCTGGTACATTTTTATACATTGCTAAAGAAATACGATTATTTTTAGAACGAAATTCCCCCTGTTAACGACCCAATATAAATACACATTGCGAATAAAAAGGTTAACGACTGGTTAGGTATGGTTCTAACTAATTGAACCGTCAATAATTTGCCAAAAAATCAATTAATTTATAGTTCGAACGAATTACGGGGGTGATTTGTTGTGCTGTTCCTTTATCGCCTACACTCTCTTATTGATTGATTTTTGCACCTATTTTATTTTTTATTTCAATCAACTCAAATTGGGCTATTAATGATCGAATGATTGTACGTTTAAAACAAATTAATTATCGACTTATTTAATAAAACAAATCAATTTGGAGTCTAATGACCTTTTGGGACTTTCTTTTTGGAACTTTTACAAAATTGATATTTAACAAGTAACAAAAAATTCCAACTGTTAATAATACGCTCATTTTTTAACGCTCAAACTAAGACAGATGTCGATTTTTTCCGTTTGTCGCTTTTTATTAATAACTGGATCCTTTTTGTGTCTAGATTAACGAGAATTACGCTAAATAAAAATACACATTTACCCAAGAAAAAACAGAAGTTTATTGCTTTAAACAAATTGCAAATAGTGTGGGTGTTTTCTCTATAAAATTCCATCCGGATTCCGGGTTCATCCGAATCGGTATCACCGTAATAAAAGCTTCGATATCTTTGTTGAAGCTTCCAAATAAACGAATCAATGGGCTAACAAATCTGAATTTTATCGAGTACGGTTGTAAATAGAGTAATCTTCAGTTGATGTAATAATGCCAAATATCTGGGCTTAAGTCCAAGTAATTAAAAAATGATTCACAAGAATCGTCGAGAAGGTAGATGGAGTTGTCAGTTTTTCAAAGTTAGATTTTATTTTAAAATTTAGCGTCCAGTGTGTTAATTGTGGCGCAATTATTGCCAATCAAATCTGCGTCATATAATCAAATTGTCGAGTCATTTTTTTTTAGATAAAATTATTTTGATCAACAATCGTTAATTATCTAAATTTAACACTATTTTAGACATAAACAACAAGACGATTTTAATTAATAATTAACATTACAAGGAATCGTGTATAATTTGTGATTCAAACAGGTAGAGGTGAATGAAACCAATGTATCCCCAAATGTATTGATCTTGTTATTTTTATAGAAAATTGGAAGTTCAATCGAATTGTCACCTATTGAGTTCCATTATTATTATTGTTCGTTTATTATACGCCTTTGTTTCGTAGTGATAATAAACACATAAAATCAACCTATTTTTAACAGTAAATATTATAACAATTCGCTTTAACTATTGACTTTTTGGCACAAATCTTCCATATAATTGTCGATTCTTCGATTTATCATTGAAATTTTACAACTGTGTATGCATTTGTAATAAATACATACATACATTTATTCTTACACCATACATAAATACATATTTTGGATGGACAGGGGAGCCTAAGTTCATCGAACTAATATCAATTTTTGATTATATACCAAGTCATTCAACTTTCCGAAAATACTTTATCGGTAATACTAATTTGTTTTTCGTTTATATATAAAGGAGTTGTATTGAGGATCTCCTCCTTGTTCTATAGTATCAATAATTAACGAATTATCGCTTCCGTTTCTATCTATCATTGACGGAATTTCAAATTATTAGCAAATAATTTACATAAAATATTCAGTATTCTAACAACATGCTTATTAAGTATTACTCAACCAAAAAAGGACTAATTTGGTAGAATTAGTCCTTTTTTGGCTGAGTTTAACATATTCTTTTCGTATTCATCATCACATCGATCAAGATATGTGTGTCTATTTAAATGTTATAAAGATAACTTTATTGGTATACAGTTATCAAATTATTAAAAATAAATTAGTCCCATTTCTTTTTTGAAAACGAATTGTATCGTTCTTTTACGAAGACCACACGTACCTTTTTTAGGTATTTACTTGCTATATCTTTCTTTTTCTTTTTGGAAAATTACCACAATTTTTGTGGCACTCTTTTTTACTTTACTCCACTTTTAATTGGATTAAATTCCGGTTTTACGTTCAATGTACTTATAAATTTGGAAAAATACTCAAGTACCATCAACTTGAGCTAGTTACGAATCATTAATGCAGTACTGTACGTGATTATTTATTACAACTGGCCCCAAAAACAATGTCAAAGTTTCGATTTATTAAAAAAATATTGAAAATACAATTTTGATTTTAATTTTCAATAATTTTTACTGAAATTTACGCAAAAATTGAGTATCGTCAAGCACGCTCAAATTCTATTTGAGTAAAGAATTAAAACCACTTGCAAATCGTTATAGGCCTCTCAGTTTCAAGGGCTCTTGTGTTTAAAGTGCCCGATGGACTAGAAAAATAAAAATTTCACACTATTTTTTAAGTGTATTAGAACTTTTTTTAGAGGAAATAATCTCATTTCGATACGATTATCGAAATTGAAAGGTGCAATCTTAATTTTATTCAAACATAAGACGGGTGTGTTTTATTCCGATAGAATCTGTTTTGTCTGGACGGTCAGAATTCCCAAATGATTGAATATTTAATGATATTAAAACACCTGTAAATGCGTTTATTTTAAAATAGTTGGTAAAAAATGCCTGTTGAATAATCGTCTAGTCGAAAATTTTTGTATTTTGAATTTCAAAAATGTGTATTCTTTAAAGGAAATAAGCAATACAAAAAAGGAATATTTCAAAAATTGTTTACTATAATAGAATGTTGGAATCAGTTTATTAATAAAGCCGGCCTAAAAGCTTACTATTAAACTGATTACTTTTCTAATTACCCGTAGTAGTTCGTTAGATTTTATAACTAATAATAGGCAATTTTGTTATGGTAGAAAATTATGCTTCATAAACATTTATAGGCTAATATTAACGTTATTTAATTATTTATAAAATTGATAATAAAGCAGCAGTATTTATTTATTTAATACTATAATTAAATCATATTTCTACTGTAATTGTGATGATCGTTTTAAAAAATGTGAATTCTGAAAATCTATCGACATTGATATAATTTTGTTGTTGGTTGATAATCGTGGGGACAATCCACTTAATTCGTAAAGATCTGGTGTCGGAAAGTGGGTGACCCACATTTTAAAAGTGTTCCATTGTCAAGAACCACGATCAACAGCAACAACGATGACTACTTCTAGTTCTGACCATGGCCATAGTTAATCAATCTCCCATATGAATATAATAGATTAGAACTTTAACATTGACTAACCCAAAAATTCGCAATATCCCTATTTCGATTATCGCAATTAACAAATCTAAACCGCCTCTACAATCGAATATTTCATTAATAAAATCACCTGCTTTTTCTGTCGTGATATTTTGCAATATTACATCATGATTTTTGAGAATACAGAGGAGTTTTAACTGAAATCGAGCCCAATTCAATGTGTATTTACGCAAAAATAAAACAAAGTGAGAATTAAGTGAGATTTATTCAGATTGATAGTAATTTATAAATAAATCCACTATGTTTGCAGATACTCTTATTATTATTAACAATAACAAAATTATATAAATAGAAGATTGTTCTAAATATTTTAAAGAATGGGGACAATCTTTTTTATCATTACAATCTAATTTTATCATAGAATTTTATTAATTTACTTTCATAAGAGAAAGTGAAAATGGCCAATTTTTTTCTGAATGTAATACACGTTACGATTATTGCATGAAGGATTATTTACAATAAGATTAGACGAACGGTAGACAGTTTTATTAACACATTAATCAACGGCGATAGTTTTGTTTCAGTCTGTTGAACGAAATTTAGAAATTTCCCAACCAAATCGGATACAATTTACTAGTTCAACGATACAAAATAAACTCTACCCTATTCAGCTCAGCGAGAAAGGGACGATAACGCCATCTCCAACGGTTGTTAATCGACAAAATTTATAAATTAAATTAATCGTAATGTTTCATTCTATTCTTTATACCTATATAAAACGATTACGTTATTTATATCTAATAAAAAAACGATATTACAAGTTTCAGTTTCGAAGTAGGACTCGACCCACACTCTCCAAGATTTATCTACTGAAGCTTAATGTCTGGCAAAGCACTTTGGTCGTTGGATAGAATTGTTTAGGTATCGGGAAAAAGAGGGCATTTTTTTTAGCTAGGAGGCCAAAGACAAATCAAAATGTTAACACCAATGCTATTCTTATCGTTAATTTTCTCGAATAATAATAGTAATGGTACCAATAATAACGGTAACGAGTTTTTTAAAGTTCATTGGAAATTGGCATTTCGAAATTTAACTTTGACATTCACTACAACGACTATGAGTAATGACAGGTCTATGTGGTTTAATCCACGAAAAAAAGTGTTGTCTTATTATTACTGTAAATGTTAATTTGCAACATTTCAGTAAAGTTTAATTAAATTCGAGTTGGTATAAAAGTTTTACTACTGAAACATAAAAAAGAAGAAGAAAAACAGGTAATTTTACAATTCATTATTGTTCGGTGCATTTTTCCTGCTCGTTCTTTAATAGATTATCTCATGAGTATCGCGAATGTCTCACAATTATTTTCAGTGAAAGTCAAGACGTTGAGGAGTGTTATGCTTGCTCAAAGAATCTGGCAAATTGTTTGAATCAAATTGGAAAAATACGATAAAATTGCTTTGATGAAAGCAAATGATGTAAAGTGGAAAATTTCTGTAATTAAATATTGTTATCTCGATGATTTCATGCACTCCAATCCGATAATTTGCAACATGTAAACAAAAATAATGCTGCATATACAGTTTTTAATAAAGCAGTTTAGGAGAATCTTTTGCCCGAGTATCATCTTCAAAGTTCTTTGTTTAATAAATTGGAAAATCTCCAAATTCTGTGTCCTGTAGGCTAGTTTTCCAACAATTTTTTGATAAATTATTCGAATAAAACTTCTACTTTACCGCCTGAAACATGGTTGTCAACGCAGATAAACAAACTTCTTACCTGAAACAAAAATAAAAAAAAATAATATACAGAAATGAAATAAAATTTATGTTAAAGACAGGTTATTTAGACTACTGAAACTGAAAAACTTTTCTAATTTGTATTTTTACCTCAAATATTCTTCAAAAAAAAACAAATTTTAAATAAATACAAGTTGTAATAATATCAGACGAAATAGCCCCACTTTAATAAAGAATTCTAGAAAGTGAAGAAAGTTATACCGAAGTGTACTGTTGTTGTTATTATTAGACTTTCGCTTTCACCGATAAGTACAAAAATCAAACCGCTATTTAACTGTTGCCCAACATATGGATTCGACTATAATTGAGAAAAATTTATAACAATTTCGACTTTTCAAATTCGCATTGATTTTCGGCCAATTTCGGCTATTTTTAACCGTAATGCGGGTGTTTCCTTGGATTTTAACCAATACCTTGATTCCCTCTCGAATTAACAGTCTAAACAATTGGTTTAATAATTCATTAAAACTTTATCTAATGAATGCGTAATATTACGTATAATTTTTCTATGAAAGTGAAACACAATGAGCGAAACGAAAATTGACTATCATCGTCGTAATCATTATGTGTTTTAATAATAATTTCATAGTAGTCTGAAGGGAAAGTTTGCTCTTTTTGTGCGAGCTGCTTCATTGAAAGTTGTTTGTTTTTATTAAAATCCCCATCTTTATCTATAATTGGCCCAATTTACAAAACTATGACTTACCAAAATTTCCAAAATAGAAACCATCGTCTTCAATATTCATGGTTTTATTCGATTTTATTGGTAGTCTCGTTTGTCACAATGATCGATTTCTATTTAATCTATTTCGATGTGATAACAGACATGTGGTCAATAGAAAATGTTCTCGTTTTTTTTTGCTTTTTAAAGACCGATGATGCAGTGAATGCACACTTCCGACTTCCTCTATCTTTTAATATCGATAGAATTCTAATCCCGCCCAGCTTAAAAATAAAGCAAAAATTGCACCCAGTGAAAGTTTTCCTTTAAGGAAATTAACCGAAGAAAGACCAAGACCAGCAACACCAACAACAACATTTGTTGTTGTTGTTGTTGTGGTAAAACTTTCTGCAACGATCAAGCGCAAAGTTCGGTCGTTGACCGTTCTGTATTATATACGAGTTGTACTAAAAGCTTAACGACGGTTAAATCAGATTAGAATTTGATTTTTTGTGTATGGACAACCAACGAGATGATCTTTTTAATAACAGTTTGATTAAGAAACCGTTCAAATTTTAGGTGGTTGTTTAGTTATTTATTTATTGAAATTTACAATAGCGTATTTAATTGGCTGTTTAACAATCATCGACTTTTGTAATGGAACATTAAATTGATTATTTATAGTTATTGATTTTATCCTAAACCAATTCAGAATGTAAATATCTTAAAAAAAAAACTATGTAAATTACACTATAAAATATCGACCCTATTAAAAGTAAAAAGATTAATGGAAAATCGAACGAAATAAAGAAGTTTGACTCCGCCATTCATTCTGTTGATTCATTTATCGTTAACGGTGTTGATTTTGCGACTATTCAGATAATCTTAAATCGCAGTCAAACATTTTTATACCGGGTGTTCAATTGGCTATGATTCTAATTACGTAATAACGTAGCTCAGTTCAGCTGCTTGTTTCTCATTGAAAAATTCAGCGACAAATATCGCTAAAGCTCTATAGAACTGAAGCCTTGGGGTTTATTTCTATCTTTAAAACCTCAATTGCTTTATATTTAAGCAATGTTTCTAATACGTCTTGGTAGAACAAACCACAAATTCAGTTTCATGAAATATCATCGAAACTATTACTTCAACTATCGCTTATCTAATTTGGGGTGTTAAAATAGGGCTGGAATATTAACCCCTAAATTGTCGTTTAAATATTCAAAGGATGTCCACTAGATTTTTTGAGATTTCAGCAAATTTCGCTTATTTATAAAACCGATTAACAGCCTGTTTGATTATAAATAATTTAAAGCTGATATTAAAGTAACATTATAAATTTGCAACACTGTTATAATTTAGAGTTTCAAGTTTTTTTTTGTTTAGTTGTTTCGTTTTTATTGTTCCTGTCTCCTCTAATTTTCGTAACAAATTAAAACACCAACATCTTCCAGGTGCTATAATTTCCATTACATTAAGTAGAAAAATGTGTAGCAGAAGCGACGTTTAAATTCTGTTAACTAATAATTATCAATCAACAATTACCTTCAAACCTGATATTTAAACTAGATTTTCAAGCTTCATTATAGTTATTTTTCAAATAATTATTATACATTGTAATTCAATATTAAAACTCTTTCTTTTCTAATCTTGGATACATTTAAAAATTAATAAAATAATGATGATGATGATTGCCGTAATGATAGTAGCATTTGAGCCGTGACTGATAAGGGCTGCTGATATCAGTGACGACACTAGGTCGGCCAATGACGTTGTTAGGTCAACGTCTTTCTGCTTAAGGTCGGGCATGGTACATACAGCAGCATGCCGGCTTTAATTTACTGTTGAGAGAAAAGCGTAATTTCGCCTTAGATTGTGGATTTTTATTAAATTAACGCTGTTTTTTTGCCCGGTTAATTAATACTTCCGATACGTTAACGTGACCGGAAGTTATTTAAAATTAGAAACAATATTTTTCATGTTCGCACGAAAACTATTCTGTATAATCGGTCGAAATATCTAAAGGCATGACTGAAGAGGATCAACAATTTCATGGAAAGTCGGCAAAAACTGTGCTAAAAATTGGTGTTTTTGTTACAATTTGCAATTATTAAAATGATCAAACTTTATTCAGTTAGGTCTAATTTTGTTATCCCCTTGGAGATTTCAATGGAATGTACGTGCAGATAATGAGGGAAACAGCATTTTCAAAACGAACCTGTTTCGCGTCTAATCTTCTTTATTGAAATTTGAAATATGCAAAACGTGCTATAGAGAAATTACTTAAAAATAAGAAACTAAACTTTTATCACCTTTAAATATACGATCATTATCATCTATATCTGTACGACTAGCCGCCGTCGTCGTCGTCGTTAAATAGCGGCGACGTCGTCACTATTCCTCGACCTACCGGATCGTGGCATCTTTGAGAGGATGTTAAAGAAGACAGAGATGAAGAAGAAGAAGTCTGGATGGGCGACCGGCGAGGCCGAGGGAATCCTGCAAATGTTGAAGAAGCCGGCTATGTCCGGTCATTGGCCGTTGTAGCGTGCATTGTGCAGGCAAGCCGCCATCACCTGCACAATTACTCATTATATTCAGAGGCATCGCCATCAGCTAGATGCCTACATGCCTCCTCTATTCGTCGTTCATCTTTCTATCCCCTGATAATGATAGAAGAAATTTGTGATGATGCTGGAAAAGAACTGTGCGACCAAGCGAAAAGTACATCATCCAACAAACAGTATTGTCCTTTCTGTTAGTTTGTTATTAAATATAAGGCCGCACCTAAATTTATACATAGAGGCATAATTATTAATATTATTATTACTACAATAATATGAAAGTAGTAAGAGTTGAGAATAGTCTAAGAATTTAGAATATTTACATGATAATCGCTAATAACATACCGCAATAATTATGAAAACACTTAGAATGTGAAAATGCCGGTACGGTCGTTTTTAATTAGTTTATCGGTATACTAGTATACGATTAGAAAAATGATATAATTTATTTTCTAAATTATAATTAAAATATCTTTAAATATAGTAATTCTCGATTGCTTCAAGTCGACAAGTTTAACGAACATCTATAAGGGTAGAAATCAATTGTTAAGTTGAATAGTCGTTGGTTATTATTTAACTTAACCAAACATGTGGGTAATAAATACACAACTCAATAATTCCATGTTGTTGTTTTTTATCGAGTATATTCACAACAAGAAAAATTGAAAAACTACCAAGATGTTGATAGAAATTATCGACAATATATCCTCAATACAACATTAGAAATTAGTAATATTGGATGGACATTTATCCAGATAAGTAACCTATAATTTGATAAGCTGTAGGCGATCACAGAAACTATGGGAGATAAAAAAATATTTAATTAGACAATTGGATAGTGAAAGATACACGCCACCGCTCTATTCCCAAAGTCAAGCCACACAATACACGACGACAATTTCAACTGTCAAAAGCTTCTGAACGATAATTATCTATTTGTTGTCGATAAGACGGCAAACGTCACGATTTCAAACTGCGGCTAGTTGCTTTATTTATTTATTTATTTAAAGTTGAAAGACTGCAGCGCCTAGCCCATCTAGTTGCAAAATTTCAAGATTTATATGATTAGAACGATCGATCGCTATATTTCATCAAGATTACAACAACTTACTCATAAATATCTAACATATAGGCTTAACTATTCTCAGTCCGGTAGATCGGTATGGATAACTTCACGGTTAATTACACAAAACGTAAAGTTTTTTCAAAAAGACAAGTAAAAGGAACATACCGATAACTGAATAGTAAATGAATGATTCTATTAAATTAACGATTTTAATTTTATATTATTAACATCATTGAGGAAGTGTTAGTTATTACTTTTTATTATACGAATCTTACAATTAATTTCTAGTTTATTTCAATAAAACAATACAAAAGATTTTTGAGAAACGATCCAATTAAACGAAGATCCTCCCCGATAGCATCTAATTAATCCATTAGACAAACTTATATAAATCAAAACAATACTTATATAAAAAATTAATTGATCTACCGTATATTTGGCTTTATATTTCGTCGATCACTCAATTATAATGAATTCGATTCGATTTTATAGCCGATACATTATTAGAGGTATAATTATTGGCAATGTGGAAAAATGGTGGATGCGCCCGTTTTTTCCTCGTGCTGTTACGAAACGGAAATCGTTATAATTATATTTTAATGCTTATAAAAAGTTGTAATTTATTAAAATTATTAAATTTGAAGTTGGAAATTTCCAGGTGCATCATTATCAATCGATCAGACAGGCACTAAAAAAAGTACAGTTTTAATTTAATTACAATTCTATCGTTTTATTGTAATTTATTCGATCATCCAACAATTCGAAATTCTGTCAAACGATCTTGTTTGAATTATTAATAGTCGATTAAAAACGCCCAAATTTATAAGTTTTAGAATTCATTAAATTCGCCACAATGCGAACAAGGCTTATTATTCCTTTCTAGTAATTTTTCAACAACAGAAACGATATCTTGGTAGCTTTATAAGTTAATTTTGAACAGATTTCATGAGTTCAACCACCTGTTTGGTTGTGTTCGTTTTTTCTCCCCTCTCGTCAAGTTTATTATCCGCTCTCAACTTTCAGCAATGTGTCAAATTAAATTTATTGTTGAATTTTTCTTTAAAAATGACAGAATTTTCCGAGATTTTTCACAACAAAAAATCTATTTATTCTCAAACAAATATGTATTTACAAACTTATTTTTGAGATAATTTTTCGCGTTTCCCCCATCTACATGGAATTAATTAATAACAAATAAAGATTGTATCTCGTTAGATTTCGTTGTTTTTTAATTGTCTATAAAATAGCTAATAAACAACAGTAACAAGAAAAAGAAATGAAAATTAGGAAACTTTTATAGCTCTCTCCTACCTTAGTCTAATGGTCTTTCAATCAATCACAATGAACCGTGTCAGAGTTCAACAACACAAAACCGTATATAATGCAAACAAAAAAATTTATTACGAATACATGTAAAATGGTAAGATGACAATAAAATAACCACACGTGCTCGCTTATTATTATATTCTCTTCTGTTCATATTGTTGTCACACTGTATATTGTATAGAGAAATAGAAAACCACCAACTGAGATTATTATTATTATTGTTATTATAAAAAAGGTGGCTTTATACAAGACAACCGATAGTTGTGTTATTATTTGTAAAGACAACGTTATCGTTCTAATAATAATAATGGTGATAGAGTGAAATCTTGATAACGTTTGAATGATTTTATGTAATAAAATGAGGAACACATCTATGCAGTTGAGGAAGGTTAGTGTATAAAAGTCGCGCAGATTGTATAATCTATAAAGTCGACCAAGAGACGTCCACTATATCTAAATATGTACAATACACTTTAGTAAAATATTTTCTCTTTTATGTATATATGTATAACAATAATAATAATAATAATAGCAACAATAACAATAACACTATATACCAAAACAATCCACGTGCTTTATATCGGCGACGTCGAAAGAGCACTGGCCTTAAAACATCGTATAGAATCAAATACGGCGCGCAACATCATCGCGACGCATTTTATTCTTATATAACACCTAAAATAATTTGAATTTTTATGATAAGAGACGGAAATCTCGATGAGTTTACCCTTAGATTATAATCGAGATTGTTCAGTTTGGTTTAAAACAGGAAGAATAGATCATAGCTTTCATTTCCAATCGAAATCCACCAAATTTCCTAATATAGTAAAATAAGAATTCCATCATTCTCCAGTAATTATTCCACATTACACGATTTAGATGAAATATCCTTTTTCGTCGATAATTTATAGAGTTAAATTGAGTATCAATTCGATTCCGTACGGATTTTAACAATGAAAATTCTGCTTTTGAATTACGCAACAACACAAACTGGAGCTTGAAAGATGCTCTGAAAAAGCCACAATCTCGATCCTGATCTACCAGATTTTAACGCCTATTGAACAATCTCTTTCTACAAGTGGAAAGATAAGTAACGAAATCTACACAATTTTGCTACAAAACAAACAAAATACAATACGGAATAATTACCGCGATTCTACGTTGTTGTTAGCATTTCAGCTTGGCACTAGGATTGAGTGTATAACAAAAAAAAGTATTCTTAATTGGCTTTACACCTGAGATTTCTATTACTTCTGCACGATCCTGCTACAAATGAGAGAATTAACATGTAAGAAGAAAGTATCCATAAAATTCTATAAAAATCGCCAATTATCGCACCATTATCATCCCCTACAATCAATAAGGATCATAATTTTATTGCCGATACAGTTGTTGAAAGCCGACATAAGGGTGCGCAGGATTGACATCGACGACGTCGCGACGACGATGCCGACGTCGACGTCAATGTTGTTTCCGAACAGCTGAGAGAACATCCGAGAGGACTTCAACCTTATGGGGTGAATGACATCGGATCTGTTCTCTCTCTACTTTAACACACTATATTTTATATTGTACATCTCTCTATATAGAAAATATAAAAAGAAAATTTTCTATAATGTAATGTAACAGTAGAATATCATTGGAAAACATAACAAAATATCGACAACTTGATGATTTGGTGTGGCTGAATAGAACAGACCAGGAAGCAACAGGCTTCGTAGAGGCAGAGTTGTGATGATAAGTGAAAGGTAATGTTCGAAAGATCAGTTTTTCTTCAATTTTTGTCCAAAAAAGAGGACAAAAACAGAACTTAAACTGTGCTAGCAGGAATTCTGATTCTGTTTTTTGATATTTACCGGTCATTATTCTTGAATATCTGATTGCAACTATGCTTAATAATCTAAGCAGTCATCTATATTTTTATTATTATTACTGTGGGTACTACATCATCTACAAATAATAAATGATCATAGCAAGACTTGTATTATCCTTGAATAAATCACAAATGGCTACCGAGCATTTTAAAAAGAAATCTCCCATTGCCTTCATTTATTATTTTATTTATTTATTTATTCATAAATTTATTTGCAACAATACAATTCATTAAAAATTTTATAGTTTCTGAAATTCAAATAATTTCAAAGAACTTTCTGCCCTCTAATATTTTAGAATGAAACTAAAATCGATTTTTAAACGATAATCCATCTACAGAATTCTACAAAACATTCTCGATATTTCATAATTATAACACTTTAATTAGCAGTCTGTTTATGTTGCCATCTATTAATTTCGGATTAAATTTCTTATAAGCAAATCAATCCAGTTGTCTCCTCCAATTTTGTTCCCTTTGGTTGAATTAAGCCCCAAAGATAATAAATTTGGAAAACAACGGTTCTTCAGAATCAATAACTGGATTACTAATACTTATTGCCTCCTATTGACCATAAATCCGTTTATCTTCGTTCAGGATTTGATGATTTAATGTGGACTTAATTAGGAACAACTAGTTTTTTAACAAACTTTCAGGAGATAACAATCTTGAAAAATTTTAAACAAATTAAACTAACAATATATCTGACTAATAGTCTATTAATAGATCGCTTATTACCGCTATTATAATTTTCAATGATTAAAACGGAATAACTCGACGAAGAATTCAAATTTGGCGCATAAAATCATGTTATACAACTAATAATACATGCGTATTGATAAATCTTCCGTGGTAGAGATGGCGCTCATCAAAGTGTTTAAATATAAATTTATCAACAGTAAAATCAACAATAAACGAAATATTTGGAAATCTAGAACAATGAAATATTGTTATTTCCTTTACGTATACAAATTATCCTTTACGTACAGAAATTATCTCTAATTTCTAACGTAAATTAAAACCAAAGTAAGCTATGTTGATTTTTCACTATCGATATTCATTTGTTTTAAAATGGCTTTTGTTTATGGTGTAGGTAGTTTACAGGTGGTTTAACAAAATGTTGGGTAATAAAGATTTGGAAAATTTATGTAAAATTTCGACAAATGTGAATGCAAAAGAGAATAAAATATGGGAGTTGCAGCAGTATCACGTTTGTAAGAGAAATTAAATTTACTAAAACTGAAAAATGGGGTTATTTTTGTGTTGTTTCTTCTAGGTATGACTAGGGAAATTGATAAAATTTTAATGCAAATCGATCATATGAAAGCACGTACGCTACAATTAGAAGATGAGGATGATCAATTACAAATACTCTCTTCACAATTAGAAAAATCGATAGAATTGTACGGGTCTTATTGATGTTGTAATAATCAAGGCTAATTCGTTGATTTTGTAGGCAACAATCTGCTATACCTGTCGATAATCAAATGCTTACATATTTGAATCTATATAAACGACTATTGAATGAATTAAATGTGAAATTCGGAGATAGTTGTTCGTCAACAATCGCTAAATATGAGAACGATTTGAGTGAATGTCGGCAAAATTATGAGAAACAAAGTTCATATTATAAACAATTATACAACGAACAGATTAGGTTGAAACAATTACAAATAAAGAAAATGTGGCTAATTGTACAAATTGACAATCTACAAAAACAACAGCAATTATTTGAAACGATTCAAAAGAAGAAATTCCAATCCAATATAATCAAATTTGCCCAGTACTATATCAGTTATAGAAACTATGACGAGAGTTTTTCCGAATTGCAAAAAATGAAAGAAGTGGAACAGACATTATTGAAACAACATTTGAATTTACAAGAATCCGTCAAGGAATTATCACGGAAGAAAACAATGAAGCCAAAAGTATATCGATTTCAATGATTTTTCTTTACTGCTAATTGAATTTTTTCAGACCATCGATACCAATAAGAGGAAGCTCAATGACCACACTTATGGTAAGTGACAACAGTGACAAAAAATATAACTATAATTGAATATTATTGATATTTATTAGCGAATTCTGAACGGTTTCAAGATAATTACCATGAATTTTCGCAAAAATTACACGCTTTTCTAAATAATAATTTTGCACCGAATCAGCCTGAAAATACCCCAAAAACCCCCCAATTGAAAACATTCTCCAATAATCACCAAAAAGTAAAAATATTGGATGTACAAATTATAACTGCTCCCAAAAATAAAATTCAAAACAAAACTACTAATATACCGACCCCTATTGAATCTAATAATAATATAAAATCTGATTTGAATAAAACGATATTGAATTTAAATCCACCACAAAAAAATGGACAAATTAAACCAATCGAGAAACAACCAACAAAATCACCCGATAATCAACTTAAAATCAATAAATTCTCGCAGGATAACCAAAAGAAAACTGATGAAACGGTAGAAAAAAAGCGAAAAGAACCGTCTTTGATCCAATTTGAAGAGCAATTAGTTAAATTCAACGAAAAAGCTAAGCAATCTGCGGTAAAAACGACAAATGAGGGTGTTGAAAATTTACAAATACAAACCAATAAAGTGGAATTAAACGAAAATAGATTTTTCATAACACCAAAACGTGTCAGTTTTAAAATTGATAATCCACAAAAATCGACAACACAAACTGATACCGATGATAGTAGTCATGCAAAGTCACCAATGACTGAAAACGGTTCAATCAGCGATGTTGAATTAGATGAAACCATCTTCAGTTTTAGCCGACCAAATGATTCTCAAGTATGCTTTAATATTTAGTAAATAAGTCTTACAAACTAGGTGATTGTAGAGTTTTACAAAAGAAAAACCAATTCCAAAAGAAAAATCGAATGATAACGTTTTCAAATATCCAGTAGATGATTCTGACCACCGTACTAGTGAGGATGTTGAGCAAGGTATCGTTTCTTAAATAAAAATCTGGGACAGTTTCCGTCTCATTGTCGGTAATAATGAGATTGAAACCGTCTCGGAATACACAGGGAAGTATCAAAATTAAAATTTTACCTATACAGGAACAACATCGATAGAAGAAGATCCTTTTATGTTCAATATGAGTTTCGGTAAGTTTAGTTTTATTTTAAAAAACTTTTAATTTTAGTAATTTTCATTAGGTCCGCAACATGAAAATGCCGCCTCTACTTCTACAAATCTACCATTTTCGTTCGGACAACCACAAAAGAATATTTTCCAATTATTTTGAATACTTTCAATTTATTCGTTTCTCTCAATTATTTTGTATTATTCGTAATACTTGTCATCTCTGAATAGAATCGTTTTGTTCAAACTAAATTTTACTTAAAATCTCAGTTTCACTGCATAAATTCAAATTTATTTTCTTAAAAAAACGGTAAGTACAATAAATAAAATTTTATAGTAATTTTGTCAATGTATAATAAATAGTTTCTTGTTAGTTTTAATGCTGCGGCACATAAACATAACCAGTGGAGCTTTTAGTTTGTTGTGATCCTGCACCGTGTAATTGTTGTTCAAATACGGCTTTATTACGTGTGTAAATATCTTTAACGTCGCTCTCTCTTTTCTGTACATCGCTACCAATACGGACACCTTCCTTCTGGACAATTATACCGACAGGATAATCGAAATTGTAGAAGAAACCTTTCGGTGGCCCGCGTTCTTCTTCACTTTCCGGACGGTATGTACCGTCATCTTCATTCAGATTGGATCGATTCAAGGTAGGTTGAGCTCGATATTGGTTAACATTATCACTAGAGAGCCCTTGATATTGTTGATTTTGATATTGTGAAATTTGTTGTTGATATTGTTGATTTTGGTATGGTGAAAATTGTTGTTGTTGTTGTTGTTGTTGTTGTCCTTGCACTGATAAAGGTCCAGCGGCATATTGTCCGTTATTATCATAGGGGTTCGCTATCGGTTTCGAATTTCTTTCAGCTTCTTGGTGCCAAATTTTCAAGAATTTCTCTTTAGCTGCACTAACTTCTTTGTTGTCTTTCGGTAGAGCTTTCGGTACGTTGTCTACTTGATGAAAACCGGTACCATCATCCCAATATTGTACCTACATTCTTGTTAAGTTATAGAATTATAAAAAATAACCACAATTACTACCTTAATTTCCTGTCCATTACCAGCGATGTAATTATAAGCGCCTCGTAGATCCCCACCAGCTTTCTTCTTCTCAGTTTTCGCAATATCCGGTACCGAATATCCATACAAATACCCACCTATACCGTCTTGGCCATGGTATTGATTAGCCAAATAAATATCTTCGACAACATGATGTGGTTGATTGCCTAGATAACGTACACCTGGTACGTTTGATTGGATTTTTGGGGCGTATTTTAATGTTGTATCCTGTCTATCGATGTACTGTTGAGCATCGTTTGGGTCCAAATTCAATAGACGAAGATCGGCACCAAATGCCACATTGAAAACGCCAACCAGCTACAATCGAGTTTTAATTTTAATTAACAAAATTATTCTTAAAAAGTTCAAGTTCAAGATTCAAATAATTCAAACTGGTTTTGGTTGAAAAGACCTTTCAGTTTGCATGGATGATGACACAATCAGGCAATCAATAAAATCTCGGAATTTCAAGAATTATAATTGAAAGAACGTTTGTTGTTCTAGAAAATCACAAGATGAAGTTAGAAATGAAGAAAGAAACTTTCAAATGATAGACATTTAAGCGAATAATTCACTTACCGTAATGTATGAAAACTTCATTCTTTTATTGTTTCGATTTTCACACTATGTTCACTTCTTTTATGCAAATCGCTAAATTATTCCTGTTTTATAAACGTGCGGTATTTATAGATGGTAAATCCGTAATCTTCCCTCTCCCATTTGAAGATGATCATGTTATAACAGGTGTTCCAAAAAATGTTGTTTTCTTAAACAATTCTAATTATAGATGCATGCCTTATGGAAATTTTTCGCATCCTTTTCAATAGTTTTGAAAATTATGAATACACTTATTCAGTGTGTACATAATTGTTTTCACTGATAGATAAATGGCATTGATTGAATTATTCGAAAATATCAGCCTTCAAATTAATTCTATTCACTTGTAGTTTAGTGGCATTTCTTCTCAATTTTTCTCTTTTTTAAACAATAAAAAATCATCGTATTCTTTTAAACTTTAACAAGATTCTACGAAAAACGAATCAAAAATTTGCATCTGATATAAAAACCATTATTTATTTGATATGTTTATAAATATTTATCAAAATGATGTAAACATGTAATCATAAAGTGTATAGGATAAGGATATAAAATTTTATAATTGATATTTTCGAGACTCGTGCACGATTTAATAAATCAGTGATTCAGTGGAATTTCTCAGAAATTCCTGTTTGTAAATTTTGAATAAAAAGGCATTAATGAATATATATTTAAAAAAAGAACGAAAAGGTCAGAGGTAATATTACTGGTCTACACACCATTATTTTTTGAATGCTGATTTTCCAGTTATGGAGATAAAAATAAGGATTACAATAACGAAAAGATGTGGAGGATATTAATGGTTCAAGATTGTCGAACGGGTCATGGATTTTCTAGAATGTTTCCATACCACAAGTTTTTGTTTTTTGGTAAGTCAAATTCCAATAGTTTCAATTCAATTACTATTTATTAACATCTAAGGCTCTAAGCTCATCAACAATATTAGAACAATTACAGTTTCATAATTCAATTAGTGCAGATCTTATTCTTCTAAATGTTAATCTACATTACGTTTAGTTATAGCATTTTTTCAGTTTTTCTGCGGTTTTCTAGTGCTAATTGATAATATAATCTGATGTCTAATCGGTTAAAATATTATATAAATGTTTATATTACTTTCCTAGAATCTTTTTTGTATTTGAATATAAACAGAAATAACCGAAAACATAAACTTGATAATCTGCAAATATAATATTTTACCTATTCTTGTATGTCCAAGTAATATCGACTTACAGCAATTCCTAAATTGTAATTGCAAATTATCGATCCTATAAGCTTTACTTCGTACGGACGTTGAATGTACGGTAAAAATATCAAGAATGTTCTTTGATTGTCCATATTCCACAAGTAAAATTTATTTCTAAATATCAAAATATGGGACTGTTCAAACTAAAAATATCTTTTAAAATAGTTTCAAAGTATAATCAATTAACTTACTTCATTTTCTATAAGTTGTCCTGCGATTATAGTAAAATTGAATAGCGAGATAAATGAAATTGTTAGCATTATAGCTGGATATAGTGGAGTATTGTGTTTCATTATTGTCTAAAATTATAATTCAAATATAATTAAAAATAAATAAATTGTAGTATAGAATTTTACAGAATGTAAATAAATTAAACAAGAAATACCACAAATATTACCACCTATTATCAGCACTAGAAAAAATGGATCAACTTTCCTGTTTAATATCAAAGCAGCTCTAAAATAATATTGTGTAATTATCGATTCTTAAAAGAATGTTTATAATCAATACCCTTTAAGTTCTTGATAACGTTCAATACAAAATCTTAACCGTTCTTTTATATCATCTTGGTATTTTTGATCTGTATGAGATATAAACAAATCTATATCATCTTCGTAGCCAAAATTCAATTTGTCTAAATGTTCATTTAATAAACGTAATTGAAATCGTATATGTTGAACAGAATAAATAAATTCGTATGTTGTTATAACGAGAAAATATACAAAAAATATGATTGTATCCAAATAAAAAGTCGAAAATATTTTTAAAATCCATGAACCATTATTTTCTGATAGAAACGTAATCAAACACAGTTGCAATTCTACATCTTTCTTATAGCTAATCAAAAATACTGTTAAAATTATCCATATCGTATAGAATATTGTAAAACTATTGGTCATTCTACTTTCAAATTCTATCTGTTTTTTGATTTTATCACTAGCACTATTTTTACACCATAATTTATAAGTCGGTTTCTTTTCGGCTAAAGGACCAAAGATTATATGGACGAAAATGACCATTACACCCTACAAAAAAATTATAAATAATTCAGTATAGAAAGAATAGAACACCTACATATATTGTAAAACAAAATAATGGTAAGAATTTAATAATTTCCCCAATTGACAATTTAAAAAGAAAATAATACACATGAACGATGATAACTAGAGAATGTATTACAAACAGAATCTTCAAAAATATCTTGGTTATGCCCCAATATAGAATGTCACAACAGAATATTCGTGTTATTTTCAAACAATCATCTGAAATCAATCAAATCAATCACTTTAAATTGAGAATTTAGTAATAATAACCGTTTGTTATTGATTTATTTTCAAAATCCATTCTTATTTCTCACGTCTAGTATTGACTAGTTCGAAAGAAACAATAAGAGATTAACTCGAAAATTTCTCCAATTACTTTGTTTTCTATAGCTCAAGGAACGGAGAATCCTAAATAACGGTAATTTAGAAGAATAGTTAATAGTAAATATTGTAGGGAAATATGATTGATCCAATTATTAATCAATTAGGTTATTAGATCCACCAGTAATTTAATAAAAACTAATACTAATTTCAGAAATATTAACCTTGAATTATCAATTAATCGTATTAATCAATATTTCTGGCTTTATTTATATCAATTGTGGAGGATTCAAAATTCCTATCTTTCAGAAAAGAGCAGGATTGCTTACGAAAACACTCGGAAATTGTTTAAATTGATCACTATATTATTTATCACTACATCATCACTACATTAAAATTTATTTATTTAAAACTTGTGCTTCTAACAAAAATTTGTGTATTTCTATTTTCTGCATCTCTAACTTCTTGTGATTTTCTAATATTGTATGTTAACAAATTATTCAATAATCAAAATCATTTTTGCATTTGAATATAAACTGAAATGACCGAAAATATAAACTTGACTACCTGTGAATGAATTTTTCACCTTTTATATTCATTTAATATTTTCTGATTTACTTACCCCTACAGCTAAATTATAGTTGAATACCATTGATCTTGTAAGTTTCACTTCATAAGGTTGTTGAATGTATGGCAAAAATATCAAGAATGTTCTTTGATTGTCCATATTCCACAAGTAGAATGTGTTGGTCAATAAAGAAATATATGATTGTTCAAACTACAAATTGACTTAAATTACGTTGAAAATATCAATCGCCAACTCACTTCATTTTGTATAAGTTGTCCTGCTAATGCAGTAAAACAAAATATAGAGAAAAACGAAGCTGAAACGGTTATAGCCGGCAGAAGTAGCGCTCCATAGCCTTTTTGGGCAAACTTAATTATTGCCTAAAATTATAATATTAAAGAGATAAACTACTAATAGTTATAATTTTACAGAAGATAAATAGATCATACAACCAATACCGCAGGTACCACCGCCTATTACAAGCACAAGAAAAAACGGGTAAATTTTTCGACTGAACATTAAAGCAGCTCTGAAAAGAAATTTTATCATTAACGAGGATGGTTTCTATCTTATGTGAGTACTCTTTAAGTTCTGTGTAGCGTTCAATGCAAAATGTTAACCGTTCTTTTATATCACTTTGATATTTCTTATTCGCGTGGTAGAACAATACAAGATCGTTTTTATAGCTAAAATTTAGATTTTTTAAATGTTGATTTAACAAAATTAATTGAAATTTTATGTGTTGAGTGGAATAAATAACTTCATAGGCGATTATTGTAACAGAATATATAAAAAATGGCATTGTTTGCGTGTAAAAATTTGAAAATATTTGGAAAATCAATGATGTATGATTTTCAGACAACACCATAATCAAACCAAATTGGAGTCTTGTATCTTTTTTGTACATATTAATAAATACTGTAGTCATTATCCATATCGTATTGAATATTGTAAAACCATTAGTTATTCTACTTTCAAATTCTATCCGTTTTTTTATTTTATCACCAGCACTGTCTTTACACCATAGATTAAAAGCGCGCTTCTTGTCTACTAACGGTCCAAATAGAATACGAACAAAAATACTCGATTCGCCCTACGGAACAATAATGCCATGTAGATTTAATTGCAAATATCTAATTCAATATTAAACCCACAAATATTGTTATGGAGAATAATGGTAAGAATTTAATAATTTCCTCCATCGATAATTTGAAAATAAAATAATACACATGAATGATGATAACAAGAAAATGCATGATAAACAAAATTATTAAAAAAATCGTCGTCATTCGCCAATGAAGAATATCACAGCAAAAGATTCGCGTTAGTCTCAAACAATCATCTGAAATTGATCAAATTATTATAAACTTTTATTTAAATATTAAGTGATAATAACCGTTTGTTACTGATTTAGTTTGAAAATTCATTCTTATTTTATCACGTCCACTGTCGACTAGCTCAGGACAATAAGTGAGTGACCTGAAAATTTCTTCAATTATTTTATTTTCTATATTTCTAAGAATCCTAGTAGAGTCTTAAATAATAGAAATCTACATTGATAGATAGTAGTAAATATTGTGTAAAAACATAATTGATCCAGTTAATAATCAATTAGGTTGTTAAATCAATATTAAGCAAGAATTTGATAAAAACATTAATTTAAAGACAACATTCGAATTTATCAATAACATTAACCTTGAATTATGTATCTATAAATCGTATTAATCAATGTTTCTGTCTTTATTTAGCAATTGGGCAGGATTCAAAGTTCTTTTCTTTTAAAAACGAATCAAAAATTGTTCAAACATGTTCTCTCGAATTATTTTTGCACTTGTTAAATTTCTAACAGTGTACATCTTTTAGTTCGTTTGGCAGACAATAAATGATGAAATCATGCAAATTTTCTATATTTCTAGTCTCAATTTTTCAGTCTGCGTATTCATAACTCTTTTCTTAGTCCTAGAAGATAAACGTGTCCTTAATTTTTTATTATCGTTAGAATTGAGGCTAAACTAGAAATAATCATTAGAACCAAATAGAAAATTTCTAATATAATTTAACAATATTAGAAATTGTTGCCAATTTATTTGCATAAGAATTTAGCAGAGGAGACCTTTTAACACATATTTTTTCTATCTAACATATTATCAATAATAAACATTTCTGCTCCAAGGATCACTGATAAATCATCGATAGGAAAACCTTTGAACATCCGGAAGGAAGACACAAAATCTGTAAATGATCCTACTTTATAGTCGTAAACAAATCAATTTGAACAGGTAAAAGTATTGAAAAATAACCATTTTTTTGTTTACTTGCAATAAAAAAATTAATAGATGTAATAACTAAACTCAGTATAATTTGATTAATATTAGAGAACATGTCAAGATTAGATAATATGAATAATTTGTTAATCATTTTTATTAATTCATTTTCATGTTGTTTATACGATTTAATAATTTTTGATGATTAATAATGCAAAAATATCCACTTTAGACTTTCACTTCCACTAGAATTTCTCTTCTATGTTCCATTTTTAAAACATCCACGGCCAGTTTTCTTTCCGTTCTTAAAACGAAAATACGCGTACCACTAATTGTAATAAAATTTCGATAGAAAAAAATTAAGTATCGTAAATGTATAAGTGTTGATACAATGGAAACATCACAGAAGAAATTCGACGATATAATCCATTCTACAATTGGTGATTTTGGAAAATGGCAATTGAAAATTTCCACATTAATGGCACTATTGAAGTTTCCGATAGCTTGGTTCCAACTTGGTATAATATTTTTGGCACCACCGACACAATTTTGGTGCAATTCAATGCCGGAATACACAAATTTAACAACGGTAGAATGGTTGGGATTGAAGCCATTCGAAAATATTCCATTACAGGAAGTAGTTTTTAAATTATTTTAATAAATTTTCGCTCGCAATAATTACAATAATTGATTATAGGAGGGTTTAAATACGGGATTTTGTTGGATGGTTAATTTGAAGAATTCTACAAACGACACAATTCCTTGTATCAACGGTTATGATTATAATACAACAGTTTTCCATTCAAGTATTGTAACCGAATGGGATCTGGTTTGTGATAATAAACGATTAGTGGACCTCTCTCAAATTAGTCTAATGTTGGGCGTTTTAATAGGTAAGAAATTTTATAAAACTACAAAAATTTATTATTAAAATATTAAAATGAAGGCAATATCCTGTTTGGGGTCCTCGCTGATAGACGTGGCCGTAAAGAAACCCTCCTAATTTGTATCTTTCTCCAATCAATTTTCGGGGTAATATCAGCCTGTATGCCGTGGTATTCCGGTTTTATTTCCACTAGATTCCTATTAGCTGTCGCTAATGGTGGTACAATTGTTGTATCGTTTGTAATGTGTATGGAAGTTGTTGGCGGTAAATGGAGAACAATCGTACCAATTTTATATCAAATACCTTTCGGTTTTGGTACATCAATAATGGCAGCTATGGCCTATTTCTATCGAGATTGGCGTGAACTACAACTAGCCATATCGTTAATTTCATCCTTATTCATTCTCTATATTTGGTAAATAATCAATTTTAATAATTTTATAGTTTAATTGTCGTGAATTATTCAGGTTAATACCGGAATCGCCAAGATGGCTTTCTGCTATCGGCCAACAACAGAAAGCTGTAAAAATCTTACAAAAAGCTGCCGAATTTAACAATTTAGATTCGATGAAAATACGAAATATTGTAATAAATCTACAAGAAACGCAACCGAAAACGAAAACATCAATTACAACATTATTTGCAACGAAAGAAATGAATAAAAGAAGTCTATTATTGTTTATCAATTGGTTGATTAGTGGTACTTTATTCTATGCTTTCTCACAATATGTTGGTAAAGTCGGTCGGAATATCTATTTAACAACAACTTTAAGTGGATTTATTGCTTTTCCTGGTACTGTATTGTGTATTTATGTTATACGGAAATTCGGACGACGTTATACCATCGCAATTGCTCATCTCTTAACTGCAATCTGTTGTTTTTCGATTTTATTAATCCCATTAGGTGTCTATAAGGAAGATTGGCCGAGGGTTGTAATTGCTTCGATGGGAATTATCGGTTTATCTGTAATTTCTCTAATTATATCCAATCGTCAAAATATAGTAAATAATTTATGTTTTCAGGTTTCAATGCCAGCTTTGTATTTATTTACAGGTGAATTATTCCCAACAATTATCAGAAATGCTGGTGTTGGTGCCTGTGTTATGTTTTCTAGGATTGGTTCAATGATAGCACCAATGGTTATAACATTACAAGATATATCAACAATATTACCGTTGTTAGTATTAGGATTCAGTGCTGTAATTGAAATATTATTAATTTTACCATTACCTGAAACTAAAGGTGTTCTATTACCGGAAACTTTAGAAGATATAGAAGTTGATAATAAAAAATAATACTAAAATTAACGAAAGTATTATGTCTGTAAACCTCCAAGGCTATTTTGAGTCTATTCCTGATTTTATCCAAAAGTTTTTTTAATTTTTTTTAGCTGAAATTCTGCTTTTTTTCGATCAATAAAAATAGAAATATTATTCCAGATTATTGATTAGTACAAGGACACGTGGGCAATTCAAGTATAATCAACCAACATTAGATCTAAATAGGTAAACGATACTACTAATCTTAAATTACAGGCTGGTTCAATATTATTAATAATGCTGAATTTTGATATAAATTTGTATCAATATTTGGCTCATTGACCACATTCTCATCCCCCATGTATATACAAATTATCCTCATTGGAATTGAAAATAAATAGAAAATTACTAACCATTTACTATAATCCAATTTTATTGCTCTCCCCAAAACATTGATAAATAATGGATTTCTCCGAGAAAGCGGTCGCAAAACGTAGCTCTTCTATTTTAATTATCGAATATTACAAATTAATTTGTTTGATTTCAGATGATTGTTTGATTATAGCACGAATTCTGGGTTATGATATCTTCTGTTGGAGAAAAATGCAAATTTTCATAAAAATTTTATATCTTCAGGATTATGCTTTACAATATTTGTAAGTTCTTGCCCGTACTTTTAAGAAAGCAAATCAAATTTATTTTTCTGTACCATTTACAGGGTGGTTCAGTATTGATACAAAACATCATAACTGGCCCGCAGAAAATAACTTGCCAACTTTGGGGCTACGGTAGTGCTTGTTATCAAGTCGGAAGGCGAATAAAATTCGAAAGTATTCTCTTTAATGGTTTTGCTCTCTTCAATACGTTTCTGGCAGTTTTAATAGGATTTTTTAATATTTATAAAAAAGAAGTTTCCTTTTTGAAAATAATAATTTATGGTGTTTAAATATATTGTCATATCTCTGTAGCATATTACTGCCATTCTTTGTTTACTGTATGACAATATGTGCGTATCAGTTCATTTATTTTTCACAACAAATAAAATTTCAAGTGATATTATTGAATGAACATTTCAAAAATCTGAGTTCTGGTTATGAACAAATGAAAAATACCAGAAGAATATTGGAGATCGGTTAAAATTCTGCATCAAACGGTACCAAGAACTAAAAGGGTAAGAAATGTGAAATTATTATAGTTTTGTTATAGAACTATTTTAGACGTTAATAAACAGGTTTACCCAATCTTGTCGATGTACTTGGTCGGTGGAAGTTTTCAGGGTATCGCTTGTATGATTTACTTCTATTCTGTAAATTTTATTATCAATTATTTGATCAATATTCAGTATTAATTTTATCAATTTAGGGGATAATGAAGTTTATTCGTGGAGAATCTACAATTTTTATAATTCCTATAGTTTTCACAGCAGTTGTATTCTTCTTAATGTTATCAACACAACTTTTATAAAATGGAGTAAGTTATTTGTTAATTCATTATATCAATTGTATTTTGTTTAATTTACAGTTTGATCAAGCGTTTATCTCTCTATTAACTAACAAATATTATTTGTGGAATATGGAAAATCAAAGAATTCTTCTAACTTTCCTACCACAACTGATACGATCATATCAAATCAAATTTACACCATCGATTATAATTAATCTTGAATTAGGAGTATCAGTAAGTCTAAAAATACGATTTTATAAAACAGTTAAAGGTTTTCCTATTTTGCAGATTGTTCGATTTATATTTTCAGTTATTTCAGTCTATATGCAGTTTTATTGAATCACTGAACATTAAAAAAGAATATTTAGTCAAAAATTAGCACACTTTTTAACTTGAAATTCACTTCACTATTATTTTCAAAAATTAGCACATACCTTTAAATGATAAGAGACTTAAAAGTTCTCCTTTTGTTTCGTCTAAATTAATGTTGAATCATTGTAGGTTAGATAATTGAAGCACTTTTAGAAAAAATGTTTAATATTTAAAGAAAATAGAGAAATTACAACTTATTCTTTCTGTAACATTCGCCTTACTTGTATATCTTGAATATTGGCAACATAACACGAGAATTGTTCATCGTTTTTTAAAGATTTCAATGCATTATCTGATAGACTACAAGCCAAAAATAAGGCATCATCATTTTTAATACGATTATAAGGTATATCAACCAATAATCGACAAATATTCCTTGCTATTATCGATGTTTCTGTTATATTTCTACATTTCGATTGAAGTTCCTATAATTATAACAAAATTAATCAATTATCAATAATTAAATTGAATATTAACCTGAATAACAACACCGAAATTTCTTAGACAATATTTTAAACCATTCAACATACATTTTACTTCTTTTGTGATCGTTTCTTGGCTTTTAATAAAATGACACAACACAACTAAACAATCAGTGAATAATTCTATGGTTTTTTCAATATTGAGTCTCTCATTGAAAAACTGACAAACCGATAACCATTCGTGATTAATACAACGCGGTAATATCTAAAGAATTATTATTATTATTTAATTTACAACAATAAAAATCTTACCTTAATCATATAGGAGACGGTCTCAGAATGATCATCCAAATTACAATCAGGGTACATGAATTTCAGTAAATGTTCAGTATTTGTAAATAGTTTATTTCGATAATAAACACCGAAAAGATCGTCTTCTGGTAGAATTATATCTGAAATCTTGGTTCAAGTTGAATTTCTAACAACAAAACTAATTTACCTTCACTACTAATTTCGTTAGAAGAAATCTCGTATTTATTTAATAAATCAATGGTTAATTTAAGAATCTCCTGACGATCACTATCAAATTCAACAAATAAACAACGACATTCTCTCATAATATCGAACAGAATCGTTAAAAATTCCAAATTTTGTTTCGTTATTGTAACAGTATCGAGAAACTATAAAAAATTGATCAATTATTATTAAAAATAATAAAATATTAAACAAATTACGTTTAATATTTCCAACCAAGATTTTAATAACTGATAATTCTTCTGTATCAGTGTTGTTTTCAATATTGGTAAAATTATCGTTGTTAAAAACTGATCGATTGTAAAGAAATTGAAGAGAATTAAACGATTCAATAGTATCGTATAATTTCGAATATTCTGTTCATTAATTTGATTATTATCGATTTCTTTATGTAGAATATTCAAAGCCAGATCATCAATACGCCCAATATTGCTAATTATTTTTAAAATATCGTTCAAAGTAGTTGTATAGAACGGATTAATTAGACATTGATTATAAATAAAACCGAAAACTTTCTCTGGGTTTTGTAGCAACAACAAATAGAGATCTTTGGAGAATTCTTGATCGTTATCCATATTTTTCAGTTTATTAAAAAATAGAATCAAATCTTGTTGAATATTGTCGTTGAACACATATTTAATACCATTACGATGGAAATGAGCAAAACTAATTTTAATTAGATCGTTACAATTTAAAACTGAAGCGCATTTTATGATTAATTTTTTAATTTCTTGATCTTTCGTCGACGAATTCACAGTTAAATTCAATAGACGTACAACATCATCTGGACCACACAGATTTACCCAACGTTCAATACACCGTAACGCTGGTTTATTATTCAAAATCGGTTTATTTAACAACATTTGAAACCATTGTTTTTGATTCTCATCGTTTTTATCAATCATTGTTATAATCGTTTGTAGATCGGCTTGTTGTATGATTTCTTTTAAAGTTTTCGGTTTTTGTGCAATATTTCGAACGATATTCACCAGTTCTTTTGCAATATCGTATTTCGTATATTTTTCAATGAATAAATAAGCATTTTCACTGATGATTTTTTGTAAAATTTGTTCACTAATATCGATTTCAGCCCAACAACAGTACACATCTAGCGTTACAGCCATCATAATTGAACAACCGGTATGTACGAGTCGTTCAATAATTTGTAAATGAAACGCATTGTCTGGATTACATTTCAGTAGCAATAAGAGTACTTTATGGATGTTGAAACCCATTTGTTTATAAACTGATGTTTTCTTAATATTTACCAGTTGATTATCTTGCATACATGTGTAATTTAACAAAATTATTCGAACTAATTCGTATATTTTCTCATACGATTCTTCGATACGTTTCGGTGGTGGTGTTTCTGATAATTTTGCAATAATTAACTGTAGCAATTCGAACGAATTCTTCAAATAAACTTGAGGATTACGTTTCTCTAAAGCTACAATCATCTCGCTCAACATCTCCTCAATGAGTTCCAATGAGAATTCTTCAAAAACTCGACAGAAATACTTCATTAAATCTAAGTCTACAATTAAGTTACACAGGACGCATTTAGAGAGTTGTGGTGTTATATTTGTCAGGTGTGAATATTCTTCTTTATCCAAATTCATTTTGAATTCAGTATTTAAAACGATGAATAGTACGAAACCTCTCAATTCTTTATCGAAGATTTCGTTGACATAACCGTCTTGGATGTATTTTTTTACTGATAGGATCTTCTGAAATTCGTTTAGAATCTTTGAGAATTTCTCCTCATTACCTGAAATTTCAACATAAAATCAAAATTTATCGATATTTTGTCGAAACAATTCTACCGCTTTTGTGACGGATTTTTTTCAATTCGCCCAGTGATTTTTCCAAGTCGATTAATATACCTTGGATGTTGATAAAATCAGGATTTAATTCCATTTCCGGGAAATTCTCAGCGATTTTCCAGTTATCACAATTTTCAAAATTTTTGACAATAAACTTTGACAGAACCTCTTTAAACTACTAGTTGACAATAGCAGCGTAGATAAAATTGTAACGAAAGTAGTTCATTTGTAGCATAACCTCACTTTTAGTGTCAAAAAATTAAAGAATTTTCCAAGAAAATGTGGAAAACTTTTCAACATAACGACGATTTATATTTAATAAAATCCGTTAAAATTGATGATAATCATCAGATATATTTGAACGATTTGAAAGATGTATGGGTGCAAACTTTACCGGAAAACACAATTCTTGATCAATTTCAAGTAATTTTTAATCTTTAATTGTTGCTAATTATCGAAATCTACGTTGTTGTAGCAAAATAATCCATTAATTGACGTAAAAATCGACGAGGCCGTGTACCATATTGAAAATTTATTGAACAATATTAAAGATAATTATATCGAAATTGAGAAATCCTTAGAGAACATTGAATTGTCGTTAAAGTCGAACGAAACCGATTGTCAAATTCGTTTCAAGTTTATTTTAAACAAATCAACACAAGATTTAGTTAATTTGACCAATTTTTAATTGATTTTCCTTCTTATTTTGAATATTCGTAGTTCTTGAAAGAAATGACAGTCCCTTTGATACAAACTGTAAAATTTCTAGAAGACCAACAGAAGATGTTGTGCAATTTAATTAAGAAGAAAGATCGAGAATTACAAGAGTATCGGCAAGAAAAAGGCGACATTTCCAGAAGTAACCATTACAATCGAAATTTAACAATAAATTTTTAGAAAATTTCTAGATGATTTAATCACCGATAAGTTCGATGAGAATCAAATGAATAACAACAAGGATAATAGAGCAATGTTGAATCTGTTTCAAGAGGAATCGTTTTGGAATAAATTCGTGGAAACTTACGGAACATTATCTTTGAATTTGATCGAGTAATATTCACGAATTGAATCGATAATCTTTGTAATCAAATTCTTAATTTTTAGGGTTAAATCTGATCCGTGGAACCACGTTAAACGTAAACGTATCGTTTATTCTAAGGAGACTTCTAAGAATAGAAGAATAGTCGGTTTTAGAATGAAGAATTAAATCTGTGATTATTGATTATTATATTGAGAGAATTTATTTTATTTTTATCAATAAAATTTTTAACTTTAAATTTTTGAATTTACCGCCTATAATAAATTTCAAATTTGATTGGTACAACTCATAAAATAATACAGTATTGCCGCTTTGCAAAACATCAGTTAAAATTAGTTTTTTAAATCTAAATACGCTTAATTATACCAATATCTGTATAAAATTAGAAACTTTAATGCTGTTTTATATTGTAATATAGCTGAAACAGTTTTATTTATTAAATATAAAAATTCAAAGATGATAAATTTGGCAATGTGTTGATTGTCAACTTGCATGTCATAGGTTATGTTCTAGAGTTTGTTTAATTGCAAATTATTTAATTAAAATTCAAATTTAAGAACAGGTAAGATCGGCATACATCTTATCTTATTACATAATTAATTATATTTTGAAGCATTAAGTAGTTGATAAGTAAAATTAAATCATGTGGAATATAACCTCAAATTTTCAAATACTTTTAAAATCTATTATTGTATTATTAGCGGGTTTGATTTTCCCTAATCTGTTCTAGATAAAGTGAGGTAATGTGTCCATTTTTCCCACAATTAAATTATCACCTCATTCTTGGTTTTTTATTAATTTTAATTGCATTCACACAAAGTGGACGTAAGTACTTTTAAAACAATTTTAGTATTTTATGAGCATTTTATTGTATTTTTAGCAAATAATCTACACGTTCATGATGGTACAACAACGGCTGAGATAATTGGCAGTGATATATTTTTTGAAATTATAGATCCAATAGAACTTGAGTATACGTATCGAATTCGACCTGCTAAAGATTTCGGAGCGCCTTTTGTAAGCTTTCTTTCCCCATTAAACCACTAAGAATTAACAATTTTAAACTTTTGTGAATTTAGAACGAATCATTTTACATAAAAAACGTGCCATTAGTGCCTATCCAGCCGAAATACGGTTGTACCACACCGGAAAATATTGATTATATTGAAGGAAATGTTGCATTAATTGAACGAGGGTATATCAATTATTTTGATTATTAAAGTTTAAAATAATTGGTGAATTTGTTAATTAGGGAATGTTCGTTTAAAACGAAAGCTTTAATTGCCGAAAAAGCTGGAGCTCAAGCTGTTATCATTACGGATATATCGAAATCAACAGAGGATTATTTTATTGAGATGATTGATGACGATTCAGTACAAGAGGTGCACATACCAGCGGCTTTTTTAATGGGTAGAAATGGTATAATGATAACGAAAACATTAGAACGATTACGTAGGCATTATGCGATAATTAATTTACCGGTTAATTTAACGTTTACACCAATTCATGAAATGAATCAACCACCATGGTTGGGTTGGTGAAGAATTTTATTTCAATTATTTATTTATCTCAGTTTTTTTAATAATAATTGTTGGTATTATTTGTTGATTAAGAAATTTTATTTGTGTTGTATTTTTTGCTGTTTTAATAAAAGGTAGTGTTCCTTTATAGAAGATAAAAAGACAGAAACACTCGAATTTTTATAAGAAATATTGCTATGTATACGGTTGTATGTTACGATTCTAGTCAGCAGTATAGCAATAAATTTCATAAATTTTTAATATTGTCGTTAATTACAGTGAAACAATAATTTTTCTCTAATAAACTATCTGAATTATTGATTACTCACGCCTATCGGTAACATAAATATTTGAGTTTACCGCCAAATTGTAAATTTTAAAATTGGACTTTTCGATTGGTCGCACTGCTTATCTGTCAAGCGTATTTGAATTTATAACCTCAATGTTTGTTTTGTTAACGTTTTTATTGTTTTATTATAATAAATAATTATGGAGAAGAAAAATAAACGAATTACAGTGAAATTAAAATGTCCAAATCCCTTATTTGAACAATGGTTGACCGAATGGCTAGACCAAGCAAAAGAGAATAATTCACGAATGCAATATTGTTATAAAGTCGCATTAAAATCGTTACAAAAATATCCTTTGCCTTTAGATACTGGTAAAGATTGTAAAATTCTACACGGTTTCGGTGATACTTTGTGTAAAATGTTGGACGATAAATTAATGAAACACAAAACTGATAATCTACAATCGAACCATGGCAATGTTGAAAATACGACTGAAACTCAAACGAATAATCAAAAATCACCTGTAAATTGTACAAAAGTAGATAGTTATGTGCCAAAACACGGTTCGGGGGGTTATGCAATTTTATTAACATTATACGAGAATAGTTTACAAACAAATTCCAATGGACAATTGAGCAAATCGGAAATTATAGAAAAGGCACGATATTTATCGAAAAAAGCGTTCACACGACCTGATCCAGGCTCATACTATACAGCATGGTCTTCTATGAGAAAGTTAATTGAAGAAGATCTAGTTAAAAAACAAGGCAATCCACCTAGATTCAATTTAACAACTAAAGGTACTGCCGTTGCTGATAAATTATATATTCAACTTAAAATTGACGAATCAAACAATAACAATGATAAAAAATCTGACCTAAAATTGTTAAAACAACCAACAACGTCGACATCAACAACATCAAGCCTGAGTAGTTTTGACGAAGACACAGTAATATTAGCCCCAAATTCATTTCAGATTATTCTTTTAGTCGACAATCAAGAAGTTTCAGGGTGAGTCTACCTCATAACTCAATAACTAAATAATCAAAATTTTTGTTTAGAAAGAAAGATCTGAATGATGAGTTTCTATTCGAATTGCATCGTTTAAATATAAATTATGAGGTGCGCAACTTGAAAGTTGGCGATTACGTTTGGATTTGTCGCAACAATGACAACAATAAGACTACTGAATTAGTTCTACCGTATATTATTGAACGGAAACGTATGGACGATTTTAGTTCGAGTATAAAAGACGGACGTTTTTATGAACAGAAATACCGCTTGAAACAGAGCGGCATACAGAATTGTATTTATTTAGTTGAAAATTATGGTAAAAATCAACTAGTAGGATTGCCAATCTCGTCCCTTTATCAAGCTGCGATCAATACAGCAATCCAGGATGGATTTATAGTGAAATTTACAAAAGACTACCAAGAAACTGCACAATATCTATCGAATTTATCCCAAATTATTTTAAAGCATTATAAGGTTCTATTTTTGGATTTATTCGTTGATTATTTAATCATTTTGGTGTTTTAGTCTAAAACTATAGCTAGTTGTTCGAAAGAAAATCTCACAACGATTTCTATAGAGGACGATCTAATTTCATTGATGAAATTTGGATATTTTAATAAACATTCAACTAAAACAAAGGTAATATAGTTTATAGTAGACTGATTGTAATTAATTAATTAATTTGCAGCAATTTAGTGTTAAGGATCTATTTGTTCGACAATTATTACAAATTAAAGGCTTATCGGTTGATAAAGCTATAGCAATTGTTGAGAAATACCCAACACCGAAATGTTTAAAACTAGCTTATGTTGATACACCAATACAACAAAGAGAAAAGTTATTGTCAACAATAAAATATGGAAATTTGAATACAAATATAGGTGTTGTTTTGAGTAAGACTATTTACCAATTATTTTGCAATAAATCGTTCTAGTTTCTGTTATATTTTGTCATATTAAATTTTTATATAATTTGTCATACATATTAGTGTGTTAATTACTAATAATGACCTATATTACATCAAAAATAGCAGTAGTAGGGGCTACTGAAAAATTGCAACTTCACCCCTGTGATATAATTATTTTCCAATAAATCGGTTATTTTATTAGAAGACAAACAAAATTACTACTGCAGGCGAGTGTTTTTCGAAAAGAAAGTCAAAGTATTGGATTTTTTTTTAAGAAAATTGTGTCAAATATTATTGCTAATAGATCTACTAAAATATGGCACCCATCTATGCAATTAATCCAATAAATAATTATTTAAATGAAGTTTGATATAAAATTGAGACCCCAGTTTATTTACAGTAATTATAAGTGGTCTATGACAAAACATTTGTTTTCCACCATGAATTTAATGTGTTGCATAACTTCTTGTCACGCTAGGCGAAACTAGAGATGGGTATATATAATTGTCATTTGTCAATATTTATTTGACAAGTGATAACCTCAAATTTATTGTACGAAAATTCTGAATAACTATTTGGGAAAACGCGTGTTTTTATTTGAATCAATGGATGCTCGAGTTAACGCTTTTCTAAATGAAATCAACGAAATTGCCCCATTGAGCGATAAAAACGATTGTGGTAAATCCCTATCGAAATTAATTCCTAACTTGAATTCAACAATTTTAACTTTCTAGTTTGGGAAAAATGCTATGATGATGACAGTGGTTATTATTATTATTGGAATACAAAAACCAACGAGGTGACATGGGATATGCCAGTTGAGTATAAATCAAAACAACACCAACAACAGAAAAAGAAACCAGTTAGTCTGTATATGCCGCCAAGAACAGCACCACTTTTTCCAAGTACTAGTGGTATAATTCCGCCAGTAAGTGATGCCATCAAAATTTATAAAATTGGACAATCAACCGATACACTCGTTACGAACAATACAACAAATGTAACAACGACCACTACAGTTACAACAACAGTTCCTAAAGTGCAAACTGTTGACAAGACAACTTTAAAACATAAAGAAGAGGATAAAGTTGAAATCAACACGAAATTGTTGAAAGAACCGTCAGTATCAACAATTCATTTATTAATTTACTGAATTAAATTTTATTTCTAGAAAAGTCGCTTTGATTTCATCGTACGATGACGATTCCGATTCAGAAGTTGAGAATACCGGCGATAAAATTGTGAGTATCGCAAATTCTACTTCTAAATTTAAAAAAAAAACCTGATGAGAAATTCAAATGATGTGATTCTATCACAAATGACACGAAAGTTTTCAAGCTGATTTCAAAGCTATTTAGAAATAAAGCCCATGATGAATTACTGTTAGAGTTCTCCTAATAATAGTTGAGAATTTGCAGTAACTGAGGCGAATCAATTTTATTCCCAAATTGACTAAATTCCTTATTATAGTCTAACGGTTCAACAACAGTACAATGTACGGAAAATGAAACGAATAAACTTATAAATTCTGAAGATAAATTGAACGATTCAATTGAATTGAGTGGAAAATCAAAGGATGAAATTTCCGGATTCTCACTGGTTGCCGGTTACGGTTCAGAAGACGATGATAATAGTGATATTGATAATAACGATAATAAACAAAAATCTAATGATAACGATAATAAAGTAGCACACAGTACCCTATTCCCTATAACTAAACCAATCAGTATTAAAGATTTTGAGGAATCTGATAAGAACCAAAATGATGGTAATGAAAATGAGAATTTCATCGATTCGAAAGCATTTCAACGAAAACGTCGCATCGGTGTAGCTTTAATTAATACAATCAAAAAAACCAAATTGAATGATAATGATGAGAATTTAGAGAGGAAAGGTTTGGGTTTCTCTAAGCAAATACCAACAACTACCGCAACAACAAATAGTTGTAAATATCCGGGTTTTACAAGTGGTGGTGTTTTATTTATTAAATCCAACGATCCTTCAATTACCGATAAAGATGATGTGAACGATTCAAAAGATATACAAGATAGTTATTTGACTTTAAAAGAGAAATTGAGTTTCTTAAGTGAAGGCCACGAGGAAGTCTCTCCAGTTCAATTAATGTTAATACAACTTGAAGTAATCTATTTTGATAAATTTTTAGATCAAGTTTAATTGGATTTGTTGTAGACACTTTATACAGCTTTGAAATCGGGTGATTTAAAACAAAAATATTTACGAAAATGGTTAGATGATACATGTGGCGATTTAATAAAATTAGAAAAAGAAACCACCCCTGAGGGTTGGCTTCTACAATGGGATAGGTACGATTATTTCTCATGGTTATAATTAATATAATAATCCTCGATTTATTTACAAATTGAAACCTAATAAAAATCCTATAAATCCTATCCTTATTTCTCGATATGTTGGTTGTTTCTTTGCTATATTCATAGAATAAACATCGATCCATCTCTAATTACAGGTGAGCAATTTTCTAATTATTTTTTCCGATCATTGATTTTTTTCTGAATTATAATAATGAATAAAGTCAAAAAGATTTTTTAGTTTTTGTTTACTTTATAGTTGTGACTTCTAATTAAAAATAGATTATATTATGAAATAATTGTGAATAAGGTTTGTAAAGTTATTCATTAATTATTTGTTAATTATAAATCAACGTCGATAATTCGAATATTAATATTGTTTTCTGTATAGGTCCTGAATTTTGGACGACGATCGGGGATTCTCCATCAACAAAGAAGATCTACTTTTATTTTCTTTATTGTATTTATTTATTCTAATTAATTATTGTGTTGTATAATTAGAAGACAGGTATAGTATGCGATAGAAGAACAGATTTATTTTGACAAATACCAAAATTTTATTGAAATTCTATCTATATCAAAAAGAAAATAACACAATTTCTCCCCGATGATTTATTAAAAATATATTTTATATAATTAATTTAATAATGTTGTAGGTGTCATAAACGCTACTATTATCAAAATGAGACGACTGGCGAAAGTCAATGGGAATACCCAGAAACAGATGTGACACGTCGTGATGAAGCGATGGATATTAGCACAACACCACCGCCACAATCATCATCGACATCTAATCATGAAGACAATGCACAATCGCCGAAAACCTCTAGTCCTACACCGCCTATAATCGACGATAAAAAGTCTACAAAATTGGGTAATTTCTACCATTCTCAACACTATTCTTCAATCAATAATAATTTAAATTTAGATATTGGTGATTCAAATGAAGGGAATAGCGAAGAATCTTTATCTAAAGACCCTGAAACGTCTACAAATCAAACAAAAGTAATAAGTATTTCGTTTTAAAACAATTAAATTGACTCTTTTTCGTTTAGGAAATTAATGATAATTTGAGTGAAGCTCTGACTTCATTCTATTCGGATATTGCAGCTATTGAAAATAGTAATTCGCCACCACCTACACCTATTGTTTCAATTACAAACGATGAGAATAAATCGGATACAACTGAAACTATACCGGATGTTAGCAAAAAGAAGAAGAAAAATAAAGTGAAACTAGTCCAAGGGATCGCTATGAAGAAAAAAGGTGTTTCAAAACTGGTGGAAAAATGGAAGAATGTACAACTGTCTTATAGCGATTAATCAATCTAATTTTATTTCTTCTTGTATATAGTCGTAGAGAAGGCTGTTTGAACTGTATTTTTTACAAATCATTTTATTTCCAGTAAATAAAACGATGAAAAATCTCAATATATGAACAGTTTTTCATTAAACTCAATAATAACGAGAACGTATACTGGAAAGACAGGATTTCGAGGAATTGTGGTAGAAAATGTTATAGAAATAACCCAGAACCATTAATTTGTTTTTTTTTATTCTATAAAACTTATGAATATTTGTTTAAGCGACCAATGCAGAGGCTGTACTGGACTCATATTTCCAATTTGGTGGTAGGACACTCTTTGTTTTATAATATCTAGCCAAACGATGGATTCTCGATTCAACCAAGATCAATCGGAACTTACTATCTTTATCTTTACGATTACGTTCCAAATGTTTACGAATTGCAACCGCTTTCTTAATCAAATAATACAAATCTTCTGGTAGATCGGGTGCTAAGCCCATGGCTTTCATTATACGCAAGATTTTATTACCTGTTACGAAACGTACCTGAGCAACACCATGGGAATCACGGAGGGTTACACCTAATACGGGTAAATATAGAAATTAAATTGGGGATACTAGAGAGACGGTTTCAGATTACCAATTTGTGATGGGGTCAAACCCTTTTTACCCAACTTGAAGATGTAGTCTTTCACTTCATCCGGGGTTACTTTCAACCATGTTGGTACGCTGCGGCGATAGGGTAAAGCTGATTGGGAAATACCCTTTCTAAAATTGGAGAATTTACACCAATATTAGTACACCACGCGGTAATATAACCTCAAATATCGCATCAATATAGCAGACAAATTATCATTCAAATATCAAAAAAACTATCATGGAAGAACAGAAAAATTGTAGATTTGATTGAAAATTATAGAAAACTTACCCAGGAGCGTGCATACGACCCATTTTTACCACAAAATTTAATTATTCCTCTTGAAACTTGACAAGACAGCAGCAGAAAGAACTTTCGCAAATTGCCACGAGAGTGCGTAAGTGTTGTCGTAGACGTCTACGTACAAACGCCAAATTTACCACAATTTCGTCAGATCTACCACAGCATCATTGAAATCGTTCAATTTATTCAAAATAATGATGGAAAAAATTATTTTGAAACAAAACTGAAAATTTAATATGAGGGTTTTCTCTATATAGTTGTTGAGTTTATTTTGAAATAAAATGTATTTCATATTTTGAAGTGAGGACTTTTGTAGAAAAGCACACAAGTTGGCAACGTTGAATATAGAAGCTCTGTTCAGCATGAAGTTTGTGCTTAAGGGTTTTAACAAAAATATTCGATATAATCTCGATAAAACCATAAAACTAAGAATAATTGCAAGAATTATAAACTAATTATGCTAATAACGTTGAATTGGCTATAATTATTGTAAAAAACTTGTTAGTTAATTCCAATTTTGTAATAAATTACTTGTAGCTAACTTCAGCTTGTTGTCTACGAGCTAGTTTGACGGTTTGTGATGCGTAGATGAGGCTACGAATTTATTATTATTTTTTTCAATCACTGAAATGATAAGATTACTGTTTATAGAGCATTTATTAATTTAATTCAGCATAATTATTTAATATTGATTAGTACATGATTAAGAAAGAGGTAAAATTGCGTGAGATCAAAGAATCGAAGAAAAGTAGTTTGCTGTTTAAATCACTAATATGTTAGCTTTTTTAGATTTGAAAACGATGAGTGAAGATAGCGAATCAGATGTTGAAAGTCAACAGAAACGCAAAATATCAAAATTAAAGGACAGTTCTAATGACGAGGATGATAATGATGATAGTGAATGCGATGTGATATCAAAGAAGAAACGAAAACTAATCAAATTGGAGGACAGTCCGGAATATTCCAGTAGTGGCAGCGATATAGTAGCATCATCATCGTCAATCACACAAAGACGATTTCCAATGAAACCGGTCATTGAGGATTCCGATTCTGATAATAGTAATAGTTCTAGTAGTAGTAGTTCCTTTGAAATCCGCCGTAAAACTAATCGATTACCTGTATGTTTACCCATTTTTGTTGTTTATTATTTGTTAAAAAATACCATTAATTTTTTGTAGAGAATTATAAGTGATGTCGATTCGGATAGTTCGAATTCTGTAGTGATACGACGAAATAGACGTCGAGCACCACCGCGTGTATTCAGTGATGATAATACCGATGTTAGTAGTCAATGGAATACGGATGTATCGGATGAGGAAATATCAAATAAGTCTACCGATACAGTTCTGGTAGATTTCGATTCGGATTCTAGTGATGGTCAAACGGAGAAATGTCCGATTTGTTTGATATCTTTGAATAAGAATCAAGAGATTGGTACACCGGAAATCTGCGAACATATGTTCTGTGCGGAATGTATACAAGAATGGTCGAAAAGTATGAATACATGTCCTGTTGATCGACAACCGTATAATTTGATATATGTACGTAAAAACTTAAACGGTATTGTGTATCGAGAGATAGAAATTGAACCACCAAATCAGCAACAAACACAACAACCAGAAGTATTACTTGATATTGATGCAGTATATGAAGATGCAACATTTTGTGAAATTTGTGGTCGTTGTGATCGGGAAGAACGTATGTTGTTATGTGATGGTTGTGATTTGGGTTTCCATTTAGAATGTTTACATCCACCATTAGATGAAATACCCGGTGGGACATGGTATTGTGCATCTTGTGAAATCGATGAGGATTATCAACCGATACAGAATAACAGGATTAGAATTCTTAGGTGATTGAATCAATTTTAACCTTTTTTTCTCTTTGGAATTGTCATTTGATTTCGAAATTTATTCAATTGCTTTTTTCTTGTGTGTCCTTGGTTTTTTGTAAACGAAAATTAAAGAAGACGCTCTTTTCTGTTAATAAAAGTCAGGCGTTCAAAATTGTTGTGTTTATAATTAAGTTAACCCTTAGCCTATTGAGAATTAAATTATGAACAAAGAGAAAGAAAGGATATGAAGATTTAATTTTTAAATATTTAAGGGTGCGATTTTCGAATCATATCCTAATTAAATTGTAAATAATACAACATTTGTATTTGAGACTTCTTTTTTGTAACTTTGTTGATATTTTAACTGGCAGACTGATACCAAGAACCCGTCACAGTGAACGTGTAAGGCATCGAATCCAAAATAATCGTACTCTAGCCGAATTTGCATCTACAACAACCATATCCACAAATGAAACCAATCATACACCACCTATTGTAACTAGTACAACAAGAAACTATCAAAATAACCAACGTAAACGACAAACAACTAAGAGAAAACGACGAAAACGTCAACGTTACAAAACAATTTATCAAATCGATGATAAAACTGGTGAAACTTTGATGGTAAAGAAAAGAATAAAAAAACGAATAAAGAAACGTCGCAAATCAAGAAAACAACGTCAAAATCCAAATAACGTACCGAAAACGGTAAAGGGACGTTTGGCTTCCCAGTTGGGTATTTGTGCACCACGTACAACTCCTCAAATATTACCAGAAATGCGAATACAAAGAAACAATTCGAATATAGTAGGAGTACAACGTCAACAAGCCGGTATACCAATTTTACATTTGTTTGGAGAACGAAATGAATTGGATTATTTTCCACAATCGGATAATGAGAATGATAATGATGTTTTTTTCGAATACAAGCAATGGACCGAATGTTTTAATACGCCGTCCGCCCAATCGTAACGATATTCTAGCATTTAGACGAAGGAGTCGTCTTAAGAATATCTCGATACCAAATCAAGTTTCAACAACAACAAATATTTTGGATAATATTCTGGATATGCAAACGAAATTCTATTCGAAAAATACGATAGTTAATATTGATAAAAATGGGAAATTTACAATGAAAAACAAAAATGATAACAACAATAATAACAATCATATTAATTTTAATGATTTTAACCAAGCAATAAGGCAAAGGACTGCATCGTGTTCTAATAATAATAGAAATAATGATAGTGTACCATCATCTAGTAGACACGATGATAATTATCAAAATAATACAAATAATTCAACACCAACGTCAACAGTAGACACATCAACTACTAATTCAAATAACACTAATAATAATGATAGTAATAACGATAATAATCAATCACAAGATCAACGAAATATTAGTCATTTTAATACAGTAATAGATGAGAAACGTAAAGATAGAAAAACTAAAAATTCCGATATTTCTGAAAATAGTACACGCAGTAATACTCCATATAGTGGTGAATCAGAAATTGATATTTATAGTGATATTGAAACAGTTAGTACAAGTAAAGTTGATGATAATGATATTAAACAACAATCACCGATACAATTACAACAACAAGACCATACAAATGATGATGACGATGATGATGGTAATGATAGTGAATCAGATATGATAATCGATACAGATAAAGCAAATCTTGAAAGTGAAGATAATACAAAAGAGGAGACAACAGTAACATCAACTGTTGATAATAATAGTGATAGTATTTCAATGAATACAATAACATCATTAGCACATTCAACAACTGAAATACAATCGGAAGCTGTACAATCGTCAAATCAGAAAGATTCATTTATGGATAAAGATGATGATGAGCGTGAAGATGATGATTCAGAAGATGGTTGTCCAAATTTTAATATTTACTCGAAAGAAAGTAAAAATTTAGCGAAAAATATCGATATATCGATACCAAATGAAAATAATCAAATAGAAGAAACGAATCAAGTTGAAGAAATTAGTTCATCGCCGGCTGTTGATACAGTTACTGTATCGAATATATCAATACCGAAAGAGAATACGGATAATTCTATAAAAATCGATACGAAAAAGCCAACAAATTCCGGTTTATATAGCGATTCAGAAGATGAGACTATAGTTAAGAAAAATATCAATTCGTTTGCTATAAACGATATAAGAAATATGACAGAAGATATAAGTGAAGAAGAGCGTAGTTATACACCTTGTTTAGATGAACGTGAACCAATACAACAAGGTATTGAAGGATTAGATACTGAAATGATATCGGATGAGGATCGTAATGATTTCGATGAATCGCATGATATCAAAGCAGAAACTGATGGGGATGCTTTAGAGATTAATGCGAAAGAATCTGAATTAGATTTTACAAGACCTGAAGATTGTGAAGAGGGTGAAATTGTTGATAAATCTAAAATTAAAAAAGTTGAAGATTCGAAAAAAGGATATAAAGAAGGAATTAAAACAAGAAATTAATGATAGTGGTGATAAAGAGAACGATAATCAAAGTAAAGAGTCTGCTTTTAAAAAATTGAGTAAAAATAATAAAGAACGTAATTATCGGGATAAAGATAAAGATAAAGATCGCAGTAGAAGTCGATCTAAGGATAGGAAGAATAAAAATGATAAAGATATGAAAAAAGAGAAGAAAAAGGAGAAACGTAAAGAAATGGAACGATATAATGTCCGTGCTGTTGTAGCTGAGCGTCCAAAACGTTTAAAAGATCGGTTTGGACGTGATCTACGTTGTTCACGTTCTACTAAAAGTCGTTCGATTAGTTTTGAAAAATCACCATCAAGAAATCGACGATCATCATCGAAAACACGCCGTTCACTATCACGTAATCGTAAATCATTAACACCCCCACCACCACCACCAGTATCATCATCATCATCAAGAAATCGTCGTTCACCATCTAGAGAATTTACAACAACAATAACAAGAAAGAAACAATCACAACAACAACAACAACAACAACAACAACAACGTGGTCGTTCAAGAACTAGACGTTCCAGATCAAATTCCTCAACTGAACGTAAACGTTCACGTTCGAAAACAACAAAGAAACGTAAACGTTCATCAAGTTATGAACGTTCTAGACGACATAAATCTAGAGATCGTTCAAAAACTAAAAAGAGTAAAAGAAGTCGAAGTCGACATCGTTCATCGCGATCAATAACACCAAAAAAACACAGAAAAGATTGGACTAGACGGCATTCACGTGAATGGACACCATCAGTATCACGATCACGTTCACCAGAACCAAGACATTTTACACCATCATGGACACCACCGAGATTAATGGATAATACAGTAAAACCGCATAATTTAACTGTAATTCTAACAAATGATTCTAATAATAAAAAGAAGAAAGATAAAAAGAAGAAATCCGAGAAAAGGACAAAAGAAAATGATAAACAAAAGAAGAAGAAACGTAGTGATAGAACACCGCCACCATCAAAAGAAGTCTTTGCATCTGGTGATAATATTTTGGTTAGTGTTAGTTTCAATAAAGAGAATGAAACTAGAGATGTATCAACAACAAAGAAAAAGAAAGAATCTGAAGAGATTGTGAAGAAAATTCGAAAAGATAAACGTCCAAAGACTATTAAACCGATAAAAAAACGTGATCTATCAGGTGTTAAACCGGTTGCAATCATTGATTTAGAACGTTCTCCATTTAAAGAATTAACACCATCACCGAAAGATATAATTGTATTAAGTGATAGTGATAACGATACAAATATACAAAAGAATATTTGTGATTCATCATCACAACAAGTTGTAAGTCCGGAGCATTGTTGTGGTCCAAAAACACCACCTGAACCACAAGTGAAATTTACATTAACAGCCAAAGTACCACAATTACGGAATATATCGAATCCATTACATGAACCGGATGATATAGAACCAGAAACTGATAATCAACAAGTTGATGGTTTACATAAAGGTCCAAATACACCACCAGAACCACCGAATTCACCGCCAAGTTCACCTGATGCTTACGATCCATTTGAACCGACAAAATCACGATCACCATCACCGGAACCATTACAAAATAATCAAACGAATAATGTTTTAAATTTGGATAATAATCGTGATAATTTGATTGAGACTCGATCTAATATTAGTGAAATTATTGATAAGACTAATAATTCATTAAATCCAACACCGGATGTATTACAATCCCATACACCACCATTAGCTGATGTCCAACCGGCAGATTCACAAAGTAGTATACACGAATCACCTGAATCGAATATTGGAAAATCACCGGAATGTTTAAATCAAAATCAAACATTACAAATTAATCAAACAACAAATTTCTCAATAACTACAACAAAATCGAACATACAAACAACATTTTCAACAGTACCAACATCAGTAATAACATCAACACCAATAAATACAAATCTATCATCGTCATCATCATCATCATCGTCATCGACTAGAATGAATCTGTTGAATACAACAGTATTAACAACAAATCCAACAACTACAACAACCCTACAAAATCGTAATATTTTATCAAATACAATTAAATCAAGTCCAATTAAAATATCACCAAATAAACCAACAACAATAACAACAAATACAACAACATCAACAACATTATCATCATCGTCATCCTCATCATCATCGTTAAATACAAGAAAACCGAATAATAATCGTAATCAAAATAGTGGTGGTAGTAATAATAATAATAACAATAATAATAATGAATCAACAAATGATAATAGTATCAATTTAGATTCGCCATATTCACCTGGTTCAAGTGATTATGAAGGTTTGTTTGAACCACCAGCTGAATCTCCAATTAAAACAAAACCACCAACAACAAGTAATATTAGTAATAATACTAATAATAATAATAATAACAATAACAATAATAATAATAGTGGTAATAATAGTAGTGTTGGTAATAAAACAGTTAAATCACCAGCAAAATTACAAAGTGCTTTTGATGCACTATTCGGTTCACCAATGAATAAAATGATGAAATCGAAAAGTAATGAGAAATCAACTAATAGTAATAGTAATAATAATAATAAGTTTAATAATAATAATAAAAAATCACTGCCATCTTTACAATCACAACCATCATTACCACCACCATTAACAACATCATCATCATCAATTGGATGTAAGACTAAAGGTAATTTGTTTGTTCGACGTAGGATTTTATTAATTTTTCCTGAGTTTTTCTAATTACAGCTAGTAAACAAGTTGGTATTAAATTCGATGAAGATAGTCTGAAGATTTTAGATGAATTGCCAAGTTCTGCTGTGGAAATGCAGGTCAAAGATAAGGTATTATCTTCAATAGGTGAATCGTTATTATTTTTAATTTTGTTCATTACAGTTTTTGAAGAAATTAAATCGACAAGAGAGAGTCGTTGAAGAAGTTAAATTGGTACTCAAACCGCATTATAATAAAAAACATATTAATAAAGAGGAGTATAAGGATATCCTACGAAGAGCTGTTCCAAAGGTAATCTCAATATTACGTTTATATAGTCGCATTCTATAACTTTAACGGTTCGTTATCAAGACAACGTTGGAAATCGACAATGTCTATGAATCAGCTTCTATTTCACTCTTTACAATTGGATTGAATGTAAAATTGAAGAGACAAGTATAAAATAGTCTCCAGTATTGTTATGGTAACGAATCGCCAGAAAGTTATAGAATACCAGTGATAATCTAGAATTAGAAAAGCAGTGGTCCCGAAAGACTTCTTCAGAATGTTGGAAATTGAATATTTTCTGAGTAGTCGAATTATTTTTTTAGATTTGCCATAACAAGTCCGGTGAAATCAATCCGACAAAAATCAAGAACCTCATAGAAGCGTACGTGAAGAAAATCCGGCACAGTAAAAAAGTAACATCGAGCAGTTCTGTAAACCCACAGAAAGCTTGATAGGTATCGTTTCTCCAATTGTAAATATAAATAAGTGGCAGTTTATTAATCCATGTAATAGTTTATGTTCGAAAAGTTTAATTTTATAATTGCGAAATTTATCTTTTATTTATGTTCAATACACTTGATCTATCTTGAGACTTCTTAAATTATAAACTAAAAGCCGTACATTTATAAACTGATGGTGAATTTCTTTTGATAATTACGTAAATAAATGAATGTATTTAGAACAGTTGAAAATACGTTTTATTGTAACATTTTTGGAACATATTGAAAATATTTGATCGATGGGCTTTTTGAAGCACTATCTATCACTATTTAATATCATTTGTCTTTGGATAAATTGATTACAATTAAAAACAAATTAAACAGCTTCAGCAAAACCTACTCTATTGTTGCCCAAATCGAATTCTGAATAGAATTTACCGAGAAAGACATCACCTAGAATCCATAATGGACCAACTGGTGGAGGGATATCCATACCCATAAAGCCAGATAAGCACATTATTTCATCCGATTGTGCAATCTAAAACAACAATTTTATATAACTGTAGAAATACAAAAATAGACAAATATTTACCTTCAAAATGTAGTCTTTTCCTTCTAATGTGAAGTTTTTACCATTAAGAACAAAATCAATTGATGGTAATGACGATATTGAACTACAATCAACGATGTATTCACCGTTAGCAAAATCTGTACCACCGATGGCTTTATTAATAACATTAACTTCTCTACTTGGACCGGTAATTAAACTGGTACCAGTATCGGCGATAGCTTCACAACCGTGTTCACATAATGTGTGCGAGCCGACTGTTACTTTATCCATTTTAAATTGCCAATAACCTTTCCTATCGACGGATAAATAGCTGAAATTGCCCGTGTAATGATCAGGGTCGGAACCACCGAAGATAATTTCACCACCATTGGATGCATATAGATCTCTAAGGAAGTTTATTGAAAATTAATGGGAGAAATCGGCGAATTTGGATTGAAATCGAACCTGTTCAAGTAAAATGAGAAAACTGGTTGGCTGACAAGGCCTTGGTCGATCATATTATTGAAAACTGGCGGTACACCATCAACGGCAATTGTGTTGTATCCTAGACCTAAGATGCCATCGAATTGGGCCGCGACGAAGGTTAATCCAGGTTCGCTGAGAGCTTCAGCAAAGGTTTGACTTACGACGTTCAAATTTCCGACCTATCGAAAGATATTTTTAATCAGGTAATTTGTAAAATAGAAATAAAACATAATTATAGAAGAATAAACAAGCCGAATTATTCACATATAATTGATTGATATTGACAATAAACCACCCTTTGAGATTTAATAATAATTAATATAAGCTACGCCACTAGTTGTTCCAGCATCTTCGGTTCTCATGTTAGTCATTTTTAAGACTTTTGAAAATCAACCTATGTTGAAGATCTCCCTAGATATCTAGGGGGTATTCAACATATGTTGAGATTTTTTAGGAAGTAGAGGATTGTCTTCAAAAAAAAAAGAGAAAGGAATAAAAATATCTGTCGCACCCTCTAAAATTTTCGTGACATCTAATAATTTGGTCAACTACAATTTTATGTACGGTTACTACCGAAACTTATATGAAAAATATAGGACTACCATTCAAAGTTAAAAAAATGTGCCGGACCAACTGATACTTGAAAATTTCTTGCAAACAGATAAGAGGAACAACCAACGCATTAACGACTACGCAGCTTCTCTATTTCACTCTTGTCAGCATCATCATTCTCATTCGTATTCTGACCACTATCTATCTTTCTCTACAATACAAATCAAATTGAATTGAGGATAGTGAGTCTTCTAACAAAAGAGATAGAAAATGATCATCATCCTTGAAAATTCTCTTGAACAATTCTGTGAATACCCCCGCTAGACTAAATAAAAATTATGATGTAGATTTAGACTAAAGGGGTCTACACACCAAGCAACCGTGCAACCTGGAACACCCACACATTAGGGCCGTGCTAGTAATTTTGGACCAATCAGTGTTCGTAAAATAGTAGATAAATCTTCTAATCGTACTTGGAAGGCTTTCTCATGAATTAAAATGATAATATTTGAAATCAAGGTACTGTTTCTGTCATCGCTGTAGTCGTGGATGTTTTTCTAAGCAGCAATCAAGTGGTCGCAGTACCACTTTTCTAGTCGACCGTCCGCTATGGTAAACCCGTTATCAGTTGCTACAACACTTGAAATCCTTAGATTTCGGCTTAAAAAAACATCCACAACCACAGCGATGACAAAAGTAGTACTCTAATTCCAAATATTTTCAATTTTTTAACTCCCCTGACCAGAGGGTAGGCAAGTTATTTATTCATGGGTTGGCCTTCCAAGTATGATTAGTAGATTTACCTACTATTTTACGAATACTGATTGGTCCAAAATCACTTGTTCGGCCCCTTATGTGTGGGTGTTTTAGGTTGCACATGCAACCGTTGCATGATGTGTAGGGGCTTTAAATGACTAAAACACTAAAGTTAAACTATGGGATACTTAAAAATGACTAAATTTTGTAAAAGTATGAGATGGAGGGTTGAGACCAGAGATGCACCGTATAAAAACGCTTGATTGAGAAGACACAAAGTGACAGCGCTAAGTCGCAGCTTTTAATCGGGAAGTTGTAGTGTAGTGTTTGTGTAGTTAAAGTTGGAATATTGCCCAAGCATCTAAGAAGGTCTGCAGTACTCTGTTGTTAATTGAAATTAAAATAATGAGAGTTAAAGTCAACCGTTATACGAGAATATTGTGGAATTTTAAATGACCACAACGAGAATTTTTGAGAAGTGGCTAGGAACGTCCAGTGGTTGCAAAAGATAAGTTTTCTTTGTTTGTATATTTCTTTTTGTTAATTTGCCGATTTCGACGCTTTATTCATGTTTTGTTTGATTAATTAAATCCGTTTTCCGATATCTGATAATTTTGTTCGTATTTAGATTGCTTGCGCAATATAATTTTTGCAAGAAAATCGGTAGCGTTTTGTGTGTAATTTTCTTTTCATTTTATTGCTTTTTTTGTATTTCAATATTTAATTAGTTTGAAATTTATATTATTTTTTCATTTTCACCTTAAATAATTGAAAATTTAAAGAGTGACTGTGCTCTAATTGAATTCACAGTCAGGTGGCAGCATAAACACCAATTGTATCCGCTACCTGTGCAAGTAAGAGCAACCCGCGCACATAACAACATATAAATTGATTGTCATCAATAGAAATACTTGGAATTGAACTTACCGAAACTGTATCGGTTGATAAGAAGCCACTTAAGCTACCGGTACCGTATTGTAAAGCGAATGATGTACCATTTGCTTTGTATGTTGACGATTTCGATGAATCATACTTGTTGTGGAGTACTATTTTTACATAAATAAGGAAAACAAATATTGACAAAACTCGATTGAAAAATAGGTGAACGATAAACTTACAACAAGCGATGTTGGATGAATAGCATTTCTTCGAAGGCACCCACAAATTCGAGGAACCAGTATCGAAAACAACATTAAATATCTGGGCTGGACTACCAATGGTGATTGGACCGTAGTATTGGGCCTGAATTATCGAAATTAATCAAAATCATTCGAAATTACGCATTGATCAACTTACATCTAGATAGTTTGATAGGGGCAGGGGAGTAGCGCTCAGGTATCTGGCGCGGACTTCTTGTACATGAGTACCAACTTCTTGCAGGGTTCTTCGTGCTGATTTTATCCTCGTTAAAGGCACTCTGTTTATAGAAATTGCATAACAAAAACGCAATTAATTTGTTTAAATTTTAAAAAATCCGATAACCTACCTAACGAACGCCTGAGAGGTCAAAAGCAAACAACCAAATGTAGCCAAACTTAGACTCAACCGTACCATGATTTCAGCTAATTAATTACCAATTAATCAATAACAAACCCCAAACTGAGGTGTTCCACAATGGGGAGCGATATTTATAGGCGCAGTTCAACAAAATCACGATAAGATCACTTAAAAAATATTTATCTGCGACAATAACAAGACAAGCACCCAAACGTGTCAAAAATTGACCGGCTATGAAAATTGAAAAATAATTCCAACACCAACATAAAGACATCAACTTCGAATTGAAATAGCAGTTAGTAAAATAAAAATAACTAAGTTTATATTGGTTGTACCGTTAAAATAAGCGGATAATTTTAAAAAATGTGAAATGTAACTTTTTTGGCCTTCATTTTGATAATTTATTTCCGTTGATAATGATCAGTTTTTAAGAAAATTGGATTTTTGGCTTATAAGATAAAGTCAAGTGGCACTTGAGAATGTGGCAAGTCATTAAAAAGATAAAAATGAGTGAATGCATGTGATTTCCGGTTCACTCGATACCCTACTGTTTTTTCGGCAAAAGAACGTTTATTTTTCAAAGATTCGAAAATTATGAATTAATCGAAATTAAAGATTGTGTTTATGCAAAAGAATTCTACTCAATTACTAATTTTGACCTTTCAGTTTTAATTGAATTAGGTCATTTTTATAATCGTTATACTGAGTGTACAGTAGTCCTCCTCGCATTTGGCTATAGTCGCAGCTATCTTCAAAGAATCTTTAGGCAGCTGAACAAAGCTACGATATATAAAATATGGCAAACAGCAGCAACAAACATGGTATAATAATCTGTAATCTGTACGGTATTAAAAAAGATAAAAACCTAATTTTTTTTTCAATCAGTTTCCAAAGTGAGATAACTAATTTTCAAGTCTAAAGAGGAAAGGGTAGGTGTCAATTATTACATCCTGTCTGATGTAACATTGCATGTACATGTATTTTCAATAGGTTACAAACGTATCGTACACAGAAAAATTGATATATTTATTTGTAAGATTTCTTAAATACATTTACCACAAACTGTAGTATTTCTAATTTTTCTTAAAAAGTTTCATAACTCTTTTTTTTCTGTTAATTAAACCGTATTACATTGTTTTTGGAAACTAACGCTTTATTGCCATACCACCAGGGCCGTAGCTAGGAAACTACTTCAGGGGGGGCTCAATTTTTGGAGGGGGGGGGCGTGTTTTTTAAAAAATAGACTTCACAATATATAACAATAGTATGAAGAAGAAAAGATCTATTTTAATGAAAATGTCAGGAAGATTAATACAATAACTATAGATATATTAAGTATATTAGAATAACTGTAAGCGTCTGTTACCTATTTTGTTGAATTTATGTAAAAACGCACCAAAATTTATGTTTTTGGTTCTTTCTTTTTCAAATGCAAGAAATACCAGATTTGATAGTCGTTGATGTGTAGTAGATAATCGTTGTGGACGATTTATTCTTGTAAGCACAGAAAATGTCGATTCACAGGTAGCTGAACTACAACCAAACATTCGGCAAGTCGCTAATAAATCATATGTATCTTTAAAGGCAGTTTTCTGCTTATAAAGTTCTTTGAAAGTATCACAATTATTAATATTATTTAAGTACGTTTTGACTACTAGTACTTCTTCTTTGGTTGGCAGTTTAATTCCCAATGTAGATAAATACGAAATTTTTTCATAGTCTAATCTCTCAACTGCATCAATAGCATCTAATAAGTCTCTGTTGTTGTGAAATCTTCTTTCCATTTCTTGCAAAATAATATCCAAGGTTTCGTAAAAAATTTGCTTAAAGCAATTTGAATCTTCATTTGGAATGTTCACCATAACAATAAAATCTAGTAGAGAAGAGTTAGTTAATTTTCTTCTCTTAGTGTTTTTATTTTCAGTTTTTTCAATTTTAAATTGATCCGAGTTACTTTGTTGCATAGTTTCCTCAAATAGTTTTTCGTCATTTCGAATATATTTGAGTCTTTGTATTACTGAATCAATAATTTTCGATGAATCATGAAGACTTGTTTCTCGAGCTTGTAACTGCTTATCAGCTGGTTCTAATGTTTGCAATATGTTTTTCATAAAGACTACACAAAATCTGTAGATCGGTTTCCTTATTGTATTATATAAACCTACAGCTTCAGTTACAAGATCACCACTATTGTTTTTGCTTTCAATTACAAGTCTCAACACTTTAACAATTTCTTCATAGTTATTATAAATTATTGTGGTAACATGTAAATGTCCAGACTAACGTTGTTCCAATAGACGACTAAGTGATTGCCCTTCATATACCTTAGCAAGGGCTCCACGTTTCAAGAACAGATAGAGCATCGAACACTGATCAAAAAATTGTCTTATAGAAGCTATATCATCTACCGCTCTCAGGATAACTAGATGGAGACGATGATTACAACAATGGACATACGGAATTGTTCTGTTTAATCTTTGTTGGATTAAGGCTTGAACTCCACCCTTTTTGCCACTCATTACTGAAGCTCCATCATAACATTGACTCAGTAAGTGTTTGGAATTCAGCTCGTTTTCGTTAAGAATTATTATACAGTATATATTATATTATATATGTATACATAAAGATGTTAGGGGGGGGGGGACAAGAAACTGTTTCAAGGGGGGCTCAGCCCCATCTAGCCCCCCGTAGCTACGGCCCTGCATATCACTAATTTAAATACAAACAGTTTGTATTCGAGTGGTTCGTTGGAGCACGAGCGTTAGCGAGTGCTCCAACGTACATCCTCGTCTCGTAAAAACGCACTTTCCACACTTATATCGAAAATAACTATTATATAGGTACTTTAAAATTTCGCGCCACTATATGTGCATCTAGTAACTTTTCTGTCAAATAAAAAACTCAATTAGGTCCGTGTACGAAGATTAGCAAGTTTCCAAACCATAAAAATGGGTTACATCTATTGGCGGAAAGATGGCTTTAAGGTCTGTCCTCTTTAAAGTCACTGTATATATAAATTACCCAATGAGGTAGTAGAGTGATTATCCTGTCAAAAAACGTGTCCACCTATGGTGGCAGACATCTTGGATAGTGGAGACGCAAACGAATTGAAATAGTTGATCGACAACTGGTGAACTGGTGGTTTGCATCTAAACTAATGTAAATGCGTATTGCTGGTTGTATAAAATTAGGTGTATAATATTGGCACAAATAATCTCGGTTTCAAGAATCGCAACCTTGTCTAAAACTTTGACCAACTTCTAAATGAGCTACGGGGTTCAAATTTTGATAAAATGATCTCCAAGGAACCTCTTCTAAAAATCCCCTTGAATTTTTCAAATCGTTCATGCTTAGAGATAGCAACATTTAATTGAAACACGCGGTATGTTCGTATGTTTCTCAATTTGCATCATTTTATAGAATATGATGCTAATTTAGACCCTATTACTACTACTACTTTGGGACTTAATTGTTAGTTAATCATTCTGTGTTTTACAATACTATAATTTTTGCGATTATTCTTTATTTAATTTTGCAACAAAAGTCTCAGGGAAAATTTTTTAAACAATCTAAACTTATTTTCAAACTATTTAGACCTAGAAATTTGGTAGAAATCACGGTAAATACAAAATATTTGAATATTATATTTAAATTTATTATTTACAAAATCTACAATATTCTAGAATTTTATAATTTTAGCGTTACGTAAACTAACGCTTTCAAGTTATCTTGTTTTTTGCGGTTTAAAAACGACACGATTACAAGTTACGTACTCCTGTACGTACGGCCAAACAACTTTTTTCCAATTTTTGATAAGAATACAACAAAGGAACGATTACTTAACGTTATTTTCGAATCTTGTCAGTGCCTGCCTTTTGTTCATTCGAATTTTCGTCGTCGAGATGTTAACACCGTTTAGAAAATCGGTCGTGAAATCGGTTTTGTTTAATTTAATAATAAATTGTCGCGATTTTTAAAACAAAGTGACGCGTATTTTGATGCCCCCGTTGAAGTGCTACCGTTTCCAAAATTCAATAATTCCCGTATTTTTTAAAACAAAGTGCCTTGTATTTTGTTGAACGTTGAAGTGTTGTCGTTTACAAAATTTAATAATAAATTAATGCGATTTCTAAAACAAAGTGTTGGTGTTACGGTTTTGAAAATTTAAAAATTACTTTACGTACGTGTTTAAAACAAAGTGTTGGTGCTAGTGCTTCTGTTGGTGCCAATCTGGACGAAGGAGTGAGCAGTAAGTCATCCCTTGGATTTGGGCGATAAGAAGTCAACGAAAGGGTAAGTTGAAATATTTGAGCAATCGTAATTAATAATGAAATTGAACAAAAAACTCTAATCAAAAATGAGTTTTCTGTTCTATTTCGTTAATAATTTAATCCCATATTTGTGTAATGGATTCTTGGTTTATAAATTTAATCATAATTAAAATAATTTTTCAAGTTAAATAATTTTTCAATTACTAACGGTTTTTTTTTCTGTTCTATTACAGTAGGTCCGAACAGCGAGGGACAGGAGGCGTTGTAGCAGAGGGGTAAGTACTTTTTTGATTTACTTCGCGATCGTTTCAAGTCGGGATATCCCAAGATGAAAACGGGATATAAAATAACATCGGTTCGGTTCGGTTCGGTTCGGTTCGGTAAATGAACAAACGCGATTGTAGGTATAGGAGGGAACGCGCATTAGGAACTTGTTAGGCACTTGTTAGGCCCTTGTTAGGTACTTGTTAGGTACTTGTTAGGTACATCAACGTACACAACCCCCCATCATTCTTTCCCTTGAAATCTCATAATATGTAATAATTTTTTTTCAGGTAATTTTTTAAATGTATGTTTCTAATTAAACTTTTTTTTTCAGAACATTTATTCATGTATTTACATGCATGTTATTTTTAACGAAAAAATGTTTCTTATGTTTCAGATTGTCTGCCAGCGTCATCAGCTTCAATCCCTTGAAATTTCCCATTATCCTTCCCCGGGGAATGGCCATTCCTATTGCATGAAATCCTACTAACATAGAATTAGCTGGGTTAATGTTGTAGTGTTTTGTGTTGGTCTGTTAGTTTATAGGTATTGGTATTGATGGTATTGGATAGATCCACCGCTACTACTAGGTTCAGTTGTCGCGATTAGCCAAGCATTGACTCCGTCGTATGACTGTGCAGTTTGTGGTGTGGTCTTTTTGCTAGTCGCTATAATAATGCTCAAATATTTTCACGGATTGTGCGGTTTTCGGAGCGAGAGATTGCGATAGGTAATTCGCATATCGTGAGGATGTCTAACGCATATATCTTCGCTGATTGTTTGAGGTTATTATTGTGACAATGATGCATTGACTACATCACTTATTGTGCAATGATAAGACTGTGACAATAGCTTCGTAAGTAATCAATTTTTCCTTTATTTCAGATAGCTATCACTTTGCAATTTTCCAAGCATTGACTCCGTCGTATGACTGTGCAGTTTGTGGTGTGGTTTTCTTGCTAGTCGCTCTAATAATGCTCAAATATTTTCACGGATTGTGCGGTTTTCGGAGCGAGAGATTGCGATAGGTAATTCGCATATCGTGAGGATGTCTAACGCATATATCTTCGCTGATTGTTTGAGGTTATTATTGTGACAATGATGCATTGACTACATCACTTCCTGTGCAATGATATGATGGTGACAATAGCTTTGTAACTAATTAATTTTTACTTTGTTTCTAATAATTATTATGTAGCATGGATATATCCAATACCATAGTGGATTAGGCCTACAGGGGATACCACTATAAAAAAAACGCACCATGTGCTTTACCTCACAGGTGGTGTGGAAAGAAGCACATTTATTACTTTTCTATTCAACAATTGGAAATTTACAGAAAAGTCATGGAGATTTGAAACGATGATTTTGCATTATAGACTTTAAAAATAGGTCTTTATCAAATTTCAGGTGATTTTCAGCTTAGATTAATTTTCAATAAGCAACCACAAAAACTGTTGAAAGTTTTCGGTCTTTTGCAACTATAAAGGTGACATCTACTGATTTTTCCACTGAACTACAATGTTAAAACGACACCAACATATCGCCTTCCTTTTCTCAAGCTTTGGTCGACCAAAGCTTGAGAAAAGGAGGTCCCTATTGAACGACACACTCATAAGTTAGAGAGAGTGAGGAACAACTGTCAACATTTCTCCATATGATGACCAAATTGGTCTTATACAAGTATAGGGGATGCGCACTCTATATACCTCATTGAAATTACCGCAATTCTCCATTTATCTGTAGAAAAATTAGACGACAAAGATGGGGCCTCAGGCTCAAAAAGAAATTTGGCATTATTGCAGAAAAGCAAGATGACAAAACCTGCTGACACCTATACGCCACTAGAAGAAACCCCTTTTTGTGGGTAATAATTTGAGTTAGGATCTACAGTCGCACAATAATAACTGTCAAAACGTACCAGTGACGTAACTGATTTAAAATACAAATAATCGGCAATTTACTTGTAGCATATTAAATATAAAAATAATTTCTATGATTGGTATTCAACAGAATTAGTAAATGAATTTAAATTATAAATAATTTATAAATTTGTGCGTAATATTTCATATATTTTTGGGTATAAATCATTTGTTAATTAACGTAAACGAACTACAATGAGAGAATAATGGAGGGGAAACTGAATCTGTCAAAAATTCGCTAAAATCAAACACCTGCGTTTTAGCGATGACGTTGCTAAGTTAAACAAATCTTTATAATTGGTCGACTGTTTTTCTAAATTCTGTTGCTATCGATATAGAGCGCCTTGCCTTGTTGTTGTTTGTTGACGAATAGAACAACTGATTCAAAATTAAAACTTATGTGCCGCTCTTGTCAAATTTTTCAAAAATTAGATCCCCTACTGCTCCTTCCAGGGAGCGAAATCCTAAAACTCTAGTAATAATACACTCAGGCGAGTATAATAAGGAGGAGTATAAGGATATCCTACGAAGAACTGTTCCAAAGATAATCTCAATATTGGGTTTATATAGTCGTATGCTATAACTTTAACCGTTCGTTATCAAGACAACGTTGGAAATCGACAATGTCTATGAATCAGCTTCTATTTCACTCTTTACAATTGGATTGAATGTAAAATTGAAGAGACAAGTATAAAATAGTCTCCAGTATTGTTATGGTAACGAATCGCCAGAAAGTTATAGAATACCAGTGATAATCTAGAATTAGAAAAGCAGTGGTCCCGAAAGACTTCTTCAGAATGTTGGAAATTGAATATTTTCTGAGTAGTCGAATTATTTTTTTAGATTTGCCATAACAAGTCCGGTGAAATAAATCCGACAAAAATCAAGAACCTCATAGAAGCGTACGTGAAGAAAATCCGGCACAGTAAAAAAGTAACATCGAGCAGTTCTGTAAACCCACAGAAAGCTTGATAGGTATCGTTTCTCCAATTGTAAATATAAATAAGTGGCAGTTTATTAATCCATGTAATAGTTTATGTTCGAAAAGTTTAATTTTATAATTGCGAAATTTATCTTTTATTTATGTTCAATACACTTGATCTATCTTGAGACTTCTTAAATTATAAACTAAAAGCCGTACATTTATAAACTGATGGTGAATTTCTTTTGATAATTACGTAAATAAATGAATGTATTTAGAACAGTTGAAAACACGTTTTATTGTAACATTTTTGGAACATATTGAAAATATTTGATCGATGGGCTTTTTAAAGCACTATCTATCACTATTTAATATCATTTATCTTTGGATAAATTAATTACAATTAAAAACAAATTAAGCAGCTTCAGCAAAGCCAACTCTATTATTACCCAAATCGAATTCTGAATAGAATTTACCGATAAAGACATCACCTAGAATCCATAACGGGCCAGTTGGTGGAGCGATATCCATACCCATAAAGCCAGATAAGCACATTGTTTCACCCAATTCTGTAATCTAAAACAACAATTTTATTCAACTGTAGAAATACAAAAATAGACAAATATTTACCTTCAAAATGTAGTCTTTTCCTTCTAATGTGAAGTTTTTACCATTTAGAATAAAATCAATTGATGGTAATGACGATATTAAACTACAATCAACGATGTATTCACCGTTAACAACAGCTGTTCCACCGATGGCTTCATTAATAACTTTAACTTCTTCAGTCGGACCGGCAATTAAACTGGTACCAGTATCGGCGATAGCTTCACAACCGTCTTCACATAATGTGTGCGAGCCGACTGTTACTTTATCCATTTTAAATTGCCAATAAGCTTTCCTATCGACTGATAAATAGGTGAAATTACCCGTGTAATGATCAGGGTCGGAACCACCGAAGATAATTTCACCACCACTGGATGCATCTGGATCTCTAAGGCAGTTTATTGAACATTAATGAGAGAAATCGGCGAATTTGGATTGAAATCGAACCTGTTCAAGTAAAATGAGAAAACTGGTTGGCTGACAAGGCCTTGGTCGACCATATTATTGAAAACTGGCGGTACACTATCGACGGCAATTGTGTTGTATCCTAGACCTAAGATGCCATCGAATTTGGCCGCGACGAAGGTTAATCCAGGTTCGCTGAGAGCTTCAGCAAAGGTTTGACTTTCGACACTCAAATTGCCGAGCTATAGAAAGATATTTTTAATCAGGTAATTTGTAAAATAGAAATGAAACGTAATTATAGAAGAATAAACAAATCAAATTGTTGACATATAAATTGATAACCCCTTTTATCAAGAGAAATACTTGGAATTGAACTTACTGAAACTGTATCGGTTGATAAGAAGCCACTTAAGCTACCGGTACCGTATTCTATAGCGAATGATGTACCATTTGCTTTGTATGTTGACGATTTCGATGAATCATACTTGTTGTGGAGTACTATTTTTATATAAATAACCAAAATAAATATTGACAAAATTCGATATAAAAATAGGTGAATGATAAACTTACAACAAGCGATGTTGGTTAAATGGCATTGCTTCGAAGGCACCCACAAATTCGACGAACCAGTATCGAAAACAACATTGAATTTCTGGGCTGGACTACCAATGGTGATTGGACCGTAGTATTGGGCCTGAATTATCGAAATTAATCAAAATCATTCGAAATTACCTATCGATCAACTTACATCTAGATAGTTTGATAGGGGCTCAGGACTAGCGCTTCCGTATCTAGCGCGGACTTGCTGTACATGAGTACCAACTTCTTGCAGGGTTCTTCGTGCTGATTTTATCCTCGTTAAAGGCACTCTGTTTATAGAAATTGCATAACAAAAACGCAATTAATTTGTTTAAATTTTAAAAAATCCGATAACCTACCTAACGAACGCCTGAGAGGTCAAAAGCAAACAACCAAATGCAGCCAAACTTAGACTCAACCGTACCATGATTTCAGCTAATTAATTACCAATTAATCAATAACAAACCCCAAACTGAGGTGTTCCACAATAGGGAGCGATATTTATAGGCGCAGGACAACAAATTCACGATAAGATCAATTTAAAAATATTTATTTGCGACAATAACACGATGAGCACACGAGCATGTCAATAATAGACCGGCTATGAAAAGTGAAAAATCATTACAACACCAACATAAAGACACCAACTTCCACTAGAAATAGCAGTTAGAGAAATGAAAATAACTAAGTTTATATTGGCTGTACTATTAAAATAAGCGGATAATTTTAAAAAATGTGAAATTCAACTTTTTTGGCCTTCATTTTGATAATGTATTTCCACTGATAATGATCAATTTTTAAGAAAATTAGATTTTTGGCTGATAATATAAAGCTAAGTGGCAGTTCAGAGTGGCAATTCATTAAAAAAGTAAAAATGAGTGAATTAATGATTTCTAGTGCATTCAATACGCTACAATTTCATTTTTTCGTCAATTGAACGTTTATTTTTCAAGGTTTTGATAATTATGAATTAATTGAAATTAAAGGTTGTTTATAACTTAAAAATTCTACTCAATTACTAATTTTGACCGTTCAGCTTTGAGATAGTTTTTTATAATCGTTGTATTCAGTGTACCATAGTCCTCCTCGCATTTGGCATTGTCGCAGCTTTGTTCATACGTAACTGCCTTTAAAGAATCTTTAGGCAGCTGAATAAAGCTACGATACGTAAAACATGGCAAACAGCCAGATGAAATACAATTTTACAACCCGAATCAATGTCTTTCGACTAAAAACTGCTGTTCGGTTAAAAACTAATTTTCAAGTCTAAAGAGGAAAGGGTAGGTGTCAATTATTACATCCTGTCTGATGTAACATTGCATGTACATGTATTTTCAATAGGTTACAAACGTATCGTACACAGAAAAATTGATATATTTGTTTGTAAGATTTCTTAAATAAATTTACCACAAACTGTATTTCTAATATTTCTTAAAAACAGTTTCATAACTCTTTTTTTTCTGTTAATTAAACCGTATTACATTGTTTTTGGAAACTAACTCTTTATTGCCATACCACTAATTTAAATACAAACAGTTTGTACCATATACATATATAACAGTTATAATTACTCCAATCGGAGAACCCTTCACAAAATACTGTTAGTTTATAATTAATGGAAATTTACAACTACATTTAACTATTTTGTTGTTGTTGTGGTTGTGGTGGTGATAGTGTGATGGAATCGTTTTTTTTTCTCTTTAAAAGAAGAAATCATCCAGAATTTTTGTTTCCTTTAGTTTTACAAAACAGAAAGAAAATAATAGCAGTATAAAATTAGCAGTTTCTTTGTTTATATATTTTTTAAATTTTCATTTATCTATAATTTGATATGAACACATATTTAGAAACCAGTGTGTTAGTGAGGTAATGGCAGAGCTGGCTCCTATATAAGAGATTCCACAAAAATTTTACAAATAACAAAATTCTTAAATTTTCTAAGACACACAGTAATTGTGCCAATTTAATTATATCTTACATTTAAGTTTTCACAACACAAGACAATTGGCGAAAAATTAAATTGGAGAAAGTCAAACCAAAAGCTACATTTTATAATTGAAATATATTAAAAATAAAATTGAATTCTTATTTGCTCCTTTCTATGAAGATTGTTTTGTATTAAACTTAAGTACACGAACGCACCATTTTTTTCGAAATTATTTAACTTGGCACCCGCATAAATCCTAATATTATTATTATTATCATTATTATTACTATTAATTATTATAAACAAATACAAACATGAAAAAATAGAAACGAAATCATCGATAACGTTAGACTTTCCACATTAAATGGGAATGTTAGTTAGAACAAGAGTGCCAATTTACTGAGAACAAAAAAAAACCGACTAATATAAATGCAATTTTGTTATAGACAAAAAATTTAACTATGTCATGTAAGCTAAAAACTAAAGGTAAGGCTAGGGTGCCAATTTGGTAGGCATTATTGTTTTTCAACACAACCCCAGCATTTGTTATTCTTCAAAATAATTTATAAAAAAAAACTTAATTTTTGTGAAATAAGTTGATTTGATATTCGAACTTTAGGCTGCAACTTCAGCCTCACCATTTGATTCGGCCGCTTCAGCAGTTTCATCGAGTTTTGGCTTTTTCTCAGGTGTCACACCCTCAGCCGGTGTACTATTATCGGTAGCATCACCACCACCAGTTGATTTCCTTTTTATTGTACAAACCTTATCTACAATAAAAATAAAACAATAATAATCGATTTAATATGAGTAATTCAAATATCGATATACCTTCTTCGTCTTTTTCAGCATCAGCAGGTTTCTTCTTTTCAGCTTCATCTTCGTCTTCTTCTTCTTTACCATTTGCTTCTTTCTTTGTTGTTTCACCATTTTCAGTACTGTCGCCATTTTCTGATTTTTCTTTTTTTTCGGTCTTTTCAGGTTTTTCGCATTTTTCGACTTTCTCTTCAGTTTCAACTGGCTTTGTTTTACTAACTTCTTCAACGGGTGATTGTACGTCTCTATAGTTCCAAATAGATAAAAAATTAATAAATAAATTCTCCATTGATACGGTTAAAAATAAAGGGTTTTTAACCTTTTCCTAAATCAAAATTTTGCGATAAAACATGTCTAAACATTAATACTATTGCCAAATTCAAAAATAACACGATATTCTAATTTATCATTAATTGATGCCAAAAGTTCCATACAGAATTCACCTCGCCAACTACAACTACTTAATATACCACCTGTCCTTTTTAAATTTATTCAATTTAAATGAGAATATTAACTAGTTGATGGTACACGTGGTATAGGCGCATTTCGATGGGATGTGCTGTGGTTACAAGTTACTAGAACGAAAATTACAGACTTTATGGTTTTCTTAAGAGCAACTTTAACGGACCATGACGGTAAATTTAAGGAAATCATTGACCTTTCTGTGCTCTTCCTCATTTTCGAATAGACAAATATTCACCTAATATATCAAAAACTAATAGAAAACGTTAAAATGAATAAAATTTGATTAAATTCATATATAAAACGATTACATATTACAACACATGTTATTTAAATTAGATAAGAAAAAATGATTAAATATAGAGACGGCGAAAATAAATAGAGCTGATAACGTATTTGAATATACCACGTTATCGGCAATTCAAATTTACTGCCAATTATTAAAAATAACCGACATTATAGTTACCGTTACAAGAAAATCGTGTGTCGATATGAATCTAGTAACAATACAAATATCCGGTTCATTGTTTTGTTTAATTGAGAAATTAAAAATAATGAATAAAGCCAACTAGGAGATTTTTGTTAATATTTAGGTAAAAGGTGGCATGGCGCGCCATTATGACGCGATACCGCCAAAATAAAGCTACACAATTTTTGCGAATTTCCGTTAATTATTCAAGAAAATATCGTCGAATTACTACTTACTTTTGTTGGCTCGTTTTGTCTGCCATTGTTTTATTTAAAAAATTTATAAATTTTACACTTGTTTTTTTTTCTCAAAAATTAAAGTCGCTCGCACACACACGAAACGTTCACAACTTAACGAAACGTGAGAGAGAATGAGTGACAGAAACGGAAAAAGGAAGCTATCCAATACTCAACAGCGATTGGTTGAAACGTTCTCAAGGTAATACGATTCGGCTAACATCGGTTCTCATCGTTCACGGAATTTTTTTATTCACCGGTGTTATTGAAATATTTATTTTAATTTAATTTATTGAATTAACTTTAATTAATAATAGTTGTTTATTATTTCTTACTTTTAAAGAATTCTTGAAACAATTATTTTGTTCAATTCAAACAACATTAACAACATTAAAGAATTGATTCAAATACCATTGACGTAATATTGAAAGCGAGATTGTTTAAGATGTCAGAGCGAGATAGATGGGTTTCCAGTATTGTAAAAAAGGCAGCTGTTCGTTTCCTGTTTTATGAAGGGTGTCCCGATAATTGCCAATTATTCCCCCTTACTTCCCTTACACCAATTGTTTTGCACAGTTCTCTTGTCTTAAAAAAATTAACGAAAAATTAAAATTTAAACAATGATGCCATTGTTATGTTAATCATGTTTTTTAGTTTATAAAAAAAATATTGAAATCTACTTGAACTAAATGCCGATTTGCAGTTATCATCCTGTTGTTGATTCTAAAAATTCAGGGAATTGATAGCGAGAAAAGTCGTTAAATTCTCAAAGTTTTGATCTTCCTCTGTTTTATTCTAATCCTACAAGCCACAATATCGTTATCTTTGTCTAACACCTATAGAATACTAAAAAATAGATCGTAGTACTATTGTATCAAAGATGAGTATTCATTTAGAAGAATTTTGGTAATTTCCGTTTACCTGCTTCAATTAGGGCGAAGAATGATGTTATGGTTAGGGAAACCCATTGCCTAAACTAGAAATTTTTCTAGGAATTCGTTAAAAATAGATGAATAATAAATTTCGCTAGTATTGGCAAATTTTTTAAGCTCGTGCAGCTCTAACAAGTCGTTGAACTGTTTGGGATTTTTTTTTTTAAATAAAATAAACTAGAAAACCAAATTTATTTTTTAATTCTATCTGAAGTATAGTAGGAAAACAAGCCAAAGGCTAGAACAATAGGAAATTGTCTTTTGTCATAATTTATCGATTTTTAACCGCCTTTACAATGAATTATTTAAAGGAAATAATGTGGTCGTTCTAGACAACATTAGAATCGATACAAATTCATTTGACAAACTACAATTTAATTCGTTAATTTATAATCAAAAAGTAGACACCATTTTATTTTAAAATATATTTTGGTATATTCGTAAATTTAATATAACTGTAAATCTAAATGTTGAACTTGGCAAAATATTAAAATTCGGATAAATATAAATCGAATTTTTACCGTAACCACTTGCACTAATCTTCCGCACCAATGGATTACGGTTGCGTTAACTTTTCTCTAATCGATGAGATTCCGCAGAATTATATTAACCATATTGTTGCGTTGGTTCAATTTGATTATTTTCAAAGTTGCGGAAGGATGAGTACAGACAAATTTCTTATTGCACCCCTGACAACTAGATGGCGAAACTATAGCGGTATCTATGAGGGAGAAGCCTAACTATTAATTATCTTTAATTCATCGTTTCCAATAATTTAGAATTCAATTAATTTAATAATTAGTAAATAGTTTTTAATGTGATAAATATTAGTTTGATTAGGGCCAAAATGTACGTGTTATTGTTTGTTTTTATGTTAATTATTGTTGGAGACGTGATTGATAGATGTCGCTACAATTCTGAATTCAGTAGTTGTAATAAAGCGACCTCTATTGTTGATGTTGTCAAGTTGTTAGTTGTATAGTTGGGCGCACTCAATTGAACTGTGCTAGCGACTGAGTTGATCGCTCTTCCAATTTCTAAATGAAGTGAAAATCTGGGCATTTGGTAGCCATTTTATCGTTTCCACTAGTGGATTTTCCACTATAGAATACGTGTGTTGTGTTTAATTTTTACGTTTTTTTGTTCTAAAAAATAATTGTGCCGTTTATATTTAATTGTGAATTTATTAAAATTAGTCGATTTATTAAATTTTAATCGTACGTAAAAAGTCTATACAGAAAGACGTTTAATTAGATTGTACCATTTAATAGTAATAATAATAATAAGAGTAATAATAGGACGAAGATTTAAAAAAGGAATGATGTGTGCGTTGGTATTGTGTTGATATTGGATGGTTGTTGTTGAATTTAATTAAAGATTGTTTGTTATTGTTGTTAGTGTATTCCGCTCTTGGTTTGCATCCAGATTTGTTTAAGGACACATTGGTTGTGTACTACGGGCGGAGTACAAGGCTTAAATTGGAAGCCCTGGAAGGTGTAAAAGTCCAAACCATGGGCAACAATGCCGCTACGGCGAACAAAAAGGTCGACTCTGCCGAAAGTGTTAAAGAGTTTCTGGATCAAGCCAAAGAGGATTTCGAAGAGAAATGGAAGAAGAACCCAACAAATACAGCCGCTTTAGATGATTTCGAACGTATAAAAACATTAGGTACTGGCTCATTTGGACGTGTCATGATCGTCCAACATAAACCAACAAAAGAATATTATGCTATGAAAATATTGGATAAACAGAAAGTTGTTAAATTGAAACAAGTTGAACATACATTAAACGAAAAACGTATATTACAAGCAATCAATTTCCCATTTTTGGTCAGTTTAAGGTTTCATTTTAAAGACAATTCAAATTTATATATGGTGTTAGAATATGTACCAGGTGGTGAAATGTTCTCGCATCTACGTAAAGTTGGACGTTTCTCTGAGCCACATTCACGATTCTATGCTGCCCAAATTGTTTTAGCATTCGAATATTTACATTATTTAGATTTAATTTATAGAGATCTGAAACCAGAGAATCTATTAATCGATTCACAAGGTTATTTAAAAGTAACTGATTTTGGTTTTGCTAAACGTGTCAAAGGCCGTACATGGACCTTATGCGGTACACCTGAATATCTAGCACCAGAAATTATATTAAGTAAAGGTTACAATAAAGCGGTTGATTGGTGGGCATTAGGTGTTTTAGTTTATGAAATGGCAGCTGGTTATCCACCATTCTTTGCTGATCAACCAATACAAATTTACGAGAAAATTGTATCGGGAAAAGTACGTTTCCCATCGCATTTCGGTTCAGATTTAAAAGATCTATTAAGAAATCTATTGCAAGTTGATTTAACTAAACGTTATGGCAATTTAAAAGCTGGTGTTAACGATATTAAAGGTCATAAATGGTTTTCAACAACCGATTGGATTGCCATATTTCAAAAGAAAATTGAAGCACCATTTATACCGCGCTGTAAAGGACCTGGCGATACCAGTAATTTTGATGATTATGAAGAGGAGGCATTGCGTATATCGTCAACTGAGAAATGTGCTAAGGAGTTTGCTGAATTTTGAATGGTCCATCTATTGTGTGTATGTGTATGTGTGTGTTGTTAAATAATTTACGAATGTATGTTTATTAGTTCTACTATACTGTCCAAAGTCAGAACCTTGTAAGTTACAATTTTATTTTCTATTATTCACTTTCATCCCACACATATTTGTTTTTTTCTTTAATTTTTGGGGAAAATTACAGAAACAGATAGTCGTCACCATACAAATACTGTTATATTTAAACGTTAACAATGTCAGACAACACAGATCAATAAAATATGTCTAAATATAAATTAACTTATCTACAATTCAACCAATAAAAACCGAATTTATTTATATAATTAATTAATGATAATAACATAAAACTCAACACTAACACTATATGAATACTCCGAAAGACAAACGAAAACAAATTAAACAACATACTAATAATTATCATTTTATTGTTAATGACGTCAATACTAATTTCTAATTCTGCTGATTATGATAACAACATTTGACACGAAATTTTAAAATTTTAGTCCAAGTGAAAGTATTTATATTTTTACCATCGACATACCCCAATTTCGATCAACTATCCATATAAAGTCTTGTTATTTCTGACTAGAATTCTAATGAAATCATGATTATTTTAGAATTTCACAATTAAACGACAATAGATAGAGATGACAGTGATTTCATGGGGCAAAAATATCAATATTTTAATATAACAGTACGTGTCTTCTTGATTATACATTCAGGGGTTAATTTGTGATTGATTATGCGAATTATTGATAATTTCAGCTTGATCCTTGAATAGAAATTTACGTTTATTTGAATAAAAAAATGTTATAATTTCGACATTAACCCCCATTTTAGAGGTAAATTGTCAGTGATAAAAATTGTATTAATATGGAGAATTTCTTGATTTTTAGCGCTTTTATTTCGGTTTATTCCGCAAATAAAATTTGCATTTAGTAGACAATCCAGTTATCTACAATTTTATTGTTTAATGTCTCACTAAAATTTAAATTTTACTACAAATAAACATGAATAGATAAATTTTAATGCAACGTAGATTGTCGTAATTTATCGATATATTGAAAATAACAAGTTGTCTATAAAATTCCACTAAAATTGCAGTCTAATCTAAAAGGTTTTAAAAGTTTAAATTCCACTTGAAAGTTTAAAGAATTAATAAATTACGCGGATATTTCAACAATTTGTGTATCGGAATTTTCGATTTTCTCCGAAATTTTATTCGAGATATTGATTCGCATGTTAAAAAAGCCACAACATAATTTAATTTGAACAGAGAGCTAACTTTAAATTTATTTACACCACATTTGGATTAAAACAGGTGATTGGACTTTTTCTGTTCTATTTATTTGTTTACTTTATAAAAACATTCCAGTAAATATTGTGTAAGTCTTTTATGTACATCGATTTTCTACGTAAACTAATTATGATCGAAAAAATAATTAAATGACTGCCATTGATATTAACTAAATTAGAATTTTATTTTCAAGACGCTTAAACGAGTCGTTATTTCGTAATTCTCTCGTTATGCAATACTTGTTTTTAGCGTATTTTGTCGAATATCAAATTTAATTAAAATACAAATGACTTCAAAATTTGTCAAGCAGGTTATTGACTAAGGATTAAAAGATAAACTTTTATTAAACAGAGATAATAACAATTTTTCCTCAAGATAATAGAGGAATTTCGATTTTATAATCTTGCCCGACAATTGAAATCAATAGAACAAATCTTTCTCTAGCGATTGCCTTATCATATGATCTAATAGAGGATAATGAATTGCTCGTATAAGTCATATGATGAATTTAGTAATGAAATCACTGTCTCTTCATTGTGATATATTGAAATTTATAGGAGAATCCTTAAATAACACTCTTTTATCTTGTTTAATTTAGGTGATAATTTAAATATTTATCAAGTTTGGTTACTTTAATTATTTTTTTAAGGTTTACGAATTTTCTCTGTTATATTATAGGAGAAGTAGCCTTGCCATTTCCTCAGGCTATGACGTGGACACCTACAACGCCGCCACTGGCTCTTCCAGCGTCTCGTCTGCCCCATGTGCTCTCGTTTTTATTTACGGATTGATATCTCTGCACGATTATCTTTATCTCGTTATACCATCCCTTTAATTTTAATAATTTAATCAATATTTTAGGGTGAAATTGTCGAATATAAAATTAGATAATATGTATAAATAAAATAATTGATAATAATAATACTAGTTGATCAATATTAACAATATTAATTAATAGAAAACATGAGAATTATATAATAAATGGTCCAAGTATTATATGATGGAGATTAGTGTATAAATTTTATGTATTAATTAATTTTAATGATTGTATTATTTTTATTGATTATTCATTGTATATATTGTATAATAGCCGGGATAGGTTGCACTATTTACATTAAATAGTGGTTAAAAAACAAGTTAACAGTTCTTAAAAAAAGTGCAGAGTGTTCAATCTCAACTGTGTAATATCAAAATTAAATTAATGAAATAACAAAGAAATAGTGTCTCTCACAGTGTTGCAAAGATCCTTGTGTGTTTTTATCAAGTAATTCGTTGATTTTTAATTTAAATTTTATGTTGTAAGTAATCCACCCACCCTGCTAAAAACGAAATAAAAATCCCCTAGTCACTACTGTGTAGTTCAATATAATTATAGTTGAATTAATGAACAATAATAGAAAATGGAATGGAAAAAAACAAAGATCTGATTAATGTTATTACAACAATAATTAACAATAACAAAAACAACATAATTAGTACAATTTTATGATAATATCGAAGCAATTTGAAGATGTTCAAAAAATAATTGTCACTAAAATTTGTGTCGTTTCATCTATTAAAATATATGAAATCATCCTTTAAAATCGACATCAACAAATCTATTAGTGTAATGAGCACTTTTCAACTATTAAATAAGAAAATTGATTACAAAATCTTCTTTCTAAAATGCCACAGAAAGGTTATATCACGATCACTGAATAATAACAACCGGTTATGTGATATTTACATAAATGTAGAGTTTAATGGGGCATTTTTCCGATCTACAACTAGAAAACCGAATCAATTTTTAGATAAATTTCCAATAATAGTTACACTATATCCATTTCGATTCGGTCAACCCAACTAGAAGTTGTCATGTTGATCATATCGGAATAGATTTAATGTAGTTGCATAATTTCTCTTGTGTAATTTTTCGTGAATATTCGAGGAAATGGTAAAATATCTCAATCATTTCATTGTGATACTGATTAGTTTAAAATTAACTAAGAATAATAATTAGTAATAATAATAGAAACAAAAGAAAAAACACCAAATTCCAATTACAAATATACAGGGTTGTTAAAAAATCGTTACCCACATTTACCTAGTTAACAATAAAATTATTTACATTTGAATTTAGAAAATTTCGTAGGTTGATAGACGATTTTTTGTGCCAAGGAATTTTCTCAGTCTGTTTAATGAACGTATGGCGATTTTTTACAATTTATATCAAGGACTAAATAAGTAAAAAAGTAATGATGAAAACGGAAATTTTCCAATTTCGAATTGTAAATTGCTTTTTTAATGGCCCTGTGGTAGAAGATGATGTATATAATTAAATAATCATTAAAAAGAATATTGATTTACAAAAACACACAGACATGGTGATATCTCTTTATCTCTAATTACGGTAACATTTATTTTTTGAACATTATTACGCGTTTTATTTATATTTTAAATTCGATTTTTTATTGTCTTATGGTTCACCTATTTTAATATAAATAATCACATGCTCGATATTTATTATTAATCGATTATTGTTAATATTTATTTATAAAATTCCAACTGTATGTATGATTTTAGTCAATTTGTATTTATTTGTACAGGCTAGACTGGATAGTCCATCCAATTTTGTGTGAAACAGCCTGTATATCAACTAATTGTACGATTGTGGAAATTTTAATTTGCACAATTCTATTGTACAATCAGTTTTATTTATAAAGATTTTAGTTGAAATTATTTAAGAAAAATGTGTTCTCTTATCTAATGTCCATGTTTGATCATTGAATTTTCGTGTTTTAAATTAGTTTATTGTTATTATTTATGTTACCTGTGTTTTGGTGCTTTGCTAAAATAGCTTTATTTATATAGAATATATGATAATATTATAAATATCAACATAAAAATTCGTAGATTTTAATGAAAATGTTGAGTGTGTGCATCTATGACTGTATTTTTAATAATTTATGCTTTGGATAACTTGCCCTCCCTCTTCTTTCCATTTGTCGTGACAAATTATTCCCTCCTTGTAGTTTTAATTTTTTTCCTCATTGTTGTTATCATTCAAGAGGAGTGTGCAATAAAATTAGAAACGGAGACTGTAGGCGACATTTGGCAGTAAAACACTCATGTCTAATTATAAACAATAATATTAATGCTAATAATAGTAATAGAAAACAAAGGAACAGAATAAATTGTTTCACATCATTATCATCAATTAGTGTGTATTTTGGGGGAATTCTCGTTGAAAATTCATAAATAAAGGTCGACCCAATGACATGTTCTTTATAATAATAATAATAACAACTACAATAACAAAAATCAAGGCAATTCTTGATAATTTTGATTGAATTACGCTCAAATGATTGATGAACGGCGTTCTTGTTGTTCGGTCGTCTTTCGTGTAGGTTTCCACAATTTCCTCCATTTTTAAATTGGACAAGTTTCAAGTGTTGTACATAAAACTTTGGCCCTTTTGAAGAAATATAACTAAACAACAAAATAGTATGTATACAAAACTATATAACAAATAATGGCATTTGTTCCTTTTCGTTGTAAAATCATGTAATTGTTAGGAAATCCGACTGCAAGTGCTTCTAGAATCATGTAAATGTAAATGTAATTTTATTAAGAGAAAATCCAAAAAAAGCAACTTCATTGAGTTTTTAGAAATCGAAAAAATCACACACTAGAAAATTATATCAAATTGAAACACATACATACACAATTCATTATGATTAATTAAATATATTTAGTAAGTAATTGTGCTTTACAAATCCCGTGTGTCCAAAATAAAATTCAAAAAAAATCAATTCTAATGCGCTGATCGGTTTTTAGTAGGTAATATTATTATTATTATTATTAGCCTTCATAGGGATTGGAACACATGTGTACATTTTATTGTAGTTTTAAACGATAGGGCCTTACAGATTTCTACAAAGTTCTCTCAATGATTAAAGTGAAATTAAAACGGGTTTTTTGCATGAAATTTTTCTAAAAATTACCGTTATCATTGTCTCTTGTGTTAAATGTTTTTCAGGATCATTGATTGAGATTTGTATTGATAGGTAAGGGAACAAAATAGTCGATCAGAATTAATGTATTCAGAAAATAACAAAATATAAAATAAAAAGCCTCAAATGTTTTACAGATGATGTAAACTTTTAATTTTAGTTTCATTTCGTTTCCTCTCAATTTCTCTAATTCTTTTGTAATAATTATAATAATGATAATATTAAAAGTTCCCTAATCCTTTTTTAGATGATAATAAACGCTACCTTATCAAATCTGTATTTGTCATTATTATCATTATTGTTAGTATGCTGAATCTTGAGATGAGAGAAATTTTCAAAACATTGTTTTCAACATTTAAAGAATAAAACAAAACTATCCTATTTTTCTATGCTTTTATTCTCTATTATTTATTATCCTTATAGTTGAAATCGTATAAATTTCAGTATTTTCCAGGTAAGTAATTCTAGAGTTTCGTAAAAGAGAATGACTCATGTGTGATTTAATTGTAATTTGCATAAGGTAATTTTGTAAGCTTGACTTACAAGAGCTTCATGTGTAATGGACGAGTCTAGACATTTTTGAATGCCTCTATTTTATCGTTGAAATATTAAATGACCATTAACATATATAGAACTGAAAATACCGGAAAATTTCAACTAAAAACTAGAATTCGAGGGCCCCTGAAGAGAACCTTGCTAATGAAGCACTTCCCATGAACCCGCCTTCTCAACGGTTTTTATATTTAGTGATTTGACTTAACCCAAGGATTTGGCACTAATTTCAACTAATTGGAGGACATTTTTAAATTGTTGAACTACTTCTACAATCAGTGAAAATGTTGATTAATTTGAGCTAGCAACAAATTATAACCACACTCTATAGACATTGAACTTTCATTACGTTTATTAAAAATACTTCCACTCAACAACGGCTAAAAAATTGGGTTAATGATTGGAACTAAAATATTGATCTTATTAGTTCATGACTTTTTTGCGACACGTTTCTATCCAGTAGTCAGCAGGTGTACGTCTATCTAAGTAATCAAATAATGTTAATAGAATATTTGTTATAATTAGAATTTGAAAATAATTCTTGCTCTTATTATGTTTATCGCATATTTCATGCACTATTAATATTAAAAATAGTTACAAAGTTGAATCATTTCTAATATAAACAAATTCACATATGTTGGCCGGTTTTGCTTCCAAGATTTTATCTTATTAGGAAATGCTATAAAAATTTAGATAGAGAAATTAAAAATATCACCAGTATTTAAAATTATAGTAGTTTCTTTTCATTGGAGTGGAATTCAAGATTAGCCTAAATTTTGGATTTTATAGAAAATTGCAAGTTTGCTGACAGTGTTGTTGTAAATATTTATAATTTTACACAAACTATGAAATTTAATGAAATATTTTCAGGATTAGTTTAAAAAATAGTCGATGCCACGCTGTCTACATAAGTTGAAAAATATCGATTCGATTTAAGATTTTGCAATATTGCTATGAGGTAAGTATCGAAATTGTTTCGTTTGCTGATATATTCGCCCTTTCAAAATTACAGAAATTTGAGATTTTAAACTTTATTAAATTAAACAGAACTATCTGTACAATAATACATCTGTTGTCCTATCTAACAAATTATACAAGAGAACTGTGTGCTTATTATTTTTATATTTCTGTGCTTTATTCAAAGAAGACAATAAGGAAAACGAGATAAATGGTAATACAATTGATTCACACAATTACATTAACAGCTAGTGCTTTATGTTATCTGTTACTTTGTTACTACCACTGAAAAATAATAGAAGAGGGTCTAGATTTGATAACATTAGGAACTATTGGAGAAATTTAGAGGTTAATTATTTATTACTTGTTCTCTGTTATATGTCTGTATAGTATAATATTAATTATAATTATTATTTCTTGAATATTTATGCGTCTTCATCGCTGCGACGTCTGCGTCCAGGACCACCGGCGAAATTGGCAGCTGCCAGGCCCATCAAATGTTTGGCAGCTTGCGATCCAGAAAAGCCGCGTCCCAAGCCCAAATCTAGGCCGCGTTTCGAACTGGAAACACAAATTATCAATTAAATACAAATGGAATTCGAATCGAAATTGCTTATTATTTTATAAGATTTTAATTAAGGGAGGCAGAATAAATCTATCAAGATCATTCAATTTTGTTTTTGACAATTTTAAATTAAGTTGTATTTTATTAAAATGTTTGCGTGGAACTTCGAGTGTACGTAAAATAATTTGAAAATTCTTAATTGACAAGGTTAAAACTCTAGAAATATACAAATATTTGGCAATAAACCTGAAATGTGTCAATGTTTTTGTTGTTTTCCAACGAAATATTTTTATATAAATATTTTTATTTTCGAAAATAATTATAGTAATTTGTTACATTTTTTCTGTTTGTTTGTGCATTTGAGAAAAATAGAAATTCGAATATTTTTGGCGCAGTTGTTTCAAGTTGCAATTTAAATTTAACACGTACTATAATTTTATCGTTTCCAATTTGCAATATATCCACTTTGTTTATAGTTGAATGGGCCAATTAAAAATAGTGTTAACAACAATGTAAGTCGGCATTAAACGTTTTTATTGAATCCGCCACATTTCGACGATTTTCCAATCAAAATCTGGCGCTTTGTACAGATTTCAGTTGGCCAAAATTATTGCAAAATTTCATTTGCTACGAAATAAATCGAAAACAAAGATCACCCGATTCAGCGTCAAACTCGTTACAATTCTAATAAAAAAAATCCGAAAATAAATGTTAGTTTACAATTGTCAACAAGTATTATTGTTGGTATTACCATGAGGACATTACTGCCAACATTACTATCATGTTTCACAACTTCCCAGAATACATTCCAACTGTATTTAATGGAATTTAAACTGGTCTAATTATGGGTGAAGCCACCCCTGAACATTACATTCCTTTCCCTAAATAGTCGAATGAATGTCCAAATTTATTTATTCCACCCTCATTTATCTAGGCGATCAAATTATCCCAACGTTAGGTTAACATTTTCATCAACAGGAAAATTAAGTTATAACCAGTTGTAAGTTTTAATAATTTGAGTCACCTGTAATGTAAAACATTTAAACAGAAAGCTTGGTATAGATAACTATCAATATTTTAATTGTGGGTTTTTGTGGATAACAGGTAGATTATTTTGTTCTTTTTTTTTTAATTATTCCCATTTCATGATATATTTAATAATGCAAACCATTTGGTAAATAAAACCGAATAATAATTAAAATTTGGCATGATAAATTCTAGTTTATGTTAAAATTTAATAACTAGTGGTTTTATGAATAATACGTAAATATTTAATGTACGCCTTTTCATGATTAGTTTTCGAAAATTCATTATTTCTATTAACGAGTGTTAAAACTTCAATTTCGTTCCTAAATCGTCTCGTCACAAATCGACCAAAATTATCGCCTCGAATGCCTTAAGACCTCAAGAATTCGGTTCTAATATTGAGTATAACTCTCTGAAACTGTATCTTTGAAGGATTTAAGATTTACTACCGATAGCTCTTGAAAATTGAGCCAAATTTATTTCGGAAAGACGGTTGAAAATGATTAATTTGGTGATTTAAAGTAGGCTCTAAAGATACAGTCTCAGGCTTGAAGTCTTCCTAAAAATTGGTAATTTAAGATGAAAAATACTCTAAAATTTCATGTATAAACCAAAATTTTATGCCTAAAATCGTGTACTTTGTTCACTTTAACAGTAAAATAACGAAACTGACTGAGAGAAGGTCTCAAAATTTAACCTTACAATTAATGTATAAGCTCACATTTGAATGTATTTATCAATAATACAATTTCGTAAATTAACCCAGTCCAGTTGGAAACTACACCAACTCTAAACTTTCCGTTAAGGCACATTTAAATGCAAACATCAATTGTACTCAAACAAAAAGTCATATTCTATAACAGTCGTAATCTCGAATGTAATCTTTATTACTACAAACTGTACGTATTTGTTCAAATAATATCATATTGAGAAATAGATGGCTGAAGATCTGCTATCTTTATTGTTGTATTTCAAGAATTTTCCCGAGTAGGATGCCTCAACTTGTTGCATCTTTCTTTATATTTTATTTATTTTAAATTTCCCTAAATAGACCGGTTTATAATTCCGTTAACCCTCTGAAGACATCATTTGTAAGATACGAATAAAGATTCAAATTGTTGAAGAATACGACTTGGTCATCTAGATTTTATGTCTCTATTAATAATGTTAGATGAAATCGGCTTAGTGCCCCCCTATAGGGGCCATAGACGGTCAAATATTTTCACTAAACAATCAATTAATTTGTTTGTTTCGACTACAAAGAGTGTCTGGTATTTTTCGACAAGTTTTATGACGGTAAAGAAATAGAGAATCGACGCATTCTTCTTCTATCCAGACCTATAAAGATTTCAAATATTTATTACCGATATTATTTTCTATTCATATGCCATTTTCACACTTGATTTGATAAAATACAAGAAGAATTGTGATCGTTTCGTTTCTTATAAATGTATGATTTTTATTTGCCGAGAAATATATGCGGTATATCAGTTAGAGCAATAAAAATTTACGATCCTTGTATTATGATGGAGTATACGATATTTCCTTGATTCTATTTGAATTACGTTAAAAACAAGCTTTGTATATGTAGATGCGATTTTTCAAATGATAATAAATAAAGAAAATAAAACGCTCGAATTTATTTTATTTGGCCATCAATATTGGGAAAGTTGACGAATTTTCAACATGTATGTTTGCCACAGCATTTATTGTATAGTTCGTTACGTTTCCTGCGTCCTGGACCGTAGGGAGATGAAGCAATTAATTGTAAACATCTAGTAAAGTTCTCAAAATTACCAGAACTTCCACGATCCAATCCGAAACTTAACTGTAAATAACGCTTAGATTTATTCACATTGTTGCTGAAACCATCATTGTTGTCCCTGTGGTCCTGTTGAAAGGAGCTAGAAACATTGTCAGTTTTGAGAACTTCATTCGTCTAATTGTTTCTTAGTGATAAGCAATGAGGAATTCGTGCACAGATAAACTATTTACAAAAATTGTGAAGAATTTAAATTCATCCAAACATTATCGTAATTTCGTTCTTTTTTCTTCGCTGTGATTATTCCCATAATTCTCTATCAGAATTGTAAATTTGCTATATTCGGAAGTTTTTTCTTTTATCATCCATCTGTCAGTCATCGTGTAATTGAAATGGAAAATTTCCATGCGAATTCATATTCAAATTCGCTTCTAATACCTAAATCTGTTCACAATTACACGAATTATAAAAGTGCCGTGCAAAATTTAACCGTGTTGTTAAGATCGTCTACAAATGGTACTGTATTCTAACAATAGACTAGTTTTTACATATTCTGTTCCTTAGGGAAGCTGTGTGTTCATTCGTAAACTCGTAAAATTGTCTCTAAAGTAGACAATAGTTACGAATATTAATGCACTCAAAGAGACATAATGAAATCAAATTATCCTCTAGTTTTGTTGATTATTTCAATAAACGACTAGTCTAATATGAACTACCCTTAAACTCGGAATTCTGTTAAAATTTGACAATAGAAAAGGCCATTCTGCCTACAATTCAAAATCGAATAATAAAACTGTTACACATCCTCTAATTTAGACCAACTTTTATTCAATTTGACGAAATAAACTCAATTTTCGCAATAGTCAAAAGATTGTATACATTTTATTGATAATTATTATAAATGAATATTGTTGATTCTATGTAGTTTTCAATAACAATTCAACCTCTCAAATCACCATAATATTTGGCGACTAGCTGGGAATTCTGTAGACGTCCTGAGAAGCCTCTATCCATACCCAAGTCGGGGCGGGCACGTTTCGTTTGGTATAAAACACGGCTGGAAATTGTTTGTATTTTGATTTCGTTAAATGATTCTTGTATTAAAAGAGAAGAAAACTGGACAATCACAACAATAACGACACAATCTCTTTCAATATAATCGACAGAAACAGAAAAAACAGCGAATATTTACAATTATTTACAAATATATTACAGAAGATGGTCTCCAGAAACGAAGACTGTGACTGTATGTGGATTGGAAAATAAATTTTCGTTTCCCCAACTTATTAACAAAGGAATTATCAAGGCAGAATTCGGCACCAATACAATTTTCAGTTCGTTTGAAAGTTGGAAAGTTTGTGCCGAATTTCCGTGAGATTGTCGATTTGTCGTCTAAATTACGCTACTTTTAAGAATTCTCTGGAATTTCGGAGCAGATTCTATCGTAACGAATCACTAAATTTACCCACATCTTAATAAATACGTTCTCTATTTTATTAAATCTAAAGATAACGTTGAAAATTAATAATAATGTAGAAACTGAGAATATTTCATCCTTATCTTGTTTAATTTAGTTGCGAAAAGTAGGTGGATTATTTTCGGCAATTGGCACGAAATTTTGTTAAAATTATGAATTTTTGTGTAGATTTCCAAATAAAAATTCAGTTGATCATTAATCTGTTTTCAGTCGAAGTTGGAATTCTGATTTATTTCGACTATCATCGATAACTTTCATCATTAAAGTTCTGCATAAAGTTAGAGGAGGTAATTTCAGTGTATGTGGATCCTTTGTACAATTTTCATGGGAAATCACACGTGACTAAATCTGGCTAATGTTGAGTCATATTCAAATTGCACCAAATTTAATTGAAACCAACACTCATAGCTATACAATTTACTGGTCAATTTGTATTTGTCAACATTGCTCACATGCACAATTTATTAGTCTAATAGACTTATGAAATATTGTCTTATCGTCAAAGTTATTTGCAATTTTCCAACTTAATTGCATTATTAAAATATGTAATTGCGAAATTCAAGTGCAATAACGGAGACAAAATCGGACACAAAGTTTTTGTTTCTTTTAACCGAAACAGAAACGTAAATGGAAGCGAAAATAGTGGCAGAAACGAGCCCTCAAAGTGCGGAAATTCCGCAATTACCAGAACCAGAGATGTGTAACATTTACCGAAACAATAATGGAAATAAATAAATTCAAATTAAATGGAAATACGGTAGAATTGGTGGACAATAATTGGATTCATTATTGGGCTTATTCATAGAATTTATCCAAAGATAAACAAATTAATGATAACGATGATGATAATCAATTGGCACGTGGACTTTACAGTAATCAAGCAATCATTATATAATTAGATATGAGAATTTCCATTTGTTTCGATTGATTAGAAGCATTGAAATTATCATCTATTGAAGCAAATGGAATAATTTCAATGTCGTCCCCTGATTAGGCGACTTTTCCAATACTTATGAATTTGTTCTTGAATTAAACAAGACTTGCAATCAAATTCCAGAAAGGATAAACTAGAATTGAGCACGTTTTTTTGTTCAACTAACTGTAAATTGCATTTGTGGAAGTTGGTCCTTTTCAAAGAACTGTTGCACGAATTCGAATAGTTGTTAGAAAAGTCCACTATTTAAGTTTTAGTGTCGGATTTATAATAATTTTAAGAGTAATAATATAGACGATAAAGTTCGTAAAATGTATTACCAGTTTTGTTAAGGCTATAAATATTAGTGTTGTTTGTAAAGATTATAAACTTGTTCAAAGTTGGGAAACAACTAGTGGAGAATTTGCGATAATTGAACGGTTTTGAAAACATACCAGGTTGCAGATTCAATTCGAAACACTAGAAAAGTTGACTAAAGACGGATAAACTCCATTTTAATGTCTCCAACTGTACATACATTCTGTATCCTATGCCACATTGCTAGATTAACTGATAAGAAACACAAGAGATTATCCTACCGAAAAAACTACAGATGGTTGTTATCAGTTGACAATAGAATCGTCTGTTTTATTATTCATATTAATCTATGAATAAATAATTAGAAATATTAGAAATTAGCATTTGATAGCATCAAAACAAACAGCTGAAAGCTTTCTTTTATCAGCACAACAAACGTACAAAGTGCTGCTTTTTTCATATAAATTCCCGTTATTCCCACAGGACGAACGTCCTCAGTCAACGTTGGGCTTTTTACAGCTTTCGCCTCCATTATAAAATCGAACAGAATTGAGGAAATGTACGTTGTATGATGGTGATAATGATAAATTGTTTCCAATTGGTAGTTTGAACGAAAATATTGACAGTACATACAAATATTGTTGCTCTATTTACAAGCAATTTTTCAGTACAAGAAAAATAAACGATTTGGATTTATTTGAAGCTTATTTACGCTGAAACGATTTGATTTGTTTGTGGTAACTTACTTTTCTAAGTCGTCGTCGGCAATCAAGGCTTGTCGTAATCTGGCAATAGTTTGGAGGAGATATTCGGGATTCTGGCCTTCCATCGAGAGCGGCGAATAATAACCAGGGTAACTGGAATAAATCGTCAACATTAATAATTTATCGAGAAATAGAGTCATTATTTTGATTTGCATAGATAAAAATTTATAGGAATCCTCCATTGATAACTGGATCTATTCCAGAAAATTTTTGTTCAGAAATATTGTCTTCTTGAAAAGGATTCGATCTGGGACTTCATTTTGAGCAATTTTAGGACAACTGTATTCTGTCGAACAAACTGTCTTTATTTCTATCTCTATCGAGGAGGATTTGAGGATGTTAAAAAATTGTTTGGTGTGGTGAAAATTCCTTGTGCCTGTATTTCAGTTCCTGCCATTTTCAATTACACTACAAACAAAATATTTGATGGATTTCCGTTTTAATTCATCACTAAATGCCAGCAACATAATTAAATTCTAACCATCAGCGATAAATTGATTATTTCGATTGTGTATTAGAGAGAAAAATCTAAAATACAACTACCTGGATGAATGCGGTGCGGCAAAAGTTGTTGTTGTTGCTTCAAATAAAACCATTCCTATGATGAAGAAAATAAAGAAAGCTCGACCGTTGTTGTTGTTGTTCATTGATGGCTTCATTTTTTCTGCAACAAAACAAATTTGTTGTAAAATTCGACATTTTTATGTTTAGAACACGCTTTCAATTTAACGAATGACACAATGTCTGACAATAACAAGTCGGGATTTGTTTCGATTTGATTTTAACAATATTTTTCTATAAAATAAACAGTTTTATTTCAATTTGTCCCCAACAAAAAGAATTAGACTTGTTGGTTTTATCGATAATCGAAGAATAACCAGATGTTTCCGAATTAAACACCAGTAAATTGTCACCGGTTTATCCGTAAATCGATCGGTGCGACAGTCATTCTTTCGAATAAAGCGAAAATATTGACTTCTTTTCGTTTTTAATGGTAAACCGTACGAAATCCACTTATTGTAGTGTAATTGTAAACCACCCCAATTCGATGAAGTCTTGAGAGCTTTCCAAATCAATTATTATTGAACTTATTAATCAACAACTAGTCGAAAATGTCGTATTTAATTCAAGTTTAGATCCGGTTGAATAGATAGAAACAAGGAATCATTGGGGAGTATTAGTGTTGTGTTGTATTTCAACTAAAAATAAGTTCTACTTATCAAACTAATACAAAAAGATGGATCTTTCACGTAGTATCCTATGGGAGGTGATAAATATAAAGGATGGGAAAGTTTATAGGTACACACGTAACATTTTATTATATTCTTGAAGCTCTTAAACAGCCAGATAGAATTACTTTGTGTACAATTTTTGATGACTTAATTGCGACCGTATCGATAATAATTTTAGGTATTTGAAACGGTAAACAATATTCGTTAGTTAGTTGATTAATTGAATCGGATATTAATTCGATTAATTATAGGATGATTGTGTATTCATCTTTCTAGTTTATAGAAATTGAATACAAATAACGAATTCTCGGTAGTAATTCCGATGAATCAAGACTTGGAAATCCTATACGAGACAAATAACATTGGCAATGTAATGAAAAACTGTTAGTTTAAAAGAAGGCAACAATGACAAAAAAACGAGATGAGAAGAACGAGAATAGGGAATTGACATCACAAATTGCTTGGTTTCTTTAAAATTGAATGACTCCAATGTAATTCGGTTGGCAATATTTTCAGATGGTTTATTGGAGATTTTCAAACTCTATTTAAAGGCGCATTTAATGCTTTATCGCCTATTCTGGCCGTCTTCTATTTTCTAAGTGTATTAAGGTTCTTTTAGAATATTGAAAATAAAGGGACAGAAATCTACGATTGGTTTATCTCGATGTAGCCTAAAAAATAGTCGAGAAAATTTTTAGTAAAACCAACAATTTTTACAATTCGATATTAACTTGTACTACTCGAAAGAATGGTAGAAAATTGAACTTCTGTGTTTAAAATTTATCGTTCAATTTAAAGTTAATAGAGCATAAATAAAAATTCGCTGCAAAGAATAACTCTACAGTATTTAAGTTAACAACAAAATTGTCAAAATTGTAATTCTGTGAACAGTTTTTGTGTATCTTTCATAACGTTGCTCTCAACAGTTATGTTCTGGTATTTATTATTTATTCATAGATACGTGGCAAACAAGCCAACAATAGGGCGAACGAAACGAAAGAAAGCATTCAATGTTGATAAGAATAATACATTCGTTCACTTTTGTCGGTGGGGCACGATTTTGTGGAAAACGATCGTTCAACGGTTCTCGTTCAACTCTCCTCCTCCGATTATTTTTTCTGCAGATGTGATATTTTATTCAAAACACTGGAGGACCGTAACGATTTTCGGTTGTGGGAATTGTTAGGAATTCGGTCAAATTAATTAGAATTAGAACACTTGTTGGCAGCAAATTTACTTAAACTTAACACGTAATTACTTAGAAAGTTTAATGATTTTAGTAAACATTCAATAGTCGGTGTATTTAAAGTTGAAACTTCTCCATTAATTCGATAATCTTTAGAATTTAAACCAACAAAACTAGAATTATTTCCATTATTATCGACTTGATAACAATAATAATAGTTGTTTCGTTAAATTACGAGATAATTTCTAAATGAAGAACACGTTTCGTTTACAAGCCATTTTAAATTCTCCATAAATTTCCGCAGAAAACTTTATAATTTGAATTTTGGCTCGATATTAGAACTGTATAAGGGAAAGACGTGATAATTTGGGGACCAATTTTAGCATTTCGTTAAAATACGGAAACCCGGCGCCTCCACCATTTTTTATCAGAATTTGTTAAATCGTGTTGTTATCAAAATTGTTGAACAATTCCCACAAAATTCGAATTAACTATCCAATGAAATTGTTTATTCAATTTCAACAGCCTAATTATTAATTTCTAAGGCAGAATTAAGTGGCTCTATATCTAAAACGACTGAAATTTACAGCTAAACTCCCACCAGAATAGGGATTATCTGATTTCTTTTCTATTAAATTATAGATTTGAGCTAACAGTCAAGGGATAAACAGTAAACAAAATCGGTCCTATGAAGCTTAAAATATTTTTTTGTTGTAATCGGTATTCAGAGCCCGTTACAGATGCGATTTTCTATTCGTGACATTGCTTAAAACACGTATTTACGTATGGACACAGTTTGTCTATGCGTGCTGAAAACTTTACGTTCAATATTTACTTTGAATTGGCGTGCCAAACGACTGAATATCAATGAATATTTCCGAGATGATTCTTTAAAAATCTTCGTGTTAATCTCTATACCACCATTGAATTATCTAAAGTTGTAATTAAATTATTAATAGTTATGTATATGAAAGTTTCGTAGAGATTTATCGTCGAAAACTCATTCAATTATAACTTTGCATTATTCTATTCATTCATTCTCTAAAGTTATGATAGAGGACGTCTTTCAACTCTGCAGATGATGACGCAAAGGACTCTTTTATGCGTTGTTAGAATCGTGGATAATTTTGAGTAACGATACTCACCTAAATTACCTAATAATTTAAGCCAATATGCAACAGTTGGCAGTCTGATTCTGCCTCCCTCAATACAAACTGCAACTAGAATTAAAATTGAAGGAGCAACCGTTAATTTTATCCTCAGATTTTATAACAAGAGGTTGTTTTCCTTTGTGTTCACGATAGTTGGCTCGTTTACTGATCGATAAGTTAAAGACTTGCGATTTTAATTAAAATATCCAGAGATTATAGAGCGCTATAATAAGCCTGTCTATCATACGAATTGAAACCGTTAACCAAAATAGATTTCAATAAAAAATAATAAGTTTTGTAATCACAATTGAGAAGTAATGCTTAGATTAATGGAATAATAAATTGAGAGAATTCTTGGATTGAAATAAGGCTAAACATGAACTATTTCGTGTTTATTTAGGAGGTTGTCAAGTGAATGTTGAAGAATTCGACATCTCGAAACTAAAACTTTATCCCTGCCGTGATTTTTCTGATGTTTATTAAGAAAATATCGAGAAAGTAGAATTGTCATTTTTGCTAATTATTAAAACGCATCGTAGATTGATAATAGAGGGATAAAAATAGTATCGAATTTCTGATAAACGAATTCGGATGTTTTCTTTCAATTTTCTTTAAATATCCCGACCACACCCCATCGAATTTCATCTAAATATCAAAAACAACACTACAGGAAATACCTAAAGTTAAACGCTTTAGTAAAATGTTATTTAATTCAATTACATGAGATAGATACAATTAAATTTGTAAAGAGTTTATCACGTAGAATAGCCTGTTGGAAAATTTCAAGAATTTGAATAGAAATGATCTAGAAACGAGTTTAACTAAAAACACACAATTGCTTCAACTAGCAAGTTTTAATAACGATTTAATTGATTGTAGGGGAAATGGAAATTTATTTTTTAATTGGATTTTGTGATGGCACCGTTGACGAAATTTAATATGCTCGTATAGCGAAATGCACGTTATTACCACCTAAGGCAATACACGGAATAATTTAAACCGGCCTCTATATTTATTGGATTGATTTACTCTACTGCTGTTTCTTCAAAACTTGATGTTTAGGTTTGGAAATGAATATTCTTAACGAGCTCGCGCCTAGAATTACTTGCAACTTTCCATATTTTTATCGGCGATTCCCAACAAAACCATTTTCGACGACAGACAATATAAAACACAAAACCAACAGTTGTGGTTATCGTGAAATTCGCTACGAATTGGATTAAAATTGTATTAACCCCCTCAAGGAATATCACTTTCATCCATGATATTTCCTCCAATTTCATCATGACGCTGTCCATTTTTCACTATTCCCTAAAATAATGTTTTTCCGCCACCGATTATCCGCCCTATAGGCTTCAATATTGTTGTTACTGGATTAGATTGCCACATAAATTGAGTTGATTCAAATACAACTGAATAGCGGATGTAGTCACAGTTTGGTTGTTTGAAAAGCTGACAAATTCAACAACATTTCGAGTTGTAATAGAAGTTCGTTTAAATTTCCATGCGAATTATTTACAATTTTGTATCGCGTATGTGTTCACAAATGGTGGATGCGCCGGGTGAGTTAATTGAATACCTCACAAATCTTTATTTCTACAATGTTGAAATTATAGAATAGTCTTTGTAGAGAATTTATCGTAATTATTGGAGATTTTAGCGTCTCAGATTGCCTTATATGCTACATGAAACACGTCGTTTTCTGATTAGAGCCTATTTTCAGTTCAATTGGCTATTATCTAAATTAGGGGCGTAATCTCGAATTTCTATTCACAAATCTTAAACAACTTTGGTAAATTTAACGTTTAGACGTTGTTATTTTACTATTTATAAACATTTATAACCGTATTGGAAAGTGTTGTGTTTATTTTATGTCAATCAACATTAAATCGGTAATTTAATATTCAACAATTATCTTCGATTTCGCATAGAATTCAAAATGTTGTGTTCAGATAAACAATGTTCGATTGATGTCATAAACTTGAACGAAACAATTTCAAAGTTTCAATTTTGATTAAAATCAACCACCTGCTAGGCTCCTTTCAATTTTCTGATAGACATACAAGAGGCGAAAAAGACTCATCAAAACGAAAACTGAATTGTTATTTCGTTGGGTATATCGACGAAACTGTGTCGAATTTTTTATCAAAACTGCATCTGCAAAGCCAAATTATTGGTTTATGTGAATATTAAGAATGTGGATATTTGGTAGAATGAAAATTAATTTCGTTCCTGTGTTGTAAGAGGATTTCATTAAATGTATTTGACGGTAATTATGAACTATCTAAAACGGCAAGAAAAAGAAGAATAGCGACTAAGTAAACAATATAAGCCGATAAAAAGAATTTCGAGATAATGGTTGGAAGATTCGTGTAGTGCTTTGTCTAAGTTTAAAGAATACCTATTCAAAATTGTGTTTGAGAAAGATGTTAAAACAGATCAGAATTCTAAACTCCGTACGACTCTTACTTCAATATGAATGTGGAATAATAAGAGATGATTTATGTTACGTTCAACTGAATATACGTTTGATTAGATTAAAATTTAAATTATTATTGACAATGTTTAGTTTATGTTGATTTGATGCTTATATATTCCACTAATTTATGTTCAGATTGTTTATCAGAATGCTTCTATCTTCAGCTATAGCGATCGAAAATTCGAGCCAAAATGTTCATAGTTTAAGAAAATGCCTAACGTTCAAGACAATCAAATTTTAATTTGCAAATTTTGTTCTGCTCTTGCTTTCTTGCAAATAGAAAAACTTGATGGTATTTCGCTTTAAACGTTTATTTTTAAAAAAGTTTAAAATGGCAACTAAAGATTACCCACCGGTAAAGAATCCTATCGATGAAATTCCAGCTTTCAAGCTTGGAGCTTGCAAACTATTTCTTTGAGAAGCGAAGAAATTCGAGTTTAAGCATGCAATATTTCTATTGTTCTATTAGAAATTATAGTGAACGTGCAAATTTCCGTAGATTTCATTGCGTATTGCGCAATTTTGGGCCATTAAATGTGATTCGAAGTGTCTGATCGAAATTGGGGAATTTTGCTGGTTTACCGATAACAAGTAAAATTGAAATATTGTGTACACATACATTGTTGATTTTTCACCAATTGCTCACCTTAAATTGATAAACAACAATTTCGATTGAATGAAACTCAATATAGATTGGAAAATATTCAAGCGGTGTTTCGAATAAATAATAAACAAATCAAAAAAAAAAAAAACTTTGGATAAAGAACGCCAATTTTATTCCAATTCAGTCAAATACTGTAAGTGGAAAATGCAATTATATTCCAGATTTGCGCCAATATCCAACAACAGAAACATATTTAAAAACAGAAAATGATTTCAAATTATTTTTGTTTGTGTGTGCTGTGTGTTTATTTCATAAATTTCGCAGTCCATTGACTGGAAAATGTGGAAATTTTCTAAAGCCGCATTATTCCTGATAGAAAAAAACCAGGATCAACTCCCCAATAATGTCGTTTTTTTCTTCTCCTCTACTAGCTCATTTTATTCGTAAATTGCTAGTTAATTTGGTGGATTTCCAATACCGACAACTCTATCTTTTCAGGAATGTTATAGGACAAGAAAAACTCTATTTTATCGGAAACCAATAAGGCAGAGCTTTAAAATTCGATTATCAATGACCGTATTTGTAGGTAAATCCTATAAAAGGAAATGAACAATCGGATTGTTCTATAATTACAACGTTAATGGAGGATTTTTTTAGTAATTAGCCGATTCACAATTGTAATAAATTGAAATTATAGAGTATTTATAGATCATCTACATAGAGTATTCATCCCATTTTCGGCCATATCAAATGTTCTATTTAACGATAGAATTTCCACGGAAATATGAAACTTGTTTAAAAATTCTTCAGGAACGCGCATTTTCGATATTAATTCACACTAATTGAGTTTGTTTGTAACGTTTTTTTTTATATAATTAAGGAGCAAACAACTTTTTTTGTTGAGGAAGTTTTAATAAATCAACAATCTCGTTAATCGTCTTAAGTCTCTACTAATTAACAAAGTTGTTTAAACTTGTTGATTATCATTTCAATAAAGAAATTTATCCGATTTATCAGCGAATTTCGATTTGTAATAACGGCGATTTTTTTCCAAATCTAATAAATGTAAATCCTCTCGACTATTCGAAACGTGTGTGGAAGTTCAGAGATAATTTTGCACGAGAAGAAAACCGCCAATATTAAGAATCTTTATCATAAATCGTTTATTTTAAATACGAACGAATATTAAACTGCGAATACCATCAAGATTTATGTGCAACGGAAATTTTATTTTGTAAAATTACCTTCCAACTGACACGATACAGTTAATAGAGAGAATTGAAGACTTTTTACACTTATTTATGGATAAAATTGTAGATTTTTGTACTGATTAACTGGAAGATTGAAAAACCGTAAAGAGTCCAACAACAGAAGAAAATCAAACTATTAAACATTCATAATTTTAGACAATGCACCGCAGGCTTGAATACAAGAGGAGAGCAAATTTATGAATGTTTAATGTTATCAAATTGTTCACAATTTGAACTAAATCAAGAGATATTCGAAAGCACTCTAAAGTGAGTTTAAGTTTATGCACTTCTATTCGTCAAACTTGTTAATATTTTTAGAAAATTGGCCGTAAATGAACCATAAAAAGTGACATTCTAGGTCTATGCTATACAATAAAAGAGCCTCGTGGATCTTATTAGTTATTAGAGAGGCCATCAGAGGCACGTAAAGATGAAGTTATCGTTTAATTAAGACGAAAATCCTACAATTATAATTGATGTATTTCTATAATATTAACGAAATTCTATTAGGACAATAAATTGAAATTTATTGTTATAAAACTTTTGTAATTTATCATTTAATCGAGTTTTGAACATGACAATTCTATACCGTTTGTTTAGTTTAAATTGAAATTCAATTAGAAATTATTTTATTGAGCTAAAACAACCACGGTATTAAACTGTCAACATATGATTTCGATATGTGAAACACAATAGAATTTGATGAAGCCGAAACCATTTTCAGGCTCTACGCCAATTACAAGCGAATTTTTTTGATTACACTCCATTGATAAGTTCGATCGTATCTTAAATTATGTTGGTAATGACTCGTTAATAACATCATTAAGACGTCATTCTTTTATACATCGTTTAAGGGCCAATAAAGTCCTCAATTTACTGTAGAATAGTTCAATATTTCATCCCCAAAATCAATTAAATTACAAAAACCTATAGTCTTTGTGAAAATTTCGGCATATTCACCAATTCGCCTCGAGCCGGTAAACTTACACAAGGAGCGTACAACAAATTCCAATTATTTTGATAAAGACTTGACGTAAAATTGGAAAATTTTCGATATTTCATGCAATAATACAAATTCAAATTTGATTTAAAACACAGACGGTTTTATGGCCGAACTTTATTTCAAAAATGGTGGATGCGCCGGGTGAAATATTCGTTTTTCGTAATTCAAACATAAATACTGACTCCCCCAACCACCCCCTACTATTTTATGGCTTAATTACAATCACTTTGGTAGAAATTTAGAAAAAAAAGTGAAACTCACCGTGTTGATCACCTGTTGGCAGCGGAGATCGGCTCAAATTCGCTTCTCTGGTGTTGTACTTTTAGGGGTAGCAGTCTAGTCGTTGGTGATGGTAGAATTGTTACTTGTGTAGACCATCAGTATGAACGTGAACATCTTTTATATAGGCATCGTAACGGTCCCCGCTAGCGTCCCGACGCACTCATGTACCGCCCTCTTACCAATCAGCTTTAGTCCATTGCACATACATACACACATACATTACACTCTTATCACAATTCATTGATACCGTTATAGAATGCGTGACTAATTACATTGTATCAACAGATATATTTAAACAAATTCGTATGGTTATTGGTTAAAGTAAATATAACGAAAGGTAATTATTTCAGTCGAAGAATCTCTAAATATTGTTGTATAATTACAAAGTTTAATTAAAAACAAAAAAAAGTGATATTTTTACAAAGATTGGAGTCGTTTTGTTTTGCATTCATATCAATTTTGTTTTTTTTATTGTCATCGATTGTAATGGAAATTTTTAAATTACATTTCCAATTCATGTGTAGGCATCTGATCAGTTACCGTTTTTACAATAAAATTCCTCCTTTATACACCACAGAAGAAATATATCAACATTTTTGATCCATCAGTATGTAAATTTAGAATATCTCCAGCCTCTGTAGCAATTTCCAATTAAATTTTAAATACTAGAAAATTGTACACTATTGCTAAAGTTCGTCTTAAACAATAAAAGCTACAACACTGATAAGCTTCCAAACCATCATCAATGATAACTGTTTCCATCAGTATTGTAATAATCACCGTGAAAGTTTTGTAGTTACAGAATGAATAATACGCATTGTCTATAAGGAACACACTGTATAAACGATTGTTGGCTGATATGTAATAAATTCGGGTTGATTTTCCGAATATTTCCACTAATATTTTACACGTTTTAATATAGATAAACATAATCTTATAAGAGACGTACTTCAATAAATTACATGATATTAAACGCATCAAGAAAGTGGGTAGATTTGTTGGAATTGCAGCTCAAAAGCGGATTATTAACAATCTAATTGTGCCGATACATTTCTTAATTAAATTCAGCTATAAAATCGCTTTTATTAACAACTCTTTCAGGCAGAATTTTTCTATCAAACATCGGAATTTTCCTCAATTGAGATTTAGCTATGAATCTCTAGAATATAAAGACTCATAGTCAAGACCCAAATTCTTCAATTTTGACTATTAACGAAAAGTGCAAGAAAATAGGGGCTTTTATTCACCTCCAAGAAACTTCTAAACAATACTTCTAGACGATAATTTATAATCCCCATTAATGGGCCGAGGTTTTAAGAAGACTAACTGTTGCACAACACCAAGAATATTCATTTTTGGGAGAATGACGGGAATAATGCGTGGTTTTCCTCGACTCGCGATTCAGTAAGGGTGTTCTACGTATACATGAAACTTTCAAACTAAAAGAAGCAAATCTAGGCTAGAAATTATTTATTTGTCTGTTGTAGCGAATTGATTGGGGTGAAAACTGCCCGAATTGTTTCGATTTTTCGCCGAAACTAGAGCTCATTTGTTGTATTTTATTGATGAATTACTCTAAGGCAGTATGGAGGTGTTGATTCAAGAAATTTCGATTATTAATTAGACAGTTTTCAACAATTCTTCGAGTTTATAATTAATTGCTTACTTGCTGCTATTTATCGAGAAAGTAACAAAAGAGCAAGTTGTATAAAGAATATATTTTTTATTTAATTTCGTTAACTTTTCATTCCATAAACTTGGACTTTCCAACTTGTTGACATCCACTTATTATTCTCAATTTTTTACATTCATAAATTAGATTAAACTCAAATTCAATATAGTCCTCGTATTATCATAACAGTTATAATAAGATCCAATGTTTATTCTGTTACACGATAGGTTATACTTAAATATCGAAAAAAAATGTGTCGAATAGGGAGGAGAAAAAAGCGGAAACGGTGTTTGATATTTTGTCTTCATGTTGACGTGTCCGCTATAAAGAAGTTTTGCGTTACACTAATCAAAAATTGAGTAAATATTTTCTAAAGGGACCAAACTCAAATATTGGCCTCCAATATGACATTCTCATCTCAACTCAAGAATTATAAATATTAATCTCATAAATATCGATTAAATAACGGAAAATACGTTCGAATTGAAGCTACGTACGTCTAGTATAAGCTCAATCTTGAAGCTGTTACCGTTATAAAATGATAAGTCTATTGTTGTACTACTAACAATAGTCTTCGACCGATTACTCTCTAATCCGGCCAATAGACTCGGCGAATTTCTACGAGAATACTATCGACACAAATCACTCATCTAGTTTGAAGACTTTACTTCAACTCCTAAAAAAGCTCTAATTTTGGAGAATAAGCGAGATAATAGAGTAATAATTAAATTTACGAGGTGTCACTTATATAGAGAGAAAATTACCTCCCAAAGTTGATCCTGTAATAAGGAACAATCGGTGATGGGGAGTAAAAACACCCAAAAATTGGTTTCGTTTAGACAAAAATTCAATACAATTCCCTAAACGTTTGCAGTTTTCATTAAACTCAACTTTACTCGAATATCAAAACAAGAAATTCTAAAACCGAATATGTTCTAGAATTGCAAACAATGCAGTCTACTGGGGAAATTCAGTACAAGAGTGGACTAAAAGGTGAATAGAATGGAGCTCAATAATCGTCTTTTAATGGTTCACTAACGGTAGTGTAGTAGAAGTTGATATTTTTGATAAACCGCACAGACTTTAATTTGCTTTATTTTATTTTAAATTTCACTTACATTCATACGAACCGCTGTCCTGTAATTAAAGTAATAACACCCCAACCTGTAGTTGAATTTACAAATGGAAATTATACGGGTTGTTAAAATATTTGATTTGTGACGTTGTTCAACAGAGAAAACCATCATTTTCTTCTTTAAACAACACAAAAACCGATGATAAAGCAAAATTAAAAAACCGTTCTCTAGTTATTTATTGAAATTGAAAAAAATCATTATTTCGATCACCGATAGTCGATTAGACGGGTCGATATTGCGTCTGCTACCCTTAAGGATACTCCACCCGTTTTTACAATCAGATAAATAATGTTTTATTATTTTTAACCGAAAACGAATCGCACGAGTACAACGGCAAAAAGTTCGGTCACCCAAGCTCGGCACAAACTTGAAGAATAGGCACGTCTTTGTATGTTTGTACTGAAATTATAAACCAAGTCGGGAATAATTTTACGAGTGGAAAAGGTGTTAGTTTCAGTAACGCTGCAAAGAAACGGGCGTTTTTAGCTTGATTGGATTAAGAAATCTGCGTGTGAACTAGAAAGAAAAACACGAATTTACATTTTATTTAAATAGCAGACATTAATTTGTAGTTAAACGATAATACATGTACGTATACGTCTGTTATTCATTATAGTAGCGTAGATTTGAGGAAAATCCAATAATTATTTTAATCTTATCTATTTGTCAGTGTTTGAAATCAAATTAAATCAAGTATTTCTATATCGTATATACAACACAGTTGGGTATTTATACATAAAATTAGAGAATGTCGTGATAATTTTATACGGTTATTGAAAATTTGATGAATGGAACGCTTCCAACATATGTTGTTGTTGTCATTACAAAATTATTACAAACGTTTATCAATAAATAAGTTAACAGAAGTTTTGGATTATTTTTTCCACCCTCTATATCTCGAGTCGTGTGGGAAATACCGATTCATTAATTCATCAACTGATCGATAAATTCCTGTACGAATCGTGATTTGGTTCACTATTCTTTCAATTTGCTTTGATTATCCACCGACGGTTTAAACTTTATAGAGGAGCCAGATTTCTGTTCAAATTTTCAACTAATGGATAGAAAACGAGGGACTACCAAACTGATAGAGCGATAATCAAATCTGCGGGCATACAGGAATTTTGTCCACTGAATTTTGCCATGATTTATCAATTATTCCACGATATATATGCGCGCAATATTGGTACGTATTGAGCATAGTTTAATCAAACTATCCATAAAAATGACAGAATCTATTTTCTTTTTGATAAATGACTGCACTGCAAGCACCGTTATGGGGCATGTTTATCAACTAGAATACAAAATAAGGTGAACAAATTACTTGCTTCATTGCTTTGAATATTTACAATTTTCAATAATATTTTCAAGATTATATTAGAAAAATCAACAATACGTTATTTTTAGCGGAATACCAAGTCTATTGATTAGTGAAATTTTCAGTTAATCTGATAACGTACTCTATTTTCCAACCAGGTCAATCTACTATAGTTCAACTGTTGTGAACTTTAAATTCATCTAACCGCTTTTATTGCAATATAGATAATGTTTTAATTATTCTTTATCCAACAATTTGTAAAGAGGGTGTAATCAATTCGATACAATACGAGCTTTTCTATACACACGAGAATTGAATTTCATAGCAGAAATGATTGTACTCGCTAGATTAATTTGTTAATAATGATACCGTCTCAGGAGATTTGCTTATAAATTGGACATTCGTAAAATGTCGACTATTTCAGAAGGAAAATTCAACGCCAAATTGTAGGTCTCGTCAAATTTTCAAGATTTTCGATACTAAAGCAAACACCTAGAGCTCTAACAAATCTGTTAATACCGACGAAAATCTACTGGTAGACAATTTAAAGTACACCTTTCGGTAGTTCCCCCAATAACGCTACATCAGCAAATAAAATGGTGGTACTTATAAAATCGTAACGATTAAAATTGTACAAATACGCTCGAATAGGTTGCAATAGGGGTCGATTATTGAATTATTCTTTCTACAGCACAATTCTAGAATTTCTCCAATTCGAATATAGAAATCTCGATCGGGGGTTACTTTAACGATCCGGTCAAGCAGAAGATTGCGGTCTTTACGATTGAGAAAATCAAACGAATTGCGAAAAAAAAACATGTAATAATTTAATAAAACTTAAAAATCAAGACATTGCTCCCAATTAGTTTTAATTAAAACTTAATTAACATTAAAGCTAGTTTTTCTGGTTAATTGTAGAGAATTTCCGAAAATAAACCGATGGATATTGCGAATTTTACTGTATTAGAAAATATTGTAAAATTCTCCAGTTATTGCACAGAAGCATTAAACCAAACTGTTTGCAGAGTGAAGTCCTTTGATCTATCATGTGTGTATAAATGAGTTTCGATTTATTCTTGATTGAATAGATATTCAATATTATGCCGGTGTGGATACAGAGGGTGCCACCAATCTATGATTTTAACATTGATCACAGGTTCCAAAACAATTAATATATTATCACTACCACCATTGCCACCTATTGGTGGTGATTTCAAACATTGCACCTCAGATCCAAACCATAACTGCAATTTATGATAACGCAACTCCGATGATAGATTCAACTGTGCTGATTTTAACGTTAATCCTAAAACTGGCACGATTGGTATTAAATATTTACAAGTTACTTGTAAAATACGACAACCATCATCTTGATTTGCATAAATATCATCCAACATCTCTAATAGATCCGGTTTTTCTTTCATACGAGACCGATGTTGATTCGATTTTTGATCACTGAATTTCAATTTAAAAAAATAAATGCAATCTTTACGTATTTGACGCGTCCACATCGATATACATTGCATCCGTTTTAAAACATCCGGATGTTGATCGATACGTTCAATTGATTTATAATAATTCACAAACGGTTCATACATCAAATATAAAGCACGTATAACTGAAGCTCTTAAACCGTATTTACGCAATAGACATTCAGGTTGTAAACGTTCCGGTAGATTATTTGGACTTTTATAATAACGTTTGTATAGGGAAAACCAAAATTTCGCTGTACAGACAACCTCATATGATGCTTTACAAATACCAGCAAAACGTCCAACATCCTCCGGTTGGATATATTCCGATATTAAAAACCAAATATCGATTGGATATTGATTCCCTATTGATTGTTCAATTAATTGTTCACTAGTTGAACAAGTTTTCCGTCGACGACGTGTTGTTGATGTTTCTATATTTGGTTTTTTTATTGTATAAGTGATAGTACCATCTTCATTAACTGTTTCAACAAATTCACCATCATATTCTTCATTCTTCTCATCCCAACTTTTATCGTCAACTTCTAATTGTTGTTTTAGAACGTTATTAACGTTGGTTGTCCATTTTTTTGTACGATTTTTACAAACTGAAGAATTGGCGAAGTCGTTGATTGTTACGTCTGCAAAATTAAATCATTCTAATCACTTTATCGAGATTTCTTAGTATAATCAAAGTGCTATTCTCTAACTTTTCGCCAATTCATTACCATGACAACGCTGTTTTGTTCTCTTTTGGATTATACATATATGGAAGTTTTGTTCAAATAAACTATCGACGTCGTTGTTATAGTAACGAATCGCCTAAAAACTACAGAATACGACCGATAATCCATTACAGAACAGATTGAGCTTCATTACAGTACGTTAAAATTTGAATGAAAAGATAATAAAACTAGATTTTTAATTAATAGCAGCATTTTGAGCGTTCTGCTTCCAGTTCAACTATTGTGTAGTTGTAAGACAAAATAAAATCAATAGAATTGTATAAATTAAGCCTCAATTCCTTCAGGAGTTTCTATAGAATTTAAACAAATAGACAGTCGAGATTTCCGTTATAGAACAGGAAATATTTGAGACAAATTACAGAATTATTAATCGGATATTGTAGAGGAAAATCCCTATAGAATTACAATTGTAAACTTATTTTTAGATTTAAAATTGGAATAATTGGAAGATCTAGCAAAATTGTTGTAGAAAATTCAATTTTCGAATAGACAATCCACGAAAATACTGCAAATTTTGAAACATTCATCAATTTTGAGATATATCCAGATTATAACCGATTTTCTATAAAATTAACGATATTTCCATAATAATTTAAATCAATCTATGTTTAAACAACTTGCAAATATTTCCCAGTTTTTAAATACTTTATAAACAAATAGCAATTGTAATCCATACGATAATTCAGTCGTTATCTAATCTTTCAAAAACTGATGATTCAATATCACCAAATATTATGCAATTGCTAAAATAAAAAACAATAAATCACAATAATCGAATAATATCAACAATATTCTACAAGAATCTACTGAGAAAACTATAAATTGTATAAATTCAACGATTAAGTGTTGAAATTGAACGAATTGGTTTTACCTGCTAGACTATGGGAATTGAATTTTTTCCCCGATTTTTTATATCTCGACATTATCGTACAAGATTCCAATCGATTGTCAAATCATCAAGAAAACCATAAAGGCCACAATTTCAATAAACAAATTCCATGAACAATAAATAACGAGACCATCATTACGGACATCCATGATGGACTAATCGTTGGGGGAGCTGTCAAAAACCCTAGACAACCACCTGTCAACAACATTGAGGTTATGTCATCGATCATCCGTCGTTGACATATTTCCGAATTTTCTATTAATATTCAGTTGAAAACCATAATAAATTTTGTGTTTTTTGTGTTAATTGATTTAATGATAATGTTTATTTATGGTTAATTAGTGGTAATAATGGTGTGGTTGTTGCGACATCTATTGGATGGTAGTGGAAGTTGGTGGTGGGTTTGTGTTAGTTTCCTGTATTATCGATTCGAATCCGGTCGGATTTGACATTGGTTTTAAAATGGCTGTCAGATCGGGAGTTTGTGTATGTAGTTTAGGACGTGAGGGATGGAATTTGTAGGTGTGTCATAGTGGAAATTAAACGATAATGTTAATAATAAGAATTATAATAAATGTGACAATGTATCAGTGTTTATTATTAAATCGATCCGATAGTGAACATATTCGTTTTAGTTAATGTAAGTGTTTAGACAGTTTCGTTAGGGGTTAGAACTGAAATACACACATATAGAAGTAATTTGTACATACCATCTACATGTAAAAAGAATAGATTTTAAGTGAGACAAATTAATCGGAATAATCAATTTGCGTGATTCATTGTACATATAGAATTTAGTTGGAGAGAATTAATAAAAATTCGCAACCATGTGGAATATGATGTGTGATGTGATGCCGACAATATCGGAGGATAGTATCAGCCAGAGGAGTTCCCAATTCTCTGGCGAAGATGCCAATTTCGAACAACTAATGGTCTCCATGCTGGACGAACGTGATAAATTAATGGATAGTTTAAGGGAGACACAAGAACGTTTAGGTGAAACTGAAATGAAATTGGCTGAAGTTGAGAAAGAACGTGATTCACTACAGAGACAGATTGCCGCTAATCTACCACAGGTAAAAACGACATCCCCCTATATAGCCCCTTTTTTATCATAATTTTTTATTACAATTGTTTGTTGATACTTTGATTATTTCGGTAAATGATCGACGAGAGATTTGTGTGCGACATTCGGTATATATCATTTTGACGGATGGTTGCGAGATAGTGGTGGTGGTGGTGGTGGTGGTGGCGACGGCGACGACGGTTACGACGACGGCGGCGGTGGTGGCAATCATGAGCGTGTGCGGTAGTCTAAACTGCCACTTGGAGCTTTATCGATTCCCCCGGTGAAGCTCCATGTACGCCATTTTCGTTATTACCGGATTTTCACAGGGGATGATTTTCTATTATTAACAATATTTATTTAAAATCGAAACTAAAAATACCTACAATTTAATCAATTATAAAATTCTACACAATAACCCAACAAAATCGGTGTCATACTTGAAATTGACCTGAATTTCACAGAAAATTGACCTATTTCTTCCTGATTTTTCATCAATTTTATCCTCTCGATACTATCGATTGGTGTTAACCTTCAATTGTAACCGGCATTTTTCACCGTAAATTAGCGTGCAATCAATGCAAATATTTTAATGATTTATCTCCGAATTGCTGTAATTTTTCTCCTTTTGGATGTGGCTCAATTTACTCCACTTGTCTGACACGAAATCAGATAAGATAAGTGTCTGTTTTTCTTTTATTCACGTCAGATTTCCTATCATATTGCTTAATTAGGACGTTTATTTATTTTTTTCGTCAAATAAACTTTTATATGGATGGAGATCAGGCTTGTTTTAGAAGCTTATAATTTAGCATGACTTACGTTTTGATTTATAAGGTATTATTATTGAATCATAAAGCAGTATTTTCATCTCTATTTAGAATTTTAAGGAATTAAATAGCAAATTACTAAGTAGACCTGAATCATTATTACAAGTGCGAAAATTTTTTATATATAATTCGGAACTCTTTAAAAAATTAAAAGTACAGAATTTGGAAAAGCTAGATTACGCTTTTAAGACAATTTTCTTATTTATTTTCCTATTATTATCACAATATGCTCTAGAAATTAATTGGAACAACGGATTCTATTATTTTATTCATTTTCGAAGGTAAATTTCGTCAAAATTCTGAGCCAACAAGTTTAATAGAACAAATAATTATTGCAATTTTTGTTAGTTTAATCTATCTACTGAAAACATTACACATTTTCAAATGGGTTTTCCTTTGAGAAGTTTTCAATTTACTTTTTCTACCTTGTTTTACTGCAGTTGTGTTCGTCTATTGTAGCCTGTCTTATTCTCAACAACAGACAGTTTCGTTCACTATAAAGCTCATCTGTTTTGTACAGAATAGAAATTGAAGCTCTATTGTTTTTTGTTTTTTTATTTTTTCTTTTGATTTGATGTTTTGTAGAAATTGTGTATTTAAAAATTAAAAGTTTTAATTGTGTGGTGAAATTTAACATTATTGGAATCATTGAGTAGTTTTATAAAAAAAAAACTAAGATAATAGCAAAAATTATTCAATTAGTAATTGTTTTTCCTGTTCATTTCAAATGCAATTGCAACAATACAATACCTATCCGAGTTCCTGTAATTAATGCTTGAATAACAATCATACGATAATTTCTTGTTTATTGTACAGAATTCACCTGTAATTTTAATCATTCTATATTCACGAAGGTTATTCTATTTTTTAAATAATAGACTAAAGAGGGCGAAAGAAAGAAAGACTAGTAGCTACTTATTGTTGGAAATTAGGTTAAGTGTAAAAATGTGCCTGTGCAACAGAAAATTATCATTGTCTTTTTAAAATGTAATCTTGTTAGTATTCCTGTTGTCATTGTTGCTTATTTCATGATGACAATGATGATTATGATGATATTAATGATGTTGGGATGGAAAAAAACTTCAAAACACATCCCTCGCCAGTATTCTTGTCGAGTATTTTTGAATATTATACAATGTACTTGTTTTATTATTCAAAAACGTCTACTTAATGTGAGTATTTTACTTTAAAATTCCTAACAATGATTGTCGTCGAATGATGGAATTATAGTTATAATTCAATTTTTTTTCTTTTTATTCCATTGTAATAGGGACAAAAATAGTATAATAAGAGGTTTAAGTTATATTTAATATTTATTAAAGTCGACTAAATTAATTGTCTAGATGAAAAATTGATCTTTCAGTCTTCGTAAATTAAACGTAACCGAAATTATTAACGTAATCCGTGGATAATACTGGATTTTTTCTCTTTATCCTCCATCATTAAGTAGATCAAATTAAATACCCATTGTTGTCTATTTTTAAAACAATTCATTATTGTTGTTATTATCGTTAAACCTAACATTAAATTTTGGAAATGTCCACTTTTTTCAAAATTTGAATTTTCCAATAATTAGGATTTTTGTAAATAATTTCGTTTTCTAACAAGTTTAAATTTAAGTAAAAGTGTGTTGAGATGTTAATCAAAACCACCCTTATTTTACTTATTTGTCTCGTAAATAATAATTCGACAACTAGTACTTGTATTTTTCATTTAAAAACAACATATTTACGTAAGATTTAATAAACACTTATAGGAATTCATTGTTAATTGAAAAACGTAATTATTCTGATAACATTTTTTTAATAGCGCTTTTATTTTTTAATTGAAGTTGTTTTTGGACCATTCAACTTGATAATTATTCGATAAATTGTTATAAATTTTTTAAAATTTATTTCTATAACATATTCCAATTTTAGAATGCTCTTGTTTTGTGTAGAACAATTTTAAAACTGTTCCATGAAATTGTTTTAAATGATCGTAATAATTAACTCTTCTAATTAAATAACAGTGTTCTATTTCATTATATTTGAAACAAGACTGGTTGAATTATTATAACCATTTATTTTATAAAACTTTTTCTTCCTGTTGTTCTCTTCTAGTTACATCAATTTTTCAACAAGAAATTGATAGATTTAAGTGAAAATGGGTATTGTAGTCGGTATAGTAGCCGGATGGTTAATAGAGATGAACCAATCTTCTTCTGATTTCTTTTACACAAATAGATGAAGATCGATGTTTATCGATTTTGATTAATGTTTATCAATTTATCAGTATGTTCATATGTATTTCTAATTTGAATGGCAATTCTGTTGAACTTCCTGTTTATTAATAGATTAACCTTTAATAGATTAGTTACAATTATAATTTAAACACGATTACGTGTTTATTGTCTAATAGTATTTATAAAGTGAATCATTTAAATTAGGTAATTTGTTAACTGGAGAATTAATTAATTCGTCTATATGTTAATGATAACAATCTATTTACAAAGTTATAACAATGTGCTATAATAACGTGTATAGAATGTCGGTTTTAAAAGGGAAATTTATACAATTAACGAATTTCTTTAGCTAATTATCGACATTATCAATTGAATCGGATTCGAAATTTTTTAACGTAATTCTTTATTGTTAGTTACAAGAGGCAGACGAAAAAATATAGTAGTTTGTCTGCCATCTGGTTTACTGACTACAAATAGATCACGACTATATTGAAACTGATTCATATAGAATTTTCTTTCAAATTTTAAATCATAATAGACTGTTTCTCGCTATATAGATATTTAATATTTATACAATTTCGAAACAATTCTAAAATAGAACACTAAGAAAAATAATAATGTTGAAGCTTTTTTTTTAATTGTGTACGATTCGACTACTTTATTTCTAAACAGAATGGAAAAATCAAATTGATTAGTTTAAAATAACCGTTACTTTCGACATCTTTAATGATGCTACTACCTAATTACCTTGACATAATTCGTTGGTGTTTTTTTTCAGGGTTTATTTACAATAATCAATTCAAGTAGGTTTATTTAAACACACTAATTTTCTTGGTATCAATTTATCATAATTTATGGAAAAAATGAATCGGTTCAAGGCTTTAGTCATCAATTATTGTAAAGATTAATTTATAAACAGGTAGAAGAATTTACGTCCGGGTGATAATCATAAAATCCGAATTATCAATAAATATATCAGGTAATCAGTGATATTCGGGAACAATTGTCGAATTCATTGTAAAGTTTCATTAATTAAAACGACCAAAAATAAAATTGATGAAAGTTTCCGTGTATTAAATACGGACACCAAATGAAACTTTGAATTAAATTTTCTGTAAAATCCTTTATTTGCCAGACAAATAGACAAATATAATGCAAATATTTTCTTATACATATGAATGAATTGGAATTTTTGATATTCTAGTATCTACTACAAACTGTGTGCGTTGATTTATTCGATTTATTTATTCAACGTTTATCGAATTTGTAACTTAAAAAGTCGGTTGAATTTAAACCAAAATGTATTCATAATTCGTTTGGTTTAACTAATAAATTATATTTAATGAATTCAGGCGGTATATCGATAAACGATGTTAATAATTGTTAATTTAAAAGCCTAAAGGTTATCACAATCATTAGAAATTAACACATAGAAATTATGATAATCGATTTTTTTTAATGTTGGCTTTTATGACGTTGAATTTATTGTTTTTTATTTTTATAATAGATTAGTTATCAGTCATTAGATTTGCTTTTAATACGAGGAAAATTATGAATTGAGTTAAATTATCATTCGTTTTTTTATCAATAGATTTTTAATTTCAAGTGTAACCATCGTGTTTGTTCAGTTTCTAATTTCTAATCATCCTAAAATAGTATTGAGATGTTTTATTTTAGGCTTTGTTTTGTCTTAAAGTTTTGAGCTTCTATTTGTATTAAAGATGAAGGTTCAAATATCCGGAAATTAAAAAAAATCTAACCGATACTTGTTCTGATTTTATCGTTAATGTAAATATTTGAAAACAAATCAATTTTTTGTTATTGCAATATTTTTCCATTAAAACAAGATTTTGTAATGGCATTGTGGGATTTTACGCTATTTCATTGATGTGGTTTTACACCTGAAGATTTTATCGCTTGGTCAGTAATGCAAAGTATTTTGTTATATCCTTGCAAGGTCGATAAAAGACAACTCGACCAGACATTCTTTTATGGAATTTTTTCCAACCATCCGACTGGTATTTTCCTCTACCCATACTTGTTTGATTATCGTTAATTTGTAGTTCGTTAATTGGAAATTAGATGGTTAATTAAATCGATTGGCTAACAGTTTAAAATGTAGGCGAGAGATCATCGTTTTCAAGTTGATGAAGCGAAGGCGGTAGAGTACTGTCATGGTAGATTATGTGGGTGGACAAATCAGATCTCATCCAATCTCGTTCAGGATGATTTTTCTCGGTTAAACTCGATTCATATTTATTTAAGATTGTTTTTGAGCTGTACATTTAAATCAGCTTCTGCTTGTTCTACCATTGGGAGTTTAGTTTTTTTCTCTTAAGGTAGTCATCCATACATAGATGTAAATCTGAATGGTTTTGCAAGTTGAATATAATGGTGGTGAGATAGCGGTAGGAACATTGAATGTGTAATTCTCAACATTCTTCCCTTTTCCTGCATTTATATGTTTGTGCTTTCCTATTGAGGTCAACACACCACCGACAACTATCGACCCTAGTACTGTATGTTTTCCAAACTTACAGTCCTCTATATCTTCATCCCCTATCTATAATTTTGAAGGATGTATTCTATGCTTTCATAATTGGAAATTTGTTGATTATATGTTGTTCATTTGATGTGCAGTCTCTGTAATAATCCTTTATATTGTTTATCTTTCACCGATATTGAGAGCTCTTATTTGTTGTTGTCGTGTTCTAATAACTTAAAGTTATATCTCATCGATTTATTACGGTCAAATCTCTTAATTCTCTTAATAATACATTGATATTTATGCGTGTGTGTATTATGTGTGGGTATTTTAGATTATAATAATGATTATTTTATATTTATGTTAATACATTCAAACGATTGAATGACTGAACGATTGGATGAATGAAGCAACAATTAGAGGTAATTTTGGGAGTTTCCGGTGAATAAAATGAATAGATAAGTTGATTTATTTCAGTTATTTTTGTATGAAATAATTTATAAAAGAATGATGAGTATCGTACAACAAGTATACGTCAATAGTCGATTAACTTTGATAAGGGTTGCGCCTACTTTTTTTTCTAAATTATTAATTATATTCTCTTATATTTATGAAGAAATCGAAATTTCGAATGTGGGATCTTTAAAAATGTTCATAATTATAGTTACATTGGTACTGTTTTCGAGATTTTCAACAATTTTGCTGTCCATCATGTGATCTAAAACAATAACAAGACGGAAAACAAATTGACATGGAAAATTGTTTTTCTGTTTTTCTAATTTTGATAAATCCACCAAATTGTTATCTTTAAATAATTTAGTTTTGATCGCATTAATGATGAATTGGCTCTATTTTCTGTTAAACTTGAGTTGCTTTTGAAATATCTATAAAAAAATTCTGTCAATAAGTAATTTTAATCAAATTTTTAGAACTTACGGTAGTTTGAAGTAGTTTCTTTATCAAATTTTAATAAAGACTTACATCAGTTAGATCATTAATAAATAAGGAACAACTTATTTTAAACAGTTTTTCGGTGGTGCATTTACTTGTAAATTTGCCTTTATATTATTTATGATTCTAAAAGAAAAAAACAGTAATAAAAAGAGGTTCATTGTACTTTATTATTATGTAGGAAACTCAATAATGTTTAACACTATTATAACATTAAAACATATCGTAAAAATTGTAATTTCAACCTATTTGTACTGCACGATTCAACGCTAATACTCAAGGTATTTTTTCTAAAAAAATCTCATTTAAATAATTAAATAATGTTATTACTCTTATTCAACATTCTCATTTTATAATTAAGATAGCGACAATTTAATTCAATTAAAAATTGTAAGATTGCACCAAAGCTCCTTTACATCGCAAGGTATTTCCCCCTTTGATATCATCCGATGAGGTTTTAAACATCAAAGTAATTCACAGCGAGAATTCTATTTTCAGTAATTCATCGTCCCTTTCTTTCCGATATTTATACGTTCTTATTATTAGTGGTGGTTCGTTATTTAAATTTGCATCAATGGAACTAAGAATTTCATAGTTTTATACTTTTCTTTAAATTTTTGGGTAAAAATATGATTGTAACTTTATTATTTTATGAATCGAGAGGGAAAAAATTCTTGCAGTATACTAGTAGCGTTGGCTCAAATAAATTGATAACAACGTAGACGTGTATTTATGTAGCATACATTTATCGTTATATTTATTTTGACGTGTACGCTCATTTTAACATAACAATACGTAGAAAAAGGCAACGATAAATGCTGCTTTTATTAATGAATGAATGAATGAATGAATGGGAATTTTTATTGTGTGTTATCAGAATCATCAAACATTTGTATAGATCTTGTTCTATAATAAATGATGATTAAATTGGTTTAATTGTAAATTCTCTATAGATATCTCCATTAATTATTAATAATTGAGAACTAGGTAGTGTGATACTCTATCCACTGTTATAATTAACATTTCAACTGGTCAGACGGCTAGATAATTAATTGTTGTAGAAATAAAAATGACGTCAATAGTTTTGGTTTTCCCCAGATTTCTCAAAGTTAAGAATTATTAAAACTAAATTGTGCCAAAATATTTGAAATACTCGACAAACTGGTGGAGTGTTATTGGAAAATTCGGTTTTTCTCTACAAGACAATCCAGTAACACTACGCCATCTCTGAGTGGTTTAGTCATTATTGATTTCAGTCTCTCAATGGTTTATATCTCAACTGAGCAAATATAATATTGCCATTCAAAATATAGATGGTGTTAATAGGTATTTTGGACCTTTTCTTTAATTCTCGTTCAATATTTCTCAGATCGAATCAATTTCATAATATTTTAGTCGAATGAAGGAAACGACATATATCCCTTCGTATACAATTCAATTATATTAAATTTGATTTATTTATTAGATTATCTGCTTCGTTCCTTGTTAAAGATAACAAGATCTGATATAAAGTTTTTGGGGAATTTATTATTTTATATTTTTGCTTAATTTATCATTTTTACTGTTGTTTCCGTTTAAATTGAAGATCCGGCACAATAATAAGATTATTGTTATTTATTCTATTACTACAATAAAAGGTTTTATTTAATTAAATTTGTGAAATTTTACGGTTGATTGAAGACTCTAGAGGGTGTTCTTAATATTATCGTATATAGTAGTATGTGATATGATCATATGATCCTTAAGAAAAGTTTAGATCAGCAAATTTAGATGATGACTACTTTTATTACAGCGACTTTATTAGCACATTACAAGTGGTATATTAGATCAAGAGAATTCTTTTTATTATAGCACATTGATTAAATGTAAAAAGTTCAGATTCTAAATGTCGATCGATAGTATTGTCTAACTTTTAAAAGTGTATAAAGATGTGTTTTAATCTTAAATAATGTATAATTTTAAGTATAAAATGCATTCGAATTACAATAGAAACATCTAAATTATTTACTACATAATTCTAATTAATTATCTAGAAAAAAGTTGAAGAGACTACAATTTTAAAATTACTAAATTAACTTTAAACTTACGTTCGTTGATAACTACTTCTGAAGTTCTTAAGTGTTTAAATTGTGTAGAAATTTACTAAAGTTTATTTACTTGTTTAGACCAATTTTAACTAATAAACTATCACAAAAGTTACCTGTTATTGTAGAGACAACATTATAAATTTTGATTAGTTTAATCACTACCTTCTAAATTTATCTTGAAACTGTTTCAATTGATCTTTAGAATTATTTATATTTGTTCACATTTAGTTCACATCTTTGTGCGTTTTAAAATAGATTTTCTCGCTAATTTTCTTCCATTTTTGAGATGTTCTAGTTATCCTACCATTATAAGAATTGATTATAATTTATTTAGTTGCGTTCTAACGTCTTTTTTATTAATGCACCATCTATAAATTGCTACAGTTAAGTTGATTCAGGATTCTGAAATTACTGCTGAAAAGGTATCTATTTACATGTAAAAGGATCTTTAATAGACTTTCTGTCGGCGATCGTTTTACATAATTAAAATTAATTTTATATCTGAAGAGATTTTTATATAGAATTCGAAAAGACCTACTTTTGAAAAACTCATACATTTGTTAAATATAAAGATTTCCGTATTTTAAAATAGCTTTATTACATGTGGTTATAGGAGTCGTTTCAGGAAATATAATTTTTATTCGTTGTAGATTTTCCAATTTTAATTTAATTCGGGTTTTAAAGTGAAACGGATAGACAAATTATAGGGGATTTCTGCAATTATTCAACCATTTAGTTAGACATGTTCTAGGAGATTTGGCTCAGGTTACGTTAATTTATTCTATACCAACAAGTGTAAGCTTTTGAAATCAACGAATATTTCAAATATTCTAATCTTGTTAGAAGGAATAAAACTACAGGTGGTTTTATTTATAATTTACCTATAGTTCATTTAAAAATTCAGTGATTGTTATTTTTTTACAAAAAAGAGAGTTATGTTTCTTTGTAAAGTTTCAAGAAGATTAAATTTTTCCACTATAGTTGTTCAAACTAGTTTTCTATCTATTTTTATGTTCTTATTACAACAAAAATTGAGAAATTCTCCCCTGTGAGAAATGTTCAATTTTTATTTTATTCCAATATTGATTATTATTGGAGAAAATCGTATCTATTGGCTAACTTTGCAATGTTAGATTTTATTAGGATGGTGAAAAATAACAATGAGAATAAAATAATAAGCTATAAAATTTCTAACTTCAAGTTTGAGTATCTTTATTCCTATTGATTCATTTCTGTCATTTTTCGAATCTTTTGATTAAATCAACTTATTTAAATTTAAAATAATCAAAATAGAAAAAGAACAAATGGGTCGGTAGCAAAATTCCCCTAAATTCTCCAACCTAAATCTCATTAAGTTCAGTCTTATTTGTGTGTTTTCTGGTGTTGTGCCAGGTATATTGAAGAATTTGCGAAATATTTGCCCAAATAAGTGATTATTTTTCTATTTTAACGATTTCCAATTGAAATATTTTGCTTTAAATAAAGGAATGCTATTATTTTTTTTTGATATTTCTGATTGTTTTGATTACTTTCTGTTAACTATTAGTGTTGAACATCAATCTGAAAGTTTCAAATGACTTTTTCTTGTTGAATTCGATGACTTGTTCAAAGAAACAACACCAAACTAGAGGGTATTATTCTTATTTATATTTGGCTTGAAGGTGAGCATGTTATGTTTAAAGTTTTCATTCTCATCTCATCTAAATGTAAAATAGAACTTTCTTCGAAACATTATTTTTAGATATCATCGTTTGTGTTTATTTGAAACAACAGGTATTTAAAGTATACTCAAATCCTGCAATTTTTAAGATTTTTTCTTTTCACGACAAACTTGAAACTTGTTAAAAACTAATTTTGTTATATTCGAACAAATTTTCTTATCATATGTAAATTCTATCAAGGAAGTTTTCAATGTATCCTTTGTCATTCCTATAATATGTTAGAGGATAATGTGCAAGATTTCTTAGTTCGTAAAAAGCTCATCACTCAACTTGATTAGCTATTATTAGCTGTAATTTTGTAGGAACTTTGGGTTTTGTTTCTGATTCGGACGATTTCTTTTAACTAATTGATTATTTTCGATTTCGTAGGATTTTTTTAAACATTATGAATTGTTTTTGTTCAATCTAACAAAGTAGATTTTCTAGTAATTTTCATTTCAGTTGTATCTTCACAAAGTAACAACTATTCGTTTTTATACAGTAGTGAAATAACACTTCAGAAACATCTGAAATTTGTCGTAGTTTGACCGAATGTAAAATTTATATCTGACATTTTTCATTCTACCACCTTACTGCTTATTAATATTTATCTATTATTATAGAGCATGAAATACACCCTCGTATAACTAGATTGAGTTTGGCACGTTCAATGATTACGAATTATTATTTAGAAAAAAGTCTCAAACTTTATTTTAAAAGACCAACAATAAATTGAATAGTGAATAAACTGTAGATAGTGGAATATTAAATTTGCTCGAAATTTCTAATTTATCGCTCCATCATCCATCATTTTGTCACTATATTTTGAATGACGATTATATTAATTTAGAATATCGTTCGTGTTCGAATAAAGTTACGAAATTTCTAATTACACATATACAATTGTTGAGGAGCACTATTTCGATAGATTTTATGATAAATTCTGTACGGTTTAATGTGTCGAATAGAAAGTTTTGAAAATGGCTTGATAAGAAGGAATAAGCTAAAAGCTGTTTCCTTCAGACCAGATTATAGTCTTGTTAGATAATGGAGGAGTTGTGGTGGTTGTTGTTTGGTAGCGTTAATGATGTTAGACAGTGTTAGTTTGAGAGAAGAAAAAGTTGTTAAAGAATGGATTGAGTGTTGTTGTTTTCCCCTCTAGTCTGTTGGTCATTTGAAATGGCTTACTATCAGATTAAGATTCGTTAATTTACTGAACGAGGAGTGATACGTGATTTGCTTGTTTCTAACCTTTTTCAAATGATATTAAATTATTTGTTAATACATATTAATATACCACAACAATTTAATTGAAGATTTATTACAGACAATTACAATTTAATTAGAAATGTGGAAGTTTGACCCTTTACTATTACTATTTAACATACTCGTATCTACACATGAATTCCCCATACAAATAACATTTCAAGTTGATTCCTTGTCGTGGATGAGAGTCCTGCAATACATGATACACTTGGGTTTTGTGGTTTATTGCCTCCAATTCTAGTCACCTAATTTTACAAGTACGATTTTTTTCTTCTTGATGAAGATTTCTCTAAATCCAGTCTATAAGTTATTTATCATCCAGATTTCCGAGATTATTTCGGTAATAATTAATTGTTGTATAATTGAGTATTCGCCAGGCGTATATGAATAATGATCTGCTGTATATTTGTCCTTAATCAATAGTGAAACGAACATGACTTGTGCTTAGTAATAGATGTCTAGGAACTCAATTTGAGATCGACATAGAGATAGGATAGTTCGTCGATATTATGGTATGTTACATTTATTATTGTAGGATATGTTTAACAATTGTAAAAGAATTCTCTTCTGTACGTTTCCATTTAAATTTCATTTGTTATTTTTATTTATTACGTTTTTCTACCAAATAAGATTACGAAACAAGCAAAAGGATTGGTAAGAAAGACATCGGGTAATGGTACAAAACAAACGAGTCTCTATTGTTAAATTGCATTGAAACAATTAATGGTGGATTTTATTCAAGTTCTATGTACGTGTGTAAGTGACAAATATTTGGAGTTGACTTTTTTGGGTTGTCGCCCTTCTCGTATTTAATGTGGTTGGTGGTTGATTTTTCCATCCCTCAAATTTATGTTTTTGTTTCAAAGCCTGTTGTAATATTTATGGTTAGCCAGACATTGTAACATAAATTCTACATTTCACTTGTTGTTGTTGTGATGTGGTAGAAGTCTCGCTTTTTTGTAAAGTATTCAGTAGTAAAAGAAGGGGTGAGAAATTGTATTAGAATAAATAGAAAGTGAGAATTTTTAGGAATATATCAAAGTTTTTCGAATTGTAAAATTAGGAGGGAGAATTTTTTTATACCTGGTTCAATAAACAAACTACTATTCTAAATTTGTTGATAATTTTGAATTCCTCAAGATTTGGTAATGCCACTCCTAAGATTGATTTTATTTAAGATTTTTCTTGAGAACATCTAGAGTAGAATAAATAGTATTTGTTCTTTGTGATGGGAAATTGAATTTTCTTTTACAATAAATGCCAGAGTGGTATTTATGTTTTTGGCATTTCCACTTTTATGTTTTCACTGTTTTGATCGGTGTGTTTTATTTTATTTTATTTTTATTTCTTAAAGGATTTTCAACAAAAATATGAGTAGAATACAATGACCATAACGTTTTCCAGGCTTATGTTTGAACATATTTGCTTTAATAAAAAATAATAGGAAGTTGTCTTTAATTTATGAAAATATTTCATAAAACTTTCAAGATATATGGTTGTTGCTATTGTTGTTTTGGTTTTGACGTGTATAATTAGAAATTGTTGTTGCGTATGTTATAAGGCTGTTGATTATATTATGACTAATTAAATTTAGTGGAATCTTAATTAAAATTAAGAGCTCGTTATTTGGCGAATTCTAATCTAATTTTCTTTGATTTCTTCAATTTTCATCCGCTCCATAGAGTATCAAGTTTTTGTTGATTTATTTCTGACATTTTCCGCATCCAATTTAAAAATAATTGTCGTCGTCAAATAGAACAACAAATATAATTCTACTATAATTTAGGTAAACTAGAAACTTTGATAATTTCCTTTTTTTCTTCTGTTTGAGATTTTGATTAAAGATAAATTTATGTAAATTGATAGTTGTAAAGTTTGCAATAAATAATTGATAAAATAAGAATTAATAAGCGAATATTTGTATTGTCATCTGCAAATGCGCGGCTTCCCTTGGACGCATCAGCTCTAGGACGTGATTGGGGTTGTTGCCAACGTGTTCTCTGTTATAGTAAAGCGTCCCGACGCTTTTCAGTAAGTCATTGCTGGCGGTACGTGCCAGTCAAATCTTCTATCTCGTCTCCAATATCCACTATAACGTCAATATATCGAAATCTAACGTCCAATTTTATTAAGAGTAACGGTCGAGGGGAAAAATATTTACCTGTTAATTGAGTTTTTGTTGTTGTTGTTGTAAACTTTAATGAAAGTTTGTTGACTGAAGACTTTATAAATCGACATAATTTGTGTGTTTTTGTGTAAATTAAAGAACGATTTTAATTGAGACAACATTGTTGAATTTTGTTTTGATTAATTAAATCTGATAATTTTAAATTTTCCGGTAAATTTTTCATCGGTTCTCTATTCACTATTATTTACATAAATTCAAATTGACTCGATTACATTGATCGAACTACCAATATGGGCAATAATATGCTTTTCGTTTTTTAATCTATATGGTAATTTTTTTGGGGCGTACCTATTGCCGAAAAAGTACATCCAAACGTGACTACAAAATTGTTTTACAAACTACCAATTGGCTTGAATGATTGATTAATGATAGTCGAAACGGATCTAAATTGTTTTTGTTATTTGTACTTCTTCTTTATACATTTATTTGTAATAATGTACTATGAAATTAGCCGGTGGTGTAAAATTAATTTATAAATGATGGAGGGTAACAAATTGTGTGTGTAGTGTGTTAATGGAAATAATAAAATAATCGTCTATCTTCACTAATTACCATCATGTTCTTCGCGTTAAATAATATTAATAATGATAACCGTAATAATAATAACAACAATAATAACAATAACAATAATAACAACAATAATAATGGTAATAATGGATATCGGTTACTGTCAGCACAAGGGATGGAAACACTACAAGCATTCCTACGGGAACATGGCAATGAGTGTATAAAACAATTCGTTAAGGTATAGAATAATTTTTTTTTGTTATTTATATTCTCGACTGTCTTATTGTGAAATTCGCACAAGGAATTTGTTTAGGTATATGTGGAAACGTTACAGAACATTTATTCTTATAAAATACAAGTGTATTTCCGGATCCGGATTTCTACAATTACATGTCTTCCAACGGTTTGTCGACTACATTCTCTATCATTTTATATGAAGACGGTTTGAATTTGTTTATATCTAAAGTCATATTTACAATTTTTCTCTTTTCTGGATATCGACTATAAATATTTATTATGAATATTGCCTGCATCAATAATAAATATATTGCTATTTTATCTTGCATAGGTATGTTTCAAGCACTAAACAATAAAAAAGAAAAAGAATTATGTACAAATCGATAATAGTTATTTTACTGACATTTACCATTTGTCTTATCTTCGATTCTGTGATAAAATACTTGTTGAATTGTTAACGGACAATTTAAAGGAATTTGTTATATAATGGGTATATGTACGTGCATGTGGTATAGAACAACTTAATCCATTTCACCCGTTTTATTTTTAACAGTCAACCCATTTTACCACAACTTATAAATCTTTCTTTTTTCCGCTTTTCTATATAGTTTGAATCGCCAAATGTCGGCCGGTTGTAATGGTAGAGTTCATTGCGATTTTTTGGGGTCCAACAACGCAAAAAAAGTTCCTGTTAAAAGAGACGTGGATATATTTTTTTTCCGTTTTGTTTTCCAGGGGGTGTAGTGAGATGTTGCAATTACATTTCACGGTTGATACTCAAGAGACACAACAGTACGTGGGGTGGAAATAAATGTATTTTGAAAATTTCAACTTAATAGAGCTGAATTTTATATCATAGTTGATTACTGTAAATTTTACATTTAAATATCTAACAGAACTTTCAGACAGAATCACTGTATTTTCCGCTAGATTTATCTTGGTGTTTTACGATCTTACAGTACTATTGTAACATTACAGACTGCTTAAAAGATGCATATAGTGATTTAGTAACTTGTGGTTTTACTTCAAAGTATACACAACAAAAAAACTAAACGTTTATTTTTTATTTGCTTGATTGCCGCCTATTGTTGAGTCTTGGAAATTTGCTGAATTTTAAACTCACACAAATAGGGAATTTACTGCTTTTTAAATGTCTATCCCACCATTCTGGGCAACTTTATTTAAATTTTTACAACTTTAAACAACTGCTATACCAAAACATTACAAGAATACGATGTTTGCATAAAATAAATAATTTAGTAATGCAACGAATCAAGAGAATTTTCAACCATTTGCAACGTTACTGTTTCAACAGAATTTTTATAAATTAGATGCTGAATCGGGATTCTCATTCTCTTAATCCGGTACTTCAATATTCCCTTAATTATAAACAAACCCTAAATACGAATTCTACCAAAAAACTAAACCAAATTCTTTCTCTAAAGATGATATCTCGAAATACTTGATGAAATTTTATTTAAATTGTATGATACGGAAAAACAAAATATACGTTATATCAGACATATTTAACATATTTGAGAGAATTCCAGGACGAATTCGACATATTTTTCCAACATTTCTAAAATGAAATAATTTTGTGATTCTATTAAAAAAGATTGTCTATATTAGGTCGTATTTTTTCCAAATTTAACCTCATTAAATCGGGTCGTTTCATTTCTCCCAACATTTCCTTTGATGTTTGTATAGTAATAGAAATGTTTCGTCCAAATAATCCAAAGACCCTGAAATTCTATTTAATTAAAATGAAATTTTTACGATTTCTTCAAGTCGGACAATTAGTTAAATAATAGCACCATTCGGCAATGTTCAACCCTTAACATTTTAAAATCAACGATTCAAACAATCTTGTTTTGAATTCGGTTTTATGTTGTTGTATTTTTGGGAGATTTTGCATTGTGTTCTACTTTACCATAAATAAAAGCAAACATCCGGTTTCTTTCAGAAATAGATTCAATTATGGTTTGCTGAAATTTCTGAATTTCATCTAACTTGTGATAAATTTTTTAGATTAGATACACTATTTCAGGAAACTTGAATTTTAACTAGAAACTTACACGAAAGATTGTGTGTTTGGAAAAAAGTCTAAGATTTCCTTAATAAAGTTGTGAATGATGTAGGAGAATTTTAATAAGTCTAATTTAAATTCATTAGTAGAAAATAAGGAAAAATTATGAGGCAAATATAGCTTTTCTTGTTCCTTAAAACAGTTCACTTTCTACTCAAATGTCTAAATTTTGCTAGTTACGTTGTATTTTTTACCCCCCGTCTAATAAACTTACTAATTATATTATTGATTTCCTCTTGTAGTTAAACTATGTTTATCTCTAAGATCAAATTAGATTGGAGATTTGAATAGATTTGTGTAATTCCTTTGGTATAATACCAAGTAAATCTGGATTATTTTATGAAAAATATAAGCAAGCAGGATATTTTCCGCATTCTTAACATTAACAGTTTTGCCAAATTATAAAAATAATTCCGTATGCTTTAATGATAACGTTTAAAATACGGAAATTCTTGTAGTGTTTTCTAGTACAGTAGATTTTTTTGTCTAAAAATCTCTTGTTAGTATATGTAAATTTTTGTTTGTTGACAAAGGAGAGATATTATGATTTAGGCTTACAAACTTTACATAACGATGTTTAATTAATTCAACCGGATTAAAGGATAGCTTTGAGAAATATTTGATTATTGTGAATTATTCAAATTTTCTATAGCAACACAAAAACCAATATTTGTAATCGATTTTTCTTATTTATACAGTTGTTACACTTATTGAGATTTTGACAGTCTTCTTGTATTCCTGTTGTTATTGTTTTCTTTTGTGTGGAGTTTTTGTTGAAATAATTTCTCCGATCGATTCTCAAAGGAAAACAATCGTATTTGATACGATTGAGGGGTAGAAACCATCAGGGATACGTCAATTTGGGGCAAAAAATCGAATAGTTTATTCTCTGTTGTTATACGTTTCTCTTCCCCAGAATTGATTCAGTTTAATATTTGGAAATTTCCTTCGCTGTTCTTATATTATTTTTGAAAGTTTAGTTTAAAAACAATTCTACAAGTTGAAAATAGAGTTATCCGGTTCTAACAATTTACTTTGGCTGTGATTATGTTAGTTGGTTTGTTGTTATTGTTGTTGTTGTTTCTTGTATGTTATTAGAATCTACTAACTTTAGATTTTCAATCTAATACCGTGCAGCTAGAATTTCCTTCATTCAACGTTTTCTAGTCGATCACAAAATATAAGTTTTGAAAATAGGAGGGTTGTAGAGTTTTTCATTTCCGTTATTTTCCACTATTTGAGAAAGAAGAAAAGGTGCGTACGTATTGGAAATGGGGTGTTGGCAACTGTGAATGGGGTTGTATATAAAATAAGAGAAAGTATAAAAAAGCTAGTAATAGTGATTCGTCTGTCAATTGATCGTATCATATGACTTGTAATAGCTCTGTCGTCATTGGGGTTGATGAGAATAAAAGGGAATGTTTACATGTGGTTTTTCTCTACTATTCACTAACCATCCATCACTAACCGTTGCGGAAATATATTTGAAATATTTACATGTAAATTCCTGATAGTCAAGGTATATCTTTAATTAAAATTCTATAGTGGAATGGGAACTTTGCCAGTTGACGATTAAATTCTAAAATTAACAACTAAACATACCAGAGACGAAGAGGCGCATAACCAAAAGACCACCTTACATAAAAAGCTTTATTACAACCGTATCATCGTTTTTTTTTTTTATTCCTTTGATATTTGCTTACCGGTGTGAAAGATCATATGGGTTTTTTGTGATGTTTATAAAGAGTTATAGTAGAAGAAATATCATTGATCCGAATATATGTAAAGATATATTTCGAATAAATTGAACTTTGTATTTTATTGATATATGCTCAGGTGATCTTTTACGTTTCTAGTTGGGGTGCAATCATTCGAATTTTCCTTCCAACGCTACAAATGTTTATTGTTACATTTACAGTCTATAATTTCTTATTTGAAATTACTTGTTTTCTTCCTTAAATCGATATAAAATCTGTTAGAATGATGTAGAAATAACAATTCTTTAATGGAAATCAACTGTATGTTTGATTCAATCTCCAACACTAAGGTGGTAGGCTTCAAAATGCGACGTCCAAAAAGCTCAAATTCCTTGGGGTGTCATCAATTCGGATTCCGTTCTATCCTTATTTTGTTCTGTTCCTGTTTGATAGGATTATTGATTAGAAATAGCATAAAAAGTAGAAAACGAAAAATCAATTGGCAATTATTTATAAGTACATCAAATTTAATGGATTTTATTGTTAAACAATAGTACTAAATACTACATTGGAATGTTTAAGTGGAAAATGCAAGCAACTAGAAAACAATTTTCTGTTTTATTTCTGTGAATTATTTATAAAGTTCTCTCGGATGTTTTAGAATATAAACAGATTATTGTTTGTATGTATGGATAGGGTTGTGAAAGTGCATCATCTACTACACATTTAATAAATGGTATTCTCATTGAATGTCAAGGAAACTTTAAATTGTTTGTAATGAAATACTTTATTCTGGACTTGACATATAAGTGGTTGCAATTAAATAATTTTATCTACTGCACGAAAATAATAATGTCATTTATCATCAAAGTATTCCATAACAGACTTTGGAAATATATTGGCCAAATTGCGCTTCATTAATAAACCTCAAATATAAATTTCTAATTAAAGAAGTTTCTTACAATGTCCAACAAATACAGTAAAGAAGGCTTCAATATAAATAAAATTCAATAATTTAATCTTCTATGTAAAATTGTAATTGGAATTGGAATTTTAAATTTATAAATTCTAAACGTAACGAATACTAAAAATGACGGGATACAATACAACAATTTGTGAAACCGTGCAGAACAATACGTATAGAAATTTATTATAAATTCAAATTTATCATTTAGAATTGATTGAAATAACATTGTAATAAAAATTTGATTATTATAACGAATGCACACTTTTAATATTTCAACACTACAGAATAATGATTAGAAATTCAGGTAGATGAATTGATATTAATCATTTTGATTATCTCATTGATCCAGATTTGTACCAAGCTCATATAATCTTGAGATTTTAATGAAGTAATTCCTGTATTACCAATAACCAAAGTATTGAAAGAATGAATGAATTTTTAAATTTGAATAAGTTTGTGGTGAATATAGTTTAGATTCGAAAAAAATTAATTAAAACATAACATCAATTATTCCATGTTGGTGTTTATGTCTGTAACCGCACTGTTTCTAATTCGGTTATAATTTAATGACGGAGATAAAATAATTAAAGCGACGATTAATTTGTGGAAGATTTACATTAGATTTAAACCGTATTTTTTTAGTATTTTCGCAATGATATTTTCCCACGAGTACTATAATTATAATTTTTATTATCAACGACAATTTTTGTTGGTTATATTTTTTAAGATAGGAATAAATAAATTTGTTGTTGCTATTTTGATTAAATCGTATAATTTATAATGCTTAACTTTAAACAAATAAATATGAGTTTATTCCTCCCAGTCATATTAAATATTAAATTATATTATAAACATAGTTTCTAAACAAACACAAACATAAAGAAAAATAGACGTAATATTTTAACGAAAGTCTGTGTGCCTTAATTTTGATTTGTTATAATAACTTATAATAAGAATAATGTCAAATAGACAATTCTATTTTTATATATTTTATTACGGCAATTTTTCGCTCTTATTAAGGCACACAAATAGAGTTTCAATCTTCCGATGTTTTTTATTTTACTCATTTTTTGATGATTGTTGAATTTCATTTAATAATTTTAGATCGATTTTAGTCTGCGTGTGTAGACATAAAAAGGATCCTTATTTAAACGGATAGATGACTGTTATTGGAATCGATTATATTCGGTTTCCAATTTCCTGTTAAAGCTTTCTTTTTGTTTAATTTCCATTTTTCTACTTATCTGTCAATTATAATCTTTGTTAGGAAAATTTCTAGTTTAAATATCATAAATTGACCATAATTTCAACATATAGAATAATGACTTTTGTTATGAAAATTTGTTGTCATCATTGTATTTCAACAGCGTGACTGATGATGTTTCTCTTGAATACAACCGAGTAACGGTAGATGATACCAGAATACAATAATCCTATTCAAAATAATGCAGTTTAGAGTAGCTTAAATAAGTGGGAAATTTTATTTATTAAAGGAATTTTCAGTGGAATGTTAAATCGTATTTTCCGGGCGCATCCACCAATATTCACTGTGCGTTAATAATGCATAAATTCAACATTGGGGGGGAAACTTTCGATGTTGTTCTTTATCGATAACAATACAATTCCAAAAGTGAACAAAAATAAATTGGATACTTTAAAACTTCGATTTAATACTTTCATTTAGAATTATAATGAAGATTGTTGTTGTTGTTGTTAAAGAGATACCACCCTAGTTTAGTTTGTTACGAAAACAATCCTTTGAAGTAATCAAATTGTCTTCGAGGACCAGTTGTTATTATTATCCGGACTTTCAAGTGTAGGGTGTAAATGTATATGTACTATAAATAGGTATATGTACACTATTCTGCATTGCAGACGAGACTAAAGGGTGAAGATATCAACCCTTTTGACTACAACCCATCGTTTTATATGTAGATTGGTTTAACTTTCATTAAGTTTCGTAAATAATTTGAGGATGTTTAAAAGGTGAATTAAATCTTATCTAAATTTACAACTTTATAAACGGCTCATTTTCTATTTTTTCTGTATAATTATATGATTTATGTTTAGATTCCATTTGGTAATGTTCATCAAATTTGATAAATCGTTAGTCAAGTGAATAAAAAGCGTCACTGGAATTTTGATGGATGAGAAATTTAATTTGATCGTTTAAAGAATAAAAAAAAAACACCTAATTGATTTTGATATTTAAACTGATTGATTATTTTTCCAAAATAGTTGTATTTTCTGACGATGTTTTCAAACTATCAAAACCAATTTATTATTGAACTAAAATAAAATGCTATTTATTTTTATGAATCTCGTGAAATTATAAATGTTGGTCATCAATTCAAACATATTCAAAAACTTTATTATAGGCATTATGTTTATCATATCGTTGAAATCAATGGTAATTTGTATTCTAATGTTGTCTGATATTGGGAAATTGCAATGGTTCGAATATTAAAGAAAGAATTTGTATTTTTATAGTATACATGTATGTATGGATGATATTATGCCTATTGTTAGAGAGATGAAACCGCCTTTTTCCAAAATACTTGAATTATTAGTAATATTATATGAGCTTTGAATTTAAATCGGATTATTTCCATATTTTCCTAAAATGCAACCTAGAAAGAAATTAGTTTGATGACACATTTTTTGTTGTGATTCTATTTTAGATTTTAGACTGTCGATATTTTAACCCTAGTAGTTCTTCATATAATGACAAGTTTATCATCGCATATTTTTCCGTATTTGTCAATTAAGTGTGACATAAAATCAAAATTTACTGTGTTTAATAACAAAAATTGGAAATTATGAGTAGTTGCAATCTTTCCTTTAATTTTTAATTAAAAACCTACCCTTGAAACACAGATGTACTTTTAAGCATTTATTATTATTGAATCTCCCATAAAAATATTCCAGTGTTAATTCATTTTAAATTTGCAGTCAATACGGGGTTAGATGGAAATTCTGGTTGGATATTTCGAAAATGTCCAGATTAAAACTTTGGTGTTCATATTTTTCCTTATATTCCTTATTATGTTTGATTTATAATTCTGTATACTGCAAAGTTTGAGTGTAAATTATAAACGAACAAGATATGAAACTTTATAAAATTCTCGATTGCTTAACGATTTTTGATACAAGATTTCTTGTCGGAACTAATGAAATAGTAGTCAAAAAGTTACAAGAATGCTCTAGTCTGTCGACACACACAACTTTAGTGAAGTTATTTGGAAGCCAGAGCACGTTCTTAGGGTCTATATTTTCATGTGCTTTCTTGCCTCCATCATCTGTACTTTCCTCAACAAAATAAATGTCCACAAACTGTTGCAATGTTGGATTCTCCACTTAAATTCTTTATGTTTTATTGTTGTGATAATAGAAACCGGATTTTCTTACGAAAATACTCACACAATTCTCTTATTCTAAACGAAATAAAACGACACTCATATTGCCATATGTTTAACTAAATTAATTAATTTTATCGGGAAAAACAATCAACGTGAGACGAATAATTAAATTGTAGATACAATGATAGAAACAACCATAGTGTAAAGTTTATCGTTTACAGATTTACTACAACGAAACCACCCCGTATGGTTTATAAATAAATGCAAATATTTTCCATAACTAATTTTCGTTATCAACAGAAGTAAGGGTGAAAGTTAATTTACATGATGATATTAACCGGAATTATAGTGAATGGGAAAATACAAGCGACGGGACATTAAATTATTTCCCCCCAGGTTATTTTATATATTCGTATTTCCTCTAGTTGTGTGAATTATTCAATTTTTCAACTATTGATTTGTTTACATTTTAATTGTTTATTTGTGTAATTATTGACTTGTTTGACCTATCGATTAGGGGTTAAAAGTGGTGTTGTATTTTAGATTATCGTTGAATTATTTAGTAGGAAACTAAATTAGTAGAATAATTTCTTCTGTTTAATTGAGGGTGGCACTGATAGAAGTGCATTAAAGAGGGTGGATACTAGTTCTAAGAGGGTTAATTTGTTATCTATATTAAATTTTATAGATGAAACTACAAAATTAAGTATTTATATTTAAATTCGATTTGAAATGATTGATGATAATGGATGAAATTTATCATAGATATATCCGATTTATTATACATTTATTTCGTTATATGATAATTAAATATAGAAATTAATTATTGAAAGAACAGAAAATAAATCGAATTTCGATTAGATCTCCAACATTGAATTTGATCCAATTTCATTAAAGGTTACGAACAACTTAATTGAACACGAAATTGTTTGTTGTTGTCTTCATCATTTATTAGAATTAACACGAATCTTCGTTTCAAATATTTGACCAGATGGGAATTTTTATTGATGAGGCATGCTCAAGACAAATCATTCTTTTTAGTCTCGTTAATCATCCCCTATACATAATCCTACAGGCTGTCTGAAAATTGAACGTTTTTACCACCCTACGGGGCAAATATTAACGATTCAAATGTACGAGGACAAAAAGAAAACCTTTATCTTTCCCCCCTTTTTTCATTTAGATATTTATCTGGCATTGTAATAACGAATACTATACAGTATATATACCTATATATACATATACCACTTCGTTTCTTCCATATATTTTGTATAAAAGGCGTTACCAAAACTACCCCTACGGTTGATAGACTATTCTCAACAGTCCGTTGCACGCGAATTTCTCCTCTTTCATCTACATCGAACAGCTTCTGTGCATCAATTTCATTCCCTCATTCTCGGTTTGCGTTTAAATTCCACTTTTCACCCTGTAGTGAAACTCGTACTGTGGTAGTTGTGGTTTCATCGTGGTAGTGGTTCGAAACAGTGCTTATATTAAAATCTTCCAAACTGTTGCTTAAAATCTATTGAAGCATGCAAATTTACAAATTTTCATCAATTTTCTTATAAAAAAAAAATCAAACGAAAATTGAACTTGTTGGTTGTTGACGAATCAATCTTTCATTTAAAATTATGCAAAGAGGGTGGAAATTTGTTTAAATAGTGTTGACACATGTGTTATAAATTTCTTGTAAGAAGGGTGAATAGAAATAGAATAGAATAGGGGTGGAATAATTGTGCTGATTGTGCGTTTTTATTATCTTATTTAAGATTGAAAATTCACCAACTTGGAGGCGGTTGTAAATTGTAAAATTTCGTCTCTAAATTCTATGAAAATATGATGACAAGAAGTTGGGTGAATTTAGGAGAAATATTTCATCCAACAGCCTATCTTAGATTTATTATTATTTACATTTATTCGTTGAAAATTGAATTTTGTAATTCGCTAAAATTGAATATATTAGTGTCAACTTGCAGTATCTAATTTTAATCTGAGATTTTCTCTTCAACATTCTATTCTTAGTTTGGTTAAAGTTTGGAGACACCTTAAAATATCTTACGATATTAGATATGCACATAGTTTTAATAGAACCTAAACTTTTCCTATTCTGTTTATAAATTCTTTGAAAGTATCGTTAGATCAGGATTTCGTTACACAAAAACAACTATAATTTTGATTTTTATATGTCGTTCTTTTTTAATTAATTGAAATAGAATAGAATCAATGGGGATTTATAATTTTTGTTTGTTGCCTTTAATTAAAACCAGTAAAATCCCCTTTTTTGTGATAGAATAGAACCGAATTGAATCATTAAAAGTTTTAACATAAATCTGATTTTATTTCGTTGAAGTGCATTCTATTCTATGTCCGTAATGCGGGCATTTCTAACAATTCTAAAACTATACACAACTAGGTAAATATTCCTATAAACCGTTACAAATTGTTGGTCACTAATGTTTTAGTAATTACATAAAATTAATCTCAACTATTTCCAAAATGCTACTGATGATGATGATGATGATGATGAACACAATGCATACAAAGCTTACATTTCCTCACTTTAAATTCAGTTCATGTTGCTTTATTTTGACAAAGATTTATTCTATTTTATAGTTTACATTCTATTCTATAACCCATTTACACATCACAATTCACTAGTGTTGTTTATATCCAAAGATGAGATTTTGACATAACAAAACAGATTAACTTCTTGGATCAACATAGTGTGAGTCCAAAAGAAAAACAACTGGCACTTTTGGGAAATTCGTTTTTGCACAAGAATATTACAAATTCACAGAGAGTATTTCTAGAGTATTTATTGGGGAATGTTTTAGAAAAAATAGAATTTCCTAGCTGCTGTATTTTCGGAAATTTCAAATTTCGAAATAATATCTTGAATTTCCCAATTCAACAAACAAAAATCCCTTTATCGACGCTTTTTCCTTTGTGTTAAAGAGTCGTTATTCATATTATATGATGAGGAAAATGTAATTGAGTTATATGAAAAATCTCGTTAGTGATGACGATGAAATTCAATTGAAAAATATAATTTTGTTAACTAGAACTTTATTAAGTTTTGTATATTTTTGTTGTTGATGTTATTATTGTTGTTGTGGTCGTTTGACAAGTTTCTCCCTTAAATAAAATATGAAAATTAGCCAATATAAATTCCGGAAGACAGGATTATAATAATAATAAGAATGGGGAAAAAGAAGAATCGCTCGCTACGTTAACTTCGGTTGTTTTTTATTAAATAAACTGATAAATTTATAAATTTCGTGACTTCATTGAATCGTTGTGCCCATTTCACCCCAGCTCCGAAATAAAAGTAAATTCAATATTTAAAAAAAAAGTGGAAAATTGAATGAGGTGAAACTTTTTCCATTTTTATGTATCAGTATTTTATGTTTCAATTTTTTGTAGCACTGAAAACTTGTACCGCTAGAGTTGTGAATGGTTGAAGAGGAAATTTAAAGTTGATGTATTCAGAAAGTAGTTATAGGAAAAAATTAATTGGAAGGTTTATGAACGAACACTTTTTGCACAGTGAAAGTCTAAATTGGATTTTCTCCAAATTCGGCAACAAATTTCTAATCAATAGTAATCGCTAATGCTAACCAATTGACGGGCAAATTATAAGATTTATGGTTACTCAAATTCTCTGAACCGTTTCAACAAATCAATTTTTCTATTCGGCTTACAATCCGTTCAACTAGTTGAGGTGTTTTTGCTCACTGAAATTTAGCAATAGAGCTCTCTTACTTAGCATATTCTCACACTATTGTTAGTTGTGCCTCGATCTCAGAAGTCTTTATCCCTCGGGCAAGTTTTTTATGCAACAAGTTCATTATTATGTTTTTGTTGAAGGGCAAAATAGGCAGATTTTCGTATGAAACGGCTGGTTGAATAACCTTTGAAGCACTCATTCTAATTAACGTCAATTCCATTTTCCTCAATTAGTGTACGCTCTTCTATCTCATGAGAGATAGAATAGGGCATGAGTAAAACTAGGTAGGGCAGATGGTTTAATTTTGTAGTTTTGGCTCGAAAGCTTGTTGTAATAAACTCCCAAATGTAATATTCAATAATTGTGTAACATCCTATGGGCATAGATGTTTAATCTGGACTTTTCACGAATAAATTGTGACACCAGACTATTCTGATGTACAAGCTATAAATGCATTACAGTTTTTTTCGCTCTTACTCGTTTTCTTTTTGGTTTTAAACAGAATAAATGAAAAGCAGTTTCTTTTACGTGCTTGCTTTCAAAAGAATGAATCTAAATTATGTTGGTAATTTATGAACTTCCATTGTTAGGAATACAAAGTTTTTTCTTAGTAGTTCAAATGAAGTCATAATATTTGGTAGTTTTATTAAGATTGAGACAAAGAGAGCAAATTTTAGCCCCTTTGAATCGAGAAAATTTGGAAAGTAGAAACAAACTGTGCCCTGAAATATTGACAGTTATTGTTGAAAAAATTCTATTCTTTAGGTGAATGAAAAACGGATTGTTTTCCCCTTTTCAGACACATTGTGGTTGAGTTTGATTTATCGATTATTATGTAATTAGATGTGTTGATACGCTATCACGTTAATGATTTATTATTCATCTATTCATTCTCTTGAAATTTATTAAAAATAAATAAATCACCGTGGAATTCAGCTTGTTGTTATTGATGTAATAATGATTGTCTTTAGTATCACCCTCTGTAGTAAATTTTTTATCAGTTCCACCATCATTTTCCACTTGAATTGCTTTATTGTTCAGCCTTTTTAATTGTTAAATAATATGGAGGATGTGTTACATTCTTGTTTTTATATCCAAGCATCCAATGGAAAGATAAAATTCTATGTTGAAAATATTCGAAAAGTAATCTTTTATTAATGGAGTCGTCTGAACATTGACAAATTTTGACTCTTAATTGTTTTTTTTTATTTCAGGAATTTGCAACACTCACTAAAGAATTGAATGCTGCACGAGAACAACTCTTGGAACGTGAAGAAGAAATAGCGGAACTTAAAGCGGAGCGAAATAATACTAGGGTAAGTTAGAGTTACTTTAAAACTTTCGTTTTATTTTTGGTTTTTATTGATCGTAAGATAGACGAACGAAAAAAGCGAGAAAATAAAAATAAAAACTAGGTAAACTATAAGGAAACACTGGAATCTAGTATAGAAGTGGAATTGATTCAATTTATTTCATATAAAATTTCCATTTTCGTCTAACACAATTTTTTTGAGTAAATCCGGATAAAGTTGAGGAAATTGTATAAAGGTATGCCAAATGCACTTACTGGCAAAATGAATAACTCTAAATAAATTAATCTACCCCCTTTTTTATGATTAATTTAATTGAATTCGGTTTTTATACGTTTGTCCGTCTTTATTTGTTTTAGGGGCCAATTTTTCCAGGTTTTCTTTAAGGCATTTTAATAATTAAATACAACCAAAAGTGAAATTACAATTCTTGGTTGTTTTAATTGAGATTAATTTTTAATGCCACCCTCTAGGTGATATATTAAACTGTAAAATCTTACAAAATACACTCAGTTTCAATTTAAATTGGGTCGGATTTCTAAAACCTGTCCGAGCTTCATTGAAAATTGTATCGTATTTCTTATTAAATTATCAAACAAGGTTAAATTCGTTTAAACTCTCAGGGCGGTTTAATTTTAGAAACGGACTAACTTTTTTAAATTATTGATCTGTCAGCGATACGAAAGCTAATCAAGTTTATTTTAAATTCACTAGAATCGCTACAATATGCTTTATTCGCTTCTTCGAGTTGTTAATCTTTGAAATTTCTCAATTTTTGTTCCACGACGGTTCTTTATAGTCCATTTGTTTTATAAAGTAGTAACAGCATGTGAATATCAAATAGAACTAAACGATCAATCTATTCATAAATGTAAAACAGTACGATTTATAGGAAACTGAACGTATCGTAACTATCTTTAGAGATTTGGTCGGAAATTAGAGGTTGCTTCTACTAAATTTGAAACTTTCTCGGAAATTTACAAGAGTTAATTTCACATGTACAGCAACATATATTTCTTTTTGTCTAAAATAAGTAAATGTTCCTGCCGTACAACATTATTAAAGCTAATTATTGAATAAATGAGCTTATAATTAATTATAATTTATTGATGTTTTAACAAGAACTGATTTGGATCGTGTATTAATTTCCTGTTCAATCAGAGAAATATCTTTCGATGTGTAAGAATGAAATCGATATATTTTTCCAATTATCAGTTAATATAACTGTTATAACTCATCTTTAACACAATATCTGCTGAAAATCAAACACTGAAAAATTGAAAAAGATAATAGTTCAGGATTATTTTTATTTTTAAACAAAAAAAGTAGATGGATCCGATGCAATAAAGGTGTAGAATTTAGAGGATAATGGCTCAAAGTAAATTCAATCGAATGTATTACAAAATTGATTAGAATCATCGAGTGCTTTATTAGTTTTCGATGAATACATCTAGAAAGTATTTCAAAAAGATCCTTATTTAAAAAAATGTATTATAATTCAGTAGAGAATCCATTAACGGGCACAATAAATATGATAGATTTCTATAGTATTCCAAATACATTAATTTCTTTCTATATTTCATAATCTATTATGATTTCATTCGAATATTCGTATAGAATACATCCATCGATCTAGTATGTGTGCAAGATTATGGCTCTAATCTTCGGTATGATTAGAAATAAATTTAAATTTGATTTATCAATCACTGAGTTATAAATCAAACGATTGAGGTTGAGAATTATAGGAACATTGAAGAATCGTGCTCATATTTTCTCCATGTGATTCAGAAATATTTCAAATGATTTTTGTTCAAATTAGATGGGAAATTCTAGAAATCTGTCTGGATAGTGTGAATCTTTCAGAATTTTCCATTAATACCAATTTCCTGTAGTACAATATGAAATAAATTGGCAAATTTCTTGAATCATTCCAACGTTTATTCCGATAATAGGATTCATTAATAGATGTAATCTTGTAATTTACATTTAATCTTTTCTATAATTATCAATTGAATTTGAAATTAGTCTGTGTTCTAATGAGATCTCGACTATATTTTCCGATTCACTACTAGAATTTTTTTATAATTCCATCAAAGAAAGTGTCATTATTCCCAAGGTTCTACTTATTCGTATTATCTTTAAAATAGGATTTAAAATATTAAGGATTATCATTATTAGATTTGCCAGTATTATGTTTGGTATCGCCTTAGTTTAGCTGCAATATCCGACTTCTTATTAAATAAAATAGTATTGTAATTCTATCTTTATTTAATAGAAATCAATTTTTATGTGTTGTAATTAAGATTTTTTCGTAAATTTACCGTTAATACATTCGTCTATTAGCTGTTAGAAGAGAGTTCATTGATTATTTAACTGAAACTAGTTTCCGTTGATTAATTTATCGGTTCACAAGGCTTTTCGATTATGATGATGATATTATCGAGATTGTTAATTGTGTATCCACCTCTCTACATCTCTCTCACATCATTTCCTAGATACGTTCGACTTGCTCTCCTATTGATAACTTATGCATCGTTTCCATTTCAACTTCAATCATATAACATTGATATAGATGCCTAAATATAAATCTATATACTAATGATATAATCAATTGTATAATATTTATGAACTCTATTTGGAATAATCTAATATTAGATCAAATTTATTCAGAAATAAACATAGAGTAGCTGTAAAAATGTTGAATCGATAGCTAGTAGTGCAAGTAACTGAATTCAGTAAACAAAAACCAATTGAAAGTGTGTTAATAAAAATTAAATCGTAATAAAAATAGATTTGAAATCCAGAGAATCGATTATTCCACCGAAAAATACTCTTTTATTTACATAAAAGACCTCTATCCCATTTGTGAGGAAAAATAAATAAAAACAGATCATTCTAATTCGGGAGCGGTTTTTGTAGTAGATAGAAAATTGGTGGATGCGCCGGGTAATCGATCATTAAAAATTAACGACATCCTCACAACCTTTTGAATATTTTATGATGAATCCAGATATTGTAGTCGTGGTGGTAGTAACATCTTGACAGTTCAACGATAACTGGCTGATTATTTAATATTCTTGCCCTATATTGGGGAAAACGAAAAGTTCTTCCTTACAAATTACTACTCTTCTTGCATCATTTTTGTATTGACTACAATTATTATATTCTCAGAGTTTCAACTAACTTTGTTAAACAAAATAAAAGTAGTAATTAAATAAACTAATGGAGCTTGCTAGCGTAGTTTCACAGCTAATTAAGTTTTAGTTTTAATCATAACTCTAATTGTAATCCGTAACTGTCTCAGTTGTAAATTTTAATTAGTTTAACCAATTTGTGTTATTTTTAGTCTTGAATCTTCGAAAAAAAACCATGTATCGATAGAATTTGATTAAACCTAACATTTAATGAAATATATGCAAGTTGGAATTTGTACCCTATTTGTTAGGTACGTGTCTCGTTCAAACTTTCTATAAAGATTGATGAATACAATCCCAATCTGTGTAGATTTTATTGGCCACAATTTACTTCATCCATACAAAATAACTAGACTTTATTTATCTTCTAAAATACGATTTGAACGTATAAATTATCGGTTAATTCGTATTTATTTCAGTTATTATTGGAACATTTAGAATGTCTTGTGTCAAGACACGAACGATCGTTAAGGATGACGGTTGTAAAGAGGCAAGCAGCAGCACAATCTGGCGTTTCAAGCGAAGTCGAAGTTTTGAAAGCACTTAAAAGTTTATTCGAGCACCATAAAGCCCTGGACGAAAAGGTAATAATGATTTATTTATTTATTTATAATTGTTTAAGTTAATTGTTATAGGTGCGAGAGAGACTGAGAGTAGCGTTAGAAAGAAATTCAACATTAGAAGAAGAATTAGCTGCAACCAAAGAAGAGGTTCATCATTTCATTTGATTAATTAATAATTTAAATAATTGTAAATTTTTAGTTACAACAATTTAAACAAGGAGTTATACCTTCCAATGTACCTGCAATTGAAGATAAGCCCAAAGAGAATGGACAAGTTGAAACTGGGGACCAAGTAGCTAACAATAAGGTGAATAAAGATTTGCATTTTTCTTCCAATTCTCTCTCTCTCTCTCTCTCTATTTTTTTTATTATTTACTATAACATCAAAAAGCATGTCACGACTGCTTTAAAATCTGGATTATTCTTCTGCTTAATTAAAATTACAAATCTCGTCGTTTTTGTTTCTTGCTCTATATAATCTCTGAATAAATTTTACACCACTTCACAGGATTTTATTCTGTGTTGATGTATTTAAATGTTTACTGTGTGGCTGAAGATTAATTTTCCTTGATTTGAAAAAAAATCATCCAATTGAACGTAAAAATTTATAGAAGACTGAAGAGGTAAGAATTCGTATTGAATTTCGAAACAAACAAATAGAATTCGCGATCATTGTTATCAATTTATAATGAGGTGCCACAATGGACACGTTCAGTGTCCAATAAATTTTAATAATTCTACATGCATGTTTAATAATAGATGTTGTGTGGCATGTTATTGTGGGACTCTAGGCGGCGACGAAGCCACGTCTTACCAATGGTGGTGTGGACTCTGAGACTGATAGTGCAGCAAGGATAGCCGACCTTCAAGCAGCTCTAGAACAACAAGTAAGCATTTATCTGTTTTTTTCTCTATCTTTTTTTTGAATATACTTTCAATAATATTACTCTGTAATCAATTATTAATAATTATTTTTAAATAACAATATTATTTATTTATCAATTATCAATTTTAATTACCAATTAATCGACTATTAAACTTTTTATTGTTAAGTCTTTAATAAATTTTATTGTACTTCTAGACTGGTGAGATTAGTACATGGCAACGGCGTGTGGCTGAAATGCAAAATCGTGTTGGTGAACTTGAAGAGAATCTATCGAAAGCACAAAAAGAATTATTAAAAGCACAAGAGGCAAATTCTAAATTACAAAGAGATTTAAGGGAGAATGTTGCCCAAAAAGAAGACCAAGAAGAACGTATTGCAACATTAGAGAAACGCTATTTGAATGCCCAACGTGAATCAACATCACTACACGATCTAAACGAGAAACTCGAACAAGAATTACAACATAAAGAGGCTCAATTGAAGGTAATTAGAAAATTTGAGAAATTTCAAGAGTTTCCTTGTGTTGTTCGATTTTGTCGTATGTAATTTGTTTATTGTTATTTCGACAGTTACAAGAGGAGAAGATAGCTGCAATACAAGAGAAACTTGAATTGGCTGAACAAAAATTGGCGCAATATTCTAAATTACCGGAAATGGAGGAGCAATTGAAGCAGCGCATGGAAGCGCTGACGCAGGTGAGACCTCAGGTACGAGGCTCTTTGCTCAACTTCTATTTTTGTACTGTTTCCTAAAAAAGAAATAACTTTTATCGATGTTTTCTAATATATTAGCACTATTTAGATATTTCCTATAATTTTCGAAACTATCAAAAAAGCACATTATTTTTAGTTATTTTTGTTGATATTTCGGGTTCTGTAAATGCACCATAGATGACTGTTGTTAGATTGTTCCATTAAATAGAAATAATTTACAAATAAGTTGTCTGAATTCTAGATTCAGATGGGAAATTTGGTGTTGTATTTTAACGAGCTTTTGATGTTATTTTTAGATTAAATCATGTTTATTTATTAAGTTTAGAAGATTGTAGCAAGTGAGCCTTGTGCAGAAATTTTACATCTAATCACAATTTCGATGTAATTCATGTTTGAATATGAATCTATGTTAGTTTGCATGCTTCTTTCAATCGATTCGATTTCATTCTTGGACTATTAAATCGCTTTGTTTTAGGCTCAAGAGAGGCACGGTTCGGCTGAAGATCGAATTCAACGATTAGAAGCGAATTTAGACGAGAAGAATGCTGAACTTGTCCGTCTTAATCAGAGACTTAAAATGAATGAAGAACATAATTCACGCCTTTCTGCAACTGTCGATAAATTATTGTCGGAATCGAATGATCGTCTACAAGATCATTTGAAAGAACGTATGCATGCATTGCAAGAGAAAAATAATTTAACGCAAGAATTAGAAAAGACGCGCAAAATGATGGAAGAATTAGAAAATCAAAAATCGGAAATTATGAAGGAATTAGCGAAATCACGTTTGGAAATTGATAATGTTAAAAGACAGATGTTACAACAAGAAATCGCTTATAATATCCAACAAACTGACGCATTAACACGGTCATTATCACCAAATACAGTCGATCCAAATAGTTTTACACGAAGTGCTAGTCATTCCAGTTTCGATACACATTCATTACCACGTCGTCCAAATAAAAGTCGTACACCTATCGAAGAAGATCCAAATAAAATCCAATTTGGTTCACGATCAATGGCCGAACACGAATGGGAGAAATTACAACAAGCCCATGTTTTGGCTAATGTCCAACAAGCATTCGATGTATCAAGTGATGCTGAAGGTGATGATAATGATAGTTTATTTAGTACGGCTGATATTTTATCACCATCTGGACATACGGATGCTCAAACATTAGCTATGATGTTACAAGAACAATTAGATGCAATCAATAATGAAATACGTTTAATACAAGAAGAAAAACAGAATACAGAAGCAAGAGCTGAAGAATTAGAATCTAGAGTTGGTAGTATGGAACATATGAATTTATTGGCAAGAGGACGGAGTTTGGAACGACAAAGTCCACCTGTAAGCGGTAGATCCACGCCTAAATCACATCATTCTCCCCAAAGGGATTATATGCATAAGTATCATACGGTGAGCTTGAATCTCTAGGTTCGCTTCTTCCTGCTTTCGATTTTAAAGACACTTGTTAGAATTTTGTTTAGTTTATAGTTTAGGGAATTTCTAGTTATCGATTTTAATTTAGATTTAACTAGAAACTCCCCATTTGTGGTGGTGGTGGTTTTTCTCAAATGAAATTTGATGCATGCATTTCATAATCATCGCACAAAATTTATAAAGCCAACGTTATTTGAAATTAAACACGGATGAGGTGTTGTCAACATGTGATTTTGTAGGCACCCGCGTCTATGTCTCCAGCGCATTTACAACAATATCATGCCGCTTTGAGTCCTGGCGCCCTGTCTGAATCATTACCTTCTAGTCAGGTTTGTTAATTTAATCATTGTTCCCTACATATTTACAACGGTAAACAAATTCAAGAAGATATCAATCATTCTTCAAACTATCGTTTACCTTTGTATTGGTAATAATTTGTTGGCTTTAACAAACATGACAAGCACACTAAAATTTACTCACTCACTAGCTGCATGGTTTTTCGTTTGAAATCAATTTTACAAAAAATTTTCCAAATAATTATCAATTTTGATTGTTTATTTAGCTACAATTGGCGCCGTTATCATCGGAAATATCGCGAGATGAGATACATGTCGGTGATAGTAGCAGTGGTGGTGGAGCATCACCGTTAACAGCCCGTTCGCTGCGACTTGAACGAGTAGCTCAAGCATTAGCTCATAGTCAAGAAGAATTAATTAGGTTTGTATTTTTATTTTTTATCAATTCTACATACACTGCAATTTAATGCCAGCATACTTAAAATTTGTAATTTTGATTGATTTAAAGAAGAGCTGGAGCTAGTGGTCTACCAGCGGGAGTTACTTACAGGTTATTAATGTTGGCTTGTTATTACAGAATCACTGCCTTTTTTGCTTGCACTTTTAATTTAATTTAACAATTTTTTGTTTTTATTTTCGTAATTGTTATTGTTGGAATCACGTTTTGTTTTTGTTTTTTTTAAGTTTGTTGGCTTAATGCACGTTAAAATTGCATGCCCGTTTAGAAATAGTTTAGACAGTAGAATGCAGTGTGTTTAGGCAAGGCCAGACGCACACACCTCCATCACCTCTATCCTCTCGTCATAGCAGCCAGGAGAGTTTACACAAGAATACGATAGCCGGTGTACCGAGGGATGTATCAGCTGCCGCTGTGGCCGCCGCTGCTGCTGCACAAAAGAAGAAAGGCATCAAATCATCTTTAGGTCGATTCTTTAGTAAAAAAGAAAAGGTTTGTTTATCAATTTAGAAATTTCTATTAAACTAATTGATTGTATATTTAAAGGTTAAAGGCAAAGAAGTCGGATCTGAGAGTACATTAAGATTGAGCCAAAGTACTATTGGAATGTTGGACGGTGATCTAAGTGATACAATGAGTGTTTCCAGTAAATTGGGCCAGAAAGGCGATTTCGATCGACGACAAAAGAAGAAGTGGGTGTATGATCCATTTATTTGAAATGCTTAATTCTAAAAAAATAACTGCTTTATTACACTAACACGCTCAAATTGCCGAATATTTAAATACTTACAAATAGCTTTGCTTACAATTTAATTGTATTCTACATTTCGCATTTTTATCACTAATAACATTAGAAACACCACCTCCTGAAACGATATTCAATTTATTAGAGAATTTTGTAATAATGGTGAATATTTGGCAAAATTGAGCGTGTTTAAAATCGAAAATTTCTAGAGGTGTGTGTTTATTAATCGTTTAATTAATTGTTACAATTTTTCCTGTAAGGGAGCGTGATTACAGGCATGAATTATTAGCGGAAGCAATGAAAGCTGGCACACCATTCGCCTTATGGAATGGTCCAACAATTGTTGCATGGTTAGAATTATGGGTTGGTATGCCAGCTTGGTATGTGGCAGCATGTAGGGCTAATGTTAAATCTGGTGCAATAATGAGTGCCCTTAGTGATACTGAAATACAAAGAGAAATTGGTATTAGTAATCCGTTACATCGTTTAAAATTACGTTTAGCTATACAAGAAATGGTATCATTAACATCACCATCAGCACCGAAAACATCACGTACAACATTAGCGTTTGGTGATATGAATCATGAATGGATTGGTAATAATTGGTTACCATCATTAGGACTTCCACAATATCGTACAACTTTTATGGAATGTTTAGTTGATGCTAGAATGTTGGATCATTTAACTAAAAAAGATCTACGTGGACAATTAAAAATGGTCGATAGTTTCCATAGGTTTGATATTTGAAACAAATCGTCTAAATTTTAATAAATAATTTAAAATTTTAGGACTAGTTTACAATATGGCATATCATGTTTAAAACGATTAAATTATGATCGTAATCTATTAGAGGAAAGACGGAAGAATTGTGAAAATACATTATCGGATGTTCTAGTTTGGAGTAATGAACGTTTAATTAGATGGGTATCCAGTATCGGCTTAAAGGTTTCTATTCAAATTCTAACACAACAAGTATACTAATGTTATTTTTATAGGAATATGCGAATAATTTATTAGAATCGGGTGTTCACGGTGCATTGATTGCGTTAGATGAGAGTTTCGATGCAAGTAGTATGGCATTAACTCTACAAATTCCAACACAAAATACACAAGTAAATTATATCATTAAAATTACAAATAAATTAATAGTGATTAAAAAAATACTTACAGGTTAGGCAAACATTAGAAGTAGAATTCAATAATCTCCTACGTGTGGCGACTGATCGCCGACCGGAAGATATAGTCCGCTCCTGATATGGCTCTGAAACTGAATAAATTTTAAAAGAATTGACCATGTAGTGTTCCGTTGCTCGCAGTTATAATTGCAGCCCGTGCTACCTCTCCCTTCTCGTCGGTATTTATTCCCCTACAATTAAACAAAAATCAACCAAAATAATAGTAACAATTCAAAATATAAGCGCTGCAAAGAGGATTTGTACAAAAAATTATCTGTGTACGGCAAATGAGAGCTTTAATGAACTATAATCTGTATCGTAAACAAAACAAAGATAAATCCCTTTAAATAATTAATAATAATAATAATAATAATAATAATAATAGTATTAATTGTACATTGAAGTTGTTGTTTTATCTGTTGGATTACCAGCGAGTATATTGTTGAATGTGGCAGCGACAGTCAGTATTATCCCATGCGTGCCTGCACTCGGTGCTGCCATCTGTTGAGCTTGTAGACACTGTTAATTTGCTGATTAGTTAGTACAAAAATTACTAAGAATAATTAATTAATTAATTAATTAATAATAAATATAATAATGATAATTGGATAATAAAACAAAGTAAACTTGAATAAAGAAGAATTCGATTGTCCTTACAATAAAGCTTCTGGATGTGGATGATTTATCCAGATTTTATTCTATTCAGCCCGTAAATCATTTTGATTAGCAAAACAGTAACAGTAATTTCCATTTATTCCAAATACTTATTACCCTCTATTTAACAATAAAGTAAATAAATTAAAAAATAAAGGATTAATAAATAATAATCATTATCATACATCATCATCATCGTCATTGTAACAATAATTATACTAATAGTAAATCTTTGCAGTCATTAGTTGTACTAATCTGTATATATTATACAGACGATATACATAATATTATATATATTTTTAAGTTTTTATTACATTTAGTATCTTTTATACAACATTTGTAATATATTTTTACTGTTATTTATTTTAAAAGAGGAAATCTGAATATAACTACTGTGCTTAATCTTGTTAAACTACCAAAAAAAAAGAGATAAAATTGATTGAAAATGAAGAAGAAAAAGAACATAATCGGAGTTGCTCCTGTACATCTCCGGCAATGATTGTCATTATTCGTATTTGATCTAATAATAGTGTTAATTTATGTACATTGCATTATACATAAATATAACGAGAAATCGAAACATTCAATGCTGCATTTATTCGGACCCTAGATCAACCGCCAGTTTCCCACTTGGACTACAAAAGAGAGTTAAAACAAATTTTTCTAGACCTAATCATAGACAATTAATTGGTATAAAATTAAAGAATACTAAACAATAATGATTTTAATCAATACTAGTACATAAAGTTATATAAATCGCTTTGATATTGGATGATTTGTGGTTGTTTTGATGTTGAGATATTAACAATGAGTGAATAGATATTGAGGCATTCCCAAAAGATTTGCTTGTACTATCCAATGGTTGTTATCATCGATTCAACCATTGCCATTATCCAATCGGATTAATTAACAAATCGTGTATTGATTTTAGAGTTATTATTGAAACAATATCGATGGACTCATGCATAACATTTAATACCAAATTCTAATCTGAATCAAGATTATTTGAGTATAAACTATAAAAAAAAAACATAAATTGTAACGATACAATTACTTGAATTTATGAGACGTTTATACAACCAATTATACGTTATCGTTCTAATCTATATTATTATAACCAAGAAAAGTTATTGCGACTTTATAAATTGGTCGGTTGATACGGTAAATTTCCATTGATTTTTAGATTTTCGAGTGAAAATGGTGCGTGCTTGGTATATGGACAATGATCCATCTGATCAACGTGGTGAACACCATCGGAATCCACCGAAATTCATCGATAAAAACGAATTGAAGAAACTCACTGGAGTTGAATGTTTCGAAGTAATATTTTATTCGAATATAATTCAGTGGGGCTTTTCGAAAAACAATTCTATCATCTTAGACATTTTTATAATCGACTAATTTCGCATCTTAAATTGTTGGATCAAATAGAAAAGCCCCACTCGTACCAATTTCTATTCGTATTTTAATTTATGAATTTAATAATTTTTTTAGTTGAATGTCGATACGTATAGAAGTGATGGTGTTTTGGATAAATTGAAAGAAGACCGTGGTTATACCTACGAAGATGAAATGATAGCGTCCAAAGAATGTCTACCGGATTACGAAGAGAAATTGAAAATTTTCTATAGTGAACATCTACATACTGATGAGGAGATACGTTTTGTTCTTGATGGTTCCGGTTATTTTGATGTACGCGATTTTAATGATGAATGGATACGTATCAAAGTTATACCCGGTGATCTAATAATAATCCCTAGTGGAATTTATCATCGATTCTCTTTGGATTTTAATGTAAAAATTACAATCAAATTCTAATATTTTTACTAATTTTTCCCAATTTTAATACTTTAGAATTATATTAAAGCAAAACGATATTTTGTTGGTGAACCTGTATGGAAACCATACAATCGTCCAGCTGATGAGATGGATTGTCGGAAAGAATATTTAAAGAATTTGAAAGGCGGAAAATTGGGTATTGCGTAATTTGAATTTTATCATTACCAGATATTCTTTTTATAAATAAATTTCAAATAAAATGGGGCCCCTTTTCAGAAGTTTGTTTCAATAATTTTTACCTCACTTCGATAAAATAGCAATTAAAAATTTTACAAATTCACTCACCATTAGCACTCTAACAGCTTCTGTAACAGATCGAAAATCAAAAAATTAGAACCACTTATAATCACTTAAATTATTGTTCGTATAAAATTAACACCAAGACTTGCTGACTGAATCGAAATAGTTACGCAATTTTATAAAAATTGCCTATTTCATTATTAAGCAAACTTGAGTCGTAAATATTGTGTAATTTTTTAATCGTAAATGAAATCTTATTAAATACAAATTTTATAAGCTTCACTTCATTTATATTTTCATTATTTAATTAATTAATTTGAATATTCAACAATTGTTTGATAAAGTTCAAACATAAACGTTTTACCACCTATTGCGATATTGGATATTGCACGAAAACAACATATGAAGTTTTCACTGTGAAATTTCCTTAAATTATACCTAATTAATTTTCACAAAAATTTAATAGTGTCCAGCTTTTATTTCTAATAATTCTTCAACAATAAAACTGAAAGTAAACGTGTTGATAGCGAAATTTTACAACAGAATTACCTTTAAAAAATGTTAAAATTCTGATTTACGAACCAACCGCCTCAAGTGTCGATCCCTTATTTTACGCTACCAATCAAATTCCGAAGGTTATTTATTTTTTGACAAGGGTCCAAATACCACTAATAGTTGTTTGGCATTCAAGTTGTAACTTATCATTTTTCAACTAAATGCAATTTAAATAAGAAATGAGTGCATCTTAGTAATTGGACGTATTTAAAATTAGTAAAATTTCAAAAAATTCTAAACTTCAATCCAGATGGAATTCATTCTAGAATCGGTTTTTTTTAACGGTAAAAAAGTTTTATTTTAAAGTCGAATATCGGTGTAAGTAAAATAGAATTGGAAAACGACACATGGGACGGTTTTTTTTTGTTAGAAACAAACTTTCCTATTTTATTTTTTGGCGAGAGTAGAAGTTATTCGTATTTCGTCGCATTTATTCTAATAAATACAGAGAAAATTACTTGGTTTTTATTAAAAAAGAAAAAATCTACGTATGTGTTGATATAAAATTATAGCAATTTATGTAAATATGTAGAATACTCCATCAAAATAGCAATTTTCTAACTCCTATAATTGAATTTTTCGAACAGTGGTTTACCGTACTTTAATTTATTATCGTAACAAATTATAGCCTTATAGAATTTCTAAATAAGGTAAAGCCATACTATTATTTATTATATTAATTGGATTTAATGCAAACATTAAACATTCGATGATTTAATTATAAAAACAACAGTTTATGCGCAATAAATTTCACCTTAAAGTGATAATTGGATGTTGCTTCTAATTATCCGGCAAATCTTATTTTACATTGAAAAATAGGTTTATTTCATGTTACCTTTATGGGGGAATTCCAAATCCCCGATATCGACTTCTATCATGCATAAAAATCAAACAAAACTTCATTGTTATCTAGTAATTCTAGAAGTTGAACTAGCAATTATAATTTGAATCGAATTTTACTGAAAGTTGATTTTGTATCGCAATATCCTGCATTTTACAAATACAACCAATACAAAATTCATTTCCATTATTATTCATAATTAGCTAAAAGCATTTTTTTGGAAAATACAATAATCATGTTGTAATTAAAGCAAAAGGAACAGTAATAGTGCTTTGTTGACTATTATTGCGTTATACATTCATCGATTAAACAGCGTTTAAGGTAATAAAGGACGCAATTCCAACACCATTTCTAGTACAAAGCGTTTCATCTAACTTTATCGGTGGCTTTGAAAAGCAGAAAGTGTATAGAAACCAAATTTAAATACAATAATAATAGAAATTGTCAACTATTTCTACATTTCCCTTGTTTTAATAATCATGAACAGATTGAAATTGAAATAAAATAAGTATAAGAATTCGATCGTCAATCTACTAACGCTCCTAGAATTTTTTTATCTAACCCGACATGTTCCCAATTTCTTCAGTTAGGGGAATTCGTGCCTAATCGAAAACATTTTATCACTTTTATAAATACAGAATATGGAAGACGTCTACAAATATCAAACAACTAGACTCGATTATGTTTTGTAGTTCTAATAGAAAGAATGAAATAAACACAAAAAAACCGAAATGTGTGATATTTTTCGTCTCAACAAAAGTTTGCTTTATTAAAACTTTCTTATTAAGATATATTTCTTTATTTTGACGACAACCGTACGATATTTGTTTGATTTACGTATAATAATTCCACACCCTTTATTCTACCAACTATATTTACTTCTATGGGGGTAAATGGAATGTAGAAAGGTATTTCATATGTTTATCGGCCATTTAAATTGTCGCTTGAATACAAAATATCTGGGGGATTGTAATAAAAAAATAAATCGTAATACTCTTATATCCTCTGGGGCGTAACAACAAATCCAATATAATATTAATAATAAATGATTCATTCATTGATGACGATAATAACATTGAGATACAATTACAAGATAGATAACTAACTATGTTCGTCTCAGTGAAACGTGTGATGATGAAGTGTCAAATCACATTTTTCCAATCGAATTCGAGATGCTTCCATCATCTCCGTGTTGTTTACAAGGAAATTTCAGATTGATATTAAATGTGAAATCGTCAAACCAATGATCTGGATGAAATAACAAATTTTTGATTAGATTCACTTTATCTTCATTATCTATAATCATTTGAAATAATCCCGAGTTTATGAAAATCAAATAATTTCAATTCAAATGTTCGACAATCATCTTTGTTGTAGTTTAAAAATACAATGAATAATTGAATTGGCGAAGATTAGGAATAAGATACTGTTATACAAAGATCAAGGAAAGTAATAAGGTCGAAACATTTGACCCTCTTATTCTCCTTTTATTTTACGTAGATTAATCCGGTTTTTTTCTCCCCTTACTTTATATGATAATATTCTCTGTTTCATTTTAGAAACCTTATAATTTGAAGAAGATTTTTTACAAATTTACTTGCTAGACAGACTTTATTACGTCTCCCAAATGATATTTTCTCTCGTTCTACTAACAAAGTTGATTTTTTTATTATTGCCAGTGAATTTGTTAAGTTCACACCATTAACTTTTCTATAATACTGAAATCCTGAGAATTTGAGATAAAAAATCAATAGAACGTCTCATATATCTAACAATAAGAGGAGGTAACTATAAAAACGACTTTTTACAGAAAAATTTAAAAAATATTGTAATTATCACTGACCGACCCCAGGATTTAGGGAAGAAATCTTAATGTCAATGCTATCTAAAAAATTTCAGCCACATTGAATAGCACATCGCTTATTGTAGATTTCCTCTGAAAACAAGAAACCATTTTCAATACATACACAAAATAATGTAATTTTGGTGATTTGATAGGGGTTCATCAACCCAACTAAAATCTAACCGAATGCTTCGCTATTATCTTGGAACAACAGAATTTTAGTTCTTGTCCGACATAATCTACGAAATAATAAAGCGAAGTAACTTCAATCTCCTAATTAAAATACGTGGCCAAAATACAATTACTTAACTCTTGAAACTGTTAAATATAATGGAGGAGTATTCGTTTCTTGGCGAAGTTTTTACAATTGAAATTGTTTTTGATGTTAGTATTTCCCGATGGTCCTTGTTCTGTTTATATAAACCTGTCCCATAGGGAGGAGTCAAATGCATTTAATATCAAAGCGACTCCATTCACAAAACAAACAAACTAAATAATTCTTTTCTTTGAAATGTGTAAAATGAATACTTGGAGAGACAGGAAAAAAAACAACAAAATGTAAATCTGTTGTGGTTCTAGTTCCAGGAAAACTTGCAGGCGAAACTTTCCAGACTGTTTCTTTTTAAAATTCATCGTTACATATGATTGATATCGGTTGTTTATTCGATGTAAATCGTTTATTTCTTTCAAAGTCTAAAACGATATCGATTAAAATCGAACTTTTCCCGAAAACCTATGAGAATATTTGAGTTTGCCGAGTTAACCAGACAGTTTCTAATAGTTTTCACGAATAATGGTTAGTATGTTGAACTTGATATAAAGTTTTAAGCATTACTAATGGTTGAGATTTTCCTCTTTATTTTGGCTGATATTTATTTAATGTAAGGAGCGTAAAAATGCCTATATGGAATTTAATTAGATCCCATCAATTGTTTCAGGTGATAAAATTAGATTCTTCAACCTTGCTTGTTTTCTTTGTTTTTCAAATCCCTGATTGTCTTTCGTATTGTAACCGATAATTTATCACGAAATCTCTACAGTTAACAAAGAAAAATAATGCGCAATCACTTTTTCTTCATTCATTGATTGTGTGAAATGTCAGATGATAACTCCTACACGTTTCATTGTACATTATTGTTATTGTTTTCTAGTCTTATATTTTTTTCCAATTTCACCTTCTCTTAGTTATTCGATATTCTTTATTATCTTCGACCTAATCCAATTAGATGTCGATTTCAGTCTATACGACAGCTTCTTCAAATCTATCAAAACAACAAAAATTATATATATTTGTATAAGAATAAAAAACACGAAAAATACTGATGTAAATCTAGGACTGCGCGAGTTTCAGTGAGGGCGTCGCGACGACGTTGACCAGGTGACGGTAACCTCGACGCTTTCCATCGTCAGTATAGCAGTTGTATCTTGGACGAGACAAGTTCGTTCCAAATTATTCCTTATCAACAAACACGATACGGGTGTTTTCTTATATGATTACTACATATAAAAGTGTTTGTGATGATGAATTGTGGTGGACGATTCAAGTAAATTTGAAACAATTTAAATTGTAATTCATATAAATGAGCTTTATATGGAACTTGAAAGTTTCATTTGAAACTTTACAATTGCGACGTGCATGGTAAGTTCTATCGTTTATCATTAATAATATCGAATATCGAATATCAATAGTCGAGTTTAACACAATATTTCTTTATTTATTGTGAACATAGATTAAGAAATTGAAAATAGCGGAATTATTGAATCAAATATAGAAAAACACTTCAATATGGTAGCGATTAATAACAATATTTTATGACTGAATTATCAAAATTACCTGTTTTAATATGAATAATATTGGTCATAAAATATTGATGTTATTACATACTTAAAAAGGAACAAATATTGAAAATCCTGGAATATTTCAATTTATTACCTATTGTACGAATAATTGTGTAGGAGCTTTTATATTCAATTTTTTTCTCTTCATCCCTCTAATTTATATTTTGGGTAGAAAAATAGCAGAACTAATGCAAAAACTTGAAGAAAAATAAAATGAATCGAGCAAATCTAATGAGAAAAAAAAGTATAATTTAGAGAAACAATTTGGACGAAAATACAAACATTAAAGTAGATGTTGTTAGTCACCTTTATTTATCTGAATTTTTATAAATAATTTCTCAGCTATGTTGTAACAATTGTTTGAAACTTTATACGCGTTTAATACACTTAACAAGTTACCAAAATAAGATACTTTGATCTATGAGATTAGAAAGCTAAAATGCGCTGTAATCTGTGCGAAAATTCTCTTATAGGTCTCTTTTCTAACTCGTTTTTTTTTCGATAATTTCGAGTTTTCTGGTAGTTTCTAATGGTAATAAAAGATTTGGGGTGAATGAGATAATTCTAATCGAAAAAACAATGATAATCTCTTATTTATTATTTTTAACTTCCAAATCATTAAATATTTTCTGAGCTTTAACAACAACAAACTGTTAATTTTATTCGACAATTTATGCGTTAATTTCTATAACTCCTAATAACTGACTGACTCGTTGAATTATTTATTAATAAAAAAATCGATGACACAATTTTATCACTATAGGAAACTCTATGTACCGATTAAAAATTCATCATCAAATTGGAAGAGTTTGTTTTTATTAAAAGTTTAAACTCGTAGTGGTCTATTACATTTTAAATTGTTTTCAATTTATTGGAAATTAAGTTCTGTTTAGAAGTGCATGATTTTTTGACAAATTTTCGGGTTTTAAAATTAGTTTTCTATAGAAATTTATTTAGAAACCGAGATTACCATTTTTGAAAAGCCTCTTGAATGCAACTGGAAACTTAAATGCAATCATCCTTTGTCCTTAATCTTTAAATGTAAATTTAATGGTTTATTAATGAATTTAGACTTCTTTTCAGAAATTATTGTATTACTCTTCTATTAGCTTAAAAACTTAAAAGCTTTGATTATAGTAAATGACACTGTTGACTCTATTCCTGAACTTGGTCCAACCGACAATCATTTATTACATTTAGTGTTGATGACTATTAAAGTTATTTATTGTTTGCTACTGCATTTGTTAAAATTAATCTCAAATAACGTTTCTGACATTTGCCCCTTTTTCCGCGTGTTGTACATTTCCAGTTACGAATTAAAATGTTTTCACATTTATTGTATTCAAAAAATGATGATGAATATCGTTTGTTCTACCCGTACGCATTTCAATTAGATTCAACGTTTACGAATCCGGTTCCTTTTTTTCCTCGGTTGTTAATTGAAAATGAAAGAATAAAGCGAGTCATATGTTCGATTTCCAACAAACTGTCAATAGCATACGGATTGTAGGTCCAGACTTTTAATAGAAAACATAAATAGGCAAGACAAAGAAAAATCGGAACGTTGGAAGAATACCAAACAGATTTCTGTTAAATTGAATCTAAATTAAATTGGACAAAATGATTGATCTATGAATTATCGTAATTTCAAATCAATTTAAATAAACTAATTTGTAACAATTTAGTTTATTCAGTGATTAATAATTATTGGAATTAATTTTCCTAATATTAGGGTATTATTGGATAAATCAGGATACATCCAAAGACTACAACATTGAATTCATTACATTCTAAAGCTAGTAACTGTATCGAATTGTTTACAACTAGAATACCACTATTAAGGGAAATCAGAACTGATATAAATAGGAAATCATTGGCTATAATTGTAATCGGATTATTGTCAATCCAAAGGGACAATTCTATTACCAATAGTAATCGAACTTTACCATTTTGGATAAAATACAATTTATAATCGTTGATTTATTTTAATCAACTTACTTTCTAGTTAAGTAAGTCGATACTTAATTAAACCAAAGTTAATGCAACGGAAATTATCAAATTGAACGTGGTTACATTGTACTGTCTTGGAAGTTTTGATAACAAACAGAAAATTGATTCTATTTAAACACATTCCAAGTAAAGACAACTGGAACTTCGACAATGAGTTTCAGACGAAATCATCACAATTCAGCGCAAAATATCTGTTAGACTTTACATTTATATGCACGGATAAAGGAATAAAACGGTTTAAATTGTAAATGAACTAGTAATCTTACTGTAAAAAACTAGTCAATTTATAAGAGGCAATAAACTTAGTAACATTACCGATAACGTTGGTAAAGAAAACGACAAACACTGAATTTGAAATGATCGATTTTCAGTCGAAAAAAAAAAGAAAAAAGATCTAAAATGAGGTCAAGTGGTGCAAAATTTACCTCTTTATCATTTAATGAATCATCGTTTAATGAATTAACACGATTTTCATTTCAAAGTGACTATCATTTAACGTGTTCTATCTGATCACTGCCACGCAATCTGAACGTATATGTTCCTCCATTTCTGATATGAGTTTGATAGGTTGGAAAAGTGTTTTTATCAAAATCTCGTTACTATCATGTTATTGTAAATTAGATATTCAACCTTTAGGGAGTTTTACACTTATTTGCTTATAAGCAATACGTTTTATGAAACACGAAAGAGAAATTTGAATTTAATAAACATTGAAGGTTAATGTTAATTTGTTGAAAAAACAAACAAATTGCACGCTCTCTCTTTCAATTTTTGACCTTTTTATAAATCACCCTTTTTTAAATTAGTTCTAAAAATTAATTTACTACCACCTTTTACAGGCGCTTTTCAATCTTACTTCAAATTATCTCGTTATTGCCAAGGAATAATTAAAAAGTAACTGTAAAACTTGCAACTTTTTCGTGTTGAAAGGGTAGTTACCACAATAGCCTCAATAATAATAACTTTGGTGAAGTTAAATTTGATAATTTTCTTGTTATTTTCTCACCCACTGGGGTTTAATTAAGATAAGAGCAAAATTCAATCGAAACTTCTATTTTTATTCATTTTAATTTGTCTTGTTCCGGACTCATCCCGTTTAAATAAATCAATACTTTTTTATTCGTTTTATAAATCAATTAAAGGATTCCAGATTGTTAAATCTCGACGAAATGCGTGTCTTCTTTCAATATTTTCAACATGAATGTTTTATAATGTTGGATTGTTTCACTTCTTTAATTCATCCTTTTACACCAGTACATATGGTATATCAAATATTATGAATTTTTAATAATCGAATATTTGCACAATAATACGACCGTTCTGAAATTCTAGAAAGTTTTTGAGAAATAAGACTCTCAAGATGAACGAACAAAAGGACTTTGAAAAAGGCGAATTCTCGAGACTATTTCCACAATACCTACTCAAAATTTATCCTAGTAGAGCCAACTATATCGCTCTACATATAACTATGGTTTTCAAGAGTCTACGATAATATAATTGCCAGATAACAATACAGATTCATTTTTTCCAATTTTACAATAGACGTAAAACTGTATAACAAGCAAATATCTAGATTTAGTTAACAATAAAACGGGATCTATTCGAATTGTAAATATAAATAGTAAATGTAACAATAGCATTGTAATTTCCATTATAACAAAGGTGTTGTAAATCACAGAAGTTCATGTATATATGGATCATGATAAATGATCATCTTTGTCTAAAATGTCTTGTTAAAACTGAATATATTAGGAGTTTGACATTTGATAATATCACGAAAATAAATTGATATTAGTATTATTAGAAGTATGAGAATAATATGCAATATCAAGTGATTTATGACAGACGATGGATACAAATTTAACATTAATTTATTATTGTAAAACACCTGCTGTAACACTTTTTATATTAAAGAATTTATCGGAAATTTTTAAAGTGAATTCGCTCTAATAGAATTTCTACAGTTTGAAATAGAGATTTATGATTCATTATAAGATAGACGAATAGTTTATAATGTAAATCACTTAATACCTCTACTAAATAGAATCCTGAAAGGACTGATTTAATTGTTTTAGACTTCTATCTGTTGTAGTTGTCAGTACTCAGATTTAAAGTTGATATCTGACTTAAAATGAATGTAAGCTTCAGTTATATTTGCACATTAGACTGTAACAAATTTCATATATTCTAAAATAATGTGATTTTACGAAATTATTAGATCATCTTGTCTGAAAGAAGGTGTATTATCTAATAATATAATAAAATTTACAAGTTGAGATGTAGAGAACGAAAGTAAGATAAAGAGACAGACCGATAAGACATTTTCAAGACAAGTTGATGATAAAACTCTTTAAGCCGGTAATCTAATTAGAAGTGGCAAAAGAGCTGGTAGTGGATTTTCAATAATATAAACCGTAGGGACATTAAGATAAAATCAACGGAAAAGAATTGGTTAATTTGAAAAAAATATTTTATGATAAAATTTGAAATTCATATAAAAGGATCAGAATGATAAAAATAAAATAGATTATTAAACTTCACCCAGTTCCTATATCTTCTTGAGATTCCGTTTATTCATATGTCTGTATTATGAAATCAAGAGTTTTATGAGTATTTCAAATTTTATATTTCAATATTCACCATAATTGAGACAACATTTTGTTCTTTTATCATTATTATTATTGATAATAATATAGGATAATAATGTTCTTAACTAATGAAAACCTATTAATTGATGAACGATTAGAAAAATATTTCAATGATGTATAGGAGGGACCTTGGAGAACATTTGGAAAAATTTGAACCCCGTAGCCCAGCAGGAAGTTGGCCAAAAAACGTTCGTTTTAGAAAAGGCTGCGATTTTTGAAACCGAGACAAATAACTCAAGGATACTCCATTTTTCTCCATTTTTTTCTGGAAAAACGCGAAGTATTCCTATCAGTTCCAAAATAAAATAGAAAAAAAAAAACAATAAAATCAATGTTAGGAGCATATTTGAGTCATTCTGAATTATTTTGTGTGTAACTCAATTTTGACAACATCCTTAGAAACGATCGTTTTTTGACCAACTGATTTCCAAGACGTTCCCTATAAATCCTTAAAATATTTTCCAAATTAGTCATACTAGGTGTTGCTATAAACGCTAGGAACATTTAAATGAAACACGTGGTATATTCAAAATCTATTCACTCGATAAGTTCTCAACAGTATTACAGAAAATAGCAGAAATGTCCCAATAATATCAACAATATCAACGACAATAATTGCCTTTAAAATTCAAAATATATTTTATTATGCAATGATCTAATTGAAATGGATAAAGCCGATTTGTTATTCTGAAAAATATTTTTGGTTACAATTAAATTTGTAACATTTGCCGGAAATTGAGAATTACTGTACAAATTTTATAGAGAAATAATCGCACTTTTCCCGGAAATTCAAAATAAACTAGATAGAAGTTGTTCCTCTGGGTGTTTAGTTTAAAATGTACGTTGTGTATTTAAACGCGATTTTATTGTCAACAACTGATTTAATTTTAAAACTTTTTCAACGGGAATATTTCTGAAATTCGATTATAAATAAAATTTTATTAATTACAAATGAAGACAAACCTCTAATTTTTCTTTGTCAAACTTGTAAAATTTGTTGTTGAAAAGACATTTTCTAAAACACAAAGTTCAAATGGAGATCCTCGAAAAACCTGATATGGTAATTTAGTTAATTTGAATACCCATAAAGAATGCCAGTGAATATTTTGAATACTACGATTTGTTTACCATTACAATTTTGGTGGAGGCGCCGGGTGAACTAGATATAAATTTACAGTTCATATCGATTTAATAAAATCGTAATTTTTAAATATTTTAAATATCGACAATAGTGAAATTCAATGTTTCAATAATATCACATTTAAAATTTGAACATTGTACAGTCTAGACAATAATACGGCGATAACAACAAAACTCATACGTCTAATCGATATATTTGTTTGTGTCTTTCAAGAATTAATGTCAAAATCGATAGTTTTTTTTACACATTTCACATCGATCGACGATTAAATATAAAAACATGAGATTTTTTGATAATGAATATTTTTCACTTTGAATCTCCTAGACCGAATAAATTGTTACAATTTGCTCATAAATATTCAAATCGATTTCAATAACTAGGCAGTTTTACAAAAAAAAGGTATTAACTACATAGACAATAAAAAAGTAGATTGCTCTATTTCATGTTAAAAACATCAAAAACATAATATAATATGTAGATGTAATGATTAAAAAAACAAAAAAACATAATTTTGTTGGAAATAAAATAAAATTCTCTTTGAATTTGAATCTACACCAGATTGTTTTCTAATAGAAATACAATTAAGGATGGGATTATTCAGCCAAAGCCAATTTCTGATGAGAGCTCAAGTTTAATTATACAAATGAATTAATTAAAGGTGGTATGTCATGGTAATCTAGGATACTGATACTAGTTGTCATTAAGATAATCTTGAAACTTATACCGGCAAATAGTAACAGATTGTATACGAAATTACAACTATTTGTTACAGGAGAATAATTACAACAATTAGAAATTGTAATCAATTCTTAATTAAATAAATATTTAAAAATCAATCAATGTTTGTTATTTACAATTCGCAACTGTAAAAACAATAGTGGAATATCACATTGGATTATCAGGTAAATGAATGTAAACATGGATACGAACATAGTTTTTGTTATATCGACACAAAATTTTCAACATTTATGAAGTTTATAAATGTTGTAAATAATCCGTGTTTTTAAATCGAATGCTCTCAATAACAGTATTTATCGAATAGTTTTCATTTTGTAATGGACATTAAGTGAAAGATATGTTCAAATTTTGTAGTGAGTTGTAATGCAATTGAAAAGTTAAGTAAAAAAGTAAATGAACTAAAAATTAAAAATCTGTTTTAATTAAATTTCTTCCTATTAATCCATATCGTGCAGTTTTCTGAATATTTTGTGTAAAACACATTTAAATAAAAAAAATACTAACATAAGAAAAGAATTACTTACTTGTACCAAAATTCTCAAATTTCTGACAGCACTCAACAAATACAACAGCAAGATTGACGTTGGTAAAATCTGACACGTTAATTAAGGTTAGAAAATTTAGGTACTAGCAGCTGTTGGGGAAATTGGTTACCAACATAATTTTGAGGGTTTCTTTTCTTATTTTAATTAAAGTATTTCCTTAAAGTAGATGGATACGTAATCTAGAAAGAATTTTGATCCTTTAGAACTGGATTAATCCGGGAAATTTCATTTTATTTCTTCTAGCGTATTGTTTTAGTGGAATAGAACGTAAATAAATAAACATGTAGATCTGTTGTTTTTCTTTAGAATCATTCAAATTTATGTAATAATTTCGACTGTTGGAAATCTTGCAAATTTACGTTTGCATTTCACTAGTTATATTTGTATATTTCGCCAAACAAAATCCGGTTTTACATCTTCTTATATTATATTTGTTTCCTAACCATTAGACGGTTCGATTTATTAAAATTTAACAAACAAACATTGTTTAAACAATATGTAAATAAATCGGAATATTTCCAGTTTCTTTGATTGGGTTATTTACATTTGAATATCGTATTGAAATTCTTCTGTATTGAACTGAATTCAACGAAACTAATTGACTCACCTACACTCTACAAACAAAAATCAATTTGAAATTAATTTCCTAAATACAACAATAACAATAATAAATAATTTAGTTTGAATGAAAATCGGTAGTTTTTTTCCTGATTAGATAACAAAATCATTCGCGTGAATTAGGTCGCTTCTATTTTAAGAAAGAAAAAAAAAACAATATTCCTAACGATCCTGAACCAGCTAGTATATGTTGATTACCTCGTCTATTGATTATATCGTGTGGTCAACGTGGAAAATTAGAACAGGCGAACATTAAAGGAACACTCTTCTTTAAAATTAACTTAACTATAATCAACATAATTTTATCATTTATTATAGGTCGTTGCTTCTCAATATAAATATTCAATGTTGTATCCAACAGTTATGATCAATATTTTTGTTGACGGCTATTCTATCGATTAGATTTTAATTCGTCCATTTTTCATATACAATAATGTTTGTATATCGTTATTATTTCGTAGAGTATTGACGTTGTTAAAATAGAGAATATTCAAATGAAAACTACCTCTACAATAAACTTCAAAGGAAATGTTAAAAAGGAAAGCTTTCATAGTGATTATCATTTACATCTAACGTGCTAAATAAATCTATAAAATTTATGTATGCATTTTTATAACCAAGTTACAATAGTGGTAATATTGATAGAAAATTTCTATAATTTAAAAGCAATTTGTCAAAATTTAAACAGCTCCTAATACGATTTTAAATGATCTTGATGTTGATACGTAAATGAATTATTTCCTACACGACAATGTGTCAGAAATGATAAATGGAAAGGGGGTGTGTTTCCAAGATATTTGCACCTTTGTTTTGGCACTTTCAATCCCCTGAAGCAATTTAAAGGTATTATCTTTCCTTTTAAATATGATATCGTGTTGTTCAAAGCAATAACTATGTAGTACCTTATTCTTGTTATTTGAAGAAAATTGAATTGTAGATAAGATTTCATTTAACTTTCAACGATCTGTTTTTGAATAAACGCTGATTTAATCAATCAACACAATCAATAATCAACGATCGATAGAAAAGTGTAGTTTCTTAAATGATGATTGTCTATTTTATTTAATTTAGAATTTTATAATAACATAGTTTGAATTTGATAAATTGATAGATCCGATATTTTGCTGTATTTGTCAACATATTCAATGGATTTTGGTGAAAGCTATGACGTGATCTGCAAGAATCCTTTTATCCAACAGTAAACGTTATAAAAATCTATTGATACAGTTTAGGTTTCAGTTTTATTCTAAATTATAGTCAACAATGTCCATCATTTAAAAATGCTGAAATTTGTTATTTAGAAGATAAATTTTGCCTAACATCTACAAGTTGTACACACATAGATATTCATGATAAAGTGTTGTGCTAACTTCATAAATACAGTGAAGTTAGGTAAAATTGGATGCTATAATTCTTTAACTATATTACATATAGCCACGTTAGCACGTTATTCGAATATACGAGTTACGTGAATTTGTGTTTATCGATTATTAATATTTCTGCAGTTTTTGGATACTTGACAATTTATATTGGAAAGAGGAAGAATCAATTTATGATCCATCAAAATTTTCTAAAATGATAATAGTCGCTTGTAGATTAAAAGCATGCATCTTACTTCTAATAAATTAAACTTAATTGTACGTGATCTACTTCCAATTTACGTAAGTGCTTTGAGGTTTAAGTTAACACAGTCGTAACACTTTGTCTTCATCCCATTCAAGCAATAAATCTGTTGAGATTGGTTCCTCTTCTAGGCACAATAACAAAATATTGTTTTCACTTTGTGACAATTTAACTACAATCAAGCGAGACACAACTGTGCGAAAAACACAAAATGTTCCTATAGAGAACTTCCATAATTGAATCTATAAATTGGCAGCCATCTGGTAGATAGTTACAACTTCACAAATATAAATCCAACTTTCAGTTGTGCTAATTTCAAGTTTCTTCTAGACTTATATTTCCACTCAAATATATTTTAATAATTTATTTATTTTTAATGTTTCTACCTATAATTAATGTATCTATCGCTCGGTTATTTATTAAGGGATTTTTATGTGAAGGAAAATCCTCGTTAATCTACAACCGATACGAGTTTGGTAACAATTTCGTTTCAAGCACCTTCGTGATACAAGATTACTTTTTAAAATGAATAGCGTCTCATTAATAAAGTTCGTTGTGGAAACAATTTTTGCTATTTATACTAATTTGGAAATTGTTGCAAGAATTCTTCGATAATTTTTGAAAATTTCCTCCAAAGAATCTACACAAATATGAATAGAAATTGAATATTCGAGTCGTTGGTAGAAACTTTTCAATACATTTAAATTGATTTTCTGTCATATTTGCGGAAATTTCCGATCACTCAATAGAAATTTATTGAAAATCTCTTGAGCTATTCTACATTTGAAAACATTATCATTACAATTTCTTTATAAATTTTATCATTTCATTAAGATTATGTATTGCACAGTGGATTCGTAAATTAAGTAAATTAATTCGCAATAAGCACAGATTGCTTGTGCTTTGTGTTTTACCAAAACATGGGGAAGCTTTCTGGAAACAATATTTATGGCTTTCAGCGTTATTTTATATTATTCCATCATTTAAACTTCCGTTTCGTGTAAAAATTATAAATAATCAAAAAGGTACAAATTCATTTCAATCATTCCAGTCGGTGGGTAGAAATTAATTACAACCCATCTATCATCATCACCATCAAAAGCTTTATTTATTTCTTAAACAATTGTTACTTAAATGGAGATTTCTTGTTTGGCTCTTCATAGCACCATTACAAAGTAAATGATGACTTTCCAAGTGTAGGAGAATAGATTGTGTTTGGAATCCAGTAGATAATACAATCGAGATCAACTACTTAAAATGGACTTAATTAAAATATTAAATATTGAAAGCTGAATAAGACAGTAGGTATAGAAATTGCTATTAATTAATCTAAAATAAACTGTTAACACGGTTGAGTGCGTCTTACAATGTCAAAACAAAATGTACACCGGACCTTCCATATTTTTCAATAGATCGCCTATTTTCTTTGTATCTGTCTTGTATTTTATTGGACGTGATATAATTTTATAGCATCCTAGAATTTTACGATAAATCAAAAGATCTTTTGTGCTACTGTCATGGTCGAACGAGAAAATGGAGAAAACCGTTTCAAATTCTAGTCTATTGTTAGTCTTGTATATGAAAGCAACTCTTTTCACATTTTCATGATTATTGATAAGCAATTCTAGTTCATGAATCCATGCTTGAATTCATTATAAGAAAAATGTTGAACATTCAAATGACCATTTTCCAAGATAAATCTTTACTGTTGGTTTAAAATTATACGAATAAATTTCGTTTTTTTTTATTTCTAAATCTACATGCAAATTATTGTTTGAGAAATAGCTTTGTGTTGTACAAACATTTTTATTCCACTTACATTTAAATCGAAACATTGCCCTATTATTTTGAACATTTATTTTACGTTTCGTTTGAATTATAAACAGAAATCCTAGATTTATTTTCGTTTGTATTTTATTTTCGTATTAAAAATCTATTGATATAAAGCTGTTTTTATTATTTTTAAACAGGAAAATTTCGTGTATTGTTTTGAGGAAATGCAGTAACTCGAAATTTATCAATTATCGTTGACGTTCATTTAATTTCGCTCATGTTTGAGAGACAGATTTACAATTAATTTAAGTCACGAGTTGCAAGTTTTTTTTTAATGGAAAAGTTTATTACTTCTTTTTACTAGTAACAATTTCTATTTCAAAAGAAACTAATCAATTTTAGTAATATTTTCAACTAACAATTTTAATGTCAGAAAACATGACAGCAATCCAAGTTTTATTAACATTTCTTTTAATGGATTGTGAATAAATTGATTTTTAATGTAAATTGTCGTTGTATTAAAAGCGAGATAACTGTCATATCCAAATATTACTAAATAAATCAAAATGAAATTAATCTGTTGTTGTGAAAACATTAATTGTACTGGAATATCTCATTTTGTGTGTCAGCTGTGTGCCCTTAAACAGATTAGAGAGCATCTGAGAAACAACTGACTATAACACATACATCCTAACAAAGTTGACAATGTTACGATGCGTGACGGTTGTACTTTATTACATTCTACACCATTTCCATCCTAGTTTCGTCTAAATCTATTGTCTTATACACAGGGGCGTAGTAAAGGGACAGCTTTGAATTTTTAGATTTTTAACAGCCATAATATTGATAAATGATTTTAATTTATTAATTTGCTTTGATCTGGCGCAATCGATAGTTGCAATAAAGGAGAAATCCTATTTGTCTTGTTTTGTATTATTGAGATTGAAGATACAAATTAATCTATCCCTCTATAATATCTTCGATTTCACATGGATGGACAGACACTTCATCTGCACTAATGAACTATAAATCGTTTTATGCTACAACAGTTATTCGTGAGATTGTAGCATTTTGTATTATTAAGATTTGATAGTCTATTGTTGATGTTTAACTACAGTTTCTAAGCTTCTATTTCGAAACTATCAAAGTCTTAACGATATTACACATAGAAACTTCAGTTAAGATATCTTAAATGTTCAAATAATACACCAATGAAATCGTAATGGAATTAAACAAACTTGAAAGAAAATTGTCTATTTTTTCCTCTACATATCTACCTAAAACCATAATTTCTTTATAAAGTAGTTTTATAATATACGAAAACTGTACAGACGAGTTTTCTTTTCGTGCACATGAAATCTAATTATATTTACATGAAAGGGCACATTTCTACAATCAGCAATTGCTAAGTTTACGAATTGTGAATGGCAAAAAACCGAAGATAATATGAGAAAGCAAGCAAAAGAAGAATCTAATTTACCTTCTGCTGTTTCTCGAAAAAAATTTCCATATGTAATAATATTTTTATGATATTCTTTCATCATTCAATTTAAATATAAATCAATGGATCACTGTGAAAACTTAACTGTTACCATATATTTTTGCCTGATGAAAACAAGTTCTTACTTGTTAAATTTTAAACACACCGTAAGGAATTTAAAGAATTGTTCTTCAGAAATATTTTCTATAAAAGAAAAGTTTGATGAGTTTTAAGTATATAGTTTGTCATTCTTGGAAATAAAGTTCGCCAAGATGCATATGCGTGTTTTTTCTTAGTCTATTCCGATGATTTATATGTGAATTACTCGTATGTTGGAGTTAGACAAATAATAATAATGTTGAGAATGTTTCTTTGTATTTGGCATTTGAAAATTATTTCTTTGGATGTTAGTTTTTTGGTGATTATCATTGTGGCATTGCTAATTAATTTCCAGAGGTCTATTAGTTAAATCAATCATTTGGATAATTCCCGAAGCCAACCATTATCAAGAGAGAATTTAATTTTCTGCTTGAAACTGTATCATTATAGATAGACATCGAATTGAACATAAATAAAATCGTCGATCACTGTAATATTTGATTTCAACTTAATTAAATCAAATAAGATTCTGTTTGATTACATATTAAATAGCAAGTCTGTTTTTGAAATTCAATGTTTTCATTTCCACTCTAATAACAATAATTGATAGAACAATACGCTTGTTTACCGATCTAAGGAGTAAAACATCCCTACTGTCGTTAAACTACCATACAATTTCCATGAAGCTTATTAAATCAAAGTTGGGATAGCTTTAGAATTAATTGTTAGGTTAATTTCAAGATTTAATACATAATTAATTGTTGTTACAATTTTTTTCATTATTTTATACGTCATTAAAAAAATCTATTTAAGTACATAGAATATGTAGCAATAATACTAACAATTATAATAATGAATAAAACAGAAGTAACAATCTTGCTTTTAATGGTAGCTTTTAGCATAATAACGGTGTAAAATCATTGGATTCTCAACAAAATTGCCTAGGTAAAACTTTATGAATTAATTTCCAACATAGTCAATACTTTAATTAAATCCCAACTATAATATTAATAATTACCAATTATCATATACTGTATAGATGGAAATATCATCTTTAAAATTGATATAAGCGAGACTTTTCTAATATAGACATTTTCATCAACGTAATTTTTGTCTAATTTTGATAAGAACTGATTTATTGAAGTCTCAACAATTTGGCTCTAACATTCTAAATCTAATTGATGGTTGAAGTTCGAAACTTCCCAAAACTCAAGAATTCAACTCGATAATCGAACAAAATACCTGAAAATTTAGCCTCCATCTCAAAGATTCTCCCCAATAATCAACAGAAATTGCCTGAAAGTGAAATTACAAGCTATTCGCTATCTAGTGAAATTAATTAAAAAAAATTACAGAGATATTCAGTGTATTCAATTTTTTATAATTATCGGCAATGATAAATTTTCAGAACATTTGATAGAAAATCCTGAATGACAAGAACACTAATGTTGATCAATAATGCCCAGATTTATAACATAGCTGGCTTAATTGTAACGTCAAAGATTGTACACCCATAAATTAAACATATGAAGATGAGTATTTTAAGAGGATTTGGAGCAGAACTAGTAATATTTAATAGTTAAACTTTATTACTTGAAGCCATATAAACTTGATAATGTAACAAAAATTTAGCTGAGCAATATAAAAAGTTCATGAAAAAATAAATCAGAGAATTATTTATTCTACTACAATTTAATTACAGGCTGATTTCAATTAAATGTATTGATTTCTAAAAAAATGTCATCTGTACACTCTAAAATGTACAGTATCTTAATTAACAGTTTTAAATAAGATAGACTAATTATCGAATATCAATTAAATACTATCGATTATCGTTAATTGTTTACATTTGTTATTTACTAGATGCTTATTTAATTTTCCGTTTTTTATGAATTTGTAGATTAGTAGATATAAAAACCTTAATTGAACAAATTGTGAGAAACTTGAAGGATTTAAAGTTATCTACGTGCTCTTCATATAGGTTACTATTAAATTTTGTTGAAAATAATCTCATTTTCTCTCATCATAGATCATAATTCTGGAAGTTTCTCTATAAATACCTTCCAATTAGTATTTAACTTATTGATCATTAACTTTTACAACTTCTTCGTAATCATCTAGGTGCAGTTTATTATTTCATAAAAATAACGAAAAAACTTAATGATAGTAGAAATTCTAGGAGTCATTATTTATTAACTGGATTTAACGAATCCGACAACCGATGAAAAGTTTGTAAATTGGATACCAACAGTTTTTATCACTCTGTTACGATAATTAATTTTAAAATAATTTCTTTAGCGTATGCAAATTATAAACGAGTCTTATTGTAATATCTGTACATTTACATAAACACGTAGGTCTATGAATAATTAATATAGTTTCAAATAAAGCCCTTATCGTGAATAACTAACCATTTAATTAATAACAGATTTATAACAAAACTACTGACATGAATAAGTTGTTTTTGTATCAGTAATAAGAGCTTTTATTGAGAAAAAAATAAAGTTTTAAGTATATTTAGAGAATGTTACGAATTTTCCAACTAGGTCTCACAATTTAATCCAGATTTTAATAAATTTTCATTCTAAATCCCAAATTATTTCTTTTATATATAAATAGACGCTGTATAAACAGGCAAAAGTACGCATCTAATTAATTAAAAAATTATTACTTTGATTCATTAGTCTTCATGGAACTATATTAAAGTTATAAAAGGAGGACTATTTGTGCCAAAGTTCACAAGATGAATATTTAAATTATCATCACAACGTTATATTGACATACAACAATGGATAAATAATTGAACACAATAATTCAGCACAATCGTCTGGTTGAAAGTCAAATGATTCAACACAAATTTGAATTGAAAATGGTGGATGCGCCGATAAAATCTTAAATACAGCAATGTATTCTGTGGAAAAAAACTACAAAAATCTACCATATTTAAAGGGAATCAGATTACATATTGATGTCAATATAGAGAATGTTGAAGGTACCACTATTTAACCCTTTTGTGTATTCAATAACGGTTGAATTGTTCTGACTTCAACAGATTTTCCACAGAATGCAAGCTAGTGAAAAATCTACAATCTGGATTAGGTTTTTGTCATGATGAAAAAGTTGGAAATTTGAAATTCTATGGATGAATACCAATTTTGCTTCTACAATACTAGTAATTTTATAGATGATCTTAAAATATGTTTACCAGAAATTTAAGTGTCTTAAAATTTATAGTTTGTTCACAGTTAGATGGTTTTCAATAGCTTCTAGATGTTTAAAATTTTCCCCTTTTGATGTTTATTATGTAAAAATATAGTGAATTTTTCAATATTTCTCTCATCTTACATGTTACTGGCAATATTTCAATATTATTCAATAAATCTAACATAACATTATTATTGTTTATTAAGACGAACATTTAGAATAAAGGAAATGGTTGATGTTTATGGAGTTTGTTAAATTTCCAAATGTTCGACTTAAATTATCATAATTTTTATTCTCGTGAATTCGGTATATTTTTAATATTATTGTAACTTTATAGAATTACATTTATAAATTTGTATTATTTCCTGAAATGAATAACTGACTTATATTTTAAAACAGAAATTTTATATTTTTCAACACGAACAAGCTTCTGATAATGTTCACATGTCAACGTCGCCGGATGTAAATATTTTACAGGAAAAGCTCCTCTAACATCAACGTTATTTTATACATTTAACACTATACAAAATATTGGATTTAGTACAGTTCTAAAACTTGTCATCTTATGTAGTGCTGTTTCCTTTGAAAAAAAATTTGATATCATACATTAACAAGAACTTACCGAATGATTTTACAGCTCATTAAAGTTTAATTATAGAAACGTGCCAAAGGGATGCTGCAAAGTCGGGTTGTTTTCTCCCGAGAACACCATTCGATGTCTTTACAATAATTAATTCTTTGTCTTGTCTTTCGGGAATTTTAAAATATTTGATATGTTCGAGAAATTCTAGGTAAATGGAAATTCTAATGCCAGACATCGTTCTATACTCGACTAAAACGATTTGGTTCAACAATGAAATAATCAAAAATGGTGAAGAAAATTGGATTTGAAATTGTTCAATATTGAACAATTGTTTAGAATATACAATCGAAAACCATAAAATGAAATAATTTCAATATTTAATCTACTTAAAATAAAAGCGTCTAAGTTTACAGTAAATATTCAGTCACGCTATTGTAAGTCAGTCAAGTTTAAGGAAATAATAGCCATATAAAACTCATGGTACTGCTACTACTATTATTATTAAAAGATGTATGAATAGCAAATCTTATCTAAGCAATCACACCATGGATGTAAATTCGTAAAAATATCCGACTCCGTCATTAATTATTCTAAACCTAATCTCAACTATGCGGAGGGTAAATTGTGTGAAACTGATAGGGTGGAATAATAATGAACTAACTCGAATGAATCTCTTGTAATTAGTCGGTTTCACCTATGCCTTTCTTCTTATAAATGTTCACATGTTCACCCGACTATTACAAATAAAATTTTCGAGCTTCGATTTTTTCGTAATGTTCTCCAGTTAATTTAATATGATAGATAGAATTCTCTAGAACAAGGTTAATAAAATATCTAACAAAAACAGTTGGATTAAATGGTTAGATCTCGTATTAGATTGATTTTAATATAAGCGAAACAAATATTTCGTCTCTATTGATTGATGGAAACTTGTAAGATAGATGGTTAAGAAAAATCAAGTTTTGATTGCTTTCAAGTTTTGCGCTATTTTCGAATTGAATCAATCAACTGTTGAAGCGATACCTGACAAACACATTTATAAAATATGAACAATATTTGTTGTGTGGTTTTTAATATAAATAACATTTCCCGTACTTGTTGTTTTCCTATTTTAATCTTTTAATGTCAAAACATGACTTATCAAGAGATATAAAAACAACATTTACGTGTCCCGTTAAAACCGTTTTTCTAGTTGTTCAACTACTAAAACAATATTAAAGTTCATTATAGTTTCTACTTAACCTTTTTCTAACTAGGGCTTAAAAATTTGACAGATTACTCAGAATGTCATATTACTTAATGTATTATTTACAGAAGGAAGAGCTCGCTACTTATAGAATATTGCCTGAACAAACTCCTTACAGAGAAAGAAAATTAATGTCAAATTTCAATACGGTATTGTCATTAGAAATACATTTTAAGCTCTTTTCCTTGACAAAGTGAAACCGAAGTAAAGTTCGTAATTCGTTAACTGAAGCTACCATAATCTCAATTTGCACGCAAAGGATGTCAGTTTTTTTCCACCCAAATAGCATCCGTAATTCAATCAATATTAATTTAAGGCATTCTTTTTTTTCTCTATTGTAGAACACACCGAAAATTGATTAAAGTTGTCGTTAATTCTAATTTGACTTTCTAAATATGTAAAGTTTGCAAAGTATTTAATTGGTTCGTGTGAAATTTGATGCGCTTGTATGTTGAGTAACAGTAGCCCTGAAATCAGATAACTTTGCAATTCAATTGTTCAATTACAATTCCAATCAATGTCAACTAGTATTCAATTAAAAGTGTGAAAAGTGAAAAATAAATTTGAATATTGGAATTTCAGTAATTAAGCGATTTCAATAACTCTACAAACGAATGTTCGAAAACTAATTAGCAATTAAATGAGTTTCTCTTATTTCATTTGAAAAATGCATACAAATACAAGTCATTGGCTGTGTAACACTAGACAATTTTTAGTTTCTATATTTGAATCTGGCATTTCTTAAATCTATTAAGAAGGGATTTATTAGAAATTGAGAAGATTTGCAATAGCGTTCCACTCGAATAAAATGAGAATTGAATCGAAAAGCTCGCATTCAAACACCTATAATGATTGGAATATAGCTTCTTACAGGGTTAAGATTGTTTATTTATTATTATTTGGTTAATAATCGTATAATCTTTTGGAATTATGAAGATGGGACAGGGAATTTGATTCTTCCATGTCTTGAATTTCACGTTGATTTCAAAAATTCAAGTCGTCAGTAAATCCACAAGGGTGTCTAGTGAAGTTAAAGAAAACAAGTATGGAGAGACTCAAGTTCTCACGATTCCTACAAGCTAGATTTTCACTCACATATTTTACATTGTACCATATAAGTTGTCTTTGTTTAAATTAAATGCGATAGTGAAATATTTCCGAGGGCTTTCTAGATAAATTGCTTTGATTCTGTTGTGTTGTTTTTACAGAATGTTGAATTAAGGTTACCGAAATGTTGCATCGTAGTACGTCGTCACGACGTCGAAGGGCATCCAGAAGTGCAGCTTCTTCACCACAAGCCAGAGCACCAAGGTCTGCAGCAACAAGCCCAGGCAGACGTGCCAGTATTGCAGTTTCTCCAGTGGATAGTGAAAGGGCAATGAAGAATACATTAGCACCAGATGTAGGTCGTAGTCCACGTCATAGTATAATACCGAATATATCACTTGAGAGTTCAACTCAAGAGAATTCCGGTACAAGGAGTCCAAGACAAAGCTTAACACCTGAAATATTAAGTCCTAGAAACAGTCTTGTACCGGAGAATGTACCAAGAAGTCCTCGACATAGTTTAGTGCCAAATGATGCATATATACGTAGTCCACGAAGTAGTTTAGTGCCCGAATCAGCATTAAGTCCGCGTAATAGTCTAGTACCAGATAATTTTAATCGTAGTCCAAGAAATAGTATTGTACCCGAAATTAGTAAAAGTCCAAGAAATAGTCTTGTACCGGAAGTACCGCGAAGTCCAAGACACAGTTTAACACCAGAAAGTACAACGTATGGTTCCCGGATGAATTTAGCACCTGAATATAATCGAAGTCCAAGAAATAGTTTAATTCCGGATTCGAATCGTTCACCACGACAAAGTTTAACACCATCAGAATCAACAACTTGGAATAATGGACAGGAAGATATAAATCGTAGTCCTCGACATAGTATTGTCCCAGAAAATAATCGTAGTCCACGGGGTAGTATTGCAACAGAAAGTTTATGTGTTCGAACTAGTCCACGAGGAAGTGTTGGTAGTAATGAATATATGGGTGATCGTAGTCCACGTGGTAGTCTGGGTGCTGAAAATGGTGAAAACCGTAGTCCTAAAGGCAGTTTAGCTAGAAGTACGTTGACAACTGATGAATGCGGTCGAAGCCCTCGAGGCAGTCTGACGCTGACATTTCAAGAACCACCGGCTAGTGAACGTCGAGCTAGTGCTGACAATCCTACAGGTAAAATATTCTCATTTTATTCTCACGTTTTTGCTCCAATTTCCGGAAAACGTGAAAAACGTGTCGGTGTATATTTCCTTCCAATATAATTCCATTCTCATAGGCTACAATTTAGGTATTTATGTTACCTTTCGAGGGATATAAATTTTATTAAACAAACCATACATTTCGTATTATTGCTCCATATAACTTTATTTCGTCTTTAATATGTTTTTATTGACTGCTTTTACAATAATGATAATGTTAGCTGATACAGTTCTTGAAATCTAAATTTACGTATTTCTCACTTCAAAGCCTTGTTTTCAGTTTTATGTTATATACGTGAAGTAGAAATTGTATTTGTATGAAAATTCAATACGTCACCAAACACTACACTCCAATGAATAATGCACGACATTTTTCTCTTACTCATTCTTTATCACCCTTGGGTCGTATCAGAACTCTAACCAATACACTATCAATAGAATTGTATATCGAAGATTCCAGTTATCTTGTATACCAATGTTTTTTTGTAGGATCACGAAGTGTTGGTGTTCGTAGTACATCACCGTATAGATCATCATCCCGTGGTGCTATAAATGCTGGTTATAGCGGAAATTCAGGATTTTCAGAAAGTGGTTCAAGACGTGCCAGCAGTTCCGTCAGTCAGGTAAATATTAAATTGCAAATAATCCTATGCTTTCATGCAGTATGCTTTAATGAAATATTGATATACTTATAGAAGATAAACAAATTTATGAATTGAATTGGCAGTTGATTTTTCTAATGCATTTAATTTCTAGTTGTATAAACTTTCGCTATGCTTTTTCTTCTCTATTGAGCTTAATCTACGCTCTAGCCCTGCTTCTTCTTCTTCTTCTTCTTCTCCATCGCTTCTAGTGAATTAGATCTATCTAAGAGTGGCGGCGTCGGTATGAAATTGTCTCTAAAAACCCTGACTGACAGGTCGGCCTGCCGCAGGTGTCTGGCGATGAACAACGCCGGTTATGTGGTGACCAAAAATATGGTAGTGGTATCGGTGAACAAGGACTTGGTTTAGGGATTTCATTAACCACCTATGGTTCGGTTGCCTATCAATTGAAAGATGCAAATTTAGAAGCATCGGGAACTTGTGATTTTGTATGTAAAGCACTTAGTATTGTTAACAAAACTGGTAAGTTTCGTTGTTAAAGTGTGTGAGATTATTTTAAACTTATATAAGTTGAGGAAATTTAATTTCGAACTTTCTACCTCTATAATGTAACTTTTGGATAAAAGATGACGAATATGTCAAGTTCTACAATAGGATCTGACAGTTTGTTTTACAAAAGTGGTAGAACAATGCGCTATAAAACTTGTATGGAAATGGTGGATGCGCCGGGTTCAAGTGCACCGATTTTATAAAACAAAAACAGAAACACCAATAACGAATAAATTCTGAAACTAAACCGTTAATAAATTTCTAAATTCGCCATTTTACAATTTAATCGCTTAAACTAGAATCAAATTCAGTTTAATGGGCCACTTTAAAATAAATCACACAATTTTTTAACAATTACTATCATTTTTATTTATTAATACCTATAACTTTATACGCTCATTTTCATTTTTCAGTGGTGGTTACAGTTCTGTTAGTATGTTTATCTACTCTACCTCTAATAATGCTTATCATGGGTAAGTGGCGTGTGTTTTACGAATGCGTGTCTCATGCAACCCTCCATCTTTTCGAATCAAGTGCTATAAAATACGTAGTAAATGAGACTAGTAGTAACTTTAATTTTACTTGAGATTAATCAACGATAACATGAACAATTAGAAAAAAATTATATTCAATAATCAAAAATTTAATCAAGAATTTATTTTCAATTTCCAATATCATTCTTTTTTGATTTTATTTTCCTTATGTCATATAGAACAGAGATAAATCTGTGATCGCCTAACAAGTTTTAAATTGAACAGAGACATATTAGGTCTCTGAATAATAACGAAGAGTTTGAGAAATGACCAGAGAATTCATTATTATTCTTGATAATTCAACATTTATAAATAATTCATTTTTATTTTAGATTGATCTTGTTATGCTGTTCTTTTACATGTTGTATGACAGAATAATATTCAATACTCAAGTTTAGGAAATGGAAAACGATTTACAAATTACACTACTTAATTCTTGATGTTGATAACACGGTGATCTGCATAATAATATGTTTAAGCCAAATAATAATCATATTCCTTATACCTTGCTTGTTTTAGATGACGATAAAACCTCTTTTAAGTGACATTTCCCATGAGCAGAATAGTTTATAATTCTCTAAGTGCTTCTACCACTGTCCACTGCCCTACATCTACCAAATGTATTTTATTTATTCATTATCGAATCTAGTTGTGAGTTACATTCAAACAGTTAATGTGACTTTTTGGTTTTGTAGCTTTTAACGATTAAAATAACATGTAGGGTTTATTGAGTATTAGTTGATCTTAAAAATCAATGTCAATCTAAAATCTAAAATAATCTTTTATTGGATAGGGAATTTTCTGCAGACAGTTGGAATTTTCCATATAAATTCCATGAGTATTGCAGTTTTCTTGGAAAATAAATAAAATAGACTTGGAAGGCATTAATAAGCGCCTACCTATTTGCTCAAAATATATGTAAACATATTAATCTTTATTTAATATATTATCAGATAATATTCATAGTTTATTGATTTTTTAGTTAAATTTTGGTATGTTTCAACATTATTATCAAATGAAATTGTGGTTAACAAAGAATAAAATTTTCAAATTGACTCGCATGCATTGTTTCACAGATTTCCTGACGTTTCGTGAAATTCATTTAATGCATTTTTACATGAATAAAAGTTTAGAATAAAAATAAATTTATTCACCAATAAAATTATTGCTATTGTATTTATGCTAAGATAAAGCTCAAAATCTCTTGCTATATACTTTTTTATAAGTTAACAAGATTCATTGATCTCGTTTCGAATTTATTTTTGAATGAATAATGCACAGATTATCAAAATAGTTGATTATAAATAATAATAATAATAAAATTTTAAATGTAATAGAAAAATTCCCTTGCAGGCATACAATTCCTGCGCGATTGTCCACGAGAACCGAACATTCCCATCTATATGATAGTCGGTGGTAGTGTGGGTTGTATCAAAATGGGACTCACGCTTTACAATCAACTCCATAATCGTCGACTGGACGTGTCTAATATGAATAATGCCACATCAATTGGTTCTAAGGTTAGTTATTGATGTTAAATCAAATCTTCTCTAAAGAAACTTTTATAATCGTTCATTATTGGCAATTTATTATTATTATTTAGGTAGCTTCATTCGGTTTAACAATTTTATTAATAACATGGTTCGGTTTGGGTAATTATTGGATATTAAGAATAAAATGGCCAGATTATGCACCAACATTATTTGAACCAAATTTATGGTGTCATCGTACACTTTACGTATTCTCTTTAGTACATTTATGTATTATTTATTCAATATTTGGTTGTATATTAATATTAATTATTGTATTAGCTGCATGCCAACTATTTGGTTGTCCATGGTTAGGTCCAGCTAGATACAAATAGCATAACCCGCCTGATTATTTCGAATTGTGGGATGTACCAAGAACTTATCATTAAATTTCTATAACAAATTAAATGTTTGCTCAAATATATCTATATATGGGAAAATTAACAAAGAAAAAAATAGAAGAAAATATATCGTATTATTTTGCTACTTCCATTTTTATTAATTTAACTTAAATATTCGATGTTAATGAATTTATGATAACAAATATTGTGCTTGATTTAATCGTAGATGAATGCTTTGATAATGATGCTATGGTTGTTTATATCTAGAGAAATACCATTAGATAAGAACATAAATAACGTCAATTAGTACTAGATACTGAATAAATTTTTAACTACACATATTCTTATGAGATATTAACATCTACTTATATGAAATAATTATGAAATATTATACACCAGATCAATTGTGCAAACATTGAATGTTAACAAGATACCTGATTTGTGCTTGTTACTGAATATATGTAGGTATGTGAATTTAATGTTGGTTGAATTGGCTGTGGAAAGTTATAAAAAAAAACTGTCAATGATCAATATCAAACAATTGTTTCTATATGAAGAACTTATCATTATTCAACACGTATACTGTGGCTTCAACACTATATGTATTCGCTTTCACTTCCATTCATCTATTATAATAAACATCCCGAAAATTTCAGTCGAAATAATCGTATAAACCTATTTATTATAAATACTCGACAGTTCGTGACACGGGTTCATTTCTTTTGTTCCACATAATCATAATTACTATAATTCCAAAGAAAATATCAACAATTTCGAATAAAAGGTCCAATATAGTCTATCAGCTTTGTTTATATCTATGTAATAGGTGTATGATTCAAAAAATATATTGTTATAAATACTGAAAATAATAAATATAAGATAAATTTGTATTGGGGAACAAGTTTTTCATCGATTTCTTAAACTATATTTAAGAATATTATAGAGGCTTTCTTTTATTAGCTTACTATTATGTCACTTGTGTGCAACAAAAATGTTTACAATTTTCAAATGGAGAAGAAATATGATGTTATCCTTACAAATTTCCTTTCGTTTACTCTATTTTTTTTCTTCTTCTTTTGGATCGTTTATTTCGAATAGCTGTCACGACAATAATTCCCAGGTATTATCGTATTATCCACTGGGAACTCAGGGTCGCACATTATTGTTCCGAAAACAAATTAATTTCCAATTTTACCGGCTATAAAAAGTTTAATTAATTTAATTTAACCATTTGTATAATGGTTATTATACTAATTGTTCTCAATTCTGATAGTATATTAGTATATTTTTTTAAATTTTGGCTATTTAAACGGTTGATTAAAATTTTATATTAAAACTCAAATTGAAAGAATTGTTTTAAATTTACGGTTGAACTTCATTATTCAATTATCAAATTTACAACGTTTCTGTTGAGAGAACTTTAATTTTTTTCTTTTAATTAATAAACTTTGCAATGAAAGAGGATTGTACTAGCAGTTTTGAAAATTTTTAATTCTGATGAGTCTATATTTTCAATCCAATAAACCATATTGAAAGATATAAAGTTATATTTTTAATGAGAGTAACTATCAACATTCAATAAGCTTAAGCCTTGGGCTAAAATTAGAGGTGACGACTTCAATTTTGGATAAAAGTAAAATATTTTATTTTAATTGTCGGTGAAACAGATGATAGTTCCTCTCGAAAATCGCACAATGTTTCTGCTTTAATGATGTAAATTTACAAATGAAATATATGAATCGCAATGAAAAACGAAATTTTAAATTAAATGCTTCAAGGGATAATTATTACAGAACGATACTACACAACAATACAACCATTATTTCATTGTTAAATCTATAATTATATTTAATATTAATTACATTTATTGTGAGAGAAATTCAACAGATTTAGTGCGAACCTTGAGTCGATCTTTCATGTTTTTCTATTTCCGTTACAATATCGTTCGGTAATATTTGCACAACTAAATTATATTATACACTAGGAATATGTAGAAGTTCTTTATATATATATATGTGTAAATTTTATATAAAATGGTATAAATAGGTTTCTTGTTGGATTAATAACAACTATAAATAAAGCTTTCATTTTGAATCATTTTTTTTTCATTTGTAAAGTAGAAGCAAGATAAAAACAAGCACGATTGCGATCAACAGGGTTGGGTTGGGAACACCAAACTATAAATTCTCACACAGTAGATGAAAGATTAGAGAAATTATCTACTGTTAGTATTCTTATTGTAATTCGGCTTTCTTTGCATAGATATTTGTAGTTAAATGAATTAGATCAAAATTAGAAAGATTTGTATAAAATTATGTATAAACTAAATATTTATGTACATGTTTGGGTGTATTTGTTGTGCATAAATATTATTATTTTCAATTATATTTGTATAAACATTAAGAGAGCCGTCAGTAGACGGTATCGTGCGGTCCAGGCTTTAAACAATTCAAAGAACATAAACAATAGTGTTGATGTAAGAAAAATTGATAACATTGAATATTATTACAATTTTACAAATGAAAGTCAATCTAATCTTGTTTTTTTTCCAAATTCCCGGCTGGTAGAGGAACGGAAACGGAAAAGATCAAAATGAAAATGTCTCCAACGGAAATTAAACTACTTTAAGGGTGGTATTTTGTTGAAAATTCTAAAATATAAACGTAATCCTGCAGAATTTCTTTCATTTGTAAAATTGCTTGTTGTGCTTCTGTAAATAAATAATTGCACCATAATCGATAACATTATAATTGTAATAACAATTTATTTTTTAGAATGTTGTGGATGAAAAATGCACTATACATCGAATTCAAATATTGTAAGCTGCATTAGAGTCTATATTTATTGAAACATAGAAATGCATAATCATCGTAATAAACATATAAGTACATATAGAATTGATGAAATTAATTAGTGTCTATTTATTATACCACAAAGAGAATGTATAATTTTTTTTTGATAGAGATTTACTGATAAAAAATCTAAAAATGTTTTATAATGACTGTCAAAACAATCAAAACTAACAATGTTCTATGTTCTTCACTGTATTACATCTATGTTGATGCTGTGATAACTTAAGTACCGTACAATTCTATTTTGGATTGATTCCTGTTTTATTTGTTTTATTAGAAGTAGAGGAAAAACTGAATAAAATGCTCTTAATAAAAATTTAAAAAAAGGTACTTTTATTTGCGTCCAGTTTCAAATTAAATTCCATACATTTATCGGATAACCGCGAACTGACTACTTCCTTCTGACAAAATGAATTACTGATCATCTACGTGCATTGAATAGGATTGTGAATAAAGCAATTGCTGATTGTGCTATGGAACGAACACTGAATGTTTTTCATTAAAATGGAAAAATTTACGCGATTTCAAGAATTCCGGTGAAGAATTCAAAAGTATACGAGTATAGACGATTAGAAAGTAACGAATAAATAAAATAATCGTGATCATTTTTCACCTAGTCCACATTTTTTTTAAAGATCTGATTGAGTGTAACAAATTTGGTACAATTGAACTAATGCGATAGATATCTATTTCATCTATAATTTGTTCTCTTTCAAAAAGAGTATCGCTTTCAGCCAAAATAAATGCTCCGCTTTCAGGCAAAATAAATGCTCCGCTTTAACGACAACGACAAAAAAACGGAGATGATAAATTTAGTCTTTAGGTGAATAAAGATGAAAAAAGATACCCCCAAAGTAAAAGATTTGCATTCGTTTGTATTTAGTAAAAGAATGAAGTTTTAGAAAAAGCAACACTCATAACATTATTTCAGTTCAATTTTCGTTATATTTACAAACCACTGTGAAATAAAAATCTAGCATTGCATGTGACCATTTTAGTTCGTGTTTAATTTTCAATAAAAACTGTGTTTATTAGTCGATCTATTTGAAGTTTAATTAATATCAAATAGAACTTTATAACTGTCTACGATAAATATTAATTCAGCGACATTTTGTTATATTATTTTCAAGAAACTTGACCTCCATGAATATGTAAATGATAAAATAACTACTAACTAAAGCGGAAAATAACAATAAAATTCAATAGTTTTCTTCAATTGAGGCCACAAAACGCTCAAATTTACATTGTTTTTATTACTTTTGCGGTATTTTGAATTATAAAGTTAGTATTGATATTAATTTCTAATAAACAGTGATATTGCATGTTGTGCCTTCATACTCCTTGCATAGTTCACATTTAAATCATGACTTCCTCGAAGATTGCTTAATTAACATTCTGATTATTTAATTAACACAAGTTCTTGTATTTCTAGCTCTAGATGCATGGAGGATAAATACGTTATAACAACTATTCAACACTGTGCAACTGCAAAACTCTACTGTTTTGGCTCAAAATTTGTGAATAAAATATTGCAAAATAAACATTTGAATTTTCTTTCTTCAAAAACGCTTAAATGAAACAGTTTAATACATATATTCTAAGCAAAATAAAGCACTATCGGTCATATAGTTTCAATCATGAGCCACCACTAGAAAATCCTCTAATATCCTACGCGAAAATCCCATTAAAAGCGTTTTTAATATCTGGCAAATAATATAAAATACAGTCGATAAAAAAGAACAAAATTCATATACTGGTGTACTGCTAAGAGCCGTTTCCTACAGTGAAATTAGCGCTCGTAAAGTCTACCGAATGCATTTCTAGAAAAAAAGGAGACGGATTCGAGTGAATTAGTTAAAGTTGACGTTAACTTGGAAACTTTATCGGGAGAAACGTTCCATCAAAATAAAGTTCTTTTACTTTTTTTTTAAACGTACAAATTGAAACAATTTTCAATCGTCTAATTTAATTTTATTTATTTGCAAAAACCGGTCTTTGATTATTCTCCAAAGAAATGGCGGAAGACAGAAGATGAATTATTCAAATTTAAATAGCTGTGGTTACCGGAATAAGAAAACGAGAAATAGAAATACGGTAGATACGAAAGGGATAAACTTCTTTTTATAAATAATTAAGGATTAAAAAAATATTATTACATAAAAATTAACTAAATTATTAAAAGAATTTGTACAAATAAATTGAGTTTTTAAGCACTATTGCAGGTAAATTAATTTTTGATAAAACAATAAACTTCTAATTATTTGAATAAAATACCAATCGATACAGATTCAGTTACAAACTCGATACCAAATAGGGGATTAAAAGCGCTACATATTAAAGTTCTATTTTTGTCTATTTTTCGAAATCCAGTCATGCTTATTGGATGTAGAGTTTACTTATTCTAATCTTTCTAACGACATAATTTTCTTTTTGGTTAAATTAAAAAACGGTCTTCTTTCAAAATCAATATTAGGATACTTTTAGTTTGTGAGAACGGATGCGCATACTTATGAACCCTTGTTTGATGATTCTATACGATTGATTCGAACTTATAACACAATAGGACGAACACAAAATGAAATATCTAACGTCATAAATTTGTACGCTATAGGGCAAATATGAATTACATTGTTAACTTATATATAACTAACATTGTTGTGTTCTTATATTTACCAAAAGTCTTAAAATAGTTCATTGTAATTGCTTTTGAAATAAATTCATATATGGACGTATATTTGTTCCTGTTTTTATTGTAATTTTTAATAACTGGAAGCAACAGAACATATTGTACAGAATTATACGTTAGATAAAGTAAATATTTACATTTATTACGATAGAAAAAAACTTGTAATAAATGGTAAAAAGTTGAACAATCTAAATATTAATTGTGGCTGTACTGTAATTATGAAAAATACACACAATACAAGAAGTAAAGATTAATCTTTTGTGTCAAGGAAATACATTTGCTATCTGTTGTACGAACATGAAATCTCTAAAGTTTTAGTAATAAAAAATTGTCCTACCGGGAACCATTCTCTTTATTCAATCATTTACTATTTTATCTCTGAACAGAGACTGTTCAATTCTATGTGAACATTGTCGATAAAAAATCCTCCTACAATCATAGCAGAATTTACAAGGAGTTGATCTGATATCATCTTCTACATGTAGTCACATGTTACAACATTTTCGTCTGGTAGGATTCAATCTTTATTGAACCGACTTGAGAATGGTTAAATCAAAGGAAAGAGAACGAAACTGTTGAATTTATTGGTTCCTATATCATGGTAGACAGATAATCGTACCGTACTATGTCATGATAGGCAATACCATCAATTCAAGGTAATAAAACCGTAATAAATCTATACTATAGACGAAGTATATTGTATTTCAAGTGAGATAGTTCCGTTTTTGTAGAAAGCATTAGAAATTTCGATTATTATACTAGAACTATATCGAATAGATAGCTATTTAACTACATTTTCTAATATCAGTATGTGAAGATTTTATTGGCGTGATATTTATTTTTATTATTGTGTCTATAAAACTTTCTTGAATCATAATTTAGTCTTTCTAACAAATTGTATTGGCTATTTTTATTTAAAATTAAAGCCCCAATTTAAAGACGCCTACAAGGTGTAAATGTTGTTTACTCTTCTAATTAACGTAAAATATAATAAATTAACGTAAAAAAAGAATAAATATAGACTTACTACTTAAGTTGTCAGATACTTTTTCTCTCCCGCATTGTTTACCCACTGTAATCAAAAGAAAATTAAAAATTAAAATGGAATTAAAATTTATTGTAGATTAAATTTTCCCCGTCTTCACTTAAGTTATATTAATTAACAAAATTCACTTATTTTTAAATTGGTTATTTCAAAAAGTAAACATATAGATAGTTTAAAAAGAGAAATTTATTGTAATTACGCGGAAAACGGAATTAAAAATAAATCTAAGAATGAAGAATTAAATTGTTAAATAAATATTATTGAATCAATTGTGAGACACAGAAAGAGAATAACTTGAATTTTCATGAAAACTCCACACAAACCGAGATTAAAATCAAAGCAAGAAAATAAACGTCACTATCAAATAGGAATCTTAAGGGATTTTTTAAAGTAGGATTCCGTGTTCACTCATATCATGATCATAAGATTTCATATATGAAATTTATAAATAAATTTTTCAAAATCTACTAAACAGAATCAAATATTGATTATTTTAATTTAGATTTAATGTTGTTAAATTCACACAGAAGAAAGAAAGATTCGAATCAGGTGGCCACAAGTTGTCAAATTCAATTTTAAATTAAACGAAGCTGTTCCTGATCCTGATCCTTCAAAATAAATGGCAGTAATCTCAATGGGCTCAAGTGTATGCTATCACAACGTTAGTGGTTCAGCCTTTAAATTAGCTTTTCATCCTTTTCGTATTCCTCTTTTATTTTATTTTTTCGCTTTTCTTTGAACATTTCATTTATTTGGAAGAATTCAAAACCATACAAAATCTTTTCAAGAAATTGATTTCCAAAAGAAATTAATTAAAGAAACGTAATTTACGTATTCACGAAAGGATTTTCATATTTTAACTCAATATGTTATACAATTTAATCAAACAACACTTAAATGTAAAGAAATTGAAATAAATTTGATTCGATTCAATATAATTTCAACCCATTAAAGTATTTATTTATCTCACGGTATTGAAGCGAATATTTTGCCCTTTAAAATTTAAAAGATCTCAATACTCCCTACACATGGTGTTTGTCCTTGTTCGTATATTTATTGTGTGGTACTGTAATCCTGATAATCCTATCTAATACACAATAGATTCAAAATACTTGTGAGCCGATATTACACTATTTCGCCCCAAGGTGTGATCCTTGTGCAGTCCTTTCTCCTCGATTTCTTTTTTTCTTTATAACTTTGTTGATTTTTTTCTGAAGTTGTGCTATATTCTATCAATTGAATGATAGAATATAAGCGATATTGTTTGATTTCTATTTTAAAAGAGAATTGTTTTATTTAATAATGAAGATTGTAAGCTATTACTTCAAAATATGAAATTATAGTTTAATCTCATAGAATTTTTGTTTCAAGCCCTTTTCGATTAACAAAAAACTATAGGTTTAATTTTCATTATAGTACCCGCAATGTATACATTCTATTAAAGGTAGAAACAAGGTGGCAGACAATCAAACAAACCTTCTAAATGTAAATAAAGGCTTACAATGTCTCCCACATGTAACAATAAACATCACAAAAAAAAACTTTAAAGAAGAAAAAATAGGGTTTCATGATAGATCTATACCTATAAACTAAACTGAAATGTAACCAGTATAATAGCTTTAGATAACCAATGAATATAATGGTCGGCTTTTTAAACGATAGAACGAATGCAGTTTAGCAAGGCAATAATAGTTGGCAAACATCAACGTTGATCATTCATGACATTGATGGGTAATGGGGGTAATACAGAATAGTTTGTTATATATGTATTTATATAAATCCTTTTGTACTTCCTATAAGGGAGCTACCAGTGACTACTAACAAACATATTTTAACATCAGATAATTATAAATAATAATGTTATGGTAGAACAAGAGATAAAATACGATGGATAGCAGCCGTATAATTCAACAAGATAGACAAATGGTAATTAATTTGTGGAAGTGGAAAGGGGAAAATAAGAATTAGGTACATTATTTGTTATTTTTAGACATATTTCGTACTAAATAACGAGTAATTTTTTGATGACATCTAAAATATTCTTATCGATAGATAATGGATTTTTAATAGCAGAAAATGAGATGAACACGTAGGAAGATGTTTTTAGTCGAAACACCCTTTAAAATCTCTACAGAAAATACTTGGCAACCTTCTACTGCCGCAAGCTAAGAAAAAAACGAAACCAACAATCATTTTAAAAGCATCGGATTTATTGAAAAAGAATTTACTCTCTTAGATTGTATCATTGAGACAAATTTCAAGTACTTAAGAAATGTCACTATTTCTCTTCAAGAAATAGAAACGAAATCAAATGAAAAGTTCTATGGAATGAAATTCAAATAATTGAAATCTCAGCGGTAATGTGTGAAATTCTACACTTGTTAATTTATTTATAAAGCGAAAAGCTGTCCAAATATTCAAATTTTAATTGAATTGTTGAAATAATGTTAATTTTGGTTACTTATTGTTAGTCAATGAGTTAATAAATTATCTTCCTAACTAAATCTATATAGGTATAATAATTTGATCCATTAGCGTATTTAATTGATATTTCCGACAATCAATCTCATCTATAAATAATAATCGCCAGTCCTTAGTAAGTTTTCCCGAAAGAGATGTGGGGTTAAACAATTGACCTCATAAAATGATTCCATACTATAAGTTGATATAAGTTGTTATATACAAAACAGTGTGTGTTTGTATGAGTGTTTGTGTATTTTATATTTTATGCGACACAATAAATGAGGAAGCTGTATTTGAAGGCTTCATTCAATCGAACAATGCATTGTGATTTTATAATTGTGTTTAAAGTGAAACCCTCTCGAGGATGTTGAATTGAAATTGGGGAACCGCCCATGTGGAACAGTTTAATAATCGAATTATAATGTTTGTTCATTCTTAAATTGTCAGCAATATTTGTTGTTCTTAAACGCGCTTTACAATTATTCAAAGACTTGTTTCTAAAGGAAATCATTTACTTAAAACTAAACAAAACTTAAAACTGAAAGCTCAACAAAATTTCTATATTCAACAATATTAAACATTTCACATATCGAGCTGAAGCTTCAAATAAGTAATTCTGAATATTGCATTAACATAAAAGAAAAGTTTTAGCTTAGTGACTTTTATCCTTTAAATTAAGCAGTTTCTATTCTCTACTCTCTGGTTAAAATATATAAAGGAAACATAAAATAATTTCCTTGTTTATTCTATTTCGGAGAAAATAACTTCATATCCGGGAAGGAAACAATATCAAGTTATCAACGGAAAATCGTTTTTCTAACGAATAGTATTGAATTTATGCAATTATCTGAAGTAAACAACCTACTTTGGAGACGACTTTTATATCACTACAAAACCTCTTCTCTTTTGATAGTCATCGTTTTTTATTTAGGTTAACGATGCTTTTTCCATCACCTTTGAACTGCTTTTTAACCTTTTTACGAGCTAGAAAATTTGAATCTAAAAACCATTAAGTTTATTGCACTTTTATGCAAATCAACATTCGAATCATCTATTAATCATTAACGTATTTATTAACAAGCATGTGAAATTACTAGATGATTGGTATTTGTAATGTAGAAAGATCAAGAAGTTGCCTGTCATCATATCAATTGTAAAGTGTTGATGAAATATTTAACTTGCAAGTCATTCTCAATAAAAATGCACGTTCCATTTTTAATATTACCAGCATATACAATCGCAAGTCTGGGGGGAAAAGTCTAGATCAAACAATTTATTTAAGAAAATTTAAGTAACACATCTTTGATAAAATTAGAAATATAATTCTTTATTTCAATATTTAGAAAAGTTGAATGCTTTAATAAATTTTTGGTGAACGTCGAATATTGAATATGTACGCTATTTACGATATAGTAGGAGTAATTTTAGCAGTACTGCACGGTCAGATGATGAATACAAAGGGTTGATTTAATTGTGTTATAGTCTATTATAATCGTACAATTCATTAAGATCGCAAGTGCGTAACGAATGATTGGAGAGTGTAATCATACGTTGACATAAAATATAAACCTGGATCTAAATATATATTAAAACAGGTCTTTATACAATACTATCAAGATTAAAATTCCAAACATTTTCGTTATGCTTAAATTCTAGTTTTCCTACTCACAGCCCCATAGAAAATTGTCATTGCAATTTAAGAGGGGGTTGAATTTTATATATTAAAACACACCCTCCTAAAGTCCTACTATCTATAACATTTATACTAAAGCAATATAAGCGAAATGAAAGCTTGATATAATCCAGTGCGTGACGAAACAAATCGTCACACCGACAAATTCCAAATTGGAATTTTAGATACGAGAAATTAAAGTAAGAGTAGAAAAAAAATTGAAAGGGTGTAAGGACAAAAAAAATGTTCGGACATCTGCCTACAAATTTAGCACATTTCAATTTGCAATGCAATTCATGTAGAAAACAAATCTAATTGTATTTTAACAATTTCAAGGTACATATGTTTAAAAAAAAAAAGGAAAAAAAGGGCTGCTAATGAACAAATTTTCCGTTTATGTACAGAACTAATGGAGCGCGCCCGCAAAATATTGTTCAAATTTGAATTTGCAATTCTTGAATTTTTCACTCGGTAAATTTGTATATCCTCCGACACTCAATTTGAGAGAATAAATTATTTCCACAAAATTGTTTCCTTGATTCTATTAAATGTCCCGTCTCGTGAATCCTTTCAGACCACAGTTACTTTACAATTATAAAAGTAACAATTTCATTTCAAAGTTGGTTTATTTTCCAAAACTTTCTCAAGTAAAAAAAAAGTTATATTAGAAGAGAATCGTATAATTCATGCCAAAACAATTATTTCTGTATTATTACCATTATTATGATGATTAGGGTGGTTATCTCTGTTGTTGATGGTTTAAACAGAGCGAGATGAAGACCTTTCAAGCCATTTAGCAACTCATCGGGAGGTTGCACTTGAACGTGTGGGAAACATCAAACAGACACAGCAGGAACAGGAGTGGAGCATATGTCGGGCACGCGTCTCATAACAAGAATTGTGAGGGTTGTCGGACACAAGGGCCACAGAGAGCATCAGAAACGCGTGCCAAACTTCACTAATTGGGCCACCATTGGATTTCGGCCACTATCTAATTTGTATAGAACAGATAACATACTAAAGCAGAAAGCACTAGAACTAATTCAACTAAAATGCTTGTTTTATTATTTTCATTTCATAAAAAAATTCAAAAGAATATGGTGCAGAAAGTAAAACTGGGTAATTTAATCATTCCTTTCTTCTTATCGTTATAGGCAAGCTTAGTAATCTGATTAAAGATCTACGTCAAGTATGCATATACGATACGTTTAAAAAGTTTGCATGCAACGTTCCATAATACTAACATCTAAGGAAACAATAAATATAAAGTGAATGATGTGGACTTTTGATAAAACACTTCATTTTCTTTAACAATTTAAATTATGCACCCTGTAAAATACCACAGAAACTAAGCATTCTAATATCTGATCCAAAATAACAATCATATCGACATTTATTATAAGTATTTTTTCCCAAATCAAAAGACTTGACTAAATGGCAGTAATAGAAGAAATTTCAAACAAACTTAAATTTTCATGTCAACCTTTTATTGATTACAGGTGACATTTTAGCGTATCGATAAAGTTCTTCAAATAAATAGAAATATATATTCATTAAACTCATTCACAACACATCCCTTGAGAGATAATTTACGTAATTAATGACGTAATAAAGTGGTGTAATACTGGCAATATTGGGGCTAGATTAATCTATTAACATAGGGTGACCGGATAAAAGGGAAAACATATGTATGTATACAATAGGGTAGATAACTCATACGAAACTAGTCATTATCGGGATTTTCAATATGTATGTCAATTCGTTAGTTTTCTTTACAGTAAACACGTTTATCATCAAATATGTGTCAATCTGAGGATGAAATATTATAAAAAAATATGTTTATGAATGATTAATTCATGTAAATTTGTTTGACAAATAATCGTTTTCTTTTTCAATAAAAGGAAAAAAAACCGGCCGAATTTCATCAATATTCATTAGTGAAAATGGTTGTTACACCATTTCAGATTAAATTCATTGACATTAAATCCATTTAATTGAACGAATTGATCGTTTAATTCATTCTTGAAAACCTACGCACATGTTTTGCGTTATACAAAATTGTAATTTACGATCATCGATTAGGTAGTTCTAATGAAAACAGAAACGAATCCTCAATTATTAGACAGGAACGTTATTGGCATTCTTTTACATAAAATGCCGCTTTGAAATCTTTTTTGCTTGATAGCTATCTATCCGCTATAGACACGTATACCTATGGTTTGATTCGTGAGAGAGTCTTATGTACCTATCTAGAAGGATCAGGGTATTGAAATTGAACATCTTTGTATTGATTCATGTGTTATGATGCAGAAATTTATTTTTGCTTACTGTTTACACCAACAATATTTCTTTCGATTGAAAGAACCTCGTTCGTATAGACAACGAGAAATCAGGCATATTATAAAAAGATCTCAATTTTTTCCTTATGGTGGGTAAAAGAATACGGTGTGAGCATTGAAGAAATCAACGGACTAAAAATAAGTTCAAAATATACTTGACGATTTTAACAGAATCTTAAAAATCATAATTCAGTCTTGTTTAAATGAATTAAATGTCGGCAATAATGTGCTATAATTTCAGTGAAATGCGGAAATAGCGCACGACTCGTGATAGAAGTAATTTCGAGGAAGCATGTACAACTGACGTAAATCAACGAAAAAGAGATATCAATGGCAGGAAACCAGCAAAGGTTATAAATTTCTCTAGAAATAGAGAAAGACATTTCTTTTAAAATGATTTACCTTCGCATTAAGGTATTAATGAATTCTAGACAATTTTTATAAAGATATTGTGGTTTTTTTTTCGAATTTCGATAGAACCTGTCAAAATATATTAAATTATTGGTATAAAATAACAATCTTCGTCCAAAATGGAATCTCGGAAAATTCATTTCTGATCATTGATTAGATAAACGAAAAAATGTTCATTATATCGCATTCTCTTTCATCGTGTTTAGATTTAATTAAATTTTGTTCAAAGTGTAAAGGTCTGTTGTCTGTTAACTTGAAACTAAAAATAACACTGTCAAATCATAACGTCTGATACATATCCAGGTGTTGTTATCTTCCATTAAATCCCTTCATTAAATATGAGGTAGTAAATTTTACATATGTACACTCTCTCCTGTTTTCCTTTATCCATGTATAGTCTTCAAATTACAACATGTTTCTACCAATCTGATTTACATCCCAATATGCAAATTAGTTTGTCCTTCAACAATAATAATACGGAGCCATGTCGAATTAGACCTCCATAAATAAATTGGTATCCAGAATGCGTGCCATACAAAGAATAGGACACTATTAAAATGGTGAACGTCTCTTCACAATTACGCTATAATTGTTTTCAGCTGTAACCTGCTATTATTCTATTTTAGCATTTATAACAATTTAATTCAAGCTATAAGTCACGTCCAACTCATTGTATTCAATTATCAATTGATTAGAAATAAAAAGAACGTCGAAAAATAGTCAATATGTAGATAGTATTTTAGAGAATTTGATTCCATTATTGAATGTTGTGGAAAATATCTAGAAAAGTTTCATGTAAAGACCAATGAGGCGAAAACAGGCCATTCTGTAATTTTCTTGATAAATAAAGTACAATTTATCAAAAACTGTCAAGTATGGTGAGGAAATGTCGAATACATGAAAGGGTTATTTTAAAGCACAACTTATACGTTCTCCATCCTTAATGTTTCTCGACTTTGTCGTATAATTTTCACTTCTATTAAAAATACGACAGAATGTGTACAGGCCTTTCTGTTTTGATCCCGGTAATTCCTCAACTCTGAGTTAGTGAATATTTCAGAAAGAAATTTCTTTCGTTATTTCTAGAAGAGACCCCTACACTGTTTGGCAACTGCAAATGCTAATTCATCCAAAAATCTGTTATATTCACCACGTGTTGCCAGCATATTTTCATAAAAAGCTCCAATGAGGCTTGAAATTGTTAAGAATTCAATTCAATACCCAAAAAAGACCAAAAATTATACAAAAATTCTAGCCAATCTATTACATATTTGTTCTATTCTTTCCTTATACTCTGTTCAACTTGACTATTCGGCAACTTGTGAAGTATGAATGAAGTGTACGAATACAATACTAGACATCATTTACTCAAGTGGAAAAATTCTAACAATGACCAAACACTATTTCAATATGTTTAGCTGAGAAAAGAGCATAGATCTCTGACAAAAACACCTTTACTACCATCTTAAAATTGCCACAGATGCTCGATATTTTCACGCAAATATTAGATTTTCTTAATACATATTAAAATTAGAAAGATAAAAGTTATGTTGATTTAAATAGAATCAGAAGTTTTCAAGAGAATTACACTTACCGCTATTATTGATTATTGTACAAAGTATTCCCTTTTGGATATAATGAACAACCCACTAAGTAATTTATATTGATTAAAATAAGTGTCATTGTAATTTTCTTTAATTGCATTATTGTTACAACTATTAATTCTAATAGTTTCTTGAAAGTTCATAAATTGTTGCAGATCTTCTGGAACCCTCCAAAGTTCGCTTAAACAATTAATAGCAATTCTAGCTCAACTATTCTATCTAAATATTTACACAGTTATGATGATCTAATTAAAACGATCCTTCTTAACAAGGTCACAAATCTTCCATTATCTATAATTTCCTAAGTATACAAAATTGAAAGGTAAATTGACATAGATTTTTTTTCCAAAATTTCCATAAACTTTATAATATCATCAATTATAAAAAAGACTTCCATAATAACACAAAGATTTATCGTTAGATTTCGTGTTTGGAATTTTTAATTAACCAAACGACTTTTAACAATATTGCATATTAATAAGATCAGAACTCTAATGCCGAAAATATCGTAAGAAATTCCGATAAGATTCCTCACAATCAAGAAAACGTGATGCTACATAGAATCACGACCGTCTAAATGTACGTCAAGCCAAAATAACAAAGTATCCTTGCGCTTTATATTGAAAAAAAAAAACCTTTAAGTGGAACGTGCTTGATTCCACGCCAATTTCATTAAATGAGAAATTCTCAAAATAGTAATAATTTGAATAATTAGAAGATTAGAAATTAGGCCAAACTTATTAACGTGGAATAGTTTAATTTGAATGATTGTACTAAACGAAGCTGAATTATCAGCCTTTAAATTTTTTATGAGAAAATTGTAAAGAAACGTAGAAAATGAACGGAACTCGCAAGGGATTTTTGATGTGCTGAATTTTTTTTGTACATTGTCAACCGCTTTTATTACAAAATCCAATAAAACAAAAAATTTAATATTAAAGCTACAATAATGCAACTTTCATTTGAACTTCAACCACGTTAGATATAAACTGAAATTAAAAGAGGGTACATATATGAATCTTTATATTAACTATCTGTGTGTATATGAATTTTGTCGTGAAAGCAAATAATTAAAAATTCTGGTTTATTCATCTCATACTCAACTGAAATGAATTTGTATGATCTTCTGATTTTCTATTGACTATGAACCATTACAAAGAAATAGTCTGTATTCAGATATTATTTATCTTTTCATCAAGAATTTAAACTTCCTTCAATGTATCTACTCTTTGACGATTATTTGTGTATTAAATTTATTCATATAGAAGAGAGCATGTCAAGCCCTTTCACATAAATGTATACACAGATAGTATAGGGCTGAAAATAAGCTTTATATTTCGTATAGACAACTATACCCAGCTGTATCCCTATACCATTTCATTATCATTCCCAAACAACAGATTTTTTATCGTCTAACACGACATAAAAAATCGCGTTAATTTATTGCGCTACTTTACCACCTTTTCATCAATTAAGCCGTATCGTACATTAGGGAATAATGTTGGTGATGTAACGTGACATAAAAATAGAAAATTAAATTACTTGATACTTTGTTTAATCACTGGACCATTTCAGGAGGACATCATTCTTATTTTTTTATAGTCTAATGTGTATTCATCATTAAAGCGGTACTAGACAATTTTAATAGTCAATTTATATTAATGTGAAAGGAAATTCTGACGGTTAATTAGTCTTTTGTTTGTTTAACAATTGATAGATCGTCATCAACGTAGCTAAGAATTTTATTTAGACATCTATTTTTTGCTTATTTTATTTGTTTGTAATCAGGTAATTTATGATATGAGCAAAATTAACACTAAGTTAAATTACTTGGATCACAAAGTATGGTTGTGTATTAAGAGGGTGCACTGTCCAAGTGGCCGAATTCTCACATTAATTATAAACAATTCCTTACAAGGATTTACAATGGAACTATCATAACTCCAAGCTACGTGTGTTTAGTTAAAGTGTCTCCGTTAATAGTCTCATCTTTATGATTTTTTCTCTGCAAGCATTGATTCTATTTTGCTTTAACGAAAGATCACATGTGATCTTGTACATTTAAAGATACAAACCATATGATTTGAAGAGTTTTTTTTTCAATATCTGAGGTTTTATTGATCTTTTGAAACAGTCTCCTTTCATTATCCTTCCTCCTTTTCGAGTATATACCTTATATATTATCCAGCTCTTAAGAGGATTGTATTACCTTTGTCTGTAGTTCTAAATGGATGTTCTTTTCATTGTCTAATATTCTTCTCGTGACCATGTAACGTATATTTCTCGATAAAGACCAAATTATTGTGCAGTCATTTGTTAGAAAATAGCTCGATTTATCAAGCTGTTACTACGTATTATAATGGATTCGAAAATATGAGAAATTAGAAAAAATTTCTGTCAACTAAATTGGAGAATATTTCTCTGACTTCAATAATGCAGATTTATTGTATTATTTATCATATTTGAGTTACATACTGATCGATAGAGTATCATATAACTGATAGCATTAATCAGCCTTATATTCAATCTTCTATTGCCAATATCTATCAAATATAAATTACAGTAAATTAATATTTAGCCAGAAAATAAACTTTGTTCAGTCATATAAATTGAAGTAATTTCTAAATTATGATTGCGTGTGATAAAGCTATTTAGCCTTAGAAAACATGTAAAAACGTTTCTCTTCTGTATTGTGTTAATTGTGTTTTTCAGAGCCTGTCTGTACGTTCGAATTATACTCAAAAATCTTTATTTCTATTCATAATTGCTTTGATTATTGTAATTCAATTTCTCAATTGAGACTACAAACATATTTTCGATCAATAAAGTAACGAAATATAAGAAGCAAATTTACATTTTGTTTAGATTAAGGGTGCGACTAGTCATCGATCGTCTCCCAGTACGTACAACGAAATTTCTTTTGAAATAGCATTTGAGTACCTGTCAGTCATCGATTACCACCATAGAAAATGTCATACAACTTGAACAAAAAAGTACAACTATTATAATATACAATAAAAGCCTTTAGTAAAATTCATTCAGTTTTCAGTTTTCAATTCTGAAATCATCCACTCATGTAATTATTTGTTGTTTGATGGGCCAAATTGGATGTAATCTATTGCAATTCATCAACAACTGTCAACAGGCTTATTGTATAATCTCAAGGAGGTATAATGTACATATTGAAATTAATACTAAAAAAAAAGTTGTCGCGGCAGTTTTAACAAAGACAAATATAAAAGTTGAAAAGCCTATGAATAATAAATATACGTATACAATATTTTGCCGTTAACATGACACAATTGTTACAGTTTCTGTTGCATTAAAATTAATGTTAAACGTATCAATCTGAAATAATCGAAGAAACTTTATATAGTCAGCAATGACAAGATCTTTATAATAATATTAGCATTCCACTACGACCTCACCTCTTCAAGTCCACTTAAAATTCATCAGATTGGAAAAGGTTCTCTTCTATTTAACACATCCTTTGTACCAGGAAAAAATGAATATTTAGTTGAAATGAAACGAATACATACGATTATCATACCGTCACGTTCTTATTTGAGGAGTAATAAAAATAACAGATTGAAAGTACAATGGATTACTAGAAAAATGTTAAAAACATCAGTAGAATTTCAATTTTATCCACCGACATTTCGTTGAAGAAGTAAAGAGTATTTTATTATTCATATATATATATATATGATGGCCGGCTATTAAATATAACACCGTGATTTTAAATCACACCTAAAATTTTACTCAACATTCTCAACAAAGCTTACTTTAGCAACATTTTACATTCTATACTTGCTTTGTAAAAATATAACTGCAATATTTCACTCCAATTTCTTGACTTTTATATAAAATTTCATCAAATGAACAAATATTATTCTAATTTTGTTTCTTAGACAACAACATGATGTAAAAAAATAGATATAAATTCTAATTATTTATGCAAAGAATGTCAGGCGTTTTGAATTGTGAAGAAGAACTGACAACCAAATTTTAAAACTTTCTTTCGAAAAAAATCTAAGATATACTCATTTATAGACAGACAGGAATCTTTGTTGTTTACTCTGAATTTGGTTCTAAATAAAAAGTTGAGTAACTGGATTATTGGAAAAGTTTTGTAATTCGACTTTTGGATAACTGATAATAAGACAATACTTTTGTATTGATTTTAGAGAGACAAATACATGTATGAGGAATTAAGAGAAAAAAGTTACAATAATTAGAATTAAATGTTTCAAAGTAAATTATTTCTGGATAATTAAAGATAAATTAATTATCCTCTTTTCATTTGCTTCTATTAAGTTTTTGTCGTAGTAATTGCAGGAAAGTTTTCGTAAAGACCATTGTACTAAGATTTTGTAACTGAAATAGCTTCTATTAAAATTATTATAATCTAAAATGATACACTTTTCAATTGAAACAGTACGATTCTTAAATTTTCGTGACAAAAGCATATAAATGAGCTATAAATTACTGAAATTAAGTACAGTTTTCATCTAAAAAATTGAAATAAATTGCTGTCAATGTAACAAATTCGCAAGTATTTTGATAAATATTTTGATTAAAGTGTGAATAATAAAAAGAGGAGACTGAACGCTTTTTGTTGTTTTATTGTTGTTGTAACTGATGTATTTCAGCTTAACCAATATTAACATCGTATGCCAATATTTCATTTTAAGCAAAAATTTATTCAATACGGGCATTTTATTATAAACCTATATAGAAAAAAAAACAAATCAACAATTCTATAACTTTTCCATCTTTTTTATCGATAATTTGATTTCTTTTTAAACGCACGCTAAAATCATATCACACCATGAAAAGTCTAATCATAAAGTAGCACTAAAACTTTCCATGGCTTTGAAAATCAAATATCAATCAAATCTAACCAACCAAACAACAGTTTGACTTTACATAATTGATTAAAAGCTCGAATATCCATTGGTTTTCAGTTAAATTTATCGTTGGTAAACAAAGCAATTTGATATAGATCGATAAAAATTCTCTACTCTTATTCAAGCGATTTTTTTTCTTTTGTGAAAAAAAATGTACCCCAAGGTGTCACCCAATCTGTATGATATAGGAAACGGTATACAGAGAAACAATAACAGTCTACTGAAATGATGTCTTTGTAGATAATAGGAAACATATGTATTTTTCATCGTGCGGTTTTACGACCCTGTCAAAAGCATGTCAAATGACACGATTTTAAATAGGAATCCCAGTTGAGACAACCACTTCAAGCGACAATTGTTATGTAGTATTCTATAAACTAGGAAGGGCTTGTTGCTTTTGTTAGCAACAGAAAAATGTAGCAAGAATTGATTTTTATGTACCCTTTTCTATATTTTTAAACACTTTAAAGATACTCGTATTAAATAAAAGAGGCGTTATATAAATGGATTGTAGAAATTTAGACAATCTCTAATCGACACAATAAAACAACCGTCCAAATAGTAGGTACTCAATAACACATAGAATTTTTAGAATAAAAAATATAACACGTAACTGTCTTTGGTTCGGTTACAAAAAAGAACTGTTAGAGAAAAATTTATCTAACCCAAGTTCGTTCAATTTTAAGCCCCCAAAGAATAATTCGTGTTGATTACGGTTTTATATTAATCGACCTATGTGGAAGGATTTGTTGGATTTAATCTGATTCAACGTAACCTCATTGTAGCATAAAGCTTGAATTTCATTCATATGTTTAGTAAAATTCTCCCTAGTGACGGAGTTGAAATAAAACAGGAAAAAGTTTAACATTCGTAATAAAAATTTCTAACCGGCTAATGAGCTCCCAAAGTCAGTTGTATCAACAAAACAGTATTTAATGCTATATTTAGATAGGACACATAGTAAGCTCTTAATTACATTGAAAACATCAACACCATTGAAAAACATTGTGGATCAATTCGTTAATTTGCGATTGTTATCAAAACAAGAAGGGTTGCCAATGTTTTCAACATGACATCATGACCTTTCAGCAGGGTTAAAATATACGCCAGTTGTTACTTTATAACATAGACATTTTTCCTTTATTTAATGTATCAAATTACTTGGGGATCTTATATAAATTATATGTCAATATTTAAGTTATATCTGTACTTATCTTGATATCATATCGTTGTTATAATAGTAATGCTTGTTAATAGAATAATATGTTGTAGAAAACTTCTGTCATCAGTTGCTAATTATGCTTTTTAAATGTAACAACTGTCGAGATATACATTTTACGTCAGATTATTACAACCACAGTAAAGTCATTCGAGCTTTTATCTCGAGGATTGTTTGAAAACTTTACGATTAGTAGTTTCGATCGTACGTAAAATTACAGTTTTACTAAAAATAAAAAAGAAATACTGCATAAATATTGCATCATTTTCTGTATGGAAAGTTAGAAGATTAGATCTAAATAAGATGTATTAAAAGTAGATATATTTTTTTATATTAGCGAATCTCATCATTCATTATTGACCTTTCGTTGTCTGACCTATTTATCAAGTGCTAATGATCTTTTTTGTCATCTATTCAATCCTGTTGTTCGGATCTTATTTCCAGTCAATTGTTGTCGGCTTTTGTTAGAAACTACCTTCAATAATTTGATATTTAATCCATTATAGTGAGACACCTACACACAATTTGTGTCGTTTTCCATACTTTATCGTAGATTTTGTGAATTAAAAAAAAAAACATTTACGTGTCAGTAATACTTAGATTTAACAGTAGAAATCCCTTTCTAAATCGATATTTTTGAGTGATGTTCCTTTACAATCTTACAAGTTCTCTTTAAACTTTATCTGTCTTCTTTTTTAACAGTTTTGTAAGAATAACTATTCGCATTTTCACTTTAGGGTTTCAAGGCAGTTTCAAGCCTTCCATTAAATCTAGTTATTATAGTAAGATCAATTAATAAAAGATAACTTTACAGTAAAATTGCTATCGCAAATCTTAATCTACACTCATACACATATATAGATAGACACGTCAAAACCGTTAACTGAATATTGAATATCATTTTTCGATCGTCGAACTGTCATCTTCAACGAATATTGGGAATATTTAATAAGCCGGAAATAGGGTTCGTTTTTCCTAAAGTTGTAGTTAAATTGACGATATTTGAAATATACCTAAATGACTTGCATTCTATTAAATTCAATACTAATGAAATATGCCGTCAACTAAATATTTTAAAATTCCCCAATATGGTTGTCGATAAGTCGACCATTTAACAACGATTAAAACTAGTCATCATTTTAAATGTTTTAGATCTTTTATCTGATTGCTAAATGTTATTGACGCCTTTCAAAAAATCGACAGAAACTGTATTCTACGTTTTTTTTTTGCTCAAGTTCTTTTTAGACGGAATGCTTAAATGTCGTTTAACAAAGAATACCGCTATTAAAAGATAGTACAGTTTGTTTGTAGTAAACTTTATTTTTAATGTATGTTATTAAACTTTAGCTAGGGTGAAATAATAGCGGAATCAACTCAATTTCACCTGCCTGCAACGGAGACACAGCTATTACCGTTTTAATTAGGAGCGTTAGAATCATGACGTGTCAAATTCTTGTAAATTGAAACAAACAATTTTTTTTATATTAATTTTAATAGTGATAATGTAACGAATTATAAAGCGCAATGACGATAAAGCTTTCTTTAAAATAAAATATTACCTACTAACGGAACTCTTGTAAATTTTAAACTAAATTACAAATTTTAATTAAAATATTTTATAAATAAAGTAAATATGCATAAAAAATTAGTTGGTGGAAATTTATTTTAACTAATGCATAAAAGAAGTGATTCAATTTATTACGAGAAAATTTCAAAGGTAATAAATATATGTAGTTGAATGATTTTTTTTTTAATTTTAAGGAATTTTTCAAACTCATATGAGGTGCAAATAATAATTTCATGAAATTTAGTTTAAGAACGTAATAAAGTTTAAACATACCAAGTTTATGGCGTCTAATAACGCTTTAATAATAGTTTACCTTTAAGACTTTCCTATTATTTAATTAATTTTTAAAATCCTATTAATCAATTAATACCTATTAAATATACAAGGCGATAATTAATTTTCAATCGGATTTCATTAATCGGATTTATTAACGAATAATCGTTCAATTTAGGGCGCGCAATAATATTTCTTTAATTTCACTAATTGAATAGTGGTATATTTTGATTTAGTATTAGTTGTCGATAATAAAACAATGGTTTTACGTCGATTCTATTACAATATTTGATATAATCTACTTTGGAAGTGTTTTTGTATTATTGTATAGTAATTGTAAATGTTCAATTGTGAAACTTTCACAATAGCATTTATACCAGAAGTATTGATAGTGTCCCGTAACTAATTGAATGTCAATAGGGTAGTCCTCTCTTAAGCTATTGGCGGTCTCGAGTGTTCCATATTTTACTATGATTTCATCCCTGTCATGAGTGCTTTACAAATTTACCAACCGTCTTTGTATGTATGTGCCCTATGTATAGTTACTAAAGTAAGACCACCAAATTGTTAATATTTTATACAATGTTCAGTTATCGAATAATTAGAATTTTGATATTTGTATCAATATCAAAATTGTGCTATCCAAAGTAAAAAAACCATGATGATGTCGCCTTGTAATATTTTTTTCCGACAAACGTTGATGGATTTTAATGTGACAAATGTTCGCTAGGTCGTCAATCTCTTTGATTTATGACGATTTCATTAATCAATTTTAGTCGACTAACAGTCTTATTAAGAAAAATGTCAACTTGTTGAAAATTTTGGTATTTTTCATCATTCGTTTAATTCTAAGAAATAATTTCAACAATCGTTTATAAACTTTTTATCAAACTTCGTTGAATAAATTCCGTCTTAACCTCTCTTGAATTAAATTCTGTTCAGTAATCATCAAAATGTATGAAATTGTAAAGATATACTACAAATGTTATTTTATAAAACGAATTGTAGATGACAGAGTTCAATTTCTTAGAATACGTAGTCGCTGAGAGATTGTTATCTTTAAAGTTCAAGTAGCGGCACTGTTACAAACGATTTTAGATCTGTAAAAGCTACAACCCTTTTCATAGTAAAACTAATTTCACGTCGGTGCACATCTTGGAGCTTTTATAAATAATCTACAATCAAGGAAGTCTTAATGTTTGAGAAAATTGAATAGTTCTTTTGAGAATTGCAGACTTTACAAATCAATATACCTACAGATAATTCAGGGATAAAAATCATAAGAAAATTAGCAATGTATTACCTTCAAGGTATTATTTACCCTGTTAATTCAAGCAACAAATTATTTCATTATTTAAATTAAATCTGAATTTTCCACAAATTAACTGTACGAAAATACAAATACCCACTTGTCTAAACAAAGCAGAATAAAAGCGGGTTAAAGTGAATTTGAAAGTAAAACAATTGGAATTTATGAGGAATGTAACGAAAGATTTATTTAAATTTATTTATCAAATACTGCGATTTCAACTATAACTGATTTCATTATTATTATAAATAATGACTATACAGCCATTGCGTTCATTAATTATGCTTAATGATGCTCTCAAGATTTTCAAAACTGAATGCATTTTAAATCAATATTCTAACTTTGTTTATAAATCTCAATTCCAAAATGAATTTTCATGGTATACATAAATACTAATTATTTGAACGAAGCTTTTTTATGTTCTAAATTTATTTACCTTTAAAAAATTGAGAGCTGTTCACATTTTTCAAACTACAATAAACAAACTCAATATAATGGACAAATTTCGACAATTTTATGTCATATTCTGAAAATTCGTAATCAATGTGATAACAATAGAAGGAATAAAGGCTTGTCTTAATTTAAGAAAGTGAAATCATTTTAAAAATTTGAAAAGTGTAATAATATACTTATACAGGATGTTTCACATTATTTCGCCTTGTACTATGACTTTATGAACGTACGTCAGTGTCAACTTTGTAGTCTGCATTACCGATAAGCTCTTATTTCAACAGATTGTCGGTAATGCAGATTGCTAAGCTGAAACAAGAAGCTGACCGACGTTCACAGTCATAAGCTACTGCGGCGAGAAATACCGTGAAACACCCTATATAGTCTAGGATTTTTTTCGTAAAGACTTTCAACATTTCTAAATGCCATCCTATTAAGGATTTTATTACAGAAATAGACAAGGTTAAGAATCGAAAATGTTCTAATATAAAAGTGTATTTACTTTTTGATATATTTGTCATTAAGCTGGATCGTTTTAGTTAAGCTTATTGGTTATCTGTATTGACGTTAAGAAGTTTTAACTTTTCTCGTCTTAAAATCTCAACTACCCACTTATATCCATAGTTTATGTCAATCGGTCAAGTTAATGGTATATCATATATAAATACTGAAAATAGAATCGAATAGAAATACTTCTATATACGTATACGAAAAAGATTCTCACACTTTCTCACCCAAAAATTCATTCATTCATTCTGGATTTTTATAATAGCTTTTTAAAGCAACAAAACTACTACACCCTCAACAATGTGTAAATTGATTGTGTTACATGTACTTGACTTAAAAGTCGACAAAATCAAAGGAAATTTTATGAATGGAGAAATACAACCTAGTACCTGTCCACTGATGAAAAGAATGAACAACCACCTACTATCTGAATAGTAAAAGTTGACAATAAGCTTCTTAATACATTTTAAATAGTATTAGTGACTTTTGTTAAGATGAGATCTAAAAGACCGTCATATAGAACAGAGTTTTTGTCAATGAAATATCTTTGCATAATGCACATTGGGAAAACGAGAGAGGCGATTTTGAACACAGGTGTTGGTAACAATTTGCTTGAAACTCGACAGGAATCAAAACTAGACAATTTGACACCGAAGTTGGGCAGGCTAAGATAACGACTACAAAAAAGTTTTTGGGAGTGAATAATCAATATCGTTCGAACTTTTTGTATTTCAATGTATTAGTAAACTTTGGCATCACAATGTTTATATTCAAATTGATTTACGTAGGTATATACAAAAATACTTGAATAAAAATCTATAAATTTTAAAAGTAATTATAAAAATAAAACTGATATTAACAATTAATGTTGATCATCTATATTTGTTACATCAATGTCTTCTTCACAACTATTATTAGAAATTTCTTTTTGTTTCTTAGAGTTGGAGCACGTTCTCAAACAACAACATTTACCCGGACTCGGTATCTTTCCGGTAGCTGATGGTAAATCCTCCTTTTTATACTTAACTCGTCGATTTTGAAACCAAATCTTGACTTGTTTTTCACTCAAGCGTAAACATGTTGCTATTTCTATCCGTCTCAATCTCGATAGGTACATATTTGAAGCAAATTCTCTTTCTAATTCTAACAATTGTGTACTAGTGAAATGCGGTACGAATACGTTTACTTGATGAATCTTTACTGGATGATGATTCAGATTGTCGTAATGGAGGTGTTGGTGTTGATTCTCTACTTTCAATTTGATTAGGACTTGTACTAGGCATCGGTGATACATGAGGACTATGATATGGTGATTTAGTATTCGGTGATGATGATAATTTTGATGGGGAAGTTTGTTCACGTTTGATCGATGGTAAAACTCTTGGTGGTAATGAAGGCACTGGTCTTATAGGAGCTTTATGTTGATTTAATAGTAAATTTGGTTGGAATTGTTGTTGTTGTTGTTGCTGTTGTGCCAAACTCAATGAGAACAAGTAACTACTAATATAGTTCTGCGGATATGGCAGTATTGGTCTATCACTATTGAAATTCGGTTGGAGGTATCTTGTATTCATATCCTTAGGTGTACTATTAATAAGTGAATCAACAAGAAATGATCTTGACATGTTCATCGTTTAATCAAAACTTATTTTTACACTAACACTACATAAACTCTCTATCAAAATAAACCACTATTACTACGATTAAGGGTAGTTTCGACCCTACTGATTTTAAATTGTTATGTTTTTCGATTTTATATATGCCCCCTCTATGATTATATGGCAAATTCACCCTAGAACAGCTACTGGGTTGTAGTCATAGTCTATTGTGTAAAGGCCCGCCTTAGCCTGCCCAATTCGGCCCCTTCAACATCGGTTAAATATGTATGATGATGACGATGGTAAGTTACCAGGGTAAACAAATTACACACTAGCTAATCCCGAAACTGTGCAAATATTGGCTCTTTAACAAACAAATAGGATACATACTATAGAGTAATATGCAGTATGAATTTATTAATATTTAGATAATTTAAAATATTCCATAACGATAATTTCAAGAAAAATATATAACAACTGTTTATTTTATAAATAATATCAAAAATTATATTAATCTTGTAACTGTCATTAGCCTGACTTGAATACAGCGTAATTATAGGTATTGAATTTAGTTAATTTAATACAAACATCACAAATAAACAACATATTCAAATTAAATGCAACTCTACCAATAATATAAACAAACTTCAGGGAACATATCTAATATACTACAAATCTTAATTTCAAATTTCTCCAGTAAGAAACAACATCTTTAGAATAATTTCCTTATAATTTACATACAAGCTACTGATCATTGGAAGTGTAGTAATTAATTTTATCGCAAATTTAGGGAAAAAGGAACTTATAAGTAAGAATAACTTGTACAACTTGTATAGTAATTCAACGTTCCCAAATCTTTTCAAAATGAATTTCCATTTGCCTCTAATTAACAATTCAATAAATCAATTGAAATGTTAACTATATTAAACTAAAGTTTGTGGTCTATCTTTCACCTATCTATTAATTTATACAACAATTTCCTTATTGTCTGTCTTTATATTATTATTATTCATATTTGATATACAATAGAATACAATAGGAATACAATTCAATATGATCTGATTTGCTGACAACATTTCAAATGTTATAATAACGGACGTGTTTCGATATAATTGCCGATATTTTTCTTTCATCAACAATAGAATATAGGGTTAAAGAGGACAAAACTAGAGGATAGAAAGTAAAAAATAACCCTTCCGTATAAAATCTTATTGGTGCAAAATCAACAACAAAGCCCTTTAATCATGAATTATGGGTGGAGCTTATTCGACAATTGTATTGTAAAGGGATAGAGGAACGGCTATTATCTGTTACATATGTTGATAACTAGACGGTTTGTATTAAAATGGAACGATTTAGATTTATCATCGATTTTATTATTGTTTATATAACGTTATAGAAAATTATAATCATATTGTTGATTTTTAATTTTTATCGCATTACTAAAAGTTGAAAAAATCAATTCATTGTACTAAAGGTAGATTAGAATTACTATGTTGTTGCACTAAAATGTTTAACCAAATTCCCGTAAAATCTCAATGGTTTCAGTATTCGATTCCAAACTCATCTCATTAGAATTTATACCGAAGTAAATATTTACATTTTTATAAAAATTGTTATAAAGTTATCTAAATTGAAATTTTAACATAATAAAAGTATTCATTCAATTTTCTAGAGAGGTACGTATTTTCAAATATCAAACATCATCTTTTATTAGTTTCACCCTTTTTGACCGATTCACCCTATATCCATTTCAAATAATAACAAGTAATTGTAATAGGATACGGTTATAGAAAAAGTATGGTAACATTAACCATTTTTGAGAGAAAATCTGTACATATACCCAAAAATCTATACAATAGACTAAACAATAAGTATATCTATAATCCGATAAAAATAGGGTAATATGTGTAGAAAATTGCTTTTAAACTGAATATATTACTATTGAGACATATTGTTAGGAAATCCTGGATTATAGAAAATATATGTCAAATCCTTTTTATTCTTATTTCATATGTCACGTGTACACTGTCAAATTTGATTAAGATTAACATTATCAAAACGCTATAGGAGAAAAATGGAACAGAACACCTTCGTATTATTCTATTTTTTCCCCGTAAGTATATATTTTTTTATAAAAACATTAACTGAAACTGAATTGTCGCGAATCAATTTTCCATTGCAATGAAGGGATATGATTCTCTGATGTTTATTCAATTGTTAAGAAATAGAAAGGCTATGATAAGAAAGTTAAGTTTATTTTTTTTAATAACTGAATTAATAACATTATTATTGAATTACAATGCAATGATTGTAGTTTTACAGAAAACTGTCTCAGTTTATTGATCGATGTCTATAACAAACATCAGAGATAATATAATGAAAATCAAGTTTGAGTAGGTATTCATCAGCCAATTTCACCAAAGGATTTTCAGTATTATATTGTGTACATTTCAAATAATTCACGAACAGAAAATAAATCCACGTGTTAAAATATAAATCCTAATTAAGATTCTGTACCAACTTTACAAACAACCCTGTTGATAATCTTCACCATGTCATCATAATTATATTAGGGTTGTTATGATTCAAGTATGTACGTAAATATTAATAGTCACATACACCTTTAAGGGGGTGTTACATTATACCTACATGTATATTTAACACACACAAACATGTATACAATGTTGAAATGTCGGTTAGGTGTGAACAAACGACCAAACACATGTATAGTTTATAGTCGTGGTTCATATTGTAAACACACTACTTAGTCATTATTTCACGGTTGGCAACATCCTCGTCACGCGCATAATTTGCTTTAGTTAATAATCTTCGATACCTTTTATATTTTTCACATCGTAAAAAGCTGTTAGTTTAAAGGATAACATAGTGAAACTCTGTGTTGGTGGTCTAAAATGGTTGATTTTCCATTAAAAATTCCATCATAATAAAATATATTTAACTGTAATAGGGAATTGCAAATGCAGGTATACTTGCCAATAATTTTTAATAAATATTAATAGAGTTTGAATATAATAGAGATATTGCAATTGTATTTAATAAAAATCTTGAAAATATGATAAATTTACAAGCGTTAAAAATTACACGTGTTGGATTATTTTCACTCGATCGAATCCAATATGCTTGAATAATTTATGACCTCTTGTAATTTGGTTTTTGTGGAAACTAAATAGAGGAATACGAATAGTCTGAATCAAATAAATGATAGTAGATGGTCAAAATTCTACCGAATAACAACAACAATATCTATACATATATTGATATTATAGTGAAAGAATGAATATAGTATCTTTCACAAATCCAATATACTAATAAAAGGGCAACGCGACGCACGGCCCTATTCTTTGTTAAATCTCTCTCCACCTGGCATCTAAATGCATTCGTACGTGAAATCACCAGAAAATTACCGAAAAAAAAAATCCTGACAAATTTTTGGGGTGAATCTGTAAAAAGCAATAAAATATGTTGGATGATATTGTGGAACATTTCTTCCTTTTTCTATACACATGTATACCATATTAATAATAACAAATAAAAAGAATTTATAAGAGACAGAGAATTATATATGAAAGGAGAAAAATGACTAGGCAATATATTGTTAGTTATTGTTAACATACCTCATACTACAAATTACAATGCACTGGATCTAATTGCGGGTCTGATACAAGTACGTGTAACTAATACTTAATACTGCTTGACAGTTTACCAGACTATTCACGCAAAATACACAAAAGGATTCAGGCAAAATTCGTTACAAACAAAAACTATTAGAAGAAACAGATATCTAAAGTCATATAGTAGATCGTCTCTACACTAACTTTATATCGTTAATACTTGTAAGATAATCTAAATGTAATTTAGTCTTAACGACGCATAGTTTATGAAAAAAAAATAATTATTTACTGATAGTCGTTATAAAAGGAAATTGCTCCCAATCTTTTCCTCAAATCAATTTAATTGACTCGATTCACTCATGTTTACTAAGATAAAGATCATAAGATAAAGATACTTAACAGTAGTAGTAAGATTGAGAATTTGTAGACAGTATTTAGAAAAATTAAGTTCTGTAAGACACATTAGCCTGAAAGTTAGTAGAAATTTTAGAAGGAAAAGAGGCTAGCACAATATTTTTATAACATAAAGTTTAGCATTTCATCATTATTCTTTTCCCAACTTTATTAAAAAGGGTATTAAAATTAATAAATAGCTCGATTAAGAATAACCTTTATACTATCCAAGTTATAACAACACACACTTAAATTTTATAGTTCAAATATTTTATATTTAGTTACTAAAATGGTGTACTTATAACTACCTTGGGAGAATTACATGGAGAAGCCATTAGATGATTTATAAACTGAGTTTTAAAGAATACTTAAAGAATACTTAAAGAAGAAGTTCACAGAAAGAATAAAAGAGTATAACTTTATAATGCTTTATAAACAAATACAAATCAAAAGAACACGAAATGTTTATTATCTACATTTAAACATTTCAGCATGTAGATGATAGTGTCAGCAAATGGAATACAAAATTATTCCTAATTTCTTCATTGTACGTTTTATTTCAATGATAAAAAAAGTTCAATATCAATAATTCAAATCTTATTAACTTCTAGGGAAGTAATTCAAAAATATAACTTTATTTCTCAACATTTTGTGTATATATCTATATCACAATTAAAAAATGTAACCACTTCCGTTATATAAATCATCACTGTAAATTTACCAAATTTTGCTTTAATGGTCCATCAAGCACAGAAGTTTAATTTAGTTTAAAATTATATTAATTTTTAACTTCTCCGACCAGAGGGAAGGGAAATTATTAGTTTCGGACCAAAATTTAGAATTGGAGATTTTTTAATAATAAACTGCCTATACATATATGTATTAGAATTATTATTAAATAATTAATAAAAAATTTAACAATTTTTAATTAAGTCCATACTTTGAAATAATATTCTAGTTAATAAATTTGCTGTAACAGGAAATAGTAGAAATTTAAACTGCATTTTCGAGTGTGTAAATTGCAATCTATTTATTATTAGTTAGAAGCTTCATAAAGATCGTACTATACAAAAATTAATTAACCTTATGAAAAGAAAATTTACTCACAGAAACTAATATTTAAAAATTTCCCACAAAATTGAACACGTTTTAACAGTAAAATTTCATATTTTTATTAAATTGAAGAAAATATAATTGAATCTATTTTTCTATAATGAAATTCTCCCTCTTTTTTACAAACTTTCAACATTATCATCGTATCATTAAACCTCAATATATTTATTACATTTTTACCACTAAAAATCACTAAAATCAACTAATAAAACATATACCAGATGAACGAAATCAATTAAATTAAATCTATTATCCCAATGAATTGGAATATTTCTATTGAATTTTGGGTATTTAGGAGGGGTGGCAGATGACACTTGGAACTGTTAGCTCTTCCTATTATTATGTAAATATTATTACAAATGAACGAATAAATGAATAACCTACCTTACCACTTGAGAAGAGCTAAAGGGGGATTTAAAGATATTTATAATGTATACAAGATATGGAGAAATTATTTCATTTATTGATTTTTCTTGGATCAGATTCCTTGAAAAGTTCGTTTGTTTATTGGAAATATGGTTAGTAAACGTGATAACCAATTTCAAATAACAGATAATAGAATAATTAGTAAAATTCAATTTTAAACAAACAAAATCGTATAAAGCAACTCATTTATATAGTTTGTGGTTCAATTAAACAAATTGTCGATTCATTCCGTATGTTTTCATCAACCCCGTATGTGTCTGCATTTTATTTGTACTATTCCAAATATAAATATATATGGTTAGGACACAGTTACACAATCTATTGATTATCAAATGATAAATTGTTGGTTAGCAAGAGATCCCACAACGAATACTATCACCACCAAAATTTAGTCAATGACTTTTACTGTCACTAGTCATATGGGGTGTGAAGACTAATAATACAGTAATTGTTCACAATATTGTCGACTGCTTTCTGGCACGTGCCAATATATTTCCTGTTGAAACAGAATTGTATCGAAAACTCTCTTCTATATCAACTAAAATAAATGAAATACGTAATTCTTAATTCCACAAGTCACGTGACCGTGAAATATCTATTCGTTACCGGACATAATAATTCAAAATATTGTTAAATGTATTTAATTGAGAATAGAATGTTTTGTCAATAAAATTTTATTTATTATCTACCATGGAAAATTCGAAAGGGATGAGAAGGAAATGTGTAAAGTTTGTAAAAAATATTACCCTAATTAGATATGATACGGATGATGGTTATAAATATTGAAGCATTTGGATAAAAAAACACTTATCATTTTATACTGTCTGTATGATTAAAAAAAGAAACACGTACGCTAAGAGAAGGCTTATGTGGGTAGATTTTTTACTTACCCTTCATTATATTTTTATATTAGTAGAATAGAAGTGGATACAAACAAAGAGAACGAAAACTTTCACATTTATCCACATAATTACACCAATATTAAGACGTATGGATTTCTCCACAATTTTCTTCTATTGTTTATAATTAGTTACAAATTAACCAAGAGTAAAGAACGAATTAGAGAATTGTTCCATCTTTGTGAAACATTTAGATTTCATATTACAAGAAACACTAGGAGTATAAAATGCAATGCTACTTCCTCTATGAATGATAAGTACCCTAGAGTAAGCTTTGTATAAAAAATACGTACATACATACGACTACTATCCACTTTTGGAAACAAGTAATAGGAAGAAGTCACTGTATAGAGTAAAAACTTATTCAAATTCCTATTATTTCACTTCTTCAGATTTACTATTTTTTTAGACTTCACTACTTGAGAAATGCGTCCGATCTGAATATATGATTAGGATAAATTCAAATTTTATTCCATAAACGTAATAAAATCAGCAAATTCATATTCACAAATTTCAATATGTTATCATTATGGAATTTTCAAATATGGAAACTTATTTCGTTGCTTATTGTTGTTGTAAACAAGAATGGGTAATGTAATTTTAAAAATTTATTCAAGAATTTACTTCCATAAAAGAGATTGTGTTAGAAATAGTAAAAGATCATCGTTTTATTTAAATAAGAAATTACGGGATTTATAAAAACATTTCTATTCTGTAAGCAAAACCAACTTTATGTTCTTTATAAATAAATTAAAAGTTTGTAATACCTAATTAATACTCTATTTACTATGTTAACCATCCAACGGTCTTTAGTCTTTAGAAACTCAACACTTTGCCCCAGTTAAACTTAGTTTTGTTATAGATAATAGACGTTTGTTTTAGTTTTATTTCTATAAAGAAAATACCCTATTTTCAAAGAGAAATTTACACCCTGTACATTTTTAATCCTTTCCAATTGAATAAAAATTTTCAAAAAATAAGGATTAATTTAAATCTATTCATTTTATTACTGTTATTTTTGAGTATTCGATAAATAAAAATCTCTTTCAATTTCTATCTTAATTGGGTATTAAATTTTTAATAAATCTCAAATGCACTTACTCTCCATTAGTGCCACTAGTTCGCTTCATACAATAATTATGAACATTATTTACTACATTTATTTTGTACTCTTATATTTTATTAAATATTTACAGTTAGTATCTTATATCGTATTCACAGAACAATGTATTTACCAATAAAATAAACGTGTTCTTTAAGCTTGCACCAAAAAATAGAGTAGGTACGTTGTAAAATTGATTTGTAGTCGAACATTGATTAACAGTCAGTGGTTAGAACTGTGGGGATGACGAATATGAGAAATCGAATAATGGAAAACAACATGGAAAATTCATTCGCAGAGTTTAAATTAAATGCAACTTCATTATTGGTAATGAATTCAAAAATACAGGTACTAAGGATCAATTCTCTAAAATATGTAGTCTGATGTAATTTCTACATTATTTATTTTATAAATTTGATAATCAAATAAAACCGGTGTTTATCTTCTTGCTTATTATAAAATATTCACAATTTATTCAATTCAATTGTATACCCCCGATCTCTAATCCGCAATTAATAGGTGACACATTTGTACAAAAGTCAAGTTAACAACATCCCTACTTTTTGTCTGTTGAGATTTATGTTTTATTTACTAAATAGATTAGAGGGTCAACATTTTTCTTATATTATTTACTTTGTACGGTGACAATAAATAACAAAAATATAATTTGCACCTTTTCGACTAGAATTTATTCTAAACAATAAAAAATTTATGAATAAAATATACGAGTAGCGTCATCTCTATAAATTATTTGAAATTCTGTATTTGGGGAATATAGAAATCGTTTACCATCAAGTAAATTTAATAATTCATTGTTTTTGTTTCATTAGAAAATATTAATTATTCCACTATAATAAATTATTAAATTTATTAGTCAATTACAATTTTATTGTAGAAAAGAAAACTATAAACATCCTAATTGACAGTTTAACGAACTATTCGCACGCATCAGTGACGTGTCTGTTCCGTAATGTAAATTTCCGTCCGTTCCACTACTGGATAGAAATATCTTTGTATAGATAGTAACGTATTGTATCAGTATTCTATCCGTTCTATATCATTAAATTGAATTTAAAGTACAAAATGAATGATGAAAAGCTAATTGAATTGGTACGTAAACATCCAGCTTTATACAATGTGTACAATCAAAAATATATGGACAGTGGATATAAAATGATTATATGGAAACAAATTAGTCAAGAATTAAAAGTGGATTGTGAGTATAAAACAGGATGTAAATTTTGTATGGTTTTATCAATGTCACGTTTTCTTGGATAAATTCTTATTGTTAGAAGTAGAAGTGACAATTATGTTCGAACTGAAAACATTTAATTTAATTTGAACTACAGAAAACATTCAAAAGTTTTAATTTTGTCTCTTAAGTGTTTAAAAGTTCAAGCGGGTATAATAAAAATTTCATAAAGTTTCACCTGTTGGAACTTCTTCAATTTCTAATAGGTTTTAATTGTTAGACATTTTTTCGTATAAATTAATGTTTACTGCAACTATAAAAACTTACAAAAACATAATGAGCTTCTATAAACCTTAGTGACATCTCAACTTTTGATTGATTGATTAATTAATTAATTAATTATTAATTCAAATTGCTGTTCTCATTTTCAGCAACACTCTGTAAACTTAGATGGAATAATATTCGTGACAATTATAGAAAATCTTTGCGAAAAGTGGCAAACCGGAAAGGACAATCAGCCAAGAAAATGAAAATTTATAAATACTCTCAACAATTACGATTCTTAAATAAATTTATGGAAGAGAAGAAATCGAACCTAAAGATAGAAATACCTGAGGATTTATTTTATGAAACAGACAATTTAGAAACGATTGAAAATGACGATTCTTTATCACAATTTACAACAGATGAAGTAAATAATATGACAGAATATAAGAATGTGCCTATAAATCAAATAACATCAAATAAAATCACACAAATTCAAGAAACAACTCCCACATTGATTATAAATCCGAACGAAATCCAATCTCAACGAACATCCATCCATCCTATTGATGCATTTTTAAATGGTATTGCCCCGACTTTAAAGAATTTAAATCCGTACTATTTAAATTTAGCCAAATCGGAAATATTTGCAATTGTACAAAAATATGAGATGAAAATGTTGATGCAACAACATCAATTAGTTGAAGACAGATCGACAATTAAACTACCACCGTGTTCGTCAACACAATTCAATTTGAATTCGACAACACCGTCGCCTAGTCCTACACCGAAACCATCGCTATCGGAACATTTAGACTCTTGAAGACCAATATTTTTAAAATGCACTGTTTTGGTACTAAATGTGAGCTTCTTTCCATTCATACAGCCTTCAAATCGTGAGTCAAAATGTACTAATAAGTACTCTTATGTTTATAGAATGAAGAAAGCGTACAATTCTTAATAATTCTCAAATACAGATGATAATTTATATAAATTACTGTATGTACCCTCCTGTGTTATCAACTAAGATAGGCCAACTTTATAGCATTGTGGAGAGTCAAATTGGCAAAATAATCTATTGACAACAAGAATATAAAGCACAAATTGGTACTTACCGTTGAAGATTCACGAAAAGCGTACAGAAATTGTTCCAATTGCGTAATTATCTCAACGAAATAACCATTTTCCTTTAACAAAAAAATTGTAAATTAAAAATTGGATATTTTGAATTAAATAAGTATAAAATCACAAAGATTACTCACTTTATATCATTTATTCAATAATTAACACAATTTTAATTAGAAAAACCACAATTAAAGCACAAACACACTTGTAAAAGAAATTTCAAAAACAATTGAATTTTTCACTAAATAGCGCCACCTGGACGTTGACAAGTGAACGAGTGAACTATGCAAAGCGCCACCTACAGAAAAATTTGAGTAGCGCAAAACGCGGTATTTTTAAATTATCGTAAGATTCCACTTTATACAATTAAATAAGTACGGAAATTTTGTGAAAAATGAGATTTATTCTTAGAAAATTGTAGTATAAATCGAATAAGGCAAAACTATGATATTTCCAACAGATTAACGGTAACAACAACATTTACAATTCACAGAAACCTGTTGAGAATACCTGAATACACGTAATTACAAATAACAGAATACAAGAAAAATATGTTTAGAATGAGAATGTGGAATGATTATAATCGCCAGAATTGGGATTGAATTGGAATTGTCCATTTACAACGCCGGCATTAGCTGCCTCTTCATTCGACTGAAAAATAATAAAATTAATTTCAATATTCGTTAATTAATATCAAATTACCTCAGAATAATAATTTTCGATGATACTCAAGGCGCGTTCGTAGATCTTCTCGTTGTCGTGCGCTTGTAAGGCTTCAATAGCATCAAGACCACCACAGGATTCGATTAATATAGCAACATTTTCTAGTTGACCCAACTGTTGGGCAGCCTATCAATTTAAACAATACAATTATTGTCGTTAAAAAATAATTATTTACCGAGAGAATATTGTTTAAACCATCCATAACAACGACTACAGTTTTTGCATCTTTCGAATTCAATAAATTACACATCGGTTTAATCGCGCCCATTTCAACAAGATGGGCGATTTGTGCTGTTGTACCACCACTAGTGAAATTAGTAACGGCCCATGCTGCTTCTTTTTGGCTTTTAAAATCGCCCTAAAATCACCAATTTAATACAAATTATTTAGAAATATAATAGAATACAGTTTGTAGGACATGAAGTAGAACTGGTATAATTGCAGCATCGATAACTTTCTGTACTTGTTCTTTACTACCGGCTGTTACATTTGAAACAGTCCAAGCTGCTTCTTTGACAATATTCAAACGTTCATGTTGTAATAATTGCGGCATTATCGATAAGGCACCAGCGTTAATCACCATATCGGTCTATAAATTTTAGAAATTAATTATTTAAATAATTAAATTAAATTAAAATACTTGTTGATCATTTCCGGTGACAATATTGCCAACAGCTCGCAAAGCCGGCGTCAATACCGAATGATCTTTACAATTTAATAGAGATACTAATTTATCGATTAGACCGGTATCAAGAACAGCTTGAATTTTCTCGTTACTACCATCTGTTAAATAACTTAATGCCCAACATGTATCAGCCAATACATCTTTATCGTTATGTTCTAATAATTGTGCTAATATTGGTAGAGCCGGTGCAACTAAATTGAAATCCGGATATGGATTCTTATTACGACACAAATTCGATATAACCCATACAGTATTTCTCAATAACGATAATTCAGATGTTGGTTTTATCAACAATAATAAATCCTTCAATATACCATAACTTAAAACTAAATCTCTTGATTCTGGACCATCGCCGGCTATATTACCGATTGCCCATACGGCTTGTTCAACAACATCATTACGTGGTGAAGTCAATAAGCCTTGTAGTTTTGGTATAGCGCCTTCTTGGATTACAGCAGCTGTTTGTTCTGATGTACCTGAGGCTATATTTGTTAAAGCCCAACACGCTTCAAATTGTAATGCCGGGCTACAATTTAAAAATGAATTTAAACAAATTAGATAAGATTTTGGAAAATTTACTTATGTGTTTTTCCTAAAAATTCAACACAACGCGGTACAACACCTAAACGTATCATTTGATCGATCGGTGGATTCTTCTCGCGACTGAGGATTTTTCTGCAAGCTTGAGTCGCCTTGAATTGAAGGTTTTCATCAGGATTCATCATGCCTAGAATTCAACCAATTCGATCAATTTTCCACAAAATTACTTTAAAAATTAAAGTCGTTTCATAAAGAAAATGGATTTATTTGAAAATTTCGTAACAAAATATATTTATATGAGCAATAAAATAAAAACTATTCGTTAATAAATTTATGTATTAACATATTATTGATAGCATGCTGTTGTTTCTCAATTTCGATTCGATGTAAACGTTCCTCGATTTCAATCTGTAAACGTTTTTGACGTTCCATTTTTTCCAATTGGAATTTCGCCTCTTCTAAACGGATACGTCGCTCTTCTAACGCTATATTTCTCTCCTCCAATTCTAATTCTAATTTACGCATTTTATAACCTCTTCGTTGTTTCGCACGTAGATAGAATAAACGATTTCTTCGTTTGCGGTAATACGGATATAGAGCTACAATATATTAATTAACAATTAACATATTAATTTAATTAATATAAATTACATATAGTTTCAGTATCATTGATTGGTGGTGATGGTGATGAAGTTATGTTTAAATTTTGATCGACATCATCGGTGATTTCAGTAGAATTTTGTTGGTTTTCTTCGACAATTGGTATCGATGATATATCTTCAACTTTAATTTCATTCAATTTTGCATTACTATCATTACTTTTAGCTATAATTTGTTTTCTGTAAATTTTGATTTATTGAATAAAAAACAAATATACCTTCTTCATTATTTTGTGGCATTTGTTCTTGAAATAAAAAACCATTAAGTACTAAATTGTTATGTTTTTTTGATTTTTCATGGGATAATTTCTGTTTAGTAGTTTGTAATTGTTGTATTTCTCTCAATAGATGTTCTTTTTCTACATACTGTTCTTTACTTCCAGATCTAATAAATATTTTAGTGAGATAATGTCGAAATATTGAAAAGTGGAAGATATTCTAAGCCTCTATTGACTGTTTACGTAGTTTTGAAAGGGTGCGATTACGTTATTTCTCTATTTTGGACGTTAAACAATTTACCTTGATATGATAATTTCAATTCCTTAAAGGTAAAGGAAAACTAAAACCGATTTAAAAGTGAAAGTAGAAAATCTTGAAATATCTTCCATTATTACAAAAAGGCTAAAAATAATAAATAAATAAAATACTTACCGTCTTAAATTTGCATCATTTTCGCGAAATAATTTCAACAGAAGCTCCACATGTTCTCTCAACGTTCTTAAAGAGAAATTCTTCATTGTTACATTATAAACATTCCTTTGTACATCAACCCATTTTAAACGATTCTCATATGGATTATTTCGAATAACTTCACGTAATAAAACAATATCATCAAAAACACTAAATCGCATTTTTGTTACTTTCGCCATAATCTATTCGATATAAATTTCTAGGATTTTTTCAAAAAAATATTGTACAAATTTAGAATTGTTCCTTATGACGCATACACTTAACGTTATCCGTTATTGAGACGACATTTAACGGAAACCGGTCACGTAGCTGTTACGTTATTGGTTGCACGACTTTATCGTCCGTCGGGCAATACACTCCGACAAAACCTACAATGTATTGACTAGTAAACTGCAATCCGTCATCAAAAACTATATTTAATTCAAAATAATTGAACGCTCCATATAATAGAATAGATTTAAACGAAATTCGTTATTAAAACTGGGAACATTTGCGATTCCGGTTGAAATAAATTAGAAAATTCGCCACAGTATAATCTTTTTTGTCGAGTTTATCGAGTGCTTCGACTTATCGATACTAGGTGGCTGTAATGATCGGTCGTATTATTTTAAAATACAATTTAACGATTTCTATTATCATGACAATTTCGTGAAATATTGCAAGTTAGCGCAAATTCAACATACATTATCTATGCAAAATGGCGTTAAGAACACCGACGATAATGACAATAAGCAAATTGATAAGAATTTATACCTTGTAGAATTTCCTCAGCAGTCATACCGGACGGCGATGCGAGATTTTGCGCTTGATTTTGTACGGTCAATGCATTCTCTTCTTCTTCTAATTGGATATTTCGACGTTTCAATAGTTGATCCTCTTTTTTCGCTTTTCTCAATTCTATGACTTGACCGGCACGTCTACGCCGCATCTCCTATTCAAAGAACAATTACAATAACGATAATTGTTGAAATAATTTCGTATAATTGAAAAATTACGTACCTCGCTATCTTTGCCTTTGTTTTTGTACGCACGAATTCTATGTTCATCAGCCATTTTCGTTCGTTTCTCAAATAAAACTGGAGTCTTTAATAAAAGCCGATCAGATTAATAAAAATTAGAAATATTTAAAGATATGAATATTAAAATTGCTATATATCAAAACTTAGGTTAGAATTTAACACTTTACTGATTATTACGGTTTTATATAAAAAAAGACAAGTAATGGTCATATTTACTTACAATTATTGCAGAAAGGAATTAAATTCAACTGATCTTTTGCGAAAATTAAACGAAAATAATTGTAAAATTATAGCAAAAGTACGAAAATCAACTGAAATTCCGTTGAAAGAAATCTAGTTACCAGACATACAAATATATCAGCTGACGAATCAGAATTGCGCATTTAATTTACTGTCCCACGATTGGTGGCTTCAAATTTGTATCGTTTTTTTCTCTAAGAAATCGAATTGAATTGAATTTAATATAACTAGAATCAAGATCAAATTATTAAAATTTGAACGTTATGGAAAATTAAATTGCAAATTAGTCAATAATTTTAATTTAAAAAATTAAAATTATCGGTTAGGCAATTCAATATACACTAAATTTACCAACTTGGAGAAATGGCATTAGATGGCAGCACTAATCAAAATTAGCATACTTGAGCGCGAAATTTAAATGTTATGATTCTGCAATTTTGTTACAAGGTGAACAAGATAAACATATTTAATTGATACAAAGTGTATTCAAAAAATTAAACACAATTATTATACAGGACACACTTAACATATTTTACTCTTTCTTCTTCTTCCTGGGATTCTCATCAGAAGATTCTGATTTTCTCTTACTACCTTTCTCTTGTTTTTCATCGCTCTGTTCTTCCTTCTTTTCTTCCTTTGCTTCTTCTTTACTACTTTCGCTTCCATCTTTATCGTTATCATCACTATCATCTTTATCTTTATCTTTATCTTTATCATTGTCATTATCGTCTTTATCTTTGTCATCTTCATCATCATCAATACAAAGATCGCTCAATTTATCTTCAATTTTGGCTAGACTCTTTTTAATTTGACTAGCACAAGGACTGTATGCCCATAGAATGAGTTCCATATGTTCTTTTGTTGGCAGTTCGTCTTTCCATAGATCAGTTTTCTCATCATCGATTGTTTTCAATAAATTCTTCAATTCACTGTTCCTGACAATATCCCAAGTAGGTTGATTATCACCGGAAGATATGGTACGTAAGCTTTTATAATCACCATCAACATTCTCGTAAGCTTCTAGAAAACTATCGACTTGATTATTGTCGATTTTATAGTGTTTCTTTAATGGTAATAGAGTTTTTATAGCTGCCAGTGGTAAATATGCGCGATTATCTTTTGACAGATTACTCTTTTCGAAATTTAATAACCATTTATCGAAAATTGATAGAGCTTCGTTAATATTTTTGAGTTTATCCTTATCTTTTGTTACTGAAAATTTTAAAAAAAGCGGCAATTTATTGATTAGCTACGTCACAAAAGAGCGCCAAATTTCAAATTGTACACTGTCATAATTTGCTACAATGAAACAATCTACTTACATGTCAACGTTCGTTTAGCCCGTCCGATAAGGCCTTTAATTGCTAATCGCTGATAATCAGGATCTCGACCGTCCAAATTCCTGATGGTTTCCAATGCCTTTTCTTTATCTTTAAAACCCAAACCAGGCATTGCATCAACTTTAGTATCAGACATTTCACACAAAAATTTAGTTTGTCTTTTTGTTTACTATTAGTTCTTTTACTAAGCAACGCCAATTGCTGTGTGTTCGTGAAAGAGAAAATACGAAATTCAACAATTCTCTATTCGTAATATCGACTCATATCGAAAAGTGTGCGGCATATAGTAACAGAACGATTTTATTAATAAAAACGAAGGTCGCGATATTGTTGCTTTATTCAAATGATAGTCTGAATCGTGACAAAATATCTAAATTCGGTCGATTGCGTCAGGGTTTTCAAACACAAGGATGATTTTCTATGTGTTTGAGCGTCAGAATAGAGAATTATAAAATAATAAATTATGTCAATAAATAAATTGTTTTCTTTTGGGTAGGTGGGAGAGAAATCAAAATCGTAAAATATTTGGAAACTTGTCTATTTTCATCTATATTGTACAAAATATTTACAAAAAAAATCGCTTAGAAATTCTGCTAAAGTCATGCTAAAAGTATGAATGCGTAAGTGATTATAAATAAAGAATGATGATATCGTTGTAATAAAATTATGCATTTCTATAATTTAAAAATCTGCTACAACTACATCTCTTCCATTAATTGCCGACTACTTTTCTTTATTAAAAATTCCTGTATTTATCCATCTGCATACTAATGAATTATGCAAATTTGAAATTTGCGTGCCGATTCGTTGTTTTTATTCATTGAATACCGAAACTTTATTGCGAATTCGAAAATTACGAAATCTGGTGAAAAATCATAATTCTGTTGTTTCTAATTTTCTAGGTAATGGTGGTGGAGGTGCCGGTGGTAAAGTTTGATATAAATTCTGATTTCTCAAACTAGAATTCGTTTGTAAATTGGTTATACTTTCATCGCACGTCACAACGTTTTCATCTAACGAATCGTGTTCGGAAGTTTGACTGAAATCATCCGTACTCTTATACCATTCATTCTCATATGCTTGCAACCAGATTGGATTACTGCCCTCCATACTGTGCTTGTTTGTATTGGGAACACGACCACTAAGTATACTTAAGCCACGACCCCCATCCATATCGCAATCTGTACCAACTAAAATACAGTTATAGTTTAAGTAATTAACGAAATTTTAATAAACAAACCATAAGCTGTAGCGGTTGCTGCTTTTAATTTCCTCTGATACGTCTGTCGTTGATTAATACACAAAGCTAAACACAATAATAGGAGTAATAGAAGAAATAATGATGAGGCGGTTAACCAGAATGTTGTGTTAGTTGTTTGGATTGCCGTTAATGCCATCGTACTGCCCGGTTGTGTGTCTAAAACGTTGAATTCCTAAACACAAAAATATTTTAAAACCAAAACAAACCGGAATTGTTGAAAAATACCTTAAAAAGTTCGTCCAATTTTTCAGTATTCTGATCGACCATTCTCAATACTTCATCGACTTCTATTATGGAATTATCCCGTCGATTCACTAGATGTAAATATAGATCGGTTCGTGTTTTATCGATACTACCATCATGATTGGCGTGTACGCGAAATTCATCGATATTCACGATAGCACCAGTAACATTCCCTAAAATTCTACAAAAAAACTTTAATGAATCGACTTTAATCGAAAATAATTACTCGCGAAACATTTCGATTCTATTCCTCAACTCCGGCGCTTGTTGCCTTAAAACAAATCGAACTCGTTGATCTTCACGCAGCAAATAAATAAAAACACGCGCTACATCCTGTAAACCACCCGTATCGTTCGCTAAAACCATAAAAATCAAAATAGCCTTTCATGCCTTGTTGTGGATCAAAATTCAATTGAACATCTCCCGTATTTTTATCGACAATAAACGGGGGACGTTGCAAATTTTCAAAACCTTCCGTCAACGTCATCTGTACACGTCCGATCAAATAATAGGCGATTTTAGCATTTTGACCATAATCCGGATCGTGGGCTTTCACTTGCATGAATGTCGTACCGAAAATTGTCGCCGTACTAACACCACCGGTAAATACGCGATGGATAAATGTCGGTGAATTATCGTTAACATCCAAAACGTTGATAATAATTTTCAATTGGGTATCGTCGATTGGGTCGAAATTTTCATTTTGTGGTGGTTTCGAACAATCTTCAGTTGCTTTAATTATAAGGGTGTAAGTATCGCGATCTTCACGATCTAGAGGCTCATTTGTCTGGATAAAATTGAACAATTAAGTTTAATATATTTCAAATATTATCGATTTTACAGTTAGTATATGGTCGAATGGGTGTAATTTGAATAATCCATCTTCATTTCCATTGATAATAAAGTAGCAAATCGGCGGTAGAGGCCCTTCGAATTCCAATTCGTCTCGATCTATGGTATCCGGTAGTAGAATATTCTCAGTATCTGGTTCTTGGTTTTCTAAAAATAAACACCAATAATGATAGTAATATTGAAGTTGTTAATAGTACCTGTGAAATTTGCGTAAAATTCGTCGATAAGGAATTGTGGTAGATAATCGTTAACATTACTAACGTAAACTGTTAGATCTAAATCCGAACTTAGAGATGTTGGTACACCTAAATCGTACGCTTCTATTCTAATCTACAAAACCACAATTAAAAATCGAGTAAATTACAAAATTAGATACAAACATCGTAGATTTTCTGTTTTTTCCGATTTAGAGGCAGACGTAATTCTAAAATCCCAGAAACCGGTTGTAGATTAAAACTCTTCCAATGTCCGGCTGGATCCGATTTTAATCGATACCGAACAATCCCATTACTACCAACATCTTCATCGTTTGCCATAATTTGAATTAATGCACTACCGATTGTAGCATTCTAGAAAAAAACTACAATAGAAATGAAATAATTAAAAATTGAAACAACATACTTCCGGTATTCGTAACGTTGAATTATGTGGTGGACTTATAAAAACCGGTGGATGATCGTTAAAATCGATCACACAAATATGGATGGGTTGTTCAATTAAATGGCTCGGTGTGCCTAGATCTTGGGCGCGCATTATTAACGTATAATTACCATGACGGCCCCGTAGAGACGTTGTTGTTTTCAATTCAGCCGACCATTCGTTAATTTGTTCCAAATAGAAATAATTCCGATCATTACCATCAGCAATATCGATAATTACTTGTCCGTTTGATGTTGTCGGATCGTCAGCATCTGAAGCATGGATTGTTGTAATACTCTGTCCAGTTTCATGGAATTCTGTAATGTTGATACAATTGGGTGGTACATGAAGTTGTGGTATATTATCATTAACATCCAATACTGTTACACTTTAAATTCAAACAAATTAGAAATTATTCCGATGATATTAAAGAAACTTACTTGAGATGTTTGAAAGCATTCCGACTTTCGCCATTATTAAAACCGTATTGATAATTATCCCAAGCTTCAATCACTAACAAATAATGAGACTTTTGTTCACGGTCTAATTGTTCGATTAGTTTTAAAACACCGGTATCTGGATCTAAACTAAATTTACCATCGGCCGAGAATCGATCTAAGATATACGTAATTTTACCAAATTCACCAGAATCAGCATCTTCAGCTTCAATTATTGCCACTTGTTGATTGAGCGGCGTATCCTCTGATATTAACAACATTCTCGGTTCTAATAAAAAATACGGATTATTATCATTTTCGTCTAAGATTTGTACGAATAATTCTGTACGTGAAGAACGCGGCGGTATACCTGAATCAGTTGCTTTAACCTAAAACAAAAACAAATTTATTCGAGAAAATCAGCGAATTAATCAAATACCGTTAAATTCAACCAATTATAGATTTCGTGATCGATTCTATTGGCGACAACTAAATCACCAGTATCGCTATTTAAATGAACCAATTCCATAAATTCATAACGACCATCTAGAGTATAAGTGATCGTTTTATCTTTATCGGCATCATCTGCAATAATACTACCGATAAAAATACCATTTTTACTATTTTCAGTTGTCGAAAATTTATAATAAGCTTGTCGAAATTTCGGACTATTATCGTTAATATCATCAATATGGATTAGTATTGAAGTTTGATCGAATTGTTGTCCGATTTCTGAGGCGATATCCTCAACAATCAATCCCATACGGATTGTTTCAACAACTTCACGATCTAATTCTTTAACGACCGATAATACTCCTGTTGTTTGATTTATAACAAAATTTCGACTACAATCAAAATCGTTGGTTTTTAATAAAACACCACGTTCATTTTTAGCTTCACATTCATCACGATTTAGATAATATCTTAAAGTAGCAGTACTATCCAAATCTTTAGCTTGTAATTGGATTATCGCCGTACCAACAGGTGTATTTTCACGAATTACAACATTACCAGGTTTATCGAAAACTGGATTCTTATTGTTCACATCCAAAACTGTGATATTTACACGAACAGAACTGTGTAGTTGATCATCACCAGTTGCCCCATCTAAAGCTAGAACATTTAACGAATAGTGTAATCGTTTCGGTTGTGTTAAATCCGGATCTAAAGAAGCGCCTCTAGCTATAGAAATTATCCCATTTTCGGCATCAATAACGAATTTATCACTAGCTCCATTTTGGATACGATAAACGATTTGATTGTTCGGCGATGATCCGTCTAAATCGATTGCTTTGACTCGCAAAATTGATGTACCGCTCTGTATGTTTTCCGGTATCGATTCACTATAGAAATCTTCAACGAATTCCGGTGCATGATCGTTGATGTCCTGGACGAAAATTTGTAAAGAAACCTCCGATGATAGACTCGGTGTACCTAAATCTGTAGCTCTTATTGTTAAATATAACGGCCGGACATTATCCATAGTCGCTGTATTTAAAAAATTTTCAAAATCTATAGGTTGTTTTGGTTGGATAATTCCACTGATTGGATCAATAGTGAAATTATTTTGTAATTCACCGAAAAGTGAATATTTTATTTTACTGTTATTTGTACCATTTAGATCGGCATCTCGAGCTTCGACTTTTAATACGTTTTCAAATTGTTGTTTATTCTCTAATAATCTCGCTTCATAGTGCGATTGTACAAAAACCGGAGCATTATCATTAACATCCTCAATATCGATGATCAATTGAACTGTATTCCGGTTACCGTTGCCTAAATCGTCGCGAGCTTCTACAGTTAGATAATGTCGATTGATTTGTTCACGGTCCCAATTAGGACCACCGGCCGTTTTTACTGTGATAACACCACTAGTCGGGTGCAAATTCAACCTAAAATCATCGCAAAATCTTAGTTGAAAAACCAAAATCTATAGAGATTCTTACATATGTTCAATACTTCCAGATAAATGCGTATATCGAACTCCTGATGTACCAAAATTACCAGAATCGTTATCCAAAGCCTTCACTGTTGCTACAGTTGTACCAATATTACAATTTTCAGGTACTGAAACTTCATATACGTCCCTTGTAAATTCCGGATAATTATCATTACGATCGAGAATCTTCACAAGAACCGGAACTTCATTGAATTTCGGTTTAAATTTGACGATTTCTTTTGCGACAATTGTTAAATTAATCAATTTAATTCTCTCATAATCGAGTATTGTTGAATTCTTGACTTTTATCGTAAATGTTGCTTCATTGATAATTTTCGTCGGTGTAATTTCGAAAATTTCAGCAGCCCCTTTTATGTACAATTGAAACGTACCATTAACACCCTAAAATTGATTTTTAGTTGTTTTTTTTTTTAAGTTTTTAATCGAAATTTTTACCTGATCATGATCGTAAACTTCAGGTATTCCAAAACCGACAAATGTTACCGGAGTATTAACCGGAGCGTTCTCGGCAATTTCACATTCGTAACGATTACTTTTAAATTTCGGTGTTTCATCGTTGATATCCGTTACCATCACTGTTACCTCAGTTGTGGCACTAGGTAGAGGCTCGATTTGACTTCCAATTTCAGTTGCCTAAATTTATAATGATCGATTTCTCTCACAAATTTAAAGTACACGAAACTTACACTAATTTGTAGGATATAAGTGCCGGAATTCGACGATAAAGCCTCCCGATCTAGAACACTACTAGTCCTTAGAATTCCTGTATGTTCGTCGATATGAAAAATATCCGAAATCCTATCGATAGTGTTCGATAATAACGAATATTGGATCGGATTATTAACCCCACGATCGCCATCAATTGCAGTTACTAGAAAATTATGTTCGATTTAAATTCGATAAATAAATTCGAAAAATTACCTTGAAGAATTGAAGTACCAATCGGGACATTTTCGGCAATCCTAGCAACGGATGTGACACGTACAAATTCCGGCGGTTGATCCTCAACATCTTGTACTTTAACTAACAATGTTGCTGTACCTGTATTAACACGTCCGTGTTTTGCACGATCTACTGCTAATACTTTTAATTGATGTAATGTTTGTTTCTCGTAATCCAATTGGCCGATTAAACGTACAATAGCTTTCCCGCTAATTGTAGCAACACTAAATAATGACGAATCTTCCGTATCGATTTCTTGTAAATGATAAATTACTTGTCCATAAGCACCCTCATCAGCATCTGTGGCTTCCAAATTCGCTATAACTCCAGGCTTTGCATCTTCGCGTAGTGTTAACGAAGATTGATGATTTTTAAATATCGGCGTATTATCATTAACATCTTCAACTAATAACAGTAAGCTTTGTGTAATGTAATTGTTTTGGCCTAAACGACCGTCTGTTAATGTTAAAACTAAAGCGTACTCGTCGCGCTCCTACAAACATCAATTATTTAACAAATTTACGGTTTTGTTGGAAGAAAAGAAAAATATTACCTCACGATCCAGTTCTCGGTTGAGGTACACTTCAGCTTCGTTCGGTGAGATGTTGATCACTTTAATTATGTCGCTGCCTGGTTGTTGTTTGACGCCGAATTTTAGCGGATCACCATCGGGATCGATACCGTGCAATTTATAAATGAGAGAGCCTTAAAAATAAATACTTTAGGATCGGAAAATTAATCCCTAAATTATCACTAAAGTACACCATTTATTGTTTCATCTAATTGGTAATTAAAACCAATATAACCCCAAAATTGGGGTAATATTGGAGCCCTACCACTACATTGTTTACAACTCTATTATTCAACAAATTTGAGGTTATGAGTTTGACATGTAAACAATCACGCCAATCGTACCAATATAAGGATTCTAATTCCACTATAAATTCTAGTCTGAAATTAGCGCTTTTTGTGCTATAAGGTTGGTCTTTAGAAACTTTATAACCTAAAAGATTTTTAAAAGTTGCACATAAATTCAAATAGAGGCAAATAGAATAAGAAAGTAATTTTAACTTTAACTGGAAAATTAATAAGAATACAGTGAATCTTTGTTTAAACGATGATAATAGTTTTATAGAAAGCGTAAGTAAAGCATCTTTTAGAAAAAAACTTCAATTTATTGTTTGAAATTCTAAGATCTTAAAGTATCAATTGATGGAGAGTTTTATTTGAGTGTAAGAATCGAAGCTGCAGATCAAAGAGAAAGATAAAATTGAAGCATCATTAATAACATCACATAAGGTAAGTTTAGTTATAAGTTTTGATTGTACGCAGAACTGCCGGTCTGGAAGAATAGCACAACGATTCTAAAGCCTTTTGAAATCAGAGCTTTCGTTAAAGAATTAAAACCCTTCCCCAAACAGCTACTGTTCGTATTGTAGCTTTTCGAATTAAATATCTGTAAATATTTTTGAACTACAAAATTAAGAAAAATAGAGGTTTGGGGCACAATTAAAAATTATTTCATTCAAGTTCAAGGACAACAATAACAACAGAACGTATTTAATTAACACGAATAGAATTATGTTTTGTATTTCTTTCACAATTCACTTTACAATAACCTCGTAAATTGATACAATCAAAGTTAATTACCAGTTGTTTTATTTTCCTGTTGTCCGATTTACATAAAATATGGGTTATTATATGGAATTTTTCAATTCATAAATAAGATTAGACTTACCTACTGGTGTTTCGTCGCCTTCTTTCAGTCTTAAAACGATTTCCGTTTGATCATCAATCAGAAATCTAGGTGGTCGATTTGTTGATACAATATTAACACAAATACACAATTGAATAAACAATAAATATTTGAATTTGATTTTAATAAAATGTCCATAAAATAAATTCCTCGAATTTCTCATTAATTTCCTACTATTATGATCCATTTTTATCTGTTGTATTTATTTCTGTGATATTCTATATTGTATAATGTATGATGTTGAGTTTTCCATTATAATGCACGAGTTGATTTGTGTCGTCTTCATGGTCTTATATGTTCACTACTGACTGATTTCCAGGTGATCTTATTTTTCTATCGTCTTCCACATATAAACATTCTAGTTTCATCTATACTTTCACTAAAACAATAAATTATTTCGATACATATCGGTGGATAGGTGAAAACTTGATTGATTGATCGTCACAGATAGAGTTTTCTTTCATCGTCTCTTTAATCAATGACCGAAATACTTTCAATTATCGAGAGGAAAGCTGTTTTACATCGAACATTCAATTAAGTATCATTTGGAAAACAATAAAAGATGACACCTCCGTTATACTCCAAGTTTTTCAAGTGTATCGAATCGTAATTTTATTGTCGGACATTGACCACTACCAGGTAGACGATAGACGCTTATGAAAATTTAAACAAAGCTAGAATTACTTAATAACTATAAATAAATAAATTCAGTTAGCATAGATTTTTTTATAAATAATTCCCACGGTTGTTTTTGTCAGCTCTTCCTTTATACTTCAGTATTTCATAATAGAGATGAACGCATTAAATTATAACAATGTTAATGAGGAAATGCGATATCTCCTTTATTGTGTAAGTAAAAAATTGATTTCATTTTAATTAAGTCGATGTAAATTTACGTAAAAAGTATTACACCATTTCAAAATTTCATCCCTAAATTTAAGAATTATTCAAACAACGGGATAAATAATTAAGTTATAATAACGAATAAAGAAAGTTCCATCTAAAAACAACTCTCAATTATTTAACTGTAGAGTCTAAGAGTCTACAATTGTAATTTCAGTTTAAATTTACATTGTACATAATTACAACAAATCGTAATGTCTCGGTAATTAGTATTTTTTATAATGACAACACTCAAATTGAGATCGAATCAATAAATTAAGAGATTCATAGTTGAGATATTCAGAGAAATTTACAATTTATTTTCTTTTGAAATGTGTATAGTCGTAAAAATAATAAAGGCTGAATTAATTGGTGAAATTTATAAAATTCGTGTCACTAAATCTACAATTTTTTGGATTAAGAGTAATGGTTACTCCTTTTATTGATGCGATCTTAATTCGTTAGTATTAATCTGTGGGACCTTAATTTCAGTCTTATCCGGCCAATCTAATAGTCTGTTACCGTTTCTAAATTATTAAAAATATTTTAGTAAATTCTTCTATAATTTCTGTTTCACTTTATTCCCTCTAGTTATAAATGATTTTAGAGGAAATATTCCAAGAAGTAGGTAAGAATTTTCTAATAATTTGAAATCGTTGTTTTCAACTCATTTTCAATGTAACGAAATTTCTGTTTATGTAAATTTACTTCTTTTCTCTTTAACTGTACTAGAGTGAGGATAATTCTGGATTTTTTAGAGAATTTTACTCCTACAGATTTTTTAGTGTATTTAATTTGTCCAATTTTCCAAGTGGGTTAATTTAAAGTAATTTAAAATGAAACAGATCTCTATTTCACTTTTCAATCTAGACAGAGCATAGCCTTTTTTCGGTTTTTCTCTTATTATCCCAATTTTTCCAGGCACAGATCTTATAATTACACAACTATGTCAATTTTCTTTTTTAATCCATTGCTTACTCTAATAACAACCTATTACATGCCGAAATTGGTTTACTGTTATACTCTACTGAATAGTTTTTTAAGAACTTCTCTCTTTCTGTATTTTGTTTTTTTGGTAAAAAAACCGATCCATAACGGAGATCTAGGACACTAATTATTTGTAATAATGATAGAATATTGTAGAGGAAATCCGCAAAAATTCAAGGTGGGTGCTAAAACGATTTTGGGTAATAAATTAGAAATATGTCGGTCTACTTTAAAACACGTCGATTATTTTATTTAGAAGTGAATCAATAATTCTTATAAGGAAAGTTTCAAATTGCAGCAATTCTAATTGTGAAATGTCTACAATTTCGTGCATGTCTTCTTTAACTGACACCGTTGCATGCTTTTGTTGAAATTGTTCGTCTTTCAAGAACAATAAGTAATACTAACAAGAACATTGTCAGATTTTAGAACATTTCCTCGATTAATAACAAAAAATTCCACATTCTAAATTGTTGTTATTCAATTTTTAAATAAAACCACAACTCTAATGTTAATTATTGGCTGTGAATTGTCTGATTCATATATGTTATCATCAATAATTATCAGAGGTAAATGACAATGACTGAGCCGGAGGTCATTGGCAATATTTAAAATACAAATAGGGGTGATTTACCGGACGTTGTCGAGGAAGTGAAGTCATGGATGCACAAAATTCGTGTTTTTTACCGATAAACAACAAAATTTAAAAATTAGACGATTAACCGTAATTTCTTGATATGTTTTATTAATTCTCTTATTTTAAAACAAAAAAAAAACCGCTATAAGGAAATTATCTTCGTGTATTGTTTGAATATTCAAAGACGTGCAGTAGTGCGCTGAAATTATAGACCAAAACACATTTCTTAAAAAGAATTTTCAATTATTTATACGCAAAAAATCCACGATGATCTCGCTTTGTTGCAATTAATATAGACGTATTTGTAAATTATTCGGTTTATAACGAATGATTTCTTTTAAATAATCACGACTTTCTTTTTTATTATTTCTTATTTATTATAATTACTAGTAGTATTTTTTTTTAATTTAATTATACGTGTGTTAAATTATTGATTGATCATGAGACGAGAATTCGAAAGATGTCTGTTAAACGTTATGTACCTACTGGAAGGCATGTTCTGGATTACTTTCTATGTAATCAATAATTTCCATTTCTCATTTAAATGATACTCGATTTTAAGCACATAGAAATTGTCTCATTTTACTCTCTTATCAATAAATAAATACAATAAATTATCCGTTTAATTTAAATGGAATTTACTGAAGCGTTTCAGGATTTTCTATACGGATGTGTTTATTATCGGACCAAATAAATTCATATCGTTGTAAATAATGATGATCGCTAAATAATTTAAAATAGTGTCAATAACAATTTTTAATTACAACCGTTATTTTTCACAGTCTATTTGAATTGACTATTGTAAATTAATCAATAATTTAATAGGTTTTCCAAAAAAATTAAAAAAACTCACCTTTTTGGATTTGATTTTTGAAACTTTTAAATTCGTAAACTTTCACAGTTGTACACAACAGCGTGTGTTAACTTTTCCTTGGAAAAATACATCGATTTTCACACAATTTTTAAACAACTTTATCGGTTTGTTGTTGGTTGAAATCGTTGAAAATTCGACTGAAAGAACTGACAACTACCGGTGTTGCTTTTTCGAATAATAAAAGTAGAACGGCCACCACTGCGTATCGTGTGCCTCGTTCGTGTGTGTGTATTTTTTTTTGTAAAATTGTAATGAAACATTCAGGGGGAGTTCTTCATGCGTATCTTGAACGCATGCATTATTTAATTTATTCTTGCTTTTTTCTCACTTGTATTTATACGCACACTTTTGGAAATTGTAAAAGAAATTGTTGAAATTGAAAAGAAAATTTTACTGTAAAATTGTTGAGAATCTCTTAGAAATTTAGACTGTGATCAATTAAAAACGCAGATTTCACTAGATTTTCAATAGTGTCCCCAAAATTCATGGTCGGAAGAATCTTGGAAACAAAAATAACATAATTTATTAATAATATAAGACAGATTAAAAAAAGCCCCAAAAATCAAGAGCTTTCTGTGTAAACGCTTATAGACTTATACAACTGTTTAAACACAACCATTGACTTAGTTTCTGCATAGATTTCAGGCGAATTTTGAATAATTTCGTAACTTCAGTAGTCGTTTTTCGCTAGAATTAAACCAAACAAGGTGCCCGAGAGGAGTGTTTCGGTCAATGATCGAGACAGATTTGATTAAATCTTCTTTAAATTCTCATTCAAAATTTACGCTGAAAACTTTCCCACGAAGATTTCAGGGGTTTTACAAAATCAGAAGGTCGTATAATATTTCTCGGAATACTGAAACGCAACAGCTATAAATAATTAATTTTATTTCGCATCAGATACATATACCAAATTATATAAATTTAGCATCTCGTTTTAATTCACTTCAATAATATTCTATAATGTAACAAAAAGGAAAAGACAAGGATATTTACAAGGAACTTGAAATTTTTCCTATTATATTATAATTTATAAGATATTCATGTGTATGTATGAATAAATATAAATAGGTACATGAATAAGCGACTAATTTTCCTAAAATTTGGTCAAGTCCCTAATTGCAGGGCTGCCAATATACAGGTAAAAATAAACAATCAATCTAATCTAAATAAGCTATCAAGTATAGATTTTTCTTTTAGACAAATATATTGAAAACTCAATCTCTTTTCATATAAATGACTAGTTTTTACGAGATTAGAGTCAATTTGAAGCTTATATTTATTATAAACATTAGATTCTCAATTATATTTTCAACATTCAGTCTCATTCAACTAATAATTTTCTCCATTGTTTGTAATTTCAATTTCCAATCCTGAGAGATAGTATTTGATTTTTTATTTATTTATTTGTAAGAATAACACCACAATTTCAAACAATAAACTGAACAAATATTTATAATAATTTCTATATTATTCGTAATAATTGCTAAATCATCAATTAATCAGTCTTAAGTTGAAGATAAAATGTTTGAGTTTTGATATGATAACTCAATATTGCACTGATTTTCACTTGAAGCCTTTTGATTATCATCACTATCCTTATCATTATCATCATCATCATCGTCAGCAAATTTAATTTCATCGTAATTACTATCAACACTCGGTGATTTTTCCACTTTCGTCTCTTTCTCCATATCACCAATTAATTTCTCAACAGAACTACACTTTATATTTTTAGGAAATTCGTGTAATTGTATCGACACAACTGTTTTATTTAACAAAGGTTCCCTCTCTTTATTATCAACATCTTCAACAAATGGATGAGTAGGTTTATTCTTTTGCAAAAAAATCGGTGATTTTTTCGATATTAAAGCCGTCTCATCATCTGGTGATTCTTTATTACTACCAGGATCGATAAAAATTTTCGGACGTATATCTTCGCATTGTTCATCCGGCAGGATTTCACCAGTTTCATCTAATGGTGGTATCCAGACGAGGAAAGCTGGATCCATTCCTAGATAAGAACCAGGTGCGGCGCCAGCATTCCGTACATTATAATCATAATAATCTAATTCTAAATCAATATCTTGGCCGACAATTGAGAAATCGGAACCAGTTGTTGGGCCGGCTAATAATTTCTCGCGGTTACGTTTCTCTTTAGTTTCTTTGGCGTTGGTACTGCGGATTGTCGCCCGGCTCGTCAGACTGGAGGCCGGCGAGTAAAATCCCTGAAAATGAAACAATACAAACACAATAAATTCAATTGTATTGTAGCGTAATTTCAGGAAGAAAAAAAAATGAAACAACAGTGCGTTCTAGAAGTGCTCTGGTGAAGAATCAATACGGCACTGGGTGTTAATGTGTATGATTTTAAGAGATTTATGTGCTGAAATATGAAGAATGAAGAGTGTAATTTGATGAACTTTGAGACACTTTCATGTTGCTAATTAAAAGATTATTCAATTATTGTGGTTTTCTTTATATAGAAAGAACTTCAAACGAATTTGTGATGACTTTACAAAGATTCTAACATCTCAAAACATATTCAAATTACACACTGTTTGTTTAATAATAATTTGATTCTGCACTTAATTCTCCATCAATTCCCATTCGGTGTGCAATTAGAAAAAAGTATAAACACGCTTTATATGAAGCTAAGGAAAAATACACAACAATAAGTGATAAGAAATTTCAACAAACTCATCGGAGTTGTGATCAACATTGAGTGTTTTATAAATGTGTGGTGCGTTTTCTGTTTGCTCGACATTGTTCTGGTGTTGTTTAAATAGCTTTAATACTTCACCGGATCACTTTTAGAACCAATTTCGGACGTTGTTCTCACATGCGTTAAAGTGGCATTACTGACGTTACTTAGTCTTCTAGGGAATTTTGTTAGTTTTATATCAACATCATCATCATCATCATCGTCATCGTCACCATCATCGTCTTTTACGCTTGTTTTATCCTTTTCACTGATTATAGTCGATGAACGTGGTAATGTAGATTGTTCGTAATTATGCGGTGAACTTGGTAAACTACACGTTACATCTTCTATTTCACTAGTTGTTTGTTGTATAGCTGTTGTTGTTAATGTTTCTTGTTGTGTTAAAGTTGTTGTACTGCTCAAGCTTAACGATTCTTCTTGACTGGAATTTGGTTTTGTGTGTGTTAGATTTTATAACTATTACTACATAGGAAACACTGTTTTAATTTTTAATGTTTCAATTATCACAACTATTAACATTAGAGTTTAGTTGGACGATGCAATTATTAATTAAATTGCGATTAATGAAGAAGAAACTTACGCTAGAGTCACTTCCTGTTCGTCATCGTCTTGTTCGCAAGATGATCGCAGACGACTGTGTTTCTTCTTCATGATAATACTCGGCCGTAATCTGGTTAACGAAATGACTTCAGAGATCAATGTAGCACTAGATGAAGAACGGGTTCTCGCAGGAATACTAGTACAAGAAGCTAATCGAAAAAAATTAATAATTCAATTTTATTCTATTGAAAGAATTACCTGTAAGATCAGCAAGCGAATCTTGGTCCTCAGCTTGAGCTATATGGTATTTCCGGTAACGGAACACATACTGTGCCCCTAAGAATATCGTAGCAATCAATAAACCGCTTAAGAAGAATATTGTAGCAATGTGGACAGCTGTTAGTTTCAATATAGCAACAGGGAGAACACCAACAGTTTGTGTTATTGCCAATCCGGTGGCGTTCATTTTTGATGCTTCTGGAATTTGGAAGATTACCGTAAATTTTATGTAAATCTTAATTGGATTATATTTATAAGCTTTTGAGGCAAATATGTTTTAAATTTCATTATGAATTTTTATATTTCGTCTACCATAAGCCGAAAACACAACATGAAAGTAGTTAGATTTGCTAAAATAGCCGGAGTATAAGAGGTTGGGTCTTTTTCGAGTTGGACACTTTGCGCATCTCTTTGATGGGAATAGCATGAAACACTTGTAAATTTTTATTGACAAACTTAGAGCATGAAATATAAAACTATACAGGCGAGTATTTCAACTTGTGTATGTCTCCTTTAAAAGCCACTCTTAAAATATGGAAGTTTTAGCATTCTACTTGAGTTATAATAGAATTTCTTTGTAGAAGATACAAGATTATAAAATTTTACTACACTACTATTAACAATAGAATAGAGCGAAATTTGTATTGATTCATTAGAAGAATCGTATCAACAACACTTACTTGTTTGTGTAGCATAAGCAAGGAAACCACCACCACAATTCTGGCCACTAGCTGGCACCTCATCCGAGAAGAACTCCAATAATAAATTTGGTCCTGTCGAATTGACGATAGATGATACGGTGTCAGGCGTGCCTGATAGATCGGCAAGTAGATTTGCCGATAAAGATTTCCCATCTCTAACTTTCAACCATTGTACACCGCAAGGTAAATGGAATTGTTTCACTTTAAACTGTATTATAAAATCCGCATCAGCCTGTTTAACAACTAAATTAATTAGGAATTAGAGAAAAATTAGAAATTTTATTGCCTGAATCAACCAAAATATGCGGCCAGGACAGCTTTGTGATGATGTAGCTAGAAGACGTTTAGGCTTAGCTTGGCCTAAATGTACGATACAACCACAGCGACAATACGGGCCGACTTCGTCTTGAATTTCAGGAATTTCAGCCGCCAGATCGCCGGCCGATATGCTGTTTGAATAGAAACATTCCCAACTGCTGCCCAAACCTTTGCCGCATTTCTCTGTCTCGACCGCTTGACCCTAATTACATTGAACAAACACGAAATATTAATAAAAATTTTATTTTTACTGCAAATATTGAGTTTTTCTACAGAAATGTGTCTTAAATAAAAAGCCAGAAATAATCAAATATTTCTATATTTCACTAATATTTGATACAGTAACTATTCTCCTAGCGGATAATCGGGGAATAGATCTGAGCCAGTTGCAGTAATAATTGCGGCAATATCTGAACGTGGTCCCGAACTCATCTCATCGTAATCCAACTGGGCTCTTGATATTTCATCCAAATAATCGTCAGTCTCTTGGTTAAAATCTTCAGTATCAAAAGTAGTCTTGGATTGTCCCAATATTAATCGTCTTCTACGTTCAATCTCTTCTTGGTCTTCATCTTCTTCTAAGTACGATTCTCCAAGGACATTCTCATCAAAGAATACCTCACTCAGTTTCTCTTCTCGACTCACCTCAGTCTTTTCACTGAGAGTTTCACTATGCTCCTCAATTTCATCAATACTTTCCAATCGTTCGACAGTTACAAACTCTTCAAAACTAGGGCCGACTTGTGTTTCGCGTGTATATTGAATTGTTCCTTCGAATGGTGGACGTAATTCATCAATTGGTTTCGGTACAAATCCAAGATCGCCTTTAACATAAGTTTTCGATATTGACGGTATTGATTCGAGTGAGTGTTTACTGGTTTTTTGAATCTCGTATTCATTTAAAATTGTGAATAGATGATTTAAAAGGCTGTAACGTTTGGTTTCCTTTAAGTCTTCATCTGTCGGATACATTTTCAACGCTTCTTTAATCGACGTTGTCGCTTCAAATAAAATATTGGACAGACGTTTATACTCGTGCTCGACAAAATAATAGTCGTTCTTCAATACATTCTCTTTATCTAAAGTATTTTCGAAATTTTGTTGTAGAATACGGTGCTTATATTCTAAACTCTCGTATCTTATTTTAAGTTTCCTCAATTCACTGTTGGCCTCGAACAGATTTTTCTCGACAAATTCGTATCGTTTAATTTGCGATTTCAATTCATTATATTTTTTAGTTAAATGTTTGATAACATCCATCTGAACTGCGACTTTACCCAACGCCATTTTCTTTTCGCTATCATGCAGTTCAACTTCTTGTCGTAATTGATTCGATTTCTGTTTCATTTGTAACGTGTTTTGTTTTAATTTTTTACTACTAGTATACATTGTTTCCAATTCATTATTTATAGCAATATTTTCACGCATAACACGGTGTGTTGTTGCAGCAATACGTAACGCGGTTGATTCGTGAAATTCTTGTGAAAGTTGCACTAAACGCAATTCCATATCGTTCTTCAATTGTTGTTTGGCAATTATAAATTTCCTTTCAGTTTCGTAAAGTTGTTGTTTATGTCGCTTCTCCTGTTCCTCCATTGCCTCTTCTTGTTGTTCGAATTTCCGCATTAAATCGTCACGTTGCGAACGAAATTCTTCCAACGAATTCAATTTACCTTCAAGTAATTTGATTTCTGATGTTAATGTCTCATGCATTTGATTATATTCATCGGTTAATTCAGCGATTCTCTTTTCATATTCTTCAATTTCACTATTTCGTTGTTGTTCGGATGCTAGTAGACGTTCTTTCATTTCGTTCAGTTCGTTCAATCTCTCTTGAAGCATCTTTTTAAGATAAACAATGACATCATTGCGATCACCATCTACTTGTTCTAATAGTTTTTGAAGTTCTTCATTTTTCTGTTCTAATTCTTCGGTTAAACTTCTCAAACGGGCTAGTTTACGATTTAGGTCGGTTATTTGGAGTTCGTAGAAAGTTTTGTCAACTTCAGTTAATGCATTCGGATCCTTCTTCTTGCCTTTTTTCTTTTTACCTTTTTTACCTTTTTTCGGCATCTTCACAGTTTCAATAAAACAGTAATTTTAACCACCAAGACTGACACTTACAACTCATATTTGTTAGAGTCGTTATGGTAACCGTATTATTGATTAACAATTTCCAAGAAAATGTAGTTTAATATTACAACATGCAATATCGTAGTATAGTTGTAGATGTTTTGTTATAGAATTAATACCGACTATGACTACCCTTATTACTTCCTTTATTGTTACTAAGATGTGATTATAGAAAACTAATCGAAAGACTTACTTCACAGAATTTGGCACCGTAACGTGGCGGTGGTGAATCACATAAACGATAACGACTCCTCATGCCACCGATGCAAGTACTCGAGCACGGCGTCCAAGGGCTCCACGGTCCCCAACCGCCACTCTCCAATTCTACAAAAAAACACAAACAAATTGAACGTTGAATAACACTCACAAAAAAATAACGATCATCTTCAGTGAAAAGTGGTTGAATATTTTCTTAACGACTCTTGTAAAGAGGATAGTCCTCCAGGCAAAAATCTCAACCCTCCTAAACTAATCAACAGAGTTTTCTAATAATGAAGGGGTGGTATAATTGAGTGCGATATTCCTTTAACGTTATACGAACGGGTGCAATAACTATAAACTACAACGTTGAAATTAATAAGTTTGAAAGTATAATTAAAGCGTCCTGTTCTGTCAGTTATCGGCATCATTATTTTGCTTTAGAGGCTGAATTTATAAAGTCGCATATTTCCTAAAAATAAATAACAAAATCTATTATAAACTCTTATCGAGAAAATGCAGACGTTGAGCAGTTTTCCATCGAGGGCAAATCTGATTCCGACCGTTATTGTCTCATACTCTCGATATAAAAAGCTTGCAGGCAATTTCTATATTGTTGTAGTGAATTAAGCTGTTCAAACCATATGGATTATTATTTGTTTCTTGTTAATTGTTATCACTGTTGTGATAACAGTGTAGAATTAATCCACGGGGGATTAAATACACTACAAACTGCTAATGAATGAAGTTCACACAAAACCGACAACTTTCCATTCTAGACTAATAAATGTTCTGTTATTATTCTCGATTTTCTGCGAAGTTCGACTATTGTAGATTTATAGCGAAATAAATCAGTCAACAAAACAAATTTATTCGGGAGATCTATCTCACTTGACCAAAGTGATTGTGGAAAGCTTGTTATTTAGAAAAACTTGTAACTTTTTACTTAGTTATTTAAATAAATAAAAAGTTTATTTACACATTGTAAATTTAAAGTTTCTCATTTACCTGTAACAGGTAGAGTTGGCACACAATCCATCCGGACATCAGCAACAGCACCGGTAATAGCTTGACTAACATAAACGAAACAATATTCGACATAACGTTCAGTGAATAAATCACAATCGAATTGTAGACTGTGTTGTCCTCGAGTGACTCTCTGTTCGATGACATATTCAAGGGATGTTGGCGGTACAAGAGAGGCAACATTTGCTCTTAAACGTGCAAATAAACGGACACGATCACCAGACGTCAGGATGCACGATGGATATTGGAAGAGAACTTTAATACCGCCACTATGAGCATCGCATGGGAATATACTGCGAGCATGGACATTGAACACAAATTGTTCGCTCCAATCAGCCTAGAAAAGCACAAATAATGCACAAATCGCTTTAAATTTCGGCGTTATTTACCTTAACATAGGCGGTTGTATGTGGTAATGGTGGTGTGGGTGCTGTTGGCCGAAGGAACAAGGCATAATGTCCTGCTAGACCGAATAGTTCGCAACGTAAAGTGATCACGCGACGTCCTGGAAAACCGCGCACCTGTTCCGAATACAACACCTGTACATAATAAACTCATTAGTAACAGAATTTGATTGAACCTTCCAAATTTACCTGGGCATTCGATTTATTTTGCCTATCATTATCATTATCACAGGTAAGCAACGAATGTCCACAATAGTGCAATTCTAGCCAAAATTCGGGAATAGCACTGACTGGACTATCGGCAACTGGTGGACAGACAACATCCGGAAATTCCAAAATCGCCATCACTGGCGTTTCCGGATACGTCTGTACATGTTCCGGTGTTAACGATAATTGTGGCATTGGCCATCGTACATCTAAACTTCTCATTATCACATGATCATCATCGTTACTTGAATTCTGTTCGTTACGTATTGGTTGTTTTTGAATTAAAACATAATATTGACCACCTTTAGAAAAATAACCACACGGTATTTTAACAGTTGTTTTATTTAATGATAAAGCTCGTGCTTCTGGTAATACAGGAAATGTTGTTAGAGCTTGTGCTATATTGCCTTCGAGGCGCGATAATTGCAGCATTAACGGTGGAAATGATGTTGATATGATTTCTATATGAAGATCTCCACTTAAAGCAATATGAGATGGGGGCATTGATAATTCTATTCCTGGTATACGACCGTCTGAAATTCAAACAATAGGCTTTTTAAATGCGGTGGAATTAAATAGCTGATATTTCAACCAACACGACACGGAATCAGAGCGTTGTTAAAAAGTTAGTTTGACTGGCGCATCCACCATTATTGCTATTGATTATTTAAGTTCTTTACTAACACAATTGTACATCATTGAAAGCACTTTCTTTGAATTAACTATTTTGTGTTTAAGTTGAAGTCTATAAATGGTATGTAAATAGAGCACTTTCAACAAAACTTTATAACTTCCAGTATAAGTTGATCGAAATTTGAACTATAGTCCAATTATTATCAATATGCAGAGAAGCAAAATTGGACGTGAAATCATTAGAAAACTTTTACAATAAAGATAATGTCAACCGGATGTGGGGAATTGAAGAAATTCACATCGTCTACCTATAATGGCAAAACTTTAACTTCTAATTCCATCAACAAGGATTATCACTAATTGACATTCATTCAAAGATTACAAATAACTGCAAACTAATTAGATTTTTGATTAATATAGCCGATATTTTTCCCGCAGATGTAGTTTTTGTAATCGTTTCAAATATGTGGTGATTTATTGGAGGGTTGGCAGGTCAATATTTTGTCTTTAGTGGGAAATTGCGATTTTTCACTAGTGATTCAATGGTGAATTTTTGCCTCGTTGAGGGTAAAATTGAGTTTAAAATTACCATCTTTGTTATCGATAATTATTTTGTTTTACAATCGAATTAAATTGATGTATTTACCGTGAAAAAGTCCCAATGTCTATTAATATTCAATAGGATTTAACCGTTGCCCCAATTTAATTTTATTGCAATTGTAACAACTATTGATAAAGAACATAAATTTTATGTACTATCGTTTAAATAATTTAATTGAAATAAATTGTGAAACGTTATCTGGATTCATCAATAATTCCATTGGATTAAATCGAGACTTTACAATACATTTTAATTAAATTTCAGAATTTAACATTACGGGATTTTCAATTTATGTCCTGTTATCATATTTGTTCAAAAAACGAAAGACTGAATTTATTTCAGCGTTGGTTAAAAGTTGAAGATTTCCACGATAAATGCTTTCAAAATAGAGTGCATACAGCCAGTGCACTTTCATTCATATTAGAAAGATTTAAAGTAGAGATTCTTTGATAATCCATCAAATTTAATTTAATTAGTCAACAGACCTAGTTTGTTCAAGTTTCGGTTAATATAACTTTTCCTCTATAGTTTAGATTAAATTTGCCTTCTATAACTATAGTTGAGACTGTTGGAAATAAACTTTTATCAGCGATATGATTGTCGACTAACAATATAACGCATCTATCCCGTTATAGAGGCGACAGAATTGTTGAAATACGGAATAGGAAAAACTCATCTCACTGCCAGATTATATGCGTTCAATTTCAGACGAAATTCCTCCATCTCGAAAGAAATTATACATTCATGCCACATCAAAAGTTATATCTCTATTCAATTTTTCACGACATCCCTTTTTCTTATTATCGAGTTGTTTTCTTCCAGGTTATCTGCATTAACCTAAAACCCAGTTGGCAATGTTCCGAACGAAAATTCCACAATACCATTGACCCAATTCGGGGAACTGTTTGGAATCGGGACGATGAAAATTCAATACAATTTATGGAAATATTTGTCCGTACAATCGAACATTCACAGTTAAATTCGATTTGATTCAATTTTTGCCACCATTTGATTAATCGTTGTGTCGGGGTTGAATTTCCTACACTTTTAGAGCAGAATAAAACGTGTGTTTGTATTGTTTTATTCGTCTATATCTGTTGTAAAATGCGTGGATTCGGATAGTGGTCCATTGGTTAGGCTGTCTATTTACCAAAAAATTACATTTCCTGCTCTCACTTTTAGCAAATACTTTGAAATGTTTGTTGTTCTACCGTCTACACCATTTCAACTCTCATTTATTTTAATGCGGTTTCTGTTCGACAACATTAAACCATAAGTGTTTGTTTCTATTTTGTGTACCTTCTAAAGTGGTGTACTTGTAACGATAATAGTATGGTTTTAATATTGTTTATAATTAGACGATAATAGGGTAACTTTGCTCAAATTATCCTAATATTACGTTTGTGTTTATCTATCTTTAACTAGTTAGATGATTGAAACTTGTAGCTTTTACAGTCATAGCCTCAAGTCTTCGATTGATTAATAAATATTTACCTTAACTACTACAACAATGCCTGATCATCATGTTTATGGGGTTTTTCTATGTTCCACAATTGATATCGATCTATAGTTTTAATGATAATACGATTTTATTACATAACGATACTGAAACAAGAGTCTTGGAGGTTTATTTTCTTGTACTGAACGTACGTGTACAGTATTTGGGAACAGTTATAGAGACCTGTTAAAATTGTACACTAAATTGTTGTTTTATTCAAATATTATCCTTTCCGTATTCCTTTCAAGGGTAGTTGCACGTACAATTCGATTTCATATGTCCATCGACTCGAATCGTTGAGATATTGAAGAATTGATTTTCGATTTGTAATCAAAACTAATCGTGTGTAAAATAAGACGATGCCAGAATTTGTGACAACACTCCATGTATATAACTCAGAACTTTAAAGACCACATTATGGTTTGAAATAGAGGCGATACTTTATGAATTTTGTATTGAAATTTGTCCGTATTGTAAATTTTAACATACGCTTGCCGGTATACGATCTAATAAACAAACGGAATGTAGACGCAAAGGAGCCGTTTAAAGTGCGCATCTCGTAAAGTTTTCATAATCAACCACCTATTTCAACCCTGTTGGCTGTTTAGGATCATCACCGACCGGAAATTCCAATGCAGTAACTATGCAGGTTAACTAAACTACGTCAGACAAGTAACTAGACAATATACGATTATTTGTTAATTTTCAAATAATTGAGAAAATTCAACAATACGTGTGAAAGTTGAGCGAAATATTTTTAAAACTGATTGTGTTATCTTTTGTTGTTTGAATGGTACTCAAGTTTCGATAGTATTGTGGAAGAAAACAGAAAAAACAACCCCTAAACAAAGAACTACCTATACAAGAGAAAGTCAATGCTTCTTCTGCACTGTACAACAAGGGTGTAGAAAAAATGAGATAGTTTCGTCCCTTACATACCCTCAACGAAGGAAATATAACCGGGTATGGGGTATCAATTGCCCTCTTGAGTATAGAAGGGGCGTTGTTACGGTCGATTACAACAATACCTGGTGCTGTTGTCTTTCTGTTTAAAATCGTCCCCAATGTTCTCCAAACAGGAATGCTTCTTGTTTGCTGACTTGGCTCGGCTACTCGTTTTTATTATTACACCTTTGTACGTTCAATGAATAGAGAAAATTCATCTAAATTGGAATTTTAAAATAATAAATACAATTTTTCCGTATTTGTCTATTTGCCATTCTTTGTCTTATGGAACACATTACAAATCGAGCAAAATAATGGGAAATGTCAACGAGCTTCTCCACTGCACTCTATTACACTGATAAAATTACTCCATCAAGTTATTTATCAATGTTATCGTAGTTTTTTTTTTTGAGTACTGGACGTAGAGTAATGAAATTTCATGTTTGTTTGTTCACAAAAGTCACAAATTCTGTATAATTTGTTTATAGATTCACAGTGGATGAACATTTTTCTTGAATCAAATAGAACCCTTCAGTTTTCAACTGTAACAAGAGTGGTCCTTTGTGTTGATTTTTTTCTAAAAAACGACATTGTAAATCATCATTTTTCGTAGAAATATATCGAAAATATCTATTTGATCATCAATCAAATTTTGATAAAGCATGATTTGTAGGTGTTTCAATGGGAGAGAAACGAGTTTTCCGCCTCATATTCTTATCGTGTACCGGTGTAAAATATTAAAAATATTAACAGTATGCTTATCAGTTCAATTTGGGTTAGAACAATGGTGTGTTAGGGTAATAATTAATTTTTTCTGGATAAACACACAAATCTGAGAGCTGTAGGAGGCAATTATGTCGGCAATGTATTGTTGTCAAGTTTGATTAATTCAAAAATAGTACAGATTAGATAATGTTATCCAATGAGAAATATGTTAATAAACAAATGGCAAGCACAATAGCTTTAGGTAGATTAGTTAAATGTTGAACGATGTGTTTAATCTTGTTTTTGTTGTTGTGTTGTTGTCTCATCTCCATGTTCCACTGTATGATAAATGAGATACACGGATTATTTGTTGTCAAACAAACCAATCAAAATTCAGCTTTCTTCAAGTATTTGAAGTTTCGATTTGATTTTTTTTTTGAAATCAAACTTACCTGCTGTCACATGTTCGGTTAAATGGAAAACCATTAGGAATAATGGGAAATTCATCAAAGTATAGCAATGTAGGATGATCTTCTTCATATCCGTTTACCAAATCATTCGACATTTTCGGCAGTTTTTAAAATTGTTGATTTGTTGTTGAAGTTTGAAACGTTTTCAATTTCCGTTATCCATAGCTCATTGGTAATGGATGGCAATTCTGGGAACAAACAAAAATATCAAACTACCGCACGAAATTTTCAGCAATCATCAGAAACACCGAAATTATCAAGCAACCAAATGTTTTGTTAATTTAAATCAGGTATTGTTTGTTTCTGTTTCAAAGTTCACAGATGAAATTCACGAATTATTGATCGTTGGTGTGTAATGGGAGCATTGCCAGTGACTAGACAGGACAAGACATTTTCTAGTATGGTCGTTGGCTCCCTGCCGACACCCCAATCTCTATTACACGACCAACAAATTGCCGGGTTTTATAGCTTCATCTTAACCACCCTTACCTTTTTCCTCTATAATTTCGTTTTTCACCTTTATCGAACAACAACTGTCTCTACTCGTATCCCACACTGTTTTATTGTTAACTTCCAACAAGTTTTTCTTTATAACATGAGCACGTTTTTTAATTAATATCCGAAACGGATCCGACAACAAGATAATTAAACAACGATTTTGAAGGATTCTTTTCATTGAGACACGACAACACATGAAACCGTAATCTTTTTTGAATTAAGGCTGGGAATAATACAAAAAATACCACTGCAAAAGAAAACGTAAAAATACCACAACATTATACCGTAACCTGTCAACTAGGCTAAGAATTATGATTACATTCTATAAATTACACATTACATTCACATGTTGATAGAGAAAATGGAGTCGAAGGGTGTTATTGGAGATTATAATTCAAAAATAACCAACGACAGGTATTTTCTCAACAGGAATACGTGGAGATATTACAGAATTCCCCCAATGTGAATCAAAGCGAAAGTATTGAGAAATCTCAAATTAGGTTTGATGTAATTACGACAGCTCCACGAACGTTGATAACTTTTGCTATCAAGATGAATCATGCCAATTTTTAACGGTACAAAAGTGTAATAATCGGATGTATAACAGCTTTATATGGGGGAAGTTGGCGAGGAAAATTGCAAAGACCGACCGGGAGAGATCTTGCGTTCGTTTCTAAAGGAATCACCTTGGATGTCGTAAGTATTGGAAATACAGTAAGGGGAGATTCTATTATGGTTAAAAGATAGGAATGCAATTTCATCTGAAATTTTTTGCTTCTTCGCTTTCTTTCTGTTATGATTTTTTCGCTTTCTGTACGAATCGTCATGTTTTATTATAGATGGTGACGGAATCATCGTTCTTTTCTCAAGTAATGGTGTTGGAAATTGATTTAGTGGCGCATAAGTGAAGTCGTTCCGGAACCGAATAAGTGGTGGATTCTAGATAGTGGCGGCTATTATGGCGAGCAATGTTCCAATTGGGTTCGATACTTTTCTCGGATATTTTTATACGAATTCTCTCACCATCCATCAAAATAGAAAACTAAATTAGACTTTTTTGTTGAAGCAAATCAATATTAATTTATTCTTGTTTACGAACACACCGGCGATTTAATTACAACATTGTCGATTTAATTTACAATTAGCATAACAATTAATCATATTCAAAGCTTATAACGGGTGGATTTTTTTTATAAAACAGAAAAATTCGACCTACAAATTTGTTATAATTTTTTCTCAAATATAAGTGAAACAGGAGCTCCTTTCCATTAACTGGCAATGAATTTTTTTTGTACACACTGTAACGAATAATTTAATTTTAATGGCTACCAACTAGGATCATTAATAATTTCTATTTTGTCATCTGTTGTCACCGTAAAATAAATGTACAAAGAACAACAAGATAAAAGTTTGTATTTATTTTGGAATGCTTCGTAAATTCGAAAATAACGCTGCAAATTCAATTAATTTTTGCACAATTCACAAAGAAATCCTCGACGAATTCCCTATTCAGTTTTATTTACAAAACTAGACTAGAGAAATTGTTCCAGAGTCTTTAAATATGTACAAAGTTAATCACAAAATGCACATTACACTCCAGTTTTTTTTTTATTGAATGCTTCCACGTAGAAGAGCCCAGTTGAGTTCCCCAAGGTGTACTTTTATCATTACTAGCGAATGTAAACATACCAGTGAGATGGATAATTAAGGGCACTGACCAGTAGTAAATCCATTAGTGGAATTAATCTACGGGAGACATGCAATTCAATTAATTAAGGAAAATGGACGGAATTTTTTGTTTGATTTTATGCGTAATTCTTGAATTCTTCTGTGTTGTTTATCGTAAACTTCGAGTGAATCAAATATTAATGAATTTGTTCGAAATGCAGCAGTTTGCTATAATTACAGGGGTTGTTGAGTAGAATTTACATCATTAAGGGTAGTTATCTGTACAGACAGATCGGTCAATATTCTACACACCTTTAATAATTATTTTATAAACTTCAATTCATTAATATTCGTCGCTGGATTGAATGAAACTTGTGTAGAATATATTGAACTTGAACTAGTCTTGTGTTAGATAACAATAATTGGAATTGTGGCTAAAGTTTCGATATTTCTCGGCGACAATCGAGCGAATTCTTGGTTTAAATGTAACAATTTTCCATATATTGAAACTAATTTAATTTCGTTGGAATAGTTGATATAAGTGTCAAGAAATGGATATGTATGGAGAAAACTTTATTCTATGGAAGTGTAGAAATGACACCGACTTTATGCTGTTGTACATATAAATGATAATATTAAAAATTATTATTCACTTGAAGCACAGATGAGCCTTGTCCTAGCTGCATATGAAACAATAATTTTGTTGCATCACCACTACTTTCTGGGCTATTATTATTATCATAATTGCCTTGCACCAAATATTTTCAATTTTTAATCAAAAATTAGTCATATTTTCGCTATATTGAAAACATATAAAAGCTATCGATTCACGATTATCGATAAGTCATTTGATTTGTTGAAATAAACGATACCACAATGAAACTTTGTTTAGTTTTCTTATCAATTGTTGTATTAATTGAAGCTGCACCACCTCAACTCTTCTACGTTTCAAAGTAAGTTTCAGTCGCATATTTACGGTTATTTTACAAGAGAATTTTCAGAGAACCACAACCACAAGAGTCGGCTATAAATAACAAGAATTCAACAAAACAGGATGGAGTAAATGGAGATTTGAAGAGTCAACAACAAATAGAATTGAATGATGAATCGGTTGAAATCGACGATAGTGATTTAAATCAAGAATCTGTCTATTATATTTATCATCCGACAGGAATATTACAACGAATTGTCTATTTAGCTAAAGATGATCCAGCAAAGATGGCTTATACTGCTCGATTTAAGTACGAAAATGTTGTACCAATTAGAGAACCCATCTATACTTACGATCCCAAAACTTTAGCTTTGCAACAGTTGGTATTTTAGTTGTTTGATTTTAATCTGTATCAGTTTAATAAATTTATCGATTTGAATAAGAAATAGCTTTGATTGTTTTCTTTAAATTTGTGACTCATTATTTGAATAGGGATAGTTATAGAATACGACTCTGGTAAAATAGAATCGCATATTATCAAGTATATGAAGAGCCCATTAAGCTGTTTAGCTAGTTTAAAATTACACAGCTGAAACTTTTTCAGAATATTACAGAAAACATAGTCGCTAACGGTTATTTGTTTAATTTCTTGTTATCACCACATCTTAATTGTTTTCCAGAAAATGTGGTTGATTTCGGTTGAAAAAAGAATAAATTGGTTTATACCGCGTGTCCAAAGTCTTATAGAAATACTTCTTATTTGATACTTGGAGATCTTTTTGAACCTTGTAGCTCATCGGGAAATTGCTCAAAAACTCTCACTATAGAAAATTTCTGTTTCTTTCAATTTTTTCTATTAAATTCTAGGACAACAACAAAACATTTCTACTCATTCCAGAATAAAATGGGAAAAAACGAAAAAAATCAATATTTAAATAATTCTGCATGCCCAACTTTCCGGTGAGCTACACAGTTCAAATTTTGCCCAGATGATCTCCAAGGGTTTCCCTTTAAATCCTCAAAACTAGGACGATTTAAGTTAAACATTATACAGAGTGTACCTTGCAAATGGGCAGATGCTCGGCTGGATATGTGAAAATTTATTTCTTTGTTAATTTACCGACAGTACAGATCAATAATTCACTTTTGAAAGGGTATAATTGTTTAAAATCTACCCTTGTCATTGTCGACGAGTTGAAAATAGAGAAACATGCAACAGAGAGATATTGCTGAAAGATTTAGTATCGAACAGAACCCATAGCAGACAAAATTAAAAATAGCTAAATTCCTCGAAACGAGAATAAAATGATTATTGGATAGATCAAAGATTTGTTAACAAATATTTACAAATTCTTTGATTTCAAACCCATTTCCTATGGTAGTTGAATTTATGTATTTGATAGTTAACACTGTAGTGTTTAAATTAACCGCATACAGTCAATATTTCATGATAGTATCACCAAAAACGATCAAATAGAATTTTAATCGACGATCCATGTAAATTCAGACCTTTTGATATTGTTTCAGTAGAAAGGACGGGCGTATTTTCAGTTAATTTTACTGAAACTATTTATAAAGATCATAAATAAACTAATAAAACATTTTAAAATTGTAAAACATTTGTTGATTTACTGCACAATTTCAGCTGATATTTGTAAGTGAATTTACAATTTCGATGTACTCAAATGAAGTTTAATAAATAACGAAATAGACTTTCTCGGTATGCGAATAGGAGGATATTTCAGGAATCGCTCGGGTATTTTTAGTTTAAACTTAGAGGAATATTTCTGTAACAATGCCCGAAGGAAATCATTCTGTGGAATATCAAAACTTTTCAAATCAATCGCTGAATTCTTGTTTTTTTTCTTTAATTAATTATTCCATGCGTTAATTTCGTATTTTACGTGACATGATAGTAATGTTGAATTCCAATTATTACCAATCACAAGACATCTACAATATAAGAATTTTGATCGATTTAGGTCAAAGTCAGTAGAATTTCAGCGCAAAACAATATAATCAGAATCGACTGTATAAATACCCAAAGACAGGCATTTATCAAGTCAAGTATTCGATAGTATTCCAACGAGTACAATTCAACAATGGAACTTTTAGTAGTTTGTTTATTTGCTGTTGTTTCAGTTAGTGCTGAAGCGCCGAATTACAATTCCTATTCGGTGGATTATCAAGATTGGAGAAATTCAGCCCCGTATCCACCAGCCGGCTGGCGCCCATCTGGACCATCATTTGGCCTACCAGCAAGACAACAATTACCAAATTACACACCGCCATTCGCTAGACAACAATTTGCACCGCCCCAAACTTACGGCACTCCGGAACAAAACTACGGGCCTCCGCCTCAAGAGTACGGCCCACCACCGGTGCCAACAACTGAAGCACAAGAGCCTACAACAACTGAACTACCGACAACAACGGAGATTTCGCAAAATTTGGAAGCAGAAATCGTAGATGCCAAGAAGAATAACGAAACTGATAGTAAAAATGATAAATTAGTTGACGATAATAGTGGCGTTGTTGAACAGGGTGTTTATTACGTCTACCATCCAACTGGATTATTACAACGTGTCGCTTATATAACAAGGGATGATATGGAGAAAATGGCATATACGGCCCAATTGAAATACGAGAATGTTGAACCGATTCGTGGACCAATCTACGGTTATGACGCTAGAACCGGGGCTCTCCGATTAATCCAAGTTTAGAGTCTACTCAAAATTTACTTTATCTATTTGTAATTAATTTAACTGTATATATAGGTATTTAAAAAATACAAAAAAATAAATAATTTGCTGAAATATTCGAGATTTTTTCGTATCTATTTCTTTATAGAGGAGAAACTGAAATCTCTTGCGGTTTAAAGTGTATATTTATCAAGCTTACATCTCGTGACGGGTATCAAGAGAACGATTTTCGTATTTGCTAAAATCTATCGGAGAGAAAACAAATCAAAATAAAATGAGAATAATCTCCGAGACTGTTAGCGAATCTTTATTAATTTAGAATTTTTTTATACAGCTCGGCCAATTTTGAAGAATCTCAAGATAAGATGCTTGTACGTGTACAGATTGTCGAGCTCATCTAAATTCCTACCAAGCCTTCTAACTTTGTACATTGATAACAAAGCTTCTTAAATTGTTTAACATGGATAAGGGTAAGAAACCTAATTGTTGATTGTTTGTTCATTTGACCCAAGCCTAAATTCGTTTCTAGACCTAAGTCGCTTTTAGATTTGCTAATCATCAAAATTAATCTTAATCCAAGTTCAATTAGTTGAAATGAATGGAACGTGCCGAAAATCTCCCTATTTAAGCCTTTAAAAATATTTTAATCGTTTCTTGAGATTAGACATTAGAGTTCTAAAATATTGCGAAAGAAGATGAAAAATTGCTTTTGCTTTTCTATAAACAAGTTGCAACTTTCCAAATGGAAATCTATCGAATAACGAGTCGGACTATGTGTAAAGTAGCTGAACGAAGCGAGGAAATATCAAATTTTGAGGCTCCGCAATTGGTGTTTCCCATGAGAGATCAACTGAGAATCTCCATTTCTACCAAAACAGCTTAGACATAACAATATTGGAAATAAATTCTGGCATTATTTCCAATTTTCGAACGAGATATTTACAAATATTGTTTCTTTAATTTACTTATCATAGTTTATATTCAATTGCAACTTCTTTGTTATGTAGAGTATCGTGTTCACAATAATGCAAAATAATCCAACTTCAAATGCCAAGTTTTATCAGATAAAGTTTCCCATGTTCTTGATATCAAAGTTTCTAGATTGATTTGATATCGTTATAGCAGGTCGATCTCATTACACCAACCGCCATAGAACGTTGCTTGATTTGACCTAATTTAGGCAAAATTTACGCTGAATTACACACAAAATAACTCCAATCTAATCAAAATTTATTGTCGTTTCATCAGCATAAAAAATATCACAAAGAAACGTATAAAAAAATTAAATTTGCAGACGGTTAAGAACTAAATTTTGTGGATCGTAGGTGAAAATCGGTGCCCGTATCGGTTCCACATCTTCATACTTAACCTGGGCTGTATAAGCCATATTTTTGGCGTCCTGTTTGGTCGAATAAACGACACGTTGAAGGAGCCCACTGGGGTGGTAAATGTAATAAACACCCCGATTCTTGTTTTGCGTCAAGCGGGATGTTGTATTGACTTTCTCCGATAGAGATTCGGTTGTTGTTGACAGTTCTGTAGTCGTTGGTTCTTCAGATGAGGGTGGTCCATATTGGGTGGATGGGGTCGGTGGCGGTCCATAAACATCGTGCGGTACCGGTTGCTGTTGTTGTCGAGCAAAAGGTTGGAAGCTTTCTAAACGTTGAAATCTGGAGAATTTTCCCGTTGGGACGTTGAGTTTTAATCGCCAAACTTACTCCAATTAGAACGGTTAACACAATTAAAGTCTTCATTTTTTATATGGTTGTATTGTTTGTTAGCGAATGAAGTTGTACTGAAGATTTGAAAATTCGCCGGTTCTTTTATAGTGGAAGAATTATGAAAAATTTTCCGAAAAATGGTATTGCCGAATTGTTGATTTGTTCGACCTTATAAGAAAATTTCATTAGCGTAATCAATAAAGTTTGTATTGAATTTTAATTAAGTCCTCAAGTCTTCTTCAGTTTGCCGCAAATTTGCTTTTTCTTCAAGTTTGATAATAAACAGAACGGAAATTGTTATCTAAATTCAGCTAAAGTTATACAAAATATGATTAATGACAGCAATAGAATACAGAATTACCCTCCAAATTCGATAACAACCATCAAACTGTGTCGTTGGCAAAGAATTTCCGATACTTTGGATTTTAGAGATTTCGATAATCGATTATCATCGAAATTTTTAACTAATGAAGGAAATTAATGGAAATAATCTACGATTATGGGGGTTTTCTTGAGAGTTGCACGCCACGTTGAAAATTATAAATGAGACCTTTCTCTATCAGAAATCCAATTTTTCTCCAAGTCAACATGACAAATTTCGCTACAACAGAAAATACAACATTACGAATTTTCCTATTTTTGTTTAAAATTATTAAATATTCACTGTACAACAAGACAGTGGAGTGTTATTTGTTGAATATCAAACGATCATTATGTAATCCACTTATATGGCGATATGTCGTAATAAATCCTTGACGGAGTTTCTGTTAGAGAAACGTAGATGTTGTTATAACAACAATAGCGAGAGAGAAAGGTCGTTGCAATATTAGTTCTAATTACAAATAGAGCTCCTTCAATTAGACTTCTAATATTAATTGCAAATTATAAGGATTTTGATATTAGTTGAGATAGAAATCTTTGTATTTATTTTAAAACGAAATTGATGCGGGCGCATTTCCAACTCTCAATAAACACTCCATAATCTTGCCAGATAACAAGAAAGTTTCGGTATTAGCCTAATTAATGATTACTCTAACATTTCAAAGTTCCACAATAAGCTATAATTGAAAGTTCGCCCTTATATCGTTTTCAATCGATTGCCAGTACAATCGAAATGGTGTATTGTTGGATCTTTTTGCTGGGATATTCATCGGAAATACACTAAAATCCAATTTCCATTACGATACATTTATGTTATTAGAGAACTAACTGTACAAGTGACGCAATCCGGAATTGAATCCATGATAAAGGCATCATATCTAATTGATTTTGAGAAAAAATAGAAACCAAACGGAACCCGAAAGTGCTCTCTATTTGATTTGTATTTATGTGCATGTAGACGTGTTCATGCACCGTTTTTGCTATCTAGACAGAAAATAAGAAGCACGCGAATTTTTCGGTTGATTTACAACCATAGACTGGACAGTTGTCCACTTCTCGGACGTTTTCCGCTCTCTAGTCTCAACGTAGCGGTAAAATACGGCGGTATCAGTTGGAAATTTGCGCTTTTTCCCACACTATAAACGTTCTAAAACTAGCAACTTTTTAACAATTCTAAAAGGTGGTTTATAACACGAAATTAGAGCTTTCAGCGAGTTGTGTGCAATAAAAAGCGAGTAAATTTACATGAAAACTTTGTCAAGATGTGGATTTTTTTCAAATATTTAACCCAAGTGGTTTGTATAAGCTCGCAATGGTATTCTAAATAGTTGAATAGGAATCGTGAAATTATTCCCAATAGAATTAAACTGATCTGGGATCCTCAATAATAGGACTAGACTGAACATTGTGACACGTTCTAAGCTGATTAAAGCGAGTGTCGACATTCGAGTTGATTATTAGATTGACTTTATCTAATCGAACAATAACATATTGAAGGCTAGAAAATTTTGTATGGAAAACAGATGGGTTTGATTCTTTGAATTACCTCATAATTTCAGTACTAATCTAAAATGAACACCAATCTGTCACCATCTCTCCAACTTATACAACTAAATATAATTCTAGTCACTACATACACAAGAAGCTTAATTAAACCCGACTATAATGTTGGAATTTTGTTGTTGTTGGCGGTATTTATAATAATAGTTGCGTTACTGTTGCTGTTATTATAGAGAAATTGTGCGGTAAACCAAACGACGACATACACCCCACACAAGAACACTGTATAGTATTAAATTAAACAAAATAATTACACAAAACATATCAGACGGTTTATCAACGGTAGAGATGATTAACGGAATTCTCGGGGTAGTGTCAAGTACACGAAAGGATTTCAGTAGGATGGTGATAAAGGACTCTAATTACGACCCATTTAGGATTCCTGTAGAGACCTTTACGTTTCTATTACGTCGAGAGAAACTTGGAAATTCTCTAACGAAAGAGATGAGATATTAATTCGATTCGTTGAATAGGAACTTGACGAAAAAATTAATAAACGATTGGACGTTTCTGTAAGAATTATTTAGATCTCTACTGTCGCTTCGATAATTACTTCAAAATTGATCCAGGAAAGCCATCGAAGACCTTCCATTGAATTCTTTATGATGATAACAAAGTATAATCGTTTTATGCTCCATCAAATACATCGTCATACCGACACAATGGAGCATTTATTGAAGATTGACTTTCACTCGTTAACAACGAGTTAGAAAAGCCATTAATGTCGATAAATCAACACATATGGGGCGTCTATAGTGGCAGACAAAATAAAGATAAAGGTCATTAGAATTAATAATTAGTATAGAGAGGGGGTTGTTAAACAAAGAACAAACTCGAATAGAGGGTAGTTGTGGGTCAATACAAAACAACTACACCACCACCCCATGACGTGACTTTAGCGTGACCCAAGTTTGTGTATTAGTCTCCCCACATTTCCACTTCTTCTCACAATACACGCCACCCTTTCTGTTATCATTACTATAATGTCTAGACGATTTATTCGTTGTTTTCGTTCCATAACAAGTACATGAAAAGAATAAATTGAAGAATGGATAAAAATATGAGGAGGAATTGTTGGATCTGGAAATCTACACGAAATAAAACGCAACTGATCTTGGTAGATGGGGTGCAATCTACAACGAAATCAATAAGAAATCGACCATTGTGTTGACTGTAAAATATTACGACCGGGCTGAAATAAACATTACAGTAGTCTGAAGGATTTACGGAACTATTTCATTACTGTAAACGTTCTAAAATATTTCGAACATTTCACGCAATCCTCCGCACGTATAAGATGCACTCGATTAAATGTTTGTGTGACAGGAAATGGGGCCTGTTTTTTCATTATCAACCGGAAATTTGGTGCATCTTTTATTGCATTTTTAGCAAGTTCTCGTGAATAAATTTAGAAAGAGATTTCGTTTAATTGAAATCGTTTAAATACAACAATACTGTGAAAAAATTCGTTGTTTTCGAACGTAAATTAATATCTGAAGTTGACAGTCGCTGAAAGGATTAAACGAACAAAAGCCTGACAAATTCTATGTAAAATTGGTAATGCTTTTAGATCTTATGAAAGATTGAGTAAGCTTCTTCCTCGCTTTTTAGATGTTGGCTAGAAATCGCTTGTTGATGGAACAGAATTTTTAAAAATTACAAATTTAGTTAACTACACTAAATTCATCTTAATTATAGATAAAATTCGGTAGCAATCTTATATTAATGTTACTATTAAGCTACCACTTTCTATTGTGCAATATTTCCTGTATTGTTTGCTTATCGCACTGACAAGCGATATGGCGGATTCAGGCTATAACGCTACTGCATTAATCTTTATTTACTTCTATGGATTGATGGTGATGATAGTTCGAGAATAATAGACCATGGATATAACTTATTATAGAGTTTTCGGTGTATCTAAAAGCATGGAAATTTTGCCATATTTTCAGCAAGTTAAAATAAATTTCAAACGAATTTTGAAGGAAACCTTAATCTATTTATTTACTCTAATGGAAACTCTTTAGATTCGTATATGTTGCGTTTTTATCTAGTGAAACTCTACAATAAAGACCTTTGATTCTAGTCTTAGTCTTTGAAAAAGTGAATCCACAAAAGCCAACAATAGAAAGTTTTATTGTAGATTATCTGAAAAGAATCAAATCGCTTTATTATGATTAAACGATTTTATAAAAATATCGAAAGAATTGATAAACTTTTAGTTTTGTGCCTGGAAATTCAACTAATTAATCTTGAATTATAGCAAATTAGCATCTAAAAATTGGACACAAACAGCCCGTTTATTCTCAAAAATAAATTGCCTTTTAGTTGCCTGAAAATTGAAGCAACACAACAACTTATTAGATGGCAGTATCTTGAAAGATGGAAAGTTTTTAATATTTATAAATGCTTTGAGATGATGTTCTTTCCACTGGATCTGCAAATAAACTGAGGAAATGACTTTCAATAAACTCTACAGAGTTTGTTAAATCTGTTGGAAATTTCAACTACAACAAAAATACGGGGTTTATTTTGAAATTTACAGGTCTACCAAGTGTTCACCTATCGTAAAAACAGAAAAATTGTAAAATAAACGATATAATTTATTTGAAATAATGTACACTAACCGGTTGAGTCTTAATTAGGTTTCACAGTAATAATTTCCAAGTCTATAGACTCACGTAATGGCGCCTTCACTACTATATTAACTCTACAATATTGTAATTAACGAATATTAAACCGATAAATTTGAAGAGTTTCAAAATATTCCTGTATTTTTTTTCGAATTCGTTCCAATAATTCAGAAATCTCACCATCTCAAAGTGAAGCGGAATCAATCTTTTTCGCGTTGAATTGTGTATAAGAAACCGGCAAATATGGAATTTTTATTCGAAATAGAACTAATTTGTTTCTATAAGAAAACAAATAACTTGTCGCTCCATATTTTGGACGAAATTTTACAGTTTTGTTGTCGGTTTTCTATTCTGACGAATTGATGTGGCGAAAAAACTGTCAAATCTTCGTTATTCGTGTTATTTATCATTTTGTTACAGTCCTAACACGGCCCTTATCATTGTCAGTCGATTCAACGATATTGACGCAAATTGCACGGTTAAAAAGAATCAATTCTTGATAATAATCGCAAAATTGTCGCAATAATTAAAAAATTAATTGAATACGGATACGAGATATAGAAATAGCAGGAAAACTGAGCTGATCTTTCGATTTCGAATTAATTGAAATTCCTTCAATAGCATCAACGGATATCAATAGTGGTGGATGCAATTGAAAGAAACAAGCTTTTACGAATCAATATACAGACGGATCTATTTTATATGGAACTAATTAATATTGATTGGAGAAAAACAACAATTACATTTGAATTTTCCTATATCAATCGGGTAGATGATGAAAGGAGTGGATCTTTACTTTTTCCTTTACCGATTTTGTAAACACACAAAAAGGATTTTCAATTTTGTTGAAAGCTTTCAAAATTTCAATTGTGCAAGTAGAAAATTTCCTAGTTAATCGCAAATTTTTGAATTCTCTAGACTATTAAACGTGCGAAAATTGGTGGATGCGCCGGGATTAATAACCGTTTCTATTGCGCTTCCATTGGAAAAATACTCGAGTTGAGGAGATTATAATTAAATATTTAGCCTATATGGATACAGAATAGAATCATAAACCACCAATATAGGGTGTAATTGCTAATATCCAACATATTCCTAGTACAATAACTCTAGGAATTTGCCAACATAGAGAATATAATGCAATTGTAACGAACAAATCTACTTGGATTCAAGTTATGTTGTAATTTATAGATTCAACAATAATAAACGACAAAGATCAACCATAGATTACATTTTCATTAACACAACAATACATAAATAAACATATTCAACATCAATCAACAATTTAAGCTCATTTGTGTGATAATAACGCATTAGTAATAGAAATCGAAATGGAGACACGAAAAACTAGAATTCAAGTTTAATCTTGTTGTTTTTATGACAACGCTTGAGAGCTGCAATCGACGAATAAACATAACAAAGACAATTTAAAATTTCCCTCATAATAATGACGACAACAACAACAATGTCTATTGAATTTTTCCAAGCTTTGTTTACTTACCTATATATATTAAAAGTTCCAACGTTGATTACGGAAAGAATTCCAAGTATGAGCGACGCTGTTTAACGAACATCTACAATATCACAAAGGGTGGATCTCATCAGGTCATTTAATTTTCTAAAGACGACAACTACAAAGGCGAAAAACCCATAGAAAAATCGCCTCGACTCTCACAAGATTATGTTTGCGAAACAACAATACTTAAAACTAGGTGAATGTATGTTGAAATAAGTTTTCAAGTTTTATTAAAACATACGAATGTAATCATGGCGACGCTCGTAAGGGATCGATATTTTATAAAGTTTGCAATAGTGAATCGAACTTTCCAACTTTGATTTTTAATTAAATAATTTTCAAATGGTCTCAATATTGTTGTACGAGAGATGCCATTTGCAGCAACAAAATAAAGCACACTCATTAGAAGCTTAGCTCCGATAATAGAGATGTTAGTGATGGTTTTATATATGAGAGCAACGAAAAAACTACGCTTTGACCGCCGTTGTGCTTGTCGTCTACAAAAACTAAACCAGTGGAACTTGATCTACTCCATTGAAGTCGGTCTACAATGCTTTATCGTTGCAAAAACCGAAAGAATTGTCGAATCCAACAAATCGAACGATTGCTTGGCGCAAATTACTGTACCAAATCCTTCCAACTAAGTGGATTGTTCTCGATTAATACACGTTACAATTATTAACTCAACAACAACAATATTGAAGATAAGTGGATGGAATTTCCGATAAATGGCTGATATTGAGATTGTGTAAATCGGGCCTGGTTGAAAGGAGATTTAGCAGATCAAATTTGCCTGATTAAAGCAAGTGGATGGTGTTACCGAGTTGGAATATCGGCAAACTTGAAGACTTCCATCAACAGGCGTTGTTTGTTGTAAATTATTTAGTTTTTATTGTAAAGTTCACCTTTAAGGTATCTCGGCTTATTCAATCAATAGTCTTTGTTTTCACGAAATAGTCGGCGTAATTTCTATTTTTAAAGGAACTTTATCGACGAATGCCAGCTGAAGTGGAGCTTTCTTTGCTATGAATTCACAAACATTTTTAAATTTCGTTGTAATTCAATAAAAAAATAACCTTTAGTTCCATTCTTTTACTGTAACAAAAACGATAAAAAACCCACCTTGATCTTTTCTGGCCTTTTGTAAAGGTAATCACAGCAATTTATACCGAATCTCGATCTTTGATTTTGTAGATTTTTGAATAAAAATTTGAATAAAACTGAAATTTTCTCATTATTTCTGTTGACAAATTGCTCTCATTTATCCACCAGATGATAGCCGCGGGTGTTTTGTAATTAAAGAAAGAAGCTGCAACAGTTGCCACAATCTTATTTAGATAATTGAACAATTTCGGCTATAACGAACTGACAGTAATTATCATAATTGTAAACGCAATACAAACAATTCTTCGGCTTTACTTTATATCCGTCGTTAAAATTTCGTCTTCAGCTTCTATTTCGACGGTACAAGCGAAAAATCCGCCAATGAAATAAAATTTCTTCTTTATCGTCAATTTCGACCGTTATTGGATCAGTAAACTTTTCAAATGAAACAATTAATTTGAGGTTTTGTTTATAAATTTCATGTCGGTAGGTAATTTAAATTAGCAAAATGAAAATTTTATTTGTTTTTTGGTCGATTTACGGTTAGGCACAAAAATTCGCAAAATAAAATATTATTCTCAATTACAATGAAATATCGTCGAGCCAAATTACAGTTGTCGCAACAGGAAAATATCGTTTTACACCAAATTTTATCCGTAGAGGTGTTCGATAAACTAGAATATGGTTATTGACCGGCTTGATAGTAGAAAATAGGGTAGTTTATTATAAGTAGTGCACCCTAAACATACAGCCGCCCCTTTATTATTAACGCGCAACAAAACGGAATCAATACAAAGAAATGATCGATAACATCCACCGAACTAGCTTTTAAAGAATTGTTTACCAAAAGCCTGTATCGAGTATATTTGGTTACTTTAATCGATGGCAATATTTCAGTTTTTTATCGCTGATCGGCGGGTATTTCTAAAATTACAATAACATCAACTCAAAGCTCAATTTCAGCCTACTATCTGCAATTTATTAGTTGCTAATTAATCCAATGAATTATTTATAATTTTGAAATTAATATTGACAGAATTGGAAACAATACACGATTTTCCAAATTGCTAGTTTATTGAGGAATTGTACAAACAACCCCTAACGTCAATTCCTATTAGATTGCAACTACGAAGTTGCGCCCCCTTTATGTAAATTCTTTCATCAAATCAAATAGGTCGATTAAAAAATTTGAGAGTACAACGATTGTTGAATCGGAATCATCATTCATTGAATGCCGTTTAATTAATCAATCAAGTTTCCAAGAGACGAATTAAGAATTCCATCAATCAAGCTGTTGGATTTGTCGAATTTTTCGAATTTTAAATAAGACAAACTTTGGCCCTTCGGGAGTAATCGATTGTCAATGTTGAAATTCAAATTGGAAAATCCACTACACAGTTTATAATGAAATTATCGTTGATGTTGTGATTGATGCGAGAATTCGGTGGCAATCCGTAAAAACGTCCGGTATCCGATCGAAAATATTTGATTTTGCCCGCAGAACAAATCGAAAACACCCCGTGTGTCAACACGGAGTATTCCACCCTCGTAGTTTATATTAAGTTTCCGGTAGTAAATTACCACCGTTATCTTTTTATCGTAAATAAATATCGTAAATAATAAATTTATAAATCTGTATTTCAAACTAGAAAATAACTATTGATTGTGCTGTTGTATAGATTTGTTAGGGTCTCATCCCCTTCTATTTTTTGTACCGTACAGTCCAACCCCTCTGTAGTGAAATTCGTACAGTCCTAACATAAATTTTATTATATCACCCCAATATAGTAATCGTAGAATGAGAATTTCGGTACTGTCAAATAAATAAATTTTGATGATTCGGGTCTTTGGACGGTTGGTGACATTTAATTTCATAACAGAAACGAACAACCTGAACAGTTTAATTATCCTATACCACCCTTAATATATCTTCGAGAAATTTTTGATTATAAGGGGAGGACGGGGGAAAAATATACAAATTGGGTGGGATTTTCGGATGAGCTTGTACAAAGACGACCAACTTGAGCGAAAGTTTCTAGCCGGTTTCTGGATCCTATTGGGAAAGTAAATTGAGTTATTTATCAATTAGCATAATCTCGATCTTGATTATGGCAGCCTCTGTAATTAAGGAACATTACTTTCGGTTAATTTCGATTTGTTCCAGCACAATGACCACTATTTTTGCCAACAAATTGAGCTTTGAATTCGCTTAAATTGCGATAACTTTACACAACGTCCATTTGAAATTGAGCCTTGATCTCTGCTGTTCCAGTCTGGAAGTCAAGTTTATCGCCCAATCTGGACAGACTGTAGATTAATGGAGAATTTCGGCTTTATTTGTTTATGAAAATTTGAAAAATTGTACCCGCCTGTCTGATCGAAATTTACATAAAATTCCGCCATTTTTCTAATCTAAAACTATAAACAAAAACAAAAAAATTAACTTGATCAGTATTCAAGAACACGTCTGTTAACATTTTTTTCTAAGATAAATATCCCACAATCAGAGCGATTTAGAAAAAATTGCGCCTAAACAAGATTGATTAATACTCCACACGATGATAATACCCAAAAATGATCTCCATATTAATTTATTGTTTGGATAGTTAAAAAAAAAATTAGCTTGACAGCGGTGGGATTCGAACCCACGCCCTTTCGGACTGGTGCCTAAAACCAGCGCCTTAGACCGCTCGGCCACGCTGCCTCACATAAGAAATTGCAGCAACTCGCTCTACATAAAGTCTACATTCTATATGTTATCAAATTTTTAATGAAATTACTGATAAATAATTAGGGAATTATTAATAATTTAATTCGTGTAAATATGCTTAAATTGCAGAAGATTTGTGTAGTTGAAACTATTAATTAATGTGAAATTTTCAAGTTTTACCCGATTTTTTCTAGGGAGAATTGTAGTTTATAGGGCAGAATTTTTTTTTTAAAGTGTGGGATTAATAGAAAAGAAAGATTATTCATAAATTCAAGTTTAAAAACTTACAAATTAAATAAAGTAGAACAGAAAACTAATTATCCGCACAGTTTACTGTTTTTACTCTATTCTATGAATAATAAAAATTCTGCAATTATTCTTTCCATTATTAATTCTGTCCTCTATTTATTTTTAAAGTTGAAGCCAATTTATATAATAACAGAAATGTAGGGCTGCATACCGTTGGGAATATCGCTATTGTTGCTTCTTTTAACTCGAAATAATGTTTAATTAGAAAACGAAGTTTAGAGTTAGTTTTTGTCTTGATTTCGATCTTTACAATTGTCTCATGATTCGCCTTATTCCAGTAAAATTTTTACGATTACTGAAAAAACAGTCCTGAAAGGGGTGATAAGATTGCTGCCTCATTCGTGTAACGATCGAACAAACAATAAAAGTGCTACGAATATTTACAGATAAAATATAATTTTATTAAGCCTCGTTCATCGACTGTGTAAGCTTCAATTTAAAAATTAATTTCCAATATGCTGCTTTTAGGGTTTATCCAATGGCGCAATCCCACCCTTTTGTTCGTGGAAAATTCGAATTGCCTACGGCACAGAATTTCCTCGACATTTCCTACAACAGTTATTTAAATTATTCGAAATTTCACAAATAGCACGTAGAATTGTCACACTTCATAAAAGGAAATATTGTTAACTGTTAGAATAAATTCAAATTTATAATTTTTCGGATGAAAATCACCAGGATATGTTGATTGTAAGTCGAGAATTCGGTGATCCACATTGATAATTGAAGTTGGGGGTTATATCGCCAGTCTTATGAATATAATCTTCAATGGAAATTGTATAAATTAACCCCACCGAGTGGAGAGTAAAATGTTTCACAGAAAATCATCATTTATGGAATTTGAGCGTTTTGGTAGAGGATCGTATTCAAGGGGCCTCATCCCTATTTTACGCACATTCAAATTCACAATATCCACAAATCCACATTGCAATAAATTACAAAATTATTCATATTATTTTTGATGGAATAATAACAAATCCTTACTGTTTCCATTCATTAATTTCTAATGCACGAAATTCTAATTAATTCTCGACAGTTTCCGTGATTATTATTAAAAAATTCGTAATTTATTTGATGGAAACTTGTTCAGACATAACAAGTTTAAAAGGAGGACCAACTCTTCCGTTCAAATCCGAAACATATGAATAATTCAACGTTCAATACGACTTGTTAATTTCCTTAAGATCGACGATTTTTCAGATTCTACAATCAAAAGAACAAGCAACAAGGACGCTTGACAAGATGCTTAATTAAAACAGAAATTTTTGTGGAAACAAATCTGTTTTTGTGGGGATTGCCCTAATGAGACGCACAGAAATTTTGCCCCATTGTTGGAGCAAACTTCTTATCGGATCTGTCACTCTAATCAGAATACGCTTTGTTCTAAATGGCGCCACTAAGTAAACGTACTTTAGGGAAACTAGATAAGAATTGAAAAATATTGTTAATTAATAAATTATTTAGGGAAAAATAGTATTGTCTAAGTTTCGAGCAAAAATCGAGTTTATCTGCTATTTCTGTCCCGGCTCGATGAACTGTACGAGCAGCAGTCTATATTTCAGCGTTTCTTGGAGTCGTTTCAATTCCAACCTAGTGCCGATTCAAATAAATCAAATTTTTGACTAAATTGTTGAAAGTTGCAAAAAATCGCCGCCTCTGGAGATCTTCCAAGGCGATCCGCAGGCTCAGAATAGACAATCCAAAATTGTTGTCTTTTGTAATAATTGCTCAACTTTAATTCAACTAGAGAAACTTTTTAATAGAATCCATTGTGGAGATAGTTGTGATTAAAAGGAAAGTTGTTAAAGTTGTCTTGTCAATGTATTAGCCTTAGAAATAGATTATTGTTAGGGTATTGTTAATTTTAACTGTAATTGCATGTAAATTTTCAAGTATTCGCATCAACTTCCATATAGTTCCAATTGTCTTAATAATCCACTTCAGTATTTGAGCCACAAAATCAACTCGATACCTGCAAGAAACTTTCCAGTACGACATGTTAAAATACAAGGCTACAACTCTACAGCGTTTGGGAGCCTCTTAAATGCGAAGTTTTTGTGTTGGTTTTAGTCATAATCATAATCAATCATAACATTCTGTTATCACCGTTGAAACCCTTACTATTATTACTGTTATTATTATTACAGCGACACAATTCAAACGGAATTTGGCCGTGGAAATCTTGCACTTTTTCGACTAATCAAATCCCATTTCCAATTACATTTGATAAATGACATGTTCTCTTCCTCGATGTCTCTTCAATTTATAACAAAATTAATTGTATTAAACGTAAATCGATCGGTAGATCGGATCGTATCGATTCTATTATGTATTGTTGTATCGAAATTCAGTTAGTATAACATACGGTCTTAAGACCAACACGTAATAAATCTCAGTCAGTTAAGCCAAGCGCATCTTGTTTATATGGACTAGCTCAACCGCCAATTCCCGATGGTTTTGATCTATTGTATGTAAATTGTACAATCGATGGAAATTGGAAAAGTTCATTAGTTTCATTAATCTAATTTAGAAATAGACGACACGAGTTTAGTTGAAATAACAGTGAATATTCCTCTTGAACGGATCTGAGTTTTTACCGAATAGATTAGCTCTGGTGTTGCTTTTAACACAGTTCATCTTCATTAAAGATGAAATATCTTACATCTTTAATGATCTCACACAAAACACACTAATAACCTAAGGCTAGAAATTATTGATCCTTATAAAGCGCGATATTTAGTCCTGGAAAAATCTCTCCACTTTAGAATAATTAATTAAGTAAAGCAGAGATTACTCGATATTCTAAGGCTTTTGATCTGCAAATTCTTGATTCTTTCGGAATTTTAAATAACCACCATTCTAACTATTCAATCAATTTTCGAATATTTCTTTTACAGCTAGAAAATTGCAATCTATTCAAACGAAACTGCAAGATAAAACTGCACCATCATTGGCTAGAGTGCAGTAATTTACTAGAAATGTGCGGTAATATCTATCGATTCTAATTGAAAATAAATAATTGTCGAGTATGGATCGGCAATAAATTCATGTATGTAACATTAAACAGTTACAAGCACCGGATAGGGAAATCTGCATTGTTATCGACAACGGTGTAATGGAAAAAAATCGAATTAATGTTCGAATAAACCAATATCGCGTCCGTGTACTAGTCGATGTAAACTTTGATCAAAACATATCATATCGTTTTAATTAAACATAATTGTTCAACAGTTGTACTACTCGACAATCTAAATGTTGATCTATATCTCGATTTGTTCATAACAAATCAATTTAACACCAATCAGATCGTGTTCTTCAGGTGCATTACAAGTCTATTTATTTAAAACTTGCTCGTTTTAACATGTCCAAGGATATTTCGACGTAAAAAGCCAGTAATGATTGACCTATAAAACCCAACTACACGAAAATTTCTTTGCTATTTCCGAAACTGAATTTCTATTATCCTAGAAACGTATCGATTTTACTGTAAATAAACGATTCTATTACAGAAAATTCGAAGAAATTCGAATGTTTTAATGTAATTGGCGAGTCGAGTTGATTTAATTCGAGTATAAAAATCGAAAATAACACATTTGTGACTTCCTTAAGGAGGATTCCGTTGAAAGGTCAACTGTCGTGAAATACGATAGCATCTTCTACAGTTGCTTGGGTTTCATTCAAAAAAAAAGAATATTAATTACAGTTTTGTATGATTTGTGTAACTGTAAAGAAACAATACAGAAAGTGTAACGACTGTATAATAAATAGCGTTCTCTCGTCTACCGTTCCATTTGAATTGTAAAATTGAATTGGAATTGGAATTTTTATTACACGATTTACAATCAAGAGCCGAAAAAAACGACAGGAAGTACGCAAATTAACAAAAAGTTTGTATTTTTTGTTGTTCTTATTGAATGATTTTGTTTAAAGTCTAACATTGTCCAGTGGATTGAAAACAAGGATAAGCTTCTTATCTCTAAACGTAATTACTTTGGTAACTTAATATGTTTGTAAGAATGGGTGGTAGTTCCTCCATTCCGGTCGAATTAGAGTCCTTCGTGAAAAATTTCGTTAAATTCGTGTTTACCGACATGCAATATGAACATACACGCCACAGTTAATATCCAAGTTTTTAAGGAAAGTCGCATTTCTCATTGATCAAAAGTTAAGGGAGCTATCAACCCCTAGAGCTGCAAACTATATCTTATCAACTCTATAATTAACTTACCTGAATAGCCGCCAAAGGACCACATTTATACTGACGATGATGGGAATTCAAAACTAATTAGACAATATACAACCCCAATTTTTTTGAAATTCTCCAATAAACAATACAACAAACGCCACAACTCGCTCGGTAAATTATTTTTTGTCTAGAGTTTAAACAACGCGTGTTCGGCGCGAACTGTTTTAACAACGACGCTGTAAACAGAGGGACGCTCAATGGTGGCAGTGGTCGTTTACTAGAGCGACGCCGACGACGTCTCTTCTATCTCACTCCATTCTCTATCGTCATCTCGCTCACTACCCCCTGTACTTGTCTATCGTACTGTTTCACAATTATATTCCCCTCGGTGAAGCGAAATTATTCCCGCTTCAACGTATCCAGACGCATCTAACACAATATGTAAATAATAGGGGGAGAGAAATGGATCAAAGTGGTGGGCGACAGATGAAGAGACCTGGGGAGGAGAAACTAGGATTTTTTCTATTGAAATTGATAATTATCACACCTTGACTTATATAAAGAGCTTTTGTTTATTTTAATTAAAACTGAGTTGAATTTATTATTAGTTGATTCGACTAAAGCGATTTAATTGGAATTGGTAACAATGAATGTTTTTTCTCGCGTTCAACTAGGGAGGAATTCGAGTGAAATTGGTGGAGGGTTGAAAACATATGGCAAATTGACTACTTAAAAGTCGTTGTATCGAATTGAAAAAAATTCGTAATTAGAAGCGTAATTTTGTAATTTGCCACTAGAAGGGATGGAAAACGAGGTGACAAATACAATTTATACGGCAGGATAATCGCCGTTTTATTTGAACGCCTACATCGAAACGAAATCTTCAAATTAGTTTGCAGAAATTGACGTTAATTGAGACAAACAACAAACCTGATTAGAAGTCGATACTTTTATATTTTGGATCTTTTCAGGGTAGTAAACATCAGTGGAAGTTATTATCATCAAGGATACGTTATCGTTCTACAACAAAAATATTCGATATTAGTCCTAGTTTTCTAAAATATTGTATTATTATGAAATATTTATACATTATGTTATTCATTTTTTGTTTTTAATTTCCAACGAGTGATAGGTATGGGCAAATATAGCAGAACAACTTCAAAAAAAGTGGCAATTTCCTAATTCTTTTTTCGTTTTTAATTTTGGCGGTGAAGAATATTCTTTTGTTTTTCTGTCATTTGACATGATGTATATTTATAGCTCTCTTTAGATATTAAAATATTGCTTCAATTTATTTCAAATAATTTTAAATTGTGAGGCATTGCAGCATTGTACCTGAATATTTTAACCGATTCAATAGAAAAATAAATATTTAAATAAATGACAAACAAGTGAAAGTTGACCACCTTAACTACTGTCTATTTGTAGCTCTATTTGGTTGTATTGTAAGGTTATGTTAATTTGTGAGGCAATGAGATACTAGAGTGCGTATCCGGTCAAATAACGTGTCCACTTATGGTGGCAGACATCTTGAATATGTCGATATGTTGGTATCGTTTCAACAGAAACGACACCAACATATCGCCTTCCTTTTCTCAAGCCATGATCGATCAAGGCTTGAGAAAAGGAGGTTTCTATTGAACGACACACTCTACTACCTCATTGGGTCAATGCAATGAGGTTGTAGATTGTTGCTTTGCTCGCTTGTCGCTTGTCACTTCTATCGTAGTTTTGAAAAGAGTGACCAATTTTTAGCGTTTCTGAAGCAACCTCTTAATAAATCCACCAAAAACCTTCAGAAGATGACCAAAAATAAACGGTTAATTTTCCTGGAATGTTGGACGAAAATGGTAGAGGCGCACTTCTCACATCTCGCTTTTATCGGTTCTAGCTCCCATCGCTTGTAGCTTCTATCGCTCTTATCGTTTGTCGCTTGAATCGCTTGACGCTTCTATAATTTGTCGCCTCCATCGCTTGTTGCTTCTATTGTTTGTCGCTTCTATCGTTGGTCGCCTCTATCGCTTGTCGCTCCAATTGCTTCTATTGCTTGCCGCTTTTATCGCTTCTCGTTTCTATTGCTTCTCGCTGCCATCGCTTCTATCGCTTCTCATTGTGGTGTAATTAGGTTAAGTAAAGAAATTGTTAAGTTAGTGAACAATGTAAGGTGTTTATTTTAAGTTATTGTTTTATTAGGCTATCTTGTTTAAATACCGATTAATTTGGCAAGTGATTACTTAGCATTCTTATTTTAATAAGTAGATTATAACTTATTACAAATTAGACAATGATCTACAAAATTTTCAATCAAGCGATGTAAGCGATCGAAGCGACAAGCGATGGGAGCAATTGAAGCGACAAGCGATGGGAGAGCTAACAGATAAGAGCGATAAGCGATGGGAGCAACGGAAGCGACAAGCAATTGGAACAATCGAAGCGACAAGCGATAAAAGCGATAAACGGTGGGAGCGACAGGCGATAGAAGCGATTGAAACGACAAACGATAGAAACGACAAACGATAGAAGCGACAAACGATGGAAGCGGAAAGTGAAAGAGGCGACAAGCGATAAAAGCGATAGAAGCTACAAGCAATGGGAGCAAGAAGCGAGATGCGAGAAGTGTGTTAATTAGAGGTGAAATTTGCCCGGTGCTTCCATCAATTTCGTCCGACATTCCAGGAAAATTCGTGATGTGAATATTATATGGTGGAACAGCGCAGATGTCGTATTTTAGTACGTTTTGCGCATGACGTCATTTTGGTCAAAAATAACATTTAAGTTAGAAGAGTAGCTGTAAAATTTTAACCGGTGAAAATGTAAATTTCTAACTCGCGATTTCTCGCTTGTTCTTGAGACTACGACAACCGCAAATAGATTTTTGGAAAGAGCACTTCTTGTAGCCTCTAACGATTTTTTTCCGTTTTTTAAAATGTTGATATAAATTTGAATTACAGATGAAAATCTAACAACGTGTTTTTTTCGTATTTTTGTACAATTTCTTGTATTTTCTCTTATAACTTCGCCAATTTTAATTATTTTACAAAAATTCTTGTACAGTTAGATAGCAAATAGAAAGTTCTTTTCAAATCTTTAAGAAATTTTCCGATTCCACGGTTAGTTTTCCGGAAAATTAAGAAAACGTCTGGGAAGAGATATAAAAATTTGGGCACAGTTTTTATTTTATATCATTGATCAACCCCTCATTCGAAAGCTGATACAAAAGCCGATAAGAGTGCGAAGTCCTTTTTTTGATATTTTGAAAATTTCCTGAATTATCGTGGAAAATTCGAGTTGATTTTCTGGCACTGTTTTCACTTATAAAAATTAATAGTACTAATAATTATTAATAGTTGTGGTAATTTGATAATTTTTGGTAATATAATGTTCGATAGTTTTCAAATTTTTGAAAAACTATTTTATTTAAAAAAAACCATACAAACAGTCTTTTATAGGTTATGTTGACATGACCAAGATGACGTCATTGTGCGAGAGACATGGATAATCATAATCATGCGCGCTGGTACACCATATAATATATACACCATGCACTCAAGTACCTCATTGTTTTGAGGTTATGGTAATTTTGAAAAAATGTTTCCTCGTCTTACAAGAATTTTCCAGCCGCTTTCCATTCTACCAAAAAATGCACAAATCAAAAACACTGAAATTACATCGAAAAGTCAAAAGGTTTATATTTTCTTTAAAAAGACTCTAAATTAGAATATTTCCAATTTCAGTTAATGTTGGATTTAGGGATTATAAAACAATCAAGTCCTGGTTGTTTCCATTTTTTACCATTAGGCACACGTTCATTGAACAAATTAATAAAAATTGTCGACGATGAAATGAACAAAATCGGTGCACAAAAGGTAATTTTACCAACGTTAACCAATTCCAAATTATGGGCAAAATCAGGTTGTTTTAAATCGATTTATTGAATTCAAACAGTTTTTAATTGATTATATTTTGGCGAAATTAGGTCGTCTTGATGGAGTTTCATCGGAATTATTCACATTAAAAGACCGCCACAATCAGAATTATATTCTCAGTCCAGTAAGTAATAAATATCAATACCATACAGGCATTATTGTTGTAATTATAGACAAACGAAGAGGCAATTACAGATTTGATAGCGTCAATAAGTCCAATATCATACAAACAATTCCCGTTACGTTTGTATCAAATTACAAGCAAATTCCGGGACGAGATGAAGCCCCGATTCGGTTTGATACGAGCCAAACAATTCGTCATGAAAGACTTATATTCGTTCGATATTGATTTGGAGCAAGCTAAACGGACTTATCGTGAAATTAGCGAATGTTACGAACGTATCTTCAAACAAATCAACGTGAATTTTGTAAAAGGTGATCGTTATTTTACAATAAATTCACAATTAATTTTCTTTGTTTTCCAGTTGTTGGTAATACTGGAAATATCGGTGGTTCACAATCGCACGAATACCATTATAGAGCTGATATAGGCGAGGATCGAATTCTAACGTGCAATCATTGCAAATATTTGACAAATTATGAAATTGTTAATAAACGGAAATGTCCGAATTGTGGGAGCGATTCTGTTGAAATTTCAACAGGAATTGAGGTAATTATAAAAATTTTATAACATCTCAGAAGGCTGTCCAAATTTTGAATAATCTGCCAACTTTATAGCCCAAATTTTACCATGAACTATAAGGTTGGCAGCTAATTCAAAACTATACTGTAATAACGTTTATAATTGTTAATAGTAATAGAATTAAATTTTATTTTAAAGGTTGGACATACGTTTCTGTTGGAAGATAAATATTCAAAACCGTTAAAAGCCGCTTATTTACGCCAAGATGGTAAATCTGAATTTTTACAAATGGGCTGTTATGGTTTGGGTATAACACGAATTCTAGCTGCTACAATTGAAGTATTATCGAATAATCAGGAAATTCGATGGCCTACAAGTCTAGCACCGTATTTACTAACGGTATTACCACCGAAAAGCGGTAGTAAAGAAGAAATCCACTTGAACAATAACAATATCGATTTGTATAAAAAATTAAAACAATTAGAATCTTTGCACGATAATATTGTAATCGATGATAGAATTAATATGACGATAGGGAAACGATTTTTAGACGCTAAACGTACCGGTTATCCGTTTATTCTAGTTTTAGGTCAACGTATTTTAGAGAATCCACCTCTATTTGAATTGAACGATTTGAATAAGGCGCAACAACATTATTTTAATGAAGACGAATTGTTTGATTATCTCAAACAAATAAAGGTTTAATTATTTATCTTTTGTAAATATTTGTGCCACATTCGACATTGGTAAATACGTGCAATTCTGGCTTCTTCATTTTCAATAAATCGACAAAATAAACGTTGACTAGGTTGTGCTGGATCGTTTTCCGGTAATATAAATTCAGATAAGTGAACTTTCTTGATGTATTCATCTTTAAGTTTCAAAAATGGTTCGTAATGCAGCCGATTCTGCCCTAAAATACCCACACCGATTCGTTTTGCTTTTAAAATTTCTTCAGGTGCTGTAAATGCTAATCTTAAATATTCTAATCGTTCGTTTGATAGTTGTTTATCGTGTTTTCCAAATAATATTTCTTGTATAAGGGGTGATCGATGTTTTAATTTCATTTCAACAGTATTTGCAATACCGGAAATAACACGATCTTCTATTGGTGACGTTTTAAAGGCGATATTTTGTCGGAGTTTTATGTTGAAAAGATTCGTTCGCAATAGGCGATTCAATTCAAATTCTGGAAATTTTCTAAACAGATTTAGATCCACGAAATTTGTGAATTGAGGGCCAACAGGACATTTTTTTCGATCCGGTGTCAACATTCATAATTCTATACCGATTTTTTCAACAATTTCTCTTTCATTTTATCCCCAAAACGCGAGTTTTTCAGCTCTCCTTGAGTTATTTGATATGTCTAGATCGGTCTCAAAAGCCGCACCTTTCTAAAATGAGCGTCTTTTTCTTTGAGCTACGAGGCTCAAATTTTGATAAAGCGACTATTTGAAATTTATAGTTTTCGGTTGTCGAAATGAAAAAGATGTTCTGCGGACCCTTAACCTACCGATTACATTCAAATGTTGTCGATTCAATCCAATCCAAATCATTCGCACCAACATACAGACAAGACTCTCAAACAATTGTCGATCCTTATCTGATAAAGACATATTCGCTTTCGGTCGTATATGATGGAAACGTTTCATATCATCTGAACCCAACAGAATTGTTGAATAATTATAAGCAACAATTACACGTAATTCTGATAAATTATCACGAATTTTATCTTCGTAATTTTGTGTAACTGAATGCGACAATTTCGATATATTACGGCGCATATTGAAGTAATCTAGAATTTGAAAATAATATTGAAAATAGATCAATAACGATCGTAGAAGAGCATCGATTTGTTTCATATGTAAAAGTTCAATCAATTCAGCGGTCAAATCGTGTGAATTTGCTGTGAATATTGCAACATCTTTTATATCTTGTAACGTGATTATAAGCAATCTCTCCAATGGAAGTTTGCGTTGATAATGTACACGGAAATGGGCTTGTAATAAATGATCGAAATTATCAGTGAAACGAATCTTATTCTCAATTCCAGATAGATTTTTATCGACAATTTCGGCGATAATCTGCGGCGATGTGCTGTTGATTAACGTCAAAAATTACAATAAGAATTTCGGATTTTATTCGAATCTTACTCGATGAAATTCAAACCGTTATTGTCCTCATCCCAAATCCAATAGCCCTTCAGATACAGTGATTCGTAAACGTTTTCAGCCATTACTAGAAAATTTTAGAAAATTGGATAACACAATTTGATTTAAACCTAAGTTTGGTCTTTTAATGCAATTATAACAATTTCAATGAATTCGAATAGATAAGATTTACAATAATTGGCTGAGAAAATCGCAAAAATACTCCAAAATTTCGAACAATCACACAGTACTCTATAGGCGAACAATTGTGATAATGTCAAATATAATGCGACAATACTTTGATGGTTATATTTGAAATTAATATCCCAGATTAATGTTGGTAATAGTAGAAATACACCAAAACTGGATATTGTTAAAGCTCTCCATAACAATAAACAAGAGATTCTCGGTATTTTAACAAAACCACAATACAAACACGTTAAAATATACAAGACCGAGATGAAACTAGCTGTTCCTGGAATTTAACAATTTTAACATTATTAAATATAGTTTAATATTAAAATTTTCTACTTATAGCCATTTTAATACAAATAAAATAGAACTGAAAGTCGGCAATATCAATATCAACTTCACGCAAATACGGCTCAGTATTCCTACTATTTCGACTAGAATAATTGAGTGTCCATTCAGAATAACTCTCCATTAATAATAAAATCACAGATAATTTCCAAAAATTCTACAAAATTCACAATTATTGTAAAACATAACCAAATACAACCTACCAACTTTTAATTCCGAATTGTATAAAACATGCCTATATGCTTCTTTTCGTAATAATACCAAATCAATTATTACTATTATAATATCATATTCTATATATTTATCAGTGATTTTACAGCAATTTTCCTGAAAAAAGTCGCAAAATAAATAATCACAAAAAAGTGAGGTTATGTTAATCAAATTTACACAATTAGTTAATTTCAATATAGATGCACTGTATTGTTTATAAAGAGTTTTAACGTGATTTCCACAATTAACACAACTGTATTTTCGATTATTATTCATAATTTTTAATTAATTTTACAAATAAAAAAAAATACGAACATAACCGCAATTTTGACTGTCATTAAATAATCGGCGTTGCCAAATTTATAATATTTCTAAATTAATTATTTTAATAATTATAAATATTTCCGACTAGAAATTCGGATAATTCTTCTACTTTTTTGGTGAAATAATTTGTTTATTCGATTTAAGGTGTGGAATTTAGTAATAATAACAGTAAGAAAAGGCAATGTTGCGGATGTGGTTAAGGTTACAAATTATACAGATTTTAAAATACAGTTATTGCGTTATAATTATTATTTATTAAAACAAGGACGAATTGTTGAATAGAATTGATGTATGATTATAATTTGGTTTTGTGAATAACAATAATTATTATCGTTAATAGTTGTGATTTGGTGGTAATTCTAGGGATTTTTGTGTCGGTAATAATGGAAGTTGGTGGTACTGTTTTTGTGTCACTAAAAACAAATAAGAAAATTTCAACTTTTGTTAATTAAAAATTGATTAGAACCGTGATAATTTATCGATTAAATTATTAATAAATCAATTTTAATAATTCTCAATGTGTATTGTAAGTAATTAGATAATTGGTTTGTTATTTGTAAAAAATATTTATAAATTTCTTAACCTTGGCATTATATCTATGATTTTATTTTATGTGGTATCTCTTTCTGTTATATGTTCGGTTGTATATGGTTGTCTCTTCCCCCTTGCTTCGCCTATTGAGTCTTTTGTTTGTGTTGGTGTATTGGTGCGTGTGTGTGTATTGTGTGTGACAGTAGTAGAAGCAGTAGCAGCCATCAGGGAGGGTGTTCATTGTTGATTTCACAATAATCGAGCAGATTTCGATTAATCATTTAGGAAAAATGATAAAATCCATCATTGAATTTGATTAAAAATGAAATGATTGATTTGTTCGTAAATTTGTGATAATTATCGTGAATCTTTTTATTGTTGTTCAATTTAGTTTTGGTCGTGTTCAATGTGCAATGCCCCTATTGGATCAATAGTGTACTACACAAATTTATAAAATTACTCATTCTATCTTGCTCAATAGTGATTGTGTGTATGTATATGTGTAGAATTTATATAAATTTACAAGGTTTTCTATTATTATTTAAATTAAATTAATTTAAATATTGTTAATATTAATTATCTTTATTATTGGTTGTTTTCTTGTTGTAGTTAGAATGAATACAAACAATCATAATCAAACAAGGAGGAATTCATCGTCGTTCAATAGACATACGAATTCGAGTCGTCCAACACATACACATGGTCATCAACGTTGGCCAAATCGTTATGCCAAAGATTATGGCAGGGAATATGATAATAATTTCAATAGGGGGTAATTAACTACAATTATAACAAAATATTCACAATTATTTTGTTTACAATTGTTTATAATTGTAGGGAATGTTCAGTGACACCAAGTGCAAGTCCTAAAGATTCCAATTACGTACATGGTTATCCGAAATCTTCCCAATTAAGTCCAATTTCTCGCAATAATGTACATTATACTAATGAAACACCAGGTAATTGCCTCTTTTAAAGATAATTCTATTTTTTCCTGCTTTGTTTTGTTCGTTTTGTTTTCTGTCCAGGTCATCAACATCAAGATAATCGTCGACATATACAATTAACAAATAATACACAAGAACGCCGACACACCCTCAATCAAAATTATCATAATAGTACAGATCGACGACATTTAAATAATTTAAACGATCGCCGTCATATATCACCACCTTTACATATAAATATATGTGAGAATTCAACAAATTTAATCAATTTAAATAATTCACCAACTGATGTTTTACAACATACAAGAAGTATGATTGATTTCTCTAATTCTCAACGTAGGCATGCTAGGGGTACTTTTATTAATTTAATTTTCAATAATAATAAAATTAATCGTGTATTGTAGTTGTAGATTTACGTGTAAGTCCAGTTCAATTCCAACAACATTCACCGCAATATTACCGTCAAAATAGTAATGGTAGTAATGGTGGTAATAATAGTAGTATTGTTGGTGTTGGTGGTAATGTAGTTGGTAATAATTTAACAAATAATGATGATGGTAGTGGTATAAAAAGTGAAAGTCCGTCCCGTAAACGTAGACGTTTATCAAGATCTGGTCATCATATTGAATTAAATACACAACCAGCTTCACCACCAAGACGTTCACCACGACAACATCCACCAACAACACCACATCATAATCTTCAGGTAAATATATTTTAGATAATTAACGTCCAATAAGAAACGTACGATAATTCAATTATTCAATGATTCCATAACAAATTGATAATTAAATTAGAAAATTTGTTGAAAATTAGTTATTAGGCTAAAATTAGAAATCAAATATTGATTAATAATTTCTCAATCGTCTAATTTTCACAAGCAATTAATTAAATTTACTGAAAATTGATAATTTATGATAAGAATGTTTTATATATGGGCTTAAAATTGTTATTAAATCGTTTTTTTTCATCATATGGGAAACGGAAAATTTTCAAAATTTGGCATTAAAATCATCGACATTAAAATCGATTCGATGAAAATTGACGATTCAGAACGAGAATGTATAAAAATTCAAGAATTTGACCCTAAAATTGTCTTTTTGACGGTTAAATTCCGATTAAAGTGTCTTCCTTCAAGTGGAAAAGTTTACAGAATGAATTGATTGTAATAAAATGAAAACTTGAACTTAAATTCAAACAATAATTGAAAATGCTAAAATATAATTCGTTAATAGTTGACAAATTGGGATAAAAAGGCTAAATTATTCAACCCCATAGATAGTCTCATTCACCCCTTTTTAACGATTTATTGTCCAAATTCGATTTAAAGAGATAATTTTTCCAAAAAACCAATGATTTATGACAAAATACTTGAACTTAAATTCGAAGTCTTTCCAAAGAATTGTTAAAAACTTCGACATTTGTGTTGTTTTATACTCAATCCGATAGCATAAGTCATTCATAACTGATAATTTAGGATAAAAATGGTTTAAAATTTAAATAATTGACCTCAAAAATTATCTCAATCTTTTCTTTTCAACGATTTAGGAACAGAATTTGTTTTAAAACGTTCTCTAAAACGTTAATCGAGATAAAAAAATGTCGGCCTTCAAATAGAAACTGATGATTTGTACCAACAAAAATTGAGCTGCAGTTTATTTTAATTTTTTAGTTTAAAGAAAAGCCCTAAAAACTTGAGTTAAGATGTAGGCTTTATTCTTAAAGTGTACTTTTACGACTAGTTGGTAGAATTTTCTAGATGGTTAATAATGAAATTGTGTCACAATCCAAATTTTATGTTGGAGCTTCTGACAAAATCGATTTTTATGTTAACAGGGTAGTCCACCATTACGTCGTCCACGATATAGAGATAGAAATGATTTTATTCATGCTCATCATCAGACTTTTCTTCCAAGTCCACCTCCAGTTGCTCATCCACATCAATCAACAATGATGATGGATATTAATCAAGTATGTGTCGAATTATACAACAATTAAATTGTGTATTTTTAATTGTTTGTTTATTTATTTATTTCTAATTTTAGGTACCAGTAACGATTCCAATGAATCATGAAACTGTATGGAGTTATACACCATCCCCACATATATCTTTATGTACAGCACCACCAGGTGCACCGCCACATATGCATAGTTGTCATATGCATAATATGTATCCAGCACCACATCAATTAGTACCACAACAATTTCCTGGTTGTCTTCCACCACCGCCGCCACCACCACCACCACCAACACATCAAAATTATGGTGGTTTTCCAACACCATCTAGTGCATTATCGGCTGTATCAAATCAACATTATAGTCATCAACATTTACATCCACATCCACATCCACCACCACCACCGCCTCCACCACCACCATCAGCACAAAGGGCTGATAGTATTGAATTGGAATTAATTAACGATCATCATACACATTCACATACAACAATACATGGACCACCACAATTACATGTATCACCAATACAAGTAACACCACCAGCATCATTGTTTTTATCAACTGAGAATCGTCAAAATCAATTGGAATTATTACATCGTTCAAGGCAACATAGAAATGCTAGATTACAACCGGCTAGAACACGTTGGCACCATAATACACCGCTAATTTCAGCTCCTGCACAATATAGCGGTTTTCTACTACATTTCCTGTAAGTATTCTATTAATTAATTCGAATTAATTTTATTAATTTCTATTAATTTAAACCAAATAAAAATTGAATAAATAGGGCAATGTTTTCAAATCCACCAATGTCGCCATTCAGTCAAACTGATTTAAGTGGTTCGGATACAACAGAAACAGAAAATTATGAAGCATTATTGAATTTAGCTGAACAATTAGGTGAAGCAAAACCACGTGGTTTAGGCAAATTAGAAATTGAATCATTATTAAGTTATAAATTTAATGCTGATACACATCAAGGTGATCAAACATCATGTGTTGTTTGTATGTGTGATTTTGAGGCACGACAAATTTTAAGAGTTTTACCATGTTCACATGAATTCCATGCCAAATGTATTGATAAATGGCTCAGGGTAAGTATTTGGTGTCTTTTTTTTTAATTATAATATTAAAGGGGTTGGCATTTTTATATATTCAAAGATAATTAGAAATTTTAACAATTTTCTCTAAGATAATGTTGCTTATCTTTACAGGTTTTCTATTTAATTTCGCTATCAAAATTAGGAGACCTATTCGGTTTCAAATCGACTTCGACTAGACAAAATAAGGAAATTTAAGTTGATTTGTAACAGTTAATTTTTAGCAAATTCCCTAATAAATCTCATAAAAAAGGACAAAATAGTTTATTTCTAAGCAGAATTTTGGACTTTTTTGGATCTGTTTCAAAAAAGTTTTGTCTATTTTTACAGTTTTATTATTAAATTTTACTATCCAAAACTCAAAATTAGGTGATTATGTCGGTTTAAATTACATTTTTACTCAATTTTAACATATTTTCAATTAGTTCTCAGCAAATTTTCTTGGTGGATCGCAAAAAAGCAACAACTTAATAATAGAATGCCGACCCTTGGTTTAATGTCTATGCAGAGTAGATGTAAGGATTTAAAAATGTAAAAAGGCACACCTACTACTAAAAGATTGCCTAATTTTAAGTGAGTTTTCTTCAATTATAAAAAAATTATATTAATTCGTGCCTAAATAGTCCAGAATTTCATTTGAAATAAACAGTCTTATCTCCTTAACAAATTTAGAAATTACTGATTAAAGTGTAATTATAAGCAAAATCAATAAATCCTTATATCTCAATTATATTTCGTAACTCAATTATTAAAAGAAAATCTTTTTTTTTTGTTAATTAATCTTTTATGTTGTAGTCAAATCGAACTTGTCCAATTTGTCGAGGGAATGCTTCAGATTATTTCAACACAACCGATTAAAATCTACAACAAATGCCAGAAAATTACAAAAAAACAACAAACAACAGATGATGATCATGATAATAAATTGTTTCTTTCTCTGAATATTAATTTTTGAAAATAATTTCGAACAAAAATTGTTTATATTGGTTGAGTGCCATGTGTTGCCAGTAATAGAACTAAAAAATTATCGTAATTTTGTTAATATTATTATAATAATTATTATTATTTAAAAAATAATAATAATCAAGCTTAAATTTGTTAATAGAATACTGTATATGTAAGATTTTAGGTGAATTTGGTTCTTTTTGATTGTTTGTACTAATTTCCCGTTTTGTTAGTTAGTTTAAGTATCTTTATAATCCCACCTAATTCTTCATTACAACTACCTCTAAAATTACAGGGCTATAATTGTTGCAATCTAATTGCAATTTAAATTTTTGCTTTGTTATCAAAAGCCCTGTATATTGTTTATTTTATTATCATTATTATTATTGCTATTATTATTTGTTTGTATGTATGTGTATGAACGTACTGTGTACATGATCTTCCATATTGTTCGTGTTATTTTTGTTACTAACTAGCTTTATTATTAAGTGCTTATTGTTAAAATAATTCACTATTTTTAATTATTATTATTATGATTATTAATTGGAATTTTTTTGTTTTTTGTTAATTTAAGAAAATTGCGTTTTCTTATGTTTTATTAAAATAGGGTAATTTTAGAATAATTTTCAATATAATTCCGGTTGAAATTCATTTTTTTAGCAAATCAAATTATACTAAATGTGTGCACATTGATTTTCTAATTACTGCATTTAGAGAGAGATACGTAATTTGTACTTAAAAATGGGATAAACAAACACAAAAATTTTCTATTAGCTTCATTACCTATAAATATCTTGCAGTAATTGTATATTAAAATTTCCAAAAAAAAATCGAGGCTTTTAATGTCATTTTTCTGATGATAACTAACAACAATTAATATAATTGTTAGATACTGATGAAATTTAAGATTTTATCAAGCAGTAATTGTACAGAGAATAATTTATTGTAATAGGTGTGCCTTTATATTGTACAATTTGATATCTGCTATTATTCTTTTTTCGGTTATTTTTTGGGATAAATGTTGAAATTTCGTTTGCACTCAAAGAACTGCTACAAAAGAACCGACAGATACACAAAAACAATGCCAAATTATCTTATAATAATTACTTTTTAGTTAGTTTTATACTTTTGTAGCAGCTTGTGTACAACAACAATTAATGTAATGGCCTTTATTTATATTAAAAAAGCACCCTCGATTGTTGTTAATGATCACTAAGTGATTACAAGACTATTTTCGTGTAGAAAATCGTTAAATATCACAAGACTTTATTTTGCGATATTTAACTATAATTTTATTCTAATCTGTCTCTTCCTAGTTATTAAAATGGTGGTATTTATTTGCTCAATGTTTCACCATAATAACTGGAAAATTTTATTGATTTTTGCCTTTATTTTGGTTAATTCACAATAAAAATACTCAATAGTAGAAAAATCGGAGGGTGCTGTTGTTGTTCAGTATACACACATATCTCAGACACAAGTGCAATATTATATACGAAAAATGAATCATTTTAGAAATTTTCCAATGAATAAAAACTAATAAATAATTTAAAAAAACTAAATGAATAAGAAACTAGCAATATTGAAATATTCTAAGGCATTCACAATTTTAGCAATTGCTGCATAATCAAACTATAATAATAGATTGTATTTTTGTGAACGTGAATACCTAAAGTGATAATTGCTTTTAGTGGATTTTAATATTTATATGTATTCATAGGAGCTTCTAGTGCTATATATTATTACTATATAGTTCTTATTTCAATAAAAATATTTAAACAAATTTTGTCGATTTTTAAATTTGCCGCTATAAAATTGACATGGCTGCATTTCTAGGGACATTTGATTAAAGGATAGAAAACAATGTTGCCGCTTTGGCCGCAATTACTACGGTTACTCTAACAAATTTTGATCCTCTTGTAATAACTTAAAAGTTGATATTTGTTTATAATTGAATATTCATTCAATATTTGTTTGTTGGTTCGAAATTTCTATTCCTAATACGGTTAATTTTAGTCAATTTGAGTGTGGCAACAATGTTTTGACAAGACGATTCTAACCTCAAAATTATTTTAAATTTTTGTAAATAATTTAATATATTTTTTGAAATGTTCTCAAATAAATCGCTTTTAAGACTACCACAATTGTACAAATCAAGTAATAACGGTTTTTTAAACGATATTTTCAATTAATTTTGAAATTTTATATTTTAGGAGTCTTCCATTTTTGTCAGAAAGCAACCAAAGATCAATCAAATATTGTACAAAATGTACAATTATTAGGCCAACCGACGCACAATTCGCATCCGCACCTGTTAGGTGACAATGAGATAACACCGCTGATAACACGAGAAGAATACCAACAACGTCGACGAGTTTTTTTAGAGAATTTGCTGAAATATTCAGCGAAAAAAAAACCGAATATCGACCAACATTTAGTTAGACTAAATTGAATTATTTAAACAATAATAACTAGTTTATATTGCAGATTGTAATACCGTCAGCTTCCAAACAATACATGTCGGATAAAATCCCGTATGTGTTCCGACAAAATACTGATTTCCTCTACTTAACCGGTTGTCTTGAGCCGGACAGTTGTCTCGTATTAACAGCCACCAAATCTGGCAATAGTTGTATAACGTTATTTATGCGCGAAAAAGACGAACATTCGGAATTATGGGACGGGCCCCGAACTGGCCCGGAATTAGCAACCGAATATTTCGGTGTCGATCAAAGTCTACCAGTTGAGGAACTCTCAAATTATCTACAATTGTATTGGAAAACGCACCAAAATTCACATTTATGGTACGACTATTTAACACCAACAATCCAACCGAGTCTCCATCGAATCATGATGGACTATTTGAATTATTTTAATCGAAAATCCTGCGAATCGCCGAAAAATTTCGTACACAATCAACGCCTAATTAAAAGCCCCAGTGAGATAGAATTGATGCAAACGACTTGTAATATCGCCAGTGATGCTATAATCGAAACAATAAAGCATTCGCGTTGCGGTATAAATGAGCATGAAATTTACGCTAAAGTCGATTTTGAAAGTCGGCGGTTAGGGGCGCAATATTTGGCTTATCCACCGGTAGTTGCCGGTGGTAATCGGGCTAATTATATTCATTATATTAACAATAATCAAATTGTAAATGATGGTGAGATGGTATTGATGGATGCTGGGTGTGAATATGCGGGCTATTCGAGTGATATTACTAGAACATGGCCGATTAATGGTTGTTTTAATCCACAACAAAAAATATTGTATGAGATTGTCTACGAGACACAATTAGAATTGATTCGATTATGCAAGAATTACCCACCTTTAGACAGTTTATTTAATTCGATGTGTTTTCTATTAGGGACACATTTACAAGAAGCTGGGTTAATATCGAAAACTATCAGTAGTCAAGCTGTTATTCAAGTATTCAATTTTTGATTTATTTACATTTTGATTATTTTTTTAAATTTTAGGCCGCTTATCAATTCTGTCCGCATCATGTTTCCCATTATTTAGGTATGGACGTACATGATACACCCCTAATCGGACGAAATATCCCAATTCAACCGGGAATGGTGATTACAATCGAACCCGGAATTTATATTAATCACAAACATGACGTTCCGGACGAATTTAAAGGTTTAGGCGTACGAATTGAGGACGATATTTTGATTACCGACAATGGGTCAATTGTTCTAACGGAGAATTGCCCAAAAACTATCGGTGATATCGAGAAACTCGCTACAAATTAGGTTGATAATAGATGCAAAATTTAAAAAATATAACTATTTATTTTTACAATCAATCAATTATTAAAACTACCAGTCTAGATCTTTATGCGGTTCACCACCTGGATAATTGCCAGTTAAACAAGCTGTACAATGGCCGACTTTATGGGCGTTTTTTGTTTTAATGTCGGATCTTACGGCTTTTACCAAACCATCAACGCTCAAATATTCCAAACTATTTGCACCTAAACTCGGAAATTTCATCAATAAACTAGAACTAAATTAAACTATAGTCTATTTTTAAGCTAGGAGGAGTAATTTAAATTTCGCGCGCCTAAATGTTAGTCAAGTTTACACAACTCAAAAATTTTTAAATTATAAAACATAGTTCTTATTGAGGAGCTCATTAAGTTTGATTTAAACTAAAAACGAATCATAAATATTTAAATTTACAACCAAATTTAGTGACGTTTATTGTGTAAGCTCAGCTTAAATCATTACTCCTCCTAGTTCGAAAAACGAAATATAAAATACTAACCGACATGTTGTGCTAGTTCACTAGGCGATAATTCATTCGCAATCAATTCTTCTCTTGTTGGTATATTAATGCCCATATAGCATGGATATAATAGAGGTGGACTAGCTACACGAATATGGACTTCAGTAGCCCCGGCGTTTCTCAATAGCTTAATAATCGGCCCAATTGTATTGCCACGAACGATAGAATCGTCGATTAAAATGATACGTTTACCTTTTACACTACCCGATAAAGCTCCGAACTTCTTCGCTACGCTTAATTGTCGTAAACGGTTACTGGGTTGAATAAAAGATCGTCCAACGTATCGGTTTTTACACAAAACTTCAGCGAACGAGATTCCTGTCTGTTAATTCAATTGATTTAATTTTATATTGAGTGGTATTCTCTAATTTGTATTGGTAATATCCGTTACCATGGCAACGTTGTAGAGATTGTCGATCTCTTGCGTTGTTATAGTAGCGGATCACCAATAAGTTATAGAATACAACTGATATTTTTCAAGTTTATTACCTGTCGGGAATAACCGTGTGCAGCTGCTGTTCCCGATTCCGGTACCGAACTAACAATATCAGCTTCAACTGGATGTTCTATAGCTAATTGTCGCCCGCATTGCATACGTACAGCATAAACCATTTGTCCTTCAAAGATACTATCGGCTCTAGCGAAATAAACGTATTCGAAAATACAGAAAGCTTGAATTTTATCTTCTGGCCGTTCAACGATATCTATCGTACGAATCCCATGACGAGTCATTTCAATAATTTCACCGGGGAAGACTTCACGAACGTATTGGGCGCCAATTGATAAGAAACCGCAAGATTCGGATGAGACAACCCAGCCTTCGGCTTCACGACTATCGTCGCATTCACCGTCGAGAGCTAAAATTTGCTTTATTAAAAAAAAATCTAAGTGTAACGATTCGAAATTTACGTTCGTTCGATGCTAGGATTTTGCCAAGACATAACGGCCGATTTCCGTACGGATCTCTAACAGCGTAGATTTTATTTTTTAACATTATCACAAGCGAATAACTTAACGGTGCTAGTTGCATTAAATGCCGTATTCTTGCCGGCCAATCTGGGCCGTTAACTTCGCCTTCTGGCGGATTTAAACACAGCGCTTGTGTTATCAATTCGCTGTCGGAATGTGTTGATAAGCCGACACCGCGTGCTAGCACCATTTTTCGTAAACTATCGCAATTTACAAGTTCGCCATTATGGGCAACAGCCAGCGCTCCATGGGCTGTATGTACGACAAACGGTTGGCAATTTACCTCCTCGGAAGCGGCACTAGTCGAGTACCGGGTATGTCCAATACCGATACTGCCTTTTAGTTTTCGTATAGCTTGATCGTTGAAGATATTACTGATAAGACCCATTCCTTTCACTATGTTCAAATATTTCGAACATTTGCCTTCGCTGGTTACAATACCGGCCGACTCTTGACCCCTATTTACCAACGTTATAGTGCTAAATATTAGTGCTTTAACGAAATTTTACCTGTGTTGTAACGCAACTAATCCCCAACAGATTAGCTGTGAAATCTCCAAAGTTGTCGGCCATTCCCCGCAACCGATAGCACCGAAAACGCCACATTCGTGCGTTAGTCCCGATTCAACAGCTCCACGGCCTTTACGCTTATCGATCGACATGTGTTTCAACTGGCATTCGAGTTCTTCGTCTCTAGTTGCGTGTTCACAAATTCGATCCTCTATCTCCAACATTATTGCAACTATTAGCATATAAAATACGAATTAATTCAAATTGTACGTCAATATAATTTCTTAATGACCCCCCATTGATAACCCCTGGGGTTTAACAACAAAAAAATATTTGCATGAAATATTTCATCATTCTATGAATGTCTCGAATTTATCACATTTGTGCAATCTAAATTGACGAAAAAAACGAATTTAACAACACCAAGCTAGTGAAAATTAGACCTAAAGAAACTGAAACCCTATTTCTAATCTTATAGCGATTTTGGTAGAATTTACTGTAAAATTTTGAAAATTTCGCCAAATTTTGGACACCCCTGAACCCAAATCTATTGTCAAAATACAACTATAGAAGTACAACAATAAATAGATTGTAATTTAATTGAATTAGCTTAAATGCTACTCACTTGAGATTCTTCGTGTCTTTTCCCGGCACTTATCTGAATAAATTTGAAGATTATTCGTATGATTTTCTTTTTAAAACAACCATGTGATTCGCACGTCTTGCCCCCACTATATCGAGATTGTACAATACAAATTTCTGGTGCAATTGTAAATATTGTTTACTTCTTTATATATTGAACAGAAATTAATTGCACAATAATTGATATCTTCGATGGAAATAAACATGTTTTCAAAAAATTTACGTAAATTTTCAAAATAAAATCGTGAAGCAATCTAAATTTTTTCGTATTATTGGTGCGACCCATACGCATGCGTTCTACATTTACTTGAAAAAATTGCATTTATTAGAGACGATTTTGTGTCGTATTTGAGTAATTTTCGGTAACTCTATCCAAGTCTATCCAAGCTTATTTGCACGATTAACGCAATGGCTAATCCTAAACAAGGTGAGTTTTATTGGTTTAATTAAAAATCAAATAGAGTTAACCTCACTTTAGAAGCAACAGGTGGACAGGGGTGTCCAAATTTATTTGTAATTTTTTTGCAGTTGGCGATTATCGTTTGGGTAAATTGTTGATTGAAGGCAAAACCAAGCAGGTTTACCAACTACCGGACCATCCAGGCTTGTGTCTATTGCTCAATAAAGACCGAATTACCGCCGGTGATGGGGTGAAAGCCAACGATTTGGTTGGTAAAGGTGCCATTTCGAACAAGACCAATGCTAGGGTTTTCGAAATTTTGAACGCTGTCGGTAAATTTACCAATCCATTATAGTTTTTTTGATGTTTATTCGTATTGTTGTGGTTTTTAAGGTGTGAAAACGGCTTTTGTTAAATCGCTAACTGAAAATTCGTTCTTATCGAAATGTTGTGAAATGATACCAATTGAGTGGGTGACACGCCGTTTAGCCACTGGTTCATTTCTGAAGCGTCATGTTGGTGTTAAAGAAGGTTATCGCTTCTATCCACCGAAACATGAAACTTTCTTCAAAGATGATGCAAATCACGACCCCCAGTGGTCTAGCGAACAGATTATCTCAGCCGAGTTCAAGGTTAATGGTGTACTCATTGGTAGGTCTCTTCATACGAAATCATTCGTTATCATTTTATTAACAATAACATTAAATTTAGAACAAAATAATGGAATTTTATATGTTGATAACATGTTGACATGTCAGCATTACGAAAGTTAAGTTGCAATTGAGAAATTTCCATTGTTTTTCCAAAGTTTAAAATCGATAGAATTTAGAAATGTTACAAATTTACAGCTTTTTAAGCGGATCTATAACGGAAATTAATACGAATTTATTGAAACTTGAGGGTTTGAGACACGCTTTTCGATTCGGTGTCCCCAAATTTAATAATCGATCACTCGTATTCTTTAACTTTTTGGCGACCCGTTACCATGGCAACACTAGAGGCTGTTTTATTCTTGTCTGTTTATAATTCTACATATGATAGAATTGTAAAGAGTGTCATGGCAACGAATCTTCATAAAGTTAGAGAATACGACTCACTTGTATTGTAATGAATCAAACATCATTAAAAACAGCATTTCAAGGAGACCCGAAGAGGTATTTTGTTTTGGAAAAATGCCGATTGAATTCTGAACTTCAGTGGAAAATCTTAGAGCAACTATTATTAAAAAAAAAAAAAAAACATATTTTCCCCTATAACTTTGCAAATATTACCGATTTTTCAATAATTTTCTCAAATGTAGAGTGCTTTTTAAATCTCAGAAAATTTAATTCCACTCCAAATTTTTTGATCTTTTTCGCTTTTAAAAATATAAAAGAATTCCTCTTTTGTAGGTCCAAATGAAGTGGAGATTATGGCAAAAACATCGATCTTAGTTTTTGAAATATTGGAAAAGGTCTGGGCTACAAGAAATTGTGCATTGATCGATATGAAAATCGAATTTGGTGTTGACAACAACGGCACAATTCTTGTAGCTGATGTTATCGATTCGGATAGTTGGCGTTTATGGCCATCGGGTGATAAACGTTTAATGGTCGATAAACAAGTCTATCGGAACTTATCAACAGTAACCCAATCCGATTTAGATACAGTCAAACGGAATTTCGAATGGGTCAATCAACAATTAGACCATTTAAATCCACCAAATGATCATTTGGTTGTGATTCTAATGGGCAGTGCAAGCGATCAAGAACATTGTAAAACAATCCAAAAATATTGCGATAAATTGGGCTTACGTAGCGAATTACGGGTAACTTCAGCACATAAAACAACCGAAGAAACGTTGAAAATTGTCCGCTACTACGAATCTTTGCCGTTAAAAGTTGTATTTGTTGCTGTAGCTGGCCGTTCAAATGGTTTAGGTCCGGTAATTTCCGGTAATTCACCGATACCGGTAATCAATTGTCCACCGGTTAAATCCGATAGTGTCGATCGTGATGTTTGGTCAAGTTTGAATGTACCATCCGGTTTGGGTTGTAGTACGGTTCTATATCCGGAAGCTGCCGCTTTGAATGCTGCTCAAATTATTGCTTTGTACGATTATATGATTTGGAGTCGTTTAAGAGTTAAAGAATTGGAGAATTTTGTTAATTTAACAAAATCCGATAAACAATTACGAAATTAATCAAATAAATCTATTGATTCATTTTCTTTCTCATCCAATGTTTAATACTTGAAATTCCGGGGAGTGGAATATTTAATTTTTTCGTTATATACAAATAACAACGTCTATTGCTCAAATGGCGTACTATAAAACCAACAGCCATATCGTCATCGGTCCAATCGACTCGTTTCTTACCAGTCAACATTTTAATTTGTCGCTCAGAGAATACTTTCGATAATAACTGCCGTTGTTCTTTAACCGTCAACATTGTACTTTCAAATTTACGATATTCCTGTTGGGCTTTCCTGACTTTTACGTCTAAACTGTTGTACAAACTCTGTTTACTTTCCAATAAGAATTTATTAATTTGGATTCGTTTCTGTAAAGCCGCTACTTTTTCCCGTATCCGTTTATTCTCCTTAATCAAATTCGATAATTGTTGGCCGGTTTTTATCTGCTTATACTTATCCTCATCTTTTTTATTATCAGTTGTATCATCATCGACTTGATTGATTATAATCTCTGTTGGTAAATGTAGAGTCGGTACAGAATTCTTTTTTAACGTCTTAACAATATCGCCGGTTTCGTATTTATACAAATAAGCATCCACATCGAAATGTAACGAACATATTTTGGCTAAAATTCGATAAAATTACCCAAAACAAAACCAAAATTTATTATAAGTTACCTGAATTTAAATCGATTTGATCGGCTTCTAATCGACAAGCTTGTATCCATAGTTGTTGGATTTTCGTCAATTTAGGAAACTTGAAATAATCAACGGTAAAATCGGCATCGCCCGGATTATTGTTGGGACAACCGAAAACAATACACGACATTATCTGTAAAAAAGTAAAATTTCGGGTCAATTAAACCAATTAATAATACGGAAATTTTATTGATTCGAAGCAGCCCATCGTTGTACCGCCGCTAACGCCGGTAAAGGATAATTTAACGTATTTTTTAGATACAAATACAATTCTCTACCGCCTAAATGTCGTAAAGTAAATGCTGTAGCTAGATCGTCGTTATCCCAGTTTATTTTCCGTTTTTTACCAACTAAAATACTGATTTGCGCCTGTGAGAACACTTGGGTCAATAGATTCGAATCAATTTTACGTAATTTGCCACATTTTCGTCGATTATTATAGGAAATCAGACTGTTTAATTGCTGCAATTGGCATTGAGCGTATTTGATTTTATTGTTGTAAATCATCAAACGTTTAGCAATCGGCTTGAATTCCATTTCCAATTGGTTCAAACGCTGTTTCAAGCGTTGATTCTCTTCAACACATTCAACAACTCGATCTTGGTGTATTAAAGTTAAATCACCATTCGATGGATAAATATCATCGTCGATATTGTGTGTTGGTTGTGTACGAATCTCCGGAGCTCCAAACATCCAATCTAAATTCTGTTTCGGTATAGCGTCCGGTTTTAATTTCGTCCGAGTTCGATTTGAAAATGCCTCAATTGGAAAGTGTTTCGAGCAAATCTTCGATTCTCTTGTATCGTGATCGGCGGCTACTCCGCACTTTTCTTTCCAACGTAGTGCCAATTGTCGATTGTCGATTTCTGATGGGAATTTATAGAATTTTATTGTCGAATCGTCGGGTGTTTCAAAGTTGGGGCACGAGATAACTAGGCATTTTAATGGGGGCGAAGGCCTACATTGTTTTAAACAATAATTTTCTCAAAATTCGATAAATTCGAGGAATACTTACGTTGTTTGTGCTGGATTCTTCGACATTTTGATTGATTTGTAAACGTTCGATGATCACCAAATATTTGAGGTTAACTTCGATATTGGTGTCTACAGTTACAATCTAGAAATCATAAAGCAAATAAATTCAAAATTGAGAAAGTTATTGAAATAGAAGTGAAAAGAATAATGCTTGAAAATAAATCTCAAGAAATGTTTTTATATCGTGATTTTACCGGAAATTGTTAAATTTGACATTGAAGCTCGATATTGGATGTGGCTGAAGTTACGTATCGATTTATCTGTCAAAAAAACCTGTCAAAATATTTCGAAGTAGCCACCATTTTCATGCTTATGTATATATGTGATGCTTACAATAATTTCCGATGGAAAATTTCTAAAGAAAATCGTTTCAAGTGAATTTCTCTTTAAGGAAATTATCGAATTTCCATTAATTTACATGATAAACTAGTTGGGTAATGATGATTTCCTTTGCTTTATGCAATATCGATTTATTTTAATGTTGTTTTTTTTCGTTTCTAGATTTTGTGATTTATTTTTTCTCGAAATACGAGACGATTAAATTGGAAAATAATAATGGAAGGTGAACAGTTCTCTTTATGTTGGAATAATTTCCACAGTAATTTGAGTTCGGGTTTTAATTCGTTATTAAAAGATGAGGATTTAGTTGATGTTACATTGGCTGCTGAAGGTAGATTTATGAAAGCCCATAAAACTGTTCTGTCAGTTTGTAGTCCATTTTTTAAAGAATTATTTCGTGCCAATCCAAGCAAACATCCTATTGTTATATTACCTGATGTAAATTACGGTGCACTATGCAGTTTATTACAATTCATGTACCAAGGGGAGGTTAGTGTTAGTCAAGAGGAGATACCTGTATTTATGCGAGTTGCTGAAATGTTGAAAGTTAAAGGCTTGACTGACAACAATTCATCACCATCATCATCTGTATGTTCAATCAATTTTGGTTAATTGTTAAAATAATTGCGGGAAATTCTAGGAATCGAACGGTTATGGTATGAATCGTGGCAATTATAATCTCCCACCCGACCAAAGACAGAATATAATGAAACGACCTAGGCCAGTAAAGAAAGTTATCAAACCAATACAACATTTACGTCCTTTAGAAAGTCCAAAACCAATAAAATCACCACCTGGAAAGAAACCACATATCGACGAACACCAACAAGACTATCCGGAAGCTTTAATTAAACCGAAAGAAGAACCAATCGAACCGAAAGATGATTCCCAACAGAGCACCGAAGATGGTGGTGGTGGTAGTAGTGATCATCACCATCACCAACAACACAGTAGTGGCAGTGGTGGTGATTCCAGTATGGGTGAATCATCGAAATGGTTAAACGAACACGGGAAATCAATGTACGATTCATCAACACCAGGTAGGTTGTTATTTAAACGAGAAATTAATGGAGTCGCTTTCTATCTTTTCTGTTATTATTTTTCGAATTTATCGGTATTACGGTTTTTCTTTTGATTAACAAAAGAAAACGAAACAATTGCGATAATCGCGTCTTTCTTGTTTGTGAAACTGGTGCAATTTCTGTGTATTTTTTTTAGTTTTATTTGAGTAGTTAGTGAATGGTGTTTGAAACAAACCTTCAGTAAAATAATACACAAAAGTGGCATTGATTTTGAGGAAAATTTGATAATTTCAAGCATCCTTTATTTGATTGTTGTTGTTGTTGCATGTAATTTCCTTAAAATTGAATGCCATAGTAGTTCTTTTATGCTTTTTTTAGTTGTTCTATTAATTATTTATTTTCTGCAATTTTCCTGTAATCTTGTTGTTTAATGGTTGTTTAATTATCAAACAAAAAAAAGTACGTGTGTATTATTTTATCTGTAGGCACACTTCAATGTATATTGGGCAAACGTGGTAATCCCCGATTAATCGTTGATGGTTACGTTTTTTATAAGAAGAGTGTTTATAAAGGAAAAGCATTCTGGTATTGTAAAAATAGTCGTACGAATGAGAAATGTGCTGCTGTTTGTTGGACATTGAATGGTAATATTGTTAAATGGCCAAATATGCATTCACATCCACCAATACCGGATATTTTCAATCCTGATGAAGATACCGAGGTTCCTATTGAGAATTTACAAGAAGTTTTATGGAAAACATCTCTATAAATTTATAGAAATTCAAACAAATTAAAGACTAGAATCTCTAAATTAATACACGCAAAATTGTGAATTGATAATTGAAGATGCAACAATTTAAGGATTTTAACAAAAATTCCAATAATGTGATTATGATGGATCTACTTTTTTATTTTTTATTTTTAACCTTTATGTTTTACAAACTTTTGTAGACTGATCTATGTAATATTTTTTCGATTTATCATTATTTTAATTGTATATTGGATAGTATTAAGTAGCATCGACTGATCGATGTTTATTGATCTGTCTTACGTATCGATTTAGATTAAAATCGACGATTCAATCTAATCCGTACGTTTAGATTAACTTTAAGACTATTTAAGGGCAATCGCCAGCCACCCACGATTCGGTGCGCGAAAAGTGCCAATACTTATTCCAAAATTTTACATTTATCCCCAACGGAATTGGACGAGATTTGAAAGAACATTTTGAAATACATACAATTGTGTTTTTTATTTTTAGAAATTGGAATGCAGTTACAGAAAAAAAATATTGGAACATGTATTTTCGTATTTTTTACAATTTTTTTATATTTTCTCTCAACTATCAAAATTACTCAACAATTATTGTCGTCCATTAAAATTAATTGTTTTGTAATAAAATTGATACGGTCGTATAAATAATTCCATCAACTTTTCGAATTGCATATTCTTTTTGATAAAATTTTCTTAGAGTTGGAAGCACCTTTAATTTGCTATACACTGCGTGAATATTAATGCAAAATTAGTAAAATAATGGAAGAAAATAAAAAAATGGAAAAAAGTGGAAAACATACTCTAAAATTTCTTTCGGTAAGTGAAAATTGCATTCGAATTTGGAAAAATCAAAAACCCATTGTATGCAACTTGAAATGCTAATTCGAATTCCGTTTTAATAATTTAAATGCATTGGAAGATAACTGAGAAATTTTGGAATAAACACTGGCAATCTTCGGTGATTGGTGATTTCCTTTAAAGACAAATTGTAAAATTAAAACTGAAGTGTATGTATTTGTATTTGATTTGTTTCTACAAAATTCCCGTAGTTTTGTTTATTAATCCGACAAATGACGAGAATAACACAAATTGTAATCTATTTTGCACCGTTTATTTTAATTTTATTCATCAATTATTTTAGAATATCATTGTAATTCTACAAATAAAGTGTTTTGTACTTAATTCTATCGATTCTAATTCGAATAACACTCTTATTATTTGTTAATTATAGTGATAATTATGATTAATTGTTGATTTTGTGTTTTTTAGGTGGTAGTGGTTTAGTCCTAATGAAAAGCGGCCGTGGTCAATTGGTATTAATCCATAACGGTCATATTTATACGCATTTCGATAAGCAAAGCAATCGACATTTATGGGTGTGTGTTAAGAAGAAAACACTAAATTGTGATGGTTGTTTAACAACATTAGATGGACCAATATTGTTGTCGTATAGTGGACATAATCACCCACAATTACATGATGTTATACAAAGACTGCAAGTACCTAGTTGTAGTATTTCACCAGAATTATTATAGAATGAAGATTAAATAGTAATAATGAAACACAAAATTTAAGAATATGCCATTCTCTATTATTTATTTATTTTTCTTTATTGTTTAAATAATATGACAATCATATTGGAGAATTTGTTTTTTGCCAATTTCTAAAATGAGAAACTTGATGAGAACTGAGACTTTACTTTTTAATAATTTAAATAATTTATTTATGTTGAATTTGTCGTATCTCGTTAATACCAAATATATTTATTTTTGTTTTTTTTTTTTGAAATTCTATAGTTGAGTTTATTATCAATAATTAGAAAAATCTATTTTGATTAGAATTTATTTTCAATTATTGACTGCCAGTAAATTAACACGAATTTGGCGAATTTTTGTTGTTTTTTTCTACAAAATTTGTAAGTTTTGTATTATTTTTGTTTTGCAGAATAAATGTTTTTGTTGAAAATACCCAGTACGGTTCTGTCTCTTCCAGTATTTCCCCAAAATTAACCAATAGTGCCAGGTTTAACAAATTTCGGTAGATTCCCAATTGAAATTAAATCATTTATAAATTTCACTGGAAATTCTGGGTACGAATAATCGAAAATTTTGTCTTAGAAGTTAATCGGTATTAGTTTGGAAATGTACAAGAATTTTTTCCAAATATTGTAAAGATAGACTTGGCAACGGCGCCTTTGGAACGTTCTGGATTGGCGTCGATCTAACCTCAAATTCGATTTAAAAAATCGTGCAATTTCAGTTCGGTAGTACGTGAAAATTGTGGAAATTTTTGTGAAAATGGTTGAGAAAATCCAAGAAGTAAGTACTTAAATTGATAATCGAGAATTTCAGTATAAAATTCGGTAAATTAAAATTATAATTTTTTTATGTAAAGTTGAAAAAGGACATGGCAGAACTCGAGGAATTATCGAAGCAGGCAAAACGACCACGAATCAGAGATTTATTGGCGTTAGAAGCACGAAAATTCTCATCTGAATTGATCAATCTACAAGAACGTTTAAATAGTCAAATAAACACAACAACCACGTTAAATTCTAACGTTACAACACCCAAACATTATCAAGTTAAATTGAATAATTATGGTAAATTTCACCAGTTACTTCCAGAATTTTAATTAAAATCGATTTGTTTTTAATAGCTTGGGATCAATCATCGAAATTTGTTAAATTCTACGTAACCGTACCAAATGTCCATACAATACCATCAGAAAACGTTACCTGCACATTCACCGATAGAACATTAGAATTAAATATTCGAGATTTAGACAATAAAGACTACTTCTTTACTGTTACTAATCTGTTACATAAAATCGTACCAGAATCGAGTACTTGGAAAGTAAAAACAGGTAAAATACACGAATCTTTGTTATTCTCTCGTATTAATTACTGAATTAATCTAGATATGGTATTAATTAACGCGGCTAAAGAGACGGAAACTGATTGGTCGTGTGTTACACAATTTGAAAAGAAAGCAAAAGATGCCGAAACGGATAAATTCAAACCAGATAGTAACATGGACCCGAACGAGAGTCTAATGTCTTTAATGAAGAACATGTAAATTTTATTTTTATTGTTACTAGACTGTAATTAAAATCTTTTCTTTTTCGGTTTAGGTACGAGAGAGGTGATGACGAAATGAAGAGAACCATCGCTAAAGCTTGGAGCGAAGGTCAAAGCAAAAAGCCACCATTTTAAACATTTATCAACGAGTCTCTGGAATCTAATTTGCTATTTTTATTTGTAAAACTAGTAATTAAACGGAAATAAAATTGCAAAGTATTTGCGGGTATTTTTGAATTTTCTAGGGTTTTTTCGGGGATTGATGGTACTGTAAATTCGGCATAGATCTGAGAATTTTTTTTTTTTTAATTTGCGATTAATTTGTTCCATTACAAAATTAAAGAATTTATTTTAGAAAAAATTCAGTCTAAAAATAAATTCTACACAGTTTCAATAATAAAATTTTCGCGGATATTTTTAAAATTCCTGGGGACTTTTGGGATAGTTGGCACCGCTGCAAATTTGGAGGTGGATTTGGTTAGGTTACCATTTGTCATTTGTTGTGAAAATTGGCCGAAAACAATTGGAAATATTAATAACAGAATAATTAAATTCATTTAAATTACTTAATTATTAATTAATTAGTGCAATGTTAAAGTTCCGATTTATTAATATAATTGTAACAATTGTCACAGTTTTAGTTATAAAAATATCAAGTCATGATGTCGACATCCACACGTATAAATACACAATAAATAATTTCAACGATGAATTATCGAAACGTAATCATTTTGTAATGTTCTACGCCCCTTGGTGAGTTATTTTCGATATTCTAGAATCTTTCCAATTGATAATTCGGATAATTTCAAAGGTGTGGCCATTGCCAACGTTTGGCCCCAACATGGGAACAATTAGCCGAAATGCTGAATGAAGACGACAACAATATCCGCATAGCTAAAGTTGATTGCACTACAGACAGTTCGATTTGTTCCGAACACGATGTCACCGGCTATCCGACATTGAAATTCTTCAAACGCGGCAGTCGGGACGGCGTCAAATTTCGCGGCACCCGAGATTTACCAACATTGACCACTTTTATCAATGAACAATTGCGGGAGGGCGACGAAAAGGATGCAGCCGATGAGGCGACTCTAGAAGAGAAGATTGTATCGAAACCGCAACCTTTTAGTAAATTAGTCGAATTAACAAGTGATAATATTGATGAGTATTTAGAGAAACCAAAGATTTTTATTAAGTTCTATGCACCGTGGTGTGGACATTGCCAAAAATTGGCACCAACATGGGAGGAATTGGCTAGATCGTTAGAATACGAATCTAGTATTGTTATCGCTAAAGTTGATTGTACGCAATACAGTTCGATTTGTAATTCGTTTGAAGTTAAACGATATCCGACTTTATTATGGATAGAATCCGGCAAACAAGTCAATTTTCTAAAAGAATTACAACAATTAAACTAATAAGACACAAATTTTAGGTTGATACCTATCAAGGCGATCGTACACATGAAGATTTAAAGAGTTTCGTCGATAAAATGTTGCATCGCAAACATGTTGAAGAAGAAGAGAAACCATCCCAAGATGATAATCAGGAGAGTGTTGGTATATTGGATGGTGGTACTTTTAAACATGGTATAGAAGATGGGATAAGTTTTGTCAAGTTCTTTGCACCATGGTGTGGACATTGTAAACGTTTAGCGCCAATATGGGACGATTTAGGGAAAAAATTCATAGCCGATGGTCGTGTTAATATCGCCAAAGTTGATTGTACGTTGGAAAATAACCGAGATTTGTGCAACGAACAAGAGGTGATTTTTTGTGATTTTAATTTGTTGTATTTTATTGTATCGTATTTTAGGTAGAGGGATATCCTACGATGTTTTTGTATAAAAACGGTGAGAAAATTTCGGAATATACAGGTAGTCGGAGTTTAGATGATTTGTACGATTTTGTTAAACAACATACAACACACGATGAACTTTAAAGTTTACGGTTTTCAAATAGTTTTGTGTTAATGAATTTTCATATTTTCGGGATAATTATCCGAAAATACCCAATTGTACGGCTGTTTTTAATTGAGACTTCACCACCAACATTGAATGTTACAATAAATAAAGTCTATTGTCGGTTTCTTGACGATTTAAAGTGGAATATTTGAAAATTAATCCTGTCGATTCTAAAAATTTTATTTCCCAGTCCACAGATCAAATTTTAAGTGATTAAAAATTAAAATTTAGGAATGATTCGAGAAATACGGGAGGTTAAAGAAGTCGTTAAAATTGTATCTAAATTTTATTGAATTAACAAAATAATTCACATTTTGTTTTCAGTTGTTCCAAAAACCTCTCACTAAACTACAGAAATTGGAATTATTTCCTTCATTTTATCATTAATTAAATAAATTCGCCTAATTAGTGTAAAATTTTGACAATATAAAAACCGAAATACGCATCTATAATTCATCGTGTGAATCATCGTTATTACTATTATCATTTGATAATTCTTTACAAGCAGCTGGTGTGGTAAATTCAAATAAATATTCACAACGATTCGGTTCACCAACAGATATCAATTTGTTTTCAGTACCACACGATATACGTACGTGGGCTGATCGTTGCGGTCCATTCCAACAAGATTGACCACGATCATAAATCATTGAGTTGTATTTATCGTTATCAGTACCGGACCAATAGCCCCATAGACCCAAACGTGTCTCTAATGTACCAGATTTTGGTTGTTGGGATGCCTTATCAAATGGACATAATTTATAAATATATTCATGATCGGTATAATCGAAACATTGGCCTTCTAATATTGCAAATTCATCATCGATACCGAAATCTTTCTCTAAATAATCTTGAATTTGTTTAATTTCATTCTCGATATCGCGTACGGTTTTTTCAGCTTCAGCAAATTCATTACGTGCTGCTGTAGCTTGATCGACAATCTTTTGAGTCTCTTCATCGTATTGTAATTTCGATTGTGTATCTTCGGCAGTTTCTTCTTCAGGTAATGGTGGTTCTTCTTCATCTTCTTCCTCTTCGTCGTCTTCATGATCTTCACCATCCTGTTCCGGTGTTTCATCATCGTGTACTTGTTCATTTTCTGTAATTGGTGGTTTAAATACACCCGAATCCATGAGTAGATACGGTTTAATATTCGGCCATGCATTATCGATGAATTTTTCAATATCGACAGTGTCTTCGTTGTTTAGAAAATAGCGAGCTTCATCGTCAGAAACTGGAAATTAAACGGGTTTATTTTTGTAATCTTATCAGAAAATTTTATTATAATTAATCTACCTTCACCATTCTTATCTTTATCGAATGTTTGTCGTGTTTTTAATTCGCTTAAATCGATTAAACCGTCTTGATTTGAATCGAATTTATTGAACGTTTCGATGGCTTCTTCGCGATTCTTTGCCGCTTCAGCTTCGGCTTTTCGTTGTTTTTCTTCCTCTTCTAATTTCCGATAATGCTCCAATACTCGATTCTCAACCGTTTCAATTTCATCTTTTAATTGTTGTTTTTCCGCTTTAATCTTCTCCGCATCGTCTTTATTGCGTTTCAATTCGTTCAATTTCTCTTTTTTGGCCTGTTTCAATTGAGCACCTTGTTGGCTTAATTCGGCTTTTAATTGTTTGCCAATTTTGACGATTTCAGCTAGACGTTGAGCTTCTTCACGGGCATACCGACCCAATTCCATACATTTATCAACACATTGGACATTACTATGATACTCATCACTGCCATCACAACAATCACAGATACCATCATTGACACGGCTTGATTGTAGATTTACCGGTTTGTGGCCAGCATTGGTACAATGGAATATACCATTGGGACAAGCTGATGTACCCGGCTCATCACTACCATCGGAACAATCACAATAATCATCATTTACATGATCGAATGGTATTATTTTGCTATTATCAAAACATTGGAAATTTCTGTCTGGATTATATAAAGACGCTCTTGATAAGGAAACACCACGTGGTCTTAAGATTTCTGAACATGCTACAATATTTATTATCACAGAAATTGATAGAATTTTAAGAAAATTTTCAGAATTTTCAATGAAAGACACCATTGTATACCGGCGATAACGTTAAATTGATAACGATAGACACGTTTATAATACGCATGCGCACAATCAATTAACACGTCAGAAAATCTAGGGACTTTCATACAACTGTCAAACAAAATCTGGGGACTTTAATTCAATTGTCATCGAGTACACAATGTTGTAAAATATAATCCTCCAATTATTCGACTGTATTTACCCAAATACAAATTTCGTGTATATACAACAAAAAATCAAAGAACAATCAATTTTATCATGTCTAAATACACGTAATTGTTGTTTCTATAATCAATAGAAAATTAAATTATCAATATTTGTTGGTTATTACACTACAATTGTGGGTGCAGTATATTTAAATCAAACTCGAGCGCTCGAATTGACAACTGTCAAAACTGACAATTCGATAAAACAAACGAATTTGTTTATATTGTAACCAAAAATGATATAATTTATTGTTATTTGTTGATAAAACGATAGAAATGGGTATAAAATTAATAATTCTATGTACAACAATAATTCTAGTCAATGGTAACAATTCCGATGTTATTTGAAATATTTAATTATTTTTTAATAATTTTTAGGTTCAGTCTACAAGAATTTAAAATATTTCGAAACAATCCATGCTGACGATTTGAAACACACGATTGTAAAACGTGGTGTGCACATTAGTGATCATCCTTTTAACAAAATCAAAGAGTTACACTTCCGTACGTTGGGGCGCGATTTTCGTTTAATTCTAAGTCCGAAACGTGGGGTATTGCATTCGAATTTTAAGGCGTATTCTGTTGATGGCGATGGAAAAGAGACTACAGTTCATATTAGTATAGAAATCGAATTTAAAATGTAAAAATTGTCGGTAAATGTGGTTTTTTAGATCATGATGATTTCTACGATGGTCGAGTTTTCGGTGAGACTGTTTCGTATGTTAGTTTGCATTTAGAGGATGGTGTGATTACTGGGAATATTGATCTGCCCGATGAAGTCTACCATATTGAAGTAATTATCTTCTAATTTGTTTTCAGAATAATGGTAGTTTTTAGACTAAGCCATGAAAAGATGCGGATTAGTTTTACAGTTCAATTTTAAGTCTAATAATTTTTAAGAACTGACTTCTAGTTTATTTTTTGAGAAATTCTACTGATTAGATTTGATTTTAGCCATCCTGGCGACACATTCCACATTTAGACAACCGTACAATGATAACATACCGACAATCAGATGTGAAATTTAGTTGGGATCATGACAGTTTACCACCAGATCAAATTGGCCCACGTATCTGTGGTTATGTTAAAGAAGGCCAAGAATTAGATAACAACGATATTGATGATAATAATAATAATAAGAATGAACAATGGACAAATGAGCATCACATTAATAAACGACAAGTCGATCAATACGAATATACACCAACGAAAACTAGATGTCCATTATTATTAGTTGCCGATTATCGTTTCTTTCAAGAGATGGGTGGTAGTAATACGAAAACAACAATTAATTATTTAGTAATTAATCGGATTATTAATTAAAAAGAAAATGAATTCAATTTTATTTTAGATCAGTTTAATCGATCGTGTTCATAAGATCTACAATGATACAATCTGGCAGGATCGTCAAGAAGTTGATGGTTTTAAAGGTATGGGATTTGTTATTAAAAAAATCGTTGTTCATAGTGAACCGACACGGATTAAAGCAGGTGAAGCTCATTATAATATGATTAGAGAGAAATGGGATGTCAGGAATTTGTTAGAGGTAAAAACTTAAATATTTTATTGATTTATTTAGTTTTTGTTGTTTTAATTTGTTTATTTATTTATTTAATTTATATTAAAAAAATCAGGTATTTTCACGTAATTCTGCCAATAAACACGTGTGTTTAGCACATTTATTTACACATCAAACATTTGAAAATAAATTAGTCTTAGGTTTGGCATATATAGCTTCGCCTAGAAGAAATTCGCACGGAGGTATCTGTAGTAAAGGTTATTTTGTTTTTCTAATTTTTAATTAATAATTAACATAATTAGACAGCGAAATTATGCTTAGTTTTATTCATTTTCTATTTTCATGCTTACTAATGCTTGCTTTATCAAACTGATTCTCACAATAAGTGGTAAATTAGGAAGAAAGTTTAAGATTTTTGGCTCGAATATCTGCTAAATTCTAGAATTTTTGCTAATTTAACTATAATTGTCGTTGTTTTTATGTAAACGTAGTTGCGTAGCTTATTTCAGACATTTTGAAAATACATCAGATGTCAAATTTAGTAGAATATGAAACAATCTACGACACTATATCCAAAGCATAGCCATATAGCTGCTAGGTTCTATTTAAGTACAGAATTCGTTTAAGAATTCACAAAATTGAAGATTTTTGATCAAAATATCTTCCATATTCCATATTTTTTTATAATTTAGCAGAAATTACTGTATAATTCTCTAATTGATCACTTATTGTGGGATATTCTGTATAGTTGTACTAATGATTAATTGAAAGTTTATGGTATGTGTATGTATGTGTAGGTCTTCAGCAGGGAATATACGCATAAAGATTTCTGTCTGGCACATTTATTTACCGATTTGAAATTCGAAGGTGGCATTTTGGGATTAGCTTATGTTGGTTCACCGCGGCGCAATTCTGTTGGGGGTATCTGTACCCCAGGTACTTATCTGAATCTATTTCGTTCAGCTTTAATTTCTTTCCTTTTTCTTATTAATTTTTATATTTTTGTCAACAAATAGATTCGATTTGATTATTGTTTTTGATTGTAGAATATTTCAAAAATGGTTATACGTTGTATTTAAATTCCGGTCTAAGTTCAAGTCGTAATCATTACGGTCAACGTGTTATAACACGTGAAGCTGATCTAGTAACAGCTCATGAATTTGGCCATAATTGGGGATCAGAACACGATCCCGATATACCGGATTGTTCACCAAGTGCCAGTCAAGGTGGTTCTTATCTTATGTACACTTACAGTGTTAGCGGTTATGATGTTAATAATAAGAAATTTAGTCCGTGCAGTTTACGTTCAATACGTAAAGTCCTTCAAGCGAAATCCGGTCGTTGTTTTTCGGAACCAGAAGAGAGTTTCTGTGGTAATTTACGTGTTGAAGGTGATGAACAATGCGATGCCGGTCTATTAGGTACTGAAGATAACGATGCATGTTGTGATAAAGATTGTAAATTACGTCCAAAGGCTGTATGTAGTGATAAGAATTCGCCGTGTTGTCAAAATTGTCAATATATGAGGAGTGATGTTAAATGTCGTGATGCACAATATGCAACATGTGAACAAGAATCCCGTTGTACTGGACATCAATCGGAATGTCCAAAAAGTCCACCAATGGCCGATGGTACTGATTGTCAAGAACGTGGTAAATGTAAAAATGGTAAATGTATACCGTTTTGTGAGACACAGGGTATGCAGAGTTGTATGTGCGATGTCAGTAAGTTGATTCAAATTTGGACACATAATATCACTATGATGGTAAAAAAGGAAACAGAAAGAAGAGTAGGTTGAAATTATCGTCATAATGATAGAGAATGTGTCCAGGGTACAATTTTCAATCAATTAATTCGAAAATTTTCTAGTCGAGAACGCTTGTAAACGTTGCTGCCGTTCAAATATCAATGAAACTTGTTCACCAGTCGATCCACATGATATTCTAGCCGATGGTACTCCATGTATTCAAGGTTTTTGTAATAATGGCCATTGTGAGAAAACTGTACAAGATGTCGTTGAACGTTTCTGGGATATAATTGAAGATATTAATATCAATAAAGTTTTATTATTTTTACGTGATAATATTGTTGGTACTGTTGTATTGATAACAGCATTATTATGGATACCGGCTAGTTGTGTTATTGGTTATATTGATAGGAAGAGACGACGTGAAGAATTTGAACGTTGGGAATGGCGCAATAAAAGCGATTTAATTCATCCATCTGATGTACGGAAAGTTATACATATACGTGTACCGAAACCGAGGAATAATTATCGACCCAGCATTCCGGAATAACTTTAATTTTTGTTTTCCTTCACTATATCGGGTATACCTCGATAATTTACCTCGCAGTATTTGATTACAGTGTCGTAGATTGGTTCACATTTCACTACATTTGATATTTAATTTTCAGTTAACTGAACAAAGTTACAATACTACTATTACTACTACTACTACTACTACATAAAAAGAGCATGCCCAATTGTGAGGTAAAATATTGTGCTATACCTCAGTTTTGTTATTTTTGCCATTGTGATTTGTGATATTTTTATTTTTATTGAAGTATTATTGTTGTATTTGTTTTCTTTTACATTTGTACAGAGTATACAATGGTATTTTATCTGTTTTTATGACGTAGCGTCTTAGCTTGGCTCATACTTTAATTTGATATATTTTTTTCAAGTCTGAATAAAGCTACAACGTTATGATCAATTTAGAGGTGACATATGTACTTAAATAGTGTTTTGTTCAACTGTCGATAATTACCATGTTTTATCAATGTAATAAATTTGTTATAAAAATAGTTCCATTATTAATATTTGTGAAGTATAGGCTATAACTGGGATTATATCCAAATTCTAGAAACTTCCATTATTAGAACTTGTAATTCCCGCCGTTATTTGAAAATGTTCACTCAAAGAAGGAAAGAGGTCGCTGCCACTCAGGTTGCCAGATTTTCTTTAATGTAACATTGAGAGCAACTAAGCAAAATATTACAAATCTAATAATTGTTGTCACATTTATTGTTTAAAATTTTGTAAAATTGTCTAATTTTACATTAAATTTATGTTATAAATACGAAAATTAGGCTTGAAAACAAAACAGTACACGTGCCAACACTGTTTACTCCTGCTTTTATATTTTTAAATAAAGATGGTGATATACAAAATAGCAATATCCAAGAGAGATGATAAATTTCCCTACTCCAGTCTGGTCGGCCAATCAGACGGCCAAGTTTATCAATTTGAACTTCAACTGTCCTGTCGTTTGTAGAATTATTTATCGTTGAATCTTCTTTGAGAATACTTGTTTATTTTAATCAACTGAATAATTAGTGAACAACAAAAATGAGTAAAAAATCAACAACAGTCGGAAAAATAATAGACGACCACATTAAAACCACCAATGTACCGGAGGAGTACCGAGAAGAGACCGCTGATTTAATGCGAAAAATGATGACACACGAAGCCTACGGTAATCCAGAGTAAGTTTCAATAACATAAAATAGGAAATTAAATTTTAATTTTATGATTTCTCTATATTTCAGTTATAAATGGTCATTGGATGATTTCGAGATTGGTAAACGATTAGGTCGTGGAAAATTCGGTCGTGTGTTTCTAGCTAGAGAGAAAAAAACTGGTTTCATTATCGCTTTGAAGACGATTGTGAAGAAAGAAGTGGCTGAGGGGCGAGTTGAACGACAAGTTCTCCGAGAGATTGAGATTCAAACCCATTTAAAGTACAATTATCTCAATTTAAATTGGAATTAATATTATTTTAAATCTATTGTAGACATCCGAATATTTTACAATTATTATGCTGGTTCCATGACGATTTCCGTATCTATTTGGCCTTAGAATACGCCGGTAAAGGAGAACTGTACGGCCATTTGAAGAACAGTCCTAATGGACGCTTCGACGAACACCGGTAGATAACAATAATCGACACTTTTATCTCTATTGATACTTTCTTATTTTCAAACTAGATCCGCAAAATACGTCTATCAAGTGGCTGATGCTCTACAATATTGCCATGAAAACAGGGTGATCCACCGCGATATAAAACCGGAAAATTTACTACTAACAATAACAGATGATGTAAAATTGGCCGATTTCGGTTGGTCAGTACATGCACCATCGTTAAGACGGACCACAATGTGCGGAACATTGGATTATTTGCCACCAGAAATGGTAGATGGTCAAGAATACAATCAATATGTTGATAATTGGTGTTTAGGTTGGATTAAAAGAAATATACAGGGTGAGCCAGGGGGATGGCCTATTGAAAGTATAAGTTCTAATTGCCTAGGAACTATTTTCGTTGTTCTACCGACCCCTATACGGGGTAGAGCAGCCTACTTATTCAAAATCTAATGACATATTCTTTATTGCATATTTAGATTGATAATAACTCAAAATTTGCCATTTTGTCGTATTCCATTAAAAAAATTCATATCTTTGAAAATATTGTTACTAGACAATCCAAATTTGGAAATCAAATAGCTCAAACTTCACTTCAAATTTCATAGAATTGAATTATTTTCAGCGTTTAGCTGAAATGAATTTTTCTTTCAGCAACAATATCTTATTTTGAATGAAACGCTCGAAGTTTATTTGGCTGGATAAAGAACAAAAAACATCGAACTATATCTATCTCTGATAAATTTTCACTTAATTAAGGAATTACTGAAATATATTTTAAATAGGCCAACCTCTTGGTGTATCTGTATATAATAGGAATAAATTAAATTAGTAAATTTTCAGGTATTTTGTGTTATGAATTTCTAGTTGGAAACCCACCGTTTGAAAGCGAATCCAGTGAGGAGACTTACAAGAAAATTAGGAGTGTTGCAGTTAATTATCCTAGTTTTATAACACCGGGCGCAAAGGATCTGATTTCAAAGGTATTTTCCATAGTACAAGTGGAAAATCTGACAGGGGATATACAGAAAGAGTCATGAAAGTTTCCATGATTTTTGTAGAGAAATTCTACTTGTTTTATTTTAAGTTAATTGTAGTTCTGTCTGTATGTCACCAAAATTTAGGGACCTGTTTATTTGCTTTACAATTTACAATAATTTCGACTTTTTCAGTTGGTTGTTTTTGAGCCCAAGGAACGTCTATCACTAAAAGAAGTTATGATTCACTTTTGGATTGTTGGAAATAAGTAATTTTTGTTGTTCATATCGTTTTCAGTATTGTTTTTTCTATTTAGTTTTTTGTCTAATAAGTAACCGGTTCGTTTTTTATGATTTGTGTAGAATTTTGGGTTGACAACGACGATGACAAAGTTTGTAATCATCATCATCATTATTAACCAAAATTCTATCAAATGTATTGTCTTTTGTTTGTCCGAAAAAACTTTGTCACACTATATATACCGTACAAATAATTCCACCAAAATTTGCTTTTTTTGACAAGGTTTTTTGAGCGTATGACAATAGTTTGTTCATTATTACACCAATTCGAATAAAATATTTAATTGAAATCTACAATATTTTTGGAAAAGAATGAAGTCTGCGGGGGCTTTAACACGAGCGTATTTTGACTGACTTACCTATGAATTTTGGTCCAATAATCTTCGTAAAATATTTTAGGATGCTCTCCAGAGAATTTTTATCCGAAATAAACGTGATCGCTCATTGGAGAATTGATCAAGAAATGCTTTCTCAGAATGACTCCTTTTTCCATCGCATTCCAGAAAAGAAGCAATATTTGTATTTGTTCCAGAATATACTGAAGGGAAATGAAAAATTTAATGTTAGAATCCTTTAATTATTTAATGTGTCTGGCATTTTTGGAAATTATAACTTTGTTAGAAACAAAAAAAATTGCCTCCCCGGCGGGGAATCGAACCCCGGTCTCCCGCGTGACAGGCGGGGATACTGACCACTATACTACCGAGGATTTATTTCTACATTTACTATTACTAATCAAATCCAACTAGATTAATTGTGATTATTTTCAACCAAAGTGTGCTATGAAATCCGCGATAATTGTCAGTTTGATTAGTAATCTGCATTACCGACTTGAATTGTGATCGCGCATGTTTTTTAGAACATGTCGATAATTTACAACATAACCTCAAACTTTTATCAAAATTTCACAATTATTTATTTGTTAATTGAAATGTATTTGGTGATTAAATAATAGATGGAATCAACATGTGTTGAATTGAAATTATAGAAATATCAATTTTAAGAAGAATCACTCGATAATAAAATTCTAACCTTAAAAATGAACATAATTGGTACTTTAAATTCAACGGGTAGTTTCCAATTTAAATTATTGGAACAATTAAAAATCGAACATTTGGTAGCCGGTGTATCTGGTGGTGTGATTTCGACAACAATTCTACACCCTTTGGATGTGATTAAAATACGTTTCGCTTGCAATGATGGTATCCAACATAGAACACCTCAATACACGGGTATATGGAATGCATTTAGAACAATCCATCAACAGGAGGGTATTAGAGGCTTATATCGTGGCATTGTACCGAATGTATGGGGTGCTGGCACTTCATGGGGCTTCTATTTTCTGTTCTACAACGCTATCAAAACCTACATTCAAAATGGTAATGAGAATGAACGTTTAGGACCCGGTTACCATCTATTAGCCGCATCACAAGCCGGTGTAATGACTTTATTTATAACGAATCCAATATGGGTGGTTAAAACACGTTTATGTCTACAATACGATTTGAAAACCCAACAATACAACGGTATGGTTGATGCGTTGATAAAACTGTATCGTAATCATGGTATTCGTGGTTATTATAAAGGATTAGTACCCGGCTTATTCGGCGTTAGTCATGGTGCTATCCAGTTTATGGTCTATGAAGAATTGAAGAATTTCTATAATCATTATTATAATTTACCAATATCGACGAAATTGAATAATCGAGAATATTTATGTTTTGCAGCTGTATCGAAAATTTGTGCTGTTGGTATAACGTATCCGTATCAAGTAGTACGGGCACGTTTACAAAATCAACACCACCATTATAATGGCATTAGGGATTGTGTTAAAATGATATGGTTGTATGAGAATTGGAGAGGTTTTTATAAAGGTTTAGGTACGAATCTATTGCGGGTTACACCAGCTACGATGATTACGTTTGTAACATATGAGAATGTATCGCGATTGTGTAAAAATTGGTGATAAAATGGTGATAAATCGTTGTTGTTTATTTTATTTGTTTTTTTAATTATAAATTTAGCAATTTAAATAGAAATATATTTATAGAAGTATTCGTGGGTATTTTTGATTTTTTAGGGAATTTTTAGATAATTGCCAGTGCTGTAAATTTGGAGGTGGATTTAAATCTCCAATTAAGGTTAAAATTCTAGAATTCTTAGGATTTCCGCAACAAGTAGATACGCAAAATTATGAAATCGTTTTAAATTAACGAAGAAAGGCGTAATATTGATGAAATCTAATTTGTTTATAGAACGAAAAATGCTTGATTCTAATCACCAAACGTACTTTTATATTTACAACAATCTTTATTAATCTAGAGTTTATAATTTTATCGGTTAGGTACTCATCAGCAGATTGTTAATTTATTTAACGTTTAATTATCAATGCAAATTGTCCATTCCGTCGCAAATATCTATAATTTTATTTTAATTTTTCTTTTTTTTCAATTAGCACAAACACTTAAACACAATGCAATACAATATTTTTTCTTGCTATTTATACATACAGGCCTTCAAACACTATTTCACCCAACAATTGGCCTTAGATTTGGTAACGTAGCTTTTTATTTTCAGTTCAACAGGCTTGTGCATTCGACCTGAATTGTTGCTCTGAGAAAACGCCAATTCTAGCGACTAAAATTGATGTTTTTCCTCAAAAATTGGTTTCTGATGAAGGTTAAAAAACGCACAGACCTATTAGACCGTGTTAGTTAAAAATTAAGTAGATATGGATCAAATTACGAACTTTCTACAAGGTGTTTCATCTAAATATTCCTTGTTATGACAGCTAATTACTGGGAAATTTGAGAAGAATTGAAGGGTAATCTCTCGAGAAGATTTGAGCAAAATTAGAACTTCGTAGCTTATTCGACAATTAGTGAAAAACCTGGAATTAACAATGGCGCAATTTTATCCAGCCAACTATACACGAACAACGATGAATACTAGAAGATTCTTTCATTTTTCATCACTGTGTCCTGAAAAAATGCAATAACTTGCTCTCAGAAATCACTCATGAGTTGATAATCATTTACTATTATCATCTGTTTATTATTTCCCCTTTGTACATCCCTTTTCTTCATTCATTTCATGCAAGAACAATAAAAGTCAAAAAAAGAAACACTTTAACATGACTATATTAAAAGAGGAACAGAAAAAAACACTTCGAAAGGATCTTCTATTCGTTTCTGATTAGTGGTTTTCACAAATTTCCCAATGAGCTACGAAGTTCTAATTTTGCTAAAGTGATTATCCTAGAAAGTTCTTCAGATTTCACTGTAATTATTGAGAACTAAGAACTCTTATTGAAATCAACCAAAAGCACGACCAACTGCAAGGTGAAATAACGTTGTAAATCCCATATTTCCTTATTGTTTATTATTATTATTGTTTCTTTTTTCCAAATGTGTATAAAAGAGGCCTTATTCCATTTCGTCTTCCATTTTCCAAGGAAAAAATACCATTTTTTTCCTATGAGAATTGTTTGGAAGTTGACGGAATGTCTTCGTGGAAGCTTTGGGAGGATTCTTCTTGAATTGCCAGCGGAGGCACCTGAAACATTTTGTTCACAATTTCAGATTACAATAAAATTAAGTTTTAAAAGAGTAGAAAAAATTTGGTGTATATGTAGAAGCAGTGATTCTACCTACAGTATCGCTCTTTTCACCAGAAAGTACCCAGTTCTTAGGGCAACTTACACTATTTAACAAGCGAATCTAAAATCACTTCCAGATTTATAGGGTTCTTTAGGGTCAAAAAATGTTCGCTCCAGATAATAATGCCATTTGAGAAAACGAACTTCAATTTTTCGACAATTAACAGGAGTTACCTTGAGAATTCGATACTTTCTAGCGAAAGGCCCTGTATATGGGAAAATCTTTGGAAAAGCTGAAAAGCACCAGAAAAAATAATATGAGAAAACAAATGCAAAACTGTGCAAAATTTTTGACGAGTTTTCACTTACAAATGCCATCCATGTGGTAATTTCGTTCTGGAAAAAGGTTCATATGCAACAACAATGCCACATTTATTCAAATTTAAAGCGAATTCTTTCTCCAATCAGATTAATTACCTGTTTATCTTCTTCTAATGTCGGCAGGAGGTCGTCGGTAGAATGGGGACTTGGTGTTGCTGGTACACGTCCCCCACCACCGCCACCAACAACAGTACTACCACTACAGGAGTTCATCGATGCTGTCATCCTAGCTAGACGGCGTTGCATTTCGCGCTCCTCTTTCTGTTCACGTTCACGTTCATAACGGCGGGCACTGTAGCTCCTTATGGAACTACTTCCACCGCTGTGTACTGATGTTAGACTGGGCCGTCGAGAGCCTTTAAAATAAACATATTATTTTTTTCTTTCGAAACAGAACTCGAATACCGATTTTGTTTGAAGATTTTCCTATTTAAAAAAAGGTACTAAGAACTGAGTATTTCCGAAATTCTTCAAACAAAGCTACGCTTCCGTAACATATATCAAGTCTCATGCGATACATGCTACAGTTTGGTTAATAAGGCGAAAAATTTGATGCGCTCAAGTAGTACCTACACTAAACAATGATTAGCTAAAAAATTACAGAATACTGCTAATAATCAAGCATAAAACGCCCTTTCTGTAGCTCTTGCAATAAAAAATTTAAAAATTGCAAATTATGAAGATTAAACGGCATTAGTTGGAACTCACCTCTATTTTCTTTAATACAAAAATTCTCAAAATTTGGATAAAAAATTAAGTATTTTTTTATCAAGAAACGAGTTCAGTGTGAATTTTCTTTGCTCTCAGAATAAAAAAGCTCAAGCATCGAAATTTTACTGATGCTTTTGCATGCAGAAACCTTTATGCATTTTCAAAAAGTGTTTTGTATACGTGTAGATTTTTTTATTATAGAAATTTCTTTATTTCAAGTCGATTTTAGCCGTTGCCATCTTGCCTCCTCTCTTCAATTCATCAAATTCAAACATCACAGAAACGAAGAAAAACTACAATCAACACAATGTGAAGAAGACGATTCGAGATGGCTTAATTCGAAAGCAAAACAACAACAAATTTTAGAGCACATTTAGACAATATAAATATATAAATCATGTTTGCGTGTTTTGATTGGAATACCAAATTTGGTACTGTTGTTATGGTTGATAGTACTGGTGCTACTAATAGTTGTGTTTTGATAAGAGAGTAGCAAGATGGCTGCGGTGCGGGCCGCACCTGCACGGGACGCGGATACAGCAAATGCCCGACATCCCTGGGCAGTGTTGGTACTAGTACTGGCCCGTCTCGATACTGGTAATGATGATATTGTCCTATGACTTGATGTACGCGACGTTAGGAGACTTCTATCGATGATCGGCATTGGTAATGAGCCTGTAACAACAGGGTGGAATCGTGGTTTGGCTTTTCTGGTAGAATTTATCTCTTCTAACTTGTGCCCAAATCGTACAGACATATACTTTGCCTTTGGATCTTATTTTAAGTAGGTACTGTTATAACTAAAACTAGAGAGTTTATATAAGAGCTCCTATTATTTGACGAGCAATAGGTACTCGGAGATTATTTTAGCAAAATTTGAATTTAGTAGTTCATGGAGAAATTGATCAAAAAACCCTCGTGTTGCAATTTCTGAATGACTCAAAGCTACTCCCTTCGTTTTTCATGTCTACCTATTTCAAAGTAAAATAGAGAAAAATGGAAAAATCAAAATTGGGAGCATTCTGAAGCTTTCTGAGTTATTTGGCACAACTCGTCTTTAAAAATCGTGACATTGTTCAACTTCCAAATAAGCTACAAGGCTCAAATTTTACTAAAAAGATCTCCAAGATTGGAGTTATTGGAAAAAAAATTCAAATTGTTCCCTATATGGATGTTCTAGTCTTAGCTCAGAACTCCTATAAGTATACAAACACGGTTAACTAGATGAATTAGTTATATATGTCCATACAATTTGCGCACAATTTTAAACCTAAATATTTTCGTTTGCGCAAATCGTACGAACAGATTTTCTGCCCCGTATGTAACCATTATAAATGCCTTACCTGTGTTTCTTTCTTAAAAAAAATTATTTACTGGTTCCACACATTTATACAACAAACATTCACCACATCAATACAACAAACAACATAACAATTGATTCATTTATTGGAAAATCCAAAAACAAAGCAGAATTGATTTCATTACCTGGATCACTAGAGAATAGAATTGGTGGTGCTAGATTGGCATTGCCAAAACGATGACGTCTACCACTACGACCACCACCTCTACCACCACCACCGCCTCCACCATACATATTCTGATTAAATAATCTCAAAACAAAACAAATTAAACCAGATAAGATAGCTATGCCGGATAAGACACCAGCGAATGTCGAGAAATCTGTTGTCATGACGACCAAATCTACAAGAATTAAAAAAAAATGAAAGTTAGATGTGAATAGTACATGAGGCAAAAAATAAAGATTTGCGCCTTTAATTTTGGATTAGCAAAAGTAGATAGTGCTTCAAAGCAATTAGAGTACTAAACTAAAACTAGAGAGTATATGGGAAGTTGTTTTGTAGTTAAAAATAACTTGTGAAAATTGGGGCTTGGTTCAACTGCCACAATTTAACGCTTGTTTGCGTTGCGCCTAGGGGAAGTGTCTGGTTCGGGGTTGGGTGTGATGTAAAGAAAATCTTAACAATAGTCTGTAAAATACAAAAGAATATGAATTGAAGCTATAAGCTAGAATAGTTTTTTTTGCTTTAATAAAGGGTAAATTTTTGTGCTTTATTGGAGTCTAATGAAGAGCTAATTTAGGACTTACCCTCAGCACAGAACACCCTTTTCGACGGTTTTTGTATAGAAACACTATGATAACCAACATCACATTGGCATATAGCGTTATGATGGACTTGTATACAAGCGGAATGTTGATCAGTATATTGACAAGCCTCTTGATAATAGCATTGTTCACCCAAGCGCTTTGCTAAATAAATAAATATTTCAATTATTTTCTATTAAGGGGCTAGAACCCCTTACAAAAATTGAATCTTTGACAGAGAAATCCTCTTTTATTTTGTACTCGCATTAGAAAGGAACAAAATTTCGAAATTGATACGCTTGAAGTGCTCTTTCCAACGGGTCATAGTACTTGATTTTAGAGTAAGAAATATAGGAGAAATCACCGGTCAAAAATTCCACTTTTTAAGGACTTGTGACCCGATCCCTCAATAGAACTGTAATATAAATACAATTTTTATAACTTACGCCTTCCACACCCAGTATTTGGATTAAGTCTGACTGGATAATTCTTCTCACATTCGCATAATCCACTAACTGGATTACAATAAACGTGCAATAATCGAGCGCTACAGACGTAGTCGCATGGGGCGCCCAAATAGGCTCCTTTATCTATAAAAAAGAAAAGCTCTCAATAAATTGCTAGGTCACACTTCATTTTGAAGTTTAAAATAAATCCTACTGTTGAAATAAACTTAAGGCTGGACTGTAATGAAAATCATTATATTCCTCCAACATTAGATGGCGCTACAATACTATTTTAATGCTATTTACAGTTCTCTTATTTTACTTTACGGCGGGATTTTTAAGTTAAACGTACCTGTATATGTGATTGTATCGTTCTCATCATAATTGTCATCGAATTCTTCCTGTTGTTGATGTAACCATTGCTGTTTTTTCTGTCGGATTTCATTTTTTTCATCATCATTATCATCACCATTAGATGATTGATATTCTCTAGGGGGTGCTAAACGTTGTCCAGAAATTATAATCGTTTTTGTCGAATAATAATATAATAAGATTAATAATATTAGAAAAATATTGTTGTTGATACGTTTCATCTCCAGAGGTTATTCCAGGAATCCTCCAGATCGGCGTCGTCATTCGTGTACATTGTATTACTAAAAAAATGCGAAAAAATTGTAGTTAGACTAGTGGAAATTGGAGGATGATGGTTTATTTAAACTTGCAGTGGTATTCTTGAATCTTTTGGTAATTCGGTACCATAACAACGCTGGCGATCAACAATCTCTTTTTAATAACTTATTTTATGCTTGGATGGAATTCTAAAAATTGAGATAGACTGTCGATCTTTAACTTGTCATAGTGACGAATCGCCGAAACGTTATAGAATACGACTGTCTCCACCTAATTTTTCTATCTATATGTAGAAACAAAGATTAATAGAAGAAACGTTTCTGTTAGAAATCACTTACACCCTCTAGTAATCTTTTCCTCGAATAAATTAAGTCTAAGAACACATCTGAATATCGAAAAGTTGCAATTGAGTTCCTTGTAGACACGGCATTGTTTTTAGTACTAATTACCATTCCTGTATATGAAATCTGTTGATTTATAGCACATGAACATTCAATATTTTCAAGCCAGCTCTGTACGTTTCCAAATAAACATGGAGTACACACAGATGCATAGTTAAGGTAGGTCAGAAATTCGATTTTCCCTATCTTTAAGTATTGATTATCTTATCTAAAAATATCTAAAATCATTACTGAAAGGTGGCCATTTCTTTTAATGAATCGATTTTTTTCAGAATAAACCTATCAATACAACAACGCAATACAAATTTAATTCGAATAGATTTGAATTTTCTGTAAACGGATCAATAAATGAGCACTTGAGTGAATGAGTGAGTGATTTAATCAATTCCCAACGGACAAGAAAACAACATAATGAATGAATTAGAAACTTACGTAAACTTGTTTAATTAAAGTAATCAATTCCTGGTTATTAATTCTGTTGTTTTGGGATTCAAATTGTTACGTTGATTGGTAATTCAACACGTTATAAACAATAAAATAGATGAAAAAATTTGAAAAAAAAAACAACACACACGCACACACACATACAGTAGTGGAAACAGAAGAGAATTTCTTTCTACGGTGATAGAATGCGTGGCGACAGTATGCCATCGAACCCTCCACCAGGTCATAACGCCGGCGCCAAAGCAGCGTCGCGACGAAATTTCCCTAACTGAAGGGATGAAAATATACAAGGTGTACAACGCTATTTAAGCTTGTAGTAGCCTAAATAATCTGCGTTACCGACATGCTCTTGTTCCAACAGATTGTCGGTAATGCAGATTACAGTGTTGGAATAAGAAGCAGACCTACGCTCACGAGATCATAGGCTACTGCGAGCTTAAATAGCGTTGTACACTCTGTATACAAGGTGTGCAACGGTATTTCATCTCATGGTTGGCTATGCTTTGGTTACAGTGTCGTGGATTGGTTCATATTTCATTAAATTTGACATTAATGCGTTTTTCAACCGCCTGAATAAAGCTGCGACTCTGTATCAACGATATAGCCAATTGCAGTGTAAATATGCAGGGTGTTTAATATTATAATTGAAGTTAGATTAAATAATACAAAGAAAATCCAATAGTCATGTTTATTTAAAAAATTTAATTTTTCGCTTATTTATTACAATTTAAGCGTGTAATTTTCTGTTAAAATTGCGGTGGTATCAATTCGTAATGCAATAAATCAGATGAACGTTTCAAGCGTCTGACACAACGATTGCTCCCTTTACGTTCTTTAACAAATCCTGGATTACAAATACAGAAATTGGGTGCTGAACAAACGCCATTCTCACAACCACCTGGACAATCAGCTATACATTTAGTACCAGTAAAACTCAATGGATCTTTGACATAGCCACGTTTACATGTACAAACATTGGGTGCAGTACAATCAGCATTCAAACATGGTTCTGCACAATGGGCTTGACATTTGGTACCGTCTTTATCTAAGGTCCAACCGGATGGGCATGTGCATACGTTAGGTGCTGAACAAATGCCGTTCAAACAACCACGTGGACATTCGGCCGTACAGACGCCATTAACTTGTTTGTAGCCGGTTTTACAAGAACATTGATTTGGACCGATACAGGTACCACCAGCGCAACCGCCTTCGCAATGGTACTCGCATTTATTCGTGCTCTTATTCAACGAGAACCTACAAAATTTTGTTGTGTTCAATTACAGTCTAGCCATATGGGATTCCAAGTAATTTTGTTACACAAATAAAAATCTGTTCCAGAAAATCAATAATTTTGCCATAGCAACAAATAATTTTTTTGCCATTGATTTGTTTTGCGGGACAAAATTTTTTGGAATTCTGTGCCATCGTGTCGTTTTCACTTCAAATTGATTAAACACTTACCCTGGTTTACATTTGCAAACTTCGGCAGAAATACATTCACCACCCAATCCACAGCCTCCAGTACAGATGGGGGTGCAAAATTTGCCTTGTGGTTCTAATTGATAACCGGCATTACACGAACAGGTACCGGCATTGGTACAGACACCATTCAAACAACCCAATGGACAAGTTGGTATACAATTTTGTAGATTGTCTTTAACATAGCCCCGTTTACAGACACAAACATTTGGGGCTGTACAATTGCCATTTGGACAACCATTGTCGCAGACTGGTTCGCATATTAAATGCGTATGTGGCTTACGTTCATAGCCGCTACAACAGATTTCTATACGGCTATAGCCTGGGCGAGTCTACAGAAAGAAATTAGATTTAAGCAACCGGGTCATAGCTTGGAAAAAGCGGGATTTCTGATCAAGATTTCTGTTCCATTTTTCATTCAAAATTCAAGCGTTTAGGCCCTTTGGAAACAGCATTTCTAGCTACATCAAACGAATTTTACCATTTTGCAATTTTTTTTGGAAATTTCGAGCAATAGTTGAAAATCTAGAAGCATATTTTCCCCATAACAACCAATATTGATCAGTTTTTTCAATTTGCTACCAATTAAGCCCCAAATTCACTGTAAATAAATTAATCTTCCCCAAAACGATAGGACCCGTGTCTGATAGCTTGAAATACCCTGTCCAACGAACCGTAACGCTTGTTTTTAGAGTGAAAAGTAAAGGAGAAATCATCGGTTAGATTCTACTATTTTTCAAAAAATTAACTTACCCCGTTGCTGTGTGGGTTGGCTCCACGTTGGCGGTCTTCAACGCTAATCAAATCGAGTGTCCTGTAGGAAAACAAAAATCAATTATATTGCATTGGCAGTGTTAACGAGAAACAAACGTTTTTTTACAGCAATCGCCAATTCTGTATATTTTAATAAATAATTAGAAATCAACTTTCACTTCAGTTACTTTCCATTTTTTGGACTTTCTTTTACTAAAAAAGTGTAAATTAAGGTACTTACGGTACTTCCAAGGTACATATTCCAGTTCTAGAATGATTCGTATGTGGTAATTGTGGATAAATTCGATTTTGCGCCCATGCAGTTTGAATTATTGTTAAAATTGTTGCAACAATTAAAAATTGCTTAATTGTCGACATTATTTATTTAAAAACGATTCAACAAATAACACAAATTATGCGAAATTGTCGTTTCTATAGGCGTTCAAAACTATAATTAAACAGTAATCAACGGATGCTGTATTATCTCTACAAAATGATTACACTGACTCACAATCCTTAGGAAGTTTAACTGGTTTAACTTTCAATTATTTGTTGGTGTGTGCTGTAATTTGAACACAAATACAAGAGGTTATCGTTGATTTTCTTTGAATTATATATCGGTATAAAAATTGTTTATATAAATAAACAATTTATTTACTTAGAAATCTTGAGGTTGACCTTCTAAAAATATAAAAATGTTGAAAAAATTGGTGAAACCACAATGATGATATCACCTCATTAATTTGTCTCCCTCTCTTGTTCTCTCCTACTCTATTCAATAAAGTTTGCTTTATTTATTATTGGTTTTTACATTATTTAAACGATTTCAAGAATTATTAATCATCAGCCAAACATAATTTTCTACTAAATAATAAAATTTGATAAAAGAATATTTCTAAAAAGTTCTCTAAAAAGATACCAGAAATATCTAAATTGTTTCGTTAAAATATCGAATAAATTAGTATTTTTTTTGAGAAGAAAATATTCAAAAAACGCAGATAAAAGGAGCTGATGTTTACAGTTGTCTACAGGTCCATCCAAATCATCTAAAATATTTCTTATAATGCCCCTGGGAATTCGTCTAAGCTTTACTACGCCACTGGAATTCGGAGATTAGCGGGCGACAAATAGCTCAAACTATGTCAATGTGGCAGCGTGATTCAAATTTGGGTCTAAATATGGCGATTTCTAAGTAAGTAAAAGATACGAGGCCGGGCAAAATTGCATGATCGAAGGCCCAGCATAATAGGTCAAAGGCATCAAGAATATCTTAATTAGTTTTCGATATATTTAGAAAATGTTGAAAATTTATTTCAAGTTTCTTTCTCTTCGGGCTTACAGTAACTTTGGTAACTTTTCTGCCAACTATATCTTCCATCGTTGCCAAACACAACGTGTTAAAATTTTCACAAATTTTGTATTTGCAATTTTTATAATACGTTTTAAATTGACATTCTTGTCTTGTTCTCATTAAAACTATAATTTCAACGACAATTTTTTAATCCTTTTGCTACTATAATAACTTATTGATAACATCTAGTGGAAGCGATATGGCAACAATGCAACGACTTTATAATAGCGTCGACGATCGCGCTGAATCGGCTAGTTTCGGAGGACGCTATTTTCCGAACCTGTTATTGTAGACAGCCGTTATTTTCCAATTCTCATAGCGGCCATTACATCAATTGTTATTCTGAGATAATAGTTATAAAATAACAGTTTATTGCTAATAATAGTTTATTATTAATATTCATCAAAGTGACGAACTCATTATAATGGTTGATAGTTGAAAGCTGTTCTCATTTGATATTGGTAAGAATACTAACGTAAGTTGCAAAATTCTACACTGTGATTGAAAAGTAACGTATAATGCTAATAACTAAAGTGAAGCGTTTCGTTCATGTCTCGCAATATTTCGAAAAGTAAGCTGTGCATCTTAGCTCACGTTAATTAGATGTTGATCAGTAAGCTATGACATCAGTTTTTTAGCAATAGGGGGCTGTGTACAATAGGGAGGTCATGTGTAACCTCGTAAGTTACGAGGTTATGTGGATTTCATAGCCTACTAGTCAAAGTGGTTTGAGATGCACAGCTTACTTTTCCAAATAGTGCGAATTTGTGACGTCATCACTCCCTATAGGGAGTGAACGGCCTATCTTTAGTGATAACTTTTGTTATTAAAATTTCGACACTGGTAACTTTATTTTTTATTGTTGTGAAGAGGTCAAAACCGTTTACCATCGCGAAAAACATTATTTTTTAAAATAAAAAGCCTTATTTTTATTTTTATTAAGTGAAAAATATCATATAGTTACTAAAACTTTACAATTTTTGTTTCAAAAATTTACGTAAGTACCCCATAATTTTTACATGTCTGAATGCAGAAAAATATACTCTATCTGAAAATAAAATTAAAAACCCTTCTTCACAAATGGGCAGTTGAAAAATAAAAAGCTATCTGTCTCGAAATCTTAATAAATGAAAGTCATTAGCATGCGTTTCTTTTCCGTCATACATGAATAATTGCAGGGCGGAATTACATAATGTAATGGATTCCATAAGAAAAAATACTTCAATTGTATGGAACTATTTTACCGACATTGATAAAACAAAGGCTAGCTGTAATTTCTGCAAAAAGTTGTTTAGTCATAAAACATCAATTTCGAATTTAAAAAAACATTTAATGAAACAACACCCTACAATAAAAATAATGCCACCCACCCGGCGACGCTCCTCACAACCCCAATACCAACTAAAGATCGAAGAAATTAACATAAACGACTCTAGTGAAGACACAAGCAATCAACCTTTTCAAATCGAATTTGTAGAAGTACCAGAAGAATCTCCAACCAATCAATTAGAAGATTTAACCGATTTCAAAAGAAAAAAGACTTCATACTTATGGAATTATTTTACCATCATTGATAAAGAGAAGGCTAGCTGCAATTTTTGCAGAAAGTTGTTTAGTCATAAAACATCGATTACCAATTTAAAAAGTCATCTAACAAAAAAGCACCGTTCATTAAAAACTGCAACATCCACTCAGCGGCACTCTATACAACCGCAATATGCGCAGAAGAAGGAAGAAATTGACGTAAACGACCGGGCGAAGAATTTCTTTTAATTTGTTCTACCCCGGATGAACTTGTAGAACCACCAAAACAATCCACACCATCCACCGCTTGTTTAACAAACAACCAGCCGAATGAAGGTACATCCGTTTCAACAAAGGACACGCTGCTTGCACCTAGTAAATTAAGTGCAGCTCAAAAAAAAGGCTATTGATGATCAGCTATTGAAAATGATTACCATAGATTTTCAGCCCTTGTCAATCGTTGAAGACGAGGGTTTTCGACAACTTTGCCAATTATTAAACCCCCATTACCAAATACCCAGTCGAAAATTTTTAAGTAACCTACTTGTATCGGAAAAATATCTTGAAATAGTGACTAAAGCCAGAGAAGTTGTAAAACATGCTAAAACGGTTACACTTACTACAGACTGCTGGGTCTCTTGCAGTAATGACAGTTTTATTGCTTTAACGGCGCACTTTATAAACAAAGACTTTGAAATCGAATCAATCCTTTTGGATGTGAGTTGTTTCAATGAAAATGATGCCAGTACTTTCTTGGCTTCAGAATTCAAAAGAATTGTGGCAGAGTGGGGGATAGAAACAAGAAACATTTTATTAGCTATAACAGACAATGCCGCTAATATCAAGCAAGCCATATCGGAAAACCTCCAATGGCGTCATTGGGGTTGTTTAGTTCATACAATCAATGTAATCGTGCAAGATGCCCTAAAAAATATAGATCCCCTTACTCAGAAAGTGAGACAAGTGGTGTCGTTTTTCAAAAGAAATACTGTAGCCAAAGACGAATTGAAGAAGCAACAACAAAAGTATCAGCAATATCGTAAGAAACTAATTCTATCGGATAGCACTCGATGGAATTCCGTTTTCTACATGTTTCAAAGTTTCATCGAATTGAAACGAGCAATTTCTGGCTCTTTATTAGAATTGGAGCGAGACGACATTCTTTTACTTACTGAAACGGAATTTGACACCCTGCAACAAGTTGTAAAGATTTTGGCCCCACTGGAAATGGCTTTCAAAATTATGAGTGGACAACAGTATGTTACACTATCGTCAGTAATTATAGTTACAAATTGTTTAAAAAATATGTATCAAGAGTTGGAAATGCAACAGTTTTCAGATTTGGCGAATTCGGTGATTGTCCAAGTGATATCTGGACTCTATTCGCACTTCCAAGATTTAGAATCCAATACCACTTTAATAGTTGCAACATATCTAGATCCTAGATATAAAAATGTCGGCTTTTCCAACGACATAGTTGCTGAAGCAGCTAAAACAAAAGTCATCAGTTTGTTGACCAATTTGATTGAGCAAAGCAATTCCAACTGTGGGGAGAAATCCAAAACAACGGTAGTGCAGTCTGATGCTGCAAGTTTGTTGTTTCAGTTTTTTGACAAGAAAGTTTCAACTCTTGAACCCACATATTGCAATAAAAATACAGCAATCAATGAACTGCAGAGATATTTAGAGGAGCCTTTGTTGCCCAGGGACCAGAATCCTTTAAGCTGGTGGAAAACAAACGCCTTCCTTTTTCCAAATTTGAGTATTCTTGTCAAGCACACATTCGGGACGGTAGCCACGTCCGTTCCATATGAATGGATCTTTTCGAAACGGGGCCAGTTGCTGTCGGACAGACGGAGCCGTTTGTCGTTGCAGAAGGTGCGGAAAATTATGTTTATCTATCAAAATGAGCGATGTTAATTGAATATAGGCTTTATTTTGAAAATTCAATAGATTTATTTCTTATATTTCTTTCACAGTATGATATAGCTGAATAATTATTCAAATTAAAAAAGAAACTAATTATTACTAATCTGCCAAGTGATTGTTACGCAACTTTACCGCGCGATTGTATTACTCCGGATCCAATTTAAAATTTTGAATTCCGCGCCCATTTGGTAGATTTCTAACCTCAATATTTTGATTTTTGTCGTTATTTTTATTTGCGTGTTTTTTTTTTAAAATAGCTGTTATTGCTATTCTGCGATAATAGTTATAATATAACGAATTTACAAATAACCCATCTCTGGTTTAAACTGATTATAGCCAAACTTTTAAAAATAAATTTTGCGTTTGAGTTAAACAAATTACTTTAATCGTTTAAGAAGAAAAGATTCCACCAACAGTTATAATTCAAGTTGACAGAATCTGCCTTGCTACGCCACTGTAATTTTTCGTGTGAGGGCTACAAATAGATTAACCAGATTGTGGCAATGAGGTAATAGAGTGCTCATCCTGTCAAAAAACGTGTCCATGTATAGTGGCAGACATCTTGGATAGTAGAGACGCAAACGAATTGAAGTAGTTGCACAATTGGCAAACTGGTGGTTTGCATCTAAACTAGAAGTACTGCTGGTTGTATAAAATTGTGTGTATAATATTGGCACAAATGTTCTCGGTTTCGAGAATCGCATCCTTGTCTAAAATTAGCGTTTTTTGACCAATTTCCAAATGAGCTACGGGGTTCAAATGAACCCCGTAGCTGAAAGTATCTCCAAGGACACTCTTACAAATACTTGAAATATTTTTCAAATCGTTCATCAAATAATACGTGTTTCCTTAGAGATAACAACATTTAATTGAAACACGCGGTATGTTCTAAATTTGCATCATTTTATAGAATATGATGCTAATTTAGAACCTATTAATCCACTTTGGGACCTAATTCTTAGTTAATTATTCTGTATTTTACAATACTATAATTTTTGCGGTTATTTTTTATATAATTTTGCAGCTAAAGTATCAACGAAAAATATTTAAACAATCTTATCCAATTTTCAAACTATTTAGACCTAGAAATTTGGTAGAAATCACCGTAAATACAAAATATTTGAATATTATATTTAAATTTATTATTTACAAAATCTACAATATTCTAGAATTTTATAATTTTAGCGTTACGTAAACTAACACTTTCAAGTTATCTTGTTTTTTGCGGGTTAAAAACGACACGATTACAAGTTACGTACTCCTGTACGTACGGCCAAACAACTTTTTACCAATTTTTGATAAGAATACAACAAAGGAATGATTACTTGACGCCATTTTCGAATCTTGTCAGTGCCTGTCTTTTGTTCATTCGAATTTTCGTCGTCGAGATGTTAACACCGTTTCGAAAATCGGTCGTTAAATCGGTTTTGTTTAATTTAATAATAAATTGTCGCGATTTTTAAAACAAAGTGACGCGTATTTTGATGCCCCCGTTGAAGTGCTACCGTTTCCAAAATTCAATAATTCCCGTATTTTTTAAAACAAAGTGCCTCGTATTTTGTTGAACGTTGAAGTGTTGTCGTTTACAAAATTTAACAATAAATTAACGCGGTTTCTAAAACAAAGTGTTGGTGTTGACGTTTTGAAAATTGAAAAATAAATTCACGTGCGGGTTTAAAACAAAGTGTTGGTGTTAGTGCTTCTGTTGGTGCCAACCTGGACGAAGGAGTGGGCAGTAAGTCATCCCTAGGATTTGGGCGATAAGAAGTCAACGAAAGGGTAAGTGGAAATGTTTCAACAATCGTTATTAATAATGAAATTGAACAAAAAACTCTAATCAGAAATGAGTTTTCTGTTCTATTTCGTTAATAATTTAATCCCATATTTGTGTAATAGATTCTTGGTTTATAAATTTAATCATAATTAAAATAATTTTTCAAGTTAAATTATTTTTCAATTACTAACGTTTTTTTTTTTCTATTTTATTACAGTAGGTCCGAACAGCGAGGGACAGGAGGCGTTGTAGCAGAGGGGTAAGTACTTTTTTGATTTACATCGCGATCGTTGCAAGTCGGGATATCCCAAGACAAAAGCGGGATATAAAATAACATCGGTTCGGTTCGGTTCGGTAAATGAACAATACGCGATTGTAGGTATAGGAAACGCGCATTAGGTACTTGTTAGGGCACTTGTTAGGCACCTGTTAGGTACTTGTTAGGTACTTGTTAGGTACATCAACGTACAACAACCCCCCCATCAATACTGCTGGATTTTGTAGGCCTTATGAACAACGATTTCCCTGATTATAAAAGGAATCTTCATCGTCTCTCTCTTTTGGATACTGGTCTACTTTTGGTTCTTCAACAAAATGGTAAATATCTGATATTTTTTCAGGTAATTTTTTGAATGTATTAAACATTTTTTTCAGAACATTTATGCATTGTATTTTGTATGCATTGTATTTATAACAAAAATTTGTTTCTTATGTTTCAGAGTTTCAGATTGATTTCGAAGGTCATCAGCTTCAATCCCTTGAAATTTCCCATTATCTTTCCCCGGGGAATGGCCATTCCTATTGCATGAAATCCTACTAACATAGAATTAAGTGGGTTAATGTTGTGGTGTTTTGTGTTTGTCTGTGAGTTTATAGGTATTGGTATTGATAGTATTGGATAAATCCATCGCTGCAGGTTCAGTTGTCGCGATTATCCAAGCATTGACTCCGTCGTATGACTGTGTAGTTTGTGGTGTGGTTTCTTGCTAGTCGCTCTAATAATGCTCAAATATTTTCACGGGTTGTGCGGTTTTCGGAGCGAGAGATTGCGATAGGTAATTCGCATATCGTGAGGATGTCTACCGCATATATCTTCGCTGATTGTTTGAGGTTATTATTGTGACAATGATGCATTGACCACATCACTTCCTGTGCAATGATATAACTGTGACAATAGCTTCGTAAGTAGTCAATTTTTGCTTTATTTCAGAAAATCCCTTAGCTATTATCCAAGCATTGACTCGGTCGTATGGCTGTGCAGTTTGTGGTGTGGTTTTTTCGCTAGTTGCTCTAATAATGCTCAAATATTTTCACGGGTTGTGCGGTTTTCGGAGCGAGAGATTGCGATAGGTAATTCGCATATCGTGAGGATGTCTACCGCATATATCTTCGCTGATTGTTTGAGGTTATTATTGTGACAATGATGCATTGACTACATCACTTCCTGTGCAATGATATGATGGTGACAATAGCTTCGTAAGTAATCAATTTTTGCTTTATTTCAGATAACTATCACTTCGCGATTATCCAAGCATTGACTCCGTCGTATGACTGTACAGTTTGTGGTGTGGTTTTTTAGCTAGTCGCTCTAATAATGCTCAAATATTTTCACGGATTGTGCGGTATTCGGAGCGAGAGATTGCGATAGGTAATTCGCATATCGTGAGGATGTCTAACGCATATATCTTCGCTGATTGTTTGAGGTTATTATTGTGACAATAATGCATTGACTTCATCACTTATTGTGCAATGATAAGACTGTGACAATAGCTTCGTAAGTAATCAATTTTTCCTTTATTTCAGATAATCGCTTCGCGATTTTCCAAGCATTGACTCCGTCGTATGACTGTGCAGTTTGTGGTGTGGTTTCTTGCTAGTCACTCTAATAATGCTCAAATATTTTCACGGATTGTGCGGTTTTCGGAGCGAGAGATTGCGATAGGTAATTCGCATATCGTGAGGATGTCTAACGCATATATCTTCGCTGATTGTTTGAGGTTATTATTGTGACAATGATGCATTGACTACATCACTTCCTGTGCAATGATATGATGGTGACAATAGCTTTGTAACTAATTAATTTTTACTTTGTTGCAAATAATTATTATGTAGCATGGATATATCCAATACTATAGTGGATTAGGCCTACAGGGGATACCACTATAAAAAAAACGCACCATGTGCTTTACCTCACAGGTGGTGTGGAAAGAAGCACATTAATTACTTTTCTAATCAACAATTGTAAATTTACAGAAAAATCATGGAGATTTGAAAAGATGATTTTGCATTATAGACTTTAAAAATAGGTCTTTATTAAATTTTAGGTGATTTTCAGCTTAGATTAATTTTCTATAAGCAACCACAAAAACTGTTGAAAGTTTTCGGTCTATTTCAACGATAAAGGTGACATCTATTGCTTTCTCCATTGAACTACAATGTTGAAACGACACCGACATATCGCCTTCCTTTTCTCAAACGATGTCGATCATGACTTGAGAAAAGGAGGTCCTGATTGAACGACACACTCATAAGTTAGAAAGAGTGAGGACCAAATTGCTATTATACAAGTAAGGGGGATGCGTACTCTACTACCTCATTGGATTGTGCGTCGGTGGATTGTGGTCATACCTAACCTAACTTTTGTAAATAAGCTTTGCGTTTGTTTGTTTAATAAAAAATCCGTTAATTTTGGTTAATTAAAACAAAAAGATGATCACTAATGATAATAAAAAAACATTCGGCAATAAGTAAGTAAATATTACATTTTTTTTATATTCGTGCACATTTTGTGAAAATTTAGGATGTAACTAATGTTAATCGATTATCAAATTTTTTTGTTGTACCATGCTGTTTTTTTATCTTGGAAATTACATTAACAAATGTCAAATTTAGTTAAATATGCAGTAATCTACGACATTACGTTACCAGATAATTAACAATAACTCCATTGTATGTACATCCTGTATTATAAAGAATATGAACCAAGCTACCGCCATACGTAACCAATTTGAATACCCAATTAATTTTTTATTTGTAGAAAGACGAAGATGACAGCCCCACCGCAGGGCGTTCGTTGCCAGAAATGTTTAGAATACGGCCATTGGACATACGAATGTAAAGGGCAACGGAAATATTTGCATAGAACATCACGAACACAACAATTAAATAAACGTTTATCACAACGACAAGAACGATTAAAATTAGCAAAGACAACTAATGAAAAAATGACGAAGAAGAAGAAAAAGAATAGTTCTGATGAAAGTAGCAGTAGTAGTTCGGATAGTGAGAGTAGTAGCAGTAGTTCTAGTGGTAGTCCTGCTGCTAAGAGAGTTAAAAAGAAGAGTAATAGCAGTAAAAGTAGTAGTAGCAGTAGTGGTAGTAGCAGTAGTAGCAGTAGTTCGAGTAGCAATGACGATTCAACAGAAAGTTCCGATACTGGAGATGATTGAAGAATTACTGTAATTTATAAGAAATAAGGCTGAAATTGGATATATTTTAATAGATATAAAAATACATGATATCTATGGTTTCTTATACTTTTTTATTATTTTATAATAATCACAAAATCCTTTTTCTTTTTAGTTAATTCTTAGTTCACTGTACTATTGGAAATGTAAAGAAATGAAGATTCAATTGAAAAACTTTGAACTTGGGTGATGAAAAATCGCAAGTTGGCCCATCATTATGTATATCGCGCTTTTCACCGAAAAGTAGACAAAGTTTATCTGGAAACTCCGATTATTTGACGAGCGATTTGAAAAATATTCTAGCGATTTATAAGACGGTTGTTGGAGATGATTTTACCAAAATTTGAACCTTATAGCTTATCAAGTTGATCAAGAAATGCTCGTATTTATCAATTGTTAAAAATGGGTTTCACATGCCCAATTACTCACAACATTGATTTTTTTCGCTTTTCTCCGTTTTACTCGGACATATTTGCATTTATTCCAGAATGCAATGGCGAAAAATGTAAAAAAATGATGTGCGGAGTTATTCTGAGTCTTTGGACCAACTTGCTGATGAGCTAAAAGGCTCAAATTTTGCTCAAATGATCTCTAGTGACCCTTCTATAAATTCTTTAAATATTTTTCAAGTTGTTCGCAAAAATCGAAATTGCCTTATAAGCTATGGTTTGTTTTTGAACTAGGAGGAATAAGTAAAGCCGGGTTTACACAGAAAAAGTCACTAGAAACAAAAACTCGTGACAAGAATTGATCTAATTTATTCGAACTGACCTACAATTTGAAGAATTTTCGAATTTTTAAACGATTTCTGTCATACATGACAACGATAGATGTAACCTTCCGCTAGAGTATAAGAACATTGTCGTTAGAGGACAATTTTAATTGACAATTGAACTCAATTTTGAGCCTACAATTGGCATGCATGATCATCGTGTATTGCACATTATTGGCTCTTGAATTGGCACTTTCAAAATTCAAACACTCCTTTATATTGCACGAATACTTTTCCGCTTCAAGAGACATTCAGAAGGTTGCGCGACAATCCTTTTTTTCTTCCCTTGTTGGACTTATCAATTAATTAATAAGCTGAATCATGCATAAATTTTATTTTATTCTTGTGATTGTGCTGTTACTCGAATGTCCTTGCGAAGGCTATCGAATACGTGACAGTAGTAACGTTTAACCAGGATATAAATCGGCAAAGAATTGACAATCCCGTTGATTAATTTGCTTATTATTAAATCCTAGCAATATCGAGATACGTTATAATTATGTAAATTTAATTATATGTGGGTGTGGGTAAAAATCGAAGGATGGGGAAGAGAAAGAGGATACCCTCAATCAAGGCGAACTATTTTAAATCTAAATTGTTGGTAATCATCCGATGGAAAATCTTGGAATTTTCCCAATAATTACACCAATTATTATAGCCTAGGCTAGTTAAAATATTCTATTGAGTAACAATCGTGTAATAATAGAAACATTGTGCATATCTAAGAGTTATTGTTACATTTCGAGGCAGGAGCTTTGAGGATATATTTTTTATTCATCATTACCTCCTCGGCAATAAAATTTGGAAAAATATCGCTCTACTTGTAAAATTTGAAGATTTTTCTATTTTATTTGATTCTAATGGAAATTTGCAAAATTTACTGTTTCTAATCCAAAATTTGGAGATTTTAGGGAAACAGTTTTGTTTTGAAAATATTTGCTGCTAGTAGACAATTCCAAAATTTTAGTAAGTTTCGCTTAATTTTGGAAATATTTCACTACTTTATGTAGTTATATTTGTAAATTTAGAGAAAAAATGCATTTTTGTAATAGATTTTATTAAAGGTCAGGATCGTAATGCGTTATTTATAGAAATGCAGCACTATTTCAATCTTATTTTTTCCTCTACAGCCTCCTTCTCTTAAAGGTGTTCACAGCGCCAAAACGTCTGTTAATTATCGAGTGATTGGAAACATATTTTAAGGATTTATAGGGGGGTTCTCAGAGAACATTTTAGCAAAATTAGGTCCATGTAGCTCATTGGGAAATGAGAGTGACATCAAATCTAACTTTTGAATATGCAACAATCGGCAAGAGGGTTTTTCACACATTAAAAGTGTTGAATTAATGCGATACATTCGTAACATTTTGGTTTTTGTAATTCGCCCTTAAGACTTCGAAAAAAATTTAAAAAGGTACGAGCAGAGCTTGACCGTGAAAAAATTCAAATGCAAAAGTCGCTCGCCTCCCTACTCACAGTAGTTTTGTATTAATTTTTAAACCAGTGTTTCTCAACAGTCGATCTGGTAAATTCTTTTAATCCGCAAATCGATTTAACGGGCTCAGAGTGAAATATTCCTTATCCACAACATAAGAAATGTGTCTTTAGTGAAAAATGAAGGGTTCTTAATGAATTAATAAATAATTTACATGCTCGGCACTTCCAGAACGTTTGAAAACCACTGGTGTAGTCTCTTAAAACGATCCAATGTTTATTTATTTAAAGAAAAACAAGCCTATTCAAATAACTGGCATGTGCTTTTATTATGAGTATCGAATGTCAGGCAGTTTTTCTTAAGTAAACAAATACGATAACATGAACACCCATTAAGATAAGAACAACTGAGAGGCGAATAACTGGTCACATTTACGATCAATGAACGCGAAACCAGTTTTTTAATTTTTTTCAGGATAGAAAACCGAACAAAAAACAGTTTTCCGAGAATCTTCAAGTCATCTTGAGTCCATTTATGTACAAAAACTGATTGACGAAGACGTTGAGATTTTTGACAAAAATCACTTTTTCCCCGATTTCCCAACGAGCTACATGGTCCAACTTTTACTGAAATGTGCACCATTGATCCCCCTATAAATCCTTAAAATATGTTTCGTTTGGCGCTGTGAACATCTTTAAGAGAAGGGAGCTGTGTTCAAAATAAATAAATCAATTGCTTAAAATTGATTAATTAATTTATTTAATAAATAATATTGCACAATTAGTTTAACTTTTAAATTAACAAAAATAATAATAACTAACTATAACGAATTATTTACAAAAAAAGAAACATCTTTTTCTATTGGCAACAGTGAAATTTTGGTTTGTTGTAGTTGTAGAAGAAACAGCAATACTACGATCGGTATTGTAGATTAGAAGAATGTGAAGAAGGAGGGCGACGAATATCCTGGAAACAATAAACTCTAATTAATTTTAATTCGAATCAATTTAATTCAAATTAATTAACATTTAAAGATCCATTCATATTATGTACGATTTAATTATTATTGAATAAGAATGCAAATTTGACCGTAACCTTGTGAATTATTGGAATGGCCTCAAGACTCGAGTTAAGGTCAATAATAATTATTACTATTATTATTATTTATTATAGTTAATCAAATGATTTAGAATGGATTCATAAATTGATATAGCCATGATTTAGAACAATTCGCAGAGAAAGTCCTTTTGTTAAGAACAATCCATTGGAAATGTAATTTGCAATTTTGCAAGTGTACTTTCGAAATTTTCAAATTAAATTAACTTATAATTCTTTCGTTTAAATTAATTTAATTTAATTTGATTTAATTGAATAGAAAAATTGGCAAATTCAAAAACGTACCTTTCTACTACATAAAAATATTGCACAATATAAATAATAATAAGAAATTTTGTAATTAAAATCGTCTAGCACCATTGACACCTGAAATAGAAAATATACGTACGCTCTTTCATTAATTATTTGTTTTCGTTTTGATAATTTAGTAGCAACAATAGCGTATGAAATGAATTATTAGTCAACTCGAATTTAAATCCAAATCATCCGTTTGAATGGAGAACGAACGATAGAAAATGGTCTAAATGAATGGATTTGATTCACGTGAGACTGTAGCAATAGCAGTAACGATGAGGAGTTTGTCTTACGTGGACCGTTCGGTGGTACGAATCCATATCCGGATGCCCCAACCACTACGCCACTGGTCTCACCACTGTATTGTGGCGCTGGTGGGAAAACAACTGGTCCTTGATTTTGTCGTGGATCTCGTGTGCCTTGCAACGGTGCATCTAAGCCATTTTCGAAACGATTAAATGAACCAAACGTATCGAAAAATTGGCCATTTACAACTGACAATAATAGGCACGTCACTGTGATTATGCAGATTATCTACGAATTAAAAAAATAGTAATCAATTAGAGATTGAACGATACGCTACTGAAGTGTGATGTGGCTATTGAAATGCATGTGTAATTTTGGTGGATGCGCCACCATAGAGGATTGAATTTTAACCAAAATTTTATAAAAATTTAATATTTTTGCATTTTATTAGATGCAAGGTACATTAATTTTGTAAAAAATGCGTGATACTTTCAATTTTTTTCCCTCTATGCACTCACTTGCATTGCCTTGTCGGTATACGTGACAATATTGCTAAATCAAGTTGTACGTTAAAAATTCACAGGTTACTTGATTCACAAGTCACAGTGGTTATGCGTAATTGAATATTTAGAACAATAACGCATCGTTATTACCAAATTTTAGGTAACATGATGGTATTAACCTAAATAAATTTTATTTCAAAATGCAATCGATTTTAATGCAACTCGAAATGCATGTGCATATGTTTAAACAATAATGCATAATAAATTTCGTTTATTTTGTAATTATCGATTATACAATCACGATTTTTTCGATTTAAAAAAAAAATAAAAGTAAAACAATTGAAACTCCCTAGTCATAAGAGTAGATAAATATAGCAGGTATACGATGAAAACTTGGCCATGCCTTGGTTAGAGTGTCGTAGATTGGTTCACGTTTTAGTAAATTTGACATTTGTTAATGCAAAATAAATTATAATACGTAGTTGGCCACGTTTTTCGCTATGTCGTAGTTTTGTTCGGTCGCTTGAAAATTACCAGCAAATGTCCAATATTGCAGTATGAGCTAAGCTAAGACGTTATGTAATTAACGTACAGCCAACTATTTTATAACATAAGTATTGGGTAATTTATATGCCTAGTTGGCCATGTTTTGATTACTTGTTGCTTGTTTTTTAATTGAATAATGGCAAATTTTCTAAAGTGCAAAGCAAGTTACGACTCTATTTACGAAAAGCATGGCCAACTATGTTATAAAATAGCTTAGTACACCCTGTATGTTGAGTATTTTATATATTCGTCGCCGACTTGATTCATAAATATGTCACAAACTATAGTTTATACGTAATCAGATGTATTACAATCAAGATTTGAAACAAAAGCGCTTCGCAATTAATTCATGGATAACATGATGATATTAACCTAGATTTTGTTTCTAAATCCAATTAATAGAATGTAATTAAACACGTAATAATCGATTGTACAACCACAATCTTGTATTTTTTAAACAAAAGAAAATTTAATTGTCTTAATTACTATTAATTCAAATATTTTTGACACAGGCAACGTAATATTTCTCGATATGTATCTATTTCGAATGCCGTACCTGTATACACGAGATTTATAAGATTATTTACAATCGAGTTATCTGCGAATCCAACTAAACGATGATCAAGTAGACGTTCATAAATTATAACAAAAATATTCACCGCTCACTTGATCCATAAACACGATTTGAAACGACAATCAAAAAATCAACTTTTTTTTAACTAATTAATAATTTTAATTGCGTTTTTATATTCTTGTCGTCTTCGACAAAAAATTCGGCATTCTTTTCCGATCTTTACACTGTTGCATTACTTTTCGATATGCTCTATTTCGTTTCGATAAAATTTTTCTTTGATCGCAATAAATGCATAATTTATTTTAAGGAAAAGATTGAGTGAATGACTGAGAGTGTGTCTAATTTTCCCGGATTTTGAACATTCTATTCTAACTTTTCTCGGTAATTTCTCGGAAGGTAATTATCTAAAATTATTTTTTCTATTCAAATAAATAACGAAGGATAAAAATGTTGAAATTCAATAATAAACAACATCATTTGATCACCTTGATTGGAATTTAAATTTCAACATTTCTGCAATCTTCTTTTTTCTATTTTATTTATGTTGTTGTTTTTATTTATAATAAATGCAGGGTTCAGAGAAAAAATTTGTCTAACAACCTGTAATTATACGAACAATTGAAGATTGTTAAAAGGAGGAACCGTTTAGTTTGTTTTGAGGAAGCTTTCCCAATTTTTGTTGAAAATTACAATTGACCTCAAAATCATGTTCCTTGTTCTTTGTATAATTAATAATAATGATAATAACATTGATTTTTCGTCAATATCATTATCATTAAGCAATGTCTCAATAATTTATAAGAAAGGAAGTACGCTTGAGAATGCGTGTCGACAACAAATCTACAAGGCGTCCCATTATTGCTGTTCTCACACGGTGTACAATATTTCATCTTGAAGCTGTCGTTGATTAATTCGTACCTTATTAAATTTAACATTTATAAATGCATTTTAGAACAGTAATCAATCTACGACACGGTCTAATCGAAATACAGCCAACTCTGCATAATTGTCAATGAAAATTAAATAGGCTACTAGATCACTTTCTTATCATTAATACAACAGATTTAACAATAAAATGAATAGTTGCAATTCCATTATCAGAATCTATATAGTTTCACTAGAAAATTGAAAATAAGCAAATTTCTAATAACGGTGTAAAACACCCTTAAATTGTTCATCAAGTGAAAATCTTTCGAAATTAGTCCATCGAATATTGGCACTTTCTTTTATAACACTTTATCATCATCATCGAAAATCAAGTCTCGATACCATATGTTGTATTAGTTTACTCTCTGATAAAATTTTTATTAATTATACGAGAAAAAAACATAAAATAGAAACCGTTAAAATTTCTTAATATCTACAAGAATTTGTCAGGTGTACATATTGAAATTGAAATTTTTCGCTACAATGATTATGTAAATCGCTGAAAATAAATCTAGCAACAGGTACACATGGAAAGAAGGTGTAATTTTACTCCTACATAATATATCGATCTGGCAATTTTCAATAGAAGCACACTAAACTACCATATGGTTTTAGTGTACCTCGCCAGAATTGTATAATATGACAACATACAGTTTGAAGAGAAAATAGTAGCTATAACTCAAAGTTGGCTATGTCTGTCATTACGTAGGTTGCAATTTTGTTCGGACAACTGCATTAATAAATGTCAGATTTAGGTGAAATGTAAGATTCTCGGTTACTTGTGATTTGTCCATTTATGATTTCGATACAGCTTGCCAGTCCTGTATAAAATGATATAGAATACCGAATGTAGAAAAAGAATGCATGGATATGCTTGATAAACATTGAAAGCCCTAAAGACACATTTAATAAGACAGACTATAGAGAGAAAATTGAAATGCAATCAAAACCGTTACAGTACAATAGGCTTTAAAAAATGATTATACTTTCCAACATTACCCAATATTATTCGTATTCAATTCAAATAAATAGAAAAACAAAACAATTTAATATTTTTATTTTTATTTTTTTGTACATCTAATATACGACCAGATTAAATAGAGCATTTGAACAAGTTAAATTAAATTAGACTGGATTCAATTAAATTGAATTAAATAATAGATAGATTGTGAAAGTTCAACGTGAAGGGTGTTTTTTTGGAAATTTAAAAAACCCGTTGCCACCGATTCAACATATCAGACAATTAGGAAATTCGACTTGGACCATTACCAATACTTAAACTATTCATTTTATTAAATATTCAGTGATATTCTCTAACTTTGAAACGAATGGTTACCATGCAATTCTGAATATTGGCAGTCACTTTTGAATAACCTATTGTTGTCTCTTTTCAATTCTACATAAGATGGAATAATAGCTAGTAGGTTAGAAGCACTGTCAGTTCTACCGTTGTCATGATAACCAATCGTTAAAAAGTTAGAGAATATCACTGATCGTGTATGTAAGGCTATTCAACAATTTTTACAGGATGCAGCCTCTGACTTCAAATATGGTATTCTTTAAATTTTCGACAAATGGTAACCATGACAACGCTTGATACTTGTGGTTTTTCAAATATATTTTTGATAGCTTTGAAGTGATAACCAGTAAAAAGTTAAAGAATACTACTCATAGTGTATGTAACAGTCCATCCAAAAATTTTAAATGAGTGGCTGAGCCTCTGACTTTAAATATTCTCTAACATTTTGTCAACTAGTTACCACAGGTAGTTACATCAAGAGTCACTTGTTTTATATTTGTCTTTTTTCAATGAGATACAAACTGTCGGTGTTGTCATGGTAATCGATCGCCATAAAGTTACAGAATACCACTAATTTTCGTAAAAATTCAAGTTTTTTTTGAAATTTCATCGATATCGTATTGGAATCACTGGTAAATTCCAAAAATCGAAAATTGATAAATATGATTTTAGTAATGAAACGTAAAAATTTCCAAAACTTTTCAATTAATTTATTAGTGAAAGTCTATCGTGGAAATGATGATTTATAACAGCTTTTTTCTTGTGAAATCGGAAGAATTTCATTGATAAGACAATTGAGAAATATGTAAACAAATCTATAAACGTACGATTTCCGATGGCGTTATAGATACTGATAAATTTCCCCAAACAGTTGGCACGACTGCGACAATTGCCAGTTTTGAAAGAATCGGATTAGAAGTGTACGATTTTTGTTAAGATTTATCAGACTATAAAAATGCGAAAATTTCGTAAAAAATTGAAATTAATTAGTGAAAGGCAATTGTGAAGATGATCTTGATTTGCAAATTATTTAAAATTAACGTTAATTAAAAATAATTAGAATAATGCACAAATTCATGACGATTTAAAGCAATTATTCTAATTGTTAACATTCTCTTCTTTTTAAACGAAAATAATTGTTCAAAACTAACAATTATTTAGACATTTACTTTAAAAAAGAGACGTGATGTTTTGGTTTGTTTCTAGTTCCGCTATTGTACATAACTTTAAGAAAATTCAAAGATTTCTCTTCTTATAATTAGAGATTCCACACTATTGACCTGATTTTTCGAAGAACAATTAAATGTCGGATTAAAAATCTTTGAAAAATTTCAACGAAAAATAACACAAGTCACAAATCACTTACAAATTTCATTTTGTTGTTGTTGTTGTTGAAGTTTCTTCTTGTCGAACTAGAAGCGAACTAACACTACGAACCAAAACTATTGTACCCACTTATTCTTTTTTAATTTATAATTGTGTTTATTGATAGTACTGGTACTAGTGGTGGTACTTGTAGTGCACCTGATAATGGTCATTTTAACTTGTCGCGTTGTATTTATATAGAAAAGGATTGTTATTGTGTTAGTGTTAGTTTGTATGTTTCTATATACAATAATAACACAACCTCGATGATTTATAAATACGAGGCCAATTCGCCGCGGAAGAACGAACTTACCATTGACCAAGCTGACGAAGGTCCCACCACTTACACACTTACACAAATGCGTGTTGTAATCGTAAGAGGTGTCCATTTAAAGTTAAAAAAGAGGAAAGAAATCCAAAAACTAAATCACACCAATAAATTTTATTAGAAAAAGATAGATAGACGGATTTAAATCAAATTGAATGTACATGATTTGTAATTTGTAATTTTCATGGTCAATTTAGTTCCGGTTTTCTTGGCCAGGGAATTCTCACAAGGAACGTGTGTGATTATAAAAAGATAATTCTTGAAATTCATTTTAACAGTCTAGACTGTGAGAGTTTTTATCTTAAAAATTTTTTTTTGTTGATTATCAATGTACTAAATTAAATTAGAATGGTAATAACAATTAGACTGTGAGTTAAATGAAGCAATCAACCCTATCGAAATACTAGTGTTGCAATTCATTCACGGTTACAACAATAGTTGAATTTGGGGAATTTCCTTGTACGGTTGGTAACATTGGATGACAGTATAAGAATCAAGGGTTGCTGGATTGTAATTGAAATTTTTGAAAAATGCGATTTTCTTTGCAATTTATTTCGTTAATTTTCTTCTCAAATCTTATCAATTGCTGGTGGAAAATCTGTTATCAAGCAACAAATAATTCAGGATTTGCATTGGTAAATAGCGCTCCTGTGGCGTAAATTGGCGTTTCATCAAAAGTTTGTTTCTTTGGCTCAAGAGATATTAAAGTATGGCAGTGCGGAAAAATTTAACAGGCCTTGATGAAGATCAGTGGCGTAATAAAGGGGAATGGGGCTGGAAAGTTAAAATTTAAATTAAACACGTTCAATAAGTCGTTAAGAGAACTATAAAAGCATCAAATTGGGTGTGTTTATAGCCAATCTAGACACATGATTGACATTGAGAATCTGTTGTTTATTCTCCCCTATTATTTTAATTAATTTTTTCCTAATTTCCTAATTAACAAAGTTGTTGTTGTTATTTTCAACAATATTTGTCTTGAATTGTTTATAATTCGTCTGCTGTTGTTTTCTTTATAGTTTATTAGTATTTATTGTTTGCCTTTTTCTCTATTTTATTGTTATTGTAGTTTTTCAGTCTAACATCTACCTATAATTTGATAAATTTTATTTCATTTTATGTTTCGTCAATCTTCAAAACAAACTAATTATAACTCACTATTTGTCTGCAACTTATGAGGAAATATTCCAAGGTGTTCTTCGATTTCGAAATAGGTGCAAAGGGTGCATCATCTTATAGTTAGCTGTGTCTTGGTTTTGTAGTGTCGTAAATTGGTTCATACGTCACTAAATTTGATATTTGTAATGAGTTTACAATGCTATCAGTCGTATTCTCTAATTTTTTGTTACCATGACAACACCTTTGGGATAGAGCTTATATCATTCTTTATATTTCTATTTTAGATGAAAAGAGGCAAGAATAAAACAAGTAATTCAAAAGAGTGTTGATTTTTAGGGTTGTTATAGTAATGAATTATTAAAAATTTAGAGAATGCCATTGCATTGGACACTGTGTATCTGAAAAATTCGGTACGCCACTGGTGTCGTTACCTTTTCTTTCTTATTACAGTACTTGTTGCCTTTCTCTCCCTTTTCCTGACTTTCTTCCTCTCTTCTATATGGTCTTTTATTTAAAAAATTCAATAATTATCTTTCTCTAGTTATACAGAATTTATTACTATTCGTTGTCTCTCGATTATTTTTGTAATTATTGTTCAATCTCTGGATTTATTGTTATTTTTTAGTGGCATTCTCTTCATTTTATTAATTATTTCCTCTCTTCCCCACCAATGCTCTGATTACTTGTGAAATGCTAATTAAGTATTATCTTATTTCTTCGATTAGTTTTATTATTTTCTTATTCGATTCTATTTTCGTCTGGGTATTTTCTTCTTCTTGATAGAGTTAGGATTTTGCTTCGTAGAAGGAGGAGTAGGGATCGAATTTTTGAAAAATTTGACAAGAGCGGCACATAAGTTTTGATTTTGAATCAGTTGTTTTATGCGTCAACAACCAACAACAAGGCAATGCGCTCTATATCGATAGCAACAGAATTTAGACAGATTCAGTTTTCTCTCCATTATTCTCTCATTGTAGTTCGTTTGGGTTAATAAGCAGATGATTTATACCCAAAAATATATGAAATATTGCGCAAAAATTTATAAATTATTTATAATTTCAAATTGATTTACTAATTTTGTTCAGTACTAATTATAGAAATTATTTTTTATATTTAATATATTACATATAAATTAGAGTTTATTTGTATTTTAAATCAGTTACGTCACTGGTGAGTTTTGATGGTTGAAATTTTTATTGCGTGCCTGTACATCCTAACCTATTCATGGTAGAGAAAAGTGGTAAAGGTGAACGAGAGATATTGATTATTCAATAAATCTGTTCTAATTTTTCCGGCTTTCCAATAAAATTCTATTTGTTCTAGTCGAAATAGATACCGTCAAAGGTTATAAATAAATCGAGAATTCAACATTGGAGTCCATGTATGTATATTATAAAATTTTTAACCATGAAGATACCAAAGTTGTTCTGGTACATTTCTTAAAGGAGTCAATGTTTTTCGAACAAATCTCTATGCTGCAATTGATAATGAAGTCAATGTTGTTTGTTGATTATTGGCGATTGATTATCTGTTGGGTAATAGCAAAAATTAATGGTCATTTTTATTAGTGAATTTAATCGATTGGATCGGGCGGTTTTACGCATATTGATTTCTCTTATGTTCAAAATTATTTTTTAACTTAATTAATAAACAAACAGAGCGATTTACAATCGAGACCCTCCAGAAGTCTACTAGAATTTCAAAATTTTTAATTTTAAAATTTAATAGAGAAAAATTTAAACAATTTTTTTTAATATTTGGATTTTTTGGTAAAATTTTGCATCTCATAGTAACAAATTGGAGTGTCTTAAAAGTTACTAGAGTGGATTGGAGATTTTGAAATTTTTAAACATGAAGGTGCAGCAAAAATGAGAAATCTAGCAGCTTTGGTCAAATTTAACAAAACATGAAACAATCTACGACACTCCGTAATCGAGGCAACTGAGAGATGAAATAGCGTGGGACACCCTGTACAATTATCAGTCAATTTTTGTGAAACATCCTTTATAATCTTGCACACATAGTTAACGGTTTAGATTGTCAATTAAAATTATCGCACGCTTTACTTATTAGCAGGAATCTTTGCTGAAAACCCGTCCACCTACACTTTCACTATTAACAGCAACATTACAGTTGGTGATTGTACAAATTATTTTTTAATTATGGAAAATTAATTTACACAAAAAATTTTATTAGCATGGATTGGTTTAATGAACCCACTATCCCTTCACATCCTGTTTTGATAAAACAACAACCTTGATGTAGACCTTGAATTGATTCTGTGTTAACAGCAGATAGTCAAATTTTTAACGATTTTTGAAAGATAAATAACAAAAATTGAATAGAGTTGTAACCTTATTGTAAGATTTTTATTTGGTAAATTCCAAGAAAGTCCTGTTCTTTATTTATTTTTTTAGAAAAAAGGACACTACATTTTTTTTTTTACTTATTTTTCTCGCTTTTCAATTATTCAATAACTATTCAAATTGAATAATAATGATAACATTGATCTAATTTTAATAGAGCGGAGAGTTATAGCCTACATAATTGCCACATTTACACACACACAATTTAAAGAAAAATATTCCATTCTCGTTTATGCAACGGTTGAATATGACGAAATGTGTCAAATTCTTTTTTAAACGGTATCTACACGTCTGGAATTATTGTAATTCAACCTTACTTATAAAATTGCTCAAAACACAGTGGCGTAACAGCAAAAAGAACATTAATATCGGGTATACCACGGCAATTTCCTCGCAATTGACTGCGCCCTACTCACCTAGTGTCGTAGCTTGATTCAGTCGAGTCCAAAGTGTCAATTAAGGCTTATAATAAGGCAAACTTCTAAGAAATTCAGCAAGCTTTGGTCAAAATCTAGTAAAGTATGAACAAAGCTACGATACTGTCTAATCAAGCCACAGCCAACTCTATATGTTTTAGTACACAAGTGTGATCGAAAGACTAGGCGCACTGCACTTGCAATTGATACGTAATGTCGTAGCTTTATTTAGACATTTGAAGCATAAATTGACAAATGTCATAACGTAGTGAAGGTTGGATTAATCTACGACATCAAAACAAAGCGTGGCAAATTACGGAGCACCCGATATTAAATAGAAGACTTTAGGCGCTCTCCTTATCGGATAAAGTTCTTATTTTTGTTGATATGTTTTTGTCGTTGAATAAATAAGATCATATTGAGTGTAAGAATAATCATTACAGAGGCGATAACCTCCAAAAATTAAAGATATTTACTACTATGCGTTATTAATAATAACATACAGGGTGATTCATTGTCTATCCACCATAGGCATGACCAAAATTTGAAAAAGAGAATAAGAAAGAAACATGTTTAAAAACATAAAATTTGAGGTTATATTGTTGTTCTATAAACAAATGAGTATCGTTTAGTTCGTCAGTGATACCAACGTAAGAATATAAATTTTACCATATGTTTCTATATAAATGTTATTATTCTTTGAACTATAGGGTTGGCAACAAATTTAAAACTTTCTACTACAAGATGAATTTACCATACAATATTTCCAGTTGCAATTGCCATTCTGGTATATTAAAGAATGTATGTTGTAATAAGATAAAACAAAATGGGATCAAACTTTAAATAATTTATTGATAATAAATTTTTATTTATCTGGAATTTTTTATTCCGTTCTAGTACTTGTTGTAGTGCTACTAATAAATAAATTAATAATGAAACTGTTATTAATATTAATATTGTCGATAACACTAACTTTAATTAATTGTAAATTAAATCAATTTTAATGAATTAATTAGTACAATTAATTGATTACATTATTAAAGGTGATCCATTGGTTGAGTTACCATTATTGGGCATAATTGAAGGCACTACCGATCATAGTTTAAATGGCCGTTTGTTTAATAAATTCGAAGGTATTCCATATGCCCAGCCACCAATCGGTGGGTTGCGTTTTAAAGAACCACAACCGGTAAAATCATGGCGGCCGGACATTTTAAAGGTTAACACTCAGTATAAATGTCTACAGTACAACCATTTCACACCACCTGGAGCTGATTACGTTACCGGTAATTAATTTGGATTAATTTCCAATTAATTTTAAAGTTGAATTTCAGGTGAAGAAGATTGTCTGTATGTGAATGTGTACACTCCAACTTTAGATCAAAATGCGAAGTTAGATGTGATTGTTAAAATCCATGGGGGTGGTTTTATGTTCTACAATCCAACTGTGTATCAACCCCATTATTTAATCGATAAGAACGTTGTGGTGGTTTCTTTCAATTATCGTTTAGGGCCTTTAGGTTTCTTGAGTATTGAAAACGAAATTCTGCCGGGTAATAATGGGTTTCGCGACCAAATTATGGCGTTAGGGTTTATCAAAAATCACATAAAATATTTCGGTGGTAATCCCGATTCGATCACAATTATCGGCTTATCAGCAGGTGGGGCTAGTGTACATTTACACCTACTTAGCCGAAAATCGTGGGGTTTATTCAATCGGGCCATTTCGCAAAGTGGTTGCGCTTTAAACCCGTGGGTGTTAATGGAGAAACCTTTAGAGAAAGCCCGAAAATTAGCCCATTTGGTTGGTTGTAATTTGGATAATTCGCAAGATTTAGTTGAGTGTTTACGTCGACGTACTGGCCGACAAATTGTACAAACTGTTAAAGAATTTCAACCATTCCTTTACAATCCATTTTCACCATTTGCTGTGGTAGTTGATGGTGATTGGTCGAGTCAAGATCCAATATTCACTCAACATCCAATCAAATTGATACTTAGCGGCGATGTTGCGCAAGTACCATGGATTGTTTCTCACACTAGTGCGGAAGGTTTATATCCAGGAAGTGGTAATTTTACAACTTTTTATACTCGTTATACAGGGTGTACTTCACCTCGTAGTTGGCTGTGCCTTTACTGTTACAGTGCTAGTAGTACTAGTAGTACTAATAGTAATACTAAATTGTAATACAGTATAGTGTTAAAAAAACTAGCAAACCTTGTAAAATATGTTAACAAATGTCAAATTAAGTACGAACCAATCTACGACACCATGGTATTAAGCATAGCCACCTACGAGGCGAAATATCATTGTGCACCCTATACAGATAATAAAAAAGATTATTCAATTGTAGATTTTTATGATGATGCATATTTGGAAGAGATTGATAAGCGTTGGAATGAGTTAATGCCGTTTATTATCGACTATAATCATACAATCAATCCAAAATTGCATAATTCGATTGCAAAACAAGTACGTGATTACTATTTAAAGAATGATCCTGTTAATAAAACAACTTATTTAAAATTAATTGAAATAATTAGTGATCGTATGTTTGTTGATGGTTTAATAAAATCAGCTCGTTATCAATCATCAACTGTTAAAACACCAGTTTATTATTATTATTTTACATATCGTGGTCAACATAGTCATTCGGAAGATAAGCGAGGGACCACCTTAGATTTTGGTAATTTTGTTAATTTTACGATTTCTGTTGGTAAAATTGAATTGTGCGCCTTTTAAAACTAGATATCTTCATAAATTTCTAACCTAAAATGTTCAATTTGGATTGTCTGCTTGATTAAGAATGACGTTAATCAATGAGTTAGAATTTAAAATTGATAATTGGTTATACAAGTTTACCAACTCGCTTTATTTAAAGGCGCGTAATTCAAAAGTTTCAATTTGGTAAATGGAAATTTTAGAAAGATTTAGAAATTTTCATGAATGAAAACGAGAAATTTTAGGTGCGTGCCACGGAGACGATACCAGTTACATCTTCAGAACGAATTTAGATGCAACGAACGATCCAGACGATAGGAAAATGGTGGATTTATTAGTAGAGATGGTGACAAGTTTCGCTAAAAACGGGTAGATTTTCCTATAGATAATTAACAATTTCTACCTACTTTTTATTTTTTTAATTGAAGAAAACCGAAAGTAGCTGAAGTTGAATGGTTGACTGTGTCGAAGAATCGCAAAGATCCATTGCGTTATTTGAAAATTTCATCACCAAATCAATTTGAAATGCTTGTAGATTATGATGATAGTCTCGGTAATCGGAAATTTTGGGCTAATCTACCATTTAATGAAAACGAACGATTATTGCCACAGAAAGATGAATTATAGACCACAATTTGATTGATTTTACTGATCATACCAAACTGGCGATTGTAATTAGAGACACTCTGATAATTTGAAAGTAAATAGTGTAGTATATAAGAGAATTGAAGAGATTTAAAGGCAATATACAGTGACGGGATATCAACTAACTACATATAAAGGAACGCAAATTTGAGGAGAACCGGTAAATGTCTAGAAATTATAATTATTTCTCTTCTTTTCCTCGTTATAATTACTTCAAATGTTTCTAAATGCAATTGCCAGCGCTGTTTGTTGTTTAATAAAAATGAGTTTATCCTAAATCCTGTAAATTTATTTGTTTTCCATTTTCCTTCATTCAGTGAATATTTATTTATAAAAATTACTTGTAAATATTAAAAAACGATTTCTTTATAGTTTTATTCATTATTATGTTTAGTTATAGAAGACTTCTTATTTTATTTTTTATTCCGATGTGTTTAATGTGTTGCCTAATATATTCTGATATAGGCGCTGTACAGATATCTACAATATATTATAATAGATAGAGTAATTACGTATATGCAATACTGTGCTATCTTGTGAATGTAACTTCGGTGATATAAAATTATTATATATTTTTTAAGAATTTATTCATTATTTTAATAACAAGAAAGATAATATTAAAAATGCACAATTAAAGGATGTAAAGAGGTAATATTTGTAACTGACTCCGTGGCGCAACGGTAGCGCGTCTGACTCCAGATCAGAAGGTTGCGTGTTCAAATCACGTCGGGGTCAAATCATTACCTTTTTATTTTTTAAAATAATTCAAATGCAAACTGCACAAAAGAAAATTAAATCGCTACAATTGCTATTTTTGTTAATAATTATGCAAAAATTAATTTAATCGATTGCAATTTATACAGAACTGTATTCTGTGTTGTATAATCTCAATGTTTAATTTCTCAATTAAGAGAATTTTTGACGAACGATTTCTTGTTCATTTTTTAATGGAAATTTAAGTTTTCGGACTTGCTCGGAAGAGAATTTCAAGCTCTTTAAAAAATATTCGATAGTCTAGGAAAATGTTGTGGAAATTTTGAGTTATAGATGAAAATCTAGGTGTATGTTTTTTCATAATTTCTTCGATAATTTAGCCAGTATAATTTTTTTTTGTAATCAGTATAGACTCTATTGATAGCAAATTTGAAAAGCTTATAAAATCTTTGAGAAATTTTTAGATCGGTTCTGTAGTTTTCCGGAAAATCGGGAAAAACGCTATTCAAATAGAGAATTCAAGCGTGTTTCAGGAATGTTGTTGGAAGCCTTTGTATGGGAAATTAGCTTGAGAGTATGGAGAAATCCAAATTTTAAAAATTACGGGGAAATTCGTTAGTCATTTTCACCTGATTAACTTAATTATTTTGTTCTTTTTCAAATTGTAGACGATTCTTTGAACTTTAAATGATGCTATTGCCAGAAAACCTTTTTATTTCATTATAGACGATTTTTCTTTAATTTGTCGCTCCAAATTCAAGTGCTTAAATTCGTTGGAAAGAGCAGTTCAAGCTGCATCGCTAAAATCCTACAGTTTTGGGAATTTTATTGAAAATTTTAACTTATAGATCATTTCCTAGACGAATGTTTTTTATATTTTTAACTTCCCCGACCAGAGGGTAGGGAAGTTATTAGTTTCGGACCAAAATTTCGAATTCGAGATTTCACCAGATCTTTACGTTTTGAGGTCCCCTGAACACGTTTTTGAAGTTTTTAGCATGATGTCCGTGTGTGTGTGTGTGTGTGTGTGTGTGTGTGTGTGTGTGTGTGTGTGTGTGTGTGTGTGTCTGTCGTTTCTCCAACGATTACTCAAAAACGGTTTCACCGATTGAGTTCAAATTTGGTCAGCACAAACTATTTGGTGGCCGTTCGAGTTGATTAGTTTTTGGTGCTAATCGGACCACGGGGGTGGAAGGGGGAGGGGTGGAAGGGGGAGGGGGTTGATTGAAAAAAATTCAAGATAACATATTAATTTGATATCACCAATCGAAAGGGCATGTGCTTTTATGTCTAAAACGATACCCATCATGTGCGATGTTTTTTTTCTTTTTTAAATAAGGGCACAAAATTGGCAAAATAGTCTAGTCAACCAATTCAAATTTGCCGCCTTCTATCAGGGATCGGTTGCCATAGAAAAGAGTTGTTGTTCACGATTCAATTGCGAAATTTTGAAATGACAGTTTAGAAGGTTATCCAACATAATTTTTAAAGCGTAGCAAAATTTATAACGGTATTTTATAAAGACAGAATGATATCTACTGTTGGTATCACTGGAGGCATAAAATCCTATGCATTTGTTTACATTCTTCTGTCATTTTTGAAACATAACCTCAGAATATTTGTTTTCAAGCGGTTTTTTGAGCGGGTTTTGTGTTTCGGTTAGTGCTTTTTTAATATATCAATGTTTTAAAATAATATAAATTTTGATTTTTCCACAAAAAAGAAATGTATATTCCCTCGACAATTCAATCTATGATTTGAATTTTTCCATGTTTTTGTTGGGACTACCGTACTACTTTTTACTCCGCGCTCAAATGACAGTTCTGTCGTTCTGTCAAAATTTCGCAATTGAATTGTGAATCGAATTGTAAGAAAGTCGAACTGAAAAGGCTGTGTGTGGAATCACCGATTAGTGAACAGAGTTTTTGTTGACGAGATGCTGGTTCCTCATTGAATTTTTCGGTGGTTGTGAGATAGCCACGGTTCTCGATTCCCGATTTTGATTTTTATAGTAAGTTAGTTTTTTTTTTTAATAAAGTATCTCCAATAGAAAAAATAGTATACAAAACTCGTGCTACGGTACTCGTTTTTTTTAAAAAACTCGGACTCGTGTCGGGGAAGTTATTAGGCCGGTTCATAGATTCGGCCCCTTTCAAATTTTTTCTCATAACTTAGCCAACATTATTTTGTTGGCAATAGACGTAAGTTCCATCGATGGCAAATATCTAGGAAATTTACCAACTAGTTGATTAATTTTTAGGAAAATTGGGAAAATGGTAGAATTTCAAAGAAAGATATATCTGTTTATGCAAACATTTGTGTAGGTACGTCTTTAATTAATGCTTCTTGGCCAATCCCACGTCTCAATTTATTTCTAGCTCTATTTGTAGTTTTGCATTCTTTTCATACAATATCAGTCAAGGTGGAATAATCAAGAGCAAAAAATCGTATTAAGGTCTAGAGCGATTTATTTATTGTTTTTAAAATGGATGTATACACGTACATTTTTTTGGTGTAACTGCATTTCAATTAATCGAAATACAATTGTAATTTTTAATACTTGTATTTAGTAATAATAATAGTAATGATTATTTTATTATATTTAGATATATATATATATATATATATAGATATATTATTCTGTTTGTTCAATCATCTATAAAACAATATATTATTTCTGCCCTCGTTACATTTTAAGTTACTGTTATTTCTAAAATATTCATCAAAAGAAAACTGATAAAACCGGAAAATATCAATTTTAAAACAGTAGTTCTAAAATAGTATTGAGTGTTGGTTGTTTTTTCTGCTCATCAATATCACAACAATCAATTACAATTTAAAATCTCTTTTTATTTCCTATCGAAAATTCATTAAAATCCCGACTAAGAGCTGATAAAGTGGCCCATCTTTCATCTAAATCGTCGCTTATTAAAATCAAAATCTACCAGCAATTTCAATAAAACTTGGAATTCCGTTGAATTCTCCACCAAATTGTTTGGCATACGTTTCATTATTGTCTCTTTTTTGGATTGATTTCCCATCAAAACACACATCCAAGTTGAATTTGATTGATTGATTGTCTAAAAACTCTCATCTAAAACGAAAATTAATTGGGATTCACCACTCTATTAGCCCCCAGATCGAATCAATTCAGTTTAAAAATTGTTCAATTACATTTTAATCAAATAGTTTCTCTTAAATACTAAAATTGTTCCTTAGTTGTTTAATACATTGAAACATTATTCATTAACATTCAATAAATATTGTACTTTTCTTAATCATTTTCCTAATTCTTATCGTTTATTTTGTAAAAGTATACGCCGTACAAACTGATATATTGTTCTAAGGGGGCAGTTTTGTTCATCTTTCTATATAAATAAACGGAAATCTATAAGCGTCCGGATTAATTTACTCACATTTCCTCCCTTAATGTTACTTATCTTTGTTATCAAGTATTTGTTCGGCAGCAGTTTTGTTTTCTATTTACACAAATTGAGGATGAACATAAGGCCATCCTCGAGTACAGAGCGGACCATTCAACAGTACATAATTTAAAGATAACTCCCATTAATTAGAAGCGATTCGGAAAATATCTCGACAATTTATAGGACAAACCCCCGAGAACATTTGAGCGGACTTTGGACCCCGTAGCTCACCGGCCAGTTGGCCAAAAGTTGCCTTTTTAGGTGTAGAGTTGATGAAAATTGTGACATTCTCCAAAAACGTGCTCGTTGGCCGACTTCCCGATGGGCTACGGGCTCCAAATTTTTCTCAAATACTCTCTAGAGATCCCCTACAAATTCGAATTACTTGCCAATTACTAGGAATAAATTTAAATTATATACTTCGGATGGTCCATCCTGTTTGTCTTACATTCTAGAACACCAAAACGGAACAGAAATTTTGCTCATTTAATCTACTTAAGGGAAACAAATCAAGCCCAATTTTAGCGTACAACATCCAAAACTAATTAAATCAACAATTAACAACCACACATTGACATTCAATAAATTAAGACACGTTTAAGGTGATATTTAGTACATTTATCGAAAATATCCATCAATTTTTTTTAAACCCAAAAAGAACGCTCCTATGATTTAAAGCTCATAGTTACCACAAGCTATACAAGTTATTTTTAAAAATATGTATTTTCTCTTAATTAATTAATTAATTTATGTATTTATTCGATAAATTTCTGCCATAATTGTTCCACGGGGGTTTCGTTTTCTTTGAATATCATCAATTACATTTAATTAACAATTTTTTGGGGTTAAATACTTGACACCAATCAATTTTTTTTGTTTTCAAATTCACAAAAATTTGCCAAATCTCTGGTTAGATTTCTAGCAACAATTTCAATCAAATTTATATCGTAAACCGCAACTATCTCTTTGTTAAGAGACAGTGTCCATTTCCAGGACATTTAAACGCCGCTATTATTGTAAATATAAGAGACGGCATTATTTTCGTTATGATGAATCGGTAGTTTCCTTGTCGACGAGTTATTGTAATTGTTATTGTTGTTATTGTTGTAGAAGTGCGATGATTTTCTCATACTAGTTGACGACGACATCATTGCCACAGTTTCATAATAACGTAAACGTCCGCAACAACGGCGGCTTTTGATGATTGCCACGAAGCCGCGTCGGAATTTCTTATTGAAGAAAGCGTACAAGATTGGATTTATGCAGGAATTCGAGGCACCTAACCATTGAGCGATCGGTGTGGCAATCGGCAAGATTTCCTCCTCCCAACTTTCAATATCGCCGCCCAATTTGATTCTTGCAAAAATCACATAGAGCGGCAGCCAGGAGACGACAAATAGGATAACGACAACAACCAACATTTTAACAACTTTGACTTTCGATTTCTGTTGCATGCGCTCCATTTGGGCATCTTTCGTGTCGGTCGGTATGTTCCGTTTCCATACTTTGATCCAGATTAAAACATAACATAAAGTGATTAAAATCATCGGTAGAATATAGCAGAACATCATGTTTGCAATCAAGAAATATAGAGCGCCATTCATGGAATCCGGCCAGACTTCGATGCACAATTGGACATTGGGTGCATCGCTGAAAATTACAACCAGATCGAAGAAAATCGCCCATGGAATGGTGGTAGTTAGGGCAATCAACCAGATGATGATGATGATGATACGGGCGCGTCTTTTGGTTATTTGGCATTTTAATGGCCACCAAATTGCCAGGAATCTGGAACAATAAAAAATTCAGCTGGAAAATCCGTAGTGGTTTGAACAATTCTCCAACAGGCACGTGGACTGTTAAAGATAAAAAGAGGGAAAGAATCATAGAAAATTGTATGTTGCTAGGCGAATTGTGTACTGAAATATTAGAATTGGGTTGATACTTTTAGTTTTTTTGCTTGTGGAAATTTGTTGAATTGTAGCAATTGCGAGGTTTTTCGGTTCGAATTGTTTCCACAAATTTACAGAGTGGTCAACGTTCGAATATTTAAAAAAATCATCAAAGAGCTGCACAAGATTCACGATTTCTCATTTATTTTCCAATAAAATAACGTAAAAAACTCGTATATTCCACTGGTCTTTTAGAAAACTCTCGTTTCGTGTTAGAAAAATTATCAAGCAATCTACGATATAGCGAAACAGGCATAACCTACTGCGACACGAAATACACCCTGTATAATCGAGTTGCTTCAAATCAGAAACGAACTGTCATTATTCTCTACAATGATACGTCGATTATCAGTGCAAGGTAGTAGTAGATCGTCTTTAAATCTTGTAAATTCAAGCGAATTCCTATCGTTTATTATAGCTGGACGTGATTGGAAGTCTCGTCGACAAGAACTCGATCCGGTAGTTTCCAGTTTGGCCAATAATTCATCACGGAATTCCAACAATAATGATAAAGTTAGAGAGAAACTTTACAAATTACAACTACTACTCAGCATTACTTCAACAATATCTCTGTTAATTAGTGTTGGTATTTTGGTTATTGTGAAAAATTACAACGAATAAATTCGCCTCGAATGTAATGGGCTTTTTATCGAGTTCATATCTTTCAATCGTCAATTGTCTCGATAAAAAAAATGAAATAGGCTCACTTGAGGGGCCAGATTACAAGCGTTACAACTCCTTAAAAAGTGGAATCTTGGAGAGATGACTCCTTTATTTTTTACTCTAAAATTAAGTGATATAGCTCCTGGAAAGAATATTTTTGAAAATTTTCCAAGCAAATTTTCCTGACAACAATAGTATTAATGGAAAGTGTATATAATCTTCTGCAAACTGAAAGAAATCTGGTACAAGATAATTGTTTTCAATAGGTGAAAATGGCAATTTCTCCATGATTTTCCCAAAACTACCAAATCGATCGGAAAATCTTGTAGGTACCAATTAGAAACCAAATATAGGGAAAATATCAGATTTTCATCCATAACGCAGAAGTTCCATACAATTTTATATCTCAGTAGAATTGCTCTTTCCAATGAATCACAACACTTAATCTTAGAATAAAAAATAAAGTAGAAATCGTCCATCAAATAGTCGATTTTTTACGCATTTGTAGCCCGGCCACTTAAAGTCTAAGGGTTTAATTTACAACTGATGTTTGGCGCCTGACAAGACCAAAGGGACGAATTTTCACGGTCAATTCGACAAAGTTTAAGGTCAAACATGTTTAGAGACAATGATTAAAAATTATTTGATAATGACTGAATTGTCGAAAAAAAAAAGCGAAAAGAGAAAACCAACAATAGTCTAGACGATCTATTGAGAAAGTTTCGTATCTGTTTTACCACAAAATTCATTATTAATTGAATTATCAAGTAAAATTAACTATCTGTATTGTGCGATAATAACGACACACCTGGCCAATTTGCATTAAAATAATTGCAACAATAAACCTTGATACTGTTACAATTTCCATCAAGGATTAGTGCAATTTATAAAACTTGTATTTCGATTTATTCAGTTTTCATAATTCACAATAACAGCAACGTTAATGAAATAATAAGCATGCTGAACAAGTTGTAAACATTCCAACAAAAGCACGCCCGTTTCAGGACTTTTTAATTAAATTCCAGCATTGTTAGTTGTGATTACCACAACAACTTCTCGACGCTGTAGAATAAGTTATAAATCGAGACTTGACCATTATTATTTTTTTGCTGGTCGTACTCTTAAAGAGTCGCACAACAACAGAACTAATGAGTTCTCAAAGTGTTGAGATTTAGGTCAAATAATTTTGCTATTTTATACTACTTTTTAACAAATACACGTTTTTTTACAATTTTACAATGCGAGATGATACGCCCAGTTCAAATCTTGTTTATTACGTTCTGGTTCAACTGATCTTGATACAAATTCTCGGTCGAGGTGAGAGACGGCGTTTCACTTTCGATTTTCAAACTAGCTACAAGTTTATCGAAAGAAGAAATACCTTGTGGGCTTAATTAGTAAAAATGACAATAATAATTGATAATTCTCACCTAATGAGCGATTAAATAATTTTCTAATTAAATTGTCGCAATTTTTAGGGTCGCTCAACTTTGCAAAGTCTGTAACTATGAGTAAATATTGTTTTTCCACCCCCGATTGGCGTCGATCACAAACGGCCAAATGTTTCTCTATCATTTTCGCATTAAATTCGGTTTCTTATCAAACGATCTGACCGTCTGTTGAATTTTCCGATACGTTTTCAACCCCGATCGTTTGGCCCCTATAATCAAGGCGATATTACACATAAAATACAACATCATTAATAAATCTAATCAACGTTCTCCCCTTACTACTTGGCTTTCATTTTATGTACATTTGTATTGATGATTAATCATCTGTTAGGACCCAGAAAAGGTCGGCACCGATTGCTGCTTCAAGGGAAGCCTTCTTCTCCCCATCATCTTCTAGTTTTCAGCTCTTTCAAAATTTGGTTCAAGTACTGTTTTTGTTTGAAAAGTTCATAGTGAAACCTGCGACAGGACAAGGTTAATAAAAAAGACAACCAGTGGGGCGGCCCGTATTCTTTTCTGATATAAATACCGGGTCTATTCGGACATCAAATCATAGTCTTCGCTTATTCTAAACAAACAACTCGACAACTTTACAACAAAATGTACAAATTCGTAAGTTCTCTTTATTGTTGCGTTATTGAATTTTATCTAAGTTGGAATTTCAGTTGGTATTGTCTGCTGTTTTGGCTTATGCCGCCGCCGCCCCCGGTCTTGTCGCCGCTCCAGTAGCTGTCGCCCATACAGCTGCCGTCTCCAGTCACAGTTCGGTTGTTGCCCATCCAGTTCCAGTGGTACATGCCGCTCCTGTAGTCCATGCGGCTCCAGTTGTACCAGTCGTTAAAACCGTCCATGCTGCTGTACCGGTCATTAAAACTGTCCACGCCGCCCCTATAGTTCATGCAGCTCCAGTAGTCCACAGTGCCCATGTTGTACACGCCGCTCCAATTGTACCAATCGTTAAAACTGCCCCAGTGGTCCATGCTGCTCCTCTCATTGCCATCCATCATTAAGGCGAATATTTCAGCAATATCACCTTCACGTTTAATTTATTTGTTTCTTTAAGATCGTAAAATAAATATAATTACAACAATTTCGAATTGTTTTTATAATAACGAAGGGTAGAAATGCGGGAGAGGGCTGTCGGAAAAGAAACATTTTCTCGCCAAGTTGATGATAAATTGTGTGTGCATGGAGGCGAATAGAAAATGGACGCCGCCAACAAGTCTATGTGTTTCAGTGGCATTACCAAGGCCGATACGCTACCACAAAACAGTTTCAGCTGAAATTTCAATATGTTTGTTGAGAATTCCCTCACAATTTTCATCGTATTTAGGAAAATCGAATTTGGCAAACTGGACCGTATTTTTCTTGGCTTTGTTTCAACAAAAACGAAAGTCATCTTTGAGAATTCAAGACAAAATTGTAGTTTTATTTATTAGGGGGTCAAAAATAATCGACCTCTTATCGTATTAACCTTGACAATTAATGTACAAGGGTTGCTCGCTTGGCTAAGGGTAGTTGTGTGTGATCAAAATGATTACTGCTTATTCACAAGATGTAGTAGTAGAAGCATTAGGGTTGTAAGTGGGTTAATAAAGCACAAATGGACTGATTGTTGGTTCAGCGAAACGAATTAAAATTCAATGGTGGAGAAAATAACATAAGTTAAATCTCTTTCTATCCTATCTTGAAACAAATAAATAATTAAACCATTAAATTACCGTTGAACTTTACGATAATTAAATTATTTCAATTGCCAGAAAATTATTGAAACTTCAGTCTAGACGACAATTTTCGAATAATTGCAACAATAAACAAGCCGAAATTTTTTTGTCCTCTCCTACAACCAATTTTGATGAAATACCATCCCTTATTTTCCTATAATATTGTGGCTACTTTTACAATGATTGTCTCTTCAATCATAGACCTTTGTTGTGGACTTTTACTTCAGATAAATAGAGGGATATTCACGCTTTAATAGGTGTTCTTCAACATAGTTGATGAAAATTTAAACGTCACGTCCAGGGTGAATGTACGCAGTAAATGATTACACAAAGTAAAAGACGTAAATCCCGATTTTTTGCTATTGAATGCCTCAAAATAGATGTCGTTATGAATATAAAACTTGACGGATTGCTACCGTTTTTGATTAACATTGGCGCAATCCATCTTGTTTACCTTTAATGCCTAACCTTGTACAGATCGTTTGAAATTGCAATTCGGGCGACATGAATTTATCGTACAATAGTGATTGTTAATTCCATCTGAATGGGTCCAGACAGATGGGTGGATTAATTGTTATTGTTGATGTTGCCAAGGGCATTAAAAGTACGCCCACATTCGCAACGAAATCATGACTTAATTGATAATAAACGAGTGCAAAAGATGTGGAAAGTTCACTGGCCGATTTGCTGATAAATTTCTAAGCCCTTTTTGAATCGTTGAAAATGTTTCTGACGTTGATTTATCAAACTCATTTAGGACGTGAAGGCGGAACAAAACTCGTTGTTATCCTATTCTCGTATCTTTTTTATCATAAACAAAATTAGAAACAATAGACACGAGTTGTATAATATTGTGTTGGTTTTTTTTGTTGGAATGTGTGCCTTACTAAGTGCTCCAACTAAATCCATTTATAGAGCTTTTTAGACTCACCATTAAAATTAAAGACGGGTATATTAAAATCGATGGATAAATACAGGCTCGGATAAGCGGAAATTTCAGTCGGGACCAACCGTCTTTAGAGACACGCAATTGCCCTTTAATGTTCTGTTTATTTTGAAAATATGAAAGATAATTAAGGCCCTGTAGCGGATTTTCTTCAATTCAGCGGACAAACAATGCTAATTTTTAATAAACGATATCTGTTTTGCTTTCAGAAAAGTCGCAAGAGTTGAAAGAGCATTTTAAGCAGTATCCAAATTGTTACCGATTTCTTCAAATAAGTCGGTTAGTTTTCCGGAAAATCAATAAAAATATAAAAAGCTTCAATTTACGTTTTTCCCACAATTTTAACTTTGAATAACTGTTTGACCCATTTTTGGAAGTTTATACATGAAGTTGTACCAAAACATCGTCTATAAATTCAATTATTTGAAGACTTAATGAATTAACGAAAAAAATTTGATCTCAACATTTGATTTCAACATTTTTACGGTTTTATAGGTAATTTTATTTTTGCTCTTCTAATTAGATAATTACTTTTTGAAAAAAATTTGCTTATACCTATGGATGGGAAAAGCAACAAGAAAAACCTGTGTCCAAGTATCGAATAAGCAGCATTGCTATGCAAGTTGAGTTTAATAATTTCATCTGCCAAATCTTTAGATAGATTTTTTGTAATCAACTTTCCGACGAACTAACAGATTTATCAAAAAAATTCTTAAGATTTGTGAAGCACTCTCCATTTTCTGTATAATAAGTGAGAATCATCGAAAAATAAACAATATTGACTGGATTGCGAGAAAAAATGTAAGAATACAAGCAAGAATATAAAAAATACATGCTACAAACTCTTCTTTACTAACTCAGAATTGCATTTAAATTTTCCAAAGGTGAAGACGCTATTAGATGCAGCTTGAAATGCTCTTCCTAATACCGTTTTAATTATTTCAAACTTTTGGAGAATAAACGAGAAATTTTTTATCAAACATTGGCATTTATCGCACACTGTATCGATGAGAATCCAACGCTATCATTCAGTTCGGCCATGGATCAATGCTCGTGTCCTCCAGTTTCGACGATAATTTTAATATTCGCAATAATCAGCTTCAAATCTATCTCATTTTTTGCCCAGTATTGAAAAAATCGACGTTATTTTAGGTCGATTTCTGGCAATAATAATAATACTCCTAGTTCATGTTGATACGAAGATTAAATTTCAGGACGACAAACTCTACTCAAAGTCTGTTGATTCTGTATCAATGTCGTTTTCCTATCAGTTTTGGTAAATAAAAAAAACGATAACCCACAGGGAAGAAAAATGATGCGCTACAAAATAAAATTATTGTAAAATTGCCGGTTTATTTTCCACATTAACTACAACTTTCTATAAATAAATACGGATAGTGTAGGGAGACAACAGGTTTATTAGGGACGACTGATAAATTGACTAGACAAGATTGTCGTTTTAAAATAATATTACAACTTACCGATCAAGTGAGACAGCAATTAAACTGTAAACTGAAGCGGCCACTGAAACACCCTGTATGTACGGTACAGTTTTGCACATCCACCAGCCCAAAACCCATGCTGAAAATTTCGAAAAAAAAAATCAATTACATCATTCATTGCAGAAGAATACATCAGAAATGTCCTTGGCATTTGATAGCGTAACACCGATATTGAGCAATTTAATTTTGCATAAATTTCTCCGATTTATTTCCAGCAGTAATAATAAATCAACGAACAAGTTAATTGCGACAATGATAACCGGTTATGCGCGTTTTTTTTCGTCTTCTCTCGAATTATTTGCATTATTATTGGACAATAAACAATGATTTGGTGTGGCTGAAATCGATGCTGTTCCTTTACAAACACCCACATGGTTGTTATATTGACTTGCAATACTAGATTTAATTACAACGCCAGTTAATAATGGTAAATTTGCATTGTTCATTATTCATTGCACGATAGGAGCAGAATTTGCAAATTTTGTCTGCAGTCAATACGTTTCAATAACGAGTGATTTTCGTTCAAATTAACAAACAAATGTGGAAAATTATCGGTTGATTTCGAGTGGAAATTAAGTCAAAAGCTTTGCCGAGACGGATCCACTTGTAATGAGAACTCACATTTTTACATTTTCTTCCATGAATGAATCTGTCGACAAATGCAAATTATGAGTGTATGTGTATATGATGAAAGGCTCTCTCTATTATTGGAATTGTTTACTTTCCATAATGGATACGTACCGGTTTATATGCTGGGAAAGTATAAATTTTCAAAAGGCCCCTTTGAAATGTTTTGCAATTTATGCGGTATACAAATCTGTACTTGAATTTTATGTGTAGCTATATGGTAATTTAACAGGCAAGTTCACGTAAAATATTTGTAAAATATTTCAAGAATCTGTAATGTAATGTCTTGAGAACATTTTACCTAAATTAGAGCTGCGTAGATCAATGCAAAATTCGTAAGAAACTGACTTAATATTTAGATTTTCATTTATCGAATGTGTAAAACAATTAAGAATGATTAGAAGATCCTGCGGTTTTTTATCAATAGATGTAATACTTTAGTTGGGAACATAAACGCATTAATCGCGTAAGCATCGTGCTACCCCAAGAGGAAGCCACCGATAGTGCTTAAGGGACAGAACTTGAACACGTTAAAGAATGTGAACGAATTTCGCTTTATTTTCTTCTTAAAATTCAAACACAGGGACTTCTTAGAGTGAAAATTTAGAGTTACAGATGAACATTTTCTAATTTTGCCATAACTCAGCCTATTTTAGTTTTTCGCAACGAATATCGACTTTAATTAATAGAAAGTTGAACGAATTTTCCAAGTATGCAAGAAATTTGCCGATCGCTTTGATAGTTTTCCAGAAAATTAAGAAAAACGGCCTCAATTTTTTGTACAAGAATCTTCGAGGGGGATCCTCAATTGTAACTATTGGGAATAAAATTGGTGGATGCGCCGGTTTTGTCAATAAAGTTACGGTAGTTATAAAGTAGAAATATTTCTTTAATAGTTATATTTATTAGCAATTGAGAGTGAAATTGGTGGATGCGCCGGGCGAAATCTCTTCTATTTCTTTTTTATTAAATTTCCAACTGAGGCCTTCTGCAAGCATCTATAAAGAAGGGCAAAAGTTCTTAAATAAAACCTAGAACATTTGGAATTGATTGCTCTACTGGCGATTCAAATATGGTCATTTATACTGTATTGAGAGGCTAGAGTATTTATGTTTTTCTAGCAAAAACTACAAACATCTGTAAATTTTGCTTTAATAAAGTTTTGAATAGAATTTATGAACGCCACAGTAGGAGACAATGTTCGAAACGATTAATTAAAAACGAAAATTTAATAATTTCCCCCAGATTCTCCAGTTGTTACTCCAACTCAATCCCATAAAATTTGAAATTTACTAAAAATTTACAACTATCACTAGGTTGTAATTTGAAATGTTTAACAATTTGTTAACGTCCTTATACAATTCCTGTTTATTTCTGGATTTTTCGATTTTTTGCACCGAATCGACTCGCAACAAGATAAACGTTTACAATTCAAATCAATGTTTCACGATAATCCGGAACAAGGAGTGGCAGGCAGAAGTCGACTCGACAATCCGGTCAACCATAATCGTGTCCCTCTTCCACCCATATATAGACGTAATAAACTTCTAAAACCTTTCAATGTAATCCCTCTTCTATTAGAGAGATGTTGCGTCCTAGATAAGAATTCTCATTATTTTGTTGTATTGAAGAACGAACAACAGCCGTACACTTGGAGAGCCTATTGTTTTCTAACACTTGACCTTGCTTAAGAATATTGTGGAAAGGTCCCCGCAGGAGAACTCTAACCAAGAGCACTCTTCCGGCAGTTAGTAGGTCCTTTAAAATCGGCCTCTTAAAGTGCCACATTTTTTTTATTACGATCGTAAATTGTAATTCTACCTGAAACGCTGTTTTCAGAATTCATTTATCGTCCAGAATTGCTTGAGATGAACCTTGAAATTGTTACTCCAACTTGGCGAATTGAATTACAGAAATTTAATTAGTTGATTAAGAAACTAGAACTGGGATTCTAGTTCAAGATTCACGCTTTTAATTCTGAACAAAAACAAAAAATTTAGTCGATTCGAAACGAACTTACGCTCGGATATATCTAGAGTTTCATCCAAATATTTCTGTTCTTGTGCCAGTTCCCAAAAATAATTTTCTAAGGAATATTTTAGCAAAATTGAGCCATTGGTGAAAGATCGTGTTAATCTGACAATCGAACATGCACATAAAACGATCCAGAATAACTAGAAGATACTTTTGAAACAGTTTTTTATCACAAAATCCTGTAAAATGAGCAAATTTGCTGACCAATATAATGATTCGAAAAAAGAACAAACTAAAGAAAATATTCTACAAACTCTTAAAATATCTGGGAATATTTGCATGAAACACGTAGAATAAGAACAATAGGAATTTCAAAATTTAAACGCCCTATTACCTCAGCCTTGTCCGTATTTGTAGATATTTTTTCCGTCTTTCAAAGATCAATAACTGTTTGTTTAGTGCTCTTACAAATCCGCTTGAATACTCTCACGTTTCAAAGAAGGACGTTACAACGACGAGAACAGAAAGAAATTTATATTGAGTGGAATTTTGGTGTTTTTGTTATATCTCTGTTCGTTTCGTGCTCTTTTTATAGACAATAGAAAGAACTACAAGTAAGCTCTGTTTGATCAAATATTCCCATTTTTCTTACGTATCGAATCTATATCGGAATTGTGCTGTAAGATGTCCGGTGAGACGCCCAATTTACTCCAATTAAGTTGGCTGGACTAAGAAAAGTTTCCAGACGAATGTATGGGCCCGTCTATCATGAGTCGCATTAAATCCGTTGTTTCCATTGTGTTTGTATACATGAATGCATGATGAATATAAAAATCAGTCTGTGTCTCGGTTTTTTCTTCTATTTTCGGTAAGAATCTCGTTAAATTTATGTACTGAACGTAACTCTACTATAGCAATAAACAAATCTATAAATATTCGAATCGGCATGTTTAATTATTCGGTATCGATTCGGATTTCTTTCAGCAGTTTTCCCACTGTGATTGATAATTGTAATTATTGGAGATTGTGGAGTGTGTTATCGTCGATGTCGTCCTCTTCAAACAATCACTTTCCGCATCATTTACAGCTAATCAATTGTATAACCTATTTCGGTAGAATTGTGTGCGTGTATTCTATATATGTGTCTATTAACCACATTATCCTTGAACTAGTTTATTGATAATTGCAGAATTTTCGCACAAAGATACAAGCGAAAAGATGCTGCCTATTACTGGCCGTAATCAATTCTAATTAAATATTGCAACAATGACCCGAATAGAGAGCAACGATATCGGATCTAGTTTGGAATCTTTAAGGTTTCCGCATTCAATAAAAATAGGTGTTAAATGTGGCCAATATGGGTCACGTCTTATCTGGAATTTTTTCATTTATTGCCCACGTAGCGCATTCAAATTGTACGCACACTATTCTCAAACAATTCGAAGGTATTTATTGATTGCCACGTATATTTATTTTTGTGAATCTTGCCCGTATACTCTATTCGTACTAATAACCGATACCGGGTAAAACTAGGCCATTGAGGCAGGTAGGTAGGCCGGTGACCCAGTCAACACGATATATGTCATTTTATCGGCTATCTCTATCGTTTGCTAGCGAATGAACCAGGCCAAGCTGTCATTTACAAAGACAAGGATCAATAAGAAATTTATGAAATTTTAATCGAACAAGAAAAACTCATTCCAATATTAGGTCAAGGATGGTTCCCTTCTTTAATAATCCCCAATAATTTTGAATTGGCTACAATTATCATCGTGTACCCACCACTATCAAAGGGATTCGATACGTGGACTTGGGGGTGGTTGTGTACGTTTCCTTTTGTAGTAATAGCTGGAGTAAGTAGTAAAACGAGTAGGGATTCAACGGCCATGCGCCATGACCTCAACAGGGTACTGACCTGGATACATTTCTCCTGCAAAACGGCTGAAAACTGACTCAGGTGCATTGATTTATCACCGGTTGTTGCCATATTGCCGTAACATACAGAGGTGTTCAACTAAACATATAATTCATAACGGAAGTCCTAATATTTGACGAGCAATTAAAAATATTTTACCGACTAAAGAGGGGTTCCAGAAGATTATTCTGACAAAATTGGGTCGTTTGGGTGATTTTTGAATTTCAACGAGGATTTCTCGATAAAAGTAAAGAATATACATGAAACATTAAAATGTAAAATCCTTCGCCTCCCCGGATCTTCAAGTCGTTCTGGGCCAACTTCAAAGTTGTCGAACTTCCCATAAGGTTCAAATTTTAGTAGAATGATCACCAGAGAATCCTCTATAAATCCCTGAAATATTTTTTTAATTGCTCGTCAAATAACACAATTTTAGCACTTTTGTATAGAAAAAATAAAATCGTACAATTTCCGTTTTCATTCTGCTTTATTTTTCCGATGAATAGATTTATAATAAACCCAAGTATTTCAGCTTTCTATTCTTGTAGAGTTTATGACAAATTCTATCGTTCATTCAATCAATCACAAGTGTCATAAATCGACGGATTCGATTTTCAGGTGGTTACATATGAATCAATCATGAAATCGGTAAAGGGGCATGAAAAAAATAACGATTTATAACCGAGAATCTTCGAATTTTACTCGAATTCAATCTCTTAATTAGTCGACCCATTGCAATAAATCAAATTTATCCATTTTCTATTAAATCTACAAGTCTACAGTTGTATTAAAACGGCAATAAATCAGCAACTAATCCACATGTAAGTTTAGCTAGTTCGTCCTTTTAATTAACATACAATCTCGGGATTGTAAACCATTTTTGTTGTTGTTGTTGTAAATGACATAATATTAAACTAGTCGACGAACAAAGATTAATGTTTGTTGGCGGAACTGATCGTTATCAAACGGTTCAAAAAGTCTTACAGACAAAACGAACAGTCTGTTAATAGTTGAAGTGTTTCAACCCTGAACGTTTGTCCAGTTTTTTACGTTGAGATTGATCGTGAAAAAGTTCAAGAAGTTCTCGATTTACTGTCGCGAAAAGCTGCAAAAATCAAGATTTACGTCAAATAATTTCAATCAAATCTATCGATTTCTTGCCGTCGTTGATACGGCGACTGGTTGAGTTGAAATCTGGTGGATGCGCCACGGTATTAATTGTGAATTTTCTTCAATTTCCTTGATGAAAAAATGGAGTTTTCCGTGTGCTTCCCGGGGATAATTCTAGTTTTCCAATAAAAATAATAATAATAATGTTTTGATTAATTCAAATGACAAAATCAATCCGAAAATGTAGGTCAACATTATTGTATATTAAAGTTTAACATTGTTGTTCCAATTTTCTAATTTAGCTTGTACTGATCGTTATAAATCGATTTTTATTGGGCCAACGCTAATTTTCCCCCCGTTTTTCCGTTCAGAGTGGGACAATAAGATGGGATATTAAAAGTAGAAGAAATTATAATTGTTGGACACTTGTAAAATTTGGTTCATTACCATTTTTCCTCTTGAAATATTTTTATTTTTTATTATACCTATTTTGTGGTGAAATTGAACGGGGTTTGATGTTATAACTAGAAACATTATGGATTTCTGTTTCTAAATATGAAATTTCTGCAAAATTGGAGTTTTTTCTGCTTCTGTTACCACATTTCTCGGATATGTAACGAAAATTGGTAATATTGGGGAAATAAGAATAATTTTCAAGGAGCATCTAACTTTTAAGTTATAGAGGAAAATCACATGTTTTTCCAATTTATATTTCCCCTATGCTTTAGCAAATATTATCGATTTCCCCATGATTTTCTTACGGTATTGAGCAAATTTAAAGAGGTTTATAAAAATTCCGGAAAAGCTTTCAATAAGTATGTTAGTTTTCAGGAAAATTGACAGAAACTTGAGGTCCCATGTTACAATTTTTTGTGTATTAGTGTCCGAAAAAACCCATCTTTCAATATTTGATTACTCGCAGAACACGCAGAAAAAGTACAAATTCCTGAAAAACTAAAAAAACTAGCAATAGTAGAGCTTAAATCATATTATCAAAGTCTCCTTCAATTTCACCACATAATCTAAATATGCAATAAAAAATATACCGAAAACATTCTCAAGGGGTAATTCAGGTAAAAAAGCAGTTGTAAAAAATTTCAGAAACTCCTATTATTCGTTACTTCCTACTCTTTTAATGTCCTGCCCTTTTAGCTTTCTCTTTAGATTCTTTTATATTAATCAAACTTTTTAAATTTAAATGAACGTTAAAGATGTATTTGTTCGGCAAATTGATTGATGATCCAGTCTGCGATTTATTCGCCTTTTTTAATATTTCAGCTAGCCTAACAGTTTTCTTTCGATGTATGGGGGCGGTATACAACCAACTAAAAATACATTAGCGTTTTTAATATACATCGATGTCATTGTTTGAAGAGGATAAATGGTTGTTCCATCTTTAATAATAAGAGCCTAATTTTTCCTATCTGTCGACCTTCACCGGAAATCTTAAACGAGAGATTTATTCATTTTAAAATTACAAATTAATTCGAATAAACTCGAAAATGTTGTAGTCTTTTGCTGGCTAGAATGTCATAAATCTATGATAGAGCTGCTTACGATTTCTATCCGATTCCCAGTAGCAAAACAACGATTTTATATCAAAGTCCATTGACCCTATACGAAAATTGCATTGTTAATCTTTTAGGCTACAGTTCAATGTCCTCTACACTCGGGGGAATTTGAGAGACACATTGTCTTGGCCCTAAAACCAACAATAAAACTAACAGTATACCATCAAAGGGCTTGATATCAGTATTATCAGTCTCAATAAGTATCCTTGAACCAATTTTATAATTTTATAAATCGTTGGCAATATATTTTTTTATTAGGTCACTTCAAATTGATTTGGCGATAGCCAATGTGCGGTTTCTTCCTTCGATGAACCCTCAAACTTGGCGCATTTTTTATTAACGGAGAAACCTCGAAGACTCTCTAAATATTCACAGAATGACCCAATTTTGCATTGGAATTCTTTGAACTTTCATCGTAAAAAAGGTCATTGGAAATAGAAACTGTTGTTATCATTCGTTGTTAGAAAGTCTCTTGAAACATACATAATGCTTAGGATTTTGTTGGGATTTAATTAAACATAAAGTTGGATAACTGGCACGATTATTACACCATTTCCATTGTCAAACTGCTGTATGACCTGTTTGTAGAGGACAGTGTTGCTTAAAGGGAGGATTTACAAAGGAAATACAAATAATGAACGCACAACCAGAATACATAAGTGAATATTAAAATAGAAGAGGCAATATTTGGGTCAAATCTACCAAATACATTCATATGTGAAATTGGATTTATATGCAAGATGTGCGGCAATCAAATTGGGTCGTATTTTGTGGCCGAAAACAGGGCAATCTGTTTTAATTAATCGAAATCGATCACGAATAATGTCTTGTTTTTCCATGTAGTTGTATTTTTTCCACACAATAAACCGATAAGAAACATCTGTTTGGAGTGAAATATTCCAGAATTTATCAAAAAGTTCAGTTCTCCACAAAGCCTTACACGTGGCTGTGCTTGGCACAAAAAACATTCGAACCCTTCTTGTAATCCAGCAATTAATCAACGAGTCTTGTAATATGCCAGAATCGATATTGATTAGGTTGTAATTGTAGAAAATGACCTACTAAACTTATTACATCCATAGCCCTATTAAAAGTTTACATTTTATAAATCAGCTGTTTGTTGCACAACTTCAAGAGCTAGGCAGAGCTAGGACAACAACGACGGCATCCATAAACACGCATGAATTCAAACATTTCAACCTGGGTCAGGTGGAAACCAGGTCAACATCGGAGCAGCGTTGGCCAGGCCATTGAACCAACAACTGTGCTCTATCCAATAACGTGTACAGGTTTCATAAAGCTGAAAGTTTTCCTTTCAACTTCACTCCATACCGACCTACCCACACTACGAATTCCCCATTCTCTTGTTGCAAGTTGTATTCAGTTGGAATGGAGTGTACGAAGGTGGAATAGGAGCTATTTGGAAGGTAGGTCGGTGCCAGGTGAACATGCCACTTGAGCTTCTTCTTTGAAATGAGGCCAGTAAGCTTATGTAAATTTTTCAACTACCCTCTCGCTATTGATGTGCTCGTACATAATTGAATTTCATCAGACAAATAAACCGTTTATTTTTCATGGAAGCAAATGGTGCAGGAGTTTTATATAAAAAAAAAACGGAAAGCGTAAAATCCTGCTTGATGGTGGTAATGATGATGATAAATTTTGGTGGATGCGCCGGGGTACGCCAATTTAATCGACAATCGATGCAACTTTTATTTTTGTTATAACTGGAATCTATCATTTCTTAACTAAACTATAAAATCGTGGATTATCGACCTAACTATAATAATATAATTCGAGAATAGTTATAGTCATATACTGGACGAGAACAGAAACGATAAATTCAGAAAATACCAGAATCTTTTTGTATTTAGCTTATATGAGCAGATATTGCCGATTTTTTTATGATTTTCTCACAATACGTGGCAAATTGAAAGCTCTTCTTGAATTTTTCAGAAAGTTTTAAATATGGTCATTTTGTTGGTAGAAATCCGACAATTTTACTACAAGTTTTGTGTACCTGTCAATTCGTTTATTTTTATTTTCGTTTCTGCTTCTGTTCTGTTTCCATTAAAATAAATTTCAAAAACTCTCTCCGATTCTGTTTCTATTTCGCCTCTAATTTACAGTGCTAAACGTAATAGTTTTCACTCGAATTCAGCTCTAATACCAGCAAACTTTCATGTTTACAACTGTTTTACAGCCGACAATTGTATAAACATTAAAAGTTTACGAGACGTAAACAATCCAAGTAGTATTGGCCAATTCAAACACATGCCGATATCAACAAGGAGATTCTAAATTTTCTTCTGCATATGTGGTAAACACAGCGACATACAAACAAATCTCTTGATAGTTGAAGTTTTGTTGCAAACTTTCTCAGTTGGGAAATTACCGTAATTTGAACACTCAACACACACCGTAATACACAACGTCCAACATTACTTTCGCTTATTATAAAACTTTGACGCAAAAAACGTAATTCTATAGAACGAATATGAAGAGTTGTAAAAATGGTGGAGGCGCCGGGAAAATCTTCCAACAGACAGGTATTGCAGGAGATTTTATGATGGACTTTTGACGTGGATTACTTTGTTTTATGGAAATGAGGTTGGTAAAGTTTCAATTACTTTAAAATATAAGAGAGAGGTGTTTATTTGATTACAGCAGCAAAAAATGTGATAATGTTTGATTAAAATTTGTATATACATTTAAGGATTTTGTTGGAATTTAATTATGTAGTTTAACGGAATCAATCGGATTTATTCGAGTTGTTTTTCTTTTGGAAAATTGCCAAACTATTACCAATTCTGTGCGATTTTATCGTCTATTGATTGTTGTCAACAGAGATTCTTTCGTATTTTGTAATGAATCATGCCTTATAATTCTTATCTTGTTTTACATTCAATTGAGTTAGTTTTAAGTATTTGGTGTAATTTTTAAGCCTGTAGGGTCGGTTAAAATTGGAGCCTTGCGCATTTGATAATGACCGAAATCTTGCTGTTTTTTTTTCGTGATTGTTAACTAAATTCGCCATAGATATTCAATTTTCAAACGGTGATTACAGTTATAATTTATGTAAAGTTACAACAATAGCGAGATTATAGTTGTAATGCGATTGCAAGATGCAATCAGTATTGACCTTGTCTTCTGTACGGTCTATCAGACAATATTTGATTTACAATTGAAATCGGTAATGACCTAGATCCTCTCTTTATTCCTTATCATCACCACCACCATCAGTATTCTGATTGATTAATAATGAGTCTGGTATAAATCTCAACATAGTTGGAGTACTATCGATTGTTAAGCCAGGAATTATAGGAATTTTAATCAGTGGACAATTAGCTTGGGAATTTATTAAATAAAAATCTACTTACGGACGAAGATGTTGGACATTAATGTAGCTGGTAGACAGAAGACAATCACAAGAATGTCAGCAACGGCCAAATTAACAATAAAGAAATTCGTAACAGTCCGCATCCGTGGCGAACGGAAAACGACAGCAATCACAAAGAAATTACCAACGATACCAACAGCAAACACCAATAGATAAGCGATACAATAAACAGCAGTCATTGCCATTGAATGTCGATAGAATAATTCCGGTACGAATGCACTCTCTGTTGTTGCATTCAATGATGCATTCATAACTAACAACGTGTTGGTTTTGAATTCGAATACAGCCGCTGTCTTATGCAACACTGCCATTTCGTTAGTTTCCGTAAACGTTGACGGTACAACATCGAAGAAACTACCCAAATATTCTGATCCTAGCATTCTATCAATATTTTTATTATTATCAAACGGTATATTTGTTGTTAAAGCTGTTAGAAATTCGGCGGCGGCCCGGCGTCGACTACTGAAATGTAATTCTTCGTTCTCGTCGTCAAGACGGAGCGATGCAACATCAAACATTGATTTCGTTTCAATCATTGAATCACTAACAAAAGGACCCATTTAAGAGTACCACAAACATACGAAATACTCTCCAATTTTCATTCAATCGATCATCTTCATTGTAGAAAAATAGATTTGTTTTGAAATTAGAAAATCGTCCAAGTTTACGTAAGAAAACACGTGTTTTTGTGGAATGCGACACGTATCGCGGTTGTTTTACGAATATGAGCGTCGCGACGCTCACCAGAATCTTGATAGTAGTCCATAGTGGTGGTGGTGGTGGTGGTGGTGGTGGAGGTGGTGGTAGAGCTGCGTGCCGTTTCGGTTCAAAACCGAAATCAACTGCGCTTGTGTTATTGTTGTTGTTAACATTTTTTTGGTTAAATTCCTCGGAAAAACTAGAAACAAACAGGAAAATAGGGCGAAATTAAACAGTAAATATTAGAATTGATGACTATTAGGGGAAAAATATTGAATCTCCCCTCAATCAGTCGAATTCTATTCGATTTACTCGATAATTCATCAATACGATTTGTATTTGTTGAGAAATAACAAAAACTAGAGAGATAATCAATTTAGTGGTTGATACTCGGAAAGTTTCCCTTAACAACAATAATAATAATCAATTCATGACTTTCAAACTTCACCACAATCCGATAAATTCAAGTTTAAAACTGCAACTTGACATTTATACGAACGTACTTATTTCTACTATACATGACACATTTTATTGCAATTTTATTTGAGAAAAATTCACGTTTCATTGTCAAGAATGTGTAACATTTCGTTGGTTTTGTCACAATTCCGACGCTTCTCGCCTGTTTGTTGTGTAATCGAATCGTTTGTACACTTTTACGTTCGCGTTAAGGTAGGTCATCCGACCATTGATCGTGTAAACGATAAAATAATTACAACAACAACAACAGGGCCCGGTTTTTATCGATTCAATTCAATTCTAAACAGTTTCTAAACGAGTTAAACCGCTACAATTCGATTGTCGATCGGAAATCGGAAATAAATTGCCATAATTAAGTTAAGATTATCGAACTGACGGCTTAAAATTGAAATTCCAAGATACAGTCAACTTTCTTCAAAGTTTCGCTGATAATATTCGAAATTGATGGCGCTATCGACGGGGTAATGTTTTATTATTTTGTTACGACCGTATGTTGGGGGTAAGTAGCCATTTCAAGGTTTTTTTGTTGTTGTCGTCCGCTAATCTTCGATTTTGGAAAATTTCAGCTACGCCTATTTCAGATGGGTTAGTTCACATTAAACTATCAAAGAATATTTGGGGGTGATTTTTTCAATCCCTATTTTGCTTGATTTGATGGTGGAATTTTCAACATCCATATGAAACTGTTGATTATTATAAGTGTGTATTTAGTTAAGTGCGGCTATTAAATCAAATTGAGACGCGACATTGTTATTTTGCAAAACGATCGATAGAAAGTTCCTTCAAATTGTAGAGAGGTTGAGTTTTTGAATTGCAAATCTAAATTACCGACGATATTATTTTCCGCTTTTATCTTCCCAGGTTGATTTTTTTGCGGATATTATGTCCCAATACTGTCCATCATAAATGTGGTGAATGTCTTCTTATCGAGTCACGACTCTATAATAATGGCTCATTTTTTCTTCATTGCCATTTTGTGTTCCTAAACCAGATCTGAGGAGTCAAACTAGAACTCATCGGACTTAATTTTGAGTCTAAAATCGACTACTATAGCTCATTAGAAACAGCATTTCAAGCAGCATAACATATGGGGATGAGACTACTCTGGTCTCTAGAAAAATCCGAGAAATTGCAGTTTACTCTATAACTAAACTAAACCCATTTGTCTAACTAATCATTAAAATGAAATAAGATACGGATAGATAGATAGAAGATTGTTAAAGCTACAATTATGAGCTAGACTCGTCTCAATTTTCTCTTCAATTTTTTTGTAAGTGGCCAAATTTTGTGATATTTTGCACCTAAATAGCACAGCAATTAAGGTGACACAGTTTCGATATTTTTGAACTACTACAAGTAGGACAAAGGAAATGATGGATGGCTCAATTGCCTCTCAACAAGGCTCTCTAAATGTCTCTTAACAGGTCTTCAAGTGAAACTTTTAAATTCGTAAAAAATGGGGGAGATTACGGACCGCCTCTCTTACTACAATTGTTTTGAAACATTTCATCAACTTTTAGAAAATTGGCTTTCAAATGGTATTGTTATTAGAAAATATTATCTATTTTCCTGGGAAATTGTATAGAAAACATTGCAAAATTGATTTTCCGTCTATTTCTAATAATTTTAGCATATTTACATGATTTTACAATAACAGACAATATAAATATTTACAATTTCGTACATACAAACAAATATTGCACAAAAGGCCATCTTCCACAATTATTACAAATAAATACCTCATCTAACCGAAAAAAAACTTAATTGCAACACTATTTGGTAACTATTAGACGATTTATCAAAAAAAATTACGGATCAGTAGAGGCGATTACAAGATGATTAGAGGGCCGCTGTAACGAGCCGCGTTCCGATGCGAAAATTGGCGGAGGCGCCGCCGTTATATGTCCGATAGACCTCATCCGATACAACCCACCACTACCATTACCATAAGAATTCAACATATCATCGCTAATTGAACGATTCCGTAAACGTCTTTGTAACATTACACCGGTTGATGGTGTCGCTGTAATTTCTTGTCGGCTTGAATTACGAATTTTACGTCGCGGTACTGATTGCAATGAATCTTCATAACTATCAGATATTAATGAATGAACACTCAAGAAATTCAAATTAATTAATAAACGTACTTACTTGCTACTATCTTCCGATTGACTGCTAGATTGTCCACATTGACAATGGATGGTTGTGTCAACAATACCGGAATCGTGTCCGCTTGAATGCAATGAAGTGATTGATTTTTCAACACAGCCCGAACTACGGGAACGTTCCCGGAATGGTGGCGACAATAACGGTAGACGTCTTATCCGTGGACAATTAATATCATGTTGACCACTATGAACCAAATCGTGGCCGGTTACATCGCTGTAATGAAGCGGCTCACCACTGGAGAACAGCCCAGATTTGGTGGCTGTTGTCATTGTAGTTGGTGATAGTGTAAAACTTAACGGCCGGCTGAAATTCTCACGTAATAACCTAAGATGGGGAAGATTTAGATTTTTTTGGGCGTGGGAGTAGAAATACGGGCTAGTTAAACTGAAAAATACCTTCGTTTCTTTCGTCGAATGCACATTACACAAATGGCTGTAGTTAGTGCACCAATAAATACAACACACCCTAATATAACAATGCCAACTTCCAATGATGTTAGAAGGATGATCCGTTGGTTTCTTGTAATGTCTTTTTCCGGTACTGGATTAGTGAATGCTAACACTCTAGCGCCTTCTAATTTCTCCTCAATTTCGTCTTGTTTCGTTTGTAAAACGCTAGAATTTAATACCAAATTATCCAAATATTTCTGGTTCTTAAGGCAGCTTTCGGAAAATATTTGAAGAATCTATGAGCTAGTCTCTAGGGAACATTTTAGTAAAATTAGAACCCCATAGCTTGTTGGAGAATTAGCAAAACTTCTTTAATCTGACAAACTCGCGACTCTCACTTATCAATTACACACTAACAACCAAGAACGATTAGAAGATTCTGCGAAATAGTTTTTTTACGTTTTGCATCACTGAATCCTGGTCTCCATGATTGAATGAATGAGCGACAAGTCCTTTAAAGCAGTTTTGTATTATTTATAAAGAGATTAATGACGATTGTAAGCTTTACAAAGCTCTTCAAGCTTAAGAAACAATCAATGAATGTCTTGCGATTATTATTTTTTTCCTAAATTGAAAGATATACTTTTTGGCATCAATTTTCTTTAGTTAAACAATGAAAACAAGCAGTGAAAGGATTTTTTAGAGGCTTATAGAAGGAATTTTTTTCCACAATCTGGTAGATAATATAAAATTTCCTTTAGTATTTTTCCTCTATTCGATTGTTTATTCTGCTAAAATGTTCCCTAGAGGTTACCGTACAATTCCTTAAAATATTCCTCAAATCATTCAATTGAAAGCTGTCTTGAGAACTATCCTTAATTTTCGATAATGAAATAATTACCTCAACAATTGGTCGACCTCAATTACAGTATTCAATAGAGGATCAACGGCATATAAATACATATCAGTCCTGAAAAAGTATCGATAGATAATGGATCAAATAATCGAGAAAAACTAAAGAAATTCTACAGGGTTCAATAGCTTTAAGGAACAATAAACCCAAATTTATTCTCTTGTATATTCATAAATTGTGATATTACACAACCGCCCTCAAGGAAATCCTTGAACAATGTCAAAGACACAATTACCGCTAGACTAGAAATTGTAGCATCTTGTTCTGGTATAAAAGAAACACTCAACATAATAAACAGGTGGTGTGTATGTATATGAATTAATTAAACTATCAACGATAAGGGTGTGAATTATTATTATCATTAATGAACTTACACGCTGTTATCAATTTGATTTCGCTCCAAATGCGGTTCCAATTTACGTACACGTACATCAAAACCGGTCACATTGAACAATGTTCTAATCAATAATTACAATTTAATTGGAATATTGTCGATTTTATTTTTTATACATACTCGGTTATATTGTCCATAGAACGTTCAACTTCAGTCGGTTTCATCGCCATAACCATCACCAATTGGCGTTGGTCGTCTAGGACGTACACCTGAAAAATTAGTGGTGCTTAAATTTCAGTTTCGTTCCTTAAAAAACAGGATCAGACTGGACAAGACGGATAAGTGGTGGTTTCAGTCGAGGCCAATTACACTGAGAAAGCCGTGTAATTGCCCTTTAAATCGATAGCCTGTTTGTTTGAGGAAACTTCAATGAATGTGACAAAAATCTAGGAACTTTTTTCTATATTTTCGCATAATTAGACCAATAATATTCATGTTCAAATGATTGTCTTGTAGTGTATAATGAATATATAAATTATTAGTCCAGTCCTGGTTAAAAGTGCTTTACTTTCATCCAAAATCCGAGCAACATTGTTGATTATTTACGTTACGATTTCTAGAGGTATTAGAACAACGACAAAATCCCTTGTTTCCGCATACTGGTCACGTTCCTACTATTATCGTAATATTTTTAAAAGGTGGCAAAACAAGGAACTCTCTAGAGAATGGCGTTTAGCTTACAACAACATTGGCGATAGAAGACCGACCATCATCAGCGCCTCGACGATCCGTTGCTTTAACATCGAAACCGTAGACTTTACCGGCATCTTTTGCAAAATTCACAATGCTTCGAACTTGGCCTGTCACTGGATCGATAGCAAAACGTCGAGTTGTATCGTCATCATCAGCGCGTCCTAGAATTTGGTAGCGAATTTCACCATTCACACCATAGTCGGGATCTTTAGCCTGGAATTTATTTCGGGTGAATCCCCATAATTGGCCATGTATTAGTTAGATGTGTCGTAGATTGCTTCGTTTTTATCAATTTCACATATGTAGATGTGCTAATCAAGCGTACGAAGAAAGCCACGACTTTACGTACTAAACGAGCAGACTTACTTGAAGTGCTACGATATGGTAACCGTAACTGGCAGTAGATGGAATTGCTGCTACAATCGGCCGGCCGCTTATTGTAAATTTCGGTATATTATCGTTAACATCAGTCACACGCACTATTACTTTGACTTCATTTAATCCTACAATTATTCTATTAGCTATTTGTTAAATTAATCAATTTAGATTTACCTAAGTTACCTAAACGCTCATTAGTTACCGGATAGATCATAACAGTCATATCCCGTCCGACTCTATATTGTTCTAGCCGTATTGTCATTTCATAGCGATCCGTCTGTTCCCTATCTGGACTTTCGATAATAAACAAAGTACCATTCCTGGAATCGATTCGAAACATTCTCTTGATTCCACGATCACCGACAATACTGTAGCGCAATTTGTGCGAACGGTACGGTTCGCTAACATTCAGCGTTAACACTTTCAACGGTACCGGTACGTTCTCTTCCACTTCAATTTCATAATAGCGATGTGCAAAAATCGCCACCTGTTCCATCGATTGTAAATCTTCAGGTACATCGATAATGTTAACAATCAATAGAGCTGTCGAACTTAAACTCGGCGAACCTAAATCGGATGCAATCACCGTTATGTTATAGAGATTCTGTTGTTCGTAATCTAATCGGCCGATTGTTGTAATCACACCTTCTTTTGAATCGATAGAGAACAGATTTTGACGATGATTTTTACGGTACGGTATATCGAATAATAATAAACCATTACCGTTGCCGGTAAAATCGGAATCGTTGGCAAAAATACGAGTCACCGGCGTACCGATTGGGCTATTTTCGGCAACTGTACCGTAGTAAACTGGAATTTCTTGCTGGTAATTGTGATTGTTATAAGTGTTGGCTTCAGGATTTGATATTAATTCATCATAACCGTAAAACATTGGGGCGTTATCGTTGACATCCAAAATATTCACATCAACGCTAACTGAACTACTTTGACTAGCTCCTCTGGTCGGATTATCATTAGCTGTGACAATAAACGAGTATTTATCTTTAGTCTCGCGATCTAATAAGCCGTCAATTGTTAAAATTCCCGTCAATGGAGCAATAGCAAATGGTAATTTCCCATCATCGTTACTTTTAATTCGATAAGTAATATTAGCGTTAGCACCGAAATCCCCATCGGTTGCTTCAATCCGGCCTAGAACGTGCCGCTGATAGAAAGCTTCTTCTACATCGAAATTATACCAAGATTTCTTGAATATCGGCGGATGGTTGTTAACATCAACAATCAAGAGGCGTAAATAGAGGAAATCTTTAAGTCCCCCGCGATCCACGGCGGAGATATTCAAACGAAATTCGGATTCTGGTGGTAGAGTTCGTGCGACCGAAATTTCACCACTATTCGCCTGTACCATAAAATATTGGGTCAAATGGAATGGTAATTCGTTCGATTGTTTGTTCGGTATGTAAGTCTCCGATACCATTTCGTATTTAATGATGGCATTCTCGCCCAAATCACGATCTTCGGCAATCAATTTTATAAACACCGTTGCGATATTTATGTCTTCTTTCAATGAAATAATCGGCGTATTCTTCAATTTAGCTCGTTTCGATCGTAGGAAAGTTTGAGACAGGACATAAATTCGTTCGTTTGTGGTGTTTTTCAAGGCATCAAAATGACCGATACGATTCCCTAAAGAATCGTAATTGATAATTTCCAATTCTGTTGTTTGGTAGAGGATAAATTGTAGAAATACTGGTGGATTATCGTTTTCATCGTCGATATTTATCGTTAATTTCGCCTCATCGTACAGTCCGCCTTTATCTTTGGCTACTAAACGCAAATTATAAACGTCCACAGTTTCTCGATCTAACGGCCGTTCGGCGCTTGCAAAATAAATTTTACCACTATTGCGATCTAAACGGAACATTTCGCTACCATTACCGAAGATTGTCAGTGAGAATTGCCCATTTGGACCGCTGTCTTTATCGTTGACGTGTATCAAATAATTCAAATCGACTTCAGTACCGGCTATACAATTTTCAGTAATTCTCCCAATGTATTGTAACCGATCAAACATCGGTTTATTGTCGTTTTCATCGTCAACATAGACGGTAACTTGGTAGATTCCCGTACCGGTAATTAGACCTTTTTTATATTCAGCAATCACAGTCAAATGGTACACATCGCGACTTTCACGATCTAGAGCCTTTACAGTATACAAGGCCCCATCTGTTGTTAACGAAATATAACCTTCAACATCCTTACGATTGGCTATTGTGAAAGTTAAAGCATCCGAACTACCATTCCTGAAGCCTAATTTTCCGATAAAGGTATTTTTGTGGTTTTCACGGACATGGAACTCAATCGGAGTAGTACCAGTCCTGAAATCCGAAAAATCCCATTATTTACAGCCGACTATTTAGTTCCTCTATGACACTACATGGGAAGTACTCTAAGGCTTCCTAAGATAGTCTCTAGGGAACATTTTAGCATGATTGGAACTTCGTATGTCACTGGGAAATTGGTGGAAAACTCCTCTAATCTGCTAATATTGCAATTTCACCAACTATATTCACGTAAGATGATCAAGAAAGATTAGAAGATGCTTATGAAATAGTTCTCTTTATGTTTTTCATTATTCGATCTTAGAAAAATCGGAAAATTTGCTCTAATGAAAGAATAATCACTATCCACCATAAGCTGTACCCTAAAATTTCTAAAACTTGTTTCAAAGCGCCCGTTAATTAGAGAAGTTATAACAGCTTAGAGAATTAAGATAGACTTCTTAAATTTCTAAAAAATCGTAAGTACTCACTTCATCAAGATTGTCTTTTCATCTTTGGGATCAACAACATGTACTGTAACGTTAGTTTGAAGCAACAGATCCTTATCGTCAGTTACAACAGCTTCAAAATCGTAATTTTGACGGTCGAATTTCTTCAATTCATCAATCACGGTGATAGTACCGGATCGTTCTTCGACAGCGAACGGTACTGCAGGACAAATTCTAGTAACAACCGTAATTTTGCTCAATCAAACTCACCTCCTTCGTGATAACTGTGCAGTAGATCGTAGACGATTAGTCTACGGTCCGGTACATCAGTGATCCGGATTTGACCAACACTAGTACCGACACCAACAGTACCACCGACCCAAAACTCATACGGTGCCCCGATGAAATTCGGTTGATCGTTTTTAACAACTAGAATCATACAAATTAGGATGGGTTTTTGATTTTTTTGATGGTTTACCATGTGATTGGACTTCAATCGAGACTACTGCTAGAGATGATCGTTTTTTCGCTGGGATTCAACGGCTGATCGACGGCTTCAATGAATAATAAATGTTTACCAGTCAATAGTGGTGTTTGATTTACTGTAATTTTCCCAGTTTTCATATCAATTTTGAAGGGTATTGTATTATTGGGGGCTTTCTGTATCGTATAAGTGACCATACCATTTCGGCCAAGATCCGGATCAATTGCGTAAACTTGCCCAACTATATCGCCATATTTTGCAGCCGTATTTACAACGAAATGGTATAAATTATTCGGTATAAATGTTGGATTATTATCGTTAGCATCCAATAAGGTCACTTCGATATTAACAAAAGAAACGCCCAATCGATCGGTAACAACACTAGGGACTTTTTCTTTAGCAAAAACACGCATCGTTATCGTTGATCGTTTCTCACGATCCAATACGCTTTGATCTCTTACAGTCAACCATCCAGTAATCGAATCCAATGCAAATGCACCGCTTTTATCATCTAATTGATAAGAGAAATCAGCATTATCGCCTTGATCTTGGTCGGTTGCAAGAATTTGTAAAACACTAAAACCATTCGGTAGATTCTCAACGATACTAATATTGTAGAAATCAACTTCAAATTCTGGTAGATTATCATTCAAATCGATAATTTCAATTTCAACACGTGCCACACCAAATTTCATCGAATTATCAATTTGACTGGCTTGTATTTGTAAAACGAACGTATTACCAGGCAATGATCGTTCATTATCAATATCAATTTCACGTTCTAAATACATTGTGCCATTCAGATGGTTCATTGAGAATAAGTAACGATCATTACCGGCGATAATATCGTAACGGATTGGTGTATCAATTGCTACATCTTGATCGAAGGCATGTATCGGTGGATCGAAAATCAATTCTTGGTGGATTCGTTCACCCTGGAAATTAATTGGAAGTTTAATAGACGAACGTGATTGGATTTATAATTTGTAATGAACCGATAATATATTTTACAATAGGGCTTCTTAAGAATATTTTAGTACAAATTTAACCCGGTAGCTCATCGAAAATACGATTTTTTGGGCAATATCGTGATTTTCATCAATCAACAGCACACATAAAACAATTAACAAATTTGATAGGTACTGTTAAATCCCATTAATTCCCACGACAATCATCGACGTTATTAATGGAGATCGTGCTGTTTTTATAACGGAATTCAACAGGAACACAAATGAAAACTGTAATTTTCTTCTCTAATCTGTAGTTGTTTGTTTTAAAACTAGAAAAGATGCTCGAAATTTTCGACATTCACCGAAAAATTCAGACCTGCCTTGACCTCAGCTCAAATTTTCATTTGTATTAAATTAATAAGCATTTCTCAACGGAATTGTTGACACGATTCTTAATGGAAGCACGCTATCTTTTTATTACCTATTTGAAAGGTGCATTGCTATAATCGAAAGATGGAGACATGCAATTCAACCGTAATTTCGAATTTATCGTATCATTTTTGGGTTATTAAAACTTTCGAATGGAGGTAATTTTAATAACCAGATGTTTGATTCGGTTAGAATCCAATAAAAATTTCGATGAAACTTACAGTAATCGGGTAGAATTCGTTGATTCTGGTCCGATAGACGCCTTTTGTGAATTTCGGGCTGAGATCGTCGTTGTCAGTGACGCGGATCAGAATCGTTGTATTGCTACTTTTCGGTGGTAAGCCCCGATCCTGTTTAACAAGCAAATACGGCGAAACATTATCATTGGTGCATGGATAATTTATTGATAGAAAGCGTGATGATTCCTATTATTATTAAACAAAACGAAATAATAATAAAAATAAACTCACCGATGCTGTTATTGTTAATAAAAATTGTCGATCGCCACTATCGAAATCTAATGGTTTCTTCAATAACAGATATGCTTGATGGCTGCTGTCTAAAGCGAATTTTCCACGTTCGTTTCCTGCTACAATTGCATATTGTACATCGGAATTTGGTGTGTTTGGTTTATCACGGTCTGTGGCTCGTATACCACGGAAAATCGTTAAACCTATCCGTATTTTATCGTTAATAAAGAAATTTGGAATTTTTGATAGAAATCGTTTACCAACAGGTGTTAATTCATCGACAGTTATCTGGTATGGTGCACCATAGAAGACTGGTGCATGATCATTGACATCTTCCACATAAACCGTCACCGATAGTGATGATGTAATCTAGATTTAGAAAAAATAATCGATTAATTACCACAATCAAATGGTAATGATTCGATTAGAATAGATTCAAAACAGTTAAATTGTTTGTAGAAATTGTACGACAGATGTGAAACAGTTATTATAATGATAAAGTTACATAAATTCTGCATTTGGTCGTCAATAAATACTCAATACTGCCTATTCCACCTAAATCTTATAGCAACTCCTATTAAAGTTTGAGGTCGTTTCCACCCCAATGTGTCCAATCATTGACTTTAGCAGCTATCTTAAGGGAAACAGCTACTAGATGGTTCGATTAGTTCCTAGTTCGATCGATTTGCACGTCAAAATCGCTTCGGTCCTCCATTTTAACGGCATCTTTCCAGATAAATCACGCATGAGAACATTTACCACCTCTCAAAAAGTCAATTTTCAGATATATAAAATAACTGTCCACTGTTTTCTCAATTTGAAAACAATTCTGTGGGCTCTAGAATTATGCTAGAAGTTCCCTAAGGGCTATTCTACAAGGCTTTAAAATATTTTTCCAATTTATAGGAACACCTACGAAACACACTGTATACTATCAAAATTATCGAGTGATTAGCCTAAAAATGGATGAATTCTCAGCATCACAGCAGAGATTGTGGATAGATTTTTATCTAAATTGAGTACCGGACGAACGTGTGCATTGTAGGTCAATGGGACTACTGACCATTCAAACAAGAATACTCGAAATTTCGTTGACAAACTGTAAAATTCTTACAAAAAAAGTTATTTATGATGGTTAAAATTTGAAGAACAGCTGCCACTTGAAAATATGTCATTTTTCAGGTATTACCACTATACAACGACAATTTTTCAATGAAAACTTCCATTAATTCTCTCATGATTGCCGTGTTAAATCATCGGAACGACCTGAATCAACTCGTTTAATATTACTGTAAATAAAAGGAAATAAGACTTGTCCAATGTTGCGGTTTTTTTTTAATATGAAATCGTCGCAAATACAAATAGAATAATGAAAATTCTACTTACTGTATCTTCACCATCGTAATAATCGCAGGAGATTTTGAATTTTAAAACGTTCCTCGGACTGTCCGTATCGACGATATCTTCCAAAGATCGCGCCAACAACAGCGATACTGTAGTACGATTCAAGTCGCGATAATTGAAATAATAAACGTCATCAGCCTGGAATTATCTCGTTAATAAAAGTCGAATCAATCGGGAATTTGATTTACCCGATCGATGGGCTGTAAGAGTAGATTGTTGCGTGGATATACGTCGACTTTTAAGATCTCTTCACCGACTCGCAAATTCTCAGGTACGCGAACGAAACGCAAATATTCCCCAGGCGGGTAGAATTGACATCCTTAAATTTGAGAATTTCGAAATTTTATAACTGTATCCGGGTGCTTTATTGATGATTATCGATTATACAGTTGAGGAAAATTTGGGAAATTACATTCATTTAATCTTCGATTATAACTGTTGTCTTCAATTAATTTTCGAAAAAAGAGGTTGATTTGTGGTCAAGAAACTGTGTTGCCCTTCCACATTGTAAATTTATTGAACACCGTGTGGAAATTCATGTAAACAACTTGTTTGAATTTCGTCTATTACAACAACAACGCAATCTAAAGTGGGTTAATTAGAAGGAAAATTCATTGCTTGGTTCTTTGTTGTTGTTTAATTAAATCCGATTTGATTGATGTTATTTCTAGATTTAGACTTGGACGGTTGAATTTAGCAAGATTTCCATAGTTGAGTGCAAAAAGCGAATTCACTTTCAATATACGCGCAAAAAAACTACAGTTAGCGAGATTTTAATAAACATTCCGCATCAACTTTCCATTTTTATTAATTTAATTAATTAGAGCAAACACAATCTAGAGGCATAAATAGATCGAGAAATTGCTGGATTTTCTTCTATTTCTCTATAATTTTTATATTATATCATCACAATAAACTTTCCGTTTTCTGAAATCAAGCAGGAACGAAATCAATCGAATCAAAATTGGAAAATTACCCAATACAGCCGTAATATCCTTCCTAATTTTACCAACAATTAGAAACAATAACCGATTCTACTACTAAAGTCTATTGGAAATTTGAATTTAATTACAACCATAATGATGATGACTTTAATTCAATTTTTCAAAATATTTACGAAATATCCGGTTTGATAATAGATTATCAGGACCTTTCAATTACTGTCCTTTCCGTTGGAAATATTCGAAATTGCGTAATAATTCTCGGTATATTAAAACGATAATTTGTTACAATTTATTTAAATAAACGAAACGAATTTCACAAGAACTGATAAAGTTTCAATTAAAAATCAAATCTAAATGATGTAAGATTTAAATAAGGCAAATACCTTTCAATTTCTTTACAATACTACTGTTATAATGGCGTTTTAAAAAATAATTGTTACGCTTGTCGAGTTATAATTTCGTTGAGATTCCGTTACGAAAATTCTACAATTCCTTCAAATTAATTTTCGTGTGCTCCATGGCTAGGAAAATTCATTCCACCGCTTTGTCAACGTTATCTAAATTGTAGCGAATTTTTACGGAAATACAAACAACTTTCAAATCGATTTAGTTGTTATTAGAAATAATAATAATAATTGGGGATTGATAATACTTTCATTTTTAACACGATTAAAATTGAAGCGAATTAACAGTGGTCGATTATTTCTTGTAAAAATATGGTAAACATCACGAAAAAACCAACAAATTGATACGATCTATGCTAATTTTCGACTTTCTTTCACACATTTTAATTAATCGTTTCCGTTAATTGTTTGGCTGGTGGGACGAAATACAATCGTTGTAAAATTTTCGTGATTTACTTTAAATGATAAGCTTCAAATCTACATAAATTTGTGTTAATTTAAAACCTTCAATTATACAGGGGGAGCCTAGAGGATGCGATATTGAAAATATGGAAGTTCTAATTGATGAAAACTTCCGAAATTTGATTTGCAGCTATTTCTCCACTTTGAAGATATTTTCGTTGTCAAAAACCATGAATTTATTGAATAATGTACCATACTTCATTATTTTTAATGAAATAGTAGATTTCTATGACAAAATTGAAGGGAACTTTTTAACAAGACTTATGTTCTAGTGCTGACAATTTTTGCAATTTTTTTGTATCCTGGCACAATGGAAATATTGTCTAGAGATAGAAAAACAGCTATAAATTAGATTAGATTAGTTTAGAATTTATTCTTTAATGTCCAATCGTCTTGGCTCACCCTGTATATCCGGATATTGATTCTAGAAACTAATCTAGTTCAATATGCACCTGTATCTACTTTTAATACAAATTGTAATAAATATAATAATTAAAATAATTGTTTTATTGCGATTTCTGTTATCTTGGAATAATAAAAATTTAATAACAGTTATAATCGAAGAATAACCTTCTCAATATCTAGAGGCTGTTAATTGATAACGTTGTAATCGTTTGGAATGTTGTTCGATTTTCTCTTTACCTATTTGAAAAGCGGTTTTTCATTTCCTTCAATTTATCTTTTGTTGTGTTTGTATAATTGGATAAAGAAAACGCCGATATTTGTACCTAATTAGAGAAAGTCTAATGCGACGTTGATACCATAAATGTTACGATGATATTGCAATTTACCTTTAATTGAATGTATGATGACTATCTGGAGGATTGTCACAATGATTCCGGTGTGTTTCCAAATCATTTTCCGCGCCTCATTTGGTCTCGTCTCTGGTTGAATTCTGGAAAAATCCAACAATGAAAGGGCACATTTGTAGAATTTTTACTAGAAATTTTTTTAATTGGTAAGGTGAAAGGTGACAGTGTTTCTCTAAACTTCCTTGACGTTCGTTTATTCAGTTTCTTTGTATTCTTACTTTTATAAAAGTCGAATATAAATAAATCTAAAAAAGGGAAATATTATTAACAATTGTAATTGTTCATATTTATAATTGGCGTGACTAGAAGTTTCGTTAGATGGATAATACTTTCATTTTTCAATTTCATCTTTTCCTATTTTAACTAAAAATAATAATAAAATATTCACACTTTGATGAACAAGACTTTATTTGTTACATTCTGTAATAGTTTTCCTCTCTACTGGTCTTCTACTGTAATTTTAACGAGATGAAATAACAGATCAATATTTGTATTTATTGATTTAATGGTTATTTTCTTTTACAATTCGAATCGAGTTTATTGCAACAAGTCCGGTGTAATAAACGCAAAGAGGAATGCGTACGTGAAAGTTGTTCTGAAAATTTTCGTTAGATTAACTGAAAAATTCTGTAAAAATTTCAACATTTTTCACATTTAATCCAAAGAAGTACATGTCAATAATTCAAATTTGAAACGTAATCATAGAAAGTTGTACGAATTTCCGCCACTTTAATGGCTTAATAATTTTTATCAATTCATCTTAAAGACCTTTTAACATTTATGGGTGATTGGCGATCGATCATCGAAATGCCACCGAATTTGAAACTTTCCCAATAATTACGGAAAATTAACCGATTTTTCTCTAAACTTTCAATTTGCAAATTTGATAATTAATTTAATTACCAATTTCTGTTCTATTTTCAGTAGAGTTCTAAACTGTTATCTCAACATTGTGGAATTATTTACGCTACTATTTCGTAACAATAATTTTCGTCAAAACTCAGACTTTAATCCATAAACCGAATAATAGTCGTTAATTACTAAAAAATTAACAATTATGGTTGTTGACCTTCCTACGATCGTTATTGAATGAAGAGAAAAAAACGCCGAGAAATTACAACAAAAGAAAAATCGGATCTATCTCGTGAAAATATTTGTGTGACCGTAACCCAAATTTCGAACAATAAATGGGAAAGAATCGTCTCTTAATTAGTCTCGTGTATACATGTGTGGGCTTTGTATTCAAATTAACAACAAACCAATAAGGAAAAGAAAATTACCATTGGAACGTTATTGAGGGAAATCTCGGTGAAAACAATGAACACTAAAGTTTTCCACGCACTCATGCAGATCAGCACAACTCTCTTCAAGTTTAAATCTCCACGATTTTTAAAAGTCTGTCGATACGCTAGAAATACTTATTGAAGATTAGCGATGACCACAACAAGAACCGGCAACAAGCACGTGCGTTAAAAATTCTCTCTTCTAACACCGAAACTAAACTGAATACGATGAAAGTTTAAACTAATCTGGTGGATAGGAAGAAGTTGATTTGTTGTTTGTTTCTAAACATGGTAAAAGTTTCGTTGGGGAGAGAGGAAGAGTTGTTGTTGTTACAACTGAAGAAAGACTTCATTGTAGATTTAGTTAGCTTTCCATCAAGTTCACACGACAGAAACCTGAAAAATTTTCAGAGATAGATCAAACAATAACTGTATTTGCGGTTTCTTTATTATTAATCATCTATTACAAGTCTATTATTTGTAAATTTTTGTGGGTAACCGGATTTCTAGACGTAAAATTTGATATAATCGAATATTTACCAATATTCTCATCGATTATTTTTTTTTATCAAGTTGTAATAACGTGAAATAGATTCGCATTTCGTTACTTTCTAAAAGAAAATTCCTATTTACATAATTGTTGTTGATTTAAATTTTTGCAAAAATGTTGACCTGTTATCGTGTTCATTGACACCTTCCGTATTGGTTTAGCCGATGTTTTCCATCAAAATTGGAATTTTTCAACTTCTGGGCTGGTTCTTTTCGATTCCAACAATTCAATGTCTTTCGTTGAGAAGAAATAATTTGCAAAAAACGACGTCTTTAATTAAAATACAATTCTTTAAACGAAGAAAAAGTCGTTGCCACTTGAAGATATTCCGGATAACAATTATTATTAATATCAGAGAAATAGATACGAATTTTTTGAAACTTGAAGCTCTTCGATTCGGTATTCGCAAATTGCCAAGATCTCGCTAGTTTGAGGATACATTAGAATGACTCAAACATCATTAGAAGAAGCATTTTGAGAGGCATCCAAAGACGTATTTTGCTTTGAAAATGCTAATGAATTCTAAGTAACAGAGGTCAATTTTGAAATTCTCTCGTCTTTCTCCTATAACTCAGCGAATATTATCGGTTTTTCAACGATTTTCTCACAATGGGCAGCAAATTGGAAGAGCTTTTCAAATCGGCAAGGAACTTTTAATAGGCCCGTTACTTTTCCGAGACAATTTTCCGTTTGTTCCCGTTAAAATGAATTTTGAAAAATTTGTTCCCGATTCTGTTTCTGTTATGGCATTTCTGTAACGTCTTTAATTTGTGAAAACAGCCATAAACAATGTATAAAATGCATACGCCTAAAGTTAGACAATTAACAATACCTTAAATTATAGTTATATTATATAGTCTATCAGACTCGTTAGTGCTACAATCAAAATAGCAGAATTTAATCAAAATTGTTATACATTTACCCGTAGGTTATCAATTTTGTATAAGTTCTTTCAAAAATCATCCTATACAGGTAACAATTACAACGTTTTTCCATGTTTTATAGTTTTAGTCATACTTTGATTAATATTGGTGAACTATACATTACGACGTCAATTCCTAAATATCAACTTTTGAATATTTGTAGCTCTAATTCCCGAATTAATAAAATTACAAGCAAAAATGCTAATTTATCATCAAAACTAAAAAAAATTTCAACATATTTAGTTATTTATCAACGTCTAGGAACGAATTATAAAATAATAATCAATTAGATTTTTGTGATTTATTATAAATGAGCTACAATTAGTGGTATAATATCAGTGTCATAATGGTTGCAAGTGTCAAATTACGTCACATGTCACCCTGTTACGTTGCTCTAAAGATAACCAAAAAAAATCGTTTTTAAGTTTTATTTGTTGCCATTCATTTGCTTGTGTGTACGAGAATTAAATATCCTCGTAACGACCTTAATCACCTTGACGAGAATTGATTGATTGTTCAACGAAAAAGTCGCTGTAAGTTCTCCATTTGTAATTATTTTGAATGAAATCATCATCAATACTAATTGCAATTTAATTATAACAATTTTAGGTAGATTTGTAAAAGAATGGCAACAATTAAAACCGTTTCAAATCTATTAAATTTAACAAATCGATTCGTTGGTTGTACACGACAACGATCATTATCCATAACGAAATCTCTATCCGCTAAACAGATGACAGTACGAGATGCTTTGAATTCGGCATTAGACGAAGAAATGGAACGTGATGAACGTGTTTTTATACTGGGCGAAGAAGTGGCCCAATACGATGGTGCTTATAAAGTTACACGTGGTTTGTGGAAGAAATACGGCGATAAACGTGTAATTGATACACCGATCACCGAGATGGGTTTCGCTGGCATATCAGTGGGTGCAGCTATGGCCGGTTTACGGCCAGTTTGCGAATTTATGACATTCAATTTTGCTATGCAAGCCATCGATCAGATCATCAATTCGGCTGGTAAAACGTTCTATATGTCGGCCGGTTATGTGAATATACCGATTGTATTCCGTGGCCCCAATGGGGCAGCGTCTGGGGTAGCTGCTCAACATTCACAATGTTACGGCGCTTGGTATGCTCATTGTCCCGGTCTTAAAGTTATATCGCCGTATAGTTCGGAAGATTGTAAAGGTTTATTGAAGGCTGCTATTCGGGATCCTGATCCTGTTGTATTTCTAGAAAATGAAATCCTCTACGGTGTTCAATATCCAATGTCCGATCAGGCTTTAGAAAAAGACTTTGTGTTACCGATCGGGAAAGCGAAAATCGAACGACCTGGTACTTTTATACGCTATTCAACTCAGTGTACGGTTTTTATGGCAACAGCGAGTAATTCGAGAGGATTTTTGCACAACTTGGGCGTCGTAGTTCATTGAAATTTAATCATTTAAAGATGAATTGCACATATCAACCGATTGAAGAGAGTGCTTGCAACATTAATTTTTCCTCTACTTTTTTGGAATTGATGAATTTAAAGAACAAATCAACTCAAATGATGATCAAATTGTCCTTTAAATTCATTAATTTTAAATAAAGTTGACATTGATTTTTCCCACTTTTCTTTACTTTATGGAATGGGTAGAAATATTTTGCATTCATTCTAGAGTGTATTGGAGAAAGATAAGAAAGTCCTTGAACTATTCTGAGTCATTTGGCCGTTTTTGACCAACTTCCCGATAAGCTACGAGGCCCAAATTTCGCTAAAACAATCTAGAGACCTTCCTATAAATCCTCAAAATAATAGGAGTTGCCATATAAACTGCATACTTTCTAGTGAATCACAATAAACTTCAACAATTTACTTTCAGGTAAACACATAACAATAGTGGCCCATTCGAAAGCCGTAGAAACCTCACTGATAGCCGCCAACGAATTAGCCGGCCAAGGTATCGAAGCTGAAGTGATAAATCTACGTTCATTACGGCCATTAGATGTAAATACTGTAAATGCTTCGGTTGCAAAAACGCATCATCTATTATCAGTGGAACAAGGCTGGCCCCAATGCGGTATTGGTGCCGAAATTTTGGCACGCATCATGGAGAGTCCAACGTTTTTCGAATTGGACCAACCGGCGCTACGTTTAACTGGTGTTGATACACCAATGCCATATACGAAATCATTAGAGTTGGCTGCTTTACCTCAACCGAAAGATGTTGTTAGTGCCACAAAGAAATTGTTGAAAGTTTGATTTTTTTTTTATTTAATTTAATTTTAAAAAAGTATTTATTATTAAACATACATTTCCTCTGCCTGATTGTGTTTTAAAAAATCTCCGTTAGTAGTATTATCAGGCATTTAAAACTGTTTACAATTATTTTGTAAATATTAAGTTTATTATAAGAATTCAGTTTTTTATTTATAAATTTATCCATTCGAAATTACCGCCAATTAATTGACAGTAGTGGCGCTATCTATTTTAGTTACTAGAAACTAAAATGGCGCTCAGTTTGCCACCTGTTGGAGTTGTTTTCAATCAAAGTGAGTTTTAAATTTGTAACGTAAAATTAAAATTAATAATTATAATCAATAAAATTAGCATTAAATTTACAGTATTAATAATCGTGTTAATCGTATAATTAATTAATATCGTTTAAAATGTAATAAAGTGTTAATTATCGATAGATGGAAATCTAACCTAAAGCGACTTAAGTTTTCTGAGCATAGCTTACTTTGTTAAACAATAATTTTTGTAGTTTTGCCAATTAATTCAATTTTTTGTGATTATTATAAAATAATTAATAATTTTCTTTATTGTATAGAATTTTTTAAGTGTTTTTATGTTCTGATAAGTGCAATTGTAAGAAAACCAACAAAGTGAAAAAAAATGGAAAATTTTCCACTATTGCGCTCCTCTAACCTCTACTGCCTCTTGCCAACAAGGTAAGTTTTTGATTTTTTCGATTTCGATTTTAAAATTGGAATATTTATTTGCTATTTTCAATTATGGAACTATTGGGGTAATTAATTTTTTCAAAGTTGATCGCTTGTCTTATTAGTTCAAATAACAGCTTCAGTTAATTATTTAGAAGCAAATTCACTCCCTTAAAGTGCATTTGAGCAACCAAAAAAGTGCATCCACTATTTTTTTTGAAGCTCTATACCTGTGTGCCAAATTTTATTAAAATCGCATAGTTGTGCCTCTTTCCTTGTAAGTTGTTACTTGATTTGAAGGCTAAAATTTCGTAGAATACACATTTTGTTTAATAAAAATTAAACAAAATCGAATAAAATTCATATAAATGGATAGACGAATGTTAGCTCTACTTATAAAAATTTTGAATTAACCTGCCCATTATGGACACTGTATCTAAAGTGACCTAATTTTTCTGACTATCAACTAAAGTAATCAATAATAATATTCAATACAGTAGACCACATGAACAAATGTACAATCAACAATCATATAATAGTCATCATTCTAATTGGTCTACAGTAAAACAATCGGACTAAGGTTGTAAAAAAAGAATTGAACGAAATGGGGTTTGTTTGTAATAAATTGTACGCGTTTCACAGGACAACAATCAATTCAAACAACTATAATCATACGGAAAATTTAATGATAATCATTGAAAAGTTGCACAAAACATTCTAATAATACATAAATGCTTGTGTTATATGAAAAAAGGACAAAGATAATTCAATTTCCTTTTGTAAATCTTATTTTTTGCTTAAATGTTCAATCATTTGTTTAAAAGCTTCAACACCTTTACCATTAGCCTCTTCATAATCAGGTACTTCAGCTTTCAATTTAGCCACCCATTTTGTTATGTTTTTATATGGAGACACATCGAAATTAACAGCCTCCAATGTTGTAACACTGGCTAATAATGACAAATCGGCAATTGTTAAAGCATTACCAGCAACATAATTTTGACCATCTAGGAATTTATCCAAGAAAGTTAATGCCTCTTTTAATTTGTCCATTTTAGCTGAATCATAACTGGCACCACCAAATATCACTGGATACTATTAAATCAATTAATTAATTACAATTATCCAATTATAAATTGTTAATATCTTACATAATAATCACCGAATCTTGCATATAAAGTACCAATATCGAAATATAATCGCTGGTCAACTAAAGCCCTCTTTTTGGGGTCTTTAGGGTATAGGGAATCATTTTTGCCGTATTGATCAGCCAAATAGCCGATAATAGCACGACTTTCCCATAATGTAAAACCATTATCGTCGAGTGTTGGGACTGTATGTTGAGGATTTAACTATCAAAGAGAATAATAATGAGTATACATTGATTATTGGGTTATAAAAAATGAACAATACCTTAACGAATTCGGGCGTTAAATGTTCGCCTTTCATCAAATCCGTTAATTTCAAATTCAATTCAACACCGATGGCTTTGGCGGCTAATAGAACAGCCCGGCATGGGGCACTGCCCGGTACGTAATACAAATCGATCGGCATTTTATCTAGAAATTAATCAAAAATTAATTTCTAATTATTTAGAAATTTATCCAAGAAATAAACCGTAACGAGTTCAATGAACTCGACGAGGGAAGATAATCAACGACCTACTTGCATTCTTAGCCTACACGTTACAATTATCGAATTTTTTCATATTTATCGATTAGTTGTTCCAAATTCCGAGTTATAAAACTGTTGATTTCATCCAAAAATGTTATATAATTATAGGAAATCAAAAAAGAATAGAGACCGGATTTTGTGGTTTTAATGGGTGTTTTTTGTATATGAGCGGAACAATTTGTCTTAGCCTTCATCTCGTTAGTGTACAAAAATAACAAATTCTATAAAGACCTTGATTATAGAAAAAAATTAATGGGTATCTTAGGGCCAAAAAGAGAGAGGAAGGAGTACAACTGGTAGAACTGGTATTCGGTCGGGATAAAAATTCCAAATATAGCCAGCGAGTTCACGATGCTATAAAAATTCAATTGAAAGCTTCTAGAAAAATTCTATCTAAATGCGTTTAAAAATAAATAAATTTTATATTGTAATTGATAAAAAAAACTCCAACAATCCAAACAGGATGTTATAACAATTGTTCACAATTACCATCATTATTTTAACCTTGCAGTTTTCATTTTTAGATTTTAATAAAAACAAATAAGGAAGACCGTTGATTATTTGAGCGCAATTAATTCTCAGTTATAATTAAACTTAAAATGACTCACCTAGAAATTGTAATTATTTTAACAGCAATATCGGCCAAACGACTATGGAGTTCTGTTGAGAAATGCCGGCCGGTTCCTTTCTCAATCCCTTTTATATACACCGTGCGCATTCATCTCCCCGTCTCTATCCACCGTGCGGTTTCTTAATGCGAAAAACAAAGATAATACTAGTGTAAACACGAATAATAATAACATTAACAATGTTTCATAGAATTTAGATTATGAGTTTTGTTATGATAAATTTCCCATGACATATTTGTGAAAATCTTTTCAATATTTCATAGCATTTCTGAAAATTTTATCGGAAATGATGAGGCAACAAAATGATTTGACAAAAAACATCTCAAATAGGATGGTGATAAGTATAAAATTTTGTGTTTTTTTTTTGTTTATTTGAATTAAAAATGTATAAATTGTTGATTATTTTATTTATTTGAGTAAATATTTGAATAACCTGAGATATTTTTAACTCGCACGAGATTGTTGTTTAATGATAACGCCTCTTTAATATCGCTTATTATTTTATTTATTATTACAATTATAAAAATTGCTCTTTTTTGCTTGTCATTGACCAAAAAAATCTTTTTCATTCTGATGACAATGCAAATTTAACACTCCATGAAATTCTTCGATTTTTCCTTGAAATTACTCATACTGCATACCATAAAAAACGATAGAAACAGCTACGTTTATTAACTTTCAATGTTTATGATAATGAGGAAATTATTTATACTGAAGTTTTGTTTTAAGATACTCATTATTATGAACGTTAAAAGATGTTTCATACACGAGAATACTGCTTTTTGACCTAATTTTTAATCGACATATTGACGAAAGAAAAGACCTTGGTATGTGGTATGTGGGGTAGTGCACCCTACTTTCTTATTTTTTATTGAATATTTAAATTCAGTGATGAATTTGAAAGGGATTTGACAACATGAGTTGTAGTCTAGCGTTGATGGTTTTTCAGGAATTTTGGCTTTTCATGAACTTTCTAACTTAAGTTATGTCTAATTAAAAAAATCGTATCTTTAGTACTGTTCTTAGTTCAAAATTTGGAACTCATTAGCCTAAATTATGTACTTCAAATCATATTTTATAGAATTGAATTGTCTTACAACTCTTCACTGAAATTAATTCAAAATTTGAAAATTTTAGTGACAAAGCTTGTATTATTTTGAAAATATTCCAGATGGTCATCATTAAAATTTGGATAAGTTTTGCGTAATTTTGAAAATATTTCACCACTTTATAATCAAAATTTTAAAAAAGCACTCTTAACAAATTTCAAAAAATTACAATTAAGTTAAAATTTTGAAATTTTAATGAGACATTTTTTGAAATTTTGTAGCACCCTAGATTGTTATAATCAGAATTTGAATAAAATTCACACTTTTGCCGAAAAGTTTTCACTATTTAATTTGTCGAAAATATTTTATAAGCCTCTGATATATGTGATAGTGTAGCTTTCTTTTTTTAGCAACAATTTTAACTTCATAAAATTTTAAATTGCAGTGTTTCAAAAGGTCCAGCTATTTGGGCTATTGTATTTCAAAGATTGAAATTTCAGCTAAACGATATTTTGGGCTATATGAGTTTCCAATTTTGATTGTTTGATAGTAGCAATTATGAAGATGTGGACTTTTTAGTCAAGTAAGTAGTGCAAAATTGAAAATTTCAGAGAGTATCTGAATTTTAGAAAAACTTAACGCTAGACAATGATGTACTAGAGTGCGTATCCGGTCAAAAAACGTGTCCACGTATGGTGGCAGACATCTTGGATTTGTCAATATATTTTCTGTTGAAACGACACCAACATATCGCCTTCCTTTTCTCAAGCCATGGTCGACCAAGACTTGAGAATAGGAGGTTCTTATTGAACGACACACATAAGTTAGAGAGAGTGAAGACTAACTGTCAAAATTTCCCCATATGAGGACCAAATTGATATTATACAAATATAGGAGATGTGCACTCTAGTATCTCATTGACGCTAGAGCATGTCATGTTATCAAAGTCCGCTTCAATTTCACCAAAAAATCTAAATAAACGATTGTATTTAAAAAATATAAGAGGGTGCTTTTTTATATTAAGGGTTGACAGAACAAGAAACAGATTTTCAATAAGTACCTTAGGTAGAAAAACAGTTGTAATGAAATTTCAAAAATTTCTATCAATTAGAACTTTCGACCCACTCTGTAAAAAGTACAGATCTCTGTTTTCAGTATCTCAAATCTAATAGTTTATCAATATCGAGAATTAGATTTATTTTGTTCTATACTAGATGGCAGCTTTTGTATAATTTTTATATGAAACCATTGATATTTTCAAGTAGTTTCTACTAGATGCCGTTACAATGAGTTATAATTGTATTTTTTATGTGGTACAAATTTAAAATTTTGTTTGAAGTAAATTTAGTCAATTTCCAAAAAAAATTAGGTAAATTACTTCAACAAATAAATAATAAAACCAAGACAATACACCACATTATTGTAACCAAGAGGGTTTCTTTCATATTTTTGCCGTAATCTATTATTTCATTATTAAAGTAATTTATAATAAACGAATAATATAGATTAAAATTTATGTATATGTATGTAGTACAGTTGGTATAGCTGAACGAACAAAAGGGCAGAGCTAGTTATGAAAACGAGGATCGTGCCATTCACGCGTCACCAACCAAGCGGTACCGCATGAGGCCAACAATCCAATATCACCGGAAGTTTTTCTATATTATAAAAATTGATTTCGTCGTCGTTGACAAGCGTTACAATTATGCCAGTTTTCAAACATTGTTGAAATTTCCAATCTCCTTGTGTATTGGAGAAAAAAATCGAGCAATGAGCGAGAATTTTCATTATTACCGTATGATAAAGAAAGGCACAAATTTAATGGTAATTAGTTCAACTCACATTTATTGTTGAAGTTTTATAATTATCCATACAGTTTTGTTTTAAAACAACAAGAACAATGACAATAAAACAAAGATCTAATACATTAAAAGTTTTACTTTAAAACAATAATCTACATACATATTATGTGTATACCTACTATGTAAAGGAAAGTTTAATTTAACAAGACATTGAAAATGAAGTTTTGAAATTTCAATCAAAATTTTAAACAAATTCAATCTACGTCAAATTAAATTGCACTAAAAGTGCTTTTTCATCAAATTAATTAAACAAGAACAACAGTATAGAATAGTCAAAATTATTCTCTTATAAACTCAAATTATGAAATTCTTTAAAAATTATAACAATACTGTAAAAGAATCCATGGTTTATTTTATTATAATAATATTAAAACTAGTATTTATTAATATTTTCTTAAATATCAAAGAAACTTAATTAATTTTTCTCTATGTTGTTGGTTAAAACTGTTCAAATACATATTTAAATATCTGGAATTAATTTAATGAAAAGTAAAGGGAAATTATACGTAAATTTCCTTATCTTGCCTGTACATACACAAATACATATACAAATAGGTACCTACTCCAGTTGGCGGTGGTAGTGGTGGTTTTCATAAAATTTCAGGAAAAGCGTAGCGCACACAATACTATCAGCAGGTTCATTTAAATTACTAGAGAGGAACATATGGTAATAATGGAGTGTGTGTATGTATGTATGTATTATTATTATTTTTATTATTATCATTATTATTATTATCGTCTTTCTTCAACTCAAAATTCATATCTTTCTATCTTTCTCTATCTGCATATGATATATTTAAATATAACAATATATAGTAATTCTAATAAATGAAACCCGTGGATTATACCCGGAAACTCTAATAAAACAATATTGTACGATTTTGTAACATACAACTATAGAAATATGATTGTTTTGATAATTTTTATCGTTATACAGAGCCGGATTCAAACGTTTTGGCTCTGGTGGAGATTCAAAAACCCATACTAGATCTTCTTGTGGCGAACTAATATATAATCAATGGTTTCTCGCTTGTTCTCCAAACAGATTCTAATGAGCGAAACGGAATTAGAAAGATTTCAAGATGCAATTTTCTAAAAGAAAAAAACTTTCTCGGATGCTCCTTAAAATCCCCTTTCTAAAATTTCCTGTAATAGAAATCTGGAAAGCGTTTTCCATTTCTTATATATAATTTGTGAATTCGTAATATTCGCTAAATTATTGTCGAAAATATAGAAAAATGTGCCATAATATAAAAAAAACTACTCCTAGATTTCGTCTGTAAATTTAAATTCAAATAAAATTTTCCAAAACGAAAAACTTTCTCTAATGCTGCTTGAAATGCTCTTTCTAATGCTGTTTTATTCATTGCAATATTTACGAAATTAAGAAAGTTATTGATTATTAAATATTGAGATTATTTGGACATCAAATCGAAAAAACTATTATACAGGTGCTTAACTTTTTGGCAATTACTCGGAAAACTAGCGAATCGATTGGGAAATTCCTCGAATATCTGGAAAGCGCTTTCCATTTTCTATAAACTCTATCAGAATCATTGAAATACATTTAAACAACATTGGTTATAGGGAAAAACTATCTTTCTTATTTAAAAAAAACAATTCAAAAGGCCTTGTATGGACATCGTAATGGCGGTTGATCCCAGCGGAAATCCCCGCCTGTCCATTCAGGTGCATGGGCACTAAATCGACCTGGAAAGATTTCAATATGGGTAATTTGGGCACCGCCCTAAACAAGGTACGATAATCCGATGTGTAATCTATCATATTGAATAACTATATAACAACATTAAAGATAACAATTACTTGTGACAGTACAAAGAAAGACATTAGTTGGTTAGATAATGGATTGTAGTTTGTTAGCGGTGCCTACATTACGCTCACTATTCCTAGGTAAGTTCGCCCTTTTACACTAACAGGTAGAACATCCCCGGTGCCCAAACTACACATGTGACAGTTAGTTTCGTTGACAGGTAAGTGACGCCCAGTTTATGCCCACCAATCCACCCTGTTCAGTCCAAGTCTGTCCTTATAGCATGATACAATTTTGTTTGATTTTACTACGAATTTAATTCAATTAATTCCGTTGATAATGAGAATAATAATGGTTGAATTTCGACGGAATCATCAAATTCTCTATTTGAAAGTCTTTAATGAAATGGAGTTGTTTTAATGTACCACCATCATAATCGTCTTCACAAGGACTCATAAAAAGTTTGGCTTTAATGGACAAGTTTCAGAACGACCACAACAATGACGACGACGGCGACTTTACATATTTCTACAGAGAAATATGATAAAAAAGAATAATACAAGGAAAACAAAACGACAAAAATATAAAGTCTCTGAAGTGTTTATATGAACATATGTGAATATTTCATGCCTATTTATTGTACTGAAAAACCGCCCAAAGTGCATTATTTGATACACTTACGGCAAACTTTTCGGAGTAGTAGCAGACAATATCTGGTTACATTCTCTAGCTAATTCTGTAATGATGAAGGTAATACTGGTTAGAATGCAAGAAAGTTTTCAACAATTATTACATTAGGATGCTGATGATGTGAGGTTTTTAGATGAATTTTCACGGTATTAAAACTTATTCGACAAATAAATATTAACAATTAATAAATCTTGAAATCGATAGCAGCTTGCGAAACTTTATCAAACTTTTACGATGTCAATTAGATGAATTATTTGAAATGAAATATAGTTGATGCTTTTTGAATATTCAAATCATCGAAATGATGAATTTTTCAAATATTGATCCGTACGTATTTGTAGTTTTCGTAGTTTTCTACATCGTTCCATTTACACAAAATGCAATACTTCTTTATATTTTTAACATTGCGTGTCGTTCGATATAATACTAGTTAGAAACTAGCGAGTTCGTCTCAAGCAATATTAAAGTGTTCCAATTTGTTATTCTATAAATTTATAACGAGTTTATAAAAAATTTAAATATATCGATAACTAGAACAGTGTGTATGTGTATGTTGAAGATATTTTAGAAAACTACATTTAGAAATAATAACGACAATAGTGGTAGTGGTGGAAAATAGACAGGTGTATAACGATAGTGTTTGTTCCCTTTGCGTGCATGAAATCAATCAATAATCTGTCAATATTTAATATTTTGTTGCTTACCTGAATTATCTATCGAATTTTTTACAATATAATACGATTTCTCATCTAAGTATAATTTACTCGAAAATTTCTTCAATCTAATAATAAGTTTTAGATTCGAATTTATCTGTGTTGATCTATTGAAACAGATATTCTGCCAACTAGGTTGTTTTCAGAATAAAAAGAATAAAACGAAAAAAAAAAATTGCGGGTGGTATATATTTCTGTTTATCTAATAATAATATTTGTGTATACATTGGCAACAATTTCTTCTACTTGTAATATTTTTAAAATAATTCTACTCCCTTTTTGCAAACTTATAATTCTAAAGACAATATTTGGTTACATTTTTACCTAATTTAACTTGTAATTTATGCGAATGGAGTCTAAATTTTAAAGGAATTTCATGATAATAATCCACGGATTTAATGTAGCGCTTCAATAGTGCTCCCATACGAGTAATATAAATAACTGATTTATATAAAGACCTATTTGTAGGTGTACATTTGGGAGAATTCTTCATAATCACATTAGTTTAATGTATCAATTCTTGGAGTGATTGCTTATTGAAAATTTCCACAAACTTTCACTAATACCATTATTATTATAGTTATTGTTATTTCCGTCTCATTATTTAACATTCTACTTTAGTTCCGTCTAATTAGACCAAAGAAATTTAGGGAAAATTAAATTGTACATAATTAATTTACGATTACAGTCTATTCACGTTACGTATAAAATGGGATTGATTTTATTACTAAATCCAATACAACTTTATTTCTTTGCACCTACATTTTAGGAGAGATCCTTTGACGAAGACTATATCTACCCTGTCTGTCCGAATGAAATTCTAAAATTGTTCAAGTATTTCCCTAGAGGGATCATCTAACCAATCTGGAAGTTCTCTTCTACCTTCCATCACACAGACTATTGTTTCTTCTTCAATTTCAAAGCTTTACAAAACACGACCGTCTTTAATGTTAGAAATCAAATCGTTTTATTTTTGATTGTATTACTAGAACTAATTTTATCGATAATTCGATTTATTATTGAGGTATTTTAGGGTAATTTGTATATAAAAATGTGCGTGTCAATTAAATGTCTTCCCATTTTCAATCTACTTCGTTTTCGATTAGGGGTAAATTAATAATTAAAGATGTAATTGATTGATTGTAACGGTAGAGAGCTAGTTAATTCTAGATCATGATTTTCGATAAGTTTAGTTTTGGTATAGTAAATTTTCTAATAAACTTTACGGATCGAACTAATTGTAAGTGGGTAGATGGGAAAATAAATTACAAATTCTACAACCAACAAATAAATTCTATCTTGTAACTATTACAATGGTGGTTGAGGTTGGTTTTCTCTAATAGTAATAACGATATTTTACATTCACAAATGTTTGATTAGGATTATTCTATCGTCTAGATCAAAACTTTAATCTACCATCTAATCAGACAGGTTTAATAATAAAATACTAAACCAACGTACAGACACAATACTGTAATAATAAGTGTATTGAATTGAAGTAAACATTATCTTATCTTAAGGGGTGAAATAATTGTTTTTTGTATATAGATCCGTATTCTTGACACTAGGGTAGGAAAAACGAAATTATTGATAATTTGATTGTAATACGTTTTAATTGTCGAATGGTCTGCTTTAAGCGTTTATTACGTGTTTTATTTAATTGTTTAATGTACTTTGTTATTATTTTATTGATTTAGAATAATAGTCTGTATTGAGCAGAAGCCCCTGGTTGCTATGGTGTGGAAAGCCATCGATTTCCCGTAATAACACGTATCATATATCGAATAAAGTTAATCTGTTATATTTTTAAATAGAAAATTATATTATAAATATTTTTGGTATTATATTCGTACACATGTACAAATTCAATGGATAAAACTATAAATTCTTATTAATTGGGGTTGTTCATCAGTTAATCCCCTTGTTTTGTGTAGTAGCGCAGGAAGGTGTAATTAAATTAATAAATTTGAAATATCTGTGTATGTAATGGCTATTTAATCAGCTTTCAAATTGAATAAAGTAGTAGGTGTATTGAATTTTTATACCAGCTACCATTTTTGTGTTTGTTTCGTTAATTAATGGATAAAGTTACGATTCTGTCATTGATCGTTTTTCTTTTCGTTTCGAATTAGAATTGAATTGTTGAGAAAACATTGAAAATTTTAATATGTCAGTTACATTTATTTATTATTTTCTTTTGTGATGGTTTGATTTATGCTTAATCAGACAACAATTTGAGTGTAAAGAATTGAATTTCTCAAATTCGTCACTAATGTTAATCAGGCTAGCTAAAAGCTAATCGAATTGATAGATTATGAAATATTGTCAGGATTCATAGTAATCACTGATTATTATCCTGGAAGTCTACAAAAAAATAAATCGAGTTCATCAAGACAATAAAGGGAGTGTGGTAGATTTGCTTGTCGTACACGAAACGTGTCTATTGTCCTTGTTGACGAAATCGTTGTTGTTGTTGTCGGTGGTGGTAACGACGACGACGATGACGATGACAGCGTCGCCGATGAAGACGACGGTGGCGATGTTGTTGGTGGTGTCCGTGGTGGTGGTGGTGGTGGTGGTGGCGGCGTTCTCGTCATAGCGCATGATTGTCAAGGTGTGCGCGCGCGGTGGCGGCTGCTTACCTGTCGGGTTGTGCGGGTGACAGTCTGAGGCAAGCACTGGCTGCGATACCACCCCCGACGCCGCCACCGCCGCAAATATAGCACACTGCAACACCTACTCAACTACTACTACTACTCACCTGAGTGCCCCACCTCCACCTGACCCTCCGAATCGGTTCGCCACAATATACCGCGCCACAGTCTAGAAGCGACCGTTCGCGGGATCAGACGGGATCCTGCCACCACATCACTACGCACATAGTAATAATAATCATAATAATAATAGTAATATTACAATAATAATAACAATAATAAAAAAATAAAAAGAGGAGAAAATATCAGTAGAGGCGAAATAAAAATTTAAAGTGTGCAAATTGAAGAGAATCGGTGTTGTTTTTTTTTTGGTTGTCGCTGTGATCATATTTGATTGTTTTTCCATTGTTTAATAGTGCATGTGCTCCCCGGACCGACGTAAATTTGACGCGCACGTCACTGTTGCCGTTGCCGCCGCCGCCGCCGCCACCGGGACTTACTAGGGTGAAATCGTGGAGACCGCTTTCAACACCACGAAGAGAGGTCGGCATCCTCTGGGAGACGACCTGTCCCCTCCGCCTGCCGCCACTCCGCCGTCTCTTAAGAGGGCCCGCCACGACTCCGAGTCGAGCAGCCCTTTAGCCACGTCCGATCAGGATATGGAAGCGCCTCTCGGCGTCACCCTCAGTCAAAGCATGGATTCTGTCAACACAAACAACGGCGAGGAGGAGGTAAACAATATTCAAATAATAGAAACAATCAAATTTTCTTATACCTAATATTTAAACAAACAACAAAGAAAAAAGCTGCTTTATCATATGATTATCATAAAAGCTTCCGTCTTATTGTCGTTTGGCTATAATCCAAGAAACAACGGACACTTCCTAGTCCGGTATGCCGTTAGTTTAGAGTAGACTGCATGTCTCATGCGATGCAGCCGTATGCAGGTGGTGGCGCCCGCCCCACCCTCAGTTGCGTAATATCATCTCGTTCATCTCATATGTGATGTGTATTTATCTACAAACATCCATAAGTATCAAAAATAAAATAAAAACTAATACATAAATCCCCGACTTTGATATTTACAAATATAAAACACTACAAGATTGATATCAGGTGGGCGTGACTCTCATCATGTATATCTTCTTTGTCTGTATCTTCTTCTACTTATTATTATTATTACGTTACATTGTTCTCGTGCCATACAATTATTTCCCCCTACGACAATCAGATAGATTTCAATTCATAATGCCTTTAATCAACCTACACTAAACAACAAAATTATACCAAGGCCAAAATCGGACAATTAATTGGAAAGGAAACAGTCCTCTTACAAGAATTTTATATAAAAAATCGTGCTATAACTTCATTTATAATATGCACTAATAATAAAATCTATTGTTATTAATAACAATACAACGTTTACAATTTACTCTTCCGTTATCCGACAAAACTAATCGACATTAATAATTACTTTCATTTTAATTTCAAGCAAAAATAGAACAAATCATAACAGGTAATATAACGTCATTGTGCTATAACAAACTTTATCTTTGTAATATTATAACTCTATAGAATATTATTTCCTAGATAATAGTTGATTTAGACTTTAATGCGCAACACCCAATGAAAATCTTTAAACAAAAACTCGGATTTTTCCAACAAAAAGCCATTTTCAATCTCAATTTATCTACATACACCCTCAATTTAATTCCATCATCATCATCATCATCTTTGATGGTTGGTTCTAATTTTTGAATGAAATATGAAAATATATGAATATATTTGCAATTGAGATGTGTGGTTAGAAATATTTTGAAAATATTTAATTAACGGATAAAGAGGAGAAATGCTATTTGATCTATTTTTAAATATAAAAATTTTAAATAAATAGAAAGTCGCTAACGAATTTGTGTATTTGTGGCGTGAAACCGATTACGGCGATCAAATAAATAAAGTAAAAGTGTATCACTCTTTATTTAGTTATTTATTTATTTTCTTCAAACTTGGCGTATTATAATTGAGCCGTAACTGTTGACACAAAATTAAACATAAAGAAAATTAATTTTTGGTCAAAGAAAAAAGTAGTGTCGTGCTAAATTGATCGTTCAAGCCAAAAATTTCGTTCATCACTATTCGGTGTCTCAACATTAACTTAATGATGAAACTCATTTACAAACTACTTGGATCTATTTCTAACACCTGTTTCGAGTGCATCTTACAGAAAGCTTTAAGAGAGCGTGTGTCTGTCTTTACGATTATTAAAATAACTTGACCGCGTATCTTTTCAAAAATTACTTATATGACAGCTGTGTCGAGTGTTTTCTTGTTATTAATTTTTTTGATATAATAATAACACCGTGATCGATGATAGTGATGATAATAATAAAATAATTCATCCGACTATTTTATTTTCGAATTTCTCCCAAGTTTTGTTTATATCAATTGAATATTTTGTTCTTTTATTAATTGTTACTATTGTAAGAATATCTGAACTACTAGCGAAGTAGGTTTTAAATCATCTCATTTGTCAGAGAATTACTCAATTGTCTATTATTTCATGTAGGTACCCAGTTAATGATAGTTCTTTTAGAAATAACAAAGATAATTGCCATGTGGGCGATCTATGGTTAAAGATCAACAATCACGCAGAATAAAAAAATATGGTCCAGTTGATGATGATTCATATATGATCTATTTGATATTTTAATTTGTAAATTTTACAAAATTTTATAGTCGTTAACAGTCAGAAAAGTAGGCTAATTAGAGTTAATTACATAAGGAAGAAACTTATGAAAAAATGCGATATAATTGTTGCAGGAAGCCACTTATCATTAATCTCGACTTTTAATTGCTTAATTGATTACATCGATTAAACGATGGAATTAATTGAAAATAATTTCAAGAGACTGAATCAAATCTATAAATTTTCATACAAAGTTAAAGTTTATCGTAGTTAATTTCGTCAAGTTAATTAGAAATTTGTTATCTTAGTTGTTGCAAAAATATCTACCAGCACAATAACAACGACCACCATATAGATTTGTTAAATATTTGATTTAAGAGTTTTCTATTTTCGAGAAAAATATCCCGGGGACAAAGTTTTCCCGTTAAACTTTTCCTCCGTCAAGTTTTTCTAAAAGTCGAAACTTCAATTTTCAAGTGGCAGTTTACTTTACAGTGTTGAGAAATAATTAAACAGGCAATTGAGTTTGTGGTTGTTTTCTTTTCTCGAAATAAGAAGAAAAAAGATGATTGAAAAATCTAATTATAGACCATAATTGGACAAATATCAATATGTAATTTATAACAAATTTATAGCAAGTAGTAGAAAGTCTAGACGGTTTATAGTAGCGAAGACTGGTCTAGTTCTGGTCGGGTGATTTTTCGAACATTTGTATCTCTAACTATAGTTTGATGGAAATGTTTGCACTGTCATCAGAATGGTTTCTTTTTGTTATTTTTCTAATGTTTGGAACATGTAAACAGAAAATTATGTGTAACAATCTGAGTCAGCAGCTGTCTAGCTCTACTCAACCATCTACTTGTCTTCTTGTACTCACTGTATGGTTGGTTAACGATCTTCTATAAAATTCTTTGACAAATTAAGAATTCTCGTGCTTCTAAAATTCCACATCAAATGTTCAGTTTTTCGAGTAATAAAACATTTCTTTATTGTCATTAGACAGATGTACGAAATATAATTCGGGAAACACCTGTTCAACTATTTACCATTTGTTACAATTCTCGCTTTTTCTATTTCAATCAAGTGAAGGTAATAATTTGCTAGTTAAATAAAAAACGTCATTTTCAAATAGTCATTAAAAAAAAATAGAATTACTACTTCATGCTGTGTTATCATACTTTCTAATCAAGCTTTCGTAACAACACAAAATGTTGGAATCTGAAAATTTTTAGAGCGTACATAAAATAAACGAGAGGAAAAAATATTGTTTGATTTAAAACGTTAGGGGGTGAGCGACTGATGGATTGAAGTGAAAATCAATTGGGAAATTTTCTCTTCATCATTTCCATATATTTACAAATATACCGATTTTTATGTACCTACATATTCATATTTGTAAAAGAATGCTGTATTTGCGAAAAAAATTTAAAAAAAAATTAATTGTTTGATTTTTTTCTCCCTATTGTAGTCTATAAATTTCATGATTTCTAATTAAGACAAGTAGAGTATGCGGTAATTTAAGGTTTCGTTGGAAATTATATTGGTTAGATTTTCGAAATTTTTCATCCTGAAACATTCGAATTTAAGCGGAATCGCGGATGGTAAATTTCTGTTTTCTATCATTCGTATTACAAATTTTGTGAATACAGGACCGGCAATAAAAGCAGAAACATACAAAAAATATAGCTCAATAAAACATAGGTTTGATTTTATGGTTTTTAGTTTTAATAATTAGAATGGTATGCGAAATATTTATAAAATTTGCATATGAGGAAAAGAAGGTTAATTATCTTAGTATCTAATTTAAACTTGTGAAAGTGTTAGAACTATACATTCCTTTTATTAATCAGATTGCTCTAATAATCCATATAATTATAAATGCTAATTTAAAATAATAGATTTGTTAAATTTTGAAGAATATTTTTAATGAACTTGTTCAACCTGTTACAACGAAATTTTTTCGCCCAAAATAAAAGAAAGTAATATTTATTATTGTACGCTACACTTGAAAATCTTGTTACATAAAAAAAAGGTCATTGTACTTTGGAAATGTAACAGAAGTGGGCCTTTTTTGTTAACTTTTGCCGAAAAATCAAGCTTATTGAACAAAATTAGGCCATGGGAGAAATCGAGCGTCTTCTAATTGTCTAATTGACAATAGGCAAAAAATTGTAATTTTACCCACATTCGAAACCATAATTTTCCCCAAATAATTGCGAGTACAAATAAAATCGATTTTCGTCAGTGTTCCAATCTAATAAGAAAGAAATTGCCAAACAATTACTACGATTTGTACGTACGTTAGATACGTACGTATTATTAAATATTCCATTTTATTATTTCGTACTTAATATGTGAATCACGTAGAGGCATTTCGTCACGTTTATTAAAAAAAATTGTACGCCAGTATAGTTTTATTTGTATAATTTAAATGTACCAAATTAGGGCGAAATATGAAATATATTGTGTCCTCTATTTAAAATTAATGATACATAAAATAAAAATTAATTCAAAGATCGCGTGCATTTTTGGCCCAAGGTCTTTCATTGTAAAAGTCCAATCTATGACAACTACCATTTATTTATTATTTTTTTTAGGGAGGAGCTATTAATAATTACTCGATATAGAAACAATAATAATGACTTTAGATATTTGATTTGTCGACAAATACGTACATACTTCGAATCAATTAAGATCTAGCCGAGTTAATTAATTAATTAGATGGTTTACGTGATAATCGAGCTCGTCTCATCTAGATTTCATTGGACAGGAAAAAATTTTATCGATTTATTATCGAAAGGAGGCTAATCATCTTTTCTAATTAGTTGAAACTCAATTCGTTGCTATTAACGAACTATACGTACTTATGTTATTAACTATTAATGTAACAGAGGATACATGAAAGAACTCATTGATTTTTCCTCGATCAATATTTCGCCTGTAATTTAACATAAATTATCGATTTTTCTATAACTTGTTCAGAGTATTGAACGACTATAAAACGAATTTCCAACAAATTTTCTAAAAGATTTCAGCGTCTGAAAAATATCATTTTTCATTAATCGATATTTTATTTGTTTGATGTATTATTGCAATGACTATAGTAGCATTGGAAAGAGCATTTCAAGGAGCATCTGTGAACATCTTTTGGCTTGAAAAATGTCCATTGAATTGTGTGTTACAGAGAAAAATCTTGGAACATGTGATTTCTCTCTGTACTTTCCTCTAGAATTTAGCAAATATTGCTGATTTTACCCCAAGTTTCTTTGTATGTATTAATTTTTTTCGATTCTGTTTCCGTTACAATAATTTGAAGAAATCCGTTTCTGTTGTGTCGTATTACCTCTAAAGCGATTTACAGAGCCATCTAACGTTTTCAAAATGTAATAATTCCCATTAAAGCTCAACCTTACCAACAGAATTGAATTTAGGCATGATCCTTATGGGTTTTAGCTCAGGTTCTTGTTCATTCAAAGGGTCCCTTTTCGAAACCAAGAAGATCTCTTTGTTGCCTCGATAAGTTTTACCCAAATAAGCTAAAATATTTTTTTGACAAAATATCTTAATTTGGCCTAATTTGATAAACTCCCAACTGTGTTAGCCCAAAGTCCAAATTTAACGATTTTACTGATTTTCAATAAAAAAATTAAAAAAAAAATTAATTTGAATTGTATATATGGGAAAACTAATATTTCCTTTCTTTTTGTTTCAGGTATGTACGAACTTTTTTCTGTTATGGAAAATGAAATAATAGCAAGTCAATTGTAGAAAGGTAGGACGAATTTCGGTTAATATTTGTAGATTTTTATCAATTTTTATCGCTATAATACGTATTTGATGAAAATCAATAACTTTTATTTTATCAACAATATGAATAATGAATAATGCAAAAAATATTCAAATTTAAATAAATATTTATATTTATATACATACATTCGTAAGAATTTTGATAACATTCACGAAATTGCATTATAAGTTCGGTTATAAACTTGTGATATCGTTGGATCAGTGCACGAATTTCATTTATTTTTTCTACACATTTTTTTTTTAAACAATCATGTGTGACGATTTTACAAAGCATTCTCATTTACTTGTTTTTCCATTACCCAAAGCTTTTTTTTCTCTCCAGTTGTCGTGTTAAATTGTGTCGGGGGTGTTATTGTGGAATTTTACTTTCCACTTTCCACTCTTGTTAATAGGCTTATTTCGTACAAATATCAAAGATTTTACTATAAATACATGTATATGTTTATAAAAAATATTCCACCCTTTCGAACATCTTGTTCAGTCTTTTTACAACACATCCTCTCGATCATCATCATTATCACTATCATCAGAATTCATCCACAATGGGTTTTTCTTATATTCTCAAATTGCGTGTTTCTTATCATTCACATTGTTTTCTCTATTCTTATACATTCCACTTTTTGTACGTTTCGTTTTTTTTTCTAAAAGAAAGACAATCATTTTCTACGTTTAAATCGAGTCTTTTATTTGTAATTTTGATGGAAATTGTTCAACGTACACAGTTATGGTTTGATGAACTTTGTAAATTTTCGTAAAGCATCTGCCCCGGTTTGTTGTTTGTATGGCGGTGGTAACAACCTGTCGTTTCACCTGGACGATATTAACAGCTGCCCCACACCACCACATGGTGTATTTTTAACATGGGGTATCTATCTATCTATTTGTTAGTCTATCGAGAATTATAATTAGAAAAAAATCGATGTTATTTCCTATTTTAATGATAGAAAAAAATTATAGACTTTCTTATCAATGTTGCATGCCATAAATATTGGAAATTTATTTCAAATTGGCAATAAATTATAATAATAACTTATTATTACTTATTTTCTAGTAGGTATACATACTGCAATAGTTCTATGCGTTTTTTACTTTAACGAATTATTAAAAATTTCAATTTGAAGAAACATTTCGTATAGTTTAAAAAATTTGCATAAATAGATCGATTTTTATATTAAACAATATACACAAGTGGCAATACCATGTAGAGACTTTACCTATAAAACGGAATCTTTATCCAAATTCTGTTAATTTTAGCTGTAAGGAAGTGTTATAAATTGGTTTTATTATTATATAAAGAAAATCATTAATCATTAGGCTTTTTAATATTCATTCTTAGAAAACGTTGAAAAGATTAAGTTCGTTTGTAACTAATATTTTAACGAAAATTTATATGAAATTGTGTTAAAAGCAAAACATTTTGTTTATATTGGCATACAGCCTAAAATTATAATCCTGTATCTTATTCGATTCAACTAGATCTAAAGTTGTTTGAATTGAAATTTCCACTTCTTTATTTATATAAAATAAATCAAATTCTTGGAATTATCTAAACTTATGATAACAGTAATAATTGGTAGTAATTATGTGGTAATTTGCGTTGATGTATAATATAAACTAGAATCAGTCGAATCGTTATCATTATAGAATTATGTCCAGAATGTATGGATTATTAATTGTAGAATATCTAATCAAGTAATTTATAGGTAACATTAGCACTGATAAGTGGACACGAGTATTTCTTAAATCTCACTAACTCATCGGACGAAGTTTGTCAAAAAACTCGTTTCTAATGATATCTTGATTTCCAAAATTGAGATACATGCATAAAACGACTCAAAGATGGTCCCAATATAGATTTTTTCGTTTTTTTCCCATTTGAATAAGACAAAAAACCGGAAAAATATGACCAATTTGAACAAAATATGAGCAATTTCTCAAAATTGCGATATTGGCCAAAATGAGAGCTTTATAACCAAGTCCGAAATATGCTACGAGTCCAAAATTTACTATAATTCCTTATGTATCCTTACGTTTTTCAAATTTCTCGTCAAATTTGAGTTCCCATGAGTTTTAGCTCAACACTCCTGTATAATATTACATAAAGTTCTTTTTATTGCATTATTGTATTATTAAACCGCAACCATTTGTCGAGTAGTATTCTCTACCGATAATAATACTAGTAATAATAATGTTTTTAATGAAAATTCACCTTAAATTAATAGGGGAGCTATTCCTTATTATTAACTCTTGTTATTTATTTTAACCATATAGTTTGATATTTATATGGATGTGTATGCAATTGAATGCATTGTTGTTGGTGTTGTTCCTGCAACATTTGCAGGTGTTACGGAAGTAATATTACATTGATATAGTGGGTTAAAGTTAGATAACAATATTGCTGTTTGTCTGTTCTATTGTAATTGTTAAAGAGGGGTTCTATATTAACCATTACCGTTATTCATGAATTCGTTTTCTGTAATTGAAATTTTATAATATTTGCGATAATTGCTAAACAAGATAGAAGTCTTTATAGCGGTTTCCATTATTTTGTGGAGGATTCGCAAGATATTTCTAAGGTTTATTTCATTTAAAGGAACCTCATTTCTGCATTTCGTTTTTCGTCTTTAAATCTTCGAATAAAATGGAGAAAAAGGGAAAAAATCAATGTTGGAAGAGTCCTTGAGTTATTTTATAAGTGTAGTTAGATTTTGAAAATTGTAACTTTGTTAGAAATCGGGGTTTTTTGACAAATTTCAAACTGCGGAATTCCAATTTTGAAAATTGCTCTCCAGGAGGTCCTCTCCAAATTTTGGAAATATTTTTCAAACCACTCACTAAATAGCGTCAAGCAACTCACAATCTGCGGCACATCATAGGGACGGTAAAATCAAAATTCAAGCAATATGAATAGTTTAAAAAATTGATAAATATCTATTATTAGCGATTAGATAAAAGATATTGATTCGTTTGCAAAGAGAGACCGACTATTATTAACATTTTTTATGAAAAGGGGAAACTTTTGATAAACAATTTTTCGGTTATTTTCTATTTTATTGTTAGAATAAGGCACAACTTATGGCTGCATAGGACATTTGTATTAATATATTTATATTAAATTTGAAAATCGGGAAATCGTTAGCAATTAGCGCTTTTTTGCCGATTTCTAGCTACAAAGTTCCAATTTTGAAACTCTTCTCTAGGAACTCCATTATAGATTTTTGAAATACTTTCCGAATTGCTCGCCAAACAATAATAAATAAGAAAAGTTAAATGGAGCTCTATATTTATTAATTGAAACTGTTACCAGGTTGATAAATTTATTAATAGTTAATTAGAAAAAAGTTCTAAATAAACAACTGTGATAAATTAAAACAACCTTGGTGTTTCTGTGCGAATATAATTATTTTGTAATGCACTTACACTTATAGATAAAAGACCATTTGTGAATTCCCTATGCAATTTCAACATAATTATCGTCGAATGTGTTTAAATCATTGACTCAAGATTTCTTTTGTTATTTCGTGGTATGTTTTTATTATTATTATTATTTTGGGAAAAATCATAAATTTTCCTAACAATAGTGAATTGTTATTATGATAGATGCTGTATCTGTAATTCATAGTTTATTACTAGTGTTATTTGAACAAAAAAACTATCAGCCTTGGCCGGAGATTTAATGATTTTATTGAAATCTGTTGGTTTAGAATTGGGTAATTGTTACGTGAAAATTTCAATTAAAATACACAATTTCTCTTATTATAATTATGTTTTCTTTCCTTTCATTGTTTCGATTTTATACTCTAACAAAAAATCGCATTGTCGGTTTTACTGCAATTTTACCAATCATTTTAATTCGACAATAGCTCCATATATCCTGTCGCACCTGTTTTTTTATTATTAATAGAATAAAGGCAGGGTAATATCCGGTTCCTATCCTATACAGTTATTTGTTAATTAAATATTCAACAAAAAAAAACAGGAAACCAAAGTGACAGTAGAAGATTATATTATTATTGAAACAATTCATTGAAATGTTTATAAATAATAATAGTAACAATAAAAACTACAAATAGAGGAAAAGGCTGAGGTCGAAAAAAGGTTTTTTTACAACTATAAAAGCTAGAAATGTAAATTTAGTCATGGTCTATAATCACCAACAACAAAAACTTTCCACTTTTGCAAACACACTAACAAAATCTAGTTAAAATTAGTTTCTACTTTATAATTTATTATTATGCAATTTTACAGTTAGATATCAAAAGAACTTCTGATATAGCGTTTTTATCGTTTCATATGATCCTTAAAAACAATTAACTATAATGGGTTTTGTTTCAATACGAATTCTAGCGAAAATTATTACCTTTAGCCGACGTAAATCGTCAACAATACTGATAATGATATTTACAAATTTAATGTTTTAGATTTCGCATGAGTAGCAAAATTGCAAGATTTTCATATTGGAATTGTTTTTAAAGCTAACTTGATAGGATTAATTTGGTTATTTTGTCTTTGTGACTTTTTTCTACAAAAACTGTAAATTCAAAGTCAATTAAAAAATTACAGGAGCTAAACAAAACTAATTCCTACGTGATACCGAAAATTGAACCAAATCCGGTGTTTAGTTTTTGAGGTAAAAATCATGTTATTGTTCTACAGGTCCGGTAATTTTTTGAGAAAAATTCAATTTACAGCTTGTTTGAGTTCAAGTTTAACAGAAGAAACTTCCTTTGATCAACACGTACACTTTTACTGCAATTTCTAATCAATTTAATGAGAAATTATTAGAATCACTCACTACTAATAGAATGGTTAAAATTATAATTCCAGTAAATTAAAATCAGATCCAATTTATTTAATTATAATCATAATTATTGAGTTAATTTAAATTTAATCTAACAATTTAATTCAATTACAATACAGCTTTTATCAATAATATTCGTAATTATCAAATAAATAATTGACCAGTTAATTGGATATTTTCGATTATACTCTAGTATTGAATTTAAAACTTTACAATCATGATCGTATTTTTTAGGTTGAAAATGCAATTATTTCCGGTTGAAAAAATTGTATTCGTCAAGAGAATGTCTATTTAGCATTTTAAATTAAAAATAATAATAATTTAGAGTAACATCAGCTTATTCATAAACAAATCCTAGTTTGTAAAATTTCTTCTTTCTACACAAAAGAAGTCGGCCAAATTTTGACCATTTCTCGTTGTGATTATTGACTACATTGGAGACTTTCTCTATGTCTTCCTGTTTTCAGGATACACAAAAATTTACTCACCCGTGAGAACTATAATGTATTGAGTCGTTTTAATAAATTTTACTCTTCGCCCTCCATTGGTTTTTGCATACATTGAAATTTTTCAAATACGTATATCGATATATCAAACATACAGAAGAGAAATCTAAAGAAGACAATCCAAGCAGAAAAATCTATTGCTATGAAAAATTTGTTTATTATAGTATAGTGTTGGTGAATAACGGATAATTCATTGATCTAATTCTAGTTTAATTGTAATAGAAATGGATTTTATAATTGGCCAACAAATTTTCTGATGTAATGTTGAAAATTTTCAAAAAATTACTATTACTGCTATTTTTTTCTTCGTAATTTTTTATGGTTGATATATTAACGTTTCCGCTAGTAGCAGCTGCGTTCCTTTAATCGTGTAATTTGTTATCAATGTCAAACTTATTTGCTGTTAGCAACTGGACTTGGATCAAAAATAAATATTTTAAAAATCTCCGTATGCACTTGCTGCTGTGAATTTTTCAATAATCATAAAAATAACACCCTAAATTTCCAAGGGAACAATATTTTCAACAAATATTAAATAAAAACAGATTATTTGATAAATTACATAGATTTATCGTCCGTTCGTTCAGGTGTATGTCCGACACTATTTGTATGGCTATTAATTCTAAAACGGTTTAAATATTTCAAAAAATCTACCGAGTATTTTCAATTTTAGAGAAATCTAATAGTTTATTGACGACGGTAAATTGCTTTTAATTATTCTAATTGGATTAATTGAAGTCGATAAATTGAGGAATTGGAGCTGTTTTTCAAACACATTGACGATATTCGCCGTTGATGGGGTAATATTTGTTGTTGGCGTCCAGGAAGCGGGACAAGAAGACGCCAACAGACGACACTAATCGTCATTATAATAAACGATACTTTGATTAGTTCTCAAACAAAGTTCGTATTTATTTTGAAAGACACGTTCCGTTATACGCTATATGATCCTAGTTTTCGTGACAATTCCCATTATTTTTCGAATATTTCGATTGTGAAGATTTGGATGCTCTTTTACTAAAAACAGAAAGGAAAATTAAAATGAGTATGACTCAGAATTGTAGCTTCAACTTTCCTCTATCCGTCCATCTATTGATTATATAAAAAGTGAACTTGGTTGTACTGCCATCTCCTTTTCGGGTAAGAACTTGGTTTTTGGAATTTTCAACAAACCTCGGCTTTTCAAACGATATGGGGTTAGATGTGCAGCGATTTAGATTTGGAATCGAATAAGAAATTTACCATGTCAATATCTTCTGTCGTTTACAAATGCCCTTATTTCTACTATTTTAAGAAATATCGACGAGCTAGCTTCGTGCAACTCCCTAAATGGACCTCTCTGTACAATGGTCTTTTTAATAAAAACAATTATATATTTGAACAATTGCTTATTTCAAAATTTATTGATAAATACATCAATCATTAATTTAGTGATTGTAAAAAAACCATTTCTAAGTATTTGATATGGAATAAAATTGTTAAAATAATAATAAAAGCAACAATAACTAATAAAACAATAGTATTCGTGACATGCTTACAAATATTGAGTATAACACAAACACAAAGGAACAGTTAGAATTGAATTTTCATATTGTTCCATTTTTCAACTGGAAAATTTTATTATAACAATTTTAATCGATTTTTATCAAACCACACACCATATTATAACGTGAAAATAAAACTCGACATATTCCGGGAATCAATTGATTAATTCAGGTATCAATTGAATTGTTAATCTCTAAACTTATATACACAGTCTTTAAGTGGAGTGTGTTGTTATTGTCGTTCAGTTACTTCAACACTTACGCACTTATTGACCAGTATTGTTGTCGGAGCAGAAAGAGCGATGCTGAGGTGTGTACTCGGTAAACATATCGCCATAGAATTGACGCTTTTAACAAACAATACTTTGTAGAAATAAAACTCATCATCCACGTTGCTTTTAAATTGAATATTTTTCTAACGTTTCCATCGACTAATTGTTTCTTGGAAATAGTCTAATATAATTAGAACTTTGTAGCTTATTAGGAAATTGGTGAAGAATATTTCAAATACATTGAATTTCGATAATTTGAAAAATAAATGATCTCGAAGAACAAGTTTGCCAATTTTCCAGCATTCTGTCCATGAAAAATGGAAAGAAAAACTTCCAAAATGAGCCTGTAGTCATTCTTGATCGTTTTACGTGCACAATGGATTGGTGGAAACCGCGATCAAATTGAAGCGGTTTTCCATCAATTCCCTAATAAACTACGAAGCTCTTATTTTGATAATTTATCGGAACTACCATAATCAATAAAAATATTCGGATAGAACGCCTATTTAAACACGGTATAGTTCGTGTTCATAGCCGGTTATTACCAATATTGACAATTTGCGTGTTGAAAACTGCAGTGTTAAAGAAAGCACATGTGTAAACTTCAGCCTTTTTCAAAGCTTAAATAAAGCGAATTACTTTTAATTAAATCGAATTGTTTGGCTGGAAATATTTCTTTTTTTTTCGTTTATGTATAAAAACAAAGTAGTTTTCTGTGCTGTACAAGTTTAATGCTGTTTACTTGTAGTTTGAATAGTAGGAATATTTGATTCAGGTTTTCTTATTGATTACTTGTTTTTCTGTTTATTTTTGTTTAAATTTAAACTGTCTGTAAAATTGTATAGTAACTTGTTGTTTATAACCTGAAGGTATACATTAAAAGAATCCACCAGACGACGGAAGTATGAATTAGTAAGTAAACAGTTGAGGAGTGTTTCCTGTATAGGTTATACGATTTTCTCCAAGTACCACTACATAGAGATTTTCTTTCATTTCAACAATACTATTGTTAAAAGAGAAGACGAATATAATTATTTGAAATAGAACAACTGTTAGATCCTTTGTTTTTCTTCTATATTGTAGTATTTTTTATATCATAATCTAACCGGTGGGCAATTTCTTAGTTCTATAAAAACCTTTTAAAGTATTTCTTCTCAACCTTTCTATTTGAGCATCATCGTTTTTCTCATTTTGTACCTTCTTCGGCTTTGACGTTAAGCAGATTTCTTATCATTCTACCTTCAAATACTTGTGAAACTGTCATATTAAATTAGAATTTTAGCGTTATTGTTATGTTGCTTCTCTATTCATGTAGCGTTTCTATATTAAATTTCCAACAATTTCCTAGTTTAAAATTGTCTGTCATATATGATAATATCAACTTATTCAAGTAAAATATTTGATTTAAACAAAAAAAATTGTACAATAGTGATTTTAGATCTTTTGGTTGGTTTATTTCCTATTTCCTTCGATTCAACCAACCATTTTGATTACTAATACGGTCGTAGAACTTGGAAAGAGATGCTGTTGTTGCTCTGGTTCATGTACTCGAAGAAGTCATTCCCACCAAACGGTGTTTTGGAGTTTCTTTGTTGTTGTTTTTATTATTGTTCGTTTTGGTACAGTTTTAAACTAGTGGAACAGCACAATTTCTACCTTTATGTAGGTGAAAAAATTGAATATTTATTGTTAATATTGCTCTAATTAATTCGTTCAATTTCCACCCTTAATAATAATGATAAGAAACGGTAGCGAGAGTAGCAACAGCGGTTAGAATAAGGTCGTGAATTGGTGAAACCAATGTAGACATTAATTGCTGTTGAAATAATCCTCTTGTATCCTCTTCTTTATCTTATGTACTTTTATTTTCCTTAAACGCCTCTCTTCTCTTATTCGCTATCGTTTTTATTTTCCTACCAAATAGTTATCGTTTCTTTTACCGATAGAATGCGGAACAAATTGGAATAAAGACTATATCTGAATCACTGTCACATTTCATATTTCTATTATTTTTCAGAAAGTTCAATTTAACGTTTCTATTAATTTTCTAATATTGAACATATTTTTCATGATTATAATAGAACTGTCTAGATAATTCTATTACCGTTACACTAAATTAACCATATCGTACTGGCAATTCGAGCTGGAAACATATGTTCAACTTCTCAAGACAATTTTAAAGCTGCAACTTCCTTTGAATTTTTTCTTTGACTACATTAAATCGGCCGAAAAATACGCAAATTTTATCGTTAACTGTTCTTAACTCTTATGATAAGCTACGAGGGCCACATTTAAAATGATTTTTGAAATATTCGAATAGCTCGTCAAATCTAGAGCTTGTTACAAATAGGTACTAGGAATATTTAAGTGAAACAAATACCTATTGGAAAAATATTCTGTAATTTATGAAATGATTATCCACCATTGTATTAAGAAGTTGTAGATGTGTATTGTAGACGAAACAGTATAAGGGAGGGTTACATAATTAGATATCAAATTAAAATACCTTCTGGCGGTCGTCAAATACACTGTATTTACGTACAATTTCGTTTTTCTCCCCTTTTTTTTTGTAAGGTTTCGCTGAAATGTACCTGTATCAGTTAACATGACTATGTTGGAAAATTAACAACAAACTTTAGCCATTTTTTTTGAATTTTTTTGGGTCTAATTTCATTATTTTGATAGGGTGAGGGAGAAATAGAGATGTAATAGAATTCGATTCGAGAAACGACTACAAACAGGTTCTTTTCATCGTAGATCTTATGTAGATAAATTTAATTTTATAGAGTGATTTATGTTGAAACGAGTGCGACTATCAAATTAAAATCAACATTAATTAACGAAATATCGAATTTATTGTTTACACCAATGGATATGACTGTAATAAGATATAAGGATTGATTTTCAATTGGTAGATTGATAATTTGATTGCAAAGAGAGAAGATGGATGGATGAATTTGCCAACTATCAAATTGGGTTTTAATGTTTCTATCGAATGTTTGGTGGAATCGCCTAGAAACCTGACGACGGGACACATACACACAGATATTTATACGATCGATCGTTTGTTTTCCACGTCGTTGGAAAGACAGATTGCTCTTTTCCGACTTAACTTGTACGAAAATCTTTTAAAAGCTTGACTGCCTTGCACACCACAAACTATGTTCGCTTAACTCACCTATCATTGGAAACAAGGGGGCAAAATTTATAGATTTTTTTAAAATGTGACAGACTACATGTGTTGTTATATTTGTTGGTTTTATCAACATGGAAATATTGTTGATCCTTGTCCGGGGAAAAACGAAAAAGAAAATCCGCAAACAGAACGTTTTGTCTCTAGTGATTTCCTTTTATTTCTGTTCGTTTCTGACGGCATTAAAACCATTCCCAAAATTTCACATTTTATAAATAAAGTCACGTATTTACGTGGAACAAATTGTATAACCTTCCTGTATTTCCGGCTATAATCACGAGAAGAATAATGTGCGGTTTGTAATTTTTTAAATAGAAAAATACGAAATTGGAGTAAACAACTAATAAATATCATCGTCTATAAGCTTTATAAAATTGATCGTTCTTGATTTGATACTCGAATTTTTTTCGACAACCGATCCTTCCTGTTACAATCCTCCTCTCTATGTCTGTCGACCATCATCAATAAAATACACTTGTGTTAAGCCTCTTATATCATCAGATATCGATATTGGTTTGAAATGTTTGAGTTCATTTGGAGATATAGAGATAGATTAGATAGGCTGATAAGGTTGTCAAGGTGATGGCACAAGAATGAACGATGTATGACATTAACGGAAGTTGATCTCTACTGAATTGAATCGCTTGAGTGATCATGTGTGCCATCATCATCATCATCATCAACGCGATCATTATTGTTTATTCAGGCCGGATGGAATTTTTTATCATTGTTCCTGTCCACTGAAAGGATTACACATAGGGATGACGTACATACATCTCTATACCATTAATTCAATCTATTTTTTATGTGATTAAGTTATTATTTATTAAAACAGGTCAAGTCGATGTTTTGTTAGAGAAAAAATTGTTATTGTCTTGCCTGGTGCATAATAATTGAACTTTAACCATGTTAATTGAGGGGAGTTGATATGAATTTTTCAACTCCTACTTTAATACAAAGAAAAACAGAAAAATCCTACTAAAACTCTATGTATATTTACTTATCTACATTGTACATACATCACTTGTATTATTTTGATCATTATAAAGACCCAGAAGGCAATGGCATAGAGGTGTTAATTATTAAAGCTCGTTACAAGCGTAACACGGCTGTGTGGTACAGTAATTCGCTCGATGGAATGTGAATTTAACCTGAAAAATTTTCAGCTCCACTGCGATTCATTCTCTGCTAAACTAACGCTTCATGATGATGACGATAGAGGAAAAATGATCTCGCATAAAGCCATACGAAAGTAAATTTATATAAAATCATATATGCATTAAAGAGACTACGAATAAAGTTGGTAAATGAATAGAGTACCTCTATTTTGGCTAAAAAAAATTTAAAGAAAATTTAAACAGAAACTCACTAGGGAAATTTCATGAAAATCAAACTTTTCACTAAAACTACTAGTTAGTTTCATGAAATAGAATAATAGAAATACTGGTCATACTGTGGACGAACAATAAAGAAACTTTAATATTTTTGTTTATTGTAGAATTTTTAGAAATTTCCTTTTTCCAAACGTTTATTCCTACAGTCTTGTACTTTTGTTCACTGTCATGACAAGGCGACCCTCCCAACCGAAGAACAAAGCTTTGCAATCAAGTTCAAATATTCAAGACATTCTTTTCTAATTTCAAATTCGATGAAACTCTTTGACTTGTTTTTCCTCTATAAAATCTTGTCAATAGACAAACAAATATATAGAAACAAATTCCAATATTCACCATATTGATATATCCCCCAAAAATAGCCTCAATAAAATTAATTATTGAATCAATCAATTTTCTTCGTGTAAAATTCACCCCTTTTATGTCGACTAACAAACAAACAATATTGATTGGGTTCAATTCTTCGTTCTAACTAAGGGATAGGCGACTATGAGTTTATTGTTGCGCGAACCACATTCATTGTGATCTGACCGGAAGTTGTCTTTAGAAAGGAAGTGCCGGGTTGATGTATCGGACTTCAAAGAATTTATCGTTTTTTTCTGGACAATTGTGGTAATTGTTCACTTTTTTCAAATTCCATTTTCAGATTAGTCAATCACCAATTACAAGTAAATTCCATAATGTTCAATACATTTGTCTCAAAAACGGTAATTGATATCAAAATGGTAAATACCTCATTCGATTCTAAATGTGTTTCTCTAACTTTGGGGAAATGGTTTTTTGAAAAATTTACAGTATTTCTGGAAAAATTATATGAATCGAAATCATAAGTCTAAAATGAGGTAGTTTCCCAACACATATATCGTTTTGTGTAGTTAATAAGATGAAATAAAATTTATACCATCAGATAGACGAAAGTTGACTCTACATGTAGGGGCGAGTAGATTTTCGATTTTCTTTTTCGTGTTTCCGGAAATTGAGTCCAAAGTATTCATTGGCAATGCACAGTCGGTTAAGCTAAATACAATCATTTGTAAATCATCATTCTAAGTGACTGATTAGAAAATGCCTTAAAAAAGATAGGGCAACTGGTTCAGTTTGCAATGAATTCTAGGCTCTAGCGCGTGCCTTTAAATTGGAACTTTATGATGGATATTAGACGTGAAAACTTTCGAATATTATTGTGATTGTTTACTTTTGCGTATAAAATTTAATTTTTAACGAGGCTTTTTTCGTGGATTAGAACACTACCCAACTTGCTCATGTTTATTTATGAAGCCAGTGCTATTTTCTTTCTTTCATCAACTTATTTCGACCGAAAAGGCAATATAACTTTCAAATTTATTTAATTAAATTTCATAGTTAGAGTGGTTGTTGTTCAACACGCTGATAACGACCATATTTTAGATACGCTTTAACGGATAAATGGATATGTGACGAATTAAATTGGCATGATAATTTCACCATAATAATCCCCCTAATGAGGTTTATATATATATTTTTTTTGCGTTTCACGTATTTATACCTATGTGCGCGTGTTAAAATTTAATACACAGGAAAATGTTTGTCAAAAAAAATTGTTAATGATAAGCTTATCGCACCGCCCACTTATCACGTGTATTATATATGGAAAGAACAAATATAATGGCGGTTTGTAAGTGTATTAAATATGAATAAAACATATTTTATTTTCCCGGTTCCCCTTCTGTTCCCTTTTCATATATTGAAACAATAACAACTATACACTGTAATTGCGTCCATTTTGATAATGATTATGACGATATGACAAGGGCGTTTGTTGTTATTACCGTGGTAGTAGTGGTATGACCTAATTTATTCCGACATTAAAAATTGATGCTTATGATAATAAACATTACGGAATTATTGATAAATTAAAATAAACCATTACAATATGAATATAAGAAACGGAATTTGTTTTCAAAAAAATATTTCATAATGATAATTTATTATTAATTGTGTGTTTCATTGTAGTTTCTGTATATTTCGAGTATTCAGTCATCCATTCTTCTCTATTAATACGTTTGTATTTTAAATTATTACATTCTCTTTAGTCTTATAGAAGAATATCATGATGACGATGATGATGGGGTGAGTGGGTTTGTAGTACGCTTTACAATAACAAAGACTAAGAATAATTTATGAACCCCGAGGCAGTTTATTCACTGAGCACTAGGTCCCTTGTATTTGCGAAATGTTGGAATTTTTTATACTACCAGCCAGTCTCTTTTCTAATATTTGTTCCATTAAGACTGATCAGTATTAGGTATCAATATATCGATAGTGTTATCATATTTTCATATATTTATCCTATAGAAGAGTATCAAATATGTTTTACTTCTATTCGTATGTAGTATCGATCGAAATGTTGGGTGACATAATAAGAATTTATTTGCTTCGTGGAAAAATTCCAAGTAGTAGATCGATAGTAGACAAAGCGTTTTATATCAAAAATCATTACCTAGTTACATAAAATTAATGCGTTTATAATTGCGCTTTTACAGCGACGTTCATTTGAATGTTCTAGTTCTTATGGCAACTATTTAACTAGCGATTTGTAGATCATTTGATCAAAATGTAGCCATTGTAGCCCATTTTGAACTTGATTAAAACCCGTGTGTTTCGGACAAGATTGCGAATTGCAATAAACGAACATGTAAACGACTAAGATTAATTCAAACACTTGATATTGATTTTTTCGTTTGTCTCCATTGTTTTTCCGGGTAAAGGTGAAACACTTCTAACTATTGTAAAATAAAATGGAGAAAAACAGTGAGAATCAATATTGGGGCGTTGTGGGGTAGTTATGTGCCGTTCTGAGGCAACAAAATCCTGCACCATTTGGTATTCTATTTTGGTCCGTTTAGAAAATATTCATGAACTTGGGTTATAATCAAAATTTAAAGAAATTAGCGCTTTTAGAATTTTATTGGAGAAATTTTGCCTCATATCGAAAGCTTTAATTTATTCGATTTTTTTGAGAAACTGGCCGCTTTAGCCCAACATTTTACCGAACAATTTTGTCTTATTTTGAAAATTACATTTTAACGCAAGATTTTGCTTTATTCTGTAGTCTACATTATTGTAATCAAAATTTGTCAAAATAGTCTTCTGTTAATGATTCCTGTATGAGTGATTCGTCTTATTTTTTGATAAACTTCTGAGCTACGTGGTTCTAATTCGACTACAATGAGTTTCCAGAAACTCTTCAGCAAATCCTTAAAATTTTGTCTAAATTGTTGGCAAAATAATAAGAATTAGGAACATTTAAGTGAACCTCGCGGCATGTTTGTACATATTTGTTAGTATCCTCGAAATCATCATATTAGGATTTTGATGTGCAAATTTCATTCGCTTAATGGAGTAATTCCAAAACTATTCACTTTGTATACTATATACCTATATTTAACCTAACCCCTTCTATTCCTTATAGAAAGGACTGGACTAGATTAATTAAAGTTGGTAAGGGGTGCGTTTTGTAACTTATTTTCATCACTTATCCTTTGATGAAATCAACCAACTATATAAATCTCTTTATCTTAAATAAATATCGAAATAGTATTTAATTTAATATGCAATCATTTAAATAAAAATTTTCCAAGAACAAATTATTGAAAAAGTGTATAGTTTTGCATTCAAATAGCCTAAAGGGTTTTGTTAGTACTACCTATATAGCAACCCTGCTGCTACCCATCAATATCAACTCAATGTGTATTTTAACTAGATGGTGATTTGTTTATTCAGGTTTCTCCTTGTTTGAAATTGAGAAACCCAATTTAGAAATCTTGTACCTGTTACAATACGTACGTACATTCGCTGTTTTCAAGTTTGTAATTTACATCGTATTGTTTTTCAACAACTTTTTTGTTTCAGTTATATTATCGTTATTATTATTTATACATCACTTTAATTTTAATTAATCATCATAATTAAATTATGTGTGTGTTTTTTTTCATAAAGATAAAAGCAGGGAATGAGTAATATTTACACAACAATGTTTATTTAATGTAGATCATGTTTCTTTTCTAATATTTTTGTCTCTTTGTATTGACCTCGGTAAAATGACACCGGAACGGGTGAGGCAATCTTTCACAGATATTGCATGTCCCAACTAGTCTGCTCGATTATTTTCTATATGTTCCGATTTATTCGATTTTTCCTTTACATGAAATAAAAAGACCAACAAAAGACAAATACAAGGGACAAATTTCGTGTCGATCGATGTTCAAAGTACCTATAAGATAATTAGAATTTGATCTTATCGGAAACCTACCTACACACAAAATAAATAGGGACATTTGTACTGATTCTCGTTTAATTCTATCCTTCTATTACTATTGGTAATTGTGTATTGTTGAGAAATCGTTTAGAAGTTGAGAGTTTTTTCGAACAAAATTAAAACAGCAACTTTATAGTTTTCTTATACGATTTAAATGATTACAAAATCAATTTTAAAACAAGGCTGTGCACCTGTTTTATTGAATTTATATTGCAATGACTTTCAATATTACACGTCTCTTTAAAATGCAACATTAAATAGCAGAATTCTTTGTGTTAATCTCAAGATTATCGTTTCAATCAAAATTACAATCCTGCATTTTTCTATTAACTTATCCACTGCCGGACTGGACTATTTTGGCACCGGTGGAGGTTCAAAAACCCACTTTTATCGACGTGGCGTGCGACAAATGCTAACGTTCAATCGACGATTTCTCGCTGTTAAGCAATCAGATTCTAGAGGATTAAAAAGATTTGGCTCCAAAAACAGTTATCGATCATTAAATATTGGCATTAATTCGATACTAAATCGTAAAAAAGGCTCTTTATTTTGGGTAATTTCCCGAAAAACTACCAAGCCGATTGGGAAATTTCTTAAAGATTGAGAAAGCGCTTTTTTCTATATACTGTCTAATAAGCTTGAACATCATAAATTTAATTATCTATATGTTTGTTACACAATTTTTACAACCCTTCTTGTTTTTCCATCGAGTAAAGTAACAATACTGCCGCTAGTTCTTCGGGCAGCTCCTATTAATTGTTGAGCGAATTGGAAAATATTTTACGGTTCTAAAGGGCACATTTTTATCAAAATTGGAAATTTGTAGCTGATTGTTTGTACTACTTATTCGGTACATTTGGAACAAATCTGCGAGGATCTTCTGGTCATTCTTGGCCGTTTTACGTGTACGTTCCGCGGGTGGAAATCGCGATATTGTCTGATTAAAGCGGTTTCCCACATTTATTCGAAAAGCAACGCAGTTTTAATTTTGCTAAAATGTTCTCTAAGGAGTAATAATCGTATCTGTTAGGGAAAAAGTCGTCTAGCTTGATTTATTATTCTGAACCAATTGTGTGCATATTTAATCGATGTACATAAATCCTCTAAGAGTAGAAGTAAAAATATGTTGACAGAACTTCAATATCATGCATAGACTTTTATTTATGGTTGTCTTTGTACCATTCTGAACCAGGTAACTTTCAGTTATATTTCGAACATAATGCCCTAAGAATTGTTCGTTGATGAATAAAATGGAAAGAATCTGTCCTGTCATCGTATCAATCTAATAAATTATTTATTATCAGTAGACGTTTTCGTGTTTTCCTTAAAAAATGTTGATTACTAAATCATTGTTTCGTGTTACCAATTTTTATAAATTATGAATATAAAAGCATACATCGAATACCTGTCGGTAGTTTAGGGAATTTTATCGTTATACACTTGGTATCTTGAATCTTTAATCGAAATAAAACAACAGTACCGATGACCAAATAGTCTGCCGTTTTTTCTCTATAATCCACACTAAATCTTCCATTTTAATTTTACCAAACTGGTTGAAATCGTCTTGTTTGCACCCGATAGAATGTTTTCAAATTGAAATCCATATTTTACCCGCAACATTTGTTCGTTTATTTTCTAATCAAAACAAACGTTTTATCAGAGAATTTGGAGCTTTGCCTTGCCGAAAATTTCCATGGACAGATTAGCGGTTTTTGCTACTAAATTCTAGTATAAAAATGTATAAAATATTGATAATTTCGCTTTCCAATCCACTTATGAAGCTTTAAATTCTTTTTGTAGACGTGTTGCAGGATAGTTTTTATTTGGCGTGCTAAATAGCTGATAGATAAATTTAAAATTGGAATATAATCATAAAAAAATATGATATTGATGTTAAATATAGTAACTCCTGTATATACATAAACATTCAAGCAGGAATTTCGTTACTAGGCTGGAATGTGTAGGAATAGTTTGTGGATGACGATTATAGAATTTAGCAAATTTATTTAAGAAATTTATAGATTTTGAGGAAAATTTCTAAATTTATAATTAAAATAACTTTATTTGATCGTGATAAGAAGATCAGAAACACAACAATAAAAGTTTTAAAAGCGTAAAAAAATAAAAGTTACCCAACACGAAGAAAATGTAATTTTACCAAGTTGATTCATATCTTATTTTATACTTGAAATGTTGTTTAAATTATAATCGTTTTATATTGGAAACAATGGTGAGAAAAATTAACTTGTTGCCATTTTATGGAACAGTAGTAGTAGAAATTCAAGTGAAAGTTGTGTACATTTTATTAATTTCCCACCTATGATTGAATATTAATTGGTAATAATTCGTAATGAGAATGTACTTTAAAGCAATCATCAATTTATGTATGGTTCAATTACTGTTTTAAATGGAAATCAAAACATTTAACACGTATGTATAGATTAAAATCGAATAGGAAAGAACGTATTTGTATGAATTGTATTCTTTTTATTGTTGTCTTCATATTGGATTTTGTTAAAATAATTTCAAATCCCTCTAGTTTTGAAACGAATTAATTACCTGTCAGATTCAGCTTAAATAAAGGATTATTGTTGAGGGTAGTTTATACAGCCGGAGTAATCGTTGTAATCAAATTGTCTGTCCTGATATTAGAGATTCACCCACTCACTACCTTTTATCTGCGTTTTTTCTCTATCAATTTCAGTCAGGTGGATAGGAAAAAACTGGTAGAGAACGCGAAAAAAACATAACGAATAGAAGGAAAAGTTTCGGAAGTTCTAATAGAAATGATTTTATTGTTTGTCAAGTCGACAGTATTACAGTTTGTCTTAATTTCTCTATTTGAAGAACGATTTAATTGAAATAGGAGCTATTAAAACGTTAATGTAACAAAAGAAATGTTCCAAGCGAATTTCTCTAAATGTTTGTTCGATTAATTTGTTGGAATTTTCAAATATTGCTCAATCTAATTTATAAAATCTTCTCTACTACTTCAATAACAATAACATCGAAAAAATACTAGTACAGCTGAATATATGCACAGAATTTTTAAAGGAGTTGTGCTCCCTTCTACTCACTCTTAGTGATCCCTTTTCATGCATAGAGAAAAGCCATAGCTGAACGTCGAGAGTAATGGGCTTTTTCGACAAAACTCTACGATCATATTACTGAAATTCTGTACGTTTCCGTGTATTGGCAAGAAGTCTTTTTATCCTTACTTTCCACCTTTTTCTTTTTCTCAATATACATACATACAAACATACAAACAAACAACAATCATCTAGCCGGTTTGATCGATAAACTAAGTAGTTCGACTTTGTGGTATTTCAAGATTTTCAATATAAAACTGACTGTATAGAAATAGGTAGATAATAAAAATACAGGGCGTACAAAAGGTTGTAGCTTTATATTATTAATAGTGGTATTCTCTAACTTTCTGGCAATTTATTACCATGACAACGTCGATGATCGACAGTCTCTTTGAACAGAGCTTCTATCTCACTTTTTACAAATCCATCATGAGTGTTCTCTAACTTTTGTCACTTCTAGAGACTGAATAACCACTTGTATTCTAGCCTCTTTTTAATTATATTATCTGTTTCACGATATTTGTCTTCGCAGTAGCCTATCACTTTGTGAGCATTTGCATTACCGACTACCTTTTATTTCAACAGCTTGTCGGTAATGCAGATTGCTAAGCTAAAACAAGAAGCTGACTTATGCTCACAAAGTCATAAACTATTGCTAGGCGAAATATCGTGAAACATCCAATACATAGATAGAATTGTTCAAAATGACTGTAGACCTTCTACTAATTGCCGAAAAATTAGAGAATACGGCCATAAAACAGCTTATTCAAAAGTAACCGTCAATCTTTAGTGTTGTCAAGGTAACGAATTGTTAAAAGTTTATAGAATACCACTGTAAGACACGTCAAATTTAGTAAAGTATGAAAGAAGCTACGATACTTCTAAACCAAAGTATGGCCAATGGTTAAATATTGTTCGCCCTGTATGGTTAGAAAAAGGTAGGAAAGCAATGTGGTCATCGTGTGTGTCTGTATTGGTAAGGGAGTTTAACATTTTTTAATTATTGAAAATTCTACCCTCTTTTTGGGCAAAAAAACTATTCTGTAAGAAAGTCCCAGGATAATATTATACAACAACCACACAACAATGTCGGAAACAATTTATTTATACATGATCCAGGTTTTCTGTCTAAATAGGATGAATTTCCAGTTGACGTTGACCGTTGTCAGACAACATCCTCTTGTGAATATTTTAAAACAAGTTGTCGTAGAACTATAGGATTGGTAAAAAAAGGACTTTTCTTGTAGTTTTTATACTCATATAATTTTCAAGGAAGTACATCTACATTAAATCTCTACATGTACAGGGTGTTTCCCGATATTTCTCCTCACAGTAGCCTATGACTTTGTGAACGTAGGTCAGCTTCTTGTTCGAACTCTGTAATCTGCATTACCGACAACCTCTTGTTGGTAATGCAGATTGTTAAACTGAAACAAGAAGTTGACCTACGTTTACAAAATCGTAGGCTACTGTGTGAGGTACCCCGTATATACAAATATATTAATATACGTAGATATAGTGATGTACACAAGTTGTTGTATTACAACTAGGTAACTTGATTACTTGGTGTGTGTTTGTGTTTCTTGAAGCGAATAACCCCAATGTTGCCCTGGTAACGATTCCAGGATATTCCCAGGATTGTTGTCCTTGATTTAACTACCACATTCCATACTTTATCTGGTATTCTTTTATTGTTTAGTCGTATTGAAAACTAACAAAAATCTACAAAGTATCGAATAAATTCTAATGAGAATATTGGAAACTTATAGTCTACTCGATTCATTCACCGAATGTAAGGATTTATTCAATAGAATATCATTAAATTTATATTGAAACATAATCTTTTGGTCTTATTCTGTAACCTTTTGACGACTAGTTACCATGACAATGATGGCTACTGACAATAACTTTGAACAGAACTTCTATCTCACTTTACGATTCCTTTATAGTTGTTAGTAAAAAGTTAAAGAATACCAGTCATATTTTCTAATTTTTTGACCATTCGGTACCATGATAATGTAGATTTGAGGTTATATTTTTGACATGTGAGCAAACGTTGTCATTTAGTGCGCCAATTGTGCCAATATAAAGATGCAAATTGTTACTACTCGTAAAAGTTGTAACTCCTTGAACTATAAGGTTGGTAGATAATTTAAAATTTTACGATTGGATTTACTGTAATTTTGTAATTATTATAAATGATTTTGTTATAAGTGAGATATAAAATTTGTTTGTCCTATGGAATTGATTTGTTGGAATTTATTCCTTTATTTAGTGCATATGAAAATCGGTAGAAATTTACGTTGAATGAATGTGAAAGTGTAGTTAGTTTGTTAAAATATTTCAGGCCTGTATTTGTGTGTATGTATATGCGTATATTGGGGTTTTGTTTCATTCTGGAATGTTGCAGTGATTGAGGTCGGTTAGTAAATGTTCATGCCTCTCTCGTTCTTGCATAATAAACCCTGTCGCAGCTAGTTTGTATTTGTAACATCAAAGGGGTAGGTACACGACACTTTAAAGTTGTTTACAGCTATTGCAATACGATTTAACACTCATTTAAGCTATATTTGTATATACTTATAGATTTTTTGTAAAGTTTATATTGCTTTTATTAAATGCGTATCTATCCATTAGAAAATGCAAAGGTGTGTATATATAACTCAATTATAAATTAAGATAGAGAAAAGCGTCGTTCAGAATCACATTTAATGATAAAGTTTTAATTACATCAACGTTAATTCTGTTTTGTTTATCGTCACATTCTATTATAAGTAAATATAATACGACGTTCCTTCAATAGCTACACTATCCACACTATTTAATATTTAATTTTAATAATTCAAAAATTATTTCAATAGAAATAAACAAAACGGATAATTAAAAACGAATAAACCATAAATAAGGAATATTATTCGTAGTGGCAGTAGATAGGTTTACACTTTGTTATAATCATATATAGTAACATTGGTTACTGGTGTTGAAGAGGCTCTTCAATTAAAATTAATGACGTTGATGAAATTAATCCATTCTAAGTTTTCTGATACTTGTAATGAAATTCGCTCTTGTTTTTTGATAAATAAAAGAAAAAATAAGCTCCAATTTAACACTATCATCCATTCAAAACAGTTCCAGCTTTACATCCACCAAATTGTTGTTGTCGCTTTCCACCCCTCTAATTTTTGAATTGAAATACCATTAAAAACAATGAACAAATTTAAATTGAATCCACCTTATCCAGTTGCAATACGGGGATGTTGAATTAAAACTAAACAGTTTATATTTAGAATTTCTAGGCTTTTCAGCCGTATTAATTCGCTTTTGTGCGATTTATTTTGATCAAAATAAAAGAAATTCACCACTTCTTCAAAGACATCGACAACACACACAGAATAAGGCTGACAACTTCGAAATGATCTACGTTCATAGTTTAACTTTGCACCCCTGTAGACCAACAACACCCTTATTTTATAGCCTAGATGGCTGTTGATAGTCGGCTAGTAGTTCCAATCAATTGTAAACAGTATGGTGGCTTTTAAATTAAAATTATACACTGGTAATTTTCTTTTCTCTATTGAATCGTTTACAATAGACCTAATATTTTTATCAATAAATTTAGAAAACTGTTACCGAAAGAATGAAGACAAGAAGGGAGAAAAAACAACAAAATATTAAACGCTTTAATGATTATATAAAACGTGTTATTTTTTTCTTTCGTCCTTTCGTTCTTCATTTTCATAAGAAAACGGGGTGAATAAATTTTCTTATAATGGAGATGGATGAATAATATAAAAATCGACCACCATCATGTTTCTTATCAGTGGGTTTTTTGTTAGATGAATTTAAATTGATTACAATCACCAACGTAAATGAGGTTGCTTTAAAAAGAAATTAAAAACGAAATAAATACACTCCATTATTATGAATATTAATATGAATGTATTTGATTCCAATTCTAATTAAATTATTGATAATTTTAAATAGAAAGAGAGTTGATCAATAATGACACTAGCGAGATAAATTTAAAAGTTGTAATGAATACGTTAACAAGTGAAAGCATTAAGTTGTACGGTCTTTTAGATAAAAGCTTAGAAAGATAATGTGATGGTTGGTGGTGAAGTAAGAGAATACACTATCTGTGAACATTTCGAATGAAACAAGAAAAAACAGAACTACTCTGTACAATAATAAGAATTATTGATGGTTAATTAGTGGTTGTATTGTTGAAGATGTCGTTTAATTGAATTTGATATTTCTACCTTACCCTTAGAATGTCTCCTGTTGATCTCATTTCCTGCACTACTGGTGATCCAACAGTATAATCATTCTGTTCTTGTCCCACATCAACAAGCACCTTCTCTCAAATTGTATTGTCTCCCTATATCCTCCCTCTTGTATAACAAACAACAACAACAATAATAATAATTCCTTTTGTGATTAGATGACAGAACACAGGACATTTGCTATATTGTTTTATGTTACCAATAATGATGTTGTCTCAACATGTACCGGTATGGCGATTAAGACTCGAAACATAAATTCGTTATTTCAATACAACCATATGTTGTAATATTTTTAATTGTAATCGCCAGATCAGTATAGAGTAGATTTGTTGATTTTGTAATTATTATTACATCGTTATTGCATTAGTTAGCGACATGTTCGTTTATCTATGTTATAGCTCTTTTATCAATTTCGTTCAATAAATCGAACAACAATTTAAATTTAATTTGAACTAGTACAATTGCATATAAACTGATAAATGCAATTGAAATAAATAACGATAATTATTTTACAAGTCAACCTCTATAGAGAGGAGGCTTTTAATATTCCCATGATTATCTTTATAAAAAGCTTCTCTTATTAAATCCGATTCGGTAAACGAGCAAAAGAGGTAAATAAAATTAAAATAAAAGAGTTTTGGACTGGTTTCCAAGGTTGTGGTAGGTATTGGAACGCGGCATTATTGTCTACAATTGTAATTTAATGAGAAAAACCTGTTGGCTGAGAGAGATCGACATAATGTACATACATAAAGAGAGATATTTAATTGCAATTATTTAAAAAAAAATCTTTTATTGCTTATTTATTGTTATTTATACTGATTCCATTAAAATTTCGCAAGTGAAGACCGAAATATTTGCACATTTTTCATTTCAAAAATTTGACCTAACGCATTTAATATAAATTAAATATTATTAATTAACAAATGAAATTTAAGTGTAGCCAAGAAAGATTTAATTTAATTAATAAATAAACATGATTTATTCCGACGTACATATTTGTAGAAAACGTTCTATTAAAATAACTATTTATAAATATATTTCAAGAGTATGGTCAGTATACATCTGTTCAGTACTTTAATAAATGATGATTTTATAATTTACAATTAATCCAATTTACATTTATCTGTTGTTGAAAAATTACCACAAACAATTCTGTATTCTAACTACAATATTTCTAATTATGACAGCTGCTATTAATTGGTAATTTGAAAAATATCTCAACAATTTGTAGGGTAGTCCTTGGGGAGCATTTTAGCAAAAATGGAACACCAGTAGATTGGGAAGTTGGCGAAAAACCGCTTCAATCTACCAATATCGAAGTTTTCACCGGTCGAATATGCACGTAAAATGATAGAGAATGTCTAGAAGGTCTTTGCGAATTTTTCAAATTCCCCTGCAATAGGGTCGTCTATAAGAACTATAAATATTTAATAGAAAAAGCGATAGTTTAAAAATAGACAATTTTTTGCAAAGCTAAACTTTCTCTTTCGAAACTTGATAGGTTAATAAAATCCACGATATCTAAATGGGAATCTAATTTTGAGTTTTTGTGTGATAATTCTAAATTAGCTTGAATTTTAATTTACAGCTTGACTCGTTTCAATTCTCAATCAAAACTAAAATGTAGGCAGATAATTATGAGAACGTTGTTATATTGCTGCTAAACTTTGTGAGTTTTGTTGATAAAGTAATTGAGAGAAAGAGACAACGTCAGCAACAAATTCAGCAATACTGACGACCATTTTAATTAAAGGATCTTGTAAATGAATAGTGGAATGTAATAAAACTAATGACTATACGATTTAATGAATACCAAACACACAGGAATTTCGTAACAATCTTATTTATCTAGTTGACAAATGTAGATAGAAAACGTCAATACCTACTCTACCTTATTACATACTAAAATAAAATTGATGGAATTTGATATCTGTAGGTCCATATAACATTTTCAACGATGGTAATAATAGAATCAAAAACCCATTCTAATATTGATATTGAAAAATACCTATTCGTATTCTATATCTGATAGAATTGCAATAATAAACTAAATCCATTGGAAAATTTATTGACAACTTTAGATTTTTACATTTTTATATCATTTTTTTCCGCATTGACCTACAAACAATGGTGCCTTTTAATAAAAAAGATCACCTTAACATTCAGTTAATAGCCTTGGTCATTGAAATTCTTTTTGTGTTTCTATACAGCTTATATAGAGTACATTTACTTTCAATCAAATCCGATTATAATAGTGAAAGTATTATTTATTATTTAAAGGAAACAACAGAAAGGGAAAAAAATTGAGATAATTTTCTATTTCGATTATAATTAAACGAGGAGCAGTGTAGAAAATTGAATCCGGAAACTCACAAACATAGCTGGGAGCTGTACCGGAATAGGCACGTGAAGAGAGAAGTCAACCAAGCGTACCTTCTACTTCCGCACTTGATATAGTTTTTCCTCCTCCCCGTCCTCCTAGTTTCACCATTGCCCAACCTAATGCGCCTTTATTTTTTCGTTGTTTTCCCCTATGTATACATGTAACGCATATACACAATATAATTACCTGTATTGTTCATAATATTAACAGAAATGGGAATAGTGGTGTAGTTTTTAAAACAGAGGGTTCAATAACGCGTATAGAAATTGCGCTACATTACGAAAATGGCTTTACAAAAATCCCCTTTTTATACATTGAAAGCTGAACAAACATATCAACTCTATTGGGTGCTAGCTAGACGTATATGCATACAAGTCAAATGTTGTTTACAATATCTACGAAATAGTTGGGGTGGAAAATCTTTATTTGAATATTTCGATTTCTAACATTTTTTTTTTGTATTTCTCCCATCATCATTACGGCTATTTGTCAATGTTAATATCAAATAAATTTTATGGATATGACGTATTTCTAGAGCAGTCGTGGTAGTTGATTGTTTTGAAGGGGTGGAGGGTTGGTTGCTATTTAGTTTACATGCAAAGTTGCGTGATATACCTGAATATTTGTTCATTTTTTTATCCCTTTGCCTGCCTCGTGTATACACTTTTTTGATACATTCTCTATAGTTTCACCCTGAAATGAAACCTATAAATTTTGTTACAATTTATCAAGAAAATGCTAATATTTAGACAATTACTCAATGAGTAATAAAGCGAAGTATGGAGAATAAATGAGAAAGTGACGAGATCAAAATATAGATTAAAATTTCCCAAATTCTTTAAACATTATCCTAATAGAAGTTTCATAAGAATCAATAACATTTAAAACAGAAATCCGGAACAGTGGGGCTCATTCAAATATTTCTAGATTTGAAGACTTTAGAGACTGTTTTAATAAAATTCGAACCTTATTACCCTTTTAGAAGTTAGTCAAAAAAATTCACTTTAAACAAAATTGCTATTTTCGAAAAGGAATTACACACGATTCTTCTAATATTGATTTTTCCGTTTTTCTCTTTTGAATGCTAGAATAAAATAGAACAGTCTTTAAATCGTAACTCAATTTTGTCTCAGAATTGTTGGAATTCAATGGGAGCTTCGGGCAAAAACTCATCTGAACCCTCCCTCCCTTGCATTTTTATTTCTAGAAATACATTTGGACCATTTGATTGAAAGTTCAAGGAACAGTATTCTGAGCATTTTGACCAATTCCAAGCTATAAAGTTTCGAGAACTTCATTAAAAATTTTTGAAATATTTTTCGAGCAGCTCGCCAAACAATAACTAGTAATAATGGACATCCCTGTATATGTAGAAAATATTTCAAGATCTTTGGGGAGTATTGAGGCCGACAAACAGCAAACAAAACATGAAAAGTCAATTGTTGGAAATTATATTTTCTAAATGATTATTTCCCATGTCGTGTTGTTTTTTTGCTATTTCTAAAAGTATGTGCATAATTATATTTTAATGTTTAAAATAAATGGGATAAGTTTTGTAAAACATATTAACTTCAACTTAACGTCAGCTATCGTTCGTCATCAATAAAACAAGGCAGTAAAGGAAGTTTCAAGATGTCTATTTGTCTTTGGAAATTCAATTAAAACACTGAGAATCTTGTAAATTGAGCTTAACAAATAATAATAATGTTACAGCTTATTTTTAATTAAACGGCTATTCAATTGATTTGAAAAATTGCGATTATTCCAAATGATATTTGAATTGCAAGAAAGCAAATTGAGCTATTGATAGGTAAATTTCCTATTTCTTACTCAAACTAAAACAGTTAGTTCATAAAAGAAGTTCTAGTGATTTCTAACGATTAAAAAATATTTTGAGCATGTGTGAGGATTTGTGGGGAAATTTTTGATAAAATTCGGGATTCGAAGCTCATTTGAAAGTTGGCCAAAAACGTTCGCTCTAAATTTTGGCAAACATGTCAAATTACGCTGAATAACTAAAAAATGCTCTCTAATGTCTTATCAGTTTCGATAAAATGGAGGAAAGAGGAAAAGGCAATGTTGGGAGCATCTTTATTTTGAGTCATTCGTTTTTGAAAATCGCCCCATTGTCGGAGAGGAGCAATTTTTGGCCAACTCTAGAAAGAGTTAGGAGGCTCAAGTTTTACGAAAACGATCTCTAGGGCGGCTTCTATAAAGTCTTGAAATATTTTCTAAATGACTCGCCAAATATAGAAGCTTTCTGAAGCTCTAGTTTTAGCTCACCATTCTTACACAAGGTGGAATTGTACACGTAAATTTTAAGTAGAATCAAGTTAATTATAAGAGCTTCCAGTTTAAATGAATTCAAGCTTGAACATCCGTAGAATCGATGTTCGTTATTGTCATCATCATCATCATTATTGTTGTGCTATACAATGTTTACTAGTACGTTGACACAACTCCATCTCGACAAATTTAAAATTATTGTACCGTTATAGTCGAAATTTACTGAATGTAATAATGTTAAAGTACAATGATTCTATACCGAATTGCTACTAATGAGTTTCTTTACAATACACAATCTTGATAGTTCTCTAACTTCGCTTTTTTGATGGAAATTATTACAAATAATTCTGTTGTAAAATTTATAAATGAATCTCTTCAATAATAAGAGATTATTGTTGTTTTTATACATAACTACAATTATCGTTAATTTTCTATTTATATACAATATATAATAAAACTATAAAGAATTAATTGTTCAATATTTAATTGGAATAAAATTGAATATTTACCGAGTGAGATTTTTCCAATTTATCAAATACAATAAAGTTGTATAGTCAGGAAATACGTAACTTGGGTAGGTGGAGGTACAATTTATTAAACCATCCATTGTTATCGATTGAACCATCCAGTGATGTCGTCTTTTCTACATACAATATTTTAAAATATTGATTGATTGATACAATATATCGTTGATCAAATTAATCTGTCCTATTTTTTTTTTCAATAAAACCAATAATTGAGGCACGATTATTAAAAACCGCCGGTTAGATTCGATTATCCTTGACTGACTGCCAACACGATAAATTAAAATTGTTTTGTTATTAATTCATTGGAAAATTAATAACTTTTTTCTAAAAAGAAAAAAAAACAACACAAATTCATGAGTTTAATAAGTTTTCATGTTGTATTTAAACTAGAATTGAATAGCACCGTCGTTATTGTTGTTATTGTATGAAACAAATGTGTTCTAGAACATAATAACTATGCCATATGTGTATTTATAAAGCTAATTGTGTGAACAAATTTCATAACTAACAATATACCACCGGACATTGTATTACCGTTAATTATTATCTCGTTGATTGGGTAAATTAATGTTAATATTGTTAAGTAGCTGTGTTGCGTGAATCGAGAGAAAAATTAAATTTTTGTTATTTTTTTTTCGTCGGTTATTCTCACCGATATTGTAATTTTTATAGGTGTTAGGCAATAATTGTAACTAAATTTAAAACTCGGCCATATAGATAGGGAAACTTCCATAAATAATAGGCGTTAATGTATGTTCAACTATCTTATTGTTAGTTCTTATTACGATACTATTATTACTACTACTATTACGTTTCAAGTCACTTTTAATGCATACCCTCATGGGCTGAATGCTGATTATACTGTGCATAATAATGGATGCTATATGTATTTGACATACGCTACATGAATTTTTATTGAGCACAAAAATGGACTGTTTCCTGCATTACTATAATAGTCAAAAAAAGCCACACACACGGATACACATTCAGTGGTATTCTCTAACTGTGGCGACTCGTTACCAGGCCTGGGCTGGATAGAGCGGATAGGCGGTGGATTCCATCGCCATTATGCAATTGCCTTCTGAGTTATTATTTTTTAAATAAGAAGAATTAATACCAATTTTAATAAGCCGAGAATTTAGCGAAATTTTGAAAAAAAAAAGAAGAAATTTACAGTTTCTGTTTGCGTTCAGGTCAACCTTAATTGATTTAAGGCAGCAACGATTTATTTATTTAATTAAATTTCCACAACATAAAACTATTATTTTAGATATTGCAAAACTAATTGTCAATTCTAAGGACATCAAACATAATTAATTGTATAAAATAAAAATTTAATCGTTCCCATATTCGTCCGTTCATCAATTTCCTGCTATTTATTGTGTTGTTTGATCCGGATTTGGTTGTGAATAATGTCAAAGGTGTTATAACAACAACAACAACAGCAACATGGGTGGATTAAATTCTATAATTGTATTAAACTATACAGTTGTTATTATTATTATATAATTAGATACAATGTAATGCGTGATAGTAGACTATGAGCCGCCACCCTCCTCCAAGATGGGAGCGTCAATAATCCCCATCATTTTAGGTGTGACTAAACGTCAGGGTGCGGTAATACTGATGTAATAACTCTTTCTACCTAATAATACAGGGGATGTTTTTTTTTTCGAAATTTTTGTTGTATTTTTTACACGAAAATAATAACAGCAAGGTAGCAAATATTGTACAAGTTATAAGCTCACATTTCTGTTTTAATTGGATCATAGCGAACAACTAACTATATTCTTTCTTTCTGTCGGTTTTTTGTTCCACCGTGTTGTTCAATTATATTGTTTAAAGTTGAACTCTAGTGATAATTATTATGTTTCTGAAGCGTCAGATCGTGATAAAAGTAAGCAAGCTCAGTTGGAATGTAATAGTTTCTTAGCTTTTTAGAGGCTTTAAAGTTCCAAAACTCTAAAATCAATTGCTCTATAGATGAGAAGTCCCTGAAATTCTCACCCAAGAACCAGCAACATTTTGAAATTTTCCAAATTAAAACATTAAAATTGTTTATTGAAAGGTAAAACACCTACCTCATTGTTTTGTACTTTTTTTGTAAAAATTGTAAATTCAAAATCAACCAAAAAATTACAGGAAGGTAATTGAAACTGTTTCCTAAGTTACCCAAAAAATTGAACTGAATCTTGTGTACAGTTTTTGAGATAAAAAATTAAATATATCACAAAAGCTATGATTTTCTTCAGATTTTTGCAATTTTCTCAAAATTTTGTATTCATAAAGTAAGCTTGTAAGCTCGGTAATTAAAGACATTTTAAAGACAGGTGTGCTAAATTTTTTTCAAAACCTACACTAGATTTTTTTGAAAATGTAAAACTTGCCAAAACTAAGCTCTAGTAATTTTTCCTTAATAAAAAAATCTGTCTGTTTTTACTATTTCTATTTGCCTTGAAATACGAGTACTGCAACAAAATTTTTTTTATTATAGAAACGTGCTAGTCTTTCAAGTAGACTTGAAATTTTTACGTGTTGCATTAAAGAGTCTCTACCAACTATACGATCCTGTGCCCAATTTTCGCTTTTACAACCCATCCTGATGTTACCAAGAACAACATAAGACACTAGTTTATAAAGTTTTGGAAGGAGAGCAAATAAGATAAGGGTAGAAAGGTCGGCTTGTGTCTACATATGTGAGGGTGGCAGTAGTTGTAGTAGTAATAAAGACGTAACAGTAATATCCGGATGGTCCTGCTGCTAAAGAAGTCTCACTAGAGACTTATAAACCATCCAATATTCTACTAAAACTACAATATTTATTACCACACATAAAATATGTACTTAAGTATAATCTGGCACGATATTATGATTGAAATATGTATTTGATAATGTTGATGATCTTGATGATGATGATAGTGATGAGCTTTCCTTCGCGTAGTTATTGATAAACTATGTAGAGGCATCAGGGAATGTGTGTCAGATATTTAGGCAGGAAATTACCAAATTTCATTTTCAACGTTGATTAAAATATCGATTTTACACTGTCTCTTACGCACACATAGATTCTTGTTTACAACAATTTTTGATAACTTTGTAAAATTTGTAATTTACGAATGTTATGTGAAGCGAAATACATAAATTTTTTATAATCAATAAACCTGAAATAAGTTACTGGTAGAAAATTGACTAGAGTTATATTATTTGGTTATTTATATGAAAACTGAAATATTGTACGCCTTAGGAAGGTTACAATCAAAATTTTTATAACTTCGAAATTCCGAAATCAAACAACTTTACTTTCAAATGATATCGCTCCAACTAATTAGATTTCTTCAATTCGGCTATAATGCGGTACCTGTGGCATTTCAATCAACCCTCACTATATCCACCTGATTCTTGTTAGTCGAATGAAATATATTTGTAACTGTCAGAAAACAGGAGCAGTTGAAGGGTTAGATACTTGGAATATCTTAAAAGAGACAAAATCCAATTTTCTCCCTTACTCTAACGCATACATACACGTTATTTTAGCCAATAAAGCTAACTTGAAGCTTGTACTAAGTGTGCTAATTGTGCACCGAAATTGTTCCTTTTCGTTGTAATAATCGTTGTCATCGTTCTACTCGCTGTCTAATTTAACTACTTGAAACGAATTATTTTTGAGTAATCGGTCTTTGTATAAAATCGAAATGAAATTAGTTTGTTTTCCTTTAATTATAATTAGTGATGGCATTTAAAGAAAGCTTTTCAATTTGATTTTTATTTAGAAATAATCGGAAATTTGTATATTTGTAGAGGAAAAGCAATAACTATTGTTTACTGGTTTCAATAGACAAGAAAACTATAGAGTTGACTTTCAATAATCGTCTGACTTTAAAAATGAATACAAGAATTGTTTTTCAACAATTTAGAAATATAAAGTTCTTCAACAAGAAAACGTTTAATGTATAATTTATCATAATTTACAGCGTTTTTTCTTTATTTTTCGCCTGCTATTGTGACCCCACAATTTGAGTCACGCAATTTTTTTTTCGAATATTAGTAACACCGTTTTTTTATACAAAAATTCGAACTTTATCAGGCCATTAGTTAGAACTGTCCACCTTTAATCTGACTTTAAGAATTGTTCTACTCTTACTACTTCTATTTTAATGAAATTAAAAAAAAATGGGCCTCAACGGGCCGAGCTAGAAATTGGCAAAAAAGTGGAAACTTTGACGCCCATTTTTCAATAAAAAATCAATTTTCGGGGCTTGTTCGAAAGAGTTTTTCAAGTTGCATTAGAATTTATAGTTTTGGAAAAGATTGTGTCAATTTGTATCGATTTCTAAGAAACCAGAATGCAACTAAAAAAAGGGATTTTCAACAACCGATTTTTCCTTTATTTTTCACTCTGTAATATTGTGTTACAGCCTGTTGGAAAGAGTATTTCAAACTGTATTTCGTGGAGTCTACAGTTTCGGAAAATTTTGTGGAAGTTTTGACTTATAGCTAAAAATTTAGAAGCTTGCGTCTTATATTTTCCTCAACGTATTTTTATATTTTCTCAATAACTCAGCCTATATTAATTCATCTGCAAGAATATTGGGTTTAATTGATAGTAAATTGTGAGAAATTTTGCAGTCTAGAATTTAAAATGTCTTTTCCAACTAGTTTAATTTCAGACTAAAAATAAAGGAGAAATCGTCTGTTAAATACTTTACTTTTCTGAAGGAGTCCTTTAAAACGTATTTTAATTTAAAAAACCGTTTCAAAAATTCAACAAAATTCACCTGCTTGGAATGTTGTAGTAACGACAAACATTTATCAACAGGATTATCCTCGTACACTCGTTCGTGTAGGTATCCTTTTTTCAAAAGCTTGTCATCCTGATGGTGAAGCTTTCTAAGCTTTCACAACGATATCGTTACCACCACTACTAGTCTGTTAGTTCTATAAACGATCGATTGATCGTTGCGATTAAATTTCGTTTCTTTTACGATTTTCTTACTTTTTTAATTAAGAAAAAATTAAATTTCATCAATATTTCTGTATTATTTCAACATTCTATAATTAAACAATTATTTAACGAGAGATATTTCCGCTCCACTGCACCACCACAACTGCAGGTTGACATTCTCTCGTTTCCCCTTTTTCTTTACACTTGTGTAAGTTGAATTATTGGAAATTTAACACATCCACTTTACAATGCTTTTGTTGAGTTTTCTTTACTCTCAATCAGGTTTTTTTCTTTGTTGTTGCCGTATTTGTTGATAGAAAAAAAAAGAATTCTAAAAGGTAAATGAAGAAATTTTCCACATAGACTTTCAATATGAAAACATAGTTTGTGATGGTGTGGTGGTTTTAGTAAACTCATTTTTAGGTTTTTTTCAAATCCACTGATGCGGTTACAAACAACATGAATGTGGGGTAGAGAGAAAGACAAAAGTTTACATGAAAATTCAACGTTTTAGAATAGAATTTGATTAAAATTTCAATGTTACAATTTAATAACGACGAATATTTATTAAAACATTCTACATTTTATTTTGTTTATCATACAGGATCATTCATTATCACTTTCATTATTATTTTTAATAATTAGATAAAATCGTGTTAGAGCAAGTCATTAAATTTTCTCTGCTATAACCATGTCACACACACCATTATTTACAACGTTTTTTATGCGTTTGTCACTAATTACAACACGAAATGTAGAAACGTGTACGTGTAAAAACGTTGAAAGAGTCGGTGCTTTATTTTTATCTTCCAATAACAATTCTCTTGATTGACTTGAAAGACTGACGAATATCGAACATCGCGTCTTTTTACAACTACGTATTGGCATTTTAGGAATCTCATGAGACGTACATACGTAGTGCATTGTGTGATGTTTGTCTCCCGTGTGAATTTCTTGTTTACACCGACAAAAAAAGCTGTCAATATATTTGAACATATTCCCTTGTCTTGCTCGCTTTCTATTTGAAACAAATCCCATTTACAATAATACCGTAGCCTATCAAAATGGATATGGAATTGTTCGGGAAAAGTAGCGTTAAGACAATAACTGAAGACAGAAAAAATGACGTCTTTTTCAGTTTGTATTGTTTCATTTCTTGCAATTTTTCAAGTGTTGAGCATACTTGAGTTTTCTGAAGCTATAACGAACGTCTTTTCTATTTGAACGGTTTATTTATTTTTGTATTTGCAATAAATTTTGTTAAACATTAGCAACATTGTGTTGTTATAAAATTATTAAACGTTCTAACATAAAATTTCATTTTCATTCAGCCATTTAGTTTTCTAAATGGCTGTTGAGACGGTAGAAATGGTGGAAGGAAAAGCGCTTGAAAAATTGTAGCCTACACAAATAAACGTCTATACATTGGTTCCATAGTAACTAAGCACGCAAACAAATGACCTACTTGGTCACTAATCAGTAATATTTTATGAACCTATAACGATCGATATTCTCCAAAGTTGTTATTTCGATTTGAAATTCTAGTTCTATTCAGCTGAATAATTGAAAAAAATTCTAAACCGTCTCGATACGTTTCGATTCTTCTTTGTCACTTGTACATTGAAAAGTTGAAACTTGAAAGCTTTCAGTAAATTGATGTGATCCATCATGATTTATTCTAAGACAAATTCAAGAAGGTCTATCAAAAAAAACTCCAATGGTACATACGAAAAAACAAAATATTTCCCCATCATCGATTGCATTTTTGGCTGGTTTTACCGAAAAAAAAAAACGAGCTTTGTCATTCCTGAACGGAGACAGTCGATTTATAAACGAATGTCAGTTATTGAAAGCTTTAAGTGGTTCTGTTGTCATCGTCATTGTCACACACAGGAAATTATTCTACAGGTGCTTTATTTTAATTGATATTGTCGTTAGTTCGGGAAATTAAATTTCTCTAAGGGGGATGTTTTAAAAAAATTAAATATTTTAAATAGAACGTAAATTGTATGATTCATCATTACTGATTAATTTAACACGTTATGCATAAGTTGGTTGTGCCTGGTGGTTCAAGGTTTATTCCACCCATTGTTCCATTCAGTTTAAAACAACTGCAATAACTATTGTTTGAATTTTGTTATTTCTAGCACATTATTTTTTAGAGAAAAAGACAATTTTATAATATTTTCACAATGATTTTTCCATCCATTATTCAACGTATTTTAATTAAGAAACCGTGTACTTTCTATACGGTTCAGTACGGAAATTTCAATATTTCAAAGCGTTTTAATCAAACGGATGATCTTTTCTATTAAAAATCAAACAAAAAAGGAGAGGTCGCAATTTAGTATTTAATTTAACTAGAAATTTTCAATATATTTCTTTTATTTTTTATCTCTGTGAAACGTTTGAAGTTACCTGAAAAGTTAATATCGCAACATTTACCATCGAAAGACAAGTTTTATTACTACTACTTTAAATGAAATTGAACGAAACTGATTCGCCACTGTACTGTCTATTCCACCTAAATTTCTGTGAAAATATCAGGGATTTCTAGCAATATTTTAGCAAAATTGGAACCCCGTAGCTCATCGACAAATCAGGAAAAACTGCTTTAATATGAGTATATTGCAATTTTCGCCAACCAATAATGACTAGAAAATCATGAATAAATGACTTCTGTTAGCCGTTTTTCAAGATCTAGTGGTGATAAATTAGAAAAAATATATTGCAAGAATCTTCAAATCATTCTTGATCGTTTCACGTGTGTTTTCAATTGGTGAAAATCCCAACATTGGTACCTACGAGGCTCCAATTTTGTTACAGATCTTCAAAATAATTGCTAAATTATTCGACTATAGGAACATTTAGATGGAACACCCGGTATTCGTTCAATACCATCAACAAAAATAATTTTAGTCAAGTGATTAGTAATAATAATTTGTCCCTTTTCATTGATATTTAATTAGATTCGGGACAACTAGATGCCATATAAACTGACCACTACTACCACATGGCCATTAACAACTTAATTACTCCTTGTTTTAATGACACCATCTATATTCTCAACAATATATGGTGATGGTTGAAATTGACGAATAACGTGTGAAACTTTATTGTCGGCCGGTTTCATGGACTCGGTAATCCGGTGACTATTTAGCGGTTAAATTAGAACTTGATTGTGGTCGGGCTATTGTTTTCGTTTTTTTCTGTTTGTATAAGTCAATGTCCCCCAAAAAAATCTTCGATAATTTAAAATTTGCCAGTTTAATTAAATATTAATTAATCGGCTAGCTGAGAGGGGTATTATATTGTAATAACATAAATGGTGTTTTAATGGATGTCATTATCTGAAACTGTGGAACCTTTTCGATAGTGGTTGTTAGTTGGTTGGTTGGTCAAGTTGTTAAAGTGTGACAAAACAGTGACTCTAATAATGTGTCAAAACCATGCCTGAACATCTGTTGTTCTCGTTCTAGACTCTCTCTCCATATATACCAATTTGCACGCCTTCAATCGAGTGTCCACCTCATTCCCATCATATACACGCTGTATATTATTGTCGATTGTCCTCTAGAATTCCACTAAATACCCCAAACAATACCACCACCGTAGACAACAACGATTAATGCTTATAATAAAATAAAAAAATCAATATTTAGCGATATATTTTTCGAACATTTTCAATATAAATTCAAGGAACCGTTATTATCAGTACGTTGTGCAGTCGGAGGTTATTATACCTACGGAACATTAAAGCTAAACACAGCTGATAACGTATGCATCCTGCAAGGTGATGATTTATGTGCCTATCGTCCTGATCCTGCGGAACTCAGCTAGTATCGCCTCTAGTCTCAACATTAAATCTCTAGGTCCGATCCGGACCGCATCTAACAAACACACAAATTCTCCCATTTTCTCTCTCTAACTCTCGACCTCTTCTAAATCTATTCACAATGATAAATTTACACACTCACACACATACATATAGGGACAAATCGATTTTGTGTTGTTAACAAGCCTTTAGAGCTGGTGGATTCAACAATTTAGTGAACCACACATACAATCCGTTTCGTATTATTACAAGGCTTTAACTCCTCTATATGGTAAAACTATTGATGAATTAATCTCAGCTGTATAATGCTATTTACATATTTATAAAATGTATTAGAAAACATAAAGTATTGATCATTGTGGAGTAATATTAAGATTAGTAGCGGATATTATGCTAATCGTTCTCAATCTGATATACCTTGGGCATATTCCCATCTGCTTCACCCAACTAGCCCATTAGGCTATTTATACGACAGTAATTTATCATTGCAACACCTGCTATTGGAATAATGCGGAAAACATCTCAAATAGTTTTCTTATCGAAAAATTGATTTTCTCGAGAACTTTGTGGGTGTTTTTTAATCTGTTTAACAACGAATACCCCCTATGGTGGATCTTTCCGATCAAATTGCTCGTTTTTTTCTTCTGCCCTCCTTTTATTTGCTCGCAGAGTGGTTTTCAAATAGTGAAAGTCAAAGAGGAAGCTCTTAACACAAGTAGAGCAGCAAATCAAATCGACAAGAGTTCCTGCGATTCGACAAGTTGGGCCTATTGATTTGAAATAAATAATTAATTGATATTAGTTCAAGTGTGCCAAACTTGAGCGATTGAAATTTAAATTAACCACAAGCTGCAGGGGGTTGATCTAAAAGTATATAGTCTATATGAAATCGATGTCCCGGAGAAATGTGATAAATTGCAAAATTACTAGAATTTTGGCGAACTTTCCGATGGGCTACGAGGTTCAAATTTTAATAAAATAATCTTCAGAGAGTGTTCCACAAAGATTTAATAAATTATTCGTCAGATAACAGGACTTGTATTTTTAGTTCAGTTTAGTTAAAACAATACTTCTTTATATTAGCGATGATAGTTTCTTACAACTTTAAACTTTTGTTAAAGCTCGCAGTTTCTGAATGCGTAGAAATCGTAAACAGAGTGCTTTAATTATGAAATTAATTGGATAGAATGATTGACGGAAATAATGGTTTTTCAATTAAACAAACTTTAAAATTGAATAAAATGCCGTTTTAGTTTTGAAACTATTCAGATTTGCATTCCTGTATTGTATTTCAATTTTGTTTTGTTCGAATCAATGTCTGGAAAATATTGAAACCAATACGATGACAATACTGCAACTATTTCGACATATTTTGATACATTTCGCATATTTGTTGTGTGAAATTTTCCATCCCACTCCAATTATTACCTCGATTTATCTATATGGATTTATTATAAATGTATGATTTAATTCAATTCGCGTCTATATCCAATCGGCCAATGGTTGTGCAAAGAGGATATGTGTATGTGTACATATAGGGCAAATGCCGGTGACATTTACATCTCACCAGTTTCCGGTCATGTATTATAGAAGAGGAAGTTAATGGTAGTTTCGGGTATGTGCCAATCAAATGTCTCACTATCGGTCGTTGTAAACAGGACTAGAATCAGGAATATAGAAACACAGGACATTTTACCTGTATAATGCAACTCTTAAATTGGACATTGTTGTTTGTTGATAGAGCTTAAAATCGCATTTTGGGCATTAGTTGCCATCCGATAATCGCTTGACAGGCTGACTTTTTAAATAATTAAAACGACAGACTTTGCCACTTTATATCCACTGCATAAATGACAACAATACGAATTCATGCATTTAATAAGAGTTTTATTTATTTTGTCGGGTGAAATTTAGAAGCATTAAAACTAATTCGAATATCAACCTTGATGACATTAAATGTCACCGCATAGTTCCATATCTAATTGGTAAAATATCAAAAATTTCGTCGAGATTTATTTTCAATTTGTGTATCTTTTCTTATCTTCATCAAATCTTTTGTTGGTATTATTAACTAGTAGCAGATCGAGGAAGGAAAGGGGCGATTTTTTGGCAGTAACAGTGCTGGATATAATTAATAATGGAATCCTTAGTGAATCTTTAATGGACAAACTGTCTCTCCGTCGTTTCTTTTGTTCTATTTTGTTCATTGTACAAATTAGACATGAAAGAACTAGAAGATAATATGAAATTAAATTGAAAATGAAACAAAGAAAATTGTTTCTCAGTCGATTAAACTTAACTCGGCGAACAAAAACTCATTTATCTTTATAAATAATGACAGTAATAATATATAACGTACATATATCTATAAATATGTTTGTGTTGTGTTTTGAAGTTTTCCAATAATATGACAGATAAATTTCTCTTTCTCGCTATCTGTGTGATTGTTTTGATGAAAAACTTTTTGGCAAATTCCTATCGTTCTTAATAAAACTGCCAATATTTGATCATCATCGGCAATGATCATCAATTTTACTTACAATCAAATTGATTCGAACATAAAGAAGATGATATCGAAAAAACAAACAAAATACGTCTTCAAACTGTCCAATTTTCTTGAAAATACAATTAAACATTTCAAAACATCCTCGAAATTCTCTGTGCAATTTAATTTATTCCATCCGAATTTTGACAGCACAAATTAGGACAACTGATTCGATCTCTGATGTTTTTGTCTGGATCCATTAGGGAAAGAGTCCAATTATCGAGATTAGCCGTTGTTATCAATAGGGATAATCCCTCGCATGGCTGTTGTGGGGATAAGATAAAGATTTTTTATACACCATTTCCCCCTCTGACAAAATTTGGATAAAACACTCCAGTTCGAGGATTTTTAAATTTTATATAAGAGAAATTTCAGCTTCTTTCGAGATGTTTTGATTATTTGGTTTTGATGAACATTTTCGAAGAATTTGGCTTTGTTTGCCCAAAATTTGAAGATTTGAGTTGAAAACTTTGAAAATTCTAGGTAGTATAATCAAAATTTAAAAAAAACTAGCAAAGTTACAATACTTCAATAGGTTCAACTTAATTTTGAACATTTTTCATTACAAAATAGTACTTTAGCAAAAAAATTTGAAGAATCACACTGTATGCGATATTTTTTTCAACTCAGACGCTTTTCTAAAGTGCCATTGTTAATCTATGTATGTAAATTAGGAAATTTAACAAAAATGGTGGATGCGCCGGGTGATAGAATAGCACGTTTCTTATGACTCTTGATTTAATAAATGAGTCTTATTGATTTTGAAAGTTGTTCAAATATTCAAACCTGTTACTGAAGAGTTAATTAGTTCGCCTTTTTGTTTCCTTTGACATTTTCGTGTCTTTTGAAATATTAAAAACAATATAAAATATCATATATGACATTTTATCCAAAAGGAAATTAATATTGGATCGTTTAATGTTCAAAATACGCACACACAAATACTATAAGCAATAAAATAGAGCAGAACGTAGAGGTTAAATTTAATTAGTGTGCCTGTCTTATATCAATTCTAGTCATAATTCAAGCGAACAGGTACCGCCCTGTACTAGTATTACTAGTCTACATAGATACAAAATACAAGACAATATAGAGTTTCTGATCCGAATTAAACGCATAAATTCCAATATATCCGTATTTGAAATCCAGTTAAACTTTCTCTACAAATGTATGTTGATTTGATTCTTGATTATAACAACAGTTGTAGTTTGAGTAGTATTTAGAGACCTGTGTTACAACAAGATTAAGGAAATGATGAATTATCGGTCACCACTATCTGTATTTCTCTACTCTCACAACAATACATTTCAATAATAATAATAATAGCAACAACAACAGTTTATAGTAAAACTTCTACATTGTTATAATTGACAAATGTTCAAAATTATTAGTATAAACATTGTAAGATAATAAATTAATTCATGAGTGAATGTTATATGTTGATCAATTCTAGTATAAACATGTTTTAAACTAAAGTTTCAATGTAACTAAATTTGAAATAATTATCGAAAATAGGTATGACAAACTTAGACGTTAACTATAACAAATTGAAACTATCAACCGAATTGAATTGACAAAAATATTACCGACAATCGTATTGATTCTAACCGAAACAATATCGGAAATAATAATAATCTCGAAATAATCTATTTTTCAATTCTCTTCATTTTTCTCAGTCATTACTTTTACTAAACTAGTTATTATTTTGAAATTCCTCAAGGGCCGAATTGCAACTTCTTAATAAGCAAATTGGAATCTTTGATAGACGATTTCTCCTTTGTTTTAACTCTAAAATCAAATACTACGACTCGTTGGAAAGAACACTCTAAGCTACAGTTCTTGTTTTTGAGGATTTCGAGTTCAATTTGTATAATCTTAAACACAGAGATTTGATTGTTGTATTTTCGTCAAGCTTATACGCAGGAAAATATTAGCAAGTTTTGAAAATTTGGGGAAATCATGGTGAAATTCGTAAGCTAATTTCACTTATTAAAAATATTTTTCAGTGAGTAGACGGTTCTTTGCTCTTTCTAATTATGCTATTATTATATGGAAAATTGTATGTTGTATGGGAAAATTGTATGGAAAACAACTGCTAGTTTCTAGTTTATACCACAGATGGTGCTGTCTTAATTTGATAGTCATTGATACACTAACTCGCCTACATAAAGGCAATATATTTTATTTTATTTACAAAAAAATTGAGACATATCCTCATTATAATAAAATCTGACCCCCTTTAAAGAAGCTTCAAGAAGAAACTATGAAAACGTAACTCCTTGACTTACAATTAGTACAATTAGCCCTATCTATGGCGCAAAGTGGAAACTGTTGGGTTGTTTTCTACGCAGTTTTCCAGGCGATGTACCCAACCTTTCCACGTAACAATAGCATAGTAAGAAAGTCTAAAGAATTGTTCAGAAACTGAAAAAATCATAGTGCAAGTCTTAGTTTTCTCGAATATTTGGAAAGTTCTTTCAATTTGCTATCGATCCGACCCTATATTTACCTACTATAAAAAAATTAATACAGGTGGAGTTATGGAGGAAAATGCTATTAAATTTTCATTTATAACCCAAAATTTCCACAAACTTTTCCAGTACGATAGAATTCTTATAGTGTAGCTTGAAATATGTTTTCCAACGAGCCACAGCACTTTATTTTCGAGTAAAAAATAAACGAGGAATCGTTTATCAAAGCCTTCACTTTTTTAAGGAGCTGTAGTCGAGCTCCTTAAATATATAGTTTCATTAAACTTTCGAAAGTGGCATTCATTCGAACTAATTAATAAAGTTATTCGAATTTTACCGTCAAGCAGCATTGCAGCCTTTATTTAAAACTAATTTTTCTCTTGTTTTAGAAAATTTAAATTGATTGAATGCTGAAAATAAATCGAAATCAATTATGTATAAAATTCAACAGAGGATAAGGAATAAACATTAACAATACCATTGTCTAGGGAGCTTTACTGTTTATCTAAACATACAGCCAGTATACTGAATGTTTGTGGTCAAGACTGTTGACGATAAATAAATAATGCAAACTAACGATAGTCCATATATCAAAACTTTAGTTTAACTCCTATTTTGGACATAAGAGGAATACCATGCCAAGGATAATAAATATGAAATTTAAAATTTCCATATTTCTCATGGGTGAATTTTTGTGCTATTTTTGGACCACCTATAGACTTACACATATACCTACATGTATGTACACCTGGTCAGGTGAGGGCAATCGATCGTTGTTCACACAGCGTCAAGATGGCGACTGATGTTGTTATACGTACTGGTGAAAATATTCGCTTCGATTTCATTCAATTTTTCAAATGGATAATTGAAAAGCCGTTCAAAATATTGCTATTTTTATTATTGAAATTGTTCGCAAATGAAATTCCGTCGAGATTGGACGAATGTTGATGATTTATGATATCGATGAAAATTAAAATTGAATTTTTTAGTGTAAAGAAGCGAAAATTGTAATTTTTAAAATAACTAACTTTAGAGGGAATTTCGATCGTAATTCGATATTGTTGAATTGGTGAGGTTTCAGTCTATACAGGATTCTTTAGTACAAACGAGAAAAAATGTAATTTTATTGATGTTTTAATAATTTTTTCTGCCGTGATAAGAGCATCTTTAGCGAGTTGGCATTGTGCCGACATCATCCAGAATGGAAATGTCTGCATTGTTGGCCATCAGTTGAACGAATAAAGTCGTGAAGATCAATGAGCGGTGGAATGTTTAAGCTGACAGCACAGCTACTGGCTATAAAAACACTCTTTCATTGATTGCTTCCAATCGTGTTTACAAATTTATCGTATCCTGTAGGAGAATGTGCAAACATATTACACAATATTATTGTATTAACACCACTTTTATATGTTCTTTTTCCAATCTATACGTATTCAGTGCGTGTATTATGTACATATAAGGATTTAACTGGATTACTTTATAATTTGTTCCCGGTTTCCCAGTAATCCTATACTATGATTACAGCAGGATGATCTTTAAGACATTGTTGTAAAAGATACACCACTACACTTTGAAAGTATCGATCCTCAAAGGCCACGTGTTTTATACCACCACCAGAATTTTCGTGTTTCTAGGCATTCTATTCGGCAAACTTTTTCATCGGGTAGTTGTAAAGCAAAAAAATAACAGAAAAAGAATAATAGAATAGATTGTTATGTGTTGGTAAAGGGGGATAAAAGTAAAAAATAAGCTCTAAATATAACGTGTCCTCTGAAACAAATCGATAATTTTTCAGTTACGGTCATTGTACTAAATACAATACCCTCAACCGCTATTAATCAAACCAACCAGTATTACGATTACTGGCAATACTAGGACAATACTAATTTCATATGGATTTATATCTTGGTATCGAGACAATCAAATCAATTCGTATTTGTTTGGTACTCGTTCAATTCTAATTTCACAATTTTTCATATAAAAGGAATTAATAATAGATTGCAATTTCCGATGTATGTTGAAGGTATTCACAAACAAACCACCTTTCAATTGCCATCTGTCACTTACAAATACATTATCGTAAATTTTTCCATTTTTGCATAAAATCTATGAGTGTATCCTGTTCTGTTCAAAAGAATCGAATCAAAGGAAAACAAAATAAAACCTGTACGGCTAAATATTGTATAAGTTTGTTATACCAAACTATTGATCCATTGTTGTTACTATCGTCAGTTTATTGCTTATATTCAATCGATATTTTTCTTTGTTACAGGTGAGTATCAGCGTTACCGTAATCCGCTTTGCGTCATTGGATTTGTTCACCGCAATTCAACAATCTTGATTCACGGTGAGGGCGTCTATACAATTCATATTCAGTTAGTCTTCTTAAAGCTTATCAGAAGCTGGTGGTCGATCGGCCTTTAAGATTTACAAATATTGTGTAGCAAAATTTCAAAACGGTTTAGCGAACGATGTTGAGGTAGATGGCTGCCCTACGGTAAGCTTTTCTTATACACCACCGCTCTCAAAACAACCGAAAAAATAATGTGGTTCTAGAATTTTAAGGAAAATTTCGACTTATATTGAGACGTTTCGATTTATTCCATTCTAATGGAAATTTTCGAAAAATTCAGTACTTTTAGTCCAAAATTTGAAAATACAGGGATTACATGTGATTTTCATTGAAAAATTCCAATTCCAATTTTTGGAAAGTATATTTGTCTTTTGATTTTCAAAAACCCTTAAATTTTGAAATTTGGAATCGAATATAGCTCACCCCGTTCTCAAATGCCACCCTATATAAACCTCAACCAATCGGCCGTCAATTTTTAATAAAACATACCTAAGGCATTACTCTGTCTTTGAATCCTGTTGCATTGAAACCGTGGGGTTGTTTTCTCCGTTTGTTTCCATTGAATATATATACGATTTACAATTCGGCCTCGTACCGTACCTTTAAGGCAGTAAAATTCATTATTGTAGATTCTTATGCTTATTAAAAAATTTCCAAACATATAGCGTATTTCTATATCAAGCATATGTTGTTGAAATCTTTTTTATTGGATTGGGGGAAAATAGAAAACAATATTATTGGAAAAATCTTTTTTTAAAGATTTATAACATTACCATTATCCTGACACGGTCCATCCTTGTTCCCTTTTTCTATATTGAACCGGGATAGATTTGTTAAAATTTCCCCCAATTCCATCCCAATCTATGTTCGTCTCTCACTAACGCTCCGATCAAGTAATTTATTACCATTTTAGGATTATGTCCATAATGGATATAAATAGTTGATTCTTATATTTCTATATCACGTGTCCCTTTGGAAACATTAATCTTTCTTGTTTTTTCTTTTACTGTTTTGAAATTTATACGTGTATATTGTAGATATTTTAATTATTCTCAAAAGAGTTATTTATTATTCCATGTTAAATTGCAGAAAATTAATATGAAAAATTTCGATTGAAATTGTTTTTGTTGGAAAATTGAGACACAATCAGTTTTTCCATGCCGACAACAATGACGACAAATCTATCGATTCTAACAATGCTCTGAATGTAAGACGGAAACACACCTAATAGCTTTACAAAAGGGCTCTGATACTGTTCACAGGTTCCGTAGTAACCGAAATCCAACTTCCGATACTATGATTCTATTCACTAATAGTTGATTAATTTACTATAATCGATAATAGACAGATGTTCTTATTGATTTTTATATAAAAGACACGCAATATCGCCATTATCATAAATTAGATAATTGATATATTTTTCCAATAATTGTCTACTATTATCTGTTTTTTAATCGTACATATTTCCATCAACATTCATTATTTCTACCATAAACATACAATAATGGCAATATCAATAAAAAGCACTCTACTTTTTAATGTTTTTAGTTCGGATTGCCAGTGCTGTATACATTGGGATTTACCTAAATATTTCGATATAATTTACTCCGTGAATTTCTCCAATACATATGGAAAAGTCAGTCAAAAGATGGTAAATCAATGTATATTGAAAACTGATTTTTAACTTTATTTAAAAGGATTCGATAGAGTTTTGTAAAAGTTATATTTATTTGAATATAGAAAATATATGCAGACTTTTTTTCTAAGCCATCAAAAAGTCTCTACGATCATAAATCATAGACGACGATGCTGATAATACAATAAGAGTGACTCTAGAATCTTCTTTTCAAAATAAATCATCATCTGTAGTTGATAAAATTGGTAAAATGTTGTTGCAATTATACTGGGTGTTTCATCTAAATGTGGCCCTTTGGAAAATTGGTGAAAAAGTGAAAATGTCGCGATTTTCACCAACCAGTTGCACAAATTGAGCGGCCAAAAGTAACTAGAAGATTCTTGCAATTGTTTTTTTGTTTAACCAAAAAGTTGAATAAAGTCAGCATCAAGTCCTTAGTCACACTTTTTAGACAACCAGTTTTATTCTTCGCTTTCCAATTATACATATGATGGAATAGAAAGAGTAAGATAGAAGTTTTGTTCAAGGAGAGGATCTTCAGCATTGTCATAGTAACGAATAGCCACAGTTAAAGAATAACACAGCCGAGGGGAACAACTAAGCTTTGGCGGTATGCCGAATCGGTTTGAAAATTTGACGCCTTTTCCAAATAAAATCTTACATTCAATGAATGAATCAAGTATAGGAGCATTTAGATGGAACATCCGGTAGTTTAATGAAATTCTAAAATATTTCATTCAATTCATAAACGCGCTAACAATGTTTTATAATTCATATTTATTTTGGTTTGTTTGATTGCACAGATTGGATTCCCTATTTTCTGGTCCTTTTAATTCCATTCAACACACACACACACACAATCATCATCATCAGACTTTAATACAGCTTTTGAAATCTATTCAAGTTGAATTACAAAATCCCAGACAAAACACTACTAAAACACACGAGAAAGTTAAAGGATAAAGGCAAATATTTCGAGAACAATCCACCGACCAATTGTTACGAAACATTATAAAACTATTGACAATAGAAATGGGTGGAAATTTATCGATTAATTGGGAAAAAATAATTGTGATGAATAGGACTGTTTTTGTGTTCGTGGATTTTCCGTTTTTGTTTTTTTTCTTTTTTGTAAACAAAGTAACTGTGAGCTTTGGATTTGAACGATCCTGTGAACATCGTACATATATTTTCTTTAAACAACTTTCGACGAACCAAAGTTGGTTCAAGTTTACCTGTTCTCTCTTCTATATTGCCGTTAGGAATTTCTACTTGGCTTCATACATCTATTGTTCGTCTAGTTTGTTATAATAAATCGACCAGTCTATAAAATATGCTTAGGAATATATTAAAAGATCAACTTCTCAAACTATACTATGCGTTATACAGTTCAGTTCATCTTTGTTTTTAGTTGGGAAATTGGGAAAATTTTCAATTAGTGTTGTGTAATTAGTGATTTGTCAAAGTATGCTGGCAGGTATTAATGATTTACATACAAGTGAATTTTATTGGAATCTACCACAGATTTGTGATTGTTCGTAAAGTCCTTAGTAAGCAATTACTTAACCTAATTATAATGGTTTCGGTAGGAAATAGATGGCTATTAAATAGAATTTATTTACAGGTCATTTACTTTATCTGTAAGACGCAATTGAATAACTTCCAGCTAATCTTCTTTATTTACGCACGATTAGCTTTACAGCTGATTTTTTCTTCATCCATACTCGACGGTAACAACTCTATTCACAAGAAAACTTTATTTTTTTCTTAAATAAATCAAAAAAATATTTTCAATAGAAGATTTTTTCAACGTCATCAATATTATCAAAGAAAACTTTGATGAAATTTCCCAGGTTTCCTCCACCACTATTTCTCTTGACATGGATTTGTGTATGTGTTGGTTGGGTTATCAAGAGCTTTTCATGGATGAATACAGCATCTTGTTGGAAAATTTTGAGAGATTTGCTTTTGTTGAACGTTCGTCTATTGTAAATATTAGCGTTGAAAATTCCAACATCGGCTCGACAACTAACCGTAATCTATGTTTAGAAGAGTATTTTGTCTTCTCTACTATATCGTCCGGATGATGATCGTGATGATACTATCCAACAACCGGAAACCATCATTTCTTACTATGCTTGATTTTTACTTTCAATTTCTCGATTCAATTTCCTGACAATGTACGAGTTTTTCAAAGAATCATCTTTTTTTTTATCGATTCTGATCGAACTTGGACGATTACTCGTTCTTTCCGTTTTCTCCTACCTTCGTCTTGGTTTGGTATTTTGTAAACATTCATATCAATTTTTTTCTTGTTGTTGTTGTATAAGGAATTTCTGTGGTTATGCTAAATTAAATTGTCGCTAGCAGATGATGTTTTTCATGTCTAAAATGAAAATTCTTTACAAAATTAGTTTGTTCCAGTCCGCCATACGTACGTTCCCAAAAATATTATAGGCAATCGTTGACAACAAAAGAAACCAATGTTTTCAATGTTGTGTGTATCGTACGGATGGTTGGTTGGAAAATTCCATCTTTGTCCTTTTAAACTACTCATGCAGAAAGTTATAGATCGATGAAAATAAATAGCAACAACATTCCTATAGGTATAGCATAGTGGTGGACCAATTTATCTTCCGATAAATACCGGGTGGATCATTTAAAAGTATACCGCATATTCCACATATTCATTGCCGAGCGATTTCAAAAGGATTTAATAATTTGTGTGGAAGATTTTTACCCATCAGAGCTTTATAGCTCGTTGGGAAATTCCTGAGAAGCAGCTTTAATCCAATAATGTTATAGTTTTCACCAACCGAAAATTTACGTAAAGCCTTAAGAAAACTTTTTTGGTCAACTTTCCGGAGAACTACTAACTACAAATTTTGATAAAATGTCCCCGGGGAGTGCCCTATAGATCCTCAAAATAGTTTTCGAATCACTCAGTAAGTAATAAGATCATAAAACGTTATTCAAAGTATACAGTTCTTAAAGCAACTACCATTATTTGACGAGCAATTTTAAAAATATTTTAAGGAGTTATTGGAGTTATTAGAGATCTTGGGTCTAGAAACTCATTTGAAAGTTGTTCATAGAACACGCGATTCTAACGATCTTGCGATTTTAAAAAATGACTCACAATGGCTGAAAATACTCCCAACATTTTTCTGCATTTTATTCTGCTAGGGGTAGAAATATTTTGTATTTATTCTCGAATACTATAGTGAGAAATGGGAAAAATCAATGTTTGAAGCATCCTTGAGTCATGGTGAGTCATTTGACATGCTTAATCTACTTGCAGCTTGGCCAACTTATCGATAAGCGAGGTTCAAATTTTGCTACAATGATCTTCATGGAGCCTTCTTTAAGCTCTTCAAATATTTTCCAAATCATGCATCATATAAACGATATGTATACTTTCTATGGGATAATATGGTGTACTTTTAAATCCCATAGAAATCTTGGTTATCAGTTGGATAAACATTCGATTCTTGCAAATTTTAGACTACCTACTATTGCTTTTATAGATTTCGATGTAGGCGTGTTCTCATTTAAGTACTTTAGTAATTAATGAACGCGTAAAATAACAAAACAAGTGATAGATGCATTGAAACGCGGACAAAGAGTGAAATATAAAGTGTAGATTTAGTTTTAGTAGTAGTAGTAATAATCACTTTTGTATTTGTATGTGTAGAGAAGTTCAAAAGAGTCGGTCCGGACTTGTACTTTCAACATAGAGGGAAACTGTTGTGAGACAAGCGAGAATAGTACTTGAAACATGGTGATATATATTTATGCCGTAAAGGAATGAAATATACTATAGATGTATATGATAGGGGTCACATTTCTATGTCGCCTCAAGTCCTTGGCTAATAATTAGTGCCGCGGCATTGTATTTGGGACCTCGCTAACTCCCAAGTGGGTTAAAAGGAGTTGTGTTGTTAGACCTTCACTCACCCTATTCGTATGTATGTACGTATTTTAATGAACTCCCCAACTTTATACAACAAATGACTAGACGTGCTGAAGTGGGTTTCTCACTTTCAAAAACATTTAAAAAAAAAACTATAATGGAACACGTATATTTTTGGCTGGTGGCAAGTAGAGTATTGTTGATATGTGTTGTTGCATACAGATCGAGTTATTTGGTTTGACCCTTCTATTCGAAATAAAACCCTTTTGTAATACATAAAAATAGGGTGGTAAAGTTTATACAAACCGTCTTGTACAATTCAAATAGAATTATATCGCAATTAATTATTTTATTTATTTGTTTGTACATTTAGATTGCCTATTTGAATAATTTAATGAAACATATTTGCATTCAATCGAGAAAATTTATTTGATTCGTAACTAATCGATATGCAAATGAATAATCATGTATTGGGGGTGAAAAAAGAAAATTAAAACGACAATAACAAGGTACATTTTTAATTTTAATGATTCCAATAAAGCTGTCTGCTTATCAACAAACAATAAACAAGCACAAGCACCACCAACGACCTGTTGTTTACCGATAAGCTTAATGAAATCCCCTTGCCAACATTTTCAATTTCCAATCAAGCGGTGGTGTTTGACCAAACCTGAAAATATGTAGAAAAATCTGTCCGATATACCGCGTGTTCCACCTAAAAGTTAATAGACATTTTGATGATTTGTAGTAGTCTCTAAGGAATATTTTAACAGAATTAAAACTTCGTAGCTTATTGGGAAATTGATAGAAAATTGGTTTGACTACCATTCCACTATAACTAGGAATGGCTAGAATAGAAAAGTAGTTCTTTTCGTTTTGCATCACTGAATTCTAAGAAAAAGAGATCAATTATGAATGAATGAAAAATCATTTACTTCAATAGCTTCGATTTAATGCAGAAGAAGAATAGTAAACAGTTGATAGTGGTGATGGATTCATCATTCATTCTTGATGGATTTCTGAGAGACAATCCAGAGATGAAAACGTAGAAATCATATCAAAAGAGCCTTCTTGATCTTTTTACATGCATATTCGATTGGTGAAATTCGCACTACTGTCAGATTAATGTGGTTTCTCACCAATTTCGCAACGAGCTACGAAGCTCTAATTTTGCTAGAATATTCCTTAGGGACGACTCTGTACAAATCGCTGAAATATTTTTCAAATGACCCAGCAGTTAATAAGATCTGTCCTAATAACTAGAAATATTTGGGTGGATAGGTGAAATATTAGATTTTTTAGATATGTAGAAAACATCGATAATATTTGAAATATATTTGATATGGTGTGGTGTCAGCTTGTTAAACTATCCAAGAACATTATCGCACGTCCTTTCTGTGATGATTTTCTTTCATCAACCGGAAAATTCTCGGCAATATTGACAAAGGCAAAGCTAGATATTTCATCATCCGGGACTCTCTTTTACAACAGTTGTCTACCATTAAAAATAAACAAGGATTGTATAATGAATTACAGATTTACACTTGGATAATTTCGACGGCATAAAATTCTTACTGTTAACAATTTCGAAAGAATTTTCCGATTTTTCCATGAATAATTCTTCGTGTATTTCGTATTTTGTTTCTTGTTAATTTGTTACAAAAGTAGAGGGAAGAAAGTCATACAAGTATACTTATGCGTAATTACTTCGGTATAGACCTAAGAGAGAAACAATTAATTTTATGCAACATTAAAAGCAGATGTACGAAACATTAAAAATTTATAATGGCACTCAAATTGTATACCGTCGCAAAAATTAAAAGGTCATATTTTTAAAAAGGCAAAAGTCATCTAAAAGCTTCTCGTTTGATACAATTTTGTGGCAATTTATAGTGAAAAAAAAAATAAAAAAAAACGAGCGAAAAGAGAAGAAAAACAACGCAATGTTTCTTAATGTAGACATGTTAGAAAGAGGAGTAGAAAGATGAGATTAAATGGAAGTAGTGAGTGACTGAGTGAGGGAAAAACAAGTGGAAAGTGGTTGTATGCTATCTAGTAAATTAAATTCTGCTACTTTAGCAGTTTTTTTCTTCATTGATCAATGACACGCACACACATATAAATGAATCATAGTAAAAAATATGGCAATAGTCATCATATTCAAGGATTAAAACCAACCACTAAACCGTCCGTTTTTGAGGCAAGTGAATAGTTAATGATTCAAAAGAGTAGCTTCGTCGTTAAATTTATAATGAATGTTAGGTGTGGGTGGAATTTAACGTGACAATTCCCCCATTGATTGACTGCAGTTTAAAGATATTTTAGGGGAGAATTTATAGAATCTACGTGGCAAGAATTAGGGTTTAAACTAGAATCATATCAAGGATATTGTTTTCATCATAGTTGACATTCTGGATGAACATCTGTCACATGGGGAGACGGAGAGGCACACCATCGTTCGTATCTTCCAAAACTTTGAAATTATCTGACAGATGTAGAATATTACTTGGAAAATAGAGGAAATTCTAAATGATACCCGTCTTTTGGATTTATTCTAAAATTATTTATCGGTTTAAATAGTCTTCGTGCGATTTTATGGAAATTTATTTAATGTTATTTGCATGTTTTGAATTCTGGAATGAAATTTGTCAAAAAAATAGATGCGTGACATGTCGGTTTTTAACGATTTTTCGCTAATGCACCGAGCTTTTATAACAAACTATTGTCAACTATATCAATAGCTAATGGAAAAGTTTTATCCGTATGATTAGTTGAATTATCCAAATGGAAAAACGATGAATTAAAGATTCAAATAGTTTATACGATTAGTAGATTTAGAAAGAATTCTTTTTATTTCTGTGTAATTTTTTGGAGAAACTAGCGAAATACAACGATAAGAGCAAAGTCTATAAATAAAAATACTGGCACGCTCGACATACAAAATGATTTAGATCAACTTTGTAGAGGAATTCACGCCCGACCTCAGTAAACCTATAAATCTTGAAGCTTGTGCTTTCACATATAGTTACACACATACACATATTGTTCACCTGTAAATTCCCCTCTTTCACTCAACTAACTGAATACTAAACAACTTAAGTCAACTGAACTAGCCGAATATTTAAAAACAAATCAACTGGTGGAAATTTGTTATATTTCTTTTCGAAAAGACGAAATATATTAAAATTTGCATTTGTGTGTGTGTGTGTGTGTGTATTATGGCGACAGTTGAAAGAATAGCTTGTACTTTTGCATAACATCCTTCCATACCGTGACATGAATAAAGAAATCTCACAAACACGCCAAGTATTTTGCAGCTTCATTTATCCTGCCACGTCGTGTCTTAGTTTTTCGTACTCTCCCTTGAATAAATTATTTGATGAGTCCCTTCCAGTTAAAGACAAAGACAACTTTCTATAATCAATCTTACTGTTCGTGCTATTATTGTTAGTAACGATCTCCCTCTAGATTTCTCTTTGTTTTCCTTTAATCCATATTTTTTGGTTTTTTCCTTGCCTGTGTTTCGTGTTAAACTTTTAATTGAGAAGTAAAAGCTGTTTCGTAAGTAATCTCAGTTGAGAGAGAGGCTTCTAGCCAATCGCTCCACCGATACAGAATTCAAGTTTATATTGTGGATACGTGCTGAGCATTCTTTATTAAAAGAAAAACACAAATAAACGATGATAATGTAAACATTCGCTTTTCTGAAAGCTTTCAATTAATCTCATCGAATTGTTGATTGAAAATCTAGAAATTATAAGCAATTTGTAAATTCTAAAATAAGTGACTAGTTCAATCGAATCGCAATAAACGGCAGGAATGAAGAAATTTGTTTCCAAATTGAAGGAAATCGCTCGAACCACCACTACCTTCTATTCACTGTAATCTATTTGAATGTATCACATTATCCGTATTTTGGTGGATTTGATTCGTCCAAATTTACAATTCTGAACAAATCGCTGAATCGATATTAGGTATTTGTAAAGTTGTTCAAATTGTCTACAATTCTCTACTATTTTTGTCAACAACAATTGCTATTTATGTAATCTATATATAGAATACAATATAGATTATATGAAAATTTCAAATTAATACCATACTGTTAGGCTAATCTAAACATGTCAAATACACGTCAAATACCAAACATTAAATCCGATTATCGTCTAAACAGAATTACTCATATCTGTATAGAGGTGAAGTTTAGTGTATGTATGTATATGATGTGTTGTAGATTCAATAAGGCGATTGTAATGAACAAATAATATCGAAATTGATCAAATTTTTACTCTCCTATAATCATGAAAATTATCGATAGGGGCGAAAAATGCTTGATTAACAATTTCTCGTTTATCTTTCAATTGATTGAGATTATTAAAATGCAGTTAGAAAGAGTATTTCAAATTTATCTAACGAGTTTTTATTTTTGAAAATTTTATTGTGAGTTACAGTGGAAAATCTTAAACTTCTAAATTTTAATGTAGATTTTTTTATTTCTGCCCATAACTTCTCATACAGTAGATATTAAATTGAAAGCTCTTTCCAAATGTTCAAAAAAATATATTAACTTGCCGGAAAACTGATAAGCCTACCGGGAAATTTCTTAAAGATTTAAATTTTCATTTGTAAATTAACAATACTGGCAAATTTATAAGCAGAAGTATGGGAAAAGACAAAAATGTAGAAGGAAAAACGTGCCCCTAGATTTTGCCGATAATACAAATTTGACTGAAATTTTCTCAAGAAAAACTACTCTGAATGCTGAAATGATCTTTTTAATGATGCTTTACTCATTACAATATCTTTAAAAATAAGCAAGTTGAATTTTCGAAACCCAAATTGAGGGAAAGATGTAGATCCCCAAATTTAGCAATTTTCTGGAAAAGTAGAGCCGATTTAAAAATTTCTGATCGGTTTGAAAAACGTTCTCAATTTATTGTATATTGAGGGAAAATAGTTGGAAAATAGATAATTATAGCAAAGTTATAGGGGAAAATGTGAAAATGCTCCAAAAATTAAAGCAACTCGGTTTCTCTGTTTTTTGAAGTAGAATGGCAAAACCGTGTTTTTTCAGGTTTTCCGCTTTTTAAACTACCAGGTTTGTTTAAAATTTGGTATATAGTCTAAAGCAATTCTAAGCTATGGCAATTTTTTGAAAATTTTAAAATTGCAGTTTTAGTCCAGTAGAATTTAACGAAAAACCCACCAACATTGATATTTATCAGACATCCTAAATTAAAGATAATGTCCATTGTTAACTATCCTAAACTTTGGTATTTTACATTTAGTTAATGATAACAGGGTAATATTTAGATAACGTTAGAATATTTAAATTGTTAATTATCCTATTTATGTGCTGAATTTTTTATTGTTAGCCTTTATTAAAATTAAATACAACGTAGCATGTTTAATATTTAAAACAAGAAAACACCATTTTTGAAATCATGAATTTTACAATTTTTTCTTCTTTGTATTATTTGTAATTCATTCTTCAACAACCTTAAAGGAAGGTGGAAATTTTTGCCCCAGTTACATCGCAAGTTTTAATTGAGCAAAGCTCCAGGCGGTTTTTAACGATTTTTTTCCGTATCAATATTTAATAAAAATTTACATTAAAACGTAAATAAACAAACTATAATGGTCGTAAAAATAATAGAATAGCCCTATTGTTTCCGCTATGATTTCCAATACATAAATGTATAATTAATTCATACAATTCAATTGATTGGTTTGTTTTAATTAATAATTCTTTCTCTATCTACTTAAATTATGTTAAGCCCTCTTCTCTTTCGAATTATCCTTGTAATCATCCAATTATCAAACGGAAATATCTAAATAGATTCTATCTCTAACTAACGGTTAAGCCAATTGTAGTTCTATTTGACTTGTTAGTCATAAAATTGGAAAGTTTTCAAATCATATCCATCAACTGTCCTCTTCGTCTGCCTGTCTCTCGTACGGCTTATAACACGCATATGATCCTGACGCCTGACAGAACACGTAACTCAATTATGCTTAACAGACATTTTCCCAATATTCCAGTTGATGTACAATATGTACGTATATCTATACGTACATATATAGATTTATTGGTATTTTACCTGTCTAGTTGATGATCGGCCAGATCATATTTCAGTTAGGGCGCAGAATTTTCATAGAAACGGCGATTTTCCCATAATCGTTCGAGAAAAAAAAACGGTAGCGAAATAAAAATTTATAAAAATAGGGAGATTTACAACTACATGAAATAAAACGATGGTAAATCTTGCTAAATTTACATCAGAATTTGCGATTTTAACCGAGTCATTTGTATAATTTTATTGGAGTCAATTTGGAAAACGGAAAGAAAAGCAGAACAATGCTGATTTTTCCCGTTTTCCATTATCAACAACAACAACTATAAAGCTACCTATTTGGAGATTTTTCTAAAAGACTACTTGCTGTATTCTTATTTGATTAGAATAATGTTCGTAGATGTATTTTCTATTAAATATAAAGCTTTTATCAATTGAAATACATTGTTGGAAATCCTTTGTTTATACAAAAGAGCTTCACTTTAATCTTTGTCCTTTATAATTGCCAAAACAATAAAGGATGAAATTGTGCGAAGGTCTAATTTATTGTTTTTTTGGAACTAAAGCGTTTAATTAATTAGAATGGGATTTTTGTCGATGATAGATTTTCCAATCATTAACTACAACGTTATTGTAATTTAATTTCGTTGTTGTTTTTGTATTCCCCATTTAACTATAAATCAACTAATTAACACGTGAAACTTTAATTAAGTCGATTGCTACAGGACAATTTTCGTTATGGAATTTGTCGAATATTATTTGACCGTAAATCATCGCTGAAATGAATCCCTCATCACACAAATAATATTACAAACACATATACAAGTTAGAGATATAGCAAACGACTTATTTGTATTCGTTCAATCTGCCGATATTTTAAGGAGGCTTTACTGTAGCCGATTCAATATTCATGGCACGCAATCTGTATCGGCTTCCTTTGCTGCATCCACTTGCCGTACAAATCTCACATTTCACTTTATCGTTAAACGAAATTTTATTTGATTTTATTTTAAAAACGAGAAAATCTAGATAACTTGTTTATTTCATGTATTTGAACACAATTTGTTAGTTAAAGTTGTCAAAGGGATGGAATAGAACTGTTTGAAAAATTGGAATTTTTAATCGACGATTCTTCGCTTATTTTTCAGTTTAAATTAAAGTGTTGGGGTTTGTTTGAAAGAGCATTTCAAGCTGCAGGACATTGAGCAGTAAAATTATTCGGATTATATTAACTTGTTTACAGTGAATCTCTAGCAATTTGTAACAAACTGAAAGAGCTTTCCGAGTATTCCACAAATTTTCCGATTTCCGGGAAATTAAGAATAATTAACATATTAAGGTTTAAGCTTTATATTTATAAGAATTCAAACGAGCCATAACACTTAATTTTGAGTGGAAAATAAGCGAAAAATCGTTGATCAAATACTCCTTTTTTAACTTCTATTCCGGTCCTTTAGTATTTATTTTATTGAGGAACAAGAAACTAGTTTATGCATGAATAAATGTCAGATTCAAGACAGAATGTCTTTGAGATATTAAAACAATTTATCACAATAATTAGGTACCATAGGGAGCGAATATTAATCGAGACAGGTAGTCGATAATTAATTGTTCAACTCTATTGTTTTGATAAATACGCAGTATTTAAATAAATCGATAAAATTTCAGTTCAATATTCAGACACAAACAGAAAAAATAGAAAATTCGTCTGCTAGAGCAGGTGTTTTCTTGCTCACTATTTCTAAATGAACGATGAAAGCTTCCATTATTGTTTAAAACTAACTAGTTTCAACAATATTTTAAAAGAAGCGGAAAATAGATTCGTTAATTTCTCTGTTTCGTTATTGTGATTGGTTTGCTAATTGAATTTTTCGTTGGAGGCTAAACAACAATCAATTGAATTTAATTAGTTTACTAATAAAATACAGTAAATACTAAATTGTTCATTATATTTGTGTACCTATACGTGTACATTATTATTGTTCACTATTACTGTTATGGAACAATAAACAACAGGACATGAATTATAATCTCAACTAATAAGGTGTACATTTTGGTGGTATATTAAACGTAACAATTGCACATACAACACTATAACCCAATAGAAACGATTAGTCAACATTTCCTTTATATTCTCCCTCTATCTGACTCTATATATTTCTCTACTTTTGAAATGAAATCAAACCATATAGACGGTAAAACAATAGAGAATGGTAATGATGATGGTAATTGTTGGAATAAGCATCTACTCTGCTATACTGTTGCGATCGTGTGTTATCTTACATCTTGGAATTGTGGTGGTTTTATTGTTTATTTATTCGGTTAAATAAATCCTAGTTAAAATTGGAAAAAATTAGAATCAAATAGATTTAAATATCCAAATAAAACTTTGATTAGTTTTGTGGTATTCTATTGTAAATTATCAAACCTATATTTATATTGTTTTGTGTTTTAATTGACTCTCATCTATGACGGTTTGGATATGATAAATAAAATAAATTGAACCTATCATTACGGACAATTCTATTATATAGAGTTGCTGAAATCAAAATAGACAGTTTATATGAGAAGTTTTATTATTTGGCAACAGGATTTTTCTTAGACTTCCTAAAATTTATATCTTTGAAATTTACTCTTTGAGCTTCGAAGGAAATACAGGCCGAAATTGAGCGTAGAACATTTAAATGCAAAGTCCTTCGCCTCCCTATATCAGTTATTATTCGTTCACAGTAGTTTAGTATCAATTTTAAAACCAGTGCTTCCCAAAAGTCGGTTCCGTATCCTTATTGGTCTGAAGTCATTAATACAAGCCTAAAATGAGAAATTTTTCATCTATCACACATGAAATTTATCCCTTTTGCTGAAATTGGTGATTCTAAAAGGATCATCAAGGAACTGACGGATCAACACTTGGAAGAAAGTTGACAAATACTCCCAGAACTTTTGAAACTAACCAATGTTTACCTAATGAAAGAAAAACAATCTTTTAATGTCTATAAATTATCGGCCACACGTTTTTATTGCACTGAATGTAGGACTTTTTTGGAGTAAACAATACCGACACTTTTAAGATAAAACTACCGCTACAATTGAGGAGGTGAATGACTAGTAACATTTCAATTTGGTCCTAGAAGAACGTTTTTTTTTCAATTTGTCCGAGGTACAGAGGCGAAAAAGAACATAGAAACAAGTAATTCTGGGTTAATATATACACCGAAAAAAGTCATTTTCTGACAAACTTTTTAGTAAAAAAATCTTCAAAAACTCCTCCATAAATCGCAGCAATACTTTTCAAATCGCTCGGTAAATAATAAAATTTCTCATACAAATTTTATACTTTTAGTTGGGCATCTATTGCAAAATATTCAATTTTGTTGTAATCTTAAAAACGTAAAAATGGTGGATGCGCCGGGCAATATTCTCTTCTCTGCAACTAATAACAACAAACAATAACGATATAATCTTTTGTCGGTAGCCAAATAGGTTTGGTTCAGAATTCTAATGTTACATTAGTCTTGTTGAATACACCTTCATTAATATAAAGGACTTGCGGTATAGTTATATTCCTTTGCTATCCATATATACATCCTCTATGCCTTTTAAATAGGTAGAGCATAGAAGATGCCTCTTGTGTCGTTGTGTTATTATGAAGATACAACTTTTAAAATATGCAGAAACCGGTGTTAGATGATAGCAAGTATAAAGTGAAAATATACCCAAATAGAGACTCAGATAATAAACTATCACAGAATTATTGGTGACAAATCGAATTTCGTTAATTTTCTTCTAACTAATTCAATATATGTTAGAATAATTAAAATATTATCGATTTTGGTGTTGTTTGATTGATGGAAAATTTAAAACGTTTTTACTACTACTTTTTTTAAACCAAAAGTACATTTAATATTAAAAATGGTAGAACAGCGAGAGAGTAAGGGGTAGGTTATTTGGTATATGTTTGACTGTCAGTGGAGAGTCATTTCTTGCTTAGAAAACCTATTAAAATATTCATCCATCGAGTTGAAGGGCTGGCCAGCATTAAATATGGATGATCATAGGTAACATTTCACGGCAATTCCACCTTCGACATGGCATTTCTCAATGCCACTTCGTCTGTAATGTTATATTTTACATACGGACGGTTGAAGGGGAAGCTCAAAATCGAATATCCAGAAAATTTAAAAGTTTAATATTAAATAAACCAATGGAATTAATTTATTATACCGTAGATTTCACCTAAATGCTCCAATTTTTTATGGAAACTCATATTTAAATGAAACTGTAAAGGTTTGTTTTTGGTGAGCATTTTAGCAAAATTCGAACTCTTTAGCTCATTTAGAAGTTGTCGGAAAATGATTTTCAAAAGAGTTACTTACGCTAAAGGCCTTATCATTAACGCTCAGACATTGATTTTTGAGGCAGTCGGGCAAAAGATAATTTGTGATTTATAGCGAATTTTTTTGATATAAATGTTAGAATAGCAATTTTGTTGTCGTAGGTCAAAATGTTCTTATCTCCAGCATTGATATTTCAATTTTTCTCCATTTTATTCTAAAACATAGAAATGTTTGCACTTACCTTAAAAAGCAATGGCAAAAACGACAAACATCAATTTTTTAAGCGTCTTTAAATCATTTTTAGTCGCTTTACTTGTCCGAAACAAAGGTTTTTGGGCAACTTCCTAATGAGCCACACAGTCCAAATTTTGCGTAAATGATTGCAGCCAAAATCATTAAATAATAGGAACATCTTAGTGAATCTTGCGGTATACCATATTGACGTTGAGAGCTTGTTTAAAATATACGTAGTTGGATGATGGAATATTGCCTTACCAACAATAACAACAACAACAACAAACAAAGCTTCTTGTGAAGTTGGAATCATTGTTTGACTATAGCACTGGAGATTTGCATATATATCGAGTTATAATAATCGTGTAAAATCTTATCAGACTATAATAATCGCTGGTTATATTTTTCTTTTCCATTTTCCAGAAAGTGACCTAGAAAATTGAATATTTCTCATTTCAATCTTTTATCGTTGTAGACATGTTTATAAAAATCCTGTAATATTTGTATAACAACAAACAAGAACTCTACCAGACGACGTTTATTATTTAGTTTTCCATTACATAGTATGTTACGCATGGTTCATGGAACAAACACAATATAGCACGCTACTATGAAATTGAACAAAATAGGGAGTGAATAGGGGGTGTACAAGTGGTAGTATATATTACATTTATTATATTGATGTTATTTTCAACAACAAATACGAAGATGGCGCAATATTATACTATACTATCATGAAATTTAATGAAATTAAAAAAAAAAGCAAACCTACAAAAATGTATTTAAAATTGTAGTGTGGCTGTATAATTTTCAGTTCTACATTAAATCTTTTTATTCTTTCATCAACGTCATTTCAAAAGCTGTCCAAATAAAAGCACAGAATTCAATAGGTGTTGTTTTTTTCCTCTACACTCTTCTATTTCTCAAATCTCAATGTTGAATATAAAAACCGTCTGAATTTACTGGTTGTTGAATAATTTCGATGTCAAATCCACCAGACTTTTATCTCTTCATTATCCAAATTATTTAATAACGTGTGTTTTTTTTTAAGGTACGGACATTGTTTGTAAGTGGACTACCGATGGATGCTAAGCCTCGCGAATTGTATTTACTATTCAGGGCTTATGAGGTAAATTTTAATTTTATCAGCACAGAAATTTCGATTAAATTCCCGGTGTTACAGGGTTATGAGGGGTCACTTTTGAAAGTTACCAGTAAGAATGGAAAGACAGCTTCGGTGAGTATTCCACAAAAAAATCACAATTTAATTAATTTTTTACAATTACTAAAAACTGTATTTATTTCAGCCTGTAGGATTTGTGACTTTTAACACACGAGCAGGAGCTGAGGCTGCCAAACAAGATTTACAGGTGGGTCGAAACTACCCCCTCAATTACATATTTAACGATTTTATCTACTATAATATTGTTGATTATTGTATAATAGAGTCCCTTGTATGTGTTGCATGCAATCGCCAAATAGGTATACTTGTGAGAATCAACCTGCTTCAACTGTTGTGTATTCAAAAGAAAATACCACCATTTATTACTGTCAATTCTAATATCTTTCCGCTATTTCTTTATTAATTTATCAGTCTCGTTTATTCCCAAATTGACCATTATAAAGTCTTATGTGAATTTATGTTCGTTTCTACAACTTTATGTGCGTATATGTGTTCCTTCTACTATCCATACAACTTATACATTAGGCAAATTTGATCAATACTATTGAACAAAAGCTTGAATTTTAAATTTTTACAAGGATTTGCAACAGAAAAATTCCTGTCAATTGCCGAGCAATTCCTAAAATTTTCTAAATTTTTAAGAGATTAATTTAACAAAGTTGGTGATCAATAAAAGATTACATCTTTGTAATCTGCAACAATCAGAAAAGCAATAGCTCTTGAGAATTTCTTGGAAAACGCTTTCAATTTGACATCAAAGACTGCACTTTTGTTGCTAAATAAACAATATTAGCAAGTTATGAGAGAAAATATTAAGAAGTTACAACAAAAAACGTGCTCCTCTCAAGACTTAATCGAAATTTTTAGAAAAAAAAGCCAAATGCGCTTGCTAATGCTACTCTATTTATTACGTTATCCAATCAAACAAACGCGAAATCGTTTCTTAATCATTAGCATTTTTGGGGCACTGAATCGGGAAAGATGTGATATCCTAGTCCTTTGATGGGCGATTTTCCGCTTATTTTCCAACAAATTTAAATTATTAAAACAGCATAACTGCACACGTAATCGTTGCAAGTTTCAACCCTTTGCATTTAAAATCGCTTCTAGTTTCTAATTTCACTAAAACGACCTCCTTGAGCCCCTATAAATATTTGAAATATTTGTTGAATAATATGAGTTTAAAAGTCGATATTATTTGGTGAAAAGATCCTTTTCTCGTAATATTAATATGGAATCTAACAATTGGACTAATTCCCAATATTTCAGTTGTCCTACGTATTATTAATGAAAGTAAACATTAAAAGGAAATTACTCGATAGATAAATCTAATAATAAGATTGTTATCTAGCGGTCTTGACTTCTTTCTTTGTTACGTTTCCGTTCCCAACATTTTTAAATCAAAATCAAATCTGTATCATTCAATCTAGATCGATATCGTCTTGTTTAGTTAAAGAAGACAAAGATTAAAGGATGCGGGAAAGAAGAAGACGAGAAATATTCCACATTATTTGTAGAGTTGATGCTTTCTCAATAACAGGGTTTGTCTTGCGATTACTTCGGATTTTCGTTAATCTATCGAACAATGTCGTTGTTGAATTTAAAGAAAGAGACGACGTTCTGTTTTGTAAACAACTGTAGATAATTACATCGATTTTTAATTGAGTAATTCCCCGAAATTGTTTACGAAAACTTGCTTGATTCGTAGTGTATTTGACATGGTAATAATAATAATTGTATTACGTGAAGCATTCGATAATTTTATTAATTAGTTTGTTCTTAATGCAAATGGAATGTAATTGTTGTTTAGTTTTCTTCTATCTAACATGAGAATATGCCATCTGTGCGCCTTTGTATTGATAAATTGTCTCAAAGGAATACTTGAATGCCTCTTGAAATATTTATTCACGTATACACACATACACACAATGAGTTCCAATGCTTGTATGACTTTAATAATGCAAGTCTTAATTTTACCAAATGGTCGGCGATAATATAAATTAGTAAACTTTAGTTAAACACAACGCAGATCCAACGATTATTTCTCTTTTTTTTTGTTTGTTGTATTTACGTTTTAGCGCATTTATTTCAGCACGATTTTCCCAGTTTTTGTTCTGTTTAAACGTAGAAAACTAGCCACAATTTAGATGCATCTATAATTGAATTTATAAATGCATCTATTTTGATTTAAAAATTTTGTAATAATATTTATTTGATTAAAAAAAATAAAATAAAATAAAACACGGTCACACATTTTGTGGGCAATTTTGCAGCAGGGCGTAAGGTTTGATCCCGACATGCCTCAGACCATCCGATTGGAGTTTGCTAAAAGTAACACGAAGGTTAGCAAGCCCAAACAGCAAGCTGCTAACGCCGCCAACACGCACCCAACTTTGATGCACCCCCTCACAGGACGTAAGTAAACACACCACATATCACTGTCACTTATTCGCCTTCGTTTTTATTTTCGTTTACCCTTCTTCACCATCCTGCTCCATTTTAGTAGTAATACAAGTAGTAGTAGTAGAAATAGTGCCAATCTTATTGTGAAATTAACGAGCGAATTGGCTTAAATCAACCCTCACCACCATCAAGTCGTTTGTTTGTCCATTTATTTCATATAGTAGTTGAATTTTCTACTATAATACTAAAATAAATACGAGATGTGACTAATAATGCTGCCGCCGTTTGGTGCTTGTAAATATTTATTTAAACAACAATATAACTAGTGTTTAATCTATCCTGATTTTCACACAATTTGCACAATATTTAGCTAGCTTTACTATATCAAACTAAGAGGGGCGAATGTAAATATCGTTAAACAACCATAAAAGTTTATAACGAAACTACCACCACCAAAGACGATCGATTAGCTAACGGATGCTGTTTTTATATTAAGTTTAACCCCCAGTAGACCGTACAACCAAATGAAAAGTTATAAAAATGTCACAACTTTATTTAGAGCAAACATTAAAAGAGAAACTTTTAAAAGTTTTGTCAAGATATATTCAATCCATCAAAATGTATAACAATTTCGTTTTGCTTAATTAAATGCCGAAGAAAAATGTAAGAGTAATCACAGCTCGTATTTATCAAATTCGTCAACGAGAAAGGATTAAATTTAGTACTTTTACAAGTTGGAAAGATTCAATTAAATCTTTTTGAATAATAAATTAATTTGGAATTTTTTTATCGATAAGTGTGGGTGTTTCTCCAGTTTTCAAACTTGGACAATGAAGAAAAATTCGGAATAAAACAGAGCGAGTTTTACTAAATTTAATTTTTATCTAAACTACCAACAAACAACAAATTCCGCCTCTCGATAATTATCAGTAACTTTCTTTTATCATCCACAATTCCAACATTTATACTTTCAGTAGTTCTGAAATTAGTCTACTTGTGCAGAATTGATTGAATTTCGATTTGATTTGGCAATAAAATTCGGTGTATATTTTCAGATTTGGGTACACCATTCTTTCCGGGTGGTCCGGAATTATGGCATCATCCATTGGCTTATTCGGCAGCTGCTGAATTGCCAGGAGCTGCTCTACAACATGCAACACTCGTACATCCAGCACTGCATCCACAGGTGCCAGTACGTTCCTATCTTTGACTATCTACAGACAAAACTCTGGACTCTCAGCTACAACAAACTGGCGCCCCAGTCCATCATCACGTTAGTTTTCATTTATTTTTAAAAATAAAACAACTTTAATCAATCCAACACAAATTGCCATCAGGGCAATCAATTTATATAAAAAATTATGCTTTGCTAATATGGCTTTGTTGTTTTTGATTTTTTGATTTTGTTGTTTAATTTGTTAATTGCATTTAGATGAAGATGCGTGATTGTGTTGAGAATATTTCTGATAGTCTAGAATTTGGTCTTTTATGCTTTTTTTTTTAATATAATTGTTTGGAATTTTAATCTCCAACATTTATATAGTTTTGTTTCTACTTACAGCCTCCAATGTCTTTGCCGCATCCTACTGCGCTAACATCAGTACATGCAGCATCTTTGCCACATTTTCTACCAAGTCCTGCCTTGGCTTCTCCCGTGGGGTCATCATCCTCACAACCTGGCTTGGGAGTAAGCAATCCACCTTGCTCTACGCTATTCGTAGCTAATTTAGGACAATTTGTGTCCGAGCACGAATTAAAGGAGATATTTGCAAGGTTTGTTACAAATCATACCGAATTCATACAAAAACATAATAACAATAATAATAATAATAAGGATAACAATAATAATAACAATATTAATAATAACAGTAATAATGAGAATAATGATCAATCCCAAAAAAAATTCATAATCACAACCAAATTAAAATAGTGCAAGTTATAGTGAAAGATTGTATTGGTTAATGTGTTTTTGAATTTTTCTATCAAGTGGACTGTCACGTAGAAATTGCCATGGTCAATAGAAACCAAGGGGCGGTTTTGTAAGTATTTTATGAGGCTCTCCTTTAGTGTCCACAATACAGGTGCTATTCTTGAAATAACAACTACAAAAATTCGAGAACAACACCTGAAATGAATCGAAATTCGTGATTGTGTTTCACTATACCTTGCACTGTAGTCAAAGAAACGACAACAATTTGTTCAACATTTAAATTGCCGAAAAAGAGCAAAATGCATACGCGAGCACCTCACCTAATTATCCTCCATCGGTGCCGCATGTTTCACACTGTTCCTTGTTTTTTGGTTTTTATATCTCATTATTAATAAGGGTATGCTGTTATTCCAAACGCACTTCGAATTGAATGAGACTTTTTTGGTTTTTCCTTGCACATACACGTTCATTCACTCTCAGCCAAACATTTCTAGCCAAAACTTTGGGAACTTTATGGCACAAACTGTAAATTCGACTAATCAATTTGCAAGAGGGCTAAATTGTGATTTTGATACAAATACATTCAGTATTTTGGGGAAAATTTAAGTATTCAACACTTATTTCAAAAAGCCAAAAGGTAACTCTTAAAATTGTAGAAAATTGGAATGTCCATAGATCATTTTAAAATTTTATTTTTGGGAAAAAAGTTTACTCCTTTCTAAAATTCATCACTTTTTATCAAAAATGCAAAAATTCTAGCTCTTTTTTTTGAAGTAAACAAATTTCTTAGAACTAGGTCTCGAAATCTGGCCAAAATGTAAAATCTTCTCTTTGATCTAAATTAAAGATTTGATAGCAAATTAGGACTTTAAATGATCGAATTTTGATTATTTTTGAACTCAAAATCATATCAAACTGAATCAAAATTTTCAAAAAATTGGAAATCGCTCCTTTTATGATTGAGTAGTCTATTGAAATTCGAAATTTTAATTTAGCAAATGAAGACCTTAAAATATCACTATTAGCTTTTTGAGTTGAAATTGAGTCTATCTTTCTGAATTGTCTTCTCTTTAGCAACAAAATTTGTTGAAATTTTGGGCTACAAACGGCACCTATTACACTACTTAAGAATAAAATTTACAGTTTTTGCCATAAAACCGCCTATTTTCTTGGTGCAAGTATCTCTCCCTCACATCACTTACCGTTCTTTTTACTCGCCCCCTTGATAGTAGTTGTAGTGAACTATCTGTAGTAGCATTAGTTGTAGTCGTAGTACTAGTAGTGTGTATGTCGTACCACCCCAAAAATACACTGAGCAGCACTTGTGGTGTTCTTGTTGCACAGCTTCCCTGGCTTCTGTCGCCTGCGCATGCACAACAAGGGTGGATCCCCGGTGGCCTTCATGGAATACCAGGATGTGCGTTGCGCCGCACAAGTCATGGCAGCACTGCAAGGTTCCTTCCTACTGTCCTCCGATCGCGGCCCTATACGTATCGAATACGCCAAAAGCAAAATGGCTGCAGAGGTCGGTTCACCCTACAACACACAAATTACAAATTATAAATTACCCTCTTCCACTACAAAAAAAAATATAGTAGAATCATTTTATCATTAACAATAATTAACATTTTTAACAAAATGATAAAATATCAAACAGATATTCTATCATTGATACGATTTTGTTTTACAAATTTTCTAATAAGGATGTTTTTGATATTCACAGGGAACAAAAGGAGAAGAAAATGGACAATCTTAACTCTTATATGCCTCTAAGTACTTGACAGAGAGCTATGGTTGTGGCTGGACATTGTTAAAATGGTCCACAGATATTCTATTACATCACTTTCTATTCTATTAAAATGGGGAAACTTCAATATAACAATACGCAAAATTTTTTCGAAATTCAATTAAAATAAACAGAACGAACAGAAGCTTCAGAAATTTATAATGCCGTAATCATCTCTGTTAACTGTTGTAGTTGTATTGTTAGAAAATTTGCAGGACAGTATTTTGCAAAGCTGTTATCAATACAGATTTGCTTCAAAGAAAAATGAAAACAAACAAAAAAATTACAAGAAAATTAGTAATAATTAATAATTAATTGAAAAAAATGAAGATAAGCTAAACCAAAGGTGCCCTAAAAGTTAAGTTTTAGATCTATTAGCTATTATTAAATTATTAATTAATTAATTAATATATAAAATAACAAAAAAAATTGGTAGCAATTGGAGATTTCCAATTCTATATCGCGAAATCTTCAATTGTATTCGATTTCAGTATTGTTTCATTTTGGGATTTTATTCGATTTCTACTAGTCGTAGTAGAATTTTGTGTTGTTTATTTTATAGTGTAGCAATAAACCAAATAATAGGAATATTTATAACAATTCTCCAATAACAACAACAACAAATAACAACAAGGGAAACAAAACTTGACATGTTTTGGTGCGTGTACAATTGCAAGCTATTTTCAATAAACAAATTCAATTAAACATATCATAGCTAGACTCGATTCGCTCGCTTAATGCAAAAATTGACGACAACACGAATAAAAGTCCCCAATTTGGTAATTTTATGCATATTTAGTTGTTGTGATTGGTCGTTTTAAAATTTGCGCCTTTGTAGACCAATATTTTTTCAATATGATATGATCGTACATTTCGTGAGTGGATAGAGTATAGCGACACCACCAAAAAGCTGGAATTTTGAAAGATTTGCTGTATTCTATTCAATTATCCCTTAATTTCTAAACGATAATTATAAGAATAATTAATAAGAATTCCTTTAAACCCAAACATTTATCTAGATGAGCTTTTGCTTAAATTATTCTATTAAATAACATATATACATATATATTAGAAATAATGATAATAGTATATGATGCATTTGTTATCTTGCAATCAAAGATAGGGAGAAAAATGGAGAAATAAACATGCATTATTGCAAATGGGAAATTATAGTTTTTAATCGATAACTATTGTATAGAGCTTTGGAAGATGTCGTTTTAATTCGTTTATTGTACCTTGAAATATTAACAAGCGCGCCTGTATTTGCGCCATATTCGATCATTTTTGCAGAAATTTAGCACAATTACGCCGAAATTCATTCCGTCAATTATCTTCAATTTACAAGAAATAAACGAAATTTTAACGAAAATTCGGGCGATTTGGCGGCGAATATAGGTGCACGATTGTTGGTTCTAACCAAAGTTTAGTTTAGATTCACCCAATTAAAACTAATATTAATAATTATTATAAAATGATAATGAAGAATATTTATTTAAGACAAGTTGTAATTTATAAGATATTGTTTTAATAGTGTTAACGTATTATTTTTATATAATTTTATAGTTTTGTACAACCTTACTACTACTAATCAATCACTTGTATTCATATTTGAGGATGATAACGGGGACGATAGTCGATTAGGGGGTAAGATGATTGTCGAGATGTTGAGAAATATTTACTAATTCTCTATCTATTTAATAGATTTATTATAATTCTTAAAACAAGAAAATTACATAGTGTTGTAGTGCTTTTTGTGTGACGTTTATGTGATAATATCTATTTACTATCATTATAGGTGTATATTTAAGCTAAAAAATAGAAATTCAACCGATTCCAAGATAACCAATCGCAATAAAACAAAGTAGAGTCAATTACCACCAAACCAATTAATTACAGTAGTCTTGTTATATTTTGTTGTATTCGAAAAGAATTGATTCGTTATCTTGGAATCAAAATTGCAGATAATAAGCGATTCATTACCGGGCTTGATCTAATCGAATCTGTTAATTTTCCTCTATAATTAGTTAAAGTCCGTTATGTGAATCGTTCTGCGTCTTGTTTCCGTCCATAAAATTGCAAGTTGACGGGAATTGTCGTCAATATTTGAAATTCTCTTTGACTTGCATTTAAAAATCAGTGAGCTCAATTGAGAGCGTGGTTTTGTTCGTCGTAATCGTCGTCGGTGTAGGGGTGGGTGCGCGGATCAGGGTGATCAAGGCTGGTCTAAATGTTCTTATATTTAGTAGATGAGAAATTACAAAAAAATCAACCAGCTATCTTTGGGACTATAGAAAACATATCAGCTTAATTATTTAATAATAATTAATTAATTAAATAAAAAAAAAAAGATTAAATTTACCTGTTATTATGCAATCCGACCTTTAAATGTCGTCTTGTAAGTGTGTTTTTATCAATTGTAAAATATAATAATTGAAAGTAATAAAATAATAATTAAGGGATGTTAGACACAAATACAAAAATATCTGGATTTACATATATGTTCTTGAATTTAATTAAGAAAAATGTAATATTGTGGAGTTTAGTCCAGTTTCTAATGGCAATCAAATTAGCAATTTCCACCCGATTGTGGTCAATTATAATTTGATTATCAATAGAAATAGATTTTGTGATAAAGATTTAAAAAAATAATAAGAGAACTTATCAACGGTAATATAAACTAGCCACAATCGCCTTCTCTGCTTTAGGACATAGGTTTAATAAACACCACTTCTTAAACATATCATGATCTGTGCCCCTTGTCAAGTGACATCTTAAATTTTTAGCAATTAATAATTATGTAATAATAATAATAATAATAATTAACAAAAAAAATGAGAATATTTGATAATATTTAAAAGAAAAATGAATTTACAAATCATTATTATTAAACATTATTATCAACAATATTTATTATCGATTAATAGTAATAATAATAATAATAAAATTTAGGAACAAAATAGGAATGTAATTTCGGTTATTTCTATAATTTTTTAAATTTCCAATTTGCTCTGCTGTAGAAATCTTTGATTGAAATTGATTTAAATCCAGCAAGCAATCGGTGGGGGTGTTTAAAATTTTATTAAAACAAACCCCCGACTAGCCTTAGTAGAGTCTTGTCGTCTAAATCGACTGGTAAATGCATATCTAAACTGTAATAATCGACGAAATCAATGTAAATGTGTTATAATTAAAACAAATCTGGTAACTTTATAGTATTATTATTACAATTAATTAATTTAATCGCTTATTATCAAATCAAATGAGTCAAACTGGTCAGAATTGTTTGTATTTTAATTTTGTTGGTAGTTTCCGTTCTGGGGGGTTGATTGGTAATTGAACAACTTGAAAGTCTATTGGCCAGTTGTTGTTGATACTAGTCAGAATATTTGTTAATTATGAAAATAAAATGGAAATTAATTGAGAAGAAAAAACCCACCCCACCATCTTGCCCTTTCGTTTATTATTATTATTAATATGTTTTTACGTTTGTTTTGTTTGTCTCAAAAGCATTCCATACAAAGATTGTATTACCTGACAACGTACTTAGCTATAAATTGTATAGGGTCCAAAAGATGGGAAATAAATATGTATTATAAACATTTTTTTTTGATTATTCTTTCAACTACCCCATTCAATTCAATTCCATATTGCGTAAGAACAATTTCGTTTTCGTTAAATTATAAAATTTGATACGTAATTGCGATTTCTCATAGCGATCGCAAATTCGCTACCACATAAATTTCCAAATCTCCATAAACGAAAAAGTAATAGATGTGCTTCTTTCCACACAATAACTACACCTCAAGCAATACCAGAGTAAAGTGAAGGAGTCATTGCATATGCTATCATATCGTTTATCGCTCAAGACTAGCTTCAAACAATAATTCGAGGGAGCTATCCTCGCGATACACAACAACTTCAAACACTATCACAGTAACGCGAATAACTCAACTTCAACAATAAAAAAGATTGTGAAGGAGTTATTGTATCGTTGAAAGCATCAACGCCATTTAAAGTCCAAAAGAAGTCCAACATCCAGCAATACCAATAAGGAAATTTACTGAAGACGATGAAGTCTTATAATAAGAGAATATCGCTGTTTATTGATGTGAAAAAACTCCAATACCAGTGAGAAGATTTCACGAAGGTTCGTTATTTATAGTAAAGGGAATATCGTTGCTTAGAAAGTACCAAACAAGTACCAAGTCCTAACAAATTCCTAGTATCTACAGGTACCTAATACGCGCTCCCTATACGCATAGAATCACGAATTTTTAATAAGAGTCCTTAATTGTAAACTTAAGATTCGAGATGTAACGATTTTAATTCCGATTGCTAATAAAAATCGCGTTGTAAATCAAAAAAGTACCCCTCCTGTCGTTAGTATTTTAAAAATAATTCAACTTTGGAGGCGAATTTAAATATAAAAGATGATTATTTAAATATTTCAACTAACCTTTTCGTTAACTTCTTATCGTTCAAATCCACTTAGTTCTCCTCCATCCAGGTTCCCACCAACACTAGCACTAACACTTTGTTTTAAAAAGCACGTAAATTTATTACTAAACTTTAGAAACGCTTAACAAAATATTTTGTTTTAAAACGTGTGGATTTATTATTAAATATTAAAAACGTTGCACGATTGAACTGTCTTAACAACTCGACAACCGAAATTCAACTGACCAAAAGACAGGCAAGACTCGAAAAGTGTTACGTAAGTTCCGTTGTTGTATTCTTATCAAAAATTCGAAAAAAAAACTGTCTGAACATATGTACGGACGTGTAATCTTGACGTTTTGAACAGCAAAAGTATTTTGTTAAACGTTGAAGTGTTATAGTTCCTAAAATGTAATAATAAATTCACGTCTTTTTTAAAATAAGTGCTACCTTTTTTAAAATTTAATAATTTACGGGCCTTGTAAAAAATGAAGTGTTAGTGCTAGTGTTGGTGCCAGTCTATACAAAGAAATGAAGAGTAAGTTACCCCTCGGATTTAGGCGATAAGAAGTTAACAAAAGAGTAAGTTGGAATATTTAAACAATCACCCTTTGTAATATAATCCTAGAATTAAATTAACCTTCAAAGTTGATTTATTTTTAAAATACTAACCTTTTTGTTCTTTTTTATTACAGTAGGTTCGAACCGCGAGGGACAGGAGGCGGTGAAGCAGTGGGGTAAGTACTTTGTTGATTTACATAGCGATTATTTCAATTGAAATCTCAGTTTACAATTAATTCGGGATATGAACTGTTCGTTTACTAAAAATTCGCAATTGTACGGTCTCAAAAGATGTATTGGTGACCCCTTTGCATTACGGTTTTGTTTGGGGTTGAGTTAGTTTATCGATAGCGCCTTTACCGTGTAGTGGTTGTGGTCAGTTTGGTCGATTAGCCATACAATAACCCCTTCACTTTACAATGTACTGCTTGAGCTGTAGTTTTTGGCGTTTCGGTTCAGTTTTAAAAATTCTAAATTCCAGAAGAGCGCTATTTTTCAAATTTTGTCAGCGAGGGAGATGGTGGTGCATCATGATACCCCTATCTTTTAACAAATTTATCCCTGGATGGGTGCAAGGGTCTTAAAATTGTAATTACACAAGAACCATCGTTTATTCGCTTTTCTTTTCTGTAAAATTAAAAACTGTTAACAATTGTTTTGAATGAACGCTTGTTTGCAAATTGATTTAATCGATATTTATGGAATATTAGCTAAATAATCTTTAACATGGGATGGTTCTAATCGTCTAAATCCAGTTTCATCACAAATACCAACTTCAATATTATCAGCGGTCATTTGCCCCTCGAAACTCTCTTTCAATGTTAAAATCGCCGTATGTACAGCATCATCCAATTCCAAATCTTCACTGTACCTATTTATTCTCATCGGAATTAAACCAAAATTATCAAAATTAAAACAATTTACCTCTTTTCTAAGAACGTTTTCCCATTTATATAATTTTTACCCATAGCTGTCGCTTTCCAAGCAAAATACGCCCCTGACGGGTCGCATTGGAACAAATACGGTCGTTGATTATCCCAACCGCAGATCAATAGAGATACACCAAACGGGCGGACACCACCCGATTGAGTGTATTCTTGCATAACGGCCGCAACTCTTTGTACCAATTGTACCGTTGGTATCGGTTCGTGGTAGGTTAAAAAGTACTTCTGGGCCATTTTACGGGCTTGTTTGACTAACAGACGATAATCTGGACCCATACCCGAATACACCAAACCAATATGCGAGGTTATCATCTCGACTTTATGAACACTGTGCTCATCGTACAGTATTGATTTGTGTTTATTTTCTGTAGCAATAACAACACCATTTGAAGCTAGAATAACATTTAAACTTTAAAACAAACTCTAAATTTGTTGATTTTTTGTTGATTTAACCTTTAATACCGACTGATGGGGCTCCAGCGGCCACTGCAGCTAATGCATACTCGATTTGTACCAATTTACCAGAGGGGCTACAATTTGAGGTTAGAATATTATACAATTGAAATTAATTATGAAATTTAATTGTTATAATTTGGGAAATTAATCAAATTTAATTCAATTTACCTGAATGTTGTTAAAGAAAAACTATATCGCTCTGATGCCATGATTACTTGCAAAACAATTAAATTCTAATGTTGGTAACAATGCTTGTCATTTAGCGAATCGACAAATCACTGTAATTTAACGCCATCTATTGGCGAAAATTTTTTAACTCATGTTATGACGTCATTGCGTTCGTTGTAAATAGTGTGGTTATATGTATTACGTCACTGAGTGCAAGTAATAGTATAGCGATCCTTTTAGTAGTTTGTTTAATTGAATATTGGAACTCGAATAATTGACTAGATGGCGCTGTCGTTAATATGGGCGGTATTTTTGAATATTTTTTAAAAACGTACTCTCCTCTTTAATTATCTTTGAATGTTTGTGCTTTATTATAAATTTGTAAAGGCTCGGCTTTAATTCAGTGGCTTTAACGGGACTTCTTAGATGTTCTAAGATCGTCAAATTACAGTTATTTCATTTTGTTAATTAGTAAAGGGTGGAAATTTTCAATGTTGGCCAATTTCACCCCGTTTTCAACGCTGTATCATGGGTATTTTGGTATTCTTTTAGGTATAGAAATTGTTTAAATTGAACATGTCGTGAATTTGTTATTTCTGATGCTACGAATTCCCCTTGACTGTACGCTTCTCGTCATTGTTTATGTAAAGTTAACACTTGAATTTTGCATATCAAGCTGTATAAATCATTTATATATAGGAATGCGATCTTTATTGTATTGAACGTCAACAAAACTATTCGAGTATAATGTATTGTTCTATTCGAGGGTTTAAATTTCGATAATGCATGTATAAAATTAAGGCGAACAATAATACCGATCGAGGGACGAGAGTTTAGTCGTTTTATCGTCTTGTTATAGATCGAATAGGTGCGATGATAATGGAAACGAGAATTTTGGAATTTGGCTTGATTTATAACGATTACCAGGCCCGGACTGAACAGGACGGTTAGGGGAGGTTTGCTCCGGCAGCAAATCGATAACTTGCTTATTTTTGCATTTTGAAATCTTTCTAATTCTACTTCGATCATTAGGATCAATTGGAAATCAAGCGAAAAATCGTTTGTCGCACGCTACGAGTCCAGTCCGGCCCTGACATTTACTGTTACAATAAACGCGAATATTCGAATTACAAAAGTTAAAAATTCCACCATGAATGGCTTATTCATTTATTAATTTCGAACCGGCCGGTTTTTTTCTATAATAAACGAGATTTATTAAGGCCGGGATTTCGCGTAAAATCAAGCACAATTTGCTCGTTAATCTTGGAACTTTCCGACGATTCCGCCGTGTTGAAGATTTTCGCGAGAGAATTCCAGCCACTTTGAGAAAAACGTGTTGATATTGCGATTGTTGATTGTAGGCGAGATTGTTGCGGCTTGTAAATTTTCAATTGTGAATAAATGTTACGACATTATGGGAAATATGTTTCAACCATGCAGTTAATATACGGAAATTACTCTTCTCGGTTATCGGCAGTTTTAGTAACGATCGAGGGTTGGTGGAATCGGGCGAAACCTCAATATGTTGTTATATAACGGGCGATCTTTTTGCCCCTATTCATCGTCGCCTACGAGGAATCAAATCTAATTAAAAATATAATTAAAGACGACATGTCATTGTGGAAATTTGAATGGTTCGTTTATTGAAGATTCAATAAAAACGTTGAATTTTTGACAATTTATATTCGTTATATTCACAATACCATTCCATTCATTCAACCGCACAAAATTATTCCATCTCGAGTCGTTTATCACGACTTGGAGTCATTTAAAAGAAGAGAATATCACGCTGACTTTTTTCCTGATATGAATATTTAAGGGATTCTTCTTTTGTTGACTTCCTTGTCTCTAATATTAAACCGGCACATGTAGACATTTTTCTCAATATTTTTCCATTTTCAATAATAATAATAACAATATGACAAAAACACGATAAATTTTTTAATAACTGATTGCTTTCAAAAAAATAAGAACTTGTCGTTTTCCAAACTGTAACAGATCGATAATTCAAAACAAAATTCCATTTAAGAAACTTTCCGCTCATCTCTTTGTTGTATGTATGTACATTCAGTTTTCGCGTTTTATAATTAATCGTCTTGAAGAATTATAATTAAAAGATTTGTGGTAAAATATGTACATCTATTTAAATGAATAATTTCGTTACGATCCGGTTGTCGGTTTATTTTACAGAAACGTGTACAAAAGCTCCAATTCTATCTACAAGAGAAAATTCATTATTTCTTCTCGTTTGTAAGCCACTAATAGAACAAAATTGAATCTTTCAATTTAGCAACACTACAAAATGGAAATGTTTAATTTTACTATTTGCATTGTTATTAAATTGTTAGTAAAAAAATCTAGAATCCAAAAATAAATTTACATTGAATCCCGTGATCTAAATCCAACAGAAATCACATTGAGTAGCAATAGCGAAGATCAAATTATCGATTTTACCCCATTCGAATAGAGTTGAGTGTAATTCAATTTCAAGCCAAAGGCCGTGGTAGTTTTATTTTCCACACTCGTTTTCAGCGAACAAAATTAGGAAGTAGTCGAGAAAAATAACAAGAAAAAGACGAAAACCAATCTGAATTATTGAGACGGTTTCAATTCCCCTAACATGTGTCGTTCTTGTTGTTAATTCAACGAAAATTGTAATTTTTCTGTGTGTGAGAATTTTAAATAGAGAGGACGTAAACTGTACCTGTCGTCTTTAAGTGTACATAAAGCTTATAGGAATTTATTACAAGTCGGTTTGTTTTTTAATCAAAATTTTCTCTTCTACAATTTTCCTTTAAGGTAAGATAAATTGAGGAATTAAATTGTTATTTTTCATTTTGAATACAGGAATTTTTCATGTTAGAATACATTTCAGTCGGCATTGTAGTCCTGCTTATTAACATCAACTAAACCGTACACAGGCTGTTCTGTCCGATTTACATTTGACACTAAAACTTGTTGTTTTGTGTTGACAACAAACAGAATTCGTATTTCAAACGGGTTATTAACATTACATAGAGACTAGGATACTTTGATCAAACCACCTCGAGTGCTTATCCGTTTGTACAAACTACCAGAATTACAATTTTGGGATTTATCAGGGACCGGAAGAGAACTCGTTAAAAAATGGATAATTTTTATTCAATTATTTCTCCGATATAAAAATTACGTTTAGTAACTCGTTAAGCGAGCATTTTACGCGATTCTGCCATTTGGGAAACTTCTAGCAGATTCTGAGTTACGGACAAGGCTTGTATTTTTCATATTTTCGAATTTAAAGAAATAATCTTAGGGCTCGCATTATCTTTTTGGATTCGATACCCCCTGAGGTGCTCTTTTCCAATTCTGTTTAAATCACGTGAATCATGTGGAAAACAACACAATCGAATGTCCAGAAATGGTGGATGCGCCGGACAGTTCAATTAATGTTAATTTCATTCAACTAGCAAAATTTTTAATAGACAATAACAAATTGAATTTCGTTTGTATATTAAAGTTGATCAATGATCATGTTGGCAAAATAATGAATCGTTCATGTAATTACACAGAAAATTCACTAATAAATCTATTGAATTCATCACGGCACGTGACAAGATTTATAATCGTGTCTAACATAAAACAATCCAAAATTAACATCCACCAATTTTGTATTTAACTTGTAATTAAATTGATACTTTCACCAATTAAGATTTAATTAAATTCCAAATTGTCACGTTCAATTCTTAATTTTAAAAGACCAAACAATCAATACAGTTGGATACATTTCAGTTTAAAGTTTCAAGCTTTATAATCTAGTCAATGTTTGAATCTAACAACTTGTCTAAAACTAACATTAAACTGTATAAACATCATTATGCTAACTTTTGTAATACGATCCAATTCGAGTGGTGTTCTTTATTATGCTTTATTATTATCCATTTACAACTTTGTTCTTTGTTGGGAATATCGTAGAAAAGAGATCAAATATCTCATGTTCAACATCCGGTTTGTTCGAGGCTAACCAAGATAAGCCCATATACACACACATATCCATACGTCCACATTTCCTGTTCTTGTACAAGTTGTCGTCTGAGAGAATAAGAGCCACCCGTATGAATACAAGGACTCTTATCGGAACACTTGGGAGAACGTGAATCGATGTTGTGTATACGATGTGTGTCTTGTTATTATATCCATAAATCATACCTTAGACCGACGATGATGAAAGGAATACTAGAGGATCTGTCTAAAATATGAACACTTTATATGCTGTATTTGTCAAGTGTAACACGGAAAAAAATTGCGCGAATGTCTTCCAAGAAGATAATTCAACTTAGAAATGTCAGATGTACGTGCTAGTCTCAGTTAAATTCGTTAGATTTCTAGTTTTGTTCAATTTTTAATGGTTAATTGTTGTTAGGAATTTGTATCTATGACGGGTGTAATTTTGGTGGATGCGCCGGGGAAATTCTTGATATACGTTCTATTAAGAAAATTAAAGGTGCAATTTTCACCGTACTTCCGTTATTACAATTTTGCGTGTTGATTTAAACGTTAGATAGTATTGTTCATTTTACACCAGCTCATATACGACTACTAGTTGTGTTAATTTTAAACTACACTACGATTCTTAACTATAGCTGCGTCAACACAACACGGGGATCTTACAACGCTGTTAAAGCTTTGATAACTAAGCCGCTAGCTTAGTTATCGTTGGATGTAAACTGGATCAGTGATACGGTTTGAGAGTAACTACATTGGATCCGTCTACATCTAGGACAACTGATAGCTTGTGATTAATTAAGAAAGTAAACTATCGTACATTTACACATCTATTGTTATAAACTGTAGTTTATTTTATAAAATACCCGTTAGTAACTCATAGGGTGACTGATTGTAGTCTCAAATGACTGAACTGTAGTTGCAAATAATTGAATTAGTTACAAACCTCGTGTATTTTCCCATTAAAGGTGCAGAGTACACCTCATTTGAAACGTGAAAATGCGAAATTTTAACCCACCATTTCTCTTTCGTGCTTGGGACTACGACTAAGATATGTTTTTGAAAAGAGCATTTATTGTAGCATCTAACAATTTTTATTGTTTTTCAAAATAGTGATAAAATTTTGAATTTCAGATAAAAATTTGTTAGCATGTTTTTTCGATTTTTTGTACAATTTGTTAAAATTTCCTCCATAACTTGGGCAATATTGTTTATTTTGCAATAATTCTTCTATTACTGGATGGCAAATTGAGAGTACTTTTCAAATCTTCAAGAAATTTTCCAATCGATTTATTAGTTTTTCAGAAAATACGAAAATTTTCCAAATTCAAGTTTTTTTACAATTTTTATCGTACAACATTGATCAACCCCTCATTGGAAAGCTGATACAAGAGCGGATCGAGCAATTTTTTGAATATTTTGGAAATTAACTGAATTGTCTAGGAAAATTCGGCATTATTTTCACTTATTAAAATTAATAATTGATCAGATGAAATTGATTCAATTCTGAGACTTGTGAATGATTAGAAGAGCGAGATTCTTGAGCCAATGCGAGCGTTTACATCGTTGTTAAAGCGTTATGAACGAAGATACTAGGTGTAAACAGGGATATTGACAACAAGCGCCACGTATGAGTAAATTACGGTTCCATATCTACAAAACTGGTACATCTCCGGTTCCTATTTTTTCTCGTCTCATAAACAAGAGAAGAAATTGAATATAAAACCGTGAGAATTGCATCCCTCTTTCGGTCGTTATTTATTCTATTCCAAATAAAAAAAAAAAACGTGGGTGTTATTTTGTGCACATGTAGAAAGAGCACGTTTTTCACCCACCACCATAAATAAAATTTAAAAAGTAATTTTCCCAGAGATGTTGCACGATATTTGTATGTGTGTTCATCCATACAAGTGTCTCGTTTATTTTTTGCAACCACCATTAATGGCGTCTCGTTGTAATTACACGAACCAACCCTGTACATGTTAATTTTTAATTCAATTCTCGATACTTTAATTGTTTTTTTTTATGTTAAAATCACCAGAGATCTTGAACATTAGATAATTAATTGTCGCTAATTAATTAAAGGTACAATGATTTATACGCAATTACAGTATAAGCCTTTATAGAAGGGGTGAAATATGGATATATAGATGCGGGTCCGGTAGATTTCCATACGAGAAACATCATCTGCATTCTAATATCGAAAAATCTAGGGGCTAATTTAACCCCGCCCTATCGCCACAAGGTAATTTATTTAAGGCTTGGCAAATTATTTTCCATACGGTTTCTAATTTGATTCAAATCAAATCAACCTTTCAGAATTTGGACAATTTGAGACAATTGGCCGAAATCCAAATTGTTTCATAAAAACCAAGGCCGGATGAAAAATGAATCGGAACAAAACTTTGCCAATATTCTTCCGTCTTCTCGTTGTCGTCCGTTTCCTTTTTCTTGTCTTTTTTTTCATTCTTTTAAGTAACTGTCATTCTGCTCGTACTGTCATTCCAATTACTGTGATTAATGGGCTTTGTTTAAATCACACCACCTGTACGTGTGGCTCTATTTATAGATTTTCCATTTGCCCAATTATAATCTCAACTAGACCGATTCGAGATACAATTAAGTATTGCTGATAAAGTAAATAGACTAGCAAAAAATTACCATTCGTGCTTGTTTTCATAATTTACAACCAATCAGGATATTGGCTGGATTGTAACTGGCAAAAACTTGAATAGTTTGAAAGCGATTTTGTGCCAATTTTTCTGCTGTAATTGCACTAAAATCTGAATCACAAAAATCTCCTGTTATTGGAAATTTAATTAATAAATCGAACTCTATATTCGTCTACCTGACGCCTGTAATTTTGTCTGTTTAGAATATTAATAGAGTCTCAGGTGCTGCCTTATAATTTCGCTAGAATAGTGCCTTTTACGGATAGTTTTCCTAGTAGAATTTATGTTTTAATTTCCATAATTTCCAAACAATCCACCAATTTGTAGAGAATTGAGCATCCTATAATAATTCTATACGTACTCTGCTATTTTCGTATTCAATCGGCGTTTAATTGTACCTGGAACAACAAACATCAAAGACCAAATTTCTAATTTATGACGCACTTTTATCTCATATTTCATCGATTCATTGCGATTCTAATTAAATCAGAATTGTTCAATATTCGTACTGTTGATGTAATTAAACCCTTGCCTTATTTCAGGCTAATTTATTCGACTGTACGATTGGTAACGAGTTGTGCTATATATTTCACTCCAGTTTATATCGAAATGGAATTATAATTTCGCTTAGAAATTATTTGTACGAATAGGAAGTATTTTTATTATACCCTCGTGTATTTTATAGCTGGTATTATTACAGAACATTTCATGCTAGTGTTGTTAATTAAAAAGCCATTTATCATTCGGACAAATTTCGTCAGGTGGTGGAATTTTTACAAATAAAGTTCACTTACAGCTCACTAACGGTAAGGCAATTCAGGCACTTCTGAGGGGCTCCATTGGACGGTCAAAAACTGAAAAATCTTGTGTTTTACTGAAAAAGTGCACTTTAAGGTCAATTTTCCAAAAATTTCGCAACATCTCAAAAGGCAAAAAATATATAAAAATTGTAAAATTCTAGAACATTATTTGTTAAAATTTTCTATAAAAAATGTTTTAATTCGAGTCATATCGTCAAAACGGCCCTGCAAATAAAACCCGCTTATTAATTGAGGACAAAAAGAAAAAATAGGGTGGATTTATGTGTTGTAATCCTTTCTTTTATAGAGCTCCACCAAATTTAAGTTGATTACCACGTTGTGAAATGTCCATGATGGGTGTAATAGACATCTTAACATTTAAAAAGGATTTATTCGTTTTCATCACCGTTCTAAATGAATACAGAAAACATGACAATTGCAATGAAATTACAACAGAGTGATTTATTATAATGTTCAGTTTGATAATTTCAAGAAACTTGATGGAATTATCGTTGGAAACCTTGTAATTGTTTCAAGATTAAGTCCACGAGAAGACTTATACACGTTCGACTACAATTTAATCGAATTAGTTTGCAATTTAATTCGAATTTAGTTGGTTCTTGTGATGTTGGAAAAAAACCGAAAGTCTGAGTTGCAATATTCAAATAACGACCACACAAAAACCGCAAACGACAACAGATTAACTGTTGCAAGAAATCTCAAGTTTGTTATAATTTCCATCAATTTCGGAGTACGAAAACCATAAGAAACAGGGTTAATTTACATAAACGCTTTATTGTAGTTTCGCTGCATCGATTATAGTTGAGACGAGGGATCTTTATGGAGTTGTGAATAAATCAAAATCATTTACAGACATTTAGAATTCACTTCTAGACATTTCTATAGACTCCTATTGTGTTTTCGTTATTGAATACAGAAATCCGATTGCAGGATTTTTGCTTCATTACACAACAAATCAATTTTTAATAAATCCTGCCCAAAAGCGTCGTGAGAAGACTATTAAGCATACACAACCCTTTGATAAAATTTTTAAAAAATCTGTAGTTTCAAGATTTGTCTGATAAACTTTGGTCTATTTCTTGGTTAGGCTGTTATTGCCAAAAATTTAAGCATCTTTATTGATTCAATGTAACAAATTTGTAACAATTCGCATTATTGAAAGTGTTACAATTTTACCCAAGCTCAAAGGAAAAAATAATTAAAAAATTGACGAATGAGCTCTAAAATTCCAATGACGACCCTGATCCTGCGCAATTTTTTACTTGCAACGTGAAAATTCCAGTCTTTTTAATAACGTGCCACGTTTTTGTCACTTATCCGCCAATTTTGCCCCTTACATTTCCCGATCGTTAGGGCAGATTATGCATGTACGTGGTAGTTTGTTACGCTTCTATTGTGTGTGGCAGGCAACAACGGTAAAAGTGGCCGTGCTAGTGGTGAAATGTCAAAAACAGAACACCCTTAAAGTATTGTTTTCGTTCGCTCTTTAGTCGATGAAATATTGCAATTTGAACGAAAATTGCACACAAAACTTTACCGTTTTTTTTTTTTGATTTGACGATTGTCTTTAATTCAGTTTCGAACTCGTATCGTTGGACAACTTTAAACTTACCTTTAGTGCGATTTATTGTATCCGTTTAGAGATAAGAATTTCAGCACAATACTCGAGTCGATGCATTTTTAAATTTACGTGTTGAGGATGTAAATAAATACAAGCGACAAAAGCAAGTTTTCTTTTATATTTCCCACCAACTTTAACAATTTCCAACCGATGGAAAACAGTTTAAAAAAATTATTAAACCCCCAAGTGCGGCTAAAAGGGGTCACACATTAATAACACCCAACAAGCCGATTGTAGTCATTTAAAATACATGAACCGGCAAAAAGCCGAAAACGACCATCTAATTCAAGCAAAGTACTAAAAGCGTGTACCAATGATAGAATTATTCCGCCATTTAAACGTTGCATAAAGCTACACAACTGTTGAAATTTATTTAAACTATTAAGATCTTTGTTATTATTGTTGTTCACTGTAATGTGCGGTAATAATTGAATAACAATGAATAATGCAAGCTATGACGTACGAATCAGTCGTCCGTAATATGGAATGTTTCCTATTGTCTCAAGATTAATATTGGAGACCAACGATGGTGGTGGAGTAGAATAGGTAGGAGGAAGTGAAGGATTTGAGAGCTTTCTGTTTAATCATACCGTTGATGAGAATAGAATCGTAATATGGAAAACTATACAGAAATGAACAAGTATCGTTGCTCTTTCTTGCTGTACGCGCATTTCTTTTTTTGCTGATCAAACAAAGTGTGCTATTATGATTGTTGTGGATAGGAGAACAATTCAAATTTTTTAAACAAGAAGACGCGACTATTGTAAATAAATCGGATTGTTTCTCGATAAAGGGCAATTTACTCTCCAGTAACCCTCGTCCAGATGGGGCTTCAGTTCGATTCAATGAAGAACGAACGGTTATATTTTATACCAGAACGGTCTTGATGTCTTCCGTTGCGCCACTGATTTTTGTTTAAATCAAAAATTGATAAAAGACCACCGACAAGTCTCGGAATATCATCGAAACAGCAACTATTTTATTCTTTCTCTTGTTGTTATTTGTCCCTAGAGTTGAAGATTACAATTGCCAACAAATCACAACGAATATAACCCAATTTTTTCGTTCGATCGTAAATAAACACAATCATCGTTCTATTTCTAATTTTACGATTTCGAGATTCTCCTGAAAAATTGCAATTTTATTTTATAGCCATAGAGAACGAGAGAAAAATGCTCGTTTAATATCAACCACTACTGACTAATGAATAGTGGAGTAGTTGAGTCTTACCGTAAATAATACGGATGCAAATAGGGATTCTCGTTGCTTATGAATAGTCTAAGACTTTGATTACAGTAACGATGTGGATATTTAGGTCGACTAATTAAAAATAATCGTCAATTTTTGTATTGTAGTTGGATCTAAATCCGGCGCATCCACCATTTTACATTCAATCGTTCTACTGCAATTTTTCACCTTTTTTCGCAGTTAATTGCGAAAGTTTGTGAATGTTGTTCAAACATGAAACTGACTCGAAAACGTTTAGAAAAGTATAAAAAATTCGAGATAGAAGTAGAAAAAGTGGAATTTAGTTGTACCCATGAGGATTCCGTTCCAAATAAATATAAATTATAGTAAAAGTCCGATTATTTGCTCTATTAAATGTTACTAAACTTAACATTATAAATGGGCAAACATTAGTCCGACTTGTACAAATTGAATTCGTTGATTGTAATCAAAATTACAATTATAGACAATGATAAGAGGCATGTTTTGGATAGTGAAACCGATACAATGCATGGTATTTGTCCGGCTATTAGAATTTATGATAAACGTTACTGTATATTAAATTTACGATAATTGATGGCATGTCCAGTAGCACCAGATATCACAAAATAATTAACAATTCATTAATATGGAATTGATAGGTGACTTCAACAGATGCTAGTGACCTATGGGCGGTTCAAATTACCCCATATCGATCATCAATCATTTAAGTAACGGGACTGGAGAAAGACAACGAGTGTGTGTCAGTGACGGCCACAAATAACTGAAAATAATAAATGCCTAACGTAGAAATAGACTCAAATAAACGTTCGATTTTATTGCAACCATTAATGTCGGCTACATTCACCGATTTCTTATTGTTGTTTGGTGGTGGATTTTTCCCAATACACAATTTTCACTGCTCTAGCAACGGCTTAAATTCCGGGGCTTTATCGGAACAAAATAACAACGAAACGTCTTAAATTCGACAACGGCTTTACTAGTAACACGTTCTACGTGTAGTTCGAACGGAAATTTCCGAGTTTCTATCGTAATAAACTTACAATAAAATCCTTTAATTTTCTTCTATTTTCTAACTTAAATAAGAGTGAAATATTGGACTGTTGGGTTTTCTTTTCATATTTGCATATAGTCGTGGTTATTGTTTTGAAATTGAAAGACTAGAGAAACCAATATCCGTTCTGTTGGGCTATATGTCTTGTCTGCAAAGCCGAAACGACAGCTCTATTTACAACGAATATGCACTCTTTCTAGCAGTGGCGGCGTGAGGGTATCTACCGCCCTAGGGCAAACTTTGTAAAGCATTATTTAGGGAAAATTTTGCCCAAAAATGACTCTATTGTTTGGTTAATTTTGAAAATATTCCACTACTTTGTGTAGTTATAATCAAAATTAAAGAAATCCACCTTCGATAAAAGTTAGTTTAATTTTTTTTTAATTTTAATGAGAAATTTGGTATATTGTTGGATATATTCCAACACTCTAAGTTGCTGTACTCAAATTTGTGAAAAATTACATTTATGTTGTTGAATTATTAGATTTTCATATGAGAAATTCCACATTTATCAAGACGTTTCGATTGACTTGATTCTAACAGAAATTTTTAGAAAATTTTCTACTTTTAGTTCGAAATTTGTAGCTTCTAGAGTGAGATTTTGCGTTATTTTTAGAAATATTGCAGCCGTTTAAATTGTTACAACTAAAATTTTAAAAAAGTGCCACTGTTAGTGCAAATTTTCAAAATTTTAATGCAAAGTTTTGAAAACGTTTTGTTATATTGTTCGCCTGTAATATGTACAGGAATATAACGTGCGAACCTTTCGTTTCACTAACAGTGTGAAAGCTTCGATAAAATTTTTGTCTCATCCTACATTTATCGCTCGTAAATTCCACACCATGATCCTTCGATGTTTCTAATATCAAGCCGCTTCCGTCGTCGTATCGAAATTGAATTACATTTAACACACACGTTGGAGAAAATTGGAGTTCAAGGGAAGACAAACAAATAACTAGCGAAAGTCGAAAAAAATTCTCCAAATCGCCGAATTTTTTCTTTCTATTTAAAGTCGTCATTATTGTAAATACAATTAGTATTCTAGTCGTTAGTGTAGAACAACTAGAAAGGCTACACCATGACCGAGACCGCCGCATCTTATTGATTTTGTCTTGACGGCGCCTGGTTGTGCCAGGACGGCGACGCCCGCCACTGGCGATCAGCCAGATTCCCAGCTTTCCCTTCGTTGTCATAATAAAAAGATCAGCAACGGAAAAATATGGCCATACATGCACACGTACAGCTACCCTTGTAAATGATGCACGCCATTCCCGAACATTAATCGTCTGAAAAGATCGTCACGCAGATTCCATGTTAACGGTTGCTTCATTTAATGACGGAACACGAGGCGGATTTTTTGCGGTTAAATTGATTCTCTAGAAGAAGATTCGGCGATTAATTGATTCTCGTAAATATTTCGGTAAATATTCAAAGTTTAAGAAAAAACGATCAAAACGCGTCAATAATTATGTTTTATAAAGAACTGAAATGAACTCGGGGATGGCGGACAAAGAAAAAATTAAAATTTCTTTTAATAACAACTTGTAGGCAGAGAATTACAGTTTCGCTCAACTTTATCAATCAATTTTTCAAGTGGAAAAGGGACAGGCTTTGTGAGAAAATTTCTAGATGAATAGAAATTTTCCTTTGAAATATGTAAAAGGAAACGTATTAACAATTGATGGATAAACTTCTTCCAATATCCCCCGTTTGTGTCCGATACAATTCTATATTGTTGAATAGTAGAAAAAATATTAAATGATTACACACCCACATTGTGTATCAGTATCGGTAATGATTCGTTCGATGCCAAAACAAGCAAGTTTTGTTCGATTCGAATACACGTTAAGGGCTGTTTTAGCTACAAAAAATCCGATGATTTCCCGTAAAAACATTGCCCTTGTAATGTCCATCAGTTTTTTGTTCGTCTACTGGTAGATTGAAAGCGAATTTCGTGAAATTACAGCCATTTTCAAATATTTACAATAGACGTCATCTAATTAAATTTGAGCAAAGATTGCAATTTATCGTGCCTGTTCATTCAAATATTTGATAAATTCGTTCGAAATATTCCATTTTCTTGCTCGTATTCATATCGAAATATTTTAAAACATAAAGATCGAGATGTACACGATGAGAGCGGAAATTGAAACGTTAAATTGAAAACCGGAAATAGTTATACGTAGGTTTTTCTATTAAAACTCGAGTGTTTTCAATGAGGCCTCTTATTTGGAAACTCTAAGGGCCCACAATATTCGCGAGTAATGCCAATGTTTAATCCTCGATTTTGTTACTTATTTTTAAACGAATCTAAAAGAATGAAACACTCTCAGAAAGAGCACTTCAAGGTGCCGCTAAGGAGAGTTTTTATTTCAAAAAATTCTAATTGAAAGATTTTTTCTATAACTGTTCATTTTGCTATGATTCTGAGTGTTTTCGAAACCTTCAAGGAATAAAAGCAAGAGAACTGTAATAGACCCTTAAAATCTCCAATATATTTCTTTCTCTCTATCGTCTTTGTATTTTTATTAACCGTAAATTGTAAATTGAGCTGCAATCGTGATCGGTTCGCTTAAACTGTCTAATAAATTAATTAAATAGTCTTTGATGGATTTTTCTGAAATTTCCGTTAAAACTTTTCTAATAAATTATACAGTAATGGAGTCTAATTGGGTCTCTGTAATTTTGATTTTCTATATAATAAATCATCATTTTTATGTCAAAGCAACTCTAATTTTGCACCTGAACATCTCACAAGGAAACACTCCCAAGTGTCCCGCTTCGATTTTAATGTTGTTTTTATCAAAGAAGTGGAAATAACTTTAATTTTGTAGCTCAACATATCAAAGAAACCCGCTCAGATTTCAATAAAATTTGGATACGTTCTCCTTTGTTGAAATCTAAGAGATACGTGTTTTTTATCATATCTCGGGATGAAATCCGTACTAAAAGTTCAGACTTTAACAGGGTAAAAGCATCAGTCATCCTTCTCTTCCTTTTGTTATTTCTTGCAATAATAAATTCGTAATGTTCAAATTTGACTCCATTATTGTATTCGTGTGCGGTTTTTTTAGTTATCTCAGATTTGTGTACATTTTTTGAGTTTTAATATCGGAGACCGGATCACAATTTCCAAACAGTCGCCGATATTCTTCGCTTAAAGTTCCGATATGGACGCATACATGACCGTTTCGAAGTCATTTAGATGATGATAATAACGATGATAGCGTTTTCTTTTATCACCAACCAGGGTAGGAATTGAATGCGTTACAAATCGGTGAATGTCATCCGCACATCCGGGTGTTAATGGTCTCATAATTGTGTTATTGAGTGGAAACTGGATAGATAAGAAATAAATGCTGACTATAGGTCTAGATCATTAATTATCCACCTTTTTACCAATCTTATCTCTTGTTAATTGAATAAACTTTATTATAATTATTATTATTATTTTATCAATATTAATTAAATTGAGCTATAATGGTGGAAATTTTGATAATTAAATTCAAACAGTTTTATCAGATTTTGTGCTAATACAGCAGCAATTTCGATGAATATCGGCGAATACATCAATTTTCATGAATCGAATATTTTCAGGATTTATTTTATTTTTTTAATAATTCCAGTTAAATTCGCTGTAAATCATAAAGAAGTTTCAGTATAAAGTTAGAGTTTGTTTTATATAATAATGACGTAAGCGGAGTTTGGAAATATTTTATTCTAGTATACTTAAAAAGTTGAGTTAGCAAACTTTCCAACACAAAAGTGTCTATTTGCTCGAGTTTCAGCGAAATAAAACCACTGAAACTAATAAACATTACAAAGAGAAAAACGTACAACGTCAATTACAGTAATTCACCGGTAATTTTTCATTAATTTTAATTTCCGCAATATTCACAGCCCATTTGTTTCGATCTAACAATTTGAAAATCATGAACTGTCCATTTTGTTTGTGTGCGTTGCAGAATGGAGTATTCATTATATTATCTGTTGTTGTTGACTGTTCGTGATTTATCGCTGAAATTTCGCTGAAGTATCGCCACTAATTATTTTCTCTATCGCTTGTTGGTGGCCGGTGGTGGCCGTTCTGTTTCTGCTTTTTCCCCTCGTTGTTGGTTTTTTTTGGAAATTAATTTATCATAGTCGGAAAGTTTACCAATTTTTTAAAAAAAATCCACACAATGCGAACAATGTTTGAACGTTTGAATTCATCTAATTTTCTACTGAAAATTCGGTTGGTTTTCGCCGCGGAAACAATCAGCGTTTTTAAGCTTGTCAAGTTGTCTTCTCGCTCGAACTACTATTAGTACGGCTCAAGGAACCTAAAGATAAGTCGTGCATCCGTTTGGAACAAACTCGGTTTCTGTACTTCTTATTTGATTTTTCTCGTGCCCCCGTCCAATCGTTGTTGGCTGTCATCACCAATCGCACTAGTGGAACAGAAAACATTCGCAGACCGAATATATTTTCGTATCTATCTAGCCGTAAATAAGTTTTTTGGTAAAGTTGGAGAAAAATAGAAAATGCATTGATTGCAAGCTTTCTATTGTAGCAGAATTCTGTGTTCGTGACAAGCTAATATTTCCAATTTTAACAGGTCAATGAATAGGCGTCTCGTGTCGACAAGAAACTCAAGAACGATAATATCAGACAGCGAGATTTCGATCATTTGATCGGGGGTGTTCTGAAGCGATAGACAGCCCTACAGCAAGAATTTTTATACAACCCTCTTGAGAGAATTTGAAAACAAACTCGTTCCCGAAGATTTTTATAAACGAAGTTTCGTCTTAGATCAAGAAGCTTTAATTCGAATTTTTTAAAAATTTGGCAGTTTTAGTGCTAAATTTGAAAATTTAAATGAGAAATTTAGTTTAATTTTAAAAATATTGAAAAAAGTAGCACTTTTGCTCTACAATCTTGAGATTTTTATTGGAGAAATTTAGCCTTATTTCGAGATCTTTTGATTTATTTGATTTGAGTTGATACATTTAGCACATGCTTCGAAACCGATTAAATTAAGTAAACTGACTTAATTGCTCGGTTTAATTGTTAAGCAAAGTTTTCCCAAACATTTTCTTAGTGATTATAGAAAATAATTGAGTGTTGTAATTTTTTCGGCCCCCTAATTGCCGCTCTCAGGCATTGTCTGAGTGCCAGTACTGAATATAACTGTCGATTAAAAATTGTTTCTTCGGTCGATTGTTGGACATGATGAATGAATAGTGAGGCGTTTTAATAATAGGATGTCTACTTAAAGGAGGCTATTTAAGTTGAAAGCCAAGGCCCGATTATTTATTAGAGCACTAAGAGTCTCCCATTATGTTTTAACGTTTATATACTCGATGTTTGTCAGCAGTAGTAGTCACAATAGTGGAACAAACAAGCCATAGTTTATAATACTGTTGCCTGTAGACTAGTGGGTGTTTGTTTTAATAACAATAACAAATCAGTTTTGTATACTACTAGAATATTAGAGAAATTTAATTCAACAAAAACGGTGCAGAGAGAAGGGAAATCTATCGCCCACCTGTTCAATAATAATAAGAAGCAAATACTACGAACATGAATAGGAAGAATTTAATTGAAACTTACCAATTTCGGATAAATACCGGTTGCTGTCCAATGATTAATAAGCGCAACATGAAAATTGACAACTTTATTCCAAGTATTTGTTATAATTTTAGTCAAGGCGAACGTGTTTGCCGATTTTAATAAATTATAATAAAAATTGCTACCACACTTTCAATAACCATAATGGAAAAAATTATCGTCTAGACATAAAAAGGATTGTAATACAAATTGGTTATCGCGTTAATTGCAAGATTCGTATTGGACTAGTGTGTAGGATGTTGTAACAGTTTCGGTTCCTTATGTTGTTCCCAATTAGAACTACCTGTATTTACATTATATTTAGTTTTAAGTGATTTGTAGATTGCTAATTATGGGGTTAATTAGTAATTCGGTTATTAGTTGGAAATTGGTTGGCTGGGAGAAATTTGATCGGATTATCAGTTGAAATCGCTTAAATTGAAGTAAATAGAAATTAATTTGAGATTTTCGAAATGTGGTGAAGGTTCTCATATAAAACTCCTAAAATTCTAGAACCAAAGCTCCATTTTCTCTTAATACGATTTGGATCGAGATAGGGGTGTATAAATAATGTTTACAGGGCTACTTGTAGGTTCGGAACTGTTCTATGGGCTAACAAAATTCCACCTGCAAATGGAAAAACTTTACTGGAAGCAAAGTCCAGGAATAAGGGCTAAGCTCCTCAAAGAACTAGCCCTAAGTGATAGTGAAATCAAAGCCTCCAACCTTATTTTATATAAAGGCAAAGCAATCGCGTATTACACTCACTCACCTTGTCAGGATGGTTTTGACCTGATCTAACGAAATACAGTAAAAGTCTCCTAAAGCGATAATCAACTTTGTAAAGAAAACAGCTTTTCTGGAGCATCAATAGATAGAAGGTTATCAACGATAGATCAGATCGCAGTTCTGAAAGGCCTTTTGAGGGCCTAATAAGCTAACCACAATAGCTAGACCCTTATGGATCTAAAAACTTTCTAAATGTGTAAAAATGGTGGAGGCGCCGTTTGAACGGTTGCTATGACTGGTTTGACTGTGCCTGGGAGACTATTTATTATCACCAACCAATGATATTTTCGTTGCAATATTTATATGTTTAAAATTACAAATTTGCATGGAATCAAATCAAAATGTAGCCTTTCAATTTTAAAATTATCGCTATAATCCGTTAAAACAGAACATTATAGGATTAGAAATGGATTTTTATTATCATTTATATATTTCATGAGATTATATTCGTCATCGTCAATCATACCATATCCTATAACTGTAACAACATGAACGCTTTTGATCCTCAAAGTAAATTTAATCGAGTGAATTATTAGATTTGATTAAACATTGAAACGGAATAAATTGGCAAGATCTCATTACGATGATGATTCCTTTGATTTTATCCATTGTAAATTCCATTTTTACCAACATACAATTTTAATTGTAATCATAATCGATAAATAATGCAAGCAACGAATAGAATTTCGTAACGTAATTATTTATTTCGCCGTTTATAAATACAGCGACTGTTGTTGTTGAATGAGAAAAGTGTAGAATGTTTTTATGTATATGACAACGACAACGAATCGGAGATTATTACAGTAGAATTGTCACAGAATGTAGTTTTTTCTTTACATTTCACTCAACTCTTGTCGTTGTCGTTTCCTATTTTTCGTTCATTTCATCTAGAATTCCGCCATAAATCAGATTATACAAATGTACATACAGTTTTCCATTTGATTTCCCCGCAGGAATTGGTGGGAAATTCACGACAAAAAAATTGACGAGACGATTTTCGGTGATAATCGGCTTCACGTTAGTTATACCTTCTCAATAATCAATCGAAATCTATCGCTAGATTATCGAACATCTTTATACCATTAAGGCATACGTGAATGATTGATGATTTCGTCTTTCAAATGGATACAGTAAAAAACAGACCTGGAAGTAGCAATAAAATAAGCTGTATTTATACGATAATTTTTATAAGAACTAGAGTTTTGGCTAAATATTGGAGGTAAAACTGCTTCTCTACAATGTTTAAAAATAGGAAAAAATAACGTTGAATTCCACTCTAAGCGAGTAATTAGGTATATGAAGATTCTATAAGACAGCGAAACTTGAATATTTCGAAAACGACGAGATATGAAAAACGATGTCTCATTCGATTTTAAATAAGAATTTATACATCTCTAAGCCAATAGAATTCCGTTTTAAATTGAAGAAAAAATTTTTAATCGAACAAAGCTCTCTTTGTATTATCGATAAGATAAAATAAACTGTAGACAGGTAGATAGGTAGAGAAAAATCCGATCTTTCTAGACGTTTTTCGAGGGTCTGTAGGCCTTTCCGGGAAAATTTGGATGCTTTGAATCCTTCAAATTTTTTCTCCTGCTTTTTAAATTTATTGCTAGCCAATTTTATTACTACTCTTCGTTCGGAATGGGTTGTCTAGATACAATAATACTATACTGTTTTAATTAAAATTCGTCTTCCATAAAAATCCTCAATGTCAGTGCGAGAAAACGTCGAAATTATCAAGAAATTCACGCTACAGGTGATTTCTAAAGTAAATTTCCAACTTTACAAGTTGATTTCTCTTGCAACTTTATAGTTGTAAAGGTGTTTCAAAAACGTTGATAACAGCTGATACAAGTGGAGTATTTCACAGTTTTTTTTCTAAGCATGTTCTGTAAATTGCTGAAACTTTCCTTTCAGTAAACTCAATCCAACAGCAATGTTGGGAATATTAATGGATTTATTACAAGCGCCGTCGACAATAATTTTAATTTTGCCACAATAAAACATTGGCGTTAATGGATTAGAAGGCGTCAAAGTCGATTTGCAAATGCATAAAATTACGAATTACAACGAAATTGACCCCGATTTTGACGAATTTATGGTGTTCGAAGAACATCGAATATAGCAAACAAGATTTTAGATTATCGTACAGAAAATATTAACAATAACAATAATAATATGAAGAAAGTTTACAAATTTATTGCACCATAAAGTTGAGCAAACACCAATCTAGATTAGGTCGGTAGGTAGCTAGGTAGGTGGATATATTTTACCGGAAGTTGACGGTGTTATCATCATATGTGTTGCTGTTTTCTCATCTTTTTTGATAATGTTGGAATGAACACGAAATTCCATAAAACGAAGTGGCATAAACAGAAAACAACAAACATCTACAACGAGATAAAGGGTAGACTACCGTACTAAATAGAGTATTAGAGTTCCTCCTGAGTTTATTCAAAAAAAAATCGCATATTTATCACGACAATTAAGCAGACGCAGCAACTTTAAAGAAGCCTACAGAATTCAAGTGGTAAGTATACAAGATACACTTGAATACCAATCGAATTCTATTTTTAAGAGGGGTGATTCAACGTTGAAACTTACACGATGGGGTGTACAGTGTTCAATTTCCGTCACTAGTAACTCTATCATTTATAATTTAATCTTCTTAAGTCTTCAAATAAACACCACGAAAGTACCCACGTACAGTTGTTAGGCTTCTAAAAGCGGCTGATAATTCGTGTAGATTATCTTACCTTTGTTACTGTTTCTCGATTTTATTGATTCTTCTACTTGACGAATTCTACATCAGATCTAACTAGAGATGTGTAGGTTGTACAGTTATACGAGTTCTAATCAATAATAGAGTATAGGACGCTAATATTGCACTATTTGAATTGTAACAAATATGGGGAATTCATTTGCATTTTACTTACATTAAATCGCCCACTAGTTAGCCCAGTTTCGATACAACTAGTCGATTATTAATTAATTATTTTAATAATGTTAAAATATAATTCTATTGTTTGTTAATTAGGTGTGTTTTTGCGTTGACAGGGAGCGCGGAACAAGGGGTGATTCGATCGAAATTTGATTATTTATCGAAATTATAATCGAGCTGCGCATAAATTAAGTCAATTTAGAGTCGGATTTCTGAATTTCAATTATTATTTTTCTAATTTACACAATTTTTGAGCCAGTTCTCTAATCAAACTTTGTTCTCTGAGCTTGAATTGCGACTTGCGAATTGCGATTGATTTCCAACCAAAAATACGAGTCTTTGGCAGATTTGCTATAGGGAATCAATAAAAATGAATGGCTTCAATTTAATTTTTAAGATAAACTCCGATTCTCTCGACAAGGCTTCAAATTTTCGGCGAAAACAACTCAACCAATACCTACTATGACTATCTAGAATACTAAATAGAGGCATTATTTTTGCAAATTTTGCATAAATAATGTTTCTTTGGGGGGCGGCAAGTCTCCCCACGATTTGTAGATTCCCACAGCAATTTTCGCCTACAATTCGACAATTCGAATGAAACGAAAGATTTTATTGCCATCATTAACAAACAATAATAATTGTCAATTGTTGGAAATATTGGAAATTACTGAATTTATTCGACGCTATTTACGTTTAGAAATGTTTATTTATAGTCTTTTTTAATATTTGACGTAGTTAGAAATAATGTAGGCGCACTCTGTACTAGATCTATAAATAAAAACAGTTTGAAAATCGTCCAAAAATTATTTCCCCCTTCATTTATTTCAGTACGATTTTTTGTTAATATATTACGCTGTAATTACATGTAGACAGGATTGTATTTACCTGTAATAAATTCGTGTTGGCGACAATTTATCGCCAATAGAAGTTTTCGTTGAAAATAGGTCAAGTTGGGTGTTGAGATTATAAAACAATCGAGACAATGATAAAGGAACGATAAATACAACTTTAGATCTACAATGAAACTGGAGATGAGACTTGAAAACGTCTTTTCTGTAAAATTGGAATCTAATTTGTTTGCTTAACTTGCTAGCAAAGAAATTCAATAAGCGAACCATACATGGGCGTATTCTTCCACTCTCCAATTAAAAAAAGCATTAAAATGAATTATTTGACGATACTGTAACTGGAATATTATAAACTGAATTATTCGTGCATTTCTTTAATGGTTTCCCTCTATTTTACACGTGTGCACATACGCTTGGAGAGGAATTTTGTGCATTTTCCTGATTAAAACGCTCCAACTTGAAAAACATTAAAATTATTATTGTGGTTTATGTTGCTGTTTGTCGTATGGTAGAGAAATCACCATTATCATTGATTCACATTCCCCTCTTTTCATACAATAATTCCTGAAATGTTCCCATTTTATCCTGTGCAGTGTATCTGCTATTGCTGTCGCAAATTCTAGTGGATTTTGTGCAATAAAATTACCGTTAAATATAACAAATTAGATCCAATTTCAAATTAATAGAAATTAAAATGGATTTAGTTGATGTGCGATTGGTGATTTCGATAATTGCTACAATTCCATATACAATCAATACAGACGTTCTAATGATCACCGAATGGATAATTGTGGAGGATCCATTCTGAAGAAGCTTAATTGTTCCTCAGTAAGTATAATTAGTGTCATTGTGGAGAAATCCATGATTTTTAGGATGTACCAATCTACAAATAAAATTTTGTAACAAGCTGACGTTTGGTTCACAAGAAGGGTCTCGCTCGAGCAATTCAATTACATTGAATTCCCATCAGAAAACTATTTCCAGTGACATTTAAAAACGAAGAAAGATATCGACGTGAGAAATATCCCATTCGATTCAAAATTTAAGCCTCTATCGCCCATTGTAGGTAAAATTTTGAAAATCCGACTAGTTTTTTCGAAAATTCCGAAAAACAGAGTTTTTTAATCAAAACAGAAAGTTATATTTTCCAGTGTAGTTTTGCGTACAACCAATAAAATGAAACGAATTTTACATAGAGAGAAACTAGAGAGTTGAGGCTAGCGTACCTAGTAATTGCTTTTCTAATTTCCTTTTCAATTTTCCGGAAAATAGCGTCTAAATGAACCAAGTTTTTCGAAATAGCGCACTCTAAATAACTCAGTAGATGATATGGTTGTGGTTTCGAGACTTGTGACTGTCTTAAAAAGGGCAAGGGGGCGATTTGATAGACTCTCGGGTAGATCACTCTACTTACCTATCGACATGAAGCAAAGCCGTTCGAGCGAGACCCGTTTGAAGTAAACGATCGTATAAAAACCTTTGATCAAAATATCTTGAAAACAACAAAAGATGCCGAGATGGTAGATATTTCATTCGATTCTAAATGCGAATCCCTACTGAAGTACCACTTGGAAAATCTGATTTAATTTCACTACAAAATTGAGTTAGTTTTGATCAAAATTACTCATTCTATAATCAATAAAATTGAATGAAGTACACATAGATAGACAGAGGAAAGTTAAAACTAATACAATAACTTAGACCCGTTTTAATTTCCTTTCCCGTTCTTCGTAAAGCAGCGCCCAAACTAGCTTAATTTTTGCAAAATTTTGCATCTAAATAACGAACGAAATGTTTCAATTTTCAATGCAAAGAAAAGAATGCAAACCGCTTCTCGAAGAAGTTTTAGTGGCAATACTTTTTCGATTTTCAATGCAATTTCGAGTGTTGATGAAGCAATGGCTTCCTATTGGAGAAATATTCAAGCAAAATTAAGCCTTGATAAGTGTTATTTCAGCTTTACTCTATTGTGGCAAGTTTGCCGATCTTAGTAGATCTGGCGTTAGCAAGCCAATCTGGAATCTATTCGTTAAACTTGATAAATTCCTGTTTAGTTGTTGATTCATTCGAATCATTAAAAATTATTTATTAGCAATAATCATAGTAATAATAACTTAATATTTATCTTAATCACAAATTCAAATCATTTATACATTACATACTTATGGCTAGTAGGCGTCTCCTTGACAGAAATCAACTAATTGCGTAATTTTATTTATAAATGGCAACAATATTGTTCTTATGGAGGTGTTTCTGATATTATATTGGCGCCTAGCCCCTATTCTATTCCTTTGTCGTGATTATTCTTAACAATAAATCATTAAATTCTTTCGTTTATTCATCAATTTATGAATTTATTTATTTACAAAAAACAGTATGTCCTTAATTTGATTCAGTTCAATTACACTAATGATTGTTTTATATACAGTGTAGTTCGTTTAAAAGTAAAAGTATTTTGGGAATTTGTAGAGGACAACTTTCTCTTTTGAGCCTTCTGTAACTCCTCAAATTGTCTTTAAATCGCCCACCAACTAATAGAACTTATCTGTGTACTTCAAAATGAAGCGGTCTGTATAATTCGCCAATTCGGCTGGAATTTCGTAAAGAGATCGTGACAATTGTACGATTTCATTAAAATAATTGATCATTATGTTTCTACTGTAATTATTTTAAAATTACTGTTGTTTTACGGAAATAATAGCCGGATTTTTTTGATGATTTATTTAAAGCACGTCAAGTCGTGCAAATACAAGCATTCCCACCAATTCCAACTCCATTTGATGAAACATCAAAATTATCTTGTTTCGCCGAAAAAATTTATGTAAATATTTAACGCACGCTTTCTTCCAGCTTACAGTTAAAATGATAGTTGTTTTTAATTGTACTTTATGGAAATTGCAAACAAACAAATAAATCCAGCAGCATAGTGACAGTACTAATCAAAATAAACAATATTTCTAAATGACAGTTTCTCGTAATTTGGTTGGAGAAATTGCCGATTCTGTCGAACTTAGAGACCAAGCCTCGTTGAAATATTGGGTAAATTATTTCTATTTTACATTTTTGTGTTGTATTGTTTCATTTTCCCATCTGATGGTCGTATTGTTATTTGTTGATGAAATTTCAGGTTGTTTTAAAGCGAACATGCCGGTCTGACAGTTGTTATGTATTTGAATTCAGTTATTGATCTGTCTTCACGTATTTGAAAATTGCTTTTAAAGTACCAATATTTTCTCTAATTGAATCAATAGAAAGTCTTTCATCTTTCAGTAGAAATTTCATTAACCACCTTTTTCACTAGCTAGTCAAATTAAATTTAGTATTTTTGTTCTAGTTGCTGATTGTAGATTTGTGTAGTTGTTGTTTTCGTTGTTTAGATGAAACGCTCAAAAACTATAAACAAGAAAAGAAGGTAAGCCTTTTATTATTATGGGCTAATTAGTTTTTTTACGGTTTAATACCGAAACCTTGAACAGAATCTATTTGTCTATCTAGCAAAAAAAAAACACCATAAAAACGATTCTAATGTGACCAATTTCGTGCGTTGCCTTTAATTCTAAAGGTCATTTCTAGTTTTGGCTTTTTATTTATTTTATTATTGCTTATTTTGACTCCTTAAGTATAAATTTTGATAATGTTGTTAGTGTAGTTTCTATTTCATAATATTGCCTTTTAAAACAAATATTTATCCACGAAATGTTGGAGATGAACGGTGAAATTTATTCGATATTAAATAAAAACAGTGCTAATGAACTTTATATTGTGCGAGTGTGTGACTTTATTCGGTTAAAATACGATTAAAATGTTAATAAAATCATGTTGATGAAAAGAAATACGATTTATAATACAGGAACGTATCAAAAGCTCTTCTATCCCATTCAAGATTTATAATTGAAGATTTTAATTAAGGATTTGAAATTCGAATGAAATATCTCGTTTTTTATGGGGTTTAAATACAAAAAATGTTTTGTTACTTGTACGAATTGTCCTTTTATTGATCAATAACAATGAAACAGCTCAAAAAATTGGATTAAATTTTGAGTGTATCGCCAAAATTGACTAATGAAAAATTTGTTTAAATTCGATTAAAAATTAACTTTCCAATTGTTCTTTCTGAAAAGTTCGCAAAAAGCTGCTTTGGGAATATCGCAATTTCTGAAAATACGCTAAGGACGCCAGAGTCATCTTAGCGTTAGAAAAAATGCAAATCTATGACTAACAATAAGTAAAATGGAAAGAAAAAAATCTATTCTGAATCATGTCATTTCAGAAATGAGCTTTTTTGACCAACTTTGGAACCAAATACGAGATCCAAATTTTGCTAATTTCCTGAGACTCTCTTTTAAATCTCTACTAAAGTATTTTTCAAATTGCTTGCCTCTTGCAAATGGATTGTTAAAAAAACTAAAAACTTCTTTATTTTTGGATTTGCATTTTCGAATCTACATTTACATTTTAAAACATTCCATCGTCCAAATCCTAAAAGAAAAAAATTGTAAATACTGAAAGTTTTGCACATAACTCTTCAGTTTTCTCAGAAAAGTGCCAAATTTTTCAAAAATCTCTCCTAAAGTCGAATCAATTAAAACTTCTCAATATAAAATGGGATTTCTTTTAAAATTCTGTAACAAAAGCGCTATTTCTTTCAAATTTTGTCGATGATAAGACATGTTTGTTGTAGGGTGTTCATTGCTATCCTTTAAAAGATCTACAGTCTAACTGAAAATGATTATTTCAAAATATTATCATTGAAAATGCCGGGCTCATTTACAAATTGAACCGTCTCTGTTCTGTAGCAAACAGCTATAATTTGTTTATTTTAAGTTTTTAAATGTTGATTTTTTCTGTTTGAATTGTTTATCGTTTGACGATATAGCAAAATCATTTAGATTTTGTTATTCAGTAAAAAACTAGAGGTTTTATAACGGAAATTTTTGTACTTCGATTAGTTCAATTAAATTTTGTCGATATTAAAGTGCGCGTATAACAATCGTGCGATGCGAATTTCTATTAAAATAATTCACATTTATACCATCGCTATTTTAACAAATGTACGGTGATTTGTTAAAATATTAAAGAAGACATCTGCGCTCTCGTTTATGTTTATAATAACAAACCATAACAATAAATTTCCAACGATTAGGTGACATTTTATCATGAATCTTTTCTATAGTAGACTAATCTTGTTTGTTTTGTTCCTCCACGATTTATAACAATTTTAACGAGACTGATTATTCCGATTAGAATTAGAAATCATAGAAACTTTATCTCAACGTAGGTACTTTCTGTACGATTTGTAAGTAATGTAAGCTTTGCATTGATGGTATCCCGATGAGAAATATCCGCAGCCGCCGTGGCGTCTGCGCGCGTTCCCCAGCTCGCCAACCGACCATACACCAGCAATACCAGACCACATCGACGGAGAACCACAGAACCAGATCACTCGAAGTCGTTCACTTGTATGTTCCGGACATAGAAACACACACAGACACGCGGGGGGTCAATAATCACAATCATTACTAGAATACAACACGAAAAAAAGACAACAAACGCGACGAAATACTAGTGGGACTACTGAAATTCGAATTGAAACTGAAACAATCCTGAAAGAAAAGAACGCCGGTTCTTTATGTATTTGTGTGTATGTGAGCTGTATTTTTTGTGTTTATTAATCACGTGACAATAACAACGACTCAATTTTGTAAAAATTCCACTATTAAAACAATCAAGTGATTTTGTGATTGTAATCATGTTGATTTTGGCTATGGAAATGAAGATATCGTCGATAATTCCGATTCAATTCAGTGTTATTTTTAGTGTTTTTGGATAATTTCAGTGATTGTGTGTCTATTATTTTTGTTATTTAACCGAAACTTATGATCAAATTAAATCGCTAGTTGAAAAAATTAACAAACTAATCTTCCACATATAGCTGGTAAGTTGGATAAATTTATTTAACCCACGTGTTAACCCATTTCCCTATCCGTTTCCAACCCCAGCTTCAATCTTAACTGTAATAAAATCAACGAGATGAATCAACTTGTATTCGGAGATTATAATGGAGTGGTTGTAAAAGAAAAGGGCTTAATGTTGTCGTTTTATCCACATTTCTCAGGTCATATTAGGTCACTCAACCGAGACCTGTATACGATCATTGAAGCAAGAGAGCCGAGTGGATTGTTTTCTAATCTGATCTTAACACAACCTATCCCAAATCTTGAATCATCCAAATAACTGACAGATTTTGATTCGTGGAAAAGTTGAATTTTTCAAATCAAATCCTTTTACTTTCTTTAATGATCGTGACTTTGTTCGGGTAATTGTTCCGGTTATTCACCTGAAATTCACGGACATCAATATCTATCGATTATACCATTAGGATTTCGATATTTTATAAAAAAATATTTGGGGTTTGACGATTTTAAGGCGATTTCATCGTTGGATTCACAATAACCCATTTAGGAAGTTCGTAGGGTGCCAACATCTTCCTGTTCGATCTGTTTTTTGTTTTCGTTAGGACCGAAATCGGGGAGAATCTATAAAAAATTGACACCGAATTAGTTTCTAAAAGTTAAGCCTAGTTAATCCTTTGTGTTTGTTATTTTTTTAAACTGTTTTGAACAGAAAACTAGTAATTTAACTGTCAAAATTTGAGCTATTATTTCGGTTTTTGTCGATTGTAATAATTGAAAAAGTTCAAAGAGTGTTTTTAAAATTTCATCCGTCTGTTGCGGTCCATTTTGTCCGATACAATTCGATCTATTTTTAAAAGAACTGAATGGAATGATTTTAATTCGTTCGCAATCGAAAATTTGTAACGAATTTCCTGCCATTTATAAAAGCTTATCATAGTTTCGTTTAAATAATTCAAGATTTTCCTACACTCAATTTAAATTGATCTATTTTTAAAAGATCATTTTTAAATAGACTGTCAACATCAAAAAGTCTGTTGTAGAAAAAAATTCTTCTATACCCCAGAGCACAGCTGTTTTCTAATATAAATCAAAGAGTTTTCGTAAGCATATTTATCGGTGTTATCAGTGCCGGATTGTGCCATTTTGGCCCTGGTGGAAAACCAAAAACTCGATGTGTTTGATCAAAGATTTATTTTCCGAACAGATTCTAATTATCGAAACGGAATTACAAAAATTCAAGGCGCGCTGCTCTTAAAATTCTCTTTCTAATGCTATTTTAGCGAGTTATTGATTATTCATTATCAGCATTGTTTCGATACTAAATCGAAAAATAAGTATAATAGAAGCTTTACAATTTTTGAGAACTTCCTGGAAAACTGGCAAGCCGATTGGAAATTTCCTTGGAGATTTGGAAAGCGTTTTCCGGAATTTTCTGAAACAAAAAAAAAGATTCGCCTTGAAATCCTCTTTTTAAATCTATTTCAACTTTCGTGATATTTCCAAAAAGAAGCGAGATATCGGCTTATTAGAAATTCCTCTTTAATTATCTTTCAAATTTAAATTTAAATTGAAAAGGCAATGGCATGGGCCTCCCAAAGGTGGAAACTCCCGCCGGTCCGGCTCTGTTAACATTTAATTTTGAAATGATCCACCCTGATTTTGGTTTTTAATTGTGGTTGTTTTTATTCATTCGAATATTGTAGAGAGATTATAGACATTGAATATGTAACGTGACTTCATTTCAATGTAGTCCAGTCACGCGAAATAATAAATTTTTAGATTATCTCGTTAATAATTATGTCTATTCCAATTTCTACTAAAATTCTTCCAAGAATTCTTGTCTACATATTTCAATTCCATCGAGAATAATTAGAAACACTTTCAGTTTTCGGTTGGCTAGTTATTGAAGTATTGTTGTATAACTTTCTCCGTTTTTAATTCTAATAGCGCTAGAAAATTGATCGGTTTTTATTTCAATTTTGTTAATTAAGTACCAAAGTATAGACGAAATTCGTTAATCAATCAATTTGAATAATTGATCCAGTTGTGTCGAATATAATAGTGTCTATTTATAAATGCCGACATTTATAATGAATCAATTATTAACATTATCATCATCATTACCATCGTAGTTTATTTATTTTTTTCATAGAAAAATCTAATGAATTTAATTAGTGGCGTAAAATTGTGGAAAAGTAGATCAAAGCTAGATTGTTGCAATTCTTTCGATAATTTTCAATAAATTAGCTTATTTTAGAGGGAATTTCCTCTAAAAAAACTCAATATAAATACTTCGATACAGCACTTTGTCAGTGTTTTTAACAAGAACCAAATAAACAACTTTTGTAAATATTTGAGTCACTTTTAGTCGTTTCATCGATGAGCTACGAGGTCCAACTTTTGCTCAAATATTCTCTAAAGAGTTGTCTATAAATCGTCGAAATGCTCCTTTTAAATGGTGGACACATTAGGAAGAAATTTCGGTTGTATTTCTTCATTTATGAGAAATTTCCCTTCTTTATTAATGAAACAATTATGGGAGAAACAAAAATGAGAACGTATACACGAGAGTTAATGGTGTAGAAATAACAGAGCCGGAAGTTGGTTTTTTTGAACAATAAGGGGCCGTTTTTGTCTTTTTTCTTTAAATAAATTCAAGTTGAATTTTAGTTATTTTTTTCGATAATACGAGTGGTCTAGTTTTGTAGTATTTGTGTACGAAAATTTACATAACCGTACAAGTTTCAAGTTAACTTTAACTTTAATTGTGGTACGTTGTCTAGATTTTAATCCAAGAGAATTTATGTTCGACTTTACTTTGCCGACTATCTCTCTTTACTTATTGTCTTTGAATTATTATAAATGTGTTGAAATTTAAGTGGCTCAGTTTGTTGTCGGTGTTGGTAACAAGGAAAGTTTATTATTAATCCGGGTCTTGAACAAAAAATACAACTAGATTAAAGTTTTTTGCTGGCTGGCTTGCATCAGACATAAATCAATTCATTACAAAAATGAATCCACCTCGATCTTGGAGAAGAAACAAGGATTCGTTTGTAATAAATCTAATTGTAGAATCAATAAAAACACCAACTAATCTTTTCTAAATACAACACAATCGAAAACAATATCAATAAATTAAATTGAATTGGAAAACTGTTCAATAACAACAACAATAACACAATTTCAACGACAATACCGAGGTTCAAATGAATCGAATTAGATTCTATGTAAAAGACAATAATTCACGAAAAAAAAAAACATTCCAATTGCATTTCAATTAAATTCTTAATCCAATTTTAACTATGAGGGAAACTGTCGTTTATCTTGTTCATCTCCATCTATCGTGTGATTCGTTTCTTGGTCGATGTTATTTCGACGAAAAACATCTGTCGCTTTTGTATCGTCAGATTATCTTTACAACGAAATTTTAATTAGATTTAAATTTAGAAAACTTGGCAAACTATATTAGCGTTGTTGGATAATCGTGAAGTGCATATTTTTAAAATATTAAATTTATAATTTCGACCAAACAAACAACAACAACAACAACAACAACATACGAGCCGAAATAAATTTAGTCATTAATAATTCTTATTAAAACATTAACGTTATTGTAAACAATCGTGTTAATATTAAGTTACTTTTCTAGAGGCGTATAACAAGAGCGAATTGTAGAAAAAAAGCGTTTCCATTAACGAAAATCTCGCCGTCTTTTTGTGTTCTTTATTATTATTGTTTGATTAAACGATAGCTTTATTATTAAACAAGAATTAGAAAAGATCGGCATGAAAAACTGGTAATTAATGAGTGACTGAAAATAGAAGCTGCTCGGGCTTAATTAAAGTAATTTTCACGCTAACCTGCAAATTATAAATTTCATAATATTTTTATAAATAGTTGTTATTTTAAAATAGGGACGAATTTCAACAGGGCTATCAATTCTGGATAGGTTCGATAATGGTGGAAAATTGGTGGATGCGCCACAACAATTACAAAAATTCATCTCTTTGTTATTTGGTTTATTTTTAGAAATGTTTCTAAATTCATAACAGATTTATTTTAATAGAAATATAACCGAAACGGAAGCGGAAACAGAAATAGAAAGATAGAAACAAATTAGAATAAAGTTATCTACTGTTGATCAAATTGGGGGAAAACTAACTAACTTACCGGAAAATTTCTAACAGATTTAGAAAGCCCTTAAAATTTGCCATATACTATAAAAAAATAATTGAAAAATCAGGAATATTAACCAAATTAAAGAGAAAAATCTAACAAAACACATATTCTAATGATTAAATATTGAAAATTTGCGGATACCGAATCGAGACGATTCGTATATCTCCAATATTGGTAATTTCCGTTATATATCCCTTCAAAGAGGCGCGGAGACAGAACAGAAGCTCCCAAATCTAGCGGAAATTTTGCAGTTTAACATTTCCAATTTTTATCGATTGATTTGTGTCGGTTCTGGTGACTAAAACCGAATAAAAAACTTACAACAGAAAGTTAATTAAATGTTGCCATCAATATCATGGGGAGAAATCAAGTTTCTTATCACTTAATCAGCACCGCACAATTGATAGAAGTTGATTATTGTATCCATGTGAGGGGTTAAATTGGACAATAAAATTAGACAAGTTTCTAATCAAAACCACCACCACTACTATCGACTACAATGGTGTAAATCAGTTTGAATTAATCTCAGTCATTCATTGAATAGTTTTCTATATGCTTGTGTGTGTGTCATTGGGGTAGTTACCTTAGGTATAATAATACGAGTTTGTAACTGGAGGCTGTACAAACTTACCACTACCCTTAAAATTATTGAATTCCATTCCGGAATTGGTTTACGTTATAATTTACAACATAGACATATATTTGAAGAGAGAACGGGAGAACTTCATAACTGCGAACAATTTGAAATTTCTAAAGGGTGGAAATTTGAATTTTCATCATTACTACCACTCTGAAATCATCATTATTATTAGTGTTGTTGTTGTTGGGAATATTTAATGAAATTAAATTCGATCATCGTTTGGATTATTATGAGAGTCGAGATGAAAGAAAAAATTCTATTGAGGAAAAGAGTTTATAGAAATGAAAAATAATTTCCTTATAATTTCCCTTAGAAATCAATTTTTACTACAAGAAAAACCACCGTCTCTAAATAATTAATGGCAGTATCTCAAGAAATGAGGAAGTTCTTTAATTTAACTTGACGATAGTTTCTATGTTAGAACTCAAACCAATTAACATAAAGTTAAGAATTGGTTAATTACTGGTATATTAGAAAACTAGTACTATACCGGCTGGTTCACTTAAAAGAATTCAATTTAAAAATAAGCCCTATTATTTGGTAAACAATTCCAAAAATATTTCGAGGATTTGTAGGAGACTCTCTGGAGAATATTTTAGCAAAAGTAGGATTTTGTAGGTCAAAAAGCGCTTCTTTTGGAGAATGTTGCGATTTTCATCAATCAACAGTAAACATAAAACGATCAAGGATGACTCAAACAACTTCGTACGGTTTTTTTTTGTCATTTTTTGGAGTTTCAGAAGTTAATTCCTGTACTCGATCTGACCTGAACTGCAGGAATTGTCAACTTCTGAAACTCGTTTTTCAATTTTCCTTTTTTCCAGGACATGAAGAAGAAAAACGAATCATTTGCGACATTCTCCAAAAGAAGCGTTATTTGACCGATTTCTCGATAATCGACAAGGTTCAAATTTTGTTAAAATGTTGCCGAATAGTCCCTAAAAAAGTCCTCAAATTATTTTTCGAATCGCTCACCAATCACTAGGACCCCATTGTATAAAATAAAATTGATTGTTATCAATTAATTATGCGGTATTGGCCCAAATTTTGATTGATAACTTTATATAAATCACGTTGTATATTGCACAACCACCCATAATTTGACTTGAATCAGGTAATTTAATTAAAGATTCAATTTCACCCACGCAACAATCGTACAAAAGAGAAAAAAGCGACTATATGTGTTGATTAGACGTCCATTCAGGATTTATATGTATGGCGAAATTCGGCCTGTTCTCTTTTAAAATCCATCGAATAAGAGAGGCGCCAGTTCTATAAATTTATAAAACGAATACGTAAATGAAACGTAATCATTCAATATTATTGACATTTCAGCCAGCGCTGTGAGAGTTTGAATCTTGATTGAATTTATTTTTTTTTAATTTGATAGCAAATTGAAAGGGAAAAAACAAGTTTGAATACAGTGCAAAATTTTGACCTTCGTGTTCTTTTGAACTCGCTCGTTCTTATTGGTCTTTTCGTGTATTTTCTCGTTTATATACGAAAACAAAACGGGAAAAAAGGCCAATCCAATGATGTTGTTTGATATCCTGCAGGCTGGCAACAATACAGGCGACTTTTATAGTATCGGTCATTGAATTTTGTTACAAACTCTTTTGTATTGTTTCAAAACATTTCTCTGGTGTTTTTCGTTCTATTTTCTCTATTCGAAAACAATACAGATGGCTTGTTTTAATTTTGTTGTTATAAATATTTAAATTGCCGATTTCTCTCTCGTTACATTGAGAAACAATAAAGTTGTATGTAAGTATTGTGAGTTGAAGTTGACGGACTTGTTGTCCTTGATGGTTGAGGTTACTGTATCCCAGACGATGGTTTTTTCTTCTCTGTTGATTTCCAGCCAAGTCGACTACAACCAGGACCAGTTCGGTCTCTCTGATTTCGTCCTCTATTCTATTTTATGCGAATTATTATTATTCTCCCTAATATCGTTTAGATGTTGTTGGTTTGTGGTGTTGTTGTCTGGACGGATGGATAGTTGAAGGCGTTGCCGGCTGCAATTTCTCGTGTTATTATAAATTCAAGTGCTTCCATGCATAACAAAATCCACTCTATAGATCATTTTACTTTTTCTATTTTAGTTCCTGTAATATTATAACATTTATTTTGTTCTATTTTAATTGTTTTTCCTTCTTTTAATCTTTCGATACAAAGTTTTCGATTACCGTTATTTTGATGAATTATTCAACAATCTTGTAAATTCATAAGGGTAAAATACAAGTAATTATCCTAACATTCAATACACGGGTGTTGAGCTAAAGTTAGAGTTTGAAAACTAATCAAGTCTTTATGGGAGGCTCTGCAGATCATTTTAGCAAATTTTGAACCTCGTAGGTCATTTCTAAGTTAGTCAAAAACACCCGTGAAGAATGATTTAATGATCCCAACTAGCACTCAGGCAAAATTACGACACTCAATTATTTTTCGAGTCTGTTCAACAATTAGACTGTGCAATTTTTGAGCGATTTTTAGGACAGTTTGAGTTGACGAAAAGTGATTTCTAACGAATTTTTACATTCAAAAAATGCGATTTGATTATTGACGTGTTTGGTTCGTTTTCAAAAATGGCAATTTTCCTAAAACAATCATTTTTTGGGCAATTTTGGGAGCTATGAGGTTCAAATTTTGCTAAGAAGCCTCCTATTTAAATTTTTCTCAGATCGATCGTCAATCTATAAGAGTTTCCATCTAAACCCTTCAATTTAACTTGGCACCCTGTAGAATTTCATCTATTCTTCATCTATTGATTCAATGGTTAAAATAGAAAGATGAGATTTCTATCAAAATTCCTTACTCTTAATTCTTTAATACTCCTCATAACAATTCGTCGTGATTTATTTCAAAAACATTCCGAATGAAAGTCATTCATTTTATTCCAACCATCATCGAATATAAACACACACACACACAAAAACATCTGTCTGTCTGTCGATTTTACAATGAAATTCTTTAATTACATTTACAATTTAATGAGCACTTAAAACAACACATTTATTCTTAGTGTATAAAATTCTATACACACAGAGAAATAATGTGAATAGACAATTTATAATCCAACAAACGGCCATTTTTTCGTGATTGTCGTAAAATTTCTAAACGTTTCTATAAAAAATGAATAAAAGTAGAGAAATCTCGACATGGCCCTTTTTTACTCTTTCTCTTTTACAGTTGGTGGTGAGTTATAAGGGTTGTCAAATATGAGTACACCTTAGGGAACTCCCAACTGAAACGTTGTAAAGGTGTACCGGGACCGAATGTCGTCTTCTATTTCTTTTATATTGCTTAAAATTCACGATTCTTCTATTATTTTTGTTGCGTTTGTGTATTTTTTTCAGAATTAGTTTGCTGATCCGTTTGCGAATTTAATTGGTACAAAAGCCATTGGATTCCCTTTGAATTGTACAGTTCGCTTTTTTAGCCTTTGAGTTTTGCGATAACAAACCTAGACAAGATTTCTTTTTTTTTGTGTTTCTAGTATATTGTGTGATCCTTTCATCTGATATTTCGTTGGAATTTTTCCATATGTACACCTATAAAAACAGCATCGTATTGGGAGAAAAATCGTGCAACAGTTATATGGGGAAAATTGAAATTCTGTGAAATAAATGAGGTGTCATTATCGTTGATATTCCTTCTCCTCGATTCTATCTGCATAAATTTCAATTTTACTTCTACTCAGTTTCTTTTTGTATAATTTTTTGTCTGATTTAACTCTACTAATTACAAATAAATTGGCCAAAATTCGATGATTCATCTATAGAGTAGTTTTGGTTGTTTGTTATTAACTGAATTTTCCCACAGGATAAATCGATCTTCGCCACACACAAACACATTTTACTCAAGTGGTTTACAGATCAGTATAGATGGTTTTGGGTGGATATTAACACTACTCAAACACGGAGACGTAAAACCGGCATCCACAAGGGATCTTTGCTATACATCATCGCAATAATAGTGAGAAAGAAACGATTTGTACGGTTTTATTCGTTTGAGTTTGAATCTCAAGGCATTTTCGTCATTTACTGCTAATAAAAAGAAGCAAATTGGGTCATGTTCACTCGAATATTACTAATTTTCGCCATAAATCCGTTCGCAAAGATGCGAGAACATCTCCAGTTAGACTTTGAAAGTTTTTGTTTTAAATCAGCAATTTTTCGATTTTCTCTATCGTCATATTCCGATTCTTCAAATCAAATTTACAACTAAATTCTGGAAGTTTAAAAATATTTCCGTTCCAAATGATTGACTTGTTTTTGAAGTTTTAGCCAATTTTTTGATCGAAATCGTTCAACATTGGGATAACTTTTCGGACGGTTATTGTGAATTGGGATCAAGACCACGCCAGGAATCTCCTCAGTTCAATGTTATTTTATTGTTAATTTTGAAGGTTTTTCTGGGGCGACACTGTAGAAAAATAACGTCAAAAATCATACGTTAACCTTCAAACAAAATCGACTTCCATAAATTGTTAACTACAAAAAAAAAACAGAAAGAAACAAACAAGGTCAATGGTACTGTTTGTATTTTTTTTTGACGTATTAGTGGTAATTTAACGTATATTTTTGTTGTTAAATAAATCAACGTATAAACCGATTTGGTAAAAGACTTCAAAAAACTCGTTTTTACTGGAAAATGTTATAAATTTTCAAGAAAATCAACGTTACCATATTTAGTTATATGAATTATCAGTGAACCTAATCGATTATTATTTGATTTCTTTTAAATTAATATTACATGAAATTTAAACGAAAATTTGAAAAAAAATTGAACGTAACAGAAAATATGAATGTGTAGGATTCGTTTTAATTGGAACCAATTCATTTTATTTATAACCAAACATTATTGTTCATTGTTCTATTCAATAGTAATAATTTGATTATTTTTTAGTGTTTTTAGTTTAAACAGAAATTTGATCTGTTCGTTAATGTTTTCTTGGTAACGTTGCAAATAATCAATGTTCTAACTTATAATTGTTGTTGATAATACTAACCTTGTTTTCGAAATATTAAAAATAAATCGAAACGGAAGTAATAATACCCCAGTTCTAATTACATAAAATCGTGCTATTTATTTATTTTAAAACATATTGAATTTCATAGGCGTTTTCTACTATCTCTATTCTCTAATAATTCATAATTATTTCCTGTTTATTCCTATAATCGTTTCCAAGTAAAATTCGTGAGACATTCGATAAAAGTCGTATCGATTTCCTATCGTAACATTATCAATTTCGTTGAAACATCTTTGAACAACCGATGAGTAGTGAAGTTTCGAAGTTTTCAACACTCATCTCTGTCTTTATCACCATTTTGTGTCTCTGTTTACATCTCATGATAAACTGGTGGCTTACAATTAGTTAAAAAACTAAATTAGAAACCGTAGTCAAGACGATTTGTAGTTTATTTTTGAATAGCCCGCCTATTACCCGATTGTTTTTAACGTGTCTAGCTCGGTTTGAAAAATCGCAACCTTTTCTAAAACGAGCGTTTTTTGATTAACTACAGAGTTCAAATTTTGCTAAAATGATCTCCATAGAGCCTCCTATAGATCCTTGGAATATTTTTCAAATTGCTCATCAAATAATCGGTGTTTCTATTAGAGATAGGTGGTACTATTGCTGCGATAGTAGTTAACCGTTTACATCGACAATAGTTGTGTTGCTGGGCAATATTTGATGTAAACGGGGTTTGAGTGCGTTAAAATATAAACACAGTGAAAGAAAGGAACAAACAGAAAGTAGATTATGATCCCTATGATCTTCTTCTTTTTCTTCTTCTTCTACAACTCGATTCCCGTCATCTCCACTGCAATTTTTGTTTGCTTAGTTATTCAATAAATCTCCCCCATTCTTATCTTGATCCTTTACAATCCGTCAATCGGACTCTTCCCTATTGATTCTTAACCCATGTCAATAGTCACTGATGTATTTGTGATTTTCCAGAATCGATTTCTTGTTATTGTTGTTCTAGTAATTGTAAAGCCGTTCATATGGCTGTCACCGTTTACTCTAACGTTAAACTGGAATGGTAAGTAATTCTTGTTATTATTATTATTATTATTATTTAGCGACTAAAGGGATAGTAGTAGGGTTTATTTGTAACTATCTTTAACCAGAAATAGTTATCTTGTGGAATTTGGAAATCAATTATTTCCCTAAAGTTGAATATTGTTGTGGAAAATTACAAATTTAACAAAGACGAAGAGAAATGTGGAAAATCTGGTTATAGAATTTGATTTATTATTGATAAAATATCATTTCTCTTCTCGTAAATAATAAAATAATATTGTAAAATTTTCTTAAGCGCATGCTTATCAAAATTTCCAATTAATACAGGGTGAGTCAAGAAGATAGGACGTTCAAAGATTAGAAATTGCAATTGGTGAAAGTTTCTGAAATTATAGCTATTCACCCCCGAACTCCATCTAGAAAATATTTTCATTGTTTTGTCAACCCTTGTATACAGGATAGTGTACCCCGGTTTCTTATTTTAAATCGAATGGTGTGTTTTTTATCTTGAAATTGAGGATTTTGGTGGCCTACTGTTAATGATTTTCAAAAATTTTATTTTTTCATGACATATGTTTGAAACCATTGCTATTAAAGGATTAAAATTTGTAACTCAAATAGCCCAAACTTGGTAGTTTCACCTGTCTGCAGCTGACAGGTGAAAGCTCCCTTTGGGACGTTTGGAAATTCACTACACCCTGTATAGAAAATATTTTCTAGGGGTAGTTCAGATGGAAGTCAAGTTTCAGAAACTTTCGTCAGTTATTTAATGGCCCACCCTCTTGATTTCGCCCTGTATCTAAGCCTATAATAGATGTTGATTTTAGTGATTATTAAAAAAAGAATTTGCACAATTAGCTAGCTAGCCAGTCGATCTAACAAAGTTCCATTGGATGATGTAAAAATAAACCACCACTAACAACAAACTGATGTACATATAATAACCCTTTTTTCTCTCTTATAATACATAAAAATAGTCACTATTGATTTAGTTATTTTAGTATTAGTAGTAGTAGTGGTTTTTATTATTATCATGAATTTACTGATAAGGCAATAGTTTTTAAATATTTAATTTGGTTGTATGGGATGAACGATTTCCATTATTATTGGGTTTATTATCAAAAAAAACCTCCATTATATTTTAATCGAATATTTCACCCTTATTTATTAGTAAGAACAATAAAACCACCCGAAATAGTTTTAACGAAATTGTCTAATGGTCAAAAATCATATTTTTTTGCTTTGAAACTTTGTTATATTTGCTCCAAAAATCAGCAACAAAAGGATAAAAGCCTTGTTAAACTCTGTTTGGTTTTGCTACCCGAATAGGTCACATTCAAGCCCGATTCTTGTTGTTGGTATTCAAACGATCCTTTGATTATTGTACCGTTGATCATTTCGTTGATGTTAATGAGTTCTGATTGATTTTCAAATAAAAATCCATCGATTTTTCACCAATATTACAACATTATAAACCTTAAAATATCATCATTAGATTAGATTTTATCTATTTTTAAAACTTTATAATTTTTTAATTGGATTATTCACATTTCGAATGAAAATAAATACTTTATATTATAAGTAATGGACTTAAATTTTTATGGTTTCTTTATCATCCAACTAGTGAAATCGGCCGGTATTGTTGGCTTCTCTAGAAACCCAACAAATCTTGTTATGCGGATTATTATTAATTGAAAATTATCGATTTTTATCGACTAGTTTAACGAAGAATCGACCTAAATTACTGACATATTAAAGATGTTAAAAATTAATTAAACAATTGTACAATTTCACATTGATTCCAACACGTGAGTTAATTAAAAATTGAAAAAAATCAACAATTATTAAAGAATCTAATTGAATTTGTTTGTAACGAAGCCCGTTTAAATCGCTCCTATTCAACTGAATTAATTAAATTGAATTAAAGCAAATGTTACCTTGCTTTTTTTATTAGAATTCACTTTATAGATTTCGCTTTTCACTGATAAGAAATGATTGCAAATTTTGCAGAAATATCCGTTGAGACAACAAAATCACTCGATAGAATTTGAAATCTGATCAGAAATAGATCGGATTAGAGACTATAGTTATTTCCCATATAATCCGCTTTTTTCTTGATTATTATCATTATTATTACAATAAGAAATTTTTGATAACAAGTCTTCAAATGTGACAAATGATACGTGTAATTCTAATCGATTATGAATCAAAATAGAAATTAAAGAAGGTCACTTTCTGATCTAATTATGGCGTGATTTATTAAGCATTTCATAATTATTGAAGTATGTGTGTATGTGTGTAGGTTGATGAAATTGCTCTCAAATTAAACCTACACTGTAATTATTATTGTTATTATTATTGTTGTAACAATTATCAAAAAAGAAATCGATGGTTTGTCATTTATTTGGAGGTTTTCGTTTTTCGTCATTGTTCTCTCTATCGAGAAATAGGGCAAGATTTTGTTTTATAAATTTATCGATTTTTCCCCATACATACACGATATTATATCGTATTCGTGACTTTTCATTTGTGTGTTAACGTTAGACAAGATAACTAATCGCATGTTCTTTACTGACAGTTCAAAAAGCCATCTATTATCGGTTTACTAACTACTCTACCGATCATGTTTGTTGTATAAAATCAGGGACGTCATGGGGATATAAGCCGCCCTAAGGCAAATATTTCCTTCTATACTACCGCCTCGTCCAACCGACGAAATTTGAGAGAAAAAACTGCATTCAGCCTTTAGAATTTTCGGGATTTTTATACGGAAAATTCGCCTTATATCGAGAAGTTACTATCTATTGATTTGAAGATTTTATTGCAAATTCTTGAAGAAATTGCAGCATCTAGGCGGTTATTATCAAAATTTGTAAGAAATAAGCTCTTGTTCTACAATTTAAAGATTCTTGTATGAGAAATTTTGTCTTATATTGAAAAATTAAGACTTTCCTTCAAAATTTTGAAGATTTAGCAAGAAATTCTGTTTGATTTTTAAAAATATTCCAGCATTTGAGATGGTCATGATTTTAATTTTAAGAAGTAGCACTATTGGTAGAAAATTGCTATATTTTGATAAATTTTGTTTAATTATGAAAATATTTCCACTCCTTTATGTTGTTATTTAAAAAAACCAAAAACTCACCTTTTTGTTGTGTAAAAGAACAAAAATGTCACAATTTCACCCCGTAATTCAAACTTAGAGAGACAAAATTCGATCACAAAACTGAAGAGAACGCTCAGAAATTGCAGCGAACCTTTTAAAATGTGTCTACTTCGACAATTCAGTAACAAAATTTGTTAAAAATAGCCTAAAATTCGAAAATTCAACTTCAAAAACAGATTAAAAGTTTTCGAATAGATTTGTCCCCACAATTCATTGGCAAAAATTCGCTAGAAATCTACAAATTACCAATTTTGTTACGCTCAAACTACCCCAAAACTTATCCGAGTTTCACGAACGCTGAAGACGACCCTTTATAAAACTTGACAGTACCTACCTGGAAATGTCGTGATTCGCAAATATTAATCTATTTTCGTTTAATAAATAGAAAAAATGTAACAATTTGAAATTAAATAACATCATTGTAATAGAATTCACATTTAATTCTGTATACCAAAGTTTATCGAACAGAATTCATCGTCTTTTATTTATTTACTTGCTTACTTATACACGAATCAAAGAGAAAATCGACAATAGATTTGAATAACTGTCGGTGACACTGGAGTAGTGTTCAATAAAATTCAATTCCAACTATTGAGATCCATCAAACAATTCAAAATTGTTGATGCTACTGGAAAATAAAAGATACATTTTTTTTTGTTGAAATTCGATTGTTTCAAACCCCAAAAACTCACCCTTCAAATGGCACATACCTCGATAATCAACGGAAAACATTCATCATCAATCTGTATATTTATAGGGAATAGATGCGACCTAAATCGCTGAAGTTTGTTGTGGTTTAGTCCAGTTTAATAGAGAGGGTTGTATACGAAAATAACCACCCATTTTGGGGTAAAATTGATGAATTTTAACGATAAAATTTCCATTGATCTACACTGTTAATCACTGTTATAATTTTTGTTAGAATGAAAGTCGTATAGAATTTCACCCGGCGCATCCACCATTTTTGCACGATTTTAATGGAGAAATTCGGTTGAAGATTGATGGATGATTTTCGCTATATTTTGGGATATATTTCAAGTAAATGTATAGAGTTAATGGGGGAGAATTTGTGATAATTGGAACAATTTAGGAGGTGTTTGTGTACGAGTATCAAGTCTAAAGAATACGGTTTCAACCCATATAATTACATGATTTGGGGTTGTTACTGTTGAATAACACGATGTAATTAACGTTTATTTTCTAAATTTAACGAAAAAAGTAAATTCAACACGTTTATGTCTATGAAAATTTAATTTCCTGCTCTTCTAAACCGTAACAACAACAATGGATGATAATACTGATTTTCTAACGAAAAATTCCAGCTTTTACATGAAAATAAATTCAATAGAATTTACATAAAGAGCGCCATACTCTCTTCAGTTCGTTCATCCTCTATTTATATATTTATTTATCAACGTTGTTGTTAAATCTATATTATCCTTAATTATCCTGTTTCCAAGACGAATTTCCAACAATTCTTTTTTGTATGGATCAAATTTAGGTCACTGTTACTTCTTTAATTATACGTCCTTTAATGATTCCGTAAATAATCGAGAAAAAACTTTAATATACAGGGTGGTAGTTATTCAAAAGATGGCGCCTTTAGAATTCTGCCCTGTATTATCCCTACAAGTATTAACTAGATGACAGCACAGGCGAGTTATCTTGGAGTTTCTTCGGTTAGGGGTAGTTTTTTCTTGAAATCTACCCAAATTCGCTCCAAATTACTAGTGGCTTGAACAATTTTAAAGTAATTATCGCTGGTTATTTTTTAATTGTTAATTGGGGTAGTTTGTTATTTTTTTATGATTTTTGAAATTAATTCGCAATTTTTTCTGAACTACTACCGATTGACATATCAGGCGAACGTCTGGATGCCGTCATTGTTTACGTATCGATTTAGAAATGGACGCAAGCGCGTCTTTCTATCACTGATTCTCTCTTGATTTTCGCATACATGTCTAAAGTGTATTACCCACTCATATGAACAAAGATAAGGTTGAGACGAATAATTGATGCACATTCAAAATGATAACGTGGCAGCGGTGGCGGCGGCGACGACGATATTCACAAGTCGTTTTTCTCGCTCATTAAACTTCAATAAAATTGAATTTTCGTTGAATAACACGCCACTACAACATTTCAAACAATTTAATAGGAGAATTGTTCGAAACTAATTTATGAATGTCGAAAGTTTCTTCTAAAAAATATGCAATTGGAGAAGTTCGCTGATTTTTTGTTGAAGTTTCTTCAATTTTATTTCAGTTATTAATGTTGGAAATTTGAAACTTCGGAGATTTGCTACAGTTGAATTAATTGTATCACGAATTCTCCTTTAAGGTTAAACTGTAGTGGAAGTTTTTACGTTTCGTTAACGTTAGATGGCGTTCCAGTTACTTGAGGGGTCGGACTAGAACCCTAAAAATTGGAATCTTAAATAGACGGGGTCTCCTTTATTTCGACACTAGGGGCGATGTTACTTATAGTTGGAGAAGGAATTTCTTGGGCCACATCATAGACATATCTGCTTGGAAAACTTTCTGAAAATTCTGAATTACAGAGAAAATCGTTAGAGTATCCTTTTTACATTTTTTTCAATAATTTAAACTGCTTTATACAGTAAATTGGGAGTTCTTCGTGAATCTGCAAGAGATTTTCTGATAGTCTTTTTAATTTTCTTGAAATCAAAAAAGGAAGAATTTCAAAAAACTTTGTGGGCACAATTTTAAAGACGAAATTTCTCAAATCATATGATAGATGAGTTTAAACGAAATCTGTAGTGCCATTTTTGAGATAATCAAACAAATAGAGCAAAAAGGGTATATTTTTTGCTCTATTTCAAAAACTACCCTATAGATTTTTCTAGAATTTAGCATGAATGAAGCTTAAGGTGGTAGTCAACTATGGTAATTTTTTGAAAATTTTTGAATTTTTAGTTTTGTGATTTTGTCCAATAGAACTCTATCTTAAAATATTTATAAAGCTTTACCACCAACTTTTTGTGTGCAATATTTGAACTATTTGGGATATTTTTCATGTTATCCAATAAATTTTATGTTTTATTGGAATTTCGATAAATTTCCAAGCCAATATTTGTGTACAAATGTTTGTACTTGTTGGCGATGGTACCTGAGTTTAAATCACGTACAAGACTTGGATTTTTCGTCTATTTGGTTTTTTATTTTGTTTAACAACATAAAATAGTTGATTTATCTAGCACGCCAATGATGTTAAGTCACGCAAATTTCCCTATTATTATTACAATTTTTCAATAAGGCCATCTGTTATTGTTATTATTAATATTATTATTATTTTATTTTTTATTCTATACAACAGGTAGAACAATGAAACTCGACTTAAAAGTGCCTTGTGTTCTCAATTATTTTTTTCGGATTGTTTGTTAGAGGTGTCCTTTGTTGAATTTCCATTATTTAAACCATAATTAAGTTGGTGTTGTGTTGATAAAACTTTTTCTTTATAACACTGAACCTTTGAAGAGTCCTCTTTATTATTGATCATTTGAATATTAATGGAGATAAAATTTAAAAAAAAATGCAGACGAATTTCAACAATTCCCACGAGAATTTTCCAATCGATTTTCATTTATCGTTAAATTTAATGAAAATCAACTCAATGATTATAGCTACGTTATAATTTACAAAACTTTCCACAATAGAATGATTCTCTTCCCTTATTTATCCGTCGTAGTTTTTCCTTTTTAAATTCGATACGATCACAGCTGTTTCCCTAGTGGAATACCAGCGGAAGCATCACCCCTTTTGGAGGCTGTTTTCTATTTTGAATACGATAAAAGTGTTGTCTTTTTTAAAGAAAACCTGTTTGAATTGTACGGCCGGTTTTCACGTTCATTTCTAACTGTCTTTGTTTGAGTTACATAAAGTAAATTTAAATTAAAATCTCTGTTATTATTTATATTGTTTCTAACAAAGTTTTAATAAACAAAAATGAAAGTTTCATAAAAGTTTGCTTATTTCGACAGTAAAGAAACTCTCCAATTTATTTTTATTCTTGTATTCATCCAGTATACGCGTACAAAGTATACGATTACAATGGGCTTTCTTTATTATTGTAAATTTTTTATTTATCAATACTCTATTAAAGAAAAATCTCTACATTTTCCTTTAGAATTTATTCTAATACTGATAATGATAAGAGTTGTTCTTTTTATTGTGAAAAAGCGAATTTAATTAGCCTCTTGTAGCTTTTAAAAAAACTTCTATTAACATCTTGTGTTGATTATTAGAAACTAACTATAAAAGGGCTATCTTTGCAACCGAACACTAATATTCTATGATAGTCAAGTTATTTTATTGTTATTCTCTCTCTTATTCTATCTTATTATGCGAGTATATACATAAAGTTTGAATTAATTTCTATTCTAGATTTACGATAATCGTAAAGTTTTGTGTATAAGGGAATTGTGTTCAAATTTTAAGAAGCATAACGAAATAATTGTACTAGTTTTGTTTGTCTAATTAAATTTAATGGGGAAAGTTTTTGGGTAGATTTTTTTTTTGATGAAAATTATAGATCTTTAAACTTTATAGATTTATCGAACCCAATGAAAATTATACGAGCTGGCAAATGTAGTAATAATAATAATAAAAAGACAATTCGAAAAATGAGTGGCTTGCTTGAAAATTTACTCAAATTCAGCATAAAAGTCCAAAAATTTGTTGTACAACTTGGCAGCAAATCTCAAATAAAACTGACGCTTTAAAAATTTTGGATGGGATAAGTGTGTTTGAAATTCTAGCCTTGAAATGAAAAATTTTCCAATTTTTCCGTTTATTGCCAATTACGGCTATCAGTTGAAAATTCCCAGAATCATTTCATAAAGCGTTCTTGTGTCCAACAATTAAAACGATGAGGGTACCCACTTAATTATCGAGAACCTTGAAATTTTAGCAATATTCGAAGGTGAATTAATCGTTTTAACATCCCTTTATTGGCTCTCTTTCTGCGGTAAATTTTGTCTTTTCGACAGATGTTGTGTTCAAAATCATCAACAATAAAATTGAGTTGACTAAATCCTGGTGTTAATTGTTGAATTATGGTAATAAAAGAATAGTTTGCAGGTTTTTCTTGTTGATCTTCTGTACCTTTCTCGGGTTGTTGGTAATCCTCTCCAATATAATTAAATATAAATTTAATATCATTGTTATTTGTTATTATTTGAACAACGTTAACTCAAAGAGACGAAAAACAACAACAAACAACTCCATTATATTCTATTTTGATGAAATAATTTTTGAGAGAGCAAAAGAGACACGCATATACATAGAATAGGATAGATATATAAACACACACAAACACATTACGGATATTTCAGAAATGGTTCTACCGGATATCCCTAGGGAACCATTTAGCGGTTGAATTTCTCCTTTTAAGATGCGTAAACTAAATTGAATGTGTATAGAATAGATGTGTGTACGTACATTACACTCTATCAACAAATCCCTAATTCGCCCATTAAATTTTTTATGGTTAATTAAATCGATAAAAAATACATAGAAAAAAATTCAATATAACAGATTCGGTTAAAGCGATCCATCAAAAATTACACTACATCCATTATAACATACTTTTTCTCTTACATTAATTGTAAGTTTCAAATGATGGTTGTATTAGAAATTTGAATTACGCGCCTTTAAAAATCAGGTTGGTCTAGTTGTATAACCAAATTCCCTTATTAGTGTTATTGGAGTTTTAACCTGCAAATTTCAATTCACGTAATTGAGCTGAATTTGAGAATGATTTTTTTCTGTTTTGGAAGTTTTAATAGCGATTAACGCACTCTTAAAGTGTACTTTAACAGTTAGAGTCATTTATTTTCTTACGGTTGGTAGCTTAAATTCAAATATTAGTCGGATTAGTAGGATTTTTGTAGATCCGTTATCATGGCAATGGATCTACAACACTAAATCAACAACCTTATTTCAATTTCTTAATTTAATTTGGTCAATTAGAATTTTGTACCGCTGCTATAATATTAATACTTTTTTTTTGTTTCATCTACGCAGAAACTTGTAAATAATCGATACCGATGAGATAAATTACGTTTTTATTGATTATTGAATGTCGATTTAAGTTATTAAATAATTATAATACCTATAATTAAATATAATTTTGTATAAGAGATTATAGTTGACCAAATTAATAGAAATTATGGAATTGAAAGAGATTGGTGGAGATTGTTGATTTTGTGCTGTAGATCCGTAATCATGGTAACGGATCTACAAAAATCCTACAGAATACCGCCTGCTATAGTAAATCTAGAGATGTAATGGAAAGTGTTGAATTTGACACTTACGCCGCCTATTCATTGAAAGCGGGAAATTTAAATAAACGATAATAAAACGGTATATTACACAAAAAACTTCAATAAGACGTAATAAAAATCAACAAAACAAGATATAGAAAGTCTTTTAAAACGAAATTCATTACAAATAAGAAAGAAACAGGTGTAGAAATAAAAATTTTGAGGTTATATTGATCTAGAAGCAAACGAGTATCGTTTAGTTCGTCAGTGATACCAACGTAAGAATATTAATGTTACCATTGGTTTCTATGTAAATGTTATTAGTCCTTGAATTATCGGGTTGGCAACAAATTCAAAACTTTCTACCACATGAGTGGCTTTATTACAGCTGTCAAATTACGTTAAACAAACAAATTCATTAATAATTTTCAAATTAAATTGTTATTAATGTTTTTATTTATAATAATTTATGATTTTATCAAAAATTTATGGTTGAGAGACCGGTAACATGGCAAACAAAAGAACAAATGAAATGTAAATTGAATTTCTAGTTGTCCTGTCAACGATACCAAGCGCTATAAAATTTCCTAAATTTCAAGAATTTATTTGAAAAACAGCTGCAATGGGGTGTAATGGTGTAAAAAACTCGTTTCAAAAATAATTTATTATACTTGTTCTTTATAAAACCCACCGTTTTGCGGCTCGTTTTATAAACTGAACTCGAGTAATAAACTTTTGGTACTTGTTTCTTAATACTGATACTATAAAATGGCATTTGCTAAAAAAATATTAACAATCAAGCTCTAATAACAATAAAATTGAAATGTATGGTTAGACATTTGTGTTAACAATGGTTATACAGGTTGACCAACCATTTTTGAAGGCGCGCAATTTAAACGTTCGGTTTTGCCAATAGAAACATTGCGGTTTTAATGTCTAAATCACAGACTTTGTGGAAGTTTCTTTTTTGTTTTGTCATCTTGGGTTTTTTTTTGTGGTTTTAATTCTTGCCATCTTTAATAAGATGCAAATTTTTGATCTTTTTGCTGTTGCTGTTGTGTAAATATAGAAGTTGTGGAATGGTTGCTTGGTTGTTCGTTGTTTGTCTGGTTGTTTTCTCTTGTTCTATTCATCTCTGTTTCGTGTTGTTGTTGCTGCTAGTCTTCGAAACACGTCGTCTACACTTTCATCGATTTCCTCTCTATACGTATCCGTGTTTATATTTAATCGACCGATTTGAATTATTCTCAAAAATTTCAACGAATCGAACGAATAGAATCGTTGATGTTGTTTCATTTTTAATTAACTTCCACCTTTGATGTTGTTGGTGTTGTATAGTTTTGTATATTTCTGGTTGTACCTTGAACCAGACGACGACTTTTACTGTAGGGGAAAACGGTGGGAGTGCATTCATAATGACCTTGAACCACCATGACTGGCAGACCAGCCAACCGTCGAAGACGATCTCTTTGTGTCTATACACTTACCATAAATATAGTTGTAGAGTATAGGGGGAGAATTTGAAAATTATTGTTGCCAAAACTATATTTATTAAGGATACATGGTTGGAATAAAAAGACGCAGAAGAATAATGAAACATGAATTTTTTATATCTCGAAATAATTTTCGCCGCAACTATAATAACAACAACAACAACAACAAAAAAATAACGAATGAAAGAAATAAATGGGGATGTATTAAGATAGAGTCGGCCGCCTAGTGAACGACACCAACCATGTGGTGCGGTGGGTCGTAGTCAGCCAGCCAGCCGGCTGGCAAGCAAGCAAGCAAACAGGCAGGCAGAAGGGCTGACTGGAGTTTGTATGGTAAAGCACAGCTGCACTGCCAGTCGTTTTCCAACCGTTGTTCAGTGGGGTGAACTTATATATAACTCTCATTCAATATTTCAACTAAACGAGAAATATAAAGGAAACGAAAAATAATAAATTAAACGAGCGAAACTCGTGTCTTTTTGTGTTCAACTGTGTTATCCTTATGGATTTTTGTTTTAATTAATTTTCAAATTTTGTTGTTTTTCCGTTAATATGTTGTTCGAAAACCCACCACCGGGTTCACAATTATTCCCAACATATAGTGTACCACCCCCTATACTACCACTCGCACCACCGCCAGTCAGGTAAGCCATGACTATTATCATCAACTATTAAAACAACAGCAACAACAACGCGAACAAGTCTAGTGGAATTTGTGCATGTTTTTGGAGTAATTTACAATGCTTCATTTTATTTATTTCATTGTTTTTATTATTGTTGTTGTAATGCTTAGTGGATGATTCATGGGTGAATTATAGAGAGATATACACAAAAACATCCCCTTTCTCTCTTTTGTATTATAAGCAAAAAGTCCCCTCGAATAGAACAACGGTGAGTTAGGAAGAGGGCCGTTTTGTGTCGACTGTACCTTATAGACCGTTACAGACAGTCTAGAAACCGACCAGTCTTTTGTATTGTTGCAATTCAACAAACATGTGTGTTTGTAAGTTTTAGGAAAAGGTAGAGAATTCATCTACCTGACCAATATTTTAACAAAGAAAATCTTTGTCGTGTAAAATCGTAATTTTTCTTGGAAATGGGCAAAAACCGTTACTACCAAAACTAAGATTGTTCAAGATTTGGGAATTTATACTCTATCTACTTTAATACTGCCGACTTTACTTAAGTTTCTACCATCACTATGAACACCCGATTCAATTTTTTGTGACGATATGTGCCGGCCTGGAGCGAACATTTTTATACACCACCGACAAAGTTGAAAAGCGCTCTTGTACTAGAATTTACATATTTTTATGAGAAATTTTATCTTCTATCGAGGCATTTCAATTTATTTGATTTTATTGAAAAATTGAGCACTTTTAGCCCAAATTATAGTCAAAATTTGGAAAAAATAGTATTTTTACCTTATACCAAAGAGTTAACTTTTTTACTAGATTTTAATACAAAATTTCAAAACAATTTAGCACTTTTAGTTCAAAATTCCAAAATTTGTGAAACAATTCAGCCTATTAATTCAATCTCCAAGGGAAAAGTTTAATTAGAAAACCGCAAAGAAAACTCGAAAATTCCAGCAAATTTATAATTTTTTCTCATTTTTCGACAAATCGATAATGAAATTTGTTAAATACCGTAATTTAATTGATGGAATGTTTAAAAAAAAAGTTAAAAAAACTAGAAAATCCAGGAAACATTAAAAGAGTTTCCAGGTGAATTTTTGACAATTCATCGCTAGAAATCAATCTTATTTAACAATTTTTTACGTCTCTATTAACTCAAGAACCGATTAAAATTTTGTAAATTGGCCCCCTCAGGCGTCATTCGAGTTGTTAATAAACAATCGTAAAATATTCCGCGCAGAAGGGGAACGCTGAACTGACAAAATTTCGTTATTTGGCCGAAATTAATCGATTCTTCACGGTGCTAATTAATAATTCAGTCCGCTAACAAATCGTCTTGTTTGCCAAGTGTTAAAAATTTTTTCTTCTGGTTGCCACTATTGTCGTCTAGTTTCTCTTCGAAATTGAGAGGAAATACGGTTAAAAAAGTATCGAACAAGAAAAAATTCTCCAACAATTAAATTTCATGGATAAAAGAGAAATTTCGTTATTTTTTCCTTGCACAGTACACGAGATGCATAAAGAATTGCCGCCAGGTGGCCAATTTGATGAAATTAATTTCACCAATCTATTATGCGGTATTTTCAAGTCAAGCTGATCGAAATTAATGTGATTTACTGTAGAAAATGCGCCTAATTACTGTTATTTTCCCTGTTTTAAACAAAACAAACTTTATAGAAATTGATTATTTATTAAATTTTGAGGTAGTTCTATTTTAATTCGTTCATTGACATAAAATTTTGATAATTATTGATAACCATGCAAGCGACTTTTATTCTATAACACATTAGAAAATTTCGAATTGTACAATTTTTCCTTCCAACATAAAAACCATGCAAAATTTTATACTAACAGATAGTTAGTGAAATTTAACTATAAATCTTTCAAAATTCTATTTCTTTTTCTTGCCTTTGTCTTGTTCTTTGGCGTTTTTGTCTTTACAGACGCATTTCTTCCCCTGGCCTTTTTCTCTATCAACCGGCTCTTTTTCATACATATCTTTATATAAATAGTAGGCTTCTTTATTTACTGGGATTTCATAATTTTGCTTCAACTGTACGGATGGGAAATTCATTAAAAAATGTATAAAGAGAAATTTTGATTTTTAGTCTATTGCAAGTTTTGTAGATGCGTATAGTTGTAGTATGTAGTCGATTTTCTTTAATTAAACCGATAATTTATCGATTAACAATTTTCAAGTGATGTACACCCGAGTATTACGAATGGAAATAGTTGTTATACAAGGGTGGATTTTGATTATTTTAAAAGTGATAGTAGATAATCAAAACTCACCCTTTGTGCCCTTTACTTTATATAAAAATAATAACAGTAGAGGCTCTAATTATAATAGAATTTATGTGTAGATATCGAATTGTATAGCGCCGTTTTTCTATTTATTTTACTTAAATTATTAACAATTCCATTATAAATAAATTTGAAAGAATTATTAATGAATAGTGTGTAGTGTTATTTAAATAATTCTATTAAACAACCATGGTGTTTAAACTCTATCGAGTTTCAATTAGAATCGAGAAACTCGACAGGGTTCGACGAAATTTAGCGGAAATTGTAGCCTGTCCATCGATTATTTTTTTTTTGTTTTAGATTTTTGTTGTAAATTTAACCGTAGTCTTACAGTTTTTTTTAGAATGACCCCTGACAATATTCTTTAAAAGACTGTACCCTTTCCTGTTTTTAATGAATTGTGTAAATTTAACAAATTTTCGTTCTATCTGTTGTCTAACTAAACGACATTCTAGTATTAGCTTTTCACGAGAATTGTAGAATTTCATCAACTACACCACCATCACCACCACCACAGATCTGATTGATTAAAATTATAAAAAACGCATCACTTTAATTATTAATAATCATAAATAAGAAATAATCCAGCTTGTTGTAGAATATTGCACGATTATTACTATAATTTTGTTGTAATTTAAATTTTTTCCATCAACAACGGTCAACAATTGATTAAATTTTTGCAAATTCAAGTGTCCCAGATCTACCCAAATTGTTGATAATGAAGCAACAATCAAGAATTTGGTATCATCACCGATTCTGGTCTCATCATCGAAGAAAACTCAACAAACTAACGCTGTGGATGAAGGTAAAACACGTAAAAAAAAAATGAAAAAAATCATCTAAATACAAGAGAGAAATTCTAGCGAGTAGAATTAGAGTTTCTTAGTAATTAGTGTTGTTTTTTGTGGATTAATTGAATTAATTAAAACAATAAAATTGCCGTTCTTTTGTAAAATATTTCTTTATAGAGCTATTATCGTTATTATTATTGTTAATACTAACATACGGCAATATGGAAGGAATTTTAAGTTTTATTCCAACAATTGTTACAGACTCTAACATTAGATGCATGTTGTTTATAGTGATAATTTTTTATGTACAAAAATGAAGGGAAAATTGTGTAAATCTGTAGCGAACACGTTTATTTTCCCAACAATTACGCACTTTTTTCCTCAATTCTCCAAATCAATTAGTAAATTACCAACTATAATGGCCAAATAATCGAATTAATACCGGAAAAGGGTGCGTGATTCTCGTTTGTATTTCCTCTAAAATACAGCTTCTCTATCGAATTATTCGAAACATTATAAAAATTGTAGTTTTGTAGTATTTAGTTTATAATTATTTTTTTTACAAAAACCGAACTAATTTCGAAATAACTACCCTCTATTTTAAGATAGAGATGGTGTTATTGTTCTAAAAATCTATTTTTTCTTGTTTGTCGAAATGATCGTTAGATGGTGGTAGAGATGGCGGCGTTGGCGTCGTCGCCGTCGAGACGCTCAAAACGCCACTTGTGTCCCGAATGTAAACTAAAAACCGAACCAAGATATTGCTTATCGACCGGTTGTCACTCCCTCAATTTTTTTACAATTTAAAAACAATGAAACTACCCTTTTTTGAAAATAGATCCATTATTAGGGAATCGAAAATTTTATTATCTAAAATATACACATTAAGGGTTTAATGACAATATTAATAATAATAAAGGGGTGTAATTTTAGATGTGAAATAACTATATACTACAACTATACATGAAAAGCATCGATTTTCTTTATTTCAATTCTTTATTTTATTAAAAGCTTGGATTTTTGTTGTGCGAATTTTGGTGCAAACAATTCGGATATTTGTGGGGTTGTTGTAATAGAGGGTGAATGGAACGATTATTACTACAGTAATTAAATTTAAAACATAAATTCTATTCTAAATTGCACAATAAACATCTAAAGACAGGTGGTGTAGTGAATTTGAAGAGAATTAGGGTGAAAATTAACATATAGAAGGGTTGGAAAAAAACAAATATTACTAAAGCTAACAAGTGTCTACATTTAATAATCGGTCTACACAAGGCGGCTATAGATAAAATAGATTCGTGCCAGCACCATTGAAAATTTTTGTACATGTGATAATTGTTGATAAAATGACGACAATGTTGATGATGTTGTTGTTTATGTCGTATTAACAATTAAAAAACGGCACCCTTTTTCCAATAAAATTGCACTAAATATCGCCACAATTGTCTTCTTATCAATTGAAATTCGAATTTTTGTTGTTAAAATTAGTCCTAGCAGTGGTCATGTCCCGAGGCAGCAGTATCTCAAATTGGTAGTACTGCTGTGACAGGACAATATCACAGCCAACGACTCAATTGAAGTTGATAAATTATTTCAACCCCTCAAAAAATTCTTGAATACTATTTAAAATAGAACAATTAGAAAAAATAAATAAAATAAACAAGTATTAAGATGGTGATGGCGATCCGCGACGCGAACACTGACTGAATTTTGAGGGGAGAGATGATCCAACCCCTCGCTCAATCGCCACCATGGTAACCGGCCTGCGCCGCCGCCACAGCCGCGCCCCACATCACTAATGTATACACGTGCGTTAGGGTTGGGTATTGATCGGACATAGGGAGAATATCTCTGTATGGTGGATGTTTCTGCGTCGGCTACACCACCACCACCACCACTATTTGCCACAACTACTATCACTACCACTGCTGGTGCTGGTCTTGCTGCTTCTACTACTATCACTATTACTACTCACTCACCCTTTATTATTATCCTACCACCACCTAGATAGATTAAATATATAGTAAAAGGTTATTACCTTGCGTAATGTTGGATTTATGAGCAGATGAAGACGTTCCCATTGTTCGGGCGATCTTTTCGTCCTGTAAAATCATCTAGGTTTAGATTTGAATGATTAAAACTATTTTTACAACAACTACTACTAGTACTACTAGGACGCTGAACTAATCTTGGAGTTTATATGGGAAATGCCAAAATTTGGCAAGTAATTTGAAGAATATTTCAACGACTACGAGGCTCCCCTATTGTTGTCCAAACTTGGCCAAGAACGCTCGTTTCGATTTTGAACAACGCTGTGGAAAAAATCTCGAAACCGAGCCTTTTGGCCAAGCTATAAGGCTCTAATTTTGCTTAAATGATCTCTAGAAATCCCCATTAGTAAATCGTTTGTGAATTGATGGGAATTGGCATAATTCGAAATTAATAACGTGGTATACTTTTAGTTCAGCAGCCCTGTACAATATTTTCATCTACTAACCATCGTACATCATAAGCGCCGGCTGTTCGTATAGCTGTAAATATTGCAAAACTGGTAACGAACACTGGCAAAATTAAAACTGGCCATAACTGAAACAAACAGAAAAAAAATATGTGGAAAAAATCCAATGATTTATTTATTTGTTGTTGATTTGTTTGATTTAGTTCAGCAATGGGTGAGGGTAATGGTTTGATCGAACACGACCTCCATGGCTCCCTAGTACAAATGAATGGTGGTAGTCATTCGAGTTCATCAGGCCGCAGTACACCGAACAATTCGAATGATCCAGCACCAGGCAAATTATTCGTTGGTGGTTTAAGTTGGCAAACATCAAGTGAGAAATTACGTGAATATTTTGGCATGTTCGGCAATGTGACTGATGTTCTAATAATGAAAGATCCTGTCACTCAGGTATTTCTGCCATTCATTTCGTTTGTTGTTCATTTTTCTTTATTATTATTTTAATAAAACGTTTGATTATTTAGAGAAGCCGTGGTTTTGGATTTATCACATTTTCGGAACCATCAAGCGTTGATAATGTTCTCAAAGTACCAATCCATACATTGGATGGTAAAAAGATCGATCCGAAACATGCAACGCCAAAGAATCGCCCGAAACAACCGAACAAAACAAAGAAGATCTTCGTTGGTGGTGTCAGTCAAGATACATCCGCTGATGAAGTCAAAGCGTATTTCAGTCAATTTGGTAAAGTTGAGGAGACTGTAATGTTAATGGACCAACAAACGAAACGACACCGTGGCTTTGGTTTTGTAACATTCGAAAATGAGGATGTCGTCGATCGTGTTTGTGAGATACATTTTCATACGATAAAAAATAAAAAAGTCGAATGCAAGAAAGCTCAACCCAAAGAAGCTGTACAGGCTAGTGCACAACTATTAGGCAAACGTTTAATGTTAAGTGGTCTAGGTATGCGTATGGCGACACCAGCTGCAGCGGCAGCGGCCGGAGCCATCGCCGCCGCTGCCACAAACCCACTAGCCGTTGTACAAGCCCAAGCCCATGTACAGGCTGCCGCTGCCGCAGCAGCAGCCCAAGCCCAAACCGCTGCCGTTGCCAGTTATGGCAAATTATTTGGTGCTTATCCACCATTAGCTAGTTACCGATATTCGCCTTATCCGATACCGGCTGTTGGGGCCGGTGTGGGTGCTGCAGCTGCGGCCGCAGCAGCCGCCGCCACTGGCACACCAACACCGGCATCGGCAGCTGCTGCACCGGCAGCCGCTCTAGCACCACCACCACCAGTCGCCGCCAGTCCTTATCAAGGTTATAATCTAACCAATGTTGATATGTCGAGTTTTCAAGGTGTCGATTGGGGCTCCATGTATGGTGTCGGCATGTATGTTTGAAGAATTAATTGCTCATATTTACTAATCTTTGAGTTTTGTTTCCTTTTTTTTTGTTGTCGTGTAACTATTATTCAATAAAAGATGAGATAATTGTGAGGCTAGATTTAGCCCATTGTGGACTTCCAAAAATAAGAATAATAATAGTAATAATCTTTGAAAAAAAAAACCGAAACATTTCCAATGTCAATGGCGGCGATCTGTGCCTATTTTGACCACGTGGTTGTTTTTTTGTTGATATTTCAAATAGATGTACATATATTTGGATAGAATCTCATAATTTTTGCTAGAATATGCTGTGAGCAGTACAGCGTTAGCATCATATCAGCTTTCTTATATTCTCTTAATTTTAATTTATTATTATTATTATTATTCTTATTATAATTAGCGTTCAATTGATGCCGCCTCCTGCTCATTTAGCATTTAGCAATAACTCGCAATAATCAGTATTACAATTGAAACAACAAAAATCATCCTACAGATTCATCATGGCAATAATTTAAAATTTGTTTTTCTAATCTTTACAACCCTCTCCCTCACCCTTTTTTAATTTATAATTAACCAATTAGGTTGTGTTAACTGTACTTAAGTTAAGTCACCTTAATTTATTATAACTATAATTGTAATAAACTTACTTTCTATCGATTATTTTTGACTGAAACGGCGATACTTATTGTAGTTTATTTATAAAAAAATTGGTTTGTTTTCGCTATTTATTTACCGTAATGTTTATTGATAGATCTCATTGATATGATAAGAACCGATTCCTGTTTGTGTTGTCTTTGCTATTATAGTGCAGCTACGCTAGTTTTTAATTCTAATAACAACAAATACACGATTTGATGGCTTCCATCATTAATTCTCCCCGTAAATATTCATCTAGTCAGGGCTAAAAATCGGCCTGATTTTCCTCTAATTTCGATTGACAGACAGATTTGTGTTGTTGTCTACATTCCGTTATTGTAGCTGTGCATCGATTTTCCCCCATTTTTTTTTTTTTAAACCCTTCAAATAAAAATCAAGTGTGATTCGCGGACCAATGCGTCTGTTGCCTGGCCTTTCGGTGCCACGACGCAACGAAACTAAGAGCACTACTGCGTTTTAGTACTTCAACTCGTACAAATTGTGGCCGATTTTCATTCAAAATTCTATAGAATTTCGATTCATTTTGACTGATTTGCTCTTAGTTTCGTGTCGCTCATTAAAATACAATGTTCATACTGATGTTTTTTATATTTAAGAATAAATAATGTTTAGAATTAAGTACAAGTCGATGGGATTTTACCGTTTTCTACTTTCTACAAGCCTTGTGATAGTTGTTGGGCGTCTTTTTTTTTTAAATTAATTAATTGAATCTAATAACGGTGAATTGATCCCAGTTCTATTACGAATTCGACCACCAAAATATTCAACAATAATTACAAATCTTGTCTTTTCTATTAGATTGGTGGTCGATATTCGATTCGTAATAGAATCGACGACAATAATTTGTAAAATTTAACTGAAAAATTATTTTATCCAGTTGACAGCAATAAGCGTTGTGAGAACAAGAATGAACCCTCTATTTTTGTATTCCAATTATAAAAAAGTTAAATAAGAAAAGACAAATAAAAAACTCGTTGTTTCACTTGTTGATAAGTGAAAGAAACCCCATACCATTATAGGAATTTCTTGTAAATAGTTGTAGTTGATGAGAATTAAGGAAATAAATCAGAGGGTCTCTGTTTTAATTACAAACAAGAATAGACATGATGATACTCATAATTATCCCTCAATTTTAAAATAATAATAATGATGATGAAGATAATAAAACTGTTGTTATTAACAAAAAAAAAAAACGTATTTGTTTAGCTGTTTGTCGTATGTATTTCAAGAGTTGTAGTTTAAATACAACTTGTATTTATAATTTTTTTCAATAATTTTCTGTTTTTTCGAAAATAGTTTTACTATAGTTTCTAGTATTTGTAGTTAATTGTATTTTATCTATCTCTATATAAATATAAATAAATGTGTGTGTGTAGATAGATATGATAGATAGAGTGTAGTTGTGCGGCCCATTAAGAGATTTTGTCGCAATTGCACTTGTGTTGTAGTAGAGAGCCGTTTTACAAATAAAGTAGTTTTCATTCAAAGTAGTTAATGCTGTGCTTAGATTTTTTAAACAAATTTATCAATAAAATCAACAAATCCCGATGTAATAATTCGTAATATTGCTTGGACAGGCGGCCGGACCGGCAGCAGCAGCAGCAGCGTGATTTGCTCTTATTTTTTGTTTAATTTTATGTATTTTGTGGATTAACAAATTCTAGTTCTAGTCTTATTATTTTTGGTTGTTATTAGTTTTAATCACTGCTTTCTGTGATAACAGTCTGATATCTCACACTCACTGCACGGTCTGTGTCTGTAGCTCTGTATCCGTGCCTTAAGAAATTTACAAAAATAAAAATAAAAAAAATTGAAATCGTGGTACCGGTGTGACTTAACGATATTGACAATACACACTATTTGATTTCTTAAATAGGATTTCCTCTATTACAACGAAAATTCTTCCGTTGTAGGACTTGGTGGTAGAGATGCTAGAAAAGAGGTAGGAAATATTGGCCTTGTGTCTTGTATGTGTATGCTGTAGATTTACCCTTAATTTTCCACAATTACCAAGATTCTATATTTCTATCTAATCGATAATTTTTTTAAATAATCTCAATTAAATGGAAATATCGATGATGTGGTAGTTGAACGAAACAAATCACGATAAACATAACAGACTTGCCTTGTTGTCTTCCTTATTACACGAAAAGTAGCTTTTATTATTATTATTATTATTGAAATTATTAGAGCTCGTGTGTGGTTACTATTAGGCTAAATATCAGAATTTTTGATAATACTATAGGTGTGTACTATTAGTTGTGCTAGAAGATTTTTAAACAACATATCCATTGATGACGATGATAATAATAATGAAGAAACCCCAATGTAATACAATTTTGAAAAAAAAACCTTTCGATGTAAATATACTAAACAATTTTTTAAAACAAAATTCTAGTATTGTTATAAATTACTCTAATTCTCAAGCATTCCAGGTGAAACAAAAATGTGTAAACTAATTGTGATGTACAAATTTTACTTTATTATGATTATTGATTAATTAATTTATTAAAAGATCAAATAAAAAGGAGTATTGTTTTAAAAATAAAGAGGCCTATCTCTCTGTATTTCATCCACCAGGTACCGCACGGATTTCTAAATTATTACAATAAAACAAACCCCTTTTAGTGATTCTAGTTAGATTCTAAATAGGAATCGAAAAGGATAAAGGTAGGTCGAACTTACTTCGTAATGTTTCATGTAGAAGTTTGGACACAGCCATTTCTGTAAAATTTCTCGATTTATTTAAAGGAAAATGTGCGAATTTTAATAAATTACATGTCTGCCCATTCTTGTACTGTAATTTCGAAATTTCCCAACTGAAAAAACTGACAGCTTGTTGATTTTGAGAGATTAGCCACCTTTGTGTTTGAAATCCCGAATTCTACTAGAATCATTTGTTTACAAGATATCTTCCGCGATTTTTAATGATTTCGATACGAAATGATTGGCGTAAAGGGCAGGTTTCAAATTCCTCTTGTCTTCCGAGTCGGATCTGTTACATCATTCTACAATACAATAAAACGCGGGGAAAATAAACAGAAAAATCATCTGTTATGACCGAAATAGAAAAGCAGTTTCTTGTTGTGCGAGGGGCGTCTAGAGGGCATGCGTCGCGACGCCGCCGGCCCCACAATCATCGACCTTATGCGTTGCATCACCTAAAATAACACACGTCCATTCGCTACCAAAACATCGCAGTGTTTTTGTTGTTATCATTAACAATTCTCGTGATTTTATTGAAATAATAATGGATTTCGGTAGTTCGGCTTCACCAACGGCCGAATTATTCGCAAACGATATCGACCAGTTATCAATACGCGATAAAACTCTATTGAAACGTTCAATTTCGAAACATCACAGTAATAATTTCAAAGCTGGTTATGTGCCAGTCCACGAACAACATTTGAATAAAACCGGCCTTCGTGGCAGGAAAACGTTTGCTTTCTGGACTCTAGTTGGATTATTGTTGATTTTAGCCATCGGTAATTTAATTCTAACAATAACCATCTTGGGCGTCCTGCGATTAGGTCAAGGTATGGAGAGTATCGAATTGATACCCGATCAGTACACGATAAAATTCTTCGGTGATATCGATTTGGGTCATATTTATAAACGCGATGGTAAAATTGAGGGTTTTAAAGACGAACCTGTCGAAATTGCCGCCGATCAAAGTGCTATTCTATTGAATTTGTCGCTGCGAAATGGACGACCGATTAATAAATTACGATTGAATCGCAATGGGACTTTGTTGCGTGGCTTTGAATCGTTCGAAATCAAAAATAAGAATGGTGAGACGATTTTTACGACAACTTCGCCACAGTTTAAATCGTTGAAAAATGCACGGTCTCTTCATGCAAAATTGATCGAAACGAATCGTATCGTCAGTCCGATTGACAATAAACTCAACATTGAAGGCAGAATGGTTAATTTGAAAGGCTCAGAAGGGACTAGTATGGATGGTAAAGAAATATTATGGAGTGCTGACCAGGATATCTATTTAAATACAATAAATGGATCGATTATTTTAAGTGGAAAAGATGGTGTAATTATTGATAGTAAAAGTATACCGATTACTACGTTAAAATACAGTAATTTTATCACTTATCAATATAAAATATGCGTCTGTATGCCGCAAGGGAAATTATTTAAAATACCAGTACCGAACGGAATGGCAGCGCATGTTTATTGCAACCATATCAATATGGCACCACAACATAATCCGTGTATTTAATCAATTTTAATTAAATTGTAGATTTTGTAGATTTTAAAATCAAATAGTTTAAAATTGGCGCCTTTTTGTATTAGTGACAAAACTAAAATTACTGATATTCTAGTTATAAATCTAGAGATTTTCGAGGTGTTACTATTATCAAAATAAAACTCCCTAGATATCTGTCATTGTTGTTATTGTAAAAAAATCGATACCAAAATTGGCGTGTTGTTTGGATGCCGATATTTTTTGAGTAATTCCAATTAAAGGTGAGTCAATAAATAAATAACCAATTGAATTAAACATTTACATGTTATTTCAATAATTTTGTAGGTTATAATGGCAAGAGGTGGTGGTATTCGAGGTAGAGGCGGCATGAACCGTGGTATCGGCGGCAGGCCCCCGTACAAAGTTAAAATGTTCTTACCACGACACCCCTTCGATTTGGCGTTATGCGAGCCGTCATTTCCTCGAGTAAAACCAGCCGCGGACGAGACGGCATTCACTCAGGCTTTATTGAAAAGGAACGTTGATTTATCGCCAACACCAGCCGAACAGACGGCGATTTTAAATTTAGTCACAAAGATACAAACAGTATTGGATAATTTAGTTGTAGCGCCTGGTTCGTTCGATGCTTGTGTAAGATTTGTACACTTTCAATTGGTAATTTTATTAATTTCGTTGAAATTTAGCAATTGGAGGAGGTGCGCCAAGTGGGATCGTTCAAGAAAGGTACAATGGTAACGGGGCATAATGTCGCCGATATTGTTGTAATTTTAAAAACTCTACCCACTCGAGAAGCTGTCGAAGCTCTCGGTAATAAAGTTAAAGAAGATTTGAAGAATTTAATGAAGAATGAAGTTGTCTCGAAAGGCGAACAATTAACTCATATTACAAATGAGAAAGGCATTGAAATTAGTAATAGTTTTGCTTGTGTACGTGTTATGGTAACAACACTCCATCACAATATAAGAAAATTAGATCCTGAAATTCATTTAGATCAGAAAATTATGTCCAGTCATCTAGCGGCAATACGCCACAGTCGTTGGTTTGAAGAAAACGCGCATCATTCATCAATTAAAGTATTGATACGTTTATTACGCGACATACGTTCAAGATTTGATGGATTTGAACCGTTAACACCATGGATGTTGGATTTGTTAGCACATTTTGCTATAATGCACAATCCCAGTCGACAAGCATTACCGATTAATGTAGCATTTCGACGGGTTTTCCAATTATTATCAGCTGGTTTATTCCTACCAGGTTCGGCTGGTATTACCGATCCTTGTGAGGGTGTCAGTTTACGTATACATACAGCTATGACATTAGAACAACAGGATATTTGTTGTTTAACGGCTCAAACTTTATTGAGAGTTTTAGCACATGGTGGTTATAAACATATCTTGGGCTTAGAAGGGAATGCGTTAATTGCTAAAGAAATGTCTGTTTGGGATGGTGTAGTTGTTTCACCATTGGATAAAGCTTATGAGAATCCACCAGAGAAGAAAGAGGGTGATGAAGAGGATGAAGATATGGAGGCTGAAGGTGATGAAAGTATGGAAACTATAGAAACTTAGATAAGTCTTTTTTTAAGAAGATATGTGTGTGAATTTCGTAAAAATAAATTGAGTTTTCAGTATGGTAATTTTCAGCACCTTTACAACCATTTGATCCCTAAAAATTGCTGAAATAGTCCGATATTTATTGCGAAATCTACACACAATTATCGTACCTTTAAAATTCAACCATTCATTATCGTTAGGGTTTTGATGATAAATTCTATTCAAATTTGATTCAGAACAACTAAAATTATACAAAATTAAGCATTCGATAAGCATTGAATCCCTTAAAATCTACAAAATGATAGAGTTTAGGGAATTGCTCAAATAATTCGATGTTTATTGTTATAAATTTGAAATTTCATGGGTCTTCAATCGGTCTAATCATCATCACCGATTTCTTCAACGAATAATCACCCAACCATTTCTCCCAAATTAAACCACCGTAATGGCCATTATCGTAAGGATTCCGATGATAAATTCCATTCAAATTTGCTTCAAAACAACTAAAATCTCGTTATTCATACAATCAAAATTATTTAATAAAGGTGGTTAATACCTGTTGAACCACCAACCACCACCGTACGAAACAGAACACGGACAACACTCCGGAGCTTGATCATTTTTCCTATCAAACGTGCTAAATACCGATCCATTATGACTTGTAAATGAATCACTAGCATTGCCGTGATAATTTCCAATAATTATTCGATAATTATCGTGTTCGGATAGAATTTTAAATTTTAAAAATTCACACCATACACGGTTATTATCGAAATCTTCCAATTCAATTCGTAAAATTGAATTGTTTTTGGTTAATTCATAAACCAGATTATTGCCTAACCAGAAATCCTGGTGTAAATTACCAAAACCGTTTCTATATTCAATCCAAGATCGATTGAAATTCTCCTGGATGAGGTAATTGCCGCGGTTTTGAATGATTGTCCAACGATATTTGTCACGAGTCACGCAGTATCGGGAATTCTTATGATAATTTGTGGGGTTTTCTGATAAGGATTGGAATTTGTAAATACCATCTGGTTGATTATTGTCGAGATCTTCACAATATTTTTTTCCGAATTCTTCGGTTACCGTAGGAGTTGATCGGAATTTTCGTCGATTTTTCAACAAATTTTCGAAATACTCGACAGTTAAGTTGTGGTATTTTTCGAATTTGACTTCAATTGACTTTTCGATTTTTATAAAATTGTTGTTGCATTTCAAGAGTTCATCGGCGAATTGTTTCGAATCGCAAATTTCGTTATTTTCTACAGATCGTTTATTTTTTATCGTCAATTGATAGTTGAGTCTATCGATTTGGGTTGAAATATCGTCAATAATTGCACGATTTTTACAATTCTTCACAAATCGTTTCTGTTTAAAATTAAATTTATTTTCGATATTTCTAACAATAGCGCGAATATCATGTGTTGTTGCCTCAATATGTGGAATTTTCGCGAGTTTCTGGTTACAATAGGCTAGAGTTTTCTCATTCTTTTGGAATTTCCGTAGAATCTCTTCGATTTTATACTCGAAAATCGGCAAAAGATCCAATTTTGTCTCCAATTCGACTAATTTTTCATGGGCTCTATCGAAAAACTTTAATTAATTAAGCGGACTAGGCCCAAAAAAATTTGGAATCTTTGGCAATTTTTCAGAAAACTCAAACCAATCTGAAGATTTCGTGAACATTTGGAAAGCGTCTTCAACAGGCTATCGAATAAATTCTATGTTTATTGGGGAATAATTTTGAAAAAAACATGGTTTTATATTTTCATCTACAACTTAAAATTTTCCAAAATTATAAGATCGTTGTTATCCAACACAAAGAAATTGTTTGTCATACCACTTTTTTAACGACTTTGGTCCGGCCCTAGTCCAAATGAAAATTTGTTAAAAAACTCACCTGCTAATTATATCGATTTTCCTGTCAATACTCGCTAAATGATCGTTCCACGCGGCTATATGCAATTGTAATAAATCCCAAACTGTCGCTTGTTCTGATAATTTATACAGATTTCTTTCGATATTCGTCAATTTATCCCATTTTTGTATTTGGGCTCCTGTTTTAAAAAATTATAAATTTAGTTATTTTACCTGCAGAATTGGTTACCTTCTATTTTAATTTTGGATATTTCATCGTTATTTTCACGAAATAACAAACCATCATTAGCGTCTATTAAGTTTATTATTAAAATCGTTGTAATTAACAATAATTTGAACATAATTGGGGATTTGTCTGATTTCGACTGGATCTAAACAGACAAACTTCAAGTCAAGGGCGGCAAACAAAACGTTTAAAAAGACGTTGACTTGAGATTCAATAAATTGTTTATCCAGAAAAAAATCAGTAATTTTCCAGATGTTTAAATACAATTACCAAAATCAAGCGGTATTCTTCGTCAATCACCATCTAAATATCTATTTGTTGATTCATTAAATAATAATATAGTTTTTATAGTTTATTTTAAAAAATTCTGCATCTACACAAATGTATAGTCCTCCCTAAATGCTATACTTTCAATCCAAGGTACATACTCGGAGACCCGAGTATAGACACCCACGCTGTTGTTAAAACCGCAAGCTTTACCAAACGCTGTTACGCCAATAATTAAAAAATAATAACGATTGATGGTTGCCTCATAATAGGAAAATTGTAAAGGTCCACCAGAATCGCCCTAAAAATTCACAAATTAAGATTCATCATCATTCCCGATAATATTGTTACCGGGCATGTATCCATCCCACCAGCATCACCAGCACATATTTGAAAATTATCTACAATGCCCTTGTCTAATTGCCTAGCAGGTGCATTCGAATATGCTTCTCGACAAGTATTATTATCGATAATATTCAACGTAACTTTCAATAGATGCGAACTTGGTTGGCCGGCATAATCAGTGATCCCCCAACCGGTGGCGGTGATCGTTGCTTTCGGTATCTTATAATTTGTATTTAAACAAGCTGGCCTAATAAAAATTCCAAAATACACATCCTTATCTAAGTGTATTAAAGCGATATCGTGATATTTTGATGGTGGTTGATAGTCTGGATGGCGGTATGTGCGCAAAACACCGAAATCCTCCGGTGCTGCCGCTTCTGTTGTATTTTTTATATCTAAATCACCTAAACGGACAATTTTCACGTCGCCACTGCGGAAAAATTTGGCGAATTACAGTGAATTATAAATAAAGAGAATACCGACAATTTCGATGAATATAGACAATGGGCGGCTGTTAGAACAAACCGGTCGCTAATCAAAGATCCTCCACACAGCCATTGGATATCTTTTGGATCACCATAGCCCAAAATAGCCTGAAATATTTCAAAATTTAACGATCAATTTTGATAAATTTACTATTTACCATGTGTGGAAATTCCGCTACTAGAGACGGTGTGCCATGGAAAGCGGGCAATACGTTATCACGCCCATGGTAGTCTAAACACTCTATTGTAAAACGAGTATTAGGTTTTATCGAATTATTAGTAAAAATACAAACTTTTATAGCTTATTCGTAACGGTGTATTCGTTGTTGTTGAATTCTCATCCAGACAGCAGACTATAGGTGTTGCACCAGAAAAGCCACAATGTTGAGGTACTGTTTGTTTATTATCCAATAAATCTTTAGCATACGGACAATCTTCTAAAGCTTTGCAGATTCCCCTCGAATTCTTTGTTATATCCAACAGACATTCGTCACCGACTATTTTAACAGATTAATTAATTTGTAAATAAAATTCTGTTAAATTACCTTGAACTTTTTGCCCGAAACTCGAAGCGAATAGTGTAAATAAAACTAGTTTGATTGCTGCCATCCTTCAGACTGAACGAAACGTAAGTTGTAGTACTACAAAACTGAGCAATGGATAGTTTGGAATTCACTCGTCAAAGTCATTAACAGCAAGTTTGTCGATATTTATAAACTTGTTTATAAAACACCTGTTGTTTTAAACTACAGTTTTCAATAGAAATTAATTTATTCTACTTATGCCTGTAAAACACAAAATTTGAAAAGATTGTGCTCTTGGTCTAAAATTACAATATGATCAACGAACAGTAAAATGAATGTAGGTGACCTTGTAATAGTGGAACCCTGTAATGCGTTCAAATATTTTCAAGATAATTTTAACCATTGTTTGAAAAAAAAATTGCAGAAACTTTATTGAATCAGAAAAACATTATCTTTCCGAAACAATAGAAGAAAATTATTTGTATGTCAGCGAAAACAAACAATATACGGAGAAAGAGTAGCAACAAGAAAACTTGGTAATTAGTAACTGAAGAATGTGACATAGAGAAAATATAATTTCCAAATCCAGACTGGGCCTAAGACAACAATTATATGCATTTCATGGTACCTTATAAAATAGCGACAAAATGGAATTACAATCAATGTGATCATATTTATTTTGCAAAAAGATGATAACAAAATAGACGGTGGCAGTTTTTTCGCTAAGAGCGGAGATTTGGATGTGAAGATCGTAGAAACATTAAAACCACAATCTGAACTATTTCCTAGCCTATTCGAATTCGATCTCTTTGTTCTACCTGGCTTAATAGTAATTAAAATTACCTAAAAATTTTATTAACATTCCACAAAGAAAACACACTCAAAAACCGCACAAGTCTCATGGAGAAACATCCTTTATCTCTACCCTATGCGTCCTCTAACTTACAGAACAATTATCGAATCTGTAACTACTCGCGACTTTTTCAGAAACCGATTTTGATACTTTATAGAATCGAAATCGATCGTTCTAGAAACCGGCCGTTAATGAACGAAGTTATGGGGGCGATCATGCCGGAAAGTCTTGAGATAATACGGGGCGACATTAAAGACCGGATCGATGGACCTTTAGAGAAGGTAAAATTGGCCTCTCGTCCAGGGATGCTGAGCTAAAAGTATATGATTCATATGAGCCTTATTATTTGGGTAATTTAAGAAATATTTCGAGGATTTATGAGGTGCCTGAATATCATTTTGGCAAAAGTAGTCTTTAAGACATCGGGAACTAGGTGATTTCAAATATAATTTTTGAATATGCAGTAATTTCAACATAACATTTAGACTTTTGAAATATAAAATCCCTCGCCTCCCTGTCACTTTTCAACTCAGTTCGGGAATCTTTCTAGGATATTTTAAGTTCAGCACCCCTGTATGTCATTTGGAATTAATCAACTTTAATTGTTGAATAGATGATCAATGACTGGTTGCATAAGAAAAGTTTACAGGAATTTTTCCAACGGAAAATGTTGAGTAGTTTAGGATTGTTCAATTTTTGTATCAACGGGTGAAATAAAATCGATATTTTTACTAATTCATTATTTTGAAACAAATAAATAGAACATATAGTCATGGAGAGAGAATTAATGTGTTAATACCTTTGGATTATCCTTGAATTTAATTAATCGTAAGGAACTCGAATTATAATTCGTCATGTTTGTAGAGATTCTCATCGAGAATAGTTTTAATTTCTTTGATAATTGTCTTCGAATTTTGACTGTCGATTTCACGCCGATCTGTTGACGATAGGTAGAGGAACACTGTAGGATAACTAGTGACACGTAGACTACTGCAGAACAAACGTTCAGCTTCACAGTCCACTTTAGCACTGCGAATATGCCCTTCGAGTCTCTACAAAAATTATCGAAATTAAATCGAGAATTTTACAAAATAGTCAATAATACTTCTGCAACTTTACGGAATTCCGGTTCAAAATGCGTACAATGTCCACACCACGGCGCATAGAACTCAACCAACCACGGTATTAGGAATTTCTTTGTTAAAATCTGCCCTTTGAACTCTTCAGACTTCATTGAAATTACCGGTGATGGTAAGAAAGTTAAAATCCAGCGTTTTAACGATACCACATCTCGATTACCGTTGTATAAACTATTATAATTAATTAATTAGTTAGTTAATTAATTAAGGGGCCAGAGTACATTTCGACCATTCCTTTCTTGTTAAAATATTACAAATCTCTACGTTTTCGGCTGCTGTATCGAAGAAGTACTGCTGGCTCTTATTTAATGTCAATAAACTTACGCTACGGTATTTAAACCACGACTACCAAGTGGATATAAACGTATTGTCGGATAACTACGGACATTCTGTTCGTTGAAAATATCCGAATTTGTATTGCAATTAATTTGTGCTACTTTAACCTGTGGGAATTCAATCATCTGTAATTATTTTTTGAAATTAGAAAAAGCTTTACGAATTATAGAATTAAATTCTACTTCTTTTGCTAATCGTCTCCCTTCTGGACTTAATCGTTGGCACGGTCCACACCATGGCGCAAAATAATCAACAATCCACAGTTCTTCTTTCGACTTAATTGACAATTCTATAAAATTCTTATCGTCGATATTAATTACTATGAGAATAATCAAATATTAGTAATTAAGGCATTTAAATAGGATGTACCACGGTTCTATATTTTCATCTATAACTCAAAATTTTCTAAAATTATAAGAACGTTGTTATCCAACACACAAACAAGAAATTGTTTGTCATACGACTTTTTTAACGACTTTGGTCCGGTCCTAGTCCAAATGAAAATTTGTTAAAAAACTCACCTGCTAATTATATCGATTTTCCTGTCGATACTCGCTAAATGATCGTTCCAAGCGGCTATATGCAATTGTAATAAATCCCAAACTGTCGCTTGTTCAAATAATTTATACAGATTTCTTTCGATATTCGTCAATTTATCCCATTTTTGTATTTGGGCTCCTGTTTTAAAAAATTATAAATTTAGTTATTTTACCTGCACAATCGGTTACCTTCTATTTTAATTTTGGATATTTCATCGCTATTTTCACAAAATAACAAACCATCATTTGCGTCTATTAAGTTTATTATTAAAATCGTTGTAATTAACAATAATTTGAACATAATTGGGGATTTGTCTGATTTCGACTGGATGTAAACAAACAAATTTCAAGTCAAGGGCGGCAAACAAAACGTTTAAAAAGACGTTGACTTGAGATTCAATAAGTGGTTTACCCAAAAAAAAAATCAGTAATTTTGCACATGTTTAAATGGAATTACCAAAATGATGCGGTATTCTTCATCAATCACTATCTCAATATCTATTTGTTTATTCATTAAATAATAAAATAGTTTTTATTGTTTATTAAAAAAAAAATCTATATCTACACGAATGTATAGTCCTCCCTAAATGCTATACTTTCAATCCAAGGTACATACTCGGAGACCCGAGTATAGACACCGACGCTATTGTTAAAACCGCAAGCTTTACCAAACGATGTTACGCCAATAATTAGAAAATAATGACGGTTGATAGTTGCGTCATTATAGTGAAGTTGTAAAGGTCCACCAGAATCGCCCTAAAAATTCACAAATTAAGATTCATCATCATTCCCGATAATATTGTTACCGGGCATGTATCCATCCCACCAGCATCACCAGCACATATTTGAAAATTGTCCATAATGCCCTGTTCTAATTGCCTAGCAGGTGCATTCGAATATGCTTCTCTACAAGTATTATTATCGATAATACTTAACGTAACTTTCAATAGATGCGAACTTGGTTGGCCGGCAAAATCAGTGATACCCCAACCGGTGGCAGTGACGGTTGCTTTCGGTATCTCATAATGTGTAAATAAACAAGCTGGTCTAATAAAAATTCCAAAATACACATCTTTATCTAAGTGTATTAAAGCGATATCGTGATATTTTGATGGTGGTTGATAGTCTGGATGGCGGTATGTGCGCAAAACACCGAAATCCTCCGGTGCTGCCGCTTCGGTTGTATTTTTTATATCTAAATCACCTAAACGGACAATTTTCACGTCGCCACTGCAGAAAAATTTGGCGAATTACAGTGAATTATAAATAAACGGAATACCGACAATTTCGTTGAATATAGACAGTGGGCGGCCGTTAGAACAAACCGGTCGCTAATCAAAGATCCTCCACACAGCCATTGGATATCTTTTGGATCACCATAGCCCAAAATAGCCTGAAATTTTTCAAAATTTAACGATCAACTTTTGATAAATTTACTATTTACCATGTGTGGAAATTCCGCTACTAGAGACGGTGTGCCATGGAAAGCGGCCACTACGTAATTACGCGTAAGCTGGTCTCTACATTCTGTTGTAAAACAACGAGTATTAGGTTTTATCGAATTATTAAAAAAAAATACAAACTTTCTTGGCTTATTCGTAACGGCAAATTCGTTGTAGTTGAATTCTCATCCAGACAGCAGACTATAGGTGTTGTACCGGAAAATCCACAATGTTGAGGTACTGTTTGTTTTATCTTCAATAAATCCATAGCATAGGGACAATTTTCTAATCTTTTGCACATTCCTCTCGAATTCCTTGTTATATCCAACGGACATACGTCACCGACTATTTTAACAGATTAATTAATTTGTAAATAAAATTCTGTTAAATTACCTCGATATTGTTGTTCGAAGCTGGAAGCGAATAGCGTGAATAAAACTAGTTTGATTGCTGCCATCCTTCAAACTGAACGAAACGTAAGTTGTAGTATTACAAAACTGAGCAATGGATAGTTTGGAATTCCCTCGTCAAAGTCATCCACAGTAAGTTTGTCGATATTTATAAATTTGTTTATAAAACACCTGTTGTTTTAAACTACAGTTTTCTATAGAAATTAATTTATTCCATATATGCCTGGAGAACATAAAATTTGAAAAAATGCTCTTGGTCTTAAATTTTGAGACTTTTAATCAGAAATTTAACGAGACGCTTTGATTCTAATGGAAATTTTTAAAGCCCAACATTAGAAGATTTTAAAGAGAAAGTTTGCTTATTTTGAAAATGTTTCACTATTTTGTGTGATTATATCAACATTTTTAAAATACATTTTTAACATAGTTTTCAATAATTAGTCACCTCAAAATTTCAAGGTTTTGCCTGTGTTGTCTAACAATAAGTGGCACTAATATCCCTGTTGTTGATTTGAGCCTGAATAGACGCATCAGAAAATGGAAATTTGAGCTATCCGCGAGTCATAATTTAACAACAAAATCGACAGGCCACTTGAACCGAGGATTTGTCGATCCCCGACAAAAAAATTTTGTCCGATGATTATCGCAAATTTCGAAACCTTATCGCGCTATTTAACAGAAAAACACTCGACTAACAATTGCATATTAATAGATATTTACCTTCAAATCAAACGAAAAATGCGTTACATTCTAATAATTTCCATATTAACTTGTTTAATATTGGGAATAAACTGTGCGTTAAATATTTGTGTTCCATTGTCGACCACATCTTACCGTAAGTCCTACTAACAACCAATTCGACATTGAAACCCCGATATTGATGACCTTTGGTATATAGGTATGTATTTACTTATACTCTAAGTATGTGTCTTATCATTCGTGACCATAATCAAGTTAAAGCTAGAAAATGGGAATTGAAATTACTCTTGCAAAATCAATTTCAGAGATGCTTAATGTTTTTTAGTTACTCAAAAACTGAATAACACAGATTTGTGAAGACGATAAGGTCGTGCAAATCAATTCTAAATATCTTGATGGGAGTGGAAGTTGTAGCCATTTTTATGGGTTTTTAAATTTTCTACCCTATGGTAAGACATACCGACTTGGAAATCTGAATGGAAATAGAAAATCAGAAAATAAAAATTATCAGTTCAAGGGTTTTTCTGCCTATTCTCTTCACTTGAGCAACCAGAACTTGACACTGATCATCTTTAAAGATTTTCTTGAACAATTCTGTGAATGCAACCCTAACTGTATAGAAAATGCTTCACTATTAGTTCTATTTATGGGAGTCTTATCCATAGTTCAGTTTTTCAATCACTAAAAGCTTTCAAACCACTCCAGTGATATTATCAAAAAATTGATTTTGTAAGGCCAACTTTAACCCCCATTTTCTCTAAAGCTGAGAATGACACGAATGAATGCAATGAAGTAAATATCTATGGACCCAAAATCATCAAAATTGGGAATTCAAATGGTTTATTTGTGAGTACCAAATCTAACAAAATTGAAATAAAATTGTAATGTTCCAAATGGAGACGAGAAATTTAGCGATGAACAACTTTACGAAGAATTGGGGAACGATATTCGCAATACGCTGATAAAAAATGGTACAATCTATATAGATCATGTGGACCTCGATGTTGTACATGAAGCATTTCGGTAATTTAACTCCCATTATTAACTAATTATAACACCAGAATTTGTAGAATTAACGGCACTATGGATAATCTAACGATAACAAATCTAGACGATTATACATTATGTTTATTAATCCTCCATTCCACCGATATGGACTTGTTCAATTTCACCCTCAACAATTTTACAATCGTCGGAGAGTATAACATAACCGGTAATATCGGTGATTTATTCGATATATTCGGTGACGGCGATTTCTGGTTAGTTCTCTTATAAAATAACGCAACAAATTTAAAATTACAATCCAACAGGATGACAATGACGAATTTCTCAGTCGCTATGACCCATTTCAATCTGCAAGTGGACGAAGAACTGTGCTTCAACATAAGTCTCGACATAACGCTCGGTGCCGTGCATGTAATTACGAATTTCGAATAAATATTTCGACTTTAAATCGAACAATTTTTAGAATTACTTCTACAATATGATGGGCGATCAAGAATTGGGCGATTTAATGAACGAAGTTATGGAGGCGATCATGCCGGAAAGTCTTGAGATAATCTGGGGCGAGATTAAAGACCGGATTGATGGACCGTTGGAGAAGGTAAAATTACCCTCTCGTCCAGGGATGCTGAGCTAAAAGTATATTATTATTTGAGCAATTTAAGTAGTATTTCGAGGAGGTTCGTGAATATCATTTTGGTAAAAGTAATTTTTGAAATGTTAAATCCTTCGCCTCCCTGTGTCGCTTTTCAAATCAGTTCGGGAATCTTTCTATGATACTTTAAGTTCAGCACCCCTGTATGTCATTTGGAATTAATCAACTTTAATTGTTGAATAGATGATCAATGACTGGTTGCATAAGAAAAGTTTACAGGAATTTTTCCAACGGAAAATGTTGAGTAGTTTAGGATTGTTCAATTTTTGTATCAACGGGTGAAATAAAATCGATATTTTTAATAATTCATTATTTTGAAACAAATAAATAGAACATATAGTCATGGAGAGAGAATTAATGTGTTAATACCTTTGGATTATCCTTGAATTTAATTAATCGTAAGGAACTCGAATTATAATTCGTCATGTTTGTAGAGATTCTCATCGAGAATAGTTTTAATTTCTTTGATAATTGTCTTCGAATTTTGACTGTCGATTTCACGCCGATCTGTTGACGATAGGTAGAGGAACACTGTAGGATAACTAGTGACACGTAGACTACTGCAGAACAAACGTTCAGCTTCACAGTCCACTTTGGCACTGCGAATATGCCCTTCGAGTCTCTACAAAAATTATCGAAATTAAATCGAGAATTTTACAAAATAATCAATGATACTTCTGCAACTTTACGGAATTCCGGTTCAAAATGCGTACAATGTCCACACCACGGCGCATAGAACTCAATCAACCACGGTATTAGGAATTTCTTTGTTAAAATCTGCCCTTTGAACTCTTCAGAGTTCATTGAAATTACCGGTGATGGTAAGAAAGTTAAAATCCAGCGTTTTAACGATACCACATCTCGATTACCGTTGTATAAACTATTATAATTAATTAATTAGTTAGTCAATTAATTAAGGGGCCAGAGTACATTTCGACTATTCCTTTCTTGTTAAAATATTACAAATCTCTACGTTTTCGGCTGCTGGATCGAAGAAGTACTGCTGGCTCTTAGTTAATGTCAATAAACTTACGCTACGGTATTTAAACCACGACTACCAAGTGGATATAAACGTATTGTCGGATAACTACGGACATTCTGTTCGTTGCAAATATCCGAATTTGTATCGCAATTAATTTGAGCTACTTTAACCTGTGGGAATTCAATCATCTGCAATTATTTTTAAAAATTAGAAAAACTTTACGAATTATAGAATTAAATTCTACTTCTTTTGCTAATCGTCTCCATTCTGGACTTAATCGTTGGCACGGTCCACACCATGGCGCAAAATAATCAACAATCCACAGTTCTTCTTTCGACTTAGTTGACAATTCAATAAAATTCTTATCATCGATATTAATTACTATGAGAATAATCAAATATTAGTAATTAATGCATTTAGGATGTACCACGGTAGTCTATATCGTAAGCTGTGACTGCGAGTGTAGGTCGTTTCTTGTTTCAACCGCAGATTACTGATGGAAGATTTGTAATGTAATGCATCATTCTGAATTTATCTGATTTTATAATTCCAAGGTGTCCTTACCAGTCACCTGATTTGGGTTTTGTAGTTGGAGCAGCCTTAAGGCTGAAGAAAATTCATAGGTCTTTAGTCAATGGTTATCTGTATTACCGACATTAAAACAAGAAGCGGACCTACGCTCACAAATTCAGTTTTCTGCGAAAATAACCGTGCTACACCCGATTTTTGTAATTGTAATTTACCGATAGGGTTCAACATATCGGAGACGAATTCAACAATACCCTCCTCAGATGGTACACCGTGGAATTTATGAATTTGACTACCATTATACAACACTGTAGTCGGATATGATGTTATACCTTGATTCGAACACAAATTCCGATGCATTGTACAATCAACCGTACCGAATTGTACTTTATCCGGCTCGAAATGCATACTGGCACGCCGTAATTCCGGCATTAATTTCCGACACGGCGGACACCACGGGGCGTACCAATCGATAAACCACGTACTACCAGCATTGATAATATTGTGGAACTCGGTCGGTGATAATGCGTGTAGATTAGTCGATTTTATACTCTCTTTAGCGAAACTGATTAATTCGTGTAGAACATCCCGGCCGTGGTGTAATTCGAAAGCACCACCGACTTTTAAAACGGCCCAAGTCGGATAGCGGGCCACGTGCAAGCTGGCACAAAGACTTGCACTTTTACCGCAATGCACCAAACCGATATTGACCATAGGAATTTTCGATGGTAATCGTTTCAATTGGAGATCCAAATCGGTAGCTGTGCCGAGATAGAAGCATAACAACCATGGTTTTGTTGACGGGCCGGTTTTTAATTCGTTGCGGATCTGTTGGAATTTCTCATCGGTTATAGTTTCAGGATTTGGTAGGAGATTTAGGATATTATTGACGATTTCTTTGGTATCTGAACCGGTGATGGTGTGGATAGTTGTAGAAGTTGTCGATTCGTCAAGTTCATCGTTGATTTGCCAGAAAATTACCGGATTCTCTTTGTAATTGTCGGCGATTTTCGTGCACAACTCGGGATCTTCTATCATACCAACCGACATTAATCCTTCCTATATTTGATAAAAAAATTTACCAGAAACCGTCACACAAAAAAACAGCCATAAAGTATTCTCTACTATCATGAGTGGATATAAAGGAATATTACATAGAGTGTACAACGTTATTTAAGCTCGCAGTAGTCTATGACTTCGTGAGCGTAGGTCAGCTTCTTATTTCAACTCTGTAATCTGACATTACCGACAACCTCTTGTTTTAATAGCTTGGCGGTAATGCAGATTGTTGAGCTGAAACAAGAAGCTGACATACGTTCGCAAAGTCATAGGCTACTGCGAGCTTAAATGAGTTCCTAAGCTTTGCGGAACCAGAACAAGAGATTCTTTAACAGCCAAGTGCTGAGACATCTAGCAAGCCTTGATTTTTATTCACGCTACAATTGAGCGAATTTCATAAATTAAACTTTTACCAAAATTGCAGCCAATTTCAACCGAGTCTCATCTTCTGGACAATTCAGATTATCGCCACACAAAAACAACAACCACTGTTTCTTCCTTAAACCGTGCTCCCAATTCTCCCCATTTACAGCCTCAACTCGTACTGTTAATTTCGATAGAACGTACTGTTTCAAACGGTCGAAAGTACGCGGTCCTTGGAATTTTTCACCTTCATATAAATGCGACTAAAAATCACACAATTATTAAAATTTCGCCCCCATTAAATTATCAAGAAAATACTTCTTTTTCATAATACAATAAACTAGGGTAGGATTGAATACTGAGTTGGTAACACAACGACCAATCATCTTCACAATTGACGGCAGCAATACGAATTACACCCTCAAGTTCGGCGGCTAATCTCCGCCAAGTTGGTGCTAATTCGTGGCAGTGGTGGCATTGGGGCGAGTAGAAATTAACAAACCAAGCTTGATTATTATCCAGAATATTCACTTCTATAAAATAACTCGACTATTACTTGATTTTAAGCTCGAAATTACCAAAATTTTACCGTAATCAGCCCGACTTAACGTTACAATCAACGGATCGTCATCGTAGATACCGAAATGGTCTCTATAGTACGTATAACTGTGGTATTGTCGGTTATTATCGGTAGTTTTTTCGGTATCTCCATGTACATCGTAATGTTTCCTAGTGTCTGGATCTTTTAAAACTTCATAAGCTCGAGCTAATTTAACAAATTTCGAATCAGCATCGGGATCTTCCTATAATCAAGCTGTAATTAATAAACTTCCAATTAAATTAATCGAATTTAACTTGATTCTTATCGGGGTGTAGTTTCACGGCGAGACTCTTGAAAGCCTTCCGTATTTCTTTAACAGTTGCATCTCTAGACACGTCTAATAATTTATAATAATCCTCCTCTTCAGCGATTATAGTATTGATTAAAAATAAAATAATTGCAAACAATAAAACAAATTTCCTGAAATAAGTAAAAACTGACGTGTACTTCTTGTACAGGTTAGGTTTATGTTAACTTGAAAAAACTTACATTTCTCTTGTAGATTTTACCCAAAAAATGCTAAAATATCACAGATGAACGCTACTACCACTCGTTTATTTCCTAATACACGAATGTTATCAACAAATTTAATGATAACAGATGTTTAAATTTAAGTCTATGATGTAAACACCCACACTACCAAAAGGTTAAAGCCGGCCCACATTATTTCAATGAAGAATTGAAGAGGAAGCGAGATGTTAGCAGAAAATTGTGTAAAATAGACGAAAATGACGCTATTCCATTAAAACGAGAGTAATTAGTCTATATTTAGATTAATAATTCACGAAGAAACTGGGTGCAAATAACTCAGATGGCTATTAAACAAAATTGACTATTCAATTGTTTTGTAGTTATGCAGCACAAATAACACTATAGTATTTAAAGTTGCATATATACTCGTTACATATTTAATAAATTATTGATTATTTGACTCCAAAAATAATCTATTTTCGCGAATAAGCGTGCAAATGAGAAATTATTGCATGAATTAGAAAGGAAACTAAGTGTTGAACATAATCTCTTACTGTTCAGCTGTTGAGAAATCACTGAACAATGAAAACTTACGACCACCCGAAATTCTATCTGATCTAACAGTTGGTGTATTTATTCAATATCTAATTGAATAATTATCTTCAACAAGTCCAAAATTTAGCAATAAACTAAAAAAATCTCCATAATAAAGTCAATTCTACGTTTAATTTAAATAAAAACAAATTGTGAGGTTATGTGAGAAATCAAAGAGTACAAATTTAAGTCAAAATGCGATGTTGCCATATTCACTAATTTTTCAGCAGGATTTTTCTCTAGTAATTCCTTTCACTAGATTTTGAGGAAATCCGACTGTTTTTCTTGTATTTTGGAGTTCTAAAGTCGAAAAGGGCATATTTCACCAAACTTTACGATAATTTTAATAAATTTAACGTAATTCTTGACTAATACAATTGCATATTTTAAGATTTATTTAATAAATGTGGAAAATATCATCGTATTCATTTTAAATAATAATTAAACAATCAAAAATTAGGAAAAAATCTACTACACGGGATGATTTCATTACGAACCATGTTCTATGAGAATAATATTCGAAATTATTCCCAATTTGACTATCGTTTTCAACTCTAAAACCCTGTCCACACACTGACACATTTTGGAGTCGGCAACAAATTTCTGACGAAAGTGCCGACGAACGTCACGTACGTCTGAATGTTTATCTACAATATGTTAGAATGTTGACGACGTATGTGACGTTTGTCGGCGCTTCCGTCAGAAATTTGTTGCAGACTCCAAAATGTGTCCGTGTGTTGACGGGGTCTAACAAGTTTTCTCAGTTAATTTATTCTTTGGTAATTTTTATATCTTGCATTTTAATAAATAAAGTAACAATATTAAAGTTTAATCGCAATAAATAATTATTTTAATTTTCAACAAATTCTTTAAAAATATGTATAATTATAGTAAGTTTGAAACAAATTTAATCTTATTTGGTACAAATTGAAACAAGAAAGCATTAAAAGTGCCATTAGACGATCAAGGTTTAGTTAAAATTATTAAAATGGTCCTTGAAATTATAAAAGAAATAATAAATTTCAAAATAAATAAAAATCTACGGATTTTTGGCATTTAGAGCCGGCAACATCTCAAAAATAGATCACGTTCGGTGAAATTCTCGCAACAATAGATCTATCTCTTTTTAATACATGACATTCGTATTTTCTATCTTTGTTGCTAAGATTTTGACAGTTTACAATTTCCATAACCTCAAATTTTTACACTTCTAATATTTTATTTTCGAAAAATTCGCTACTGCTGTATGCTGATTTACCAAAAATGGAAAAATTGGGGACTTTCAATGAAGGAAAATCTATAGAAATGTGCCCTAAAGAGGAAATGAAAATGTAAGATTTGAGGTTATGTTTACTTGTCTTCAAAAATAATCAATTTATTTTCAATAATAGGCGTGCAAATGAAAAATTATTGTTAAATAATAGACGAATTGATAAATAAATTACTGTATATGGGAGTATATTGGTTGAAATTTGTATCGATATATATTTATGTCATTGTTCTATACAATGTTAAAATAATCCCCAGAAATGATGTCTAGTCACGAACCGCCACTCTCTAATCTCGCTAACAATATTCTATGCTGAAGACAGATTGGTTCTATATTGAAAGTTCAAGGGCGTCCCAGAAAATGGTAGTTTCAAGGCAATTTATTTCATCCCCTTGTATTAAAGGTAGACCACATTAACATTTGAAAATTACATGAACCTTAGTGAAAGTCGTTTAAATGTAGATTAAATTAGCTGATAAGATTTATTACAATATTCGCAATAATCAGAAAATAACATATAGAAGAAAAAAAACAATTGTCATAGATCTCTAGATTTATTTTCGTTAATTCGTTTCGAACACGCAATAGAAAGGTTATCGATAACAAAAACTTTCCGCACTGGAGTGGTGGAAAAAACACAACTATAGAGAATTTATTTCAAAAATTAACAATAGCACCTCCAATTAAAATATACGTAATTGTAGGTTTTCGAAACTTGGAAACGTCCCTGTTTTCGGTTAAAAAAACCCAATTAAGATCTAATCTAAAAACTTCCTCGTTACCTATTGAATTGGTATATGAGACGGCGGTAATTGCCACATTTTTGTTAAAGAAATCTCGCTCAATTGTTGATCGACAGGAACGCGAGTATCGTACAATGAGGGCGCTTGGAAGATTATACCGCAAGTACCGCCGATACACGCCAATGTGAACACCCACAGAAAGAAACGATCCAGTACCATTGAAACGAATTTCCAGTCTTCAACAATCTGAAAATTAACCCAATCCCGTATGAATTCTTAAAATATTTACCCAATTGCTCTGAACAACAGGTACCTCATTGTCTTTATCGGCGTCTCGTATATGTTGGGCTATAAACCGCACACCTTGCAGCGCTGCTAGTACATTAGCCGATAGCGATCTTGGTGTTATATTCGACGACCCAGTCACTGGAGAAAAAACGGATAATCAACGATAATTCTTAGGGAAATTTGAAGATTACTTGACGAGTGCGCCTTCATCTTGCTATCATCATCGGGATTTTGTAGCACGAAACTCGGCTCCCGTGTCGCTATTTTAAAATCAGTTTGAAATGGATCTCTCATCCTCGAATAACAACAACAAAACTATTAGTAGCGAAATTTCCAACCGTAAATCTTATCAATAACTTACTGCATCTCCATATCGCTCGTATAGCCCCTAGGCGGCAATGTATCATCATATTCCGGTAACGAGTACGTTGTCCTTCGCATTATTAAAAGTTTCGGCATGAATTCCAAGAATATCTTACGGACTGCTGGTGACATTTTATGCGTAGATGGTGACCTAGAAATGTCAAATATCGGATGGTTATTAAAAATAATCCAATTCAATTCCATATTGTAGTCTCCTTTATAGTTATTGTATTCGTACACCGATCTAATTAATGGAAATTAACGATTTAAATTTAAAATTCCGTTAATTATTCCTTTATTGTTAATAAAATCTATGTAGACATGTTCGTGTGTACGACAATTAAAATCGCATTTTCTCCACTTTATATTCACCAAGTTTACACCGTAGACTCGAAATATTTCGAATACTAACTTGAAAATTGAGTGTTAAACTAAATCGTGATGTAAACCGAATAATCGTTGATTTATCGAATATTTATAGATGATAATTATGCCAATTTTTTTCGAGTTACCCCAAGACAACCTCTTAGACTGCGTGCAGTTAACAACAAATAACCCTCTAAACTATTTGTTATAACGTATAATGTAAAGAAAAAATGCATACCTGAAATGTACGTTTAACACGCAAACTGTAACCCATATAGACGATGTAACCAAAATCATTGTAAATAACAAATATTTGCCCAATAATGGTACAGCCAGTGATGTTGGCGGTATAATTTCAGCCAACAATAAGAAGAATACGGTCAATGATAACAGAATTGACACACATAATGTAACTTTTTCGCCACTATCTGATGGTAGATAGAATACCAAAACTGTTAAAAATGTTATACCAACACATGGTATTATCAAATTAACCGTGTAAAATAAGGTCTTTCGCCGCATCGTTATTTTAAATGTGATATCTACAAAAAGATACGAATTATACAAATTTTTCGGTGTAATTTGTAAATACCTGAATACGGTTCGGCACAACACGGATCGTACTCTTCGTTTCTCGTAGCTGGTACAGCCAGTATATCCCACTCTACCGATAAATAGAATTCGGATAAATCAATACCGACTTTAACAATATTACTACCAGCAATCTGATCCATGTGCTTCAAATCGACCTGTTTGGGCGATTAACAAGTTTTAAGGGTTGAGAAAGGGAATTTATGTCGTAAATAAAGTTTCTATCCTAATTTGGGTTAATTTATCAATTGATTAAGTCTCGAAATTCGTAAAAAAAATCGGTGGAATATCAAACAGAAGTCGATAAATTGAATAAACTCGCCCGGCGCATCCACCATTTTTACAACATTGCGATTTCGTTCATCTACTTTAGAAATAAATTGGCTCGATTTTTTCTTTATTATTAACAATTATAACTTGATATGGTGAAATAATTAACTCATTTATTATGAAAATATCGGCGATTAACGTTAATCTCAATAAATGGGTTTTATTTAGACAATAACTACTCACTTGTAGGCCATTGTACGTCCATGAGCCGAATTTCATTAGACAGCTCTGTTCGTCGAATGGAAAATATTGGACATTAATCTCACAAGAAGATTTATATATTGATGGTGGTTTCCAGATTACTTCGCCAGTATAAGATAAAGTAGCTTTTGTCATCAATGTCACTTCGTAGTTACCGTCAGCACTGTAATATTAACGTACAATAAAACCGGGACTTTGTTGATGAAAAACTGGCGAAAACAAAGAAAATTACCAGTCGTTCTATATTTTATAAATCATCTAATAACGGCTAACACACAATAAATTTAATCTCTTTGATGTTGGCTTTGTCTAGACTACTATCAATCGACTTACTTGTTAAATAGGACGATATCAGGCAGCCATATGTGTTCGGAGGGTACGTACAACATCTCCACACCACCGTACTCTTCCGGATCCCAACGCAATTTATAATCGTACCATCGCTAATAATTTCGATTAAATAAACGGAAATACAAGAAAATCGATCGTTACCTGAACCACCCACAGATTCGTTGTCATAACTTGATTCTTCAGATTCATCTCGATCAATTGCGACAATTTCAAACTCAACCATACCGTTAGGGCCTCTGTGTGGTTCTGTACCGGTCGTATTAGACGGTTATAATTGCTCAACAAATCGTCGTAGAGACGTTTAGCGTCCGGATTGGCTTCGATGTGTTTTATATCAGCTGGAAGAGTATTTTTGTGAAGTTGTAGAATTAAAACAGTACAACTCACCTTTAATGTCTTGGATTAACAGGATAATTAATAGAGAGTGTTGATATTTCAACAAATACATTGGGAATTTTTGAAAATTGGTGTTACGCCCACATCGTATCCAGTTTCCCTAATCGCCGTCAATTCTGGACCAGAATCCTACAGGAGCGATCGATATTGAAGCGCATGGTTACTTTCAAAGTAGACGAAAGATTTTATTTTTCCAACAACAAATAAAATTATTATCAACAATGGAATTAATTAAATCGGCTTAGAGCAAATAATGGGAATAATTTAAATATTTAGATTTAATTCTACATAATGTTAGAGGGATATTTAATGGGTTTAATAGCGAATCGATCAGGGTAAATACCGTTATTGTTCGTATTTCCTATTTTTTCCGCCGATTCCGCCACTAGGGAGGATTATCGTTATCTATATTGGCGGTGATAATTCGTTGTATCTGTTGTGTGATAAAATGCATGAGGTTCGGATTAATTTTTCAGGATTTGCCCGACAATTAGTTAAAGTTCGGATGATTTTTGATTGACACGAACAATTTAGATGGAATTAATGTCAACAATTTTCTGTTGTTGATAACGTAGGAAAATTGAAATAGTTTCCAAACAGAAAAGTTATTAAATTTCATTGTGGCGTTTGGTTAAAGAAATTTAATTACGCTAGACTAATACTTAATTATTGTTTGTAACTGACAAAATAAACGTTAAATTAACTTTGCAAATTAACAATAGTGATAATTGATTGATAATTTCGCAGCAATCAGCGGTGAAACGTGAGAATTCCATGGAAATAAATTCAATTTTTAATCCAATATTTCGGTAATGAAATTCGTTTTAAATACGAAAATTGAGTTATAACAAGGATAATGTTAAATAGAATCTGACACATTCTCTACGTTATTTCCTCTTTTCGAAACGCCCAAAACTTTATCTAAAGAATAATGTAACGCGATACGAAAATCAATGGGAAATTGTTGCAACAAGTTCTCTGTATTTGTTGAGTAGAAACAGGGGTGCACTAAGGGGTTGGAGTAGAACTTCTTGACGATTTCTCCTTTATTTTAACTCTAAAATCAAATGCTATCAAATGCTATCAAATGCTCGTTGAAACGAATATTTTAAACTGTACTGTTTTGGCAAATTTTGAGTTATAGATGAAAATCTAGAAGAATTTTTTTATATTTCTATATTAATTTTAGTTTAGTCGATAGAAAATTGAAGAAGAAAATTTCCGATCAGTTTGGAAGTTTTGTGGAAAATGAGGAAAACTGAATAATTTTAAAGAATTTATCAAAAAAATATATTAAGTTTTTAGATTTCCGGGAAAATTCTAGGGAATTTCGCTATTTTCACCTATTGAATTCTCCTGAATTACGTTTTCTCATACACAATTCTATAGACTTTCCAATATTTAGTTATACAATTTGAGAATTCGCATGTGAGAAATTTCGTCTTATATCGAGAAGCTTTCCTATTTCTTTCGCTAAATGAATAAAATAGAAATTCTGTCGGCATTACCGAATTGCAGTCATAACAATAATTAATAACAAATCATAAAAGTTATGTCTATATGGGGAATGTTCCACAAAATTAACTAAATTTTCTAAAATTTTTACGTGATAACTGGACGATTTCTTCAAATTGATGAAATATGCAATGATTCTTACGATAATTTTGCATTTTTTCTTTTCTTTACAACCGTTCTTTCTAGTCGATTTACGTAAATGTATAATTGTTGCAATAAATTCGATCTCTGCTTGATTTTAATTGAATGGAATCAATTCTGGTTATACCGACTTATTAATTTTATGGAAAGTTCTCTACAATATGTAAAAAATGCTTCTATAACTCAAAATTCTTTTAAAAAATCCAAAATGGTAACACCCGTGTCCGGGAGCTTGAAATGCTCTTTCCAAGGAGCTACAGCACTTGATTTTCGAATATAAAATAAAGGAGAAATTGCCTATCAAGATTCCTATCAAGCAGTTGTAACAGCAAAATGGGCCTTTACAGATAACTTTATGATAATTTGATATTTGCGATCGAATTTTCCTATTCCTTGACAAATTCTGGCGTGTTTTCCATATTGATTCGTTGAAGAATATAAAAAAAATAAACGAATTGCGAGCGAAATTGAGATACAGTTGTTAGAATTGTGCAAAAAAGCGGGCGTGCAAATTGAACACGGTGGTAAAATGAGAAGTTTGTTGATTTTTCTGAAATAAGACGAATACTAACAATACAAAAGCTCGATGTTAGTATGCAAAGTACAAGTCAGAATATCAACTTACAGCTTGTTATTTACTAATGTTTCCCCATATATTTTAACATGGTCTAGATTTGGACTATTATTATTACAACCACCACTGCTAGTACTACCGGAAGGAAGTAAACAAAATATACAACGTGTATATCTTTAGAAATAAGGATATCCGCCTTTTAACTAACTAGTAGTGTCTTAAATTCCGGATAAATTTCAATCTAATCATTTTAAAATTTAACAAGTAAGTATATTTTCAAATAAATCAATTGTCGATTAATTATTACATCTAAGACATTGGAAACAATATTGAAGAGTTCTTAAAATACGCGATTTTCTCCGTTGTGTATTATTTTCTTGTTTATTCTCAATCAGTTCTAATGGTTCACAAATAAAAGGCTTTGAAATCTCGATACGATTCATAAATTTGTGTGTCTTATTGTTCATTTTGATGATTTTCGACGATAATCGAGTGATATTGTTGTCTTCAATTACCGTTATATGAATTATTGGCGTTTCTTGATTGTTATTATCATCGTCATCATCATCAGCATCGTCATCGTAATCTTCATCCTCCGGGATATTTAAAACTGTGCGTTGTCGCTGATTGTTGCGATAATTTCAAGAAATTCCGCCGATTATCGAACAAAACTACTAACTGTTTACTTCTATCGTTGTGATACCGTCGACATTGTAGACGGCGTTTCTTTTTCGGTGGCGTATAATTTATATTATAATCATCATTTTGATCGATTTCGTTCAAATTGAACTGTTGACGGATTCGATTTATTTCGATCAAATGATTCGAATAGTCGATCTCGTACAAATCTCGATTTAAATTATCATCGAATGTTTGCATTTTTCTTGGTTCAATCCGGTCAAGTCACAATGTTTGTCTGTAGAGGGATGATTCTTGATGATTTGTCATCAATTCTTAAAAAAATTGGCACTGACAGTTTGACGTATCAAATTGACAATCAATCAGGCGATATTTACTCGTTTTTTTTTTTTTTGACCGGAATCGTAGGGGAAATATCCCTTTTGTTTATAAACGAACTACCCTTATCTGTCGTCTCGTTCTCTCTATATTTGAACATTTCCAGTTCGAATACATTTTCGGTGATCTTCATAATAAATTGCTCGCTTACAAACGTCTATTTTACATTTTAATGAAAATGATTTGTATGTTGTATTGTTGGGTGGATTTCAATCAATTTCAAGTGCATGTAGTGGTGGTGGAGATGGCTCGATTTCACCACCACCGATTTTTAAATATTGTCGGACAATATTTGCTGGAAAACCCCAATGTTTTTTTTTGTTGATAGGCCGTTAATATAAATATTTAGAATTATTATTGTTATTTTATCACTAATCCCCCTCGGCTAATTTTGAATATTATTAACAAAGTTTCGTTAAAAACTGTTTGTCTTCAGATTATGTTAATTGATGGTGGAATGTTAATCAATTCAAGCTAGTTCATTAATATGAAACAGTATGCATAGAGTTGCACATTATAATTCCCATATAACGGATTATGATTTGATGACTTTTTCACCCCCTGTCAACCTGTTCGAATTAATTAACAATAAGCGACAAATTTTTGCGACTTTTATCCCTCTATTAGTCATATTCTCTAACTCTTTGGAGATTCGTTACTATAACAACAGTTACTTTGGATAAAGCTACTATCTCACTCTTTACAATTGTATATGCAGATTTCAAAAGAGACAAGAATAAACCAACCTCCAGGGTTGTTATGGTAACGAATCGTCAGAAAGTTAGAGAATACCAATGTAGATATATTTCGGTACGGATTTTATTTATTTTCTAATGTTAATGGTTTTATTTTGATGTGTTTTAATTAAATCCAAGAAACAAATGAAAATATCAACAGTTTTGTTTTAGTAACGAAGAGAGTACGTTGTTGGTGTGATTATTTAATTAAAAATCAACAACAACAGAAACGAAATACTTAATTAATTTATATTTGAACGAAAATATCGTAATTAACGATAGCAAATACCAGTCTACTGTAGATAGTCGAATTTACTCCATCTACGTTGTTTCAGTAGATGTCAAGTAGGAGAGACAAGGAGGCTATATATCACGTGGACCATTGAAAGTATATAATTTAAAAGAAAATCCAATTAGTTGAAGATTTGTAGGGTTGTCTCCGGATGAAATTCTAACAAAGGTTGATCGAACAAGGCTTATTTTGGGCAATTTTTGTCAACCAACCACGCACATCAAACAATTCAAATGGCCCAAATTTAATTTTTGTCGTTTCTTGCATTGCGCGTTGCAAAGCGAAAAATATATAAATGAATTTGATAGGGCCGTATTCTCTAATTTCTTGGTAATTGGTTACCATCACAACTCAGAAGATTGTTTTATACTTGTCTCTTTTCAATACATATAATGTAGTTGTAAGGAGTGAGATTGAAGTTCTAGCGTTGCTATAGTAACGAATCGTCAACTAGTTAGAGAATACGGTTAATTATCTATTATGGTTTAGTGTAAATTGCTCTTGTTTTGGCACCATTGAATGTGAAAATAATAGAACTAACCTACAATTTATTCCTTTCTAATCTATCGGATATCAAAGATTTTTCTTTTAGGAAAACAAGCTTTCGGTGATTGTGATCAATTTTCTTAAATTTACAAAAATTTTCTACTTTAGACAACCCAGTATTGAAATTTGTCAAAAATTGTAATTTAGAGTGTTAAAATGTTTAAAATTTGAAAATATAACTGTAAGAACAAATTGGAAGAGTTTTCAAATAAATTTTTATGGCAATCCGTTGGCGAAAATTTTCTAGAAATTAGCCTCAAATTACCGTAAAAAACATTTAAAATTTTATAAATTTACGGCTGTTATTGAGGGAAACTTTCTTCAAACACAAACGATTACAAAAAATGCTTCAACTTCGTGATTTTGCCGCCGCTGTAAGTTTCCACCCTTGGGCATCGCCCCAGTTGGTGTGGATATTAAGTAGCCGGCAAAAAGAGGCTGAAAACACCGAAAAGAAGTAAAGTCGATTTCGATATTGTTGATTTAGATCGTCAAACTAATCATTCCTCCTCCTCCTTCCGTCATCTTTTCCACCACTTCACCCGAGAGGATTTATAAGGATTTTCTTTCGAAGTTTTTCCGTTTTATAATTGACAGCAGACAGATGTGTCCCCAAGAAAATTAGTTTTAGAAAAAAAAAACAATAATTAAGAACGGGCATGATTAATATCAGTTGTTGTTGGTGTTGTTGTAGTAGTAATTCCTTTTCTTTGACAAGATCTGTATGAAATCCTCTGGCAAACTTCAATTTCCGTAAAATATCTAAACAAAGAATAAACTTGATTTAGTGCTGTCTATTTCCTTTGACTCAATTTTAATATCTGACTATAATATGAATGTGAAATAGTTAGAGACTAGATCAAGAGATTGAGTTTCGTATTATAAAAACAACAACGACAAAGAGTACAACAGCAACTTTCCAATTATATTCGACTTTATTAGACGTTTCCCTGTATTTTAATCTTTTTTTTTTGTATGCATTATCTTCCCTTGTACGGTTTTGTTTAGAGAAGATCATCCAATTTATTTATTCGAAAGTATTTAATGAGAAACTGAAACTTCATTATTTTCAAATTAATTAAAACTCTATCTTGTCAAGTGCCGGATCTTTGTTGTTCAAATTTCACATTTTTTCTCTTTAAAATCTTGTTCTTATTAGACTTAGATTGTGTCAATGTGCCTGTGCATGATTGAAATTTATCAAACTTTAAAATAATCTGTACAATAATTAATGGATGAATGTTTTTCTCTGGTGGATGATGAATCTGTTCGTAGGAAATAGACTCGATTCAATTCTAAATTTAATTCAATATAAATATTTACTGACGGAAGAACGATAGGTTCGTTAAGACTGGACTAAGTGGTGATTGCGTCAAATTATTTATTAATAAACTCCAAACAGACTCATAATTGATGGAACTATCCTACTATTAATGCCTACGTGGCAGGATTGTTTGTTTAAAATTCGTCACTGTTTACGAAGAATTCGAAACGGAATTGCCATTTGTAGGCAACGATAATTTCTATAAAATTGCAATTTTAGAAATTGTTTCGAAATCACCACCAAATTTACAGTCTATTTATAGGGCAGCTATCGAAAATGCAGAAAAACTTCCAAACAGTAAGTTTTATTTTGTAATTGCCTCTCAATAGAATAATTTTCATTTTTGTATGTTTTATAGGGTCGAAAATTACATAAAAAAGTATATCATTAATAATTTCAACCCTCAATAGTCTCTTGGAAATTGGTTTATATCATATTATAGCCTCTGTAAATATCTATCATTTAGTTTTAACTCGTTTTAGAGATATTTGAATGGAAATTGATTCAACAGGGTTAATTTCGACCCAATTTCGCCTTTAAACTTACCGACTAAGAATAAAATCTACATTTTTTAGATCTGTCAAAAATCTAGAATTTATATGATAAGATTATTTCTCGCTTAAAGGCCCAAAAAGCGAAGCTACGCCCCTGACTTGACCCCTATTGTCTCCAAAATCGAGTCTAGTTGACCTATCTAAATCGGCTCAATTATACAACAAATGTGTAATTTCGTCGGATATAACCAATTATTTATAATAGTTGTTCTAATCTTTAAATAATTCCACAATTTTATTGATCCGTAGACCTAACTCACAACTATACCCTAGTTAATAACACTATAATCTTTTACGATTAGTTTCTAAATTATTATCGATTTTTCTACAATAAACTCTATTTATATAAGCATACAATAGTTATTAGGGGTTCTAATCTTGTTATAGAGGTGGAAAAATAACAGGACCTCTTCTTACAATTAGCCCTAACTCACCCTTTCCTATTTATGTATGTATATTGAACCCTCAATGTAAATCAGCGCCATCTCTTGGTATGCGCACATTAACATAAATAAAAACACGTGAAATCATAGTTGCGCAGATCGTTTCGTCATTTGAATAGAAACAAGATGGATTGATTTTGTTGTAGATGAATATGAGTGAGATCGATTTATTGTTATGTTGTGTGCGAGTGACGAAGAGAGGGGGCAGATGGATAGACGCACGCGACTTGGAAAAATTGAAACGAACCCATATTCAATCTAGTTGGCCAATCGTCAACAACAGTTGAAAGTTGACAGTGTTGGTGTTGTCGTCGTTGAGAGCAGTTCGTTCGGTTCTCCTTGTAAAATGTTTTCGTGATTCGCCTTTCTCTTTATCATCATTATCATAACTGTCCTCCTGCTCTCTCTATCTTTCTATCTCTCTATCTCTATCTGTACGTTTAAATAAATTTCGTAATATTTTTTTAAATAAAATAACCAACGGACCAATTCTACTTCCGGTTCAAATATGATCAATTCCATTGTAGTGTGCAAGGGAAAATAATGCGACAAGGTGTACGCTGTGTTGAATTTCTGTGTAAGTGTCACCAGCAGTCCGCTGGCAAGTGTTTTTCAACGATAGAAAGCAGTAGGCTCGTTCACCTGTCAATTCTGCAATTATCAACAATTCGGTAAGTTTTCCACAATTTTCTCAAATTTATCACAATTAGTTTCCACAATTTACTGAAAATTTGCTGAAAAAAAGTTAGGTTAGGTTCTGAATTTCGTCCAACTGTCATGCTGGAAACTGTCAAATCAGCTGTTCCGATTGATCGCCGATTGTTTCTATACGAATTCACCAAAATTGTTGATCCTCGATTACTAATTTATTAAATTGCGGTAATTTTCTTTTAATTGGTAAAAGGTAATTAGTGACGGCTGCTTCGATTGACATATTTTCACATTAATCGAAAGTTTAAATTGTACAAGGACGCGATTGAAATCGTCTCAAACAAAGATAGAGTTGAATGTTTTCAATTTTTGTAGATGTCAACTATAGTGACGTGATTAATTCAAAATTTGCGGTATTTTCAATTAATTAAACAAATTTGTATTTAATTCCATTTCTGTTGGTTTGATTATTTAACTGTCGTTGATTTTTTAACGAAATTGCCTGCTTTAATTAGAACATTTTTTGTGTTTAAATATTTTAATGAATTGACTTTCATTTGTTATGCCTCAATAATTTTACATCCTATAAAAATATGTAATAGTTAATTAGAATGGACATTTCATTTTTGCTATATGGGTGGATTTTCGTTTTCTTTCTATTTGATTATCGCTTTATTAGCTGTGATTTGATCTTTGAAATTACCACCATGAATTAGCAACAATAACAAGTTCGATGTGCTCTAAAAAGTCTAACAATTTACAAATCGTGACATATTTTTTGCAAAATTAAACAAAATAGAAGGTTAAAAGTTTTGTTAAAAAAATACAATAAATCCGAAAAAAATTGTGAATTTTCTCATTAAGAAATGTTGGTAATTGCATAAATTTCGTGTTGAATTTCTAGGCCATGGTAATTATTTTGAAATCCAAGTAAATTTTGATTGTGCGATGATCTATTACACAAATATTGTTTTTCTTTATTTTTTAAATTATTTCTCTCATAATTTTTGTCGATTTTCTTAAACAAATGGGAAAATTTAATTGAAGGACGAATCAATTTCACTTCGCTATTCGAGATGTATTTTTTATGGTTTTCTTGTTGGTTTTCATTTAGCGGTTATTTCTTTGTCTTTAATTCTAAAAATATATATTAAAAAAAAAACAGGAAAGCGTGTAAACAGATGATTGGTTATTTGGCAAAATTTCCAAGAAATCAGACGTATAGATAAAATAATAATAAACACAATTATAAAAATTATAAGTATATTTAATTAGTCATATCTGTAATGCAAATGATTAATTTGCTCTTATCAGGATGATACAATATTAGCCAAAATTACAGTAACAAAATATGTATAGTTTTAGAATAATTAGCCACAAAATTGTCATTCTATGCCTGTATGTTGAATAATTTTAGTACATTTTATAGATGAATTGAATTTATTACCACCAATTCCGCCTAAATATTTGTATTAATTGCCGAGTAATTTGAAAAATATTCCAAGAATTCGTAGGATAATCATTAGGGAGTATTTTGGCAAAATTAGAATCTCGTAGTTCATTTGGAAATTGGTGCAGAACCGTTTTAATCTAATAGTGTGGTGATTTTAACCAACCATTTATTCTAATCAAAAATAACTAGAATATACTTGAAAAATAGTTATATCTCGTTTTTCATCACCTTTTATGCGATTAATATGTTTGTTTAATTTTCAACTAGATTTTAATTGTTTCTTACATAAAATTGAATGGAGATAATTGGAAAATAATATTTTATTGGAAATTGAGAATTTAAAACAATAAAGTATAAATAAGAGAAATAGTGAATAGTAATTGTATAGTAAGGAATAAATAAATTTCGAATTTGTTGCCACAATTTTTGGCCAATACTGTATTTGTGTAGGAAAAGATAACTTTCACCTGGTAACAGATGTATTGTTTTCCGAAAGATCTCAATTCAAATAGTGTTCTATATCAATTATTTAAATAATAAACGTAATTGTTATTCAAATAATTAAATAGAGTCAAAAAACCATAAAATGCTGGTACAATTAAATTTGTTTTTAAATTGACAAAACAATATTGATAGGAGTTTCGTTTTGCCCTAATTGCTTTTATTAAACAAAAACAATATTTCAATACTGTTGAAATTTTATAAATTATAAGTCAAATTAAGTGATAGACGCTATAAAAATGGTTCAATTAAGTATAATATATTGTAGGAGAAATTATTATTAGTTTCGTTTAAATATTCATCAATAATCGTCTTCAATAATAACATAATTACTGATTATTATTGATAATTTTCATCATAAATTCCTTATTATTATATTGTCGACCTTTCGCTTTTCTATTTTCATCCGTTTAGTGAAGAAAATAGAAATTTCATCGATATTACCGAATTAAAATAATAACAATAATTGATAATAGATAATGATAATATATGTCTATATGGGGAATGTTCCACAAAATTAACTAAATTTTCTAAAGTTTTTACGTGAAAACTTGTTGATTATCATTTGCACGATTTCTTCATATTGATGAAATGTGCAATGATTCTTATGGTAATGTTCTATTTTTTTCTTTTCTTTCGAACGATACCATCTAGCCGATTTACGTAAATGTCGAATTATGTAATCGACACTTTATATTGTTCTTGTTGTAATAAATTCGAGTATTTCTCCTTGAATAATCAGTTCTAGTTGTATCAACTGAAATGGATTATTTTGAAAATTTTGCTAATTACTTTGCTTTGATTATAAATTTAAAGGAACCGGACTACAAGTCTTAAAAGATTATTTATTCTTTTTTTTTATTCTAAAAGTACATTTTTATCTATTTTGAATTATGGATAATAATCGAGAAGTGGATACGCGTTTTTTATATTTACGTACTCCCGTAAGTCTGCCTATAATAATTTGTTTGCAATGAATATGGAACTCAATCGATAGTGAACTGGAAATTGAGTTATAGATGAAAATTTAGAAGCGTGTGTTTTTTATATTTTCCCTTATAATTCAGTTTGTATTGAATTGTTTTTAATGACTACGGGATTTAATTGTTGGCAAACTGAAAAATTTTCCGATTGGCTAGGTAGTTTTCGGAAAGCGGAGACAAACGGCTAAATTTTAAGAACGTTTTCTTGCATAATGTGAATTAAATGTCGCATTTTTTGAAACATCTAAGTATTGAAAATTTGGTTAAAATCATGGGAAAATGCATTATTAATTTTCGTCCATTAAAAACAATTGTTTTTCAGCTTGTAGACTTTTCAAAGATGTATAAATGTGAAAAAACTGTGCTTTTGTTCCATACTGTTACGATTTTTATTTGAGACATTTTGCCCAATATCGAGAAGTTTTAATTTCTTTATTCTAATAGAAGTTTTTCAAAAAAGTTGTATTTGAAGCCCAAAATTAGAAGATAAACCTAGAAAGATTTGTTTTATTTTAACAATGTTTTAGCTTTTTAGATGGTCATAATCAAAATTTTACAAAGGACCACTGTTAGAATAAAATTGTCATATTGTAATAAGTTTTGCTTAATTTGAAAATATTTCACTACTTTATGCTGTTGAATTAAAATTTAAAAAATGCACTTTTGGCAAAATTTCGAAAAATTACACAGTGTCCGAAATTTCAACATTTTAATAAGAAATTTTGGTTTGTTCTTAGAAATATTGTTGTATTGTTTGAAAAAGCACCATTGTTGTTGAATATCGAAAAGTTTTGATTATTTTATTTAACTTTGATGTGTAATGCAAATTTTCAAATTTTTTTAATTAAACCTTACACTCTTATTAACAGTTGAGTTGTTTTCATCGATAATTTGAAGTATTTAATGAGAAGCCCGGAATTTAGTTAGGAAATTAGCTAAAAATAATTTATTTTTGAAGGCTTAAAATTTGCCAAGAATTTCCTGTGTAAATATAATAAAAGTTTGGCCCTGTAATTTAAACTGTAAAGAACAAAATAGGATTAGAAAACTGTTGAATTTTCTGAAAGTGGAAAATAGAAGGACTTTTTTCAAACACCTAACTTTTGAAAATTCCGAGAAAATCATGGAAATACGTTAACCAGTTTCATTTATTAAAAATAATTATAGTATAGAAGTTCTACTGTTTGAAATGCTCTTCCCAACGAATCATAATCTTGATTTTAGAGTGAAAAATAAAGGGGAAATCATCCACTTTATTTAAGGAGTTCTAGTCTAGCTCTTTCAATAAAGGTCAACATAAATCCATTCTCTTATAGTAGTAATTTATAATATGCCTAGTTTCACTGATTATTCATCCGTATGAATTTGAAAACTTGTTGGAATTAAAACTGATCATTTGATTCTCATCAAAGTTCTTTTATTACAATTTATTATTAAATATTCTGATTATTATTAGTGATAATGGTAAAACTTAATATTGTTCATAAAGTTATAAAGTAACAAGTGACAATTTTGATTATTATTAATGTGAAGAACTTTATAATGAAGTTTTATTGAGTTTGATGAATAATAACTTAGAACTGGTAAAGATCTATACATTTATAAGCATTTTATACACATACATACTTATATTTATGTATTTGTATAGGTGAAATATTTATTATACCCGGAAATCTTTACAACTATAATTTAACATGATTTAAAAATCAAGGTGTAAATTGTAACTTATCAGATGATTAATTAAGAGGTTTTGTTTTAAATTATAAGTTAATAACAAATCAAATTACTTGATTTAATAATTTGCGGAGAAAGGAGATTCAAAGAAAAAAAAAATAATGGAAACCCAATCAACTATGTCCTTGTGTTTGACATTAAATTGGCCTTTAGCGTTTCATCTTCCAGGATGTAATACATCCGGCGATATTAGGATACAAAAAAATCAAATATTCTTGATATTAAGACCGGAATAACTTACTTATTATATGAAATATATCTTTAATAATATAAACAAAATAAAAATGAAATTCACGGTAATTTCTCCAAACCTCTTGTTGTTTTTCTCCAACAGGATATTCAATTTTTATTACATTTTATTTTTAGATTCTACATATAGAGGTATGTTGGTATATGTTCAATATAAATTTTTAAGATAATAATTAAAATTTTTCGCCACACTCTCATCAAACGTTTTTGTTCCCTATTTCTGTTTTGTTTTGTCATTTGCCGCTTTCTATTCTGTTTATAATACACGTGTGTGTGTCTTTTCCATTATTGTTTCTTTTTATAAGAAGATATCTTATCTTTAGATTAAAACGCGCGGGTGTTTCCTAAAATCTAATATCCGGTATTTTTGTTTTGGTTGGTGTATTTTTTCCCCTTTTCTTCTTCCCATCTCCTTGTGAAATGGTTTTCGGTTTGTAAGGCTCAATTTTCTCATTTATGTTATATACTCTTGTATGTATTGTGTTATTTTTTCCTTTACTGTACACATTTTTCATTTATTATTTGAAGATAAAAATAATGTTGTCGATGTTTGATTTTAATTACAAAAATACATACTATATAGAAAGATTCTGTCCTGTTATGAAGGTTTACCAGATGCCTTTAAAATACGGAAACATATTTACTTTTACTGTTGTTGTATCAATAATTGAATGTTAAACATACAATTTGTGTTATTATTTTTTTGAATTATTATTATTAGTTTTTTTCCAGTTAAATAAAAGTTTAAAATATTTGCCCAATAACAGTAACTGGAATCGTTTGTATAACTTGTTGACCTTCTTTACTGGTTTACTTTTTTATTATTTCTTCTTTTTTTGCGTTTGCATATTTTAATTAATATTTTAGACAATTTAAATGACAAAAAATGTTTGTAGATTCAAATTAAACGTCCAACTCTACTAGTATTGAGTTAATTAGGAAATATACAGAATGTTTCAAATTTTCCTATAATACTCCTTCTGTTTCCAATGATGTATAATTGAAGAATTATAATAGGAATATAGTCGATATTTTATCCTAGAGTAATAATTTGTTTTAAAAACATTAGAGGATTATTTGCGGAATCATTTTGCAATGCCAGTTCTGTATATTTATAGTAAATGTAATTGTAGTGAATAAACAGTGCAATATTTTAAACTAGGTCGATGGTCAAGACCATACTAATATTGCTTAAGGTCTATTGATAATACGAAACACTTTCACCATAGTTTAACGAGAATTACACATAAAAACAATCACTATTTGATTAATATTTCACTTCCAGTTAGTAAATTATGAAATTGTTAAGAAATGAAGATTATCTTCTACTCTTATAGAGCGTTATAATTAGAGTTGTTATGGATCTTTGTTTCTGATTCCGTAACTGAATTTTTTGTAAAATTTGAAAGCTCTGTTTTTGCTTCTGTTTCAACCTCTTCATATACGAATAGATAACTGAAATTACTAATGTTAAAGAAATAGAAAGTCATTGAAACTTGAAAATCTTTTTCGATTAGGTGTCCACAAATTGACAATCTCTAATAATCTATACCTACCTTATTTGATAATGTATTACAATGAATATAGTAGCACTACAAGGGGAATTTCAATGGTATCTAAGAGAATTTGTCGTTTGAAGACATTCCGATTGAATTCTGAATTGCAGAAGATAATCTTGGGGCATGTGTTTTGTTACATTTTTTCATATTTTTCTCTATAATTTAGCCTACATTATTGATTTTTCAATAATTTTGTAATCATATATGGCAAATGGGAAGAGATTTCTAAAGCTTCAAGTAATTTTCCAATAAGGCTGTTAGTTTTCTGGAAAATTACAGAAATTTAAGGGGCCACGTTCCCTCTTTTACTTTTGATTCGGTGTTCGAAGAGTGTCAATTTTTAATAGTTGATATCTCCCTTGTTTGATGACGTGTTGCAATGAATATAATAACATTAGAAAGAGTATTTCTAGAAGTATCTATGAGCTTGTTTGTTTTGGAAAATGCAGATTGAATTCTGAGTTACAGAGAAGAATATTGGGCATGTATTTTGTTATTTATTTTCCTCAATAATTTAGTCATTATTATCGATTTTTTCGTAAATTTCTTCCAATGTATTACAAATTGAGAGCCTTTTCCAAAATTGTCAGAAATTTTCCAGTAAGCCTGTTAGTTTTCCGGAAAATTGACGAAAGCTTCAGGGTATTATTCGAAGCTTTTGTGCTTGTTTATCCTTTTTTAGTCGATTTCTGTTTGTGTTATGTTACTTTTACATCTTTCCTTTCTGTCAATATTTCGATAATTATTTGAAATTTCTCTCTAAATGAAATATGCTGTATTTCATTTTTGGAAATACCTTTAATAATAATAATTGAATAATACGAGTTTTCACTAATTTCCATTTCGATAATCTTGATATGTTTCGTATTTTATTTTTTACGAGTTGATTATTTAATTTTTATGTAAATCATTATTTACACTCAATAAACTTTCTCTCGTTTATATTGTAATTTTATACAGTTTTCTAATTTTTAAAAGACGATTTATACTAAAAAGAAGAAAACTTCGTTTATAACGAATCAACTTTCTATCTATAGAGTTTTGGGAATTCCAATAATTATAGAATCGTTCGTTTTAAATGTTGATATTTCGTTATAACAGGATTTATATTTATGGGTATAATGTAATCTAGATTTCACTTGACTTGATTTCCTATATAACTTTCAATAATGTTATGTTGGTATTGTTAATTTATGTATGTATTGTGGAATTTTACATAAATGGTGGATTTGTTTCAATGACTCCTTTCCAGTTCTGAATACTTTTAAGATTATGAAATGTTTTATAATTATACCGACTGTTTCATCTGTAATGAAACACTTTTTTTCTAATATTGCAAAAGTGTTTTTTCTACATTTTCCGATTATACAAATAATGAAAAATTCAACATTTTGTTGTTAAATGGATGGTTTCTTGATTTTTTTCCCCATATTTTTCTCTTGTTGTTGTTATCTGTTTTATGCTTTGTAAAATATTAAAAGAATCCTTCATATTGAAACATATACACGTTTATTTGAAATACAAAACACATGTTGGTGTTCACTAGTCTTTAACAATAGATTACCAGATAAACGTTTAGTCTGTTATGTCAAATATTTCAAAGAAAAAGAAGAAAAAATCCTCAACTAACAGCTAAAATAGATTTGTAAGCGTTCGTTTCTCGTTTTGATATAATTTTTAGCTGTAACAATCGTATTTTATCGGATTTATATAAATCACACAGACCCATCTCAAACATAAGTGCTAGACGAATAGTAGTAGGTACACTCTAGTTGGTTTTTTCTATTGAATTTCAAATGAATTTTTTATTCTACAACTTTCATCTTTGGATATTTTATTGAAATCGATTCAACTTAAATCGGAAAAATTCTCGATTTATTTCAAATTCGTATACTTATACTAATGGTATCCAGTCAACTTGACTTCAATACAGTTAACTCAAAAATCACATACATAATATTAGACAGTGTATATTATTATAAGAAAAATATCTATATACGGGCGAATGAATAAATTTCTGCATTTTTTTGACTCTATAATGTAATCTTGCCGAAGATACTTTGATTGATGGTATTCATGAGTGGCAACCGGAAAAGTGGCTGAATGCTTTTAACGTACTGAAACTGAAAATATTGAAAAATAGAAAAAGATAGATTGATACAATATAGATCGAATACTAGATATTTGTTAGGGATAGATAAAGAGAAAGATAGAATGTATCGGAACATCTCAACAAACTAAAAAGCACATTAATTCCGATGAAAACCGCCGGACTATAGGTACATTTTCCTCAATCGTGGGAAATTTCACATATTGCCCCTTTTCTTTACCCACGTCTAATGTAGCCTTTTATCAATCACATTCAATAATTTTATTTCAATTAAGTTTAAATTTGTAGATTGGATCCTTGTTGTTTTCTTCTATCTTCAAAAATAACAAAAATGTAAAAATTTCTGTAGATTCCATCTTGTATAAAACTAGATCATAATATTTGTTCATTCATGTAGAAATTGAAGCAAATTTCTCTATGTGTAACCGGTAGTGATAGTAGTTGGCAAAACTCACCCCTTATCTCTATTACTTTATAATATTACCAACAATATAATTCGATTATATGAGATGATAATGTTTAAATTCTAAAATGACATTATCTTATAACGATTATTGTTCCTTATTTCTTCTATCTTTATATTTAAGTTTGTATGTTTCGTTGACAATGACGAGTATTTAATAGCTTAAGGACTTTTCCTGAAGATGACTGAGATGATATTAGATTGTTTCTTGTACATGGAAAGAGTATTTTCGTGTTATTTCCACTTGTTACTTGTACACATCCATATAGAATAAGAAAAGAAAGATGCTATAGTATAGTTTAAACAGGATCAAATAGATTTTCTTCTATTGGATGAAGAGTTTTTCCTGTGTTCGTGATAGCAATAAATAATTTATATTGTTAAATATTGTATATTAAAGTGGTTTTGCTTGTTGATGATGTTTGGCGGTTAATCTTTAATTACTTTGTTAAAGGAAAAACCTTGGAAGATTTTGTTAGATAAATACAAGACCTTGATTATCTTAAACTTTTCAATTTCAATGTCGAATGAAAGGATTTTATTGAAAGTTCAATAAAAAGTTAATCATTAGTATTTTATTAGTACTTTTGGAGGATTTTAAAAGTTAATTTGATTCGCTTTTTAGAAAATTGAGCAGTTCCAATCACTTAAGAGAAATTTCACTGTAACAAAGGTAGTTCAAGGATACGTAAAAATATCGGTTTCATCTAAATTTTCCAAGTGATTGCCTGGCGAAATATTGAAAGGGATTTGCAGGTTGGTCTCCAGGGAATGTTTTACCAAAATTAGAACTTTGTAGCTTTATTGAAATAATGTTGCAACTTTCACCAATTGACTATGCACCGAAAACGATCAAGAATCATTCATACAACAAATATTCACATTCTTCAGAATATTTGAGTCTTTCTTGGTCGTTATAGCTATGTGTTGGCCAGTGGAAATCGTGACATTGCTTAGTTAAACCAGTTTTTCACTAATTTCCCAATTTTGCTAAAATGCTCCGTACAAGTGCTCCAATTATTTTTCAAATTGTCCCGAAATTTATAGGAGCTGCTATAAGAACTATGAATATTTAAATGAAACACTCGGTAATAATGTTAAGATAAGAAATTTTATATTTTAATTGTTATTATCATCTTCAACTTTGTGGAATTATAAGAATTACAAAATTCTATACAATTATCTTTGCTCAATTTAAAAATCGTCTCTTTACGATTATTAAATTTTGTATCTCTTTTTTTTTCGTTGTTATTGTTATCGATTCCAGTTTTTGTGTTTACAACTGGAAAAGCTCCATTCGTTTTTTTTTCCAGCTGAATTTGTTGTTACCATCGTGTATTTGACAGCAAGAACGATTTGTCGCAGTTTCTATTTTTTTCTTGTCTATTTGTGTATTTTTTTCCACCCATCGATTTATTTGTTAGTCTTTTACCGTTTTATTCTAGTGCATTTTCCTCAAGTTGTAGATGATTGCCAACTGAAAACTTTTTAAAGATTCTCTGATGTTTCCGGATTTCTTTTACGAAAGGAATTGCCTGCCGGCGATTTCCACAAGAAAAAGGATATTGTAGTAGTGGTAGCTATTTTTTTTTTAGTTCTATTCTTTTATTCAACCTGTCTACTCATTTCAAATACAGAGATTTGATTGTTGTGACAATGTGCAGCAGATACAAATTTGGACCAATAAGTTCACTTCTTGTGTAATGATTTTCTTCGTTTTCTTCGTTCTTATATTAATTTTATTGTGTGCGGTTTTTCACAAAGAATAGTTGGAAATTTATTGCTTTTTCTTCGTGCTTTTTTTGTGCCCGAAATAAAAGGTTTTACTGTGTGTATTGTGTACACCAATCTATATACACCGATATTGGAGTCTCTTTTTAAGGAGTTTTAAGATAACAGAAAAGTGCCGGATTAGGTGGTCATGGTGGTGGTGGTGGTGGTGGTGTTAGAAATAAAGTGGTACTTTGTGAAAGTGGATATTCTCGAATGTGTGCGTGTACGTGAAATAGTCAATCTTCTTTCCTATTTCTTTCTATTTTGATATCAAAAAGGGGTGGTTTTCAGTTGACTTTTTCCTAAATAAACTCACTTATTGTTTTCGGTGCTTTAATGGAGACCACACCAATAAAAGCACTTTGAAGACTTGACCATCATTCACTCAATAAATTTGATTCCGTTTCCATTTAACACTGATGGTGTCGAATTGATTGTGTAATAAAGACATCTATCTTTTGTTATTTCTGTTGTATTTTTGTTTGGCAATTAAACAACATCAAAATAACCTTTAAAGGAATTAATTTAGGAATCTCTGTTGTTGTGTGGTGGATCCGTTTTCTAATTAACAAAACGATTAATAAGTTGGTGGTAGGTTGGAAAGAAGAAAGAGTAAGTAGGGTGATTATAGTAGAATAAAATCATTTATTAAATATTCTATCGTTTATAACAAACGAAAGGGGTAATAATTCACTCACTTTAATATTAAATCAAGTACTTGAGGAATTTCCATTATAAGAATCTCCATTGAGAAATGGAACCTTATAATAAGCACTATGATGGAAAATTATTTCGTTCATAATATTCATTATATCCTATAATATACATCACAGGGAGGCTTTTGTTGTTGTTTTTCAAACCCTTGCATTCACCGTCTTTCTACTAATGCATATATGGATGAATTTATATACGTATGCAGAATTCATTTCTTTTGTCCTTTCTATATGAATATACAGGGTAGCGTAATTAAATGTTATATATGGAACTTTACCGAGAAGCACTCACACAGTTGGGGTGGTTTGTTAATTAGAAGCTTTAGCCTTTGTGGTGTGTTGTCATGATATTATATAAAAAGCTTTCATGTGAAGAAAACGAGACATAGAGAGATAAAGTTATATGTATTTGTGTCTATGTCTACATAGTAATATGTTACAAATACGGATGATAGAGGGTTGGAATTTATCAAATTAGATACTTTACAAATTCTACTAATTATCCTCTTGTAATTATTATTTTTTATTCAACTTTTGTTTGCCAGTCTATGTGTTAAGATAATGATAGTACTTAGTATTTCACACAAACTTTACATCTCTTTTAAGTTAAATTCAACCTAAACACAATAGACAAGTTTTGTTTACAAGAATCATAAATCACCTCACTTTCTTAAGCCTTTCTAGCGTTATTATAACTACCACCACTATTATAATAACAATAATGACATGCAAGACGATAATTTTTTACTCTTGCGTTACAACTACTATTTTTTTAACACGTCTAGTTGAATATTTATAACAAAGTATTTATCAAAGAATAAGGGATGTTTTTCGAATACCAAGTAAGATAATTTAATGAATAAAATGAGTATTGTGAATTGAATGAAATGTAAATAAGGATTAACAAAATATTATACTTTAACATCTATTACTATTACTATCACTATCAACCCCCTTGTGTTAACCATTTTCTCTTTTGTTATTTATATGGGATATATTTATTATACAACCTGCACCCTAGTGTTTTAATTTAGTTTGCTTTTTGTTTCTCTTTATTATTTATTTTGTAATATACAAATATATACAATGTGGAAACATTAATATTTTATATTATAAAATATGGGGGGGTAATACTGTGATTGCGTCCTTCCACATTTTTTTTTATATTTACTTGTTTATTTGTAATTATTACTTCGATATTTTAATGAAATTGCTTTTGTTATTTTTATTATTATTATTATTAATTATTATTAAATAGTATAATTTCAAAGTAGGTCAAAATGTTGTATTTTATAAACAATAACATATGATAATTAACATGTGTAAATGTTGTTTTGTCGAACTTTTTCCACAGTGTAAACTTGAAGAAATTATACAGGGCGTAATTGGAATGTTTAACTATATTCAAGTGTCACTATCCCCACATAGAATAGAATACGATAGAAACATTTTAACGACAAAAGAGGAAAAATGACAAAAACTGAGCACATGTTGGTGTATCCATCTTCTGTAAAATAGACCATGATGGTGTTACAACATTGAAAATTCAACATTAATGAAAGTTAATTGACAAAAATAGCCGGCAAAATGAAAGATACACAACAAAGAATTTGCAAGTTTGCAAATCATTTCACTAACAAATGAACTTTGATTGATGATTAACATTAACCTATTGCGTCAAGACGACTGATATTACATAAAAACAATTAATTTACGATAAGTTTGCTCGATTCTAGTTGTTTTAAAAATCTCTATGGAAAATTTCTACCTCTAATTTGTCTGAAAATAGAATCTTATCGCTCCCTTAACTATAAAAACTTGCTCAGTTTTTATGGTTTAAATATTGTTAGGTATTTCGATTACATCCAGTATAAAAATTAGTAATTTCCTTTCATTAAAAAAAAATACGTTCAGTAAAAACCACATTATTGATTCGAAAATTTCCATTTTATATTACCCCGGAATTATACTCAATTATTGTTGTATAAAATATGGGGTTTTAGTAGAGTAAATTACATTAAAATTACCCTGAATAAACCTAAATGTTTTGTTATATTTCTTCTTTTATTTGAGAATAATTTTTTTCGCTATTATTGATCATCTATCAATTTTTTATTGTATGTATCACTTATCTCACTTTATCATCCTGTCTATAGTATACGAATGTAAGTTGGATTATTTATTGAGGGCAACTTGAATACTAACTGACCTTTCATTAGTACAACTGCAATTTGTCCTTAGGATTATAGTAATCCTACCCTTACAGAGATACTATAGTACCATCAATACGAATGTAATACAGTTTGTATTACAGATTGGTGGTGGTATTCAACTATTCTAACACATAAATTGTTTAACAGTGCATCGATTTTCGGAAATTATAGAAAACTAAGTAGTAAATCGAGAAGGGAAATTGAAAAAAAAGAACTTAGCGATGGATTTACTTATTTTGAGTAGAATGATAGAAATGGAACAGGAGTTTCAGGTTGACGTATGTATTGTTTGCGTGACCATTCAGTGCTATTAAATTGTTAAAATGTAACATTCCTTGTTCTTTACGTATGTTTCTTATTTATTTGTTTTATTTTATTTTATTTTAGTTTTTTACCCATGCCTTACAAATACTTTAAATGTAATAAATTTGTGTTTCCTGTTGTTATGTTCATGACCTGTTCTATTTAATGTCTTCATTTATCACCAATTTTCACCCTTTATATTTACCCATTTGTTATAATTTTCTGTAAAACACAATCAAATGGAAAATTGGTGGATGCGCCACTATTCACTCAATTATTTTTATACAAAAGTTTATAACTTGAAAATAAGTCCCCTTAGTTGGTAAACGATTCGAAAAATATTTGAGAATTTGTAAAGTGATTTTCAGAGAATATTTGAGCAAAATTTGGATCTTGTAGCTCATTGGCAAGTCAATCAAAAACGGATCTTCTCACAGTTGTATCATATTTTTAATTGGTTAAGGAAGTGTTGTAAATATAAACTTTTGAATATAGAAATATGGAAAATTGTTGTATTAAGAAATCAGAACGTCGTGGGAGAGTAGAGAACGAAAAATAATCAATCATGGATCCTTGAAAGCAATGTCTAATTTTCTTAACATGAATTCCTAACATATAAGTCACGAATACCATCTACATACAATAGTAGAAGAAAATTACATTTTTCCCTTGCGTTCTTTTTACTTTTGTTATATAATAATAACAATAGGAACAATAAAGAAAAATTCAGTTGTAATTATTATAAAGGAGCATTGGATTGTTGAATGGAAGACAAAGGCATAAAAGTAGCAAACTAATTGGCATATAGATCTACTACAATCTTTGTTAAAAATATGTTATATCGTTTATAATAAAGTGTTGTTGTTTTATATGAAAATCTGTCTACAATTTCATCATTTATATTCACTGCATATTGGAAAAAAACAACAGCAACGAATAGCAGTCGTTTTAAACAAAATTGGATTGTCACTGAAATTGTTGTTGAAATTTTTTTTTCACTGTTTCGGGTCGTTATGTGTAAAACAACGGAAAGTGCAATAAAAGGCTGAATTCAAAGTAGAATATAATTAACAGTAAGTTAATTAAGTCGTCGATGTGTGTGCGTGTGTATGTGTAAATATTTTTTTGTTGCCTTGAAGATATCCATAAAAGAACCACCATTAATTTACTTATGTATATAGCACATTTAACTTTGACCCTTTATACGTATACTTGTAGTAATTTTATAAAATTTCACCATTTCATTAGAGACCTACTATACTATTAGTGAAACATAATTAAGGTCATTTCTCATTATTATTAATATTCCTATAAATTTCTTTTTTTTTTAATTCCATGCCTTTTTTCGCTTGAATATTAAAGTTAAAAGCATGGCATTTTTTTCATCTTTTCTTCACATTTTTATTCCGTTGCTTTTATCACCACACACAACCCTTATTCTTTCTACTTTCTATATAGTATGTACGTACACCCTTTTGTAAATACTGAGGGAAAATGCAACCGGCATATAAATAACCACTTCCGTCTCCCCTTCATCTTTACCTTTCTTTCTTTTTTTCCACTCTTCTGTTGTATTAACAAGCACGCCGCCGCCACCACCACCGCCATCGCCGTCGGCTTTGATTTGTGCTGAATTTTCGTTATGTAATAAAATTACTTTTATATGTGTATGTGTGTATATGGGGAAAATTTCGCACCAAATTTGTTTGCTTTTATTAAATTGTGTTTCTGGTTTCTTGTGATTTTCCTTTTTTTATGTTTTGTTTTAAAAATCGTAACAGTAGTTGACAGTATTGATTTTGTTATTTTTGGGTAGAGTAATCAAATTTTTTTATAAAATTTTCGATTATTCAGTTGTTGAATGGAAGAAGTAGAACTAGAAGAAGAAAAGAAGTGTTTTTTGATTTCTATTATACATGCAATCGGACGATTATTGTAAATCTCTCGGAAACCTCTCTATTGTTTCACTGTTATGTTATTTGTTGTTTCTTAGGTTGTATTGTATTGTTTGTCGATAATATTTATGATGATAATAACTAAGATTTTAGATATAAGACTATTTTTGTAATAGGACAAATATTAAGCTTTAATTCTAATGAAAATTACGTTTCGTCAATGTTAGATGGCGCTGGAAATCATATGCTAAACAATGTTTTACTTAATGATGCTTGCAGATTTTTTATTTTCTTAGATTTTACTGTTTAATTATGATTTTGAGATGTTTTTCTTGATCCTGGTGAGCTTTATTGTCATTAAGAAGCATAATCTTTTCATCACAGTTCTGTGGTTGTTTTTGCTGTATCGCATTCTTCAGTTTTATGATTGTCCCTTTATGAACTTCTTTTTTTTTATATTCTCAATCAACAAAGTCTCCTCTGAATCGCCAAATATCGTAGTCATTGATTTTCCTGAAAAATTTTGCATTCTTGCTTTCTTTGGAAGTGGAGATTTTTTGTGGACCTAATGCAGAGACCATTTCTTTTCATTTTTTTTAATGGTTATCAAATAGACAAAAAATCATGTTTTGCTGGCGTTTTTTTACCTTTTATAGAAAACTATACTATAGATTTTTTCTGAAATTTGTTACAAGTGAAATTTAGACTGTTACAAAGTTATGGTAATTTTTTGAGAATTCTTGAACTTTGAGTTTTCTTAATTCGGTAGAATTTTGCGTTAATCTTTGTGTTTTTAATAGCAAAATCAGTATTATGATTCAAAATATATCCGAAAGATTTGATTCGATTAAAAAATACAAGAAAATTATTGCTAATCATTGTTATTGTTTATTGGTGACAATAAAACAATAATCTGACACATTCAGCATAATTGTGAAATAAATTGATATCATTTTGTACACAATAGATAGTAATTGACTTACTTTTTATAAATTCTATGGTATATTGTATTTCATGGGATTATCAATTTGTTTTTCTCTTCTACCTCCAATCATAGGTTACATTTAAAAAGAGCGGTGGTAGAACATAATTTGCCATGACAGTGTGTCATACAATCTATATGTAAAGATAATTAATCTATGTCACCTTCATTTTAAAGTTTATTGAACACTTCACCACATTATAAATTTGATATGATTCTTATCATCATCATCATCAGCAATGTTTGGTATTGAAGAATATGAATTTATCGATTTTCTACATGGGAAAATTTATAATAGAATTTCAATTTTTCAATAGAAACTTTTCGAACGAACAACGAAGAACCGACAACAAAAAAACACGTAACCATATAGTTGGGGTTGTTATTGTTACCATCTACGTACTAAACAACTTAGATTAACTCTATTTCGTCGATCAACATCTAAATATAAGCTTAGCATATAGCTACTCGTATCTACTATTTTATAACGAAATTGGATTTTCTATAAAGTTTAAACTATACTTTCGCCATTACCTGTATATGTACATATTGGTGTATAAATTGGAAACGAAAATCTTTCTTACCATCAGCTATAACAACAATAACAAAAGAAGGGTAGCTTAAGAGGGTACTAGAGCAATGTTTGAAAAATCGATAAACACCGTTGAAAATCGTCTCTCGTTTCACATTCACAAACTCACACAAGTTTCCAATCATTCAAGTTTGTTGTTCTTGTTGTGTTGTAGCTTGTGCCAGTACTGGAGAGGTATCAAAGCTGAATTTAATTTGTGGGTAGGATCTTATCGAGTAATACACACAACCTCTTTAGAGAATTACCCAGTTGGAAAATTGCTTACGAAAGTTTTTCCTTTTAATAATAATTTCAATACAACTGTGATATATGCAAAGTTATCGTAATAGAAAGCGAATTGCCTCAATAAATACCTTAAAAATTAAATTAACAATTAGACTACAACTTGATTATGGTCGTTTTGTGTTTTCTCATTGTTGAGGATTCTATGTATTCAAATATTAGAATATGCTCTATTTTTGGTAGATAAAACAAAGAACGTGTAAGAACAGTATGATAAATCTCTTTGCGTAAGTTTGCTAGGCATAAAGTTGTTTTAACAACAATGTTGAATAATGAGCTGGAAATGAGACGTCAAATAACAATCCAACAGTAGCAGCATCGTAGAAATAATAACAATAATAACAAGAAAACAGAGAAGAGACCAGGTCTTCTCTCATAATTTACAAGATTACAACCGCATCTAACAAATATTTGTAGAACACGACAGTTATTTTAATAATAAATGCCACCTTCTTCATCACCATCGTTCGATAATATAAAAGGTGCAATATTATAAAAAATATAATAGTTATTTCTAACACGAGGGCGAAAAAGTGAGTATTTAATTACTACAGAAATAACAGGACTTTTCATATGAACTATAGGTATATTTTAAGTTTAGAAGAAGAATCCATTAGGAGTCAAAATTTATCGTTGTCTAGTGGCGATTTCCCTGTTGAATACAAGCAGAAAATTAACAATTTTCGTCCCATCGTAGAAAATCTAATCGGATATGTTTATTGTTTTTCTTGTATCTTCCCATTTCTGTGTATGTATGTAGTAGGATAAGTTCAGACTGATGCCCCCAATTCGAACCCCGTTTCGAACAATAGCTGAAAAGAAAAAAAACCGTTGACGCAACACCGTTATTATTGTTATTCGTTCTCGTTCGTTTTTTCAGGCCTTCTCGCGCTATTGTTGCTGTTTCAACAAGTGCCTGTTATAGAATCTGTTTTGTGTGGTGTTGTTATTGTTGTTATACTGGGTGCTGTCTTATATAACAGAACCTCTTATAGATTGGCAAAGTTCGTTTATAGATTGCTTTGTCATCTTAAGACTAATAACTTGGGACATATGTGTCGTGCAACTTTATCGTTGTTGATGACGAAGTCTTCGTAGTAGTAGTTCGATATTATTCTCACACTCCCTGTTGACTCGCCCTCTCTCTATAGTTTAATCTTTCAACAACAATACGTTGCTTGATTGTAATGACAATGTTTGTTGTTCATGATGATAATGATGATAGTAATGATAATAATATTAACGTGCACAATTATGAACGTTGAAGGAGTTGAGTTTCACTATGCGTTTGTATGATGATTATTCAAGATGGCATAAAGTTATTTTGTTTTATTGTCGTTAACATTTGAAATGGTGCACGTTAATAATTAAATTAACGTTAATTGTTGTGTGTTCCGTTTGTTATATGTATGCATATAATTATAATAATGGTTAAAGTGTGAAATTTAACCATGCTTTTCACTAATTATATCTTCTAATTTTCTACTTTTACTACTTGTTCACTTCTTAAGTAATTCCATTAAAATTGGAAAAAATAAAACGACTTTATGAAAAATTAATTCTATTCACTATAAAAGCTGATGTTGGTTTTGGTTGGAATATAATCGGCTTTAAAAATGCATATTTCAATTAAAAATAATTGAATTATTCTTGCGATTTTTGATACAAATTGCTGGAATTGAAACCACTGACGATAATCAACAACATATACCCTTTAGGCTAACTTATAAAGCCGTACTTTCATTTTCTTCAATTCTATCAAATTGTTCAGTCAATTCTCTATGACCCTGTTTACATCTGGTAGAGTAGTTAAGTTTGAATTCTTCTGGCGGAAACAAAAACTGTAAGTTCAATTTTTTTTTAAAAATTACCAAAGCTTAAAAGTAATCTAGTCTTTGTATATACCAAATTTTGAAAAAATCTGGTATGCGGTTCTAGAAAAAAAAAAGTATAAAGATTTGCTTGAATTTCTTTTATCATTTAGTAACTTTGTTGGACTTATATTTTTTGGTTGACTTTGTATAGAGACAAAATTAACCGCAATTGTATTAATAATAGAGGTTCAAAACCCATTGTACAGTATTTAGAGCATTGCGTCTTTTCTAAAAAAGCACAATTTAAAGAGTTAATTTAAAAATTCCGTCATATTATTACTGTTTTTTTCTTTATATTGTTTGACTAATTAAATTTCAACTTCAAGAAACTTAACTGTATCTATTGTAAGAAACGGTAATTGAGACAATTTGTAGTTTATTTTTCAAAGTACCCAAAAACGACGTTTTAAACTGAAAAACGGAGTATTAGCAGAATGATGCTTACTCTTTGTATAACCAATGAACGGAAAGCAATTATTGATATATAGATAGAGGAAATTTAAAGCTACAACTCTGAGTTATAGCTGTTTTAATTTTCTTATCTGTTTTCCGTAAAACAACACCTAAAGTAGCGTAATTTTTATGGAATTAGCATCGTAACAATTCAGCAAGAGCTGATTTGGTTTTGGGATTTCTGAAGTACTGGCAGCGTTTACATCGTTAATGCCTGTTAAAGCATAGTTACTTAAGCTGCCATTTTAGTTGCCACTAGATGTAAACCGTGTCTATACTTAGAGAGCGCTCAATTGAATGAAACAGTCTATATGATTTTATAAAAGAGAATATTTTGCTTCTGGATACTCTAGTCAATTTAACATCGTCCATATTGTCTAATTCTTATAATTCAACATTCAAAGAAGTTGTAGGCAAACAATGAATAGATTGTTTGATAATTGTGTTGGTGATTATTGACTGTGAAATCTTTTGTAACACAAGACCATACTCCGTTTTAAAGTTGCTTTTTTTATTTTTGTTTGTTCAAAAAAGTAACTATAGAGTTACAAAAATGTTTGCCTTCACTTTTATTTTAAATGTGTTGTTTTTACTTCGATTCAACTAGAATATTTGTATTGAAAATTTCTAATTAGATAAGATATTTGATCCTGTGGACTTTGATAAAGGAAGCGAAAAAATTTGCTTGTCTACATCATAAGCAATTTACATTTCACCCCATCTACTACGAGAAAAAAAGGATCGTGAAAGTTAAAATATATTCGCAAACTGTAGTTTTCCTACAACTGGATTAGTCGTTCCTCTGTCTGTCCACTTCAATTCACGAAAAGATAGTAGAGGAGGGTAAGCATGTTAAAATGCTGACATTATTGGACATCAAACGTCAATCTATTCGTGTAACAAATGACCGGAAACTGTATGGAAGAATTTGTTCCAGTCACATTCTTCGGTTGTGAATTTTGTGGGACTGTTTGTGTGCGTTTCCAAACTCTTTTAAGATTTAGATTTGTCACTTTCAGTTGACTATTTTTCATGAAAGATTCCAACTCTCCTCATTTGATTTTTGTATGTTGTTTTCTCTACTCTTCTCAAACGATTGATTATAATTAATGTAGTCGTAGTTGGTAGCAACACATTAGGACTAATTCAAGATTAACTCATCTGTCGTCTATTCATTGACCAACTTTCTAACAATGTAATTTTAATGATGTTGAGATGTTTTTGAAAATTACAATAATTTGGTAAATTTAAGAAAATCCTCAATCTTTTTGTGGATCAGGAAGTTTAATTAAAAAAAGCACGGATAAAGTGAAGTAAAACGAGATAGATAGATTGAAAGAATACGAAAGAGTAGAATCCAAGTTGAATCTTATCACAACAATGGGTTATAAAGTGCAAACAAGTCATTATTACTTTTTTTTGTTCAGAGTTTGAAATTTTTCCCCATTACAAGAGGAAATGTATTTGATTAATAATAATAAGAATGATGGTGATGATAATGATAATATCAGCAGGATATCCGCCTTTTACAATAAGTGTAATAGTGATAATAAAAAGTAAATTTGATTAGATATTCTGTCAGTTTTGTTTTATGTTGTATGTACAACAAACATTCTCATCTTGACAATTAATCAGCGACAAAAATATTCTCTTATCAGATATATCTAAATACATATGTACTATAGAATTTAACAGCACGCAATCAAGACTTGACTGTTTTATATGTGCGGTAATTCTAAAACGAGATGTACATAGGAAGTTGGATTTTATCTTAAAAGCTTCCGAGCTTTAATTACATAGAAGAACGGTGCAAATTATTTCGTCTTAACAGGTGTACATGTACACATACATATGTAACTAATTTGCGGTATTTAGACGAATTTTGGAGATAACTGTAAGCCTCTCCATGATGTATTGGTACTTGTTGGAATTAATCTACGCCTTTGTAACACTTAAGCTTTGACTCTTGTCAACGAAATCAAAAATTCTTCAAAAACCATAAGATTAAGCTTAATTTATAACAAATTTAAGAAAAATATATAATGTAATTTTTGAAAAAACTTCGGAACAAAGCTCGATTTTATTGTTTATTCCAATGATGATATTAGAGATTTAGTTTTAGACTAATCCTAAGCCCTGACATTTTTGGAAACTTTCTAAATTTATAATTTCTTTTAATCCAATAGAGTTTACTTTTAATTCTAAGGTGTAATATGTATGATGATTTTGGATTTATTGGTTTTTTAATTTATTACCAGTTGTTTTTTAATTTTTATATCCTCGCTCGTTTTCCACTCGTTTCCTATAGTCGATACCCTGTAGTAATCCACTTGGGAAAATATATCTTTTTAATGAGTTTGCCTCAAGAGTATAAGTTCGTGTAATATGGAACTTATCTCAAACTGCTCTTTAAACATTTTTTTTTTTTTGATTCTCGACCATTTATAATCAATGCTTTAACAATAGAAATAACTTGATGTACAGTTGGCGTTTCCTTTTATTTGATTCAAAACTAAAATCGGATAATTTTCGTTAGTATAGTAGAGTTAGTTCAATAATCATCATCAATTCAAGTCACACTCTAGTAGATGTCTCGTTATTTCATAAATTTTTCATGCTTCTTGCCTTCTACTCTTCCGTATCTTAGGCATTTTGTTGGGTAGTAGTAGTAGCAACCTTTAAAGTTACACTGCAACGAAAACGTTTTGTGTGACTGGAAATTTTGATGAACATACAAGTTTCTCTTATTAATAGTTGATAGTATTGGAAAATTTATTTTATAATCTAGCAGAAATTGTTGTTTTTGATTCCTTTGAATTTCTGTTGAAAAGAATAGCGTACAATTTTAAAAATGTTAAAGAAATATTTCTATTTCTTCGTTGAATTTCTTATTTTATTATATTTGTTTTGAGATATTTTAAATTTTTGTTGTTTTGTATTTTAATGAGACTAATGTTAAATTTTTTATTCTCTTTCAGCTTCTGGTTCTTGTAATATTCTATGGTTTTATTGGAAATTACTACTAGTATCACCCCCCATTTCACTTTCAGATATTAATAATACGAGCAAATTAATTAAATATGCTATTAGTAAAATTCAATAATTCGTTTATTTGTACAATTTTAATATTAATAAAAATAATTAATTGTACTATTACTAGTAATAATACTAATAATCGTCAAAAACCGATCTATTCAAATGAATTCGCTGTACATATACCTGAAGGTGATGATGGGGTCGTTGATGGGATCGCCAATAAGCATGGATTTATCAATCGTGGCCAGGTACGTGATTTTTTTTTGTTTTTATTGGTAAAAGTAATGTATAGAAGAGTCGCTGGAGATCATTTTAGTAAAATTTGAACCTTGTAAGTCATCGGGAAGTTAGCCACAAAATGCTCTTTTTATTGTTGGAAATTTACCATAGGGATGCTGAATTAAAACTATAAAGTTTTATAAGGGAAGTCCTATTATTAAAATATACATATTTAGATTGATAGAAGGATTCTTAGAGATTATTTTATCAAAATTTGGACCTCTTAGCTCATAGGAAAATCAGCCAAAAAGTGCTCATTTTAGAGAATTTTGTGTTCTTTGAAAACATGCCAAGTAACTGAAATGACTCGGGTTGATTCCAGAATAAAGACGAAGTATTTCTACTCTTCACATAATAAAATTTTAAAAAATAATGTAACTTGTTTTTGGAGATCACGACGAGCGCTTTTTGAGCAACTTTCAAATGAGCGACGAGGCATAAATTCACCTAAAATGATCACCAGGAATTTTCAATTTTTCTAATTGCTCGCCAAAGAATAGAAATTGCTCTATGAATATGCCACTTTTACTTCAGTATCCCTGTATGATGAAAGAGGAAAAAACGAGCTACAGCAATTTATAAACTCAATTTTTGCTTGCTTTCGGTCGTTTTTACTGTAACTGATTGGAAAATTAATAGAGCGACTTGGAATTCTTTTAACAAAGTAAATCAGTTTTAAATGAACGTTTATCGATTTAAGAGAATAAATCAGAGTCTACCAATTATTAATTGTGTCAATTGCAGAATCTAACTTGAAAGAAAATGTTTGTTTGTTTTTTTTTTTTATTTAGAGGGGAATTTGTGTTTTTATATCCGGAAGATAAATGGATTAGTGTGTCTGATATGGCGGTTAGATCTTTCATTTTCGATTGTATTTAAAAGAAAAATCATTAGATCAAAAAGGACGAAAAGTCAACAAACAGATAGATAGGCACACACACACACACACACACACACACACACACACACACACACACACACACACACACACACACACACACACACACACACACAATATAAAGAAAATTTCATTCCTTTTACTCAATTTCCATTGTTTTCAACATGAAATGCTATCAGACAAATACAAAATGATATTTGATTTATGTGAAGGAAACTGGTTTATTTTCAATCTTTATAACTTGTCTTTATTGTATTTTTAAATCATTTACGAACAGAAAAAAAGATAATTAAAAATACCAATGAATTCGTACAAATATTCCGCGATATATCTTTCCAATGTATCACATTTTTATGTTTGTATATGTGTAAGTTGATATTATTGGTAGATGTTGTTCACGTTTCCTATTAAATTTTCCAGAAGGAAAATATTATTGGGACGATTTTTATCGTTTATTGAAAAAACTTTTCAATTATAAAATTGATTAAAAAGTTGTTTCAACATTTGTAAATATTATCATCCTCCTAATTAGAAACTAAATTATATTTGCTTGTTAATTTTACAAATTGTAATTATTATAGAATCGTGTAACCCTATTATAGGTTTTAATTCATGAATTTTTAATTAATCATTATTACATTGAAATCTAATTAATACGTTTGTAACTTGTTTGAAATTTAATCGAAATCTGTGTTTGTTTAACTTTTCGATAATGTTAAATTCTATTACTAAAAAATGTGGGGGAAAAGTTCGATGATAATGTTTGTGGCAATTTCAACTCCCAATATTCGATATTCTAACCCCTTTTATACATTTTTCGTCAACCATCTTGCATCTTTGATAAAGTCCGCGATTTTATTTGACATCTTTTTATTTGTTGACCGTTTGAAATCTTCTAGTAACTCGCCTCAGAAAATTAAGAATTCAAAACTTATTATTTAAGGCGAAATTTGTCTCAAAATTTGGGAATTTTTAGTTACAAATTTATAGAAATTTTATCAAGGATTTATCAAATTTTTGAAAATTTTGTTTTAAATTCTTATGTAGCAAAATTTCTTTAATTTTATCGAAAAAATGTCAATTTTGTGGAACATTAAATGGTATTGAAATAGTACAATTTTCTAATATACTATTGAAAATCACGCTTTATTATGGAGTGCCTCCTATTTGAGGGAGTTTATTTGTTCACGCTTTGAAATGTTCTCGTACTTCGCCTCACACTATCGGAACTGATTGTTTCAGTTTGTTGAATTTAAAATTGATTGTAGTCAAGTCGGCTGTTGTAAATCCGATCGCCTATAATTTTCCAATTTATAAATTCCTATTGAGTTCATAAATCAATTTCTTCCTCCCATAAGATTTTTGTTTTTCCCTTTTCCGTTATCTACATATTTTTGGTAAAAGAATATATGTGAATCTGCCCATAAATTCTACCTATCGTTGTTTCTTTTCTTACTGTTCTTTTTTTTCAATTTTGTTTTTCGTTTTGTTTTTGTTACGCCTGCTTTTGTCAAGTTCCATTGCGAATATATGTATAGATCAATCCAAATCTAATAAGTTGATGTATTATTCCCAAGTTGGATAAGTTTTTCGTTCGTTGCGTTTATTTTAATAAATAATAAAAATAGTGATAATAATAAAAATATAAATAATAATAATAATAATAAAAGAGAAATAACGAAATGAAAAAAAGCGAGAATGATGTGATAGAGGGGTAAAGGGTGAATGACGTAGGGGAAAAATGTACATATAACTGGAAGTTGGTGTTGACAACATGTCCCCAATGGACTGTCACACATTTTTTCCCGTGAATATTTCACCTAACTTTTTTCATAAAACAATCATCTAAACCATACATGTAAATATGTAAATATTCATATTTTATATTAATCTATTAAATTGCCATCCCTTATAAAAGGTTGATATAATTGTTAAGACATTGTACGGTAAAGTTTTATGACAGTTTCTGACAACTTGTTCTACAGTTGTTGTGCTTGTATTTTTTATTTTCCGTACTCGACTACTGACTTTCCAACGTATACTATAAAGACAATACTAAACACATCTGTATATTGTATATGTGTGACAGGGATTATAAAATTTTCATTGTATGTATATAGGTATAGAGAGGAATAGAGACGACATAGTGATATCTATACCAAAAACTCTAAAATTATTATTCCATCTTCGTCCAACAGAATGACAACAGATCATTGTATAGGATATTTGAAAATTCAAACTGGATAAGTCACGTACATTATGAGATATATCTATATTATTCAAATTTGATAATGTTTTTTTCTCTATCACTGTCTCTCTCTATCTCTTTTACCTCTTAACATCATTTGAATAAATGATGTTCGATTGCATGCCTATGTATAGATATTTCAATATCCATTCGAAAATCCAAAAGGGAGTCACATTGAAACCATCAAATTTTCATAGTCTGTAGATTTCGATTTAATCAACTTGACTATATTGAAATCAAATTAACTAATTTAGATTTAGAGAATATATTGTATGTTTAGTTAATATTTAATCCGATATAGCATAATTAATGTGATTAAATATTAATCTCAGTAGTTCAAACTGATATGTTGAGTAAATGTCGTTTGTAGTCATACTTTTGATTAATTATACTTCTGAGATTAGTTTCCAGTAATTGTATTGATATATTTTAGAATGATACATACCAATTACTGCCACCAATTTATAAATTGAAATATCTCTCAATTTACATATATCTGTATATCTATATATAGATGACAAATATATGCAATATCATGAAATAAATAATGAAATTTAATTAATAATTCAATATTGAAATACAAATATTCATATACATTTTGTATTGTACATTTCCTCTCGTCTATTTATTTGAATATTTGTCTGTTGTGGTTAATATGGAATTTTAAAGAGACAAGCCGAAACTTTATAATTTGCGTTGTAATAAGAAGCCATAAAGTGAAGAATTCCAACTTTAGGTAAAACAACAACTACTACTTCTATTACTTACTCTACATCTATTACTTAAATCTATGGATAATATAGAAACCATAAAAGTTTTCAGTAGTTGTGTATGATTTAGTAGTCTTGAACGATAAATAATAACGTTAATAAATAAATAATAAGGCTTCTTTTAAATAAACTTGTAACTTCTGACCTAATCTCAAGTTTATTTTTGTACTCATTTCTAAATTAGGTACTCGTTATTTATATTGAAAAATTGATTGTTACAAAATTTTGACTATTTAAGACAAAATTTCATTCCGAAATCTTGATATTTTGAACTAGAAATGCTAATTTGTCTCAAGATTCGATCAAGCCAATGATTGCCCAAATTTTTGACTACATGTGTGTTAGACTCATAAAGTAGAACTCGTATTTTTTAAGTTTCATTTATTGGAAAGTATTGTCTTTTTGTTTCTTCATGCTTTGAAATCATCTAGTATTTCGCCTCACAGTAGCATACTTGCAAATTAAAGCACAATACTCAGTTAATTCAAAACACCAGTTAACGATGAAGAGACATTTTGAATTAGATTGCGTGAATCTAAATTTTATTTAAAATATATCAATTTAGTTGCAATTTTAAGAAATTTTGAAATGTAATCAAAGTTTAAAAAATTATGCCGTATAATGAGATATTTATCTTTCGTCAACAGTCCCGCATCTTTAAAGGAGTCTTTTTATTTGTTCATGCTTTGAAATCTTCTAATATCTCGCCTCACAATAGCAATAATTGTTATTCTAAAGTACAATATTTAATCCTGTAATGTTTTGGTTTGTTGAATTTAAATTTAATCTTAAGGGCCCGCATCACCTCTTGTTCGATCCAATGCCAGAAAAATGCCAGCATTTAAGAATCTATCTCTTATTTGTTCCCAACTTGTGTCTAATAAAATTGATATATTTTAAATAAAATCGATATATTTTACATAGAAACTAGATTTTTTTTAGAAGGCGCGGTACTTTATAGGAATCTAAATACAAAATTTCGAAAAATTCACTGATGCAAAGTAAAATCCTATTTGAAAACTCCAAAAACACATGCTTTATTGGTCATAGATTTGAGAATTTTACACAATTTTTCTAAGGAATACTCAAACACTTGTTGCTTTTGAAAATCATTCAAAAATTTAACATTTTCAATTTAAAATTTTGGCATTCTTTCTCGATTAGTAATTTTTAAATATGAGTAGAATTTCAAATAAGCTACCTTTGAGCTGTTCGAAAAATGTTTTATTCTTATTAAATATGTTGAGACACCCTGTATATGATTTTATTTTGAATAAGAGAAACAATGTTTTGAGTGACGTGACATTTTCACTCTCCCTCTCTTACGACATTTCACTTTATAGCTCTACTGAAAGTTGTATGGGTGTTTAATCACATGCCCAGATTAAAGTTTATGTTGGTTACATACGTTTTATATTAAATAAAATGCCTCAGGTAACAGACATAATTTCCACCCATTCACATTAATTTCTTCCGATAAATCGGCTTTTATTTCATGTTAATGTTAAATTAAAAGACATCATAATTTCGTTAATATTTTGCAAAATAATCGTCACAAATGAAACGTTAATTAGACGTTTAAATATTCGTATTTAGTTGCATCTAATTATATTGCAAGTAAATATAATTAAACTTTATGATTTTGATGATTACTCCAACTGCTACAACTACAGTCAATTTAGATCCAAATTAATCTTATATTAATACTACAGTAGTATGGTTGAAATTAGTACTTCTCTCATTACCTATTAGTCGAGTTTATGTATATAGAGTGGTTAGCTTGCTGCGTACTTTACTTGCTTGTTTGCTTGTTTGCTTGCTTTCAGTCTCATCTACAGTTTTACCAATTTTCACTTAATCAAATTGAGTTTCAAATTTCCAATTTCGATTTGTCTCTCTTCCATTTAAATTAAAATTAACTGGAACAAATTGTAAAAATCAATAGTTTTAATGTTGTTTAACAATAGATAACTAATTGGATGATAGTCTAGAACATACCTTGAATTACGGGATTTTTGCGTTATCAATGGGACAATAATAAGAGATAGAATGATATATTATAGGGGATGGTGGTGAGGGAGACGGTATCAGAAACTGTAATGGATTTCCCATCCGTCTTTTAGTGGAAGTACCAAGCTAGATAATTAAACTTGAAAAAGTAATTTCGTTTTATTACATTATTTGTCAGTACGAGACTGGCACTATAAAAGCACTAGCAGCAGCAGGAACAGCAAGAATAGTATAGGAACACACATACATTGTTCATTTCGTTATACGAGTATTAATCGATCAATTTATATAGAACTGGCAAAAAATCGCAACAAAAAATTATATAAACGGTTATCTTGCGTTCTGTTTTTTTCCCTTGTTTTAATTTGTTTGGAAATTGTTAAAATAAGGCAATTAATTAGGGGGTAGAATTTCCATGTGTGCATTGAATGGAAAGTTGGTTTATCTTTCTAGTTGAACAGTCGGTTTTTTTTTTTCAAAACAGAGTGTTTAAATCGTTGTATGTTAGTTGAATTTTTTACGAGAACGGCGAAAAGGAAAATAAATATAAAAAGCCATCTATTTCAGATTCTGAAGGATTTTTTTTCGTCCAATAAATGTGCTAATTCGGCTGAAATCCTATATTGTGTGGATGAAGGCAAAAAACAACAAGAAAAAAATAGTTGCCGTAAAACGTACAGAAAGACAAAAGGAATAAAATATCTAGGTATCAAGATAATTTATTTCTTCTTCTTTTTTTTGTTAATCTAAATTAGGGGTTGAATTCGTTGATTTCTATTATAACTTAATAAACTCAACGCTATTGGCAGAAATTCACGGTGTTGGTTTTCTGGCTTTTAATGACACATCAACATCAATGGTGCGTCTGTGTAAATACAAACATAGTAACACAATGAATCCACCTACACAAATATAAACACAAAGAGGGATGTTGTTCACTATAGCAGTAGGAGGGTTGTCTCTCTAATTTCATATTAGCGGTTAGACATTATTCGTGTATATGTGTATGTGGGTTTTCCCACAGGTTTCCTTAACGTATCTACTATTATGTTAGCAATTTGACATATGTTTGTTATTTTCTTTCTACCATTATGTATTTATTTACTTTTACCTAAGTTATAGAGTAGAATTCACCATTTTCTTCTTGATTTTCTCTTTATAGATCTATCTCCAATTTCAGTTTGATTTAATGCTTATATTGATAGAAACATATCAACGTATATACCATTATTTTCTTTTAGTTAAAAGCCTTCTTGTGTTCTTCCCGATTTTACACGGTGTTCTATAAATTACATCAATCAATTGCAATTTAAGGAACAATTTAATTAACCAATTGTTTCTATATAAATATTCCTAGTTCTTAAAGCTGTCGCTCGAAGTAAACGGTAACATTTAATCTCACATAAGAAATACTGCGGAATTGTTCGCAGGTATATCTCAAGAACGACAAAAGATATCGAAATGAGGCATATTTCATTCGATACAGAATTCAATTTTGTAGTGCACTAACCCCAAGAAGTTTGGCAAAACAGACGGAAATTTCTGATAATTGCAAAAAACCGCATTTTTAGTCAAAACAAATGTGTTAACATTCGGAGGTACTACTGGTTGTATAATCAATAAAATGAAATGAAACACATACAGGTAGATCCAGAAAAGTTGAGGCTAGAGGATCAACCCATATCCGTTTTAATTTTCTTTTCGGTTTTTCGGGAAACAGCGTCTAAAATGATCAAATTTTGCAAAGAAAGGGGAAAAATGCGAACTGCCTTTAGAGCGAGACTCTTAAGGCAGTTTCTATTAATTGCCGTGTGATTTGAAGAATATTTCATGGATTTGCAGGATAGTCTTTAGGGAAAATTTGAACATTGGTGGAACTATAAGAATTGCTAATATTTAGATGAAACGTCCTGTACAAACAGATGTTTTAGTTTAAATTCTTTCCATTTAGATTTGTGTTTTTTCTTCTATTTCTAAAGTACAAACACGAACGGAATCACTAATTTGGTTTTTAATTCTGGTTTACACAACCTTTTTAATCAGTGAGTGAATCGGTAGAAAAAATGCGGATAAGTCTCGGAAAATATGTGCCCTTTCTCTTATTATTATTTTTAAATCTCTCGTGTTTTATCCAACCTATGTTATAATTTTGTTGCTTTAGGTGTGTTTGTGTAAATAATTGGAAAATTATGATTACATTTGCCACTGAATCTGTTGAAGCGATTACGATTTGTAAATCTAGGATCATTGTTGTAATAGTCGTAGTATTTTCAAGCGATTTTCCAAATCACAGTTTTCAACAACTATCAATTGTAAATACTATCCTTATATACTGGTCGTTGTTAGTAGTAGTTAGATTGAAAGCTCCAGGAAATAGTTTTTGAAGGCATCTACAAGTCTAAGAAAGATCTGTTGAAGCTTTCCTGATCGTAAAGATTTATTGTAAAACTTCAGGATATATCTACGATTTCTACTAGTTTTAGAATCGTATCTTTAAATTACTATTTCTACAACGGCTTAAATTCATTAAAATTTACATTAAGTAGCTTTACACTTTTTGCTTTATTCCAATGGAACGAAATTCTTTGAATCGTGTCAATTTGCTACCGAACTATTGTGATTTCTGATATTACCGTTGAAATTCCCAGTTTAATCTTGATTCGAAAGTAAACTTCAATCTTTTCGCAATTTTTCTTAACTGCCTCTAGAGAGATTTGCCCTTTTATTCGATTGAAAATAAATAGGCTATGAGTGTTTTTAAAATCATCGATCATTGTACCTAAAAACTGGAAAATTGGCCAATTTTCTATTAGAATATATACTTTTATATATCAACCGAGATTTACAAATCTATTTCTAGTTGTTGTTCAACTACCACAAACCAATAAAACAATCTAGAAAGATAAGAGGGATGAATTGGTGGTTCTGTTGAAATCTTGCCAAAATTGAATTTGAACAAAATTCTTTGGAAATTTTATCATCACCACTTATATTATTTCCTGATGAAAACTTATTAATCTACCAAACATTCTTCTTCCGTTTTTTGCCGTGTTTTTATACCACCCCGTTGTTATTCATCTTTTCTTATTAGTAATGAGATTGTAGAGAGAATCCTCTGCAACCCCCCAATTGTCCTGTAAATTCTGTTGTAAAACACGAAAAGAGAATCTAATCCATCTTGACGTCGGTTGAAAGTTTTAGGATTTACGATCGTATAGAACACAGTGAAGCAATTCAAGACTCCTTACGAAATAAGATAAGATTGATGTCTTCACTTCGGTGACCACATATGTTTTAACCACCACCACACAACCCTATATCGTTGCCCATCTAAACGTGTCGTCTTCACCCTTTTACTCTCAATATATCTCTATATATCGAATATTAAATCAATACACTTTTTATGGGGTGAAGACTCGTAAAAAATAACAACGTATTTTATGTAAAAAAGCTTGAAATTCACGTGGATTCATTAATTTTAGGTTTCTTCTACGTGCATTTGTATTTATTGATTTTATTATACGTAGTGAGAATTTTCGCAATCTAAATTTGAGTATAGAGTGGTAAATGTTATCGAAAAATACCGATTCAAAGATGATGAAAATTCTTTCGCTTTTCAATTGGGGCGAATTTCGTAGATGTTATTGTTATTGATGATGATGATGATGGTTGTGACTGCAACAAATGTTGCTCTTAGAAAAATAAAATTCGTTGCAATTTCCGTCTACTAAAAATCTCCTTTCCTATCTGTCGTTAGAATATTGAATATTTGCTTGACGAGAGTAATATTTTTATTATGATTTATCTTTCATATTTGTCATCATCATCAACATCATCATCGATTCTCGATTTTCAATACTTCACCGCTCTCTTTCAATAATTTCCATTTGGCAATTTCTAATGGAATATAATAAAAATTTGCACATTTCCAAATATGCTGTAGATAGGTAAAAATTTGCAAAATACACTCTACTATATCATACTATTATCATAAAAATTTCCCATCGTGTTAGTTTTACGATACGATAATTTGCAATTCTAATGTTCCACATAATTTTGTACATAGTAGATCCATCTTTGAAGAATAAAATGACTGTATAAATATCTCTCTACCTTGTAGAAAGATAGATTCACTATTTAACCCTTTCAGTTTCAGGAAACGTGCATACAGATCAGGCGGTTTTACTTTTATTGCTTATTTTTTCGGTTTCTTCCACAATTTCTATTTGATCTTCTCGCCTATTTGTTTTCTTAATAGTAATAGTACAACAAACATTAATAGTAATGTAAATTATTCGCAAAGCTTTCCACCTACTAATAGTTGTTGACAGATTACACAGTAATAGTGCGACATTCTAGATTTACAACAATACAACTTTACCTGTACTTGAATTTGTCAAGTTGTTGTTAACGTACATTGTTCTAATTTAATTACAAATTGTCATATTCTAAAATTTACTATTACTTCTACAAAAAAAAATGTTAATAAAAGAATTTTATAAAAGATAACAAACATTTGTACAATTGTTGGATTATTCAGCCATTTCGATCTCTAGAGTGTATTCTGTTTAGGAATTTAACAGGTTTAACTTTACTCATAATGAATTAAGGAAATGATAAAATATTACTGTAGGTATAAATTTTGTAAAGTAAATCCCAAATCAGATAGATATACATCAGAGAAATTTGTTGATGTTTAATGCGAAATACCAACATCAATCAATATAGGTATCGAAATTAACAAGGACGATCTGAATATTTAAGCCATAAAAGAATTATATTTCCAGTTCTATTATTGGAAAATAATTCTTTGCCAAAAAAGCGAATTTTTAACTTGATATTTCTTGTTGGTTGAAAACGCAAAAAATACAGTTGGAAAGAGCATTTCAATACATGATAATTATTTTGGCAAATTTCGTTAAAATTCAGAATTAAAGAGAAAATTCTTCTTTAGATTAACTTTAAAACAAGATGAGTTTAAATTTCAAAAAGAGGCCCTACTAGATGCTACAAACTTTAGCCCTTTAGATTAGGTTCGGGGTAAGATATTGCCTATTTTTTTAAGTTAACAATTTTGTAGAACACGTTTTCAGATTTATGTTAATTTCTTGGAAAAATTATTTTATAGGGAAAACTCTTGAATATTTGGAAGCCACTTTCAATTATCTGTCAAAAAGGTGGAATTCTTATTAAGTTATGAGGGAAACTGTTTGGAGAAGTATTAAAAGACATGCCTCAAGAATTTGATCTGTAATTGAGATTTTTCAGGAAATTTTCCAAAAGAAATACCATCTCATAAATTATCGTGGAATGCTCTTTCTGATGATGTTTTACAGGTTTCCGTATCGCAAACAATGAACAAGAAATTGTAGAACATGTCTCCTAATAACTTATACTCTTCTGTCTTAAGTCATAAGTAATAATTTTTAATTAAAATTGCAATTTCTACAAATTTTGTAATTTAGGACTTGAACTGAATGGTAGATTTTGTTAGAAAATGAAAGAAAATCGATGAATTCCGGTGAAAATTCGTCAAAATTCTTTTCTGTATAAGAATTTTAATTACAAACTTTCAATTAATAATTGATATTGTTGTTTTGTTAGAATAATTAACGTTTCTAATGTTGTTATATATTGATTTAAAACAAAAACAATAGTAGAAAAAATCCATTACCAACTTGTTTGTATGTATTTCTATGTATGTGTGTATATTGTTCGAGTGAAAATCCAATAGTTTTAGTTTGTGTACTGTATTTGTTCTACATTAATTCAGTTTAAATACATTCTAACAATTCTGAATTTGAAGGGCCTAATTTAACTAATCACGAACATTTCTCTATTGTTGTTCTATTATGATTATTTAAAATGGAAAATAATTAAAATTCTAATATACCAGTGGTGGATCGTATAATATAGATGGTGTTTAATGCATATCAAGTTGAATTTATAGTTCGATTTCATTTAAGATTCTATCAATTGTTGCAACTATATCCGTTAATAATACACAATAGTACAACTTGAACTATATCAAATAATAAACGACAATGCAGAATTCGCATATGATGGGACTAAACTATAATCTACAACTGAAACTATACGGTTTAAGTTTTCACCCTATTTGTAATAATACAAATTTTATATTGATTATTAATTTGTCTTGCAAAAGAAAATTACAGTGTGGATTAGTTTTTAACAACTATAACAACTAAAAAAGAATATATGGTAATCGATTTGTGTATATTTTCGGTGGTGTTGGTGGTACTAGAATGAAAATCAGCACTTTTTGTTCACATCCCTGTAATGTTTTTCAATTTATTCCACAATATACATAGATGTATATATCCACAACTAATTTGCATCGTAATTGGTATGTTTTTAACGTTCTATTGTATGTATACAATGTTATAATTTTTTGTAGGGTTCGTTGGGGGTATAAATAAATCAATCATTAATTGAAAAAATATCTGTATATGTTCATAAATATAGTATAGGGCTTTTCCACCCGAACAATAATTGAGAAATATTTGTTAAATATTAACAAGAATGTATTGGAGTTTATTGTTGTTAATAAATTCATTATAATTCAACAAACGTTCATATTCATGAAGAGGTTTCAATAGAATTTAAAATCAAGTTCGTGATTGGATGATTAAATCTATTTTTATCCTACCACCCTGTCGTCGTAGTCGTTGACTACCCTCGTCTCAATATTATTTAATTTTCTTTTAATTTTCAACAACGAATCAATTAATATTTTTAATGTCCCATACAAGTGTACAATCCATAAGGGATTGCGCAATTTCTAAAATTGCAATTTCCATAATTGCATTTTGTGCAATACCATCTATACATATATCGTTTTATTCCAATTATGAATTTAGTCTAGAGAGACGACTGGATGATATATGTCTACACATATAATTAATGTTTATCGTTCAGTTTGTCAATTAATCTAATTAGACTATCTACACTTGTTCACTTTAAAGAGGGATACACATCATCGATTGCTAATAAATCGTCATCTAGTTATCAAGGTGGATGCAATTAAGGGTGGACTTTAAACAAATTGTCTCGATTGTTTTAAAATTTTCAACACATAAAGTCGAGGCTAATAATCAAGTTCTGGTAATTTTCGGAACATTCTTAAATTGACAGTTTCTTTAATCCAATAAATTTCCACCTTGAGCATTTTTCAATAAAGATTCTTTGAAGTTTCCTCGTTTTCTCTAAATAATTGGAGTGTATAATATCGAATCGTTAATTCTCCAATTATACGGAATTGATATAAAACTTTTTTTATACTAATTTGATTACTATTTGAATTCGTTTGATAATGCAAATTGTCGTTCGTTAAGTTCATTTTAGTATTTTGTAAACAGTATATAAGTAAACGAAGTATAAGTTTTGATGTGTATAAATTTCAGTTGGAAATCCTTCTTTGATCTAACTCTCGATACGGGTGGTGGTATCTTGTTGATTGGGGAACAGCTTTACTGTCTATAAACACATCGTATAGTAGAGATCATCTGTAATAAACTTGAAATAACATTCCTCTTATATTCGTGTTTGTCTGTATATCCGTTTCTATACTGAATCGTATATGTGAATGTGTTGATTCCACACGATTTAATCCAAATAATCTTGGATAGCTCTTTGGATGACTTTATGATGAGAGTTTTCATCTACCCTTAAATTCTATCTTTGTTAAAAATATTTTTTTCTCTCCATCGAGTTATTGTTGGGAAACTTCTAAATGTACAAAAGGTACAAACATAGTTTATATCGTTAAACTTTCTGTAAATTTTCGAATTATAATTGTAGGAATTGCAATAGTCCCCAACTTCCTTCCAACCGCATTGCTGATTCTGTGGTGTCGCATTTACCTCAACTATATACCGAAACAAAACGCCCAAATTCTATCTATCTCTATCTGTAACACTGATGTTGTAGTTTATACTAATTTTAATAATAATAGACTTATAAGTTAAGTAAAGTTAAAGCTACTTCTAGATTATTATCATCATCGGTATCATCAACTTTGAAGAGAGAAAACTTTTGATACAACAATGGTCTTTCGTTTCTATCTTGTTATTATTATTATTGTATTTTCAGGAAATTTAGTACTTTAAGTTAGAATTAAACATAAAATGTCACTTAATGTTAATTTGATTGAGAGATATTGGCAATTTATAAATTTCATATGTGTCAGTGTGTGTGTGATAAAGGGAAATTTAAAAGTTGTCTCTTGTGGTTATATCCAATCCATCCATATGGATAGTATAAAGTAGAGAATCATGTTCTTTTATGGATACAGAGTAATTATATTACAATGCTTTCAAAACTCTTGAAACATTCAACCGTATACACCTACACAGATAACTTATTTAAAAAATAATAATTTATTTTAATTAATTAATAAGCGTATTCATGAGAAGAGTGACTGGCGCATCCACCATTTTTATACATAAACTGTGAAACAAATAATTGACATTAAAAAACTTAATAAAACTTTTTCAATAACTTATTCATGGTGGTCATTTTTCTCGTTATTTATATGCAATATTGAAATAATTCTTATAAAAATGTGAAGGAGCACATCGAGGCAATCTATAGGCGAATGATCCCTTTTGGGTTACTTTGAAAAGGGTTAAATTGGTGTCAATTTTTGGAAATTACACTATGTTGAATGAAAATTAATCACTTTAAAATGTAAGTTTAACTAACTATAAAAGTAACGTTTCTATCGTGATGTTGAAATTTCCGGTTCTTTTTTTTTGATTTATTAAAATCATTCAACTTTGGTTATTTCCTTACAAAATTTTTCCCACTTTACTAAAATTTCTAACTTCAGAACTCCAATTATTAATTGGTTTTTGGGCCATTTTTCGAATATTACAAATAAGATAATTCATTTTCTCCTAAAATAATCAGTTAATTAGTTTCGATGGTATTGTTGAGATTTTCGTCGTGTTACGATTATTTGAAACAATACGGTTTCCATTCGGAAAATCCCCCTTTATTGTTCCTGTTATTTATATAAAAATCCATTGAATTATTACTGTAATAATTTTGTTCGAGTAGTGGAATTGATTTATCTTCTCTATCCCTCATTCGCTCTTTCCCGATTAAGGAATAAATCGTATTAAAGATGAACATTGAGTGTTTTGTTTTTATTACTCATTTGTATCAATGATTTATTTTTAATTCAATATCGATTATTGGTATGAAATTTTAGTCGATATTGTTGTGTTAAAATCGCCTCAAGTGGGAGGTGATTTTTAGCATTAACTTGTCTATGGTCCGTAAGTTGATCCTTTAATGCATCCCTTTAACTCACTTGGAGACTCTATGTCAAGGGTCCTTTACAATCCCTAGACCGAATACATGGATTATAGAGTAAAGCCGATAGACTAAATACAGATCAAAAATAAACACTTTTTTATTTTGAAGAATTGTCATCAATATTGACGTTAATATCCACTCATTATTATTGAAGAGAACATGAATAGAGATGAAAAAAAAAATCGGATAACATACGAATGGAATATCTGCAGAGGTGAGATTAGAACAAAAACGATTTGTTCTGATTTGATGAACTCTGCGATTCTATTGACAGTAGTACATGTGATAATGCTGCTGTAGTTTAATAAAACGATCCAGCAATTCATGTATAAAGGAAATTAATGCTAAAGTTGATTTTTTCAACGTTTTTATCAACGAATGAAATTTTGCATTTAACATTTGGATTTGAGATAAATTTGAAACAAATTTCAATTCAATTTTTGAAATATTTTAATATTGCATTATTATTTTATGCATTTTTTTAAAAGCTCATTTTAGATTTATTTAAATACATACATTTCATATTTTTGTTGAATATGAATCGAATAAATCAACTTCAATCGAAAACATATAAATTTATTGTTTTAATCAAGCCCACAATATCCATTTTGTTATAAATTAGTATTAAATTCTGAAAACCAATGAATTATAAACAACTATTTTTTTCTTTATATGTTGATGAATTTGTACTGTATTTGCACAATTTCAAACAAAAATAATCAAAATAGAAGCGGGAATACTTACTTGCACAAATAATTCACAAATTCTTCAAATAAAACGACCGAATTAGAACTAGAAGGTTAGAACAGCTGGGGAATAGTTGGTTATACCAACCCAATCTGGTCAATTGAAACTAGAAATTTCAAATTGTGCGCCTATCAAAAACTCCCCAAATGTTGATAGTACCGAAATATTCTACCCTCAATATCTGACATTGACGTCTTATTCGTGCGTATTGTTGTGTCAATATTTGGCGAAATATTTGTACAAATCAATATTTATTTTTATATTTAAGTGATTTTTGATTAAAGTATGTTGCTTTATTTAAAAAAATTGTTTTGATATATTTGATTTCCACTTGAAATCCTTGTGAAAATATTTTATAATTAAAAATAAACTGTTTTAATTAAGTTATTTTACTTATTGTTGTTGCAGGTCGGCAGTTTAAAAGGCTTCTACCTATTTGAACACAAACACGTCCATAAACGCTCCCTACAGGCCAGCGATTTCTACCACCAATCTTTATTATCTGAACCTAAGGTCAGTACAAATTTACAAATATTATGTCCAATTATAATAACCTTAAATACTCAAATTAGTCGATTTATAAAGTTTCAGACTATTACCAATTATCGATTTATTTAAATCTTTCGTTTAGAGACCCGAATTAAAAAAAAATTAAAGTCTTTAACGTTTTACCCATATTGGATTAAAACTGGGAAATTTATTTTATTCGTTTTTTGTTGTTTTTGTCGAATATAGGCCGAAATTCATTCAGTTACCCTAAAATTAACGAAACCACACAATTAATCCTTCTGCTATCCACTAGATGTATATACAAAATACAATACGCCACTTATAATTAATTATCTTTTATCCATATAAACGGATTTCCACATCGGAAACACATTACGTGAATTCGTTTGTTCGTTGGTACGAATTCAAAAAAAAAAAAAATTGCCTAGATTAACATTTATGAAATACCGATAAGCTATTATGGTTAATGTTCAATCTACATACACGTATAGGGGTGAAATTTAACTTGAAACTTGCTATATTTTTTTTCGACTAAGTAAGTTTTCAGTGTAATTGTGTACGTTTTTATTTCAGTCTGTTTATTTAATCAGTTTCAACCCTCGTTATTTCTTTCGTACTTGGTGGTGGATTTTTTTTTATTTTAAATCTCATACATAATTTTCTTTTATTTGTTGATACGTGTGTAGTATAGATGACGGACGAAAGGGAGTTAGGGCTACTTATAATTTATGATTCTTATTTACATGTTTGGAGATTATCTTCTCTACTTTTTCTCTGAGTCTCATCGTTTCGTAGAATTCTACAGTCGGTGGTTTGCAGATTAAAATCCGTTGAAATTATTCAAACTCGATTTGTGTGTGCGTGCTGTTTTTCCAAGTCTACGTGTTGTCTTCCTTCGTTCGTTAAGAATAAATGGGAAAAAATTCATTACAAATACATTTTTTCGTTGTACATCAATAAGAAAACTATAATTTTCCGCAACAATCGTGAATTGTAGTACAGTAAAGAAAAGTATGGCTCGTTTGGCAGGTCATTAACGAAAGTGGCAACATGTCGGAACCATTTGTTTCTAAAAGCTCTATCAACTCAAACTGTTTACTATAATGAATGCATTTCAAGTAGAACGATTGCGCTATTTGATTTTAACGAATCTAAACTAATAATCTTTAAGGAGAATCAATTTACTTTATCCTCCGATTAATTCTTACTACACGCTTTAATTTACTCGAAAACTAATTGTACAAAGTGTAAAATTGAAAATTTTTATACTTTATGTTGATTTAAAAACATTTGTTATGTTATACAATGTTGGTGTTTAGAATAAATTGTTTCATTTTTTTTTAAGTAACACGAAACGTATATTTCTCTTAAACGGGCCCATTTGTTTCCCGAATCGTTTCTATTCGTGTTCTCGTTGATGCTAACAACAAACCTACCTTTGCCTACCTATCAACCACTTTTTTTTTAAATATAGGTCCATTATTTTCAACCGTTGCCGTTTCAAGTTATATTAAAATAAATAAGACCAACTTTTTTGCTGCTGTAAAACGATACAGCAAGACCAATATTTCTAGCTCTTATACATTCTCTTATTTACAAATGAATTGAATTTGTTTATACTTGCTGCATTTGAGGAAATTCACTCAATTTTCAAAATTTGTAATTCTACCAGTACAAAATTGAAATTTTTTTTAAATTTGAAAATTTAACGAAAAAAACGAATAACAATCATGCCTGATCGATCTTGAAGAACAAACTTCCTGATTTTTCCAGGATTCAGCGATGAAAATCATTCTTGATTGTTTTACGGGTGTACTCGGTTGGCGAAAATTGCGACATTAAACCGATTTTTCACCAATTCGTAAAGTCACGAAGCTCCAATTTTGCTGAAATGTTCCCGTCAAAATTCTTCAAAAATTTCGCAAATTTTGCGGTAATTAAAAGTGCTATAATTAAAAAGTTAAAGTCGACTGGATTGTGGAAATGTATCAATGGCGGCAAATAAGTGAAAGTGAAAATATTAGGGAAACAAATTTGACAAAACTTTTTGTAAAAGTTACAGATTTATTATTAATTTTTGTTATTTTTGCCCTCTCCATTCTATAATGAAATTTTTATGTAAAAGTTGCAAGTTGGCAAAGAAAACCCAACCTTTTACACATTTAATTCGGATTTTATTCGGTTGTCTGCCTGATTATGGGGATTAAAAATGTGAGAATCTTCAATGATTGTTGGCGATACGCAATTTTATTTTTTATACTCAAGAAAACTGTCTCTAAACAATTTATGGAAGTTTTAATGAAAGTAATTTTATATTCAATACATCTTTATAAAAGATGGAAAGACGAGAACAAGTTGCTTTGATGTGTGCTAAGGTGCAATTGCACCAAAAGAATGAGTAAATAAAATTATACTCTACGTTACGTATATAATTTTTTTTGTCTTTTTTTACACTTTGTCTAAAGTTTGAGTGCTTAATTAAAACTTGAAACAATCGTGTATTTGTAGAATTTCCATTAGTTTCAACAGAATCATCAAATAGATAAAATTTGTGTTAAATTACATAGAAAAGGTATTCTGTAACAGTACAGTCTCCATCATCGTTTAATTTGAGTGAAAGTTAGTCCGTTTTTTTAGCATAATGAAGTTGGTAGTTCAGATTCAAATGATGTGTTAATTTCGACATTAATGATAATTAGAAATCCTATTAATACGGAAATTATTGATAAAATTCTCATTATTTCTCTAATAAATATAATAATAGTAGTGGTAAAATGAGCATATTTGTTAATTGTCTGTGGTTAGACAATCTAATCAATTTCTACCCCCTCACGCCTTTTGTCATTTGTAAATAATTTATATTTTCCATAATTACTAGTGTCCATGTTGTTATCATCATTGTCGGATATATTGTGTGGGTTGTATATCTCACTGGATTATTCACAATTCAAAATCTATGAGTTATTTTATGTATATAACTAATAATATACACATACATATGTATGTATCTGATAACGGAAATCAATTATTTGCTATAATTTCATCATTCGAACAGCAATCGGAAATACTGAATATAATTTTACAAATTGTATTTGGTTTTTCTATAATTGACGTCAATAAAATTAACTAGCACTAGTACACTTTCACTCTACTTTTTTCTATTTGTTGTAAAAAAATGGAACAGTAAAGATTATAAAATCGAAAGTTGAACATTGATAGATCGAAATATATCGTCTTGTCCATCAAATACCGGGTGTCTCATTTAAGACTTTCTCGATTTCAAAAATATGCTTAGAACTTTGTGGATCGAGGAAAATTAGTGAAAAGCTCTCGTCACTAAGAACAATCAACGCTTTTCACCACTGAATCTTGAAGTAATGAGTAAATTTGCTCTCGAAGATTGATCATGAATCAATCAGTTTATTTGATATTAGCTAAAACATTTCTTAGGGACATTTAAATGAAACACCCGGTATAAATGAGAGAAGTAATATCTTCGGTTATATGTGAGTCTTTTAAAAAAGTGGTGCATTTTTCCAATTCACTCCATTTCTTCAATATCTCGCTTTATCTTTATACTTTCAATACACCCCATACTCACACACACATCTTTACTTTGTCAAATATAGAACATTTCATATTGGGGGTACATAACACTACTCTTCAGTAGTTAATAAATCAACCGTAAATACGGAAGTAAGCTAGGATGGATTTTACGATTTTCTATACAACTGATTTGTTCGGTTCAATATTACACACCAATACCATTGAGACTACCACCATGATAGAATTTCCAAAATATTTCCTATTAATACCATTAAGATTCATTTAACTGTAGGTGTCTCTAATCTTTATGAATAATTTCTAATATTTCCGATAACTCTAACAAAGCAACATAGATTTGGTTATTCTACAGGGGTCCACTCTTCAAAAAAGTGAAATCTTTAACCAACGATTTCTTCTGTATTTTTCACTCTAAAGTCAAGTACTATGGTTCATTGGAAAGAATCCTTTTTTTCTAAATATAATGGAGAAAACCCAAAAATGAACATTCAAGTATCCTTGAGTCATTTTACTAGTGCGTTTTGATTTCCGAAAGTGACTTTCCCAAATCACTTATGGAATCTCTAATTTGGCTAATTGCCCTACAAATTTTTGAAATAGTTTCCAAATTAATCTTCAAATAACGGAAATTATCATAAAAACTAGTAACATTCAAATGAGTCTCGTTGTATTGCATGCAATCAATTCGGACGTTATATGTCGACTAGTTTTAGATCAATGAACATGTAATTTTCACGAAACGCTTTAAACTAACCGATATATATATCCCTTAATTATCTATCCATATATACAACAACAGTGTAGAAAGCAATAGGCAGTAGTAGTCGTGGTAGTAGAAAGGATAAATGTTAGGGAAAGATACAAATCATTCTGTCGGATACGAGTGTGTGTATAGATAGAGATTCAACTTGCTCATTTTACTGTAAATGTATAATGGACTATAATGAATCTATAAATTATTATCGTTCAATATTTCAATATATCCATACAGAATCGATCTAAATCACCCCTAATTATCTTGATAATTCGTATTTTTAATACGACAGAAATTTGGTAAATTTTCCAATTTCTATCAAAATTGGCTATGAAAGAATGAGTAACGAATAAATCGAAAAAAGAGAAAAATAAACGTATTCTGTCAGCAATAAAGATTTGAAAACAATCATAACTATTGAAGGAAAAAAAAGAAAATAGACGATGAGTATACAAGGGGAAATACAATAATCCGATATCAGTGGTTTTTTTCTTTGTTTCGTCGTTGTTGTTTTTCCCTATTTTCCTGTATACAAGAAATTTTATTGACAAATATTTGTTTTGACGAAAACGAATATTTGTGAAAATTGCAAATAAAACAATAATAAAATTGAACACAATTGAATCTTTTGTCTATATTTGTTAACAATAGAAATACACAATAAGTTTGAATTATTGACGATTGAAATTCTAAACAATTTAAATGATTATCTACATCTTGATCCTTATTTCACCTAATAGAGATCAATTTTAAATTCCAAATTCGGTTAGTATTATGCGTCTTAGTGTTCCAGTATTTTTGGTAATTGGTGGATGAATTGTTTGTACGCGTTTTTTTCCCTATTTTGGTGGTTTTCGATTAAAATTTGTTTTTTTTTTAAGAAATACTACTTTTGTATATAAACCCTTTACATTTGGTAAAAGTTGTAAATTATCTCACTTTATGGTTAGTGATTTCAGTGCCCAAATTCTTTTGTGGGACATAAACCAGTTTATTATTTCCTGTCGTTGGGTATACCCGTTTTAAACGGTATATTTATTACCGAAATTTAGATTCTGTATTGAAATTAGTTGGGATTTTGATACGCTTTATGATCTAGCATTAATAGAGAGACTTTTAGAAATTTAAATTTTTTCTGAAATTGTGATTTTACAGTATTGTCTAATTAGCTTTAAAACAATTTCTACTAGATGATCGAAATTTTGAACTCTAATAGCCCATCTTTGAGTGTTCAATTGGAATTAATTTTGGTGGAAATCAAATTTGAAATTCGAAATGTTTTATCTTCTTGGCTCGCCCTGTATATTGACGAGGTTTATTGGTATTGAATAACCGCAAAAAACTTGTTTGTGAAAGTATTGGAGTGTTGAAGTGAAATCTGTTTCCAATTCTCAACTGATACTCTCAATAAAACGATAATTTCTATTGTTAAATAATTTACTCTACTCAACGAAAGCTTTTAACGTTTAGATTTAAGCTTTTAACTGATACGGTAAATGGTAGATAGAAGTTTTGTCGTACAAATTGTACTTTCGCAATTTCAACAATTTCAACAAATTTTCTACGTGTATTATTGTGCATTTTATCCCCCCACAATTACGATATGTACGTGTTAAATTTAGGACAATTGGTGGCATAGTTGTCACAACAATATGTTATACTATCTATATGTTAATACATATATATGTATATTGTGCATAATATCTTTTTAATCATATACATAAATCAATTCGAACACACTTCATATGGTGTATATGTCGTCAATGGGTTTCCATTGTCCCCTTATTTATCTCAATCTATCTCTTTCTCTCTCAGCCCTACAATACATGTATGTATATTTGATATATTGACATTCTCTGTTTCACTGTACTAGTAATATTTGGTAACTGTAACTGTATGTTTTAGATAATATACAGAATGTTTCCATTGTTACGGCATAATATTCGATTATAGTATTTTCGAGCAATTTTCAAATGAAATAGCATTTCAAAATGTGATGAATTCACTGAAATTTTCTTATTTAAATATAACGTTTATAATTTGGAAATTAAGCTGTTAGCTTTTATTATCGGTTTTGAAGACATCCTGTATATAGACTCATTTATAATATGTATGAATGTAGTGAGATAGTCAACGTGTTATTGTGAATTATCGTCGTTATTAGTTATTGTTAACTCTTCATTGTGATTAATGTGTAAAGTTTCAGTTAAAATAGCTTTACTTCTATCATCTGCCTATATCTGAAATTAAATATACCTATATTGATGTGTTTGTGAATTAAACAAATCAATTATTGTCCTATCCAAATGTCTAAATTTCTTATATTTTAATGTCGCAAATTAATTCAAATTTATTCATAAAATATATTCAAACAGTTAATCATTAGAATTGTAATTTTAAAGTTAATAGTTGTTGTTGTTAGTGAATAGAAGCAATAAGAAGACTTTTCATTTACTTGTTATGCCAATTGAATTCGTAATTTTCTTGTAGATTCATTTCATTTATCACAAGAACAACTTTGTTTAAATCAAAGTTGAAATTTCCACCCATCCTCTATCTGTTTTGTTTGTTTTTAATTGGAAAAACGTTAAACTACCAACAACAGCAACAAAAACAGAACTTTATTGATTTTGGTTAATAATTTATGGATTTTTACATCGAATTTAGTCATCAACAAATATATCATTGTCAAAATTAACAGAAAATTATAGAAGATTACTTGTAATTTTTCATAATTTCAGTTTTAAAATAGCAGGAAGCCGTATGAAAGTTTCTCCTTAATTTTACATTATAAAATAAAGTGTTATGGGTCGTTGGAAAGAGTACTTTAAGCGACTATTTTGGAAAATTTTACAGAAATTTTGAATTATTAATGACTTGTTATGCCAATTGAAAATGTAATTTTCCTGTCGAATCATTTAGTCAAATCAAAATTAAAATGTTTACCCTTCTTCCATCTATTCTTTGATTAGAAAAACGCAACAACAATTGTAATAATTTTATTGATTTTGTACACAATTTATGGATCCTGACATTGAATTTAGTTGTGATTCATCGACAAATTTGTCCGTGTCAAAATTTATAAAAGATTATAAAAGATTACGTTATCAATTTTCGTAATTTCAATTTTAAAGAACCAGATTGTAACTCGTTAAAAAGGGAAATTTCTCTTTCATTTTCTACTCTAAAATCAAGTTATTAGCATTTCAAGCTACAGAACACGTAAAATTGGAAAATTCTGTAAAAATTTTGAATTATTTAATTATGATGCTAACTTAATGGATAATTTTCTTGTCAATTTATTTATCATGAGAACAACTTTGTTTAAATTAAAATTGAAATTTTTACCTTTCTCTTATCTGTTTTTTTTTTTTATTGGAAAAATATAAAACGACCACCTACAACAACAATAGAAACAATTTTATTGATTTTTGTTGAAACTTTATGGATTTTTAAGTACATTGAATTTGTTCACAATGCAATAACAAATACAACAATGTCAAAATTTAAAAAATTGCGTTGTAATTTTCAATAATACTGTTTTAAAGGAGCTATATTTGTTATAAAAAAAATTGAAATCCTTGACAGCCGTTTTCTCCTTAATTTACTAATCTAAAATCAAGTGCTATGGTTCGTTGTAAAGAGCACTTCAAGTTGCGGAACATAAATTCTACTAGTTTGGAAAATTCTATGGAAAATTATTAGTTACTTGTTATGTCAATTGAATACGTAATTTTCAAACAGATTTATTTCGAGAACTTTGTTTAAATTAGTGTTGAAATGTTCATTCTTCTATCTATTCGACAACAATGGTAGCAATTTTATTGATTTTTGTTGATAAATTATGGATTTTTCTATTGAATCAAGTTATAGTTCAACAACAAATATGTCAATGTCGAAATTAACAGAAAATTACTAGATTATTGTCTAATTTTTCATAATTTAAGGGCCTCGGAAAAATGGAATCTTTGATAGACAATTTCTCTCTAATTTATTATTTTAAATTAAGTGCTATGATTCGTTGAAAAGGGCATTTCAAACTGTAGAAATTTAGAGTTATTATTTACTTATTATGCCGATTGAATCCATAATTTTCTTGTAGGTTCATTTCATTTATCACGAGAACAACTTTGTTTAAATTAGCCTCCTTCTATCTGCTCTTTTATTAAAAACGTAAAACGTAAAACGAACACCACCCACAACAACAATATCTTATTGAATTCCGTTGATAATTTATGGATTTTTACATAGAATTATTCATAATGAATCAACAAATATGTCAATGTCAAAATTAACAGAAAATTATAAAAGATTACATTGTAATTTTTCATAATTTCAATAATAATTCATTCGATTACATCAAGGCTTATGTGAACGAGGTCGAAATCATTTGTGTTTTATTGAAAATAACGAAAAAAATCCTATCGCGTACAAGTAAATAAATAAATAATCAAACAATAATTGGAATTTTCCCATTATTATTCATCTATTGTGTGAAATTTTATGGGAAAATTGTCTATTCCTTATCAATATTTAACTTATTGTCAGTTTTGGAAAAAATAAAGTTAAAAAACAAAATTAAACTGGTGTATTCTTTTGGGAAATAAACGGCAACAGATACGGTAATTTTAAAAGTTTTTAATAATCCTTTATATAAGTTTCATTTTTCTCTCTAGATATAGATTTGTTGGGATCGTTCTTTTTTACTTCATCTCTATTGACTGTAACCGTCTAGTTTTCTTATTTTTAAGCGTATCAGATTTATTATACGGTAAGAATAACGAACTTTTTTTAAGTCGAATAAACTCGAGGAAAAAGAAATAAAGACAAGCTTAGATGGTTGTTAATTAATCAGACTTTATTTTCGTTAAAATATCCTAGTTTTAAATTGCAGTTGGACAAAGTGTCACTTTAATTCTGTAGTATAAAGTTTGATCTTTATAAAAAAAGCTAATTGTGTTAGATAGAGAAATGGTTCGGTTTTATTTTTTCCACGACATATCAAATATGTTAGATGAACAAATTGTAAAAAAAATAGAAAAAGCAATTTATTGTGATCCTGTGAAGTTTCAGACTGGATTTATAAAGATTTTCAAAGATCAATCAGTACCTGTGTGCAAAAAAATTTTAAACCTCGTATCGTTACCGTTGATCCCGTCTCAAATCTAGGATTTGAAACTACAGACAGGTAGACTGCAAAGAGACATCAAATATTGCGATCTATACAGAGTGAACCAAAAACAATCGAACTTGACAAGTTTTATAGAACTGAATTAGTTTGCAGATTTTAGCTGAAATACCATTTCTAGAAATATCAGGTGATCAATTTCAAAAATGTCCATCAGTTAGAACTTTTCAAATTATGAATATCCCATCGTCCGGACTCACCCTGTATAAATGTTATCAAAGACATAAAAATGGGCGATTTCGTGCCGTATTTTCCGTACACTTAAAATATTAACGTGGATATCTTGTTTATCCAGGTGTATTGAATTTTAGAAACCTTCCAAACTATTCTTTTAGTTTTTTTTTCTAAAATAATTGATCGAATATGGATTATGTTTAATAATCATATCTTTTATCATAATGAAGACATCAACTTGAAAAAAAGTAGGAAAAAACACTTATTTTGTTTCGTTGATGGTATTTTCCACATGAAAAGTGGAGCACGATAATCGAAATTGAAAAGCGTCCGATTGAAAACCAGCTCAGGGGGAAAATGGATCTCTTTTTTACCTCTGTATATATTTTTTACAAATAAGTAAATAAATAAACTGACTTAATGTTAGTGGCTTTATATATGTATATATATGTATGTTTTGTGTTTTCGTGTTTTTTTCCGGTGAGGCCTTTTCATTTGTAAAGTTGAATTGTTTAATTTTCCACACGGAAATCAAACGAGTTTCCTCTCTCTCTCCACGTTTATAGAGAATTGTTTGCATGTATGTTGGTGACAACAATAATAATAACAACAATAAGTCGTAATTTTGTGTTCATCAATTGTGAACGGAAATCGATTTTCCTTGAAAATCCATCCGAACAATAGTGTCCGGAAAATTGTTTAATTATATTAACAATTACGCATAATTTTCGTGTTATATTAACCGTACGAAATGTAATAAATACGAACGATTGGAATTAAATGTAATTGAATTAGACAAAGTTTAATTGAATCTGGTAACCTAATTTCGTATCTTGTTGTATCTATTCAATTCTGTTAAGGTTCTGCTACTATTCATTTGTGTTGTTGTACTAAATAAAAACACATTTCCTTTAAGAGATTCTTCCCTTTTATATAATAGAAAATTAAAATGACTCCCAATATAGCGAGTTTTAATCTGAAACTTTGTTTAATTTACTAAATTTTTTCCTGCTTTTATTATCTTCATGTACTGGTAAAATAGCAAAATTCTTAACCGAATTTATTCGCATTAGTTTACCACTATAGACGTTGGCATATTTTAGATGTTAAACATTCCAGAATCTCGTACAACAATAGAATTTAATTATTTTATGTAATTGTAATTTCGTCACTGGAATCTTTGAAATAATTCACCAACTGATCTATCAGACAACGAAATTGTTGCATTTATAAGGAGAACTATGTTTCCATTAAAGTCTTTGTCCACTTGTTCTGTCGATTACATTTTCGATTTTCTTTTTGTCGCCCTATTTCCCTCTATAACAGTACTGGTCGGACATTGTTAAGTTTGTTTCCACACATTTTCAGTCTGACATCAGTCGAAAACTGAAACTAAATTTGTCTAACAAAGTGGAGCTTGTTTTGCATTCTAGACACTTTATATGTCTCTGTGTATGTGCTTGAAAGATTTTAAGTAATATCGACAGGAATATTCGCCCCTTTTATAAACTTTCTGATAACGAATTCAAAAAATAATAATAATAAAACCGATGGAAATACTGTTTTAATAATTTAGAAATTTTCAACAATAAATCAATCAGAAATTCAAATTTTTCGTTTTAATTGAATTTCAAACTTTACAAGTATGAATTGATTAAAGATGGGATAATCTTTTAAAAGCTATTAATTTAAACTACCAACGTTTACTCTGTGTGTGTGTATACTTTTTTAACTTTGCTTTTCAACATTTTCTCTTACCATTTCTCGCCTCTTGTACTACTCGAGTAGTAATAATGAAAGCAAAGAGAAAAATGCAAATCTGATTTCATTTCAATTACACCTAAATAGTGTTTATAAAATTGTTATTTTTTCTCCCAGCATTTCATTTTTTGTAATTTAAGATCGCCGGGTCGGCTGCTATTATAACCAGCTTTATTTTCCTCTTGATTTAATAACGCAAAATTGTTTTTACTGTTTTTCCAAAGGCCAGACTAACTTTTTTTAAAAACTGGGATGTTTGACGGACGATTTGTCTTTGATTTTTTACTCTAATTCAATTCTATGGCTCATTGAAAAGAACATTTCAAGCCATTGGAGATGCTGCGATCGTTTTAGATAGAAGATTTAGTGTAAATTTTGAATTATACATGAAAATTTATTATTATATTTAAGACTACAAGAAAACGATCTCGGAAATTCGGCTGTTTTTCCTAATTTTCCCAAAAAATGATCTGATCCGGAAATTTCTTAAATATTTGGAGAGCTGTCGATTAAAATCCATATTTTAGATTTCTATCTATAACTCAAAATTCCCACAATTTTTTCAAAAACAATAAAACCTTCTTCCTGCAGCTTGAAATGAACTTTCCAACGAGCCACAGTACTTAATTTTTGAGCGAAAAATAAAGGAGTAATCGTTTATTATAGTCGACCCTTTAGCTTCTATTTTTCTACAACCTCTGTCGTATTACAACTAAGTCGACTAATAGGGATGTAAAAGGGGTGATATTCTCTGCATACGTATTGATCTCTTACTGCTGCCATTAGAATTCGTGTTTTTTTTCCACCACAACTCCTGTCCAAAATGATAATATATTAGTTGGTACTGATTTTCCGGAACATTGGGATCAGACAATACATACAATCTCATAATTCCATCTGGTTTTGCATAGATGGGTTAATTGATCCTAGTTATGATAGATTAGATGACCATATTATCTGTAAACTTGATTTACATCTATCGTGCTGATTTATCTATTCATACAAACATATTTCAAGAATTATTAGTTATAGAGGTAGGAATTTATATTTTTCTGTTTTAACAATTTGACCGGAATTACCGTTGAAATCTATTGTGTTATATTAGAGAAAAAAATCGCAATTAATTAAACAACTAGACGTAATTATTACGAATTTTATACAGATTTATTAGAGCTTAGTTGAATATTCCACAATTTTTCCCCATTCTCTTGTGTTTATCTACAAATGGTGGATGCGCCACCGGTATTTTTTCCATTTCCCTACTATAAATTTACGTATTTTAAATGGAAGATGTAAATTTTTTGTGTGTAGCTGTGTTAGAAGGTCGGTTAGACGAACGAATGTCGTTAAACGTTTGGTAAGAAGAAATATGAAAGATTCCCCACATTATAAATGTATGTATCTACATTTAGAGGAGACGGTTATATAATGAAGCTTGAATTCCATCCTCAACATTAACATTAAAATCCCAATTGCTTTCTGTTAGCATCTCTTTTCTAACAATTCCCTGTCACTATCCGCATCTTCTACGAAATCCAATCCATGTGAATATATCCATTCAAATTTATATCATCTATATCTTTGATATTAGTTAGAAGATGTGACGGTTTCGTAGAGAAGATGATGATATAAGATATCAAATTCTCCATATTATCAAACGTGATAAACGTGTTCTACTGTAAGCTAAGCTAAATAACGTAATATACCCATATTGTCTACTTTTTTATCATCATCATCATCATTGTCATTATCATTTAGAAAATCCACAAACACGGAACAAAAAAGATATTAGTTGAATCTACCCTGATTATTTTTGGGTGGATGTTAAATGTGAATGATGATGAGTTAACGAAGACGATACGAAAGGGAGAAAACAGGAAAAAATACAGGCTTAGTTAAATTATAAAATCGATAAAAAGGAAACTTCATCATCATCGTGTTTTGTTGTAAAATGATCTACAACAGAATGAATTTGTTTGGTTTTTATTCTCTATTAAAATCCGTGTTTTTTTTTAACGAAATAATCGTATAATCTACTTTAATCAACATCAAATATTGTTTTAAAATTGAGTATTAATTAATTTCTATTTAGATTCGCTAATTAGTTATATATCTGTGCTTGTTTATCTAAAATTGATTGTATTGCTAATCCCTAATACTAAACATAATCAAAACTAGAATTTCAATACTTGTTTCGATGATTAATCGAATATAAGATTTAGATCTGTTGAACAATCGATTTAAATAAAAAATTCAAGTGCAGCAATTTGGGTACATAATATATTAGTGATATTGTATAGAATTTAATTAAATTTCCATAATTTCAATAGAATTATAATTATAATGTTGTATGACTTGTTAATGAATAAATTAATAACGAATTAACTTGATCGAATTTTAATTTAAATCGGTTCTAATATTCGTTCACTATTTAATGTTAAAATAGCGTAAATTTAATTTATTTTCTAATCAATATTGATTATTGACAAAATTCTTCAACAATACATTCGAAAAATATCAAAATCAATAGGTTTGAATTCAATTTTGAATAAATTTGTACTGAAACTAATATTTTTATTGAATTTTATTTTTAACGTAATATGAATAAAGTTAATTTAAAATAAACTGATTGTGTCCAATTTTATAGAATCGATATTTATTCGTCTTGTTTTGCTTTAGAAGTTGCAGTAAATTAAAATTCTGATTTGATTTTAAATCTAACAGAAATGGTGGATGCGCCGGGATTTTCTCGTAAATACTCCTAATTTTTATTAATTGCCAGATTGAAAAATATTTGAAGGTTTTGTGGAATAGACACTAGGGATTATTTTAGCAAAATTTGAACTTTGTAGCTCATTGGGAAATTGGCGAAAACCCGTTTTAATCTGTCTTCCGTTTTAATCTGCGTTGCGATTTTCACCAACTAACAATAAACTGAAAACGACTAGAGGATCCTTGTAGATTGCATTTCTATTCACTGTATCTTGGAAAAACGACAAAATTTGAGAGTACATCGATTTTTCTCTGTAGTAGAATTGTTTATGCTACTTAGTGTTGTTTCTTTCTAAAACCCTCGATATGTAATTGAAATAAATACTTCCTCTGGGGTCGTTCTTGTTTTTTAACTTACGATTTATCGAGTATTTGAAGAAGTAATCAATTTTAATTGATTCATTGTAATTTATAGACAGCATTTATAACAAAAAAATATTGAAACGAAGTCGGACTTACTAAACTATAGAAGACACAATTGAAAGAATGTACACAAGTGAAGCTAAACTAAAGCAATTAACTTATCGACTGTGGTCTGAAATTTTACAATTCTTGCTACAATTCAAAATTGATAACAAATTTAATCGTAATAGGTACTGTAGGATAAGCTACAATGAAGTTTCGTTTCTCTAATTTGTAGTCAAAATGCGACTAAATTGAGTTTAAATTCGCATTTTTTGAAAACCCAAATAGAGTTAACGTCTTGACTTTGTAAATGTATTGGTTTTTGTAAACCGTAATTTGGAACAAATTAAATAAAAAAATAAATATCATATTTTGAGTTAGAGCGAATATTTTTATAGAAATTTCTTAAAGTAATGAGAATAAAGTCAAACAACAATCTTCGATTTTATAGAACCGATATTTATTTTTCATATTTTCCTTTAGAAGCCGAATTAAATGAAAATTGTGATTTCATTCGAATTCAGTAAAAATGGTGAATGCGCCAGGATTTCTCCCGATTCGAATTTGTATGGTATCAAAGATATTTTAAAATACATCAAAAAATTAGTGGAAATCTGGATTTTCACCAACCAATTATACAAATAAAACGAATAAAAATGACCAGAAGTTCCTTATAAAACAGTTTTCTCGTTTTTATCACTGAATTCTGGAAAAACGACTTATTCTCCGAAGTCGATATTGAATAAATAACGAGTTTATTTACCAACAACTGCTTTCGTTGATGTAGTGCTATTATTTACCCCATTTCAGTTCGTTTATTTTCTTAAATTCTCCACAATTGCATTCAAAAACAATAGAAGCTAAACAAGAAACAAATACAATATAGCTAGATAGAGGAAAGTTAAAACTACTATAATAGCCTATACCTGTTTTGATTTCTTTTGCAATTTTTGCATAAAACAGCGTCCGAAGTAGCTTAATTTTTGCAAAATTTCAACACAGTTCGAGACTTATAATTGGCTAGTTGAAGGGGATGACTCGACCGATCTCTCAACAAGTCTTTCGAATGAAAATTGTAAATTTGCAACAGAACATTCAATGTAAAAATAGACATTCAAGACGCCTATAATGGTGAAATCTCAATAGTTAGTTCTCTTTTTCTAGTTCGGTTAAAATAGTTTGAATCGTTTTGATTTTTAGTGGAATATTTTTCAATGGAATTTGAAGAACAGTCGTGATAAATTCTGATAATTCTCTCATTCCTATCGCTCTATATGCAGGTTTATATATTATAGGAATCCATTTATGATAAATGTCAATAAATATGATGATATATGGCCGATGTAAATAGTAACTGTACCAGTTACTATTATATTTGTATTGGAGATTTCAACAGTATTTCCGAATTAAAAGTAGAAATATATAATCGTTGTTTGAACAGAGGCTGTTTTTATTATTGCAGTTGTTATTATTATCATTATTTGCAATATAGTGTTGAAATTTATACAAAATTCTGGTGGATGCGCCAGGTGAACAATACACACGAGATTATTGTAATTAAATTTAATTAGTCATCCGTTTATTTTCCATTATAAATTAGTAAGAGTTGTGTTAAAGGAGTTGTTTATTACTATTATTTCTTTTTGTTCTGTATTTTCTCGATATTATCAAGACGTTAAACTTGCATGTCCTCAAGCCGGTCTTTGTGTAAATTGCCAACAATAAAGTTCCACAACGGGGGCCCAACCACATGAAATCTACTAATACAGACTACTTTACTATATAGTTTCACAGTCGTTAAGTTGAACTGTTAGGTGACTGGACGGTAGCTTAAACTTTAATTGTGAAGCTCTAATCCCTATAGTGCCCTTTATGGAATGGAAAATGTCGACATCTACTACCAACACATATATTGTAACATTACTATTGACTATTATGTGTTGTTTTAGTTTTAAGTAAACGAAACTTACACGCACACTTACACATAGAAATTGTTTCGAGATAATTTGTCCCATCTGACCAACAACCCCAAATGTCATGTCCGGTAGACTTTAACTTTTCTTTTTCAGTTGTTGTCGCTTTTCCCCTTTTTTTTTCCTTCTTCAATGTTCCGAACATGTCAAAGCCAGTTTCTATTCTGTTCTATTTATTTGATGAAATTTACCTTTTCCGCTATCAGCAAAGTTAGCCCCTTAAGAACAAATAGAACCTAGAATGAGGCAAAAAAAGTTTATTATCCTCGAAGGATAAACCAACGAATATTGCCGATTTTCGTTTACTTTATGTATATAAATATTGCAATTAATCGTTCAATAATTGAATTATTTACGGATTAAAATTGAGAATTCCACCATTTAAACTTGAAAGCAACCCTAATCCAAAGATACAAAGTTTAATACAAATTCCACTACCGTTCTTCAATTTTGTTCAGTTTTATTTTTTATAGAGTTAATCACTGGAAAATTTCATCGAGCACGATCGTTTCTATTTATCAACAACTAATTAATGATTATCTAAAGTTTTTGCTCTTACTCTGTCTTTTTGTGTGCTTTTTGGGGTTGAGTTTAGTTAGTTTAAGGGATGACTGATAGCGATCTTTATAAAATGCTACAATGCTGTTATATAACTTTAACAATTCATTTAGTGGTAAATGTTCTACTCTTTTTGTCCAAGTTTCGTTTTTATCTTTTATTATATCTTGTAAAATTCGGTTAAACCTTAATATAATTCCGTTTTCGTTAGATCTCTTTCTCATTTAATTTAATAATCTCACATACCGAATATTTGTCATATACGTTTATTAAACTTAACAGAACTCTATGAGTGTGTATGTGTTTTAGCAACTATCGTATGAAGGAAATTATTCTTTTTTCTTATCTGTTATCTCTATGTAGAAGGTCCGGTCACAAATATTGAATTTAGGAAGAATAGCGAGGGAAAAAAATGGGGAAGAAACGCGAAAAAATTTTTAATAGGAAATCCGGTGGATTCTAGTTTAGTACGATAAAAGTTCTACGTTATAACCGGAAAAAAACACACGCTCGTTAAGTCCGAAAATATAAATCTTTGCTGATAAAACAATTAAAATTTAAAGCACAGCGACTACAATCGTGTTGAGTTAAATACTAGAGAACTTGCTCAAAATTTGGCTAACAAAAATTAAAACGGTTGAGTCACCATAACCAGGTAAGAGTTGCCAAGGCTAACAATTGGACAAGCATTGAGTCAATGCTTATTTGCCAAGCCTCAGAAACTGAGCATCGAGCCAAAGCTTTGGTCTAGCCTTGCCCAATGGCTAGACGCATCCAAGCCTTGCCCAATGATTAAAATAATTTCCCCCAAGCCTTAGAAAGTGAGCATCGGCCCAAGCCTATGTCGGTTTACAATTATTTTCACATAACCTAGACGACCTATACTATAGTAGCCCCAATTTACAGAGGATAAGGTTCCTTCAACATCCTTTTCTTTAGTGCAAAACATTTTTTGGATTTTTTTGAAAGTCTAGTCGAAATTTCTAAACTCTCTGGGGTTAGATCGGTATTTAGAATCAAATGATTACCAATTCGATATTTTTTATCGTTTTCTAGGTATTTTTATTTCGCTATCTTCCAGCGAGATCCTCAACTAGCGTTTTGGACCAACTTTTCGAGCTCAGGGCTCAAATTCTGTTGAAATGCGTTTCCTTCTGTAAATCCTCGAACGATTTCTTGAATTGCTCGTCAGATAAAAGAACTTTTAGTCATAAAAGACAAGAGCTAAATAAATTCGTTCGGTTACACAATTTTTTCGAGTAAAATTCTATCATTTCCTGTAGAAAATCGCGATTTTCTGTTATCGATCCAAAGAATTGAGAGCCGTTAAGAAGACGCGTATAGTAATTAAAATCGGAACAGTTGATTGCACTAATGATGGCGACTTTTATAAATCAACTCAAGGAATCATCAGTACGCGATTATAACAAGATCTATTCATTTAAAAAATCGAGTTAAAATCGCTTGTAATCTAAATTCTAATAAAAAAAAATTAATGATTCTTTGACGGATTGTTCAGTATTGTGTTTTCGCAAAATAATTAATGAAAATAAATTTGTCAATTTTAATTAGATGCCGAAATTCGCTAGTAAGGTACATTTAACAAATCCCCTAAAACAAGTCCTTTAAGTTTCTGTTCTCTCGTTTGGGCTTTTCTCTTTGAAAATATTTTATTTAAATTGTAATATAAACAATTCCACTGTCTCTAAATTTAGATTTACATCATTATAGAATTATGGTATTTTATTATAATGGAGATATTTAATTAATTAAACATTGTAATTTCAATGGTCGAATTAGGTGGAAATGTGAATTGTCTTCGTCATTATTAAAGTTATTTTTAGAAGAATTACAACGATTTCTATACATTGCCTCTTCAACATAAAAGCCTTTGATGTTTGAATAAGAGTAAATTGTGTTTGGAAAACCACTGAAATTTATAAATTCGAAAATAACGTTCCGGCCTTTCGGGTTTTTTTTTATGTCTAATTCGTTCGTCTATCGTCGTTCTCAACCCTATTCTAAACAAGCACTTGTAATTAACTAATTAGCATAAAGTTCGAAACTGTATAAGTTTTAAGTCGATTAAATCAACCAATTGAAAACGACGAAGCAATACAGTGGTAATTCGAAGAGGAACATCTAGGAAAAGAGAGGAAAACGAAAATCGTAAAATTTCAGTTGATTTTGATTTCATTACAATCCCGTATACGATTCGGTCTTTTGAATTGGGAATTATTTGAACCGTGTAATAATGAAACTCTGACATCCTTCTTTTATTAAAAGACAATTTTATGAAGAATATTCATTGATATATTCTCTATTATCAACCAATAAACATGCTTTTGTTCACAATCTGAAAGGGTGGTTTTCAAATATAACCACATTAAAATTCCCAACATTTCTTTAGTTTAATTTGATAAGTTCAGTTGCGAGTATTTCGTTAATTATTTTATCTTACAAGAAAATTCATAGTAGGGGGTAGCAAAAAATACCACCACTATTCTTAATTATTGTTCTATATTTATTGGACTTTTTCTCTCTTCTGTTTTCTTATATATTATCAATGTTCGATATTTATTTGTCTTCGTTTTTTTTTGCTTTTTCGCTCTCATCTTCTACCACTCTTCTCTTTACAACAGTTATCTATTATCTTTTATCGTTGGTCTTAATGAATGTTCCGTCTCGGGAGTTATTTCTAACATCGATGGTTCACCGTAATTGGCTTTGTTTCCCAACAACTTTTCCTACTTTTTATTTCACAACTTTAAGAAGAATAACAACAACCGAGCCATTGGTTTACATCGTAAAATTCGATAATAATCGCTGAAAACGGCAGTGGAATTTTACAGTTTTATCAATTATCGTTGAAAAATTGCCATCCCCTATTAGCTGTTTAATATTTCTCTCTACTGTGCTTGTTTATCTTCAACTCAATCTTTATTATTATTGCATGAAATCGAATAAAGAAGCTTTCGAGGATCTTCTAGCATTCTTGACCGTTTTACGGGCATATTCGATTGGTGAAAATCCCGACATACTCAGTTTGAAGGGATTTTTCACCAATTTTCTGAACTAGCGAATTAACAAAGAATAGATGAAATTTTAGCATTTTTTTCTCTTGAAAATTGTAGCAAGGTGATCATGAATGGTGGTGATTTAAAATTCGAATGTTATTCGATCTATTCTTGGAAATGTAAAGAAAATTCATTACGTACTGGAACCTTTTCTTCCGCTTCACCCTCACCTTTCTTTCTAGCTTTTACTGAAAGTTTTTGGAGTAGAAATTGGAGTGACATCATATTCAAATATCATATTTTCGCGATTTTTTTTTCGTAGGGAATTAACAGAAATTTCACTCATTGATAATATAATTAAAATTCAGAATTGTTTTAGTAAAAGTTGTCATACTTTATATGCATAGAATACAACTAGTCTGTGTGTATTTATGTGTAACGTTGCATTAATTAAAATTTTGATACAAAATAGTTTCAGAATACAAAATTATCATACAATATTGTTGATGTTGTTGTTTATCATCAGAACTTTATAAATTTCGTCTCGAAACTTTTCAACTATAATCTGAATTTGATTCATTTTGTGTTTATTTCCGAAAACGTCCACAATTTTTAGTCGTTTTACCAAAAATAGAAAACAACACGTGACAACTGAAATTGGCTATAAATGTTGTTTTCAACATTGCTTTTATCATAAAATCGTATACGTAGACCGTTTTCATCGGTTTTTATAACACTAGACTATTATTAGGGCAATCTTCATAACCTTAGACGATTTTTTTTATTATTTCGTTACATATTAAAGAGTACGCATCAATAACCGTTAACTTTCCTATTTAACCGATCTTGATATTACAGACGGTGGATGTAAATTGTCAATTACCGCTGATAAGGTGTTGTTGATAGGGTGGTGAGAGCAAAACGAAATAAAGATACAACCACTGACAGTTTCATTTGTGCTTTCGATGTGTTTATTCCAATTAAAACAAAGATATTAGTAATTTTTAGATCAAATATCGGTGTATCTAGTTTTCGAATATAGTTTTATAGTTATCGACAATTGCCTTATGTTGTTAACGATTTTTATTTCAACCGAATTTTCCGAATAGTGATTCACGTTCTCACATCACGTACTAACCCACCACTGTTACAACTATAAAAGGATAAACCTTGTAGTATATAGTGGAAGGGAAACGAACCAGCGAACCAACCAACCAACCAACTTATGTTACCATATATCTTATTAAATGTTCTACCCTTCGTATACATTTAATATTAATATAACTTTGTAGGAATGGGTGGTTGGTTGGTGGTGATTCTAAAAGTTTTACATTGAAACGATAACACCACCAACCAACAGTCACGTTACCGTTAAGAATAGATGCGTTTAGAATTAGGTTTGTGTTAGTAGTCTATATTTGTATATGTGAGTAGATCTGTGTTGGAAAGAGATTAAAAGGGATAGCTTTATGGCAAGAGTTCAGACTTAAACCAGTGGAAAACAGTGATGGCGTCTTTGGTCATGTAAATCAAGTATACCAACAAAGGCAGAAACTTCTGTTTGTGGCAACGGTTCGAATTTAAACTTTCCACTATTTCGTCATTTATTTCCAATGTTGAAACAAAAATTCTAAAGGGAGTGAGATTTTTTTTCAGCAGACTTCTATAATATTACCCATAGAGTGCTACAATTTAATTTCGTATATAGTCGGGAATTTTTTACAATTAATTAATTTAATATCTCTGGCGTCGTTGGGCTCGTAAAGAGCTTTATACACATTGATATCCTAAAGGACGAATTATTTTCTATATTCCATTTAATAGAAATTCAAGAGCGAAGCGAAATATAAAATTGTTGCCACTGTTGATACTTTTGAATTATTTTCAAATATAAAGCAGCATTTTTTTATATGGCCCTTCAAAGTTTATATAAAAACACGGAAGTGTTTTATATTATTTCAAATTTATTATTATACCACTTAGAAAAAGGCTTATTAGAGCATTTGCACGCGCTATTAAGGGTTTTTTAACGGTTTCTCATATATTTTTCAACGGATTGAAATGAACAAAGCGGAATTAGGTGCATCTAATGGAGTGTTTTACTTTTAAAAATCTTGGAGCATTTTTACAATTTTTTATATTCTCCCTCATAACTTGGTCAATATTGTTTATTTTACGATGTAAAAGCGTTGGGAATTTTATCTAAATTTTTGGCGAATTAAATGCTTGTCGTGGGAAATTCGGATGACATTCTACAAAATTCAAGTTGCTAAGTTAATCGTTAGATACACCGCGAAATGTTTTTTCCAATGCCACTTTAATCGTTTCAATCCGTTGAAAAATAAGTGAGAAATCGATCTTTTAACTTGTAGACTTGTAGAGGTCTGGACACAAAAGCTGTAAACATCTAGAAACTTTTTGATTGTTCTAAGAAAATTGGGAAATTTTCGACCGAAATTGTTATTACAATGCCGGCATAGATTCAATTTATCAAGAAGTAAAATAGTGATGATTAATTTCTATTTATCATTGTAATGTAGAGGCTATTCTTCTTCCTCTTATTATTATTATTTATATTAAAATGATACATTCAAAATTATAACAATAATAATAAAACCCAATCTACATTATTCTTATTTATAAATAAAATATAGCAATTCCAACAATAATAAACGATAGATTTGCATTTCAAATGTACTCATCATAAATTCTATGTTGTCTTAATCGGAATAGAGAATAAAACAATTTTACAACTACTCTATTTATACAATACATATTTATAAACAATTATGTTTGCTTAATAATGGTTAATTGGAAAATTAAAAATTTCGATATGAAAATTGTCCCTCGAAATAATTGGTGTGTAAAAAATAGGAGAGAATGACTATAAAATTAACTTGAAAGGGGAAATATTCATACATTTTCTCGTTGGTTGGTTTCTATTTCCCCTAAAGTATTTTCGTCTCTTTTCGTCATTCTTTCGCTAGTTTTTTCCCCTTTGCTTTCTCCTAGCTAGACAGTCACTGTGGAAATATATTACGCAAAAATGGGAGTGAATATGAATTATTACGACATTTTAATGCACACACATATACGTACAATATTTAATCAAAAAGCTATTACTTTTATAATATTTGCATGGTTGTCGGATTTTAATTTTACTAATATCTTGTTGCTGAATAAAAGTAAAAGGAATGAACCTGTTTGCTACACTCGCTTTAAATATAAATTCATGTACTATTATTACTACTATTTTATACAAACTTGACTATATAGCATCCATTTTACAAAATTAATACACACATACACTAGACGAGTTTATCTAAATATTCTACATATGTGTATGTCCATTATTTATTCCTTATAAACATAGAGAACGTTTCACTTAAACAAATTACATCAAAACGAACTTAATGTAGTTATTAGATAGATAGGGTAGATGGGGGTGAATGGTAATTTACATATTTTTGTTGCAATTATGTAAATATTTTCAAAATTTCCATTCCATTACGCTTATTAATATGGAATTATAGAACACTCTGTATATTTCGATTTTCTCTACATTATCGTTATTATTCAACTGTATACAATTTATATACTAGAGATTTATAATGGCTATCTATGTGGATGTCTTTAAATACAATATTGTCACGTTTCACTACAATATTGTTTGTTTATTGTTTGTTAATTGTTTGTATATTTGAATTAAAACAACCCTTAATTGATGTAAATTTATCAATTTTTATTCTTGCACACACAGGTGTATTGGGCGCAACAACAACACGAGAAGAAACGTAAAAAACGTGACTATACCAATGGACAGCCATCCGTATCACCGTTTGCACAATATTTTAGTGCTATAGCACCTGGTGCTGGTGCCCAATCTAATCACGGCCAGCCACGTTATCGACAAACTTCTACAGTTTCATTCCCCGATCCACTATTTAAAGAACAATGGTATTTGGTAAGTTTCGTTTTTTTTTTTTTTGTTATTTCCGATCTTAATTAGTAGCTGTTAGAAGACTTTAATTATTCAATCCAGCACTTTATGCCACTTTCTCAACTGTCAATCAAGTTCGGGGATAAATTTTTTCGGGCTTGAAAAATAACAAATTTTGACCAATTTACAAGAGAGCTACGAGGCTCGAATTTTGTATAAATATTTTCCAAGAATCCCCCTATAAATCATTAAAATATTTTCAAGCCGTTCACTAAATAATGGTAGTTGATATAAAAAATTATGGTCATTAATTTTGGGATCAAAGTTTCATTGGAAATCTTTAATTTTTCGATCACAAAGATCAAAATACATCTGCATTGATTATTTAAATCGTAATCGTCTGTTCTTTTTGCGCCCCCCTAGTCAACTAAAATTTTTATGCTAAATTGACTAGGGTTTATTTCAACAATTTCGATTTAATGGTTAGAAATAAATTTATTTTTATTACATTTTTTCCTTTTCATTTTACACAATCATTCCCCCCGATGGATATATCGAAATCGTTATCAATAAAAACCGTAGATTGGTTCATCTAAAAACGATTATCTTTTAGTATTATTTAGTTAAATTTATACGAGCAAGGGTTGATTTTCGAGTGTAGTTTATCGAAGCGAGCGGTTAGAAGAGGAAAATGGGTAGCTAATTGCCCGAAAAGCCTCTCTTCTACTACTACTGCAACTACTATTCAAGATTTTCTAAGATTCTAATCTTAATACAGAAGTAAATTGCTTCATAGATGAAAGGGGAATAGTACGGACAAAGTTTGAATCTTTCTCTCTTAGCTCAGACTTGAATAGGTCCATTATAGTTGAAGGATATGACACCAATAACCACTAACCTGACAAGTACGACTAAACTATAAATCATATCAATTGATATGTTTAGACGACGCGAGATGAATTTCTCTATTTTATCTACACTAATAATATTTTGGTGTACTCCGTGTATTGTTCGCTTAAAAAATAATAATCCACACATATGTTTTTGATACAACACATTTACAGTTTTTCCACATTATTTATTGTTGCCTTTTATATCTCTCTTAATGTCAAACTGAGAATAACGACATACTATGTTTACGTATACGGTTATACTATAGAACAAACATTGGCCTGATCCTATTGTTGCGATTCGACGAGAGAATTAATCAGAAAGGCGGAGAGGGTGAATGGTGGATGAACATACAAAACAAAAAAAAAAACGACCAACGAACAACCAAACAAAAATCGTGGTGAATATATTGACCGTAAAACAGGTAATAGTAATTTTTTGTTGTTTTTTTTTTTTTAGAAAAATTTGCCATCATATTTTTATGGTGTAAATTAATCACGCATTTAAAATGGAAATGTTATGTCGAGTATATTTTTTTATGCTTTGTCAACGTTAATTTCGACCATATATTTCTACCACCATTTGTAAAACGAAATGTGGATAAATTGGAAGCGGATTTATTTTAACGGAAACAGAACAGAAACAGAAACAAAAATAGAAGAAAAACCAGAGTAAAGTTCTTCAATTTTCCAGAAAACTAACAAGTTTACTGAAAAATCTGTGAAAGCTTTGGAGTACGTCTACAATTTGCTGTATACTTTCAGAGAACTATTGGAAAATTAAGAATATTGGCTAAATTATTGCAGAAAATATCGAAAAACAATAACGAGACACATACTTTAAGATCGTCGTTTGAAACTTAGAATTCGAACGGTATTGCTCTAGACATAAATGTTCTCAAATACTCCTTGAAGTGCTCTTTCTATTGCTATTATAGCCATGGTAATGTCTTATCAAACAAGCGGCATATCGATTATTAAAAACTGACATAAAAGTTGTAAATTGAGCCCCTAAGTTTCAGTCAATTTTTTGAAAAACTAACAAATCATTTGCGCAGTTTTTTGAAGACTTGAAAAACTCTTTCTATTTGCTATACGCCTTGAGGAAATTGTTAAAAAATAGGTAATATTTATAAGAGAAAATTTGAAAAAATTGGAAAAACACGTACTCTAAGATTTTCTTCTATAATCCAAAGTTCATCACTTTTCAAAACAGAAAACGTGCTTAGATACTTCTTAAAGTGCTTTTTCTAAATATTCATTGTAATAAGCGAGATATCGGCAATTGAAAATTGGCATTTTTGAACACGAAGTTTTACCCCCTAAAACCGAAAAAATGCATCCACTATTTTTTTGAAGCTCTACCTGTACACGAAATTTTATTAAAATTGGAGAGGGGCAGTTGGACCCCTTTTCTTCTAAGATAAATTAAGATTTTTTCAATTTCTTTCTAGACTGTAATAGTCAGGGTGAACTATGATAATTCTTTTATTATGATGGAGAGATCGTTTAGATTATACGTTTATAAAGTGTTATAAAAATCAAGGCAGATACATTTGGCCGACATCCAATCTTTCTAAACAATTTTTCCTCTATCGTTTTATATCGAGAATTCCGTTTTGTCGCATCCTTACAATTTGATAAAAGTGGTTAAACTGCTTCTATTGTTTCCCATATTCACAAACTATAAAAAATTACAATTTCGTAGATAAAATTTAAAGAAATTCAACATATTTGATGGATTTTTCTTAATTTTAAATAAATAATGTTGTCGACAATTTCCGAAATTATTAGCTAATTCAATTGTACTCTACTACTGGTGCTTTTAATGGGAATGTGTATAAGGAAATGATACAATACGTAATTTCGGTTGTTGGTGAATTTCAAGTTTAGAGCTTTCACGGGAACTTGTGCGAATACCATTCAGTATTTAGACGAAAACCTCTCTCTAGTAGAGCGAATCCCTGACCTAAACTTGGAAACTTGCGGTTTATTTGTGGGCATTTAATTTACTCTCGTCCTCTTGCACATCATCCACAGCCATACACACATACATGTACACGTACATAGCTAATTCTAGTAAATTTACCACGTAATTTTTGATTTGAATTTCCAATATTGCTTTTTCCTAATGTTTAAACCTCGTAATTATTGTAAATCGAGTTCCACGATGTGGAGACACCGCCCCAAAGTGGGCTTTATTTCGTTAAATGACCTGTATAAATATCCTTCAAGCTGTACTGAGAAAGAACATTCCAACGTAATAGAATTAAAGTCAGATTAAATTTAATCTACTTTTATAGTTTTCAACGAACATTTTACAGTTAACTTTAACACAGTTTCCAGCCGTCTATTTTGAAAATTAAATTGGAACAATTATATGATGTACGAAACGATGAAACAAAAAGAGAACAGAAAAAAACAAGAATTATTAGAACTGAAAACCACTGACAGATAATTTCAGTCCTTCCAACCATCCGTGATTATTAAATTTCAGTCATGAATACAATTATGAGATTTCTACAACTGAAAATCATTCGATTGTATGTACATTTCCCAGTGCGATAGTTATATTTTTTAAGTGAACTTATAAATTCATTCATCTATACGTAAATGGGATGGTTCAAATCAACGATCTCATTTAAATTTTTATAGGTAGAACAGATGTTGACGGGATTTTTTTCGATCCTTTTATTTCTACAATCCCTCATCTTGCAACTGTTCTGTCAGGATAGAGGTATTGCAGATTCGATTTGAAATAGTCAAATATAATCAAGTGTCTGTCTTTTAAAAATTGTGGATTTGCTTCGTGAGATGACTATAAAAATATTATCTTCAGGTTTTATGTGCTTTTCCACCGGATTAGTTTGACGAAGAACTGATTTTTCTTTACAGAGCTTTGAAAATGTGCAATCTTTCACTCTAGAATTAAGTGATATGATGACTCGTTGAAAAGAACACTTCAAGAAGCCGGTTTGTTTTGGGAAATTTTGTGAAAATTTTGAATTGTAGATGAAAATCTGTATTTCTCTCCATAAATCAATCCTTATTAGTTACTTTACTATAAATTCTTGATCTATTCTTGTGATAGTCGTGGTTTAAACTGGATTTTAACGAATTTTAACTTAGCCCATCACTAATTGCGAACAAATCAATAGACTGAATTATAGTCGAAATATAAAACTAGTTGCTTCTAGATTTTCATCTATAATTCCGAAATACCTAAAACTTAAAATGCTCTTTCCAATGGACCATAACACTCGATATTAGAGTTAAAAATAAAGGAGAACTCGTCTGTTTAAAGCTGAACTAAAGTTTATATAAATTCTCACTCCAATCGATATATTTTCGAATTGTCGGTAATTACAGTGGAGATAACAAAGGGATTTTTCCGTTGTTGGGTTCTATTTGGGAAAACTTGGAAAATCCACGAACGAGTGAAATGAACAATAAAATCAATTCGTGTACACAACTCTGAAACGCAATAACTGTAGAGTACTGGTAGATGGTGTCGTCTCTCTTTTAAATGAAAATATGTTTGGGGTATTTCCAATTTCGATGGAAAGCATTAACGAAATTGAAACATAGAAATAATGTTTTTAATAGACGAACTCATTTGGAATAGATGGTGATTTAACTATTTCCATACACGAACATAAAAAGAATAAAATCGGTCTAACTAGAGAACTGAAATATCGTCCAATCTATATAGGTATATTTTTTTATTATGATTGTAATCCTGAAAACGACACACCTGTTCTATTAATCTTTCCGTCGACTATCGTCTAATTCAACAAAATATTTGATAAATCGTAAAATTTAATAAATTTTTTCCTTGTTGAGAAAACATGCTGAATCTAACAGAAATTCTTTGTCAAATAAATCATCACCTAAATATTATAAGTGGGGTGTTTTATAGGAAATGCACAATGTGCATATTTTACATGTGTGCAGATAGGACCCATATATTTATAAATACTGAAAAAAAGGAACGAAATTTCCAACTGTTAATTAAAATTTCTGCTTGTCAAAAGTTTAACTCTAACGTTGACATAAAATTAACTCGCCAAAAAAATATGGCTAGACAGAGTGGAAAGACATTCATTTATGAATTCCAAACATAATTATTCGATGATTTAATAATAGTTGAAATCAGTTTAGACGAAAATTACAAGTTTAACTTTGTTTAATACACATGCAGATATAGTTATTGTTTGACGTACCCTTTAGAACCTTTTATGGTAATTTATTAATCCATCTTGTATTGCCAGCAACAAAATCCATTAAATTCATCGAATTGTTGTTAGAATTGTTATAATAATGAACAACGTTGAGTTGTTACGTTGATTTTAAGACTTTTCCATTAATAATCTCCATACGAAATATGAACAAAATGTATTCAAATGTTAACTTCCTATATTGTTATCGTTATTGTTGTATAAAGTTGAAAATCCAACTTTCTAAATGGACTAGTAACGGTATTTTACAACTTTATAATCATTTTTCAACAACAACACCGACATCAAACAAAAATTTAATTTTCCGTTTACCGACACTGCAAAACAATTTGATTTCTGGTCTCACTTACATTTTAAAATACTTTGATCTTGTTTGTTTCTTTTTTATCTTCGTTGAAGTCAAACTACTGGAATTTGTGTGTATTTCTTTATGTCTTCTTATAACGATCAATGTGTCTTTAAAAAATCAAATGATAGACATTTAGACAAGCGCAAGTAAAAGATTCGACGATAAGAAGATTGGAAAAGAATACGGAAAAAAAACTAATAACATACGTATCATTTGATTGTTTGAATTCCCAACGATCAATACCCGGTTTTTCCCCTGTTATACGTCTCGATATACCGGGTGGAACATTCAAAATAGTCGTTGATTTGGTAAAAATAACGAAAAACCGAATTCTTTTGAACGATCCACCCGGTATAGCAAAAATTGTAGATAAATTGTTGTTGAACATTTACTTTTATTGCACAAAAGAATTTTACAACATTTTCGTTATTTATGCATCATTTAAGCAACAATATTGTTATCAATATCGATTCAAAACGATACTAGCAATGTATCGTTGGTAATAAAGGGATTCGTTTAAGAGGAAAATATCAAGAAATTTGTACTCTTTGGGTACAGTTGTGTTTGTTTTGACGGAAACAGGAAACATGAAAATTTCCACCTGTTAATCCACCTTCTCTAATTGCTTCAAGACTCTCATGGAGCCTTCTGTAATATCAAACAATGTTGAATATTCGGCTTAAAAACAATTTAATTTTTTTTCGGCTCTAATTTGTGTTATTGATTAGCTGGATTGTGGGTAGTATATTTTTGTTGTACAGAAAAAACCAACATGTTAAAATTATAGTTGTGGAGATTTTAATGTGAAAATAAATAGAAAATGATTGATCTTTATGATTGTTTTGCGTGCATTAAATTGATAAAATATCAAACTTTTAATAAGTATTTGTTCATTTCAAGTACAACCATTGTACAAACTTTTAAATTGCTTGTGTTTTTCACATTTCAAACAAACAATAAATAAACAAAAAGAAAAATAAAAATGTATAGGGGTTGGTAAAAAAAAAGAGAAAAGAGGAAATCCGGTAAATCCTTGTTAAATTTCTCAAATTTTTCATTCTACTCTCAAAAGCAACACCACCACCACCACGACCGCTGTTTTGTTATTTAACAGGTTTTTACAATTTCCAACATGATACAGTTTAAATAAAACAGTAATTGCTGTAATTTATTTATGTTGATTTTATTTCAAGTTGGCAGAGCCCCCCTTTAGTATCCAATTTATATCGGGCTTGAAACCGACATTTCTCACTTGTAAGTTTACACAATTCTTGTTGTTTTTCCATTTTTTCCCCCCATCATCTTTCTATTTATTTATTTCTATACAACAACGTAGATTTCTGCCACTAGTGTCTTTAATTCGGTTTTATTCGAATAGAAGGAAAGCCAACAAAAATAATTCAAATCGATTATGTTTCCAATTTTGTAAATTTCCAAAATCAACGGGGAATACTGAAATAAACGTGTGTATATGTGTGTATTTGTGAAGTTAATTCAACTTTGTAATTTCTGAATTTGTCATCTTTACGCTTGAGGGATCCTGTGACATTGTTCCGTTTTATATAAAACAGTTCAACCACTTATTACTCTCAGCATTATTATTTAATTTAGATCGTTGGAAATCGGAGCCGGCTCAAGGGGTGAGGCGGTCGCTTCAGCACCATATTTGGGGGCATTTTAGTGTTATAACAAAAAAAATCTCAAAATCTGTAGTCGAAGAACAAAGGCTCAAAAGTGCCTTTTCATAATGACTCATTAGCTAAATTTGTTCAAAATTGCTATCATTATTTAGAACCAAAAGTTGTTAAGGCTCTATTTTTGTCAAATATTTGCCTTTTATAATAATCCACATAGAATCGAATTTAATTAACCGTTTGTCTCCAAACCAGATGGTCGACTGTGTTGAATAAAATACTCGCAGTTTCTTGGTTCTTTCAATTTCGGAAAAAATAGCTGCGATTTTCAGAAAATTGAAAAATTCAAATTTGATAACTCCCAGTTGTAGAGTCGATTTGCAGGGATCCACTTATGTAAACTATAAAGAGAAATTTGTGTTCCATTAGAAGCGTGTTTTCATTCCGAGAAACTACAGCTTTCAAAATCTTCAGAAAATTCAACCGATTTTCTAAGAATTTATGGAGCTACATAGATGTAGAATTGTATTTAGAATTGAATGAGATATTTTGTTATCTTTTAGCGTTTTCGAGATATTTATACTCTGTTTTATGGAATTTAAATGCAATTATCTTGGTTCAATTCGTTTTAACATCGCTCTTAAAATCTTCTGCGGAAGATCAAAGATTATTCGACTGAAAGTTGCTTTAAAATAGCACAATTTACTAAAATAATTGAGTATTTTAAAATGTAGACACAAAAAATTCCCCTCGAATGAAATATTAGATAGTTTACTTGAGCAAAACTAAAAATCTAGACTTATATTTCAAAAGCTTCCCGACAAACCGATTTGTTTAAATTAAAATAAATATTTTCGCCAGTTAAATATCAAAATTCGCTAGAAATTGGCAATTTATCATAACAAAAAGTTGAAATGCAACGAAATTTTGGAATTTAATTGAAGAACGGCTTAAAATTGGATGATCGAGACGGCTTTAGATTAATTTCTTCTTCGCTAAGACAATATTCGTTTAAGTTTACAGGAAATGTCGTATTTACTTTTAAAATCTGGAATGTTAACGAGTCTTTTTGAGAAATTAAATTTTTAAAAGAATTCCTCCACTTTAATACGGAAAAAAAAAACGTTTTTTCCTGTCAAGGATTCTAAGATGAATTGTACAATTTAAACATCTATTAGTGATAAATTCACGAAAGAATCCTAACGATGTTCATTCAACTTTCTTCTACTACTTCCATTTTTTTTTTGTTATTCGTTTTCCAGTGGAAAAGTAAAATAAAAAAGTCATTTTCAACATTAAAAATCTTCGATGAATTCGTACGTTTTTCTCACCCTTCAACTTCTTAATATTTTAACATCAACGACCCTTTCTATAGTGTTTATTTTGTCCAAACATGTATCTCCTTTCAAATTTATTGTTTCAGCCTCGTTGAACACGTTTGATGGAAGGATGGCTACGACGACAATACCCCTATATTGTCGTGAAATCATCCACTTTTCTATAAATTTAATTTTTTATTGTTGTTAGAAGTCTAAACCACCCACCCCTATATTGTTATATAAACTGTTTTTTTTTTTAATTGTTGATTTAATTTCCAGAATGGCGGTGCAAAAGATGGATTAGACATGAATCTGGCGCCAGCTTGGCAAAAGGGGTATACAGGCAAAGGAGTTGTTGTTTCGATTCTAGATGATGGCATCCAAACCAACCATCCAGATCTTGCACAGAATTATGTAAGTAATTTCAATTATTTACAAACAATAGGAATATTGTTCTAGCCTATATTTAACAAGGGTAGATATAGAGATTACTAGATTGAGATATTTAAACTATCTATTTTGAATTGTAAAAGATTAACGGAAAGATAAACATCTGATTTAAAACTTACTCAGTTGGAATTTATGGTAGAATTAGAGATTCGATCTTGGCGTTATTATTCATTCAAATAAAATTCTATTAGAATTTGATTAATTTTCGATTAATTCTGAAAATATACCGGGTAAGATAGTCAAATGTTGTTAGGTTCGTTAAGCTACAGAGTCCAAGTAAAATGTTCTGTGATGACCCTCCTGAATTTCGAAAATATTGTCCAAATGGCCCCCAATTAATTTAACTTAGGTATCTTTAAATTATATCCTTTTGAATGGTCTATCCGGTATATGCGTTCGGTTTATATTACAGCAAATTCAGTAACTGTTCTGCTTTTGTTGTCCTGTGGGAACATGAAAACTAAGTTATCTAAATTCTCCCCAATTATCCTATGTTCTCCTATAATCAACCTCTTGTTTGTTGTTTAATGACTGAACTTGAAGACATTTGAAATTTTAAACAAGGACATCTACAATATAATTAGAAATTATTTTGATTATAATCAAACATTTTTTTAGGATCCTCTAGCTAGTACGGATATAAACGGGAATGATGATGATCCAATGCCACAGGATAATGGTGATAATAAGCATGGTACACGTTGTGCTGGTGAAGTGGCTGCTGTCGCTTATAATCAATTTTGTGGTATTGGTGTTGCCTATAATGCTAGCATTGGTGGTAAGTCTGGTTTTTATCAAAAACTCACCCCTAATACATTATCAAAATTAAAACAAATAATAATTGAATTTAAAATTTAAATTATTTCGTTTCTAACAAGTCGTTTATAATGATTAGAAATAAATGGTAGTTGATGTGATGGGGTATAATAAGAACAACAAAATTTATAGAGGGATGATTGTGGAAATTCTCTTGTTATTGTTGGTTGTTGTTATTATTATTTTTGTTACATCACGAATAGAACAAATTCTAACGGTAATAATAATAAATTTTCTCAAACAAAAAAAGTACCACGCTATACAGTACTTATACACGTATACATCTTTGTTGTGAAATTAGATAAAGAAAAGAGAAATAAAATATAAATTCAACAATAATGTCAACGTTTTATATTGCTTGTCTCAATGGTGCAATTATATCTTAAGAGAGTATTACACGTTCTGCATACAATTTTATACAAGACGGGGTTTTTTCCGTCTTATTATCATTATTATTATCATTAAATATAAAATATACTTAAGATAATAATTTCTTTTCTCTAAGGTAAAGTAAGATAAAAAATAAAATATACCAGCTAATGAGACGCTTATTATTTATCAACGTGTACGTTTTTTGATGGAAACTCTCATCCATTCGCTCGAACCCAACGATTGTACTACAATTTCAAAAGACAATAGAACTGAAATAGCTCGAAAACTACAAAAGATATCGAAATAATAGACGGCTCATTCAATTCTAAATAAGATTGTCTACAATTGTGACCTAATACTATTTGGAAAATTCCACTGGATTTTCAGGAAATGCCAAAAATAAACAAAATTTTCACCAAATAAGCTGTCTTAAGGGATCTAAAATTACTCGTTGCATAATCAGTGGAATGCAATAAACTCTAGATAGTTAAATAGAGAAAAATTAAAGCTACAATTTCAAACTATACTCATTTTGATATCAGTTTCTATAAGTTGTAAAAGGCCGTCCAAAGTAGCTTAATTTTTACGAAATTTTGCATTTAAATATGTGGTTTCGAGACTTATAATTGCCTGGAAGAAGGGAATTGTCTCAATTCAACAGGTCTTAAATGAGATCCTTAAAATGGAAAATTTATGAAATTTTTACTGAAATTGACTGAAAATTTAACAATTCGGCCGGAAATCGGCTGAGGACAACAATGTCGCCGAGAACTCGGAAATTTCCCGAGAAAATTCGGCGTTGGTTGCATTTTCTTTATATTAAATAAAATGTAGAACATATAGAAGGGAAGTAAACTAAAAATTCTAAGGCATGGAAATTATGAGAAAGAAATATCGTAAAGAAGTTATTCAATGTATTGTAAAACTTATAATAGAGGTTGCTTTCGCCAAAAAAAATATTAAAAATAGTATTTATAAATATTTAATGTGGAGATAAAATATGTAATGTTGAAATTCTACAGTTTCACTAACGTATTTCAAAACAAATCGGTTTCTAATTAAAATTAAAATTGATGAAAATCGCTTTTGATTTATTTTTGTACTTTCGTTTAATATACTTTTAATATACAATCTTATAGTCGGTTTTCTGATTTTTATTTTATTTTTCAATATTCTTCTTCCATTTGATTTCTGGTTTTCCTATGCGTCTGTTATATTCAATTTTGTTTCATTTCTGAAAAGTGTCGTATATTTGTATTTGACTCTAAAGCAGAAAAAGGATTCAGGATATTGAAAAATACAAGAAACAATAAGATTGTGTCAGGATTTTTTTCGTTTTCAACCCTCCAATGTCATTCCTTATAATAAAGTTTCTAATACAAACTCTAATGGATAAAAACAATTTAACAATAAAATACAGGGTGAGTCCGGACGGGATATTAAAAGTATAAGTTCTAACTGATAATTCCTATCGAAGCTAGACTAGAAAACTGTTGTAAATCAAATCGATTAGAACTTTTAATACTTTTAATACCCCATCCTCTTAGCTCACCTTGTATATAAATAAAAGTCGAATATAGAGTCGATTTTATTTCATTGGAATGAGACGGTAGTTGATTTAATGGAATTTTACTGGAAATACAACAAAAACGCCGACATCTGAGACAGTTTTGTAAAAGAATAATTCCCTTGAAATTGAACAAACTTAAATAAGTCTAGTTACTATTAACAGTATAATTGTTGAACTTCTTCTATAATCCAATATCAGTACAAGATACAGCGAAATAACTGATGTTCTTCTTTTGCCGTCCGTTCTAATGATTTTAATTTATTCATCATCTTATATAGAAGTTTCCTAACAAAGTCTCGTTACTTTCGTGAAAATTATAAAAATTTCAATACCTTGTCTCTGTTTCACTCGCCAATTTCTGTTGTTCGTTTTTTCCAATAAAAAAACGTTGATTAATCAACTTAGAACCGTCAATGACGAAAAAGTTCTACAAATTTATCCGATAATTAAATTCTTATTTTTATTGCAAATTTGCTTTAATTTTACAAATTAAATCGAATTTATTACAGGTGTACGTATGTTAGACGGGGTGGTGAATGATGCCGTGGAAGCTAGAGCTTTGGGTTTAAATCCGGAACATATTGACATTTATAGTGCTTCATGGGGACCGGAGGATGATGGTAAAACTGTTGATGGTCCAGGACCTCTAGCTAGACGTGCCTTTATTTATGGTGTTACTAGTGGACGTAAAGGGAAAGGTTCGATTTTCGTCTGGGCATCTGGGAATGGTGGCCGACATACAGATTCGTGTAATTGTGATGGATATACGAATAGTATTTTCACATTGAGTATATCCAGTGCCACTCAAGGGGGGTAAGTTTTAAGAACAATCACCAGACACCGACAATTCGCGAAAATTACCAATGTTTATTCGCAAATTTCACAATTATTTTCGAAAAGATTTAAATGATTGAAGGGCACAATTGAAAGAGCATTTCAAGCTGTATACAACGGCGTTTTTTATTTTTCCAAATTCGCATGAAATTTTCAGTTACAGAAAGAAATGTTAGAGCTTGTTTTTTTTCGTCTTTTTTACAATTTCTTATATTTTCCTCCATATCTTGGTCGATATTGCTTCTTTTGTAATAATTTTCATGTGATCTATAGAAAATTGAAAGCGTTTTCCGAACCTTTAAGAAATTTTCCGATTGTATTATTAATTTTCCGGAAAATCGACGAAAACTTGGAAATTTCGCTCCCATTTCCTGGCAATTATTTTAAACATAGAGAATTGTACATCTCATTAGAAAACTTATACACAGAGCTAGTTTTCCCAAAATTTCTATGGAAATATAGTAGAATTGAAATTTCTGGAAAACTAGCTCTGTGTATAAGTTTTCTAATGAGATGTCCAAATCTCGTTTAAAATTGTCCACAGGAAATGGGAGCGTGATTTTCGGCAATTTTCCGGAAAACAAGCATTGTAGCCGGAAAATTTCTTGGCGATCTGGAAAGCGTTTTTGATTTACTATATATCATATGAAAATTATTACAAAATAAGCAATATTGGAAAAAATTATGGAGAAGAATATAAGAAATTGTCAAAAAATACGGAAATAAACATGCTTCAAAACTTCCTTCTGTAAATCAGGATTGTTTGCGAATTTTCACAAATGAAAAACCGCTGGAATGTAGCTTGAAATGCTCTTCTAAATTCCGTTTAAATAATCCAAATCTGTGGACAAACAACCGAGTAATCTCGTTTCAAACGTTAGCATTTTTTCACGCGCCGAATCGAAGAGTTAATTTTAAAATTATTTTTATTGTTTTTGTGATAGTTATAAACCATGGTATTTGGAGGAATGTTCATCGACATTAGCTACGACATACAGTTCGGGTACACCTGGCCATGATAAGAGCGTTGCAACCGTTGATATGGATGGTCGTTTACGTCCCGATCATATCTGTACAGTTGAACATACCGGTACATCAGCATCGGCACCATTAGCTGCCGGTATTTGTGCATTAGCATTAGAAGCGAATCCGAGTTTAACGTGGCGTGATATGCAATATTTAGTTGTATTAACATCACGGCCGGCACCATTAGAAAAAGAAAGCGGTTGGATAACGAATGGTGTATCGCGTAAAGTCAGTCACAAATTCGGTTATGGTCTAATGGATGCTGGTGCTTTAGTTAATTTAGCTGAGAAATGGACAACAGTACCACCACAACATATTTGCAAATCACAAGAGATCCTAGAAGATCACCCAATAGATTCAGCTTATGGTACAACATTAAATTTCCATATGGATGTTGATGCTTGTAGTAATACATTGAATGAGGTCCATTTCTTGGAACATGTACAATGCAAGATTTCATTACGTTTCTTCCCACGGGGTAACTTGAGAATTCTATTAACCTCACCAATGGGCACAACATCAACATTATTGTTTGAACGGCCACGCGATGTGGTCAGTTCGAATTTCGATGATTGGCCATTTTTAAGCGTCCATTTCTGGGGGGAGAAAGCCGAAGGACGTTGGACATTACAGATTATCAATGCCGGTAATCGGCATGTCAACCAACCCGGTGTTTTAAAGAAATGGCAATTAATCTTTTATGGTACATCAGTGAATCCGATACGAATCCGACCGAACGGTCGTCCATTAAGCAATAATCCATGGAAGAATGCATTGAACACATTCACATTCCCAACATTATCGGAATCCGTAACACAAGTCACTGATAATTTCTTCAATCCAGAACCGTTTAAAAGCTTCCACAATTTCCCCAATGTCTACTCATTTTCCGGCTCGAATGTCGATGAAGTTGTTAGTAGTTTGAATGATAAAAAGACGAAAATTCGCAACAATGACGATAATAATATCGATAATAACGATAATGATATTGAAACAAAGGAGAATTGTGATGAACAATGCGATGAACAAGGCTGTTTCGGTAGAGGACCAACGAAATGTATTGCATGCAAAAATAAACGAATGGATAAGTAATTCGAAACACGTTGAAAACTTTACGAATTTTCTGTTAAAAATTGTTGTTTTTTCTATGATTTTTAGAACATGTGTTAGTTCTTGCCCGCCAAGAAGTTATTCAGATTCTCAAGGGGTATGTCAGCCGTGCCATGAGGCCTGCGAGACTTGTACCGGATCGGATCAAAAGAGTTGTCTCACGTGTTCACCAGGACATGTACGAATTATCGATCTTGATATTTGTCTACAACAATGTCCTGAGGGATATTTTGAAAGTTCGTATAATTTCCATCACACCACAATCCTAGTAACTGGCTGTGACTTTGTGCGCGTAGGTCCGCTATTATTCCCACCGTTTATCGGTAAAGTAGATTACCGGAGTTATCGACCTGTCATTTATAAATAAATTTTGAATTTTCATTTAATTGATTGATTTGAAAAGCTAGAAAGTAAGACCTACGTTTACAGAGGCACCGTTTACTACGAGGATTACCGTAGTACACCCGATATTTATCGATTTTTTTTTTTTAAATTTAAGATTACGCCGAAAAGACTTGTATACCGTGCCAGCCGAATTGCGCCGGTTGTCAAAACCGCCCCGATCATTGTACAAGTTGTGACCATCATCTATTATTGTATCAGAATAAATGTTTAGCTTCCTGTCCACCAAATACATATGAAACAGATGATTATACATGTGCTCCGTGCCATGAAACTTGTGCCACCTGTAATGGTTCGAATAGTTCACAGTGTGTATCGTGTGAACAGGGACGTTATTGGCATGATGGTCGTTGTATAAAAGAATGTCCGGCTCATCATTATGCCGATCAACATCGTCGGGAATGCATTGAATGTTTACCAGGTTGTTCTGAATGCAATCAAACAACATGCATATCATGTTTAGATGATTGGCAAATTAATACAAAAGGACGTTGTGTGCCGCATGGTAGTGATCGGTGCGATATCGGTAAGTCATTAAAAACGAATATTCAACGATTTCTTCCTTATTTGAGCCTTGTAGCTCATTGAAAAGAGCATTTGAAGCTTACTCGCTCAGATTTAGGAAAATTCTGATTACAGGCGCGATTAAACGAACACTACAAATTTTGAGTTATAGATCATTTTTATAAAAATTAGTGTTTTCTTTATTTTCCCTCATAACTCAGACTATTAATTTAGTGGCAGTAATAAAATGAAAGAATTTTCCAAATATCTGAGGAATTCTCCAGTCAATTCAATGGTTTTCTCGAAAATTAACAAAATGGTAGTTTCAAAGAAAGATTCCTTATATAATTTTAAAGATATGCCGGATTTTCTGAAAGCTTATACATGGGAGAATAACGAGAGTCCCTTAAGTAATGCAAGTTTTAAAAATTCAAGGAATTCCCCAATGATATAGCGAAATTCGTTAGTCATTTTTACTTATTCAATATTTAACAGGTTTTTATCAATTTGTAAACGATTTTAGACTTTAAAATTACGCTATTGTTTTCGGAAAACTGCTTATTTCCCTGGGAAAATTGCGTTGAAAGCAACATTAATATTAGCTAAATTTGGAGGAAATTAAAAAAAGATGCTCCCAGGTTATCATTTATAACTCGAAATTTCTACAAAATTTTCCAAAATTGGAAAATTCTTGATATGCGACTTGAAATGCTCTTTCCAACGAGCGCAAATACTTGAATTTTGATTGAGAAATAAACGAGAAATCGCCTATCAAAAATTCGACTTTTTCCGAATGAAATTGTCTAAAGAATTCGATAATTTTGTTTAATTTTACGTTGTAGATCAATATTTCGATGGTGGTTTATGTAAACCGTGCCATTCAACGTGCGAATCGTGCGATGGACCAACCGAACACGCCTGTCTCTCATGTTCTAGTCCGTTATTCTTGCAAAGCACCCGATGCGTTGGTGTTTGTGATAAAGGTTCTTATCACGATAAAGGCAGTCGTGTTTGTGAACCGTGTTTACATACCTGTACAAAATGTGTATCGAAAACTAATTGTACTGAATGTATGGATGGATTACAGGTGAAATTTGAATTAATTTAATTGTTTAATTAAGATTTTAATCGGTGTCTTTTTTTAGTTGCAAGGTGGTGAATGTCGGGGCACTTGCGCTACCGGCTATTACAGCGATAAAGGCATTTGTGAGCGTTGTTATATGAGTTGTAAAACATGCAGTGGACCGGCTTATAATCAATGTGTAAGTTGTCCAGAAGGTTGGCAATTATTATCAGGTGAATGTCGGCCGGATTGCCCTGAAGGCTATTATAAAACTGAATACGGTTGTCAGAAATGCCATTATGCTTGTAGGAATTGTCTTGGTAATTCTAATTTAGACAATTTTATAGTTTGTTTAATTTTTTTGTTAATTTAATAGGCTGTAAAGTACAGGAAGATAAACGTCGAATTGATGTTCAAGCTTTATTGTTATCAGCCCAACCAGTTTCTACATTACAACTAATCAATCCATTCAATTTTATTACGGGTCTAGCTATAATTGCCGGTCTATGTGTGGTTATATTATTCGTAACTATCTTTCTAGTTTTACAAGTAATTTAATTTCGATCAATTATTATAATTGTTTAATTGATTAATTTTGTAGAAGAACAGTATTCAAGCAACACAACGAGGTTATAGTAAAGTGTCGATAAAGAAGCCCAAAGTAACATGTAATTATAATGTAGTGGCTGTGAGTGATGGGGATTCAAGCGATTCGGATAGTTCAGAGGGCCACAATTTAATAACACCGCCGAAATCTGAACGGACTGCTTGTTAATTTAGAATTTTCGAATTGGAAATTAAAACGACGAATTAGAGAATTTCGTGTAAATAATGGGAAATCTGTCTTCATTGCGCCAGTATTGTGTTATCAACAACCAATAATAAAAAATAAGGAATCTTTTGTGTTGAGCTTTATGTTGAATTAGCTTGACAACACGAATTGCAAATATTGTGTAAATATAACGTCTATATTACGTAAATATATAAAAATATAAATATTGTGAAATTGCCCCATATAATTGCCCCTATAATGTACCAAAATTCTAGATGTTATTTTGTAAAGTATTTTTTAAAAATAAATAAGTGAATGTATAAAAATTGATATCAATGAAGACAGCTCAATGTACGTTGATTATTCGGGTTAATTTTAAATTTTTAAGACGCGAAACTTAAGTGCTCTTGATATTTCATGTCGTAAATATAGTTATTTTTAAATGTACACTTTGTATATAAACATAATAATATTAATCCATAGGTAATTGTTTGAATGTTATTATTTATAATATAAGCAAAATGAAAAGATAGTGTTACCATTTTGAATGTTTCGATTTTATGGAATTTTTGTTGATTATAAGTGTGATTGTGTGAAATTGTTTACTTTCGGCCGATTATTTGATTCTTCGATTTAATTAATAAAATGTATATTTTATAGAATATCCAACTTATATAACACATCCTGTAATCCAATCGTGGAAAGTAATTAACGATAACGACCAAAGCAACCGCAAGGAAGGAAGCTCACTTTCAACACTACGACACTTAATCAGAATAGAAGAGAGAGAAAAAAATCACAATGGGGAAAAAAACGGAAACAATCGTCGCTGCGATTTCGATAAACAAATTCGACCAATCAAAAATGTTACATAAAATCCCAACACGCTATTATCTCTAATATACACATAATACAGGAAAAACGAAATATATTTTATGTATTATTATTATTAGCAAATTCAATCGTAATCTCTTCTTTAACTAGTGCGTCTCCCAAAAAATGTCGTTCCGTATCGCTGATATTCTAAAAAAAGACCCACCACCAACCAAGACCGATACAAGCATCCTACAACAGACCCTACTCAATAATAAACCCCATCCACCGTATTACCAACGATCATTAAGTGAGCCGTTTTTGAAAATCCATGAAACCAACGATTCTTCCCCTTATTATCACCAACATCTATCATCCAGTTTTTGCGATCTCTACAACGATAAAGGTAAGCAAATTTCCATTCGGTATCCTCAATGGCGTTAAAAATAAAAATGAACAACTATCGATTGTTCCGTTTACTTCTTCTATTTCCACCATTCATCAACCCTTATCTAGACCTGTACAGGATGAATTATCGAACGGGTTTAAAACACGACGATCTGTCGATACAAATCTCGGGTGATTTCACGAATTCATCGATCAAAAGGGGTGAATTTTGGGGCGGGCTACAAGTTGTTTTTTAATTAAATGAAAATCGAGGTTGCCGAGTTCTATATCCGTAATAGGTTGTGGAAATTGCCAAGGTTATCAGTTTTCTTTTGTAATTCCCATAAATGGTTGGAAACCACCGATATGTCGCTTTTAAGTGGAATTCAACGTGTTTGCGGGCTGGCTCGATAAGCCGCCACGATTCATTCATTCACGGTGTTTCGCACTTAAAACTAAGACACTAGCAGGGGTTGCAAATCATTGTTTCACGTATTTTTTTAAATTAAACCACTATCCTTCACGTAATTAAAATCAAACCATTATAAAGTTTGTAAGCCATTATTGTTTCGCGCTTAAAACTACGCCTAAAGGGGGTTGTAAACCAACTATGAATTTTTTGGTATTTTGTACTTGAAATCAGGCGTCAATTATTTGGGTGTTTCGTTCTCAAAATTGAGACACTAGAAGGGGTTGCAAACCACCGTTCTTCGCGTATTTTTCGGTGTTTCATGCTTAAAATTGAACCATTAGAAGGGTCGTAAGTCTTCGCTTATTTTTGGGTGTATTGTACTTAAAATTGAGATATTAAAAGGGGTTGTAAGCGTTTGTTTGGTGTTTCGTATTTAAAACTGAGACTCTAGAAGGGGTTGCAAACTACCAATCTCTGCGTATTTTTCGATGTTTCATACTTGAAGTTAAGCCTAGAAGTGTTGTAAGTCTTCGCGTTTTTGCACTTAAAACTGATACACTAAAAGGGGTTGTAAGCGTTTGTTTGGTGTTTCGCATTTAAAACTGAGACTCTAGAAGGGGTTGCAAACCACCATTCTCTGCGTATTTTTCGGTGTTTCATACTTGAAATTAAGCCGTTAGAAGGGTTGTCTTCGCGTTTTAAAACTGATACACTAAAAGGGGTTGTAAGCATTTTTCTGGTTTGTTTACTTAAAACACCAGTAAGGGTTGTAAACCACTATTTTTGCGTGTTTCGAGCTTAAAATTAAACCGCTAGACGGGTTGTAAGCAAATTTTTTGATCAAAAATTGCTATTATCAATAGTTCACTACAACTATTAATATTTACTTTGTTATCAATAGTTAATCCTTAAATATATAATAATGACGATAATCATGATTGTTTATTGTTGAAATTTATGGTAGCTTATTGCTATTATTGATTGTTTTTAATAACGCACTTCAATAATAATCCCAACAATAAAAAAGTACAATAATACACCCCATCGATCATTGGTACAACCAAATAAACCTCCAAATTCTTATCAAATATGTCCACACTATTCGGGATTAAACAGGGGTGAAGGTTCATAGGAATAAAAATCAAGGGTTGATAGCAGAGCGTGGTTTCGATCCACGGACCTCTGGGTTATGGGCCCAGCACGCTTCCACTGCGCCACTCTGCTCCTGCTGATAAGCCTCGATACACAAAAACTAATTTGAATCGTTGAATTAATTTTTCACAAAAATTATAGCGGAAAAAAACTGAAAAATTTAAAGTAGCAGAGCGTGGTTTCGATCCACGGACCTCTGGGTTATGGGCCCAGCACGCTTCCACTGCGCCACTCTGCTGTTAAAATTATCTGTTGATCTACACATAATTAAACTATTTTATTTATTTTTTTTAATTTGGACTTCAAATTATTTCTAATTTCGAATTTTTTATTAAATTCCCCGATAATCTGATAGTTTGTGGCTTAAATTTATATCGAAATTTATGAAAATTCGCTTCAAATTGAGCATCTGTTATCTTGTCTGAAACTTTCTCTTGCGAGTTTTTTAAACCCACGCGATTTGGCAATTCTATTTACACATTTGATGACTCATCTCGATTTATTTTCACTGATTGCAGAATTTTGGTATACGAATCTTGCAAGAAACCGCCTATGGACGGCTTACTATTACACAACAACCCCACACCAACACCCCATGTTTTATCCGAATTATTCGCATTACTCAAAACGGAAAGGTGGTCAAGTTCGTTTCACACCCAACCAAACGGACGCATTGGAGAAACGTTTCGTTTTGCACAAATATCTGAGTCCGGAGGATCGGCGAGTTCTAGCCGATTCGTTGAAATTAACCGACAGACAGGTATTCAACCCCCAATTTAAGCCAAACCGAATTTAAATGAGTCGATTTTTAGGTGAAGACCTGGTTCCAAAATCGCCGGGCTAAATGGAGACGTTCCAATTCAACCCCATCAACGAGTTGTGAGAATTTCACGAATAATTCGAGTGATTTAGAGGAGGAGAACATCAACAAAATGCGATGTAATTAGGTTTTTTTTTTAGAATTTTTATTTTCTCGTTGAGACACAAAATGGAAAATTGTTCGAAATTTTGCAGATACTTCTTCGAATTAATCATAAATGAATTGTTAATTATCGAGCGAAAGATCGACTTTACACATTCCAACTATACAATACAAAACAAATAGCAAGAAAAATTAAAAAATAACGATTTATACAAAAATTGAGGGTGAAATTAACCAAACTACTGCTAAACAAAACGAAACGAAAAGAACCACTTGCATGAACACTCGTTTATAATAATAATTAAAGTCCTAAGATAAAGTCTATCACATTTTAAATGTATTGTAAATTATATTAATGTACGATTAGTTATAGTTTGCTTTTTTCAATATTTTCTTTAATAATAAATTAATCATCAATAGAGTTTGGAAAAGTTATTGTAAACTGTTTGACGATCTTTAGGAACAGATAATTACCTAAATACAGCGTTCACCAATTAAACAAAACGAAAAATTCATATTATTGTAGCAGATCAGTGAAATATTTTGAATAAACAAGCGATAAATAATGTTTATAATAATAATTCAAGAGGACGCCTCTTGGCCATTGCTTTCTTGTGATTTCATTACATCTGGCAAATCTGGTGGAGCTGAATATGGTGTTAATTCTAACGGTTCAAACACACCATTCTCTCTATTGATATTATAAACGAATCGATTACTATTATCGTTAATTAAAAATTAATGAATTACCTAATTGCTAAACCGACAGTGGCCGGACTTTGCGCCTTTGCAGTATTTGACGTTAATCCATAATGTTGTAACATATGATCATCCTCCATAATTGTGTTGTCTTTATTGTAAAGCTGTTGATCCTGTGGTGGTACTTTTAATATTCCTATTTAAACACACAAAAAATTGCGACAATTTTCTAGATATACAACGTAAATTACCCTCAATGATTTTCTTCAATTCCAGGACGGTGGTTGTGTCTTTTGCATCGGTGAAAATTGTAAGTTTCTTTCGTCGAATCATTAAAAAAACATCCTGGAAAATTGTACAATTGATAAAATTTGTGAAAATCTTCATCATTTTCTAGGTTATGTATTCTTGATTTAACTCGTTTCGTGTTAATATTTTTTTTAATTTCATTGAAATCTTACCATGTTGTTGATGATTATTGTCGGTTTATTTTAGAGAAAATTGGCGATTTTCTTGAATTTTCATTAATTTTCTTTTGTAAAACTGATGTAACCAATTTTATTAAAACAAATGACTTGTGTGAAACATATGAATAATAATAATAATAAAGATGGCGCTAGTGAACTGTCAGTTAAAAAGAGGACAATAATCTCAACGTTGCCACAATTACACCTTCTTTACAATTAATAATAATAAATAATCAATAATACAATAAAAATCAATACACACTCCAATAATAAATAGAATAATAGAGTAAGAAATTTAACAATTAAACATTATAACATTAAAGTCTCTAACCTTCATCTACTACAGAGCGTACATCTAGTAACTTTTTGTATAGCTGGTTGGTATAAATTTAGCGACATTACTGTCTAACGATGCCAGGTCTACCGATTTTTCAGAGGATCTAGCGATTTGGGCTTCAATTTATCGACAAACCGATTTGAAACTTAATTTTACAGAAAAGTTTACTTTATTCATGTACGACGTACCTCACGATATTTCTCCTAGCAATGGCCTATAATTGTATGAGCGCAGAACAATTTCTTGTTGCAGCTGTCCACTGCATTCCAAGTATTACTCACTCCTTCATCCAGGTTGGCACCAACACTAGCACTAACACCAATACTTTATGCTAAACACGTACGTGAATTTATTTTTAAATTTTCAAAACGGTAACACCAACACTTTGTTTAAAAAAACGCGAGAATTTATTATTAAATTAAACAAAACAACATCTCGGCGACCAAAATTCAAATGAATAAAAGACAGGCACTGACAAGTTTCGAAAATAACGATAAGCACCTAATCGTTCTTTTGTTGTATTCTTATCAAAAATTAGAAAAAAAGTTGTTTGGCCGTACGTACAGGAGCACGTAACTTGTAATCGTGTCGTTTTTAACCCGCAAAAAACAAGATAACTTGAAAGTGTTAGTTTACGTAACGCTAATTTATAAAATTCTAGAATATTGTAGATTTTGTAAATAATAAATTTAAATATAATATTCAAATATTTTGTATTTAAGGTGATTTCTACTAAATTTCGAGGTCTAAATGGTTTGAAAATTGGGTAAGATTTATATTGTGAATAAAAGTTTAACTATAAATGTGTTAAAAGCAACTGTAATTTAACTTTAAAGCGGAAAAATGGTACAAAGTTGAGCATCAGGTAAGTTTTTTAAATAATTAGTAATTAAATTTATTGGAAAAAAACTAAGGGGTTAACAATAATAATATACAATCACCACACAATTTAAATTCTATACTTCTCTAGTTGTAATATTTGTATAGGCCGTACAACAACAATTTGGTTACATGGTGTCGTAGCTTGATTCGGATACTTGTTTTTTGATTGAAAAATACCAAATTTAGTAAAGTATGAAGCAAACTACGACACTTTCTACCAGTCATGGTCAACTATGGGGTGAGTACACCCAGTATTTGTGCATAATTTAAATTTCACACCCTTGCGTTATTTTATTTATTTCAATTATTAGACTGATTTAATTTAGAATAATTGAAATAAGTACAAAATTCTATTTTAAAACTGGCGATTTTCCAAAATATAAACTCATCCAATAGACAACAGTGAAAATGAAGAAAATCAAAGGGAAAACAATACGCGATACTTCATCGACTTGTTGCCATAAGATTTTCTCTTTACCACTTTTCTATAATTTAGAAAATTATTAATTTGTAATTATTTCGATTAATTAATTACCGAAGTCCAACAGACTGGGATGACACTTTGTGTTGATTTACGTCGAAGTCGTTGTTGATTGAATTTCAAATCACCAGTCCATGGTGTTATAACGGTTTCCTTTAAATTGTTTGATTTAATTGTTTAAAATACAGGGTGAACCAGTAGGATGGGGCATTGAAAGTAGAACTTCTTATACTTTTAATGCACGCATTCTCTTGGCTCACCATGTCTAGATAATTACAAAATTACCATAGCCTCTTCGCATTGTTTCTTCTTCAACAATTTATATTTCTCATCAACAACTTTAACAATAACGAATTCACCTAATGCAGCAAATACAGAAATCATACAGCCAGCCATCCATAAATCTAAAGCTTTTACGTAAGCTACAGCCGGTATGTCAGTTCTTAACCCAGTAAACATTGTGACTAATGTTAAAAGGCAAGTGACTAATAAAGTCACCCGACCAGGTGCTATATCCAAACCTAACCAGAAACTGAACCATGATAGTACCACAACTAGAGTTGATGGTGCGAATGTTTGTATCAAATGATGGCCAATTTGGCGTTCAAAACGAAAATAGACAATTAATCTGGAGAAATTTCCATTCTTCTCGTCGGTATAATAATCAGATTCTTCTAATTGTAATGGTAGAATATTGTATTGGAGCAGTTTCAATTCAGGACTAACGGTTACTCCATAACCGGACCATTTTAAGCGCATCTTATCATTATTGTAGGAGACTAGAAATCTGATTATATACTTATCTAATGTTTAATCGATAGAAACTTACAACTTTCGACATTAATTGGGCAAATTTGGGTATCCATTGGGTAGTAATAGAATTCCATTTGGCATGCTACAATAGCATGCATACGAGCAGCATACGTTATAGTTTTATTCCTATATAATGTTACCGTTGAAAATTTATGCGTTAATGTTGCAATTTCTACAACTTTCGAATTGAGAAAATATAAATCCGGCTGCCAAATATTTTCGAAAAATTGCGATGGCAACGTAATCGATTCATCACCATCTTCAAATAATTCATCGGGAATCTTGAGGCGCGAATCCGTCCATTTTTGCTTAATAAACATATCCATCCTGTTATTATTTTACAAATTATTAAATCGGAATCAAGGCAAATACTGCGTGTTTCACTTAAAAGAATTCGTTAAAAAAGTGGAAATTTTGGCCAAGGGTTTCGCTCAAAATTCAAATATTTCGGCTTTTTAGAAAAAATATTTTGAGGTGTATAAGAAAATTTCGAAAATTTCGAGTTACACATGAAAATCTAGAAGCTCGTAACTCAGACTGCATTAATGCAATGACTTTTAAGGTTTAGTCAATAGCAAATCAAAAAACATATCCTCCTAGATCTTCATCTATAGCTCAAAATTTCCAAAAAATATTACAAAAGGATAAAATTTTGTTTATGCGGATTAAAATGCTCTTTCCAACGACCCCAAGTTCTCGAATTTTGAGTTAAAAATAAACGAAAAATCAAAGTTTCCACTCAAGCTCTAGTTTGGCCCCTTAAATGATCTTATGACGCCTGTTATTTAACTTGAAATTTGAAAAATATTTTGAATATTAAAGCGACTTCTCTAGAGATCATTTTAACAAAATTTGAGCTTTGTAGCTCATGAAGAAGTTGGTCAAAAGATGTTGCCATTTTTGGAAACAAGCCAAGTACGTTCAAATTCTACCAACATATTTTATTTTTTAAATTGCTCATCGACTAACAAGATTTGGGGCATTTAAGTGAAACACGGTATGTTAAATTACCGAAAATCCATATCTTCAACGTTAATCGAATTAATATCGACGACCCTCATACTAAAATCGACTTGTGTGGGTTTGTTACCATAAGAGGGTGGACGTACTTCTGAAATTATCGCAAAATTTTATTGTTTATTGCCAAATTATTTAACTTTTTACCTCGGATATAGTAATCGGGGATGATCGAACGGGACTTATTAAAAAACAGCCGTGGTTTCGGTATCAATCCCATTGTTGGCGACAATAAACTTCAATGGTATTTTTTAAAATTCCGTTACACTTTGAATAAATTTAGTACTTACATAATTATTAGAAAAATTCGTTGATTTGGTAGATTTTTGTGTGTTGGTGCCATATTTTCAGACGAATTGTTCTACGCCAGAGAGGCTATCAAAGTTTAGCGAAAAAAATTAGAAAAAATTATAGAGTGCCGGTGTAATTTACTAGTTTAAGTTGAATCTAATAATTGCCAGTAATTTATCGAATAAGATCATCCGTTTCCTTTTGCGGCTATATTATTACGAAATTTAACGAAAAGGCGGAAAATTGTCAGAATTTCGCTATTTTTCCCTATTTCTGTTAATTTCTCGTGGATTGCTTCTTCAATTTTGACCACACACCATCAATAACTAGCGATTTTATCGCTTGAAATTCCCAAAAATAATAAAATAAAGCTCAAAATTTCACTTGATAAGCACTTTTTTAATTTATAATAAATATCCATTCACTACAATTTTATTTAATAAAACTGTTTCAGAAAATTACGATAACATTATTACTAACACACCCTGAAAATGTCTGCCACACGTCTATTTACAATGTAAACAATTTCAGGATTTCAGAATAATGAAAAATTGAACAATTCTTTACGATTTTCTACTACAACTCAACATTCGAATACAAGAAATTGTCCTTGAATAAACCTTGAAAAGCTCTTTCTAATTGTGGTCTCTTTATTTCGTTCAGTTTCCCTTCAGTAGTAATTTCAGAAGTTTTGTCTTGTGTTTCACTTAAATGTTCCTAGTTTTTATAGCAACACCTAGTACTTGACGACTGATTTGTAAAATGTTCTAAGGATTTATAGGGAACCCTGTGGAGATCCTTTGAGCAAAATTTGAGCCATGTAGTCCATCGGAAAGTTGATCAAAAAACGATCGTTTCTAAGGATGTTGCGACTTTTAAAAACGAGTTGCACAAATAAAATGATTCAGAATGGCTCAAAGATACTCCTAACATTGATTTTATTCGTTTTTCTTCATTTTATTTTAGAACGGGTACGAATACTTTGAGATTTTTTTTAAGAAGAAAATAGCGAAAATTGAATATTCTTGAGTTATTTTCAGTCATTTGGTTTCAAAAATCGCAGCCTTTTCTAAAACGAGCGTTTTTTGACCAACTTTTCGATGAGTTACATGGCTCAAATTTTGCTGAAATGATCTCCAAGGACCCTTCTATAAATCCTTGAAATATTTTTCAAATCGCTCATCAAATAATCGGTGTTTCCATTAGAGTTAGAAACATTTAAGTGAAACACTGTATGATGGTAAAATAACTCAACTACAGGTAATTATTTATTAATAAATATACATTTCTCTATTAATTTACAATAAATCTAATCAATAATAACGTTTCAGGAAATTACCAAACGTTATTGGATTATTACAATCAGGTGTTACTCGTCCATTACTTGAAATACAAGCATCACCGCAGGCACGTCCCTGAAAATATCTACCATACATCTGTTTACATTGTACACAATTCCTGAAAAATTACGGAGAAGAAAAACGAATCAAGTAATCTTGCTTGTTTTGATAGAAGGGTGGAGACACTTAGAAACCCAGAAATAAACAAAATTGAAATGTCCTCAACCCCGTCAGCTTCAACATCATCATCATCAACGACAACAACAACATCATCAGAGTTACGTCCGAACGCCAATATTTTTATTCCGTTGAAGCACAGTACGCCGAAACGGATGTTGTTGTCTTGTTTGAAAGAACAATGCTTAAGTTCAACAGGTGCAACAGTAACAACAACAACGGTAACAACGCAAAGTTCAAGATATTCACGGAAGCCCTTACGTACTTTAAATAGTGATAAGCTTGGTGCAATTATAGAGAAAAAAGTATGCCCAAGACCGATTCTGGGACGAAAAGAGTATGTTTCTAATGATAATATTGATAGCAATAATAAGGAAAATGTTACAATTAAATAATTTAAAATTAATTTTTATTGTTAATTCGTTTAATTAAAAATAAATCACTTACGTTATACACACCGGTATTGATGCTTTACAACATCGATTATCGATGATTACAATTAGGAGGAACGCTAATAGCAAGCTGAAATATCTCTGAAATTACAACAAATCAATCGATTGTTATCAACGAATTTATTTATAATAAAACCCACCATTCTAGAGGTTGGTTGTACGGACAAATAACAAAATCTACCCTTATTCACCTGGTTTTATATTTGCGAAACTTATTGGCTTCATTACATTAGATCGAAATCGTTCATATGGTGGTGGGTTTTCTAGGTAAAGGGGCAAAACAGGCTGTTTATCGTGGGTGCTTTTGTGTTTCATTTTAGGTTTCTTATTGTTAGATTTTTTGTTATTTTATCAACCGCGTTTTATTCACACGTGCACAATTAATTGCTTGTATTGTTTATTGAATTTCGTTTTACTTTCTAATCTGTAAATCATGCAATTTTGTATCGATTTCGGTGAAGTTTCCAATGATTCAATTGCGGTTAATTCGGGGCGATGTACGACTTTCAAATAGATTTCAATTTTATGTAATCTCATCCTATTCGAATTTATTAAAGATGTGTAATTGTTGATTTTTATGATTCATTTATAGAAGAAACAAGAATCACCAAAGTAGGTTTCTAGACCGAACAATTCTTTACTATAAAATAACAGGTTCTCGGTAAATTTCACTTTTTTTTATTGAATTAATTCACATATTTGTATAAAAAAATTGTAATAAATTACGGTTATAATCTAGGAAAACTATCGAAATAAACATCACAGATAAAGCTGAATAGAGAGGCGATAATTAAGCATTTCCCATTAGGTTCTTGTCGATTATTCGAATTTACTCAAAAATGGTGCAATCGATCCGATATCCTCGCAATCCGGTATGATTTTGCCTTTGAATTTGACGCAAGCATCAGCACAGAGTTGGCCCTCGAAGTACGGTCCGAACATTTTCTTACATTGAGCACAATTCCTGATGCACACCCCTATAATTGTTCTTCTCAATAAGTTTTATTACAAAATTATGGTCAACTCACCAATAGGATTAGCCCCGGCTAGGATGAGGTAATTGTTGATTAATAATAGACAAATAATTAAGGATGTTCTTGTAGTGTTAACCATTCTGGGTGCGATCCTGAGGAGTTTGTTAGTGTTAGAAGAGAGGTAGATGATTTCCGGGGACCGGTCGTGGACGGTTTTGCTTTATCAACTGGTCATTTGTGGGGTGACATCGGTTGTTTTTAAAACAAAACCCAAAGACAAAGGTGTTTGTAATTTCAATGTTAAAATAATTTCAAAACCTATCCCCGCTCAATTTTTTTAATCCATATTTTATCCTTGTTGTTGTCATTTAACAATCGTATGTTGTAGAAAGATCGAAAGGTAATTGGCAAATTTTTTATTTTGATTTAATCCGAATATCGTTCGTTGTACTCGTTAGATGGGTATAAATCTGTAAACGACAAGGACAAACACCCGGATCTTGTTTTGAATCGTTATTTCCGCAATATTGTACGCGATTTTACAATTATCCCAACTCCAATAAGACTTGAGAGTTTTGTCTAATTGTCATAATCTTTCGATATATTTCCGGTACATGGTTTGGACGCGAGTAAGACTTTGGAGACCTTCAATTGAAATGCCATTATATTTGCACCAGGATATTATTGAATGTTTCCGGTTGATTTGTTTCTAATTTTATGCGATTTTAACAAAAATGGAAATTTTCATTCGTAAACTATCCGAAAATGGCATTAGAATAATGATATCCGCAATAATCGAGTTATTCCCCGCGGAGTCTTTGCTTGTTGGCAATGACTTTCAAAAACTCGATTGCTTTCATAATAAAAAAATACACAATACAATATTAAAACAATAATCTTACGTTTTAAGGGCTGCTGTTGTTACCAATCGGGGAAACAATACAACACACAGAACCCTTAGAAATTCGCATTCTTATATATTTCCAATCCTGCAACTAGGATGGAGGGAAAACCAACAGGGTGTTGATGAAATTATTACATTTCCTTCTCGGTAATTAAAAGAATGAGACTCCCATTAGATGACAGGACTGTAAAGGTTCATTGAACATTTGGCCTATTTCCAACCCACTTGGGAGAAAATCGAGAATTTCGTCGTTTTTTTCCTGTTATCCTTGTCTATTTTCTAAAATTTCCCATATTCGTGGGAAATTTCCAAATCTATTCCACCATATCAACTCAAGGCAAATAATCTAATCTCTAACGGTATTCTACCGAGAAATTCAGGATCAGGATCCTAATTTTTCCGGGATTAACGGGAAATTCCCAAATTTGTTCCACCATATCAACTCAAGGCAAATAATTTGATCTTACATCAGTCTATCGAGAAATTTGGATTGTCTTAAGGGGTGAATAATAGAAATCATTGTCAAGTAACTATTTATTTTAGAATTTCTTGCATTAACAGCCAAATCGTTTATTTATTCCTCAATTCAACCAGAAAAGAACGCTAACAACAGATTCATTCACTTATCGATAGTTATTAACGTAAATAGATCATTCTCTTTACTTAAACGGAACATAATCAATTCTATACAATTATTTATAAAAAAATGTCTATTTATTACAATTAATGTAAAATTTATCCTAATTAATAACATAATTAAATGAGCTCTCTTATCAGTTTCAAGTTCAATTGTTAAGTATTATATACATAATTTATTTATAATATAATAGGAATACTTCAATATGTCTATTTGAAAAAAATCAAGTGTATATGCGGAGAAAAGGAAAGTATCACAAATAAAGTCAATGGCAGTGAAATAAATAAAGAAAACGTTCATAATCTATATGTACAGTTTTTTCTGAATCAAATGAAGAGGCAAATGTGAAATTAAACAATAAAATCAAAGAAATGATGATAGAATTAGTGCAAGATGTGTCATGATCACATGGAATTCTATATACAAACTACCGGAACTAATTTTGCTTATCTCTCAAATCTATCACATAAATTATATTGTTTTATATTTAAATCTATACATGTATTATTGTTATTTTTATTAATAAATTTTAGGAAGTATGTGTGCATTTGATCTTTCCATCAGGTGATTTCAATCATCAGCTCTACACCATTTCCAAGTGCAATTTCGATCGAATTCAATGAGTTTTATTCAAGCGTCGATAAGTGACTTGATAAATATTTTAAGCACTTTGAGGGCGTTTGACGACACTTTAAACCGTTTAACTCAAAGTTCTGACGTTGAGTTTCTCTGTTTTTCTCCATTGCATTTAAAAATAAACGCAAAACATTCCGACAGTTTTAGAATAAAATCTTTGAGCCATTCTGAATCATCCCGGTGACTTACACGGTTCAAATTATCTCTTAAAATATTTTTCAAATCGGTCAGTGTTGCTATAAAATCTAGTACCATTCAATGAAACAGGCTGTATTATCATCCAAAATATTATCTGAAATAGAATTTGATGTTTCTCAAATACAATTGATTCTTCCTTTAATAAAATTTCAACATCTGAAAATTATCGAACTACAGTTGGAAATAGTATAGAATGTATAGCTGAGAACGTATGTCGTTGACTTGATTCGTAGAAATTGACATTTATTGATGAAATTCAATGATTGTTGAAAATCACCTGAATTTGATGTAATAAGCCAAATAAGATCATCATAATCATTATCATCAGCACGTAAATTAAATTAGAAAATGTTCATTCAATAATAGAATTATACAATTCCAACAAACATATTTAATATGTAAAATCTTAATTTTCTATAAATAAAGAATTATCTAATAAATAAACGGATGGAATCATTCACCTGTATCTAACCATTTGCTCTCCTCAATAATCCGTTCAAAACAATCCATTAAATAAAGATGCTAAAATATTATTAATTAATAATTACTATAAAAAATAATATTAATAATAATTAAACTTACATATGGTGTGAATATTTTAAGCCATCTTGGTGTTTTATCTTGTCGATTATATTTCAAACAGAACGCCATACCTTCATCATCCACTTCCCATTGTCTTATATTATCCCATTGTAAGACAACAATTTGACTTTCTAATGTACCATCTTCACGGCATGCATGCAATTTAATACCAAATGTACCAATTGCAACAATAACATGACCATCTTTACGTGAATCACATGGACAATGTGGAAAAACAACTTCACCATAACCGGGCAATTCACGGGCTAATTTTAAATATTCAACAGCACGTGTATTATCTTGTAATGCTTTCAATTGATATAAACGTTCACCGGCATTTATATAACCACGATTGACTTCATCAACTGATTGCCAAAAAATATAAGATGTAGCTTGTTGATCATTCATTAACGTCAATTCTTTCGATATAGAGAATAACCATTTACGGATACATAGGCACGTACTAGTTGCTGTACTATAATTCTGTATATATAAATTATGGGGGTATTCGTTCGGTTGAAGTTTACGTTCTACAATTAATCAATTTTAAATAATTTTAAATAAATTTTAATTGAAAATTTACCGAAATTATATTCGACAATTTCGAATAAATAGAAATATTTGGAAATCTTCCTATTCATACCAATCTTTTTAACAACAGCCTCATAAACTTCATCAGCATTTGCGCTCTTTTTTAACGTAACTGTTACAACTTCTCTATCAGGTAATAATACCTGAAATTAATTCGAATTTATTTTAAATTAATTAAACTAACAGTAGTATTCTCTAACTTTCTGGCAATTCGTTACTATGACAACGATATAGATCTTTGCAGAGTGATCACTCTTCATAATTCTAACATACTGTAAGTTTACAAAGTTGCCCAAAAATCAAACTTATTCCGAGTCATTAAATAATCATTTCTGGATCAACTTCCAGATAAACTACATTTAAAATTTTGCTCAAATGATTTCCAAAGGATTCCCTATAAATCCTTCAAATATTGTGCTCTAAGGGCTAAAATATGTGGTGTAATATGAGACAGGAATATTCAAAAGTGACAGTTAATCTGCAGCGTTGTCATGGGAACGAATTGTCAAAAAGTTCGAGAATACGCTTGTATTATGATTACTTTTAAATCAACAGGACTACTATTATTATCATCATCTTGATCAGTAAGGAACTCTTGCATTATATCAGATTCGGCAATAACACGTACAGCACATACGCGTTCTAAATATTGTTCTAAACCTCTACGACGGGCATCTAATTGTTGTTCGCTTAATGTAAATGGCCATTTACCAGGTAGTTTAGGAAAAGTAAAACCTACAGAATCATTCAATTAATCAACGATATAAATTAATTAAATTAATAATTTACCGATAAATTCCTTTTTAAGATCACAGTGTAGTTTAGAGAATTCACGATACCTTCTCGAACATAAATGTCTACCAGCCATATAAATATTGAATGCAACATAACGTTCACCACCACGTTCATTATAATGATAATCTGGTATACTAATTGGTAATGATCTTTTCTCACTATAATCATAATAAATTTGATTATCTTCAGTTGGTTCTAAACGTTCAGCTTCCTATAATTCATTAATAATCGGTAAAAATTAATTAAATTTATAATTTAAGAAAAATTTCAATCTACCTGTTGGGTAACCGAAATAACAGTTAATGTAAGAACATCGCCGCCTGATTTAATCAAATCAACAACTTGTTTATGTGTTGCACCTTCTACATTGACACCATTCCTGAAAAAAATAACAATTTGAATATTTTTTTCATTATTATAAATAAATAAATAAATAAATAAATAAATAAACAACCTAACAACCCTAGTAAAGGGTAGATTTGAATAAGAATGATAACTTAACATTATTGTAGAATATTGCGATTGTTTTCGATTAAATCAACTTTCACTTTCTTCACACCCTAGAAACTGAAAGGATGAAAACAAGGCTATCATTTTTTCCGATTACAGAGAAATTTTCCAGCTATAGTGGAATTTTTTTATAATTAATTAAAGAAAAATAATCTAAATTATAATTAATGTCGTTGAACTAGTGTATTCTAAACGAATTAATTTAAATTAGTTGTCAACATTTTTTTTTCAAAATATTTCTGTATTTAATTCATGTTTGTATTGAAGGTTGAAGCCAACGTGTTTTTGATAAAGCATAAATATGCAGAAATTTTATATAAATAACTCGGTATCTGCTCATTTTTATTCGATTTTATTTTTAGACATTGTTAATGTTTTAATGCAATATTTTTGCATTATAAACATCAACATCAATAAAATATCATGCAGAAAATCTTGGGAAAATTCCGAATTATCGAAACTATAACTGTATTTATAGACTAGAAATTCTTGTTCTAAAAAAACGATTTTCCCATAAGATAAAATCTTATAAAATACTTGCATAATATCCTAGAATTTCCTCTACAAAGCTGCTGAACTTAGAAGTATACGGCAGCATATCTGATGACTGATTTGAAAAAACATTGTAAGGATTTCTAGATTATTTGAGCAAAATTTGAATCTTGTATCGGGAAGTCGGTCAAAAAAAATCAATATTGGAATTCTAACAATGAATCATTTTTCAAGAATCACAACAGAATTTTTTTAACAAATAAGCTACGAGGCTCAAATTTTTCTCTAATGATCTCTAATGATTCAACTTTAAACCTTTGCAATATTTTTCAAATTACTCGCCAAATAATAGTTCAACACCCTTGTATGTTTGTAAGGAAATGTGCATTTAAATGATAAACACATATAGAATTTTAATTGATAATTGATAATTAAAATTAATTTACAAAGCAAATTGAGTAAACATTCTAATACTGGGAATATTAATTTACAATATAATTAATTGAACGATCAGAGGACGAGAATAGGTTTAATTCATTTGCTTTGAAAGAAATATTAATGAATAGATTATTAAAGATACGAAAAGAATAGGTAATTAAGAATTGAATAATAGGTAAAATTAATTAATTATTGTTTTTTATTATTAATTTATACACCAAGTTTTTTTAATTCTTATATACCCCTGGATTTGTTTAGCAGAATTTCCTGTTTATTATAGATTCCTACTATTAATCTATATTTAAATGTAAAAATAACAAATTTAAAGATAAAATAAAATCAATTAAATTGTAATAAAAATAATTAATTTTAAAAGCTGATAACAAATTTCTAATCTTTAGAATAGTGAATGAATATAAATATTTTGTTAATTAAATTTGCAAAATAGGAAATTTCCTTAATTATTAATCAAATTTGTTAATTTATTTACAAATCATCAATAAAAACACTTCGAATTATCGAAAATTACTTCTTAGAAGACGCTAATTATTAGTTATGATAAAATACGAAAACATCGGTACTTCCCAGAACGATTATATTATTAAAATTCCTCTTTTTTTGAATTTTATTCAAGGATTACACGAGATACCACCACTTTAATTCACATTCTCACTTTCATGATGATGATAATGATGAAATTGTTTAATTATCTTCAACAATTATGTTAGATAATCAAAGGAAACAAAAATAGAGCGCAATTTTTACTTTCTAATGAAATTTTATCAATTAAACCTACACAACAACAACAAAAAATCATCAAAATTTGAATTAAATCAACCTTGATTTTTCGTACTTTTTTCCCAATTAATCAGCCATAAAAAGAAATTGTAAATCTATTATAGTCGCTTTATAACAATTAATTTAAACAATTATAAAAAATATTATCAACAATAAATCAAGGATCATTTTTTCCCATTGAATCACAATTTATTGTTAGATATACACATTCAAAGGTTAATTAATGGGGCAATTTAGTTAAATAGGTGATGGTATAAATGATGGAAATCGAACTGTTATTGTTTATTGTTTAATCGAGGGGCCCATAAAAAAGATAATTTCATGTGCTTATCTTGTAATAAAATAGCCATATTTTCGCCATAAAATTGTATTATCAAATTATTATTATATTGGGTTTTAATATTTGTTTAGTTGAATCTAGAAGGCACCTGTCATTGTCATCCGCGATAAATAAAAATCAATAACCTACATTCTTGACACGATACCCTTCTTATCTTGTTATCAATATTATTATTATTATTAGCTTTTAAATTATTCCAATTTTTTTTAAAATTTATACTTACACTTCCAGAATGCGATCCCCCTTTCGTATACCGGCTTGTTCAGCCGCCCCCCGATCTAATACGGCACTAACGTGCTGTAAGGGGGCGTACAATTCCCCATTGATACTACGTAATTGACCACCTTCACTAACTTGACCACGTACATTAAAACCAAAACCAGTTTCTGTTTTATTAATTGTCACAACACGTGGTCCATTTGGCACTTTTATATTGTTATCAACAACCCTGGTTGTTGTTGTTGTTGTTACGACAGGATTTCTTGTGACCGTCACCGCGTCGGCCATATTTTTGAATTATGTGTTGTTGTCTACAGATTCAAAGGGGTAGAAACGAGTGAAATAGATGTATCGGTAGAAAGAATAAGATAAATTTGTGTAGAGTGGGGGACGTTAAAACTGTAATAAAATTGACCATGCACTATCACGCTTTGATCCATAAAGAAAAATTATTTATAATTTATACATATTAAGAATACATTATTATAGAAAAAAACTCCATGAAAATTTTAAACTGGAATTTTATTAATTTATAGATATTTTAAATTGTTGCAAAATATGAAAATTGCTATAAAAATGCCAAAATGTCGGTGTATGTACAACTCAAACCGTGTACTAAACATCCGTAAATGTAGCTCTACAAACCATAATTGTCTATAATTTCAAATTATTGCCAAATATTCATTTTAGCATAAAAATAGTAAACGTTCCACATTTAACATATAATACAACATAAAATAACGAATAAAAAGAAAAAAATACAAATTATTTAATAAAAACCAAAGTTCCCTATACTTATGTTGGTAGTATTGTCTCCCTAAATTTTTATCAGACTTGCCAGATGTAACAATTGTCATTAAGTTCTTTATTTAGTAGATTATGCAAAAAATTACACTTTAATATCAGTATCTCAATTTTTATCCGTTTACTATTATTTTAATCCATATAATTGAATAAATTTGTAAAAATATAAACAATTTTGTTAAATTAGTGACATCTGGTGGTGGCTGGCGAGACTCTCTTGGAAATTTGGCAACACGCCAAGTAGAATGACAATATGGCTACCTTATTGTGCGTTCTGTAAGCGAGAATTGTTTGAAACATTATTTAGAAGAAATTAACGGGAATTTTTCACAACATTCTCAATAAAGTGTCATTGTTTCGTATTTATTACAAACGAATGTAATAATTAACGTTAATTGAGAAGAGTAAGTGTTTTGTTTTAGTGCATTTTTCCTCCTTTGATCTATGGTATATTGATTTTATTTATAAACCGAAGGCTAGATAGGAGGGGTCGTTGCCCCTTCAACAATTGTTTTTTTTTTATATTCCTGTCTACCGTATTCCGATTGGTCGGTTCGGCGGTCGATATGAACAATTGATATAACGTGGCGGTAAATTTGAAAATCAAACGAGTAATTGTGATATTTTTTGCGTGTTTGTCGGTCGTCAATCGTGAGTGTTTGTTTTGTGTCGATTCATTGTTTTAGTGTAAATTGAAAGGACTGAAACTTTTTTATAATTGATTTGAATTCGGTAAAATTTCAAGATGTTTAGTTTACTGAAAGTATTTTCATCTGGGGCAGAAATTCTCCCAAATTTAGAAGATATCAACCATATCCATTTTGGTATTTGGTATTTTTTTGATGACAGCCGCTCGTGTTTAATACCGGGCACATCTGTAACCATGCATATATTGTATAAGCATGTACGTTTAGTTGAAATGTGTATTTATTTGAAATATGGTTGGATAATTGAAGCTACAATGTAGATAAACAACGTACATTATGGTAATATGTACGGTTACCGTGTGTCCGTTTTTCGAAACGTTAATCGGTCATTAATACGCGAAAAGTACCGGCGGAATAATTGTCGTTGTTTTGTAAATTATCGTCTTCTAGACGATAATGCGTGTCGCGATTTTAACGCCGTCGGGACGCCGATTTAGCGTGTACTTCAATGATGTCAAAGGATTTTTTCCATCAATAACAGAAAAGGTTTTTGTTTATTTCAACCATTTAAGCATCGTAGGTAAAGTGAATCAATAGCAAGAGATGACTTGAATATATAAACAAACGAATTGATTTTCTTGTTTTTATTTAATTTTTTTAATTTTAATCTATTTGAACTTGTTTTCCAGAATGTCATCCAGACGACAGAGTAAAAGTAGAGAGCGCTCGAAAACATCGTCTTCAAAACTTAGAATGGATACAAAACCGCAAACTCCTCGAATTACAGGTAGTTTGTTTCATTTTTTTTTTTATAGAAGAAAAATGTTGTTCTTTTCTTTAGATCCAAGTCTACCAGCTGGCAGGAGACGTGAAATCGATACAGTAATGAAAAAGGCACGTGCATCGCCAAATTCGAATGCATATTGGGATAAGAAATTATTAAAAGTGGAAGCAAAAGATCCAAATCGGTATGTAATAAAAAAGCAAATTCAGACGCGAACAACAGGTCAACCTTAAAAAAAACTAATAAAATTAATTGAATGTGGGATGGATTTCTATTATAGCTGGCGGCATAGCGGTTACAAATCTCTTTATTTGGACGGTTCATCGTCTCCGTCTTCATCGGGACGTCGTAGTCGTTCTAGATCACCACCACCATCAAACGGTGGACGTAGTGGTGGTGGTGGTGTTAGATCGCCATTAACAACATCACGTAGATCGCCTCGTTCTCCAATCGGTCGGAGATCACCTCGTTCGCCGCCACCGCCGCCGCCGTCATCATCGTCGTCGCGTCGTTCGCCTGTAGGCCGTCGTACGCCGATACATTCGCGTCGTTCACCCGCTGCCTACAGTCGATCACCGTTAACAACAACAACAACAACGGCCGGTCGTCGTTCACCGTCTACTATAACGCGTTCTTCACGTCCTAGTGGCCGGCCACGTTCGCCACCACCACCAACAATGTCGTCGTCGGCACATAAACCATCCGGTTCTGGACGTAGATCCGCATCCGCCAGTTCTATAAGTAGTTGTTCGGATGATTCCTGTTCAGTGTGTTCACCGAAAAACCATAAACACCGATCCAGGTAAAAATTCAATATTTTTTTTTCCAAAACAAAAATATTCAAAACAAAAACATAGATCTCGATCATTCTCCGTGCCAAGATCTCGAACAAAAGCTCAAATGAAAGCAACTTCGCCGGTAATGAAATCGAAAGTACGTGCAAGACCACCATCACCATCGCCATCACCACCACCAAGACGAATTCCACGGCCAATGACACCACCACCACCAGCACGTAAAATACAAAAATCGAATTCATCAGATCGTCCAACGGATCCGAGAAGACAACCATTACCGCCACGGCCACGTGGACGAGCTGGTGAAATTATCGATGTTACTGGTAGTGTTAAACCATTACCAAAACCGATAAAAAAATTAAAAGAAAAACGAACAGAACCTGTAATATTAAAATCAAAAATTCGAATTTTCCATATATTATTTTTGAATTTAAATATTTAGGTATTATTGACAAGAATAAAGAAAGAACGAACAAAGAAACGTACTGGTTCACCAGCAGCTGGTGAATCTTCCGGTTCTGAAGATAGCGATACGTCTTCCACTTCACCAATTGTAGCAACAACACGATTAACATTATCGGAACGTTTTGGTAAAATTGCACAATGGAGTGCTGATCGTGAACGACGCGATATAGAAAATATGCGTATCACAAAAACTGGTGGTGATTTGAAAGTTATGATTGAAGGTGATGATTATCTTTATGGAACACCACCACCGCGTCGTTACAGGTTTTTATTCTGTTATCAAAATCATTAAATTAAATAAATTTTTAATATCACTACAGCTTATCACCTGTACCAGCTGGTCATTATCCTGATGAATTATTATCTTCAGGACCATCAAGATTAGGAGCATGGGATGACGTTAGGGTTAGATATCAATATTATAAAGATCTTGGATATTTAAGAGATTTAACATTAGATGATTATATCAAATGGGAAGAATGGTGGTATAAATATCAAGATTGGTTAGCCAATGAACGACATTATGAACATTGGCTTAGTACACAGAGGAGACGTAGAAAACGACTACCTGCCACACAGAGATTAAATTAAAGACATTATTAAAACTTGAAAATTTATAAGGGATGATTATGATGATGATGATGATTGAGGCAACGAGTTTGTGATAAGAGTTGGTTTCTTTAATTTTCTTTCAATTTTATTTACCTTTTGCCTTCTTGTTATAGATTCGTTTATTGTGATTCTATTTATTTTAAGTGTAAAACAGTTTAGAAATTTTTATTTTCCGCAGTTTGACAATAGAACAAAATAAATTATCATTTGGAAACTCGTATTTAAATAGGGGCAAATCTGTAAAATTACAAGTTGGCTATGCTTTCTTACATAGTGTCGTAACTTGGTTCGGCCATTCGGATAACACATTAACGAATGAATAAAGCTACGTCACAACATTTAGGGGCAAAATACCAAGATAATCCTCACGGTAAGCTTTGACTTTGTAAACGTAGGTCTTGTATCAACAGCTTATTGGTAATGTAGATTACTATCTGAATTGTAAATAAAGTTTGAAAGAAAATTAAAAATTAATTTTCTTTCAACATTTAAAAGAAATGCTGCATTACCGACAAACGGATGAAACAAGAAACGAACGTACGTTTACAGTCACAGCTGATATGTTTATCAATGCTAAAAAATGAGCGACAGTTGATTTTATTGTTAAAATAGTTATTTATATGATCGATTAAAATAAGTGTGGACTAAATAAAAATTATCACTATTGTGGCGATAATTTTCTTTAGTCCCACAATAGTTTTAGGTTAAAACAATATTAATTAGATATGAAAATCTTCCATTCTTTCAGAGATATCATCCATTACTTCATCAGTACGTGGCTTATACTCTATACCAAAGTGACTTTTTTGTTGTTTACATAATTCCATAAATTTCAACCATTTTTCATCGTATCCTAAAACTTGAGGACAACCGATTAAGATCAGCTTACTTTTAGCTCTAGTTAGAGCTACATTGAATCTCTGAAATTGAATCATTAACGAATATCAATCGAAGAAATAAACCAATACTAACTTTTTCATTTCGAACAAAGCCTAAATTGTACTTTCGATCGTGTTTCAGATAGCAGTGTTGTGCACGTACAGTACTAATGATAATAATGCGTTTTTCACGTCCTTGAAACGATTCGGTTGTACCGACTTCAATATTTTTCCAATTCAAACGTACAAATCGATTTTTAATTTTGTAGACTTGGCGTTTGTATGGTGTCAGAACGCCGATATCACTCTCTTGAACTTTTGTTGGAAAATCATTTGATAAAATTGCTTGTACATATTTGATAACCATCTCAACTTCATGTGGATTGAAGAAACTGTAATTTCAATTTACAAAATTAGTTTTATAGGCAAATTTATGAGTGTAATGATGAGAATTGTACCTGGGTGAAGCGCCTTCTTTCTTTTCTTTAGACATAAGGCCACAAAATTCAATTGCAACACCCCGTAATTGTCGTATGACACCATTTCGTCGATTCGTTCGTGGATAGATGGCTATTCCACTAATTGGATCATTCATTTCTGATTTTGGTATTAATCTACTACTATAAAATAGTTCATTTGGTAGTTGCAAAATATCCCGATGTGAACGATAATTCGATCGTAACATTATAACGAAATTATCATCAAATGTTCGATAACGCGATATTGTCATCAAACGTTCCAATAGGGAAATATTGAAACCATATTTTTTCGCCGTATCCGATACACACATCGGTCCTAATTGTTGTGGATCACCAGCAAGAACAATCAATTTGCCAACTTCCAATAAACCGATAGCAATAGCAGCTTCTGGTTCAGCAGCTTGAGCTGCTTCATCGATAAACACACAATTCGGTTTGTAATCACGATAACGGCCGATTAATGTCAATGTAGTGACAACAATACGATATTTCTTGATGTCGATTTTCTTCATTACAATATCTCCTTCAATGTTGCTGTAATTTAATAATTCTGGTGATAATGTTGATCGTTCTCTAGTTTCAGAATGGACACGTATTAACTGTGATTTTTGGCAATATGGTATCAATTTTTCTGTAATATTATCACAAGCTGAATTTGACGGTGCACAGACCAGAATCTTTCTGTTTGTACGCTTCAGAATTTGTAAGATTGCTTCAACGATCGTGATTGTTTTACCTGTACCTGGTGGCCCGTATACGATGTACGGTTGTTTTTGTTTGCTGTTCAATATTTTTATAACTGCTTTCTTCTGTTCTGGATTATGTATAATTTGTTTATTATAAAAACTGTAACAAAAAAATTATAATTATATGCCACTATAAACAGGGTGTTAAGACGATGAGCCGTTAGAAGTTGAGAAGTACTAATTAAATTTGTTTTACAGGTGCTTTCCTACTTGAATTATATCTAGAAAAGATTGGGATTCTAACAATATTTTCAAAACAAGTTTCACAAAGTTTGAAATTTTGGTTCAGTGTTAATTTTTTAAGAAATTTCTATTAAAATCAAATACCAAATCGTGTTGATATAAAGCGAAATTGCTTATAAAAATCTTTAAATTCAAAAGTGCTACTTTTTTGAAATTTCAATAACCCGAGTACCACAAGATTTTCAAAAATGAAGCAATTTTATTATTGACATCGTGAAATTTTAAACGAACCGCAATTCTTCGAGTATTTGCTAGTAGTGTATTTATTTTGGTTTCGATTAAAATTGCAATTTTGTACTGGTGCTAGTTTTTTTTGAAATTGGAGGGCTACAATTATTTCAAAATAAAACCAAATTACGCACGAAAATCTTCAAATTTTGGAATAAGCGCTGAATTTTACAAAAATTTCCATTTGAATCAAACCTAAAAAGCGAAACTTCATATACAAATTTTAAAATTCTAGACCTTAAGTCATCAAACTACCCTTCAATTTCACCAAAGAATCTAAATGTGCAACGAAAATTAAAAAAAAAGCGTGTGCTGCCCCGAATAGAAAAGCAAAAATACTTTAAGCGGCGAAAAATCTCTAAATCAAATTTTTAAAAATCCACATAATTAGAACTCATCTGTATAACGGTCCATTGTCGTAACAAGCCCTATATAGATTCGATAATTACTCTCTATCTGTTAAATTGTAGATTTGTTGATATTGTACGGGATTAATTGGGTCAAATAGTAGCGGAATTTGTCTATGTGCAGCCAATTTGTCAACACCCTCATGCATTCGTATAAATGATAATCGATTTAATACGAAATTAATATCGAATATTGTATTGGGGTCAAGATCTAAAATTGCAAATAATCTAAACAAAAAAAAATGTTCAAAATTAAAAAGAAATACAATGGAAATAACGGATTGTTTAACTCATCCTCAACGTAGAAAACTTCAATGCTCTTTTCTCGGATAAATTTGACAATACCTTCGTAAGCGGTATGATCGCCTTTTAGACGAAGTTTAATAAAATCACCAGCAACTATAGATGGACGTTTCTCCTCTAAACCGGGCACTTCTATTATGATACTTTCGAAATTTTTCATTTCCACCGTAACCCCAGACATATTGTATTTCTCCAACATCACCATTAAAGATAATTCTTCCAACCACAACAAAATATGCCAGTATTCCTGGTAATTTATGAGCTGGACCCGCTGATAACTACCCAAAATTTGCCTGCACACACAACTATTAATATTGTTCCTAATTATTAAAATAATTAATGATTACTGTATTTTATGAAATACGTGTTCTTCAACTTTTTTGGCGTTGAAATTTTGCTCATTCTTCAATAAAATTAGGTATTCCTCTGGTATAGGATAGCGATCCGGATAACGGCTAAAATTTGGTAAAAACGTAACAATAATAATGTAAAATTAGAGTAATTACAATTGTTGTGTTGGTTTATGTGTCGTATGGACATCCTCCCATTTTTCGCTGATATAAGGACTCTGTTCCTCAGTAGCATCCTCATCGGTTAGCCCCGAAACGTTCACAATCTACAAAATCAAATTTGTAATATTTTTATTGCGATTTCTAACACTATTGCACCTACAATCGATTTAATAATCGAAAAAGAGTCACTTATGTCGTCATTTTGAAAATTACAAGCTATATAAACTTTATTGCTGCCAGGTATCGGTTGGTCCAGTTTGTATTGGATGGTGAAATCGTAATCGTCCCCTAATTTGCAAAATATCTAGTTAGAGTTAAGGCTTGTTTTGAAATTTACCTGGATGTAATTCCGGCATAAAATTATTAGGTGGGCTGAAAAAATACGAATCGCCGTGCAAACTGAACGATGAGGGGTTGTAGAGGAAATCCCGCTCTTTCAAACAGTACGCCAACTGGCTGTTATTTGTAATTATGCACTTCAATCGGACCGTATTATTGTTTAAAATAAGTTGATTCATTTGTGCCTAAAACGTAGCGATAATAACGAAAATCGAGGCTAAAATTGAACATACATTGATCGTAAATTTGTCACAGCGCTTGTTAAAACTGAATTTCAAGCCCTCCTGGTTGGGCTCCAATTTGAATTTCATTTCTATACCCTTTTGATCTATTGCTTTCCTGTGAAACAATCACAATCGATTAGTATCAAAATATTGAATAATACATAATTTTTGTTACTTGTAGTGTTTAAATGCCCATAGTTTGAAATGAAAACGGTGGAGTGGTGAATCGCGATGATTGAAATGTTCAAATCTTCCCCGACATATTGTACAGTATAGCTTCAATCAACTCAACACGTAAGAACTTGTTTACAAAATCAAAATGGGGGACTTACCGGTTCCATATTTAATCGTTTGACACTCTATTTCGATATTTGTACAAATGATAACGGACTCTTTTTTGAAAATCTTCAACGTGATTGTTTTCGGTCAAAATCTGAAAGATAACTGACTCGAATACAGGAAAATTATAAAATATATTTGTAGAATATCTAAAACAAATGAAATTTTATCATTCTCGGTAGTTATCGAACTGATAACTAAATAATAAAATTACCAAACTAATGTAAATTTTTCAAAAATTATTAATTTCTGTCTTCTAGGGGACACTATTTTATTGACGAAGACACTAAATTCTGTTTGTATTGCATTTCAATGGTTGCATTCCATAGTGATAAATTTTCAACGTACATGTCTATTAGAAAGAGAGAGAAAGAGAAGAGAAAATACAAAAATTTTTTAAGTATTAATGTGATTGGTCAATTTACTGTATAATTTGTTGCATATAATTAATAACAAATTCCTCTATTTTTACTTGTTTAAATGTAGAGAAATAATTGAGTGTTTCCCCTAATTATTTGTAAAATAATTTACAATATATGACCAAGTACTGTGTTATCAGTTTATCAGATATAGTTTTTATTCTATGGAATTTTAATTATCATTATTATTGATAACAAATTTAATCAATTATCCAGATGGCATTCGGATTTGATAAATTCCGAAATTATAACCCTCACATGTGGAGAAAATCAAAATAACTACACGAGGGTAATTAAATCTTGACATAAACTATAATTATAGAGTCTATTCCATGTAATTAGCCCTATACTCGGTTTTTCAACTAGAAGTAGCGACAAAAGTCGGGTTTACACAGAAAAAATCACTAGAAACAAAACAGGATCGTTTTGGCCATAAATTTGATTGTTTATGGCTCGATTTTACATTAAATCAAACATATTTAGCTCCCTAATTAGAACTACGTCCTATAATTAACAAGTAATACATATTAGAGTACTATTAAAACTTCAAAATCCGGTGTCTCCTAGGCATTATTTTTGAGTTGTGTAAAGTTGTCTTGAAAATAGCGAATGGGGAACTAGCATTTAGGCGCGCAAAATTTAAATCGCTCCTCCTAGTGTAAAAATAGAGTACAGCAGCTCCTATTGCTGGATTTAAACAAAATAATTAGAGAGGATTAATTAAGAGGCGAATTAATAAATAAAGGGAGAATGTTTTAAAACGCAATATATTTTATAAATCGTTAAATATAACAATATTACGTAAAAACAATGAAATTTGTACTACAAATTAACAATATTTAATTAATTAATTATATTATTATTATTATTAAATTCATTTATTTTTCGTATATTTTATAATATTTATATTTATTTATTTATTTATAAATTAACATCAATGTTAATGCAAATATAGTACAACAACAATTATAAATTTTCATTATTATAGTTAATTTCATTTTTTAGAAATATTGTAATTTGATTTTTTTGATAAAATATGGGGATATGTCGAACGAAATTAGAATTGGTCACAAGTTTGAAACTATAATAATGTTGGTGATATAAGATAGATATGGTTAGAAATAGGGTGAATTAGGAGGGGTGGTTTTATAAGTACATTTGTATTTTAAGATTTCCCTATTTTTATTAATGAAAATTCAATTATAATCGAAATCAACAATAAAATCACAAATAATCAAGGCAAAATTGTATTTTCTACACGGTGTCATTAAAGAAATTGAACACCGTTTGTGATCGGGGTCTTTTTCTCTCACAGAAAATCAAAACACACAAATAATTACGATTGAAAAACAGTGTTGAATAAGGATAGTAGCAAAATAGATTTTTTAGATTATATAATTTTTGAAAACACTATCCATATTGCTACATCAAATAATTTCGCTTAACGTTGGTATTTTATAAGATATGAAGATATTTATTAAAGTATATTTTTAATAAGTGTCCTATTCCAAAAGTCATGATTTCCACTCTTTGAATTTCCGTAACGAGACTTTCTTCAATCGCGACACAGTCGCCATCAAATCCGATTCTTTCGCATCATCATCGCTCAATGTCTCACCCTCTGAATGCACCTCCCTTTGGCATTGCTGTTTTTGATTACCACCACCACTACCGCTACTACTACTACTGGTCAGATGGGTTTCCTTAGTTGAATGCAATTTTTGTCTGGGTATTTTTGCTGTTGTCGCCGCACTTTTGATTTCATCACCACCCTTCCTGGTCCATTTCGAGGCGGGTGTCGATGTTGACGCTGTTGGATCACTTAATGCAACCTGTACGGGAACTTTAATGCTATTTGTGGCGACATTCCGTGCAACATTCAAACCGCGACTAATTCGATCTAGTGTAGCTAAACGTAAACTTGACGTGATGCGGTTCTTTCGCAACGAAGTTGGGGTTGCATTGGCACGTTCTTGCATGATAAAACGTCCAATTGTTTGCCAATGTGATTGGGCACTATAAACATTCTCGTAATCGGCAAGGGCGCGTTGTTGTATATTATGACTAGCACCGCCCCATTCCAATTCTTCAATGATAACGAAATTCATCGGATCCTCTAGACGACGGGCTTTGACTAAAGCCTGCGCCAATACGTCTTGGGCACAGGCGTTTAATGGTACTTTCAAGATAGCGTACGGTATTTCCGGTGATACATTATAGATACAAACTAGAAACGTGTCGTTCTCCTCCCAGGCGTTACTCGGGGCATTGGCGTCCGATTTGCGTGCTTCACGTTCACGATTCGCTACACTACGAATTGACGATAACCAGGCACGACTGCTCGGATCATCGCCCATACGTTTCAAAATGAACCGGCCTTCACCCTTCCATTGGGATTGCGCCTGTAGTGGACGTTCATGTAGATCTAAAATCCGTTGGGTTGATGGTAGATTGTGGTCTTTCTTCTCCCATCCACGGGCCACTTCTTCCACCAAGATATAATCGTTGATTTTCTCCGTTGGTATATTAGCTTTTTGTAAGCACAATAATAGAACATCTTGTGTTGTCGATTCTTGTGTGATCTTCAATATTGTGTATGGTTCTTCAGCGACTACACCATAAACCATAAGAAAAAACATGCGCCTCTTGACGCAAAGTGGTGTTCCGGATATACCCAAGTAAGTATGATCGGCAATATGATCGAGTTGGATACGTTCAGTTTCAGGTTGTGTACGATCGATACCGTCTCTAGTTTCATCGGTATTCTCAAGACTCTCCTCTTCGACACGCGAATAAATGAATAATGTTGACATATTTAATGGTTTATTTTGCGGTGAACGTAAACGTAAATGTCGATAACCAGGTTTTAAACATTTCAACGGTAATATTCTTTGTGCCAATAAATGATTACTTGTTGCATCTATAACCGTAAATCTTAAGAACGCTAAATCATGGAACATCACTCGAAATTGGAACGTATCATTCCATATCGGATTCAGTGCATTCTTTTGAATCGTTTTCGTTTTCTGTTTATTACAATCTACCGGTATACCGATAATTTCAACTTCTACATAAGTATTTAAATTAACGTTATTTTGGCATACATACTGGCCTGATACAATATTGATAACAATTTGTGATGAATGTAGACCATCGAATTGTTTATCCCATGGGTTGAATCGCCGGTACATAACGTGCGATCGATCCCACATAACATTCGGTTTACTAACAAAACCGCATTTACCATTCATTTCGAACATTGCCGTATTTATATGCATTGGTGTATCGTCCGTTTGATAATTTAACGCTGCCATTTGTAGGCCGAACGACCAAAAAATTACCGGATTAAAGTTCGATGAATCTATACGCATACCGGCCGGATACGTGCGCATCAATTGCGTTTGAGTGTGTGCCACCACCGCTAAAGGCTGTTTCCGGCACAATTTCTTTGCTGTATTCTCATTGATGGACGAACATTGATAACAAGGCAGATTTACATGCGCCCGACCTTGTTGTTGTTGTTGCTGTTGTGGCGATTGTTGTTGCTGTACTTGTTGTTGTTGTTTCGTATCACATTCGAAAATTATCCCATCGGATTCACCACTAATTGTAGCACTTGAAGCCGAACTACTGCCGGTAGTTGTAATTAAACTACTTGAACTCGCTAGACAAGTCTTTTGGCGCTGTTGTTTCACCGAACTACTAGGACTGATCGTATTCAATCCGCGGAATTTGATCGCTTGCACATACACCACCATATCGGATAGTTCTTTCGATATTTGACTACTGCGTTTCTTCAGTTTATCATCGGGGGCGATTCGTTTTGTTGAGCTTGTTTTCAATGTGGCATGCGGTATTGGTGATGTGCCGTACGGGCGTGGAGATTCACTAGCGTTGAAAATACCATGAATCGTTTTCTCTACAAGAAAAATGGAATCGAATCAAATTTTTGGGTGAATTTTGAAAATTTACCATCGATATTATCTTCATCGTCCTCATCATCGTAATCGTCATCACTAAAATCATCATTAAACGAACTACTACTAGTGTTACTGATTATAGAGCTAGTTCGTCCAGGTACTGAATGTCTCATTGCTGAGCCCGGCCTAGAAAAATCAATTAATTCCAATTTGATTACACTAATTCTCTAATCCTACCTTGTGGGTATTGTTGTAAACGGTGCAGGTACTTCCATGATCAATTTCTTATTTTTAATGAGAATTCTGTGCTTTAATTGTTCGGGTGATGGTAATGATGGTTCGTCACTATAATCGTTTTCGAAAAGGAAATTCGTCACTAATTTATCGCCGAAGACACGTTGGAATACGTGCGCCATTCGCGTTTGTTGTTGTAATGAACAATGATTCTCAATTGATAGAATTACAGGATATGGTGATGTTATAAAAGCGTTACGATCAATCGTTTCAACAACTGCATTGAATGGTATTTTTGTTGTGAAAGTGTGGCCGTGGTAGATCATCGGATAACCATCATCACCATCCCAACAATCCAATTCAACACATCGACAACCAGTCAATAAAACTTGACTATATAATTCGACTGAAGATTCGCCTTTTAGTTGATGTCCTGTTAGATAAGTATTGTGGCTTGATGCAATATAATAAGTGGATAATGGACGACACATCTCGTTCTCGTTCGGTACTTCACGTTCATTAACAAATGCGTAATTGTCTTTATCCATCAAATAACGAGCGAAACCTTCAAACGACAGACAGTTTTGCGCCCGTAGCGTTGCATCCGGCTCGTGTCGCTACAATTAATTGCAATAAAATCGATGAAATTTAAGAGATTGCAGTGCATCTTTTTTGATCGAACGCCCGAAAAAGATGTACTGCAAACCCTTTGATGTTCATTTCTACTAACGTGTATGAGCGCCTTAACTTGATCTTCCGTCCATACTTCCATTTGGCGTGTCTCTAGGAATTTCGTAAACGTTGATATTGTAATTACTTGTGAATTATTCGTATCGATTCCGGCACAATTTGTAAAAATGCTAGCCGCTGCTATAGCATCAAAGATCTTCTTTTGGGAATTGACAACGGTCCCTTCCAGTTCAGCTTGGCTATTCCTGGTCAATAAGCCTAGTTTTTGTAGTTTTTTCGCTTCGATTTTCGTTTTAACACCATTCACTTTTGTTGAAGTATTCACAGCCATGCTTCGATAAGATATTGCTAATTGTTCGAACAAATCTCGGAGATCTTTTCGAATCAGTAAACTGTAGAATTTTAGACGAACATATAATTCTCTACACGTTTCTATTTTGTTGAAATCTTACCTAAATGAACGAAAAAGTGTAACAAAATCTATAAAATCTAATTGAGTATCATAGAGAATTGAGCCGACTCTTGGATGTCTGCCATGCCATAAATGTTCAGTAGATCCATGCCGATCTCTACAATACAGACGAAAATATGATTCGAAAGTATTTTCGGTTAGTTTTTTTTCCAATATTAGATATAAAAATGTTTTATTTTTCACCTGTCGAATTTCGGTTGTGATGAATTGTACGCCAACTGACCTAAACTATGATGTCGGGCAACATCCGGTTGATGGTCTGGAAATGTTGTTGGTGTTGATTGACGATGATGGGTTGGATTACGCCAATAACTACTTTCAAGACACATTGTTGCCGGTTCAACGAACTGACTTCTCAAACTACGATCCTATAATAACAATAAAATTATAAACAACACCAATTTATACAGGGGTGCTAAACTAAAAGTTTATAATTTATATGGGAAGTCCTATTATTTGAGGAGTAATTGGAAAAATATTTTTAGAATTCAAGAGAAGGTCCATGGGGATCGTTTTGGCAAAACGGAAGCCTCCAAGACATCGGGAAATACGTTTTTCTCAGATTAAAGTGTTGGGGTAATGTAATACGTTCATGACTTTCAAATTTTTGAGAGTTTTGAGAAAATTAAAGAAAAAAGGTCGAGATTACGCGTGAAACATTGCAAAATGACTAGGCACTTCAATTTTCTCTCGATTAATGTCTGAGAAAAATAGCTTTAAATTTTTTTCGGTATACCGAGGCTCCCTTAGCAATCTAGGTTAGCTCCGATTGCTCCGAAAAATGATCTTCAGAGGCGTCTCCATAAATCAAAATATTTCTTTAATTATTCGTCTAACAGGACTGCCTATATAAACTTTTAGTTCATCACCCCTGTAAATGTAATTCTATCTACCTTGAACGCTTGATTGCTCAACAGTTGTTTCTTTTTGATCTTCATGGAAACTTCCCGGCGTAGAGCGCCGGACGGTTCACCAGGTTGATTGGAAGTCGTCATACCGGCCAATGACCAATCTCGTCCGCCGAACGACTATTTGGACATTAAAGAAATTGAAATATTTCGCCGATAAAGGGGAAATTTTTGGGATTTACCCGGATTGCATCGGCAGCTAAAGGGCCACAACAATAACCATCCTCGTGATAGAGTTGCATGTATTGCTCACGCAACCAAAGTAGCCGTCTATCGCTTAAAGAATTCTGTCTGGATAGACCTTTTATCAACCAACACAGACCACTAAACCATACTCTATTAAGACGATCACATAAAAAGAAAATTCGATTATTTCCATTTAAAAACTTTCCATTGTTTGGAAAGTCAAGGGAATTGATGGTATTTAAAGCTTTTGTTCTACTTTCAAATTGTAGATATGCTTGTTAATTAATGGCAAGAGCCTCTTTTATTCGAAGTTGTGGGGTTTTTTTGATTTGATATAGAAACAATTTCTCAACTAGTAGAAATTTAATTACTATTGCGGCCCGTTTTTGTATATCGTTGAATCAACCACACCCAGTTTTCCGTCAAATTAGGTATAATGTAATAGTTGCATGCAAAATTATAATTCAACATTGCCCAGAATTTTCAAATTAATTCATTAACTTAATTACTGTAAATTCTCAAAATATCGCAAATTCCGTCCATAGATCAATACAGGGTGTAATTCACCTCGCAATTGGCTGTGCTTGGGTTACGTAATGTCGTAGATTTATTCACACCTTACTAAAATTGGGAATTTATTCATGCACTTTTCAAGAGTATGAATCAATCAACGACACGGTGAAACCACAGCGTAGTCTACAATAAGGTAGAATATCGTGGTGTACCTCGTATTGTGATTATTTTACAAGTAAACCATCTAATTTTGGAGATTTTTTATGTGTCTACTTTTTATGTATAATTAATTACTTCACTCTATTTTAAGCGATGGATATTTTTTATTCGTACTCATATTCAGATGTTTTTCAAATATTTATTTGTTAAATGACTATGTTTTTTAATGGTTTAAAAATTTAATAATATCAATTTTCGATCTCATGTCAAGGGTTAATTATAGATGATTATATGCCGTTTTTATGACTTTTTGCAATTTTTATCCCATAATAGCTTTCATTATTACAGGATTACATCATTTGAAAGGTTTTCTAGAGACTTTCAATACCCATATACGTTCAATTTCCAAAAATAATTTGCTTAGCCAGTTTTCCAAAACGAAAAATGTGATTTTATGCTTACTCAAATCTTTTCAGTTCCGTTCAAAACCTTTAAATATATTGAACAAAACCAGAAAATGTAAATTCAAGAGTTTTCCAAAAATCATCAGAATTTGGTATTGGTCTGGACTTTATGTATATCAAGTTTTGAGAAAATCTGATGGATAGTTTTAGAAAAATACGAAAAAACAGAAAAAATGCGCTACTTTTTATCTCAAAGACTGTATAATAGATGTGCTTCAATTTTTCTTATCACATAGGAATTAGTTTTGTTTAGCTCTTATTGATTCAATTACTAGATAAGGGATTTGAATCAAAATATCTCACCGACAAATCGCTGGCGGACAAACGATATACAACAGACGGTTATCACTCAAACCATACCCATACAATAGAGTTAAGCCACACTCATTTCCATGTTCATGGTTTAAACCGTACCGGCGCGCCACTGCTGCCAATTCTGCATCTTTCTCTACATCTCTACCGCCGATATGTACCTCCTTTACTGCCATCAAGTCAAGAAATCTATGGAAAAAACAATTAAATTCGAACCAAAGACTGTTAGATTTCTCAACACTGCATTTAAGCAGCAAACTTCTGATGAAACGCCAATTAGTAAAAGTTAGGGACTTTTATTCCCCCATGTTCTCGTCAATCTTCCATTAAGCCGATGAATTTAGTTTGGAGAGGAATGCGAACTTTCGCCGAAACTTTAACATAAAAAAACATAACTGTAGTTCTTCTATCTCTATTTCTTCGATCTGCTATCCTGTTTCTTCTCAAATCTAACCAACTGTCAAATCTGTTACCTACCGATAATTCAAGATTTGCTGTGGTAAACAGCGCCATTTCGGCGAAAATTGGCGTTTCATTAAAAGTTTGTTCTTATGGCGTTTTACTGTAATCAATCAGTCCTGTAATAAACAAAGTGTTAAGAAATCTAGCAGGCCTTGATTCGAATGTAGAGATTGCTATCGAATCAAGAGATCTATGCAAAAACAAATTTCTTTAAACTAAAACAAGATGGAAGGTAAAGATAAGAATTCAACTGATTTGCATAAAGAGATCGATTATTTGAAAATAAAATTAGAACAATTAATGAAACAATTAAAAATTTTTGAACAACAAAACAAATTATTAGAGATGAATGATTTAAATAAGCGTGTAATTGAAGAGACGGAACGATTAGAGACGATGCGTCAAAACGTGTGGCAACAGATGGATGAATTTATTGTTAAAATAAATGGTTTTGTTGACGAAAAACAACAAAACAACGACATTGTTGAAATTGATAAGAATCTTGGTAATTGTAGTGGAAGTATCGGTGTTGATAGGAGAAGAATTTTGGAATTACAAGGCGAACTTGAAGCGCTCAATGTTTATCAACAATTTCAAGACTATAAGATTGGAATATTGAGAAAATTACATAAGGAAAATAATTGTTAAATTGAGTGGTTTAATTTTAGAATTGCTTCGTTAAATTGGTATTTAATGTCAACATTGAGGCATTATTTGATATAATTAGGTGTCTACCCAGGTAAGCACACCGATAAATTTCAACTAGTTTACTTGTTGTTTGTTAATTTGTTGTCTGTTATTTAAATAATACCGAATTACGTTTCAATACGATTTAAATTAAACCACTAATAAGTTGTTGTTTTCGAATTTGGCTTCAATTATTAATTAATAAAGCCATCAATCAATCGAAATTGACTAACATACCCGTCATCTATTGTTGTGCTGCTAGTTTGTTCACCGGCTGCTTGTAATGCTAATTTCGTCAACAGACCTGGCGCTAATGTCTCTTCCGGATTGAAAGATAAATTAAAATCGGTCGAAAACGGATCCGTATCGTTCGTATTGCCAGCTTTCAAACCACTCCAACTGGGACGTACCCATGTTAGTGTCGTTGAAGACCGATCTAAGCGTAAATAGAGCAATACACCACGGAAACTGGGCGGCGATGGGCCCTCAACACCCTCCCATAAAACTGCCGTACTGCCATGATGAAGTATCTAATAATAGCCAAATAAAAAATTACTTGTGAATAGTTCATTAATGTTAAATTCTATCTCGTATAGAGTATCGGAAATTAGGTCAAGGTCATTGGGATTTAAGTGGGATGATATCTGGTAATATCCCCCCGATTTGTCTGTGTGTGCGGGTGGTTTGGTGGTGTAAAATTTCGCTCACCTGCATGACGTGCTGATCGATTTTCGTTAGCGGTGATGAAAGACAAACAAAACTAACACCGTGATCGTGTACGAGCGGTTGTACAGGATGATAATCATCTACATCACAGTCGTATTCAGCATCTAATTCAGTCCTTTGTTGTGGTGCAGCGGCTAAAACGCGCTGTTCTTTTGCTGTTGACGACCTTAAAATTTTACAAAAATTTAATTATCGACGGGCGAAATTCAAGCCCGATACTCACTTAAGATATTCGATAAGACTACTAGTTGGTGAAAGACGATTACGTGTATGATAATGTTGATGGCATAGGGAGATATGGTCCATTACGGCTTGAGTGCGATAGATCTTTTCTAAATTGATTAGACCACCAGGTCCAATTTTCGTGAAATGATGATCCTCACCATTGTAGTCTGATATGAACTGTGCAAAATTGAAACATTTTACAAAGTCAGCACTTTAAGGGACGCCAGGACTAATTTGATTGCCATACCAATTCGTGTGAATATTGGTACGGTATCACAAAATTCTCAATTTAATTAAACAACAGGTACTTCTAAAATAGAGTTAATCTCACCTACCACTTGTCTTTGTTGGCTGTGTTGGTCCCGATCTCGGCGCGAATCACTCTTTGGTGGTTTTCCTGTTGTTGTTGTTGTTGTCGATATTGGCGGTTGTTGTTGATGGTGTTGTTGTTGTAATTGTGACGATGGTGGCATTGATTCTGTGCCAACAGTAGTAGCAGCAGGAGGATCATGTCCCGGTGGTCCTGATGCTAGAATCTCACGTAATTCCCTTAGGAAAGCACCAAAAAATGGTACCACCGGACATTCGGCCATTGATAAGGCCCTGCTTAAGGCACGATCATACTCTGCTGAAAGTAACGCCGCCGATAAGAAATCCAGCACTGGCAACGTTTCTTTCTCCGTAATGGACAACCAGAACGGTTTGAGTTTGTTCGATCTAATAGTAAGAAAAAACAAATAATCATTCCGTTCAAAAGTATTCAGTTCAAAGATAAGTTAGTCAAATTTGATAGAAATTGGTAATTCAAGATGCAGAATATGCAAAAATTTTGCCTCAGGCAGCATTTTCGATTGCTCCGGTCCCGAAAGTAATTTTACTCAATTTTTTTAGGGCGCAATACAAAAAAACAACAAAAAAGCTTTGCGAGAATCTTTAGACTATCCTTAATCCTTTCATGTGCATAGTTGTTTAATAAAAATCGCAACATTGAACAAAAAACGTTATTTTGCCCAATTTATCGATTAACCAACTTTTGGTAAAATGTTCTCTGGGACCCTTCTAAAACTCCTCAACTATAGCCAACAACATACTTTTAAAAAGACCTCACGGTAAAAATTAACGAAATAAATGATTGTTTGTTGATAATATGGTGAATTGTAGACAATTCGACATAAAAGCAAGTAGTTTCCGCCGGCCTACAACTCTTCACAATGTGCTGGAGGCCGAAAGAAACCCCTGCTCTTACGCCGCCAACAACTCCGCTTACACTTCTTCTTTTTCTTCATCATCTTCTTCATTTTCTTTTTACAATTTTACGATAAATTTGTAGCATCAGATTACTTTGAACTAACTGCAATGGTATTTGTTGGGACGAATGCCTTTAGGGAATCCAATCTCACGTCAAGCATTCCTTTGGTTTTAATTTTCTTACAATAAAAGAAAGGAAGCACCATTTCTTATTCGAATTACCACAAAATTGATTAAATTACAGTCCTGTTTTTATTTCGAAAAAAGTGTTAATTAAATTTAAGTAGCAGTATTAAATTTTCTTCCCCGTTTTGTAGATAATACAACAATATCGTTATTTACTACACAATACTTTGACTTTATTCGGGATAAAAGAAAGAAGATTAGCCAACAAGTCTGATAATATTGAATTAATAAAGTGATAATAAAGAAGGAAAATTCTGGGGGAATTTAATTTGATTTAGATACAAAATACAATGTTTCTTTGATCTGCTCGCTTTAGTAATTTCTCATTGCCAATTTGTAATTATTATACGATACTGTACTGTAACAAATCAAATTAAAACAGATTGACTTCTCTTTCATGAGGCACTCTATTGAAAACAGCGAACGATTCAGTTGAATAGGCTCCTTTTGTGGTTTATTGAATAACTAAAAGTGACTTTTTCTTTCATTCTGTAATCATAGTTGAAGTGTCTATCGATTGTTGTGAGCATTAATTGAAAAACTTTAAAGTGATCGATGGTGTGCGATGAAAAATTTCATCTTGCTTATCGCAGAATTTCAGTGTTTTTTAAGAGAGTACAAAAATGGTGGATGCGCCGGGAGAATTACAAATATGTTTACTTAAATTTGAGCTATAGAAAATCAAACTACTTACTTGAGGCCGGCAATAATCTCCATAGCTCCATTGAAATTGCCAATATTCCAACTGGATAGCGCCACCCGTAGAACACAAGAGAGTACGGCGCGTCGGGCATCGTGCGTAGGCTGCGATATAATCAGTTGGGTCACCCACGCACTAACCTAATGCATTCAAATTATTTGATTTATTTCAATATTAGCTAACTGGTGGTTGAAAAGGGGCAAAATACACAGTGAAATTGTTTGAAAATTACTAGGCAGAAAGAATAAAAAAATGTAACATTACAGTTATTATGTGGATAATTGAATTTGGATCAATATCACGAGAAAAAAGACTTTTTCGTATAAACAAACAAAGAAACAATAGAAAATGTAGATGTAGGATACAAGGGTAGTTGGCTTAAATATACAATAGCCCGGCTGTCGTCCGCACCCCCGATTGTTATAAAATGGCCAAAGTAAATCGTATCGATGCGTAACTAAAGGTTTCGATAACCCAAAATCAACGAAATATTAGCAAATATTAACAAAATTTACTTTAATTAAGTTGCTATTACATTCTATAATAACACAATGAACAAATTCGTAAAAGTAGAAAAATAGGGAGAGCTTAATTGAATCATTTTTCTCCTGTTTGACGGCCGAAATAGAGCAACATTTTCAGTAGGATACATTGATTAACATTCGTCATCTAAAATAGAGGAAATCAAAATAATATACAACCGAGACTGGGTAGCGAGAAAGCCGTACAAAATACAATTCATTTATTCGTTTGCCCACACGTTTCTTTTAACGTTGTAGCCGAGAAAAAAAAACAACACAGAGTTTTTCGGTTGAAATAAACTTACTTTATATGTACGAAATAGATGGGATGAAATAAAAATGGAAAATAGGAGAGCGAATAGAAAAAAATTGCTACAACAAACCTCATTGAAACGTTTAATGAGTGTAGCTACAGAAGATCTAGTGGAGGAGTTGCTGGGAAGATGTTCGGCTGATGTACCACCGGCTCCGGTAGCTCCCCCAAGGTCCAACGTCACCTGCCGTAAATAATCGATTGGTGGCACCTGGAAAATTTCAATTATACTTTGTGAAAATTATCCGTAACGTACCGGGTGCTCCATTCAAAAGCGTATAATTTCAAACAAAATCGTATTATTCGGTGAGAGATTCAGAGTATTTCGTAAGCGATTCTTAAGAGAGCATTTTAGTAGCTTATCGGGAAATCGATTAAAAAACACTTTTGGACGATGTCTTGAATTTCATCAATCGACTACACACATGAAACGATCGAGAATGACCTCAAAGTTTTTTGGCATTTTTTTGCATTTCCTGGAAATCGGCAGAAGTATTGGAGAATTCCTTGGAATTTGAGAAGATCTTTTAATTTGCTCTATATTGTGGAAAAAAAGCATTGAAGAATCGATTACATTTGCTAAATTATATAGCAAAACATGAAAAAATTAAAAAAAACACGTGCTCCAAGATTTTCCTCTTTAACAGTGATTTTTGAAAACAAACATCTTTAGACGCTGCTCAAAATGCTGCTCCTACTGCTCAGTAATTTTTCATAGTTTCAAAATGCAAAAAAGCCAAAAGAAAACAACTTTACGAAGATCTTTGGGTTATTTTTAATGTGTATAATTATCCGAAATATCGCTTTTTGATCAGTTTTCCGATAAGCTACAGGGTTCACTTTCGCTAAAATTTTCCTTCACTACTCCTCCAAATATTTTTCGAATTACTCATCAACTAATAGGACTTATAGACTTTTGAATGAGCCACTCGGTATTTGTTGGTTAATTTAGAAAGTCGAGTTCTTAAATTATACTTCCTGAAATTGTGGAATTATTTTCATAACATTACAGTAACAAGAAAATGGAACATTAATCGTTTTGAACGAATCTATTTCAGTTTTAGTTACAAAACACGATAATTCGATTTATACAAGATAGAAACCGTTGTCGTTGAATATTATTATTAATCATGAAAACTTTAACGAGACTTGTTGAAGAGTTTCCGGTGAATTTCCGTAAAAGATTAGCATGCCAATATTCATACACTTTCCAACTAATTTTCCTTATAGAAAATCTCAATAAATTATCAAAGTTGGATTAAACGAAGAACACCCATCAAATTGTCTCTTAATAAGAAATCTCGTCTTTTCTCGTCCCTTAAATTTGAATTATTACTATTGGAATAGACAATTTCAAGTCTATACAAATGATTTATTCAAAGGAATATTTAATAAGAAAAAGGGGGAAGAATTGGAACAATACGGGAGAAATCAATAGGTGAGTTAATAAGGTTTCCCCAATTTCATAGAATCAATTTTTACCCATCGATCCTCTTTAGAGGTAGCCCGTTAATAATCGAAAAGATCGTAATTAACTCATTTTTTTTGAATTATTTTGTTGATTTCTTCATTATACCTGATAGAATAGTTGATATTCAGTGTCGGCCAGGCGCAGAGCAACCTCTTCAGGGAAGTGAAGCAGCTCTTGCAACTCCTCCAGCTCTGCGCAGTAACTTGTCTGCGCTGCGAGAGGATTCCTCTTCTCCAGCTCTACAACAACAATCAAAACTAAAGAATTAAATACAACTTGTAAATTAATAATAGTAATAGTAGTTGATATTTTATTAATTTACTGCCATGTATTAGGGTCATTTCTCTTATAATGTTCAAGTTCATAATAGAAGGGAATTCACTAGGGTGTTTAAGTATATTCAACTAATTTCCAAGTTATTAATTTTGCACAATTCCAATTTAACGGTAAGGTAGCTAATTATAAGCAACTTTACTGAGGTAAAAAATAAATAAATTTGGGCAATATTTCTACGATTTTGATTGAAACATTCGAGGGAATTAGAAGATATCGCCTTACTTTATATTGTCTACGTGTAGCCGTCTGTAATGAATATGCAACTTCAATCCCTTTGAGAGTTTCAGTTTAACCAACCCACGCCTTATTGTCTTCGAATCGATTCACTAAAGAGTCGAACAAAGTTGTAGTAACAGTCAATCTTTTATATAATAGAAGTGAAAACCAAGATTGACGAAATATATTCGACATTCTGACAATTTTGATAGGAACTTTTATGATTAATTATAGTTGGAATTTAATTGAAAATCAAATCTTTATTTATTATTAAATTTAGTCGAATAGTAGACTGTGGTAATAATAATCCACGCGCCCTTCCTGTCAAGTTTATAATCAATTAATTCCCGAATTTGATGTGTTGCTATCTCTCGTCTGCTGTCTTTTACAATGATGAATTTGAATTTGTAATTAGCCAATTATGCAAAATATGTCAGTGGAATTTCCACAAAAATCACCAGACTGACACGGAAAAAAAATGGAATTGTTTAAAGAACTCGTTATCGTTACAAAGGGGTGTTGAACTAAGCCTAGTTTATAAGGGCGGTTCTGTTATTTTGAAAGCAGCGAGATGCGAGACACATGCTTTTTTGGCCAACTTCTCGTTAGATCCAAATTGTGTTAAAATAGTCTATAAATCCTTGAAATATATTTCCAATCGCTCTTCAGTCTGGACTATTTAAGGGTTTCGCTCGAAGCAAACTAACATGTCCCCAATTACAACAAAATCGCATAAAAAAAGCATTTCCAATGGCAAGCTATCGAGATGGTAAATATCTCATTCGATTCGAAATTTAAGCATCTATCGCCCCTATTAGGTAAAATTTGGAAAATCCAACTGGTTTTTTCCTAAAATTCCGAAAAACTGTGTTTTTCAACCAAAAAGGGTGTGATATTTTCCAGCGTAGTTTTTTGTACAATCAATAAAATGAAACGAATTTTACATAGATAGAAACTAGAAAGTTGAAGCTATCGTTCCTAGTAATTGCTTTTTTAATTTTCTCGTCCGTTTTTCGGAAAATCTCGTCTAAATGAACCAAGTTTTTCGAAATAACATTTTAAGTAGCTCAGCAGATGATGTGATGTGGTTTCGAGACTTGCAACTGGCTTAAAAGGGGGAAGGGGGCGATTTGGTAGTCACTCGGGCAGGTGAAATAAGTTCTTATGACAACTCCCATTACTTGACCGACTTAAAAAACACCCCAAGGATTTGTAGAAGGGTGGAAAACTTTGAGCCTCAGCTCTTAGAGAAGTTGGTCAAAAAAGCTCGTTACATGTAAAATGATTCAAAATGACTCCAGGATCTTCCCAACATTAATTTTTCCATTTCTACATTCTACAAAGCAAACAAAAATGAAGAAACCATTTTTGAAAAGCCCGACATCATTGAAGATGAGCATTTTTGACCAACTTGAGAATGAGCCACTAGGTTCAAATTTTGCTAAAATGCTGCTCAATTCGCTCATCAGTTAACAGAAGTTGCCATAAGGACTTTTAGTCTGAAATAACGTGGTATGTACAAAAGAGTACCCCTCAAGACGTTGAATAATAATAATTATTATAATAAACTAACAAGTTTTGAATTTAAATAAGTAATTTGTATGAAAATTGTTTGCGAGTTTGTTTAAATAACGCCAAACTTTTTATAATTAAAGTTTCCACTGGCTATCAGTGGAAGTTTATTAGAATTTCGCTTTCACAACATCTATGGTAAGATTAATTGGTGGCGGTAATGTTGGTGTCGCTTCTGGAAGTTTTAGAAAGTTCATTCTATACCTATCTCTAGCCCTTGCTAGTTTCATATTTTACGGTCAGACGTGTTGGATTCAGCTTCTATGAATACTAAACATCAAAGAAAAGCAACGTTAATTTGAAAGCTTAAAGAGTGAAGAACAGCGGATGTGTGGGTGGTGTTACTGCAACTAAACAAGTTTCGAATTTCAATAGTTTCCGGAATAATGTAAAACTGATAAATTGCAAAGGTTTATTCTTAAATCCTGCCAATTCAAATCGAAACAATCCAATAATTCCAGTCGTATTCATTTTATTTGTTTGTCAATAGAAAGAATCAACAATAATCATACAGTAGTGTCGAGACGTTGTTTGGAATAACTCACGAAAAAAGTCCACGGGCGAAAGAAATGTCACAAGACTGATACAAAAACACACGCACACATAAAACATATGAAATGTTGAAGCAATTTGGAAGCTGTAGCAGGTGTGAACAACAGCTGGGACTTTCTAAAATTCCACACTTCGCTGCCATGTCTTTCTATCTCGAACGTTTTGTATGTTTTCTAGCCGACAGTATTTTACATTGAAAGTATTTTGTCCTGTAACGTGCCTCTGGCTGTACACGTTCGTGCAGGATCGAATATTTAAATTAAATTCGACAAAAAATATTTGAATTCATGAATGCAATTGAACTATTTTCAAAACTATTCCCACCAAACAATTGAATGTACAGAACGTGTTCGGTAAATAAACGGGCCGACAAGAATTTTCCAATCTAAACTTTGCAATTTTACATTAAATTCGATCTAATTAGCTATTGAAAAACTCCCAGAAACCATTGAGTTGAAAATATTTGACAATATTATTAGAGAGTCCCTTTATAGTTGGCTGTTATTATAACTGAATAACGCTGTTATGGCCATGTTAACATTGTTAGCAAACATCATTGTTGAATTCCCATATGATTGTAACCTAGCCGGAGCGACTACCCTGTTTTCTCTATAAATTTTAAAGTTCCAAACCCTTTATTGTTGTTGGGGTGAAAATTGAAAAATTATTATACGATACATACCGTCAACTTCGAGCAGGGGGTGTACATGAATGTGGGGCTGTTGTTCCTTGATGAGGTGTTGGGGCGCGACACTGTTTAGCTCACGCATAGCCCCACTGATTGGGGCAGTTTCTGGGCTAACGAGGACATGTGTACCTCGCCCACCAGCATTTGTTGTTGTTGATGATGATTAGTTGTTGTAGTTTGATTATACGGTCCACCTGAAAACAAAGCCCTCATATCAAAAACAAACCTGACTGATGAGCTTCTATTCATCATTTTCTATACACAACAACAACAAAGTGATTTTATGATTTTAGGATTTAGAAACGATGTCAAAAACAGACATCCATCTACAGAGTCGCTGGACTACAAATATACAATTTATATAGAAAGTCAAGTTATTTGACGAGCTATTTAAAAAATATTTCAAGAATTTATAACGAGATCTCTGAGGATTAATTTACCATAGTTTGAACTTTTAAACTCATCGAGAAACTTGTCAAAAATCGTTTTTTCCGGCAACTTTGAAATTTTCATCGGTGAGCCGTACATCTAAATTGACTTAAAATGACTTTCTGTGCCTCTGTTTCTCGTAAAAATTGAGAAAAACATTTTTCTCGGTCATCGATTGAGTAAAAATTAAAATGACTAGTCATTCGCCTCCCTAATTGTGATAGTATTTTATCGCATTGGTTAAGTGCTTGTGTTACCGTCTCCGTTAAAAAAAGGTCCTTGACTCTTTACGCCAATGTTTATCAAACTTTCTTTCAAGTGTTGGTCTGGAAATTCCTTGATGGCCCTTCAGGGTTGCCAATTTAAACAAAACGAACAAATTTCATGTGTTTTAGACGAGAAACTAGTCCGCAACGAATAAAATAGCATATTTTAGTTCAGCGCCCCTGTACATAAGTTTCACTATTTAGAATATGCAAAATTCGTTACGTTTTACCAACGAATTGATTCCAAGTATTGAGCCGAATCAATCGGACCTGTTTCACCGGAGATAACCGTAAAAACTCATAAAGTTGGCATACAAGCTTCTTTTTTGTGCTAGAATCGACCGGCTATAAAGCGAATAAACTTCATAATTTAAGTTTTCTTACAGCCGATTTTTTTGTGCTAATTCTACATTTTCAACGCAACATAAACTACAAATTCGACTTGGATTTTGTACAGTTTGGCAAGCGCACCTACACCAATTGTTTGTACGTTGTGATAAATGCGATTCTGGTGGTAAATAAATGTTCGCCAGTAGCCGAAATTTTCGTAATTTATCGCCAATATTGATTGAAGAAACTCAAGTTGTATTAATTAATAGAGACGAAATTATTGTAATTTTTTATTTAAGGAAAGACGATTATAATCTGCGTGTGGGAGTAGAATGAGCTTGACGAGCTTAAACGTTTATTCCAGGCTAGATAAAGTGTCAAATTAGATGACAGTGGAACGGCGCCGGTAAGTCGTCTGTTTCCCTATAATATGCATGCGAATAATCGAGCTTTAAGTAGATGATTGAATTTGTAAAGATTCAGGCAATGACAATCGAATTACTAGAGAAATCTCCAAGTAACGTTGTATTCAAAGAGAATCCAGCAACAACAATGACAACAAAAAAGGAAATCTTAAGGCCATACACTCCTACACCTGTCGCTAAGGCGACGTAATAAGCTGTTATCGTATTCTTCAACTTGATAATACAACAGCCAAGCGAATATTATCGGCAATTACACTCTTTGCTACGTTTCTTAGTAAATTCCATTTAGAACTCTTGCGTTTTTTCCTAATCATAAAATTTGTTTAAGGGAATGGTCTCGAGGTAGCATTACACGCATATCTCGAAAATGGTAACAGATAGTTGGATAATAACCGTCTCATTCGACTCTAAAAATGATTCTCCAAATTCGGACAAGAATAGTTTTTTGACTGAATTTCCGAAATTTTGTAAAATCTCAATTATGTGCCCAAAAAGAGGTATTTGCCCAATACATCTATCCTTTTGTGCAAATAATAAAATAAAATAAAGTTTACACGATTAGATAGACGAAAGTCAAGTCTACACTTAGACGAGAGTGGATTTTCAATTTCCTTTTTCGTTTTTCCGAAAATTGCATTCAAAGTAATCGTTTGCGTCTAAGTTGAAGTAAAGAAGCAGAAGTCAGTACACATTGACAATTGAACAACCGATTAGGCTAAATACAATCATTCTAAGTGGTTGACTACAAAAAAGCGTGAAAAAGTAATACAACTGGTTCGATTTTTGAATCGAACAATCCCGATTTACTTATATTTTGTATTTAATTTCACTATATCGAGAATCTCTAGCTAATATCTCTCCCTTACAGCAAGATCTATTACGGCAATATTTTAGAATTTACAATGACTGCTGCTTGCATGGAAATTACTTTAAATACAACCAATTCAAATATATTTTGATATATTGTCGGTTAGTATTAGACCGGGCTTAAGAAATCCGATCTTGAACTAAATAAACAAGTAGAAATCAACCGTTATCAGATAACACAAATCAATAATTTCACACAGTATTGTTGCAACCGATCGATCACTAACGCACATGAGCTTTTTCATCAATTAAACGAATGATAATTTGTCGCAATTTCGGTTTAATGAAACGGAAATTGATCGGCTAATTATCATTCCCGCCGTGGAGATTGATACTTTTTCTTCCTCTTTCTATTAAATTAAATTCAATCGATTTTAAATTGGAATTCTACAGACAAAACTAATTCGCTACTGTGCAAACTAGAGAGTGGAAAAATTGTGTGTGCGACTAATAAAACTTTCAACATTATCGTCAATTTGCGATGATTCTAGAATAGTCTGAACAAACAGTTGTTACCAGAATCTTATCGTTTATGGTACGGTAACTTTTAAAATTGGCGACATTTAAATTTCCAACAATCCCGATTAAAATACTTGTAGATTATTTGTAAATGTAACGATTTGGTCTTTTATTTCCAACAAAATAGACCAAATCTATTGTTTGTTTTGATAATAATGGTGATAATGATAATGATGTTGTCGATTTGTTAGATATCTACGTCGATCATGTTTGTGTCGGTTTGACTGTTCGTACATTACGAGTTTTATGATTTATGAACACTGAGAGTTGAGAGTGATTAATGTACAGAACCGGCATTAAATAGCCACCTATCAGCACTCATTTATTTCTATCCATTTGGTAATTAAATCGAATTAAAGTCGGTACTTGTGGCAGCGGAGATTCCCGGCGCATCCACCATTTTTCGACAATTAGCTTAATATTTGAATATCTCAAAATATACGTTAGATTCTAAATATATTATTGAACAGAATCCAATTTTAAAATGTTATGGGAGCCCAGCAAAAAACAACATTCCAGACCATCCTGGGAAATCAATCAGGATTAGAGAGAATGATAGAATAGAGAGATGATGTTGAAGAGATTCACTGTTTCGTGAACAATGCTTGGTCAGTAGATTTTCTCTCATTTCTCGTACATTTTCCATTGATCTATTTGTATAACAATTAATCTCACTAGATGGAAATATATTCGGAATTGGATCGGGTAGATGTCTAGAATACCGATTTTTATTGTCGGAAATTCTATCAAAAGAATCCGATTTTCTTTCGTCTATCATTGTTGTTCTATATTCGGCACGTATATTTGATTTATCGATCGCAAAACTAAATACTTTTGCCTACTATATAGGATTGTTTATGGAACAAAAACAAACCATTTGAAATACTGACCTATTTGAAAAATCTGATCAATTATTATTGGATACGTGTTATATTCGTTCGAATGAGAATAAAATTACACAAATCGACTCTATATAAAGAGATACAGATTGGTTTAATAGCATTTCCAATTCGATTTGTAGGCAAAATCAACCAAAAAATTAAAAGATATCAAAATCTGCAGTACAGTTAAAACAAAAATCGTGTTTTGAACATCCACTCCTCTAACATTACTCCCCACAACTGCCAAATCGGCATGTTTCGATTCTTTTAATGTTTCCATTTCCGATCGACCAATCTATAATTAAAATTTGGACGGGAAAAGAACCTGCAGCGATACACGCACAAATTCGGCTTAATAATAAACCGAAAGTTTAATTGGAATTTGATTTACTGTACCATTCAAAATATAATCATTTAACAATTTGACAGTCTAAAATAATTTGAAAATAATTCGAGTAATTCGAAAATATTTTGAGGATTTGAGAGGAATCCATAGAGAATTTTAGCAAAATTTGGGCTTTGCAGTTGGTTGAGAAACTGTTCAAAAACGCTTCTTTAAAGTCCCCTCAACCGCACTTTAGTTCAAAGTTAGATTCAAAGGTCCATTTAATTTAAAGGAAAAATGTTATTTGAAGGAGTCTTAAAAATTGAAGTTCCTTTTAAATTGATTATGAAATATTAGAGAAATACAAATTCATTGAAAATTGAAGGTGCATCTCTCTAATAATCATCTGTTTCATATCAGAATGAATGAAACATCAGAAGCAGGATTTTAAGCAGATAATTTTTGTTTGAGAATTTCCGTTGAACTTTGAATTACAGAGGGAAATCTTGGAGCACATTTTTTTTTAAATTTTATCGTATTTCCCTCTATAATTTAGCAAATATTTCCAATGATTTTCCCACAATAAAAAGTGAATTGAAAAATATTTTCATATCTCCAATGAATTTCGATTCTTGTCTGAAACATGCCAATTTTTAATCATCGATTTCTCTCTTGTTTGATGTTGTATTGCAATGAGTATAACGGCATTGGAAAGAGTATTTTGTAAGTTTTTAACAGTATTCTTTGTTTTGGAAAATATCGATTGAGTTGTGAGTTACAGCGGAAAATATTGGAGTATTTCTTCTTAATTTGTTCAAATTTAGTTGTCTTCGTTCCTCTTTCTCTTCAGTCTGCCCTAGTTCCGTTAGATTCTCAAAAATCCGTAATATCACTAGAGCTTGTTTTTATATATTTGTTCCTCTTTCCTATCCTGAATTATACAAAAATCCAAATATTCCAGGTTTGTTTGTATATTGGAATAACGTTTTGTTTATAGATTTTCTAATTTGATTTGTGGTGAATTACTTTATTAATGTCTAGAGAAGAAACTGGTTATGATGAAGCAATAAACAATTCGGCTATTTATTACAACATCAATATTTACGTGTTTGTTTGAATTCTTGAAAAACTGAGCTGCTAATTAACGTAATTTTTTCGGCGAATTTGCCGGTATTCATCATGAAATCTCCTTATTTTCTCTAGTTTTTAAAGTAAATTTAATGAGTTTGAAATATTTAAAAAGCGTCCCGACTTTGTGAAGATTACAGAATTAAAAGTCGTCCGACAACAAGGAAACCATGAAGTTTACATCGTCGAAGCGACTTGGCAAACTTTTCGTACCATATAATCTTTAATTTGTCATTTGTCAGTGGATGGATTAATGGAGACGACAGTATGTAATCGATATTGAAGCTATTTAACATGCAAGTGGGTAACTGATTTTGGATAAAATTTAACATCATTATGTGCTGTAATAAAACGAACGTGACTTGAATGTACGCAAGTTAAGAGGATAATCATCAAGATAGGGTAGGATTTTGAATTAATTTTCATTATTAACAAGTATACTCGGTTACAGTAAATCAAAGTACAACTTGTAGGAGAGAAAAAACGGCTCCTTTGGCACTTTTCCAATTCATCGCGCCTCACACAACAACACCAACAAAAAGTATGTCTCAATTTCCGTTTTCAAGTGTTGACAGCTTTACTTGAGTACAAATAAAATATAAGAAAACAAACAGTTCAAGGTTAATAGGTATTGCTAAAATTCCAACGATAAACACTTCAAATCGCCAACAAGTAATGTTTCATTCATAAAGAACTTGAAACTTTTGCATTCTACAAAACGACAATACAGGCGTATTGTTTAAGTTTATCGGGGAAATTTTCATTGGACATTGATCAAGAGCAAGATCTCGTTCAATCATAGTAACAACAACGGAAATATTGGCGTTTATTGCTAGAAATATAAATTGGCTTCGAAACTACAGTTAAACAAAACAGTGAATATTTCACACAAATGAAATCTAAATTTATCGTTAAAACAAAATAACATTTACTTTGTCTTCGGATGCATAACAAATTTCCAATTCGTTTTAAATTTTTTATTTTTAAATAGTTAAAAGTTGAAAATTTCTCGGGAAATTCAAAGCTATACGGGGAGATTTTGAATTTTAGACGATGTTCAAATTCACTTGGAGATCCGATCTAAAGTTGAAAATTTAAATATCTAAAGGGCGGATCTCGTCTTCAAAGACACCTTCTTCTAGTGGTGGGTGATGCATTAAAATTGAAATTCCTCCACATAAACGAGGAAACTTTTAGCAATCTTCTCTTGGTTGAATTCGATTAAAAATCGCAAAAAACAACATTGTGACTAAATTAATAGTCACCAGATCATTGTTGGGAATTCGTCGTTATTTATAGGCGATTTTTCAGAAAATATTCGGGCTGAAAATATTGAAAAAATCTAAATTTAACCAAGAGAAAATCTACAATCTCCGCTAACATGTGGGCATATTTATATTTATAAATAAAAACCTACGTTGTGCACATTGCAACAATAATAGAAAATCGTCTCGGAAAAACTAACAATCAAAATACGAATTGGCTGAAAGATGGCCTGTGATTTATGTATTGGCAATTATTCGAAATCTGTTAACCGGCACGAAACCGACGAGAATTTCCTGTATAAAAGATACGTCAAGTTTCGATTTAACGAAAAAATAATAGTAATAGTTGCGGTTATTGTTGGGAAGATTTCGGAAATGGCAAAACGCCAAATTCGTTCGATTGATAGCGAGAGGAAGACTCATTTTTCATCGTTGGAATATTTCGAAATCGGTATGCGATACGTTGATTAATTTATAGAAAATTCCGTAAAACTCCCGAATGATAAACAAAACGTTCAATTGAGAATTTGTAAAGTAATGAAACCACTATAGGGACGTCGTGAAGATATTAACCGCCCTGAAGCGAACGTTTTTTATACACCATCGGAAAAATTTAAATAAAAAGTTGCCTTGTTCTAGAATTTGGCCTTATATTGAGTTGTTTTAATTCATTTGACTGGAGATTTTTGAATTTACACAGTTTACAATTAGACAAAAACATTTCAGCAAAATTTCGAAAAATCACACAGAGTTTTAAGATTTTTACAAGAAAAGGCTCGCTTTATATCGGGATTTGTTTGATTTTCGTGGACATTTTTGAAAAATGACACTATTTTGTGTTGTTTGATTGTCCAGCAAACGGGCGTTTTTTTCTAAAGTTCAACGATAAAGTGAATTTTTTCAGGACGATTACATGGGGCGATTTTGAAGGGCTCTTATCGCCGGCTTGACTTAAAGAGATTTGTCTGTTGTTGTGTCTTTTAAGGGGATGATGGTCGTCATCATCATCGTCTATATTATCCTTTCAAACATGCTATTCCAGTTTGGATTTAGTTGTAATCGGCTGGATATATCTTTTATTTTACACCACCCCCTAAAACTCGAATAAAACGAAAAGAACAATAACGTTATTTTAGTTTAATCTAATTTTCTAATACTTTCTTGTTTTGTTCTAGAAGAGACAACTTATAAATAAATATTAGGACTTGTAGTTTCTGATTTAATAAAATTTTAAACTTTATATAGTGGGAAAACTTTGGACAGTTCCACGTAACACACTATTTTCCAGGATAGATGTAAAAGATGAGGGAACACGACAAAAAGTCGGGGAAACTAACATATGCGATACAACAGCGGTTCGTGTAAATAAATTACAATAAATTTTAATAAAATGTTGCCATAATTTACTGTATTTCCTGCGAAATTGTAAGGTTTATTGGGGCAGATTTACTACCGCTTTTAGATGATTTTAAATCAATTTCTTTCAGCGGTAAACCGTTGTAAAATCAACATCGAGATATTAGCAATGTTGGCAAGTTGCCACCGTTCAAGCTTATCATTCGTTTATTTTTCAGTTTTTCTCGATTCAAATCAACAACTGACAATACAACAAATACGACCAACTCCTCATACATTTAAATGTGGAGAAAATCGTCGATGTTGTGTGATGATGGAAATTTTCAATACGTTTTATCTTCAATGGCAATATTGATACTAGTTTGGCATCGACAACGACAAGACGGAAGACTTGAACGATATCGCCGTACGAACGGATATGAATCGATTGAAATATTCGTGAATCGAATTTAAACTCAGAGATAAAGTTGAAAATTTTCGTAATCATCAAACAATCATTCGATAATTAACACTCAAATAAAGAAAAACGTTATTATTGAGTCTGAATGGAGAAAAAAATGCTGCTACACATAACAAATTGAAAATCGATACAATAAAATTCCAAATTGATTCATACTTGTGTAATCAATAGATAATGGGAATAAAAGCGGTAATTTTGTTGAATTCGAATTATATTTCAATTATGGCAAAAAACCAACCGAAAATAGACCAAATCAATTGTTATTATTACTAAAAATTGATATCTTTGTGAGTACAGACGATTGCATTTTTTATTCAAATAGCTATTAACTGAATTCGTATAATCCACAACAGAGGTACAATGATCGGGACAAATATATGGAATAAAAGCGACAAACATTTACATAAGAATGTGCCTTTACAAACGGAAAAAACTCCCAAACAAAGTCCAATATCCGCACATAGAAGAGACGAAAAAGGGGCGAAAATACAGGGCAATTGTCCTGGATAGTTGATACCGTGAAATTCATGGTAATAATGGTAGAAAATCGAACAAAACACCAAGTTAAACATTCATTAGAATTGGGTTGAATATCTTCTTCTGGATTTTTTTTCTTGCCTGCTTTATTAAGGGTGGGTCATTACGGGCATCCAATCGAAATTGTTGTAAAGTGATATTCCCGCATTGTTGTCGGTTAGTGGATGGAATTTTCAGGAAACTGTCACTAATTAGAAACTTTCAAAATAATTAATCTTGTTAGTGTACAAATTTCTGTATAGGTAGTCGAAAATTTGATAATACTCGAAATGTTTCTCTTCTTTCGTGTTCTCCGTCCGTGGAAAAACGAATAAAATTCAATGAAAACTGAGATGCCTTTGAAGTCCGCAAGTATTATCATTTTAAAAGAAACAACTTTGGAGGAAATTCTATTTCATCCATTAAAATAGCCGAGGTAATTATTTTTTCGAAATGTAAACTTTTTAATATTAAAGTTCCGGCTATAAAATGTATGTTTTACAAAAATTTATAACGCTATTACGGCTTGTATAACGCCCTTTTTCAATTTTACTACACTTTTAATTATTTATTATTGTTGTATTGAACAGCGTCCTGGTTTTGGCAGGTTTTAAAGCGAATTGAAAAGATCCATTCCCTACTGTCTTCCTCGAACTATTCTTATCCACTTGTGGAAATCTATAGAGAGCGAATAGCTTTTCTATCGCCTAAAATTGGAAAACTCGCAGTGAACAGATCAACGTCTTCCAGGTGATTTACTCAGTTTCAATTGATGTTTTTACGTTCAAAACGAACGAAGTAAAATTTCAAGTATTTATCCTTTTAAATAAACCATCTCGACTACAACAGGAACGGAAATTTCCCACTGACTCCAACACAATAATCCCTATTGATCGACAATGCTCACCAAGTTCAAGATCATATTGAAGAATCCGGTACAGCTGGCCAATTTCATGGCTAAACATTTATATAACACCGGTTGCTTTATAAAGAGTGCGCAATATTTTAGGAAATATCGCCGGCTGGGTTGTCTTAAATCAAATAAACCGACTGTATAAACTCCAATTTTTGACATACGATTTCTCCGTTATTGTTAACTTTAAAATCAACTGCTACAGCTAGTTGGAAAGAGAATTCTAGAAAACCATCAAACCAATTGGGAAATTTCTTTGATATTCCGAAAATAATTCCAATTTGCAAAAGCTGCTGTTACTCAAAATTTTCACAAAATCTTCCAAAACGGTAGAATTTATGTCGCACGGTTTAAAATGCTCTTTCCAACGAGTGACGACGCATGATTATAGAGTGAAAAATAAAGGAGAAATCGTATATTAAAAGTTTTACTTTAATTGAGTTTGGATCTATTGAGATATCTTCCAATAATTGAATATTGTGCAATTGTATTAAATTTGCATAAATTCGATGGATAATTCAAATGCCATAAACTCCAACAATTTGTTTCGTATTATCTCCAATTTGTTGTTAAAGAATATCGCCCCAATAACCCATAAAAACACCCTCTCTCTCAATATATTACCATAAAATTTTTATAACCATTCGAATCAACATTAATCTTCTACTTTCTATGTAAAATTGGTTTAATTAAATTGTTAATTGTTCGGTAATCAATTTTGATTGAATAGTTGTAATTATCGATCACTCGAAACGATGATAAATATTAATGAAATTATGAGAAAAAAATGGAAGCACTTGATTGTTCATGAATATAAACAGTTCGATATTACTTCCTGTTTTCGTTTATTTTAAAAAGTTCCAGTATCGTTTGGATATTTGCCAAAATAAATTGCCATTATTATAAATAAACTGGAAATATTTTAATTTGCCATATACCGTTTAGAAATTCACTAACACAATAAATCTTTTTTAATTGCAAATTTCAACAATATTAATCCGGTAAACAAATAGAGGGCATTTTTGCTGAATATGTTTGGCGAAGATTAAACGGAAAGCTACGTGTTCGTATGTATCGTTACGTGCGGAATATCGATTTAAAGGAGAAGAAGAAGAACAATAATAACACACATAACAGCTAACAAATATGGCTAATTTCAACCTACTCGTTTATCAAAAAATATTACCGTGTTGACAGGTAGACGGTGCTCATCAACAACTAATCTCATTTAGTTGGGTGGATTCTCAGGTTTTTTTTTTTTTGTTATTGTAAATTTTATGTAAAATGTCGGTTTCAATACAACTGATCCATCAACGGGACAAGACATTCGAATTAAGCAATCAATTTAAAAGCATTGCTAATTAATTTAGATTGGTTATTAGAACGGAATGTAATACGAGAAGTTTTAAGGGATCGGACTAGAACTCGATAAAAAGTGGAATCTTCAACAGAGGATTTCTCCCTCGTTTTTCACTCGAAATTCAAGTATCAGGGGTTGTTTGAAACAACAATCCAAACAATGTAACACAAATTTTACTGTTTTAGAAAATTGTATGAAAATCTAGGAGGATTCTTTCAATTTTCCCCATAACTCAACTTTTATTGATTTGCGATAATAGCACAAATAATAGCATCAAAGGAGCCTATTTTCCACGTAATTTCTCCAGGAAAACAAGTTTTTCACATAACAATAAAATCATCAGAACTGTCTACAAGCTTAATTCTCCCCGAATTTTCAAAAATTGGATATCTTGCCAATATCTTGGTATTTTCCCATGTAGAAGCTTTCAGACTGTAAAAGAGCCTTCAATAAAATTTGTTTATTTTTCTTAATTTTTTGGAAAATTATCAAGCTGTTTTGTAAATTTCCTGAATTTAGAAAGGTCTCCTTTTTTAGTATCAGTCAAATTCCGTATTCATTACAAACAAATTAATAAAGGCTTAGTTATGGGCAAATAAGAAGAACACAGGCTTCCAAACTATCGTCTGTAACTCAAAACTTCCACAAAATTTTCCAAGTCGCTAAGATTTTGGTGATACAGCTTCAAATGCTCTTTCAAACAAGCTTTAATACTTGAATTTTGAGTGAAAGATAAAGGAAGAATCTCCTGTCGGAAATTTCACTTTTCTAGCGACTCCTTTGATTCAAACAACTAGGCCGTTATTTATTATCAATAAAGGTAATTTTTGATTTTCATTCCGGACGATTTCATTTCGAATTTCACCATAAATTCAGAAATTATGGAAAATTACCAATTTTGTTTCAAATGCAACTTGTGATATAATAGAGCGGCGCGTTTTCAGGTGTGAATTGTAAAGCTCACTTAAAACCGATTGCATTTGACAGCATTGTTTATATAATTCGAAATTCATCCGTTTGTGCAAAAAAAATAAAAATTATTGAATCCTTTTGTTACTATTATTATTATTATTATGAAAAACACCGACAAAGCTTTAAACTTGACTTATAAACCAGTGGAAAATTGAAGCCAACTATCTAATCGTTGAAAAAAGGGGCAGAATAGAGGCAAACATTAAAGTTGGAAATTTCCAACAACAGATGGAAAATAAATTGCGAAAATCATTATTTATAACTAAAGCTTTGTTTGGAGAAAATTAAAAAATATGAGTTATTCTTTCCGTATATTATTATCACTATTATTATTATTATTATTATATGGAAACAAAAGCGGAATGATCTACAATTATGTAGAACGAATTACATGTAATTTGTACAAAATTGGATTAAAAATGGGGATTTCAACAATTATTAACTCGAATTAATTTTTAACAGAGAGAGCTTAATTGAGAGGGACACAAATATAGCCTATAGTTGGCCAAAAAAATCGTCCAGAAAATAATATTCTGCGAGTTCTAGACGGGCAATAACAGTTTTTCGGCCAATATTTCTTTAATCAAATTTTAATGAAAATTTGGGCGCGATTTACTGAATCAGCATAACCAAAACAACTCAATTTCCATGCTTACATGAGTTTCTAACCTTAAAGCCACAATTTTGATTAAATAAAAATAATAAACGAGATCGAAAACAAGTTAACTGTGATATAATTTTGTTGAAGGTAGAGGGCGCCGGAAACTTTCCCTACACCCGGTGCACAGTAATGCTGTTGCAACTCTTCTGACAAATATTAAACTGAATAAAGGTCAAGATCAATGGCAACAATGTTATTAAGAGGGCGAAAAAGGTAATAAAATCGTTTTGGCATTGGTACAATTTTAGTTTACTTACTATAAAATCTGTATAGAAATTACCAGAATTACAACGATAATCGCCTCGTATCGCATAGATGAAAAGCAACAAACTTTCCAATAATTTTCCAACGATAGTTCAATAATCGAAAAGAAAAGACTCTTATCGTCCATCGGAATAAAAACCTAAATATTTTCAATAATAGTTGAAATTTTCTTAAATTATATTCTAACGGTTATTGTCGATAAGAACAAGCGTACTGTTGGAATATCTCAAGAAATAACACCAATTTACGGCAATTAGAATAAATTCTTTATTGAAAATTAGTTCAACATCGTATTAATCGAGGTGGGGGTGAAAGGACTAATAATATTGGAAATTGAAGAGATTCATTTCAACCCCCACACCAACTCAAATTTATATACGGATGAATCAATACAATTTCACAGTAAATTAAGATTATTATTTATTAGATTGTCGGATAGAGATACTAATACATTAATTAACTTATTAGTAAAAGATAGATGATAATGACATTAAACTGGATGTTTATTATATGAAGAGTGAATAGAGTAAGGGTGGATACTCATGCGAGTTGAACGCCCACAACACAACACACTACGCTGCACAGATCTAATTAAGTTGGGCTAGTGGTCCTTAGACAGACGCACACATTGGCAACAAACAAGATTGTTTACTCGATGATAACAGCCTTCTACCTACAATAGAGTCGGTTGAATAATGAATAAAATAACAACACAACAATAAAGTTGAGTTTGGAATACAGTAGAAGGTGCTTTTCGAAAAAAATCGTCCAAAAGCAGCGATAAAAAACGAGTCAATTTAGACAGGATTGGTGGATTTTCATTCGGTAGTCATCCTTCGTCACCTTTTAAATCCTTGTCGTTTTTTCCTAGCGCCCTTTCAAAAGCAAAAGTAATTGCTTATTCGTGCCGGTGAGACTGTTTCGTCTCATTTGACTGTCGTATTTTATCGATACGATAAGAAAAACAGTCCCACAGGAGGAGGGCTGTTTCGAAATTCCAAACTAGCGCTAAACAACAATATTTAAATCGGGCTTTTATTTATAAATTAAAAGTAAATTTGTGCAAATTAAATCTATTTATCTTTAGAAGTTTACTTTTAGAATCTTAAAATACTCAAAACTGAATTAATTATCGACGCCTTTTAAAGTGTTTGTAAATTTTAAAATGTGTGCGTTTCTCGGTCTTTCTCTAGCTATTTTGACCCCGTGTATTTATTCTTGCACTTGAACTATTAACTTTTATTTTTAGTTTTTGTAAATACGGCAACCAAAACCGTGTATTGTTGGAAATTGTCGCCTTATCACCACCATAGATTTTGTCTAAATGGATTATAAGAGCTTATCAAATATTTGTCATAATTATTATTAAATTCTATTTCGGAAAATTGAGCAAATATTTTAAATATTTGCCAATTGGACCAAATAGGCCAATTCGTACGTTTTCAATTAATAATTAAAACAAATACGAATCGATCCTTTTTGTTTATTTATAGATTATCGGTAGACGAATTTATGGAAAAGGTTGCTCATCTATTATGAATAAATATTACACGGTCAATAAAAATAGTGAACGATAATAATCAATGCCTAAAAGGAATTTCTAATGGCACTTTTACGCTTTAAATTCGCCCAAAATTCGAAAAATCCAACACTTATAACAACAACAACAACAAAAAGGAATTCCCTAGACTACCGGGTTGACACGTAAAAGGGGTAAAACTTACAAATAAACTCGGAAAATTCACCCCCGTTGTCTTGTTCGAATATGATTAAAAATCGTCCAATTGCCGTCTCACATGATGTGCGTTGATTTTAATTGATTAATTAATTGTTGAATTAATTAATTTATCGAAATAGAAATGCCTGGATCGAGTGGTGGTACACTTCGAACAACACGAAGGGAAACGCGTGTACTGACACTGACTGACAAGTGGACACACTTGACATAGAAACCCCACTCCGACGCCGGGCCCCACCAGAGCGTCGTTACCATCGCGACGCTCTCGCGCCGACGCCTATCCCACACTAACACAACCACATTTCGATGTACACAGGTACATGTATTTTAAATATGGCAAAATTTGAAATAATCAACCGACAATGCAACACAAAAAAGGGGTAATGGTGGAAAAAATTAAAATAAATCTACCCCAAATGACAATGATAAATTAAATACTACAAAATAGACCTAGTGGATTCGACTTCGTTCAACTTTATTGATATAAATGGAAACGGGAGACGATTAAATTTGTGTGTGTTACTAAAATAATGCGAAGAAACGGTGGTAATAATTGATAAAACACCTACATTTCCTAATCGCCCACGTTTTAAATTAACCACGATTTTTACCAATGTGGGCGTTTCTATTTTAAACGAAAATTAACACATCCAGGATGCCACTTGAATCAAGATTTTTCATTTAATTAATAGATAAATGGGTGAATTTGTCATGAAAATCTCCCTCTTTGTATATTTGAATAATTCAATTTAGATTCATTTATCTTTCAATTATTATCCGATGGTTTATTGCGACCGGGATTTGCACATCTCTTCTGGCCACAATTTCCGTGATTTCGCCTATTTTCCCGTATTAATAGAAATTCCTTAAATCTATAATCATCCAGTTTTAGCGTTGGAAAAAATTGAGAAATTGTTGGAATTTTATTGAGAAAGTTTGTACTGGAAAAATGGTGGATGCGCCGATACAATTTTTCAATATAAACAGTGATACGCCTACTAACTACCACCAACAGTCGGTTGAAATTAGTTGTTTCTGGTTCTATAACTGCGGAATTTCTGCACAATTTTAAAGTTCGTTTTCAGCTTCTGTTTCGGCATCTTTTAAACGGATTCGTATCCGCAAATTAGCAATATTTAGGAACCAACTTCTCGCTTGTTCTATGTGATTTAGTAACAAATAAAATAGCAATAAAAGCATTATTTTAAATTCCAATCGAATTTAAATTACTGGGAAAACCTTGGAGCACCTGTTTCTTCTTAATTATGGATATTACAATAATTTTGTCACAGTATATAGCAAACTTAAAGCGCTTCCCACATCTTTGAGAAATTCTTGGTAGGTTTCCCGGAAAATTAACGAAAATTTGCTAATTTCACTCCATTCTTTTGTACCTTATAATCGGTTTTTGTTACTGTTCTGTTTATTCTACTTTCGTCAAGATAAATAAACAAAAATCCATTTCTGCTTCTGTTTCTATTATGGCAGTCTAGCAGAAACTATGCCCGAAACTAGTTGTAAAACTTGAAAACCACCCCAAACGAAGCATCAATTGGAGAAAATCAGGGCTATTCGTAATTAGGCCATCTAGTTGATATCAAGTGATATTGACTCAATTTGGTTAACATTTTATAAAATTTCCAATATTAAAATCCATCATAATTCTTTATATTGCATTATAAATTGAGCCTGTAGTCGAATAAAAAGTTTGCCGTATATTAAAAAGGTGGAGTGTATCGAATTTGAAACTCGTACTCTAACAAAAAAGTTGTTTGAATTTTATCGAGAAATATTGGAAAAATGGTGGATGCGCCTATACAATTTTCATCACAAGCAATGAAACAACTACTACCAACATAATTTAGTAAAAACCACACACGAGACAAATTGCAAAAGTCGAAAACCACCCCGAACGAAGCATCAGTTGAAGAAAATCAGGATTGTTGTTGGTAATTTGGCTATTAGATTTGTTTAGAAAGACCCAATTCTGTTAACATTTTGGAAAAATGTAGAATTCGTGCGATTTCGTTTTGTGGAATTGCATTCTGTAAAAACTACACGAGACAAGTTGGAAAACTTGAGAATCACACCAACAAAGCTTGAGTTAGAGAAAATTCGGATTGTTAACGGTAATTAAGCCGTTAGAATTGCTAGAGAAGAGATTTAATGAGAATCTGTTGGAGCGATTTCGTTAACATTTAAAAAAAATGAGAAATAAAAAAAAATTAAACTCTATCACTACTCCAATTGTTTATATTGTACTATAATTCAAGCCTACAACTGGAAAGAAGTTTTATATGTAAAAGAGGTGTAGTGTATCGAATTTGAAACTACTAAACTAAAAAAAAGAAAACATTGGAAAAATGGTGGATGCGCCGATGAAATTTCTCAAAATAAACAACGTCTACACAGTTTGTTCTGTAAAAAAGCACGAAACAAGTTGTAAAACTTGAAACCAACCGAACAAAGCATCAATTGAAGAGATTCAGAGTTGTTGGTAATTAGGTCATTACAATTTGGGGAGGCTCTATTGTATCAACCCAATTTTGTTAACATTTTAAAAAATTGTTGAATTTGTGAAATTTCCGATATTAGACTCCATTAGTATTGTAATTGTTTATATTGCATTATAATTTGAGCCTATAATCGAATAGAAACTTTACCATATGTTAAAGAGGTGTAGTGTATCGAGTTTGAGACTAGTACTCTAACAAGTTAAACCAATTTACAAGGAGAAGGGCGTTAAATTGAACTTAAACTACATATGACATTACATTATATAAGTTAATACAGTTAGTTGAAACTATAACAGGTTGCATTCTTATTAATTTCGATAGTTGTTCGTTTTCTAGAGTATAGGTGTGTGCATCAAATTCGTGACCTTTTCCTGCCATGTAACTACAACAACTATCAATTTTACCTACCGTGTCTGTGTGTAAGTGTTAGTGATCGAAACGACACCGTATTTATATTGACAGAGCTTAGAGGTCGATATTTATGGGATTAATTAAAGTCCGGAAGGCAGATCTTGTCAATATGTCAAAGTTTAATCAATTTTTGCTACCGTTTTAATTTGTTGCATGTACTGCTCGTATAAAATTTGTTATTAAAACACACTTTCAACATTATTTATTATAAATTTAAATACGAGTCAAATTCGCATGTTTACTGAAACGAAATCTAGTCTCGTACACATAATGAACATGTGTCTGTAAAATTATTACAACTAATACGGCTTTTAACGGATTATAATAAAGATACACACGTTTCTGGTAAGCCGACTGAAATACTTATGTTTGGTTAGTGTAGTGGATAATATCCCATCTTGTCGCCTCATTCGAAACGTACTACATTTATACGGGCGTATGTGTTCAGTTTTGTTGATTTAGAAAGCTCACACCCATTGAACAACAACAATAATCATAACCCTTCTATTAACTGAAAGACAAATGGAATTATTTCAAATATATATTCCAGCAAGTTATAAGAACTGAAAATTGGTAGAGTGGTCGACTTTTTTTATCTCTTCCTGGAAATACGATTGAACGAAAAAAACAACAATGAAAATTACTATTGTGGTTTCAGTTTAATTTATAACTTTCGGAAAGTTTCCTAACACGCTAAACAAGCTTTTAGTTGTCAAGTTTTGCCTTTAGACTTCCCAATGATTTTCCTTCAATATTATTCATTATCATTATTATTGAAAGAAAACCGGTAAATATTGTCAAAGTAGGACATTCAGGGGCGCCGCCAAGATCTATACTATGTTAAGTAAAAACCAAGAAAATTGCTTATCCTAGAAGGGTTTTCGTATTAGAAATTTCGCGTTTTATCCATTTTGATTCTGTTCAGAATTTTCGAAAAATTTAGCGCTTTGGCCCATAATTTGAGCATTTTAGTGAGAAATTTTGCCTTATTTTGAAAATATTCCAAAATTTGTAGTAAAAGCACTCTTGTTATAAAATATTTAAATAATTTTACTCGATTTTGGAAATATTTCACTTTATGTAGCTAGAATCAAAATGCTCTTTTAACAAAATTTCGAAGACTCATAGTTCCTTATAAAGCTTGCCAAAAAGTCTCAGAACAAAAGTGTCACAATTTGGCCCTAATTGAAACTCACTGAAACAAAATTAGAATACAAGAGAACAGAAAGCTCAAAAAAATGTACGAAACTTTCAATTTTTGACAATACAGCTGTGAAATTTGCCTAAAATTATGATTTAGACGATAGAAAGATGGCAAAAATTCGAAATTAGTAGCCTTATTAATTTTTGTAACCCAGACCACCTTAAAACTAAAATCGATTAAAATTTAGTAAATGGGCCCACTTTTAGTTGTCTGAACACTAGTGGAGGCTCTGATAATATTTATGATGGCCCAAAATGAAATATTAAGCCTATTTCCGGCTATTTTTCAATCCAACTGGAAGACTTTGACAATTTCCACTCCTATAAATTCAATTTGAATTACGAAAAACTAAGTTTCTGTTAAATGAACTTTAAAAAAAAGCAAAAATAGAACAGCTTTACATTTATTCAGCGAAATCTATTTACATCGGTTGAAGCCTATTGTAATGATAAACAACAACGGGGACAGTATGTATATAGGAGAGGATCAATATAGAACTATCGTTTAGACGCGGATACCAACAATATTGATGATAAAAATCATTCGAATAGATATAGGAGTTGAATCATATAAAATGATTGATACAGTCGTTGGGAAAAGCGATCTTTCGATGGCAACAAAACCGAAAATATCGAATACATTCTCGGTAATATACAACGAACGGGGGAGGAAACAGAACAAAAATATGATAGATCGGTAACGATGCCCTAAATATTCAGATAATACAACTGAAACTTGCGATATTTAAATTATAATCCACAACAAAAGTCGAATTAATGATCAACTTCAAAACAAACGTGTCCGGAAAACAGTAAGTCTTGGGCCCGATTCCCAGTCGGTGAGCTAAGTTTTTTTAATCAATTTACAATGATTGATAACCCATAAATTAAATCATAGCTAATGATTATTAATTTAAACAAAAAACTCGATTTAATTATAAAAATTTTGTTGTAGACCTCTAGAGAGTACTCTTTCTGAACGGCACCATTTCAGGTGTCTTTCAACATTAGTAGACTTTTGAAATAGCACCCTGTAACATTCATGAAGAAGAAAATATCGTCTGTAAAGCATATTTCCGGATTTAACATGCACAATGCATTAACATTACGACTCATAGGGGAATCATATCGAAAAGAAAAAGACTTGATAAAGATGGATTCGTTGATATTGTTGATATTTTTCGGATAAATTTCGAATATTTTAAACAATTTGTGGGAGTAATTTATTTATTAATATGGCAATATTTAGTCATTTAACGTCGTATCGTTTGTTAATTAAAATGGAATTCAGGCTGAAATAACTAAATTTATGATACACACACAAAATGGATCGATAATTGTAATGTACACGAAACCTGCTCATTTATTAGAGAACAATGAGGGGCAAAAAGAGCGTCCAAGAGGAAATTGTAAACATCTTCCTGTTGTTTTCTATCTGTTATCGAAATTTGTCCACAATTATCTCCCAATGTTTAATTAGACATTAATTCGCTTGTTGGCCGTTTTTCTACCGTTACCCGATTAAAATTTTATTATTTTATTCAAAGAAATGCGTTCGGGGTGTTTTGCATGTTTCATATCAATTTCCATTACGTTCTAAATTTGATAAAATAAAAGACTGAACGTCGGAAAAACTCGTGAAACTGAAACTCAATGCATTAATGGATAAACATTTGAAAAGTTAGTTGTGTTTTTTTTTTGTTCGTTGTAGTTACACCTGCCGAAAAAGTCAACTTCCTTGGGACATTGGAGGGTCGACAAGATTTAAAAAAAACCCACACAAAACTTTCTAGGTCGAATCTTTTTCGATTGACGGCAGTAATTTTTGTTTGGCTGCTTCGATGATGAATTAAACTGTCATTTGTATTGACAATCCTTTGGTTAATTATCGCTCATTATTATTAATCGAAGGATAAAACAAATATTGTAGTCTATTTTGTTTACTCGGAGTCCAATAACAACAAACACTGGATGGTTGGGGTATTGGAAATTAAATTTTTAATCGATAAATACTAACACTACCACCGTCATATATAATGGACAACCACTTGTTAGTTCATATTCAGGCCTCTGCTCTATAATAATTGAATTTTATAGAGAATCCTTCAAGCCAATAGCTGGTTTCTAGCACGAATCTAGTGACATAGTAGGAAACTAAATAGAGACAGAATGAGATTATTTAGAACTGTCTTTGTTGCTCTTATCTAGAAATCAGGTCAGCTCATGCAACAATGAACAAGACTAGATTAGACAAGGGAAAATTCATCCACTAACAACATTAAATGAGTCGGGATCCACTACCATCATTGTATATATAACAACAACACACACATGTATAGACGAAGATAAGAGCCACCAGATAGGCAGGGAGTTTCTTGTCATTATTTCGTTTTTATCGACGTCTACAACAAAGAAAATTCCAAAACAATTGTCTCATTGTTGTAGCAAAACGCCCACATTGATCGCAATCTAAACAGTGGTAGAAAAATATTATTGGTGATAATTTGGGGGATGATTACTAGATAGTTGTAGTTTATAATGCGGAATTCGCATCAATCAAATATCGACGTTTATATGTGGAATGGCAGTAATTTATCTTAATTATTCATAATGTTCAAACCACCTGTATAGATATATTGAACAGGGTATAAATTACACGTTGATAACAATAGTAGGAGGTAGTTGAACAAAGCAATTCTTCCACATTATTATATTCCAATAAAGCAATTTTAATACTGTCGAAAACTTTGGAAAACCAGTGAAATATTAAATGGGCACATACACCCTTGGAAAACAATGAATTAATGACGATCTACAACTGAAATTTCGAATGAATAACAGATGAGATTTTTCAATGAGATGGAGCGTACTCTTTAAACAACAGAATGACAAAGAGACCACCTAGAGGCGAAATGGAAAATTGCGTAAATTTAAAAAGAGAAGCGACAGTTTTTTCCGCTTCAGGCCCAATTTGAGATTTCTCACCTGAGGTCTGTACAATAAACGGCAACATTCACAGGTCGAAACAATTTAACGACATTGATAGGGGTTGTAATTTCGTTTGAAAACCAACCGGTATTTTCGGGGCTTTCTAATCTGATTCAAAGTAATAAGGCGATTGTAAAATTGCAGACTATACTTTGATATATGAAACGGTAAAGTAGCTTTGTCACGTTTTCTACAATAAAAAGCTCGGAACCGGCCGCCGCCTCCTCCTCCTCCACTAGTTGTATTTTTTCCTGCTCTATCTACTCACTCTCGTCTTGGGAGATGATAGTTTACTTTGAAATATAATGCTATAAAATGAACGACGAATCGAAGTAAAGTAGTAGAAGGCAACCGGGGAAAAAATTGACCTACTTTATACGTAAATGTTGGCTTTGTTTTCTTCTTCTTATTTTGTTTTCTTCTGAAAAAGCAGCAAACATAACAACACAAAACGATAGATATTTTAAACTCGAATATTTGTAATATTTATCAATATGTATTCGTTAATGTACATACTTCAGTTCTCGAAAAAAAGAATTATTTATTACAAGATGGCAATATTAAAAAGCAACTACATCTGGAAATTGATGATACTTTCAGATTCTTTACAATAAAACAGTACAACTACCAACATTGATCATTATTTTACTGAAACGCACGTTAACCGATCAAATTTTCGTTGAAAACTTCCAACGATAAACATTTGAATTATTACGAATCACCATTTCTGAGTGGCATAACTGTGGAACTTCTGCTTCTGTTTCCGCACTTTTGAACGTGTCACTGTATAATCTACAAGTAAGTCCTATTTGTTGGTCGATTCGAAAAATACTTCAACGATTTGTACGAGAATCTTTGAAGATCATTTTAGCGAAATTAGAACTTTGTAGCTTATTTGGGGGCTTATGAATGCTCATTTTTGACGATGTTAGTTTTCATAAAATGACTCAAAATGACTTGACAATCTTTTTTTTTCTGCATTTTATTCAGGAATAGATGGAAATGTTTTGTACTTTTTCTGGAATTCGAGCGAAAATCTTGAATCAATGATAGTAATTAAAAATGTGTAGCTTATTTTTGGCTAAAAAGCAGTTTGTTTCGATTATTTAAAAGCTTCCAATTTTGCTAAAATAATCTCATAAGACTCTTTAAATTCTTATAGTCTTGGACTAATATAACGAAAACTACTACTATTTGAGAAATACGAATCCATTGAAACTTGTAATTTTTCACTATTTTTTAGGGCAAATACAAGAGAACGAAAGAAAGCAGCTTTACGAAGATCTTTGGGTCATCTTTAATCGTTTTATGTGTGAAGTTAATTGATTAAAAAAACGGGATATTGTCTGATAAAAAAGGTTTTATCCTCCTGTCCGATAAGTTACAGGGTTGAACTTCTGCTAAAATATTCCGTACAAATCCTAAAAATAGTCTGCTTGTTACCTTCTCTAACGAACGTATAACGGAAATTATTAATATTCTAGAGATACGACTTCACTGAAACTTGAAGGTCCGCATTAGATCTTTTTCGATCTAATGCTCACGAATTGCGATATTTTGCTTGTTTAACGAAGACAACAATGGAAAAAGAACATTAGAGAGAGCTTTTCAAGGAATATCCAAAAGCTATTTTTCTTCTGAAAATTCCGATTGAATTCTGAGTTATAGAGGATAATTTTGGAGCATGTTTTCTTGAATTCGTTCCTATTGTCACACAACTTTGCAAATATCACTCAATTTTCAATAATTTTCTCAGAGTATAAAGCAAATTAAAACAGCTTTTTAAATCCCTAAATTAGTTTTCCAAAAAACTGCCAGACACTGGAGGATTCTTGTAACATCTTTATTTTTGATACGATAACGGGCCAATTTTTAATCATCGATATCTCCTTTGTTTAATGATATATAGCAATGAGTATAACAGCACTGGAAAGAGCATTTTGATGAGTACTCAAGGGCGATTTGGTTTTGAAAATTGCCTATTAAATTCTGAGTTGAAGGGGCAATCTTGGAGCATGCGTTTTATTATATGATTTCGCTATTCTCCCTTACAACTTGGCCAATATTATCAATTTTTCAACTATTTTCTCACAGTGGGTAGCAAGTTAAACGAGATTTTTGAATTCTCAAAAGATTTGGTAACGGGTTTGTTAATTTTACAAAAAATTGACACAAATTTGAGAACTCACATTGGATTTTTTGATTTGGTATCTAAAATATGCCAATTTTTAATAATAGACATTTCATTGTTTAGCAAAATTTAGCAATAAGTATAACAGCATTAGAATGGGCAATTCAAGGAAGACTCGACATTTCTTGTTTACAAAAATTCCAATAATATAACAGAGGAAGGTTATTACTACCGATTTTTTATGATTTTTTCCCAATATGTTGAAAATTGAAAGAGCGTCTTAGATTCCTAAGAAATATCCCGGTAAAATAGTTAGATTTTAAGTAAAATAAATATAAAAAATCTATCATGGCACTTCTATAAGCAGCAAGAAATCAACTCGTATTGTACTAATAGAACTCGAAAACTTTCCTGATAGTAATCAGCATCTTCTTTAAAAATTCAGTTAATTCTCCACCGTAAACTTCAGACATTTTAGCACCATTTATATTCGACTATAGTGATTAATACTTTATTTAATATTTAATATTCGTATAAATTAATAATCGTTTAATTAATTTCGCTCAATATCAAGGGTTTCATTTTATAAACAAATTCATCGAAATCTGTTTGTATTTACTGGAAATTCGATATTATCCCGTTACTATTTCTATGATATCTGGTTTTATGGTGAATTTCAGTTAAAATGCAAACAGAGGAACGGAAAATGCAAAATTTTAGTGAGCTTTCCATTGATTTGTATGGTGTTGGTGATGAATACACGGCGCTTTGATTCGCTTAATTCCCAATCAAATTTGAAATTTAAAAAGAAGTAAAAAACGTTCATTACTGAATAGAATAATAATAAAGTGTTTCTGCCTTGTACTAATTGTATACAGTGAATTAGATTTTTCAATTTGAATCAATCTAAAAGCACATCTATCTCCGTTTCCCTTCTATTTCAATCTGATTTATACCCGAACATTCAGTTCAAAGTAAATTATAAAGACATGACTTTCATCAATACGAAGCAACGTTTTCTCTGTCGATGATTTCGACGAAAGAACTGAAATTTGTCGCGGATTTCTGTTTAATGTCGTCATGATTGGAGCATAAATCTGAATGCATTGCAACAAGACGAAAAAACTCTGTATGTTGTATGAATATTTATATCGTTTGGAACTATACAACTGGGTTTTCTTAATGAAAATTTGCATACTCTTAATTCGAGCAAAGCAAATATTGTAAAAATAGAACATAGGGATTGTTGGATTTCTAAACAAATGAGCTGAGAAATTCGGTCATACTTCGGATGGAAATTGTTCTAAATTCGTCGCATGTCGTTTATTATACAGCCAAAAGTCCGTGTCTAATTCTTTTTTATTATACGGTCGGGCAAGCGTATTTTTAAGCGTGAATATTTTCATATTAACACCTATCGGTTGGATGAGCCGTATACGCATTGTCCACCTTATGGATTAACGGTCAACTAATTATGAACACAGTCTTTGTAAAATGGGGCAAAAAATCGTTTCAACCCCGTTGCATGCTCGTGTCTATATGACCGTCCGATAATCCAATATAAAGGTATAGGAGTTTTGAGATGAAAGCCGATATTGTTCGCGTATGATGGATCAAAGTGAAAAATGATTGGTGTACCTGAAACTAAGACCGATTAAGATTGGTTCACAAAACATCAAAGTATTGTCGTTACCGACGATGGATTTAGTAATATTTAGCTACATGTATATGTGTGTGGTAGACTGTAAGCTAGCGTGAATCATTGGTCAAACGCGTTCAAACATGTGTGATCGAGGAGTTTACGCTTACGCACCGTTGCTAACTGTGCTAACCAATGTGTTCATAGACTAAAATACCAACTAAAGACTATCACAAATACACCAACGCATACGAATTTAATCACACAAAGACGCTATTCTATCGATATTCTCACGCTTCGATCGCTTACACTAGGAGATAAGCATATTAATTCACTTTATAAATAAAACCAGACAGTAGATATTGATGCAATCTTCATATAGTAAGTTAACTAGAATTAGAACAGACAATAGTATAGCAAATGGTAAATGCGCCATCCACATCAATACAAATCATAATTCTTTCCATCTCCTAATAATTTCCCACTTAAACACCGCATTTTATTCGACTATACAGCTCAATTTCAAATGACGTTAACTTATACGATGAATGATGGCTTCATTGTGGCCCGAAGTTTCGTTCAAGTTTCCTATTAAATGAAATCTATCTATCGATTTCCCATATATTCCACTTTCTGTTGTATCAATTTTGAATTAAATACAATTATCATTTTACACGTATTGTAATTATCATATGGAAATTAATTAGTGAATTTAATAGTGATTAACGGTTATACATTAAATCGATGTTCGAGAATCTGGGTTAATTATTTCGTAAATTTACACTGAAATTACAGTGAAAACTCTCTAAAGAATTGTAACACCGCCTACGCGGGGTTGTAACAGAGTTTCTTGAAATATTTTCAGATCGTTCGCCTCTTCATACAAACAACCGTATTAAAAATCTCCATGGGATACCACAAATGGTGTCCGTGAGAAGGCCCAATTTTTATTAATCGGCGTCACGCTTATTTCATGAATTACAGCTTGAATCAAACAGGATTAGAAAGAGCATTTCAACGAGCAGGTATGGTTTTTCTTGTTTTAGAAAGTATTGATCCGCTTCTGAGTTATAGTTTTTCTCTATCATTGATTGTTTATTTTCGAAAAATTGTATCGTAGTTTATCGCAAATTGGAAGCACTTCTAAATCGGTCACAAATTTTGCAAATATTCGATAGTTCAACTTGATGCCCGGAAAATGCCTTTCTTAATGAAATATCGCAATAATTCTAGCAGCATTAGAAGGAACAAGTCGGGGAGTACAGGTGACGATTCTTGTGTGAGACTTAACGTTACGCCATTGGTAATTTTCTGATTTTAAAATTTCATTATAGTTGGAAAATAGCGATTTTGTCCATATTAGAGAGGCGTCCATAATGAGAAATTCCACTGTATTTGGCCATAATTTTGTACCGATCCTGTATTTACTCTATAGGGGGTTCGGTCTCAATAATTCACCTGTATTTGGAATAGTCTACAACAATAAATTATTACTCCAAATGATAATAATGATAATAATAACCCGTTATAGATTCTCTAATTACAAATTTATTTATTTATAAATTGATAATGTTATCTAAGACAAACAAGTTTTCATTAAATCAGTTTGTATGCAATTTTGGAGCAATCTGTAAACACGAATTATCAATAAAATAACTAACGATACACTATCCATTAAAAAAAATTAAAAGTTCCATTATTTTTTTGATATCTTAACCAGAAAGAATTAATTATTTAAATAAAATTAAGAGCGGAACGTTTGCACGAAATCGATAGATTCAATGTCCGTTTATTGTTATAAAAGCCGATAAAGATATGAATTATGCTCATTCTACTGTTACATGTTACTTTAGAATATAACGATCAAGTATTCCGCTTCTAAATAAAGCACAAAAGCTTTTATATAATAAAAACGAGACAGAGCTTTACTGTATCGATGGCAATATAATAAGACCGCTATTCGATATCGGATTATTAACACTATTATATGAACAGGAAAGGTACGAAAGTAATGATCTGATTTTTCACCATTTACTCTTTCGTAACCGTTTCCCGGCCGATCTACAATTCTATCCATAGTGGCGGAAATTTACTAAAAAATCACTAACCGAAACTGAAGTTTAATGAATCCGATATATTTTACGGAGCTTGACTGTGATCGTACAATTAAAATCATATCCGGAAAGAATAAAAACTTGGATTTATAGCGTTTTTCAATAGGCTAGAACCGTACGAAATTTATCGTTTACGCTACAAAATGCCACCATGCAAATATCGCCGAATTCGAAAGTGTCAGCTTTACTTGATCCACCTTTTTATCGAATGACACGTCAAATTAAATTGTGAATTTCTCGATCAACGTTTGCCTACACCCATTCACACGCCGAATTTCCAATAAATCACCAGTTATTTTTGACAATTTTTAATTGTTTGTTGAATTTTTCTACCGGAAAACCAAGACGAATTACATGAATTTGATGTGAGACTTGCATGAGTGGTGAGTTAACGTGACTCGGTAACGTTTATTTTAATTATTAGCAACGATAGAATGTCACCAAACAATACACACTTTTATAGTTTAAACGTTAGAAAAGTGAGTGAACTCTCCAGTTGGAGTGTTATTCAATGTTATCATTTGGAAAAGGTTAAAGCTTTCAGGGAAGCAGCACGATTATTGTACATCTCGCATGTTATCCGGCTTTCCACCTTCTCGCAGACTGAACGCTTCAAAATTTATTAGTTGCAGGATTTTTATAGAAAACTGGGGATGATGAGAGAATTGGAAATGACCGAAAGCTACGTTGGCCATCTTCGAAACGAATTTCCACAAAGCTAGTGCCGTCCCTGGGCAATTACGAGTGTTTGACTGTGGAAATTTCGAGTATATTGAAATATTGCCGCAACGATTTTAACGTTAAGATATTTTCTTTTTCCTTGTCTTATTTTCGTTCGTTTCGTCGTAACTGGAGAAATTCCAGTTTATTTTTTTTGTATTCCCTCTTGTTGGTTTGAAAATAATTTATTACACGAATACTGTAACGACATAAAGAAGAAAAAGTACTCTTAACACACACATGAACAAACAGCAGTTTTCCCGGTTGAATTATTGGTGTAAATATAACGTTCATATTTCTACAGGGCAAAGAAATTGATTATAAACACATATTGTTCAGTTGTTGAAAGATCTACAAAAAAGAAGTCTATTTTGTGGCCTTGTTCCGTTGATAATAAGGTAGTTTCGTTTTAAAATGGAATAAAGATTTAAAGTGGCTGCTATCTGAAATTACGTACATGCCTGGAAGAATTTTCCAATTTTATATGTCTGTTGTAGGAATACATAGTTGATTATATAAAGCTGACTATTTTTCTATGTGAGTATAGAAAGAAAAATTGCTTTTGTAAATTGCAAACTCAACTGTACACCTTGAAATCCCCTTTGAGAGCAACAGCTGTCGTTTAAAGAGATAAATAAATAAATAAACAACAAGACAGAGGTGAAGACGACCTATTTTCGCTGTGAAAATTAAAAAAACCCAAATTGCGCCATTCGGATAGAAAAACCGAATATTTGCACCTAGCGATGCGAAAAATTAAATCGCCACTTGATTGAGAATTTAGAAACGAATTTATGGAATAATCTCACGATCAGCACCATAACCAGGGTAGGGCGAACGAGGCACTTGCAAAATTTGCTAAATTTTCTTATTTTTAGCTTCACAAGGTAACCCCAAATAACAAAATAAGACAATTTAGCAAAACCTAACGAATTTGTCATAAATTTTGGGCGTTAGCTGCAAAATTGGAGTTTTATAGCTTAAAAATTGGCCCGTAACCCAAATTTTGCTGTAAAAAACTTACAAACTTCACAAAATGCAAACTTTTATTGAATTTAAATTAGAAAATTTAGCAAATTTTTGTCTTAAATTTCGAGCTTCCAGTTTTTGAAGCATTGTTTGCTTATTTAAATAAAAAATTTAAGCCACAAACTCTTCACGTTACGGCACTGTTCACGATACTGTCACCTTTAACTGCCTTGAAACAAAAACAGTTCACAATTACTTTAAGAATCGATCGTAAACAGTGTCAATGACAGTTGGGAATTGTTTTTCGTTTCAGCTAGAAATCGATCGCTGAATTATTCGGAGATGTAATCGAATATTGAACAAGAACGAATTCGAATAGTTGAAGTTTTTATTATAATCCCGGCTTTTTGCGACTTTTATCAATAGTGACCTGGGGGTAATACGACACCAATAAGTTCGGTGCGTCTCCCGATTTTTGCCGTAAAAATATCTGAAGATAAGTCATCCTGTCCTGCAATTTTTTTGTTAGCCTCTCGTAAACAGCTAACAATGTTTGGACGAGACACAAACAATCGTTAACATCAGCTTTCATTTATTTTAGCGTAAAAAGGGTGGATTTAATGTACATCACCTGATTCAGGGTCTTTGGCGAATTTATCTCGAAACTTCAACGCAAACAGAGCCGTTGTTGGTGTTGATTAAAAATAGAATTAATTCTCTGCTGTTCTGTTTATTGTCAGCTAAAAGTATGCGTATGTGTTTAAACCAAGGGTTGATGATCTACAAATATAAATACAACAACAACGAAAGCCGATTGTTGTTAAAAGTAGCTTATCAATGATACAAATAAATAGCGAAATTTATCGCATATTTACTCGTCTATCTAAAAATACCCATTGTTGAAAATTTAATCAATTATTATCGTGAGAAATACAATCCCAATTTCGAGGTAAAAAGTAAATAAAAATAATTTCAACAGCGAATCAGAATAATCAAAAGAAAAAACGTAACGAGTCCCTTGTCGGTTAGTAGGAAGCCCCAATTCACCACTCAATTTTTCACTTTGATTCCTCGCTCTCTTACTGACCATAAAAATTCAAATATGTTTGAATTACGAGGAACCTAAAAAACGCAAAACCGCTCCTTCGTCATTAAAAAATGATGGAACAGTGAAAAGAGACCGGAGCAATCATGATTCCCGACGAAATTAATAAATCTCCAGACTAAGAAGTTTGATTTTAGATTTTGTAAACTTGAAGTTTTCGAAGCTTTACAAACCGAAAGATGCTTTCCCGTTCGTTCAACTGGAACAGTGCATTGATCCAGACGATGGACAACTTTACCATCGCCCGATTACTACAAGAGACAAGGTTATTATATCAAAGAAACTAGAATTAAGCATGATTAAACATGGAGAATGGTGGATGCGCTACGATTGATATTCGATATCGCTGGAAATTTCGAATTTTATAGAAAATATCGAACGTTCTATTCGAATAAGTAGAACGATTTTATTATTCACCAGGAATTCCGATTGTGTTATAAATCATCGGCATGTTACAATGTAAGTGTTTCTAAATAGAAATTGCTTCTAACATAAACGTTTAAATATTTGAAATAATTTGCAATCCATTTTTCGTGCAATAGCCGTCTAAAATAGTGACACAAACCGTGTTGTTATTGGATATTTTCGTGTTTATAAATGCGTCGACTAAACGCCAACAATACTAGAGACATGTCAACTAATTCGCCTGTCCTTTTTTCGCTATTATGTTACGTCTGTATAGCGTTTGACGTTTATATTGGGGAAAAACTGTTGGGAAATGTGATGATGTCATTCAAACATTCAATTTGCAAACATTATTATCGTCGATTTAATGATTCGTATTGTTGATGGCACTGTACAACCGTCAAAAACTATTAAATTCAATCAATTTTGAAGCCGGACGATTTCCTTAATTTATTTGAATTGTCGAATAAATTCATCCATACTGTATAGTTGGGGTAATCGGGCGATATTTGGTTCGCTTTCAACCCCCTTGTATTTGTTGTGAGTGTGCGGCTTGAATTACCAATGCCTTCGGTAACAGTGATTGATTTAGTATTACGGTCATTTCTGGCATATTGTGTGTTGTTGGAGTGCTTCCTAAATCAACTTGTTCGAACGATACATTGTCGTCTTGGTAATAGAAATTAAACCACTACAGTCGATAATTGCTGGAATTAAGACGTTGAAGAGAGCCTATAGAAAACTGTACAAGTAGTCTGTAATTTCAAACAGCGGCTTGACCTACATCCAACTAAAATCAAAAGTTGCTAGAATTCGAATAGATTTGATTCTTTTATTGCGTGTAATCGAATTAAATTGTTTCAACACTAAACAAATGTCGATTGATTGGCGGAGGAACTGCGGGATATCAGAACTCCACTTTTTTAATGAATTGTAGCCCCTAATCTTGTTCTATACGTCGGACATTACGATTATCCTCTGGTTTGTTGAAATTTCATATATAAATACGTAGATAGATAATCCTTGGGGATACATTCCCGGCCATGAAATTGTTAACTACGATATAGTTGTAGAATATTATGAATTCTCTAGTTTTGCAAATGGATTGTATCTAGATGGTCGTTAATTTCAAGATTTAATCCAATTGGAAATTTCACAAAAATCAATATTCGAGTTAATTGATTCAATTAAAACTAGTAAACCAACAAATATGAAACACCAAATGGATGGGTTTTATTAAATTCGTTAGTTATTTTGATTCGTGATGTATTGTAAATATAGGTCGTGTCGTACATTTCACGAACATTACTCCCAATACTTGAGTTTAAAGATATAATCCTGGTGCCAGACAACATTCTATACTATTGACACAAAAACTATAATCATAATAGAAGATACTTGTGTCGATAATATAATGAGAATACTTGCTACAATTTCTTGTTGAGTAAATAATAGAAGTTGAATTTCAGTTAATTTCCAGTTTGCAACGGAAACAACAACTCTGATAGTTTTTCGGGGGATTTTTAACCGGAATTGTGTACAGTAAACGCTACGTGTACTTCATAATTAGATATTTGAACAATTTATAAATTTATGGCTTCAAAGACGCATTCTATGCCAACAATAAGGCCGTCTTTGTACAACTAACTCTTGTACATTTAGACGAGTTCAAAGTAAATAGAGTATATGGGCCTTGTTGGTGTTTTATAATTAACAATTATAAAGTACATGGTGAAAGAGTGAATAGAGAGAGAGTTGTATTGTTGAACAAATAATTGAATTTACTCCAAGTAAAGTTCATTGGAAAATAAATTAGAGAAAGCGAAAAAACTATAGCAAATTATTGATGAATTTCCGACTATACACTAAAAATAGTCGGTTGGAAGGAATTTAAAGGGCCTCATTTGGACGACAAATAGGTGTACATTCGAGCGTGGGTGTTTTATCAAAATCGTACACGATAACCTCGTATTTACCTCAATATTATGTTTTTTCTGTGTATTAATTATGAAATTTTACATAGGCTTCATTAAAAAGATTTCCCGGCGCATCCACCAATTTTACTCTATTTTTAAACTAGACTAACAAATTGGATTTCGGTTTGTTTTTTCGGCAATAATATCAAAAAAATCCCAATTATCGATCCCGTGGTGTTGAAATATTATGGAAATTATGTAGAGAGACACTATAAGGTTTAACACCTTTACGATTTCTACGTAATTCCAGTCAATTCTAAATGCAGAAATATACGACCCGGTTATTATTTATTTATGTACATAATTTATATTCAACGTTGTAGAAATTGTTGGAAATTTATAAAAAAATTGTAAATATCCAACACTTTAATTAAAATAATTCACCTACAAGTGAGAAGAAAAATCACGTTTCTTCCACTGGCTCTCTTAATTTGGTTCTATTTAATTAATTCCGTACATTACAAGAATTTGAATTGAAACAATTATCGTTGACTGATGCGAAATCTAAGAGATCTCAGATTGCCTCAGTTTGAATTATATCCCGATAATTAGTCGGAGAGACCTCGATTATCCGTACTAATTACTAGATTGAAGAGCCTGTGCGAACCAGACACAATTCAATTACTACAATGGAGGGATAAAACTGAATTTTTAACGTCTACCGATATTATCAGAATAGTTTCGAGTGTTGTTCTTTTACGTGAGATTAGCCGAGCATTCGAATGAAATTTGATCAATGGTCTTGTTGCGAAATTCTATCCGTACACAAGTTCAAGAATTTCGAAAGCAATTTTCGCTGACAATCCGATGGAAAATCGATATAAATCTTGAAAAATCGCATAAACACAGAATTGAATAGAAGCTAGAAAGATGATTACTGTTGAGCACTAAAAGTTTTCTAAATGGCCAATAGAGTATTTTATATACCGTACTTTTGAAGCGAATTTAATAATGTTGAAATAAAGTAGGAGTGCACCAGCATTTATTAGGAAAATTTGTATCTTGAGGTCAATAAAAACGGGTAATTCTTGCAAGTTTTTGCTATGCACCCGACTTTCTACCAATCAATTCCGATCTGCGGTCATTGGTTCTGGCGTTATTTCTTCCATTAAATGGAAATTGTTTAGTAACGTGAGAGCAGTAATCGGCTCTTCTTCTCTCTGCATTACTTTCGCACAATCTTGATCTCTGGAGAATTTAAGTTTGATATGGGTTCAAACTTAAACTAACAATACTAGACGGTCATAAATCGTAGCCTGGCACAGCTGGACGTTAATTCGATTAAATCGCCAAATTATAATTGGACTAATTAACAAAAAATAAGCTACAAGTCGACAATTAATTCAATTATTGCATACAGGAGGGCTGAATTAAAAGTAGTTTATATAGGAAGAAGTAGAAATGTGGCAGAAGTGCCACAACAGAAACGTAAATTAACCGGTTCAAGAAAGAGTTGGAGGCAAAATAATCAACTTTTCCTCACAGTGATAAGTTGTTGTTGTGGCTAAGTGATTTGTGTATTTAAGAAAAGGTTTCGACAATACAATACGAATGAGTGGTCAATAATTGGCAGGGGCATTTATTGTAAGATTGCTTTTCTTTAGATAAGTAAATAATACTTTCAACTGTCTACGCCACCGTTTTTCAATTTTTCTTCCAATTTTAACAAAGAGAACAAATTTCGTGTGTCGTAAGTGACAAATGATTCACTCTAGGCCCGTAAAATGACTCTTCAAGCCAATAAGAAGTCCCAAACCGACTATTAAGAAACACTTGTTTTGAAATTTCCACGGTGAATGAACAATGACTGACATAAAGAGGCGAAGGATTGTGGCATTTTAATGTTTTAGACTACGTTTAATTTTTTTTTTCGAAGGCTAAAAAATAAACTTACACTTAATGTTTTAAGGGTCTCGCTCGAACGATTTTTCTACATGTTGATAGATATGTAGAGAGACTATCCCCTTTTAAAGCCACTTACAGGTGTCGAAACCACATCACGTCATCTGCTGAATTACTTAGAATGTGTTATTTAGAAAAACTTGCTTCATTTAGACGCTATTTTCCGAAAATTTAAAATTTAAAAAGCAATTACTAGGGACGCTAGTTTCAACTTCCTAGTTTCTATCTATGTAAAATTTGTTTCATTTTATTGATTATGCAAAAAACTACGCTGGAAAATATAACGCTCTTTTTGGGCGAAAAACGGTGTTTTTCGGAATTTCCGGAAATTCAGTCGGATTTTCCAAATTTTACTTAATAGGGGCGATAGAGGATTAAATTTCGAATAGAATGAGGTATTTCCCACCTTGATATCAAACGCCACTGGAAATGCTTTTCTTATGGGAGTTTAATGTAATTGAGGGCGGGTTAGCTTATTCCATGCCCGACCCTTGGGTCCTGCTTTTGCTTAAACAATTTTCAGGAACCCCCACAGATTTTTACGTTATTTTTTAAATTTCTCATCAAATAATGGGACTTCTCATATAAAGCAGATGCTTTTATTTCAGCACCCTGTATTTGCAACCGGAATTTCCAGCAACAGTCAGGTTGTGGTCACCCTTGGAGCTACAATTTGTAAATATATCCATGGCTATATTTGAAACAATCTATTTAATTAACTCCAACTCAGGTAATTTACGTTTTCAAACATTAAAGGAAATAGTCCAGTTGTATGTAACCGAATCCTGTTTTAGGTGCGAGGACCCGGATATAAGTCTTCCTCCCCAACTTCTCCACCATCTGTTATCAGCATAACTGCACGTTTCGATCTGCACACTAATGAGATGACAACTCTTGTCAGTTGTGGAGTAACATGAAAATACGTAGACGGCAAAGATTTATGTATAAACCTTAAACTTTAACCATCACATGATTAATTGCGACAATTATTTAAAAGTTAAGTCGTTGTAGATTATTCTTAAACAGTAGTAATGTAATAATTTGTTTTACATACAGTTTCACATCGAATAAAATTGAAAAATGGGGTCTTGTTGTAGATGAAATATAACCGGTAACGTCTTGATAAGAGTTTATTAGTTGTCCAAGTCAACAAACGGTAGAAAGTTGTCTGTTATGAGGTCTTCAACATCGCCACCACGATAAACTACTCGTAATCTTCAAGTTAATCGATTTTAGAGCTTCTCTAGCCCGGCGCATCCACCATTTTTATAAAAACTTCTAATTGCCGAATTAAGCGAATATGAAGGAATTTAACGTTAATTTAATTAATTTAGAAAAATATTCATTTGATTAACATCAATTTCGTTGGGTTTTATTTTATTATAACAAAGAGAAATTGGGGCGAGACGGAGGGCGTAAGAACAAACCAACCTACCATTTATTTCCTTACAAAGCTTAATTACAAAATTAAGCTTCAGCATGAATTAAATACCGCTCAACTTTGAAATATTAGACTGTAATTACTGGAAAAGGCGCCACTAGAACAATCCACTTTAAAAATGTCCAATTAATAACATAATTCATTGATAAACAATCGAAAATTGTCTAAATTTCAATAAAATTGGGGAGGAATCATCTGAAAAACATCGGCTTTCTCGTCATATAACTGTAATATTGAAAGAATCTCACCGACAGTTTGGATGGAATAGAATTTGATTTATTTTTGAAAAATCACCAAAGCAATCCAACAAAAGGTGGAACACGAGAAAGTTAAAAGAGTGGGATGAAAGAAGGCGCACCGTATAAAGAAAAGGACTGATGTAGACTTGTACGGAATCATAAAAAGAATGTGACACCCGAGAGGATAAAGAGAACCTGTCGTTCTCTATATTGCTTATATCTTCGCGGAGAAAAATCCATAAAATTGTTGTTTGGATAAGTCGAGATTTTTGCTTTTCGGATTGAGACAATGCAAATTAATTATAGGAGCGGAAATACCAAATGTCCCCGTCGTTTATCAGTGAAACTGGAACTCGACAATGTTCACCACAATAGCCACAACAATTGATTTCTGTTAATAGTGATAATATTGTTACGTATGGGTACATTAATTACAGTACACTCTAAAATAATCTGTAATGATTTGTGTATAATTCCAATCAATTTTAGTTAGGAAAAAAACGAGCTAGCTTTCGTGTTGTCTTCTTTATTAAAAATTCTATTTCCTCTTATAAAAGTTATTAAAAATGGTTGGCAGACGCGTGACTGGCACTAACAAGAAGACCACCAACAAAAAACTTTAACCAGACTTGATTAAATTATTTAATATTATCAATAGAGAACAGGGGAAAAACGTTGTTTTTTCATTGTAATAGTGGTGAATACTAGGAAGACACTTGGAAAAACGGTCGAGAATGCCAGTTGATTAATTCAACACGGTGAAAACTTTCGTAAAATGGAATTTCCACGTGAAAGGTTCACTCAAATTCCAGGTCAGCTCTGTAGAGCTTCAACCACACAATTTGTAGTATTGAAGTTATTGTAAAATTGTTGGAATACTACCACAATTAAATCGATGATGATGATGATGATGATAATAATGATAACAATAAAATAAACTCTTATCGATTCGATTATAAAAGAAAATTCGAGTTACATTTCGAATTATTTCAGATTATAATTGAATTTCGAAGTAGATTCAGTCGTCGAATGATAACATTGATGTATTTGTTAATCAAGCCGTCGTCTAGTGGAAATTTTCAAAGCATTTCTCAGTCGTTTTAATAAATTACATCACTATTTAGTCTAATTCACTGTTGAAAATTGAATTAAATTCGCTGTCTTCGACAAAAGACAGGCCGGAATCATTCGATAGGCAACTGATAATGAATAACGACACGAGAACTTTTCCGAATTGTAATTGAATTCGCAATATTATTAATAAATTGTGGGAACCAACTCGAAACAGATAACGGAAAATTTCCTCTATCTCGCATTATGTGAGTGTTAAATTTCATATCTACAACATTTTAGTTGGAGTATTGATTAAACCATCGCAAGGTATTAAATATGAGCTGTTCTATTAACAACCACTTATTTCAAGTTGAATATAAAGTTAGGAAGTTTGTTGGAACAATATGTGGAGTTTCGCACATTTTTTTAGCAACATCAAAGGTTTAAAGAAATGGCAAAATTGAACTTTTTTCAAAAGCTGTTGCCAAGATGAACAATAAATTTCAAAGTTGTATAAAATCCAGCAAACTTTCAAATATAATTGCAACTTGTATCTAACAAGATTTCTTAGAATATCCCCAAGGTGGTGTTCTCTATACAAAGACAACCACAAAATCTTTTCAATAGATACACAGAATTTATTATCTTCTATTTAACTTTACAGACTACATTTAAATCCTGTTATAATTCTGTATTGTGCGTTAAAAAAAAACAACTCTTATGATAGAACGAAAGCGAATTCGGTGCGAAATTGAATTGTTCCTCGGCCAAATTCACTTTGTCCCAACTGTAGAGATATCCAAAAAAATCGATGATTGTTCTTCAATACACACACGACACGTTAAAATGTAATTTTGCTCGAGTTTTTATCGTCACCGATCATTGTTACACCCCAAAGAAACGTGGGTGTTGTTGAATGAGTATCGTCAAAAATTGTTGATTTTTACGATTAATTAACCGCCCAGTTCAGCTACCATATTTGCACAATTGAGTCATTCCAATTATGTAATAGTTTTGTATCTCAATGGGGATTTAAACAAACACCAATCAACTAATAGCATGAAACTATAATGTTTGTGTGCTTACACGCAACATACCATTTTAGTACGGATCTATAATCGGCGCACAATAGAAACGTTACAATTGAAAAATTACAGTAAACTTGGCTTCTACAACACCTGTTCGGCGGAGTGGAAGTTGTGGAAATTTCGTAAATTAGCCGAATTTCTAAATCAACGGTGATTCAATTCAATATAGTCCTTGCGGAAGATGAAATTTTATCATTTGCCGGTAGGTTAATGGAACTGTCGCTCGATTAAATTAGAACACTAATAGAGTAGGAGTATTCGAATAAAAACACACAAAATTCCCGAACGTAACATGAAAAGCATCCGGTGGAACTGTTTTATTTCGTTCTATTTTCAAAAAAACTAAATACCTGTGTGAAATTTTAACGTCCAGAATGTGGAATAAATCGAAAAATGTAGTCGAACTTGATAAAATTGTCGGCGTTAATTTCAGCAAAGAGCAGATGCTAAATCGCGCCGATAGCCGTGACTCAATTGAATAATTGTGCAATTGTACAAAAATAGATGGATGAAAACTCACCGGATCGAGATTTTCCAGAAATTCCAAAATAAAGCGAAACCACCACAAGATCGTGCAATATTCGCGTTTAAGAAAAGTTGGATCGCGACGCTACACTGAACATCACCGCGACACGAATGAGCACAAATGGAAATAGGAACAAGCTTTTACACCACTTGCTGATATCAGATTTTTCAATCCGTCTATTATAGAATTGTAGATAAAAACTTGCACGTTGAAATTTCGTCAGCAACCGAAGATTTGCAACAAAAAAATAAAACGAGCACAGAGCGAAAAAAGTAACATTGTTGTGCTAATAACATAAACTAGCCTTGGAATAACGACTAGATAGGATCAATTGCTGCAAAACAATAATTACAAATCTATGTTAATAAATAAGAACAATAAAACGTGTCAATAAAGCGTGTGTCATTTCATTTCTAATCAATTCGCTCAATAATTTTACAACGAAATCTACGTTATTGTATTTAATAATCGTTTAAGTTTAGAATTATTTTTCCACAAAGATAAAACTCGTTTCCTTTAAATGGTCTGAATATAGACGGACTTATAAGGGTCCAAATCGGATTCTTCTAGCCAATAATAGTAATTTAATATAAACGAAATAATATCACTATCCCTGTATATGGATATTTCATCAATCTATTCCCTTGATAATTCAATAATTGACTTGTAAATATCACAATTAAGACGCGTTTCTTTCAACTGGATGCTATTGTTTTAATGTCGATTTTTCGAATTGATATTGATTGTTAAAGTTAATACACGGAAGTGTAGTGCAATCGATAAATTCCTATTGAATTGTAGCAATAACAACGACAAAATAGGTACAATAATGTCTAGACATTTGAAAAGCATATCATTCAACAATAGTATAATAGTATTAGTGATGAATGGTGATGAAAAATTACAATAGTATACCTTATTTGATTCGGGCTTTTTCTATAGAAAACACATTTAGAAATTATTGTTTTCTATTCAACATTAGAAATAGATTCTTTTTGATAAAAAAATCATCAAAGAATCGATATTTCTCAACTGATTTGAGTGTGGAAATACTATTTTGCCACACAATTTTGAGTAAAGTACTATATTTATAATAGATTTTAATTTCTTATTTACAAAATCTACAATATTCTAGACAGTAATTTTATAACTAACGTTACGTTCAGATTATCTTGTTTTATAGGGTGTAAAGACCGTTTCGTGAAAATTAAAGTGCAAATTTTAAAATTTGTACTAAATTGTAATAATAAATTCACATTTTTTTAAATATAGTGTTAGTTAGTCTTTAAAATTTTAATATAAAGTGTTAGTGCTAGTGTTAGTATTGGTGCCAACCTGGACGAAGAGGGAGCAAGTCATCACTTGGATTTTGGCGATAAGAAGTCATCGAAAGGGTAAGTCGAAATGTTAAAATAATCATCCTTTAATTAAATTGTATAGTTGAATTCAAATTACTAATCTTTTTTTCTTTTTTCTAATTTCAGTGGGTTCGAACAGGACAGGAGGCGTTGGGGCAGTGGGGTAAGTACTTTTTTGATTTACCAAAATTTCGAGTCGGAATATCTCGTCACACAATTTTACAGCTAAAATCGGGGTATAAACTCATAAATTTCGATAATTAAAATTACGCCATTGTAGGTACTCTGTACGGAACGCGTATTAGGTACTTATAGGAACTTGTTAGGCACTTCTTTAGGTACGTCGAGACACACAAAACCTATTAGGTACTTCTCCAACAACTATATTCTCCTATTATCAATAAGAACCCCTCTAATCCTTCTTCTCTAAATTTCTTATTGGCATTAGTGGTACTTATGGGTTACTTCTTCTTTTATGCGTTACTTCTTCTTTTGGATCCTTTGTTTAACATTTCGGACTTCAAAATGATGATGCTGATGCTTTAAATGATAACATCCACCGATCACGAATCGCTACAACAACTCCTTCACAATGTTTTTTATTGTTGAAGTTGTTATTCGCGTTTTCGAAAAAAAACGCGAAAGAGTGTTTGGGTAAAATTTAGGTAAGTGTGCTCTTAAAAGTTTTGTTTTTGTTTTACCCCGAAGGTGGTATGGAAAGGAGCACACATTATCTTCACGAACAATTGTATTTAAATTGATAATTTGACGATTTTTGATGGAACTAAACTGCTATTTGTAGCTGCGATCGCAATAGTTATAACTGTTATTGAAAAATACCTGGGCCCATTACTACCTAAGAGAAACAAAAAATTTTACCAATTATGAAACTCCCTACATTTCAAGGGTTCAATTTGTGTAAAAAAAAATTGTACAAAAGGGCACTAAACAGTATGGAAAACTCGTTTCAAAAGTCAACTTCTGGAACTCGTTTTTCAATACACTGTTATCAACTATAACGTTATTTACAGATTAAATTTTCTTGGTCTCTACACTATTGGAACTCGTATCGGAGGAACCCTGTAAAAATCTCAAAGTATCGACTAATCTTCGATTTATTAAGGCAAATAATGATAATTAAACGTAAAATTACAAATAAAATCATATAAATGGCACAAATTACTTCCTCTTGTAATATTTCATAAAATGTGGTAAAATACAATCTCGAATATCTTTATTAGTCAGATGTAGAAAGTCACTAATATAGAGTGTATTAACACAATAAATACCCTGTTCAGCTAGCGGTATATACGGTGAGAAATCCGAAATATTTCTAGGCTCTAACAGACAATGTGTTGCATGGATATTATCGTGAAATGGTGCTCTGAAATTTGTTTAAAATTAATCAAATTAAACTAATTTATAATAATTATTTAATAATTACTTAATATCGATAACAACACCACCGCCGGCTTCTATAACACGAACAATAGGTTCACGTTTAGTTGCAACAACAATTGCACGCATATCATTGAAAGCACCATAGCCACGACGTACGATCTCTTTACGCCACCAATGCATCGCCTGTATACGATTTTGGATTTCTTTATCGAGACTTAAATCGAAATTATTCAAACATGATGGGTTGCCAAACTCGAATTCTTCTTCCTAAATCAATGATAATTAACACTAATTTTAATTGAAATAAATAGAAATTAACAAACGTTTAAAAATTGTCCAGCTTCTATACATTTATCAATATAGGAGATGTGTAGAATCCATTTACCGGCTGCCATACAGGCTAATGTTTTCTCATTACGCGCCGGTTTCGGACATAATAAATGAGTACAGCGTGGATCATAATTTTGTAAATCCGATACTGTTCCGCCTAGACTTTCCAATTTTTTTACCAACAATTGACGTAAATTATTTTCAATTCCTGATAAAATAAATATTCGTTGTGGTTGTTGTTGTGATTCTTCAATTGGTGTTGTATTTGGAAGATCATCTTGAAAATCCCAACCGACTGTTAAAGGTTGTGATTCTTTCTGTTCGTTATTATTCGTATTTGTTTCAGCGTATGTTGCTTGAAATCCGCGACTTTTACGTCGAGTCAATTCGTTATTTGATGATAGACTTTCAAGTTCTTCGAATTGTTTAAACAAACTAACAGCAACTCCCTAGAATTTCGACAATATTAAAAAATTCCATAATTTGCAGTTTGGTTGGTGAGCGATTCCAGAATATTTTGAAAAGTTTTCGCATTTTTCAGGGCATATTATAGCAAAAACAAAAAACAACTTTACGAGGAGTTTTGGATTAGTTTTAGTCGTTTTATTTTCATAGTTGATTGATGAAAATCTCGATATTGTTCAGAAAACCGTTTTTTGAACAAATTCCCGATCAGCTACACTAGCTAGAATGTTGCCAACTTCTCAGAATATTTATCGAATCACTCACCAACTAACAGGACTATACAGGCTGACTCAAAAGGATGACCTATTTAAAAAATAATAGTTCTAACTGATAAAAGTTCTGAAATTTGCTTTACAGCTAAAATACTTCTAGACTTTCATTGTTCTATCCACCCACGATGTATAAAGTAGGGGGACTTATGATCTAGCGTTATAGTTTTTCAGGAATTTATTTTGCAGTTTGCTTGAAAAATTCATATTTCAGAAACTATTACGTTTGAATAACTGAAATTTCGAATTCTAATAGTATAAATATTGTACTTTCTACCAAATTTTATCGAATTTAATAATCTGAAATAAATTGTTGTTTCAGTCAAATTTCAAACTATAATCTCTCTTATTTTAAATTTTAAATAGTCCGTTAAACTATTCGAACTTCTAGTAGCAATAGTTTCAAAGATATGCAATTTTTAATCAGACACTTCAACATAATAAATGTCCCCATTTTTCGACAAAAATCTAATAGTTCAAATGAAAAAATTTCTGTAAACCAAATAAAAGATCATCTTCTTGATTCACCCTGTATATTCTATAAAAACGTACAGTATTAGGATTTTCATCCACAACTTGACTACAATTAGGACTCTGTTGAGTTTGTTCGTTATTTTCAGGCGAATTTTGATGAAGATCCGCCGTTAATTTCCTGTACAATCGCTGTTTCAACTCCGATAAAGGCTAAAAAATTTTATACAATTCTACAAATATTAAATTATTTATCGAAATCTTACAGTACTATCCCGTCGTGTTGGTTTCGGTGAGACATAATCCGGAAATTGATTAATAAATCGTTGGATTTCTTTACGTAACTTCGGCGATGGATTCGGCCGTAAAAAGGCACCTAATGGTTCTTCCGGTGTATCGATGTTATACCAACCTTTCGGTACTGGTGATAATTCTAATGTCGATGCCGCCGCTGGTGTATCATTTTGATAATTCTGTTTGAATTGTTTTATAATTTTATTAACTGGAGTTTCTTGATTATCATTACTAATTGGTGTATTTTGTTTACTACATTCTCTACTAGTTGTAGGCGTATTTTCGGTCTCTTTAACAGTACTAGAGGGTACTATCGATGATAATTTCGATGGTATTGATTTGGGAGTTCCAGTTTTATTGACAGAAAATCGATCTTCATCGATTCTACTACCAGTACGTGAACATTCGATTAGCCATTCTTTATTAACAACTGGTAAGCCCCACTTTAAAGCGGCTTCATATTTCTTACCGCTTGCCTCGGCTGATATTAAATGTGTCGATGCTAAGATATTTTTATCAGGTTTTGAAATTCGGGCTAATTGTTCTTGGGCAATACCACCCAATTCATCGATAAAATCCATCAAAAATTTCCGTTCGAAATTTGTATATCCACTAATTACAACAACACAATTCTCTAACGGTTTTCTTGTATTTTTAATAATATGCGGAAAATGATAATATTGAAAATCGCACAATTTCTCATTCTGTATTGACTCAATTATCCAAAGATCATTAACGATATGGTTTGCTGTATTTTGTATACCGTTCGTTAAAAATTTTGTTGTTACAATATAGTCAGGTATGCCAGTATAGGTTTTCGACATAACAATACCGCCAACATTTTCGATTTGTTCTTGGAGAAATTCGCTATATTTGACATCGTGGTTCAGTAGAACAAAACGTAAATTATCAAAAATATCAATTTGACTCGTCAAATCCGTATTTGAAGCCTGTGACAGACTCTGTTTACCAGCCGTATTTCGATTAAAATCATTCGTATCGGCATCTTTCAACATATTCGCTAAAGTATCAGTCTCTTGATCTAAAACAATTAAATTAAATTAATATTCGAATTTATTTGACAGTTATACTTCTATTATCGGATTGTGAATTGAAATAATGTTGTAGAATTAAATTTTCAGGTTCCGGTTCTGTTGAAATATTAGCCGAATCTAGATCTACTTCTGTTAATATTTTCTTCGATCTCAAAAAACTTAAACCCTAAAATTGATTTATTTTCAATAAAATTAATCATAATCGACTGAAATTAAATACTTTTTTGCCTAATGGTGAACTGAAATTCTCCTTTTCCGGACTATGTAAATTAACTAAATAATCATCTTCATCAATTAAACGTTGATTATCAATACAATCAATTAACCAACGTAATGAAACTAAATTGGCACGTGTATTTTTCGATTTGATCATTTTAACATCATTTGATGATTGATTACCAATGATAACGTGCGTTATACGTTCGGAGAAATCATCATAACGAGTTGCACCATTTAAATTCAATATTTTACAAAGTTTCTCTTTATGATCACCGTCAAATCCGGCTAAATAAACCTACAAAATAAACCGATTAAACGACTTATTTAAAAGAAATACACGTGAGCCTAATGGCTTATTAAAACTGTAAGTTTCAATTGATGGAAGTTTTTTAAAGAGAGGCTGAAAGGAAAATTAATTTCAGCTAAACTCTGAAAGATAATTCGATCTAAATTACATAGTTTGAACTAACCAAAGGTAGTTCAACTTCAACGATTAGAATTCTTATACTTTTAATTTTGAATCACCGTATTGAACTTACGCTACAACCATCAAGAAATTGGCCGGCATTTTTCGCCTTTTTTATATCCAATCCATCAATCAAACTACACAATTCTGATGAAGCTCCTACAATTATAAAAATACCAAAATTTATGTATTATTTAAGAAAAAGACGTACGTTTATTTGGTGAGATTCTTGATAGACTAGAACTAGGTAAAGGACTTGGTGTTGTTGCAGTCTCTTCTAATGTTGTTTTAAATGCTGTAGGTCCGGCTATAGCACTAAGTGTTGAAAAATTCGGATCAATTTGTCCTTTGGTCGGTGTTGATGTTGTTTTTTTAACATTATAATTAACATAAGGTAATGCATAACCTTTTTCTATACTATCAACAACCCAATCTATTGTAACGCATTGTATATCGGGTGTATTTCTAGCAGCTTTGTATTTCTCACTATTCACACCTCTAAAGACAATAAAATAATCAGTATTCTATAATTTTGTTAATTCGTTGTCATAACAATGTTTATCTTGTCTTTTCAATTCTACATATCATTGAAGTTCTAACTAATTGTCATGGTAACGAATCTCTTTAAAGTTAGAGAATGCGACTGAATAATTATATAAATTGTAAACTTACGTTATTCCGGAAACTACTAAAATATCGGTTTTAGCAAGATTTAAACTACCAGTAAAGATACCACCATTTTTCGTTACCATATTCGTGACTTCTTTTCGTTGTTCTTTACTCATACCAGTCGAACAAATTGTTAAATTATGAAACGGTAATACTCTATATTTATCGAATTGTTCATCATTACCATGGATATTATTGTTTTGACTCAATTTCCATACATCATCAATCCATTCGGATAACATTAATTTCGAACCAGCTTCTGCAGCTTGCTAAAAAATTAAACTATTGATCAATCAAATTTCAAAATAAATAGATTTACCATGTATTTCTCCGATTTTACAGTATCAGTAACTAGATGGGTATTTGTTGATGTTAAACAATCAGTATAACAACCGCCCATTAGTTGAACTTTTTCTTTAATTTCATTCTTACGTGTTTTTGGTAAATGCGAACAGGATACAACGCAATTTATCATTGAAATATTGTAAATTGGCCACGGGAAATTCGGTATCGGTCGGCCCTCCATTAGACATATCGACACACACCATGGGCCCAAGATTCTGCTATAATCTCAGACAATAATAAGGTATTGTTGTCGTTGTTGTATTGTATGATGATTAATACTTACGCACATTTCGATTGTTTCATACTTTCGAATTGTTCGCCGATAAAATCTTGAAATATAACGAAATCGGTTTTCGATAAATCTGTCTGTTTGAGGTGTTTCTCTTCGATCCATGCGACATTTTTAACGTTTTCTTTACAGGACTATAACACAAAAATTTTCTAGATTACGTTATTGAAATTATGATTTCTTACCTCGTAGGCTTGAATCATTATATCCGACATATCCGACTCATCTTTACAATTCTCTGATAACACAAATAAAATTCGAATTTCATCCATTTCTTCACAACTGCTTTCAACGGAAAATTACCAATTTCAAAATTACTACACAAAATAATAAAAGAGGCACTAAACAATGCATTAAATAAACTCGAACGCGCTTAATTTAAATGCCGGGTTTGTTAAAAAATCGTTTTATTATCGAATATAAATCGTAAAGAAAAACAAATCTGGAATTGATTAAAAAGCGGACCATCAACTGTCAAAAATTCAAATCTCAAGTATACCAACAGTGCAAAACTAAACTCCTACTTGTAACGTATTTACAACAATGCCAACTTGTCATTAATCTATAAATTCTAGACTTTTTATAAATATTTAAAGCAATAGATTTGAATTTTAACTCATTCTTAGAAATCAATCTCGATATTAATATAGAATGAATAATTGCAATTTAATTTGTTGTATTTATTTGAGAATTATTTAAAAGTTGACTTGGCAACGCTGTTAGTTTTTGACATAAATTCAAAATTGAGAGGTTATGTTATACTCGTTATTTTTTTTAAACAATTAAACAAATTAATAATAAATGACTGCAAAAAAACGTAGGTATTCGAGATACTCATCTTCAAATAAACTTTCAATACATCGTACAAAATCCGATCCGGATATATCGTGGAGTAATTCAGATACAGACGATGAATTGACGAATTCTAGAAAGAAACGAAAACTAGCAGAAAAATCATCGAATTGGATCAAAACCGACTCGTTACTATCATCACAACAATCCGACGAAGATGATAAAAGTATCGATTCGGATGAAACCAATCGAATAATCGAACAAAACCAAAACGAATCACCAATCTTAACGCATAGTGAATCAAATCGAATAAGCCCCGAACAAAACGAATCACCGATTATCAGCAAATCACCGATATTAACCCAGACTATTTTCAGACAGAAATCACCAGTGATTAGCGGCCGGACGATCTTACAAAGGATTAAATCGCGCCATGAGGAAATCGGGAATATCAACGAAGATTCGTTTAGTTCAACCGAAATCCAATCGCAAGACACTCAAATCAGTGATTGTGTAGAGATATCGCCTGTAAAATCGCAACTATCACAACAAATAAGTGATTTAACTATTGACGTTGTTTTGACACAAGACAGTTCGCCTGTTGTCATCGATTCTTCGACATCATCATCGATAACTGGATCACAATCACCATTACCTTTACGTAGGAAACAATTCAAAAAGGGCGGTTTAGGTTATCAGTTAATGAGGGCGATTAATTCGCAAAAAACTGACTATAATCGGTGGCAACACGAGTTGTTTTTAAATAAGTCCGATAATCGAAATCGGATTGATTTTAAGATTGTTAAATATTGGTTGGATTATAATTTAAATTGTTATGAATGTGAATTAATATCGGATACTATAGAGCGGTTTTTGTTAATTGTCGGTTATAATTGTGTAAAATTGAGTTTTGTCTTTGATATTGGCGGGGAATATTCGATGTTTTTGCCGTATAGTTGGAGATTTGTTCGTTATAAAAGTCGTGATTGGAAATGTTATTTTAATTGTGTGAAGTTCTTAAAGAATCGCTAATTTACGTTCCAATCATTTATTGCAGTTTTAATTACATTTATAATTATAATTACGTCTTATATTCGTATTTATAGACAGAATAATCACATCAAAATTACATTAATTGTCTTTTTTGTCCTGTTTTACCCTTATTCGAGAAATTTTGATTGTCTATACAGTTTTGGGTGCAAAATTTAAGACCAAATGGAATGTTCTCATTTTTATTACTGTAAATTAGTAGAAAATTGTGCTTTTAGTTATTTTACGGTAGAATAAATGGGGAATTTTACATCGAACACATCTGTTATATGGATAGAGACATTCAATTACGATTAACAACACTCCGTACGGAATTGGTACAGTTGCAAATTGTGGTGAAAATTCTCGATGCAAACGTTCGGGCTTGGTTGCGGGCCCGATTTGACCAAGCGCCGATGCGTTTCGTACCGTCTGTAAATCGAAAGAAAACCAACATTTGAAGCAACTAAATCAATAATACACTTACTTTGTATGCCTAGAGGATCCTGGAAATCGTACAAAATTGTTAATAATTGTGATTGATTATCGGTAATTACTTACGAGTTTACTTTTAGTCTTAGCACCGTTTCTAATTTCGGCTTCTTTTTGGGCTTTTTCGAATAAATCATTGAGGAATTCGTTAACTTCACGCATCCTATCTGGATCACTTTTAAATTCGGTTATACGTAATTGTAGTGATTGTTGTAAATCTAAATTTAATTCAGCCATTGTGATCGCTTTATTGTCTGATTTACTAAAAAAAACGAAGTTAAAATATCACTTGTGTAAATATTTATCAAACATAATTGTAAATTCACATTCGCGACTAGTTTATTTTCCGTAAAATAAACAACACGATCGTCCCGTTGCCCCACTACTATTCTATTTGTTGTCCTGTCCTGGATCAAATATACGAACACACACACATTTGGCCCGGACTTGGGAGTGGAGTGATAACAGGAATGCGATATAAACACGGACTAGATAGACGGAATATTTTATACGCAGATTGGTTGCGTAATCGCACCGGATTTTTCGCCGATCGATCCGGTTGCTTCCCACAAAATCATATTTACCTAAATCCTATAAATATCCGCAAATTAATAACAGAAATTCAATTCGTTTATTTGATTTTTTAGAAATTAGGCGTTAATTTATTCAAACAACATTCCTGGATGTTTATTTGTCCGCTAAATTTGTTGGGAAAATACGGGGATTTAAACGCGAATTTAAATAAATCAATATGCTGTTAATTGATTTGGCCCCAATTCAACCACGCGAGAAATCCAATCTGGACGTTGTTTGATGAAATCAAATCGGTGAACTGGATTATTTACAAAATGGCAACAAATCAATACTGTTTAAATTAGAAATAAATTGTTATTAAAAACTACAAATTAATAATGAAAATCATTTCGCATTGTTCTCGTGAAATAACCGTTGAAACTCAAATTAACAATTTCCTCTTTCTCGGTTTTCTTTCCATCGATCAATTTAACCGGCGGTGGTCGGCGTATTTTCCTGCCGAAACGACCAGTTTTCCTTTGCCACCAACCAGAACGTGGCCGATAGCCCAATTCGCGTTTCTTCTGTGCTGAACCAATCGGTGTTGTGCTATGTTCGACATTACTTAAACGTCCAACTGTACACATACAGTTTTCCGGTAGGCTAAATTCCTTTTTACTCGGCATCAATATAACAACTCGATTGTTGGGTGCTTTACGTAGAATTGTGGCAAATGAACCGGCGGAACGGACTAGAAAACCGCCAGTTGTCGGATATTTTTCAACGCAATTGATTTGGGTACCTAACGGTAGAGCGCCAAGCGGATAAGCGTCACCCTCGTTCGGCCGTACTAGAAAACAAAAATTATATTATTATTCTATTGGATATTTTTAAAATTACCCGGAATACGCGGGATATGACAGGATGTCTTAATAATATCCCCAGCTTTCATATTCTCAGTCGCTAGGATGTATTTTAATTGATCACCAACAGCAACAAGGGCCACATTAGCCGTTCGACAACCGTCTTTAATAATTTTAATAACACGTTCAGTTTGCGGTGGCCCTTCACTGGGTCCGACACGTTTCCAATCGACCCAATGATATTTGTGTTTGATACCACCACCGATTCCTTTACATACTAAACGACCAGTAACTGGATCTCTACCGGCTAAATTCGTTACATCCAATGGTTTTACTGTATAATCGTCAGGGTAATGGACGATTCGTCGATAGCTTTTCCCTTTAACACCCGGTTGGGGCTTTACAGGCGGCACACCGGGTAGTTGGATTCTGTCCGGTAATTGACGATATTGAAATCGGACACCGCCTAAAACAAATATTGGATTTTGTGTTGACACTATCGAGAATTTCTGTAAAGCTCTTGTTAATGAATTCATTTTGTTAATCGTTTTAGAGGTTAGGTTTGCAATTCTGTCAATGAGGTAGTAGAGTGCGCATCCCCTATACTTGTATAGGACCAATTTGCTCCTTATACGAGAAATTTTGGTCCTCACTCTTTCTAACTTATGAGTGAGTCGTTCAATTGGGACCTCTTTTTCTCAAGTCATGATCGACATCGTTTGAGAAAAGGAAGGCGATATGTTAGTGTCGTTTCAACATTGTAGTTTAATGGAGAAATCAATAGATGTCACCTTTATCCTTGAAATAGACCGAAAACTACAGTTTTTGTGGTTGCTTGTAGAAAATTAATCTAAGCTGAAAATCACCTGAAATTTAATCAAGACCTATTTTTAAAGTCTATAATGCAAAATCATCTTTTCAAATCTCCATGATTTTTCTGTAAATTTACAATTGTTGAATAGAAAAGTAATAAATGTGCTTCTTTCCACACCACCTGTGAGGTAAAGCACATGGTGCGTTTTTTTTTATAGTGGTATCCCCTGTAGGCCTAATCCACTATAGTATTGGATATATCCATGCTAATTATTTGAAAAAGAGTAAAAATTGATTACTTACGAAGCTATTGTCACCGTCATACCATTGCTCAGGAAGTGATGTAGTCAATGCATCATTATCACAATAATAACCTCAAACAATCAGCGAAGATATATGCGGTAGACATCCTCACGATATGCGAATTACCTATCGCAATCTCTCGCTCCGAAAACCGCACAATCCGTGAAAATATTTGAGCATTATTAGAGCGACTAGCAAGAAACCACACCACAAACTGTACAGTCATACGACGGAGTCAATGCTTGGAAAATCGCAAAGCGATTATCTGAAATAAAGCAAAAATTGACTACTTACGAAGCTATTGTCACAGTCATATCATTGCACAGGAAGTGATGTGGTCAATGCATCATTGTCACAATAATAACCTCAAACAATCAGCGAAGATATATGCGGTAGACATCCTCACGATATGCGAATTACCTATCGCAATCTCTCGCTCCGAATACCGCACAATCCGTGAAAATATTTGAGCATTATTAGAGCGACTAGCTAAAAAACCACACCACAAACTGTACAGTCATACGACGGAGTCAATGCTTGGATAATCGCGAAGTGATAGTTATCTGAAATAAAGCAAAAATTGATTACTTACGAAGTTATTGTCACAGTCATATCATTGCACAGGAAGTGATGTAGTCAATGCATCATTGTCACAATAATAACCTCAAACAATCAGCGAAGATATATGCGTTAGACATCCTCACGATATGCGAATTACCTATCGCAATCTCTCGCTCCGAAAACCGCACAACCCGTGAAAATATTTGAGCATTATTAGAGCGACTAGCGAAAAAACCACACCAGAAACTGCACAGCCATACGACCGAGTCAATGCTTGGATAATCGCTAAGGGATTTTCTGAAATAAAACAAAAATTGACTACTTACGAAGCTATTGTCACAGTCATATCATTGCACAGGAAGTGATGTGGTCAGTGCATCATTGTCACAATAATAACCTCAAACAATCAGCAAAGATATATGCGGTAGACATCCTCACGATATGCGAATTACCTATCGCAATCTCTCGCTCCGAATACCGCACAACCCGTGAAAATATTTGAGCATTATTAGAGCGACTAGCAAGAAACCACACCACAAACTGCACAGTCATACGACGGAGTCAATGCTTGGATAATCGCGACAACTGAACCTGCAGCGGTGGATTTATCCAATACTATCAATACCAATACCTATAAACTCACAGACAAACACAAAACACCACAACATTAACCCACTTAATTCTATGTTAGTAGGATTTCATGCAATAGGAATGGCCATTCCCCGGGGAAGGATAATGGGAAATTTCAAGCGATTGAAGCTGATGACCCTCGAAGTCAATCTGAATCTCTGAAACATAAGAAACATATTTTCGTTATAAATACAATACATGCTACAAAATACCTACAATGTATAAATATTCTGGAAAAAAATGTTCAAATTAGAGAAATACATTCACAAAATTACCTGAAAAAAAATTATTACATATTTACCATTTTATTGAAGATGCAAAAGAAGACCAGAATCCAGAAGAGAGAGACGATGAAGATTCCTTTTAGAATCAGAGAAATAGTTGTTTAAAGGCCTACAAAATCCAGCAGTAATAATGAGATTTGAAGGGGAAAAATGCTGGGGGGGGAGGGGTTGTAAGTTGATGTACCTAACAAGTGCCTAACAAGTACCTAACAAGTACCTAACAGGTGCCTAACAAGTTCCTACTGCGCGTTCCCTATGCCTACAATCGCGTATTGTTCATTACCGAACCGAACCGAACCGAACCGAAATTATTTTATATCCCGCTTTTGTAACGATCGCGATGTAAATCAAAAAAGTACTTACCCCCCTGCTACAACGCCTCCTGTCCCTCGCTGTTCGGACCTACTGTAATAAAAAAGACAAAAAAAGATTAGTAATTGAAAAATAATTTAATTTGAAAAATTATTTTAATTATGATTAAATTTGTAAACCAAGAATCCATTATGGGATTAAATTATTAACGAAATAGAACAGAAAACTCTTTCGATTTTTGATTAGTTTTTTGTTCAATTTCATTATCAATTACGATTGTTTAAATATTTCAACTTACCCTTTCGTTGACTTCTTATCGCCCAAATCCAAGGGATGACTTACTGCTCACTCCTTCGTCCAGGTTGGTACCAACAGAAGCACTAACACCAACACTTTGTTTTAAACACGTACGTGAATTTATTTTTAAATTTTCAAAACGGTAACACTAACACTTTGTTTTAGAAATCGCGTTAATTTATTATTAAATTTTGTAAACGACAACACTTCAACGTTTAACAAAATACGAGGCACTTTGTTTTAAAAAATACGTGAATTATTGAATTTTGGAAACGGTAGCACTTCAACGTGGGCATCAAAATACGCGTCACTTTGTTTTAAAAATCGCGACAATTTATTATTAAATTAAACAAAACCGATTTCACGACCGATTTTCGAAACGGTGTTAACATCTCGACGACGGAAATTCGAATGAACAAAAGACAGGCACTGACAAGATTTGAAAATGGCGTCAAGTAATCATTCCTTTGTTGTATTCTTATCAAAAATTGGTAAAAAGTTGTTTGGCCGTACGTACAGGAGCACGTAACTTGTAATCGTGTCGTTTTTAACCCGCAAAAAACAAGATAACTTGAAAGTGTTAGTTTACATAACGCTAAAATTATAAAATTCTAGAATATTGTAGATTTTCTAAATAATAAATTTAAATATAATATTCAAATATTTCGTATTTACTGTGATTTCTACCAAATTTCTAGGTCTAAATAGTTTGAAAATTGGATAAGATTGTTTAAATATTTTTCCTTGATACTTTGGGTTCCAAAATTATATAAAAAATAACAGCAAAAATTACAGTATTGTAAAACACAGAATGATTAACTAAGAAAAAGTCCCAAAGTAGATTAATAGGGTCTAAATTAGCATCATATTCTATAAAATGATGCTAATTTAGAAACATACGAACATACCGCGTGTTTCAATTAAATGTTGCTATCTCTAAGGAAACACGTATTATTTGATGAACGATTTATAATAGGTTCTTTGGGGATTACTTTATCAAAATTTGAACCCCGTAGCTCATTTGGAAGTTGGTCAAGAAACGCTAGTTTTAGACAAGGCTGCGATTCTTGAAACCGACATTTTGTGTCAATATTATACGTCCAATTTTTTACAACCAGCAGTACTTTTAAGTTAGAGTAGATGCAAACCACCAGTTTGCCAATTGTGCAACTACTTCAATTCGTTTGCGTCTCCACTATCCAAAATGTCTGCCACTATATGTGGACACGTTTTTTGACAGGATGATCACTCTACTACCTCATTGAATTCTGTCAATGAGACAGAAACTACCCCTCTACCTCATTGGATTATGTTCAACCATAGTATGTTGTAGTGATTTAATGTTGCCAAATTTCGCGTTCACAACATTAGACCTTATGGATGAACGAGTCGTCGTCGATAATGTGTGGACCCTTTAAAATAAATTAAATATTAAATATAATCGTCGGTAAATAAAATTAAATGATTCGTACAAATATTTTTTTATTTGTTCCAAAAATTAAGTTGGTAATAGACTTTCGTGACAACTATGGTTACATTTTGACAGACGAAAAAATTCGAAAATTAGCGGGAAAATTGACAAATATCGAATTAAAAACCGTAATTATTTTTAAATAATGTTAAAGATACATCAATTATAAGTATAGGTAATAATATCCAAAATGGTATTAATACATGTTGTATAGATAATTGTAAATTTGGATAATCTAAACGTAAACATACACCAATTTGCGCTATAATTTTCAAGATTACAATAATAATTAATATGATATTCTTATTTTTAAATAATTTCCGTAGACTCTCATGTTTACAGCGTATAAATATATTAAATAATGCATCAATTAATAAGATTATATCGTAAAGCCACATCGGTAGAAAAATTAAAAACCAATTCCAATATGTACGATTCTCTAAACGTAGCGATAAGAGAATTAGAAATATTAAAAACAGGAACCATGTAAATAATGCACGGTGCATTACCATTTTTCCAAAACAATAATTTAATCAATTCTTGTAATAAAAAACGTTAACAATACATAACCTAAAAAAACAATTGTTAATTACTAGTATAATTTTCCAAAATATCGATAATCGAATATTTATATACCAATTTGATTGGAAATACTAAAAAATTCTTGCAATTTTCAGCGCAACACCTGAAATCATCCTGAAAACAATAATCTTGTTTATACCAATAATTATAATAACTACCAATAGATGGCGACTTAAAAAAAATGTATCGTTGAATGATTTTTTCAAATAAAATTTCGCAAATATTGGAAATTTTGGTTGACTAGTCATAAACTGTTTACAATATGAGCATTTCAGAGAATCTATAATTACCCAACTATTTTATCGGTAAAATGCAATTAAAGACGATTAAAAAATGAACGAGATTAGGTAAGAGAGGCAGTTTATAACTCACTGAATCGGGGGCATATTCATTAGAAATAGTGTTGGAAACTGAATGAAAATCTGCGTCTCCATCTAAAACAGAATAATCTCCATAAAAAACGGCTTATTGTTTGGAATGTTGTAAGTTGAACGAGTTTTGAAGACTCCAGTTTACAGAATTTTTACATTTCAGGACTCGGTGGCACTAGTCAAAAGAACATATTCGTATCCATCAAATGTTCTACTACGTGATTTTGATTCAAGTTCAAATTAAATTGAAATTTTCGCCCAAATTTGAATAGTATTTGCTGCAAAAGTGATAGTTTCTCGCGCTTATTGCATCATTTGATAAAATTGTAGACTATTAGCAAATATTCTCAAAAAAAAGGTAATAAATCAACTAATCCTTTATTAAGGCAACAAAAGAATTTTGTTTACGATGCATTTATGATTTAAAAAAAATTAAATTCCTGAATTCTTTTGATTACATTAGATATGCATAAATTATGCTTATACAGCAAATGCAATTGATTTTATTATTACAGAAAATATGACGACACAGATAAGAAGTCTAATAATTAGTGTCTTTATTGGTACGTCTATTTTTACATTACTTTCGCTAATATCACAAAAGAATGAAATCGGCGACATTCAATATATTAAAAGTGCCGCAAAGATAATTAAAATTAATAATTATACTTATAAATCGATCAAACAACGTGGCAATTTTTGGGTTTTATACAATTTTATTGAAGCAACAGAAATATCCGATTATGATGACACGATAACGTTAACAACACCAGGTGATTATCGTTTCTTAGACAATGTAGAACAATTGGTTATAATTTGGAATGGTCCGATTAGTATTTCGTTATACGCACCCGGTTATGATTTCTATCCAACATTAGATTCGATTGCTTATTTGAGAAATTGTCGTAACAGACTTATTAGAGAATTAGTAACGTTCCATATATTTTTCGATAATCAACACATACCACCAATTAAGGTAATTTTACGAATTTTATAATCTTAAGATTGTTAGATTTATTTTCGAATAGGATGAAACACCTATCGTTGGTTCCTATATGGATAAATACGATTGTATTAATGGCCCACCTTATGTTAACGTATCAGATGAAGAAATGTATAAATCGAGGAATAAACTAACATTCCCGATAAATGTCGCTAGAAATATAGCTCGAGAATCGGCAAAGACCCATTTCGTATTCCCATCTGATATAGAATTGTTTCCAACGCCGAATTTTATACGAAAATTCCTAAAATTCGCCAACGATAAACCGAATTTATTCGAACAGAATCAACGCAATGTCTTCGTTTTGCCTATTTTTGAAGTATTAGATAACGAAACTGTACCAGAAACGAAAACCCAGTTGCAACAATTATATCAAGAACGGCGTGCAATTTTATTCCATCAGAAACTCTGCTGGCAATGCCATAAAGTACCGAAATTCGAACAATGGATCAAATCGAAGCCGAGTACCGATGATGAAATTGATATCTTTACAATTGCTAAACGTTATGGTGTTAATAATGCATGGGAGCCGTTTTTTGTTTCAACAAATCAAGAACCGTTGTTCGATGAACGTTTAACTTGGGAAGGACAAAGTAATAAAATGAGTCAGGTGATACATTAAATTTTAATCAAAGAATTATGATTAATACTGCTACTTATAGGCTTACGCTTTATGTTTATTAAACTACAATTTTATTGTATTAGATAATGCATTTTTAACACATAGGCCTGGAATTAAAAAGAAGAAAGCTCAGCTAGTGAAATATGGACAAATTATCGGGAATACAAGGACGATATTGAGCAATATTCGAGATAATTTAATTGTATTGTACGGCAATAATAAAAGATGTTTTATATGTTAATAATGTTTCATTTAAATTGCGCTAGCTCTTGGGAAACAACTATTTGACGAGTAATTTGGAAAATATTTCAAGGTCCTTGGGATATTTTACCAAAATTTCAACTCTTGCTCGTCGGAAAATCGGTCAAAGGATGTTCGTTATTGAAACCAAACTAATTAATGAAGGAATCAACAATCAACGAGTAGATACTAGATTGTCCCCTAAAGTGAAACAGGTGATATAATAGACGATTATAAAGATAATTAGGGATAATATAAAGCCTTACCTTTCTCTTTATTGTATATTTCAAATACAAAACTACATAGTGACATGCAAAATTACATTACAAATCTTCTTACTTTGTTAGAATCATCATTAATTAGATTATTTTTATTAATTGAGGAACATTTTAGAGTACTCTACGATAATTTCGTCTTCTTTTCAAAGTAAATTTGGAAAAAAAATGGAGGTCAATTGATTTTTTTGGTCTTTTCTAAAACAAAAAAATTATATTAAAATAAAATCGAGATCAATCCGCCAATTTTTCAATATTGCACACATAAGTCTTGTATCAATAGACAATTGCATAGTTTGTATACCAACATGTGAGTATTTTATTTCCATTAAAACTAACGAATTTTTTTCTTTAAAAAAAGAAAACGAACACAAACGTATACGAACACAATAATTTAAAATAAATGAGTTGGTAACAAACTATGCAAGAATCAAACAGTCTCTTCTTCTAGTCTTTTAGAGTCGATTTTTTTGTAAAAAACAATCCCATAAACTTATACTTACGTATAAAGATTAATGTATAAAATTGTAAGTAAATAGATAGAAATTTAAAAGCATTAATCTAGTGGATGATCCACTGAATTGCTGTATTTTTATAAATCTATAGACTAATTAGAACTAATTAGAAAATTAGGCAGTAACTGATTTACTGGAACTATAAGGATAAAAATACGAAAAAATCACGATTAAATCAGTTGAATTTACTCAAATTTTCCTCTTATTTACCGCCAATAATTTAGCATTTAAAACCATCTAATGGTTGATTATTATCGTATTCATTAACATATTTATGATTATTTTTAATATGCGAATTAAGATTACCGGATTGTACGAATGCTTTATCGCAAAAATGGCATTTAAACGGTTTCTCATCAGTATGTAAACGTATATGATTATTTAAATTGCCAGATTGTGTGAATGCCCGTTCACAATGTGGACATTTAAACGGTCTCTCGCCTGTATGTATTCTCATATGATTAACTAAATTACATGATTGTGCAAAACCTTTCTGGCATGTATCGCAAACGTACGGTTTATCACCAGTATGGGTACGCATATGTATCAATAAATTACTCTGTGTATTAAAAGTTTTCATGCAATAATTACATGTTAATGGATCATTAATATTATTGTGATTTAATGATTGTTGATGTTGTAATAGTTGTTGTTGTTCGTGTTTCATCAAATGCGTTTTCATTCTACGAAAATACTTTTTACATATTGGACATTTTTCTAATGGTAATGATTTACGACGCTGGTACGTATCAACGGCGCGTTCAATCTCATCTTTCGATACTAATCGTACTTGGGTACGTGGCGATCGGCTCCGTACCTTCTTCATGCCGTCTTCTTTGCTCGGCGAATACTCCTTTTTGAACAGTCTTATCTTGATCGGTGGCCGCTTCTCGTGCACCGGTATTATTGATATGTCGGGCTCTACTGGTTGTGTATCACTATCTTGTTGGGTTATAAACGTTTTCTAGAAAAAATCCAACAATTTCTCGATTCCTTTTCTTATTTCGAATACTCACCGGTGCATCCATACCATCTTCATCGCTCTCTGCATCTCTTATTGTTACATCTGGTTCAAGCATCCGATGGAATTCCACATCGTGATGACTGTCCATCCTTCAACAATAAAACCACAAAAATTACCACCAAACATGTTTATTCTAATTTAAAAAAACAACAAATTTCCACTTTTTTGCGTTATTTTAAACAATAAACGACAAAAGAAATTCTGAGGTTATTTTTATACTGTCAAAATTTTATAGGTAAATAAACAAACGAATGCGTTTGTCAACTGTTTCCAACTATCTTTTGTTTTCTTTTTTTTGGTGGGAAAATTTCAATCTTACCTGGACGAATTTATGGTGTTTGTATTGTTGTTGTGAAAAAATGCCGAACTAAACCAGACATTATTGGCTTCGTCCAGAATAGAATTATAAATCGACAGAAAAAACAACAACAACAACTCTATAAGAACTCGATATATAAGAAAAAAATAATACAAAAAGTGCGCTTTGGACTGTCAAAAATTCGCCGTCTTTTTCTAGCCGAGACGCACCTCAAGAATATTCATTTGAAAAACAAAACACCTACCACTGTTGCCAATCTTTCTTATCATTACCGACATCACAATAATATTAAAATTATCACATTGTAACAACAATTTTCAATCCGATTGATTGCAGTAAACTCAATATTTATAGAACCGTACAATATAATAGCGAAAATTAAAGAATAATTGCACAATTGTTAAATTATTAATCAAAATTCTTGGAAGTTTAGAAACCTTGCACAAATTGGCAATAAAGCTCATTCTTTCGTGTTATTTTTCTAAACAGCGCCATCTACATTTTTATTATTTTCAATTTTTAATTTTTACATAATTATAAAAATCATAGAAATACTCAAATTAATCCACCAAATATAGAAATTAATCATAATTCAACTAATTAAATGAATAAAATTAATTAATAAATAGGAAGTGATAATTGATCGATTCTACTACCAGCCTTTGGGCTACAAAAAAACCAACTTCGAATATTTACAACGATATTAATAGCTCTAACAAAATTATAACAATTATCCCACAATTTATTGTATTTTTGTATTTTATATAGTATTTTATTGATATTTGCACTAATAATTTTCTTATTAATTAATTTTTAGTTGAAAATTACCGGCAAAATAGGGTTTTTAATTTTGCAATGTTGGTAACGCAGCGCTGTCATTTCTTTTTGATCGAATATCAAAGCAGTCAACATGGGTGAGTGTTTATATTACAATTTTTATTATTTTTCTCAAATAATAATTAAATAAAACTCAAATTTACATTATTTACACCTTTATAATCACCTTTGGGCTGTTATTTGTTGTTAAATTCATTGGTAATTGTTGTAATATTAATTAATTTATTGGAGTACACGGTGTTCTAGTGTTCTTAACCAAGAATTTTAATCTGCGAAAATATCAATCATCCTCTATTATTTTGCAATAATTTCCATAAATTTGTTAATAAAATTGTTTTAATTATTGTTTTTAATTGGTATTGCTAATTTTTTCCGAAAATTAAATTCGAAAATTTATAGGTTATGTTTGATTTTTGTTTGATATTTAGGTAAACCCCGCGGTCTTAGAACAGCAAGAAAGCATGTAAACCATCGTCGTGAACAACGATGGGCTGATAAAGATTATAAAAAAGCCCATTTAGGTACCCGTTGGAAGGCCAATCCATTCGGTGGTGCTTCTCATGCTAAGGGAATTGTTTTAGAAAAAGTGTAAGCATTTTTTTATTGTTGGTATTCAGTATGGAGGTGCATTATGAGACTCACTATAACGTTCTTTAATTAACATTGTAGTGTGTAATTTAAATAATGCAAGATTAAACTTTACTCTGAACCATTGGAGGGCTGTTCTCAAAAGCTCTACGCTCTGATATGAGTGAAACAATTTTTTTGGGGGAATTTGTTGTATCCACTGCGCAGGATTTGCTTGTGAATGGTGTAATTTGTATTCCCAATCACAGGAAAATTCTGTGCGGTGTGTGCGTACAATTTCGGGTATTTTTAACTTCCCCCAACCAGAGGGTAGGGAAGTTATTTTTATAGTAAATTAATCATTAATTAAATAATCGGACAACTGAAATTGATGCAGATATTTTGTTTTAATTGTAGAGGTGTTGAAGCCAAACAGCCAAATTCAGCTATTCGTAAATGCGTTAGGGTACAATTAATTAAAAATGGTAAAAAAATTACCGCCTTCGTGCCTAGGGATGGTTGTTTGAACCATATTGAAGAGAACGATGAAGTATTAGTTGCTGGTTTCGGTCGTAAAGGTCATGCCGTTGGTGATATTCCTGGTGTTAGATTCAAGGTATTGTTTTATCAGTTTTGTTGGTTTATAATTTTAACTGTTGGTTGTTTTTAGGTGGTTAAAGTAGCTAATGTTTCCTTATTAGCTTTATATAAGGAAAAGAAAGAAAGACCAAGATCATAAGATGTAAATTTTGTTTGTTTGTATTTTAATAAAATACAGGAATTCATTTATTTTTTTGTAATTACAATTACCATCCTTACAATTGAATCTGTTTATTGAGTTGGGGTTTGATTTTCTCGGCTTTATTTGACAGTTTTGCATTTATTTAGGACGACAAATCAATATTTATCTTTCGAGATTGAGTTTTCCAGCTAATCCAATCAAACTATATCAACTTTAAGATCAAAATATAGCCACCTATCACGCATCCCCTAACATTTAGTGAGGTGGTGTGGATAAAAATCGGGCGTTTTTTGCGTTACTCCATTCGCACTCGGTGTATATCGACCCTGAGCGCATGCCATACTGCGTCAATTCTCGTCTATACGAATTCAACTACAGATCAGACCAGTTCTCTATTCCGGCCATATCTGGACAGATCGGGATGCTGTGCTCCAAGCTAAATCGGCATGGAGCTACCACGAATAGCATCACAAACATCAGTCTGTCCACCGAGCATACAATTATTGACCGAATATCCGAAACCAAGAACACCAGTCAGCAAACGTCTATTGAGTGCCAGTTTACAACAGCAACAACAACAACAACAGCAGCAGCCACAGCAACAATCAGCTGAACCGCAATTCGCTATTCTGCCTCATGTACCAACATATCGACCTAGCAGGAGACGGGAAGAGGCACGTGTTTTGGAAAATCTAAGGAGACGTTTACAAGCCGTACGAATTTCACATGCCAATAGACCGGAACCTATAGAGGCTACTTGTGTTAACAACAATCAACTCAGCCCGACCGATCTGGATAATAGGCCGCTTCTGTTACAAAAGGTAAGATGTTTCCTTGTTTTTTAGAAAAAAATTGTAATTATCCCGGCGCATCCGCCAAAATTACACCGACTAATCTTTATACTGCGTGTTTCACTTAAATGTTTCTAGTTTTTATAGCAACAGTATTTCATAACTGGAAAATATTTTAAGGATTTATAGGGAACCTCTGGAGATTATTTGAGCAAAATTTGAACCGTGTAGCTCGTCGGGAAGTTGGTTAAAAAACGATTGTTTCCAACGATCTTGCGACTTTCAAAACCGAGTTAAGCACATAAAATGATTCATGATGATTCAAAGATGCTTCTAACATTAATTTTATTCGCTTTTCTCTATTTTATTCGTGTTTTTTCCAGAATAAAATGGAGACAAATGCAATAAAATAATTGTGGCGAGTATCCTTGAGTCATTTGACGTGTTTATTTGGATTTCAAAAATCATAGTCTTTTCTAAAACGGACGTTTTTTGACCAACTTCCAGGCGAGCTACGGGGTCCAAATTTTGGTAAAATGATCTCCAAGGACCCTTCTATAAATCCTTGAAATATTTAATAGGTGTTTCCATTAGAGCTAGGAACATTTAAGTGAAACGCGCGGTATTGGAGATGTTTGGGAGCTGTTTCCGCGTCTTTTATATAACGGAAATTATTAACATGAGAGAAATACTAATTTATTTCAACTTGAAGGTCTAATTTAATAATCGATCTTGCTTATTTAGCGATTGTAATGAGTCAAGTATAGTTAGAAACAGCGTTTTAAGGAGCATCCGAAGACGTGTTCTGTTTTGAAAAATTCCAATTGAAATGTGAGTTATAGCAGGAAATTTTGGAGCACGTGCTTTTTCCCTCTAACGTAGCAAATATCGATTTTTCAATAATTTTCTCAGAGTATGTAGTAAATTTGAAGCGTTTTTTGAATCTCTCAGAAATTTACCGGTACGATTGTTGGTTTTCCGGGAAATTGATGAAAAGTTAACAAGTGTTTCTGTTTTCGTTAGAATAAATGTTAAAATGTTATGACACTCCCGCATGTCTCTATTTTTTATTGAAAATTGCAAATTTTTAATAAATCTCCATCTACAAGACTATTGAATAAAAAATTCTACAAATTTCTATTAAACTATTGTTCCCGTTTAAAACAAACATTAATGAATACTACAAGGTACAAGTACGTACTCCAACTACAGTAGCATCTTTTAATGAGACACTTGATATAGTTGCGTAATATTGTAACCGAATAAAACATACAAACTACACGATAACCTTTGGTATTTTTACAATAGAAATAACTGAAAATAGACCCCTAAACGATCTATTAGTAGGGAATAATTCAATAAAAACAAACATCGATGTCTTTCGAAGATGAATTTGCATAAAAATACCAATATGCAAATATTGTAGCAATACGTCGGCACGCAAATTAACGATTACAATTTGATTCTCGTGACTGCTATTACGTGTATTTGTTATGCATTTATTGCAATTGATGTTTAAATCTTTATATTAACAAAACGTAATAATTTCCGTAATTAACACAATTTTTCTAGATTCAATACTATAGTTAAATATTGATATAGAATTTTCGAATAGAAACATTTCCATATTTTCACCGGAAATGAGTGTACGGATAGAAAAATTTACAACCGAATAAAAGTGGAAGGATTTGGTGATTAATGTCGGGAATGCACGCGAAATTATTTAAAATATCTCCTTGGAATACGATTAACTTGCAATAATAGAAAATTCGGCTATTTCTAGTGGATCTAATGGTTTATTACAAGTGAAAGATTATCTGAACGGAAGCTTTCAATTTTTTTTTGTACAGGTCACGAAATTCCCAACTTAATTTATTAAACAACCATCCGCTCGATTTAGTGATGAAATTGCCGATCTTGTTTGTATCCTCGACCGATAAACATGTAAATTTGCTCAAACAATTTGTTTACACCAAAGGTCAGTCTAGATTCTGTTGATAAACAGTTTTATCGATGACATACCTCCAAGTTTTATACACGTGTCTAATTTAATTGTATTTGAATTGTGTGGGACTAAAATTTATTTCTATACGTGGATATCGGCGAAATTACCACCAATTAGAGTGGTTTAATTGAGTGAAATACAATTGCGTTTCTATAGAGACTCAATTATGTAAATTTCCATATCAAAGTTGTTATAATTGTTGAGAATTTCCAAAGACGGTTCGCTTAAAGAAATTATTCGCTTCGTTTCAAAGTTAAGCGAAACATAAATTGATATTATGGCAGTAAAGATTCTGGAAGTTAACCATTTTGGTATGTTAATATTGCGTGATTCTTTATTTGCCCGAGATAATTATCGCGTTAATTGATTAGTTTTAGAGTTGAATTTGGGCTTTTATCCGTTTTTTGTTTATAGATTTTAAGCAACCGTCCTGTTAGCATGGTGCTGGATGTGTCCGATTTGACTACAGCATGGAAAGATAGCGATTTTATTACGGATTGTTTATGTTGGCATAATGTTTATAGACAACGGCACGGTTCACCACCATTAACAATGTGTTCTGAGGTAAATTTTAATGCAAATATTTCCCCGTCAGTAGTTTTAACTTGTAAAAAAAAGAATCTTAATCGACGATTTCTTCCTTAATTTAGTTCTTGAAGCGACGCGCTAGATCTCGTTGGAACGAGCACTTTTTGGTCTATAATATGGATGTTTGTTTCGGAAAATTTAAAAACAACTCTGAATTATAGAGGAACATGTTAGAACATCTTTTTCTTTTGTGTTTTTTCTTTATTTTTCCCTATAACTTAGCAAATATTATTTTTCAACTTGCTCAATTTTCGAATAATTCAAAAGAAGCACAACGATAGAACGATAGAATTTTGGAGCTACATAGATGTAGAATCGCATTTAAAGGCGACCATTTCGTTATCGCTTATCATTTTCGAGATATTTGTGGTCCGGTGTCTTATAGAGTTTCCATATAATTGACTTGCTTTTAAAAGCGTTTTTCAAAAATTGTTTTGATTGTAAATTTTAACCTTGTTATAGAACAAATATTCTTATAATTTATCAAATATGTTTTTACTTGTAATTACTTTATAAATACTTTATAATATTACAGGACCAGTAATAAATCAAACAACATTACTATAAAATTGGGTGTCATAAAATCTTTAACAAAAACCCTTTCCAATACGGTGTAAACAGAACACCATTTAGTTAATGAGAAAACAACAACATTTAATCTTTTAATAGTTCCTAAATCAATATTTGTATAAAATTTCCATTCTACTATAATTTATTTCAATTTACAGTTGTGCTATTTAGCCCAAACTTGGGCGAATCATTTAGCCCATACGAATCGTTTCTATTACCGACCGGATAAAGATATTGGTCAAAATCTATTCTGTCGTTCTTCCAATGTTCTAGTAAATGATGTTACAGGTACAATTGCATTTTGATAACAATTATCAGTTGTAATTAATAAGTTTTAGGCCAAGAAGTAGCAGCTTATTGGTACAGCGCTGTACGCCAGTACGATTTCCGTAAAGAATACGACGTTCTACACGCCAACGTAAACGCAGGTAAATCTCAATTGACGATAATAATCGTTGATTTAATTTGTGATGAATTTAGGCCATTTTACGCAATTAGTATGGGCGGCTTCGCGTCATTTCGGTATAGGCAAGGCACGTTCACGTTCCGGTAAAATAGTGGTAGTTGCTCATTATGCTCCTGCTGGTAACGTGTCGGGGGCATATTTAGAAAATGTGCTTCCACCAACTGCTGAATATTTCACACAATCAATGCAGCCATCAGCATCGTTACGATTACCGTCATTACCATCACCACCAAATTCAGCGTCGTTACATACAACAATGCCAACGCATAGGTTTCTGGTTGCTAGTGAAAGTTCCACATCAGAATCTGGACAAAGTATCTCCGGTAGTACGTAATTTTAACCGAAATTTTTCCACAGACAAGTATTGAAAGAAACTACAATGATCTCACAATCAGTAAATTTATAGAAAAATATACGACAATCATAATCTGTGTGGATTTTCTTGGCTGTTATTTATGTATACTTCATCGGCTTAATTGCGCTTCAAATGGCACTAAATTGTGCAAAATTCACGAAATTAGTCTACATCGAAATGCCAACTTAAAGTTGAACTCTAGTAAATGTTTGGCCAATGTTAGATGGCACTATAAAACGTTAAAGGACTGGACTAGGTGACTGAAAAAAGTGGAAATTTTGACGAACGATTTTAACATTTTCCAAAACTATAAAATCCCTGTTGTGCAGCTTGGAATGTTCTTTCGAAATAATTTCAAAAACATGAATTATTATTAAAAAATTAATAAGAGAACGTTAATCAAAGTTTCCCCTTTTCCGACTTCTAGTCCAGCCCTCTTCACTTTGTATTTTTTTTAGCAAAAAGTAATGCTAGCTACACATAATTCAGTTTATATCAATTTTAATAGCTAATTCTACCACGTACAATCTATTTGATTTTATTTTTTTATAAGAACTGTAAGTTCAAAATCAATCAAAAATCTGCAGCAGCTGCCCAAAACTATGCCCTAAGCGATAAGAAAATTTGAAGAAAATCTTGTATACCGTTCTCGAGATAAAAAATAAAATGCTACAGAAATCATGTTTTTTCAAAAAAAATTACAGATTTTCTCAACATTTGGTGTAAATGGAGTCTAAACCAATACCAAGCTCTGAACTTACATTTTTGGTAGAGTTCAACCTTAATGACTCTTGTAATTATCATTTCGGAATTCGTGCATTGTCTAGCAGTGACGAACACGTGCCAAAATTGACTAAAATCGAAAAATCTAGCAAACTTTCCCCAACATCCATGGAAATTCGTTCAAATTTCCCAATTCTATTAGATGTCTTCAATCTTATCTGTAATTGCACAATTCTATATTTATAATTGCACAAAATTCTGTATCGTAAATCAAAATTTATGGCAATCAGTGTTGCTCATGTTTATTAAACAACAGAAATCACCCCTCCTGAAGCATGTGCCTAAAGGACGAAAAAGACGAAATTAGCTTCGCTTGATTAGCAATCGAATAAATCCAAAAGAAAAAGACACGGTTGTGAATAGCTTTAGCTGTTGAATCAACACGAATACACTCAAACGAATTCAACTCGGCCATCCAGCCGGTTTATCAAATCATTCGAGCCTAATCAAAGTTATTGTAGATATAGTTGAGTTGGCCGAATTCGATTCGATTGACTATATTACAAATTCAGTGTATTAAAACAGGGCTTTTAATGTATTGTTGTTGATAATTTCGGCTTTAATTTTTGTTTCTAAACATTGATAAACAATTATACATACATATTATGTGTTGAATATTGTTGATATGTTGAATGTTATGGAAATTTGTAAATATTTATACATATATACAAATATTAATGATATAAATGCGTAGGCTGTGAATTATAAATTTAATGAATTCTGATAAAATGACGGCTTTGTACTTGTAACCGTTTTGTAGACATTTTTTTATGTTGAACAGCGTGTACAACTCAATTGGCTGTGGTTACAGTGTCGTAGATTGATTCATACGTAAATGTTAAATTTAGTAAAATATGAAGCAATCTACGATAGCGTTGTACACCCCAGAATTACCCCCAATTTAGGGTTGATTTACACATACACTTAACACAGACACCCTAGTTAAACACAGATAAGATAGTGATAGTAGTTAATTCGCCTTTATTTGTATATTTATGTTCAATACTTCGTTACAATAATCAAAAATAATCTCAGATTTATATAAAAATAGTCGGACACTCTAATCTGATAATTGTTATGAAATTGTTGTAAACGCTGCACTTGTTGTTAAAAAAAGTATAACAATCAATAAAATTTTAAGCGGAATTTTTGTTAAATTTCCAACAATACAGGGAGAAATAATTAATAGAAATGATGGAATTATGGAGTGTTGATCTACAGTGTTGTTATGGTGATGGATCTGCGAAAAGTTACAGAATACGACTACGTTTTCGAAATTCGTTAGGTATTTTTGTCGGTTAGAAATAATTTTGTTTCAGATTTTTTCCAGTTTGTAGACTTTATGGGCTTTCCAAAATGATCCATAAACTTTATTTTATTGATACAATAAAAAATAAGCTAGGATTCGTTGAACAACCCCCTCAGCCTATTCGATAGTAAACTTTCTATTCTATCCGGCTTTATTTTTAGGATAATTTACTACTGCCAACGTCTATTTCGTGAGTGAATTCTTAGAAAGGACAGGTAAACAACCTTTTTGTGTACTTTTTTTCAATATAATTCTTTAAAATTGTACAATTTTCAACTTACATTAATGTCAAAAATAAAATAAAATTCACCGTCCACAATCGCAACAAAAATTGATGGCTCTCTCCTCCCAAACCCACAATTCGCGTAACTCTTCCGGTAAGCCATCGGTACCGATTTTGGTATTTTTCGGCGACGTTACACACCTACCCCGACGTCTACGTAGAATTTTGACAGTAAACGATCTCGGCTTACAACGGTACAAATTGAACCAACATTTCTCACTCAAACATTCCACCGAACGGAGATATCTAGGGAAATAATCACCGCCCAAATCAATCCAATCAATTTTCGATTTGCAGTGCCATTCCTTCTTGAAATCACGTTCAATCCTATGATAGTGTTGTTCGTCTTGAATTTCACGCCGATGTCTACTTATCAGGGTCTCGTTGATATTCCGTTTCGATCGGTATCGATTCGTTATTTTTACGTGATTCTCCACCAGCCAAGCCGGTCGATTATCGATAACGTCATAGAAGTCCTTATCAACGTAGAAATCTTCGTGGAAGACAGCTGTACGTTTCATTGACGGTTTCGAGAGTTCTCCATCGAAAATTGGCGGTTTATCGACACTCATATATCGTTGATTATACGCGGCACCCAACAGATATTCTAAAATATCTTGCGGTAATTCCGGGCAAACGATATCATTGATGCGTTGGTTGAATTCTTTGGTGGAACACAAACAAAATAATAAGGGAATTGTTAAAATTGTCTTCAACAACATATCGGCTACAGACTAGAATTTTAGTGAAAGTCGCATTGGTTTCTTAAATTCTAATCCCCTCTTTGTATCGTGCTAGACTACCTGTAGAATTTCGAAAATTCCATTGGTTTACAATGAAAAGGGCACAAAAGTCTATTGGCGGGTTTCCCAATCGCGAAATTTTCACTAACTAGAAAAGGGTATAAATAGAACTTTCAACAACTAAAATTTCAACCCCAGTTTTAACGTCAGCAACAACAATGTTACTGTTACGAATTTTCGTATTTCTCTCGTGTATTCCGTTAATATTTGGCGAATTTAAACACACCCTCAACAATTTAATTTGTGACGAATTGCCGCAACATATTTTAGAATATTTACTGGGCGCTGCTTATAATCCACGCTACATGAGCATTGATAAGCCGGAAATTTCCGAAAATTCGCCAATTATCAGCGGCTCATCGATAAAACGCACCGCTTCACCGCATTCATTCGATGATGATTTCGCTGTTGATCCCGATTTTTATCAAGTGCTCGATAATTGTCCGGCTTGGCAAATCAACAACCATGCAGAACTCGATCGAAATCGTCGATTTAAACGCGACGCAGTCTACGAAACGCAACGTGATTTCCGCAAAGAGTGGCACTGTAACTCGAAAGTCGTCTGGAAGGATTTGGGTTTCGATTATTTCCCTCGATATTTACGTACGGTGGAATGTTTGAGCGAGAAGTGTTGGTTTAATTTGTACCGTTGTAAGGCGAGATCGTTCACTGTGAAGATTCTACGTAGACGTAAAGGTCGATGTGTACAAGTTCCGAAGAATTCGCAAGTTGGTCTGGATGGTTTGCCGGAGGAATTGCGCCAAATGTGGGTGTGGGAGGAGCGGGCGATTAATTTTTGTTGCGATTGCGGTCGATAGATTCTCAATTCGTTAATTTTATCAAGTTGCAGCGTTAATTTACGTTAACGCAAACGTAAATCTCTAAAGACCCTCTTGTTTGTAAATATTAATCTTAAATTGTATATTTTTAGTATTAATAAAGATTGTAAAACGCAATCAAATATCATTTTTGATGATTATAGCCAATATTTGTATATTTTAACAATAATAAACGGATTCTAGGGTAATCTTACCTTTATTTTAAGCCCCGATAAAGCCGGTCCTGTTTCTAAATGTCAACATGACACAATGAGGTACTAGAGTGCGCATTCCCTATACTTTAAGACCAATTTGGTCCTCGTATGGGGAAATTTTGACAGTTGGTCCTCACTCTTTCTAACTTGAGAGTGTGTCGTTCAATAGGGACATCCTTTTCTCAAGTCTTGGTCGACCAAGGCTTGAGAAAAGAAAGGCGATATGTTGGTGTCGTTTCAACATTGTAGTTCAATGGAGAAATCAATAGATGTCACCTTTTTATCGTTGCAAAAGACCGAAAACTTTCAACAGTTTTTGTGGTTGCTTATAGAAAATTAATCCAAGCTGAAAATCACCTGAAATTTAATAAAGACCTATTTTTAAAGTTTATAATGCAAAATCATCTTTCCAAATCTCCATGATTTTTCTATAAATTTACAATTGTTGAATAGAAAAGTAATAAATGTGCTTCTTTCCACACCACCTGTGAGGTAAAACACATGGTGCGTTTTTTTTTTAGTGGTATCCCCTGTAGGCCTAATCCACTATAGTATTGGATATATCCATGCTACATAATAATTATTTGAAACAAAACAAAAATTGATTACTTACGAAGCTATTGTCACCCTCATATCATTGCAGAGGAAGTGATGAAGTCAATGCATCATTATCACAATAATAACCTCAAACAATCAGCGAAGATATATGCGGTAGACATCCTCACGATATGCGAATTACCTATCGCAATCTCTCGCTCCGAATACCGCACAACCCGTGAAAATATTTGAGCATTATTAGAGCAACTAGCGAAAAAACCACACCACAAACTGCACAGCCATACGACCGAGTCAATGCTTGGATAATCGCTAAGGGATTTTCTGAAATAAAGCAAAAATTGACTACTTACGAAGCTATTGTCACAGTCATATCATTGCACAGGAAGTGATGTGGTCAGTGCATCATTGTCACAATAATAACCTCAAACAATCAGCAAAGATATATGCGGTAGACATCCTCACGATATGCGAATTACCTATCGCAATCTCTCGCTCCGAAAACCGCACAACCCGTGAAAATATTTGAGCATTATTAGAGCGACTAGCAAGAAACCACACCACAAACTGCACAGTCATACGACGGAGTCAATGCTTGGATAATCGCGACAACTGAACCTGCAGCGATGGATTTATCCAATACTATCAATACCAATACCTATAAACTCACAGACAAACACAAAACAACCACAACATTAACCCACTTAATTCTATGTTAGTAGTATTTCATGCAATAGGAATGGCCATTCCCTGGGGAAAGATAATGGGAAATTTCAAGGGATTGAAGCTGATGACCTTCGAAGTCAATCTGAAACTCTGAAACATAAGAAACAAATTTTTGTTATAAATACAATGCATACAAAATACAATGCATAAATGTTCTGAAAAAAATGTTTAATACATTCAAAAAATTACCTGAAAAAATATCAGATATTTACCATTTTGTTGAAGAACCAAAAGTAGACCAGTATCCAAAAGAGAGAGACGATGAAGATTCCTTTTATAATCAGGGAAATCGTTGTTCATAAGGCCTACAAAATCCAGCAGTATTGATGGGGGGGGGGGGGGGGGGTTGTACGTTGATGTACCTAACAAGTACCTAACAAGTACCTAACAGGTGCCTAACAAGTACCTAACAGGTGCCTAACAAGTGCCCTAACAAGTACCTAATGCGCGTTTCCTATACCTACAATCGCGTATTGTTCATTTACCGAACCGAACCGAACCGATGTTATTTTATATCCCGTTTGTATCTTGGAATATCCCGACTTGCAACGATCGCGATGTAAATCAAAAAAGTACTTACCCCTCTGCTACAACGCCTCCTGTCCCTCGCTGTTCGGACCTACTGTAATAAAATAGAAAAAAAAAAACGTTAGTAATTGAAAAATAATTTAACTTGAAAAATTATTTTAATTATGATTAAATTTATAAACCAAGAATCTATTACACAAATATGGGATTAAATTATTAACGAAATAGAACAGAAAACTCATTTCTGATTAGAGTTTTTTGCTCAATTTCATTATTAATAACGATTGTTGAAACATTTCCACTTACCCTTTCGTTGACTTCTTATCTCCCAAATCCAAGGGATGACTTACTGCCCACTCCTTCGTCCAGGTTGGCACCAACAGAAGCACTAACACCAACACTTTGTTTTAAACCCGTACGTGAATTTATTTTTCAATTTTCAAAACGTCAACACCAACACTTTGTTTTAGAAACCGCGTTAATTTATTAAATTTTGTAAACGACAACACTTCAACGTTCAACAAAATACGAGGCACTTTGTTTTAAAAAATTCGGGAATTATTGAATTTTAGAAACGGCAGCACTTCAACGGGGGCATCAAAATACGCGTCACTTTGTTTTAAAAATCGCGACAATTTATTATTAAATTAAACAAAACCGATTTCACGACCGATTTTCGAAACGGTGTTAACATCTCGACGACGAAAATTCGAATGAACAAAAGACAGGCACTGACAAGATTCGAAAATAATGTTAAGTAATCATTCCTTTGTTGTATTCTTATCAAAAATTGGAAAAAAAGTTGTTTGGGCATACGTACAGGAGTACGTAACTTGTAATCGTGTCGTTTTTAACCCGCAAAAAACAAGATAACTTGAAAGTGTTAGTTTACGTAACGCTAAAATTATAAAATTCTAGAATATTGTAGATTTTGTAAATAATTAATTTAAATATAATATTCAAATATTTTGTATTTACGGTGATTTCTACCAAATTTCTAGGTCTAAATAGTTTGAAAATTGGATAAGATTGTTTAAATATTTTTCCTTGATACTTTGGGTGCAAAATTATATAAAAAAAAATTTGGAAGGGGCCGAATCTAAAAAGCGGCCTAATAACTTCCCCGACACACTCCGGATAGTTAATCATGAATTAGAATAGTTATTAAAAACAAGTGTCAAAAGTCGGCAATTAATGCACGAGTCCAAGTTTTAAAAAAACGAGTACCGTAGCACGAGTTTTTTATACTATTTTTTCTATTCTAGATACTTTATTAAAAAAAACTGACTTACTATAAAAATCAAAATCAAGTTCGAGAACCGTGGCTATCTCACAACCTCCGAAAAATTCAATGAGGAACCTGCACCTCGTCAACCAGAACTCTGTTCACTGATCGTTAGTTCCACACACCCTTTTCAATTCAACTTTCTCATAAACTCGATTCACGATTCAATTGCGAAATTTTGACAAAACAACAGAACTGTAATTTCAGCGCAGAGTAAAAAGTAGTACGGTTGTCCCAACAAAAACATGGAAAAAATCAAATCATATCTATTGAATTGTTGAGGGAAAAATTAAAATTTATATTATTTTAAAACATTTATATATTGAAAAAGCACTTACCGAAACACAAAAACCGCTTGAAAACAAATATTCTGAGGTTATGTTTCAAAAATGACAAAAGAATGTAAACACACGCATAGGATTTTATGCCTTCAGTGATACCAACAGTAGATATCATTCTGTCTTTATAAACTACCGTTATAAATTTTACTACGCTTTAAAAATTATGTTGGATAACCTTCTAAACTGTCATTTCAAAATTTCGCAATTGAATCGTGAAAAGGATATATATCTCTCTCTCTATCTAACAACAACTCATTTCTATGGCAACCGATCCCTTATAGAAAGCGGCAAATTTGAATTTGTGGACTACACCATTTTGCCAATTTTGTGCCCTTATTTAAAAAAAGAAAAGAACATTGCACATGATGGGTATTGTTTCGGACATAAAGGCACATGCCCTTTCGATTGGTGATATCAAATTAATATGTTATCTTGAATTTTTTTTAATCAACCCCCTCCCCCTTCCACCCCCGTGATCCGATTGGCACCAAAAACTAATCAACTCGAACGGCCACCAAATAGTTTGTGCTGGCCAAATTTGAACTCAATCGGTTAAACAGTTTTTGAGTAATCGTTGGAGAACCGACAGACTCACACACACACACACACACACACACACACACACACACACACACACACACACACACACACACACACACACACGGACATCAAGCTAAAAACTTCAAAAACGTGTTCAGGGGACCTCAAAACGTAAAGATCTGGTGAAATCTCGAATTCGAAATTTTGGTCCGAAACTAATAACTTCCCTACCCTCCGGTCGGGGAAGTTAATAATAGCAAAAATTATAGTATTGTAAAATACAGAATAATTAACTAAGAATTAGGTCCCAAAGTGGATTAATAGGTTCTAAATTAGCATCATATTCTATAAAATGATGCAAATTTAGAAACATACGAACATACCGCGTTTCAATTAAATGTTGCTATCTTTAAGGAAACACGTATTATTTGATGAACGATTTGAAAAATATTTCAAGTATTTGTAAGAGTGTCCTTGGAGATACTTTCAGCTACGGGGTTCATTTGAACCCCGTAGCTCATTTGGAAATTGGTCAAAAAACGCTAATTTTAGACAAGGATGCGATTCTTGAAACCGAGAACATTTGTGCCAATATTATACACCCAATTTTATACAACCAGCAGTACTTCTAGTTTAGATGCAAACCACCAGTTTGCCAATTGTGCAACTACTTCAATTCGTTTGCGTCTCCACTATCCAAGATGTCTGCCACCATACGTAGACATATTTTCTGTCATTGACATGACACAATGAGTTATCTAGAGTGCTCATTCGGTCAAAAAACGTGTCCACGCATGGTGGCTGACATCTTGGAGATGTCGATATGTTGATGTCGTTTCAACAGAAATGACACCAACATATCGCCTTCCTTTTCTCAAGCTTTGGTCGACCAAAGCTTGAGAAAAGAAGTTCCCAATTGAACGACACACTCATAAGTTAGAAAGAGAGAGGAACAACTGTCAAAATTTCCCCATATGATGACCAAATTGGTCTTAAAGTATAGGGAATGCGCACTCTATATATCTCATTGACATGACATCGAACATAACCTCTCTTTCATAACCTAAATTATAACAAGACAAATTTTCCTCATTTCTGTCGTATAAAATGTTGAAAAACTCAATAAACTCGTTGAAAATACTGAATTTTCCTCTAATTTTCCAACGTAAGTAATTTACAAACCATAAACTATAAAATAGATTAATAACATAACCTCAAATTTTTGTAGGGAATTTGAGTGTATCGTCGAAATTGAATGAAAAATGGGATTTAATAACGGCCGTTTGTATCGAAAGGAAACCGATAATAACACCAGAACCGACAGAATTAGAGAGAGAGTTTAAAAAGTATTTAGAAACTGTCGAATTCGAAAATAGTTTGAAATCGGATCATGAGATGAGACACGAGAAAGAAACGTATCACAAAACCACCATCAGCATCCCTATTTGTCTAAAAATTATTCAATTTTAGGAAACAATTAGCTAAGTTGAAACAAGGCGAAGATATCGAAGTTCACATAAATCAAACAGCTCAAGATCTTGTCGATGCTGCAACCGATGAACTAAACAAATTCCAATTCGCTAGTAGAATTACAGGTTTATTTCCATTATTTTAACTACAATTAAATAAATTATCGTCAATTTTAGACGCTGATAGAAACAACGATGTAAAGTCGATAAATCGAAAATTGGATAAACATCTAGTTTTGTTAACGAACCAAAAAATTGGGAAAGATCAATTTTATTTGTTACCGCAAAGTTTACGGCAAAACGGCGAGAGTCTACGACAGGTAAATTTGCTAATAATTACAATAAAATGTTTAATATTTTTTATTGAAGACTGCAGAACGGGTGGTAAAGGAGACCTGTGGGGGTCAATTAAAGGCGAGGTTCTACGGTAATGCACCGTCGAGTTTCTACAAATATAAATACCCGAAAAATGCACAAAACGAAGCAGTGGGGGCTAAAGTTTGTGGCTTTGGTTTATTTTATTGTCTATGATTTATTGATTTTTTTAGGTATTTATTTATTTTGCACGGTATTTGAACGGTGAAATCGCCGGAAATGTCGATTTTAAATGGTTAGATCGGAGCGAATTGAATAAAACTCTACCGAACGGTTATCAGAAGAGTGTTATGCAGATGTTAATCGATGAATAGTTAGAGAATTGTTAAAAAATTGAGAATTGTACAAAATTCAATTAAATTTCTAAAATTGTATGAATTGTTTATGAATTTTGAACCATTCAACATTTTTATAAACAAGTTTGAAATATTGCCAACAAAAAATTACGATTAGATACGCGAAATTTTCGTAGGTGATAGTTTTAAAGTTTGTGTCTCTGTGAATGTTTAAACAAAATGGTGACGCCGATTAAATCAACTTTACGACTTACGTCGAAACTTACACCGTCACCATTATCGTTGTTATCGCCGAAATTCCAATCACCGTTGAATTTGCTAAAAAAACCGATCAAAAATCTAAACGTAAACCGCTCGATTTTCAATGACCACAAGCCGAATTTCGTACAAAACCTCCGAACACTCCATTTTAATTTCGATTCGATCCAACAATCGAATCGGTGCGACATAATTGGCCGTGGCTCGTTTGGGGTGGTGATTAGGGGCGATTATAAAGGTAAATCGATTCGATCAAGGAATGAATTCGAATTAATATCGATTCAGTTTAGATAAACCGGTTGCAATTAAAGTTGCTAAATTGGAGCGGAGGTACTACCAAAACGACTATAATAGTCTAGGATTCGACCATCGAAACGTTATAAAAACTCACGATATAGTCACAATAAATGATTATAATTTGGTGATAATGGAATATATCGATAATGTGCACGATTTGTATTCGATTTTGATGAATTGCAACGATACAAATCGACAATTAGAGAAGTCGGATCGGTTAAAATACGCAATTGATATAGTCGAAGGGTTAGATTATTGCCATAAGATGAAGATTTTACACCTGGACTTGAAGCCGAAGAATATTTTATTATGTAACGGTATTTGCAAAATTTGCGACTTCGGTAATTCGATATCACTCAATCAAATATCAACATTCAATATTTCTAAGGTATGTGGCTATATTTCTTGTATTAAAAACCAATAAACTCGAAATAGTTTCAGGGAACTGTAGCCTATACCGCTCCAGAACTGTTTACCGGCCGAACACCAAGCACTAAAAGCGATATTTACTCCCTAGGCATCGTATTGTGGCAGCTAGAAACCCGGCAATTACCTTACGAAAATTTCGACAATGAAACTATAATTTATAACGTAATTTTATCGGTAAAACTACCACAATTACTCTATCGTATTGTCCAACAGGTGGTAAAATTCGATCTGAGGCCGGATCGTGATCAATCGAATAAAACGGAAAGTTTTGGATTGTACCGGGATTGTTGGCAGAAATCGCCGTGCGACCGTCCGGAAACAACCCCAATTCTCGCCAAATTAAAAACACTAAAAAATTAAACAATCATTAGAGTTTTATTTATTTGTTTAATACAATAATTTCAAGCGAATATTGATAGAATTTTGATAATAAACGATTTGATTGTATCGAATAATCGTGTGAAAATATTCGGCTGTCTTGTCGGTATGTAGATTTTATTTGTAGCGATCGGCGGTAAGTACATCTCTCTTCGTAGATTCTCCAACGGTAAAGCTGTAAATTTAGCGGTTAATTATTTGGGAATTCGACCAAACGAACTTACAATCGACTAATTTGATGGTCGGTGTGTGGATCTCTTGCCCCACGAGTTCCAAATCTAATTAAAATTCGTGATTAATTAGCCTAATTAGTGGATTTAAACTGGTTATACCTCTAGTGTTGGTTTTTTCGCCTGGTGGACTTAGGTGCGTTAACGTCCATGATAAGCTCGTACTGATCTAAATTCGATTTTTGGTTAAATTCGAATGAGAATTGTTGTTTTATTACCTGATAGAAATTGGCGAAGACTAGGAAAATTATCGGGAAATATTTCATTTTTCTGTAGCGATATTATCACGATCGATCGTTTCATACAATTTGATTTTCTAACGATTTGTTTTATGTATTTATACGGTCCTTACAAAGTTATAATTAATTGTAATAATCAACAAATATATTGGATTATTGATTCATTTCTGTGTAGGGGTAACTCTATTAAATTGTGTTATTATTATTCTACCATTTATAGCCTATTCTATTTTGTAGTTTTACACAATAAGTTATTGTCTTTGATGGGTGTTTGTTGTGGTTTTTTTTAGTTGAAATAACGTAATCTTTGTTGTTATTGATTATTTCAAAATTGTACAATGTGTCAAGTTTTAAATCATTCCATCAAGCTTGTAATTGAACCGTCGAAACGAGGGTTTCATTGCGAATTTCAGAGCCAAATCCGGGACTTTTGCTAGATTTGGGGATTTTTAATTTCGAATTTCAACCAATTTTAGGTCTTCACTTTCAATTTATTCATCGTAATTTGGCCATTATTGTTGGATACAGCTCTTTAATTGATGATTTTTTCGGAACTAGATCTTCACCATTGTAGAAGATTACAAAAAACGTTTCGAAATCTCCTTCTATAAATCGAAATGTTCTGAAAGTGAAAAGTCCGTAGATCCGCCTTGAAACGCTCGTTTTAAATCTGTTTTAATTTTTGCGATATTTCAAAAAATAAGCGAGATATCGGCTTATTAAATGTTTGTTTAAAAAGGGGCCTCCTAATGACAGTTGGCCTCGTGGAAATCGCCTTTTTCAATTGATACGATTGATACGAATGGGGCCCAAATTGTGGTTGTCGGGGCCTAGATGCGCCCCTGTCTGGCTCAATTTAAACTTGAATAGTTTCCGTTTTCTGCTATAGATTTTAATTTAAAAGTTGCTAGCCCTGCGGCTATTACAACAAATCACCAATTTCCATATGAAATGTTTGCTGATTTCCATCCGCTATTATTCTAGAGTTGTCCAACAATTTTCCAACACACAAACAAAAATAATAAAGAGAAAAAATCGAAATAATCAACCATTCGTAATATGGAATTGTAACAATTTCATCCGCCAATGCTTGTCTTTCTTCCCATTTCTCCTCCTGTAAACAACATCCCCAATGGTGGTGGTGGTTACAGTTGTATATTTCGAGTGGCGGAAATAATATAGCTTGCCATTCAACCTTATAAATAGGGAAAAATGAAAGAACTTATATACCAACTGAAACTCGTAATGATGTTAAATTTAATTGGGAGAAACATGCTATCTGTTTTTCCTAGATTTATTTAAAAGGAGAATATTTAGATTGATATTTGTTTGGTTTTTTAAATTCTCTACCCCTCGAACTGTATAATTTGAAATCTGTGGTGGATAATTTCAGGTTTTAGTTAGAATTGGAATTAACGAATCATTTTAATTCAAGATAAAAGGCCTCGTCAGTTTCAATTCAATATTAATTTATAAAGTTCACAACATTTTCATTCCAGCTATCTCGTTCTACATTGAATAAAAAGCGCCCCATCATCATCAACAACAACATCAACATCGTCTCTCATCATGTTAAAGCTTAATTGAAACAAATCAAAACTGCGGCCAGGATAAAATAAGCATAATTGAAAGGTTTCCTGGTTTTCACCCCCTACTTACCGCCTGGCCTGGCCCATTTTACAATATTGAGATTGGAGAAAAGAGGGTTTATATGCCAATCAACATCTATTATTCGTCGTCGTTGTTGACTGTGTACACGGATAAGGGGTAGGGCGTGTTATAGTAACGAGCACAAACACTCAAATGATATGTTAATTGTCGTATAACTAGAGGGTAAACTACCCCTCCTCTATATGCTGGATATTTTCGAGGGATGATGCCTGAAGGTATATAATCGGGCGACTTGTTAGTTAAGACTGTAAAGGCACGTTCACGAATAAATATGAATACGAAATAACGTTATTTACATTTTAATCGGGACTCGAGTTGTCGATGGGACTTTAGTGCACAGTCACGACTTTACACACCGGAAAAATGAATTCATTACTAAATTAGCGTACTTTTCCGTACAACGCCGATCAATTCGTTAATTTGTCTATGATCGTGAATTATTTGTGAACCGGCCAAAGTTGTGTTGAATAGTTGTAATAGTCTCATTAGGGGTCTAATTTGTGCAAATTGAAATAGCGATCATGTCGCATTGTCGCAAATTACGACCAATCAAGTTTGTATTTTGAAGGGGAAATGATGTTGATTTCTATTCAAATACAACTGTCAACATAAACGGACATCAAGAATTTTAACGAAAGGATTACAATCGATCGGTTATCGACAGAAAAATAACAAGAGACGTGCAGGACAATCGAAAACTGGGCGCTAGGACACAAGAAGTCAAGTGGCAGCACAAGGCCCATTACAATCAACATCGTCATCGTCCATGTAGGGATCCGATGATATATAATGGTCTCTATACCCAGTTGGAGGGCCATTAGTGTGTATAGTTACTGGTGGAGTCTCTCCATTCACCACACAACATCTCATCCACTCGTTAAAATAATCATAAGAACTCGCTTATATTCTGTATTGTGTTGATTGATTTGTTCAATAGCAATTGGTTTTGTTAATGTTGCCGACATACAATGTTTAGAAGAGACTTTTTTAAGCGAAATAATAGCGGAAACGTGACTATTATTCGATTATTTCTACACGAGTTTTTTTCTAAATAGAAACTTTTCTACAGACGAACAAATAATTTAATTGTCAGTCAATGATTATGTTGATATGTTGCTATAAAGAGGGGTGTGATCGTAAATTGGTTAGAAAAATAATAGGGGCTTGAATTGTTGCAATCCTAGCGCTATTAGGGGGCGAAATTGGCAAGTTCTATTTGTAATTTATTTATAATTATGGGCGAATTTCAGGGGGGCACTAATTGTACAATCTGTCGCTGACTCAAGAGATTTGACTTTATTGTAAAGCAAACTTTATTTATTTATTTATTTTGTAAAAACTACTTGTTCTACCCTTTTATATCCGTTTTATTGAATGTAATGTGGACTAATTTTGCAGTTTAAATCAAGTCTCTGAAATCAGCGACCTGAAAAATGAAGACTTCTATCGGAGAGCCAACGAAAATAAATGGTGCTAGTTGAATGCCTGGGTTCTATTGAAAACAAGGTTAAAATTTTATGAAAATATATTGATAAATGGTGTAGAATCAGATATCTATAGTGTTAATAAAATAAAACAACAAAATCGCTAAATGTTACAGTACGAAAACGACTAGACTTTTCGGTAAATTATACAAATTCCTACTGAACAATCAACAAATAAATTGAAGAAATTTGTACAAATTATCAGAGAGATGTGTTTTAACAATAGTTGCAATTGAATGTCTTCATAGTTGGCAGCCATGCACATAGGTAACATTATGGAAAATCGCCGCTGCTGCTGTTGTTAGAAAACTACAAGGTGATTGTGTTCCATATCGTGGTATAACAGTCGGTTGGCAACACGATGTTGCCGCAACAGAATCGTTGCCGCTCGTTGCCCGTAATGTTCCAGCATTCAAAAGTTCCTTTTCAACATTCGCCTGGTGTCGCAATTGTTCTAATCGTAATTGATTCTGTCGTTTCCATTTCGTCCTTAATTTAGACAATTTATTTCCGATAATTTGCAAAATAATTCTATTAAATTACCTCCGATTTTGATACCATGTTTTCACTTGCGTTTCGGATAGATTTAATGCATCAGCAACATCACTACGATCGGCTACTGAAAGATACTTTTGGCAACGGAATTTTCGTTCCAAATACGCTAGTTGCGCATGAGTGAATGCTGTACGTCGGCGGCGTGGTTTTCGTCCTTTTGCCGCCTCCACAGGATTCTCCGGACCGCCCATTGTAGCAGGATAAGTTGTATTATTACCACATTCATTGTCGCAATCCAGTTGGTCACTAGAATCGGCATCTTGGGATGCTTTTATTGAGCCCAAAAACAAGAACAAACAATTTATACGAACGTTAATTGTTTGATTTTAATTGCTATAAATCAACGAATTAATTTGATGAACAAATATTCAGATTATATGTAGAGATAATCAAATTATTACGTAATCTATTAAAAGAAACAGAAACTTTTAATTATAACTGTCATGTTAATATTCAAGGAAGATATCGTCAATAAATTCTCAATAATTAATTAACAAGCAAGGTCAGAAAAATACGAGAATTTCTCCTCCTGGAAAATAGCCTTGGAGCTCAATTTTCAGCAGTAAAACTAATTCGAGCCACTGAAACACGTGTACAGTATGAGACTCGAAATCATCCCCTCAAATTGTGATTACTCCGATTTCTAACACATGAAGTCTTTGTGAAGGAGCACACACTCTACAATTCAATGCTGATGAAGTAAAACAAATCTCCTGGTGTGCAAATGAAAAAGAAACCTGTCCTTCTAACATTGCCCTGAAGCGATTAGTGCAGATTACAAAGGCAGTTTATTCATTAAAAAAGCAAAATAAACTGCTCAAAAACGCATATAGAAGACAGTAGGGGTCTAATTGGAGAGGATCCTCTTCTTGGACTTTCTATATAGAAGAGAAAATAATAAAAGATTGTTGAAGTAGTTGTATAATTAATGCCTACAGCGGCGGGAATAATAAGATTTCGATGTTTTGATACGATTTCCACAATAAAATTGTGAGTTTTCTGGCGGTCAAAATCAAAATTGATTACCTTCATTAGAATTCGTTAGAACATCACTTAGAAGGTCTTTGATTAGAAACGATTTGTGCTCCTGCATGTTTGATTTTTTTTTTGCTTACAAAAAAAGAACAGTCACAATCACATCATTTTTGATAAATTAACAAATTAACAAAACAATTAATCATCAGTAGAACCCACCACACAAGACTGTTTAAATACGCGACAAAAACTCACGTCAACTTTAATGTATACGGACAGTGATGATAAATGACAAGTCTAGATATAAGCAGTGTAAACCTCAAAACATCCCCTAATAAACAACAACCCCTGTAACATTTAGCTCCACCCCGAGAGTATTAGAGAGCTCCTCCTACAAAAAAAAACTTGACAACTTACACCACCGTTTTCGGGGTGATTTCATTTCACAAACTTTGCGCGGCTTAAAAATCCTGCAAATTTATAACAAAACGGTTGAATTTAGTAAAAAACCAAATATTGTAGTCAAACTAGGAGGAATTCTAAGGGATATTCGGATTATTCGGGGTATTTATCGAGTGTAGAAGAATTGTTAGAATGGAGGAAATCGTTTTTTCCGCAATTTTCCGGGAGAATGCTGTAATCGCCGGCGAAAATTCGGGAAGCTTTCACCAGATGGCATAGCCGGATTTAAACTTTGGATAAATATTGATCGTGAAATTCCGTGGTGCATGTTCTAAACATCACAATATTTACATTGTGGAAATTTTTCGATTTGAACTAGAAATTTGTGCGACTGGTACGCGAATTTTGAACAATCCGATTCGCCGTTGAAATCGGCGAAAATTCGCTTACGGTTATCGAGAAAATAAAATCAACGTAGTGGAAGAGAGGAAAAAACGCCGATATGAAGTTTATAAGTAGCGGTGTTATTTATAAAGATGACTCACTCATTTATTATTGTTTTTTCTTCTTCTCTCGTGCACAATAAGACGTCTCCTTTCATCTACCTGTGAATGGAGTGAGCGCAATTTATTTAAATTTCAGCCGCAATTACGATGACAGTAAGAAAAATCAAACCAACAACCATTTCAAGTAAGTAGTTTTATTGGGGATTATTGGTTTTTTTCGAAAATTTTTGGCAAATGTTGGTGTATCCATTTGCTGAGTTGTGGAGAAAAACGCGCCAAAATTTCCGAACTAAACGAGGAAATTTATGGAAAACGCACCTATCTGCCTACTTGCCTACCTTCTAATAACTGTAAAAAAATTGATTACGTTCACCGGTGTGGGTTGTGTGATTATTAAAATTTCCAGGTCCATATTAAGGATAGAGAGGGACTTTCTAGCGTTGGCTGACTATTTCGACTTGTAGGCGAATTATATCACAAATCTCTCTATCAATTCATTATTATTATTAACGAATTTATAATTTTGATGATTTAGATCAGAATGGCGCTATATCGATCTGGTATCGATGATTGTGAAACGATCAGTGGAGTGATTTGTTGTTGATCCAAGATCCAATGAACCAACACCGTTCGATTGTTGGGCCATTTACACGGTGAGTTCTTTTATTTTTAAATCTAATTCAATGTTTGACGTATTTATTAATGCCCAAGTGACTTTATTATCATCATCATCATCATTATTATGATTAAGTTAGTTCCATTTAAGTAGACTTGATTGAATTGAAAGGTCGCCGGTGTGTATACACACACATTATTGTCCCTAGTACAGTCTCATCTTTTATTTAACTACTGTGGGAATATGTGTGTTTGTCAATTACACATTGTAGATAATTGTTATAAATAGTTAACAATTTTCTCCTACACAACCAACATTTATTAATAATAATAGTGATAAGTAATGGTTGATATTAAGAGAGAAATATCAATGAATTTCCTTGATAATTGGTCGAAATTCTATTGAGATTTGATTGAATTTCATTTGACCTCTCACGATGTTGTTAAGAAATCATTAAGATTGACATCATCATCATTATTATCCTTATCAATAATAGTACAACTTTGTAGACTATTAGTAGAGGTAGTTGGATTGTTAATTAAAATTAATTGCAATACAATCATGAATTGTATTCGTGTTGATTCAAAGACCGCAATTGAGCTGAACTGCCTGGTTTTTATGTTAAAACTCAGGTAAAAAAAACAAATTTTAAAGCAAAATCGAGTAACAGGACTTAAATTAACTCCTTATCACAACTCTACTCTAAAATCGACAATAGTTGGGTTATTCATTAAAATTAATTGCAATACAATTCATTTTGATTCCAATTAAGCTAAACTATCTACTTTTTAGGGTTAAAACTTAGTCAAAAGGCCAAACTTTCGTACAAAAAGAGTATTTTTCTATTTTACAATGATTTTCATTAAATCTAGCGCAAATTGAGAACACTTCTCAATTTGCAAGAAATTTTCCGGAAATTGAATCTACAACAGCAGTTATGGGAGAATTCAAAATGAAACTGAAACTTTTTGAAACGAAACGTGTCTTTAGATGCACCTTGACTGTTGTTTTTAAACCTGGTTTAATTATTTTTTTAAAATAAAAGGGACCTATCAACAATTCGGTTTTAAATTCGACAAAATGCCCCTAAAATGTTTCATTGCCGACTCATAACACTCCATTTAAAGTCATATTTAAGCAACATTTTAAATAAATTAACATGTTTAACTGGTTTAATCGAAGTATTGAATAAAGTCATTGATTATTTTAATTGTTAATTTCAATTAATTATGCAAATTATATTGAATATGAAACAGGGATAATTTTTAGGTGTGCCTCGATTTGAATACAAAATACCATTTAAAATTCCTCGATCTATTGTTCGAAATATCCACGATTTTCCAAAAAAATCAACATAAAAACTAAGAAATAAAAATTACTACGCTTAACAATGTTTTAGTTGATGATTTTTAAATTAAGGCTTTAAATTGCGTGTTTTAGAACAAAAATGGCAACTTTCGCAGCTAATAGCGTTTAATTTGTTATTCCATTTTCATTTTTTTTATAAGAACTGTAAACTCAAAGTAAGCCAAAAGGATATAAGAGCTAAACAAAACTAATTCCCGTTTGATACAGTTTTTTCAAAACTACACACTAGATTTGTTACACATTTGCTACACATAAAGTCTAGACCGATATTAGGCCTTGTTAATTTTTTGAAATTTTTTGAACTTTCTATTTTGGTTCAGTGAGGGTGCACGAAATCGAAATTGTCACGATTTCTATCAACATTATAGAAATGAACAAATATTAAAATAACGGATAGGTTTATTTTCTAAACGTTGTCGTTTCCACATTAATCATTTTACAAAATTTTAAATAAAACTATTATTTATAAAACTGTAATGTCGTCATATTTATAATATTAATAATAGGAATAACAGTATAGAGATATGTTGCAAGAATCTTAACATTTATTAATCATCTGTTAAATAGTGGATTTATTTTATTGGAGGGACATGAAATAAATTTTATAAATTGTGTGATAATTTCTATTAAACATTCCGCCACACCCTATTATTATTATAGTTATTGTTGTTTTTTAAAGGAAACTTAATCAATCATAATACTTTCGTAATAAATTACTATTTAACAGACTTTTAATAATTGCATCTGATTACGCCGTTTATAAATTAAAAAATATGCAGGTATGCGTTTGTTTATATCGATTTCAATTTAAATTAGAAAAATATAGCGAAATTAATAAATAATTGTATGGAAGTCAGATCATGTGCTTTGATCGGGCTCAACATACACATCAACATCAACAGTCGGGGGCAATAATGGTATTTCAACTGTCGTATTATAATTAAAAACGATATTAACTTCTCTACTCCTATCCTCGCAAATTATCGAGGGATACCAGACGCTAATCCGATGGTGATTATTGACGAAATTCCGCATCGCCTTCAAACAATCACACTCAAACGAATTATTATCAACAAACGCCAATAATTCAATATTGCAACCGTACAAACTATCCGGGAAGCACTTCAACAAATTCGTATTGACGTGCAACTCGCGAATTGTACGATTAACGAAAATCTCGCCGGGCAATTGTTGTAATTTATTCCCATTAATCCGGAACAATCCCGATATTTGTGTGATTACCGAAGATTCTCGGATCAATTTCCATGATACGATTGGCCGACAAGCGCAATTTTAAAGGACGATCGTGGGCCATATTGCGAAAAGCGTCAGCTTGGATCATCCGTAGATCGTTGTAAATTAAACTTAATTTGTAGATTTTCGGCGATTGTTGAAACCAATTCGGATTAATCTCTTTGATTTCGTTGTTGTTCAAATTTAACACCTCTAAATTCGTGTTGTTATCGAACGCTTCCTGTTCGATCACAATAATGTGATTGTTCGATAGATCGATTTCTTTAACACGGATCGCGTTGAAGATTCCCGTTTTTATTGTTGTTATGGGGTTGTTGACGACGCGTAATAGTGCTAAAGTTGGTGTATAATATTGAAAGCGTTAGGTTCTATCTCTTGGACACTGCAATTATTGATTTGTAATACCGACAATTCGTTTTCGATTAACACTAAATTTTCGCACAATTTCGGCAGGAATTGGTTCGAAATATTCAAATGAAACAGATCCTTTTTGGGTTGAATTCGATGATCGACAGTAACATTCTCACCGACACTATCAATTTCGCCGTACACAGTTAGATTGATTTTCGTTTGTAGGACACAATTTTCACAAATTACATACTGGATTGTTAACAAAAACACGAAAATTTGGTACATTTTTTCTGCCACTCTAGACGTCTAACTAATTTCGAGTAGATTTCGTTAATAAATATAGCTCTTATTCAATGGCTGAGGAGTTCAATGTCTTTGATAACCTGACGATATCTTCACTGACTGTCAAGTTAATTTTAACATTATTTTATCTATCGTTCAATACGAATCGAATGTCTGTGGATAATTATAGAATAAATGTCGCTACACATGGCCGTTAAAAACGCCTCAATTATCCAAAGGGTTAAAGTTATAATCTTCAGGTTGTTGTTCAAGAGTTGCGAGTCTAAAGTCGACTTTCTAGACTTAAATTATCAGTTCTTGCATCAGTTGTTGATAAAGATCAAAATTATTTGGAAATATTTCAAAATCAACCGATTTACAAAATCGTCGAGTCAGAGTTTATCATAACCGAGTGTTAATTAAATTTATCGAGCGACAAAATTTCAAATTTTGGTGTGTAGAGGCTTCCGAGCATCAAATTTCACAATTTTGTTGCTTTAAAAGCGACTTTAAACTAACTTAAATTAGTTTTTTGTCGTTCAATTGGTGAATTGAGGTTTGTTATCGAGTACAATTCGAATAAATCCAACAACAATAGTCTTGAGGAAACGAAAATTTGTTTTGTTACTGGTGTTTAGAACGGAAATAGTCGTTAAAAATATGCTTATCATCGCTACAATGGTCGCCAAATACTATTTTAAGATTATTTTCGAAAACAAAACAGGTGTTCGCCATAAAAATTCGTTTAACGAACCTAATTATTCATCGTAGTTTCGTTTAAAAATATTTCTCCAGTTGATAAAGGAAATAGCTGGAAGATGAGTCGAATTTTCGATAATTAACATCGATATTATTGTGAGTATTCTATTTATAACGATTGCTAATTGAAAGAAAAACCAAATTAAAAATTGGATTGAAGGCTGGAAGAATTAAAAATCGGTTATTTCCTTCAAGATCTGGTTCTTTCGATAAAATGATTCATCTCAATGACAATACACTTATTATTTTTTTCATATTTGCGCCTAGTATGGAAATAAATTTCGGTGTGTATCATTGAAATTACTGATAACGAATTAATTAGATGACAACCAGGAATTCCTGAAATTACGATGAAAAATCCACCGTTTCATTATAATTTGAATGATTTGATATTAATTATTTATTATAAAATTATTAACATTATTATTATTTGTTGTTATTCATTGGGTGACCGCTAGAATTGGACTTCCTTCACCTGTTGCTTTTTCAAAAGGATACGTTTCAGTTCGCGTCTATCTGTCTATCATTCGACACATACTACTAGGATTCTAAATAACAACAAATAAAACTCGTTTAGTGGGTGTAGTTTATAAACAAAGTAGAAATAAACGAACTTATACAAGATCGAGTTAATTAAAAATTAATTTGTGCGTATTTTTATTTTTATTTTCTTAAATTAATCGCATTTTAAATTGGAATTTTATTCAAATTAATCCGAACAACGTCCTCGATGAGTGAAAATATTGAGGAGTGAGTAGAATTTTTTTGTTATTAATTTAATGGAAATTGTACAAAATTGAACAATGAGGGGTTACAATTAATAAAATCCATGAGTCACACGAGTACAAAGAAAATATTGTATTATAATCAATGATAACGATCGATAAAACCGATAATTGAATTTTCTAACTATTGTCCTGGATTTTTCAGCAATTGCCTGAAAAGCAAATACTTTCAGTAGTTGGTTCAAAAACCGCAAATTCTTGCACAATATGCTTTATAAATAACGATTTTATGTTCGATTTGTGGTGGTTCTAAGGGAAAACCGAATCAAACTTCTAGTAGAGCTAACGGTTTCAATCTTTAATTCTTCGCCATCGTGACGTGACTAATTGCACTGATTCATAATTATTTTTATTCTTCGGTTTGAAATTTTAAACAGAACTTGCCACTGATTTGCTGCCGACTCAATATCAACAATACCGATAGAAATCGAAATTTCGGCTAGTAAAAGTGCCATTCTACAAAACAAATGTGTATCAGACTGAGACAATAGCGATAGCTTCAAGTGAACGTCCTCCTCGTTGAAGGTTGTCATTTTAATAGTTCTCAACTTGTCCAATTCCTGACCTTTTTACAGTTAAAATCGCCACAATTTGGCCTTTTATCCAACACGAAATTGCATAAATGCGAGAAGAAACACCGGTTTTCCGTATCAAAATTCGGCTTATTTCCAAATACACCTACAATATTACGATAAAAACGATTAGATTCTAGAAAAAAAATGATATCATCAACGAGAACATCATTATCCGCATTAGAACATGGGGAATACAGAGCGATATTTCTTTGTTCGTTAAAAAAATTATAATTTATTCTCATGTACGCATGTATTCCATATAAAGACGGTGTCTTACGGGAATTTGTTATTTAAATCAACGCATTTTTCAATAACAATAACAACAGTGGCATTAATGAAAAAATGACTCAATATTATTCACGAATCGCCCATTAATTTATTAACGTTCGTTCAACTGGCGTGTTTGGGGTAATTGGAAACGAAAACATGTTTTTTTAGTGCGCAAAATACAATTTTTCAATTTCCCCCATTTCAGCATTGTTGAAATTGAATATTATGATTTAAAAATGATCGCATAAAATACACGATCGTCATATCTATTTTAAATTGTTGTAATGCGCAATGGATTAAAGATTAATTGAAACAATCAACAAATTATCTAATATCTCATGGTAATTAAGCAACATTACAATTACAACAGCGTTGCATAAAATTACAGATTTATTTGTGAAAACCTCCTGAAATCCAGACGAGACAATGGTAGAAATCAAACCAAGGATACTTTCTCTTTCAAAATCTCCAAGTTTAGATCATCGTTATTTAAAAGAAAAATTAACCATTTAGTAAAACACGAACGATCGGTAAATTATAGAAAATTAATATTAATTAGGTGTCATCAGATAGAGCGTTACTATTGTTTCAAATCATTTGTTGCAACCGTGACATTACCCATTGTAGAAGGCTACTTGTTAATAAGTAGGTACGTAATTCTGAACTTGATGCGTTAACGAAATCCATTCGAGCTTAATTGTGGTTGGATTTTCTCGGAAATTTTCACAACGAAAAACATCATGAGTATCCTTTAATTATTTATGACTAACACCCATAAAGATGACCGAAGACATAATTTTCCTGATAGTTCAAGGATTTTACGACAATTATTTCGCTCGTTTTTTTGTTGAAAATTGATGTTGGATTTTTCAAATGATAATCAAATTCGAAATGCCAATTTGTGAACTGATGTAATATTTTTTTGTGCGTTTACAAGACAACAAATCTGTAAGCCGACCTACGTTATTACGGTTGAATTATCAACACAACGACAATGAAAATTCAATGGAAAGTTGCCAGAATTTTTTAGAGCCTACCATAAATTTTTCACTTGACGTGTAGAGGAAATTGCAGTCCAAAGGCAGGCGCGTGCAACCGTCAAAATTTGCCTCATCTGCAACGAAACTTTCTGTTTTAGACGATTTTATTGATCCGGAATTGACTGCCAAAAATATAGGGTGCTAAATTAGGCAGAATTTGAGCCTCGAAATTTATCAGGAAATTGGTTATAAAATGCTTTGAATGATGTTCCAATTTTTGGAAACGATTTAAACCTGTCACATAACTCAGAATGACTCAAGGATGTTCCTGGTGTATTTTTTTTCTTTACACCTACAATAAATTCGAAATCTTCCTATCTGTTTCGGAATAAAATAGAAAAAACGATAAAATCAAAGATAGGAGCAAGTTTAAAGCATTCTGAGTCATTTGACTCGTTGAGAACCTCAAAATTGTAAGAAACGAATGTTTTTAACCAACTTTGAAATGAGCTACTAGGTTCAAATTTCACTAAAATAATCTCCAAGAGCTCTCCTATAAACCGCTAAAATCTTTTTTAAATCGCTCAGCTTTCGTGTATGTTTTAAAATGAGGAAACAGTCTGCTTTGTGAACAGAATTGATCAGAATCAAAATTTGGAAAACTTTCCAGAATGACCAACAATTCTGTTTCAGAATTAAACAGAAAAAACGATAAAATCAAAGATAGGAGCAAGTTTAAAGCATCCTGAGTCATTTGACTCGTTGAGAACCTCGACATTGTAAGGAACGCGTGTTTTTTACCAACTTTGAAATGAGCTACTAGGTTCAAATTTCGCTAAAATAATCTACAAGAGCTCTCATATAAACAGCTAAAATATTTTCTAAATCGCTTAGCTTTTGTGTATATTTCAAAATGAGTCTGGTGTGCAAACAGATTTGTGCCAAAATTTGGAAGACTCTCAGAAACACCAACAAAGAACTTGAAAAATATCCATGAAGCGTTATTTTTCCTTCTAAAAAAGCTGTTTAAAGGCTCCAGGAGGTAGTAATCGAGACTAATTTCGTATGCGTCATGCCCACTCGTACTCATCATCGTATATAGAACCTTCTAAAGATTCCCGTATGTGGAAATATTCGTATTAATTACTTTAATTAAATGTTAATTAGAACAGATGTATAATTGAAAGCGTACTGTTCCGTAAATTCATCAAAATTACGTCAATTACTAATTAATTGATAAATTAATTAATTTTAAATTTAGAAGGTTATTTCATTGTCTTGAAATATAACAAATAAATAAAACGTAACAAATATTTGCATTATATAGATTGATGACGATGAATTTGTATTTTATTTCTAAATTTACCAATGACTCGGTTGTAAATTGAGATTTTTTGATTTTTATCGGAAATCAATCGCTATTTCGTTATATGAAACAATAAAAATCAAGGCTTTTTAGGGAGATTTCCACGAAAACAATCCCTTTCACTACCTGTACATAACGGTAACCTTTACCAGATTGCCATGATTAGTTCCGATTAAAATGGCAAAAATATAGAACAGAATCAACTGCGATTCAACAATAAAATGAATCATTGAATGAGAGTTCAACAGAAGGGCATTTCAATAAAGATCGTTTAAAGAGACCGGTACTCTCATCCGTTATTATTATTATCACTAATCCAGAATGCAAAACTATTAATTAACAAAATCGACTAATTAGACAAGGTCGAATATTTGTAGAAATTTATGTAGTATTGAAGACAATCAACCTTCTGTTGTAATTTTACTATATTTGGTTGTGTGTTTGTGGAAAAGACCTTAATTTGGAGGCGAACAATTTCAAATTGTCAATGTAAAATCAGCCGGAAGTATATAAAATATGTGTTATTTACATTAATGGACACCATATTGAGTGAGAGCCGTTTAAATTATAATCGAAGATAAATGTTCGAGGGCTAGTTGTGTGGAGAAGAAAAAACTGTGAATAATTACCAACAACCTACACGCGTTTTTTCTCGAAATAAATTGAGTTCGTGTTGTGCATTTTCCAGGTGCACTCACCTGCAATACAACAATCTAATGCAACACGATTCTTGCATAACACAACTTTATCACAACTGTAGGTCGTTTGATTGAATATTACACTCCCTGTCTCTCAATAATCCACTTTTATTAAAATATTTTTCAATTATAACTCTACGTTCTTTTTCTCTTCAATTAGTTGGAGTATTTGAGTAAATATTTGATGGATTGTTGTACACCTGTTATTGTCATGTAGGCGGTTGTTTTGTAATTTATTTACAAAGATTCGAGATTTCCGTGACAGCTTCCGTGCTCGATTCTATTGGAATTCTTTCGATATTCAATATCTCGAACTGTTCAAATTATCGTTTATTAATCGAGAAGATTGCTGTGATATTTGCACATCCAGGAAAACTACAATTATATTATTATCCAATTAACAAGGTAAACGTAAAATATGAACGAGTCATTTGAGAATCGTGACTAAATATAAATAGTCATGAGCAAATTTGATACAGAACAATTAAATATAAAACTAACAACAATAGTAATTGTTGTAATAAGATAAATGGTACGATGACGCGATTGTTGAAGGTATATAAAGCCGGGTCCACATCCGACGAGCACGCACGAACGAAAATCCAAACGCAAAAATCTAATGAACACCAGCGAACGTGAAATTTTCAATTGTAAACGAATTCTCATTGTCTGTCTCCACTCGTGAAACTTCTACGTGTTCATTACTGTTCGTTGGTGCTCGTTTAGCATATGCGAACCGCTCAAGTCGCACACGATCGATACTGTGGATTCTTGCATTGTTGAATTCGCTTATTCAGATGATTCTTGTATAAGATTTGCTCATTGGTGCTCGTCCGTTAGATGCGTACCCGGCTTAAGAGTCGGAAAATTTCACTTATAAATCTAATACAATTACATTATAATTATGTTTGATTAATGTAAATTGTTCAAAATAGACAAGACGATCGTGAGAAAACATTAATAGGACAATTTGCGACTTGATTTAAACAATATTCTCAATTATTGTAACAATTTGGGTGATAATTCACGAATATTATCGATTTATTGTTTAATATTTTAATCGGTTTTTTCTGTCTCCGTTACAAGGCTATTGTTAGAAATCACAATTTTGTTTATTTGATTAGTTCAATTTTTTGCATCGTGATTGATTATTGCTAACAACAACAAAAAAATAACAATAACAAAATACAGGATGTTGGAATCAAAATGAAAACGTATCAAATTGTGGAAATAACGCCTCCATACAGGATGTGTAGAATGTAATCCCCCAATATTACAGGAACTCAATTTGGCTAGATTCAATTTTGAATTACAATTATGACGATTTTTACAATTTGTAGTAAACAAATGAGCCGACAATTATTCATTGTTCATTCATGTTTGTACACGAGTAATGGTGTTTTTCGTGTAAAATTGTCAACTGGACACTTTTCAATATTTATGTCTTTTCCGATTTGATTCCAAATAGAATTTCCTGTTATTTTGTGACACATTTATCTAGCAATACAGTAAAACCTATTCATTGTGTTACTTTAGACCGTTTCCGATCAGATTTTACAAAAATCTACTTTATTGTAGATCGGTAGATAAGAGTGTGGTGTTTCGAAAATAACCTGATCTCGGACAAAGAAACTGTAATTTCTAAGAATCCAGGAGGAATTCTCTACAGGGGTTAAGATCGAGACAAAATTTCGAAAAACCAGCAAATTTAGGCTTAAATCATTGGAATTCCGGTTGTGTTCGAGTTCTACTATCGATAAGTATCAAAATCGTTCTAACCATAGCTAATATACAACGTGTAGGCTTAGATGACGTAAGAATTACTATTGAATCTATATAGAAACGAGGATTTCGACGACGACGACGACGACGGCGGCGACGATAGCGGTAATAGAGTGGGAGACCAGCATACAATTTTAGCTCTATAGATATCTCAGTCAGTTTTTAAGTGACGGTTTATTTGTGCTGGTTATAGAGTCAGAACGGGCGAGAGCGAGTGTCTGTGCCAACGTATCGTCGTATTCGAACGAGAGGCAAAAAAAAACTGTGATCTATCACTAATTTGGATGATAATTTGAAACTCTCTAACGGATACACGAAATTATGGCACGTGTTAATCGAATACAAAAAAGTAACAATATTGAAAGTGTCTTGCACTGGATTTAGTTGACGAACGGTGTGTAGTCGAGACGAAAACTGGAAAACAAGCGGAAGAAATGCCGGTCTTAACGGCACTAATCACCCACTTCCAGTATGCTAATTCGATTTGAAAAAATCCAATTAGAATAAAACCAAAGATGTTCCAATAATAGACGAATAGAGAGAGGAATTTGGGAGAATTTCAAAAATTTTTAAATAAATAAAACAAAGTAACGAAATAGAGAAAAAACATGGAAGGTGTTATTATGGCACCGTACAATAATACTCGATTAAAATCACGTTTACGGAACAATACGGGGCGTAATACGAAAAATCGTCAATTATTCAATCGCAATCATAATATCAATCATAAGAATAACCAGCGGAATGGTGGCGTTTTATGTCGCTCAAATTCGCTCAAAAGCTACCACAATAACAATAGTAAAAGACATTTAAACAATATCAATATCTTCGCTATTGATAATAATGGGAATGGTGATGATAATGGGAATAAATTGAGGATATGGGTCGGTGATTTTACTAGGTGAGTTATTCGTGTTTGATGATTGTTTTTTTGTATGTATGGATGGACAGTAGATTGATATTGTTGTGGTCTGTGTGAAAATCACCGCCAGGATTGAGGATACTGTGGTAAACCGAAAAAATTCATCTCCATTGAATAATTTCTCGTTTTATTTATAAAATCACCCCACCGAATCGGGAGAGTAAATGTAAATATTTACAATACGTGTATGTGAAGGAGCCTTGAATTGCAACGGCGGCCTCCATTCAACCGAAACAGTTTCGGTGCTCAATTTATAAACTTTTGCACAACTATTTCAATTATTATCAAATAAATAAATAAATAAACAAATAAATATAGAGAGACAAACAATAATTGAAGTCGTGACAAATTAAAAATATTATTAATTAATAATTCGATAAGTTATTTTCGTAATTATAATCATAATAATAATAAGGATCAGTTTTTAATGGAATATTGTAATAAAACATTGACACACCCTTCGAGATTTTCAACATCCTGGTATTTAAAATAAGCGATGATTCAAGTCGTATTTTTTCCAGAAATTCACAAGTTAATTTTTTTATTTAAATTAATTGTTTGATTTTTGTCTTCACCGGTGGAAATTATGTTTGAACTTTGAGTTTGTAGAATTTCACACAATAATCGAATAAGGAAAATCATTCAAATCAATCAAGGATAATTGATGACGATGACTAGGAAATTCGTGTTTAAAGTTCGCCTAAAGGCGTCCATCCGTCTACCATAAATGTACAATTGAAGTCGTCGATTTTGACTAATCGTTTCGATAAAATTAACATATGTACTTTATATGGCGCCATTACTTGACATTTTCCAATAATCGTACGATAATTAGTCGCAATAGAGAGATCGATAAAACACAATAATAATAATTATAATCGAGATACCGCACTTATCTCATTCGAAAGGAATCAACAGGACCGGCAGTTATAGTAAAGCGACCCTCAATTAATCCTCGGAGGCCCAATTTGATTTTTATACGCGTTCGTTTTCACACCTGTAGCTTTTTTATAGCAATGGAATAAACCGCTAACGGCTAAATATCACAATTTTGATCTCATTAGAAAACTGTTATGTGGTAAAATTAATTTTAAACGACATACACCTAAATGGAATTTCATTTATTTACACACACACTTATAAAAAAATAGTTAATTAGATATATCGATAATTTACACTCTATTTATAGATTTATGATGTAAGAATTGTATTTCGATTCGATTTTATAATTTCTTCTCTATTTCTCTACGAAAATTTCAGTTCGATAGGCGCATTTCCGTATATTTATAGTAGATTGGGTCATTCGAATCGTTATCACAAATAAACTCGCCTACACTATCAAATAACCGTACAAAGTATTAGGATAAAAGTGATTTCATAGTGTGTGAAAATCACAATCGGTCTAGAACTAGTTGCGTGACACATTTCGAGAGAGCTTTCATCAGTTGTGTTCTAAATCTAGAGCCGAAATTTTGGCTCTCAATTGGTCGTTTATTGGGAACATTTCTCAGGCTTCCGCTTAGATTTTCAAACATTTCTCTATCAATACCTTAACAAAAAGCGATAATTTTTAGTTGACAATTGACGACTAATCCCAAATTTTGTAGATTTGTAATTTTTATGTTAAGGACAGACGATTTTAAAGTTCTCCAGTTTAAATTTTGATCCATTTCGGTTTCTCTACATTCTTATAATCAAAATTTGCTTAGTTCTTAAAAACGTTTCAGAATTGCAACCATCATACTATATAAGCCTCTTCCTATTGATGTCCCAAATATCTTCTTTGCGAAGTTGATTATCTCTGTAGAAGACGTACTCAGTATTTTGACAGGTGACATAAACAACCCTCCAAGACGGGTGCATAGAATATTCAGAGATTTCACACTATCATAGATGATGGAAGCTGATTGGAGTAAGTCCTGCTGAAAGCCCTGTTAGAAGTCTTAATTTGTTCCTCCTAAGATTAAGAAGTTCTTTGCATTCTTAGACGAGTAGTTGCATCATTCCTGTAGAGCATTTTATTGCTCTTTCTTCATTTACAAATTTCCTTTCCTAAGTAGATTTTTATTAGCCTTGGTATTTTACTAGAAAGTCTCCTATCAGAGCTCTTTAGGAGTCTTAGTCCGTTCTTCATAAGGCCAAAAAGCTTTTGCATTTTCTTAGATAAGTAGCTTCATCATTACTCCTGGACTTTGCCGTCAATAGAGCATTTTATAGCTAATTTCCCATTTCATAGATTTCCTTGTTTAGGTAAGTAAGCGTTTATTAGCTCTCAAAACGATTCTGGACCGACAATTTAATCAGTTCAGCTACTCTCCGATGTCCTGGTACGCAAGCTATTGATGACCTAGAGCAGGTATCTTATCTGCTAATATGATTACGTCCTGGAAGACTTGCTCCGTACCTCGGCAGGTTTGGTTTTCGGCCATAGCCTGTGTCTCCGTTCAAATAAAGAACCCCACCACGTCCAAAAGAGCAAGGATAAGAAAGTTCTTTGTATTTTACCATAATTTTTCCTATTCAACAAGAGGTAAAACATTTCTATGTGAAAGTGTGGGATGTTCAGGCACAAGTTAACAATCCACTTCTGCCTTCAATAGAGCCTTTACTGCTCTTTTTCCTTTTGGCAAATTTCCTATCCTTAAGAACGGTTGCCACCTAGTCCGGAGCTTCCGGAACTTGTTCTAATTCATCGGATATCACTTCCTGATGCTCTGGCACCCAAGCTAGGGTAGTTTTCCACCTGGTTGACACAGTCTTTGTCTACAGATTGTAGATTTAAAGCGCCTTCAGCTACTAATTTGGTTCCAGCATCATTATCGTAAGAATTGTTGGTCCGTTATTTATGTTTGTTGTTTTCTGTTTACACACCGATTTTCCACTAAACTTTTACAACTAATGAATAATGTAAATTGTATTGACATAGTCAATCAATTACAATATTTTGGACATTAGATCATATCCTTTTCTATTTTAACAATGACAATAACAATTTAAAAATAAAATTGATTTTTTTTTTAAACAAAACTAAAATAAAATAAATCAAATCAATAGAAATGTTACAATTATCATGTGTTTTTTTAATTCATTACTTTATAATAAGCTTATTGTTACTTATAAAATAATAATAATAATAATAGTAACATTATAGTTATGTATTATTAAAGTCCTTATCGTGTTTAACAGTTATCATTGACTATGTTAATAATGAAATTGATAATTGATAAAGTTATCACAATCAGTTTATATGTACGTTTAAATTTATACATGACATCATCTCTATATTAACAAATACATTTTTAAATAAAAGCTTGTATAAGAATATAATAGAGAACAAAGTAAAGAAAGAGTAACAATTATATTTTCAATTTTCCAATTTCTCCACGCCAAACAATACAACAATCAACAATTCAAAACAAATAAAACAGGTGGTTAATGAGTTTGTTGTTCGTCTTTTAAACAGAAAAAAATCGAAAGAACACATGTTGATTATTGTTAAACACACCAAAAAAAGAGAACAAATCAAATTCTATGACAATGATGAATATATGGCTAGGAAAAAATCCCAATTTTAATTATTCAATTGTTCTATTGATAAAAATTGAATTTTAAATAGATCTCATCGAAACGACTCAAACAAAAAGCAAACTAGAAAAAATCAAGCGATGATTCTATTAATTTTGATTGTTGCTATAATTGAGATTTATCATCAAGATCATCACCATCAGTATCTAATGGGAAAATAATGATATTTTCATTACATTTACAAATAATCATTTATCATTGCGTACAATCTCAGTCTTTGTTTCATATCTATATTGTTTTATACAAACCGTTTCATTTAAACGACAATTAGAGAATTAATTTCAATAAAGAATTTTTTAGAATTAATCAAACAACTTGTGGGCGTGTATTTTAATAAGGACACCGTATATACCGTAGTCAATTTGAATTTCTTAGAATTTACATTATTAATAATAAAACTGTAGTTTCTTGGTATACAATTATTGTGGTCAAGTCAACCAAATTAAAGTAGACAGTCTGTATTGTAACTTCTATTATTTATGTGGAAATTCTGAATTAATAGAGCGCATTAATTGTGCATTTCTGATGCGATAGGTGTGATAGAAAGTCTGTAATTGTAATTACCTAGATTACAGTAGAACTTGACGAAAAATTAAATCGTCTATTTAGACTACTATTTTTATAATTAAATGAACAGTGTAAATATTTAAAATTTAATAATCTTATCTGGATTTGTTTTTATGGTAGTTTAAAATGACAAATAGAGGCGCCTCTTTTAACATGTTCACAACAAATTGAATCATAATTTTTCGACGATTATTAATGAAATTGATTTGTAGTTTATTAATTGAATCAAATCAAAGATTTAATCAAATAAATCGTCTGCACTAATAAAATTTAATCGAATTAAATCAATGAATGGAATTGTGATTAAACCCAAGTATCATTTTATAAATAAATAAAAATAGATAAAGAAATTGTAAAATATCAGGATTTTACGCTTTTTAAATAACAATTGAGTTGTCTATTTGTTAATATCCGATATTTCTAATAAATTGATAATTTATGGAAAACACCCGAGTTTATTTAATGTCACTATCAAACAAATAGTCTGACATTGTGAACATGTGTGAAGATATGTCTTTGCTACAACAAAATTTCGAGACATTGACACGATTTAGAGATTGTGCCAAAATTAATGGACTATTTCAGATCAAACTCTGTATAGTCGAGACTAAAACAAATCGAATAACTTGACTGCAATTAATTACAAATTTATATTCGATTTGTTAAAATTTCAAATCGTACAATGGGACGGTTTTGACGTCAATTACTAGAACATATAAAAAATAAATCTAATCGACGCCTATACGCTCTATCGCAATCCATTAAAATTGTAATTGTAAATGAATGAATTGTAAAAACGACATTTTTCCAGCGTTTAAACATGAGCATATTTGGTAGTACAGAATAACTAAGCAATACAAGAAACAGGTAGAACAGTCTGTTGAAATTATCGACTGATAATGGATATTTCGTTGTTTTAAAACGTATACACACACATATATGTATAATATATATAAATATATAGATGATGTCATCGTCCATAAGGTGCCCAGTTTAAATAGTAATAGACTTTTGTAATATTTCTCGTATAAATTTCGTATAATAAATGTTTAGCTTTCGCTCTCGCCTCTCGCTCACTCTCTCTTACTCTGTCTCTGTTTCCAATTTTTCAACACTCGTCCATAAATTAAAGGCTCCGAAATTATGGAAATATCAAATTTATTCGATTAAAAATTACGAATTTGTGAACACTCACCGATCTCAAGATTTATATTTATACTCGAGGAATGACTCCATTGCGAATAATTCACCCCATCCCCTTCAATTCCACCCCTAATGTCATATTAATACAGCTAAAAATTAATTAACAATCAAGAAGAATGTAAATTTTCGAATTAATACAAAAATCTAACCTCAATTTTGTTGGACTTTAACAAATGTCAGAACGTTTATTACTTGTCAATCAGCCAAGCCTACTCGATTTATTCGATTATTGTTTTATTTAAAATGATATTTCAATTAACACAATTGAATTGAAGCCCTAATTTATATGAATAAACAAATTTTCACAATAAATCCACTATACAATTCAAAATCAAACTTCAATACAAATCTATGCGCAGATTTATCATGAAATTTCAACGTTGCCAGATCCACTGTTTTTTCAGTAGTCGTTTTCTCTAGTAGTTTTCCATTCGATTTTCTTTAAATTTTAAGGTTTTATCATACAAATTATACTAGGATAATGTTTATTTTGATTTTATGCTTTATATTTGAAGTAATTAAAAAATTAAACAACACTAAAATTTTCTAGAATCCGGAATTCTAGTAACTGTTTTACATGACGATATTTCACCTCATAATTGGTTGTTTTAGTTGCACAGTGTCGTAGATTGATTGATAGGCTTTTAAAAGCATTTACAAATGTTAAATTTAGTAAAATATGACTCAATTTACGACACCAAAGCCTAGACGACTGCGAGATGAAATATCGTTGTACTGAAAATGCGCTCTAATTTCCTATATGTCAGTTTTTTATAGTTTTACTACGAAATTATGTGCCTTATTGACCAAAATGATGATCGGAATGTCAAAAAAATAAGAATTTGCTTCAATTTCAACCAATTTTTATAAAGAATACATCAATTTTAATAACTTTCCTCGCTTATTTAGCATAGATCGACTTTAAAAAGCTTAAGATCAAGATTCAACTAAATTAATAAACAAAAAATTTAACTAAAATAGTTAAAACAACCCCTGAAAATATATAGGAGGAATTAGTAGTTCGTAAAAAATGTAAATCTACGGATTTTTCACATTTAAACACGGCATCGCCGCAAAATAGGGCCATCTGTGTTGAATTTGTTTTGTATATTCATCTCTCTCTAACATCAAAAATCCGAATTTCCTATCTTTGTCGCTACGATTTTGACATATAATTTTGACAATTTAAAATTCCCTAACCTGATTTGTTTAGATAACCTCAAAATTTGCACTAGGGGATGATTTCATTGAAACTCGTTTTCCACTTGAACTAACGAAAATAGATGCGAAATTCACTGGAATTATACGTGAATTTCTAAGAATTGAAAATGTTATCTTATCGGCCACTTTTACAATCGGCGATATGGCTCAAGAGGTCCATGGTCCATCAAAATTTCGTATTTTTACACAATATCGGCTGATATCATCGTCGATAATCGACCGACCAGACGTGTTGATCCGTTCGATTTTCAAATAAGGTAAAGTCCAATTTTATTGAACAATTTTAGTAGGTGGTACGATAAATATGCAGGAATCCGTGTAGAATAAATACATCAATTAATTGACAGATATTTCCGTGTTGTTTTGGGTGTTATTCTAGTTGTTGTTATGATATAATAATCCATCATTATTGTCATACTATATGGTAATTAGTTTTTTTCTGGTGTTACTGGTGTTAATGATAATGATATTTTAATGATGGTTTTTTTCAGTGATTCTGTCATCGTTATTTTAAACAAAAATCTAAAACTATTATAGTAAAACGATTTTTCTGCCGCATAGAACAGGTTCTTTGAATAAGTGAATCCGGATTGTTTTTATTGGGAGAAAAGTTTTATTTTCGATTTGTAAATTGTACGATTATGTACAATTACAAAAGATACAACGACGAATAAACAGTTGTATGACCGGTGGACAATTAAAAATAGAATTGTTGTTCGATTATTGAAAGAATAGTAAACACGGAAACGTCAGCGCATATTTCACAATATCGTCCTTTACAATTGTAAATAATTTCGACAATAACAATAAATATTTTAACAAAAAAAGAGTTCAAGGATTAGAATTGTATAGTAACGCAATCTGACCTCATCTTTTCTTGTCTATTCCATTACAATTTCCGTCCGGTTGTGAATTTTTCTGAATGGCATTCCTATTTATCAACATCTACTTAATTATTAATTTGTGTGTAAAATAGAAAGTCACCATCTTCCCATGCGTGCATTCCACACTTTATATCTTCTACCCCACAATAGCGACAACAAAAGGAATCGTTTTACCTCAGTGGCAGCTTCCGTTATCGTATATCCTGTCATTAAAATATGTTACAACAATAGAAAAAAAACATGCAACTATTGATAAAAACATTAACTAGCAGATAAATGGTTTGTTTGTTTGTTATTAATGTCATTATATTAGCATTAGATGGGCTTTTAATCAATTGTGTTTGAAGTCTGTGTGAAAACATTTGTTGGTTTTTTTACGATTGATTTTACATTAACGAGAAAGATAATGTCTGTCCAAATATTTGTAGAATTGAGTTGATTTTAACGAAATTCTCTCCAACTTTATTTATCTTTTTATTTTATTTTTATTTCGTGTTATTTACGAAATTATCCTATATTTACCACCTACTTTTATCGATGATGATTTGTATTCGATCGATACAAACATCGATCGATATAGAGACGCGAGATTCTATCTACGGACAAAAATTTTGTTTACGAAAATTTCACCACGACACCCATGACATCATTGCTGTCGTACCGTTGAACTTATCGGCGAGAATTGGTAATTTTTTTTTGTCGGATAATTTGGGAATTTATCGAATTTTAATTAGGCAACTTTGTCTAAATGGCTATAAAAATTAAATCTATTTTTCGTTTATCTCAAAATTATTGTTTCTGGTTGGAAAGTTGCGGAATTTCAGCAAAATTTGGGAGCTCTGTTTCTGCTTCCGTTTCTGCATTTTCAACGAATATATAAAGGAAAATACTAATATTAGACAAAAACGAATTCGTAGAAATCTAGGAACTGGTGTTTGTTTTCTTAATTTTCCATATTTTCTCCTATAAATCCGCAAATATTAATTTTTGATAATTTTCTCACAATTTTCAGCGAATTGAAAGATCTTTTCAAATCTGTGAAAATGTTTCCAATAAATCAGTTACTTTTCCTGAAAATTGGCAAAAACTTGAGGACCCTCATTTCATTTTGTATCTTGATTCGGTGTCTAAAAAATTCCTGTATTTAATTATTAATCTTTAGCTTATTTGATGATGTATTGCAACGAATATAGCACCATTGGAAAGAGTATTTTAAGCAGTATCTAAGTGTGTTTTTGACTGTAGAAATGTCGATTTATCTGAGTTACAGAAGACGATCTTGGAGCTTGTGTCCTGTTTTTCCATATTTTCCCCTATAATTTTGACAATTTTAACGATTTTTCGATAATTGACTCCCAGTTTATAGCAAACTAAAAGATTTTTCAAATCTCCAAGCAATTTTTCAGTAGGTTTGTTAGTTTTCCCGAATCGACACGAACTTGAGGATCGTCACCTTTTTTTTATTCAGTGCTTGAAAAATGCCAATTTTCGGTACTCGATATCTCCCTTGTTTGATGAGGTATTGCAATAAATACGACACTATTGGAAAGAAAATTTCAAAAAGTACCAGAAGACATTTTTCGTTTTGAGAAAATTTCAATTGAATTTTGAGCTACCGACAAAAAATTTGGAGCACGAGTTTTTTTCTTATTTTATTCATATTTTTCTCTATAGATTTGCAAAAATCACTAATTTTTCAGTAATTTTCTCACAGTATTTAGCAAATGAAAAGAACTTTTCCCAAGAAATTTTCCAAAAAATCTGTACGTTTTCCAGAAAATTAACAAAACCTGGAGGGACTCACTTCACATATTCTTTTCGATATAATATCCGAAAAATGCCAATTTTCAATAATCGATATCTCCCTTGTTTGATGAAATCTTGTGGTGAGTACAATAGTATTAAAAAGAGCATTTCAAAAGGGTATATAAGGGCAATTTTTGTTTTGGAAAATGCCGATTGACGTCTTGGGCAATGTCTTTTCATTCTTTTCATATTTCGTTTATAGGTAAGCAAATATTTTTGATTTTTCAATAATTGTCTCACAGTATATAACAAATTGAAAGCGTTTTTCAAACCGTCAAGAAATTTTCCTACAGGTTTGTTAGTTCACCAAAGAATTGAAAAAAATTCGAGTGCCCTCATTACATTGAAAGCGCTTTATAAATGCCTGAGAAATTTTCCAATAAGCTCGTTGGTTTTTCGCAAAATTGAGAGGAAATTCAAAATTTCACTCCAATTTTTTTTAAATTTACTCTCATCTGTCCTGTTTTCGTGAAAATAATTTTAAAAAGTTTCCAGTTCTATTTTCGTAACATCGCTATTCAAAATCTCAAAAATTCGACCCTCAAATTGTTTATAAACTTTTCAATCTCACGATTTTATCGATTCACTGGCAAATTTTCTGATGGTCCAAATCTTCACCGAAAGTTGGCCCTTAATTGGATTTTTTTCCGTGTTGAGCATCTCTTGATTATTGTTGAATTGTCGACTGTGATGGCGCATCCACCAAATTTGCACGCAATTATTTCGTTCCAAATATTTATCGTTTTCGAAAAAATATTGCTTTTATTCGAGTTTAAATCGCAATTATTAACAATTTAAATTGTTTTGTTAAACGTTTAAATAAATAGCTGTCATTAGAATTTCAAATGAAAGATGTTTATGTCGTATCAAGTTTCGGAACGAATTTGTCACGATCGATTTTAAATAGGCGTTTGTAATTAATTAAACGAATTTTTTTATTATCGTTGACATTTTAGGATATTTCGACAATTTATTGTTGAGATAAATCCGTTTTGAGGAAGTTGGATTTTTCATATATACACGCAGAATGAACGTATCATCATCGCTAATTAAAAACTTTTCTGGCTAGTAAACAAAACGTTAGTAAATGACGCCAATTATTTCAAAGTGTTATAAATTCTAATTACATTTTATTTATCGTCTTTTTATTAAAATAAAATAAACGAAAACTGGAAAGTTATTTTGATGTCTTGCACAATTTCGTTGAATTTTTCCATATTTATGCTAATTTGTCGCTAATTCTACCTGCAAATCGAACTAGACTAGGGTGTTAACTTTCTGTTAGATGAATCAAACAACTAGACATTAAAATATGCGTATCCTAATAGGATATAAAACAATGTAACAACCCACGCTGTCTGTTTGAGAGTAAATTGTATAAATTAGCGAGAGCACGCGAAGCGATTACAAGCCCAGATCTGTGTTGTGTAGTTTTCATATTACAATAATAATAGTAAATGATTAATTAAAGTTGAGAAAAAACCGCTAGTTGATTATAAAAAATTCCATTATTTTCTATCGAAACATAACAATTTAATTTTAAATATAAACGATTTTTTGGCACACCAACCTTGACAACAACGACGGATTATCGAAATTTCGGCCGTCATTGTCGAATTTCGAATAATTAGAGCATGGCCATCGACGAAAGAGTGCTATTACTAGCTGTTCCTCGATCACAGTCGTATTTCTATAAGGACCATGATTTCGTGCATTGGCTTCAGCGCACGGACAATGTTCGCCTGTTATTTTTCTCGCTGTCCTCTCGTACTACGACCACCGAGAGCCGACCCCTGATGTCATGCCTATATTTACAAAGGTTCATTATATTTGTCTGTTGTGCGTACTTGCGACCATTTGGATTTAAAGTTGTTTGCGTACAATAACAACAATAACGGGCTATGACCTCTCGTGATCATTCTTTTTTCTGTTTCTATGACACAAAAATGAGATCACCTTTATTAACGAAAATTTCACCAAATTGTTCTACAAACAATCAAAACCACACAACACCCACCCTGTAATTATTAACGAATAAATAATTAAATACAAGAAGATTTTTGTTTGCTATAGTTTGTTGGGTTATCGTCGAATTTGTCGAGTAAAAGTGAGAAATTCGAGAGAAGGTCAAGGAAATCACTCTTCATATTAACAAAACGAATAATTGATTATTTAATCTAGAAATTTTGCCTTCAATCCGGCTGTAACGTTCCATAAATCTATCAATTTTTATAAATTCTCAAGTCATACGTTATTTTTAGATGTTGTAATTAAATTATTATCGGCACGGAAGGATGAAAAACAAATTTATGGATTTATTTACATATTGATAATTACAATTAAATTATTTTATGAGAAACCAAAAAAATTAGATCTTTCTTAGGCGTAACAAGCTACAATCCAACTATAGTCATCCTAGAATGACTCGACAAAAATCAAACTCGCAATTTCGAAACTAATTTAGAGTCGTGCCGGGACAACTGTATTGCAAATTAAATTTCATTAATTGAGTTAGTCATCGCCAATTATATCGAAGTTTTACTTTCATTACTTTTTTCTTTCTATGCATGTGTATGTGCGCAACTCGAAATGGCTATTTTCGTGTACTGTAAATATAATGACCAAAGACCTGGATGCGAACAGATGACATCACCTTCCCTAAAAGTCGCTTATGTCATTGAAAATAAAACAATCGTACGATTCTCATTTTTCTCTCGCTATCAACTGGCGAAAAGGCCGCAAATTTCGCGCACAACTCCACCAAATCAACCCCCACAATGCGTTTTGTTGGACCCAAAAACTTGCTTGAATTCACTGATACGAACCGAAATTACAAAAATTTGCATCCGAGAAAATCCGTGGCAATTTATAAATAAACGACTATCAATTTTAATTCGATTTTTAATCACCGCAATCTCGACGACAGGCAACCAACTATACTCGGAATCGATCCAAATCAAATTCGATTCTATTTTTAATTAAAATAGAAATGATCTGATTTTTCTCGGACGTAATTCGGATGCATAGGGCAATAGCGTCAATAGAGTTCAAAATGTTAACGTCTTATCAATTTCTCAAGGGTCTTCTACATTTATTTTTTTCCATTTAATAACGCTCGAATATTCTTTATAAACGCTGTATTTCCTGTATTTTGCGGTTGAAACGATCGAATTGTGGAGATTCTAACTTCCTTTTTAAATTTATATCGATTTGGTGTAAACAGAAATACGTGCACAGATGTGAGTTCAATTGGTACAAGTTCAAATTCGAGTCTCGATCGTAAATGTTGAAAATTTTAAGAAATAAAATGCAGCGCATTTGGATCAATTTTATAATCACAGTGTAAGTTTAGATTTTTTACAACTTTTCACGTTCAAAAATCACGATTAATTCAGGCTTTGTCGGTAAAGAAGCCGCATATTTCTACAAAATTAACAACGTTGTGGTTTACCAGTTCTTTATTCGTTCCGATGAATTCTGAATAAATCCGGTAGTCTTTAGACTTTTTATGAATAAAATCGATTATTTCGAAAAAATGACTCGATTTAAATTTGTTAAAATTGTCTTGTTTTGTGTACCGAAAGTTGCCAAAAATTTACGATAAGAGTGCGATAAAATCTAAATTTAGAACTTGGGGGAGATTTCCAGAGTTATTAAAAATAAAAAATCACCCCTCTAGCGATATTAATAATGAAATCAACGTTATTTTTATCGTTGATAGAAATCCTATCATTTTTATATCTCTTATTATTGTTATTAGCTCCAATTGTTTATATATTGATAAGATAAATTATCAGCATCTAATTTATAGTTTAAGATAATCGTAATTAAGGAACTAAAGGATAGTAAGTCCTTAAATTGCTACTTAAATTGTATTTTTTCAACGTCAATTTATTACACGATTAAATTGTTTTAGGGAAGTTTATAACGCGATTTGCCCCCGATTGGGACATACACTCCACATTCCTGAAGATTCAATCCAGGCATTGTTCAATGAGATGCAACTGTATCCGTCCAAGGCGCAAGGTAATTATAATTAATAATTATAATTAAAATTAGATTGGGAATATTTGAATATTGCCGGGTAATTGGCCCTATACCTACTGCGATCTAACAGACATGCGACCTACCTATGTGTAGGTATGTATCCAAGTAGGCAATCGTTGACAATAATAATAATAACAAAAGAAAGAAAACAACAGATCAATAATAATATAACCTAAAAGAATGACTGGGTTATTGTTGTGTAAAATTCATAATGAATTCAATTTAATTAATATGATAATTAATAGAAATCGTTATTGTTTGTAGTATCAGAGATGCTGCAGTGTGCTAGACAGTGTGGTCGACGAAATGAGGCATCAAGATATCTTACATTCGGTGAATTTTGTGTATTTGTCCGAGAGATGCAACATAGGAAGAATCAATGCAACAATAAAACAAATACAAGTGAATTTCGATTTAAAATTTTGATTGAAAATTCAATTTTAATTCCTATAAATTGTAGAATGCGAAAAAAAGTGCCAAGTCTTCTTAGGGGGCTCCTGTAATCCGACAACATGGCGCCAAGATACAGCTATACCAGAATTACAACGATACGGCATCACTTATTATAATCCAGTACGATTTCTTTAAATCTACTCTACTTTATTGTAATTTTGGTGAATTTTAGCAAGTAGCAATGTGGGCGCCGGAATTGATAGCTTTAGAACACGACGCTAAACAATCAGCATCGGTTCTATTATTTGTCGTTGATAATGAGACAAGAAGTACGAGTGGTATGATTGAAGCTGCTTATTTGGTAGCTTGTGGTAGGTGTGTTGTATTGGTTGCTCATCCGTATCGGCCTGGTCAAAGTATTATGGGGGAAACTATCAGTCAAAGGTAGAATTTTTACTAGAAACTATAATAGTTAAGGCAACAAAAGGGGTACTTTAATATCTATTAACACACACTTTAATCGCTAGTACAATTTATTTTCTTAATGTTGGTGACATTGTCACTGCAATTCAAATGAGAGCATTTAATGATCGTTATATTTGCGATATTTTATTTAATAATTCAGTTTATACAGGTATAAAGAAAAACAATTGACTAGTACTTGCCAACAATAGAAACCCAATAAAATTCTCTAAATTTCAAGGATTCAAATATTTTCAAAAACTGGTGTTAGAGGGTGCAAAATATAAGAATATCATTTATAAACTGAACTCGTGTAATAAACCATAACTTTTAGAACTATACTTTGTTTTTAAACTAGGAGTAATCTCAAAAGCCGGGTTTACACAGGAAAAGTCACTACAAAGAAGAGATTATTTTGGTTGTAAATTGCAATATTTATAGCTCGTTTTTGCTTTAAATCTAACATATTTAACTCTTGATGAGAGTTGAGTTTTTATAAGTAATAAATAACACATTAGGCATTATTTTTGAGTTGTGTAAACCCCCTGCAAAACAGCCAATAGAACGCTAATATTTAGGCGCGCAAAATTTAAATTAGTTCTAGTTTCTATTGTAATTATAGGGAATATAGCGATTTAATGGAGAGCCAATCTAATCTGTTATTATTGGTGAAAAGTAAAGGAATTAAAGTGCATACGAACCTATCGTCAGCTTTACAATGTACAGCGAATATTTTGAAAAATACAAGTACTAATGGCATCACTGCAGAGGAACAAATAATGAATAAACTCAGGTACTTACAATAGTATTGTGGTTTAATTCTGTATTAATTTTTGGATATATTTTAGGCAACTGAGACGTTTTTTCGACTCCTATGGTGGTCAAAACGGCGATATCAAACTGTATAATGCATTAGAAGCATTCAAACAATTAACAAAACGCGATTTGAAACACAACGAAATTAAAGAGATGTTCGATTATTTGAATTTAAAAGATGATGATATAACGAATGCAACAATATCATTTGAACGTTTCTGTGTTTTAATAGCCGAATTTACAACCGATCATTGTAGTAATTTATGTTCAACAACAACAACAACAACTTCATCATCAACAACAATGACAACAGATGGTAGATTTTTTGATAATTTCTATTGGAAATGTTCACTTTTGAAGACTCGGCATTTTTTGGATTTTTTTATACGACCTATTAGCAGTGCCTTAGGTAGTTTTAAAGATAATCAAGAAAACAAGCTTTATTTTATTTTATTTTATGTCAAGTTTATTATTATTATTTTATGCAAATGCTGATTTTTCAAAAGTTTCCATATTCACGCACTCATCCCGTAAAATAAAGCACACACGGTGTTCCGCTAATTTTCCAATAATCACAGAGAAGAAAATTCATTAATTGGTTAAAATTTCCGATATAGTTACAGAAATTGGCTGAAATTTAGCGGAACGCGTTAAGTGTCCGTACAATTCCATTGTTTACATTTTTTTTGTGTTCTTTCATGATCATATTATAATTTATGTGTTTATTATTTTTAAAATGGTTTGTAAATTTTCCAGCTTGGGTAACGCAACCATTCCAGCGTCAATGTTCAACAAACAATAACACGTGTAATTTATTAAATAATCACGAACATCTGATGAATGGTAATAGTGATGAATTTGAGAAGAATTTATTTAATAAACAACAACAACAACAACAAGATGATAATAACACACAATATTACGATGTGTATTTAGGCGGTACACGTAATAGCCAACAAAATTGGCGTCGTGATATTGTTATACCAATATTAAAAAAACACGGAATAACGTATTATAATCCACCAATTAGAGATATTAACAATTACGAAATCTTGGATAATATTAGTAATAATTTCATTATCAATAATATTAATAATAATAAAAATATAACAACAATAGATGGTAATAATGATGATATTCTAAAATGGAAATTATTTATCGACAGAAGCAAAGTGTTATTATTTGTTGTAACGAACGATACAAAATCATTGACAACGATGATATTGGCAGCATATTATATCGGATTAGGCCGAAAAGTTGTCTTATGTGTACAAAGATTACCAGAAAACAACTGTATTATACATAACGAAACTGTAAGTATTCTAAAATTAAATCAAGAAATTTATAATTAAATAAAATTTTCCAGTTGTCATTACAAGCAATTAAAGATTATAATCGTGGTAGGGAGTATTTGATTGATTTAGCTAAAAGACGAACAGTACCAGTATTTGAAGACATCACAGAAGCTGTACAATGTGTCGTTGATTTACATCAAAGTGGATAATAGAGGGGGAATCTTTTTGATAAGAATTTCTCTAATTTCATGACAAATTGCTCTCTTTCACTTCTATAAAATGGTAATAAACAACGCTCTCTTGGATTTTGGAAAATTGAAATTTTATAATTTGTCGACTACACACCGCTATAATTTTTATTCGTTGATCTTTTTTTTTTAATTCTTGTCCATTTTTTTATCAAATTGAAAATTGTTTTATGTCATGAAACAGTAATTCTTATCAAACAGCTATACTTAAATATGAACGTGTAATTATAGTACAACTTGTTATTATTATTATTATTATTATTATTAGGGAAAGGTAGCTGAATTTGTGAAGTATAGACAACTTTCAAGTTCCTTTTGTTAATTGTTTAGCGAATTTGTAAATACGGCTGCTACTTAAATGGGATTAACTACAAAAAGTATAGTTGTTTCCGGTTATTGTAACGATGATATTATTTGAAAACATCACAGCGGATATGTCACGTTCTTGTTTCTAGTTTATAAGTGATTAACCTTAAAAAAAATGTACAGTAGAGTAATTTATTATTAATTATTTAATTATTATATACTTCTTAAACAAATAATATATTTACATATGTTAGTTGTTATGTGCAATTTGTAATTGTTAGATAGTTCGAGCTGGTATTTAAACAAACAGTACTTAAATTTTTTGTCATATTTTGCATTTAAGTCGGTTTATCTGTTTATTGTTTTCGTTGATAGGGCAGTCGGTTGAGTGATTGTAATTTTTCTAGAATTATTTCGAATGAAATCCGCTGAAAACTTACTTTTCTTTAACCGCAATTTGGCAATGTTTGTTTATAATAATTTATACAAATAGCCAGCAAATTTGGGAAGAATTCATAGTACAATCTAGGGGAGGTTTTCTTATATTATATGACATGTGATTGATTTAATGACAAACTTTATAAAGATCCAGCCATGGCGGAGTAGCAGTATTTCGATCGGTGTTTCTATTATGAATGAATGGTTGATTAAACTGCCGAATTTTTGTGAAGAGCGAGCCACGAATTGGGTGAATGTGTGTTGTAACAGTTGGAGATTGTTCCAGTTTTTCTGGTTTTGTTACGGGATCTCCACAGGTTTGTAAAGTACCTGAATCTTTAAAACACTATATTGATAAAAATATTGAAAATTGGTGAATCGTTTTGTAATCTAATATATTTAATTTAGAGTTTAATTATAATCAAATTTAAGGAATCTCACAATTACTAATTCGATCAACAATTCGGTTTCTTTTCGTATATATTGTAGTCATATAAGTGAGAAATTGATGTTTTTATACCTGCATCAGATTAGCGTTAAATAGGAGACGTTGTGAATTCCATCACACACATTTGAAAATTATTTTGTGAATTAACTTTCGTCACAACTAGAATGTTTGTATAACCCTAGCTAACTGTATATTTAGCACTTCCTGTATTTATTATTTTTTTAATGTCTAATAAAAAGTATTAAACACATTTCTTTAATTCATCGCGATACTCCCAATCTTGATGATGTCAGATTTTATGGAAAAGTGCAAAATTTGCATATTTCAAACATCAACCTTGACGCTAATCCTATATTTGTTCAAACGAAAATATCTCATTCAAATTCAAATCAAACGAAAATTAATAATTACCCAATTCCTAATTGTTAGAATTTGAAAATTGCGCGTCTCCTAACAACACTAGAGGGCGCTAGCATCAATAAAACCACCCCACACCAACCTGTCGTAATAAAATCAAATACTTATTTTCAATTTATCTCCAATAAAAAATCGGTTAGAAGTATTCTAAATTGACGAATTTATCGCAAATAAATCAAAATGATTTAAATTATAATTCATAATATTTGGGACAGTTGGCAACAGATGTCACTAACTGGATAATTTATGTTGGTACGACTAGTTTGAGCAGTGTCGTGTCAGTTCGTTAATCTCTTTAATTCCAGTGATAATAATTTAGATAAATTATTTAAATAATTTTACACAGTGTAAATAATTGGTGTAATACGTGAAAAATTAATTATTACTATTTTTGTTAGTATTGTGGTTGTTTAAATTTTGTAAAAAAATAGTTGCGCCGCTGTTTTTTACATAACCTACATTGACAGTTTTAGGGATATTTCGATGACATAATGCAAATAGTAAACGTAGTTACTAAAGTTCTAATAAATATTTTAATAATATTTATATGATATCATAAAAGAGGTTGGGCAATACCTATTCGATTAGATTATGTCCTACAATATAATTAAATAGTAATTAATTTTCAATTATGGGTAAGTCGTGATGAATGCATAAAAGAAACGCCTCTATTTTCGCATATCTATTGTTTTATTTTTTCGTTGTTTGTTTATTTTAGAAGTCCTAGTTGAGCACGACTATACAGCTAAAGAACCGAACGAATTGACGTTAGCTAAAGGCGAGATCGTTAGGGATGTTGTTAAGAAACAGAGCGGTTGGTTTGAGGGCATTTTAAAGGACCGCAAAGGCATCTTTCCCGATGGTTGTGTGAAAATCATCGAAAAAGACATCGGTGTCACGTTGCGGAGTCGCAAAGATGTTGCCCGAATCCGGCAATGTAGAGTCGTTTATAGCTACAAACAGGAACATGAGGACGAATTAAATTTGAATGTTGGCGATATCATTGAGGTACTCGGCGAAGAAGAGGAGGGCTGGTGGCGGGGTCTACTCAACGGTAAAGAGGGCGTATTCCCGTCGAATTTCGTTGAGGAAATTCAACAGACAAAATCGAAATTCAATAGTCGTGAAAATCTAACGATAGACAATGAGACACCCAGTTTACCAGCAAAACCACGTAAGTTATTTCAATTCTCATTATAATATTGATATAAACTGTTATCTCTGTTATCTTATCTAACAATTAAAAAATTGCGAATTTTCAGAGAAGATTATTTGTGAAGTTAAATACCCGTATAAAGCACAAAATGATGATGAATTAACATTAAAAGAAGGTGATTTAGTTACTTTATTGAGTAAAGACGGCCAAGATCCCGGTTGGTGGAAAGGCGAATTAAATGGTTTAATCGGTGTATTTCCCGATAATTTCGTTGTACTTTTACCGTCTACAATAAATGAAGAAAAACCACCCCCACATCAAGCACCGCCGATAATTAAAGACGATAAACGACCGAAAACACAAACAGAACCAATTAGTATTAAAGCAAGTAGTAGTAATAGTAATAATATATTGTCGCAACGAAAATCATTAGATAATCAAATCAATGAGAAACACGAGAGTGAAATTATAACGAAAACGACACCACCGATACCTGGTAAAAAACCGATAATACCGTTAAAGAAATCACCAAGTTCTACAAATAGTAGCAGTAGTAGTAGTACGAATAGTAGTAATAGTGGTGGATTGTTTCATGGTTTAAAAAAGAAAATTGTCGATGTTGTTGATGGTGCTACTGGCAGTAAAGTATCACCACCGAAAACTGAAATGTCCAATCATGAATCGAGTACGGAGAATGTTTTCGATGATGTCCAACGAAGACCGTTATTGTCCGACGTGAGAGCTTCACGACCTAAAGCACCAGGTATTTTGATATTTTCCTGTAAAATTATCGAAATGTTTCCTATAATTTCGGAATAATTAGCATAATTACCTCATCGGGAATTTTTCTTGTAATAAATAGCCAATAAATTACGTAATTTTACTCAAGGCTCCGGGCTGTAACTCGTTAAAAAATAAATAATTAGTTTTTGTTTTCAAGATCTTTAAATATCGTCGAAAAGGGCATTGCTTAGCCTACAATGTGGGTGTATTTGTTTTGGAAAATTTCGAGGAAATACTGAATTATAGAGGAAAATATCTGAGCATTTTTCTATTTTTCCTTATATTTTCTCCATAATTTACTCAATTATTCAATTGTTCTTTATAGTAAATTAAAAGTGTTGTCTAAATATCAAGAAATTTCCGATAGGGCTGTTAGGTTTCCGGAAAATTGGAAAAGAAGAGAATATTTTGGACGTTTTTGGCACAATTCTAAGTATAGAACTACTAAAAATATTTGGAAATTTCAATTTCTGAAAATTTTCATCTATTCATTTTTTCTATCGGATTTTTCCGGATTCGGCTCCTTAAAATTGCGGCCAATATTCGATTAAAACTCGATTATTACCAATATCGATTAAACCTTGAAATATATTGTCTTATAATCCGTTATTTCATGTTTAAATAAATATAATGACACGGTTTTTTTCGAAAAAAAGATGATAAATAACGTGAATCATCATCAAGTTTCTGTTATAATTGAACGCTAATAATCATTAGAACTGTTATTTTATTAGTAAATTTAAACAATAATGCCACTGTTATTTGTAGATTGGTTTATTTACAGACATGTTTAGAAAAAGATAAGAAACCTGACGAATTATATCGGAGTATAAACAACACCTGATCAATTTTCAGGTATAATGAGAGGAATATTAATGTTTTTCGTAGGGTTTCTTTAAAAAAACGGCAAAAGAAAACGATACGAGCAAAAATTAGGGTCACGATCGATTTCTACTGTGAAGCGTTATGGAATTAAATTTAAAAAAATTCCGGATACTTTTGTAGTTGATTTGCAAGCGTTCAGATAAGAAATTTTTATTTATTATCGATTGCTATTGTTCTACAATCTACATTGTTTCCGTATTGATCAATTTAATAAAATATTCATTACAGGTCGACGATTACCTAGTGGCATTTATAAGGAGAGTGATTTTTCTGGTATGATGAATGGCAATAGTGACCATAATCAAATTATGGATGCAATTCAACCAACACCCCCACAACAACAACCACCACCTGTTTTATCAAATTTGAATTCATCACCTGAACAAGATACAGTTGATAATAAACCGAAATTACGCGAATGGGAGAAACATAAAGCACCCTGGTTAGAAGAGATGAAATTGAATCAAGCTAAACGTACATCAACATCACCAGGTCCACCTGAACATAAATTAAAATTAACACCGACTGAACGAAATATTGATGCACCAACATCATCGGCAATTGATGAGAAATCGAAATTAGAGAAAGATTTAATTGGTCACAAATTGAAAACACCACCAAATGAATTGGAACGTGCATCGATTATTAGAAATAAACCGAATGTGCCACAAGTAACTCGACCGCAAACTATACACAATATAAGTCCGGCAATTACAACAAGTTCAACAATAAATGAATCAATTACTACGACAACAACGGCAACAACTACAACAAAACCGTCAACACCTTTACATCCAAGAATTTCGCCACTTTTAACAAAAACACCATCACCATTACAACAGAATATCGGTGATTCGAAACATAATATCGAGTTATTAATCGAACGTATAAATAAACTTGAAGAATTAGTTAGGAAACAAAATCGTGATATTGATGAGTTGAAAGGTAAATTGCAGATTGAATCTGAAATGAGAATGGAATTACAAGCGAAATTTGAAACGTTTCTTGAGGGTACAATACAGCAACTTTAAGGCTTATTTTATGCAGTAATTGATCGATTAATTAACTAAAAATATTGAGTGATTGAATCAGCGATTTGATAAAAACACCCGAGACTGGACTGGATCTCTAAACAAAAAGTGTACTATTACAACATTTATCTTCAATTATTTCAGTCTCTTAGTCTAGTCATATTTCTGTCTATAAATCTATTGGGGCTTCAATTTTATTCGTGTTTTTTTTTTGTTAAATCGCTGATTTTATTGCGTTTTGTTCCGTTTGGTCCTGCAATTTTTATACACGAAAATTTCCAATCATTCCGTTTGCTCAGTAGTGTTCTAAGCAATCACTTTTTAATTTATTTATTTTTATTAATAATGGAAACATTGCATCGATATTTTTATCAATTTTTTTCGTCAATCCATAGTTTTATACGTATTATTTTTTATATATATAAATCTAATTTACTATATTTTTGTATATTTATAAATTACTATTATCAGGGCGGTGATAGGAATGCTTAATTTTTGGCAAATTATTCAAATTGCTTTCTTCTTGGTAGCTGAAGATTCTCGTTCGAAAATCTACAATTATTTCTAACATTCCAATATTCACTTAAATGTAAATAAGATTGATTTAAAGTAAACTGATAAAACCTGAACTTGTACTTAGAAGATTGTTGAAAAATAATTACAATTAAAAAAATAATCGAAATCTTTGAAAATCCCCGATAACTTCCACCTGTTGGTCCGACCCTCGATACACATGCACCCGCTCATCCTGGTTCGTTTCAATGTACGTGGAAGAAGAGGTGGAGGCTGGTCGCTATAGATACCCACACATACATGTTCGCATCCTGAAAGCTCCAGTCGGCGGTGGGGATGGAAAAGCTCCACTGCAGTTAATAATAATAATATCTCGACAGTGGTTTCATGGGAAATGGACGAGCCGGGTGGTTTCTTCTAGGCACGCCAGCCCAAGTGGAGACACGTGTGTTTTCTTCAAAACTGAATTAATCTTGTTAAATGTGCTCGAGAATGCGACAAGTTATCGGCAAAGTTTCCGATTGAATTCGCAAAATTTTTCTCTAATTTCCACAATTATGGAATTTAAGAGGAATATCTCTAGGTATTGTTACGACCGTCATTTAACCCGATTTTGTTGCAATTAATTAATTGTCAATTTTTCTAATGCATTGTTACCTGTAGAAAGTCGAGTTGTGTTTCAATTTAAACCCCAAAGGATCCGATTTGCCCTCTCTATAAAGGCTCTTTGCATTGTAACATAAACCAAATTAATTGCGAGTTTTTCGTTAAAATCCACCTATATGTTGTAAATAATTTGTTAATTAACCCAATTCGATAAAGTTGAGTTACTAATTATGTTTTTATCAACGGAAGTAGCTGATACGTGCATTTCCTTCACTACCATATTCATTTGAATTTTGTAGTTTCTCTTGTAGTCGTATTCCTGTATGGCATGTTCTGATTAGTTTCAACGATAGGGGAAAAATTTTGCGAAACTAGCGAAACTTTACATATAATAACGCTGTCAAGATTATTCGAAAGATTCGTTAATAAAGTACGTGAAAATCATAAAGGAGACGATCAACAAGTGATGTCATGTTGTCAAGATCCAGCTTGTTCACATGCCCTAGTTGCTGCAGCAACAAAAGAAGCCACGCATCTGTCCGATAAAGAAAGGGAGATCATCCTGGGTGTTCTGAGTCGTGATGAACAATTACGGCGTGATCAACAATTACGTGTCATGTAAGTATTGGAACTATTTTAAATATTCTTATTTAACAATTCACGGTTGTTACGATGGACATTTCGACTATTCAAAAGCCTACCTTTTCGTTAAAAAAATTACTGAATTATTTACGATGAAGTCAACTATTTCATTGAGTATCGTTTTCATCTAAAAATTCCTAGTTCTTATGGTAATTGTAAAATTAACAATTAACATTTAAACCTACATTGTTTTAGATTTTCTAATTAATATTTATTATTAGCCAAATCACCCTTATTATTATTATTATTGTTTTGTGTGAGGTCCCTTCGTTCCCTCACATACGAGCTGTGGTGCTTCCCCCACCGTACCTAGGCCTCAAAAACCTTTTATACACTCGCCAATTCACCTAATTTGGGTTAACTATCTTCCCTCAGCAGTCCTGTATTTCTAATGAAATTCAGGATGCTATTTAAGGGAGTATTCCTGCTTTCTTCAGGAGTGATATTCTCCTCTTGAATGCCATTCTCTGAGATCCTTTAAGGCCTCACAGTGGCATAAGATGTGAAGTGAAGTTTCATCTTCCTCTTCACAGGCCTTACATGGGGTTCTTTATAACCCCAATATGCTTCCTCGGAGCACAGTGCCCAGTAAACAGTCCCGTGATCTGCCTTAATTTTCTCCTGTTCAATTCCAGGAGCTCATTAGTTCTTCTTCGGTTTGGAAATCTCAGAATTGTCATTGAAAGCACCATCTCTGGTAGTTCCTCCCAATAGAGTTGATGTTTTTTTTCTAATTCGTCCCTTACCGTCCGCATATCACATTGGGTCCGGGTCCAATTAGAACCGTTCTGGCTACCCGTTTTGCTAACCTTGATACTTGGTTCTTCGACTGGATGATTTGGTTAATAATAATAACTATTAATTAGAAAATTTGAAAAACGTTTTAGGGGTTTGTGGGGTGGTCTTTAGGGAATTTGTTAGCAGAACTAGAAATTGATAAAAACCGTTTTAATTTGATAATATCCCAATTTTCACCAACCAAATACTTGTGTAAAATAATCAAGAGTGATTCGAAGATCCTTTCGATATAATTTTCTGTTTTTCATCACTAGAACCTGGGAAAACAAGAAAATTTGCTGAATAAATCACGAGTTCATTACCACTGTCAGGCAGTGCCGATTTAGATTATTTTAACACCACTGAAGATTCAAAAATCCGCATTAGATCTTCATCGTGCGACAAATGCGGTTTCTTGCTGTTTTTCAACAGATTCTAATTAGAAAAATTTCAAGATGCAATTTTCCAAAAGAAGAAACCTTTCGGTTACTCCTTAAACTTCTCTTTCTGGCACTATTTCGTTTATTTCTAAGGTCTTTCAATTTTTTGGAAATTTCCGGAAAACTAGCAAGCCGAGTGGAAATTTTTTTGAATATTTGGAAAGAATTTTCCATATACTGTTAGAATCCTTGAAAAATAAACAATATTATGAGGAAAAATATAAAAATATTGAAAAAATTACGAAGAAACTTCCTCTGGAGCTAAAAATTCAATCGGAATTTTTTGAAATAAAAAAACGCCTTAGTTCCACTTACAAATGCTCCCTTTAAACTCCAATATTGGTGTTCAATTATCTTTCATATTCAAAAAATAATAATTAAAAAGGCAACTAGCGATTATTTCTTCTTTATATCAACGCGCTTTTTCACTAATTTCCCAATGAGCTACGAGGTTCAAATTTTGCTGAAATGTTTCCTAGAGACTACTCAAATCTTCAAAATATCTCTCAAATTATCCGGCAATTAACAGAGGACTATGAATATTTAGATGGAATAGACCCTATTTATGTGTATCGATAATAAATTATTAACAACTGTGGAATTACGTACGATGATATTTCAACAATTTTCCGCATGTATTTTGTTTCAATTGTCTTGTTTTTGCCCGAATAACGATCGGTTAGGTTTTTTGGCCGCCCGTCCTCATGCTTATTCAGTGAATTTGCATTTTTTCCCCTCGAGTATTGTATTATTCTTTTAGAATCTTGATTTTTTTCATCAAATCAATTTAATTTCACACTTCTTAATCGTTGTCGATTCAATTGAAAATTAATTAGGGAATTCTACTCTGTATTGATATACCATTTTATTTTATGATTTCTATCAATTTTTATGAAATCGAAGATCTCGAAACATTACCAAAACGATCGCGAACAAGTCGAACGAGTTTGCAGTTTTGTGGGCGATAGAATAATCCAACCGTGCCAACATATCTCAACTTAATATGTTTACATAACTTGCAAAATTAATGGACAACTTTGTTGCATGCTAACTATATTAAGCTTTTAGTTAATTACGAAATCAAATAATTCTGTCTGGTGGAATGTTAAAAGTTGTATTGACGAGTATGTTCAAACAAATTGTCTTATCAACTTGAAATACTATATCCGTTTTATTGTAGAATATTATTGTTATTATTATAACGAGAGTCTAGGGCCCTATTGATTCATTTTATTCCCCTGTCAACTTTTAGTATAGTTTACTAGACAGTATAATAGTCCCCCGATGTTCTATTTGAGCGCCAAGCATTAAATAGCACTTAACTGTTACTCCCCAATGTGTCTTATAATAGTGGAAATTCTCGCTATGTAGGAATTTTAAGAAAATTGATGAAATTTTACGACCAAAAAAGACACTGAAATCGTACACTAGTTGATTCGAGTCGATCAAACGGCAATAGATCGTCATGCAACATTCGCAGAAGTGGTTGGAAAGAATTTCTCTTATGTTTTAGGTAGTTTAGAGTCAAAAATTTGGCCTATAGATAGCACCGTAATTGTGAAATTTGCTAAAAATTTGGGATATTTTCTCAGCTCAAATCATCGATTCAATTCAATTTGTTTGCCTTGGTACGACCCTGTTTCAATGCCAATATGGTATAGGTGCCCACATCCAAAGTTTCTATTTAGAACACAAGAAACGTTTTGATCTTTATGTAAATGTGTTTTTAGGTAGATCAAAGTGGGTGCAACATACTAAATATGCCCACCTTAAAGTTTGCATGCAGTCATTCTTTGTCATTCGTTTTCTAAGAAAACCACAATTACACCCAACCATACGGAAATATAAACAATTAAAAATAATAATAGCAAATAAAACGACAATATTACCGTTTTTATTAATAAATATCGTTATAATCAATTAATCGATAGTGATAATGAACGATAATTGCGGAAATTGTCGAAATTTTCGACTTCAGTCTATAAAATTCATCTTATACTGTAAATAGTGTTGTTATCATTTTTGTTTGAAGAACTACCGGGATATACGTGCACAGGTACGTATACCACCTGTTGTTCAACTTTTACCTTGTAAACTTGCCTTTAAGTTGAATAACTGTTGATTAACGCATGCGCTCGATAAAATACACCTTTAGACCGAACTGGAGACAATCTCTAAAAGTGAAGAAAGGTGAAGTGCTAAAGGTTGGTGAATGTAAACCGTTTTTCTTACCATTCCAAAAACAACAAACAAAATAGAAAATCGAAATAACACCAAGTGAAATCTATCGAGAAGAAAGGTCGGTTAGTTTTCCATTTGCATCGCAACGAATTTCCACGTTAATTACTTGTTAATTTACCAATTCTGCTTAGATTTGATTCTTCATTATAAGGGCGAAAGTGTCTGTATAATTTTCGGTGTTTTTTGTGTTAATCCAGTGATTATTATCGAGTGGAATAGAATAACCAGCTTTAGCTCCATTATTATTGATAACAATTATCAACAATTATACCTTTCAGTATTACACAGTTCTTTACAGTTTCTTGTAGTACAAGGGGTCAATAACCCTTATCCACATAGGATGGCTACAATTAGCGGAAGGACTATTGTCTATTATCCATTCTTTCATTAACTGACTTGTATGTTTTTTAATAATTTTATTAATAATTCAATCGGTTTTTGTGTTGAAAACTATAAAAACTGGTCGGTTTGATAATGTTAACTTCCATTGACCTTCGGTGTTTGGCGCCGCTAAACTCGACTTAATTACACGTTGGCTTAAGTTAAGACCGTACATAATTAGAACAATACCAATATTGATTCGTACCGAGAATCCAAATTTAAATTTCGGGGATTTTTCGTGAATTACACGGCCAAAACGACGATCGCCTTGCTTTCCAAAAACAAATTATAGATCGATTTAGAGATAATTAAAACTAAATACTGGTAATTTTGTACTTTCATTGTCTGTTCGTCTATTTTCCCAGACAAAGTAAATTATATGATAAATTTATTTTTATAAACTCTACTATTTGACCTTTAATTTTTGTAATGTAGAATTTCTTTTTGTACCCGACAAACACTTATCCGACCATCAATCATCTTAATACTGTCCAGTTACAATGTTGCAATAATGAGGCTCGGTAATCGCCCCAAGTTACCCAAGAGGCCGTTTGACATGATAACATCCAAATAATTATGGCAAAGTTTACGGAAATTACAACTGTCTGTCCGTTTAATTTGACAAAGATTTATGGAGTCGCAGCTGTGGATTTTTCAATTTTTCCACAAAAATTGAACTATTAACACGATTTTTTCTAGTAATAAAAATTTTGCAATTTTGGATTTTTAAAACCCGCTTGCTTATCATCCCTCCATCGGTTATTATTTTGGGAGTTGATCCAAATTCTCTCATGAAATTCTTTGTTTATTATTTTTGAAAAATGTCAAAATTAATTTACAAAATTGGAGCTTTATCTGGTTATTGCGTTCCGTTTTTAATTTAGTTTTAATAATTTATTTATAGTAGAAATAATGGGATATTCAAAGCTATTTTTAAACAGCACATGATGTAATAGTGGAATTATTAATTGAAGTTTTACTAAAATTTTAATTAATTTACGAATATAACAACAAGCAAATGGCTGCAATTACGGCATTTCTCAGTTCTGATGATCAAGGGTGAGTTATTATTATAATTATAATTATATAAAAATAACAATAATAATTAAGAGAATATGTTGTAATAAATTTGCTGCGTGTGAGTAATAGTTTGGATTATTTTCAAGGTGATCAATTATTTATTGAAATTATCAAGGCCATTAGGGGTGGCAATATTACAACTACACTTTTTTCCTCCATTAATTCATTTAAATAACAAACAAGGCTACTGTTTAATTTTTTTTATGCAGATAAATATTTAATAATCGTCTTTATCGATTGTAATTGTAAAATTATCGAGAGCCTCCGGTGGAACACTATTTTTATAAATCTACTTTCATAAATTCTAAATATAGCAGAATCTGTAGAGATGGAAAAATCGAAACGATTCCCGAGTGGTCTGCCAAAAAGGCTTATTTGTGCAGAAATTTGGGCTTATTCATAATTCAATATGCTAAATGTTGAATATAATCACAATCACCATTGGCTAAAGGATTCCGGTCTAGACAGAATATAATCATGAACTAATCTGGAATTGTTTAGAAACTGAACACGAATAGGGTTGTAATGTTTATTTAAATATGCTAAATGACAATCCACCCTCTAGTTTAATTTTGTAAGTAATACAGATGATGGATACTTTTTTATCGATTCTCGTCCACAATTAATGACTGTACCGTGTAGTCTTAAGGGACGCTTTGAACTTTATCCATTAATAAAAATTGAAGGAAGATTAAAAGGAAAGTTTGGGTACATGACGAACATCTTGGCGTTTCTAAACAATTTTTATTGTTATCGAATAGTCTTTTTGAGTTTGTGCAAAGTCGATTTTTTGAGATTACTCTTTCAACATCAAATACAACCGCCACGAACTAAGGGAGCTGTAAGTGTAATGAGATTTCCCTTGTGATACGCAAAAATTGACAGAGCAAATCTTACAAATCAAAGGGGGTAAAACTAAACAAGAAATAAACGAATTTCACTATAAATGAAATCGCTTGATTTGTTTAATTGGATGAAAAGTCTTCTCCTCCATTTGTTCCTATCCCTTTAAATTCAATTTTGTGTTAATTTAGTTGAATATTAATAATACTTTAGGTTGATCTAATACCGCCTACAGGTATCTCATTATAATAATATCAATGTTGGTGTTTGTATATTTTCCATCGCCGGATGTTCCCTAATTGAATCGCGATTTAAGAGAAAGTTTTACGATTTTTTCCGGCGTTTTATTTAGGAAAAAGTAATAGAGATTCTCGACTGCATTATAACTTTCTATTCTTCGGGATGTTTGATTGATTATTTCTAAAAAAATCTAATTAAGCTGCTGTGTTGAATATCAAGGATATGTTCGATTGAAATGTCGACGTGTAATACTGGTAGCGATAAAAATTAACACCTTTTTAATATTAGATAGTAGTAATTAATTGAAGTCTATTAATAGAAAGTCGATTTAATTGTTGTTGTGTTTGTGTTTCTTAGGCACTTGAAAGCTGAGTTGCAGAATTTGCGGCGAAAAGGCGCCCTGAAAACATCCGTCGATTGGGAGAATACAGGCCAGGATCCGGATCGTACATGTGGACGATGTCGTATTGAACTTGGTCGTGTAATCAATCGTGGTGCTTATTGTCGGGCTTGTCGCTTGAAAGTATGCAAGAGTTGTCGGGAATATTCATTTCGTACAACAGATTGGGTCTGTACAGTCTGCCATAAGCACATGTAAGTTGACCAAAAGTTAAAACTTCCTCTTGTTGTTATTGTTGTCTTTGAGTAAAATCATCCGGAAGCCAATAAAACATAATGGAAGGCAACTTGTTTAATTATCAACTCTTAAATATTGCCTAAGGCAGCCAATAACCTAGATTACGTCTACAGAGCTTAAATTCTAATATTATTATCCGATTTCAAGCTAAATAATGAACAATAAAGACCGTAAAGCAATATAGTTTTATTGTTGTTTATAATCGAAACAATTCAGTGAGCTAAAAACATCACATTGTAGAGTTAGTCCATATTTCATTAAATACCTAAATTCCCATTTATTGCCGACCTATTTGATATTTAAACATTCAAACTGCTACTGGGAAACCGAATAAGTGCAAGCTTCGGTGAATTTTGTCAGATTCACCAAAATCTTAATCTTTGTTCGAAAATATTAACAACAAAAAGGAAACTCAGACGGTATAATCTATTTTAAGGGTATCGTAATTAATAAAATCGTTGTTCTAAGCGTTTTTGCTAAAGTTCGGGGATTTAAGATGGGAGAGGGCGACTCTTAAATTAGCGATAATTTATCGAAAACCGTGCGATTAAAGTGTCTCCATTTAAACAACAAATTTTGCCAAATAAGTCAGATTTAGGGCACAAATTTCTAAAAATTGTCTAGAAAATTGGAAATTTACGAAACATTTAAGGGGGTTGTACATTAATTTAGATCTAAAATTGTACCTGAATCAGTTTTCCTTCGATTAGGTGTGCGAAAATTGCCAATATTTGAGCAACGCTTTCTCACGTGTTTCCTAACGTTAGTAAATGACTAAAAGATGATTAGAAAGAGTATTTTAACGAGGAGTTTTATCTTTAAACTTTTTTTGACACTATGAGTTGCAAAAGGAAATCTTGGAGCATGCTCTTTCGATATGTTCTCAATTTTTTTATATTTTCTCCATAACTTGACCAATATTATTTATTTTTCAATAATTGCCATAGAGCTTCTAGAAAATTAAAGGATTTTCCAAATCTCCAAGAAATTTTCTTGTAGCATTGTTGACTTTCCAGAAAATTGGCAAAAGTTCAAAATTTTATTCAATATTTTTTCCACAATTATATTTAGAAAACTCAACAAAATCAGTACGATTTCTAATTTTGACAATTAAGTGGGAAATTTTCCGCTGATTTTTACAGCCATTAAAATTAATTATTTTACAACAAAATTTAATCCTCAACAATTTTAAATACGTTCCGTTAATCTTCTGGAAAACTAATAATGCTATCGAAAAGTCTCTTGAAAATTTGTAAATTACTTTCAATTTACTACATACTTTGTGAAAATAATATTGGTAAAATTTGAGGAAAATATGAAAGATTGTAAAAAATACTAAAAAAAACCTCGAGGGTTTCCTTCGGTAATTCACAATTGTGTGCGAATTTTTAAATACAAATTACCTCGTTAGATGCAACTTGAAAAGCTCTTTCTAATCTAGTTTTATCATTTAAATCCGTTAGAAAACAACTGACAAGTCGTTGATTAAACATTGAATCGGAGGAAAACCGGCGCGGGCCCTTAGCGATAAAAACTCTCTTTTGAATAATTCTGTTTATAATTTGAAATTAGCGCATTTGCAACTAGTTTTTATAATTTCTGATAAATATGTGTAATGCTGAAAAAACGGACACGAATCCTTTGTTTATTAGTAGTTATCAAATATTCTAAAAAATTAGTTTGTCCAAACAATTTTCGTGGATGTTTATCATCGAAATGTAGCAAATTTTCATATTTTCCCTCGCCCCCTTATCACATTAACCACTTTAATTTGTCGTAGAAATCTCCTTAAAGCCATTTTGCTGCTCTCCAAGCAGAAAATCCACTCAAATTAAGTTTTAATGTTTTGATATTTTATTTCCTTTATAATATATGATAAACGAATTTTCTTTGTTTCAACATAAAATTACATATTTAACTTTGAAATCAACGAAATAGAATTGAGTCAACACATGCCAGAAACGATTGTTTGTAAATTTATTAGTACCATTGTTACACTTTATAAAATGTTGGACAATACAGGGCTGCTGAACTATAGGTATCATTTGTAACTAATTTTTGATAATTGCCACTTCCTCAGATGAGATTTTCGAAAACGAATTACAAGTGCAAGTATTATTAGTTTTCTGGAATAGTTAATTGTTGACGAAACCGCGTCAATTTTCTTGTAAAATAATTAATTTAACAAAGTTTGAAAACTTTCCACTAACAATTTCCATTTAATTTTCAAAATAGGAAATCGTACGGAAAGTTCTGCCAAAAAGCTTTAAACAAAATTCTCAACTTTTCGTGGACTTTTTGGAAAACAAGCAAATTTTCGTGGAGACTTGGAAAGAGCTTTCGATTTGCTTGCTAAAACGATCCATATATAAATCCTTGAAGCATTTTTCAAATCTCTCATCCAATAACAGGACTTTCTACATAAACGAAATACCTGTAATTGAGCAATTGTACAATTTGCCTCTTTCCAAAAAGTGGAATTATACGAGATAAATTAGAGTATTATATAAGTGAGCAACAGGTGATGTACCGAAAGTATCGCCAATTGAACTCGAATAAGCAGTTTTATTGCAGCTGATTTCTAAAGTTCAGTTCAATAACAAATTTAAGTGTTTTTCTTTTAAAAAGTTAGCATAAAAGTTAAAATTACCATGAATTAATGCACAACGGAGTGCACCAGTTAGTTACATCAATAAATTCTCTTTGTACACAACCTGTGCTTTTATCATTTTCTAGCTACAAACAATTATAGTTTATTTAATATTACAGTTTCATGGATAATAATTAAATAATTAAGATTTGTAATTAGTTATTAAATTGTAAGATATTGCAACGATTATATCGTATTATGTAATAACACGTTTTAATTATATTTTAATAGGATTTTGCTGTTTTAATGAATCAGATTATAAACTCAAATTAAATCTATTTGATTGTTGATTTGATTTGATTGTCCTGAGTGTGGATCAAAGTTGCACTTATTTTTAGATAGAAATCTATTTGTATATCAAAATATTGATAATAGACAATCAAATACGAACAAAATATTTGATAAAAAACTCAATAATAGAAAAACTCGTTTCTAATAATAGCAATTAAAATAATTAAGGATTAATTCTTAATAATATCCGCCTGAGGAAGTACAAAACTGGTAGATAGTACACAAAATGCCTTGAAATAAGTCGTATTTCTGGTTTTCCCTATAAGTCTACAGCTATTTGTAATACAAAAATTGAAGAATTGTAGTCTTTTTAAGTCTACATTGTTATCATTTTATTTTATTGTCATCTTCCTTATTTTTGTCTATTTTCTATCATTAGTTGAGGATATTCGCTCCAAGACGACTATTTAATGCGATTTATTCGTAACTTGTTGCTATAGTAACTTCTTGAAAGGTTTAATTCTAGAAAATTTTACTGGAATTCAAATTTCAGTGGAAAACAAATGGTTGCTTCGGTTAGAAAAAAACAATTTTAATAGAATAAAATTATTAATTCAATTTTAATAGAATATGTGATTTATTCAAGTAAAAATAGTTTAGCTTCCACCGAAGGTGATAGTATAAGCTCCGGCACGGCATGTAAATGTACTCTTATGATCATCATAAGCATAACTGTAAGCATCTGGACAGTTCTGTTTGAAGAATGCTGGATAATTGTGTGGCCAGTCGGATGAACGGCATGTTTCAGATGTAGAATGGGCACCACGACAACAATATTGATCAGTATTGAAAGCATTACAGGCTGAATTACAAGCAACCACATTGCCTGAACGGTTGCGAACTTTCAATTCTTCTGGACAATTAGCTAGAAGATTCGACGAACATTGACATTTCTTACAGCTGTATTGACCACCATCACCTTGTCCATTAACCGGTTCAACGGCTACACGAATATTGTAACCGTCGACTAGAGATACATCGTAATAATCGAGCCCACCCCAGCCTTTCAGGGTGAATTCGACTAGGGTCGCCGGTGGTACACCACCGGCTCCATTACATTCGATTTTGTTACCGCAATCGCCGGTGTCGCAATGCTTGCTGTTTGGATCGCACCAGGTTCTGGCCCAGAAACGCCCGGCCCAATTTTCGGGAGCACCAACAGTTCGCTACGATTTAAAAACGATGATAATCTAAATTATTAACAATTAGGAGATATTTACGCCTTGTCCTTGGTTTAAGATGAAACCGCCATTGTTGAGATGCGGATGGCCGGGATTCCCTTGGATACCGATCCAGATGGGTCCACGTTCGATATTGTTGATATTGAAGTTAACAGCTTGGGCTGTTGCAAATAGAACAGCAACGGCTACAATCGACAACATTTTGCTTGTTTCTGCGATCAAGTTGTGCGAACGCTGCTTAAATAGTGAAACAACGGACAATTGAATTAATATAAGGGGTGGGAGTTGAACTTGAGTTAATTTCCAACGAATCATTTTAAAGATTAGATTAGCTTGTCGCGTTTTACATTTTGCAAATTCGATGATAAGCTTAGGTTGAAAAAACCCACAATTAACTTGTTTTCAAGTTGTTATGTTTCTTGGATGATAATTTGTTTGCATTTTTATGCAGATCCAAAATATTGCCTCACATTTATTTTTATCAATATCTATAATGATATGATTGTGACGTACCGAGTAATTTCCACATTTTAATAACTTATTAAATATTCACACACTACTTTACCATAATTTATTCTACAGTTAAACTTAACTGGACTTGCCTGAGGGAGCCAATTCTTTTTACAAAGGATATTCCAAGTCAAACTATCACCACTGTGATTTCCAGCGTATTTGGTGTATTGCAAAAAAACGAAGAAGGTTTATGACCTTCTCTACTTAAATTCGTGTAGACAACGTGATTATACCGAAATAATCCAATTCTAACGGGTTAATCCAGCAGTGGTTTGGGGAAATTTCAACCTAGTGGTTGACAAATCGGATGTGGCGATCGAAAAGGTCCAATTTCCTTTAATTAAACTCTAAATAGAAGGAATTTGTTTCGATTAATTCAATATGAAGTATTGGAGATAAATACCGCGTGTTTCACTCAAATGCTCCTAGCTCTAATTATTTGATGAGCGATTTGAAAAATATTTCAAGCATTTATAGGCCCTTGGAGATCATTTTATCAAATTTTGAATCCGGGTAGTTGGTCAAACAAGGTTCTAGAAAATGCCTCAAAATGACTCCAGGATACTCGCCATAAAATTGTTTTCCATTTTCTCAATTTTTTTCGGTAAAAAACACCAAATATTCCTTCCCGTTGCAGAATAAAATGGAGAAAAACGAATAAAATCAATGTTAGGAGCATTTTTGAGTCATTATGGATAATTTTGTGTGCAACTCGTTTTTGAAAATCGTTTTTTGACCAACTTCCCGATGAGCTCCATGGCTCAAATTTTGCTCAAATGATCTCCAAGGGGTTCCTCCCTATAAATCCTTAAAATATTTTCCAAATCAGTCGTTAAAAGCTAGGAACATTTAGGTGAAACACGCGGTATGTTAGGGATCTTTGCGGAATTTGCGGAGCTCTGCTTCTGGTTCTGTTTCCGCACCTTTTTAAACGGTTCAGGTACTGAACTAGAATTACATAGTTTTTATTGGCCGATAATTTGAAAAATATTCCAAAGTTTTATAAGAGTAAAATAGCAAATTGGCAGTTCTTCCGAAAACTTTCAGAAAATTTCCAGTAATCTTGTAAGTTTTCCGGAAAATTGACGGAAAGTTGATAATTTTATTCCAAGTTTTTTTGTATTTCTTAATTCATTGTTTGTCGTTTCTGTTTCCATAAAAATAAATTGGAAATTCTTGTTTCCGACCTGTTTCTATTATGTAACTTCTATAGCGTCTCTAAATGTAAATCATACGATTTGTAGATTGGATAAAGGGGCGAAAACATGAGCACCCTTATGTTCGACAATTTGTTTACTTGTAATACACCTGTGGAAATTTCTATCAATTCGATCGATGTGTCGATTTTATCGAAATTCCACCGTTCCAATTTCTTCTCAGGTGTAATATTTTGGGTTATTTCGATTGTTACAGGGAGATTCAGGCGGCGTCCGGAGAATGGATGAACGAATTCGTCCGGCGACCGAGTCGTAGGCGTGACAATCGTGTCTATGTGCCAGCCGCTGATATTATTAAAAGAACAATACGACGATCATGGACCATTTCAAGTTAGTATAAATAATATAATATTGACATGGTTTGTCTTGTTTCTATAGAACTAGCATTAAATTTTCTCTTACACAATGGGAGATTGTTACAACTAAAGCTAGTATTATAAACTACGTTCTAGTTATTGTTTACAAAGTAATTCGGTTGATGAACCGTTTTCAATACAAAAAACCTTGAATGATAATTTTGGATTTCCAAGTAAATAAATAATAAATAATGCCGGAAAAAACATAATCAAGGATTACTGATAATCCATTCTGATTTCTCTATTTTTAGATCCGACACCGAGATGGAACGCTATACGCGGCTCGCCTGAATTGCGGCCGTATAACAGCCTGCCCCGTGGCCAAGACATTGATAATTACCCATCGTTAGCCCTTCAACAAAACCTAAAGAATCAACAAGAATCGCCACGTAAACATTCACCATGTCGCCGGACCCAATCCGAGGATGTTTATGCGGAAAAACCAACTCCTAATATTGACGAGACAACAAAACGGCCACAACGTATCAATCCTCTGATACAATATGCCGATAAACAGAATAAATCGCCACGAAAACGATTACAACAAACGAAAAACGATGTCGACGATACGATGAAAGATAATAAATCCGATTTTAGTAAAGAGAAACGTGTGAGTTTCGAGAGGAGTGTAACGAATAAAATTGAAGATGATGATGATAAAACGAAATCGACAATTGCTACCAGGACACAATCATTGAACGAGAAAACCACAAATAGAAGTCCTTTGGTAGCTAGACGGCGGTTGCAAACCGACGAAAACGGTTAGTGGAAAACCTTTTTAAATTAGAAATTCAACTAGCAATATTCATAACATTTCAGTGGAATTCCAACTAGAAATTCCAGTAGCTAAAACAACAAAATTCCCAATATTCCGCTAACGTTCATTTCTAACAATTATCCAACCCCATTTCTATTGTATGCTTATTGAATTGAAACATCAACTATATAGCATTGTTGAGTTTGTCTCATATCGAATTTTATTCATTTTGAAATGTAACTATTTAGGTGACGATCAGACAATACAAACAACCGATGTACATTTCGCCAAAGAGGAAACCACCCCTATCGAATTGTGCGATATTGAACCGTTGAGCGGTACAGTTTTCCGTAAAGTGACAGTCCGTCGACGGCGGCAAGATATGAGGAAACTACCAGCCGTCGATACCGGTACGTATCTAAACAATAAACAACACAAATATCAATTTAATTAAACAACAATCTGTTTTAATTGAGCTTTAACTAATCAGTTGTTGTATCTTGTTGGTATTTTTTCTCTCCTGCACAACCGCAGGGTGAAATTCGAGCGAAATAACCGTCTTTGTAGCGGGCTCATGAAAGTAAGCTTTACGCTAAAGGGATGCTTTCTGTAATTATGGATTTAGTCCTGTGGCAATTGCGGTGTCTAGTCTAACAGACCAACTAAACCAAATAGATCCTCTAATTAAAAAAATTGTGGTTTAAAACTTTCACTTTCTCTGCTTTGATTCAAATTAGCGTCTCTTGAATTGTAAAAATACATAAATAGTCGATTAATTTAATCATAAATTGTGGATTTATTACAATATAAACTAGAGAGGCTCCAATTTGGAAACAATACGTGTATTGTTGGTTGCATAAATACAGGCGCTTTATTTATGTGGCAGCTTTCCTAATTACGAACTTAATAAGTAAATTTGACTCGATATTTAAATATTTGGGCTTGTTGGAAGAGCGTTTCAAGTTGTATAAACAAAAATATTGAATTTAAGACTAATGATATCTAAATAATCCCGCACAAACCGGTAAAAAAGTGGAGCATACTTATCAACATTGTAAGAACAGCACCATCTATGCGTCACTTATGCATTTGCTTATGCTTTTGCTTAAATAAGCAAATTGTTCATATAATAACAGTATAGTGTTAAAGTCTATAGAATTGTCTACAAAGTTGAGAAAATCTAGCTCAAAACAATCATTTTTAAGAAGTGAAAATCGCTAATTTCCCCAACATAGGCGGTTATGAGGAAAATTTAAAAAACACTTAAAAATGGTCTGTAGCTTAACATTTTCCAAAGCGGTAAAACTTCTGAGGTGCAGCTTCAAATTCTCTTTCAAACGAGCCTAAGCATTTGAATTTTGGATGGAAAGTGAAGGAAAAATCCATTATCAAACGTTCTATTTTTTCCGGATTTTCCCCTTAAAAAATGGATATTTTGACAGAGGACTGCACGTTTCTATAACTTAAATTTTCAATTATCGTTTCTGAGATTCAAATTTTTGTTTCTGGGTGGCGGCAGTGGTGGTGGTACCCTTAATACAATAGTGTAAAATAGAATTGTAACATTAAAGAGGTGTATCTGCCTATAACGAACGCCCCCGTACTGTGGGCGTTTGAATGTACTTACGGTGGAGGACATCAACTCTAATCTAATAATCAGTTTTCGTAATATTCGTCTATCGTGACTATAGGTTGGCGCAGAGGACCAGAAACCGGTGAACTTGTCGATATTCTACTACCAGAAGGTGACGATTATAAATTAGTCTTTATCAGTTCGGATAGTTCATCAAAAGAGGAAGATATTGACGATAATGATAGTTCATCGACAGCATCCAGTTTTCCAATTGATGAATGCGATTGGGATTATTTCGAACCGGGTACTACACAATCGATAACCACAACGAATTCTACCACAACTAGTACACGATCGGTATTGAATTGGAGTTCACCGTTTGGTTCACCGAGCGTCTATCGTCGTAATCTATTAGAATCACCATTAGGCTCACCGATAGTTTATCGAAAATCACGCGAATCGGATACTGGTACAGATGATGATAACAATCGATTAGAAAGCAGTTCGCCTGACGGTATATTCGAGAAGAATCGCCAACAAGACGACGAAATTTTGGATCAAATGCGTAACGAACGTGTTGTTGAAGAAGTAGCACTCCAATGCGTCCATCAATCTATCGAGGATGGTGGTAGTAGTGCGCCACCCCGCCAACAACCGTGCCAAAGTTGTGGCGCACCGACTCAATTCATACCGATACCAGTACCAGTACCGATACCGTTTCCAGTACCAGCTGTATGGACAATACAAGAACCGACACCATTAATCTTGTATGGGGCCCAGAATTTGCGGAATTTATCCGATTTAGAACGTTTACGTGTATTACCACGCCACCTATGGACGTATATGAGTCAAACTGCTTTTATTTGGCCATTGATAAACACAGGTGAGTCCAATCACCCCGGTCTGGTGCACACTGTTCTTCACGGCAGTAGTGAGTGTGGAACCGACAGTGTTAGTATGCCGGTGATCGACGCAGGTAACAATGACAATATAAAAGTAGCACCAGTTGATGGAGTAAATTTAGAAACAAACACTGATAATACAAATAATATTGATAACGATTATGAATTGAGTGGTTATGTGGAATCTGAAATGAAATACGCCTCATCAGTGTCATCAACATCATCCGAAACATCTAAAGATAGTGATATTAGCGATAGTGATGATAATCCGGAAAGATCACCGCGTGTTTGTCGTGTTTATAATGTAAACGGTGATAATAGACGATATAGTGATGATGCGTTACCGAGTAGCAATCTAACGAGTGATGGGGATGAAGATGAATTAGGTAGAAATTCGCATAGTTCAGTACGTGAAGATGATATGTCCTTATCGGATTCTAGTGATACAAATAGTGATGATACTGGTACTGTTACCAAACGTTTTTCACGAACGTTTGTTGTCAATAAGAATCTATCATCATCATCATTGGATGATAATGATAATCATTCTAGTAGTAGTGATACGGATACGTCTGATAATGATACAGATACAGAAATGGACTGTACTGTGATATTAACAAATATCAAACAATTAAACGAAGATGAAATTAATCAGAATAGTACTATTATTGATAACGAATCGAAAATTGATCAACAATCAAAAGATGAGTCATCTGCAATTGACTTATTTGAAGATAACGATATCTGTGATAATAGAGAAACGGCAAGTTTTTCCTGTAATGGAGAAATTGAGGATTTTCCGGAAGAATTATCCGGTAGTTTACAAAAAGTTATCGATTTTGCAACACCAACAATCGAGAATAAACTATTTAAAGAAACCGATTATATTTCATCTAGCCCCGGCTTATCGGATGTTAGTGCCGAATCGTTGAATTCTAGTGATGTTGAACAACAAATACCCGATGATGATGACGATTACGATGGTAAAAAATCGGAAGTTTCACCAGTTTGTAGTACTCCACCAATAATAACAACAACAACAACAATGGCCAGTGAATGGAAAACAAACAACGTGGGGATCCGGTCTGACGAACCCGTTAACGTAGTGGGGGAGTCGCGGAATACAAGCGGTGACGGTGAGCGGGCAGGTGTTCTAGTCACTAGTAGTGAGCCAGATGTATGCGTTTCACGTCATGCTGCCAGATATACGAGTCTCGTAATGATAACACAAGAAACCGCCCCGACGTCCTATCAACAAGTGAGCGTCGTGACATCAGATACAACAACATTAGTACCAGATAATGATGTTATTGTAAAACATACGAACTGGCAAAATAAATCCGATATTGTTAATAATGAAGATCGACCACCTGGTAAGCAATTATTTGTTATTGAAATCCTTGAATAATCATCCTATACTTAAATTATTATTATTACCGTTATTTATCATTAACTAACAATCACTGATTACTAAAAATTTGCTAACAAAACAAAGAAAGCGTCATGCTGGCTAGCAATGCAGTCACGCTTTTGCTTCCAGATAATCAGAGCCAACATGGTGAGAGCGTTACGGTGATAACTGGAGGCGATACTCTGTCAGCTTTTGAAGAAGGCTTAGCGGACGACGACTCCTGGGTAGAAAATTTAAGTCACGACGACGACGATTTTGCAACAAACTCACCAACTGATGATTCCACATCTGGTGAAGAAGTTACATTAACCTGCTCCGCAGCTATAGACCAAGAAGATGAATTACGTGGTTACCACCGAGCTGCTATCGATTTTACTTTACACACGATTGTTGAAGAGAGTTGTGAAGAAAGTGAAGTTGAACAATCATTAAGCAATAAAGAATCAACACCCAATTTAACTACAGATCTAGAAAAGTATTTCTTTTTCCGTTTGGGCGATGGTGCAGCTATACCATCATCGAACTCAAATCGTGAAGATGCATTCTCTGAAGCTAGCAGTATCTGCAGCGAAGGCTTGGATTCTTTAGGTGTAACCGAAGAAACTCAGAATCAAGACAATTCGGATTTGGCCGAAATGGCATCTTCACGGTTAGAAAAATACTTCTTGAGTGGTTTTATGGGATTTACAGCCGAACGTCGAGATTCTGATGGTAGTGTCGGTAGTGATAGTGAAGGTAAACCTAGTCCAGAACAGAGAAGGAAAAGACTTGTTCGAGCCCGCGGCACGGGCAGATCTCATTCATCTTCTTTAGATAATCTATTAGCAAATCCTGATCTGTCTGGTAATGACCAACAACAAGTTGAAGTATTACAAAATTCGGAAAATTCATCAACTTCAGATTCGGATACGTATGATGAAACGAACAATTTCGAAAAATCCGATGGACAATTCGATACAGTGAAACGGAAGAAAGGTAAAAAACAGAAAAGCACAACAAATTCGAATGAATGTTTAGAAACAACACAGGAAGTCAATGAACCAATCAATCAATCGGATGAAGATGAAGATGGCCATAAAACACCTCAACCAGAAATGACACCAGTCTCATCGAATTTAACAACGAATAAAAATCAACAGAGTCGCGACAGTGGATTTATTGGTAGTTGTGATGATTTATTGCGCGATCAACGCGATAACAACAATACCACACCAGAAATACCAAAGAGTAATAAAAACGATACGAAGACTGAATTGGAGAATATCAGTGATGAGAAACGAATCGATGGGAAATGCCCGAATTTATCAACACCACCAGCTACATCACTAACACGCAAAGATAGTTTCAATAATTGGAGTTCGGATGAGGAAACCAATTTAATGATGTGTAAAATGCGACAATTCTTCAAAACAATGGTAGCTAATTCATCGAAACCAACAACACCAAATTTGAATTCCAATACATCCCCAAAACCAGTTCCTAGTCCACGGGTGAAGAACCGTTGTAAACCACCCCAATTAGTCTATTTCGAAAATGAATTGACACGATTAATGAAAACAGTACCGGGCATTAGGGATGATCAAGTACGGGAAATTGTGGAATATTTGAGTAGTGAGGATACTTGGAGTGATTCGTATGACTCATCTGATTATACGAGTAGTGATTTAGAAGGGACAACGACTAAAACGGCATTACAGCAACAGATTTCGGATAGTTGCCAACAGATTATCAATAAATTTGATAATAGCGTCGATGATGAAGAAGGCGATGAAGGTGATGGTGGTATTATAGACGAAACGCATGGTTTGAACAAAGAAACAGCTTTTGTTTACCAGAAATTAGTGGCGTCTTTTGAGAAAATGGCAACTGGGGAGAATTCAACACGGATCCCTTCGAATACTCCGCACAATTCGCCACCGTTAATCGCTAAAGTGATGCACCATATTGGCAGTCGATTAGTTGCCTTAATGCATGAGGTATCTAGTGGTGAAAGTCATGCTAGTAATAGTCCGAAAACTCGCCATTACCACCGGCGAATTCAACAGAAATTATCATCAGCCTCTACGACAACTACAGAAGATGATGATAGTACCTCTGATAGTAATCTAGCGGAGAATTTGGCAAATTTGGAGGATAATCTAACGGCTTATAACCTCCTACCGAGGAGTCGTTCGCATGATTTATTAGTCGGTGAATCTAGGAATTATAATCAATCGAGTAGTGGTGTATCTGATATTGTTGAAGAACGTGAAATTAGTGATTGTGAACGTTTTAGTTGGCGTGGTAGTTTCGAATCAGCATTATTAGCAACGGATTCACGCAATAAACTATCATTGTTGAGTAGTGAGAATTCAGCATCAGCTTCGGCTTTGGCAATAGCAGCCAAACGACGTTCAGCTGGTGATTTGTTATTTACACATAAAAGTTTAAGTCGTGAACAATTAGATCGTGTACGTAGTTGTGGTAGTATCGGTGGTGGTAATAGTGAGGATAAATTATGGGTAACATCGGCAAATAGACCAACACGACGACGGTCTAGTGTACCGGATGCTACCTGTGGTTCCGGTGGTTCTGCCGATGGTGAAGATGACGATGATGATGTTGACGATGAAGATATTGAGCGTTTACAGAGGAAAAGTCTACAGACTGGTACAACGAATTCTTTACCACGTTTACCGACAAATACACCAACGAATAACATACAAAAAGCCCAAAGTATGTACCATTTTCTGCCGCCGAATGCGAAAAGTGCCCGCTATAGACCGCCCGGTTTTAGTCGTTTGATAACACCAGTACCCAAACGTGCAGTCTCGGCACCCGGGTTACAACCAACAACCCATCAACGACGTGGTAGACGATCTCAACAACACAATGTTCCTAGCGGTGGTGAGTTTTATTTATTTATCGATATTGCGATGATTACATCATGTTTTGTAACTGGATATGTTGAAATCCACCCACTACTATAATTATAGTTGATTTTCTATCAATTTTCGTCTTTATTAACAATAACGGCAATAAACACTAAGGCTTGGTCGCATCGTTGACGTTCCCGTTAAAATTACGTTAGTGTTAATCATGAATTTAACATTTTCTTTAATTAAAGAGCAGTTGTACGACACGCAACTAGAAATCTCGCAAATTACAGGTAAACTAGCCGAATTTTCTACGCTTTATTTTTAATCATCACTACCTCTTTTCCACCTCATACCTGCACGTAAACATGTTACGTTCAAACAACAGATAATTAAACGATTTACTTGTAAACATTACTTTCCGTTAGATTCTTGGCCTCTAAATTGTTTGTCATTGTGTTCGCTTTTCCAAGTAGAATTACCGGAATTTTGGATGAAATTCTTCATAGTTACACTCATATATCGAAGTCGATAATTGTATTTTATCCGGTTTTCGCCTTTGTTTAAAATGTTAGGTTCAAGGCTTTTATACGTACGACTTTATTGCATAGGTGTATTTCTTATTGTTTTCGTAATTTATTGCATATTTCGTGTTATTGTTACCTAGAGTAGTAAACGTTCATACGTTTGGTAAGAATAATCGTTATAAAATACCAAACATCGAGAAATGCAACTATTTAGAGAGCAAACATTGAACTGTTTCTTTACCATTCCATACGAGTTTTATTGTTGTTGTAATTTACGCTAAACAGATGTGTGTTTTTTTGAAAAAATCGTCCTCCACCTTGATCTAGATTTAGTTGAAATTTCACAATTCTTAATGGAAATATTAAGGAAGCTACTTTCACTTCTTCACAACGATTAAACTAGTTTCTTCTACGGAAATTATTGTTAATTAAATTGGTATACAAAACTGATTATTAGCAGATTTTACCTATTTTCCTTAATCTTAAGGCGGTTTCATCACACAATTCCCCATTATTAAATTTGATGAAAGATACGTTTGTTTTATTTATTTATTCATAAATAAATAAATAAATAAATAAAATTATGATTACAAATACAAACAGTTTGTAAAATAAATAGGTTTAGGCTTCTTTTTTAGCCAAGTCCGATAATAACGGTGCTAAATAAGCGCATTTTTACGTCTTCGGTTATTGTACGGTTTCAAAATACGCGTCATTATTTTGACTGCTATTCAACTATATTTAGTTGTATAATATAATCGATTAAATAATAGGTAAAAGGACCGTTATTTGTTCAACTAGTGCAAAATATGATTTTCTATTAAAAAGTTTTTCCCAATTAAGAAAGTTGCATCGAATAATTAATAAACTGTACAATTCTTTTTGTTGTTTATGATTTTATTTTATGCTCTACAAAATATTCATATAACAATATTATTATTAGATTTATTCATTTTTATATCTTAAAATTGTTAATTTAATTAATTAATGTTGTAATATTAGTAATTGCATGTTAATTATAATTGAGCCGATTAATACGAGTCTATGTAAATTGGGCAAAGTGGCAGGATTGTTAACCTTATTGCTTAATTAATTCCTCAATGGAAGACTTAAAGTCGTTAAAAATTAATGGTTTTAATACGTGAAGCCTAGAATTCAACTTAAAAATAGACTAAAAGTCGTTTCTCATTCACCATCAGCACTTAAAATTTGATGATTTAAGTCCAAGATTGTTCCCAGTTGAAGAAAATCAAGACTCCAATTCTAAAATTGGGGGCAAATTGAAAATTTAACATAAAATCTTCTGGAAAAACTTTATTCGCATGAAAATTTTCCTTTTTTCAATTTAATAACAAACAAAATTCGCTAAAAGATGATTTAATGCCTCAAATCCAGAATTTGTACAAAAATTGACCAAAATTAATCATGAATTTGTTCCTTTTTTTAATCAAGAAATTGGCGAAATTGCGGAAAATTTAAATATAAAATGTTCAAAATTTGGTCTTAACTTGCATCAAATTCCCTCTTTTTGCGATTTAATAAGTCAAATTCGCTAAAAATGACGACTTTAATAGTTCACGTCCAGAGTTCGGGCTAAAAATGGGCCAGAATTTTAGGGCTTACAATTTACAACAAATAAAATTTGATAACTCAATATCATAATCGTGAGATTTCCCAATTTTTAAAAATTAAATTTCAACTCAAAAATTGAGTAACGAGCTGAAATTTGAAATATGGAATATTCAAAATTTGACCTTAAGCCCGCGAATTCTTCTTAAAAATGACTAAACTCGCATGCTTTCTTTTTTTCGTAATTTAATAACGAAATCGGATAAAAACATAATACGATTGTACGTAAAGTATTAAAACAACAAGAGTATTGACCTTATCTCAGAATTAGCTCTTTATTGTTCAAAAAAGGAATCTACTTTTTTTCGAGTGCCATATGAATCATAATTATAGTAGGAATCATGTTAAAATATGAAAATAGAGCCTTGACACTTTAATGTTGGAAAACCTGTATAATTTAACGATAACAACTACAAAATAATAGTAATAATAACAAGAAAACTAGTTAAATATCATCATGTAAAACAATTATAAAAGACGTAAAATTTGTTAAATTAACATTCTCAAACAACCAGAACAAAGACTTGTATTTATATTGTTATGAAAAGTACAAAATTTCGATCCAATTATTTCTATACCTATTACTGAAATTGTAGCGGAAGTTTTAATTTTAAATCCAACAATACCGGAAACATTAATAGATATTTTACAAATCAAAATATGTTTTTGAAAATTTAAACAACAACCGATATATCTTAATCTCGCCAGAATACCATTTAAGATATAAAAACAAAAATAAATACAAATATTTATTTTTAAACTGGAATATTAATAGGAATCTTAACCTTCACGCAAGCGAAAATTTGGTAATTTTAGCAGTGGAAGATTCGTGTACAAAGGTACAACTGTAGAAATCGACCCTTGATATTTCATAAATGTGTAGAGTAGGTAGAATCATAAAAGTCCAGTTGTTTTAATAAAGTTAAATTTTACGCTTTTTAACGATAATATAACAATTTGTTCGGTTTTTGTAAAATAATCGCACCGTATTCGGGAAAGAGGTCACTATGCCACCGTTCACATTACAGAGATTCAACTGTACACATTTCCAATCGTAAATTACAAATTTCTTATAATAAATAGAAAAATGATTATTTTTTATCGTGGATTTCACCAATGACACTAATACCGTCTAATTAAACGAGACGAAATTGAGGATATTTTTATTTTGGTCCAAGTTTTGGCTTGCCAAAATTCGTCAATTTTAGCAAAACTAATTGTCGAAATACTCAATTTTAACAATTTTTAATGAAATTATCAAACGAGAATTATCAACAGGAAATTTACTGCGGAATTCTATAATCAAATCGAGTCGTTTCGCTATTGTTAATTATTAATCAGTTTAATTGTTGAATGAATGCCAGTAATTTAGTCTAAATTAGAAGCCACGTGTACCTGTGTGTTTGTTAAATATTTATTGTAAATAATAAAAATAGAAAATGGAACGATTAATGAATTATAATACGCAAGATGAATCAACCTATTCGACATTCAATATAAATAATTTAGAAACAATCAACGAAAACGATCACCATATTGAGAATCGTATTGAAACTGATTCTAATAAAAACCGACAATCTTCATGGCTCTACTATTGCCAACAATTCTGTTGTTGTTATTATTTAAAGGATTGCTCGAAAAAATTATATAACCATAATGAGGACGTTGATGAGGACGATGTTGAATTCGCTTTGGTTAAATACGCTCAGGTATTGTTGAGTATTTTATAATTTTTTATTAAAAAAAATTGTAAATTATATGAGCGTATTTTCCGGTAGGAGTTACAAAAAACGTCCACACAACGCCGAGAGGTTTTTCATCGTGTCATTTTCGGTATGAAACAAACAATCGAACAGAAATTTACGTTCAATTGCAGTAAATCTGAAACGAACGATCAAAGTAGAGACGAAATTCCAATAATAATCGAGGAAATATCCACATTTACAGGTATATTTCAATTAAACCTTAATTCAGATAAAATTCTTGAGACCAAGAGCAGCACCGGTGTAAAAATAAGGGAGTGCGTTTCTATTTTTAGATTTAAAAAAGCAAACAATGCCTCAAAGCAGCTAGAATTTTATTAAATCGTCTCGTTTTTCCTAATTGTAATTTATTCTTTAGTAGAAAATTTTCTTACAGTGAGGATTTATTGAGGAAATGATCTCAAAATCACTTCTAAAATTATTCACTAAAACTTGATGATTTGTAGTAAATTTGAGATTTATTTCTAAAAAAGATACAGTAGCAAAATTCGTTTGTAAAAATAATGAAGGCAAGCAAAATTTGAGCTAAATCGCTAGTTCTTAAGCGATAAAAATAGCAGATAAAGTTCAAAATTTAAGGCGGAAACGGGGTAAAATTTGCTAATTGTCTAATTTTGGTATTCGCATAGTTGGAGCTACATTTCGTAGCTAAAACTGACATAATCCAACAAAGTTTACAGTTTAGAATATTTGTAATTTTTCCACTGATAGATGCCCAAATTTAGCACCTCGGTTTTCTCTATACCTGAAGCAAGGGCTCTTTTGTCCAAAAGAAATTGTATAAATGGTTCATGTGAACATTTTACATATCGCAAGAGTTTGTGCTTGAACCCAATAAGGGATTGTGTCTCAAATTTTTGATCAAAAGATCAAAGACTAAATCTTTCCCTTTTCCCGAATCATTGAATCACTAATTTATTGTTTGTAGAATTTTTTTTACAAATCCCTTCCATAAGAGTCACTAAAAATTAATGATTTGTAACGGAATTGGAACTTACATTCAAAAATCGTCCGTGAAAAGGAGCGATATCCATTAATAAAAGTTACAAAATACACTAAATCAGCGATTTTTTACATGATAAAAATGCAATTTAGAAGCTAAAATTTAAAATTTATAACGGAAATTCGGTAAATTTTGGTGATTTCACAGTTGAAATAACACTGGCGTTTCAAAGTACGAAATTAGCGGCTTCTTCCACTGACAAATTCCAAAATTTGGCGCGCTTGTAGCCTTTACTTCTGAGGCAAGAGCCCCTGGTTACGGTACTCATTAAGAAAGTGGCTTTTCTGAGTGGATCTTAAATTGCAAATATCAGATCGCAAGCTCTATTGAAATTCGGTGATTTCACAACGCCACTTTATCAATCTTATCTAAACAATGCATCAAGAGTGAATAAAATTCAAAATATTTTCGTTGATTTTTCCTCCGGTTATTTTAGCCTACACGTCTTCCATAATCGAACGATAAACAACAATAAATTAGATTTATTTTCCAATATTTGCGATATAAACAATAATAAATAAATATATTATCCGCCTTTAAATTTATAACTTAGGGATTTAGTTCAACGATAGGTAGTAATTAACGAATATTGCTTATCATTTTAGGTCGAACATAAATCGAATGAGTGATAAGAAATATTTCTACTCGAACACAACTATTGAATTTTTAATTCTAATTATTTAGCTATAATGAATCATTTCTAACAATTGCAAGAAATGAGTAATAGAGAATTGATGTTGAAACTCGCCCTTCAATAGCTTCCTTTTCGCTTATTTGGAGAATTCGATGTGAATTGTAAAAACGCAAAAATTCCAAACTATTTATCTCGATTTCTAGATCATGACAGGTAATTTCTGCAAAACAATAGTTCACAACGTTCCCAGATATTTTTCTTAATAGAGAAAACAAAGCAATTCTATAGAACAACGACATGGCTTTCTCTTCGATTAATAATAGGCGATGATTTCATTTTAGATCGTATTATAAAACTTTATATTGAATGTTTCGCTATTAAAATCGATCAAATTTCAGATGATGCGAGTATATCAGAGGCCCATTCGTCACCGATGTTGGCCTCCAGGAATAGCAGCAAGAGTGCCACACCGAGTCCGGTAGCTCCTGGTTCAAGACACGGTACAGGCTCGATATCGAGTCAAGATTGGGCGAATGTTAACGCTGATGATGATATAGACCGGCTTGTTGTTATGCATCAAACTCGAAGTAGTCTATCTAGTTTAGGCGTACGTTAAAATTATTCTAAACCAACAATCATTAATTTTCAAAAATTCTAGTTACGGTCAGATTCAATGGCTAGCGTCTATTCTGGCGCTGGTGAAGGCCGGTATGGTACAGTAATGATTAAAGGACAAGTCGAATTCGGGCTTCAGTACAATTATAAGGCTGGTGCTTTAGAAATTTATATTAAACAATGTAAAGATCTAGCGCCGGTTGATGCGAAACGGAACCGCTCAGATCCGTACGTTAAAGTCTATTTATTGCCCGATAAATCGAAGAGTGGTAAACGGAAGACTAAAGTTAAAAAGCACACATTGAATCCGGTATTTGAGGAATGCCTAAAATTCCATATTTCGTTAAACGAATTAGAAACACGCACATTATGGTTGACTGTATGGCATTCGGATATGTTTGGACGTAACGATTTCTTAGGGGAGGTCATGATGACTTTAGAGAATAAAGTCTTCGATGATCCCACCCCGAAATGGTACCAACTACAAGAACGAGTACGTAATTTTTAATAAAATGAGCTTTATCAATATTAAATATTGTTTTGTAGACGGAACCTTTCGACGATGTTCTATCATTCAAAGGTGATATTATAGTTTGTTTGAAATTCGTACCGCCCGATATGACGGCACATAAGAAAGGCAAACGTTCTAGAGGTACTCTACATGTTCTGGTCAAGGAAGCCAAGAGTTTAACGGCTGTGAAAGCGAACGGAACCTCGGATCCTTTCTGTAAAAGGTCCGTCTTAGTCTTTAGGGAGCCGGGTCACAATACAAAATGGAAATTTTGATCTCTCAGGGACTTTTTGAATGAGTAAGCTTGCCTTGCAATTTTCACAGAAACATAAACAAGGTGTTCTGATAACAATTGGCTAATTTTTAAAGTTCAAAGAATCGTCTACAATAAAAATGGGTAACAAATTTTGCCTAGAATCATCGGGAATTCCCCTGTATTTACCTAAATGCATAAGTTTTCAGAAAATGTGATATTCAACCTTCTATCTTTGAAATATTGCTGTTTCTTAATTTTCTGGAAAACTATTTGGAAGAGTTTCAATGTTATCGATAGACTCATTGCAACAAATGCTTCTAGGTTTTCATCTATAACTCAAAATTTCCACAACATTTTCCAAAACTATAAAATACCACTTATGCAGTTTGAAATGTTTTTTCCAACGAGCCGACAATTTGAGTTTTGAGTGAAAAATGCAAGAGGAATCGTTCATAAAAAATTCCGCTTTATCCGAGTTGTGACCCGATCTCTTAATTTTCAACAATAATCCAATATTTAACGATTATAAATGTTACAGTTATCTTTTACCGGATAAAGGTCGCAGTTCTAAACAGAAAACACCGGTAGCTAAACGTACAGTGAATCCAGTCTGGAATCATACATTCATTTACGATGATGTAACGCTCCAAGAATTAGCCGAACGTTGTCTTGAATTAACCGTATGGGATCATGATAGATTGGCTAGTAACGAGTTCCTAGGCGGTGTACGATTCTCTTTAGGCACAGGTGAAATTAAATCCTGTTAATTAAAGAAATTTATTATTAATTCGATAAAAAATAGGTAAACATTACGGTAAATCTGTGGACTGGATGGATGCGACAGGTAAGGAGTGTTCATTATGGAAAAGTATGTTGGAGAGGCCGAATTTCTGGGTGGAAGGATGTTTACAACTTCGACCAAGTTTAGACGGTCGTGCATCGTAACAAAATACTCATCCCTGTAATAATAATTACGATTAATTTGCTTTTTTTCTGTAATAAATAAATAAATACCATGTTTTTTCTATATTCTTGTTCGTATTGTAAATGGGTTTGATCAAATTTATTGTATTATCAGTTTTGATGTGTTGTAGTAGAAATTATTACGTTTATTAAGTAATTTTTAACAAACTGATATATTTTCGTAAAAACACAAAATAAATGTTTTTTTTATAATCAAAAACTCACCGAATTTTCCACCAACCTACGGATTTAAAGGCGTAAAAATCCACAAAATTGATAATGAAACAAAGATCTATTTTGGAGAACAAAATAATTGACATATTTTAGTATAAAATATAGACAGCATTTCTAAAATTCGTCGGATAAACACAATCATATAGATTTGTACAAGTTTTCGTAAAACTCATCAAATTAACTATCCATTAATGAATAATAAAGCTTGAAAGCAATCCCTAATTAGTTTATAATTTACGAGTTTTTAGAAATTAAAATTAAATCTAAACTTTGATGAAATTCACCTAATAATTATCTCGATTCGGGTTTATTCTTCGGCGGTTTGAACATTTTGATTTTTTTATTCGATTTGGCCGCTTTAGAATTGGCTTGAAACGACTGCCAACTTTCCACACGATTCTGTCTAGATTCCTACAAAATTATAAAATTAATACAAATTCGATTGTTATTTGTCGTAAATACTTCGAAATTTTTTTGCCATTCTTTCTGGGCTTTCATCGCTTCTTCCTCTTCGATCTCCTGTTCGCGTTTACGTTTCCTCTCCTCTTGATCGCGTTCAGCTAATTCACGACGTTTCCTCTCCATATCTGCAAATAGTTTCATTGTAAGAACATAAACGGCATGTTTGTATTTATCAGGATCATCCTCGGGGATTTTATCTTTGCCTTCTTTTTTAAATTTTTTTCGTTTCTCAGCTAGCTATAAAACAATATTACATACAATTGATACACACTAATCGATTATAGAAAATCAGACAGTTGCGAGATTTACCATAATATCGGTTCGGCCTTTCGCCTCCTCAATTATATCCATACATTTTTTACGGGTATCCTCGTTCTCTAACGTTTTCCATGCACGATTTACAGCCTCGAATGCTTGTTGAGCGCGCTCTGAATCCTCTTGATTCTTGTCGGGATGCACCAGAAACGATAGCCGTCGATATTGTTTCTTGATATCGTCCAATTCAGTATCGGGGTCCACTTGTAATACTTCGAACGGATTCAAATTGAAATACGTTGAACCGGGCCGTAATAGACGATCGATTTGTTGTTTCGGTGTTAGTACAGAATCGCGTTTTTCTATTTCTTTAACCTAAAAAAGTCCAACAATAACATCTGTAGAAATCGGCGAAAATTTCTTACCTCGGTTAGGAATTCTTTGAATTTCACATCAGCCTCGGGTACTTCTGACTTTGACATCGCTAATTTTAAATTAATTATTTGTTATTTATTTTAATTGTAATCAATTAACAACAATACCATACTTTCTAGGTAAACGATTGACATAAGTCATATGAGCCGGTATTGCAGGCTACTGTAAATTTATAGAACACTGCAATAATCACAGTGGAATTAAAATAAAATAAACCCAAATTGACCCTCAAAACACAAATACCACAATCTTAGTGCTTTATTATTAAAATTTATAATAAAATTTGATTTTTTATAAATCAATACACAAATAGAATTGAAAATAATAAAGCGACACCTACTGTATAATTGTATAACTCTTCTCGGACGGCTGAAGTTGGATTTGTCACCCATAGATGACACAATAGAGTTAATGTTTTGAATTGTGGCGCGTTTTTTAAAATTGCACTATTCGTATAATAGTAAATTTCGATTAGAAACACGTGGATACTCTGTTTTTTCTTGTTTAATGTAAATTAAAGTCCAAGATCGTGCTAATGAATACCCTTAAAAGTGGGTAAAAGGTAAGGCAATTACAAGAAAGTCCGTTCGCGTCAAGTATGAATTTACTCGTTATATCAACGGCATTAATACAGTCGTTATTATGTTAATTGTTCTAATTATAGTCGACTATTGATAAATAATTTTTTGCCGGATGTGAAGATTTTCTAATTCAAGACTTGATGTATTACTATGGCCGCAAGTTATAAATAGCCAACGATAATAACAGTAATATTGGAAAAGGAATATAGCTTTTATATTCATTGAATTCTTTCGAAAAAACTTGGATATAAAATAACGCCTAGTTTTTCCGTTAATATTTAATAATAAGTGCAACTATCGATGGAATATCCTTGTATTGTGAAGGTTGGGAATCGACATTCCCTACACCTACGATACAAGTATAATTTATCTTGTCTTCCATTGATTTGCTATTATCCATCTTTACCAATTATTATACGATATCGAGGCTTTATAAATGATGAAATAAAAGAATCAAGTGATGTAATAGACTATCGGATAGTTAAATTGGCCGCAAAGAAACCAATAAATCTCCCAACGACAAATCAATAACGATTAATCATAAAAAGACAATACCAAAAAAATTATCGGATGATTTACGCCAATATTCCCCAATTAAATTAACATTTAATCCGAGACGATTATCATCGAAGAAAAAATCAAACTCCCACTATATGGTTAACGAGATAAATCTATTTTGTTGAGATACACGTTAGCGTAAATCTTAATTAAATCAATTAACCAATTTGCTAATTATTTCAACCCAATTTCCATCGATATCCGCCTACGTACACCTACGAAAAAATCAACGTTGAAATTGAGGGAGTTGTAGCGGCTTTCAAATGCGGAAATTCCTCTTCATTCGCCGTTAACAAATGAGATTTCAACAACGAATTATCGTTAGACAAGACATATCTATCGCTGAACTGGCCAATTTCCCGAATTAAAACCCCTCTAGTTGATCGCTACGTATTCGTGTAAGATTAACAGGAGTCAAGTGGTGCTTCACACGATGTGTTAACCCTTAGTATACGGTGTGAAAGCTATTAGTATAGCGGCCTCACACCCTTATGGAAACGTTGAAAACAACACTATAGTATACAGTGGTGTATTCCAGGGGATACAGACAGATCCCGATCGTTCTCGCTTAAATCCACTCGACACAAATTGGCCCGTAAATTGAATACCGGAGACAATAAATCAGGTTGTAGGAATCGTCGTAACGCACTACCACTCGCACACTGTTGTTCGCTTTTTATGTGAGTTATGTTTAAGTGGATTCATTTTATGGATTAGGTTTTTGTGCTAATGAATTAAGTGCTTCAAATTGCTTTGTATTTAGTTGTTCATGTTGGCGTATTTGCTCTTCGAATTTCCCATTCGAATTACAGATTCTAGAAATATACAATTTCGATATAATTAATTAATTAACGATAACGATTTTATCGAGGAAAAATCAATATGATAACGCCGATAATCTATTCGCAAAGCTGTATTTTTCTGTACAACAAAGACTGAAATGACGAATGTGCATTAAAAATAGCAACACTTGAATTTTTTAAATGAGAAACGATATTTTTTATACAATAATTAGATAAATTGTAAATTAATTGCAAACACGTGAACAATTCAATAGAGTTAATGATCAATTTAAAAAGTCGATAAATTATTGTTCATTCGTCTTGCGGAAATACAAAAATATATAATTTTTATAAAAATTCAAATCGATTAACAAATTCAAAACAACTATGTAATGTTTACATTGAACATTATCGAGCTAATCAACACATATTATGTGCCGTTGTTCAGGGCCGTCGTTTTTTCAATAATAAAGAAAACAGTTCCCCATATAAGTTACAAAAGTTCTCCCAACAATTCTAGCATTTAATTGATCAACTATCATAGTTATAGACCGCCAAATTATTGTCAAAGTCCCACGATTGTGGTCGATTTTTTGAGAAATCTCGCCAATTTTCCGCAACAAAGTTCAATTGCCTTATCGAATTGCTACGAAATTTTCCGTTATTATTTATATGCAAAAATCTAATCACAGGTGGAAATTATAGATTTTCCAAGAGGCGCACTTGTATTTTTCCATACGATAAGATTTTTCCACCAATTCAATGGGAAATTTCGAGAGAAAAGGCCGATTCGTTGTTTTATCACACGTACCAACGGCTTATCAAACGAGGTTAATTGTACTGTTAATTCAGTATTTCCAACTACAATTCGAATCGTATTGGGTTTTTTCGCCCCCTTTGAGAACAGAGATTTAGAATATTTACTACAATTTCAATATTGTTTCAATTGTATTTGTTGTTGTTGTTTTACATACTAGGTAGATTTCTCATTTTTAATTAAATCGCCCAGATGCTCTATTTTTTCAAAGACGATTATTTACCGTACGCTCCTTTTGAAACTCCTTCCTTTATTATTATTTCGTTTATTTGATCGTTTAAATAATTTTCTACAGTTGTTGTTGACGAAAACACTCGACAAAACGGTGAAATTTACAATTTTTTTCAACAATTCATTGGAATATTTCGATCCGATTATAATTATTGATTTTATTGGCATATTTCCGTAGAAACTTGTAGTTTGAAGTAGTGGAAGTTTCGCCCAAGTTTTTTCGATTGCTAGTGTTGAAAACTTAAGCTATAACTTTATTTCAATCTTGGACGTAAATGAAGATGTATTGTGGATGAACCCATTTACTAGAGAAATAGCTTTGGTTTTGCTTCAAATTGTACAAAATAGGTACGATAATCCGTTTTATTACACAAAAATAATAAATCAATCAGTTTTAATGTTTTGCTAGGGGACAAATTCAAGAGAAGAGACCAATTATCGATTAAGGCGTATTAACAATTGGATTTAATTAAGCAAAGCCCGATTTTAATGTTTATCTAATTATGGATTAGTTAATTGATAAAGTAGAGCTTGTTTACATTTCTTTAGATTGAAAGAGCGTAACGTTAATTAAAACTAGTTGGGTTGTATCTGGAAAATTTCAAAGAAACGAATTCAAAGGCTCGCTCGGACAGGTGGTCCGGATTAAATATTTTTGCACCTGCAGTGTTTCAAGGCCTGATTTTTCGAGAGTTCCGAGCCATATCGAAGCCCGATTGAATCCATGGGTAATCGAATTTATTAATGTCCACAAAAATAACTTTATCGCCGGTGTTAAATCGGAGTAAAATTAGCGAATTGCCGGTGTTTATTTGGAATTTCTCCGTATATTGTTGCAGCTAATTGTCCAGGTAGTACAATAAACACGTGCAGAATTCCAAAGCGTGTGCCGTCCACAATTACACAACACCGACGTTGATGACGAAGTCGACGTCGTCGTCGAGGACGTCGTCGTCGACGATGAAAAGCATAAGTAGTGATTCAATGTGCGTGCGTGGCGCCATTGACGGCGCATGATCGAGTGGGCATGTCCTCCAACTCAACATTGCAACAACGAGAACCCAAGTCCGTTCTAGCAGCCAAACCAACACACGCCGTCCGGTAGTCGTCGTGAAGGCTTCTCGTCCGGTTACAATTTTTGTTTTGTTTTGTTTATATTACCAACTACTTAAACGCAAATAAATCAAAAAAAATAATAATTACGAATCATTGTAGACTATTTTCAAATTTAATTGATTTGCAATTTGTTAAAATAAAGAACGAAAGAATTGCGCCGCAACTTGTATCTCGCCACATTTATCTTTTTTTCGATTCTGATAACTGTCTTTATCTCTAGTAGTGTTGTCGATTCTAATCTAGAAATGAATGTGAAAACGCGGGATATTACCAGTGTCCTATCTTGTTTATGTTCACGTAAATATTGCGAATTGAACACGATAGATCAACGCGGCAATAACAGTTTGTGTCTTTAATTAGAAAACCGACTTTAGCGCAAATTAATTTATTACGTTTAAATCCTAGTGTTATTATTTCGTTGCGTTCGCAGAGATGACTTGTTGAACCGTGTGCGTGTAGTTTTTGTTTGGTGTTTAGTTGCGTTCATTTCGGTGATTGTGCGATTAGAAAATTTCACGTGTGTCGACAACTGTCCATACTGTTGATAGTATTGCGCCGCAGAATATATTTAGAGAGCCCAGTTGTTGTATAATATAAACTTACAAATACACACACAACACACGTAGAGAACGTTTAAATAAAAAAAGTGAGGCCGTTGAAGGCTGCTGCTGTATCAATTCCACCTGACCATCAAGCTAGAACAAGAGAGCTATATCAACAGTGAAAAAAACTCGAAAAGAGATAGGTCTATCGAGAGAGCGTCGTCGATTACGACACATTGCCGCGACATTGGCACTTTACACCGTAACCATAACTCGATAGAATTTTTTGCATTTTAAATTTCAACAAAATTTCAACTACAATTGAAACCAGAAAAAAAACAAGAACAATGAACTTAAATATAATGGAGCCACTGGCTGAATTGGATGGTTTCGAGCCGCAGACGCGCGCTAGATCGAACACGTGGCCACTACCACGACCGGAGAATTATGTTGAGGGTAGCGAGGAGACGGCGGGCGTTCCAACAACACCGACAACAGTAGCAACTGGTGGTAGTAACGGTGGCGGTGGTAACGGTAAATGTGTTAACAACAACAATAATAATAATAATAATAATTTACCAGCACCGGCGGTAATTGGTGGTGGTGGTGGTGGTGGTGGTACAACGGCCGCGGCTGCTGCCGCCGCCAAAAAGAATTCCAGCCGTCGGAATGCCTGGGGCAATCTAAGTTATGCTGATTTGATTACACAAGCGATTACTTCATCGCCAGACAAGCGATTAACATTGTCGCAGATTTACGAGTGGATGGTGCAGAATGTGCCGTATTTTAAAGATAAGGGTGATAGTAACAGTTCCGCAGGATGGAAGGTTAGTACTTTTTGACAACTTTTCAACTTTTATAGGCTAGTAGACAATGGATTTTACAACCGACAGTAGCTACAATAGGCTAGAATTGGCCGTTTTTTGACAGTACCATAAATTCGAACGAGACAATCGGACACTTGACGGGCCGAAAACTCGATTGAAGTGTGACTCTTGTACAATAAAATTTACGTGCGTATTTTGCTGTTGTTATTGTTGTTAGATAAGAAATAATCAAACCATTGGTTGATAAAACTTTTTCAATGTAAATTTTTATAATTGAACTTCTATCTAGAACCGTTTTTTCTAATTTTATTTTTAAACACGATAATTACCCCAAGGATAGCAGTTTTATAGAAAAAAATCGCATTTTTTCCAATATTTACCGCCAATACCAATGAAAATTATAATTATTTTCGTCAATAACCACGATTATTACCCACAATTCTTTGCAACAAATGCTAATTTCGACGATAATAGCTATCCTTGGTAGTTTACGTTTATGTTCAATGTAGAAAAATTCGATTTTTTTTCAGTTATCAAATGTCATTGTATTATCATCATTAATGACACCAACACTACAATCGTTATCACAAACTATACAATTACACACAATTACTACAGCAGGGCCGTGATAAAATCATTGGCATTCCTTTAAAGGAACTTAAAGTTGAGCATTAAACTAGCCTTGAGCATATTTTACGCTCGCGGAGCCCGATTTTAGCAAGAGAATCAACGGATTTCGCATAGATTGGCCTTGACTTTCACGTGGAATACGTTGTTATTTTTTATCTCTTCTATCAAAATAATTATAAATTCATACACATGAAGAAATACGCACATTACAACGATTACGAATCGCTTATTTACGTTCGTTTAAAATGCCAGTAAACTTTTTTCAATTACAATCGATTTGTTTTGTAGATCGCGCCGATAAGATCTGCGAGTTTTCGTACAATAGCAATTTTATTGTCTAATTGTTTATTTTTACGGCAAAAATACGAATAGAGCTCGTCAAATATTTTGTTTGTTTTGATCACGTGTCTGTTTAGACGTGGATTATTGTAAGAATCGCCAAGTTGCTCAATAATTGCAAATATGTAAAATAAGATCGATATTTTGTATTAATTGCGGAATTTTTTTGGCCGACAATTGATACTTGATTCTAGTGTAGAATTTCATGAATTTATTACTCTATAAATCGACCTTTAACAAACGCTTGGAAACGAAAATTCAGTCGTTTATAACGAAATTTGCTCTCGAATTAGTTTTTTTCTCGTCCAGTTTAAAATTTTTAATTTCATGCTAGAATCCGAATTTTTTCAATCCATTACAATCAATTTTTTGCGTTCTAGTTTATACCGGTTATTAGCCAAGAAAAATTCGTTGAATTTCAATAGATAATGCCTGGATTTTAACAGTAATTTTCCTCGACCTTTCCAAATTTTTCGTATTTTCGTTTCAATTCTAAATTCGTCATTTGTGGGTCGGTTCTTGGAGAATTTCGTAATTTTCGAAATCTTTCACTAGAGAAAAGTTGGGCAATCGACTGTACCTACCCGCAATAGCCAAAATTACAATTATAGTCATCCCACGGTGGCTTGACCTACCCGACTTTGGCCACACTACTACTTCTTTTGGGAGACTTTAACCTTTCCGCTTTAGGGGAATAAATCACATTGCGTCCGAATTTAGTTTGTCTAACCTTGAGTTATATAAAAGCTATTTATTGTATTTCATTCATAAATTGTGTGAAAACGCCCAACTTTTTCCTAGTTGAGATTGCATTTAGTCAGACAATTACCATATTATTTCAATTAAGCCAAGTTGTTGTAGGAGTACTCTACGATTTTTCTACCAACAAGTATTTAATGTGATCGTTGAAGTGTTGTTCTAGAAGTTGTAGTAGTAGCACCAATACAACCATAAGTTAGTTTCTCAAATAACTCGTAATTCACATCACGTGTTCGGACATTATCAACTATTTTATATGCAAAAATGGTGGAGGAATACAGACTCTCACTTCTGTCGTTTGACAAATTCAATTCCGTTAAAGTTCTAGCGACCTGAAATACTGAAACTGTTCCAACTTCTTCAGCGTTATTCGGAAACTAAATGTAACGAAATGGGGCAAATGCGAGTTTTTCGTTAATTCCCGAAAATTTTGTTATTAAATTCGGATAAAAATCGTCTTTAAGTTTCCATTATTCGAAATGAATTCAATATTTATATCTCAGTGGAATGCATACGGTTTAGCTGATGTTTAAATTTAGGCGGGGTCCTCTGTTCTGTGTATTTTATTGAGGACATGGTGACACGTTTCACTTTTAATACCCGCTATAAGAACAGTAGCTACAAAGTTTACAGATTTATACACGACGATAAGAACATATTTTATAACAAACTCGAAAATATTCCAGACACTGAAAATTGTGGCGTTAAACAATTTACAAATCAACTAATAAAAATTACAATTCGGCTCTAGCAAATGGATTCTTTTATTGAAATTTCTCCAGGCGGAACTAGTTTCGAACGAATTTTAATATTCGTAATGTTAGAAATGACGTAAATGTGGTAATCTTGACCTCAACAAGTTAACCCGTTGATCAGTTCCAAAGGAACAAAAAATTCATTTATGATAATCAATACGTGATTTATACAAGTTTAGCCATTATTTTCCTAATATAAGTCGACTTGTGTCTAATTAAAAATAGACGAATTCGACCCAATTATTGTCACAATCTTTCGGTTCGTTGCTTCTTTTCTTTAAAGAAAATAGCGTCTTCTAGAGCTAAAATTATCAGTCAAATGTATTCACGAAATTGGCAAAAACAAGTTGTATTATATCAAAACAAATCATGTTTACATGTGCTATATATATTTAAGTATTATTGTGGGTTATTTATAAAAAATAAAATACGTTAGAATTGATTTGGTATGGCGACAGGTTTATTTTCGTGTGGGTTCATTGCATTCATCACCAGTTTGCTGATTTTTTACAAATCAATCAGTACGAATTGCACTTGAATTTCGCCATAAATCCACATTTTCGAATTTTGATGCCCAATTCTAAAAATTACTAGATTTTGACACTAAATTGTGAAAAAAGATAGACTAGTGTTTAAAGTTGGTATGAAATTCATTCACTTAATGCAGTACTGTCGGGAGTATAACCGAATAAAAGTCCCTAACTTTTATTGTACTTTGTGATGACAAAAGCCGGGTTTACACAGAAAAAGTCACTAGAAACGTTTAGACCATAAATTTAAAAATTTAAAACAAACCTATTTGAAGAGAACTACGTTTTATAATTAACAAGTAATACACATTACAATATTCCGCAGGTATAATTTTTGAGTTGTGTAAACTTGCTTGTAAAATAACCAATAGCAAGCTAAAATTTAGGTGCGCCTAATTTAAATTACTGCTAGTTTAAAAATAAAGTGTAAGCGATTAAATTAGTAAAAGTTAGGGACTTTTATTCCGTTATGTTCTCGTCAATTAAGCGAATTATATGGTTTAGTATTTTACGAATTTAGCAATTTTGGTGTTGTAATTAAATTGCCACGTGGCTACAACAAAAGTGTTGTTTCCATGACGTATAAGTGGGTTGTGTTTTTAAAATTATAACCTCTATTATTTACTGTCACTTTGTTTTTTTGGCGATTTAAATAAATAATCGACTGTTGAATAGAATTTCTAAATTAGTCTACTTTATCATATTGATATTTGTTCATTTTAAATTTCGCGCCTTAGTACATCAATGACATTTTTAAGTGAATCGAGTACAACAGTTGTACCAATAGAAAATATCTCTTTTCAAAGTTGGTGACTTTTCGATATAAAATTTTATAAACGAATTTATTTTAAATTCCTGCAACTATGTCCGAATTAAATCTGGAAATAGCCTCGTGTGACGTTTTAAATGGGACAACCAATATAAATAGCCACATGTAAAGCGGAAGTAATTTGTGCTGACCAATTATATCGTCAATGTGTATGCGTTTAAAAATAATCTCAATAAAATATTAAATAGTAGAAAAAATCGAAAGTTTAATTAATGCACATTCGATACTTATGCATTTATAATTTTTCGTGTTTATTATTTGTTGTTGAACAATAATTGCACGATTATTTATTTATTTATTTATTTGTTTAGTTAATCGGTTGTGAATGAGGCGGTTTTTTCTGTTTCCAACGTATTGGCCGTTAAAATCATTATCCCTAACCTTCGATCGGGCGGAATTTATTCTTGTTTTGCTAACAATTTCAATAAAATTTATTCCATTTCCATGTTCCTGGTGAAGAACGGCTAATGTTTTATAATTGAGCCAATTTAGATGCGATAAATTAATTTGTTTCGTTGATTATTGTAGACATTGTCTATCTTTATATCGTATTTGTGTGTGTGTAAATAGTAAAATCTTAACATTTACACGTTACGCAATCGGTTTATTATACACACCGTCTATTATTAAGTAAAATTTCAATGTCATTTCCACCGTCATAATAACGCGAAATGCGCATGTTTATAAAGACGAGCCTCCCAATATTTAAATTTAGTCGATATAAACAACACACACACAATTACCACAAAATTGTTGAATCCAACAATTCTACCCTTATTTTATTCGAAAATAAATCGAATTAAACGAGGGGGCGAATTCAACGGGGTTTTAATCATCCGATAATTGAGTCATTTCACGTTACGCCACTGTGATAACGAAGAATAAACTTTTATAGATAGATCTAACGTGTAAAAATAGTCATCGTGTAGTAATAAAGTTTGGATGGTGGAAAATCGCCAAAGAATCTGCTTGTTAACTTTTAAACTGGCACCGAGAGGTTACTATTACTATAACAACAATTACACGGGGTTTATTATATTTACCTACAATTCGATTCGATTATCTTTAATTATAAACCAATTTCCTTATTATACCAAATAATCATATTAATTCATATTTAAAATAAATATTTATTGAATTTATCATAAATAAGAAATAGTTTTACGTTATTTATGGTTATAATTACGATTGCAAGTTTTCATTCAGATAAAAGTCAAGGTAGTTGACTATTTTTCCCTATTATTATTATTTTTATTTATTATTGTTCTTTTTATTTTAAATTATTAGAATATTAGTTTTTCTTATAATTTTTCCCATTATCGTTGCAAATATTTGTTTGGAATTTGTCCCGGAAAATTACTTTCTCTTTCTTTGACGCCATTTGAAGAAAACTATAAAAAACTGTTCCATTTAATGTTGTTTATTGGTATGATGTAATAATTGTAATAATATGACAATGTTACACATCATTAATAGTTTTTTTGCTGAATGCGCAAAGTATAATAATGCTATTTTTTCTATTTTACCTCTATAATAGCGATAAGATAACAAAAATAGTACTTTAATACCTGTTAACGCACACTTAACTAGTGAAATTTGTTTTCTTAAAGTTGGCGGTTGAGCGAGTGTCACTTTAATTCAAATGACAGCTGTCAAAGGTTAATAATCTTCAAAGTAAATTGTTTTTATTAACGTCACCTTAGTCCTTATTTTTTATAAAGATAATATTTTTTTAAATATCGGATGTTCCGTAAATCAACTGCGACTTGATTCCGTAGATCGTAGCTTGATTCATATTTTACTATATTTGACATTTGTTAACGCATTTTCCAAGGCGTACTAGATTTAGCTTTTAACTAAAAGGCTGTAAGAGGCAAAGTTTTAATTGAACGCCAATTTTCACTAGACCTTGGTGTTTCCAAATGGTTGAACAAAGCTACGACATTATGTGTTAAAAACAGGGCCACCTGCTAGATATATGATGCTACAAAGTTCCGTAAATTTCAAGAATTAATTTTTTCGAAAATAATGTTTTCTAATAAAATCGAGTTAATTAAATGGAAATGTTTAGAGAAATTTCCTTCAACTTCTACTATATATGGATGGTTTTCCTGAAAATTACTTTCTCTTCAAAATCAGTCAATTTCCTTTCTTTTTCTACCGTAATTTAGCTCAAAACTATACATTGTGATGTAATAATTATTAATTGATTCTAATTATAATACGATTATTATCGATAATTGTCTGTTTAAATATTTAATTCAATTACAATTGAATAGTTGGTTAATTGTAGGCTAATTTCGGAGCTAACAAGTGGAAGAAGTAGGAAAATTCCACAGGTGAGAGTCTTTTCGTCTTCAATTATTAGCGATTATGTTAAATTGTTGAATAATAAAAATTATATAAATCGTTTGAAAGTAGCGATAGATTTTTTTTATCGACATTTTATAAATTATGATCTATTAATAATGTTATTGATAATAAAATAATATAGAAAATGAGAGTAGGGGGGTAAAAATAAAATGATTGGAGTCGTATTACTTTACCTACATTAAAAATATCGATAATTTTATACAGCTGCCAATATTAATTTATTACAATAGACGTATATCCATATACAGGATGTACAACGCTATTTCACCTTGTAATAGGCTGTGTCTTTCGTTACGTAGCGCGCAGCTTCGTTCGAACACTTAACAAACATCGAATTTATTTAGAACCAATCTACGACACTACAAAACCAAATCTTGCAATATTTGTGGAGTTGGTAATAGATTTTCCACTAATGGTTGGTAAGATCTAACAAAGGATAGATGTTTCTTTCTATGTGGCCGTTGTGAGCGCCTTTACGGCCAAAAGTTGCACTTTTTCCGAAGTTTCAATTTTAATCAAATGATCAGGCATAGCGCAAGAAATCTTGCAGTCTTTGGTTTGGGCCTTTATCAAATGTCAAATTTAATAGAGTATGAACTAATCTACGACACTTGAAATTAAAGTACAGCGTTCTAGTACACTTTGTATATTTTCACTACATTCAAATAGTGTGTAAATAACCTTCATTATTAATATGACATCATATTAGTGATATTATCGTAAATGGTTATCATTTTGATGAATTAGTAGGTATAAGTTTGGGATTTTTTTAGGTTTTTCCCCTCTCAGTTTTGTGGTTATTGTGGAAAACAGATTGGAGTAGTAGCTCGTTCATCTATTACTTTAATTAATTTATCTGAATTCACGCCCGGTTCCAGTTTTCCTTCTCGACTAAGTTCAAGAATAGGTCTTCTTATTCTTCTTTATTGCACAAGACTTGAATCTTAATCGAGGTCAGTCGATTAATTCTTTGTATAAGCAGTAAAGTTGGACGAAATCGGAACTCTACCCTAAATTCTTATTGGAATTCGGCCGTTAGAAAGTCGTCGAATTTTGCAGATTTTAAACGAATAATCAGGTTCAGTTGTGTTACATTGTTAAATAATCTCAAAAATAATATAAGGTGTTGTTTTTGTTAATTTTAAGGCGATTAATCCGGGTTGATTGAATTCAAATAGACGAAGTATGCGCGATTGTACGCGGAGAAAAGGATTTTATCGGTTCTTTTTCACCGTTTTTTCTCTCGTGAAATGTTAACAAGCCAACAAGTGTTATTGTCGTATATTTTCTAATAAATATCAATAATATAAATTGCAAAAAATAGAGAAAAAATTGCGCATTCTATTAATATTCCAGCCTTTCACGTTATAATTAGTTGTTTACAAAATAACTAGGATTTGCAGTTGATATTTGTGTTTCTCTTTCTGATATTTTTCTCGGATTTTTTTCATCTTTTTTCCCCGAATGAATTCATAATATTTTATTAAGTAATTCCATGATCATTGCGTAGTTTAGTAGTCTTAGAAATTAGTCATTTCGCAATTTCAATAAACAAATTGGTACGAAATCGGAATCAAGTACAGAATTCGATCTATTTATGGTGGTAATAACGAAAATCTAACAATATTTAGAATTCGTGTTGCTCAATTGAGAATTTGATGAGTATTGTAGTCTATTTTTTCTGTATAATTTGCAATTAATTGGTAATCAATTTTATAGCGCTACGTCATCGATTTCAGTGTAGCAAAATAAAAATAGACAAATGTGTAAAAATAAAATAATTCCTCTTCATGTATTGTGTTACAAATTTATGTTCATTTTTATAGAAACTCTTTCACTATCAATTTATTATCTTGTCGTTATTATATTTATCTTGAACCTTGAACTGTTTCTGCTCATACTGTTTAGAGTTTTAAGGAGGAGTATTAGCCGTAAGTTGAATTAATTTGAAAATTATCTCGATTATAGTCATCCTATAGTGACAAATAAAATTCGATTTTGTAGCCTCTATTTCGTTTACAATTCGGTATGAATATTGCCAAATTATACTGTCATTTAACTTAATTTAGTTTCATTGGGAAAGTTACAGAACCTTGCAAGTGTGATCCATAAGACCTTATATTTTTCATCTTATAATGCGATTTTCTAAAATCTATTCATGTCACGTTTACTGGATATTCAACTATGTATGTATAACTACTACGTAGTTTTGCTTTGGCACGATATAGTCTAAAATTATTGTAAAATACGTATTTAGTTTATTTTTATAACCGTGGTTTTTTCGCCAGTCTCTTGACTCGATTCGAATACGAAAAAGTTCAATTGTGGGAAATTAACGCGAATGTCTCAAGCGGTTCTAGATACGCCACCGTACCAGAAACAGAATCGGAAACAGATTTTGTGATTCATTTTTTAACCGAAATAGCACAGAACCGAAAAGATTACATTAACTAACATACAAGAAAAATTTACAGTAAAATTATCAATTTTGCCAGTTATCTAATATGCTTACTGGAAAATTTCTAAGGAATTCTAAAAGCGTTTTCAATTTGCTATATATTTGAAGAAAATCATTGAAAAATCTGTAATATTTGCCTAGTTATAGAGGAAAATATGGAAAAACTGGCAAAATACATGCCTCAAGATTCTTCTTGTAATTCAGAATTAAATCGGTATTTTTACAACCAGAAATACTCTTCGATACTCGTTGAAATACTTTCTCCAATGCTCTTATACTCGTTGTAATATCTCATCAAACAAGTGAGATATCAATTATTAGAAGTTGGCATTCTTCTGATCCTGAATCGAAAAACAGTAATGTAGATCCTCAAGTTTCTGCCAATTTCCTGGACAACTAGCAAATCCTTCCATTGAAAAATCGATAAACTTTGCTAAGTTATAGGGAAAATATGATAAAAACGTGAAAAATCGCATGCTTCTCCATCCTTTGCCATTCAGAACTTTTCAAAATGAAAAACGCCTCCAAATGCTCTTTCTAATGCTGCTATATTTGTTGCAATATTTCGTCAAATAAGCTAGATATCGATTATCAAAAATTAAGAAATTGCGGATCTTCAAGATTCAATGAATTATCTTTAATATTAGTAATTTCCGTTATAAATCCATTTAAAAAGCAGAAACAGAGCTCCCAAATTTCGCGCATTCTCTGCAGTTACGGAACCAGAAATAGAGATTCGTAACGTATCTAATCATTTCTGTTTTCTTGAAATCGAACTTTATTAATTCATTCGTTTCCTTTTGGTTTCATAAATCGTTTGGAACAGATGCTGGCATAGAAATTTCCAGAAATAACGAATTTGTTTTCCCTATATGTTTCTCTACAGTATTCCTTCAATCATTCAAGTTTTTCGGCGTCAAAACTCACCGGAATTAGTCCAGTAGTTGTAGATAGAGGTGACACGGTGCCACTACCAATATGTCATCTTCTATATTAGAATATTCAGGGGACTGTATAAGAAACATGTTCCATATTGCGTCTGTAGTTTATTATTATGACCGATATGGACGTCTCTCGATATTACCTTCTAGGGCTGTTTCATTAAATTTGAAAGATCTCTACAATGATAGGAACAGAGATGTAACCAGATTACACTATATGTTTATTTGATAATTCAATATCATTCTTATTGTAAATTTCCGTGGTAACGATTTTTATCGGTACAATTACACGTTATCAATTCTGATCATAAACACCGTTTTTGTACTTTATTGTATCTATTTTTAAGAAAAATCAATTGATAATAATTTATCCAAGTCTAAATCAAATAATTCTATGATATTACGCGCAAAAAGGATGAGTTAATTTTATAATAACTGAAAACAAGGGTTGAAGACCATTTGAAAACCACCGTTCTTAATTTATTTAACATTAGGGATATTACTGATCGCTGCTTTTGGTGAAGGTGGAGTTTTGGCAAAATTTTGGTTTTCTTACAGAATTGAAAGAGCTTTCCAAATCTTCAAGAAGTTTTCCAATAGATTTGTTGGTTTTCTGGAAAATTAACAGAACTTTTCTTGATTTGATGGCCGAAAAATCCAAATTTTTGATAATCGATATCTAACTTGTTTGAGGCAATATTGTAATGAATATACAGTAGTGGGAAGGGCATTTCAAGGAGTATTAAGAGCATTTTTTTTTGCAAAATGCCAATTGATTTCTGAATTACAAAGGATAATCCTGGAGCATGTCTTTCGCTATATTTTCTTCAGTTCCTCCGTGAGTAAGCAAAAATTATCAGATTTTCAATGATTTCCTTTCAATTTATAGCAAATTTGGGAGTTTTCCAAATTTTCCAGTAGATTTATTGGTTTTCCAGAAAATCGGCAAAGTGAAGATTCACATTACACCTTTTTTTCTTGATTTGGTGTCCGAACAATGTCAATTTTCAATAATCAACATCCCGTTTGTTTGAAGACCTATTGCAACGGCTATAGTAACATTGGAAAGAGCATTTCAAAGAGTATCTAAGGGTGTTTCTGGTTGTTGAAAATATCGATAGAATTTCGAGTTACAAGGACCATTGGAGCACGTTTTTCCGATTTTCATTTGCAATTTTGCCAATATTATTGATTTTTCGGTAATTTTCAAACAGTATACAGCAAATTACAAGCGCTTGTCGAATGTTTCAGAAATTTTTAGGTAAACTTACTAGTTTTTCAAAAAAATTGAGCAAAACCGATAATTTTACTCCAAGTTTTTCTTCTACCTGCTTCTTTGGTTTCAATTTCTGTTCGGTTCCTATGAAAATAAATTTGATTCTGTTTCTGTAAAGTCTTATCAACATAAATGGTATTGAAGTTTACTTGAGAGCAACAATACTGCCGTTTTGCCGAATAAATTGGGTTATTCGTTGAGAATTTGCCATAATTGTATTTTTTTTGTGTTGAATTGTAGCCGACAATCTTATCATATGTTTTCGTAAAGTCTTCCAATATATAGTGTACAATATTGAATGTACATATTTCAAAATAAAGTCATAAGTTAAAGTTCAAATGTGTGTTATATTTGTTGATATTTTAACAAGATTGCCAGTTGTTGAAATGACAACACTATAACCAGAAAAATATATAATTTTGCACATTTACGCGTCTATAAATCAACAATAATTAATCAGATTTTAATTGGTAAAAGGAGGAAAAAATTCGATAACTAGTTTATAATAATATAGCTGCAAGCTATTAAAATTGACTTTATTACTAGATAGATAGATAGGCAGAAAAAATTTGGTATTTCCAATCGTTATCAAAAACAACCTACAGACCCACAGGATAGCGTTCGAATTATTCGAATCTTTGAGAGAATCGCAAGTTGAAAAATTGTTGAGAAAAGTGAAATAGACAACGTATGCACATTAATTGCGTTCTAAATACTTTCAGTTTACTTTATTTGAGATTGGAATCGTGTTTTGTGTGTGTTGGTCGTGTTCAACAACAAGGGCTAATTTTCAAATGACATGCTAGGGATGTTGAATTGTCCGCGGAACACACGTGGACTGGGATTTCCACAAATACACACATCGAATTATTGTTGTTGTCGTTTTATATTTACAAACATATCCAGCCTTACACTACAATTACGTAGTGTACACATACAATTCTTGTTTACCAACAAGCCGCGACGCTTTATTTTATTAATGAACCTCATAGTATTCCGGTTATTGTTGTTATTATAGGAAGCCTACAGATTTGAAAATGCGCACTTTCTCAATTCGTTGACTAGAGTAGGTGGCAGTTTAGATTGTGCATCTTGTCCATTATTAGAATTGTATTAGAATTCGATGCGATCTAATAATAAGGAATTTTTAATAATAGATAGAATGGCTCAGTCGACTCCTACTGGCGTATTTTTTTTGGCTTTATTTTTGTAATTTTTGCATTGTTATTCTTCTGGGAATATCTGCCTGTTTGTTATCTTTTATTTGTAGCCGAAATTCGATTCGACTTTGATTTTTTCGAATTTCCCCCCCGAAATACCTGTTAATTATTGTTCCGCCTTTTGATCCGTTTAAACGCTTTTGTTCTTGTGATATACCGGAAAATACAAAGAGGGGCAAATCGGGTGCAATCAAATTTAATAAAAATAATACGCGTTTATTTCGCTATTAAGAAAGGATGGAATATTTTCGTAATGGGCTAATGTTTCTTTAATTATCAAGGCTATGGTTATTCCGCATAAACAATACAAGGGAGAATTGTTTTTTTTGCGTATTATCGAGTCAAGTTGATCGAACGCAATGTGGTCCGGCTGTACAATGGTGAAATTTTCATCGAGGACCGGCCACTGACCACCGAATCAAATCTGACCCCGATCTCGAGATTCTCGCCATAATCGTCTCTTATGCCGTAATTATCCTCAATATTATTGGTTATTATCCTCAATATTATCGGTTATTATCACCAAACAAATACGATTATTGTTGGATTAAAATCGCCAATTGTCTTATGTAAAATTTGAACTTCCTTGACACTTTTTGTGTGTTCATCGAAATTCTAAAACAATCCGTTTCGAGTTCGTTTTGTTTCTTTCAACTTTCGATGGCTATTTATATTCGTTCCACTGTAATGATTATACGAATTATTATTTTTTTATTATTGTGGTAGGTGCATTTGTTGTTTTTATTTTTCAAGTCCTACCTCAATTTTTTGTAGATTATTTTTTCCACATAAACGATCCCTATCTATTCTATTGTTTATCAATGAATAATGTTTATTTCGCTCGATGCGAAACAGCGAAAAATTCTAATCAATTATTGTCAACATATCTCAATCTTTGACTGGATTCGAAAATAGATTATCGTCGAAGGAAATGAGATTTTGTTCTATGACCTAGTAGAATTCAATTGACGTTTTACAGTTTATAATAAAAGGTTCATTATTACAATACAGTATTGTTGATGTGTAATAGTGCTAAATTGAAGGCCGTCGTTTTAAATTGAATTATTGTCTTATATATTCGGTAATTTCTCGAATTTTACACAAAAGAATGTCTCAAATTTTCGAATTTTTAATCGATTGCGAGATTGCAAATTTTAAAAATTATTAAAATACTGAACTATGCTCTTGACATGAATGGTTAACCGTTAATTATAAAGTCAAATTTATACGAATTTTGAATAATTCACAACATTACACGTTTATATCTCTCGATTATCGAATCTTTTTTTCCGAAGATCAAAAAACCAAACTAACTTCATATAAATACTACACCGTTTCGAATTGAATTGATTAGCAGTTGGACGGGTTAAATAATCTGAACTTATAAATATACAAACGGGTTTTTAAATAGTGCTAAGAATGTCGCCCTGTATAAGACTACTACTCGGTGTACATCATCTAATGAAATATAAAGAGTAATCATTATTACTGTAATCATTATTAACATGATAATATGCAAGTCTTCCCCTCTTCTACCATTTATCTTATCGTATAAAATGTTGAAACTGAAGGGTTATCTATTCCAATCACATGCCTCCTGCGTCGTTGCCAAGTCATATTATTTATTATCAATATACAATAACAAATAATAGTAAATCATTATTTCTCTACAGGGTGAGCCAACAAGGTAGGGCATTAAAACTAAGCGCTTTCAATTGCTGGAAGTGTGGTTTACAATTGAACTACTTTTAGAAAGTATTTTCTTCTATCAATCCTCAATATATGGAGTAGTGCCCCATTTTCTGGCAAATTGAAGGGTAGCTTATGGTCTTCCGTTAGTAGTTTTGCAGAAAATTTTAATTTTGCAGTGTTTAATTGAAAAAATTCACATCTTTGGAACTGTTGCTACTAAACGATCAAAATTTGGAAATCAAATAGCTCAAACACTGTCTGGATTATTTGATTTCAAAATTTTGATCATTTGGTAGCAACAGTTCCAAAGATGTGGATTTTTAAATTAAACACTGCAAAATTGATAACATTTTCTTGAGATAATTCAGGTGGAAAATAGCTCTAAAGCAAATTTAGAAATCTTCCATCAATTATTAGTAATGTGCATTCTTGACTCACCTTGTATATGTTCATTTATTATTTAACTTTACACGATTTGTCAATTTTAATAATAAAATAAAATTCGTTGAAAACTCCTCGATAATGTTAACAATTAGAGAAATATAAATTAATAATTTGACAAGGGGAATTTTTATTGTTTTTCCGTTGTAATATCATTAATTAGTATGTATATCTATTATACACAATATTGATATCAATAATACAAACAAATTAAAAAATACACATGTGTATAAAAATATAAAACTCCAAAATAAAGCAACAATCGGAATTGTTTATTATTATGTTTTGCACCATTTGATTAGTTAATTATATATTTTTTTGTTGAATTTATGAATTATTAATCATCTACATTTGTTAATAACAATTTTTGATTATTAAATTCAACTACAATTAATATTTTAATAGTCAATCAATTGTTGGATTTGTTTATTTTCTAATAATTTCTGTACTTACACATGACTTGAATTCATAAATTGCAACATTAAGCTCTATATTCTTGCAATGAAGCTTTCAACATCGAACGCAATGCATCATAGTCATCTTTATAGCTTTCTACTGGACATTCTCTCCTACAAATAAATCGAACTTCTAAAATATTCTACAACGAAAATAGATCAACTTTATTTCGTTATATTTTCTCCTAAATTAACCGAAAATTCATCTCGATTCATCGAATCGATTAATCAAATAGAATAATAAATGCGTCATTTCTTACGTAATTGTGGATTTATTCCAGTATCGAATCGTTTTATAATTCAACATATTGTCAGGTTGTTTTCTTTTTTTCTTTCTTGTTGTCGCTTTGTCGTAACAACGAATATGTGTCGAGGCGAAGTTGTAGAAAATGAAGACGATAAAGAAGAAGCTTTATATGAGTAGTTGCCTTGGATACCTGACTGTCAGTTCTATCACAGTTCCTTCACTGTGCTTCTTGGGCTTCTTTTACAACTGTTCGAGTCTTTAAATTAATACAAAAACCAGTGCTGTTGAAATCTAAACTTTGATGTTGTAATTATAATTCGTTTCTCATCTGTATCTCGTCTAGAGATGTTACGGAAGTACCATAACAGAAACAGAATTGGAAGTAAATTAACGCAAACAGAAGACTAGAAACGAAGCAGGTATTCTCTATAATTGCAGACCGAAGAATAGCCCCAAAAATACTCTTTCCAATGTTCATTCCTAAAATTTCTGAGATTGGAAAGCTCTCTCATTTGTTGTAAGTAAAGCATTGAAAAATCTGATATTTGCTATGATTTGGGCAAATATAAAAAAGATGCTTATGCTTATCTTCTGTTATTCAAAATGGAATCGAAAATTTCCAGAAAGACGCTGTATTCATTGTTATATCTCGTGATTATTTTTCAGGCTAGGAAAATTTCAATGTGAATCCTCCAACTTTTCCCAGATTGCCAAAAAACTAACAAAACTATTGAAAGTTTCTTAGCGATCTAAAAGTTCTTTAAATTTGCTATAAACTGTGGAAAATATGAAAAAATTGGAAGAACATGAGTCCCAAATTGTCTTCTGTAACGCAAACTTTAAAGCAAAAAACCTCGGATACTCCTGAAAGTGTTCTTTCTAATGATGCTATTTTCGTTGTAATATCTCATCAAACAAGCGAATTATCGTTTATTAAATATTGGCAGTTTGCGGAGATGTTCTTCGAGATTCTATGAATTCCTATTTTTGTTGTATATCTGATTAACACATGCGGAAATTAAAGTAGAGGCAAGTTCCCAAATCTTGAGATTTGCCGAGGCGCATAGTATTTCTAATAGCGCCCTTTAAATTGATATTTTAATGTTAGTTCTATTTGATTTGTTGTATTGAATTATTTGTTTTGTTGCAGGTAAGCCTTGGCTCGTTGAATTTCAAGTTAGTTATCACGTAAGTGATGTGTTTAATTTTAACAAAATTACACGAACATATCGCTGGCATTGTCATATAAATATAGTAACGATTACTATTACCACGTACATAACATTATAAACAAATAATATTTAAAATTAGCCAATTCTATTTCTTGCTTTTATTTTATTGATCGTTAAACTAAAAATATTCGAAAAAGAAAGGAATTCGCAATAGAACCCCCGGAGTCCTTGTTTTATTCTAAGTGCGACATGATCTCCTATCATCATCCGAACAAGTTAACCGGGTTCGGTTATTTCTTTTTTGGCAACATTAGAAGAAAATATGCTTACTTACTACTACAACCATCAACCATATGCTTATATTAAATTTTATTAATAGTCGTAAAAATAAACTGAAGCCACCTTCTTGCCAGATTCCAGACATTTTGCATAGCCCATACTTCTACCTCGGAGCGTCTTATTTCATTTGCTCTTATTATTCTGTATTTAATAATAGTGCCAAGTTTTTCGATGATCGATTTTTATATAAAAAAAAAATACAAAACGATGGTTTTGCGTTTGTGATTTTTGTATTTTAAATCGAATTTTTCCGCTTTGTAAAGATACAATTGCGTGAGCATCAGCCATGGAAAACGTTTCTAAATGTGTATAATCGTTTCTTTTTTAGTTCGAAATTATTTAAATGAAATTTCGGTAAAATTTTCCGTTATTGTTGCCATTGTTCTCCAATTTAAAGTAGTTAATAAGATAAAAAAAAAACAAGTTATTATCGTGATTATTGGCGAATTAATCGGTTAATTAATGATGGAATTTTGTTGAATTTTCGCAACCTTCGTTCCTTCCTCTAGAAATATTTTTTTATTAGTATTTTTCACACCTATTTCGTTTGCATATTTATGATTGTTGTTGTTAATATTTAACAATTCAAGTTTAATTGGTTGGGAAATTCGTAATATCGTTTACTAATTCGATCTTGGCAAAGTCCCTGTTTAAAGTTGTGTTTTGTGTGTTATTGTTGGAAAGGGATGAGAGGGTAAGAGCTACCACCCACCTGTTGCCTGGGGCTTCGTTTGAGAAGCAGCACCGACTAGGACGACGATGATGATGATGATGATGACGGTGTTAACGGCAGCGGCCTTGCGCTTGTCCGCCCGTTGTACCGTGAAGCCGTTGTTCCTTTCAACTTTACACTTCTCTTTATCCACAATTGTTCCACTGTACTTGTTATATGGATGTTTTATATTACACTTTAAGCTCGTAATGTCATGATAACAAATCTCTCTCTCTTTTAGTCGGTAATTTCGATTGAAAAAGCGCTCATTCTCAATGGAAAACCGCATAAAAAGCCGGATTTTCTCGTTGAATTTTTCGTCAGTCTTCAGGTAGATTCCGTGACTAATTATTTTAGTGAATAACCTTGGAATTCTAACACTAATTTGTGGCTCGTACCGTTTTAATTTCGTGTAATTTTCCTTCATTTATGGTAATCGTATGTCGAATGTCTAGTTTTAATTCTCTTTTTCTCTGATAATTAATTTCAAACTAATCTAGAACAGTATTCAATTCAGTACACGAAAAAACCATTTTTATTGTACTGTTCCAATTCGTATTATTATTAACCATCTACACTATAAATCCGGATATGTATAGAGATTTTGTCGTTGAAATTTATGAAATGAACCCATCAGGTAACACAATTTCTCTTCTCAACAGATCCGGTCAAGAAGCAGAAATCATAAATCACTTTCATTTGAACAGGAAAAAAGGACTAATCAAAATTTCGTATATTCGATAAAATTAAACGAAAATAATAGAGAATCTCGATTAAGAAATCGTTTACTTTGTTGCTATTTGATTGGGAATCAATTTTGTAATAAATTGTACAAGTCAACCTAAATCGGCTGTTAAAATATTTATGTTTAAAGTGGATTGAAGCTTGACCAAAATTACCGGGAGGAAATCAGATTTATAACCCAGGCTTTTGTGTCGTTTGATCTTGATTTAGAAATAAATACCGAAACTAAAAACGCCTAGAAAAGACCGAGACCTTCAGACAATACAATTTCGTAATACTTAATATTAATTAGTTAATAATTAATTAGATTTCAGAAAAACGGTTTGACCTTTTGGACTTTGAATTTGTCGATTTCCATCGGTTTCTAGAATTTAATTTTAAAATTGTCAAGTTGGCAATCATTCGACTTATACAATAAGCAATACAACCCCTACAGAAAATTAAAACGTTACTTGTTCCATCATTTGTAGTTAATTGAAACCATACAAATACTAGTGTTGGTTAATTAACGGAAATTAATGGATTACTACGCCCATATTTAACGAGAATTATCTAAAATTTTTCAGTTGGATCGCAGTTAATTAAAGAATTGTAAGCCGGGATTTGTTTTAAGTGAAATTAAACTAGTTTAAAATGCACAACACTAGGGGGTGGTGGTTGAATTAACACTATAAAGAATTGCGGTCACATGTGATATGTAATCAAACTGTCAATTAGATAGGCTTTGTGTTTAATTAGAATCAAAGTCATCACGTTCCTCCATATAGTGGTGTGTTTGTTGACCAGCTACAGCCACCCTGTTGTTCGTTAATTTGTTGAATTCGAATAAATAATGTCGCAAGAATTATGTAATATTTGATTAAAATTAAGATTTCATTCAAATTAGAAAGATATGTGATAGAATTTCATCTAGAACAGTGGAATTTTTATAACTTTTAAAACTTATGTGTTGCTATCAATAAATTAACATAAATTAAAAATTAAAAACGTAGAAACTATAAATTAGTATTTAACGGAAATGGGGAATTTAATTAATATTTTTAAAGAGAAATTTAATCTTCAAATTCTACCCTACAATTGTACAATATTTCGATTGTATTGAATTTTGATTATCAAGAGCCTTGAAAGTGTCGAGTTTCTTTCACAAAAACAATCGACCTACTATCTTTTATCAGTTGATTAATTCAATAATCAATTAAGTCCAGTCTGTATATGTTTAATTAGTACAATAGATGGTAATTTAAATTGAATACGCCAATTAGCTTTGAGGGAATTCTTCTATTGTCAAAGCTTGATGGTTTTTTGTTGATATGAAGACAAGACCATCTTTAGAATCGGAATTAACTGCACATTTTGGTAACGGCAACCGATACCCTGAAGCAGCACCACATGCACATATATTCGACGATAAATTAACGAATATACAGGCCATAGATAGAGCTTCTTGTTCGGCTAAAAATAGACTCGAAAAACTCCCAGAAATTGGTCCAGTGATCAACTGTAATGCCTTAAAAACCTCCAAATTTCCTTTGATTTAATAAACAGAAACCTGCTGATAATTAAGAGGAATATATGTTGAAATTAAAATTAAATGCGTGTAGAGTACCGCTATAAGTACCTTAAATTCCACAGTCTGTATTTATTTCTTTGCGTGTATTTGTTTGTGTGTGTGTGTGGATGATAGAAGATAAGAAATCGTGAACTGTTGAGGTCGAATTTCTCGGTCTGGTAAACGCTGAAGGTCGTACCGAAGATGGCCAACGAAAATAAAAGAGTTATGCACACCGGATTGAACCGTTATTCTCCTATATTACGGATGATGTCTTGCAACATTGTTGTTTAAAGATGGGTTTTCTCTCTGTTTCTTTTTGGTTTTGTTGTTTCTTCGAAAATGTATTTTTAATTCTTGGATCTCTGACCTGTTCATGGTAGATTTCCATTGTACGGATTATTACAGTTTTTCGTTCTCATTTACCCTATCTGCAACGATTTATAATTAATTGAATGTTTTATTATTGATTTTTTTCGGGTTACTATTTTTATTATTTGCAATCTTTCAATCTATAATTTTCTCACATTGACAACTGATCAATACTATTCCCCATTCGATTGAAAAAGCACTTAAAAGCTCATATTAGAAATTGTCGATCATTATCATGTCAATCAATTGGTTGTCCGTTGGGTTTTCCGTCTGTTCTATCCATTAATAATACTTTCGTCCTATTTGTTAAAATCGTTTAAAAAATTCATAAATCGACTATTACGATTAAGAGAATTACGACAATAATTAATCCAGGTGATCGTCGACTTTAGAAAGTATTCCATTGGTGAAATGGTCGTGTTTTAAATACCTTTAAGGTAAAATAAAGGAGTCTGTTAACTGATCTGGTCCAGGAAGTGACCGTAGGTGATGATGTATCGAGCCCCAGCGGCCTTAATTAACCTATTCCAACTCGATATTATTTGAAATTCCAGGTGGTATTTGAATATAAATCCCTTACTAATATTTACGAGAGCGACTGGAGTGTTAATCTAAATTTTATCATTATTTACACATTTATTCTTTGATAATTTATATTTTTTTATCTCTAATGTACTCCTCAAAATTTGTTACAAGATCCTTGATAACAATTATTATTTAATTCTGTTTTTTATTATTAAAAACATTAAGAATTCAACCAATAAACCGAAATAAATCATGATAATACTTAATTCTATATTTACAAAAATCAAGTAAAGACACGACGTATATTAAATATTTAAATTAAGCGTAATTTCCAATAGCATTGTAATTTTTTCTCTATCATAAAACCAGATCAAAACGAAAGATAGCAGAACGATAAATAATTAACACCTGTCGACCACATTTGCAGGTATTTTTCACCGTTCAATTAAGCTTTAATTCCATATAGAAAAATTTTTCCCATTTAATTATCCGAGATCTTGATCGAATTTCCTGTTCCGCACTTGAAACTTTCGATTACTGGCCAAATTTCAAACCAGATACAGATAAACTAACGGTGTGTATGTTAATCGATGATTATAATCGAGAATTTAACTGTTCTTTGTTCTTTTGATTTTGCCTCATTCGTGCATTATTGGATTAGATTTTATACATTTAATGTGCTTGTATTAGAATTGCACCTTGTAGGGGATCTACTCACTAATTAACAAGCTAAAGTGTACTACTCTTAATCCGGCAATCATCCGGTTGGGTTAATTAACGACTGCCTGATCGGATTTCCGTAATGTAGAAGATTGTCTTTTCATTGTCAATAGTACAATTAGACTATTCAAATTAGACTTTAACGTTACTTAATTAAATTTAATTGTTTGTTAATTTAAAAATCTCAATTTAGGGGAAGTTTTATGTATAGAGACAGGTAGATTCTAGTTGTTGTAACATAATGTTGGAGATTTCCGATCCGGACATCGGTGCCAGGCTTTTAAGTAATGGATCGTTGAAGGAGCCACGATTCTTAATCCGATTTACGGATTTTTGTTCGTTTTTCATCTGTACAGAAATCTGTTCGTTTTCTTAAATGGTTAGAAATGTTCAAAGTCTGTTCAACATTGATGTATCGTTGTCTGTTTCAAGTTCCCAATTTAACCACATTTAACCGACTGTCTATTTGTTTCTGAATTGGTATAATTTAAAGCTACTTGTTAGCCAATTGAGATTATCTTGGCGAAATTATAACTGTAACTCATTAAAAAATTCGTCAAAAATTCCTCATTCCTAATCATGTTACAATTTTCATCGATTCTCCGTTTTATTGTGGAAAAAATGGGAAAAAATGGTAGAAAATCAAGCATTCTTAAGTCATTTGGAGTCATTTTATTTAAATTGCCAGCGTTCTTTGACCAACTTTCAAATTTTGCCAAAATGAAATTTTGGTGATTAATTCAAAAAATAATTTAAGGCTTTGTAAGAGGGTCTTTAGAGATCATTTTAGCAAAATTTTAGCTTTGTAGGTCATTTCAAAGCTTGGTTGTTGGCGATGTTCAAATTTTCTTCAATTCTCCATAGGAAAAATGTTAGAAAGCCAATATTGGAAGCATCCTCAACTCATTTTGAGTCATTTTATTTAAATTGCTTGTTTTTAAAAATCGCGACATAGTCAAGAGCCAGCGTTTTTTGACCAACTTTCAAACGAGCCGCAAAGCTCAAATTTTGCCAAAATGAAGTCCTATTTGGTCCTATTGATTCAAAAAATAATTTAAGGTTTTGTAAGAGGGTCTCTATTATTTAGCAAAATTATAGCTTTTGAAAGCTTGGCTTCTGGTAATGTTTCAATTTTCATCAATTCCCCATGGAAAAAATAGTAAACAATCGATGTTGGAGGCATCCTCAAGTCATTCTGAGTCATTTTATTCAAATTGCTTGTTTTTGAAAATCCCGACGTGGTCAAAAGGTAGCGTTCTTTGCCCAACTTTCAAACGAGCCGCAAGACCCAAATTTTGCCAATGAAGTCCTATTTGATGATTGATTCAAAAAATTATTTGAAGTTTTGTAAGAGGGTACCTAGAGATCATTTTGGCGAAATTTTAGCTTTGTGGCTCAGTTAAAAGCTTCTGACGATGTTATAATTTTTGTCAATAAGTTACGCACGTAAAATAGCTCAGAATTACTCCAAAATTCTAACAATATTGATTTTTCTTCACTTTATCCTGGAACAAATGGGAAAAAAACGAAAAAAAATAATGTTCGAATGATATTTGCGTCATCTAAAATGAAAATCGCGACATTGATCGATTTCTAGATGAGTTAGGAAGGTCTAAATTCTGCCAAAATGATCCCCAATGAGTCTCCTATGAATCCTCGAAATATTGTTCTAATCCCTCGGCAACGAATGGGGCTTATTTTTTAAAATGATGTAGTCTTGAATGGACCGCCTAGTAAAGCAATTGTAAGAAATTCCATGTACAAGATGCCCTAATTAGATATGAAACTACTTGTTAAGGATGCACAATTTCCACAAATAAAGCTACAATTAGGGCAATATTATCCTGTTGGGTTTATTACAACATTTTCCAACAACAATGATTAATTAAAGACAGTTGTTAGGAGAGGGTTAATTGGCCACTGATGAACTTGCGTATACTCTATAAACTCTCTCAGTGTTCTCCTTTTCAAGAACAATCTCGTCATCACCATAATTTCTCTTCTTCTTCTTCGTCTTCCATTTTCATCTCCACCTCCAACATCCACTTACAACAACGATAAAAACTGCTGTTTCTTCTTATTATACCCAATATTATACATCACGTATATAAATACAATATTTTGTAGAGTCTTTCACCCGGAGCTAATGTATTAATTTCGCATCACACAGCTCTCTAGTAGCATAGTCCGGAGAGCGGCAAATTGTTTCCGACGGCGCTCCGGGTAGTGGCGCCAGGTATCCTTGGAGACGTCGACCGCCGGCGGGGTCGCCTGGCAACCGGCGTCGCTACGCTCACAGCCGAAAATGCCCTACCTGAAAAAGGTGAACTGCACACACACACGCACACATACAAGCATAAAATGAGAGTTGGGGCGGAAAAAAACGAGAAGAAATCGACTTGTCTCTTGCGCTCCTTTTGATATAAATGATGGAAAATTAGTTTGGTATACTTTATGGGAAATTGATCGTCTATGATTTAAAGTATTTGTATCGATTTAAGGTGTTCTTTTTTCTTTAGAATAGCTCTATTCTATTGCCCGTTGGCGTTTCTGTTATTAAACGATCTTTGTGTACTTGAATACTGTTGAATAAATTCGAGATAAGAGTGGAGACTGCAAGATTGTGTCATTTTATTTATTCAAATAAATAAATAAAACGATAAATAACGGAAAAATACAATTAATTTGATAAATCAGAATAGAGAATTAGTTGCAAAACTCTCTATCATTTTAATCGTGAAGATTTGTGCATTATTCGTGCATCAACTTTATTACAATAGAAGAAGGTGGAAAATGATAAAACCGCAACAACAACAACAACAACAGAGCTTCAATGATTATACCGGCACGTAATGTAGTTGGCACACTTGTTGCTTTCATTCTCATTTCACGAAATCTTTCCCATTCACCACCACTTCCACCACAACGAAACAGTAGTTCCGTTACTACTCTATTACTACACTATAATACTCAACATCAACATCATTATTGTTGTTGTTTTCTTTATTTTTCCACATGGCACGCGACTAATTATTCTTTTCACCAAACAATTTATTTCTATCATTATCGGATCAGCTTAATAGAAACGTTCAATTATACTCGCAAGTTCCTTATTTATTATCTTTATTATTATTGTCTGTACAAAATCTCAATGTTATTGATCTTTTCAATTCGTCTTGTTTATATGCTAAATTTGTAAAATGTGACATTATTATAATCAACAACAACAATAATAATTTAAAAATATCTCGTGTTTATACAATAAGATTGATTTATAAAATTTCACGAATTAAATATTCCGAATTTATAGTAAAATTCCGATACAAAACAACATAGAACCTACAAAAAAAATGACCTATCGTGTTTGATAAACAATAACATTCACCACTATGGCTCAAATCAAATCATAGCTCCGTTTACATCTAAAGTTAACTAATTAATTACGCTGTAACAACGATATAAATGCTGTTTTATTAGTAGTAGTGTAACTCAAAATTAACATAAGTGTCGGTGTAAACGCAGTCAAGTTGATAGCAATAGTGCCAAGATGAAAAAGTATAGAACTAAGGTTAACTACTTTTGGAAGGGTTTGTTTAGCGATTTTGTGCTTTTTGTACTCATTGTCCGCTTTTAATCCCGAAAATTTTATTATTTTCAAAGTAAACTACAAATTATCTTGATTACAGTTTATAATATCTAAGCTACTAGCTGTAAACAGGGTCATAGAATCGTAGCCTTGTTGATATTTTACTAAATTTTACATATCAGACGTATTCTCAAACTTTTTGGTGATTGTTTACTATGAGAACGCTAGGGCTCCTATCTCTACAATTCTATGATAGATATAATTAATAAGAGATGAATAAAGCTGGTTATTTAAAAGGGGTTGTTGATCTTCAGTAATTAATGGCCAAAAAGTTAGAGATGTGGGCTCTTTTATTCCAAAATTTGAAAGAAATAGCCCAAAATTGTAATTGTTTTGTTCAATTCTGCAAATATTCTACTACTTTATGTAGTTATTATTACAATTTTAAAAAATACATCTTTAATAAAACTTTAAATTAAACCAAAATTTTAAAGAGAACGTTTCCATTATTTTTGGAAATATTGCAGCACTACAGATTGTTATAACCAAAGTTGGGAAAATGTAACATTTCTGTTTTAGAATTTCACAATTTTTGTATCAGAAATTTCGCCCTATATCGAGACATTTTGATTTATTTGATTTGATGGAAATTTTTGGGAAATTTAGCACTTTTGTGGCAAAATTTTAGGATTTTAAGGCGAGATTTTGCTTTATTTTGAAAATATTCCAACATTCTATTGCTAGAAAATTGCAATGTTTTTATAAATTTTGCTCAATTTTGAAAATATTTCACTAACTTGGCCCAACTTCGAAAATTAGTCCCAAATTTTTAGAATTTAATGCAAATTTTGCTTAATTTTTAGACACATTACAGCCCTTTAGATTACTATAATCAAAATTCGAAAAACTTGCACTTTTCAGTACTTTATTTAATTTCAATGCAACATTTTGAAACGATTTAGCGCTGCAACGTATTAACCATTGGCAGCTATTTTAAAAATCAACCACAAATTGTCATAACTCTAGTTTTCTCTCTGAATTAAGCTACAATTCTATTTATCGACAGATGTAAATAGGTTCAATGTAAACGTTGAAACTACCCTTTAAAATTGGCCAATTTGGTGGCGTTCAATCCAGCACCGATCGGTATTTATAGAAGTATTGACGCAATTTCATTGTAATTTATATGGTTGCGATCAAATATTGATATAAACCGAGTTTAACATTTATTGTTCATGTGTGCGTGTATTTCGCTTCCATATTGATACTTTTTAAGATGGAAAAAATCGTATGAATATGGCATTTTATTCAAAAATGTCGCTCAGATTCGGTGAATATGGTTTATTATTTTGTTGGTGACAGTTCTATACCACCACCCCTAATCGTGGTGGAATTAAAACGATATTGATGAATGGTGATTAAAGCCGGCTGGTTTTTGAGAAATTTCCAGAATTGGCTCTATTTAAAAATGGTCGCATTTATTCAATTGTAATCCTTTGATGTAATGTTGCGTAGCAAAGGCCAACAATAGGCATTTTGCAGATGTTTCGAAAATCTATTCGAATACATTGGGGCGAAATTCCACAAATTGTTGATTAAAACAGAAAGCCGTGATGACACACGCAAACACGGTGGAAAAATTGTGGAAAATTCGAAAAACGTTCAAATAACGCCAAGATTGTTGTTGATTTTTTTGCCGAGCTTATTTTCGAATCAACATTGAAAAAATTCATCGCATTTCTGTGTAAAATTCGCAGGAATTTTTTATTTTAAGCCATATTAAACAATAAATTGCCGCTTGGCGATGTTAATCAAACCAAAGTCAACTTCCTTAATAAATTTTAATACCTATTTTAATACAATATGCGTGCTATTTTTGTTTATTAACGTTAACGTATCCACTGTGGAAATTGTGTTAATTAATTAGTTAGAGCGATGATTCTTGTTTGAAATGTTGACTTTTGCTTTAGCGATTAAATTATCCATTTTTTTTTTTGTTTTTAAATGCAGTTTTCGCAATATCTGTCTCGTCAAATAAAACAAACTTTTAACAGCAACAATTGTTTAGTCTAGTCGATTTTTAGAATCTAATTTTGCTGCGTTTTTTTGTTGATAAAACAACATTGAAATTGGTGCATCAATTTCCAAAATTTTAACGAAAATATCGAATTTCCACAACAATTGAGTTTACATTATTTGAATGTTGATTTGCCAACAGACTTGCATATTAACGCAATATGCGTACGAAAGTTATTTTAAAATTCCATGGCCAAACGTCCGTTTAAAATTGCTTCTTTAATAACGAAACAAGAGTTGTAATAATGAATCAGCCAGCAATAAAAATCCCCTCTTGATACAACAATTTCGACATGTATAAATTTTCCCATTTCTGGCCGCCGTAAGTATATCCAATCAATCAATTCAACTGATTCGAAGTCGTGATTAGAAAACCGAATCTTTTGAGAATTTTTCGGGTAAGAGTTGAACCAATTTCATATATTGACGAGCGATAGAGGCCCCAGCCAATTGTCATAAAAATACAATGAATACATTGTCCATCGGAGTTTTTGTCCGAAATTGTGGATTTTGGAGCGTGGGAGACAGGAGCGAAAAGGGTTCGTTCCTCTCTATTGTGTGTGAATGTCTGTCAACGGTGCAGATGTCCGATTTTTACTTGTCGATGGTAATGATTATGGTGGTATAGTGACGATGACGCTGGAACTTCTACTAGACCTTTTGTATTTGTAGCGTGGGAGTTGAATTCGATCTGCACATGGGAATATACAATTTGAGAAATCAATAGAAAAATGAATAGGAATAAATACAACTGCTCAATTTTATTTATAATCATTCCAATAAATTTTTATAATATTGTTGACATTTAACCAGTCCCGAATTGAAAAAAAAAATAATAATAAAAAACCTCCAGGCTGCATTCACTTCAATTTTAAAATAAAAATCATAGAAACGTAGGAGTTTACCTGAAAATGCAATATTATCGTATTAAGTGACGATAAAAAAAATCAATTTCGAAAGTCAACCATTTGGTTGAGATTAAAATGCAAGGCCGTCTGTTTCACTAATTACAGTTACACAAAAATACTCAGTCAAGGTTGAGGTGACCACAGTCTAAACGCCAATAAATAACCATCTGGAGTCAAGTCGTTTCTAGACAACTGTACAGGGTGTCCAACGATATTTCACTTCAGTTGGCTGTGCCTCAGACCCCGTTTACATCAAGCGCCAACTAACTGTGGCTTTAAATTAACACAACTATAGTCGATGTGAATGTAGTCATGTGTATGCTATTTGGGGCGTTATCCGTTTGTTTTCCCGAAATTTATGTCGTTATTTATACAGAATGTAAAAATGGTTATTTTAACTATAGTTTGTAATAGTAGATGTAAACGCAGTGTAGTTTAGGGTCTTAACTAAGTTACCGGCTACATTTCTAGATGTAAACGGGGTCTAGAGTACCAAATCGATTAAAAAATTCTAAATTGGCTCATTTATGTTGGATTGTTTTCTCAAAAGTTGTATTGATTGCCGCTGTTGAGGCATTGCTTGAGTTACGTAAGCGCTAGTGACGCCTAACTTTGAGGTGAGATACCGTTGGACACCCTGTATAATTCTTTATCTGTCGGTGTATGGAAGATTTTAATGGTAGTTCAGGCTTATTTAGAGAACGTTTTGAAAATATTATCCAACATATTGTATGCGTAATAAATGAATACAACAATTTATTTATTTGTATTGCTTATTTACTACTTTGTATAGGTTACAAGTTGATTTATTTATATGAATGGGAAAATCGTAATTATTTACTATAAAATCGTATTTTTTCAATTTGTGCATTTATAAATTTTAAAATCCTATTTACCTTGCCGTTGCTGTTGTTGTTGTGTATTTTTCTAATAATTCGCTTATTTTCCTTTACGATTACTACTATTTATTTATTTTATTTTTTAATATTTTATAAAACTTGAAATTTTAATATCACGTACAATTATTTCATATACACAGTAAAAGCGAGTTTTCCTCAAAAAGATTTCCAATGAAGACAACATGTTTTTCACCATCACCATCAACATCATGATACTGATGAATTTCTTCCAAATGGAGGCAAATAATCGTATTAAAAAGTAAAGTACATAAATAAATAACATCTTTGCTTAACAACGTAAACGGCATTCTCTCTTTTTTAAAATTTTAATCTCTCCTACAATAATAATAACAACAAGAGGATTTTTTTAGATAATCTCCGGTGTATATCTACGATTTTTCGAAATCTAATTGAATTGATTTTTATCGAGCAATTACTTTAAATATTTGTAAAATGATAGGAGATGAGATTCAACGTTATTCCATTAATAATAATAATAATAAGAATAAAGCGACAAAAAAACTGGAAAACCAGTCGACATTGAAATGAAACATACCAGCTCGGGGAGGGAAAAAAATAGCGAAATCTACGTCATTAATTCTGTTTTTCGTCATAATCAAATATGTAAATGTTTGATTACTTATACCGAAAAAACAAGGCAAAAAATTTCGCAATTATTGCAACAATAACAACAGTGGCACAAAAATAATAATCGTGTGTATCTCTTCAAGTTTCGACCTACCTCAAAATATAATAAAATGATGCATTTAGTTGGCTAATTCAAGGTTGTTAACAATTCGACTTTATCTGTTTAATCATCGTTATATAACAACACAAACAATAAAAAACCATATTGTGTTGCTATATTAAATATTAATAATGAACGCTATCGTAGAGATACGAAATATTAACTTGTTAATTGTTTTGTAAAATTGTGGGGAATAATTTTCGAAAATTTTCTAGTTCTACTAATTAGATTATTAATTAAAAGCTCTTCATTAGAACTTTTGCCACACTAGTTCATTTCAATTGTAAACTTTTGGTTGTTATTTGATTTTTTTACGTTGAGGTTGAGCTGCAGTGGACCGAAAATCCATACAAAAATTACCGGTTATTAATCTAAGCTTAAATCGTAAAAAAATTGGAAAAAAACTGGAAAACTCCAAGAACTATATTTTCGCAACATTTTAGTTTTTATCGGAAAAACTGCAACCAGAATTCGCTGAAATTTGGCCATCATATTGAAATTAGTCTTATCTAGCCCCCAGGTTTTTTGGGTTGAATTTGTACGTTCGGTTTTCGCGAAAAAAACACGAAAATCGGAAAATTTGCGTAATCGTGCTCCAAATCTAGCGAATTAGCAACAAAAATTGATCTAAATCCAATTATTTGGCGTTCACATTTATTTATTTTCTAAAATAATTTTAAAATTAAATTTTTAATTCTAAAAGAATTTTAAAGTTCCGCCCAAATCTTGAATTATTTGTGCGGTTGGCAACTGATTTTCCACCAACAGTTAGACTTGTCGCATTCGAAGTTGTAGGGAGTTTTGTTACCAACCCATTTTTCGCGGGCGCCAAATTTAAAATGTCCAATTTCTATTGGACCAATTAAACATTTTGGACTATACTTTCGGCAAAAAATTAGGTATAGCTATCCTTATCAGCGGCAATGTGGCCAAAATTCGCACTTTTCTTAAAGCTTCATTTTAGCCAGATGATCATTTATAGATCCATCGTTAATATTGTCAAATGTTCAACAATTTAGTCGTTTTCAGTGATGCATTTTTGATGTGTTATCAGTTTGTTAACGTCTTAGTGTTGTCAGTTTTGTAAAGAAAATGGTGGATGTTCCGTTTGTCTTCTATAGACAAATATTAATTTATAATCAAAGATTCGTATAAATTTTTAATTAATCAACTTTGGATTGTTATATAAATTTTATGTTGTGTTTATTTATCTTTGTTGTATTTGATAAAATTCAACCGAACTGATATTTGAAATGAATCGAGTTGTGAACATTTCTGTATTTTATTCGAGTACTAATTAAACTGTGGACTAAACAAGACTTTAGGGTACTTCGACTAAGCAAAATTGCGATATTCCATGATTCGTAATTGAATTATATTGAAGAATTCCAGCTTTATGTCTTTAAGACCACGTGTCTGTTACAATGGGACTAGATTTAATTTACATTTAAACATCTCAACTGTTAATATTATTAGAATCGCATAATAGTAGAGAAGGTTGTTTCAAATTTATTGTTCCACAACGTAAATACGCAATTGTAGGTATCCCCGTCCGCAGAAAATGGGAAACTGGCTCAATTTACTGACTAAATGTAAAATTTACAATTTTTACCAGATATAGAAGAAAAAATGCAAGTGAAAAGCCAAAATTATGACAATACTCATTCTTCAAAATAGTTGTACACACTACGAATACGCGAATATTTGGAATTGTAAGGTTAGAAATTACCAACATCTGGAGAGTTTTGTTACCAACCCATTTGTTGATGAGCGCGCGATTCAAAATTTTCGATTTTTATTGGATAAACAATAGGTTTCTTATTGGTTGTCGGGTATATGTGCATGTATCAATTTTATTAAAACATTTCCATATATCGGTCACAGTGTAATTACGTTTACTCCACTACTGGATTGGAATTAGGTCAGATATATGCAGCCCTGAAAATGTGCGAAACACCCTAGTGACGCGGCTCTCTTTCGAAATAGACATGACGACATTATTAACCATGGTACATCAATATTTTCACAATTACCGGCTGGTTCTTTTTTTGTATTGTTGCTCCTCTGGTTGTGTTCAACATCAAATTCACATTTGATTTGCTAATTTTTTTTCCTGTTAGACTAAAATTTGAATAACGCCACTCTCTCTCTCTCTTTCATACAAAATAATATGTTGAATCAATAACTGCATTAAAATTTGAATGCTTTATTTATAACAACCCTCTATCGTTTATTTTATAATAAAATAAGCACGAAATTGTGGTGTAAAATGGAGGTGTATCGTTGTATAGACCTGTTGATTTTCGGTCGCCCAGTTTTACTTTACACGAGCCGATTTTCAACAGCTTCTAATAAAATCGATTCATTTATTCAATTGTTGCCGATTTGAAACATAAAGTTGCCCCGTTTCTGTCAACCTCAAATACTCAAGATGGTTAATTATTAAAATTGAGACAATATTATTGAGAAAGATTCCATGATAAATATTTAAGGTTATATAATGTGAGTAAATGTATTGATTTCTACTTGGATTTATTTGAAAATATTGTTTTTTTATATTTTGCGTTTATAACAGTTTTTTAATACCTGTTAACGCACGCTTTTGGTATTTTTAATAGTTATTTTTTAAAATAGTTAGTTGAACAATCAATTTTTGAAAATATGACCAAACCAAGTAGCTTGGGTAATAAAAGAACAGTTGAAATACAAATTTCTAGTTGTCATGACAGTCCTACCAACCACCACAAAATTCCCTAAATTTCAAGAATTAATTTATTCCAAAAAGGCTATAAGGATACAAATTAGAAAAAATACTACAAGAGACTCGTTCCAAAAGTAATTTATTACACTCGTTCTCTATAAAACCCCACTTTGTTACCTAAATAGAACTGTGTAATAAACCCTGACTTTTGCTCCTCGTTTCTCAATGAACTAATCAAACGATTATCATTTTTTATGGTTTAAAATTTTAGTTTTTTCTAAACTGAATACTGTAAACGGTTTTTGAATGAAATCACCACCACCGGGGGTAGAATTCGTTCGATTTTCGCATCGAGTTGATCATCGTTGCAAGTTTTTAATGTGTAGATTGTTAGAATTTGTAAATTTTGTTGGTTATACAGAAGAGTTTTGAAAATGTTTGCTTGTATAAATTTAAAATGTGTATACATTTTCGTGTTCATGAACTCACTTCTCCCTCTCTCTTTCGCCCGTACGTTCTTTCCAATTTTCATTCTATCCCATCTTAGTCTGTTTCTCCGTTAACCTTCAAAGATACAACGCAATTTCGCGTTCATCGTATTTTTTTTCTCCTTGTTGAATGAATTATTCCACAGATTTCAACGAGGGTTGTTGTGCTGTTGCTTTATACAACTCTCCACCTTTTTAAGGGTCTGTTTATAGCTTTTTTTTCTATTTACTAACTTTTAGATGTAACACAAAACGTATCAATACATATACGTAAAGTCATTAAAAGTATATTAAAGTATCAGTGACCTGTAAATTGTGTATTTTCCATATATTTAAATGATCAAGAAGATTTGAATAGAACCATTCAAGAATGAATCCTGTGTTGAAATGTCAAGTTTTTTCGGTTATTGGTAATTGTTTTCCGTACAATTCTCCACCCTTGTTGTTATTATAATATTGTCATCGATAGGGTGGAGAGATTTATTGATATATTCGCTTCGAATATGGGGTGGATTTTATTTTTTTGCTTCAACTTTAATAGTTATTAGAGTCGAGAAAATTCAAAGTAATTTTTCAATAGAAATCATTAGTTCTTTTACATCCGATTGGTACGAGGAAATTGCGACTTTTCTGTGGAGAGTAAAGACGATTTCTGTTGCAATTCCAACTTTAGTTATTTGAAATGTTAAAGGAAATTTTTGCACAGAGCCGTCACAAGGGTTCAGCCTATTTGAGGGCTCCATTTTAGAGGCGCAAAGTGCGAGTTATAGTCTGGGTTAAATAGCGAATCTTGTTTTGATAAAAACCTATTTGGAAAATTTTTGACTGGAATTCTTGGGTTGAACTCTAGCTTTGTTGCTTTGAGTCTCGTTATGTTGGCACTTCAAAAATGCGACTTTTTTGGCAAATTTGTTCATTCAATCGATTGAAAATCTTTAAATTTCTACCGAAAAGAACTCAACTAATAGAAATCGAGTAGTTTATCGCACAAATCTCGAATTTTTGCACCAATAGTACTAAATTATTTCAAAATTTTGCATTACAATCAAATAAAGTAATTGAAATTCTTCGAAGGTCTACTTATTTTGCAAATTGTGGTTATGACCATTTAGAAATTTTCAAAATCAATAATAATTTTGGACTAAAAGTGCTAGATTTTAAAAAAATTCCATACATGTAAGGCAACATTTCTCAAAAAGCCTCAAAATTTTAGAAGTGTTGGGGCATGAGAACGGTGGTGAAAATGTTTACCGTACGGCCAGATTGTTCTCAAAACGCCCCTGTTTCTACCTAGGACTTGGTGGATTTGCAATGGATGTTGTTGCTTAAAGAATTGCCCAGTTGTGAGTCAATTTAATGGAAATATATGGGAATTTAATATGGTCGTAATATATTTTGATTTACTCTCATTCTACAATAATAATTGTAGAGTAGGTGGATTGATTGATTTCCCTTCTATTTTCAGTTCTATTACAAATGTGTACTTCTACATTAAAATAGATTTATAATACAAGATTACAAATCAATATTAACTATGATTATCTTGCGTATATCTATAATTTTGGTACAAATCTGTGATTAATTATCATTAATATTGATAACAATTCTAAAGCGAAAATTACAGAAAACTCGCAAATCTAGCACTGTATCCGTATGGTGTTATCGATCAAATTGTGCTGTTGTGGAAAATAAAAGGTACAAAATCTCAATCATAGCAATTTACTAGGAAATTACCGACAAGTTTACCGAGTTGTTTAAACATAGATTTCCACGTTTTGTGTTAGTTAGCCTTCAAATTGCCCCCTCGATATAATATTATTGTTCCATTTTATTCATTTCTATTTAATTATGAAAAATTATAGTTGAAATCATATAGAAGCTTATTTACTATTAGAATGGAATTTTTATTTTTCCGATATTGAACTATTTGATCTAACACCTAATCTCTATTCCTATTACTACCGTATACCTACAAATAGTCATTTATTATGATTTATTGGACATTTGGGTTAAGTGCGTTTTAATTTTTAATAATAATTGCCGTATTGTGTGTAGATATAACGTCAATAGTGGAAAGTTCACTATAAAGATTTTCTATACGTTATAAAAGATATAAATCCGAGTATGGTTTTTTAAAACTCGCATATAAATAATAATTATATTTTCAATAATTTATAGCGTGGTAAAAATAAAAAGGGGAAACGATTAATTTTCCATTACATTTTGTTTATAAGTACAGTTTGAAACTGTATAATCAATTTCCAACTACATGTCAATGAAATACGGAAAAATATGTCTAAAACTCTATTATTATAAATTCAATATTTAAAATTCTTTAAACAACACTAGAATTTTTTTATATCGTCGAGTTGGTAAGGAAAAAATGAAAATTGTCGACATATCTGATCTACGAAAAGAGAGATTTTTGACCGAATTTTCATACGGAATTTCTAAACAGATCATCGTGACCTGAAATCAAGCACACATCATCGTCCATCATTATTAGGTACTGTAATATTTTTGTATTACTTTTTCATACACGATATTTAGAAACAAAAATAAAAAGTAGAAGAAAATCGACGTGCTTACAATACACATTTTTAATGTAATCAAATGGATAGATGGAATTTTTCTTAAGATTCACCATAAGGCGATTAATTTCGGTTTTATAAACTTACAATTAAGTTGTCTCGACGATTTTCAAACTCAATTCAAGTAATGATGAATTATACGATGCACAATTTGAAATTTCCACCCTTTCAAGTTGCATTTCCATCTGTACCGGGTGAATCAAGAGGATGGACAGTATTGGGGTAGTGCACCCTACTTTCTTATTTTAAACGAAACGGTTTATTTTACTGCATGGTGAAATTGACGGCGGCTTTGATGACAAAATTTATAGTCGAGCGTTAATAATTTTTCAGGAATTTAGAAAATATTCATAAATTGTAGATAATCATAATCAAAATTTAAAATAACTGAAATTTTTGAGAAATTCACTGTAAATTCTCAAGTTTTCAGTTATCTGATTCTAGTGGAAAATTTATCGCGATTAGTCGAAAATTTGGAGAATTTAATGGGAAAATTGAATGAGAAAATGAAATAATTAAAGCGGTTTCTTATTTTTTGTCATTGGGTGTACGTTTAATGGTTCATTCTCTTGGCTCACCATGTATGAATTTTTATAATGGAATAATTCGGCTCGACCGTAAGGATTTGGTCAATTTACGATCGAATTTATGAATTTTCGAGATTAAAATATTAAATTCATCATTATACGCTTCGGATCCGTATCCAATTAAAATAATTGACGTGTAAATTTTAGATTTTCACACCGACTGTATCGAGATCTATACGAAATTCTTTAATATTTCTAATCCAAATAGAATATTGATGTTATCGAAACAAAATATTAATCGTTTCCATTGTATAGTAGTAATTGATTTTCGTGTTAAATTACCTCATCTATAAATGCATAAAGATTAATTATTTCGGTCATTCCATTTTGACGGATTAGTATTTTCAATTTATTGAAGTGTATTTAATATTTTATTCAAAAACAAAAAGACTAAACTTGATGGATATTGTCAAATTAAAATTGATGTTCTTGATGAACTTGTACAATATTACAATTAATCACATTAATTGTAGCAATTCGAACGACTTTCCCAATTCTTTCTAATCGATTACAACAATATTTCGATGAAAGCTCAAAAAAATATCGATATAACTATTACAACACCAATTTGTGTGATGTAATTAGAGAATTTCGTTTATACGCTAATGAAGTGCACCTATATTTATATGTATATGTGTATATTTTTAAAACAGTAGAACCTGTTAAATGATACGGAAAATTACTGAAGCACATAGTTTTAATTGCGCAACTTTTATCTTATACGTACGTATATCTGTCCTCATTCATCCAACTTTAATGTACAATAAATCGATTAAATTAAAATTCCCATTTGGGAATACTTAACGTAATGACTAAAACTAAATAACCGTTAATACATCGCTTTTTTATAGTTGCGTTCATCCTGGATATTCCGCAAGTATTAACGTTAACTTTGATTCTTGTAATTTTGATGTTTGTTGAATAATTAGGTCAGGGATCTTCCGCAAGTGTTACCGTTGTTTGATGCTTGCACAATTCAATATTTTATATCAGACTGTTCATTTCAGATTATAATTTAAAGATAAGCCCTCGCATGACGAGAGATCCGAAAAATAGTAGAATTCAAGGTGATGTCTAGAGAATATTCGAGCAAAATTTGAACCTTGTAGCTTATCGGGAAGTCGATCAAACAATGCTTTTTTGAACAATGTCGCGATTTTCAAAAATCGCACATCAGATCACTAAGAATGTCTCAACGATCATCCCAAAATTGAGTTTTTTTCCGTTTTTTTCCCATTGAATTCTAGAAAAAATGCAAATCTTTTCAATTGCCTCCCCAATAAAGTGGAAAAATATGAAAAAATCTATTGGGATGACCCTAAAGAGTCATTCTAAGTCATTTTACGTGCATATTTGATTTTTGAAAATCACGAAATTAGAAATGAGTGTTTTTGACCAATTTCCAAATGAGCTACGAGATTCAAATTCTCCAAAATGTTCTCTAGAGAGTCTCGAAATATTTTTCAAATCGTTCCCCAAAAATGGCAGTTATTATAAGGACGTATAATCCGAAGTGAATAAAATGGTATCAGTTGGTATTTATTGATTAAATCGAGGATCTTCCGCAAGAGTTAACGTTAACTTTGTTTGATTTTTGCACAATTGAGTATTTCTAGTTTAGATCGAGTATCTTCCGCAAGCGTTAACGTTAACTTTTCTCGATTTTTTGCGTAATTCGATATTTTTAGCAGGTGGCGCATATTAATAGATAAATCGTATTCATTGGTGAGCAATGCAAAAAATATATTAAGGTCTTGAAAGGTTGTCTCCACGGAATATTTGCTCAAAATTTGAACCTCACAGCTCATCGTGAACTCGATCAAACTTGGCTTTTTTCAAACAGTATCGAGATTTCCAAAAACGAACACTGTTGGACAACTAAAAATGGCTCAAGGATAATTCGAATGTTAGTTTTTTTTCGTATTTTTTTAGTGCATTCTGAAAAAAGTGCAAATCATTTCAATTTGTTCCAAAATAAAATGCAGTAAAAAAAATTGATGATGCTCGAGTTATTCTGACTCATTCTTGAGAATCGCGACATTGTTAGAAACGATCTTCCAAATGAGCTACGCAGTTCAAATTTTGCTCATAAAATCCACGAAATATGCCCCAAATGCTCGTCAAATAATAAAAGTTTGCATAAGAATTTATAGAGTGAATCACGTGGTATAAATTGATATTGATTGATTAAATCGAGGATCTTCCGCAAGAGTTAACGTTAACCGAATAACGTTAATTGAATATTTGATAAAAAAAATTGATTCGAGAATCTTTTGCAATCGTGTGGTTTTTTTGTACAATTGAAAATTCTATAAATAAATTGATACTCGTTGAATTAGTGCGCCGAAAAGATGTGAAGGTTATAGAAATTTGTTGTAATGTTCCTCGTTAAAATGGCGGTGCATTATAGACAAAATGTCCGAAAAAAATTCACACCAACCATGACCTTGTCCGTTAATATAGACGCGACGTAGCACAACGACTCATTTAATAAATATTAACAACATAAGAAGCAAGCAGGAGGATGAAAGAAATAACAACGACAAAAAAAATCCTTCGAAAATCTTTTGAATGTTGAGGTTGTTGTTTGTCATTATTGTTGCATTTATTCATTACATTACCCTAGACTTTTTTGTTTTTATTTCTATTCTATTCTAATGTCAAATTCAAATAAGTTAGAATAGGATAGATGGTGTTAATTTCGTCCAATGACCAAACCAACCAACTTATTTTGGGTAGGAAATTTTTCTAGGAATTATACACCACGTGATCAACATATTTTGAGTTGGTGTGCAAAAATGTTTGCTTTTTTTGCCCCACCTCTCTCACTCTACTTCACTTCTATAATTCAGCAATTATATCCGTCCTTGTCCAATTATCTGTTTATTTTCGCTATCTGTTTCTGTTCAAAGTCAGTTTTGCAAAATTCAGTTATCCTAGGTCATAGCAGTCTCTATACAACATTTCGCAAAAGGTTAAACAAAAATAATAATAATAGTAAAAAAAGCCAAACATTTCTGGCCTTGAATGAAAGTGACCGGTTGATTCGGGAGGCTCCGAAGAGGTGCTCGTTTTTTCCGTTTTTAAAATGTGCATATAATGTCTATGTGTGCGTTTTATTTTCGTTGGAAAGAAGGGGCACCAGCCGAAATTTGCGTCGTTTGCAGTCTAATTTAATTGTATTCAGGGAAAATTTTTTTTTCGTATATTTGCACTAATATCGCGGTCAGATTACATTGCTGTTGAAAGATGATAAGATTGCTCCCATATCAAATATGAATAGGAATCATTAATCACGCCAGCATCGATTAGGCATCATAATGATGATGATAATGGTACAGCGTTGTAATAGCAGCGTTACAGTAGAGGAAACGTGGGGCCCACAATATTCGATTCTATCTTAAAGTTATTAATTATTTTTGTCATCAAAAAGGAGATACTTCTTTATACACTCTAGAGAGAGGTGTGCAACGCATCAATTTTAAGTTGATATTATTAATGCCCAACTTCCTATATACACGGTAGTAGTAATAGGGGTGTAAGAATCTCGTTATAATAAAATATCGCAATATGAAATTTTATTATAAGAAGCAAGACGGTTTTTCCAACACACCCCATAATTGTAACGCATAGAAGAAGCATCACTCAAAAAATGATTCGCCTCTCGCTGTTAAAATTAATCATCTACATTGGATTATAATTTAATTGGCACTTTGATTTTATTACAATTTCAATATGAATTTTTTCCAATAATCGCTCGATTCAATGTTTTTCTAATGACAGTTCAACTTTGCTATAGTGCCAAGATATTTAACGATCAGTTGAGAAATGTAGCAATTATTAGGCATGTGGAAATGGGTCTTTATCGCCGTTTGAAGTTGTCGAAATAGAAAAAGTCAATTTTCCAACTGTTTTCCATACGTTTTTCATCATTGATCAGTGGCGTAGCTACGCTTTTTGGATCCTGGCCCCCTATTTTTTTTCACATAAATTTCTATTTTTGATAATTTTTGGTAAGATTCCATTCTATTTTTAAAATTGTAGATTTTCTTTTGATTAAAATTGTAATTTGGGGAGACATTTTTCTTCGAATGTCTTTGAAGCGGCTTGAAATCTATGTCGGTGTCTCAAAATTTTATAAAGGCTAGAATACGATATAAAAATTCCAATATCTTCTAGAGGGTTGAAGTTATAAGTGATTTTTTACAATTTTCTACTCAATCTAAGGACCTTTCCATTAACTACCCCTTATAACCCTCTAGCGGATAATGTTGGTGTAAATTTATGGAAAATTTAACGTTTATCTTTATGCCAAGCGTTTCATCCCGGACTAGAATTTCTTATGGTAGCTGCCATTATTTGACGAACAATTGGAGAAATATTTCAAATTTTTAGGGGGGGTTCTAGAGATGATTTTGGCGAAAGTTGGACTTTGTAGTTCATTTGAAAGTTGGTGACGAGTTACACACGTCAGCTTAAAAATTGCACATTTTCTGAAAGTTTAAACGTAGGAAAATAGAAGTTTTTGGAAAATCAAGAAGAGTCAAGAGTAGATTCATTTGCTATTGTTAATGAATGGAAATATTTGTTTTGAAGATTGTTTGGACTTTTCAAGTGTAGCATCTACTGCTTTAATTTGTTTTCTATGCTATTTTTCCAGGAAAATAAGGCTTGCTTATAAACAAGAGTAATATCATCGGGAAATCCATAAAGCCTCTAACGACTAAATCTAAATCTTTAGCAATACAACTCTTTTTAATCAGCGAAAATAACAGAAATGCACCTTTAATTTGCCATCGATTACACGCTTATTTACCGCGAGAGAATCAATTTAGGCTAAATTATTGGGGAAATAGGCAAAATGTTTTTTTGAAGTCTTTTCGAACTACTAAAACTTGATTTTTGAGCAATTTTTCCAGGAACTCACAACATCATTGGGAAGTCTATAGTTTTCAACAACTGAATCTAAATCTTTAGCAATAGAACTATTTTTAATCAGTGAAAATAGCAAATTATGGGGGGAAATATGAAAGAAATATACTCTAAAATTCTCCTCTGCAATGCAGAATTTCTACTTAATTTTCTAAGACAATAAACTCCTTGTTGTGTAGCTTGAAATGCTCTTTCCAAGGCGGTATTGTGCTTTGTTACAAAGTGCAAAACAAGGGAGAAATTATCGATTAAACTCCTAGTCCTTTGATAGTTTATGAAACTACCGAAGTCTTCAGAGTAATATGCATTGTTATGCGTCAGCTACGCATGAACATGGTCATTTGGTAATATTTACGAATTAACATAAAATTATCGTTAAATAGAATAGAATTTTGAAAGAGTTACCACCCTAATAATAATTACCGTGCACACGCATTTAACGATGACGATGCGAGTCGTCGATCCAATTATGCCAGCAAGGTATGTCTATGTCTATGAGTGTGTGTATGTTGATGATGTGTTGTCATACACATACACGACTATAGAATTTCGACTATAAATTTGTTGGTGTGCGCCCACAAGAAGACGATGGCAAACGACTACGGGCATGATTAATATTATATCTCCTAGTAATGTGTATTTGCCACAGTTCTTGATGACATTAATGAATTTACCATAAATTGATCTGTGACGCACCAGTTAAAGATTATAATTTGCCAACTCTATTCGTCTGTTAAATTTCGGAAATAATCATGTTTGTCAATTGTGAAATAGAAAGAGAACGTGGGAGTTGATTGTGATACAAAAATTTCCATTACGTTCTATAGCAAGGGGGGTTAAGATGTGACTACAACTGTCACAATAGACGTCTATATCCCCTGGCCGTCAATTCAGTCTAAATGTGATTAGATATAGAGTTATCAGTTTCTATCTAGCAGTTTTATTTTTATGTAGAAAACTTTGGGAAGAACAGTAGAAATAGTTTGGATCTATTTTACTAGCTAGCTCGTTGTTACGGGGGTTCTTTGCAAATCGTTCGAGATCCCTTCCCTTGTCGGATAAAAGGAGAGATAGTGATGAAGTCGCCGCCAATGTTGTTACTACAACTGTCGCCGTCTCTACTAAACCATAAGAGATTACTATACGCTTTTTCTGCATCATTTTTTTTTTTTGGAAGATCCAGGTAGATTGGTTTCATTGTGTCCTTCTCTAAGATTTTCCCGATATTATAACGGGGAAAACAAGGTTCGTTCACTGTCAGTAGGAAGAAGGGTTAGTGTTTCGTCATTCGGGATAGGGAAGAAAAATGATCCATTAATCTGAAACCTAAAGTCTGTGTGGCGCCTGTTGTACTACCAGTCTGAGGCTGAACAAAAGACTGTAAAGGCGCCGATCTGCTCAGATCTCGCCACCAATTGCCTCCTAGAGGTGTGATTCCAGGTTAAGGACATATGAACTTTTTATAGAAAATTCGATTTAAATTAGAAGAGATTTAATAAATTCGACGAGTTATCTTATTGGGCCCGCATCGGCCGGATATTCCACATCCTGTCCGGTTTATATTCAAATTCATTATCGCTAAAGATGAGATTTTAGACTCTAATCGTTTTTTGTTCAATCTATAAAACCGTACCAGCACCTGGCGAATTTAATCGACTTGTTTATCGATCCGCTTATTTTATTAGCAATTTGATAATTTTTATAAATCTTGTACAAATCTACAGGTGAAGATCAATCTGGTATAAATTTACGGTAATGGTGTTAATAATTGTGGCATTTTGTAACATTGTTGCATCTTTATGATTTTCTTATAAATTAGTGACTGGTACGGGTAGATAAAGACAGAACGAACAGTTACACAATCAAGCTACTGATATGTTAATGAGGATGTGTCCCGAGTCGATCTGCCGTTATCCTTGAAAAAGAACAGAACCCGACTAGGAGGCGATACAGAGAAGAGGTGTGTGCGTTGTAGTCTGTGCATATGCATTTATAATTTTAAAGATTTTAAAAATAATGGGTGAAAGACAACAACAGGCGGCGGCGGTGGCGGCGATTAACCGCGGATTATAAGAACCGTATGTCAAGTCAAGGTGTCGCTTGCATAAATAATTTATCATAGAAAGTGGCGGTTGTTCGAACACCCTAATTATTTATAGTTAAATTACCCCTTCTATTCAGATTCGATAGCATTAACACCTTTCAAAATCAGACTTTCAAGTTAACATTGTGTCATTTCGAAATTAAATTCTCGTCCAGACAAATTCTCTACAATCATCATCATCATCGTGTACTAGATAGAGAGGTTACATAATGATAAAGAGAACAACATCGATTACAATGGTAACGTGAATCTAGATAGTAGTAATTTAGCAAATTAGCGGCCTGGAAGGGAGAGAGTGGCTCGTTAATTATCCGTTTAGTTTTCGTATATTTGTAATACTGGAGAGTAAAGAGTTAATTAACGATAATGAGTGCATCTCGGATAAATAACGTTGATGTCTACAAATGTATGAACGATAGGCATTGTTCTTATTTTAGATTTTCAAACAACTGTATCGTTATCAATAATTGATAAGAAATTTCGCAATTATAAAATAAATTTTATATAAAATAATAATAAAATATGGTTGAACATTCCATAATTTTATTGCCTTCCAATTAGTACTGGTTTCTAATTTATTCATACAGAATAAAAATATTAAGTATGGAAATAAAAGGGGATCATCCGCATAGAAAACGCTACCATTAGCGTATTGAAAACTTGGCGAAATTGTTGTAGATTCTGGTGGGTTCTCGTTTAAAATTGCAGGAATGTATCCAGGAGTGGCGTTTGAGGTCGACCAAGGACCGCAGCATGTATAATAAAAACCATAATTCACAAAGAGACGTAGGTTTGGTATTATTATTGAACAATAACGTAATCGGTCTACAGATCACGTTAATATAGCACGTGTTCGTCATTTATCACTTAACTAAATACGATTTTTATACGATTATTTATTGAGAATAGTTTATAGTTTCGCAGAATCTTGAATAAAATAAGACTTACGGTTGAAATTCTACACTGGTTCCGCAATTGCAGAACTTCCGCAAAATTTTATTCTGTTTCTGTTTCCGCACCTTTTCAACTACTAATAAAGAACAGCATTAGAAAAATCGTTTTAAAGAGTCTAGAAAGAGGAATTTTGTTTTGGAAAATTCTGATTAAATTCTGCGTTACAGAGAATTTTGGAGCTACTTTCTCATTATATTTTTTCATATTTTCCCCTATAATTTGGCAAATCTTATCGATTTTTCAATGAATTTCTCTCAATTTATAGCAAATTGAACGAGCTTTCAAGTATTGAAGAAATTTTACGATAAGTTTATGGGTTTCTAGAAAAATTTCCAGAAATTTGGGAGTCAACATTACACTCTTTTGGTTCAGTGTTCGAAAATGCCAAATTTAAATAATTATCTTCTTTGTTTGATAAGATATTACAACGAATAGGGCAGCATTGGAAAGGAGCGTCCGAAGACGTTTTTCTTTCAGAAAAATTCCAGTTGAATGCTGAGCAACAAGAGACAATGTGTGAGCATATGTTTTGTTGAATTTTTTCCATATTTTCCCCTATAATTCAGTTAATATAATCGATTTTTCAATGTTTTCCTCGCAGTATATAGAGAGCTGAATGAGCTTTGTAAATCTCCAAAAAATTTTCCAATAGTTTTATTAGTTTCCAAAAAAATTAACAGACATTAAATTTTTTAGATTCGATATCCACAAAGTGTCTATTTTTAATAACAGATATCTCCCTTGTTTGATGATATATTGTAATCAATGCAACAACATTGGAAAGACCATTTCAAAGACTATGTAAGAGAGTTTTTATAGTGGAAAATGTCAATTAAATTCTAACAAGTAAACCTTACGAAGTCGAAACTCCCGATTTTGATGATTTTTTGTATATAAGTACTTCATTCTATTCTAAGCGATGCGTGTTTTGTCATTCGTGCCCATACGCAAGTTTAAGGGAGAAAATGGGGGTTGAAGTTACCCCTGCAAAATCAGTTTTTGGGCAATATCTCTAGAACGGTTCAATATTTTTTGATGATTCAAAAATTGAAAGATAGACATTTGTGGGGGATACAACGTAGTAGAAACTAATTGTCAATATCTTGTTGGGGGTGGAAATGATAGGCACTTATGTGCCGTTTTTTACGGTTTTTTGCAATTTTACACCCCATGGTAAAACATACCAATATGAAATTTTTTTGTAGTGGTAGAAAATTACAAAATAAAAGTTACCCTTTCGAGGGTTTTTCATTATTTTTAATTGTTACCCCATAAATAATTCTTAAGTGTTGTAACTTTAGGGGATAATTTTGGCTATGTATATAATTTTTTGAAATCAAATCTATGTGGGTTTTGAAGGCATTTGAAGGACCTTTCAAATGATATATGAATGGCTACCCCAAACTACCCCTTAATGAATTATGCTAATATAAATTTATTAAACAATATTTTATCACTATTAGTGATTCTGGTCATAGTAATTATTTTATTTTGTTTGTATTATTTTGATCCAATTTTTCCCCTAAAGTTACAACACTTAAGAATTATTTATGGCGTAACAATTAAAAATAATGAAAAACCCTCGAACGGGTAACTTTTATTTTGTAATTTTCTACTACTATAAAAAATTTCGTATTGGAATGTTTTCCCATGGGGTGTAAAATTGCAAAAAACTGTAAAAAAACGGCACATAAGTGCCTGTCATTTCCACCCCCAACAAGATATTGAGAATTGGTTTGTACCACGTTGTAGCCCCCACAAATGTCTATCTTTTAGTTTTTGAATCATCAAAAAATATTGAACCGTTCTAGAGATATTGCCCAAAAACTGATTTTGCAGGGGTAACTTCAACCCCCATTTTCTCCCTTAAACTTGCGTATGGGCACGAATGACAAAACACGCATCGCTTAGAATAGAATGAAGTACTTATATACAAAAAATCATCAAAATCGGGAGTTTCGACTTCGTAAGGTTTACTTGTAAGTTGCAGAGCACAGACTTCTGTAACATTGTTTGTTGATATTTTGCCCTATAATTAAATAATGTCGGTTTTTCAATGATTTTCTCAGTTATAGAAACTTGAAAGTTTTTTGAAATCTCGAAGAAATTTTAGAATAAGCTTACTTCCCGGAAAATTTAAAGAAACTTACTTTTTTTCGATTCAATGCGCAAAAATGTCAGTTTTTAATGATCGTTATCTCATTTGATTGATGACATATTGCAACGAATATAGTAGCATTGGAAAGAGCATTTCAAGAGATGTCTGAAAACGATTTTCTTTTGGTAAACACTTCTCCAGTTCTGAGTTACAGAAGAAAATCTTCGTACATATGTTTTCTTGCATTTTTTCATAATTTCTCTTATAATTTAGCCAATACTATCGATTTTTCGATGATTTTCGCCCTGTATAAAGTAAATTCAAAGAACTTTTCAAATCGTCAAAAAATTTGCCAAGGGGTGTATAGGTTTTCTACAAAGTTGGCGAATTTGAGGCCCACATTTTTAATAATTGATATCTCCCTTGTTTGATGAGTGCCTATGAGAGCATTAGAAAATGTCGATTTAATTCTAAATTATATGTTTTCATATTTTTTCCTATAATTTTGCCAGTGTAATGGATTTTTCAATGGTTTTCTCTCCTTAGATAGCAAATTTAGAGCACTTTCAAAATATTTCAACAATTTCTCCTCAAGCTTGCTAGCTTTCCAGCAAATCAATAAGTTTCAGTTTTAGTAACATCTCAAATTCTGATGATTTAAAACGGAACAGTCTGTATATTGATTGGTGTTATCGAATTTCAACAATTTACGTTGAAATTCCGCACCGTACGCCTCTTTAATTCGATATTATTCGCCTTTCATTCTTCTAATTATTATACATTTGAGTTAATTTAATTAAATAATGCCCTGCATGTTTCAATTGTTAAAAATGTGTACATGCTATCTTATAAGTATTCAAAGGTAGATAACCACTCACATTTTAGCGATTTGGCATCCGCCCAAACTATGTGAATGTAACAATAAATATTCACCTGACATAAGTGAACACGCTATGTGCATATAATTTTTAACAACTTTTTTTTATTTATTCCTACATCAAAAAAGACGAAACGAATCAACTCTCTAACCATTCCTGTTTGTGTAAATTGAATAAAATCCAATCGAATATAACAAAAATTTAGAATTATTTGTAATTAATTGATCGTAAAGATGAAGGGTGAAACAATTTGATTGTGTTGAAGAACAATTTTCAGGTGGTTGGTTCAAGGGCGGCCGACCCGTACCGCACACGACCTACACCAATACGAACCGAACTCAATTTGTAATTCAGTCACGCTTTCACCCACCTAACTTATTATTTTTGGCTCCCTTTGTGCGCCTCTTCGGCCGGTTGGCGACAACACCCCCTTGTCTTATTAATACTGCAACTTTTAAAAATTTCTAATTCAATATTATGAAAAAAAAATTGTGAAATATTCCGGTTTTTTCCAGTTATACAGAGTGCTTTTGTGTGTTTCAAAGTTATAAAGCTCTGTTTTGTGGTGGTGGTGGTAGTGGTGATAGTTTTTTTGAACTTTACCAGAGAATAGTAATGAGATTGTTTGATGATCGTGATAATAGGGGTGGGTTTGTATGGTTCCCTGATTCTTGCATACGAAATTTACATGTTACAACCAGCCCTCGGTTTGTGTTTGAATATTTTCCATATAATAATGGAAGCGTAGAGGAGTGGCGGGTCATTCGATTTGCAAACCATAAATTTCTGAATTTTAACGAAATTTTGCCGGAAAAATACAAAAGTTATGGAAAATATCCAGTATCGTATTTGGCTAGTTGACTCAACAACTTTCTCCACATCTGTTTAGTATTTGGAGAATAAAAACGAAGATCTGTAATTATCGAATTTTTTGATATCTCCCCGAGACTGACAACGTTCGGGCGACCGCAGAGTTCCTTATTAAAAAAACAGGGAAGGAAGTGGTATTTACTTAGGTGATTTCGGATGGTACATCTCGATAAAACACCACCCCAAGGGGACCTTGGATACGAATTGCCACCACAAACAGATAGAAATATCTCTAATCAAACTTGTACAATAATTACGATATTGGTTGAGATTTCCGGGCTTTTGTTGTTGTCGTTTTTTTGGGTTAATAAAATCAACAAAGTCGAGAATTTAATGAAGAAGAAGAAAGAAAAGAGATTTATACGGTAATGACTGTTTGATCTTTTCAAAGGTGGTTGTTTTTTCTTCCGAAAGGAGAAAATTACTCAGCGTTTCATTCATTTGAAATGATTTTTTGTAAAAGCGACAACGAGACGGTCTCTTTTCCATAATTCTTCGTCTATAATAAAATACGAATTGAATGTTTGAAAATTTCTTCTATTTCTATACGTGCATATATTGGAAAGAATTTTACCTGTTTCAATCCTTTTTTAGTGAGATGTAGATGGCAGGTAGAGAATTTCTAGTGAATGGTTGGTTGGGTCATACTTTTAAAACTCGACTTCTGATAGTCTCAAATAGTCGGTTTTTGTGTCGTTTCATCTTCCATGTAATGGATTTCACATTGATCTCCAAGATACTGTAACATTCTTAATTTCTCCCAGATTTTTGCCTTGTCTTATTTACGTATACAAAGAAGGATAGAAGAATGATTCAACAACGACCAAACTGGGGGAGTAGTGAATCGGGATCGCATTATAACTCCACATGAGTGCGCTGTTTTTATAAAAGGGCCAACAGCTCTACGATTCGATCCGTTTGTGTGTAAGTAGTTGGCGTGTATGTATATCGAAAGAGAACCTTGGGGGTTAAGTTAAGAGTAAAAAGGGTGATTCTTAAATATAATTCAGCACATATACGCTGTGTCATCTTATAAGTTTTGCCAAAACATAAAGCACAGCATTTTTAGTGGAACAGGAGTTGTATGTTGTTGGAATGATATTGTTGGATATAAGAAAATGGCAATTTCCGAGGCTATACCATTTCGCCACAATATCTCCAACATTGGTTATCGGATTAATTCAATAGATATAAATGTTAGTTGTGTTGTGGCCCCTTTTCGGGGGGGTTTTATTATATATTTTCGAGTTGTTAGAGTAGATGCGCACCACAAAAGTAAATTAGTTGAGGAAATTCCAGTTATAAGTTTTTCGAATTGTGATTCGTTTCAGATTTATCGTTTCTACGTTAAAAGTTTCTTTATCTATACGCCAATATAGCAGCGTTGTTCTTTTCTTCGATTTAGCTAATCTAGATTGTGAAATATACTCTAAAATTGAAAAAATTCGGATTGAATTCGATCCAATTTGAATTAACTTCCAGTCAACTAATCAAATATGTAAAAGGTTATCACTTTTCGTTAATAAATGAATTTATTAATTATAAAGCGTTATGTATAGAGTCACGCTACTACCATTTATAATGCAATACATTTTAAAACACACACACGGTTATGTGGATGTGTTTGTGTTATTATAGGCGACAGTGCAATGGACTTGAATCTACGGTAATATACGTACCAGCATCACATTTAGTGCAAGTATCGGGACCCTTCTATGTCAATTACAACATTTCACTAACCACTATTACATCTATTTAACCTCTTTAATTGAACTCAATTAATGATATCTTGTTTAACGGTCATCTTCTCAAATAATTCATTTCTTATATTGAAACACCCTCAATCGAATCGCTGAATATCCGTCGATATTCCGGGGGTAGATGGTTCAGGTATAAAATTTAATTCTTTCGATACACACGGGTAGGTTGTGATCCTATTTGCCTTTTTTTTTTCAGACAGGTGGTGAAGACGTGGGTGGTTCTGCTTCGATTTTTTTTGACAATTTAAATAATTTAGAGAAAAAGTAGGGTTGAAAAAATTGGCGAGATTCGGTAGACGTGGAGAGAAATTACGCTCTATAGTTTCAAATATTATTCATTAGAATGAAAGTCGCCCACTCTAGTCAAGTAATTAATATAATACTCTATAAGTAGCTAAAATTGTAAGAATCCACATAGATTAATGAATAATTCATTAAGGCTTTTGACGTACAATGCGCAAGAATAAGAGAAATATTCTTTGTATATGTGTGTGTGTATGTGTATGAAGCAGGGGGGTGATTAATTTCCAGCGCGTATGTCGGGATTAAAAGATCAAGCAAGCAGTCAGGGGCAGGCGCCTCGACTTTCAGGCGTCGCCCAGGCGTCTATACACCCATCCCTTTGCACCTCACCCGCAACACACCCGAAACTCTCTCTCGCACCTTGAACCGACGTCGACAACGTTGTCGTCGTCGTCGACGACGACGACGACGGGCGCCAACTGTCAACTATTCGCGCGCTTAAACAACATTCCGCCTTTCGGGGTCCGTTGTTGCTATTCAATTTTATCAAAATTAGCATTGTTAAAGGGGTGAATCTACCCTAATTCCGATTTTTTCCAAAAAAAAAAAAACAACGACGAAAAATTAACGTGACGTCAATTTAATAGTGACGCCTCCGCGACGCTTAAACTAATTTCACGAGTCAAATTTACGAAATTATTCGGCGACAGAATCGGGACTCCACTATCAATCATCTAGAAAACGCCCGCGAAGAACTGTTAGTTTGCTGACGACGACACGACCCCTCAAACAAGCTAAATTTCAACTAACCATTTAATCAAGCAAATGCGAGGAATAAACGGGGCGGATTATTACGATAAAATAACACGTTATAGAACGAATATACTTACAATTTTTCCAATTATTACTGGATTAATTTCGATGACATCCGGTAATTAATTTTTTCGAAGAGCCACATCATTAATCACGGAAATAAAAAACGGATTGAATACCTTGATGAGATTCAGGGGGTTGTATGAAAGCTTTGTACACATCATCTTATCTTGAAGCGATCATCTGTACGTTATGTTAAAACCCCCCAGTATGAAAACATTGTAAATAATTCCGGCTGTGGGAATTTATGCAGATTGCCGGTGACCGATTACAGTCACTTATCTGTAATCAGCCGGTGATCTAACCCCACGATTGCCTCCGACATCAAAAGAGCGCGTGAATAATTTGGTAAGAGCAATTACTTTGAAGTTGTGTTTCGAGTGAAATATACAGAAAACTCCACCCTACTTTATTAACTATTTAACTTTCGTGTAGTTGATGCTGCTAAAGTCGTCTACTTTAATATAACAAGTCCTGATTTTAGACGATTACGTTGAGATAAGCATTAGAAGCATTGTTGTTAATTTATTATCTCTTAATAGAAAAAGATTGTTTACTAGAGATGGATTATTACGATTAATAGTGGACCAACCTTAGGATTTGCAACAACTTTTTAAAGTTGATATAATGAGTGCATCTTTCTATATTCTAGAGATTTATCCCCTGTTGGAAAGTTTCAAGTGTGCAGATTCATCAAAATTGATTCTAACCAAAAGTTCGCCTTTGTAATAGTTTTCTTAAACTAGATTTAGAAGTAGTAGTTGTCCGATTGTGGAAATTTCTCATATTTTATACGTCCGGATACTAGTTTTTTTTCGATTATATTGAAGAAAACAAGAAATTTCGTCAAGTTAAAGACGATTTTCACCAACGACTATGGTTCATTACGCAAGTATAAACCCTTAGTGAAGCGTTAAGGACATAATATATGAATTATGAATATCTGAAGTACGTTTATGGCCCACCTGCGGCCATTAGAGCCTCACTTTTATCCTGAACTGATTTATGTCGCCTGGCGGTCGCTAACGAGACAGTTTTACCTAAAGATAACTGCTAGGTGATATACGGATGGTGGAATAACGGCGCCTACTATCACCAATAACAGAAAACCCATCGAAAATCTCTTATAGTAGAGAATATTTGGAATATTTCCTCTAATGTTGAGTATTTAAAATTCGAACATCCGTTGTCCAGTTATTGGATTTGATAGCCGGACAATCGTTGGGGTTTAACCGCTGACCGGGCACCCTTTTGTCATCATTTACCGGAAACGGATCGGAAGCGCGTCAGGCAAAGTGAGAGCGAACGACTTCCGGCCGCCACTAAGGCGCCTCTTTTACCGCTTTTGTCGCCATTGCTGCTTTTCGGGTCCAGGTAGGGAATCGAATATAATCTGTCTTTCTCTCTTTTTTTTTTACATATGATTATGCAAATGTCCAAATGACAACGACGACTTCTCAAACCATCTAGGTACTTTATATTCAGATGTTGGCCGTAAAATTCCGCAACCATGGGGGTGATCATTGTGGGTAGTTTGAATTAAATCCGCAAAACTTCCACCAAACTGATACCAATCAAAGTAGAGTTGCATTTTTATACTGCCCTATAATTCAACTTATAGTAGGAATATAACATTTAAATGTCTGCTCTCATCTATGGATTTCTCGCCGTTTTCCTTCTATATTACAAAATCTATCGATTCAAAAATTTCCCTGAATGTAATAAAATTGGCGATAATAAGAAACGAGGTGGAATGCTATAAATGAAAATAGCTGCACTAGAGCAATCAAACTTTTATAAGCTACTGCTTTATGGTGAACTCAATACCACTAACCATTGAACGCGCAATATTATAACAAATTAAAGATCCCCCAATATTATAAAAAATTATTAACAAACTTTGTGTCAATCATTATAGTCGTTTTCTCTCTATTTTCCAGAATTCGATCCGGCATAATTTATCATTACATAATCGTTTTATGAGAGTACAGAATGAGGGCACTGGCAAATCCTCCTGGTGGATGATTAATCCGGACGCCAAGCCGGGTAAATCGGTACGAAGACGGGCTGCCTCAATGGAAACGAGTAAATTTGAGAAACGCCGTGGACGTGTCAAAAAGAAAGTCGAATTGATGCGCAACGGTGCACTGCCAGATACAACACCTAGTCCTAGTTCATCGGTATCGGAAAGTCTGGACCTATTCCCGGACTCGCCCATCCATAGGTAATTAATAATTCAATTCCATTACGATTTATTAAAGAAACATTGCTTGCACCATCATTTTATCATCTTGTTATACCGTTAGACAAATAGATTTGATTTACAATTGGCTGGAAATTTTGATTTGAATTATCGGTAGTCCGCTTATAGTAGTGCTATTTCGTTTCGCTTTTGCCAAATTTTCGAAATAAGAACGGCACATTCTGGTAAGTATAGGGATTTGAGATTAGCACTACGATCACCACATCATCATCATCCGCTGATCATCATCATTTTTCGTTTTTTTTTCTTCTTTATGTTAACGTTTCTCTAATCTCCTCACAGTAGCGGTGGTTTCCAACAGAGTCCCGATTTTAGACCTCGTGCATCCTCAAATACGTCATCATGTGGTAGATTATCCCCAATACCATCGGTAGTAAGTGTGGATTGGAATTCGGCAAATCAATTCAATTCGACCAATTATAGTCCTGATATGTCTGGTAACTATTCACCTGATCAACTTGCAGGCAATTTAGAACAGGGCATGAAATTACAGCCAGATGCCTATATGGGGTGAGCACACATACACTCTCTCTCTCACACACACACACACACACAAACGTGCCGTTCTGCTTTTTCGCACAATTTCGATTTAATTTTTGTTAATTAAACTGCTTTATTGCTAATTATAGATTGTATTGAGATTGGGAAATTCATTAAATTGAGATATAATCGAAAATTTGCAGATATATGAATGGACAAACACCACAACAACCCCCACCGCCCCCATATACTGCACCCTATGAACAATTTCCAAGTCGAAGGGAGATTAGTTCGTTGCACGCCACATCACCGTATGGCCTATCTCAATGCCCCATACATCGCATACATTCGTGTTCTTGTATGCAAGTCCAGTGTAAAGTTGAGGTAGAATTCCCAAAATGTGTACGATTGGTTGTCTATTTAACACGATTTTTGTTCATTTAAAATTGTAGAGTATGTCCCCATCGGGTATGTCACCGTCTTATCCACATTCGGAACCATCACCAGATCCTCTAAACAATCAATTCAATCTAATTAATCGAAATACGATGCCAAGACCACCATCGAGTAGTCCACCATTAACACCACAATCAACACAAGGTACACCATCAACAATGATGGGGCAATTAATGGGTGCGCTGAATAGTAGCACAGTTTTGGATGATTTAAATATAAATGTTGAATCGTTTCAAGGTGGTTTTGATTGCAATGTTGAAGAATTGATTAAGCATGAATTAAGTATGGAAGGAAGTCTCGATTTTAATTTTCCAAATCAACAACAGAATCTTGTACAACAGCAACAACAGCAGCAACAACAACAACAACACCATCATCACCAACAACAAGATACGATTTCAGGGATAACAAATAGTCAAACCAGCGCGCCTCCACCATATTCAACAACAGCGGTTACCTCACCATCGTGGGTGCATTAACAGAATACAACAACGGTAAGTTTGTTGTTACCAATGGATTTCGCGTAGATTTATTGCCGAGTTCGATATGAAAACATTTGGAAAAAATCAAGGATTAATCTATTTAAAAAGTGGCGTCTTTGATGAACGATCTCTCCTTCATTCTTCACTCAAAACTCGAATTTTTCGGCTTATTTGAAAGAGAATTCCAAGCTCTCTGACAGCAAGTCTACCGTTTTGGGAAATTTTGACTTACAGATATAGATAAATATAAGTAGTAATAGTAATGTATATTTTCCTTCATAAATCACTTAATATTGATAGTAAATTGAAAGAGCTTTGGGAATATTCGGTTCAGAAAGTTGAGAAAAATTGTAAAAATATAAAGTCGGTTGTTGAATCTTCCGAACGCTTATACTTGGGAAAATGGTCTAAGGATCTTTAGAACTCCAAGACTTGAAAATTCAAAGAAATCGCTATTTTCACCTATTAAAAATAATTGTTTTCCACCAAATTTTCTTCAATTTATAGATAGATTCTATGAACTTTAAAATTATACTATTATTGCTGAAAACCTTGTTTATTGGCCGAAAAAATTGCGTGCAAAACGCGTACTAATTAAAACAGTTCGTGTGATGGCATTACCCATGGAGTTTTATTTAAATTAAACAGGGTTCCCTATACTTCTTATATCTAAACTTCTTGTGATAGAGCTCAAAATTCTGTTTCCAACGAGTCCAAAAACTTGACTTTTTGGTAAAAAATTAAGAAGAAATCGTTTATCAAAGATTCCATTTCTTCCTTGCGAGATAGGCTAATTAGAACTCAACCCTTTGGTTGAATTTGTTTTATGGGTGTCTTAACATTTAATATTTCGATAGTTTCTATTTGTGGAATTGTGGAAAATGTTTCTAGTATAAAATTGCAGTCATAGGGGAATATATTACGGTTTAGAGGGTTTTCCAATAGAAAACTCCAAACATAAAAGATAACCATAACTCAACCTGAGTATGCAAGTTGAGACGTTAAAGTTAAATCAAGTTCACAACGACTGTTTTGTAAATTTTCGGTGGTTATCGTATGGTTGGTGAAGTGGTTTTTTATCGGCGACACCACCACGACATTGTCGTTAAAATAGAAACATGTACATTTATCATAATTCTTGTATTCTATCAATATTTATAGCAAGTGATGCAGCCAGTTTGTCAGGTGAAATCGACGAATTTTTAGGTCAAATATGAAATATTTCAATATTGGTAAAAATAACCACCAACCCCCATATAGGAGACGCTTCCAATTTTTCGACAATTCCACATTTTACACTACAGTAAATTGCAATGCACCCTAGTATAGTCGCCGCGTCCATTGGAATTCTCACCACCCCTAGTCGCATTAATCTCGGTTAGATATGCATTAAACAAATCGTTGATGGTGGTGGCTTGGAGACGGCTACACGACGCATTTATCATCAGCTTGTCGCCCACCCGAGTCTTGTCATCGCGATTACAATATTTCGACGGTGGTTGGAATTAAGCAGACTGTCAAATTTTAATAATTCCACTTTAACTTACAACCGTACATTTCACTACTCAATTATGCATCTTCCCTGGGTAGTTGTCAGCCGAGCTTATCAACGAGAGGACCCGAAATTGTCAGTCCTCTTTAAATTTTATATTCAATTTTCTCACATAGAAATTTGATTACTGTTCGTCTAGTAGGACCAAGGCGCATCAAGCTTGTAAAAGTTTCACCAAAAAGAATTCTTATGGCGGAGTTTTAGGGAAAGTTGTGCGAGAAAATTAATGCTCTTTAAACTTGTCGAAATTTCACCGGCATGCCCTGTTTGTTTTCTTTATTTTTTGCAACCGGCGAATATTTAATGACTTGATTGAGATTCGCGAAAAAATAACACTTGCAATAGGGGTTGTTTTTCCCCCATCCATTTATCTTGTGGATAGTCGCATGTATATTTCTGCGAGTCATTGAAAACTTGATCGATAAAATCGCGGTAAGCTTCTCTCATGTTTAATTTATAAATGTTTGACAATGTTTTGATTGATCCATTGAGTCGAGGTTAACCGAGTGTAAAACTGTGCAAATTAACAACGTGTTTACTATGTCTCGTTCAGGCGAAACTTTTAGAAAATAATTAAAATTACGTTTATCAGACATGAATGAACCGACCTATCGATATACCCACAAGAAGAAACAATTAAAAATTAATAATTAACTTGATTAATGTTGTTATATTTAATATTCTCAGTTTTTTTAACACCACTCCAATTAATTGTCCATTTATTACGTTGATTAAAAAGAGATTAATTCGTTGAGTTGATGGAAAATATGTTGTAATGTAGAAGAAAATTTCTAAATGAAAGGTTGAATTTGTAATAGGGGGGAAAATTACGAGTTAAATATTCCTTCGTGTCATTCAAATTGTTGTAACTTGGTGAATTTAAGATTATTCCCCCATTGGAACGTAGCAATTTAGTATGCACAATAAATCTCATAATGTCATTAGCATTTATAATATCTGGTCTTTTAACTTAGTTTGCAATACTGAACGATGTTGTTGCTAATAAAGCGACTGTCACCTAAACTTTTCTTTAAAATTTTATCGTTTCGTCAAATTTTAATCCGATTAAAATGACCGATTTAAAGCCAGTCCAATACAGGTTTGTTTATAGTTTTCTCTGGGAGTGTGTAACAAGTTGTTGGCCAAGTTGAAGCATCTACACACACATGTCTAAATTGTGGTGGTTCTTGTGCAATACAAACAAACATAGATTTATTCACGCACACAACTAGAATCATGCCTCGAAAACTGTGAACGAACGTGAATTGAACTGAAACGGCGATAACTTGTTGCATGCCGCTTGCTTGCTTACTATTGACCATCATCGTCATGTAAACAAGGTTTTTGTACTCGCACCCTCTATAATAATCGTCTAAAATTAGACACAAAATTAGAAACGACGAGAATTCCAGATTCAATCAAAACAGATCCCAATTATTTACAGTTCAAGTTGCTGGAAATTCAACAATTTAGATAAAAACAGTGTGGGTGTAAAGAAAACGAATCGAAAGAACGTCGATTTCGTTTCATATGCGTTACGTTCGAGATAATAATCCTCTTTCTAGATTACAACAAGGAATTTTACTAAAAATAGCAATATTTCAAATTATTAACAAATGAAATTTTTCAGTACAACGACCTGTCGTTATTTGTTCCATGTTTGTCGTTGTAATCCGAGTTGACAATCAAATAAACGATGGTCCTACGCAAATCTACCGAGAAATTGCAACTCAAAATAACTTGAAGGGGATCTAACCCGGCGCATCCACCATTTTTCAACGCTCAATCGCCGATAAAATCAACTTTTCTCTAGTTCTATCGTAAAATTTTAACGCACAGCCGCCAATCGGACAATAAAATCGCCACAACAAAAATTTTAGATTTCAATACAACCGAATTGTGGTGGAAATCGACAACCAGCTGCCTTAAACATTGGCGACATTGATGAAGTTGTAATGATTGATTTTTTCAATTTGTCACATTGATGTAAAATCGATACCGAATATTTTTACATGTTCGAATTGGCGATAGTTTTGATTGATTTGGGATAATGCCGTTGTCAGTTCAATCAAATTGTTGTAATTTCAATCGTAATTTTTTTGCTAGTTTTAGTTAGGCGTGTGTCAAAATAGAGAGAAATCGCCCGCTATTCCGCCGGCGACAGTATTAAAATGTTTAACAGGAGCGGAATATTTTATATTTATAATATAATTTGCATAATGTACGTTTATTGAACTGTTGAGGAAATATTTGAAAAGTTTATAAAGCGCGAAGGCCGTCTCCAAGCACTTACAGAGATTAATGTTAAAGGCATAACAGCCGCCCCCCGAAAGACAGCAAAATTGATATATAACGTGTATAAAGAGTAGATTGAGATATATAGTGCATGTGATGAACGCAATCTATGATCGGTCGGCAGGCCCGGCCATCAGTCATAACCGTTTGGCATACTCGGGGGAATCGAACATTTATCGAAAATTGGTCACAATTTGTTTATAAATCAAGATTCGACAATTGATTTTTCCTTTGTTGGAATTGTTTGAAAAAGATACAGTTTGAGGAAACGTGGCAGAATCAATAAAACATGTCAGTTAAGTTGGAAAATCATCGAGACCGCCGGTCTGGTACCTAAGAAAATGCCTAAATCTCTATAGTTATCCGCCAACGATATTAAAACTTTCCCGTTTTTTCCCCGATGTTCCTCTATTTTTATCATTTTTATGTGAGAAGAACACTTAATATCTTAACGTTTATCGAGCAGATTTTATCGACGCTACCTAATTCAGAACTGGATATAAATTGATACAGAGCAATTGTTATTAATGACAGCCTTACTTTTTAAACGACAGTTTTATTGTGGCTTCTTAAGATAACTGTAGGCAATAATGGGTAGTTTTTCTTTTCTTTTGTCGAAACGAACTGTAGTAAAAAGTAAGGACGGTTGCCTGGTCCTGCTATAGTGTGGCGCCAGTGGAGATGGCGCCGTCAGCGTCTGTTGGTTGGTTCGTTGGGTGGGTGGTTTGTGTGAAATGACGACGTCGTTTTCCCTTTTTCCACCCCCCTAACAGGATTTTACGAAACCAACCTAAGCAGTGAAAGCTCTTCGGGCAATCAGCCAGACTTGTGTCATTCCAACATCTTTTTACTTTTCATTGCGATTGTTTCAAAACTATAAAAGAATTAAAATTCTAATTCATCCATCACTAAAGTTTAATAGATACTGACATATATCCACACAGTTGAATCGATTAAGATAATATGATGACTAGTTGAAGAGTGGAAGCTTTTACAGTGATGGGAAAGCAAACTTCTGCTACTATTAAACTAACTTGTGGAGAATTATTGAAAGATTACCCTGCCAAAAGGGAGGAACGATGAAAGTTCCCACGTGCCACAACACAAGGGAGAATTAACAAAAGACTCAGATCGTTGAAAATTCGCCATAAACATGAAACTTGATCAAAAATACGACGATAATCGTGGAAAATAATTAATAAAAATTCGGATTTTCGGTTGGCTAATGTTCGAAACAGTCGTAACTTTGGCGAGTTTAATTTACGACTTTACGAATACAAAGTTCCAATTGAAATCTTTCTGTAGACGTAAGATTGCTCGTAAAACCATACGTATTCTTCTATTTTATCGTGTCTCGATAAAAGAACGGACAAAAGTCATATTAATTGAAGCTCTAAGATAATCTGTAAAAGTTCCCCGGTTCGATTTATTTTCTGTTGGAGTTTATTAAACAAAAATTCAACTTTAGCCTTTTGTTACAAATCAAAACAGGAGAGAAACGCGAGTGCGCCGCAAATTTAAATTCGGTTTTCATCTGTCAGAATCAATTAAAATAAATCTGTATTATTTTTAACGGTTATTTTTTAACATTTAGTTGACCTTTTGTATAATTCTCAATTTACAATAAATCAAACCGAACCACTCACCGAAAAAAATTGGCACGTTTCTCCCATATTGGACATCAAATCCGGGACCGCCCGTTGTCTCGATTTCATTAACATTTCTCCACCTAAACATTGGCGGTTTCCCAGAATCTCCCGAAATTCTGTTCGATCAAAAGCAATTTTATAAATAAATCAACCACTAATCGCCCGCTTTATTACCGTTTTTTAGTCGCGTCTATATTAGACACGCGATGCGTTCAGTTAGTGTTGGTTGTCGATTTTGAAAGATTACCGCTCCGCTAGCGAGCTTTCGCCGTGCTTTCCGCTCATTTCCGCGGATTAAACGCCCCATTATTATGTGTACTGACACAATTATTGCTCGATTTTTGAAAACAATAATTTTTATTTGTTTCAGATATGGAGATATGGGGATAGAAGCGGAGTTTTGTTCAAAGAAATGCCTCTATTACTAGTTTTTTTTTTGTATTCGTTGTGCACCCTGTGGCATTGTAATCTTGTTATAATGATCTCGTCTTATGCTCATTAATTGTTTGTACAGGTATCAAGAACGCTTTTTATGTTTATTATTATTATAATTTTATTTCGAGAAAGATTCATTTATTGTTGATAATTTTACAAAAATCATTGCAATTTAAGTTGTATAATTGTATATCAATCAATTCTCGTTTCACTGGTGCCATTTTGTTTGTTTTTAATTTTACAATTAAATCGAGAATGCCAATTGTTAACGGTTTAAGGTTTTATAATTATTTCTTTTCATTCATTCGAGTCAAATCGTTCATTCTATTTTTATGTTGTTGATTTTAGTGATTTTTATGTTATTATTATTATTATTATTATTATTTGTGAGAATGTTATAATAATCAGGTTGGCAGCTGAAAACAGTCCGATTTCAGTTGCAATAGTGAAATTTGCAAAATTATTTTTATTATTATTGATAATAGAGAATTTTTTATTGTGAGACAACGTTTGTAATTTATCTAAGAATAAGGCCAGATTTCTTTCTGAAAACTAGAGAAAAACTATAAATAGTGTAATATATGGTATATATTATATATATAAAGAATTTAATATAATAGAGGAGCAGCATTGCGAGAAATTTTAAAAATTAATTAAATAATGTTAAATACGTCGACGTTGTATATAGTGTTTAGAATTAGGTGCTTGCGTACCTTTGTTGATTTATTTTATTTTTATTATTATTATTATTAATATTATTATTATTAATTTGTATAATTCATCGATCATTTATTCTCGTCATATCGGTACTGGTCATTTAAATAAATATTTAACAAAAAAATAACAAAAAATAAAGTGAAAGTCTACATTTATTGCCGTATTATTGTGTGGCATCCCTACAGATTCACAATTATCACCGCCAATGAACCGTCGTTATTATTTTTAAAATTCTTTTCTACTGTAATATTTGTAAAGTGTTTGATGTATGATTGTATAACTCTATCAGTGTATTTTAAAACATGCTTATTTCTTAGATTTTAACAATTTTTGTTGCGCTGTAATAACGAAATTATAATCAAAAACAAGCTCAATCCATCAACGAATATTGTTTCATTTTGGGAATAAGCATTTTTAATTTGTTTCAATTGATAATAATAATAATTAATGTATTTTTACAACAGATATAAGGGAACGAGGCAAACCATGTAGATGTACTTTGTTATATCTCGAAGGGTTGGTCTTTGTGAAAATACAAGTCCTGTACGATTTTTGTTAGAAAATTTTTGTAAATTAATTTATAAATTCCTAGATTATCCTATTTTTGTTTGTTTGTTTTTAGAGAGAATCAACGTTAAAACAACATAGTCAATTATAATCGATTTTCTGTTTCTTATCTTTGTAAATGCTACATGTCAATTTTCACAAATATTGTGTGTACCTTACCAAATAATAATAAAATGAAATCCATTGTAAAACACTCAGTGCAACAGACTATTTTTTTAAATGAATTTCAAATTCTTGTGCATATCTGTTACGTTCATCCGTATCTTTGATTTCTCGGTTTTAATTCTGGTTTTATACAAAAAAGCACTGTACTTTAAAATGCACAAACACGAAATGCAGTGAGTGTATAAGCCGCTATATCAGGTGCCTCAATTTTTCTTTATTTTTTTTTTTTGAAAATAAAGATTCGTTAACTATGTTATCATAAATAATTAATTTTAAGAAGGATTATTATATGAATATTATAAATTCACATATTGCTGTTTCACAAAAATAAACGAGAGAAAAAATACTATCCTATTGAGTAGTTTTACTTGATTTTGACCCATCCAAGTCACAATCAACCGATGATTTGGGTTGAATTTCAGAAATCCCCACAGCAGAAAATTCACCCGTTGATAAGCCCCAATAATCAAAATTTGGTTTAAATCTGGGGTCCTTTTGAGACATTCGAAAATAATCGACTTCTTTCGCTAAATATCTAACGAAGCTTGCTTTCTAGTAGAACCACAAGCGGAACTTTTGGGGGTCCCAGGCTAGCTCTGTTTTGCCAAAATTTGGGTCAATAGTGGTCAAACATGCGACATTTTGCCAAAAAGTTGGTTTACTTTTTATTAAAGAGAAAAAATTATAGACGACACGAAAGAAGCCCTTAAAGGAGACCCTTTAATTGAGCTTTTATTGAACAGAAAAATGGTAAACAAACAGTTATTGTAGACACGAAGAAGGCCCTTTAATTGAACGAAGCTTTAGATTGTAGCCTACAAATTCGCCTTTGAGTAGACCCCATAGACTAATCAACATGACTAATGTATAATCGTATTTAATTTACCCGTTTTGTTAATGTGGTCCACAATAACCGCCTCTTTTTGGTTGCTTCAATTTATAATTTCGGAAAAAAATGGTTTAGATGAGCTTTTCAGAAAAATGGAAAAGACTGGAAAATACGATAAGCACCAATTATAGTGCTAAGTTTAATTTACCTACTGATATGAAATTCATTAGGTTTTAAGTTCTACTAAGCGATCTATTTTTTCAAAATTTTCTGAAAATTAACCAGTTTCTGAAAAATACATGGAGCTACGTAGATTTAGAAAAGTATTTCAAATCGATTGAAATGTCTACTTGCTCAAGTTTCTTTAAAAGTCTCTCTTTAAGAGGATTGTCTGTTTAAAGAATCGTCAAAATTTGCTCTAAATGAAAAGAAACATTGCCCCTTTGACCGCTGATCTGTGGCTCCTAAAGCGGAAAACGTTCTCTTTGACAAGCTCTTAACCGCACAACTTTACATTCGCTACCGCTCTAATTTTTAACGTCGCTCCAATTAATTACCAGCTTATCGAGCGCATTTTCCGTGAATTTTCCAAGCGAAAAAGCGTGGTCGACTAGTACGTACACGTGTACATTTCGCCATGTCTATAGTCGCGCTGTACGTGTGTGCGTTCGCCGCCAGCTCCAGCTGATAGAGCTTGGAGAATGTTAATTAAATTAATCATCTGTTTTTGCAAGAATCTTCCAGATCAGTGATCTTAAAATATTGTGATGAATAAATCACTTTTACGTAAAATTTCAACCGACAATACACATACACGCCGAGGAAAAAATACAACCGACGAAAAAATTCCACAAGTTTTCAATTAGTCGACTAATTAAAAGCGCGTTAATTCTTTTCAAAATATTCTTAAGAAACTGTCTGTGTGTACGTGTATTTTAGGGGGTAAGTAGTGGAGAGAACACAAAGCTTTCGCTTACCATTGTACCGGAAGTGACGCTGACTGATGATTCCCGGCAAACAGTTTGAAAAGAATTACGTTCAAAGAATAAGCAGATGGATGGATCTCCGATGGGTGCAATACTATACTTCTGCAACAGCAGTCTTTTTGCAGCGCTAGGAAAAGACGATGAAATATTGTAGTCTTGTATCTACGCTAATGGTGCGTTTGGTTCAGATTTATATATCGTTTTTTTCACTCCTCACCGCTCACCCGTCCGTCCGGCTTCATCGCGATAGCAGGGTGGTTGTTAAAAGGAAACCAGTTCGGGGGAAGTGTCGGCAAATTTCTCGCGATAGCGTTATTCTCTTTTAATTTCAGATACTCAAAGGACTTATTTTGAATTTTTCTTCTCACAATGAGCATAGAAAATGCCACACAAGACAAAAATCTGCGTATTCCATGTGCTAAATTGATAATTTTTATCGTTCAACTATTGAAAGCAATTATTTTAAATTAAACAATTTAGGGTGACTGCAGGACGAACTTTTGGGATATAAATTTTGATTTTGAGACATTTTAATCGTTAATATTTCTTCATGGAGGATCTTCGCGTTTTTGGAGCCAGATTTTGAAACAATCTCACCATTAATCACCAGTTTTTCAAACGAATTCAAACGTGATTACAGAAATAACAGAAAATCTAGACATTTTATCAAATTTAAGGATAAAATCACGACTTTCATTCACTCTGAGGAAATTTTTTCAATCAAAGATTAAATCTTAAAGTACTCATCTAGTTATTTTAATAAATTCTGCTATTTTTAACCAACTTTTAGTGAATTATTCTTTACTATTGATCCAAATTTCAAGAGCTAATTTAAAAGGAAGTTTAACAAGACAAGTTCTATAAGATACTAGAACACGCATATCTCGAAAATAACTAGATATAACGAAATGGTTAATACCCCAATCGATTTTAAATGCAATTCTGCATCCAACTAGCTACATGTATTTTTTAAAAATTGGCCTGATTTTCTGAAAACCCTAGTTTTCTAAATCAAATCAGTGTTTATTTAGAACACATATTTCACTTAGTAAAAGCTACTAAATCAAATGAAATTCATGTAAATCGATAGATGAAAATTAGCTCTACAACCGGGGCTTATCGGATTTTTAATTATCTTTTATATTTTCCTGAAAACCGCACCTAAAGTAACCTATTTCTTCCTGTAATTGATCGATGAAAATCGCCACATTGACGATAATAAGCATTTTTTTCCCCGATTTCCTATCAGCTACGGAGCCCAATTTTCGTTAAAATTATCTCTGACAACCCCTCTACAAATCCACCAAATCAGCTAATTAATAAAAGAAATTTTAGATGGACTACACAGTATGTGCTTAAAATTCATTAAAACAGGAAACTTGTCGATCGACTTTTTGCTGGATTCCGGGGAAAACCCGACAAAAAGTGACAATTTAATTCAGGTAAATTGTTGGTTTCGACAGTTGATGGTAGAGAAATTGAGTTGGGAGATTTGCTAATTAAATTTGTCCCGTATAATTATTCCCACCGCTTCTCCCCACTTGCATTTGGAAGACTTACAACTCCTGTTCTTGTTCCGGTTTTTATTTTTACTGTCAACCAACTTCTTCGAAAGTTTAACTTCTTGATTGCAATGGCCGATGAACGTTTAAATGAATTCACCGTAAAACTTACAAGAAACACACCGTTAGATGGAAATTTTTCAATTAAATTCCCGAGAAAATAAACAAAAATTAGTCTAGAAGTTTAAATTAAAAAAAAATACAACAAAATCCGCAAACAACTCCATGAATTAAAGTGAAGAACTCGCTAAAAATCTTTCATTACAAAGTCAATAAAGAATCCTGTCGTTTTCAGCAATTTTTTAGTTCGCTACAATTTCAGGACGTGTAGTTTGGCCGTTGCTTGCTAGATGCCTCTGTATTTTAGAATTTCAACAATAATTGAAACTGCGCAACAGGATTTGGATATTATCCTTATTTTTAAGGGGTAGTCCTGTTTAGTCCTATCGGAATTATTTTACTGTTAAGACCCGAATTTTGTTGATAAGAATCATTCCTTTTGATTTTATTCCCTCTACTGTTGTTTGAAAATTTGTGCACTTTATCGATGGTGAGAACAATTCAATCATTTATTCTCTATTATTTTGATTATTGATAAGTTTAAAAATTGTAATTTACTTTAATTTAATTTAAAATATTTTACAGTTTATAGCGTTAAATTAGAAAATAGGCGTTAATAAACGATGCCGATTCAAAATTTACGGTAATTTTTGTGTACTTTTGTTTAAATCTAGCGAAATTCACTGCTAAATTTGGAGCTTATTCGAAAGTTAATAAGTTCAAATTTAGCCAAATAACGTGCCGACAATTTCCTCACTTTAATTGGTTTTTGTTTTTAAATTATTAGATACAGTTCGTTCTAGCAGATAATTTCAATTTAGTTGGTTTTGTTGTACGGAAAACGACGAAAAATTTGGTTATTACGTGATAATTTTACGAAATTTCGTTATACTGAAACATTGTAAAATTTTCAATTTCTCACGGAAATTTTCCGGCAATAATAATATCCAATTTGGCACAGTTGTGCTTAATTGTTATCTCCACGGACGACTTTTCAAGACAATATCGCCGATTTATTCTACAATCGATTCGTCCCCAAAGATCCACCGATGTATTGTTAATAAATGTAATGCAACTTTCAACAATTCCTTTCTTCGTCCTTGCCGTCTTCTGTGCAAATACGAGAGGGTAAAAATGGGTAGTTTATAAAGCATGAAGCGCACTTCTAGATGAGAATCTTAAATGAATGTGCTGCTTTCGTCTCGTTTTCGAATTTGCAATTTTTCAAGTCGTTTTCATTATACGCAACGCAGCATTCATTTTCTTGTATTCCATATAAACTTAAATTACACTTCACATAATATCGTTAATCTGTACGGCCTTTTGTTGTGACATTAAAGTAGATACTTGTATAGCGAGAATGAGAAAAATCTATTTCGAATCTAGGAAAAGTGTACGATTTATTTCAACCACAACTTGCTTGATTTTTAGACTCATTTTAGATGGGGTTTTCAGAAAAACGGAAAGACAATCGAAAATACGATAAGCCCTAATTGTAGAGCTAATTTGTGTCTATTATTCATATTGATTTCATTCGATTTTATCCCCTTCTAGTAAGCAAAATGTGTATTCAACTAAAACCTTGCTTTTGCTACGTTTTTCGGAATTTTCAGAAAATATAGCCAATTTTAAAAAAATCCAAAAAGCTACCAACATATAAAATTGCACGAAAATTTGAATGCGATGTTCCCCGTTTTGTTATCTCTTACCTTGTGGCTCTTATTTTTGAATTGTAAAAATGGTGGATGCGCCGGGACCGCGCAAAAACCGCTTAAAAGCAAATATGAGCTATATTCATTTAAATCCGGAAAATTGTCGCATTATTGTCGAATAATTTAGTGTTTATAATGGCCAAAATGTGAAATCAATACCGACTACTAATTTCCACTTATTGACTCGTACTTGTTAAATATTATTGTTTAAATATTTCCCAACAAAGAAAAAAATCACAAAAACCGTCTGTTCGTTGTTGATAAAAGTTAGTTGGGCGTTTTATGATGTTGGAAATTTCCCAGTTATCGAATAGAACAAGTGTGAGTTAGGACGACAAAAGAGCGGAATCAGCTTGGAAATTGTCCAAATAATCGTAACATTTTCCATTCAAACTAAACTAGTAGATAATCGAAATTTACACAATAATTTACTATTTTTTGTTAATTACTAAATCAATAGATAATTAAGACAATTTCTGTATAAAATCGCAAGTAAATATGCATAAAAAAATAAGGGACGAAATTTCGTAATTTAGCAAGTCCGGAATACCAATCGAATAGCTTTTGCTCTACTGGAGGGTAAACCACCTGGAACCCTTAATTAAACAGGTAAACTTCGACACACCTAGATCCTGCTGTACTGAACCTGACAAGCATTCCTAAATGAATCCATTATTGTCGGTAAACAACCCTGTACTGAATTTTTCTAATTCGCCCTAATCTAATAAGTAAATTTGTCTCTATCGTGAACAAGCAACTTGTCCATAATTGAGAAAAATCAATCAATTTTAGCCGACTAAAACTACTAATTTCGGTGCGATTTAGTTTTCCAATTCAAATAGTCGCGTTGTAAGGAGTAATCAGGATAAATCGGCGATTGAACGTGTTCGAACAGGAATCCTCCACCCATAAAAGAATCGCTCTAACATATTGCTGATGGATGAAATCTCCATCGATTCTACAAAAAGCACCGAATTGAACTGAACTATAACGTTCTCTCAAACCGAAAATGCTCGCCAACATAAATCAAATATTCGTAAATTAATTAAGTGGAGATATTCCGAAATTTTATCCGCTAAACTGTTATAATAGATCATATGAACACGGAATACCGAATGGGGAAATCTTCGGGCGAGGTAATTGAGCTGATAAGATGCCAGCTAATTTTCCATGTCATTAATTCTTATGGTCGTTTTTATGTTGCACAAATGACTCTCTTTGTTGTTAAATTTGATAAGTTTAATAACGAAAAAGGGCGACGTTATAATAAACGTCGACTATTCGAATCAATTTTTATTATAAAATAGCGGAAAATGGGGCATTTTTATTTATCTAAAGCAACCACCGTTTCTATAGCAGTCTCCAGTAAATCTTCCAATATCAACGGTTAGTTCTAAATGAATGTTTTATCGATATTTTCCATAAAAATTGTGGTCTTAACCATATAGTCGGGTTGTTCGGGTTATAATTTCGAGATTATTTGACAGCGGTTCTTTTATAACAAAGAATGATATTTAAATATCAAGGCATTCAATTGATAACTTCTATAATCCGCTAGAATAATTATAAATAAATATTTAATCTAGACGTGGCTTTATTAATAATTGGTTATTTACACAACTAACTGATTTAAAATTAAGTTCTGTGATTGCTTAAAAAAGGTTCTCCATGGTCAAGTTTAATCACGATCAAGGATTTTAGATTAATAATTTTAAACCAGTCTGGCGGGTCTCCTTATAAACTCATTTACAAGCTATCTGAAAATATAAATATCGTAAAAATATTTCGAATTTGTAGACCGATGCGGGGGGAATATTTTAACAAAAGTTTGACCCCATAGCTCGCAGGAAAGTTGTTCAAAAACGCGATTTTCATCAATCAAAACGACTAAAAACAACCGAAAGACTATTTATTCCGTTCAAGCGAATTTTCACGCCTTTGATAGAAAAGCTAAAGAAACACTCAGGGTGGAGTTTCGAATATCAATCGCGAACAAAATTGAATATGTCCTTGTTTCAATTAAAACCGATCGAATTTCGTTACAGATGAAATTAATTTGCTGTTTTTTTCTCGATTTGCAGATTTTCCATTACAAATCCATTTGCTGAAAAATGGGAAAAGGCGACAAACGTGGCAGCCAACGATCCGATAGTGGTAGGTCGTTTAGAATTAATTTTGAAAGCGTACAGTTTTAATCCAAATTGAAAAATTATTGAAATGATTAGACGATAATGCGTTCTATTCCGATAGATGTACAAAGAGAAAAAGGCGACAATAATTTGATTATAAATACGAGCACGTATCTTGACGAGGGTTCTAATCGTGGCAGTAGCAGCTGGTTAGCAACACCGATTTCATCATATCTCACATACCTTGAAGATAAATATTTGAAGTAGTTGATGTATGAAAGGGCTCAACTTTTCGCATGTACGGATACAGTCCGTGGTCAGATTTCTATGACATGTTTGTTCTGGACAAAGGCTCCATCGTCAGATTTTTTCTTTACTATTGTTGAGATGGAAAAAGACTCGGAAAAAGGAGCATTTTGTTGAACAATACCCGTTTCTCATCTTTGATTTTTATCGTTTTATTATTAGAATACAACCTTTAAAACGTATATTCTCCACTGATTCCATTCAAAGCTTTCAGCTTTAAATACCTTGGAGTCAGATGTAAAAATTACGAAAAACTTACAAGCTTCAAACGATTATACCTAGAATGTTCAATTCGTAAAGCTGGAATTTATTTAATAATCGAAATCGAGTCAAAAAATCGCCAATAAGGCGGAAATAACAAAGAAACCAGAAAAATAAGAATTTCCAAAATATAATTCTAGCAGATAAACAAATCTAATCGAACTACAAAGAAAACCAATTATTATTAACGCGGCTGCAAATAAAGTCGCAATATTTATTGCTCAGCGACCATCTTTTGTAAATTTAATCAACAATAATTATTGCATAAAACACCATTTCTCTTAAGTGTCCATTAGTTAAGTTTAATTGCGAATAAAATCCAAAAAATTTATTAAACCGCAAGCAGAGAATCGTTATTGTAAGATAATGTGATACACATTCCGACATTTTCCCCTTGTTTCTGTACGGACTGATCAATCTCCAACGACGAAAAAGTGTGAAATATTTCCATTGGTGTTAAATTCGATAGCAGCCAGCTTTTAATACACTACATCCATCATTTTTCTCGCCCTCGAGGGTGCAATATTTCCCAGAACAATTTGCTAGGAACGAGGGAATCATCCATGTATCCACTGTTAATTTATCGAATTGGAGATTGAATTTTCCAACTTTAAAATGTTGAATTTATAAAATGTCGCATTAGATGAAGTGTGTCATTAAAATTGTTCAACTTTAAACTGGCTTGTCGTGTGTTTCTATCGAATTTTACGCCCCGTCTTGATTTACAAAAACAATACGGTTTGAAGTTTGTTTACCCGTCGGTTTTTCGCTATAATCCCCCATCAAACAAAACTGTTGTACTTGTTTATTATCAGTGTTCTATTAGTTCGGTGGTTTCGTTAAAACGAGTGGTTAGACAAAAAGTGGCCTTCACATTTCGATTTTTGTATACAGAAAGATTTACGACAATCGATACAGTTAGATGAGAGGTACAATCGAGGATCAAACGGTTCAACTTTGGATTCTACAGCCTTTACCACTTAACAGTTTCTCGCGTTTTTGCTTTGCTTTGTCGCTAGTTCAAGTGAAATCTGGGCGTTTCGCTATAAAAAATGAACAGCTTGATTCATGTTGTGCTCTAAAAGTGTCACCACATCAACTTGTTGCTTAGAACTGGAGAAAAATCCATTTTTAACTCGTAGTTCTCCTTGATTCAACGAAATTTTCACAAACTAATCTCGCCAAAACCAATGTCAATGTTTCTCAGACTTTCACTAACAATTTACTCACCTTATAACAGCGCTACCCAATCTAATTTCCGCTTGAACTCTAGTTGGGGCTCTTCTAATTTACGTCTAAGTTGTAATTTTGTGTTTCGCTAAAAATAAAGATGTTGTTCTTCCTTCCATCCAATGTGTGAAATTCAATATTAGATTGGCAAGCCGTTTGAATTGGTTTCCTGATTTGAGCGCATCTTTTCAAATAAAACCGCCCTACCGTTCAACATTTAGCAGACATTCAGTAAATTTAATTACCATTGCGGCTGTTGTCAGGAACTGCGACAGATTGTACAATTGTACAACTGTAAAGCTCTCTCCAGTTTGTTCCAGTTCTGTTATCTTTTCTGGTTCGCCTCGGTAACAAAACAACCAACAATTCTTCCTCGTTTTTTCCAGTTCATTCTATTTAATTGAAGAAATTTCAACAATACAGCATAAATTAAATTAGAAACAAATTAGAGTAGGGGGAAAACAAGACGTCGAAGAAAATTCTTGGAATTCCAATTAAAATCAACTTAAAAATGAATGAGAAATATAATAAATAATGTTAAAATATAGGAACTTAATTTATTTCGAATTGTAATATTTTAAGGCAGTTTCAATGGCGGCTTTAGCGAAATCACTTTCACATGGACTGGCATCCCAGAATGGTCCCGGACAGCCGAGGAATTCAAAACAATCAGTCGGAACGTTTTTGCCACGCGAACAACATGACACAATCGCCCAAACACACCGACTGGGGCCTACTTGTTGCTGTGGTTGTTGTTGATTTGCAGCTGGTGATGATGGGCCTGCTGCTGCTGCACTTTCCGACTCGTAAATAAACGGTCTTGGAGTCGTTGTTGTTGAATTGCGATTGTGGACAAGAGGCGGGAATGTTGATATCTTCTCCGGCCTTGATCGTCTCGTTGGTACAATATTGTTATTCGAAAAAGGACGCGGTGTTGTTGTTGTTGTTGGCACTGTACCCCAAACGGGTTCCTCGAAATTGAATCGATTTCCAAGCGGCATCGTAGTGGTTTCTATGTCTGGTTCTGTTGTTGTTGTTGTTGTTGTTACGCTTGGATTAGGTGGTAGATAACTTGGGCCCTGAAATGGTGGCCTTTCTGGATAGATATACAACGGTTGTGGTGGATAATAGATAGGGATTTGGCCGGGAATACCGAAAACCGGTACGAAATATGGACGTGTTAATTGATAAGGTGATGGTTGCCATATCGAGATACTATGATAAGCCGATATAGATTGTATTGCTGGACTTGAATACTGATAATAGCTACGTTTATCTTTTCGATTACCATCATTATTATCGTTACTTGTCAACGGATTGATAGAATCGGCAAGTTCTAAAAGATGATCTGTTGCTTTCCTAGGCCTATCCTCGCCCATTTCGTATTGATCTTGTGTTGTCGCTGCTACCGCCGCCGCCACCGCTGCCGTTGCCTCTCCTGCTGATGCTGCCGCCGGCTCTGAGGGCACACTATTAGCCAATACTTTATTTAACAGCAACAGCGCCGCCACAATTATCACTACCGATCCAGATGCCATCCTGCAACAATTGTTAATTATAAATTCTCTAAAGAACTAACAAACAAAATAATTAACACTAAACTATAATTAGAACAAACAAATCTATTTAAAGTTTCGAATCGAAATAGAACTACTTCCACCGATGAATTCCCCCACGTTGAAAGATTGCAGCGGTCTACTAATTGAAACTAATCAATTATTGAGCGATTTTTATTGTTTCGATCAAATCTAGATTACCCATCTACAATTTAATGGTTTTGTTATAGTTCAAGAACGACAACTAATCAAAAACTACAAGCAATTCCCATTAAAACGGACACAATTTTGCCCAATTTTAAAGTGACTTATCGTCGAGATATTGTTCGATTTCAAGAATTGACGTCAAATCGCTGAAAATCCACCGGACTTTCCGATATTTCCATCTTGAACAAAATCACGTACACCACTAATAATTTCAAAATAAATATCGTTAGAAACAAATCTGTCAGTTGTGATATATTTGAAGAAAAACAAACCTAATTACTGTTTGATTTATTTGAAATTATTAGGTTTCAACCACTTTAGATTGTAGACAGAATTTTCACATAATTCATAACGTTGGTGAGATAATGAGGTGTTGAAGCTATCCAACTTTATAAAATCGATACTAATTTGACTCAAATATCGCACAAAACAAGACGTTTAAAGAAATGTTGAATTATTCATTTTACAAAACTACCGTCAAGCAGAACAAATTGGGTTGATTTCAGTTGTAATTTATTGAGTAAAGTAACCTTCGTCAATTCGAGAAAATAATAAAATTTAATTACCTTAAATAACACGATCACTACTATTATAATGACTGTTCACAGTACGAACTGCGTTTGTTAAATAGACCATACAGTCTTAAAATTGGTTCTTAAATAGACTCAAGCCTACCACGCTGATCAACGAAAACTTACTCATCCCGGCGCTGGTGATGCTCAAAAATTTATCTCTGCTGACTTCATCTGATGTCATAGGAATCGAGAATCCGCGTAATCTGCAGCCGTATTGAAAACAAGAATGAAAGTAATCTTTCAAAAACCGACATCCGTGTAAAACCGGTAGAATATTGCAATTATTTACACGGGAATCGATTTAATTACATATTTGCACCCATGAATGATTATTTCCGATAAGGGGAAACTATAATTAAGTTGTATATGAGTAATGTGGATGGAAATTTAATGATTTTTGAAAAAATCGCAATGAATCGTTGAAAATTCCGATCAACGATCAATTGCTTCAATTAAGATTTCAACGAAAATTCTAATTGGAGAAATTTAAAAATTTTCCGTGCATTATCTTCAATAAACAATTTGTTGTGAAATTTTTTAATGTGGGTGACTTATTTGTTTGTTTATTTTATTATAAATAGAACGATACGTGAATCAGTCACTGTTTACTCTAAAAATTCGGAAAATGAAATACCGGCACTATGTAACGTTGAAAGGAAGTGGATTTCCATTAAAATTTCAAATAATTCTCGTCTACTGGTCAGGTCAACAAGAGTCGAGATATTAGTTTCTATTTAGGATTTGTCAAAGATTTTAATCGAAGGCTCGCTTTATAGTTCGATATTATCGTCGAAAAAAGCAAATCAACATTCCATTCGGATGCAGTTTCAAAAGCATAGCTTGGAGCGAATTGGAAATTATCCCTCGAGTTTTGCCTCTCCTTTAGAATCTCTAATGAGGAAAATTCTGTATTCACAACAATACAAACAAATTAGATTTCCTCCACATAACACCACCACCGCCCATAAATTAACAATCGGGGATTCCCCAAGATCAAGGCTGTTTTGTGAAATAATTAAATTGAATTGTTTATGACAAGTCAACAATACGCTTGGAATAAATAATGAAATATTTCATTTGAATATCAAGCAATTCCAATGTAACATTGTGTTTGATTTTTTAGAAAAATATAAACTTACATTTATAGAAACTGGAAAGAAGCAACGGTCATTAACAGTTAAATTTACACAAACAACGTACAAATCGATTGGAATTCTTCTCAACACTTGGCCGATTTTATGGTTGTTTGGTTTTTATTCCGGCCGATATAACGACATTTCGGAATTTTTCACTATTGATAAGACGTCACCACAATTCGTGTAATGTTTAATCCCTCAAAACGAAATATCAGTTTAGTAAATGGGTAAACGGTAATTTTGTCGCATCAGTGGAATCTTCACGATTGTTTGTATAGACGGATTGAATGATTTATTAATCGTCAAAGCCTGACGAGGAAGCAACTGGCACGTTCTTATAAGGGAAAAAGTCGGATGAAGTGTATAGAGAGCTTCACTAAGCTCAACCGTAACGTTATCTTTTATTTATAGGCATGCGAGAATATAAATTTTTAGAGATCTCTATGGGGTCACAGATGCTGTTCTTGAGAAATTGAAAAATTGTAAAACACGAAATTAACGCCGACTGGAGCGTTTTGGTACAAGTCGAGATTCAAATGCTAAGGTTTTTCAACAAATTCTAATAACTGACACGGAATTAGAAAAATTTCAAGGCGCAATCTTACAAAAAACAAAAAAACTTTCCCAAATACTCTCTAATTTTTTTCTAATGCTATTTTATTTACCTATTTCGAAAAACAAGTGAGTTATCAATTACCAACTATTAGCATTATTTCGACACCAAATCGAAAAAAAGGTGTAATACAGACGCTTATTTTTGGCGATTTTCTGGAAAACTAGCAAACCGGTTGCGAAATTTCTTGAATATCTGAAAAATGCTTTTCATTTTCTATAAACTCTATTAAAATTATTGAAAAATAAACCACATGGTTGAATGATTAAGAAAAATATTGGATATTACGAAAGAACAAATTTTCCTTTGACACTCAAAATTCAACTGGAATTTGCAATTTTCGTTTTAAATCAGTTTCAATTTCTGCGATATTCCCAACAATTTGGGCTTATTAAAAATTCCCCTTATCTTTAGATTTAAATTTAAAAGGCAATGGTCCTCCTAATTACGTTCGATTCGGGCAGAAACTCCCGCTTATCAGTCCTGTATTCTCATTAAATAAGGGGTAGGTTTTGGAAATTTTGAATTCGTCGATTTCACGAAATCTTGGTAGATTTCTGAGAAACAATCGTTGATTCATGCAATAAAACCCAATTGACGTTGAAATTATCTTGATTATGACTAAATTCACCGATTTCCAATCAGATAATTCAAACAATAAAACGATCACTATCGATATCCTTCTTCGTGTTTATTTATTTAAAATAATGATCGAATAAAATTATTATAAATTATCAAAATTACATCATCGATAATTTCAACCACAACGAACAACAAATTTTACAATTTCATTGAACTTTTAGCCTCTTTTTTATCGGACTCATAATTGACAATAATCAATAACGTCTTCACAATTTACTGTGATGATTTTGCATCGAACGATTCCGCAAATAATTCGCATTTCTAGTCACGTTTCAGTTTTAGTTTTAACCTTTCAGTACAACACAACAGACTTTCACACAATTTAATCAGTCCGTTAACGAGTCAAGCTTTTTTCCTCTCTTTATAACTCAACAATCTCCAGAAATAGACGAGGAATTGTGGATAATTGTCGTGAATTTATACGAATGTTTCGGTAGACAGAGTGAATTATTACCGCCAAATCAACGGGAGCTTTTTTAATATTAAATCTATTGATTTTGGACTAATTTATTCGTTGAAATTCATGTACATATGAGTGATATTTACGAGTAATCCGATCGGATTTGCTAATTAATTTAATATTGTTTTATTGATATGATAAATCAACAAAATTCTGTATGTATAGAGGATGGAATTTGTTCCGTTGTGCGGTTGTATGTGTGGAAATACCGCAGTTCCGCTATACCAAATCACAATACAAATCTATCTTGTTAAAAGCCAGTTTAATTGTAAACTATTTCTGATATTGCTGTAAAATCGCAGATATTTCAGTAAAAGTTAAAGTTGCGCAAAATGTATTTTCTTCTGTAAATTATTGTTCGTTATCGATTGGTGTGCTATTAAAGATGATTAAAATTGAGTAGTTTCATAGCTAATCTAGTTGTTAAAAAGTAAATACCTTCGCAAAACCGATAATTTTCGATGTTTCCCAACAATTGATAAAAAATAATAGTTTTACTCATTTTTATCAGAAGTCGATTACTATTTATCGGCTCCACAATTAAATTTGACATTGTCAATTTTTTAACGAAAACAATTACAGGAAATAATGGTGAAGTTACGAAAATATGTAATCATTACAATTTACCGCGGAAAAACCGTAACATGGTTGCGTATTATCGGCTGAAAATTTGGTTAAAAATAACTCTTTTATAATCTTCAATTCTATAAAGTTATGATAAAGTTAAAACAACTTGACTTGTTTCAAATCGAACTGAATTTTGAATCTAAAATTTACAAAAACTGTAGGAATTTAAGCGGATAAACAAAGAAAAGGCCCACGATTGAGGAGACTATTATAGGACATAATGTCTAAATTTTGTTATCTTGCAAATTATCGAAGCATGACAGAAGACAATTTACAAATTTAGTCTTTCTTGAAACGAATTTTCAAGTTTTTGGCTATACTTGTAGTCATTTTTGTCATCTACAATTCTAAACGTTAAAGGAAGGCAATTTAGACAAATTTAGCTTATCTTGAGTAGAATTTTCAAGTTAATGGCAAAACTCAAGGAATTTTCGTCAATAATGTAGAGTTAACACCCACCTTGATGTGTTTGATAAAAATCACCGGAAACATAAAAAATTACACATCATGAGAACAATACAACTAGGAAAAATAGTTGTGATGTTAGATTTTGATTCAAAAATTTAAAAATAGTGTTAGAATTCAAGTGATCGAGGCCACGATTGAAGCACAGACGATTCGGGGACTAACATGGAACACTGTCTGCATTTTTTATCTTGCAAGTTATCGAAGCGCGAAAAGAAGACAATTTGCAGATTTAGCCCTCCTTGAGACGAATTCTCAACTTTATAGCTGTTTTTGTTATTAATCTGCAATAGATTCAAACTTTCTAAGAGCGAGTTTCAAATTTTGATGTAAAATTTAAGACCTATTCGTCATAATTTTGAAATTTTTCTAACGCATTTTATTAGTCAAAAGTTTAGCCCTTGCGTTTCGGATTTTTTAAATTATCAATTCGGATTCAATTTGGTCGATAAGTTACGTAAAATTAAGCAAATTTAAATTGAGAATTTAAGTCCCGTTCAGTGAAATTTGCTATTGTAATGGGTCTTACTTGATATACTTGTAGTTTATTTGAAATATCGACTTTTTCGCTTGAATTTTAAGTAACTTTGGTCCCAGAATTGCTATTTGGAAAGATTCCGGTAGCTTGGACTAAATTTTAGATATTAATCGTTGTTAAGTTACAACAAAGTGAAGATTTCTAAGCTTCTAAATAAATTTTTGATTTTTAGCCTACGCTTTAAATAGCGTTCGCCATAAATCATCAATTTCTAACGAATTCTACTAATTAGTTATTTAATAGCAGTTTTTAAACGTTTCAAATTGGCTAATTTCGTTCATTAAAAGGCCGAAATTCCATCGAAACTAATCAATTTTCGAAATGGAACAACATTTATTGAGTAAATTGTGCTATGACAACTTCAAATTCAAAATAATTGACTTCAAAATCAAACCATATTAAGAAAAAATTTACAATTACTATTGATACTAAATTTATTGTCCATATTCAAAGAGACTTACCTAATGGATTAAATATGATGAGTAACTCAATTTATTATTATTTTATTATCCTATTATTTGTTTACAAAAAGGTTTTTTATTTCAAAATACGTACCTTTTGATGCAAAACTTTTGTGAAATCTAAATGATCTTTCAATTTTGCGTAGTTAGGTTTGATTTTGCAACCGATTATTGTTAATTCAAAATTGCTTATTGCCACTTTGAGACTAATTATTCCCAATTTGATTTTGCTTATTCCTGTTTTGGAATTGTTTGTTTTCAATTTGAAATTGGTTATTTCCATTTTGAAATCAATTGTTCTCAATTTGAAGTTGAAAAGCTATAATTTTTTGTATATTTTTTAGAAAATTTCGCAAAATAAGTCAATTATTGTATAGAATCAATAGCCTTTACTTTTTGGAAAAAGTAGATTCCGGATTCTAATCGAAATAGGCACGAAATTCCCACAGACTCTTTCAAATTGCCTTTCTAATAAACAACGAGATTATGGGGGTCTGTCGATTGTAACCACAAACTAGCCCTTGTTGCGCCTGTTTTTGTAATGAATATTTAAAACCACTCGGTTAATATCGAAATAACATTTATGTTAGTCTTGAACTTTACAAAAACACGATTAAATTACTCAACGTACTTAAATTGTAAGTAATTGAGAAAGATTCACGATTATTTTAAATTTCTATTGTTATAAATAACGAGATGACTTTATAATTTCTGTTGGAAACCAAATTTCACAACTGAATTGAAAACGAGAATAAACCTTGATTATCTCTCCTAGAGAGTGCAAACAAATAATTGGTACGTTGATATGAATTATGGTGTTATTATTATAACAGTAGAACCACTTGGAACAATAGAATGGAAAAAGCTCCTATTGTTAGGGTGGTAAAATAAACAAATGTTCAGATATTTTAAGAAACCACCATTATACACCTTTTCAAGTATTTTTAAGATGGCATTCTATAACAGAAACAACAGTGGAAATGTGCCAATGATTTTCCGTTTGTTATTGTTTTGTAAATAAATCAAAATCTACCAGACTGTAAAATAATCGAAAAAACTTTCAGGATTTGATTGTTTGTGCATTTATTCAATAATTTATCGATTAACTAATGAATATAAACGTCGACCTTCTGTAAATTAAAGAATTTACGACAGCAAAACTATCGGTTTACGTCAGACTCACTACAAAAATCACGATCAATGTGATCATGATTACTAGAAAAATCCAACTTACCTCAACAATCGTTTAATAAATATACAATAGGCGCGTTTTTTGTTTATTTCTAATAAAGAGTTCGTTTACTGCTACAATACATAACGTCACACACTGACACCTAGATTGTTGACTGAATTTTCAAAATTCAAGTTATACCATTGGAGTAGAGTGATAGTATGGGATTTTGCCCTGTCTGTGTAAACGACAGAAAACCTGTAGTGGGGCCCCCGGTCGCCTTGGCTAACAGTATTCGGTTTTATTGTTGTATTGATGAGAAAAAAAAAACAACACCTCGCATCCATTAATTGAATTTAAATGCAATTTAATTATCGTTTTCTAATGATTTACTAATCGTTAACCTGAACAAAAACAACTTTTCTTCTGTTAATATTGTATTGGTTTTAAAGAATTTTAACAATCTATTATTGATGAATGTTCATTGATTTGTTAATGTGCTAATAGCGTTAATTACAGTGGATTTCAATGATAGTTTCGGATTTCCCGACACGAACTTTGATTACAATGCCACTCTTTTTTCCGAGGATTATTTTATGTTTATCTGTTGACTTTGCCATTATCAATTATGAAATATGTCAGTGAACTTGAGTGTTTTCTATAAAATAACGAGGACAAATCATTTATGGTAACCAGTGGGGAAATTATTAATTTTTTATGCCAATTATCTCAAATTATTGTCGCTAACAATTTTACGGAACACTACCGAAATTGCAAACATCGAAACCTGGAAATTGTCACTCTGGTGAGGCAAATTTAAATATAGAAAATTCTCCGTTTCTTGTTAAATTACTTTTTACGCAAAGAGAAAAACTTGGTTATTATATGTACATGGGTAGATTCTAATTACTTTCCTGTTGCATTTCTCTTCTTTCCTTCGATAAATTTTATTTGAAAAGATTTGAAATTGTTCGGTTCTTTCCGATGTGTATACTATGATGGATATTTACATTTCTACGTTCGACTTTGAATACTTTACAAGGGAGACAGCAGAGAATTTAAATTTTAATCTTATTTGAACATTTCTGTTATCGTTCAAACAAAATTCAAGTAAAGCTAAAATGGAATGATTCCTGTCATTGTACAATGCCAGGGCAATCATCACCAATTATTATCCTGCAAGCTGCATTAAAGTATGTAATTTTGATGCGAGATTGGGGAAATCGAATACAGATCGAGATTGTAAAAAATCGTTTTTAATCTGTGGGAAATGTTGGATTATTATTGGACTTTGAACAACGTAATTATATCAGATGTCGACATAGTTTGTTAACAAAACATAAAAAAGCGATATTCTATGAGAATAATTCCAATCATGTGTTAATAGATTTATATTTGAGCTATAAAAATGTACCACATGTTGGGAAAAATTAACGAAATTGGTTATTTTACAAACACTCAAAATATACACAGGGACGTATCTAGAGCTGAATTAGCCCCCAATAATTACAATCTGAGGGTTGCTATATCCATCGCTTATTAAATGCACAATTTAGAATACCTTCAAGAGAATTTCACGTTAAAACAACAATAAAAATATTGATTTCTATTAATACTGGTTGATAATTAAAATAATTTCGACTTTCTTCCGCTGAATTGTCTTGTTTTAAAAAAATTGCGCAAATTCGATGACTTCCAACAATGTCTTAAAACGCAAATTAAAAGTAAGATTTACTTTTTTTATATTAAAAAAGCAATTATTGTCTCGTAGAATTAATGTCAAAAATTGACGAAATATACCAAAAGAAAATGACTTAAAACGAGAATTTAGTTGGAAAATCGGCCTAAATTGCTTCTTTTTTATATGACAATACGAAATTCGTTATAAAAACTGATAATTCAAGACGAAAATTTATTAGAATTCAACCGGAAAATCGAGATTTTAATTTAAAAACAAACCGGGCAATACAATAAACGTTGATTTGCCTCGAAAATTTCTGCGTTTTAACAAACGAAATTAGTTTAAAAATAGTAATTTCGCAGAAAAATGTTTAAAAACAACAATTAGTAGAATTCATTAAAACTTCATGATTTACGACAAACATCACTTTAAGCGTAGAGTAAAAGTAGGGGATTCACCAACAAAAAATTGACTAAAAGCTTTAAAATCTTCCCCTTTTTGTAACTTATTAACAACATTAATTAGAAATAAAATTTATGATAAAAATATTTCGAAATGTAAATGGAATCTTCCCAAAGAGCAATTGAGATAAAAGTCTTTCAAAAACTAGGTTTTAAGTCTCAAAATCGTCCTGCAAAAGCAATTTGAATTGTGTAAATGGTTTCGAGATTTAAATTGGTTACAATTCAACCAAAAAATCGAGATTTTCGCCTAAAACACAATAAAAATACTTTAACTGCGATCTTTCTGGAGCTCACTAGCAAAATAGCGAACAAAATTGACTTAAAAAGTTGATAATTTACGACAATAAAAAGTAAAGAATTGAGCTAAAAATAGACTAAAAACTCTGAATCTTCCCGTAGAGCAATTTTAAGGTTGAAATTCCTCAAAATTTGGTTCTAAGGCTCAAAATCGTCCTGTAAAAACAACTTGAAATAATTTCGAGATCTAAATGTGTTACAATTCGACCAAAAAATCGAGATTTTCGACTAAAAACAAGGGATCTTTTGGCAAAATTTAATAAATGCCGATGAATCAACTCGAAAATCAACTAGTTTCGACAAAATTAGCCAAAAGATCGTAATTTTAAAAAACAAACTGTTATTTAAAAACTAATAAGTCCAATTTATTAAAAGTTGATTAATTACAGCAAACATCACTTAAAAATAAAGTGTTCATCTAGAAAATCGACCAAAAACACTGAAACTTTCCACTTAAAAATAGATTTTTTTCAAAAAGTAGATTTGTAAAAAATTCATCAAAATTTGCCCGCCCTCAAACCTGAAAATCGCCCTGAAAAACAACTGAAAATGTTTTAATAGTGTCGAGATTAATTAAGAATTACGCTAATAAACTAACGAATGTGGTTTCTAATTACTTTTTGATTATTAAACCAATTCAAGACATCAACGAATTTGTTATTTTAAACGACTAGAAGTCGTCAAGATTAATTAAGATTGTAAAAAATGACATTACACAATAATAATGTTCAATTATAATTTATAATTTACGATGTTTTTGTCGAGATAATATCAAGACACAACTAATTAAGCTTTACAGATTTGATCGCAAAAAACAACAATAATTCTTGTAGTAATAGCAAATATTCCATGTTCCATATGTAATATGTCATTAAAAACTTTACTAATTAAAACTACAATTAATAGACAGGCTATTAGAAGATTTTGTAAAGTTGGTGAAAGGATCAACTGTAAACTATTTATAAACATTAATTCTGCACAGTTGGAAAATGTTGAAATACTGAAATTATCTTTAGCGTCTGAAAAACTTTGGTGTTTAACATTCAGTCGGGCTACTCCACACTAACAATAAATCTAATTAGAGATCAAACATCCTGCAAAAAACACGTTGGATTTTTAAGAAAAAAGAACAATTTGTAATTATTGGAGCAGAAGTTTTATAACACGTTTTAATGCACGGAAAGTTCAAATAGTACACGTTCCAGTTGAATTTTCAACAATATTATCAGTTCCGCATTACAGGAACGTCCAGCAATAGTCGAGACTATTCATCGAATAAAGTTTATTAAATCTATTTTTCATTCTATATGCGTTATAGATAACGGGAATTTTAATTAAATTCTAAGTTAAAATCGAATTTATTCTCAAAATATCGGAAATAAATGGGTTTTTATAGAAATTATTTGTATTGATCGGCAACTAAAATATACACGAAAGTCCTCATCTATAAATTTTTTATTATACAACTACTAACAACTAATAAAAGCCGGCTTGTTTCGTTATTATCCTTCAATAATAAAAACCTCCTTGTTACACAATGAATCCATTTCATTTCGATTTTATTATTGAATTCGAATAGGGGACCACCAATCGATCGACTTTTCGTTCAAAATTATTGACGGAATGTTATTGTTATAGGAATTGTCCATGTACACCCGTTCGATTCAAGTTTATTTACTGTAAATCTGTGTCCTGAATACGAATTGTGCAGTCATAAAAACAATTACAGCCCCAATTTATGTCACTGTCACATGCTGGTTGCGATATTAAATCGAATAATGTGCACGAAATACAATTTGCCTGTGATCGAACAAGAAATAGGCCAGCTTGTCGATTTTCGTCAACCGAATTTAAGAAAAACATAAAATTAATTAGTCAAATTGTATCGCTAATTAATCGTTTGCAATAGTTAAAATAACTCCGACAATAATTGAATGAAATTTATGTTCGTGTTCTTGAATTATTTACAGGCTCAACGAATTTAGTTGGGAAATTCACGCAGAGTGTCCGTCGTATTGTTCAAGATGTGAAAGATGAAGGTACGGCCAGTGGACAGACTAAAGAGGAAGTCATCGAGACGAATGAACGATTACGAGCGGTACGGATACGTTTAGATGAATCGTACGATACAGCAAAAAAGGCACTTGTTACATTGATGAGTAAATATAATGATAGTAAGAGTGTTCATAATGTTTTTCAGCGGTATAATATGCTCAAAACAATGATAAAGGTGAGATATCAAATTTCTAAACAATAAATTGACTTACGTTAATTTCTATTGACTCGTTCTAACAACTGTCGGGTGAATTATGTTATCGAAAAATAATAACAGGCGCGTTTTGTATATTTTACGTACAATATTTTGCGGAAATTCATTATCTCTAACAAGGCAATTTTATTTATTGTAGGCGATTTAATAAGGAAATATGTCAGTTTTCTTATAGCTCACAATTTCGATAGAATTACTGAAAATCTAACAAAATCGTAAACTTCAAATTTGATACGAAATAGCGTCTTGTTAACATGTCTCTCATTGCTTCAGCTTCATAGAGAAAATTGTTTAGATACGTGAAATGGACTCACGTATGAAACTCAAGAAACTGAAACTTATCTCTAGATAGTTACTTCAAGTTTTCAAACGAAAACTTCCAATAGAAATAGTTTGTTTAACACTCGACAATTCCACAAATTAATACATAATAGGAACTAGTTTGGCGCTGTCTGGAATTTAAATATCCGTACTAGATTTTCATCGACAAACATCAATATTTTATCAACGATTTCTCGTTTGTTTTGTCTGTTAAAAAGAGAATTTCAAAATGTATCTCTCGCTAGTTTATATTGGGAAATTCGGATAGAATCTTGAATTATAGAAGGAAATCTTGAAGCGTATATTTGTCTAAATCCTTGCATAAGTTTTTGTATTTTTAACCGTAATTTAGTCAATATTGTTTATTTCTCAATGGTTCTCACACTGGATATAGTAAATTGAAAGCGTTTCTGAAATCTTTAAGAATTTTTCGGGTAGGCGTGGTAGTTTCCGGAAAATTCATAAAATTACTCAACTAACAAACATTGATCTAATAGATACACTGTTAAAATTGACTCAGTTTGTATAAAAATAGTCTTTAATGTATAGTCGATCAAATTTTCCGTTGAATAAAAAAAAATCGAATTTATAGAAAATGCTCTTTTGTATAAATTTTCCAAGAAATTGTGGAAAAGAAACGTAAATGGGAATTTTTGATATTTTTATTGATTTTCAGAAAAACTAACAGCCTTAAAGGTAAATTTCTTGAATATTTCCAAACGCTTTCTATTAATGTGTCGGTACTAGTGCCGGACTGGAGCATTTTGGCCCCCAGTGGAAAAATAAAAAGTTCTAAAATAAAACAAGGCTACACAAACGTAAAAGACCAAATATAGACCCTTAATTACTTTCAAAAACCCATTGATATTTCCAAAAATGATTAAAAATTAGTATTTTTCGCCCATTGAATGGAAGAAGACCAAGTATGAGCCCCTAATTACCTTTAACATTTGCAAAAAAAAACACAAAATTAAATGGCAATTGCGCCCTTTAAGGCTGTTGGCCTCGGAGAAACGCCTTGTCCAATCCGGACCTGCTATCTAATTACGAATTTTTCAGGAGGTGATACGATTAGAAACCCAATATTGGACGCTAGTAGACATACCGAAACAGGAAAAACAAGAAACTGTCCCATCTTTTGTACTGCGAGCATGTGCTATAATGGAGAAAACCCAAAAATCTGGTGAAGGTGTAAAAACATCAGCGAAATTAGCTGAAGAAGCACAGGATAAACGTGAACGAATCGAACGTCTTGAAAGTATTAAAAATTAGTCTTTTTCTACTGAATTTCCATTAAAATTAATTGTGCTCAAATAGATATGACTACTTCACAAATCGAAGCCGAGAATACCCAAATGACAAACGATCTATACCGATTATTAAAGAAATATTCAGGCTTGAGGAATTTGATTCGACAATTAAAGGTGAGCATTGTTAAGATGATTTATTGGAGCAATTACAATAGGTGGAATACGAGTCTGTCTGGAAATCTGAACGTATTTGTATGTGGAACATGCAACAAAACAATAAGATTGCAACGATCTCGAGAGATATTTATGTTGATTAAAATTGAAATCTCTTACCTTCACTTGCGTCGTACTTTATTACAAAATTGTATTTCTTCATTATTTGCCGATAATAAATAACGTGAAATCTTGAACTGATGATTATTTCTGTCCACAGGTGGAATATACGAACGCCAAAATTTATCCAATGATATTGCGCTATACAATGCTGAAAGATATGATCAAAGATATTATGCTACATCCAGACTATATGGAGGTGTGCCATGAAGTGGACGCATAGCCCAGGTCGTTCTCTAGAGATAGAGAATAATTGGAATTAAAATCAAAAAAATTTGGAAGAATTTGGAGTTTTATTCGATGGAAAGAATACAAACTGATTATAGGTCTTAAAATATTTATAGGGTGTTTGTTATAATATGGCTTAATAATCGTGAAATGTGTGCGAGATATAGATATAGATTTTTTTGCCGAAAAGGGGGTTAATGGAAAGTTTCAAAACTCCCTTTATACGTCTTATCCAAGACAATACACAGGGGTTCCTGGAAATTCTTTGAAAACAGTGTATGAGAATTGTAACAATAAAAGGACTTGGTATCACTGCCAAATTTTATAAGAAATCTTGATAGTTGAATTGTTAACATTAACACATCGTGCACTACCATTGATGCTAATTTCTAATGAATTGATAAGGAAGAAAACTAAAATAAATGTGCCCGATTGCGTTTAAATTGTAACATTGGTGTATTGTAAAATTTCCAAAATTGGCCCCCGATTATTTAATCCCTCCCTATATTGTAGTAACTTTTAAATTTTACCATCAATCATCTCTATCCGTATCTTGGTCGATGTCTATTACTGTCAATGTAGAAGATTATAAAAAAAAGCGATGGAGATGTAGATTTTCGTGTTATTTTTGATTTAAAAAAACGTTAAAATCATCGTTGGATGTTTAATTAATTGCTACTGTGGCTGCTATTTGAAAAGAAATCATGGTTGTTTAATAAATGTGACAATGTGATAATCAATGAAAATTTATGTAAAATTATGTACGCTAAAGACATTATAAAAGAATAATAATAATAATGATGACAGGGTTTGTTGACGCTTTTCCAAACTTTTCCATTTTTTGGTTTTATAAATTGATAAATCAACCGTAATATTTAAATAAAAATAATAATGTAACATAATCATTTGGTATAGTTGAGACGAATTTAACAAATTTCTACATAATTGATAATGATAATAAAACAATTCAATTTCAGATACGTACTTCAGCTTTTTAATAGACCTATACATCAAAAATATACTCTATACATTACATATTGTTGTAAGGGAACAATAATTTTTGGATGATTATGATAAGATTTTATTTTATATAATTAGGTATATTGTCACACAAAAAAGACGGAACGGTCTCTATACCAAACAAAGGATGTTGTAAATGTATTGTAAAAAAAAGTATATAATAATGTTGCTTTGTTAATAAATTTTGTGCCAGATTTAAGGCTTTTATTGCACCAAATAAACCCCCTAAATTGACTCTTTTTTCAATTTTAATAAAACCACGGTTGAAAATTGATAATTTGTAATCAATTTTAATTATTCTAAGATGCCGAGACTAACTAATTCTTCTGAAAATATTCCAGCATTCTAGAGGGCCAATTATTTTTTTTAAAAGGTAACACCGTTGTAAAAATTGCAATACTAAATTTTGCATAATTTTTGGAAATAATGACGATTAATGTAGTAGTAATTAAAACTGAATAATAATTGTACTTTTGATGTAATTTAAAAAAAATTCATGTAGCCCAAAATTTTTCGAAATATTGCAGCCCTTTGGATTGTTATAGTCAAAATTTGAAAAAAGTAGCTCTTTTGCCTTACATCAAAAGTTTTTTCTACTTTATTTGATTCTAGTGCAAAATTTTAAGATAATTTTGAGGATTTAGTGTTAAATTTCGAGTTTCTTTTCGGTAAAAATTTAAAGATTTTATTGAAAAACGACAATTTAGCTGGCAAATTAAAATAAAATAACTCATTTTTTATTAATTGAATGAAACAAATTTGCCAAAAATTGTGTATAAACAGAATAAGTGGCTCTTTATTTCTCAAAGCAACAAAACTGAAGAATTCAGCTCAATTTGAGTGCAATTTACGAAAATTTTGCATTTTGGACAATTCAGTAATAAAATTTGTTAAAAATTGTAAGTCAGATAGGATATTTGCAATTAAAAATACGAAAATCCAACTCCAAAAACAAAGCAAAAGAGCTTTCAAATAGATTTTTGCATAATTTAAAATATTTCCAAAGATTCGCTAGAAATCAATGGCCCTATTCACTACCCAGAGAAGAGTAGCCAAGGCTGACAATTGGGCAAGTCTTGAGCCAATGGCTATTTGCCAAGCCTGGGAGACTGAGCATCGGGCCAAACCTTGAGCCTAGCCTTGCCCAATGGCTAGATTCATGGCACCCAAGCCTTGGCAACTAAATATTGGCCCAAGCCTCGTTTCAAACCTGGCCCAATGTTTAGAATAATTTCCCCCAAGCCTTGGAATCACTATACAAAATAATTGTCGTGATTGTAATGTTCCTTTAAGGGCCATCATCAGATAAGCTTGTTTTAAAGGTAATTTTCAAAGTAAAAATTTCGTGCATTTTTCAATGGATTTTGATGCTTTAAACGGCATTTGAAAGGGCATTTCTTCGTTGTTGTCGTGACCCAGGTAGGAAAAGTCCATAGGCCAAGGCTTGGACCAGACTTGGGCGAACCTGGACACTAGCCTTTTCTAAACATAGGCTCGGGATTGGTCCAAGCTTTGGATGATGGCCATGGGCCGAGTTTTTATTTCCTTTGTCAATTATCAGTATTTTTTCTGGTTTTCAACGCAGTTACGGTCATATATTCATCTTACTTGTTTGGGGGTTTTTAATTTTTAAGTTTTTTTAAAGACCTTCTAAACAAGTAGGGACGTCTATATATATATTTTTGTAATTTTTTTTTCAACCAACAGAACAACAAACGACAAAAGCTTACAAATACTCGAAATGTTATAAATACGAATAATATTTACAAAATTACCGAAGGCGTGGTTTCAATCATAAAAAAGAAGTTTGACAACATTGCAAACACGTAAGGTGGTTGCCCCAGATATATGATAAAGCAATCTGTAATTATGATGAGACCCTCTATTCGGTACTAGATGAAGTAAGCCACTCATAACAACAACATCAATTCGTTTTTCATCAATTTTCCGAAAAACTAACAATGCGATCGGAAAATATCATAATTGGAAAGGGCTTTTAATTTTATACATGCTGTGTGAAATTCATTCAAAAATAAGCAATATTGGCAGAGTTATGAACGAAAATATAAAAAAACATGCTTCCGATTTTTCTTTTGTAAGTCTGGACCACGTTTGAATTTCCAAAAACCTGATAATTCACGACAACAACGACGAAATGCCCTTTCAAATGCCGTTTACAGCATCCAAATCCATTGAAAAATGCACGAAATTTTTACTTTGAAAATTACCTTTAAAACAAGCTTATCTGATGATGGCACTTAAAGCGAAGCCACGTTATTCTTAGAGAGATATCACTGTATTTCGCTTCAAAATGGAATCAATGTACAGATCAAAATTTTACCGAATACGCATCTGCTATCTGCTCAAATTCGTTTGTACTAAATACTCATGATTTCAGGGAGTGTTGGAAACTTTAACAGAATTCTATCGATTCGTGGAGTTTTCCCTAGATTGCGCCAAAACCGCTAGTATCTTTTTGTTTTTATTTCGTCCATATTTATTGAGTTTGCGCAACTGTTCAAATTCAAATTTAGAAAAGCGGGAAACTGGTAAACAACTTTTTAGAGAGCGACACACCGGCGACGACGTTCACTCGAATCCGGCTACCTCGTGTGCATTTGTTTGCCGGCTTTCAAACAGACCAAGTGCGCGCTTATGAGACGATTCGAATCGGTCTCGCAACATCGAGACCTATAATTTTAACAATTCTTATAACGGAAGATTAACCAATAATGATGTGATTAGTGTGTGAAATTCGTGGAACTCGGGTGGGCCAATAGTGTTTAGTGTTTATTATTTTTATGTATGAATGTGTGGAATTTTCTTTATTACTTTTACTTACCAATTTTTCCAATTCGATATCCAATAAGAATGATATGGTGAGATATAAAGATGCCATTCATTCAGCGCATCATCGAACCGAAATACCTGAGTCGTACAAGTTTATGGAATGAAGATGGTCGGCCGCGCGTCAAAGATGATGAATTAGAAGCCGTCACCAATTGTACATTAAGTAATGCCTTAAGGCAATTAGCTTCATTAGTATTAGTTGCTAATGATATTTTCAATGAATTGGGTGATCAATTGAAGGCAATTGGTGGACGATCCGAGAATCTGAAAGCTAAAATCAAGATTATCGAAGATAAAGTTGCCGGTTACGATCCTAAGAAGGTTACAGTTCGTGAGTAACATTTTTTTTAACAACCACAACTATTATCTGTTTATGTCTGTGTGTAAATGTGTGCGTGTATAGGTATGTGTGTGCTTCGTTGTGTCTCTCAGGTAGAAGAAATACCATCGGTATGTATCCTTGAAATGCAAGATTTAACACCGTGCGAGCCCTATCGAGATCGATTGTTCATTATAATGTACACAAAAAGAGAGACAGAGACAGGGAGTTATTACTTGAATAAAAAATTAGAAACGTGCCGGTTATATTGCCTTGGCTTCCTTTTTGTACATTTTGTAATTCTTGTCTAGCGTTGAATAAAACCAGAAACAAGGTCGTACTTGTTCTTCAATATTGTCTTCTCTACATATACCTACCACAAGTTTTTAAAATATCATCTTGGGCGGTGGTGGCTGGGATAGTGGTCTGGATTTTGTTATTTATTTTTATCAACCCTAATCTTATATATAAAGGTAGAAGTTTAACGTTCAAAAACACTTCCGATCAGCTGTCGGCTCACGTGATGATATAACGTGTGCTCACCCCTGAAATTCCATCAAAACAACCGGCTCGTGACGGTTATACAGACCGGAGGTAAGCAAAGCAGACAACAACAACGAAAAACCTTCTGCTTTCCGGTTCCATCAACCTAATACATAAAAAAGATCGTTATTTTATCGAATAAATTACGTACTCAATTGATTAAATTATTGTCTCGTTATCTTATCAGAAATATAAACTAACAAGTATTTGATGAATTAAATTAAAACACTTAATCGTTATAAATTAACAGGTTAATAAGGAAATTTATACGATTCAAGACAATTAAATAATGTCGTAAGAAGTAAGAATATATGATATCATTTTATAAATGTAGATGACCTCTTCTTGTTTTTCATAATTGTGCTTGTTATACTCGTACACGCCGGATGACTCCTCAAGCCATTAATTCTCTCGTTTCTACCTCATACTCCGTAAATACAAACTGGACATGGTCTGTGTATGTGGTAGGTCTGATAACTATCATTATGAATCAGTCCGTCTTGTCATTCATAATTCGAATTACTTGATAACTCGTTCTCGTATTTATTCGAGAATACAATTTGAAATTTCACAATTTTTGGCGAATTTAAACGATGATTGAAGCGTTAATTAGAGCCGAAATTAGCACGAGAATTGATTGTTGATGTTTAATAAAACTCGAGTTGCGTTCAAAATTTGATTATGTAATGATTGTTTCGAAATCGACCGACCTACATTTCCATTCATTCATCCATTCTTCAAGAGGCAATACGTTTATTGTAGATTAGAAACTTTCCTTCGGGCGTTTATTACTATTTAACAACAATTCCAATATTGATTGGATCAAAACTGCCAGATTTTGACTAAAATTTAGCTCTCCCATTATTCTTTCCCAAGTCTATAATTTCTAAAAACACTACAATTATTTCTACTTTGTTGTAGCGTTTTTTCTTGGAACGTAAAAGTTGCCAAAACTTCGTTCGACAGTTATTCCTCACGGATGCGTGTCTGTAAACGGTCCATTTATTTTTCGTTTTTCTTTTGTTAAAAATCGCCCAAAAGGATACTTTCAACTGGTTGTTTGAATATCACCAGATTTTCGGCTTAATTGTTTTTTGATAAAAATCATCCTCTATTTAACACGCTTGTTATTAGAATTTTTTTATATTTTTCGCTAAAGTTGATGGTTAATTTAACAATGGTTTTGAAGTGGAACGGAAGTGCAACGTTCATTTCACTAGAATTACATTCCGGAACGTCGCCATTGACGATTTCTATAGGGGCATACACCTGGATTTACACTCTTTTTTATTCTTGTTCGGAGGCACTTTTTCGAGATAGAAAAAAACAAAAAGGTACCACCTGTAACTAATTTGTTTTGAATGGGTTCTTGTCACTTTAAATTCAATTATAATGGAACAAATTCGACTTGACCTGTTCCCATCGAGACCGATTCGAATTCGATTTTTATCGGTAGAGCTATTTGTAAAATTCCTTTCTATGTAATTTTAACAATTTACAATAAATTTACGTGATTATATTTGCGTGTTGTTAAATATTATAATAAAGCAATTACAATAAAGTAAAATTCTGATTGAAAGTACCGCTCCTTTTACAAAAATTCATCCTTATTTGGTTGAGAGAAACCTAAATATTAATGTTGTTCCACTTATATAACCATATGGTCGAAATCAACTATACTCGATACACGGACCTAATTTAATTTTTTTAATTGTCAAGAAAGTTACTCGAATAATAGGACTCCCATATACTTTTAGTTTAGCACCCCTGGAACCCTTAAAATTCTTAGATTTGACCCGTACAATTATAGAATTTAGTGTTAGATTCAATTAGTTTCATCTACAATTCTTGATAAATTTAGTAATTTTTAATATTTGGATTTGGACAGTCCAAGACTTGCGTGTTTTTCTGTCTTATCGATCATAGAATCAAAGGGGCCCAGGTGTACTTGCATGATAGAAACTAGCTCTATCGTAAATTGTACAGTCGTCTCTAACTTTATTATCGTCATATAGGAAGTTCGGAAAATATTTGCCCTTTTTCGATTTGTATATGTGACTGTCAACGAAATGCCGTAATTAACTGTAAGTTATCGGTACGTTCGGCCATTACTATTGCGTTGAATGCATTATAATAATCAATAATAAGGGTTAAAATCTTAGGGATTACGTTTGAAATACAAATAACAAAATTTCCATAAATTTCGTTATTATATTTCAACAAAAAAATTTTTATTTGAAAACTTATTCTACCTTCAGGGAAAGTTATCGGATAAAGTTTTGACGAGGAAAATACGGAAAACTTATTTAGAAGGGATCGAGTTTATTAAACAACAACAACGGTATAACAATATGTAGACGCTTGTCTTGTCGTTTGATCGTAATTTATTGTCGACTGTTGAAATTTAATCAAATTTTCGACAGATGGTTGAAAATATCGTATTTGTGTAGGATGTGTTAAACGGTTCAAAGTTCGTTTTATGATTCTTTTCCTTACAATATACCACAGAAACATTTCACATAACCGTATAGAAAAGGTGGAGTCGATTCTTTTGTGTAAAACGAATGTAACAGAACCCTTATAGTCGTTCACTTTCCCACAAGGATACCTGTTCAACAGTCTAATGTTTACTTACTGTTTTTGTGGTAAACTAGCCTGTTTGTGATGTAAATCTAATTAGTAGCCCACTAGACACCAACCCAAACTGTAAATCTGTTGGGTTTCACCAATTCTAATTTGTTTGAAAGTTGATGTTACAAAATACAGATAACTGAAACGTCAACCGAATTGCGCAGGCATAGGAAAAATTCATGACATAACACAAAATTTGATGTCACTCAATTATCAGATTACAATATTTGTCTTTTAAATTTTCATACAGGTGTCCTATCAACATATAAACCGAACTAATGTTGTGATAATAGCGCAAATCAAACATTTATAACTAAACGTACAGGTGTTTTAGTCCCGGTGATTTAACCAAAACAGCTGTTCTATTCAAATATTACTCTATTATAGGTTTTACTATCACCTGAACGGTTGTAAAAGGTATTTCGTTCGAGCTATTTCGGCAACAGCTACAAAGGGCATATTAAACTATCGTTATAAGCATCTTGTCGGCCGTTTTTTAAAAGTTAAATAAACTTTTGTTGTTTCAACGAACAGCTGTTATTTAATTCACCTATAAAACTTACCCAACTAGATCTTATTAGAAATACGAATATAATCACAATCTTTCAATAAAAGTAAAATCCATTTAAACATCATTATAATGGAATTCGTACGTATTGCTATTAGTTGGTTTTATGTGTTGTCAGTTTAGCCTTAAGGTCATTTAGAACTGGCTCCAATGGAGTCTCTTAGAATCCGACCCTTGATTCGGTGGGAATATTACGTTCTTTTAGCTTCCATTTACGGTTCTCTCTACCTATACATACATTCCAAAATTTCTCATACATGTTATGAATAGGTTGAAATTTCGAACGATGGATCTATCATTAAATTACCCGCAATTTCGTTGGTATTTCAATTACAGACTACATGTTCATTTTAATTCAATAAAGCCGAAATTTATTCCACCTGTTTTGTTTAATTAAATTAAATTGAAGATTATTGTGCTAGAGGTGTTATTTAATTATTTTTTTTAGAAATTACAACCGGGATATGTTTCGAATAAATATTGTTTTTGTGAAAATTGACTAATAGTTCGGTAAATATCGATAGATCATAATGGTTTTGTAATATTTACTAATGAATACAAAGTTAAAGCCAAGGGCATCGTGGGAATATGTGTCGCTCTCAAGCAAACATTTTTTTACACTTAACTGCCCCTCTCCAAACAAAATTTGAAAAAATAACGCTCTTGTTCAAGAATTTTGAGATTTTTATATCAACAAATTCTAATTTGATTCTAGGAGTCTTTCAAAAAATCTAGTTTTTAATGCGAATTTTTGTTTTATTTGAAAATATTCCGACATTCTAGATCGTCATAATCAGAATTTAAAATAGAAATATTAATTTGAAAAGTGGCAAATTTACCAAAAAGTCGCATTTTTGGTAAAAATAGAACAAAGTTTCGCAATTTTGGCTAGTGATTCATTCAAAAGAACAAAACTGAACAAAAATAACAGAACTGAAGAGTTCAGTTCGAAAATTTTAGAAGAAACTACAATTTTTTTTTTAACTTTACTTCAAAACTCGAAAATCCATCTTCAAAAATTATGACAATTCATTTGCAAAATCAGCAACTTTATATAGCTTTGGTAAGCCCAAATTACCCCGAAAATCGATTAAAAATTTGCGAATTAACTCATTTCGCCGAGCTTAATTGTTGGGCAAAATTTTTCCCGACCATTTTACCAACTAACCCCTCTAAAATGCCGCTTTCGGACATTGCCCGAGTTGTCTGGACGCTAGTGCCGGCACTGGTTAAAGCAAATAATGACCGACAAGGTGATGACCGTTGAAATTTGGATTTACCATCTGGATTATTCGAAAAAACATCCACCTAATTTACGACTATTGTTAATACTAGAATTATATCCATATGGTGAATTTTTAACGTTTAAACATAGTCGTATCTTTGTTATAATTGATTTGGCGAGGGGACTACATTTAAAAGATACCAAATTGCACATCTGCTTACCTTTTTTTTCACCACTGATTTTCCTTTTATAGTGAGACTCTCACTATTGTATCAAGTATATTTATTCTCTGATCCCTGTGAAGTGGTACAACTGTTATTAATGCCCTGTTTATATCATTATCAATACCACATAATACTCGGCAATCTATCTAGCTAATAATTGCTATATAAACAACAATGAGGAACTTGTAACTAACCGGTAATTATCAGTTATCTTTTAGTAACGATGAAAGGAAATAGAGATTCTTAAAATTCTTTCGTAACAACAAACTCTCTCGTTATAAATGTGATTACTAGTGAAACTAGGGTTGTATTTTTAGTCAATATAGAATCAATCTTTGTCGTTCTGACAGTTGCCTTTCCCGAAAAAAGCAATAATAGTTGGCCCACTAACACAATAGAAATAAATTCAATGATCGAAAGCTGGAAATTGGGATTTATTCATCGCACATATGACACAAATTTAAAACAATTTCGCAAACACCTCCATATTAATAAAAGATAATCTTTATGTATTGCAATAATAATCGAATAAATACGGCGTGTAATTGTCATTTTTGTACTCTATTGTTTTCTACAAAGATAAATGTCGATTCTATTTGTTCCTTTATGTTCTAACTCGTTAACGGAAATTGCCCCAATGATTATTGCATAAAACTAAATGTCACCGGTTTTAATTTTAATTAAATACCGGGTGGTAATTGCTAGAATTCCAGTCTTTGTGTGTTTAGTGTAAACATTTTGGTTCACGTGTGAACTTATGTTGAATCTTTTTAAGGACCGTGAGATCTAGTTTCTTCTATTTTTCCTCCGTCCCTTATTCGATACCTACTGGCCTGGGAATCTGTTCATTCTAATATCGGTTACTTTACGATAAATATTAGAGATTAATCTAAAACATTCTATTATTTTGTCCTAAATTAGTAGTTTTTATCGGTTGTAAATTGGAACAACAACATCTGTTTCAGCGAAACGCATATTTTGGCGATTTTTATAGTTTTAAACGCGATTTATTTAGGGAATTACTGAAAATCCTTGGAAATATTCTTGATATAAGAATATAGTTGTCTTTTGTAATTTTAATAACAACCCCCGATAGAATCCGTTCGTATTGATTTTACAATCAAATTTAGATTGTTCGAAATTTGCATTTCCCCTAAAAACTTCCACATTAAGTTGTGTGTCTGTATGAAAGCTATACGAATATTCATAAATATATCTGGTGAATTCAAGGGGCATGGACATAAAGTTCTCGAAATGTCCTGGGATTTTCAGAGTGGATTTACGATAAAAGTCGATTAGGATCGTTTCAAATTACAAACATTCGCCTTTCTTCACAATCTGTGTGTGTTCTGGAATGGATTTTATGTGGAAATTATGTTTTAAACATCGTTATCATCACTCTATAATAAATCAAATAAGTTGTCTTATTATTGAAATTATTAGAAACTGGATTGTAATTGTGGCCAATTATTTGCACCTGTACATCTATCGAATAGCTTTAGGTTATCTCTTCAGATAAGTAGCAATCTATTGAGTTGAGAAACTAGCGATTGAACTAAAAGATAAAATATCTAGGAAATTATAGTCGATACGAAATTCTGATTTAATTCACCATCGGCTACAGTATATGATTATCGTTGAATTAATAAATTGTTTGAAATACTATACTGGTAATGATTCATCACGAATTATGTTGAAAGTACGTTCACATATTGTCGGTTAAAAAATCTTCGAAGGTGAATGTGTGTATGGTAATTTTTCTTCTTCCTCTACTTCGTTTTATTGCAAATCGCCCACAAACTCAAAAATTTATTCACAGTGTTAACACAAAAAAGGCGGAATAATCCATGTGGGTGGTATTATTACTGATCAATATTGTTTTAATGCAATATTCATCAATAAAGAATAAAAGAGCAGATGTTTAACGACGATTTTCTATTAAACACCCTAAAAATTCACCCCTTGTTGAATTTATTTATTTAAATTGATATTAATGATCTAAGAGTCTTTGTAAACAATCATAATTAAATTCGATTTAATTCTGTTTTAATCCGAAAATTATAAATTTGTCGGTTTTTCAATCGATTGATATTTGATATGATAATAAATCACGGTAGATGTTCATCGAGTAGCGGAAGTTGTTTGTATGACGCTCCCTTAAACTTCCGTTTCAACTCGACTCGATTAGTTCAACGAGTGGTTCTGGTACTTTTCAAAATTTTTAACAATTTGGAATCAAACAATTTCAGTATTTCCTGCGCCCCTTAACGTTTTTTTATACCCCATCACTTCCCCAGCGACAAATTAAAAAAAAAAAATAGCGCTCTTCTAGAATATAAAATTCTATAGCTACGAGAAATTTCGCCTTACTCTGAAAAGTTTTAATTTATTCAATTTTAACAGAATTTTTTAAAAATGCAATCAAAAAACAGACCGAAAGTTCCACAGTTTTGCCAGTTATTCAAATTCGAAGAAAAACGAAGTTTGATTAGAAAACTGAAGAAATCAGTTTAGAAATTTTAGATAGGTAGTCCAAAATTTCAAGATTTTAATGACAAATTTGTCCTTATTTTAGAAATATCACAATATTTTAGTTTGTCATAATCAAAATTTGAAAAAAGTAGCACTTTTACCTTACACCGGAGACCTTTCGGTATTTTGATTCTAATTCAAAATTTTGAAACAATTTAGTGCTTTAGGTTAAAATTTCAAGAATAAATTTTGCCCTCTCTCGATTGATCAAGTTATTTTCAAAATTTCGGCAAAAAGCGCATTTTTGATGGAAATTCAATAATGAAATTTGTTAAAATTACAATGTAGATGTCACTATGCTTAGAAAATTTTAATTCAAATTCGAAAATGTAACTCCAAAATCAGATTTAAAGTTTTCAAATAGATTTTTACGACACTTCATTAACAAAGTAATTAGAATCAATCGCCTTATTTAACAAATGATTGAAAATTTGTCAATTTCCCTTTTTTGCACAGCTGAATTAAGCCATTTTTTATACATTTTACTAAATAACTATAAATAATTGAAACATCTAGACGACCCTATTTCCTAGATTGTCTAAATGAATCACTCACCTAATTTAGTTGGGGGGAAAAAAACCTCTCCAAACAACCACAAAATGTGTTTTCTCCTTGTAACAATCTCGTATTTCAACGGTTTTTTAAGAAGATAGAATCCTATCGATGGGTACCACAACTTCCTGCACCATTGCTAATATTTCATGATATCCGTGTATGGCTTCGTTGGAATTTTGTTGAAATTCTCTAGAAAGGAAGTATAACAACCGTTTATCACACGATATTTCTTCCCCTGCACTTTTTTCTGTGTTAGTTTTTCCGTTCGCATTAAAGACTGGAAAGAAATGCAAATTTTTGTCAATATTCAACGAAATGTTAGAAATACAAACGGATATCCGATTCAATTTTATTCTGAGGAAATAGAAATAAGAATTTCTTGTGGAATTAATGAGACATAAAGTCTGACCTCCTTTCGTACAGTAGAGATAAAAGTGTCATTTAAATGATAAGATTTGGTAATAGTTTTGTTTTGTTGTAATAACAATAAAATGATTATTGTTTATTACCGTTAAAACATCACATAAATGCCATAATAATAAATACCAACAATTAGCACAAGAATAGAGAGAATGGTGTGAGAGTTGCGGAAGTTCTTTGATTCGAATCTACAGTATTTACATAGAGACCGTACTGTAAATTTCAAAGATAATTATTTTTTTATTGTCCACTAACATACAAGACAATTCATTACATTTATCTTGATGCATTCACGTGTTGTGTCAGGTGTAAGTACTCAACATACGTTGCAATTAACGATCATCATATTGCTAATGAAGTAAACCTTGAAGGTTAAAACTAGATCTATTACACGAAAGTTGATTATAATGAGACAACTGACAATTGATACGACATCCCTCAAGTTGGTTTACTCTTTCTTAACTCAAATTAAAATAGGGCTTCAGTAATTACGACAAGAATTATAAATAAAACGACAAAATAGGGAGTGTTTGTCGATTAGATATCGACTAAATTTCGAATTATGCGCCCTAAAAACAAACGAATTCAACTTCGATAACTAGATTACTATGATGTTATTTACATCACCTAACCTTAAAATGTCCAACGATTTTTATTGATTTTAGGGCTTTTTGTGCTATTTTTCGGATATTTCGAATTTGTAAACTGTTTTCTTAAATATTCCAGGAGAAATATTAGATTTAGAATTATTTCAATTCTTTAGCGTGAAAATCAAGAATTATGGAAGTTTCAATTATTTCATTAATTAAAACAAGTTATATTAATCGAATATTAACAAAATTGAAAAAATAATACTTACTTGAACAAATAACTCAGAAATCGACAAAATATTAGACCAAAGAATTAGACACAACAAGAATGACGTTGATTAAATCTGGAAATTGGAGGTTAGAAATTTAGGGGAATTTCATTGCCAACTTTATCTCAAGAGCGCGTAATTCAAAAAAAAGGCAATAGATTACTTTCATTATACAAATTATTTAGAAATTTAAAAAATCGGAAAAATAGAATGGAAAACACCAACATTGCAAGTGAAATTTTGAGATTAGAAAAGTAACTAAACAATAACAGGGAAATTTGGTTATGAAAGAATACAAACCTGATTTTTTAAAAGGCGCGCAATTTAAAAATTGTAATTTATTCAATAGAAATACGTACAAACTATTTACAAATTTAAAATGCTGAAACATGCAAAACATTTCCATTAAAACTGAAATTTTAAGGTTAGCTAGCAGGGGAATTTGGTTATGGAAGTAGATTAACCTGTTTTTAAACGGCGCGCAATTCAAAATTTTCAGCCTGTCTAACGGAATTACTTTGTTTAAAACGAATACAATGATGGAATTGTTCGTAAATTTAAATTGAACATTGTTTAAATACAAAAACTGCCATAAACCCTCAAAGATAAATGATTCGTATTTACAACTTTGACATATAAATTAAACTTAACGTCTGTTAGTGAACAAGTCGGTGAATAAATCGCAGCTCGACCAGTTCTGTAAATAATTTAATATTTACAAACGAGACGAAACGATAAAAACCAAATATTCTCCGTTGTAGGAGCGTATCAAGAACCGGACAAAACCCCATAATCATCAAATTAATCTGAAATTATTAAAAGTTTTACAAACTTGAAAATTTTCCCGTTTTAGAATGTAAACAATATAAAATATGTGGTGTGTTTACAACGTTTATAACGGTTTTGTCGCGTCCCAACACACTACAACCCGACAATAATCTGAAAATACGTTCATTTGCATAACGAGTTTACTAAACCACCCTTTACATGGATGATAATTCCGCAACAATAACGCCGCTCTTGGCTATTTACAAAGGGGTGATTCTCACCAATTCACACAATTTTCAATGAAAATCTAGAAAATTAAAAAGACGCACGTTTATTGAATCAAATTGAAGATACTTCAGAAAATTTGCCCCAGTTTCGTAAATTACAGCTCATTTATCATTGCGAATTGAAATTCTGGCGGTATACCGAAGGGAGCGCAAATATTATTAAATCATTGTCTTCGTCATCGGAAAATCCGCACGTTTTTTCCGCAACAATAGCGCTAATATTAAGGCAGGACTCGTTGATTGTTGCCGTTTTATCGCCGATATTTCCATAAATAGCGAAAATAGATAAACTTGAAAGGTGTCGGTATGTGTAGATTGTGATAACGGCGTTATATTGACTGATACAACAAGTTTTTTGTTGTTATATTTACGATAATAAATCGTCGTCACGGTTCTAATGAAGCATAATGCGGATGGAAGGACTGAAGAGCATGAAGGCGCCGCCGACTTCTACAATCCTAATCTACTTGACTAGCCGTCAACTAGACCTTGTATACACACATATTGTTGTTCAAGTCAAATGACAGTTTAACAGACCGATTTTTATGAATGGGAAATTTATGTGTAGAGATTGTGGAATGAATAGATGACGGTGAGATGGATGAGGTACTAGACGGCAACCTTGAAGGAGTCAATGCTTTGGATTTCTGTCAAGCACAGAATCCCTCGAAGGGGCTAGAACTCGTTCAAAACAAAATCTTGGACAAAGGATTAATCCGTTATTTTTCACTCAGGGCTGTTGGCAAAAGAATTTCCAGCTACATAGTAGTAGAACACATACTTATCAACATTGCAATAGTAGCACCATCTATACGCTACTTAATAAACAAAAAAGCCTGTTTTCCATGCAGTTTTACCAAGTTTGCCACAATAACATAAGTTTAAAGTCCATAAAATCGCAACAAATTTTAAAATAGTTTAAAATAATCATTTGTAATGAGTGAAAATGGGTAATGAAATTCCTCATGTTTGCTTCTGAAATTTCAATACTTGGACGTTTCAACAAGTTTTAATATTCCTCCATGGATAAATTTTCAAAATTTTGCCATTTATCGTTAATTTTCTGGAAAACCACCAAGCTGCTCCCAAAATTTAGGAAACTCTCAGTTTGCTGTTGACTAAAATCATGTAGGTTATGCAGGAAAATGAATTCTTGATTTTAGAGCAAAAAATAATAGAAATCGTTTGTCAAAATGCCACATTTAACGAATTCTTTGAGTAAAACCTTTAATTAACCGTGTCCTAATCATCTGATCAATTATTCAAATTTCTCCGTCTCGAGTTCATAAATTTTCCATTACTAGCAATAATAGTTGACAGTCTTGATGAGAACTTATTACATTTACACACTATTAAATAATTTATTTATCCAAATAGAGACTTGTTTGGATTATGAGAGGATGAAATGCGGGAGAATTGGATTCTGGTTTCTTTCGCTATAAACCAACATTTAATGGTACTAGTGCGAAATTGATGCGGGTAATTGATGTTTATGCCCATACAAATTTATCGATCATCTGTTAAAGTGTTGTAAAATCAACATAATTTCTTTGTAATAAAAATTTCTAAATGTGGGGAATGTTATCCAAAAGTATGCTGGAGTATTTCCAGTAATTCGTGCCGGTTTTGAATGTCAATGAAACGGAAATTAAGGTTTCATTTTTAATGATTGTAATCATTGCTACAATTGTCAAGGTGAATTTCTTAATGAACATGTAATTCAAATTCTCAGAAATAATAAGAAGCAAAAGAAAAATTAAACAAATAGAGAAAAACGAGTCGAACCACCATAAAGAACGGGGGCATTGTCCACCGTTTTGTTTATAAGTATTTTCTACCATATTGGGACAATGTCCAGTATTTTCTCACTGGTTTCAGATGCTGACAAGATGGTGTTGTAATGGTAGAACAACAGGTCGAAGACCCTGTTGTTATAGTAGTAGTAGAGTAAACCAACAATACACACATATGATTGAATTATTCATATATGCATACATGTTCATATCAACATTCTTTACATTTATGTAATCATAGGAGGAAATTTGCGTCTGTCGATAAAATTAGCAAATATTTGTCAACGAATTGCATCAAACTCGATCAAATTTGTCGCCGTATATAAACAAAATCGAAGCCTTCCCATCCAATATAGATATACGCACACACCCATAAAAATTGCCTGTTTTGATCCCCTCAAGAATGTAATTCTATCACGTTCCATTAAAAATTAACCGGACCAAACAGGTGCATCAGGTGGACCGCTGGTTTCCTCCTCAATTCGGCGGCGATGAACGTTGAACTCTCGTAGGCACAAAAATACCCGATGAATATTCTATGAATGAAAATTGATGTTAGACTAGTTAGATTAAAGGCTATTGTTTTATGATAAATAATTGCACTATTGTCTAAGTCTATTGTCGATTGTCATGTGGGCGTTTAGAAATTATGCCTTATTTCGAAATTTTTCTGTAACCACAAATAGAACCGGAAACAGAATTATTTTAAATACAATGTAGGCCCTCTAGTTCCTGTCAATTTTCCGCAAATTGAGAAACCTATGGAAAATGGCTCGAAAATTTGACGAGTTCTTTCAATTTGTTATAAACGCACGTGTTACAAGATCTTCCTCTGTAACTCAAAATCCAGTTCAAATTCAAAACGCAAAATACCTCCAGATGTTCCTTAAAATGTTGGATCTAATGCTATTCTATTCATTCTAATACCTCATCAAACAGTGAGATATCGATAACCTTTCGGCCGGAGAATCTAAACAGGAGGAGCTCCTGAATTTTGCAGAAATTCCGCAACCAGAACCATAAATCCGTAACATCTCCAATAATAACCAATAACAATGAATTGAATGAATTCTAATCCGGTTCCGATAAGGCAGAAATTCTAAATTGAAGCCAATTTTCAACGATGCTCCATTGTAACACGAGATTAATCTGTTTCATCGTCTCCTACGTCCTCATTCTCGACTTATTGTATTATCTTACCAATAATATCTATAAGTAAAACAAGGTCGTGAATCCGATATGAAATTTGAAACCATCCAGCCGTATTCTTTATCATTTGTTGTTTCGTTTTTATTAAATCCCAAGTTATTTAGGGTCTGTCCAAACAACCCAACCGAATTTATCTTCAAGTAGATAATTTGAACAGTAAGCTGTTTATTGTAATTATTTCCAAATTAATAATAAGAGTGACAATTGTGTTTTTATTAAGATTCAACAATAAGATCGTTTACACGAGCCCCAGTGAATCATTTATGATAATCAACAATTTGTATTCAGTTTAGATCTTTAGAATTGAATGGAAAAAGTCTGGTGAAATATTTACGTCGGTTTTCGGACTCGATTGAGTCGTGCATATTTTATTAGCTTTAGATTAGTGTAGCGTTGTAAATATGAAATAATATTCGATTATTACAAAGTCTTGGCGATATTTGACCGGCTCGTCACGCTAATATAAGCGTATACGCCATAAAAATCCTGCATGAAACAGTTTATTTCCAAATGAATTATCTGTGTTATTGTTGTTTGAGGGTCAAAAATCTCACTAATATAAACGATCACTGTTTGCTATAAAATTTCAACGAATCTGTTCTTCGACAACAAATTGGTATATAAGAATTCAAATTTTATTTTGATCATATTTTCGAGAGATCCGTACAACAATGAACAATAATGTTGGTTAAAAATTATGAGAATGGATCGGAGGACCGCCCACCATGCCGGACTCCGTGGCGCGTTTCGATAATCTTTGAAATAGATCATTCTCTTATTGTATAGAAAACGATAAACATTCATATTTCATATATTCGAATTGTGTGGTGCATGCTTTCACAATCGATCTTATCAATAAACTCGTTAAAAATAAGCAGAACAAGACTAATACTATCCAAGTTCAAAATCATCACGAGTATTTTTAGTTGTCGAGTTTTCTCGTATAAATGCCACTACCATTAGTCTTTGTGGTGGACTATTTTCGTCAAAACACAATAAAACAGCTACTAGCACAACCGACAAGACAGCAACCCATCAAGTTCAGAAGCGTTCGCCAAGAAAAACGAAAGATGCAACATTAACATTGAAATCTAACCAAGAACATCTAATCCACTTCTATTACATGACCAACACTCGATTCTAAACCGTTCTGACTTGTAATCATTCACCTCGAAAAATAAAATGAATGGTCAAAGCTGGTGGTTATTTATTCTATTCACTTATACTTCCTTTCAACTTTAGGGAAATAAACGTACAAGACTACTGTGTATAAATACACGAAGCAAAAGATAAATTATCCACTTTCTGGTTGGATATTTCAAAAGGTAGAAACAATAAACGGCCTCTTGCAAAAGTATTCAATCTTAATTAGAAAAAGCAGACTGGAAATGCGCAGAAACAACTCAATTTCACTGCGGTCTTTCATTAGGTGATTGTTTTTATTATTAGCAACAACCCAGTTGTTGTATTTTTGTACAAACAATTAACGTCAACTGTTGAAAGACGATTTGTTTATTCAATTCGAAGCCTGCAGAAGCTATTATCGTTACTAATTGATTGATGAACTACAAAAACTCCAATTTTTCTCGATAACGAATAATTTTAAACGAAACCAATGAAACATAACGATTCGAATTGGATTTTATCAAATATCAATTGATAAAAAGTCTCGTATTTAATTGGAAATGTTCTTACTATAGACTCGCATTGAAGGTTTCCTGAAAATACAAAAAAACCGCCCCTATTGGCTTCTATTGGAGTAAATTTTTTGTAAATTAGAGATTGCGGAAATGCCACGACAGAAAGAGTAAATTTCTTTTAACGGAAACAGGAGAGAAGCGTAAACGAGTAGAATTTGGAGTAAAATTTCGTCATTCTTTCTAAAGACTTGCAAGTTGCAGAAATAGAGCCCCTAAATTTTCCAAATCCAGAAATGATCCGTAACATCTTATTGTTAATTCACTAGAGCCAAGTCGATTAAGTGGAAATAGACACGTTATAATTTGTTATTAATAATAAATAGATACATTAAAATATCAAATGTGACTATGACAACTTATGTCAACTCTTAGTAAATCCGGATTATTGAGATAATCAGAGGTATTATTGAACGTGTAAAATGATAACTGTTTCAAATATACAGTTTCATATCAGCTTTAATCGTGTTGAATAGAAGCAATCGAAACTTAAGAAATGATCGAGATTTGAACATAATTTGATGGAAATCTCATGATGCCAATATTGCAGTATCACTAAGGGACTAACATCGAGCAACTCAACTCCATAAAATCCCGGATAACTCTAAAGCATTTTGTTTTTCCCCCAATGGAAGACTCAGGATTTATCATAAAGTTTCTGAAAATAGCCCTTAGGTTAGACGGTGTTTGTGTTTGATTTCAAGTTTTTTCCGTCTTCAGCACTGTACTGTTAAACTGGTCGTTAGATTTATTTGTATCAATTAATTATTTAATATTTGTTTAATAAGAGAGGTGACATCAAGTCCTTGAACTTGTACAATGTGCATTGAACTTGGGCATATCTCTTCTTCTAAACGTTGTTGGCAGCTGTATAGGTGAAGTGTGGGCTCCATCAGTGCATCATCATATGTGGGCGTATGCGTGTGTTTTTTGAATACCACAATACGCACGATTATTGTGTAATCGTAATAATAACGATAAGAGTTATTCCATCAGTGGCCTGTTCAAACAAGCTAATTAATTCTTTCCGGTTCAACTCAACAATAATAATATTATAACATCTTCCTTCCGCCTTGAATTTCCAGATTTTGATCGTCTTAGTCACCTTCTTATAAGATTAGAAACATCGTTCAATGAACGACGACATTAAAACTGTTTCTATTCTTGTGGTGTTGTTATAATTAGATTAGGATTTATGCGAATATATCCGTATAGTTCTCTTAATATTTACCGCAATTACTACTCTAGTTAATGTTTGGTGAAATATAATTCATCTATAACATGAAAGATGAACTTGGTTTGTTATATTTAAGCATAATCGATGTTTATTTGCTCTAAATCTAAGATTAGATTATTAGATTTTAGTGATTTGTTAACATCTGTATGAATGTTAATGAATAAAAAGACATATTAAACTTCCGATTGGGTACGGTGTTCCCGTTGAGATTTCCTTGTTGTTATGCAAATAAAAATAATTTTACAGTAAATTAAAAAATTCCATCACAGACACAACAAGAAATATTTCCCAAGAAATGAATCCGACAAAAACACGTACTGTACAATAGCACAAACAACAACAAAAAGATCGATGACTTGATAGTTGTATACATTTATATGGATTACGTTTTTCTTGAACTGTATCCGGAAAAGGAAGTTTCCACTGGAGCCGGTTTGTTGTTTCTCAAGACCGTCGCCCTTAACCAACGATAAAAACATCCACGAGTCGTACAAGAACGGCTTAGTTGACCGTTTATGAGGCGATTATCAACAATAAACCCCCAAACTGAAGGGTGTTGAACTAAAAATATGTGTTTCTTGTAAATATTACTAGCGATTAGCGGACGATTTGGCAAATAGTCTAGAGAATTGTAGAGAACATTTAAGCAAAATTAGGATTTCGTAGCTCATCGAGAAATTGCTGAAAAATTGGAACAATGTTGTCGTTTTCACCAGTTAATTCCGACATATCACGACCAAGATTTGTAGGGAATAGTTTTCTTTCGTTTTTCTTCACACAGATTTCACGTGTCGTCGATGAGAAATTCATTTTAGATCTGTAAAATGACTCCTCGGGCCAATTAGTGTTCTCTAACCGACTGTTAAGCAACGCCAGTTTTGAAATTAATGCTAAACTAGCACGAAGGAACAATTACCGACACAAGGAGGCGAAAGACTGTCGCATTTTAATGTTTCTTCCTCAATCTCAACACGTATTTTTTCGAAGACTAAACGGTAGGCTTCAAAAATCTAAGAATCACCGACGTATTTCATTACTTTAAGGCTTTTATTCTGTGAAAACCCCCCATTGAAATTGTTACATTTGCAAAAATTAGATTTTAAGTCATCTTCATTGTTCCTGGTGTCTTAGAGGATCTTAATTCTGCCAAAATAATCTTCAGGTGCCTCTTCATAAATCCTTAGATTCTTCGCTAAATAATTTTTTTTTTTAGTTCAACTGTATATTGAAAGCTTAATTAATCACCCTGTTCTGCCCTTAAATTGGCTTCAATTATTACAATTAACACATTCAAATTAACCCATTTTGCTACAATTCGTGTAATAATCTTCAAATCCAAACTGTAAACTTCCATCGATCATTATTCAACAACTTTCCCCAATCGTACTGAAAAAACAGCTGTTTCTCTTCAACAAATAAATGATTCAAAGACTGTAAGATCTTAAATGCTATATAGTTAATGGTTTTTCATTTAATTGCATCTTAAAAACACTCATCAGAGGGTTCAAGATACACGCACGTACAATAACCCTAGATCGAGTTTTCAACATTATAACACTATCCGGTATTTTATTTGAAAAAAAAATCGTGGTAATAGTAGATCCTTTTATGGTAGTTGAAAGGAATCTCTAAAGAGGTAGGTGTGACTATCACAACAACAAAAATTGTTTATTTCTTTACAAATCAATATTGTAAAGAAGACTCAAGGGGTGTGTATATGCGGCTGACAAGTTGGCGACAATCCAATTCTTTAACAATTCATCGATACTAAAATTTTCTTGCTTTGTTTCATATTTCAGCTGAAAGTGACATTTGTACATTCGCCCTATTGAAAACGCATTACACTGCCAAAAATGCACCCGAAACTGGATTATTCACCGCATCAACCCGTCCGCAAGCGTTACAAGCACTGTACGAATCGGCGACAAAAACACCGGTCCATCTTATGCGTCAAATGGACCGGTGGCGTCGCGATGGACACCGGTCGTCCCGTTTCTTCCTCTGCACGCCGGTTTTAGGGGAACGACGGCGGAAGATTCGTACGAAAATCGACATCGATATCGAAACACGCATGGTAAGTAGTTTATTTCCGTTGTACGTTGGTTATTAGCGCTACAAAATCTAAAATAGGATAGGTCTTGAAATTTGTGACTCGTTAATGTGAAGACGTGAGTTGTTAAATGATTACGATTAGTTCTTGTATTAGAATTGGCTATAATTCAATGGGAATTATAGCCGAAAGAAAAGAATAACGATTCGATTCTCTTGTAGATCAATTGATTTTCTATTAAATCTAAAGTGTAAGACGATAAAAATACAATTTCTCATTAATTTCTTACAAGAGTATGAAAGGTGATACTGTATTCACATCGATAAATCGATAACAAGGCACACAACCTACATACGATAATTAACTTCAAGATTGTAGTTTATAGAACCTTCCGAAATATACTCCAGGTAGAGTTTAATTAAAATCGACCCTGTACAATAAAATTCTCCGATTGTTATCCGTTCCTTGTGTGATTTTTCAATTTCTAAAGTGTAAAGTTTTGTATTACAACACAGATAAAGTCATTATTTCTCTTCTGCATTCCCAAATGCTACATTTTGTTAAAAGCTTCAACCTTAATACTATTTACAAATTCTTCTATAAGACTTGATATATTTATTACCCCGATTGAATCGTACATTAAAAAGTCGGAATGTATTTACAAATAAAAAAACGACAACACATTTAAAATTCATCACTTAATCAGTGAATTTATTTGCGTCTGTAGGTTTTTTCCCATTGAATGCAGTACCGGGCGGCACTTGCCCCAAGTGCAATGGACACAAACATGTAAATTTTTGACAATTAACACTCAAGAAAAACTACAAATTTTATGCTCTACAAAGGTAGATCTGACAATTTGGTAAATTTTAATATATTTAATATAACCAAAATGGAGCAGCACTTGCTCCAGGTGCAATAGCAAATTTTTGGCCATTAGCAGTAAAAAAGAGCAAGAAAGTTTATCCATTTTTAGCTAGTAGCCCGGGCAATTTAGCGAATTTTAAAGCTGTTCAGTTATAAATCTTGAGCTTTAGCTGCCAAATTGTACTTTTAGTTTTGTTCCCCCTTTGGTATTCTCTAACTTTTCAAGATTCGTTACCATGACAACGCTGGAAGCTGTGTCATTCTTGTCTCTATGCTAGAATATGTAAAGATTAAGATAGAAGTTCTAACTGAAGAGGCTGTTGATCTTCAGCAATTTAGAGAATTCAGTCAACTGATTGCCTTTTTTGAACCCATAATTTAAGGCGCAACTTTTCGTGTTCCAGTCCTGTTTGCATCGTTTGCAATCAACAAGATGCAATAAATTTGAAGTAATTTCCAACGGCAAGGAGCGCATAAAATAATACTTGACCTATTGTTATCGTGTACATGGAAGTAGTTTAGATGTGAATTAGAAAAGACATGCAACACCCACTTGTCGTTGAATATTTTTAGAGAAATCATGAATAAATTAGAAGTTCCATTCGACAACCTTGAAAGTCAAATCTATTTCTAACGAAAATCGACGCGTACCTTGACCTATCGGCGATGCTCTTTTCCACAAAGTAATTGTAAACGAAATTGTTAAAAATTATTGAATGAAAGTGTAAATTGTGTTCTAACTCGTTAGATTCCACTTAAAAGGTCGAAATAGCCGGTTTATTGTTGTTCTAACTATAAAAACGACTTGTTCTTTTCCTGTTACCATATTCGTCGTGTGTAGGAGTTTGGCCTTTGTTAATATTAGATTATCGAAAAGATTTCTATTTGTTAATAATCTTCCAGCCGGCAGCTGTGAAGGAGCTTCGCCGTTGGACTTCCAGTGAAGCTTTAGGCGACATTACTGTAACACCAGATTGTCTTAATCGTATACAATCGAATACAACCACCACCGATGGCGAACTTACTGATGGTACTGTTGTATCAGATGATGAGGGCATTGATCATAAACTACCATCACCCGAAGAACAACTCCAAGTAGTCGCTCTCAAGTATGTTAATAGTGTAATGCAGCGCCGTCTCTTTTACAGTAGCTGAAATTCGAATTGATTTCAGGTTTCCTGCTGAAATTGTAGCTGTTGATATTTCCGGTCGTAGCTTCGATCGAATGTCGCTACAACGACGATCTCTATTGCATGGTGATGGCAGAATTGTCGAGGATACAATTAGAAGACGGACACGTAGTCGCCGGCCTAGGAATCGTAGACGGAATACTTTGGCCGGAACTGATCAGAAAGAGATTCGGGATGCTTTAACAGCCGGGTAATTTTTTATTTTTATTTTTTTGATATTTTAGGGAACTAACATATAAAAACGAGTGTTTGTCTTTATGCAAAATACAGGGAAATTGTCTAATTGCACATTTGATAATAACGCATGATTGAAGCTTTAAAACTATCGGAAATTTCAAATTTGTGTAAATATTTTGCATAATACGAGGAGGTATTGAAAAGTACTTAGCCTTAATACTCTAAAGCATTTTTTTACTTAACCGTTGAAAAATTATTTATCCTTGTCTGCAAACCAATTGTCGAATATTTTTCGAGTTTAGGGAGCAAATTAAATTCAAAACGAAGCAAATTTCCCATGATATTGTCAAATGTGTTTCTAATCATCGTTCAAGCATTTTGAAATCCATTTGGTCGAAGCTTTTTTCATTTCTAAATCGTCCTAGGATATATGCAATGTCTGTCTTACACATTTAATCCTAATCTATCGATTTTCTATGATATCATGTTCAGAATGAATGTTTTCTGGAGTTGCCTGAGAAATTGGCCTTTCAGAGCGATACTCATCTTTGACACTCGACCTTCCTCCTTCAAGCGTGGCAACCCAGTTTTTAATAGTGACATACGAAGCCCATTGATCAGCTCAAGTTTTAAAATTTCTTTGCCCGATAACGCTATCAAAAATAAACCTTTTCCTTATCAAAATCTAGTAAATGTACTATTCTCAAAACTTCACAACCGTTCAATTTTTGGGTGCTAAATTTGAACAAATCATTCATAAAACATACTGGCAATCAAAATTTGTTTAGCGGAACGTTTCCGGGCTAACTACTTATCAATTCCCCCTCGTACACTCAATTTATTGTGTTGTGTCTATTGTTGTTCTAATTGCTATTGCTTAACAGGGAGGAGCCAAGCTCTTCAACTAATAATCCTGAAACTGAAACAACAATCACTACCACTACTGCTACTACAGTATGTCGTAGTAAAAGCAGCGATCTTTTACGCTCATCAACATCACCAAAAAAAGACACATCATTATCATCAACAACAACAACCGATAAAAAATCACACTTTAATACACTTAAACAATGGGGCAAGACACGTTACAACCTTCTAATGAATAAAACCACTGATAATAACAACAAAAAAGACGATATTGATGATTTTAATATTTACGAAACTGTAACAATGAAACGTAAACGCAATATCGATAAACAGCGCAGTAGAAGCCATGAAAGGAATCCATCAATATCATCATCGGATAAATCCAGTGTTAATCTACCATTAGCCAGTCCATTATCGTCAGTGATGAATATTGCTGTAAAATTACGTGAAAGTTCCACACAAAGACGACAACGACGTTCATTTAATAACAGTAATAATACTAATGATAATAATGATAATGATGATCATAATAAAGATGAACCACCGCATTCGTCGAGTGGTAATTGGAGTGCTAGTTCGGAGAGTGGTCGAGCTTCGATCGGTTCAGAATTCACGAGTACAACACAACCGAAATCGACAACTCCAACAACAACGGCAACAACATCGAATAACTCATTGAACCAACAACAAGCACCGAATTCGGTCAACAGTCGGCGACGCTTCAATACCAACAACACGTCAACATCGAGCAGTGTAACTAGTGAAGGTACACTAACTCCCGATATTATCCACGATTTACACGAAGATGGAGAGACTAGTTCGGTGTATTCGTGCGATACTGAAGGGTATTACACATCATTCCATATGGATAGCGGTTTGAAGACGCTAAAAGAGGAAGAAATGCCGTCAACTCCGCTACATTCGACTTCAGCATTCTCGAATTCTAGTTCAAACAATACAGTATTAACGGCTGAAAATGAGTATGAATTATTCGGTAAAGGTTCAACTTCCACTACGACGAGTTCAGCGGGTACTGTATGTACGACATTACGGGCATCGGAAAGTAATCGTTCTCTAGGCTGTCCAGCGGTTCCCGAACGGAAAAGCTCCCTAACCAAAAACCCAAATAAAGAACTAGACGATAGCGATAAGACTGGTACGGTAAAACGTAGTCCTGCTACTACGAATAAAACCAGTGTTGCTGCAATGGTGCACAAAGAAATCGATGGAGATGTCTCACCAGATAGCGGACATAACACGTCCAGTTCCCCGATAGAATCCACAAATAGTCCGAACGGTATTCGAAGTGGATCCGAATTTGAATTCTCGGAATCATCAGATATGGAGGGTGCGGAACGTATCGAACGGATTCGAGTTAAAACAACGATCAATTCAAGTCGAATCCCATCGATGTGTGTTATAACACCGCCGCATAGTGACGATGAGAGTGTTAATAGTTTCAATTCGCTCAATTTCAATAAAACAACGGAGAAATTTGCGTTGAATTTGAATGAAGATTTCGTCGATAATAGCCTAAAATCGTGCGATTCGGATAAAGAGAACCAAAATATCCAAACGAGAATCATTAAAACTACGAATAAAGTACAGGTGATTAATGTTAATCCGCAATCGGGTTATGCTACAGTTGAGACGATTGAGGATATTAACAAGAATACGAAAACTATCCGAGCTCCGTCGCCTAGTGGTGGGACTTTAACGATAAATCCTTCGCCTGTCGATAAACTAGCTTGCCAACCGATAATTAAAGCGTCCCTATTGCCTCTAAATAATGTTTTCGGTCGGATCAAAACGAATTTGGTTAATTTAAAACAGCGACGCGATAGCAAATCGCCGAATAGAAATCACGATGACGCGATCAATTGTGGCGATTATGTAACATTAGCTGATGTACAAAATAATAATTGTAATAATGATGATGGTGGGAAAGTGGCTCCAATAAAAGAGAAACAAATTCCACGTGCAACAGAATATGTTTCGTTAGATGAATTGCCATGTAATGAGAAACATACGATTACAACAACCACAACAACAACAAATCAAGGAAATATCGATTCGCTTGAAAGGAAGAGACGTCAAGGAGCTCGAGTTACATTGGATGCAGAAGGGAAAGTTGTCTACAGTTCGGATAGTTTGAGGCGGCGTAAAGAGACGCATACAACTTTTGAACCAGGACCGTTCGTTAAAACAACATCACCTGTCCACAGTCCGCTACCATCGCACCGTATACCCAAACAAATACGTCCTGTTACTAGTCAAGACAGTAATAATCACCGTCCGTTATCGCCGCAATTAGGCAAATTGATAATACGGGCAACAACAGGTGTGACGCCATCACAACCTAGCGAGATAATTCGCGTACCGTCATCGATAGTTGCGCCGAATACACGCTCGTTATCACCGAAACCAGCACGTGGTGCTTATGTGCATATGCAAGAAACCGGGCCTACTCAAGACAAAGGTAAGAATCAACATCATCAACAACAAAACATTGAATATAGCACAAAATCCACAAATCAACGGAAAATTAAACGGCGCGATAGTTACGTAATAGCAAATACGATTTTAAATATAGATGGTGGCAATATTGAAGATGAAATCGAGAAACAAATTGCAGCAGAATTGTGGCGTGAACGTATCAATTATCCACCATCTGTATCGCCGAAATTATGCCAACGACAATGCCATATCTATACTCAAAGTCACGCACAAGAGATCTTATTAGCATCGCCGAATCGTGTTATTATACCGCCTGATAGTAGCGAACACCGTGCTAGAATCCTTTCGATAACTAGTAACGATACCGAAATTTGGTAGATTCCTGCATTTCCTTATCTCGCGTCTCTTTAAAGAAAAATCAATGAAACATTCACCCCCTACTACTGATTCAACTCCGTGAAATATCCGACAATCCAGTCGTAAACGAGACAACATGTTTGGTGGTGGTCGGTCCTTTCTGTTATCATCCACGATCCTTGATAGCTTTGGTGATTGGCCATATTCGTCATGATTAACGCTTTTGGGCCGGGTATAGCGCCGTTGTTTCCCGTGAATATGGCTGATTGAATCAACAGTGCAATTTTATTTGATTATTTATCGAGTCTTCCATAGATTTTTAGTCAATTTTCGGGATTTTGTGATAATTTCTTTGAAAGACTGATCCATAAGTGTACGATGTTTAATTTTTGCACTGCATCCATTAAATTAGTTGTACATATTTTTAAGTTTTTTTTATTTTTGATAATTTTGTATATAAATAGTTTATAGAATTGCATGCTGTGTGTTTTATTTATAAATATGGAAATATTGTCGATTTCACAAAATTATCATCAAATTCGGTAACAATAAACGTTAACGTTAACTCTATCAGGCATGTTTTAAAGTTTAACGTTTATTGTTAACGTTTATTAACTTATTTGTGAATTATTGATTATAATTAATAAAAATTTAACTTTCTTAGACCACCTTGTGCTAATTCATTACTAAATTTGTGCAAATTCTAACAATTTTTTTCAAATTTATGTTCGAGTCCAGACAACAATTGGTTTTAACAATAATTAAAACTAATTCCATTTAATTTCCTCTGAGTCATTCACATGTGCTATTCATAAAATCATTTCTGTCTCATTCATACTGTGTGGTTTAAATAACACACAATTTCACGACAATATTTGTTATCACCCAGTACCAGGATACGTACCTGTATTCTCTATAGGCGATATCTTGTAGTTTGACAACTTCCATGTAATCAGATCTACATTTCCATCCATCCACAGTATGTAATTGTGTGTTGTGTTCCATTTTGCACTTGATTTCTCGAAACACTTGTGTTAAATACTATTGATACACCTACACAAACACTTGCACGATAGCATGAAGCACCCTTAGATTGCTATCCATTGTGACGCATGTTGTGATTCAAGACACAATCAGGTGAGATTTTTATCGATTTTTACACTCGGACAACGAAATTGCATGAAATATAATTGCATGCGTTAGATTATCTAAAAATGTATCGATTTCAATCGGATATTCACGTGAATTTCTTTTCAGACCGAGTACCTTCGCCGTCTAGAGATCCAGAATCAGAGATGTACAGCAATTATAGAGGTATCACCTATCAAGAACCGCCAAATCGATACAATCTAGAAAATCAGTATTATCATCAAATTTACCAAACACTACCGGCAAAGAAGACGCAATATTTCCAAACCGACCAAGAACGATCGGTGACGCCGGATATCACCCGAGGATTGGACAGGAATTTTCCGAATCGGGATCCGTTGTTGAACCAAAAACTGGGAATTCCGGTTAAAATACCCGAAGTGAATTCGTTTAAACCACAAGACAAAGTGCCTTTATTTGGTGGTAGAGAGATCTATCCAAATTTCAATTATCAATTCGCCCACATATCACCACCAATGAAATCAACAGATGACAATAATGATTCAATTCGAATTTCACCGATTGATCCGCGCAATAATTGCGGCTTTCAATCGTCGACACCATCCTCAAAGACTGCCATTAATTTAGAAACGAAACTATTATCACCGAAGAAATCAACAATGAGTAACGACGAATTGTACGCTGTTATCCACAAGAGTAAAAAGAAGATGAATATCAACGATGAACTCCCAATATCATCGCCTGTTGTAGTTGAAACAATAAAAATTAAAACTCCTGAAACTGGCTATATTGGCGATAGATCAAGGTCTAGATTGAGTTGGTCGCCGTCTAAAGGCGAATATATCGATTTCAACTCGGATATTGACAAATTATCGCCGCCGAACGAGATGAGATCGCGACAAAGCTGGGCTTGTAGCGATCGAAAAGGCGCCTCCCAGACGTCCAGATTAGATTTTAAAAAATTATTGCTGCAAAAAAGTAACGTATTGACTGGTAATACAAAGAAAATTTCAGCTGTTGAACAGTTGAAATTGTCGAAACAACAAATAGTGGCGACGCCTACACAATCGCCGATGAATATTTTAGAATTGAGCGGTTCGCCGCGTAGTCTCGTCAACAGGAAATTCACAAACAATCAAAATTCACCTCGGAACATCACCGATAAAGTTAAAGCGCCGAAATTGTTATCGCCGCGATCACAATGGCGTTTTGTTAATCCGAGAACGGACGTTCTCTCTTCTACAATACTGGAAGATTGTAGAGAAGATGAGAGTCCAAATAATTCGATGGAGAAGAAGAAATCTGAGGCGAATATATCTGAAACTAAAAATGATATTAAACGATCACTTTTCAGTACAGATTCTGTTAAAAGTACAAATACAACTAACAGTAATGATATCACGCCGTATTTATCGATATCGCAGAAATTGCAAGCAAGACGGGCACAATTTTTCGAGAACCGTCCACCGACAACTCTGCAAAATAAACAAACCGAGGAGAGGAAAAATAAACGTACTATACCGACGCTAGAAACGGCTTTTTAGTTTCTTTCTCGTGTATATAATTAATTTTTTATCAATTTTGTAATTTATTTTATTTATATCTAGTCGCCAACAGATTAAGATTTCTCTGTTTTGTATTTCTTTTCTCACAATGGCATATTTCCTTCATGTACAAATTTTTGCTGTGCAAAAACAAAATCCCTAAGAATTAACGCTTTATCGGTCAAAATGTTTATCAAAATAATAAATTATTGCAGTGAAATATTAATATATTGGAATTTGTAAATAAATTATTCATTTCATAAATTGAGTTGTTTTTATTCTGCATTAAGAAACACCCATATTATCTAACTTTATTATGCGTGGAATGAAATCTAAATGTATTTAAAGAAATACATAATTCGAAAAGATAGAAATAAACCATAAAATATACTCCAAAGATAAACATTTAATGACAAAAATAAGTAGAAAAATTCAAAAACCTTGTTGGTACTGTTTGGAATCCATACGATTTTGGATGATCTCCAATTGTCGTTTAGCTTCACATTGTGGGAAATTTTGTAAATCGTAATACTGTGGAGCTATCTTCAATAACCAATCGGCTAAAAACCAAATCATGTAGAATTTAATCAATTATTATAGAAAATCTTACGCTTTATATCAGTAACTGTTCTTATATAATTTTTGGTAGTTAACACGAATTCATTATAGATAACCCATTCTGGTTTGTGATCTAGACAAGTAGACGGATGGAGTTGTACATTTTGGTTATCTTTAATTGTTAAATAATGCCCTGTTCGTTCTAAATGTGCCACCTATAAGTTGATTTTTTATAATATTTATACGTTAGTTTAAAAAAATATTAAATACCTGCATGAAGAATCCATTAACTAGAGCTTTTCTAATATTAATATAGTAATCTTTACTAGTGAAATCAGTGGAAGTTCGTTTCAAATTAAAACGATCCATAATCCGCGACAATTGTTGGCGTACATTATCAGCCGATTTCAATGAACGATAATTAACGAAATTATCGTAACACCATTGTGGATCTTCCATACCTTCAATTATTCGATTATTGTTATAAAAATAATAATAATTTATTTATTTACTTTGTTTGAAAGCATGATAGACATTGAGCAAAGTTAAATGGTCCCCATCGATGTGTGCAAATCTCATCTTGGCATCATCGGCTGCCTTCTTGGCCTCATTTGGTCTGATGAAACACTGTGGGACTAAACATTGGAGCAGGGCAGTTTGTGCCCGTATCCAACCAATATAGTTGCGCTCTCAAGCGTATCCTACAGAGCTACCTTAGTCAGAACAATTCGAGCAAAACAAAATATCGAGTATTTTGGTTATTTGAAATAAACTACAGAATGTTTTTTTTTGAATTGAAAAAGAAACAAAAAGGGAACATTCTGTACAATTACACAATTCAATGCATTCTATTTTCCTTCAAATGTTGTTCTAAAATTAATAAGAATAAAATAAAATGCATCAAGTCTAGATTTATCAACTATTTTTTATAGTAAAGGCTGATTTATTTTTTGTTAACTTTTGTTTTGCTCAGAATATGCTCTAAAGTTTCAACTCGATCAAATTTGGAATTCATTCAAGGTTCCTATTCACGAAAAAAACTCTAAATATACAGGGGTGCTGAACTAAAATAGTAGTTCAGATGGGAAGTCCTATTATTTGACGAGCAATAAAAGATATTCAAAGCATTTATGAACCATTTTAGGAAAAATAGAGTCCTCTAAGGCATCGAAAACATTTAGCTTTTTAAAGTTTATGCATTAGGATTCGAAAAAATTAAAGAAAATACAGAACATAAAACATTGAAATGGAAAAATCCTTCACCTCCCGTACCGAATATTGTTTGTCTACAGTAATTTAGTATCAATTTCAAAATCAAGCTTCCCAATAGTCAATTCGAGAGGCCTTATTGGCTCGAAATGTAATTTTACACTCTTATAATGAATAATTTCTCACCTATGACACGTGAAATTTGTTACCTTGTAAAAATTAATGATTCTTAAAGTGCTAAAGAATTTATGGATCAACAATTGAAAGAATATTTGAAAAATACTGGCGTGGACTCTTATTTAAAGAAAAGCAATATTGATTTTATCAATTATCGGCTAATTTGTATCGCAAAAATCAAAACAAATATTTTTGACCATTGAGGCTCTAATTTTACTAAAAAGGTTTCCAGAAACCTCCCTTTGGGCATTTGAAATATTCTTCAAATTGCCCGTTAAATAATGGGAATCTTCATAGGAACTGATACATATTCAGTGCCCCTGTATTTCTCAATAAAAATACCAATTTAGGAACCGTGAATTGCAATTTAGGTAGCATACAATTTGATAGCTTCCAATCATATTCATACTTGTTTTTGTTAAAATTATGTTTTATAAAGTAAATCAGTAGTTTTTGTTTGTTTGGTTTGTTTGTTTTTTGTTATAAGTACCTGACAACATAGCCGTTATTGATAAAATTTCATTTGAACAATTATGATTACAGCTGGCAATCAACATTTTCGCCAATTGTGGATCTAATGGGAATTCAGCCATAACAGCACCTAAATCAGTTAAATTACCATCATCATCTAATGCAGCCAAATAATTTAATAATTCCAATGCACGCATTAATGTTTCTGGTGCTGGTGGATCCATAAAATCAAAATGTACTAAATCATCAATACCCAATTTTTTCAATTGTAACACAACCGAACCCAAATTCGAACGTAATATTTCCGGATATGTATTATCTTGCATTTCATTCTTGTATGCTTTTTCTGTGTATAAACGAAAACATTTACCAGGTCGTGTACGTCCAGCACGACCGGCTCTTTGTTGTGCTGATGCTTTACTAATTGGCGATACCAATAATGATTCAACACGTATACGTGGATTATAAACTTTCTGTTTAGCAAATCCTGGATCAATTACAAATACAACACCGTCGATTGTTAATGAAGTTTCAGCAATATTGGTCGATACAACAACTTTACGGCCGATAGCACCATTCGATTTTGTTGGTGGTGGATCTTCGAAGATACGTTGTTGTAAATTCGGTGGTAATGTTGAATATAACGGTATACATTTCAATTCACCCACTTCTGGTCCTAAATTATCAATTTCACGTTTTATACGTTTACAGGCAACTTCAATTTCTTCTTGTCCGGTTAAAAATAATAGAATATCACCGGCTATTTCTTCACACATATGTATTTGTATAACTGTACGTATTGCTGCTTCTAAATAATCACGTTCCGGTTCTGGTGTATAGAAAATTTCAACAGGATGTGTACGTCCCGGTACATTCATTAATGGTGCATTATCGAAATATTGTTGGAATTTACCGGCATCTAATGTCGCCGACATTATAACCAATTTTAAATCAGAACGTTGTTTTATTACTTCTTTTAATACACCCATTAAAATATCCGTTGCTAACGTACGTTCATGGGCTTCATCGAGTAGAATACACTGATAAGCATCCAACATTGGGTCGCTCATACCTTCACGCAACAACATACCATCAGTCATGTACCTTTAAATAAACAAAAAAACAATAAATCTAGAAAAATTACTGATAATTATAACTCACTTTAGGATAGTTTTAGACGAGGAACAATCCTCGAAACGTATACTATAACCGACTTCTTGCCCCAATGCCACGTCCATTTCTTCAGAAACACGTTGCGCCACCGACATTGCCGCAACTCGACGCGGTTGGGTACAACAAACACCCTTTATACCAATCGATCGAGCGAATTCAACACACCATTGTGGTATTTGTGTGGTTTTACCAGAACCCGTTTCACCAACCAATACGATACATTGATTCTCATTCAATAAACGCATAAAATCCGCCTTATATTCAAAAACAGGCAATGTAATCCGTTTTCTATACAATTCATGATAACGATTCGTATATTGTAGACCAGTATATGGATTTTTTGTCGAATTTCCTGGTGTTTGTGGTAGCAAATTCGACGCACCTAATCCCTCACTACAACACACGATGATAAGCAAATAAGCAAATAAATTGCAGTAAACTTACCGTTTCTTCTTCACAAATGCATCAGCAACTTCAATTCTACGTTTAGACATCGTTTCAAATTTTAACAATTACAATTAATTAATTAATTTCAACGAAATTAATCGAGAAAATTTACACGAGGTGCAACACTTGTATATCAGTGAAAATCGATAATGCAGAACGCACAGTTACCGACAAGCACCGTTGCCATAACCTTGAAAATTTTACAATTATCCAACCATATTAAACTGTAATAATTCGATAAATAACCCAAATCAATTTAATATCATTATAGAACTTAATTATAGTATCAATTGATAATATTTTTCTTTTAATCTAATTTAATTGCGTGTTTTTATATAATTTACTGATAAGTTGTCGAATCTGGCATCATTGTCGAGGAGGATGTCACATGTAACGTATAGTGGCGGAATTTTCGAATTTAAAATTAACGAACGCTTTAAATTAAATTTAATTTAATTATAAATAATTTTAATTAAATAAAATTCTTATTGGTGTCATTTTAATTAGTTATAGTAAGTTATTACAATATTTTAAATTGAAATTGTTGACGTCACGATGACATAACCACACTTTTCTCGTACTTGTCTTTTCAATTAATTATATATATATATATCACTGATAACTTATCAGTTTAATTAAAACGGCCTTCTCGTATTTTAAAACTATATTTTAATTAAATTTGTTCAATTATAGTTTTGCTTTCGTTACACCATGGGAAAAGTTCCAAAAGTTGTATTAAGTAACGGTGTAGAAGTGCCCATTTTAGGCCTAGGCACCTGGAAGGTATTCTTGTTTTATTTTTAAAAAATTTAATTGATTATAATTTGTGTGTAGTCTAAACCAGGTGAGGTTACGCAAGCAGTAAAGGATGCTATCGATATCGGTTACCGGCATATCGATTGCGCTTACGTTTACGGTAACGAAAAGGAAGTGGGTGCTGGTTTGGCTGAGAAATTCAAATCTGGAATCGTTAAACGAGACGAGATATTTATTACGAGCAAATTATGGAATACGTTCCACCGTCCGGATTTGGTTGAAGGTGCGATCAAAGAATCGCTATCGAATCTAGGTCTTGATTACTTAGATTTGTATCTAATCCATTGGCCTATGGCTTATAAGGTGAATCAACAGAAATTAAACAGATATCGATAATTTAATATTATCTGTGGCAGGTCATAGGGTTATTTATTAAATTTAGATAATTCTAATCGAAAATAAGTTTTACAATGTTGGGCAATATTATTCTAGGAAGACGGTGCTCTTTTCCCTACCGATGAGAATAACAAGATTCAATTCAGCAATGTCGATTATGTCGATACTTGGAAAGCTATGGAGAATTTGGTTGAAAAAGGCTTAACTAAAGCGATCGGTCTATCGAATTTCAACCGAAAACAAATCGAACGTATACTAAATATCGCTAAAATCAAGCCGGTCATGTTACAAGTAATTCAAATAAAACCACAATTGCGACGATTAATTCGCGATTTTTACAGATCGAATGCCATCCGTATTTGAATCAGAGTCGTTTAATTGATTTTTGTAAAAGCAAAGGGATCCAAGTCACCGGCTACAGTCCGTTAGGCTCGCCAGATCGTCCGTGGGCGAAGCCCGAGGATCCACAATTATTGGAAGATGTGAAAATTCAAAGCGATCGCTGGCAAATATAAGAAAACACCAGCGCAAATTTTGATTCATTATCAGATACAGCGTGGGGTTATAACGATACCGAAATCGGTAACAAGAGCGCGGATTCAACAGAATTTCGATGTGTTCGATTTCGATTTAACCGATGAGGATGTGGATTATTTGAACAATTTCGATTGTAATGGAAGATTTCTATTATTAGCAGCGTACGGGGGGTTTATTCGTTTAGTTATGTTTTATTAAAATTTGTTGATTTTGTAGGGCTCTAGGTCATCCGCATCATCCGTTCGAGAACGACGAGTATTGATCGAATTCCGAGAAATTTTCCTTTAAATTTTTTCTATTGCATTTATTTTCGAAAATAAATTACATAATGCATTTCCGATAGCATTCAAGGTTATTTTGTTATAATTTAAACAATATCACTCCCATACACATGGTTTTTTATATTACTAAACCTTTTGGTATTGTAATCGGATAATAGTTTGTAAATTTTATCAATTGAAGTTTTTTTCAAATAGTTAACCATGCGCGTCACGTTGCCTAGCTAGTTCTATAAATTGAAAAGCCGGTATCCTTGGCATTTCATTTGATTTTCAGTAGTCGTCAAAGTTGCACTTACAGGAAGTGTACTGAAAATTTTACGAAAGAATGGGTAAAGTTCCAACTGTAAAATTCAATAATGACATTGAATTCCCTATTTTCGGCTTGGGTACTTGGAAGGTAACAATTTTGCAATAATTTGTTCGATTTTCTTTCGAAATTGCTGTCAATTAATTTTTCAAGGTGAATCTAAAAGCCGGTAAATTCGCTTGAATGTTGAATAATTGTAATTTAAATATTCGATTTTATTGGAATATTCCCGATAGTTGTTCAGCAAAAATTGAAGATGTTAAAGATAAAATTACCGGTCATTTTGATTTTAAAGCGAATCTACAAACATTACACATCAACACGTTTCATTTCAAAAATTCCTTACTCTTGTAATCTTTCATATTTGTTATATCTTTAATTCGATTAGTTTGCACTTTTATTGTTAATTCAATAAAATTATCGTTTGAATAATTCGCGTTTTCAGTCGAAACCAGGCGAGGTAACCCAAGCGGTTAAAGATGCCATCGATATCGGCTACCGGCACATCGATTGCGCTCACGTTTATGGCAACGAAAAGGAAGTCGGAGCTGCAATTGAAGCAAAAATCGCCGAAGGTGTCGTAAAACGTGAAGATCTCTTTATTACAAGCAAATTATGGAACACCTACCATCGTCCAGATATGGTCGAACCTGCATTGAAAGTAACCCTCAACAATCTCGGTTTGGAATACCTCGATTTGTATCTAATCCATTGGCCATTCGCTTTAAAAGTAAATGAAATTAATCGAATTTATTGCAAAATAATTTTGAATAATTTTGTAGGAAGGTGATGAGCTTTTCCCGTTCGATAATGCCGGCAAGGCTATATTCTCAGATGTTGATTATTTGGACACTTGGAAGGCTATGGAAGAAGTCCAAAAGAAAGGCCTAACGAAATCGATTGGTGTTTCGAATTTCAATCGGAAACAAATCGAACGTCTCCTAGCCAATTGTACAATTGCGCCTGTTACAAATCAAATCGAATGCCATCCGTATCTAACCCAACAGAAGCTTAGTGAATTTTGTAAATCGAAAAATATCGTTGTTACAGCTTATAGTCCGTTAGGTTCACCGGATCGGCCATGGGCTAAGCCGGGTGAGCCCCAATTACTAGACGATGGAAAAATTAAAGATATTGCTGAGAAATATAAGAAAACACCGGCTCAAGTTGTTTTGAGATATAACGTGCAAAGAGGTCATATTACAATACCGAAATCTGTAACTAAATCCCGTATCGAACAGAATTTCAATATTTGGGATTTCGAATTGTCAGCAGATGATATGAAGTTGATCGATAGTTTTGATTGTAACGGACGTATCTGCCCGTATCTTGAGTAAGTTTCATTACAAATTTATAGATTTGTGGATTTCTAATCGATTTGTTTTTATTGTTTTAGAGCTGTAGATCATGTTTACTTCCCGTTCAAAGATGAATATTAAGTATCTTTATAAAAATCTGCAGTTATGGTTTTTCTTAAATAAATGGTTCAATAATTATCTTATTATTTCATCTGATAACCCTAAATTATAATTTCTATGTATGTTGCAAAATTTGATTACATATCGAGTTTAATAGTAGAACAATTTCAAGGTCGAAAATTAACGCAAACGTGTGCATATTTTTCAAAAATGCAATTCAATAAATAACAAGATTAAAATTTCTGTTTCAAACTGTAGATGAACATTCATACGCAAATAGGAATTGAGTGTCGCATAGCTCCAAAAATTTGTTTTGAAATTATTCTTTTGCTTTTTTGAATTTTCTGATTTTCGTTATATCTTTCACAGAAAACCTTTAACACAACGAAATTGTCGTAAAATTGTTCGCTCATATGCTTAATTGGTTGCAAATATTTTCAAATATGGAAACGTATCAAAAATTTAATAAAACCGCTTTGAATGCCAAGAAATGGTCGAATAAACCGCAGAATCTGCAAGAATTGGATCATTTCTCTAGAATTGTTAGCCCATTTTATTCAATTTTTGATAATTTATTAAGAGGTAGAAATTTTAAGACTAATGTGCGGAACAGATTACTTCAGTATGTCACGAAACGGAAATTAAGGAGTCGAACTAGAAATCCTTAAAGAAGCGAAATTTCTTCCTTACTCTAATACTTGAAACAATTAGGAGGAATTCCTCCCTAATTGAGGATTTCCTCAATTAGGGAGGAAATCGTTAAAGTATCTCAATGTATGCCCTATAAATCAGCCAATAATATTCATTTTTTAATCATTCAAACTACTTTTTATAGTAAATTGAAAGCGCTTTCCGAATATTCAAAGAAATTTCTGATAGACTTGTTAGTTTCTGTAAAATCGAGAAAGAAGAAAAAAACCAAGTCTTACATAACTTATTTTTTTAAAGCTTACTTTGGACACCATAAGACTTTTGGAAATTCAAAGAAATCATCTATTTGCACCTGGTTTTTTCTGCTTATAAACGATTCTTTGGACTTCTCAACTATACTCTCGTTATGTAAAAAACTTGCAAACTTTTCTTGGAAAATTGCGTGGAAAACAAGTACCAGTTTCCACTGAAGGTTTAGGTAATTATTGCCATTCGTTTAATGACTTTATTTAAATTTTGTACAATGTTTTCTCTTACTTATCAATTCAAGTTGGTTTTTATATTCATAGAATTTTGCAAATGTGACGACGAGGGGAATAACATTTGCCTCTTGTAAATGGGTATTCCCCGTTGATTTTAATAAAAAGATATTGCTAAAAAATCGTATAAAATGATCCAAAACAACTGCCTTAGACATCATTGATTAGAAACAATCCAAAGTTCAATTAATCAAAATGAAGACAACTTTTGTTATTCTGTTAATTGCCGCCATTTGTGCCTCAACAGTGTTCACAGTGCCAGTAGTTGATCCTGCTGTTGGTAAGTCGATTGATTTTTAATTATTTTGGTAATAATAAATTTTAATTTTTATAAGAAGCAGACAGTCAATCTCGTGCAAAGAGGGCGACTTTGTGCGAACCTGTTTCATGTAGAGCAAGTTGCAGAGCAGCTGGTAGAGGAGATGGTGCATGTTTCGTGGACAGATGCTCATGTATCTAGAAGCAAAGTTGTGAATTTTTGCTATAAGATACTTACTTATATTGTCCATGATGTTATCAAATTGTATGTTATAGTTATCAATTCAAACTGGTATAATTTTAAAGAATAAATAATTGTATCAATGTATATGTACAGATTTGTTGAATTTATCTCCAGGTGTAAGCTAGGGAAGTGGCATTTTTGGTAGGGCGGTATTTTAATACCTACCGCATATTTAACTTAATTGTTCCTAGTTCAAATGAAAGCACCTATTATTTGATTAACACTTTAAAAAATATTTCAAGGATCTATAGGGGGTCCTTAGAGATCATTTTATCAGAATGTAAACCTCATAGTTCATCGGAAAGTTGGTCAAAAAATTCTCGTTTTAGAATGAAACACATCAAATGACTAATTATGATTCTTTTTATTCATTTTTCTCTATTTGATTTTAGAATAATTGCAAAATATTTCTATCCGTTCCATAAATAATAAAATGGAGAAAAAAGAATAAGAACATATACTAAATATCGCTACAAGCCGGTCATGTTACAAATAATTCAAATAAAACCACAATTGCGACGGTTAATTCGCGATTTTTACAGGTCGAATGCCATCCGTATTTGAATCAGAGACATTTAATTGATTTTTGTAAAAGTAAAGAGATCTAAGCCACCGGTTACAGTCCGTTAGGGTCGCCAGATCGTCCGTGGGCGAAACCCGAGGATCCGCAATTATTGGAAGATGTGAAAATTAAAGCGATCGCTGGCAAATATAAGAAAACACCAGCGCAAATTTTGATTCATTATCAGATACAGCGTGGGGTTATAACGATACCGAAATCGGTAACAAGAGCGCGGATTCAACAGAATTTCGATGTGTTCGATTTCGATTTAACCGATGAGGATGTGGATTATTTGAACAGTTTCGATTGTAGGGGAAGATTTCTATTATTAGCAGCGTAGGATGGGGTTTATTCATCTAATTATGTTTTATTAAATTTTGATGATTTTGTAGGGCTCTATGTCATCCGTATCATTCGTTCGCGAACGATGAGTATTTTCCTTAAAATTTTTCAATTGCATTTATTTTCGAAAATAAATGATATAATGCTTTTCCAAAAGCATTCAAGGTTGATTATTTGTTATAATTTTATAATGTAAGCAATATCCCCCTCCCATTCACATGATTATTTCTATTAGTTGTTTTTTTCGGTATTGTAATAATTGTATGATTTGAAGAAATTTCATCAATTGAAGTTTTATTCAGATCGTTAACTATGCACGTCAGGTTGCCTAGCAAGTTCTATAAATTGAAATGCAGGTAATCTTGGCATTTCATTTGATTTTCAGTAGTCGTCAAAGTTGCAATTACGGAAACTGTACTGAAAATTCTACAATAAATGGCTAAAGTTCCAACCGTAAAATTCAATAATGGTATTGAATTCCCCATTTTCGGCTTGGGTACTTGGAAGGTAACAATTTTGCAATATTTTTTTCGAATTTTTTTGGAAATTGTCTTCGATAATTTTTTAAGGTGAGAAAGTAAAAGCTGGTAAATTCGCTTAAATTTTGAATAATTGTAAAATCGTTGGTAATTTGAATGTTATTCGATTTTACTGGAATTTTCTAGACTGTGATTTAACAAAAATTGAAGACGGTAAAGATAAAATTATCGGTCACCTTGATTTTAACGCGAATCAGGGGCGGACTTAGGCTATGACCTTTGGGGGGGCTACCGCATAATAATAAATTTCACTAGCAGTATTAGATTGTGAAAAATTGAAGTACTCCTCTCTCCCTATTGAGTGCTCTAGGGTCTTTAAAAGAAACAAAGAGAATTAAAAAAAATGTACAAAATGATTATTATAAAAAAAAATGAAACGTAAAGTTATTACAACTCAAGTAAATAATTTATTTTAGAGGGGCTAATTTGAAGCTCGGAAGGGCTAAGCCCCCTAACCTCCCTTCTAAGTCCGCCTCTGACGCGAATCTACAAACGTGTCATATCAAAAATACCTTACTCTTGTAATCTTTCATATTTGCGATATCTTTAATTCGATTAGTTTGTACTTTTATTGTTAATTCGATAAAATTATCGTTTGAATAATTCGCGTTTTCAGTCGAAACCAGGCGAGGTAACCCAAGCGGTTAAAGATGCAATCGATATCGGCTACCGGCACATCGATTGCGCTCACGTTTATGGCAACGAAAAGGAAGTCGGAGCTGCAATTAAAGCAAAAATCGCCGAAGGTGTTGTAAAACGTGAAGATCTCTTTATTACAAGCAAATTAGGAAACACCTACCATCGTCCAGATTTGGTCGTACCTGCATTGAAAGTAACCCTCAACAATCTCGGTTTGGAATACCTCGATTTGTATCTAATCCATTGGCCATTCGCTTTAAAAGTAAATGAAATTAATCGAACTTATTGCAACATAATTTTGAATAATTTTGTAGGAGGGTGATGAGCTTCTCCCGTTAGATAATGCCGGCAAGGCTATATTCTCAGATGTTGATTATTTGGACACTTGGAAGGCTATGGAAGAAGTCCAAAAGAAAGGCCTAACGAAATCGATTGGTGTTTCGAATTTCAATCGGAAACAAATCGAACGTCTCCTAGCCAATTGTACAATTGCGCCTGTTACAAATCAAATCGAATGCCATCCGTATCTAACCCAACAGAAGCTTAGTGAATTTTGTAAATCGAAAAATATCGTTGTTACAGCTTATAGTCCGTTAGGTTCACCGGATCGTCCATGGGCTAAGCCGGGTGAGCCCCAATTACTAGACGATGGAAAAATTAAAGATATTGCTGAGAAATATAAGAAAACACCGGCTCAAGTTGTTTTGAGATATAACGTGCAAAGAGGTCATATTACAATACCGAAATCTATAACTCAATCCCGAATCGAACAGAATTTCAATATTTGGGATTTCGAATTATCAGCAAATGATATGAAGTTGATTGATAGTTTTGATTGTAACGGACGTGTCTGCTGGTATGATGTGTAAGTTTACACTACAAATTTATAGATTTGTAGATTTCTAATCGATTTTTTTAAATTGTTTTAGAGCTATAGATCATGTTTACTTCCCGTTCAAAGATGAATATTAAGTATCTTTAACCAACACAGTTGCATTATGAGATTATAATTTCACCGATTTTAGTTGAATTATGTACCTTATAACACTCTAGTGAATTATAAGAGTGAATTTATATGTCACAATTCACTAGAATACTCAATTCCTATTGGTCAGCATAGTAACTGTCACTTGACAACCAAGAAACAAGTCCCCATGATTCTATTTGAAATTGTTAAATAAATTTATTGACAAGACAGATATTTTTTAACAATAAAAGGTCTTTAAAATGGTCTTGATGGTTGATGTTGGATAAAATTTTGTATACTGCATTAAGGGCAAATAAGGCACTCGAGAAAATTACCCTTTAAACTTTTTCTCTCGCGTCTTATTTGGCCCACAATGCACTTGTTGTATAAATAACTATTATAAAAATCTGTAATTATGATTTGTCTTAAATAAAAGGTTCATTAATTATCTGATTATTTCACTTACGATAAAGGAACTTTCATTATCCGATGTCCAAAATATTTTCCCAATTATATTTGTTTGTATGATAAAATAATTGAATATGTGAAAAATGTTTTGGGATTCCCGTGCATTTGGGAAAAATATTTTTGGACATAGGATAATGAAATTTTGTTTACTGTAATAACTCTAAATTCTAATATTTAAATATGTTGCGAAATTTGATTGCATCTCGAGTTTGATAATAAAACAATTTCAAAGTCAAAATTTAATGCAAGTATTGTTTATTTTTCAAAAATGCAATTCTCTAAATAACAAGATTAAAATTTCTGTTTCAAACTGCAGATGAACATTCATACGCAAATAGGAATTGAGTGTGGCATAGCTCCTAAAAGTTTATTTTGAAATTATTCTTTTTTTTTTAATTTTATGATTCTCGTTATATCTTGCAAAGAAATCCTTTAGCACAACGAAATTGTCGTAAAATTGTTCGCTCAGATGCTTAATTGGTTGAAAAATTTTTTAAATATCTACGGAAACGTATTAAAAATTGAATAAAATCGCTTTAGATCCCAAGAAATAGTCGAATATGCCACAGAATCTGCAAAAATTGAATCATTTTTCTAGAATTGTTAGCCAATTTTATTCAGTTTTTGATAATTTATTAAGAGGTAGAAATTTTAAGACTAGTCTGCGCAACAGAATATTACTTCAGTAGGTCACGAAATGGAAATTAAGGAGTCGAAGTAGAAGCGAGATTTTTCAATGACGATTTCTGCCTTACTTTAATACTTGGAACAAATGCTAGAAAAGTTATTTAATTTTGGGGAAATCCTCAATTGAAGGGAAAACCGTTAAAGTATCTTTATATATATCTTCATATTTTGCCCCATAAATCAACCAATAATATTAATTTTTTAATCATTCAAACTACTTTTTATAGTAAATTGAAAGCGCTTTCCTAAAATTCGACAAATTTTCTGATAGACTCGTTAGTTTCGAGAAAGAAGATGAAATCCAGGAAAGCTATCAGCAACAGTCTTAGATAGCTTATTTTTTAAAAGCTTACATTAGAGAACACCGTAATACCTTTGCACAGCATAAGACTTTTGGATATTCGAAAAAATCATGGAGAAATTCGTTGACCATTAACTATGTGAATAACTTATTACCTATGTGAAAAACTTGCTTATTTTTCTTGGAAAATTGCTTGGAAAACAACCTTACCAATTTCCAGTTTATCCAATAGATGGATAATGTGTTATAAAGTGACAAAACAAAGATCGTACAGAAGGCTTACATAATTATTGCCATTTACGACTTTGTTTAAATTTTGAACGATTTTTTCTCTTATCTTTACAAAAATGAAGGCTGCCTTGAAAATAACAATAAACGATTCAAGTTGATTTTTATATTCATAGAATTTTGCAAAAGCTACGACAAGGGGAAAACATTTTCCTCTTGTAAATGGCTATTCCCCGTTGATTTTAATAATCCAAAACAACCGCCTTAGACATTATTTATTAAAAACAATTCAAAGTTCGATTAATCAAAATGAAGACAACTTTTGTTATTCTATTAATTGCAGCCATCCGTGCCTCAACAATGTTCACAATGCCAGTAGTTGAAGCTGCAGTTGGTAAGACGATTGATTTTTTATTTTTTTGGGTAATAAAATTTGGACATTATTTATATAAGACTTTCTTCTTAAAATTGTATCTACTTTCCATTCTCAAAGTTTGTCAACGAGCTAATAAATCATGTGAGGAGCATCTTTGAGTCACTCTAAGCCATTTTATGTGTGTAACTCGTTTTTGGAGGTCGCAACATAGTCAGAAACAATCGGTTTTTCACCGACTTCTCAATCAGCTACGTGGTTCAAATTTAGCTCAAATGATCTTCAGGGGGTTTCTTATAAATCCTTAAAATATTTTCAAAATCAGTCGTCAAATACTAGGTGTTGTTGTAAGGGAAACACGCGGTATAGTCACAAAAACAGAAATGTCTCAAAATCTGAACCCAAAGAATCCTAAAAACAAGAACTTTTTTTTTCAAAATGATATAGTAATTCAATTTGTTAAAAGACGAATATTTCAAAATCTAGCCTTATATTCGGAAATTTTCCGCAAAAAGTAAATAACAGTCAATATTTAACCCATAAATCTAATTATTATTATTTAATCGATATTTAATATTGCAATGAAATATTGTAGCAATATACCTGCAATATTATGTGCTTTAGGGGAAGGTGAATAATCAGAAATTAGACAGATATCTATAATTTAGTTTTATCAGTGGAAGGCCATAGGATTGTTATTGAAAATAGGATTCACAATGTTGTGTAATATTATTTTAGGAAGACGGCGCTCTTTTCCCTATCGATGAGAATAGCAATGAAATAGCAATTCAGCAATGTGGGTTATGTCGATACATGGAAAGCTCTGGGGAATTTGATCGAGAAACCCTTAACTAAAGCGATCGGTCTATCGAATTTCAACCGAAAACAAATCGAACGTATACTAAATATCGCTAAAATCAAGCCGGTTATGTTACAAGTAATTCAAATAAAACCACAATTGCGACGATTAATTCGCTATTTTTACAGATCGAATGCCATCCGTATTTGAATCAGAGACGTTTAATTGATTTTTGTAAAAGTAAAGGGATCCAAGCCACCGGCTACAGTCCGTTAGGCTCGCCAGATCGTCCGTGGGCGAAACCGGAGGATCCGCAATTATTGGAAGATGTGAAAATTCAAGCGATCGCTGGCAAATATAAGAAAACACCAGCGCAAATTTTGATTCATTATCAGATACAGCGTGGGGTTATAACGATACCGAAATCGGTAACAAGAGCGCGGATTCAACAGAATTTCGATGTGTTCGATTTCGATTTAACCGATGAGGATGTGGATTATTTGAACAATTTCGATTGTAATGGAAGATTTCTATTATTAGCAGCGTACGGGGGGTTTATTCGTTTAGTTATGTTTTATTAAAATTTGTTGATTTTGTAGGGCTCTAGGTCATCCGCATCATCCGTTCGAGAACGACGAGTATTGATCGAATTCCGAGGAGTTTTCCTTTAAACATTTTCTATTGCACTTGTTTTCGAAAATAAATGATAAGATAATGCATTTCCGATACCATTCAAGGTTGATTATTTGTTATAATTTTATAATGTAAACAATATCCCCCCACCATTCACATGGTTATCTCTAATAGTTATTTTTGTCGTTATTGTAATAATTGTATGATTTGAAGAAATTTTATCCATTGAAGTTTTTTTCAAATCGTTAACTATGCAGGTCAGGTTGCCTAGCAAGTTCTATAAATTTAAATGCAGGTAATCTTGGAATTTCATTCGCTTTTCAGTAGTCGTCAAAGTTGCAATTACGGAAAATGTACTGAAAAATCTACAAAAAATGGGTAAAGTTCCAACTGTAAAATTCAATAATGGTATTGAATTCCCCATTTTCGACTTGGGTACTTGGAAGGTAACAATTTTGCAATAATTAATTCGAATTTTTTTGGAAATTGCTATCGTTAGGTTTTGAAGGTGAGAAAGTAAAAGCCGGTAAATTCGCTTAAATTTTGAATAATTGTGAAAACGTTGGTAATTTAATTATTATTCAATTTCATTGTAATATTCTAGATTGTGATTCAGCAAAAGTTGAAGATGTTGAAGACAAAATTACCGGTCCTCTTGATTTTAAGGCTAAATAAAATAGATAATGTTTCATATCAAAAATATCTTACTCTTGTAATCTTTGCCATATCTTTAATTCTTTAAGTTTGCATTTTTATTGTTAATTCGATAAAATTGTTTGAGTAATTTTAAATTATCGCGTTTTCAGTCGAAACCAGGCGAGGTGACCCAAGCGGTTAAAGATGCAATCGATATCGGCTACCGGCACATCGATTGCGCTCACGTTTATGGCAACGAAAAGGAAGTCGGAGCTGCAATTAAAGCAAAAATCACCGAAGGTGTCGTAAAACGTGAACATCTATTTATTACAAGCAAATTATGGAACACCTACCATCGTCCAGATATGGTCGAACCTGCATTGAAAGTAACCCTCAACAATCTTGGTTTGGAATACCTCGATTTGTATCTAATGCATTGGCCATTCGCTTTAAAAGTAAATGAAATGAATCAAACTTATTTCAAAATAATTTTAAATAATTTTATAGGAGGGCGATGAGCTTTTCCCGTTCGAAACTGCCGACAAGGCTGTATTCTCAGATGTTGATTATTTGGACACTTGGAAGGCTATGGAAGAAGTCCAAAAGAAAGGCCTAACGAAATCGATTGGTGTTTCGAATTTCAATCGGAAACAAATCGAACGTCTCCTAGCCAATTGTACAATTGCGCCTGTTACAAATCAAATCGAATGCCATCCGTATCTAACCCAACAGAAGCTTAGTGAATTTTGTAAATCGAAAAATATCGTTGTTACAGCTTATAGTCCGTTTGGTTCACCGGATCGTCCATGGGCTAAGCCGGGTGACCCCCAATTACTAGAAGATGGAAAAATTAAAGATATTGCTGAGAAATATAAGAAAACACCGGCTCAAGTTATTTTGAGATATAACGTGCAAAGAGGTCATATTACAATACCGAAATCTGTAACTAAATCCCGAATTGAACAGAATTTCAATATTTGGGATTTCGAATTATCAGCAAATGATATGAAGTTGATTGATAGTTTTGATTGTAACGGACGTGTCTGTTTGTATGAAGAGTAAGTTTACACTACAAATTTATAGATTTGTGGATTTCTAATCGATTTGTTTTTATTGTTTTAGAGCTGTAGATCATGTTTACTTCCCGTTCAAAGATGAATATTAAGTATCTTTATGGAAATCTGTAGCTATGATTTTTCTTAAATAAAGGGTTCATTAATTATGTTATTATTTCACTTAATAACTCTAAATTCTAACATTTAAATATGTTGTAAAACTTGCTTGCATAAAACAATTTCAAAATCAAAATTTAATGCAAGTATTGTTTATTTTTCAAAAATGCAATTCTATAAATAAAGAGATTTATTTTTTTCCGTTTGAAACTGTAGATGAACATTCATACGCATATAGGAATTGTATGTCACATAGCTCCTAAAAGTTTGTTTTGAAATTATTCTTTTGCTTTTTGAATTTTATGATTTTCGTTATAATTTTCAAAGAAAACCTTTAGCACAACGAAATTTTCGTAAAGTTGCTTGCTCATATGCTTAATTGGTTGTAAATATTTTTAAATACAGAAACGTATTAAAAATTGAATGAAACCGCTTTGAATGCCAAGAAATGGTCGAATAAACCGCAGAATCAGCAAAAATTGGATCATTTCTCTAGAATTGTTGGCACATTTTATTCAATTTTTGATAGTTTATTAAGAGGTAGAAATTTTAAAACTAGTCTGCGAAATAGAACATTACTTCAGCAGATCACGAAACGGAAATTAAGGAGTCGAACTAGAAATCCTAAAAGAAGTGGAATTTCTTCCTTATTCTAATACTTGAAACAATTATTAGGAGGAATTCCTCACTAATTATGGTAATCCTCAATTATAGAGGAAATCGTGAAAGTATCTCTATGTATGCCCTAAAAATTTGGAAGGGGCCGAATCTAAAAAGCGGCCTAATAACTTCCCCGACACACTCCGGATAGTTAATCATGAATTAGAATAGTTATTAAAAACAAGTGTCAAAAGTCGGCAATTAATGCACGAGTCCAAGTTTTAAAAAAACGAGTACCGTAGCACGAGTTTTTTATACTATTTTTTCTATTCTAGATACTTTATTAAAAAAAAACTGACTTACTATAAAAATCAAAATCGGGTTCGAGAACCGTGGCTATCTCACAACCTCCGAAAAATTCAATGAGGAACCTGCACCTCGTCAACCAGAACTCTGTTCACTGATCGTTAGTTCCACACACCCTTTTCAATTCAACTTTCTCATAAACTCGATTCACGATTCAATTGCGAAATTTTGACAAAACAACAGAACTGTAATTTCAGCGCAGAGTAAAAAGTAGTACGGTTGTCCCAACAAAAACATGGAAAAAATCAAATCATATCTATTGAATTGTTGAGGGAAAAATTAAAATTTATATTATTTTAAAACATTTATATATTGAAAAAGCACTTACCGAAACACAAAAACCGCTTGAAAACAAATATTCTGAGGTTATGTTTCAAAAATGACAAAAGAATGTAAACACACGCATAGGATTTTATGCCTTCAGTGATACCAACAGTAGATATCATTCTGTCTTTATAAACTACCGTTATAAATTTTACTACGCTTTAAAAATTATGTTGGATAACCTTCTAAACTGTCATTTCAAAATTTTGCAATTGAATCGTGAACAACAACTCTTTTCTATGGCAACCGATCCCTGATAGAAGGCGGCAAATTTGAATTGGTTGACTAGACTATTTTGCCAATTTTGTGCCCTTATTTAAAAAAAGAAAAGAACATCGCACATGATGGGTATCGTTTTAGACATAAAAGCACATGCCCTTTCGATTGGTGATATCAAATTAATATGTTATCTTAAATTTTTTTCAATCAACCCCCTCCCCCTTCCACCCCCGTGGTTCGATTGGCACCAAAAACTAATCAACTCGAACGGCCACCAAATAGTTTGTGCTGGCCAAATTTGAACTCAATCGGTTAAACAGTTTTTGAGTAATCGTTGGAGAACCGACAGACGCACATACATACACACACACACACACACACACACACACACACACACGGACATCATGCTAAAAACTTCAAAAACGTGTTCAGGGGACCTCAAAACGTAAAGATCTGGTGAAATCTCGAATTCGAAATTTTGGTCCGAAACTAATAACTTCCCTACCCTCTGGTCGGGGAAGTTAATATTGCTAACAAATCGGATAAATTAATCTAAAACAGCCTTAAACATCATTGATTAAAAACAATCCAAAGTTGAATTAATCAAAATGAAGACAACTTTTGTTATTCTGTTAATTGCAGCTATCTGTGCATCAGCAGTGTTCACAGTGCCAATAGTTAAAGCTGCTGTAGGTAAGACGATTGATTTTCAATTATTTTGGTAATAATAAATTTTAATTTTTATAAGAAGCAGACAATCAATTCAGCGCAAAGGGGGCAACTTTGTGCGAACCTGTTTCATGCAGAACAAGTTGCAAAGCAGCTGGTAAAGGAGATGGTGTATGTTTAACGGGCAGATGTCGGTGTATCTACAAGTAAAGTTGTGAATTTTTTCTGTAGAATACTTACTTATATTGTTCACTATATTATCAAATTGTATGTTATAGTTATCAATTCAAACTGGTATAATTTTAAAGAATAAATAATTGTATCAATGTATATGTACAGATTTGTTGAATTTATCTCCAGGTGTAAGCTAGGGAAGTGGCATTTTTGGTAGGGCGGTATTTTAATACCTACCGCATATTTAACTTAATTGTTCCTAGTTCAAATGAAAGCACCTATTATTTGATTAACACTTTAAAAAATATTTCAAGGATCTATAGAGGGGTCCTTAGAGATCATTTTATCAGAATGTAAACCTCATAGTTTATCGGAAAGTTGGTCAAAAAATTCTCGTTTTAGAGTGACTGATTATGACTCTTTTTTTCATTTTTCTCCATTTGATTCTAGAATAATTGTAAAGTATTCCTACCCGTTCCAGAATAAAATGGAGAAAAACGAATAAAATTAATGTGAGGAGCATATTTGAGTTACTCCAAACCATTTTATGTGTGTAACTCGTTTTTGGAAGTCGCAGCATCCTCAAAAACAATCGATTTTTCACCAGCTTCTCAATCAGCTACGTGGTTCAAATTTAGCTCAAATGATCTTCAGGGGGTTTCTTATAAATTCTTAAAATATTTTCAAAATCAGTCGTCAAATACTAGGTGTTGTTGTAAGGGAAACATGGTATAGTCACAAAAACAATAATGTCTCAAAATCTGAACCCAAAGAATCCTAAAAACATAAGAACTTTCTGTTCAAACTGGTTTAGTGGTTAAATTTGTTAAAAAACGGATTATTTCAAAATCTAGCCTTATATTCGGAAATTTTCCGCAAAAAGTAAATAACAGTCAATATTTAATCCATAAATCTGACTTTAAAAATGCGAAATTCGTTCAAATAACAAAGAATGTCTAAGAAAACACAATAAACGTGTTATCTTATCGATTTAAATCGGTTTTATATTCATAGAATCTTACAAAATATGATATCGAGGGGAAAAACATTTTCCTTTGCTAAATGGTTATTCCCCATTGATTTTAACGAATAATGGCCACGGATCATATAAATTGATCCAAAACAATCACCTTAGACATTATTGTTTTGAGAACAATCCAAATCATTACAAGCTGAATCAATCAAAATGAAGGCAACTTTAGTTATTCTGCTAATTGCAGCGATCTGTGCCTCAACAACGTTTACAGTTCCAGAGGTTGAAGCTGCTGTTGGTAAGACAATAATCGATTTCCAATTACAGTAATAATTATAATAAATTAATCATTTTGATAACGAACAGGCAATCAATTCGGTAGAAAATGGGTACCTCGACCTATATGTGATCCCGTTACATGCAGAATGAATTGCAGAGCAGCTGGTAGAGGAGATGGAGCATGTTTCGTGGACAGATGCTCATGTATCTAGAAGAGAGACTGGATTTTCACTACAAACCACTTATTTTATGCACTATGTTATCAAATTGTATACTTTCAATATAAATGACTGTAGTTTTTAAAAATAAATAACCGTATCAACGTATGAAAATTTGTTAAGAATTTGTCAAAATCTAGGCTCGAATAATCTAAAAAGCCTCAAATTCTTCCTTTAAAATGATTCATTAGCTAAATTTGTTAAAAATTATCAACATAATTTGGGCCTAAAGCTTATTAAAGAGTTACTTTCAAATAGATAGTAAATGTACTAAAATAAATATTTCAAAATCTAGTCATAAATTTGAAAATTATCCTGAAGTCTTGACGCGAAAACTCGAACATTTGATTAAAAGTTCTAATTATATTTTTTGAAAATTTGGGCAAAATCATACCGAAATTTCTTAGTGATTTTCAGTGAAGGTTCAATATTTTCCATTCATTTATCGACTTTATTTGAATTTTACGCAATTTTTTCTTTAATCTTTATAACAATAAAGGATTCCTTAAAAAATATAATAAACGTGTTTACTTATCAATTTAAGTTGAATCTTATATTTATATAGTTTTACAAAAAAGTAACACCCAGGGGAAAAACATTTTTTCTTCTAAATGGTTATTCCCCATTGATTTTAACAAATAAAAACATTGGCCACAGATCATATAAATTGATTAAAAACAAATTCTTCTAGAATTAATTCAAACCAAGTTCTTTCAATCAATATGAAGTCAACTTTTATTATTCTACTAATTGCAGCAATCTGTATCGCAACAATGTTTACACTTCCAGCAGTTGAAGCTGCTATTGGTAAGACGATTGATTTCTAATTATTTCGATCAATTTCGATAAATAAATTAATAAATTTTTTAAGGAGCAGACAATCAATTCCACTCAAAAAGGGCAGATTTGTGTTATCCTATCTTATGCAGAAGAGACTGCAGACTGATTGGTAGAATTAATGGCGCATGTTTCGTGGGCAAATGTTTATGTATCTAAAAACGAAGTTGAGGATATTTTATCGAAATTGTCAAATTTTATGCATTGAATATAAACGACTATAATGTTGATAAATATGTAGATTTGTTGAATTTAGCACCAGAACTGGGCCGTGGGGTTAGACTGACAATGCGAAGCAAACTCCTCAGATAACATGTTTGGGGGACAATAATTCTACTATAGTCTCAAAATGTGAACTCAAAGGACCTTAAAACCCCATCACTCTCTTTTCAAATGATTGAGTTGCTAAATTTATTAATAATTGCTGTCATTAGGACCAAAATTTAGATGAACATTGAAGATTAAATTGCGCCGGCCCTATTTAACAAACTCTAGCTAAATTATCGATTTAAAACTTAAAAATTGCACAAATTAAAGAATTTAATCCAAAATATGTTGAAACGCGCTAAATCGTTTAATTTTGAAGTTAAAAGTACTGATTAATCAATAAAAATGAAGAAATATTGTGGGACTATCAGTGGAAAGTTGAAATTTTTGAGTAAAATTTTCAATTTTAAGATGTAAAAATGCTAATTTTCAACAGAAATGTCAGATTTTTATCCAAAGTAGACATAATAGCTAAAAATAAGCGATCAAACTCCATCTCATGCACTGTTTGGCACTATAATTGGAAAATTATTTTCATTTCACCGCTGGAAATTATCTAAAATTATAATTCTATTTATCTAAAGGCTCTATTTATGGACTAAATTCCACGTAATTTTCTCTAATCATCAAAATAACAAAGGATTAAAAATAAATACATTTTTTCTTTTTTAAAATAAAACAAACATGTTTACTAATCAATTAAAATCGGCTTTATCTTTGATTAATATTGTATAAGGTGTTATTTGGTAAACAAAAAAAAAATCCACCATTTCCTGTGAGTGGTTATTCCCCAAAAACTTGAACAAAAGTGGATCTGATAACAGATCATATAAATTAAACCAAAACAACCACCTTAGGCATTATTATTGCAAAAACGATACAAATTCAATCGATCAAAATGAAGACAACTTTCGTTATCTTGTTGGTTGCAGCCATCTGTGTCTCAACAATCTTCACAGTTCAAATCAATGAAGCTGCAGCTGCTGATGGTAAGAAATTAATCAATTTATTACTAGATCTAAAATTAACAGATGATTAATTATTCTTCTAAGAAGCCGGTAGTCAATTGGGTGCAGAAAACGTAGGTATGTGTGACCCCATTACATGCAGAAGAGATTGCCAAATAGCCGGCAGAGCAGATGGTGCATGTTTCGTGGGCAGATGCCAGTGTATTTAGAGGCAAAGTTGTGAATTTTTGCTATACAATACTTATATTGTCGATTATATTATCAATGCAAACTGTTGTAGTTTTAAAGAATAAATAATTGTACCAATATATACTCGTATGTATAGACTTGTTCAATTTAGCTCAAAGGGAAGCGACATATTTGAAAGGGTAGTATTTTTTATAGTACCACGTATTTCACTTAAATGTTCCTGGTTCTAATGAAAACACCTATTATTTGATGAACAATTAAAAAAATATTTCAAGGATCTATAAAAGGGTCCTTGGAGATCATTTAGTCAAAATTTGAACCCCATAACTTATCGGAAAGTTGGTCAAAAAATTCTCAATTTAGAATGAAATACATCAAATGACTGATTATGATTAGTTATTATGTTAATTTTCTGTAAAATCGAGAAAGAAGAAGAAATCCAAGAAAGCTATCAGCAACAGTCTTAGATAGCTTATTTTTGATAAGCTTAAATTAGAGAACACCGTATACCTTTAGACACCATAAGACTTTTGGAAATTCGAAAAAATCATAGGGAAATTCGTTGACCATTTTCATCTATTTCCACCAGGTTTTTTCTGCATATAGACGATTCTATGACTTCTCAACTATACTCTCGTTATGTGGAAAACTTGCTTATTTCTCTTGGAAAATTACGTGAAAAACAACCCCACCTGTTTCCAGTTTATCCAATAGTTGGATAATGTGTTATAAAGTGACAAAACAAAGATCGGCTTAGATAATTATTGCCATTTACGACTTTGTTTAAATTTTGAACGATTTTTTCTCTTATCTTTACAAAAATGAAGGTTGCCTTTAAAATGACAATAAACGTGCGTACTTATCGATTCAAGTTAATTTTTATATTCATGGAATTTTGCAAAAGTAAATGGGTATTCCCTGTTGATATTAATAAAAAGATATTGCTAACAAATCGTATAAAATGATCCAAAACAAGTGTCTTAGACATCATTGATCCGAAACAATCCAAGGTTCAGTTAATCAAAATGAAGACAACTTTTGTTATTCTGTTAATTGCAGCCATCTGTGCCTCAACAGTGTTCTCAGTTCCAGTAGTTGAAGCTGCTGTTGGTAAGACGATTGATCTTTAATTATTTTGGTAATAAAAAATTTTAATTTTTATAAGAAGCCGACAGTCAATCTCGTGCAAAGAGGGCAACTTTGTGCGAACCGGTCTCATGCAGAACAAGTTGCAGAGCAGCTGGTAGAGGAGATGGTGCATGTTTCGTGGACAGATGCTCATGTATCTAGAAGCAAAGTTGTGAATTTTTGCTAAAAAATAATTATATTTTTCATTACCTTATTATCAAATTTTGTTATCAATTCAAACTGTTGTAATTTTAAAGAATAAATTATTGTATCAATGCATATCTATGCTGAATTTAGCTCCTGGGGTAAGATAGAGAAACGGCATATTTGGAAGGGCGGAATTTTTATAGTACCTATATCTAAACATAAACAGTTCGAAGAACAATTCTATATGCAACAGAAATCGCACGAATCACGTGAGATTGAATTGTTGAAAACCATCGATAGTTTGAAGAATGAATTGCGAAGTAAAGAATCAGCGATCGATGATTTGCAGAATAATGTCGATACTCTTGAAGGTGGTATACAGGTTTTGAATCAAGAAATCGCCCAACAGAACGACCAATTGACGAAGATCAAGCGGGAAACTGACCAGAAAATCAGGTAATTTTACAGAATCGTTGCATGAGTTTGTGATAAATTAATTACTGGATTAGAATAACGAAAAAATCCTTGTTAACAACGCTAATTATCTGTTTCTTGTCCTTTTCGTAGCTGTGTTAAAAAACATTCACCATCATCGAACATATCTTTATCAATTCTTCTATTCCCGTTAATTTCCTGGTTTTTATCCGCATCTCTCATAGAATCCGTGAGCTTCATCATCATTTCTGTTATATTATTAGTTCAAAATTTATATCAATAGATTTATACGTTTTTATTACTTTTTTATGGTGTAATTTATAAAAATTTGCATGGTGTTCTCCTGTGTGTCATCCTAATTATTGCTCTTCCTCTTTGTTTTCCTGTACGAATTCAGAGGTCTACAAGAAACGATTAATAAACTCCACGAACAAGAAGAGAATGAACGCGAAGCGGCCCGTTTGAAACTTTTAAGCGTCCACAAACAAAACCAAGAGACTGTCGATTATTTACAGAAGAAATGCCAGTGTCTTACTAAATTGTAAGTTTCAATATTCTTCGATTATTTTTATTCTAATTTTTGTGTAAAGATTTGAAGAGGTTCGCCAACGGTACGAACGTAGAGACTCCCGCCAGGAGGATCTAACAATAATTTCCGATTTAAAACAAGTCATCGCTGAACAAGAGAAAGATTTGGCTTGTTTGAACGAGGAGAAACGCTATTTTCAAATGAGACTGATGAGCTTAGAGAATCGTTTAAAAGGCGACGATATGGATATGGAATCGAATCGTAATTTCGATGAGGAGACGTTTGAGGATGCGGAACAGATATCGCGTACGAAAAGCGATGATTGTGATGAACCTACAAACTATCCGGCTGTTGTTTTTCCGGTATTTCCGGGACCACCTGCAGCTGCTCTGTCGATACCGCCGACAATACCGGAATGTGATGAATAAACACACATTTTTTCTACGTTTATATGGGGTGAAGATGATGTGAATTATTCTCGAGTGTGGTACATTCCTTGAAATCGGAAAATTGATCGTTTTATGGCGTTTTTCAGGTGGATTTACTGGATTCTCGAAATCTCACTAAAGGGTAATTCACATTTTCGATGCGATTCAAGTTTTTTGTTATAATCTGTTTTTAATCGTTTATATTGTGACCGATACAGTGTATAGAGTTAATTGTATATAAAATCATGAAACAGTTTAATCAATATTGTTTTTAATTATCGCCCAAGAAGAGTTAACCAATTAACATTTTTTTCATAGTTTTCGGAATTTCACAGAGAAAACAAAACTTGAAATTCTCTTTCCGAAGTAGTCCGAGTTATTTTGATTCTAAAGAGAAAAACTTCCACCAGGGTGTGGGCAAAATTCTACTTTAAACTTAGATTTACGGACACTTTACTAAAAAGGAGCTCTACTAAATTCTAGAACATTCAGGCTTTTCTCCCGCTTATTGATCGAAGTTCCAGGAGTTGTTGACGAGTTTTCGACAAATTTTGCTCATTTGTGATAAAATAACGACTACTGTTTAGACTTTTGCACAAAAACACTTTATTAATATGATTATTTATTTTCCAAAACTGTAATCATTTATATTAAATTTGCAACAAATAAAACAGAGTTGTTTAGGAGGACAAATCGATACATTGGCATTGGTCCTTGACACATGCACCAAATTTTTCATCTTTTTCGCATTTTAGTAGGCATTCAAGGGGTCACAAGTACCTACTTTTTTTGCACCCATTTGACTATCGGATTCTTAGAAGAATAATTAATAATCGATTAATTTTATATCTAGTAATAAACTGATTAATTGCTTACCATCAGCAGCTTCATTGATTTGAACTGTGAAGATTGTTGAGAAGCAGATAGCTGCAACCAACAAGATAACGAAACTTGTCTTCATTTTGATCGATTGAATTTGTATCGTTTTTGCAATAATAATGCCTAAGGTGGTTGTTTTGGTTTAATTTATATCATCTGTTATCAGACCCACTTTTGTTCAATTTTTTGTGAAATGACCACTCAGAGTGAGGGAATGGTGGAATTTTTTTGTGGCACTTTATACAATATTAATCAAAGATTAAGCCAATTTTAATTGATCAGTAAACATGTTTCTTTTATTTTGAAAGAGAAAAATTGTATATTGTTAATTCTTTGTTATTTTGTTGATTAGAGAGAATTACATGGAATTTAATCCATAAATAGAGCCTTTAGATAAATAGAATTATAATTTTAGATAATTCCCAGAGGTGAAATGATAATAATTTTCCAATTATAGTGCCAAATCGTACATGAAATGGAATTTAATAGTTTCTTTTAGCATATTATATCTACTTAGGACAAAAATCTGACATTTCTGCTGCAAATTTGAATTTTCACGTAGGAAAGTTGAAAATTTTACTCAAAAATTTCTACTTTTTATGCAGATTTTGGTTTGAATTACTTCTGGAACAAATTTTTATTTTTATTTTTAATCAATTTATATGATCTGTGGCTAATGTTTTTATTTGATAAATTCAATGGAGAATTACAATTTAGAAGAGAAAAATGTTTTTCTCATCTATATTACTTTTTTTTCAAAACTCTTTTGATATAAAACTCAACTTAAATTGTGTAATAAGCCACCCTTTGATATTTTAATAAAAATTAATATAATAAGCAACATTACTGGTAGTTCCAGCATCTTTGATGCTTGCTATCCTCATTTTTGAGGGTTTTAGATATCGATATTTAGACTAAATAAAATCGTGAGAATATAGATAAATGATGGAAAAATTCGAGAATAAATGACTGAAACAGCTGAGCGAAATCGTGGGTAACTAAAAGATGACTAAAGGCGGTGAAGAAAAGTAAGAATAAACTATTTTCCACGGATCGTCATATCACTGTAGATCATTTAATGTTAAATTTACAATGAGGTCAATCACATTTTCCGATTGAAGCGGTTTTTCACCAATTTCCCAATGAATAACAGGACCCAAATTTTGATAAAATGCTCCTTAGGCACTACCCTACAAATCCTCAAAATATTTTTCAAATCGCCCGGCAATTAATAGGGGCTGCCATAAGAACTGGGAACGTTTGGTCGAAAAACTCGGTATTCGAAAATTTTCCGCAAAAACAGAATAAGAGTCGATATTTAATTCATATATCTGAAATTCGTTAAAATAACAAAGGATGTCTAAGAAAACACAATAAACGTGTTATCTTATCGATTTAAATCGATTTTATATTCATAGAATCTTGCAAAATATGACATCGAGGGGAAAAACATTTTCCTTTGCTAAATGGTTATTCCCCATTGATTTTAACGAATAATGGCCACGGATCATATAAATTGATCCAAAACAATCACCTTAGACATTATTGTTTTGAGAACAATCCAAATCATTACAAGCTGAATCAATCAAAATGAAGGCAACTTTAGTTATTCTGCTAATTGCAGCGATCTGTGCCTCAACAACGTTTACAGTTCCAGAGGTTGAAGCTGCTGTTGGTAAGACAATAATCGATTTCCAATTACAGTAATAATTATAATAAATTAATCATTTTGATAACGAACAGGCAATCAATTCGGTAGAAAATGGATACCTCGGCCTATGTGTGATCCTGTTACATGCAGAAGAGACTGCAAAATAGCTCATAGAGCAGATGGTGCATGTTTCGTGGGCAGATGTTCATGTATCTAGAAGAGAAACTATGTATTTTCACTACAAAACACTTATTGTATGCACTATATTATCGAATTGTCAGCTTTTAATTTAAATGACTAAAATAAATAATCTTAACGTATGAAAATTTTCTTGAGTGTACTCGTCTGAATGATAAGAAAATTGAGGCAAAAACTCGAACATTTGATTGAAGTTCTAAATATATTTTTGGAAAATTTGGGCAAAATCGTGTCGAAATTAGTTAGCTATTTTCACTCCATTAAAAATAATTGCTTTGCACAATTATAGACGATTTAATGGACTCCTCAGTTAAATGGATGTCATGTGAAAAACTCGCTTGCTTTCCTTGAAAATTTTTATGCGGAAATAATACTGTTATTTTATACTTTACCCAATAGATGGTACTATTATGATATGATAATCGTTGATATTGTGTTACAGAACAAAGATCCTACAGAATGATCTAATATTTTCCATTCATTTGACGACTTTATTTGAATATTTCATCTTTATAATAATAAAGAATTCCTTAGAAAATATAATAAACGTGTTCACTTATCAATATAAGTGGAGCTTTATACCTACAGCGTTTTGCAAAAAAAGTAACAGCGAGGCGAAAACATTTTCCTCTTCTGAATGGTTATTCCCCATTGATGTTAACAAATAAAAACATTGGCCGCAGATCATATAAATTGATTTTAAAAAGAAATTGTTCCGGAAGTAATTTAAACCAAGTTCTGTCAATCAATATGAAGTCAACTTTCGTTATTCTTCTAATTGCAGCTATCGGTACAGCAACAATGTTCACACTTCCAGCAGTTTAAGCTGCTGTTGATACGACGATTGATTTCTAATTATTTCGATCAATTTCGATAAATGAAATTAATAAATTTTTTAAGGAGCAGAAAATTAATTCCACTCAAAAAGGACCGATTTGTGTTATTCTATCTTATGCAGAAGAGACTGCAGACTGATTGGTTGAATTAATGGCGCATGTTTCGTGGGCAAATGTTTATGTATCTAGAAACGAAGTTGAGGATATTTTATCGAAATTGTCAAATTTTATCCATTGAATATAAACGACTATCATGTTGATAAATATGTAGATTTGTTGAATTTAGCACCAGAACTGGGCCGTGGGGTTAGACTGACAATGCGAAGCGAACTCCTCAGATAACATGTTTGGGGGACAGTAATTCTACTATAGTCTCAAAATGTGAACTCAAAGAACCTTAAAACCCCATCACTCTCTTTTCAAAATGATTGAGTTGCCAAATTTATTAATAATTGCTGTCATTAGGACCAAAATTTAGATGAACATTGAAGATTAAATTGCTCCGGCCCTATTTAACAAACTCCAAATAAATTGTCGATTTAGAACTTAACAACTGCAAAAATTAAAGATTTTAATCCAAAATTAGCTGAAACGCGTTAAGTCGTTTCATTTTGACGTTAAAAGTACTAATTGGTTAATGAAACCGAAAAAAAACAACAACTTAAGGAGATTTTGCATAGCGAATTTGATAAACCACATACAAATTTGATAAAAACGAACAAATTATTAGTTGAAATTTGAAATTTTCAATTTTCCTACGTGAAAATGCAAACTTTCACATGTCAGATTTTTGCACAAAGGAGACATAATATCCAAAAAATAAACTATTAAACTATTTGGCATTATGATAGGAAAATTATTTTCGTTCCACTTAATGTCCAAGTACAGGTATAATTGCGCCGCTGGAAATTACCTAAAATTATAATTATGTTTATTTAAAGGCTCTATTTATGGAATAAATTCCACGCAATTGTCTCTAATCAACAAAATAACCAAGAATTAAAAATATACAATTTCTCTCTTCCAAAATAAAACAAACATGTTTACTGATCAATTAAAATCGTCTTTATCTTTCATTAATATTCTATAAGGTACTATTAAGTGAACAAAAAAAATTCCACCATTTCCTGTGAGTGGTTATTACCCAAAAACTTGAACAAAAGTCGGTCTGGTCTGATAACAGATCATATAAATTGAACCGAAACAACCAACTTAGGCATTATTGTTGCAAAAACGATTCAAATTCAATCGATCAAAATGAAGACAACTTTCGTTATCTTGTTGATTGCAGCCATCTGTGTCTCAACAATCTTCACAGTTCAAATCAATGAAGCTGCAGCTGCTGATGGTAAGAAATTAATCAATTTATTACTAGATCTAAAATTAACAGATGATTAATTATTCTTCTAAGAAGCCGGTAGTCAACTGGGTGCAAAAAAAGTAGGTACTTGTGACCCCCTTAAATGCCTACTAAAGTGCGAAAACGATGGCAAATTTGGTGAATGTGTCAAGGACCAATGCCAATGTATCGATTTGTCCGCCTAAACAACTCTGTTTTATTTGTTGCAAATTTATGTTTAAAATATAAATGATTACAGTTTTGGAAAATAAATAATCATATTAATAAAGTGTTTTTGTGCAAAAGTCTAAACAGTAGTCGTTATTTTATCACAAATGAGCAAAATTTGTCGAAAACTCGTCAACAACTCCTGGAACTTCGATCAATAAGCGGGAGAAAAGCCTGAATGTTCTAGAATTTAGTAGAGCTCCTTTTTAGTAAAGTGTTCGTAAATCTAAGCTTAAAGTAGAATTTCGCCCACACCCTGGTGGAAGTTTTTCTCTTTAGAATCAAAATAACTCGGACTACTTCGGAAAGAGAATTTCAAGTTTTGCTTTCTCTGTGAAATTTCGAAAACTATGAAAAAAATGTTAATTGGTTAACTCTTCTTGGGCGATAATTAAAAACAATATTGATTAAACTGTTTCATGATTTTATATACAATTAACTCTATACACTGTATCGGTCACAATATAAACGATTAAAAACAGATTATAACAAAAGACTTGAATCGCATCGAAAATGTGAATTACCCTTTAGTGAGATTTCGAGAATCCAGTAAATCCACCTGAAAAACGCCATAAAACGATCAATTTTCCGATTTCAAGGAATGTACCACACTCGAGAATAATTCACATCATCTTCACCCCATATAAACGTAGAAAAAATGTGTGTTTATTCATCACATTCCGGTATTGTCGGCGGTATCGACAGAGCAGCTGCAGGTGGTCCCGGAAATACCGGAAAAACAACAGCCGGATAGTTTGTAGGTTCATCACAATCATCGCTTTTCGTACGCGATATCTGTTCCGCATCCTCAAACGTCTCCTCATCGGAATTACGATTCGATTCCATATCCATATCGTCGCCTTTTAAACGATTCTCTAAGCTCATCAGTCTCATTTGAAAATAGCGTTTCTCCTCGTTCAAACAAGCCAAATCTTTCTCTTGTTCAGCGATGACTTGTTTTAAATCGGAAATTATTGTTAGATCCTCCTGGCGGGAGTCTCTACGTTCGTACCGTTGGCGAACCTCTTCAAATCTTTACACAAAAATTAGAATAACAATAATCGAAGAATATTGAAACTTACAATTTAGTAAGACACTGGCATTTCTTCTGTAAATAATCGACAGTCTCTTGGTTTTGTTTGTGGACGCTTAAAAGTTTCAAACGGGCCGCTTCGCGTTCATTCTCTTCTTGTTCGTGGAGTTTATTAATCATTTCTTGTAGACCTCTGAATTCGTACAGGAAAACAAAGAGGAAGAGCAATAATTAGGATGACACACAGGAGAACACCATGCAATTTTTTTAAATTACACCATAAAAAAGTAATAAAAACGTATAAATCTATTGATATAAATTTTGTACTAATAATATAACAGAAATGATGATGAAGCTCACGGATTCTATGAGAGATGCGGATAAAAACCAGGAAATTAACGGGAATAGAAGAATTGATAAAGATATGTTCGATGATGGTGAATGTTTTTTAACACAGCTACGAAAAGGACAAGAAACAGATAATTAGCGTTGTTAACAAGGATTTTTTCGTTATTCTAATCCAGTAATTAATTTATCACAAACTCATGCAACGATTCTGTAAAATTACCTGATTTTCTGGTCAGTTTCCCGCTTGATCTTCGTCAATTGGTCGTTCTGTTGGGCGATTTCTTGATTCAAAACCTGTATACCACCTTCAAGAGTATCGACATTATTCTGCAAATCATCGATCGCTGATTCTTTACTTTGCAATTCATTCTTCAAACTATCGATGGTTTTCAACAATTCAATCTCACGTGATTCGTGCGATTTCTGTTGCGTATAGAATTGTTCTTCTAACTGTTTATATTTGGATATATACTCGTCTTCAACCAGTTGGACGGCTTCGCTCTTTTGCCGGATCAAATTCTCCCATTGGGCATCTAGAATTGGTAAAAATTCGAGTTGAATTGGCCGCGAATTCTGTCGGCCCTGAATCTATTTCGGGAATGTCATGAACAGAAAATTTGACCGCAGTTGAGCAGTTCTGGCAACGGTTAATCCATGGCCAATCCAATTATTTTCGTAAATTGTACAGATTGTAATTTTTGGTTCTTACCTAACTCGGAGCGGTGTTGAGCGATCAACGATTCGATCTTCTGTTGTGACTCTTGCTCCATCTGTTCTCTGACAGATTCCAGTGTGTTTTTGAGTGAAGTGACCTGATTTTGCCAACTATCCTCAATTTCTTTGATCCGTTTCTCGGTTTCTTCATTGATCCGTTCTAGAAGAGCATCGTAAATGAATGAGAACAGCATTATTGAAAACATTAAAACTAATCACTATGAGGACCGATTTGAAAATAAAACCATCTGTTTCGAATGAGTCTATTTTGAAACGCAGATTGTTTGCAAATCAAAACAGAATTAAATTAGACTTGGTCGAATTTTTTGGAAACCGACCATGATCGAGATGTTATTTTTGAAAAATTAACCAATTTTCACGCAATTTGCCAGGTGGACTCACCTAATTCCTCGTCGTGCTGTTGAACCAATTTCTCAAACCGATCATGGTGCATCATATCGATTTTATCCATTAATCGTCTCAATTCTAGAATATCACGATCTTTGTTCGTTTGCGTTTGTATCATCTCCTCCCGATAATATTCATCTTTCTCTTTCAAACCCTTCTTCAATAGCTCAATCTGTAATCATTTTAAAAGCTAATAACCACATAATACCACAAGTTTATCAACAAATGATGAACCTCTTTGAGATTATCCTTCAATTTCTTCTCCCATTCGAGTCGGTATTGAGAAATTTCTTCATCTTTGTCCCGCCGTACTGTCTCCATCGCTAGATGTTTCTCTTCATTGTGAATTTGCTCCAATTCGTCCTTCAAACGGCCGCATTCATGCAACAATCTCTCCTCCCAATACATTGCAATTTCGGTCCGTTTCTGATGGAGAGTCTGCTTCAAAACTCGCTCCTTATCAACGATTTCTTGGTGATGTTTCAACTGCATATGTTGTAAATTCTCTTTCTCCACCTGTATTAAATTCCGTAAACGTTTCGCTTCATTTTTCAGACTCTCTTCAGCTAATTTCATCTGTTCCTGTTGCTCTACTAACTCCTTCAAAGCCTTCTCTTGATCTACCGTCAAATCTTTCAATTTTTCAATTTCTAGCTCGTAGGACTTCGCTGTATCTACTTGCATCATCATCTCTTCAGCTTCTTTCATTTTCAATTCGGCTTCTTTGTAGGCTTCTTGTAATCGTTGTTCGATTGCTCGATCTTTATCTTCTAAACGTTTCTTGCACGATTGTTGGACTTCGCGTAGTTTCCATTCGAAATCGTCTAAAAGTTGTTGTTCTTTTATGATATTAATCGTGCGTAATTTTTCGAAATCTTCTTTCCATTTCTTTTCGATTTCTTGTTTCTGTTGTTGGGCTTGTTCGATAATTTGGGCTACTTTACGTTTCTCTTCGTCACGTTCGGCTATCAGTACCGCTTCTTGTTTCTCTAAACGCTCTTTTTCTTGTTTTAAAGTCTCTAGTTCGTTTTCAAGATTTTCGATTTTTATCTGTAGATTCTTGATAGTTTGTTCTAATTCGGCGATTTTGGCGTTAGTTTCAACTTCATATTTCTGATAATTTTCTGTAAATATTTTATTTTAATTACTATAGGACTACAGAACTAAAAGTAGGGATATAAAAGTAGTTTATAAGAGAAGGCCTATTGTTTGGTGAGTAATTTGTGATTCTCTGGATATTTTTGGCAAAATTTGGGCCTCGTAACTCATTTGAAAGTCGGTCAAAAACGAGCGTTTTTTGCTAATATCGCGATGTTTAATAACGAAAAACGCACGTCAAATTACTCAAAATGACTCAAGGAAGCTCCCGAGATCGACTTTTTCATTTTTCTCCATGGGTAGAAATACTTTCCGTTTATTCTGGAAAAAAGTGAGGAGCAGCACTTTGGACGTATTATCAAAAATTGCAACATTAAGAGAGACCTTTTTTGATCAACTTGCCAATGAGCCACGGGGTTCAAATTTTGGTAAAATAGTCTTCAGAAACCCTGCTATAGGTCCTTAAAATATTTTTCAAATAACAGGATTTCCCTTATAAACTGTATCCTCTCAGTTCTGCAGCCCTATGTAGGAAATCTTACCTGTTTTTTTCGCTTAATTCGTTCTCTAACTGGGTGTTCTTATGGCGAAATTCAATCAAATCGTTCTCTAGATGCTTGATTTTCTGTCGTACACCCTCCGATTCTTTATGGGCAGCTTGTAATTCGGCTTCCAATCCTTAGAAATAAATTACTTGAATCTCTACAATATCAACGATTCATCTACTCACGATCCATGCCGGCTGATTTAACGAAAACATCACGTTGTAGCTCCTCCATTTGGAAACGCAATTTGTTCGCTTCAGCATCACGGATCGATAGTTGTTTAGACAGATCGTTCAATTGGCTTTGGAACTTTGCTTCTTGGTTTATCAAATTCTTCCTGAAATAGGCAGAAATAATCAGAAGTAGCCGAATTTTGGGCTTAGCTTGTGAAAAGGTGCAGAATTTGTTGCAAATTTTCCAGCCGAAAAAATGTAAAATATCGTAATTATCTGCAACTGGCGAATTAAAAATAGTACGCAATGTTGAAAATGGGGGCGTAGATGTTAGTTGTATTAATAAATTTAAAATATGAGTATATTAAAATATAAATACCACTTTTAAACAACTGTATCATGTAGCCTAATAGATTTCAATTGATTTATTTTTGTAGTTGCTAAAGCAATTAAATTGAAGTTTTACTGTTGTGTTTCTACTTCTGTAAAGAGGCCAAAATTGTATTTAGCTTTAATGAATGAAATATTAATTGGTATTTAAATTTGTCACAACTTCAATTCAATCCGGTATACGAAATATGCCAAAGAAAATTCGTTATCTTTACCATTAAGTCTAAATTTAACGGAACAAGTGGGCGAATGGGCGTTGAATCACGCTTCACGTCAGTTGTTCGTAAAAATAAGAACAAAACTATTGGCCAGTTGTTATTGCAATTTTCAAACTATATTCCCTAAAAATTTTCGATAAAAATCAAAATTTAAAGATCTCAACGTACTGCTTATCAGTATCGATTCCATTAACTAAAGGTGCTGTTGTAACTGACTCTACTAAAGCTCCAGTCGAGTTCGATTGAAGTAAATTACCACAATCTCGAACAGTTTTCTTGTCACAATCGATTGAACGCTGCCGTTCTAGTTGTTTCTTGGCTTTTGTGGGAATTTCGAAATTCGGACTACCCGGTGGTGTAACGGAATTTTCACGTTTTGCTACCGATAATGGAATACTAGGAGTGATTGCTGTAGTACCATGACCACACGGTTTAACAGCAGCACGATTCTCCGGTTTTCGGACAACATTAGCATAGGACACTACCGGTGGTGATGGTATTATCGGCGCACATTTATCACTAGTTTTGTTCATTTCAAGATCGTTAATCGGGGGATTTATCGAATCGGAGGTCGGATGGTGTTCGTTGACAGTAGCCACTTCACTGGACGCGGCATTAGCCGAATTTTCTAAACATTCCAATCCTGTTGGCAATAATGTAGTGGCGACACTATCACCTTGTGTTGAATTATTTTTACACATATTTTTCGTTTCTAATACAGGTGGCACGTGATTGTCTTTTGAAACATCTTTACTTCGCTTTGTTTCGGTCTCTTTCTTTGACCGGCGGAAAAAATTGAACATTTTCTTTTGCTTTTTTCGGTGGAGAAGACGATACTAACACTGCATTATCGTTCGATTGATGGTAGCGTACTAAAAACCGTACACTTGTGTTTTAAATTTAGACAATTACTCGAACAAATGCGACTATTTTTTTCACGTTTTTCCACAAAACATCTCAATAGAGAGTTACTTTCAAATTAGATGAATTAACGCGTACTGCTTTCATCAAGAAGAAGAATATTAGGATACGATGTGGACGGATATATTTTCAAAAATAACAGGAGGAAAAAAACGATTCAGATGCTTGAATTAATTGGTGGGGAGATCTGGAAATAGAGTAGTCGTAGACTAGTGAAAAGAAACATTGTAAAGAAAAATGGTTTAAGTTGAATTTAGATTTTATAAGAATAGAGCGACCTTGATTGGGAGGAAAAGAGCTATCAGATTTAGAAACTTATACTCTGAGTTCTTATTTTTTACTAGAGACTTAAAGCAGGCTCTCCAAGCTTAAGAGCAGTTAGGAAAGGAGTTCAATCAAAATAATTACAAGTAGATTCTCTAAGAGCACAATAGCCCGAAAACGGTAAGAAATATCGAAAGCGTTAATATTTCATTAAATTTTAAATGCGATTCTGCATCTCAGTTACTTCAGCAATTTTTTAGAAGTCGCCTGAATCTTCCCGAACTTCTAAAAATTGCGTTTTTCAGGGTAAAATCACGTTTTAGTGGAATACACTTTTTGCTTAGTAAAAATTCACAAAGCAAATGAAATTCCTATAAATAGATAGATGAAAAGTAACTCTACAATTGGGCTTATCAAATTTTGAAAAATCGCCTAATTGCCTATTTTTGCCGAGATGATAATCCAGATAAACACTTGTGTTAAGTTGTAATTTTCAAAATTCGACTTAAATCATGGTAACAAAGCCACAAATATCCATGGAATTTTTATTGATATACTGTTTACCATTTCGGGCATTTTTCACGATACTCTCTCTATATTTAGTGTCGTTTTCCAAACAAAAATTCGATTAGAATTTGGGAAAAAAGGCGAATTTGCGTCAATTTGGGCGCTATTTTTAATCCTCCACTCATCCACATATGCAAACGTGCAATTTTGTTTATTTATTAAGCCATAAATTTTATGTTATCTGCAAGTTCAACAGAAATGACCCCGGCAAAATAAATCCCCGTTTCCTATACCGTGAGGGAATTTCTCTGAATTTTAACAATTCATATAAATTAGCCGAATGGAATAACATCAGCATTGCATCAAAGCAATTCAAAATGAAATCAACTTTTGTAATTCTCCTAATTGTATCCATCTGTGTATCGAGCATCTTTACCGTACCGGTAAGCGATGACGATCTTGAAGGTAAGTTTAATGTTTTACTTTTATCATCGAAGTTTTGCTAATTTTATCGATTAGTTTTACCAGATTTTGGTGGTTTAATACGCGAAAGAAGAGGCTTTTTCTGTAATGTGGCATTGTGTAGCCGCGATTGTAAACTGCAAGGCCGCCGGAGAGGTGCCTGCAATGGGGATGAATGCGTCTGTATATAATCGAATGTTACTGTAATTTTGTAAATTGTAAAATCGACTAGGTATTTATAACTTGATAAAATAAACAACTGTTTAAAATAATGCAAGGATTTTTATTGTCAAACAACATCAGAAGTTGTAAACAGAAATCTTGAATTTTCAAAAAATTTTTGAAAACTTCCTGTTTTTCGCCTCTTTCGATAAATTTGAAGCAACAAAGGAACGACCTGTAATTGTTATATTTTTCGTTTTTTTGGCAGTGATGTTGAAAACGAACGTCTATTTCTAGCACCGGTCAACGACAGATTATTGCATAGTGCAGCAAGTGTACCAATTCTTCTAGATATTCCGTTATGACCTAAATTTAACTATTTTCCTGCAGTTTAATTGGCTTTGTTTTTCAATTAGATCCGTGTAAACATGTTGATCAATGATGAGTGATAACAAAATTTCGACAACAAAGAGCATTTTTTAGAATTATTTTTAGACAATGAACAGTTCGTTCTGGCAATTGGGAAATTATGAATTTTTTACCACGGAAAATCGTTTTTCTCTCAGTAAAATGTGTTGCATACTATACATTCGAGGAAATTGTGAAACGTTTTTCTCTAATGGAAAACGACACAATTGGCACAGGTAGTTGGGATCAATTTCTAATTAATAGAAATATTGTCCGTGCCACCTGGTAAATTTGTAGTAGTTGGCAATTGCAACAGGCAAATATTTGATTGAAACAACTTACCAATAACCGAAAAAATTGGAAATTTGCGAACAATCCGCCTCGACAGCTGTCGAATTCTCTAAATCACTAACACCAGTAAAGATTCCAGTATCACTAGATTCAGTCGATGTGCCTTCTTCACTGATATCATCATCACCACCACCACAACCACCATCATTATCTAAATTCGTATCTTTGCCATCGTCTTGTCCGCTCATTTTCGTAAAGATCTTCTTAACAAAACTCATTTCAATAATTAATTTAATTGCTTTAATTAAACATGTTTTTGATTCAATAAATTCTACTGATTTATCTGTGTGTCTCGTCTTTGGCACTTCACTATGCTATGGGATATCCTTCTATTTGAAGCACAAGCATGCGAGCCTTGGACGCGGTCGACGTCTAGTGCCAGTTTTATTGTCAAAAACCTATAGATATAATTCGTGTGTTAAATTGTAGGTGCACTATAAATACATCTACCATCTGACATATAAATTAAAGAACATTGAAATCTATACACAAAACAAAAAGATTAAATTGTAATGAACAGCACTATTGTTTTGGAGTTAATTCGGTTGAATTCCGCATCAACGTTTATTTTTAAAACGAAGACGTACAATTCGAGAATTATCTACGTATGGAAATTCTCATTCAAGCTATTTTTAATCGTCGACCATCAAACTTACGATTTTTTCGTTTGCTTGAGATTGCACGTTGAATTACGAGTAGGAAAAGCGTTTGAAATCAAAAACTCGCAGCCGGCTTTGCCGAAAATTGTCCCATAGTAATAACAATGAAAACAAAAGTTTGTTTATTCACGAACGACAATAGTTGTGTCTAATTATTAACAATTTCGATACAAATATTGTTACTAATGAATAGTCAAAAAGTACAAAAACTACTCTACAAACAACCGATTTTGTGTCCGTGGATCAGTTCGCAGCCTTATCACTCGACACCGTTGCTTAAAAATAGAAATCCAACTCAAACAAGTCCATCGATAACTAAACGAATTTTCATAAATTCAAAGGTGATTGAAAAACATTCGATTTATTTTACTAATTTCCCCGAATTTCCAGATAAATAAAGAAGCCCTACTGAACCTGTCAAAAGCGCATTTTTTCTATTTCATCCGTTTAATGCAACTATTTCCCGATATACATCCAGCTACAATACATACAGTCTTGAATTTGTGTAAAAATGATTTCAGTAGTGCTGTTGTTAAATTGTTGTATGCAAAACGTTATAAGATTTTGTACGATAAGCGAAATTTAGAGCAAAAATTGATAAGTAGCGATAAAAAATGCTCAACGATTATAAACAACAATACGCACAGCCAATTAAATGATAAAAAACAAGAGGAAATTTGTGAAATTGAAGATACTAAGAATCTTCATAAAGTGGATTAATTAAATCGCTTATCAGATAATTGTTCTGTTGTATCGTTGAAATTTTATTTACTTTATTCTTTTTGAATTAAATAAACAAGTTTAAAGTTCATAAAGTGATGCGATTGATGAGATTGGAAAATTTTTCTTTGAAGATTCCGTAATTTTGGGTCACTTGCGATTAATTTTTTTGAGTACAAAGAGCTAGTTTGAGACGCACTGGACTGCTTATAAGTAGCAAAGGTGCTGAGCTAAGTTTATATGAGAAGCCCAATTATTTGGGGAGTAATTTGAAAAATATTTCGAGGCTTTATAAGGGATCCTCAGAGATTATTTTAGTAATATTAATTTTTTTCTTCAATTTATTTTGGAACTGATAGAACTATTTCGCGTTTATGCTCAAATGTGGAGAAATATTTTAAGAGAAGCCTCCTTGAGACCTTGGACCGGTTTAGCTTGTTTCTAAGACTCACAGTATTACCTAGAAAGAGCATTTTTGACGAACTCTCCAAGGTTCAAAATTTTCTTAGAATGATATCCAGAAGCACTTTTATAAATGCTTAATATTTTTCAAATTACTCGTCAAATAATAAGACCCTGTATAAGTTATAGATATACTTAAACACCTTGATTAACTCTCGAATCTAAACTCTTCGAACTTTGATATTGTACTCAGTTTCAATGAATGACATAATTGCCGTACTAATTATGGTATGCTATAAAAATGAATAAAATACCAGTCATTGTAAATCAATTTATTGGATTAAGGTATTTTTGACAAAATATTTACCTACGTTACCTTAGCTAAACTTGTCAAAATCCCACTAAAATCACACCAACAAATCTACGACGTCAATATCAGGCATTTGTGGTACGACTTTCTTAAAATCATTGACCTCACAAACGTACGAATATCCAGATTGTACATTATGAGCATCCCAATGCAACCAACTAATCTGATCTGAGACATCCTCACAGATAAGATTCTTCTCAACATCCTCATCATATGGGTTATTAAGCCCAATCAAAGCAACACCACTTTTAGCTTCTGGATTATAAACAACTTTCCAATAGAGTGCCGGTACCGGTATTCCTCTACTAGTACCATCCACATACAAGTACAATTCGACATCGTTGCCGGTTTTTGCATGCGGTAAAGTTGCCACACCGTAAGTTCCAGTGTAGACAACCAAATCTAGAGTGGTATTTTCGGCGTATGCCCGTACATCAGATTCGGCTTGTTCCCAATTAACACCATTGAAAGTCTGCCATTGTGGTGCTGCATTACAGTAATGGAAGGTAGCTTTCTGTTGGGGTGCATAGACGAAATCTGCTTTAGCAGTTAAATGACCTCTAGCTAAATAATAATTGTTGTTTTGGATATATTTAGTTGAGTTCGCCGATAAGCCCAACAATGTGTTAATTGTTTTACGTTGATGAGTCCGTACGTATAAATAATTAACAGAACCGCCAACATCGTAGAAGTCATCTTGAACGAATGAAGGCCTCGGGACGCCGTGCTCCTGGCTCCCAATGGATCCAGTTAGATTATATTGCGAATATAAAGCATTTTGGGCGTCTTGATCGAAACAAACAGTTATCTGACGAATAAAAGTCTTATCAGCTCGTAAATATCCAATTTCGATTTCACGGCCATTCAATTCGCACAAATTGCCCGTATATCTGGCTGTATTCGATACTTCTTTCGGACATGAAATTTGACTGAAATTGACTTTTTCGCCGTTGATTAAGAATTGAGTGCCACTACTGCAGGTTGCATTGACCGATGAATAAGTCGTTGAACCGACTAGAACATTACCTCCAGGGCACGAGATCGAAATCACATCGTTTTTCTGGAGAGTTACTTTGCTTTCGCCAGGTGCTGGATAGATGAATTCTAAGTTTGCATCGACAATAATCGGTTCTGGATCTAGATCCGGTATTGCAATACTGCATCCTTGATTGATTGATCAAATTAATAATGATAAACACTTGAAATAAGTGGACTTACCTGTCTTTGATGCTATCACAAAGCAGTTGATTTGTGATAGAAGACTTAAAAATGTGATTATCAATATCATCGTCAGTTGATTTGTATACAATAAGCAATGTTCACTTAAATACGAATTATCTATATCATCGAATCATTAAGGGAAAAAGTGCTATTTAAAATTGGTATTAGATAAGTGTTGTCAGGTGTTTCGGCAATAATGCATTTGTATATTTTTTAACAGCTATAATGAAGCACTTTTCTACCAATAAGCTTAAAGGTTGACGTAAAATTTTACAGATAAACGTTTATAGTATTTTTACAAACACCTGTACTTCTATATACTTATTGGAAATTATAATTAGTCACAATCCCCAGAAACAGCTTCAAAATACAGTTAGTTGACTGGATCTTAATTATCAACAGGTTTTTTCTTTTGGAAAAATCCGTTTAACAAAATTGGATTTTCTGAAAGAATATTTTTCGATTCGAATCTTAATCAAATAAACAACTTTAGATAATAAAGCGATTCTAGATAACAAATTAGTCTAAAATTTTTTGTTATCTGCCGAAATGTTCCACCGATTTTTACCGTTACTCAAGTACCGTTTAGTCGCCTAATTTATGGATTATTTCAGATAAAAAAAATCAACGTTATTGCTCAAAGACAACTGACTATTTTATCAGTGCATACAATATAAAACAAAGGAAAAAAACTCATCCATCAATACAATTACATTGTAACTGTTCCTTCATAAAAACTGGAATCAAATGTAAAATAAAATCCATAATGCATAAAGTTTTACAGAAAATAAAGAATTGTTTTAAATTCTAAAAAAGAAATCTATTTGATCGAACGTCGATTCGGTTCACTGGCAGTCGGTGGTGGTGGCGGTCCCCTTCTATCGAGCTCTTCCAAATAATTCAAAATCAACTGTGTCCGTTCGGTTGGAATGTGATCCAATACAAGATAGCGTTTATCATTTTTCAAAATATCCTCAATTTCTTGCATGAATCCCTGATTCTCTCTCAATTGTTGCAACGATTTATGTGTTATAAGTTTAGTCTCCTACATTACAAAATTATAATAAATTATTATTAATTTTAAATAACTGTTTACCTGTAAAAGTTCCTTGAATTGCCCTTTAGCTGTTATCAATTTATCTTTGAGATAATCCTTGAATTCTCGTTCACACTACAATTTTCCATAATTACAACTTAATAATGATAATAATAATAATAATAATAAAATTACCCTTTCACTTGAAGCAAATTTGGTGTATCTTGGATCTTCTTTGATGATTCTTTTGATTTCTTTCCACGTACTGGTCAATGTAACTTCTGGTGTTTCATCTAATAATTCACGGAATTTCTCACGTTTCTTTCTCAATAAATGCTCAATATGTTCGTTGAATAATTTCTCTTTATCTTCTCTAGATAGACTTTCAGCTAAATCCCAACGATGATCTTTACGTAGAATACGTTTAACTTCACGCCAACTCAATTCAGGATTTCGAACTAAATCAGCTAATAAAGCATTAAAATGTTGTATAGCTTCATCGCGTTTATGTTGTTCACGTTCTTTATCACGATCACGCATATGTGTTGCTAATGTTCTTTGTACTTCTTTTTCACGTTCACGTAAACTTGCCTCAACTCTAGCTTGACGGTCACGTTCTTTCTGTTCTTGTAAACGTTCATCATCTGTCTCTTCAACATCATCAACATCTTCAGTTTCTTTATTTGATACTTCCTCACCATCATCATCTTTTTTCGATGATTTCTCTTTATCTTTATCAGATTTATCTTTAGATTGGCGTTCTTTATCCTTGTCTTTATCTTTCTTTTTGTGTTTCTCTTTATCGCGTTTATGTTCGCGATCTTTCTCTTTGGCTTTCTTTTTTTCTTCTTTTAATATTTTACAATATTCACGGAACCAATCTTCACGTTGTCCACTAGATTCAACGGCTTTATAACGAGAATCTGTATCGATTTTACGTTTAACATCCGACCAATGCGAATGACGGTCTATATCAGAATGTTCGCGTAGCATGGCAAAGAAGTCTTTCTTTACCTGTAATACATCAAATTGATTAGATAAATCGAGAATTTACGAATTAATAGTTTTGTAAATAGATAATTTAACATAAAATCGAAAATAATCGGCAACTGTCCTGAAATTTTATGTTGTTAATGCTGAAAAATCAAATTAATTTTAATATAAACAAAAATAGTCATGCTGTTTTGAGTATTTGTTGAAATTATTGCTTATATTTATTGAAATATAAAACAGCATAAGTACTTTAAAATGAAATTTACAATATCGCTCCTTAATTTATTAATCGCCTTGGCAAGTGCTGAAATTACAATTCGTTTTATGAAATCCGCTAAAATATTCGTCAAGTTAATTAAATTAATTGTTTGAGAAATTATAATTATTATATAGAATTTTGTTGCGTTTTTAATTTTTGATTTGTTTTTCTTTATAGGAATAAAAACAACTAACTTTTATATTTAAGTACCGTTAAATCAAAAATTAGCCCCATTGCCGGCAAGGAGCGCTGGTACCTTTGGTCACACCATCCATCTCAAATTGAACACAAACAACGACAACGACAAGAAGCCATGGGTAATTGGTAGTGTATTTCTGTTTCATTGTACTCGTACTCCACACACACATTGACTTGAAAAAGTAATGAAGCTAAATAAGAGATAATTTTACATTTTACAACAATATATCAGCATGTTTCGTTTGTTTAAATTCAATAAATTCTAACAAATTACTAACCACAAACCACACAATTCCAATATTATTTGTTTTTAATAGAATTCATAAAATAGTTTGTGATTAGTTACAAATAGAGGGAAATACGACGAAAATTCGGCACAAATTTGAAACAACCACTAGAAATTGTGCTGAATTTTTTCGTATTCTAAACTTCCAGACTTAAAACTCAATTGGTCGGAAAGTATACGAACAATATGTCTATTTTTAGATTTATCACAATATAAACTACATACCGACTGCTGAAAACCCTGAAATTATTTTATTTTATAACAAGATTAACATTTTAGAAAAATTATCAATTCTAAACTAATGGAAACAAAGCAAGATCGATCTTGCTATGTTTCAACTTAAATTATCTACAAAAAATCGATTATAATTTAAGGAAATTTAATGGAATGCAACAAGTGAAATGATAATTTTTAAATTTTGATAATTCTAAATTTAAAACACTTGTTTCATTGGCATTAAATACAGCCTTAATTTGAATGTTATTCAATAATTACCTGTTCGCGTCGTTGATTCTTCTCTTCTTTTTCACGTTTCCTTACTTCAATTAAATATTCATTGAAGAGACTTTCACGTTCGCGCATCTTTTCAACACCTTTGAAACGTTCATCTTTTGCATACTTTTGAGCAAAATCACTAAATGATGATCTATTTAAACAAATCGAAAATAGATTCAAATAATTTTTTAAAAAATGTCAAACTTACTTTCCATGTAGATGGGCTTCTGTTAATAATTTACGAAAAGCATCCTTTTTCTCGCGTAATTTATTCCGTTTCTCGCGACGCTCCTCTTCGGCACGTTCCTTAACATATTTCTCGAATACCTGTTTACGTTCTTTTGATGTTAATAGAAGATAACGCGAATCGAAAACGATTTTATGTAGCTCCTTCTCCCATGTACTAAATGCTGAAACATGTTTCTCAGCTAACATTTCTTTAAATAATTTGATTCTATTCTCTAATGGTATAACGGCGCGTTCTTTAGCAGCTCGTACTTCTGCTTCTATTGCTGCTTCTTTACCGATATCAATTTTCTTCGATGATTGTTGTTGTTGCTGTTGTTGTTGTTGTTGTTGTGGTGTTGTTCCATTTGCATTACTTGTAATATCGTCTTTTTTCATTTTTTTATTAGGTGGTTCATCTTCACTATCACTTTCATCTGAAGCTCGTTTAGTTTTCGTTGGGCTTTCTGTAATTTTTGGTTTATTTTGAGATCCACCCAAAGCATCAGGTGGTGTTGATACCATTTTATCAACATCGGAACGTTTTAATAATTCCTCCGGTCGTTCCCATACTGAAGTACGCGATGATGGATTATAGAAAAATACACGACCATCACCGGTCCATACAACACACCTATAATGATATTGTCTTTATTTACAAATGGAATTTTATAATTAATTACCATGGTGTGCCAGGTACTGGTGTACTTGATATTGGTCTAGATTTATCTTGCGGTTTCTCCTTTGTTTTATCTTCATCTTTCTTCTTATTATCGTCTTTCTTCAATTTATCATCTTCATCTTTATTGTCTTTGATTGTTTCACCATTGGCCATTAATTGTGGTAAATTTGGCTTACCTGGATCGAGTGGCACGTCTATTCCCGGTCTTGTTGATATCCCTTGGGCTGCTGCTAATTTTGCAGCTATAAAATCCAATAAAATTATATTTTTATCGATTAAAATAAAATAAATTTACTTTCTAAATCTTTCAATGGTTGCGGTTTCTCCCAAACGGATTCCCCCTTTTTGGCATTATAATAATAGAACCGTCCATCTGGTGCTTTATGTTCACTCCATTCTGTAGCTTTTGCTATAATCTCGGGATCAACTTTTGACATAACGGCTGCTTCATCGATTGCAGGCATAGCACCTGCTAAACCTGTAAGAAGACCTGGTGGCATACCCCATGGAGCTGCTGCTGTTGGTGGTGCACCAGGCCATGCTGGTGGTTGTCCTGGTGCTGTTGGCCAACTACCTTGAAAACCTGGTGGTGGTAATCCAAATGGGGGTGTTGAAAATTGTCCAGGTGGACCACCAAATGGTGGTATACCGGGTGGTGGTCCGGTTAACATTACCGGCGGTTGCATAGGATTTGCTGGCGTTTCTTGTTTTACATCACCTTTATTAACATCACCTCCTTCTACTAGAATATTAGATTGGAATTTAGAGATTTTTAAAAAATGAAATTGTACAAAAACTAACAATCAGGTTTGTTAGAGACATTAGCTTGAGCTAAGGCTGCTTGTGCCGCTGTTGATGTACCTTGTGCCATACCTGTCGATGCTGCCTGTGCCATTGCTTCCACCTGATCCTGAGAGATTACTTTTATATTAGGACCTTCTGGTTTTGTCCAAGTTGTTTCTCTAGTACGAGCATTATAAAAATAAGACTTGCCTTCTGCCGTTTTTGTCTCTACCCAAATTTCACTATTTGCATCTAACCCCTAGAATATAATCGATAACAATAGAATAAATTAATATTTTAGTAATTTCCGGTTATTTCATAATGACTAAGCGTATTGTTATTAATAATTTATTACCATGGCGGGATTTTGTTGTGGAGGAAACTGTCCGCCCGCACTACCCGGCGCACCACTATTCTGATTAACCAACGGCGGCGGTCCATTATTAACATTCGGCGAATTCCCCATCATCCCCGATGGCCCAAATGGTGGCGCATTCGGTCCAGGACCTGGTCCCATCATATTCGGCGGTCCGTTCATTGTACCCGGTGGTCCCATCGGTCCACCCCAATTAGGCCCATTGAAATTCGGTGGGCCATTAAAACCTGGCCCGCCTGGTGGTGGATTACGTGGTGGTGGTCCACCGCGTCCGAACATTTGCGGCGGTGGTGGTCCTCCACGTCCACGAAACGGTGGTGGCGGTCCACCGGGACCGAAACCACGGCCACGGAAACGTGGCGGCGCTTCGCCACGGGGTCCTGGTGGGCCCGGGGGACCGGGCCAGTTGCGCGGTTGACCACCGCGGCCTCTACAATTATTGAGGTTAGCGTCAATATAAAAATCGAAATTTTTTATTAAAATTAATTACCGGAAAGCACGTCCTCTGCCACGTGATTGGAAATCGTCACCTAGTTCGACATCGTTCTCAAAGCCACCATCTTCTTCGTATTCTTCGGGGGCGACAGAACCGTCAACTCCATCACCGTCATACTCCATATTATTATCGTTCTCCTCCATTTTATTTAGTTGTAATGGAGGAAATGTCTTCAGTTATTATCAATTTACAATTTGTAATCAATTCAAATCATTACAATTAAGATCACAATACACTATTAATTAAAAATTGGCAAGAAATTCGACAACAATTTCCTTATTTTGTTTGCATTACAATCTAGGGACAATTCATCTTCTACAATTGCACAACTGCAACACGGTAAAGCGGGAAATATAAACTGCTTCCCTATGATTACCATACTTGTCGATTTTATTCAATTATAACAAGGAAAATGTTTGGAATTATTTTCGATTTATGATTTGTAATGAATTCTAATTATTGCAATTAGCATCGCAGTATACAATTAATTAAAAAACAATTTCCTTATACATTCACATTGTAGATTGTACTCTAGAGATAATTTATTTTCTACAGTTACAAAACTGTAAGACTCAAAGGCGGGAAATATAAACTATTACAATCGAATTCAATCATGTAATATACTCAATATACTCAATACCATTAAATAAAACGTAATAATTTTGAATAAATATATAAAATTTTTGTCAAATAATTAAAATCTAAAGGGTTTAAAATAATAGAATAAATTCCAATTGTCGCATCAATGACGTAATTTAGGTTAACTAACCTATATCGATTAGGCGCGAAGTTTAAAACTCAAAATCAGTAATTTTGTAATTAAAACTTATATTGCCAACAGAACACAATTTTTATGATCAATAAATCAAGTACATAGTATAACAATCACATTCTAAATTGTACAAATATAAAATTGACTATCCTGCAAATTCGAAAGCATATCCACTTCCAAAACTGTACGGTTTACCGGGCTCATCATTATATTCCGGCTCATGGATCGCGTTCGAAATACCGGAAGATTGCGGAATTTGGGCACTATACTGTCTTGGTTGTGCGTACGCTAATTGCGGTCGATTCTCGTACAATTCCGGCCGGTAGTGGCCATCATCTTGTTGTTTCGCGTTATAATTCGGTTGTTGTACAGGCAGGCCGGCGCCAGGTACCGGAGCAATCGGTACTGGCGGTTTCGGCAGATGGTCGGCTTCCAATATACGAAAACCTTCCTTACCGGCTGTATATTTAACGGAGATCTTCTTTCCGTTTGGATCGATATACGAATAGCCGCCGTTGCGTGAACCATCCGGAGCGATGCTTTCACCTTGCGCTAAACCATTCTCTGATGTGAATAAATATTTAAAATTACCATCATGGTTTAAGGCTTGTTTATGGCTGAGGATTTGTGGTGGTGGTTGTTTATACGCATACGAATCGGCTTCTTGGCGGTATTGACCATCGTGATTATCGGAGTAGTATTGGCAGAAAATCGGCGTAATTAACAATAAAATTCCTGTAATCTATCGAGAAATTGGTGATTTTTATGTTGGTTAATCAAAAGAATTACTTACTTGTAGATAATTCATTGTAACTAATAGGACAAATAGACCGGACTGACTGTTATCGGAATTAGTTTGGCGACTTTATAGATGTAGTAGGTGGGTCAAATCTGTTTAATTGGTCGCCCTTGTTGCAGAGAAAGTGTCCTAACGTTCTTAGATCTTAATTCAACGCTTTTTTCTGCTCTATTCGACATATTTCAGTTATATAAACACTACTATTTGATTAGCTGTAAATTTAAGGAGTTTAATGTTGGGGATTCCGTCAATATTCGTTTTTATTAATAACGAATGGTCGTTCAACTTGTTACGCTTACAATGATTGTAAATCAGTCATTGGAAAATTATTAAATTGTTAACAAACTGGGATAATTGCATCACGATTATTTAATTAACGGCAACTTTCGCCGATTTTTAGTGAAGTTGGAGTGTTGAAAAGCGTAATTTTTTGTAAGTTTAATAACTTTTGTACCATTTATTGCACCACAGACAAATTAGACATGTAGAACATCAAGTACGATTATTAGCACACTTTACATTTGTTAAATATTTTACACATTTATAGATCTCTAAATTTAAATATCGATAATTCTCTTATTGTAACTAACATGCAATTAAAACTAAAGCTAAATGAGAGCTTGACAATTCGTAGTTCTCAGTTTAGCCGAAAATTATTTACTTCATTGACAGCCATGTATTTCGAAAATTTTTTCATTTGGAAATCAACATGGATGCCACTTTGTTGTTCGGACCCTTACCAGCTTTTTTGAACAGAAAAATTATTGTTGGTCACACAGGTATATATCCGGGACAGATTACAATGATGATGATTATTGTCTCTTCACAATAATCTTCTAAGGAGTATATGGACCTCCTGAAGGTTAAAATATGATATTTATTGGCGGAGACGACACATGCTTTGTCGAAATTACATAAGATAAAACACAACAAATTTGATTGAGTAATTATATCGTTTAAGGGTTACAATTATTAATAAACGTTTAAATAAGCAATCATCAACATTAAGGTCCCCTTACTGTATACAAATCCGGAATATTCCGGCAACGCACCAGACTATTATCAAACAATTTCTAACAAATTTTTATTTTCAATTTTGATGTATTTTGATTGGCTCAGCAATTCTCTCTGTAAATTTATTATTATTTATTATTTTACTTGCTTTAACGCTTATTTCAGCCAAATATTCGCTACATATTACACAACAATTAAAACGCTATTTTTAGACACTGATGATTATAATGTGCTGTTCTTATTATTGGCAATCATTAACCGGGCTTTATTGTAGATGGGAGCGCTTCACTATCTAATTAGCATGATTATTTCGAAAATTATGCCGAAATTTTGAGGGAACTCTTATTGCCTCGCTCCTCTATCAAAGATAGGATTATGTGCAGCCATTCACAATAATCCAAACGAGGGCCCTCGTTTATTAATTTTGAATGAATTTCGAGTGCAACTCCCATCGTGTTTTCACGTCAATTCCGAGAAAATTTGCTTGTTTCAAATTATAATTGAAGAAGAAGAAACACAATCTTCAAACTTTTAGTTTAAGTCCGAATTACGCTCGTAGAGCGCGTACGTTTACAGCAATTTTTTACAATCATGTTCCAACACTGGCAACAACAAACCCTCTGGAACATAGAAATTATAATACGGATAGGAATATTTTCAGTTTTATTCATCGTCGTCCTCATTCTGGTAGGTGACGTACCGTACCGATGATTTTTCGCCCATTATCAAAGACTGAAATTTTCAAAATTTTAGTCCAACTCTAATCATATACTGCTGAACAAAAAGTGGACGAGAAATTTGAAAAACCCAAAGATTTATAGGACGATTTTGACTTTGTAGCTCGCTCGAAAGCTGGTCAAAAACTCTCTTTTTTGACCACGTTGCAATTTTCAAAACCAATTTACACAATAATAACAATAATAATTTAACGATTGATTTTCTATTATATTCAGGGTGGCAGTCTTTTCTAGAATTAGATTAAAAGGTGCTTCTTGAGTTATATTGAATCATTTGACTCCAGGCATCTTCCTACAAATCCCTGGAATATTTCTGAAATCACCCTTCAAATGATAGAACTTCCCACGTAAATTCTACCTCGTTAGTTCGTTTTTATCAAAAATCGTAACCTTATCGGAAACGAGCGTTTTTTGCCAACTTCCCAGCAAGCTACGAGGCTCAAATTTTGCTAAAATGATCTCTAGTAATCTTCTGTAAATCCTCAAATTATTATTATTTTTATATGTCAAATAATAGGATTTCTATGTAGTTTTAATTCAGCAGACTTGGATAGAATAGAAACTGTACAATTTAGTTCAATTTCCATTCTTTAGAAATATTTATAGGTAGTTGCAATTAAACTCCATACACTAAATACCTTCTTTTCTTCTTTCGTCGGTGGACTTTTCAAACTGATAAGCAATGGAGCGTACAGAAAGTTCAATATGGCAATTCCAAAGAGCATCCATTCGAAACCGATTGTCTTGACTAAAGTGCCACTCATTGCTGGACCTAAATTATTACGAAAATAATGAAAATATAGAAACGTTTTGTAATTATAATCGAAAAACCGATAACCAATCATGTGTATGAACGTAACACGTATATACATAATCGATTCTGCATGAATGAGAAAGTACAATTCAGGAAATTGTAACTAGTTCGATATTTCATATGGTATTTATTTGAGTTTTGTTCGCCTATTTTTTCTCTTTCCATTCAAAAATCGGTCAATGAAAGTTACATGGCCGTTGGAATGTTTATATAACGCAATACGTGATTTAGTAACAACAAAAATTATGGTAATTGTTATTAAAAAAATTTAAATATTTACCAACGGCAAAACCAAGACAAAAAGCCACATCTCCAATAGCGTAAACGCTACCATAAACAGCTGTATGACGTATATCGACTAAATATCCCAATTCCGGCATCATAGAACTATCGACCATTCCAATAGCGAAACCGAGACCGGCATTGGGCACAATTAAATGATTCATACTAGTCGCTAACGGTATCTATAACGACAACAATTAGCCAAGAAAATTACCCGTCAATCAATCGTACAAGCATCAAACAAATCCCGATGATAACTAAGCCGAGTAGAGCAGCCAACCAACGGCCCATTCGATGACCCAACGGGCCAAACAAATTCGTTCCAATCAAATAGGAAATACTAGCCGGTAGAAATGTGACTCCTTGTTTCCATCGTCCGGCGCCCATCGTGTCCATCATCCAGATCGGCAATGACGGCTCAAGCATTGCTATGCCCATATTGGCGAACGTGATAGCACCAGCGGCAATGACAATGTACGGATCCGAAACTAGGCTTTTCAGGGACGGTGGGTCGGATTCTTGGCGAACAACCGACGGTTGTAGCATTAAAAGTTGGAGCACTAAAACGCATCATTTGACGGATGGTTCAATAGAATTGAATGACTCACATCCGTCGCCTAGAGCGAGAGCTGATAGTACCAGGAACGGCGCCGATTTACCGACGAATTCGTACATAACACCCCCGAAAGGCGGCCCAATTAGGACGCCTAAAGCTAATCCACCTAGTGCGATACCCATGGCGTTACCGCGTTCTTTATCGTCGGGATAACGTTCGGCCAACATTCCCATTCCGGATACGCTGGAACACGACGATCCTACACCTTGTAAGGCTCGGGCTAAGAATAAGACACTATAACTTCGACCGAACGCAAATACTGGAAATAAGAATTGAATTAATCTATCAGGGTAATGGAATTTTTGAATTATTTCAAGATTTTTTCTATTATTTCACGTTGACAGCTAACAGTACAGCATCTCTCCATTAGTCTTGGAGCGTCGTCCTATTAGCGCAACTGCCAATAGTGATTTAATTAGAACCACTTACACGTTGAGCTATCACAAAGTATCTTTAGATGTGTACGGGGGCTTTTACGCTAATCAGTTTATCAATGAAATGTGCCTAATCAGACCATCTGGACGTCGCTATACTTGATTCGAATAGAGCACACATAAAAAATGTGTAAATTTAAAATGTTCAAAGATTAAATTCAAAATGTAATCGAGTTGATTGAAACTCGGCTACAAAGAGGATCTATAACGGGTAATTTTCTCCGAGCTGTGTCGGTTATTAATTAAAAATGACCATCGGAAATTCCAATTAAAAAAAGTTTACTCTTTGATTTAGTTAAGAAAAGAATAAAAAACATCGCCGGAATTCACAATTAAAATATCGATTACGTCAACATGAAATTTATTTATTAAAGGGAATTGTTTAAAGATTGAATTATTTTAAATTGGGGGGGTTGGTGTAAATTAATGTTTACTTACTTATTGTTGAGAGGAACATTATAACGAATCCTGCAAACATGGGGATGCTGTAGCCTATTCTGTAATTTCCACCGAAAAATTAGTAAAAATTAATTTTTAATCAAATTGTATACTTGTGAGTTAAAGGTCCAACGAAAGGATTCGCCAATAACTGCACAAATGCCTTCGAAGCGAACATCATCCCCACTTGCACAGTCTCCTGGACTAGATCTTTATGGCGGGCTTCTTTTTCCTCCGTTTCCGGATCAATTGTTGTTAAATTATCTAAATTTTGCCAATCAATTTATAATCGTTAGAAATATTTAACTCATTACCGAATTCGTTGGGAGATGCGGTGGTAAAGTTGAAATCTTGATTCTTCATATATTTCGCACACGGATTTGATGTGGTGGTAGTTTGAGTTGTTCTAGTTTCATCTAAACGATCTAGTGGTGCATTTGGATGATTGATGTCGTATAAGAATTCCGGTATAATCGGCACTGTTGGACAGAAATATGAATTTATCATTTCTATAATAATAGAAAATATTATTATAAAGTTGTTTAATCGTAGCCTAGACACTTGCAACTTAATTATATCGAACATAATTACTTATAATCAATTTTACGATCAATCTCAATGTTGATGAATCTAGCCGTTAACAACAACTCGCCCTTACTGGCAATTTAAACTCATTATTCAGTCCATACACTCATTTTCTTCAACAATTCCTAAATCGATCCCAACTGATACTAATTTGTAGTTGTTCAATGTTGAAAGTATCAAACGAAAACAAGCCAAAGATCAATAGCGCTATTATGATGGATACCTGATATGAATTTTGAAACGTTATTGAAATGTCGATTTACAGATGGTATTCGAAGTAATTATTACGTTGAAGTTATAGAAAACTCGCAGTTGAAACTTTGAATCGTTAATTAAACTTGAAATTTTCCGTGTGTTGGAAGTGTAAACGGGGAATTCGTTGGCGCAATGTTTAGGAAACAGACAGTGAAAACGAAAGGAAAATTTTCACTATAGAAACAAATTTATTGCGTAATTGTTGACAGTGTCGTAGCATGAGAAGGTTGCACCTTTAATTTTAGATTTAGAAAAAGCAAAAAAGCAAGCTAAATATTCTATTTCTCAATTACTTTAATTAAAATTTATTATTAGTCGAAAATTTTATTACAAGGTGATTTTGGCTCTAAGAGCAAGATTCACTAGATATCTTTCTAAAAAGGTCAAGCGTGATGATTCACAACAAAAATGGCTTTTAGATCAAACATTTGGCTCAAATTAAGCCTAGAGTGTGAATTGCCTGTTTTTATCAATTTTAGAACCAAAAATCAGCAAAAAATCTAAGACTTTAGCTCGAAAGTTGACTAAAAATAATTGATCGCTTTCCAATTAGTAAAATTTGCAAATTTGTGGTAAGAATAAGAAAACTGTAAATACCTCAAAATGTTGTCCGAAATATCTGAGTTTAGTTTAAACATAAATTGAAGAATAAGGATTTAATATTGACTAAAACCATTTGGATTAAAACGCTTGCTGTAAAATTTCATCTCAGAGTAAGAATTGTGTATTTTTTTTACAAAATTTTGATCGACAATTTCGAGTGATGAAGGCATTATTTTTGCAACAAAATTTCAAAATTTGAGACTAAAATGCGGTAAAGTTTGCTATATTTTGATATTTGCATAGTTAGAACTACTTCCTGTAGCTAAAAATGCATAAAATTAAGCGAAAATTGATTTCAGAATGGCAAAATTTCGCGCTTGGGGTGAGTGCCCTGCGGCCCCACCCTGGTTACGATTTTGATTGTTGATTTCAATATGGAATTGATTTATTGTGGAGTTTTCCCACATCAATTCACCGTGTGTAATCATTACAATAATGATTATTACTGCAACCGCATCCATTGCAAATGTTATCGTGACCAAGTGGTTGGAACTGTCGAATATATTCCCAAATACGATTGCTATTCCTTATCAAGGTAATGGTTTTAGTTAACCGACGAGAGTAGGAGAGTTAACAAATGCTCTCATCCATTTTTAAACAGGCCGTCAACAACAGTAACAACACCACCATTCCCGCTATCTTTTCCATTCAATCAAACGTAATAAATTTGAGTTGAGATCCTTAATATTCACTAGATCTACATCAATATCGATTTATCGAATTATTATTGAAGAATGAGACTGTATGAATTGATAATTTCTATTAGAGTTGCCATTCGATTTATGTTTGTGTAGTCGGTAAGAAGAGATTTCTCGGTAGCCAACCACTTCTTTCGGTTGATTGCTCCGGCCGATGTACTGCATTATACATGAAAAGTTAGTGGTGGCTTTCAGGAGTTATCCAGGCGATAAGTTCGCACCTAGCCTTGTTATAGAAGATTCCTAGGCACTATTTTTTTTTCAACAACCAAAAAAAAAAGAAGAAAGCAGGTCTTTGTCTAGTATAAAATTGAGGAAACATCAACTTATGGCTCATTAAACTGTCTCTTATAATCAACGGAAACTTCACCACTTATAAAGTTATAGATGAGGATTCTTTACAATGTACCACTCTAACCGAAAAGTATTAGTGAGTGTAATTGTCTCAAAAAGTCATCGTCTTTTCTGTCCGATTTCAATATGAAATGAAAGAGTTTAAAGTGAAGTGAACGTTGACAACATAATAGTACAATTTACTGTGCGAAACATAAAGTGTCATAAAATTATAGAATTTTATTCAGTCTTAAAAAAGAAATCTCCATTAAATGCTTCTAGATTGAAATATAATGACCTTACCGTACATTAATCACAACTAACGAAAATAAAGAAATACAGAGGCGGATTTTTATTATGAATTTTATTAACACTATAAAACTATAATAGAATGTGGATTGTTGGTATAGAATGAAAATTCACATAAAATTTGATGGATTCTGATTGTTCTGAAGCAATCGCAGAAATTAAATAAATAACCGAATATCGGGCGCGATCTCGACGCTACTCAGAATTCAACTGAAATATTTGCACGTTATAACCGAAACTTTACGATAGTTCAACTTTGGTGAAAATGGTGGAGGCGCCGGGCTATACTTTTACACTCTAATCAACGAAACAATTTGAATTTTATCACAAAAATAATGCTTAAATCTTATAAAAGAAAAAGTTTGTCTACAGCGACATAAATTTGTTTCTTCTCCTGTTATACTTTCATTAGAGCTTAAGTCTTTATCCTTATAAGGGAATTAAATTGGAAAATTGAACGTTATAGCAGATTTTTCACTTGAATGAAAAATGGTGGAGGCGCCGGGCTAGACTAATTGCACTATAATAGAACCAAATAATTTGAATTTTATCACAACAATAATGTCCAAATCTTCAGAATTATAAGCGCAAAAGTCCGTTTATAATGACTTAAATTTGCTTTTATTATAATTTATTATAATTTCATTAATCTCGCATAAAAATGCATCTTTACAAGGGAACTAAACTGAAAGATGTGCACGTTATAACCGAAAATTTTAGAAATTTACAGTTAAGTGAAAATGGTGGAGGCGCCGGGCCAATTTCCTACGATCTAATTATCATAGTGACATGAAATTTGTGTGGTTATTACTTCTACTATAATTTTCTCAGAGTTTATACAAAAATTTGTGGATCTGCCTTTTTGAATATCGTACACGTCAATGCGTCCGTTATAAGAGAATTCTTTCAGTAAATACAATTCGGTCAATCCGCTTTGTCGTGATAAGCCACTCAACTCTTGGAATTTACATTCAGTTCTTCGAACAATAGAATGATTACTGTGCAATCATGAATTTAAACTTAATTCGATAATTATTTGGAATAATTAAAGAATTTAATTGGGTAATAACCGACATATACTGGTTGTAGTGTTGTTATCGAAATGAACGAACAATAGTTTCAACCAGCTATCTGTAGACATTTAAACTGAGAAACAACTAGACAAGAGTATCTTATTGTTTTAAGTAACTGGATACTGAAGGTATTGTTCCTGTGAATTTACTTCAACTAATGAGAATGACCACAGATGTGATACAATTAACTGGCAATTACTTTGACTTGAGTTTCTATTATTCTTTACGTATTTAGAAGGGTTAACAAGTCGCTAACTAGCAAATACAACGAATCCTGTTCAGAGCAATTGGATTTCTTTTGTGATTTCAACGTTTACAGTTGTAATTTTCTATTTTACTCGATAGTTTAGGAAAAAAATGTGAGAATGTTGATATTCGATAGCTAATTGAAAATCTGTCGATCTGCCCGGTGTGTGAGTACTTTGACTATATATCTATAGATATAAATGCGACACAATCAAAGGACTCTTCACACATCACTGCAACGTACACCTGCTACGTCATTACCAGAGGCCCAACCACTTGACCTGGAAATTCGATTGGCCAATAGGTCTATTTATGTTATTCAACGATATTATAAGGGAATATTTTTAATTAAAAAATAACTGTGTGAATACTTACCGACAGTGGTGAGGAGCATGTTGTCTAATAGTAGGGCTATGGCGACGATGACAAGTACGAGGCGGCGCGACTCCCGGCACCTTTGCACCCAGCCACCGAACCGTGTCCCTGCCACCCACTCGTTCACCACAGTCATGATGATTATATTCTATATTACTAGAATGCATACGGAAAATTAACTGGAAATTACTGTAATTGGCGCAATTTAACAATTAAAAAACAATTTTAAACAGAAGAATTTTAATCGATTTGTTTAATTAACCGCAACAAACTGTCGATTACAGATGATTGATCGGGCTTGTTTTTATATTCTTGTCTTTATATTCAATCTCCATAAAATCCACGATTTAATGAATTGGATTTGACGAAATTTTAAACGAAAACATTCCCCTTTCGGCTAACTTTCCTTTCTATACCTTGCTCATATTCCCATCCGCTAGTGATTATGTAAATGGTACCCATCCACGAAACAACATTATAGAAGATGATCCAACCACCATCTGTTACGCTTATACCATAAGAAACTCCAACATTTATACCTACATATCGTTTATAACTTTATCACTAAGCCTTCGTACAAATATTTTTATTTAAAATACTCCAACCATTGTTAAAACGGGACGAATTCGACTGCAAAGGGTATAATCGAGGAAATATGTGGAATATTGAACTGAATTTCAGCGTATTGTAGTCGGATGCGTCCCTAGGGTTTACAGATTTGAAAAATTCACCGTTGATTTGAAATGTAAGCGCTTTATCGTCTCTAAGAAATTAACAATACTACCGTTTAATTTCGACTATCTTGACTGATTGATGTTTTACAATCACTAAATTGATCCGTGTTTTAAAAGAAAGACGAGTAATAATAAAATATTCAACAGGGATTTAAATCGTTAACAATTCATTGTTTTATTTCGCTATTGTTGATTCGGAAAAGAGTTATTCTCTATTTTTTCGTCATTGCCAAGAAAGCTAAAAGCATATTATTGTACCTTACGATGAGTGAGAATGACGAATTGGACAGATTAGAAGTATGGGAGTATGTAATAACAATAAATTTTCAGATTTACTAGACGAGTTGAAACACATGGGAAAAGTTCTATAGATATTTTGAACGTTTCCCAGTGATTGTGTCCGTCGAGATGATCGCGTCTTGAATAACCACCGGACGTGATACGAATAGATTTAGCATTTCTTTAGTTAAGAAAGAGACACCGATGTATTTAAACTCAATAAGATTATTATTATAGTCGATTTTTATTCGATTTGAGTCGAGTAATGGTGTGAATTAGAGTTCGTTTGGTTTTTCGATTTTTAAAAGACTTGTCGTTTGACTTTCAATTGCATTGATTCTATAATTGAGATCAAAGCGACGGATCTGAAACTTGATTCAAGCCAATTTGAATAACGTATAAAAATTAAGTTAAGACAGATGGTTATGTTAATCGAATTTCACTCTATATCAATTACTACAAAATTGTTTGTAAACTTTCTTGAAATTTATTTCGCCAAGGATAATAGAGATAAGATTGAATCAAACATACAATTCTCATCAAATCTCGATAAGATTACATTTGACTCATTTTATTCACGCTTTATTAGATTTGCATGTCTTGAATAAGAGAAGCAGATGTACGAATACGGAACGGAATATACAGTCAATGTTTCACGACGAAATTAGTAGAAACATCATCGGTTTCCTATTCAAGCAACTAGTTTACTGTTCATCGCTTTATAATCACATTCATCAGATAATTCTATTCTATTTATCAATACACATGCAGTGGAAAATCAATCAAATCGCGTCTCTTGGAAATCGGATTTACAATTAAATTATTGTACAAAAAAAATAGGTGGGAATATTCATACAAAGATGTGCAATTGGAGAAATAAAAGCGACTGGAATTGAAAGCAGGAAATTAAAAGTTCAAACGTTTGTGCGTGTGGCGAAATCCATTTTACACCCATTATTATAAGGAGAGATCAAAGACTATCAATCCAACTATACAAATTCAGAGTTGAAATGGATAGATAATAATGTGGTCGTACTGTAGTTGAAGCCTCTTTATAATGAGTTGGTCATGACAGAGATTAGAATTAAAATAGAGATTTACTGTTACAAAACTTTAATTAACCCCAGAAATTTAAAATATGATTCGGGAAATATTAGTGGAAATCGTTTATATTTGCGCCGTTAGAGTTAATAAACAATCTTCGTGACGCTTTAACGTCTAAATTATCATCATTTAAGCGTTATCAATCATTATCTACACGGCAAATATGACACATAAAAATCCGACCACGCGACCATAATTGCCGATTTTAAACAAACGTGAGCGTAATAATCGTAATATGCTCCATAATAATAAAACGTTGTATTTCTGTAATAAAATATACAGAAAAAGTGGATTGATGGGAAAGAATCAATGTCAACTGTAAATCCAGTCGTAAAGTTGTTCGCTGCCGACTTTACGCCTTATATTCGCCAAATCCCACTGTTGCTTTTGGCAGCTGTTACCCATTTACGAATTTTCGAATCGTAACGAAGCGAAATCTCGATCCGATTTTGTGTTTTGTCAAAAATTGCGAGAGCAAATTCGGGGTTTTGGTGGAGCGCGCCCGGCGCCTCCACCATTTTTAGCGTTATTTTTAATTTCAAATTGTTGAAAATCGAGTTGAATTTAATTTAAAACAGACGGATTTTGATTGCAGTATGTTGCGATTCAAATATTCCACTTGTTGCTGTAGCGGCTCTTATTGAAATTGCAGTTAATTTGTGCACGATTATCGTGGTAATTTGAGTGAGTTTAATTTGAAATGTTATCGGTAAACTGATTAGAATTTGAATAACAATAATCTCCGTTGTTGGTGTATAATTTGCGGATTTACTGTCTAGATTTTGTGGATAATTTATGGTGTTTTAGTAATTGAAGAGTGGGTGAGCGCGTTATTAAAGTTTGTTAAAGTTGATTAAATTTTATTTGTAGCGATGTTTAAATAATAAATTTCGTCGAGTTTCTTTTAGAAATTTAAAATAAAGACTCAATTATGATAGTGTTTAGTAATGTTAGTACTTACATGCGGGTGGTCAGGAGCCCCAGGATCGGACTGGCGTATGGCTAGACCATGGCGGTACAGGCAGCCAGGGGCCTGCCGCCTCGTCGTGCCCGTCGCCTTCAACTCGCGCCGTTGACTCGTCGTCACTCTGTTAGTTCTACAGTTTTGGCGATTGCGCGCAAAATATCGCCTGCCACGCGCCAACTGGCATCACCAGGTCGCCGTCGTTGATATCATATCCCCGCCAGCCTACACACACACATACAGACCATCATCTGATTCGTGGTGGTTGTTTTCACGCATGCCATCTTCTCTATGGGGGCCACTTGTTGGAGTTTCCATTGCCGTTGTAGATGGTAACACTCATACTCCGACTATCCATTTACGCACCCATTCGCACGGAATCTTCAAGATGTTTTCCAATTGTTCCAAATACAAGCCGCATTTCGCTTGGATTTATTCATTAAGCCATCCACTTGACCCAGTCGAATTTATGTACGGACGCAATGTATAATGCTTATATGCTGCTGAAATCAATTGAATTGAACTGAAACAGTAAAAATCCAAACTAGAAATTTTATTGCTATTTCCATATGATTCGTCGAAATTTTCCCAAATTACTTTGTTAATTCTCTAATAATCGACCAATAACTAAATAAACAAGAATTAATAGTTTGAAATATTGAGGAGTATACTCGAGGCAATGTCGAAAACGTGCGGAAAATATATTGTACGATAATACCAGCAATAAGCAAAGGGGGAAAAAAATAAGCTAGAAAGATGCTACGTGTGTGAAACGTTCGTTTCTCAATTGAGACACATGATCGACTATTACAATTAGGGGATGATATCGAATATCAACTAACATGGAAAACCACTATTGCTACACAATTTAAGCGAATAAAACCAACAATTAAATAGTTCAATACAATTGATTTTCTTCTAGAAAATAAACGATGGGCGAAAATCGAATTATAAAAAAGAAAAATTGCAAGGCAGGACGTGTTTTCAAAAGATTTCACCTAATACGTGAAGATAACGATGATCGCGTGCTCGAAGAAACGGCCAACTAATCAAAGATTCGCTTATTTTGTCTTGTATTGTAGTTTGTCCCCGATTCGACCCTTTTAATGTTTCAATCGTGAGCGACTAATTCTCTGATGGATTTAAAACTAAATTATACCCTTATGCGTACATCCAATTGAATTGATGAATATGCCCTGGAATAAAATTACGTTATTAATATTGTAGAGTTTTAATAAATGAAATTCAAAATGTGTACAGATACATTGTGTTGATATACTGACATCTACCTGTGTTTTAATATCTGTTCGTTTTCATATAGAAAAGTCATTTATAGTCAACAGGCTACGGTCTGTATTCCAATTATTTGTGGAATTCGCAGCCATGAGGCGCCTGAATTCAATAAAGAGTCTCATCATCACCATCATCCTCAACAAGTCGAACGAGGGAATGCGTCTATGAAGAAGTGGAATTGTAGGAGTAGTCGTCAATACGGCGAAATATTCTCATCCGCCAAGAAATGATGATGGTGACGATGTAATCGTGACCTGGATTAAATACCAAATAGTTATGCGGTAGTTCGATCGAAATTAAAAATCATTGATTGTCAAGAATGTAAGTCTCTCCATAATAATTTTATGGAAATTCTACTTCAATACCAACTCATTACAACTTCCACAACTTAATAAACGATTCGAAAAATATTTTAAGGATCTGAGAATATTTTAGCAAAATTTGAACCTTGTAACTCGCCTAAAAGTTGGCGAAAAGGCACTCGCCATTGTTCGATTTTCTCCATTAAATTCCAGAATAAATGCGAAACATTTCTACCAGTTCCAGGGTAGAGTGGAATGAACGATAAAAATCAATGTTGGGGGCATCCTTGAGTCATTTGTGGCTCGTTTAAAATCGCAACCTCTTTAGGAATGAACGTTTTCTGAGCAACTGCTAAATGAGCTACGATATCGAAATTTTGCATAAATTATCTCCAGGGAGCCTCCTATAAATATTTTTCAAATTGGTCCCAAATAGTTCCCAAGGCTCAGCAGAGGTACATTTTTAATTTTTTCTTGTTACCATTCTTAATTTTGTTGCTTCTTGGAAAATTATATAACGTAAAAATAGTTCTGGGAGACACAATTAGATTGTTTTTAGTCCATCAACTTCAATTCCTAAATTGGTCTTGGTTCTAAGAATTTTTGATCTCAAGCTATCAATATTTAGGCAATTCTTTGCTCTTAAACCATCCTAAAAATAGACTTTTTTGAGACTGGCGTTTCACAATTTCTCCCACGGACCTCAGTTTTTCCAATTTCAGTCAAAATCAGCCCTCCAAGAGGATTAAATTCACAAAAATCTTGCTAAATTTTAACAATTCAGGCACCTAAGATTTGATCAGCGATTTTAAAAATACTTTTAGGATTTATAAAAAAGTCCCTGGAGATCATTTTGACAAAATTTGATTCTCATTTCTAATGTCGTGTTTTTCAGAAAGAATGAGGGTTTTAGTTTGCAACAGAGTTTTTCTGAAATGCAATGGAAAAAATAAAAAAAGTAACATTATCGTAGTCTTGGAATCATTCTGAGTCATCTGGCATGGCTCATTTCCAAATCGATTCTCTCTGACCAATTTACAGATGAGCTACGGGGTTTTAATTTTGTTAAAATGATCTCCGAGACTCTACTATAGGCTCTCGAAATATTTTCCAAATCGCTCGTTAGATAATGGGAGTCTGTAGAATAGAAGTAACGATTTTTGTTTTTGTTACCTGCGATCGATTGAATTTGCTTTATTATTAATTTCGATATTTCGAGGAGCTCTTGTTGAAATTGCCAGTTAATGAAGGTAGTTCGTATTATTTTAAAATAAATATTCATTCATAATAAATGACAGAAATAATGGAATTTCATCGTAAGGATAATTAGGTGGCCGTATCTGTCATGTCCTATACAGCGATGAGAAATGAATCGTGTAATCAATCAAAACTACTCAACAATACGAATTTAATGATTCAAGTAATCCCTGTGTACCAATATCCTGATGTTTCTCTAATATAAGTATAGCTTCCATATAAAATTAACAAGAGAAAGATGAAATGATTAGCGTTTATACAACAAAGACTACCGAGATCAAACAGTTTCCGTCTTTTTGTCCATGTTATTATCATCGAAAATTTCCACTTTTTCACTCATGAATAAGTACGAAAAGTTCTAATAGAGATGGGATCGACAATTTTTCTTCCATTTCCGATCCATGTTCTGTTTACTGACGATGGGTTGGGTGGAGGGCAAAAAATATAGTGTCGTGAGCCGGGGGGAGAGAAATCATTGTAGTCCAAATTGCCGCAATTTAGAACATCAAGAGAGCAGACACAACCACCTGACACTGAAGTGGTCCTTCATTGCAGAGGGAAAACGGGAATTCAACACCACGACTACAACTGCTGGAATTTATCTACAGCAATTTACTAGAAGGACTTGCACCAAATTAAATTGTCAAATCTCTCATTTTCTTCAATAACTACAGACAACTAAAACACAACACAGCACACAGTAGAAATCAATATAGTCCATATCTTCTAATAATAACCAACAGTCGGGAGAAGAACGAAACGAAAAATTGGAATGACGAAGAGGGATGGAAAATAAGGGAAGATTCAAAAACGTATTATTTCCGTTGGAGAAGACGAGAGTCGTTCTAGATTGGCCTTGATAGTGACGATCTTAATTATATTTTGGTTTGAGGAGGAAATTTAATTGGAACGTAGCAACTGGGCCGTAGGCATAACAAATTCATCAACATGCATAATTGAGACTTCAAAATTTTTAGAATTTAATAAACGCCTCTAGTTGTAATTCTAATTTGATAAGCAGACAGATAGATAGACGACACGTGAATTCTACCAAATTGTAGAAACAAAATTTATAAATTAATCTCAAAGCAAGAAAAACTAGTGATGAATCGAACACAGCTTGTTCGATTAACTATTTTAAACTAATTGTAAAATTATTTGCGCAATTTAGATTCGTAAAGTTTGCTATTAAAACTTACGAGTTTACCTAGTGTTTAATTACAGATCTGTTGACAACCTAATTAAATCCCTACCATGGGCATATTGTAGCGTTTTCATAGTAACACAAATGAATGTCCTAGATTCATTCATTGTCCCTATTATTGAACGCCAATTGTTGAGAATTAGCAAGATTTTTGCTGATTTAATCCGCCTTAGGAACGGATTCTGGCTGAAATAAAAAACTGATGTCCTTTGAAGAAATTTTGGAAAAATCAGGACCCTAAAAATAATGTGAAACATTTTTTAATGGCTTAAAGACAAAAATTGCTATGAAATTATAAAATATTCGTAACTTAAGATCAAAAATAACCAAAAATTCTCTCTTGGAATAGTCAAATTTTGTTTTAAGACTAATCCTAAAATTAAGCAGCAAAAACAATTCAAAATTAAACAGTCGATAACAAAACTGTACCTAGAAAACTGGCGAGCTGTAGAAACTATTTAGAGAATAATTTGAAAAATATTTTAGCGATTCAAGTGGGCCCCTAAAGATGATTTTGGCCAATTTTGGGAGCTTGCCAAAAAGTACCAAACGAGTTACAAATGTAGAAATTCTCCCAAAAAGCAAAATCAAATTGTCGATACGTAAGCAAAACTCAATCAAAACTGTACCTCTAAGGATACTGAGCTAAAACTATTAAAAGTGTTATTTGGAAAAACGTTTCATTTATAGAAAGATTCTTGGAATTATTTCAGCAAAATTTGGTCCTTATGGTTGATTTGAAGTTGCTCAGAAAACACTCGTTTTGACAATACGGGGATCTTCAAAAAGGAGTAAAACTCGTCAAACAACTCAGAATGGCTCAAAGATGCTCCTTATTCTGGGAAAAAACATGTGAGGAGTATATTTGAGCCGACCTGTCGTTTGACATATGTACGCAAAATTATGTAAATCGAGTTTTGACCAACTTCCTAAGGCACTAAGGTCGTAAAACATTTTATAAGTTGTCTCCCAAGTCTTAGTCTTTGTAAAAGGGATCAAATGTGGTGGGAAAATTGACTGAAACAGTCTCCTTTTCAGGATTCTGTACAGGAATAATTTGAATAAAACCCAAATACATAACATAGTTTATTTATAAGTGATTGTTAATCAAAACATAAAATCGATATAAAAATCATAAAATTAAATCATTTAACAATTGCAATTTCACCTCTTTTTGTTATTCTCTAAATCATTCTTGTCCGATATTGTTTTGTTGCAACAAACACAAACTAAACAAGAATGTTTAGAAATAATCGTTAGACATAAAAATAAACATCAAACAATTTCAACAGGGAAATAGTGTGATGTACACATACATAAAATGATAATAATAAATCAAAAAAGCAATAGCAAGAACAACAATTAAAAAATACGATCTTGTTTGTTGTGGGGATTGAAGTCAATATGAGATCAAATAAACTACGGCACAACTGAAAAACAAATAGTTGTATATTTTGTTCTTAGAGATGTAGCACAGGATCTACCACAGAAATTAATACAATACAGATAAATAAAAATATATTTTTAATTCGTTTTATCTAATCTACAGTATAAAGCTAATTTTGTAGAAAAAGCCGAAAAATACCCATGATAAGCATAGTTTCACACCCACATTTACAGCAATTAGAGTACTGAAGCCTCTAGAAATCAATTTTTTCAGAAAAGAAACCACTTTTTATCACACACACAGACACACAGCACTATTCTTTCAGTTTGTGTGTAATCGAAATGATTAGTTTTATCTACAAAATAGGGGAAGAACTACAAAACTAAATATAGCAGAAAAAGCCGTTTATTTCTTAAATATTAAGAAACACATACAATTAAAGAGTAATTTTTGTGCACTTCAATGCAGTATTTAAACGATTAAAAAATAGAATTATGTGCTCCCGCTCCCGTTATTTCTTCATTCTTATCAAACAAAACAAAACAAAACAACACAAAAATAAAGAAGGTATAGTTAATTGTTACAAAAATGCAAATAAACTAAACAGAAAAAAATAAAAACAACTCTCTCCACAATTTCATTTATATATAATAATAATGTCTATATATATAATTTTTTAATTAAAATAATATAACATATCTGCAGTCAATTAAAAGCACTTTCTCGATAAAATATAATTTTTCTGTATATTAAATTTACATACATTCTAATAGAAAAAATTAGAAAAATCGTAATAATTAAACGAACATTGCAATAAACACACAAAATTCAGAATAAACAAAGAGTGATGTCGATTATAAGGAAATTATTGAGAAACATAATTGTCGTGACAACTACCAGGACAAGTGATGATGTTGTGTGTATGTGTGAAAATCCAATAATTGGCTATCTTCGACTTCCAAAGGAAGATTAAATCACAGCCAAACGAAATAATTTTCTTGTAAATATCAATTTGTTGTAAATATTGCGACAATTACTACATTTTTTTTTTTTAATCTTTTGGTCTCATGCTATTGTTTATTCTAAATTTAAGATTATTTTAAATTACTCCACTCCACCTTTCCTATAAACTGTACATACATAAAAGCTACATTATCAATTATTACTAGAAATTTTACGAAATTAGACCAAAAATTGTCATTATTTGAACCGTGTAGCGCTACGAATTAATTGTTGAAATGCAAAATTGATAAAGGAATTTTAAACAGAAAAATTTGAAAAATAATGAAAATGATGCGCTGGCAGTCTCGATGGAGGCATTTTCATTATAATTATTATCATTATTATTAATTTTATAAAAAATTTCAGAGGCAGTGCCTAGAATGACAATATTTGTGTATTTTTGAAGAAACTTTTCTTGTTGAATTTGTTAAAACGAAACTACCTATGCTTCTCTGGCTTTCTTATCTTTCTTCTTGTTTCTAAGGAACGATGGTGTCCGTAAGCCTTTCTTCTTTTTCTTATCTTTCTTTGGAGACCCTTCAGAGATCGAGCGATCCTATAAATCGACAATTAGTGGAAATAAATCGGAAATTAATTGAAATTCACCTCTTTACTACTCTGCGACAATGTGCTGATATGGGCGTCTGATTGGTCTCCATTGACTGTATTTTCACCTAAATTAATTTAGTTAATTAGTACCGGTCTTTGATTTGAAAACAATTAGACAAAATTAGACGAACACACACATAAATTAAATCAATAAAAACAATACCTGTTAGAAGCTTCAATCCAATTCGTTTTTTTTTTAAATTAAGAACCTCACCAATTTATAGGAATGAAAATTTTATTTTAAACATTGAGAACAATACAAAAATCAAAATTTAGCAAATTCGTAACCCATCCAGTCTCCCTCATCATTGTCATAATTCGGAAAATTTTCGTCAATCGGCTCTAGACTACGATTGAACATAATTGTAGTTTTATTCAAATAAGATTTCGATTCGCAATTTGTACGATAGAAAGACACAGTATCGATAAATTGATAACTATCATCATTGATTTTAATCGAATCACCACTATCATCCAAATCATTAAAGTTAATATAAGTGAAATCATTGATTTTACAATTATCACCGCCAGCACTATCAATAATCAATTTATCATTCAATGATAATTCATTATTGGATCGTATTAAATCATCAGGTATCGGTAATGGTATATCATCAACATTAATAGTTCGACGTGAAACTTTCGGTTTTTCTATATTCTCAACTGGTGAATTGGTTATAGCAAACCAATAGGATTCACTTTTATTTTTCGTATCTTTTTTAAAACTCGTAACTAACTGGTTTTGTTTAGTTCTATTAACATCCGGTGTTGAATGATGGATGATTTCTGAATTATTCAATAAATTAAAAAATCTATCAAGTAGATCGAATAGAAATTCGGTAATACTGAACAATTTATCCGAAATTTCCGAATCAGAAGAGTCACTTGTTGTTTTCTGTATAAAATTATTATTTTCGATTAAATCTAAAACGTATCGACAGATTGATAAACGCAATTCGTTTCGTTGTTCGTTATTTAAATTGTTTTCGTAGATTTCATTGTAAATTTCGATTAATTTTCGCAATAATTTCTCCACATTTACATCACGATCTAATTCCGGAAATACTAATAATTCTCTACTATTGAAACACTGTTCTGATATATAATCGAGAATGATTTTACTAAATTTCATTACATTTTCATCAACTTCAACAATTTCGTTATCGATAGAGTTTGATTTTATCGCCTCTTCAAAACCTTCATCAATTACAGTATGGCTTTTCTGTATTTGACTGTTTTCTAACGAATCGAAGAATTTCGTACTATTCTGTTCAATATTTTCATCAATCTGAGCCATAGCTTCATTCTCGATAACAGTATCAATCTCGCCAAAATCGTAAATATCATCGCTATCTTTGGTTAAATCCTCAACTAAATTATTATGAAGTTTCACCATAATTTCTTTCTCTGAAGAGTTTTGAGATTCTGGTCTTTCAATATTATAACTAGTTTGACATCCTTGATGTTTCAATAGTGGTAAATTCATTAAATTCAAAACACTAGCAAACGGTTGTATAAAATCAATTAGTGTATGTAATGACATTGATAGAGAGACTGTTTGGATATCACCAATATTAATAATAACATTCGTCTGTTGATTATGTGTATAATGGATATTGAAACGATTAAACAAATAATGGGGTGATCTTTTAAATGTTCCAGTTTTAATTAGTATTGGCCTTAGAGGCTGTGCTAATTCTTTGCGCTGTACAATATGGAAGTGTTGAGGATTAGGATTTAAATAGGATCCTTTAGGTAAACCAGCATAATTATTTGTGCGATAATTTATATGATTAATAATTTTCTTATACTCCGTCACCATACGTACACCTGAAAGGATTCACTGAATATCAAAACAAACTCTTTTATTGTCAAGATTTAAAACCAACTGAATTCTGTTACTAGAAGAAACCCAAAAAAAGCATGGGAAATAAAGGAGGAATAAAGCAAATAAAGCACCCCGTTTGTTGTTAGTTTAGCCAAAAAGATGTTGTTTACAATTAACTTACTTTTATATTCACTAGATACAGAAACTCTTTCCGCTCTCAGGAACTGCTCTGTTGGAGAAGTTTCAACTAATATCATGCAAAAAAATAATAAAATTATCTACACGTGCATTATAATAAATCATGCTATATATTTTTTTCTGTTCAATTCTAACAAAAAATCGATGGACGATGATCACTAATAATCGGTTAGTGTCAATCTCAAACAGTATTGTCGTTCTCTAAATGAGAATGAATCACTGTAGTGATGAACACTTACCCCTAGCCCATCACTTTTCTTTATAGAAAGAAAATTATATAAGATAAAGCGTATTTGAAGTTTTACATTATTTACTACTAGCTTCTACAATTATTATTAAAATTCGTTATTCTTACCATCACTTAGAACAACTTCTGGTTGGCTAGGTCGTGGCGCTTGTTTTGTCTCTAATCGTAATATTTGAGGTTCTGCAATTAGAACAAACGATTATTATACCAAAATGACAATTATAGCGTGTCTCATTTAAATGGCTCTAGCTCAAAGAAACACCTATTATTTGATAAGCGATTATCAATTAAATCAATTTGACTCATTGTGATTTTGAAAGCTAGAATATCGTCGTTCTTTAACCAACTACCGATGGTTCAAATTCTACTCAAATGATCGCCCTATAAATCCTTAAAATCGATTATCAAAGCTAATCATTTAAGTAGAACATTTAAATTATTTTAGAATTAACATATAAAATAAAATCAACGAACCGTCTCTACTTTCTTCCTCAGTTTCGCTAGTAATCGATGTTGGTGATCTTAAATTATCACGTTTATTAATCTGAGCTGACGATAAGCCTTCTGATTCACTAAAATCGGTATCATCTACATAAAAATCGAATAATTATTAAAAAAATATTATAATTTAAATTAAAATACAAACATTCTCCTTTAGATTTCTTCTCAACGACTTTCTTATATTCGTCTAATTCTTCATCGGTGATTGAATCGAATGGATTTTTAGCATATGGTGATTTATAAACCATAGCATTATGTTGATGACCACGTTGTATAATGCCTTTAGAAGCTGCACCCATTAAAACAACTTGATCACCAGTTTGTGTAACTGTAGCATCCTGCATTTTACGCGCCTCTTCCCATGTTACACCTTCTAATATATGTGATTGTGGACCGGCTGATATTTTATCAGCACGACGATAATCTTTAATCTATAAATTAAATGAATTAATAATTTCGTAAAATATCGAATAATCGACTTACTTGTTGTTGTTTTTGTTTGAATTCTTTTGGATTAGTACCTTTCGGGACGAATTGTAAAGCTGAATCGATTTTCACTGGTGTACTGGTATGTGTTGGTGAATTTTCCGCTACCCACTGAAAAGACAAAACCAGCACATTTATTAATTACATGAAATTAAAAGAGAATTAGAAAAGCCTATTTACATGTGTGCCATTATTATTATTATTATTAGTTATAAAAATGTAATTGTAATGCACTGGTTTTGCCACCAATTTGCAGGCACACATTTACATTCCCTCTAGACAAATAACGAAAATAAAACCTGCAATTGTTAGGATATTAAACATGCAGGTTGGTATTTGATAAATTAATACACGTATCATTCATATTTTGTTTTATTATTTTTAATTGGCGATATAAGCTAAGCATAGAACAATGATTAAATACTTTAATAAATCGTCCATTGTTACACACAAACGATTAAAATGGGAATAATTGGAACTATTACTAGAATTTTGTGCGTACATTTACCCGATCTCTATTGGAATTTCTAATTTTTCTTATATTGCTAAATTAAATGTTATAGGATACAGAAATTAAAGCAGCTGATAATAATGGCACTCACGATTTATATAAATTTCTCAAAGGAGTAAAATCCTTGGAGAAATTTTCCAAACACCTCAATTTTATAATTAAAATTGCACAATAGTGCTATTGAATAATTAACTATAAAATATAAAAGGAATGTTTTAGAAAGATATAGTTTTATTTTATTTAAAATAAAAACTATATCGTTCTAATTGAGATTTATTTATCCTCAAATTTAATATATTCTACCTTTGTGATTTTCTTGGGATCAGGTGTACCAGTTTCTAAAATTTCAACTTTCTGGTAAACATTCGGTGAATTCAACCAACGACTACGATCATGTCCTTTTTTACCACCCTCTATTTTCTTCCATAATCTACAAAATTTGGCAATTATTAAAAGTCTATTTTAATTGTAAATTATTTACCCTTGTCGATATAATTCTTCTTCTTCAAGTAAATAGCCAAGTGATGAAACAGCCGGGGGTACTTCAACATCATTCTTTGGCCGTGGTGGATCACCTTTAACTAATGGATGTCGATAGATATAACCAGTACGAAAACCAGCATTATCCAACATTCTCATTAATGATTCAAATTCAACACCACCAATACGCCATTTTCGTTCAACTTTACCTTCTAATATTGATGGTTGATCTGGTCTTGGTGTACTCTCCGGTGCTTTATGTGCAGCATCGTAGATTTTCTTTTTTTGTTCATCATTTAATAAAATTAAATTATCAATACCGATTGGTAATAATTTCAATTGTGATTCACAAGCTAGGACGGTATTGCGGGCATTATAAAATGCTTCTTCAATTGTTTCACCACAACATAATGCACCTTGATTTGTTAATAATAAAACTTTATTATTCGGTCCTAAATTTCTAGCTAGTTTATCTTTTTCATCGGTATCTAATAGACCACCGTGATATGGATGTGTACTAACATCACCAATAACAACAGATTCTTGACTTAATGGTAATAGACCGTGTTTTAATGCTGATACAGCAACAACAGATGGTGTATGAACATTAATGATACATTTTATATCTGGACGTGCTGCATGCACAGCAGCATGTAATGAAAATGCTGTTATATTAACCGAAAAATTCGTTGTTCCTTGTTCAATAATATTGCCTTGCATTGCAACTTTTATTAAACTTGATGCTGTTATCTCATGATACATCATACCGTATGGATTTACCAAAAAATGTTCTTCATCTTGATTTAAACGTGCTGTAACTAAACCTTGACTACCTTGTGTCCAACCGTATAAATCAATTAAACGAAATACAGCTGCTAATTTACAACGTAATATTTTTTCACCTTTACCATAACCCATTGCCTCAATACCACGTATATCATTTATTGGTATAACACAATTGGAACTTTTAAATAAATTACCAGCTTGTTTATTAACACCCATCATATCGGAGATTTGTTGCATTAAACCAGTTGTACCTGTACCTTCTTTTAATTGTTGTTCAATAATACGTTCTAATTCTTCACGGAACATTTTACTATTCATTATAACTTCAACACGTTTACGACGTTCCATTTCTTTAACATCGGCATCAATATCGGCCGGTCGAATTTTCGATCGATCCTCTTCATCCATACTATCGGATATACCGTTCGTTTGGGGTGTTAATTGTGGTAGTGGTGCTTCACTAGTTGTATCCGTCATTGTTTATCTGCAATACAAATAATTCCACGATAATCCTATTTATTCTAGATATAATATCGTTTTATTTTGATTCATTCATATTTATATAGAATAAACAATTTTTGATCGAAATTATTTTGAAAATTTCAAAGTGTAAAGGTTCATTGTTAAAAATAGACCTTCAACAGGAGTCATTTCATCTTACGTCACCGACAATAGTTCATTTATGTAAATAAACCAAATAATCATGAATGTAAATTGTACATCAGTTGTTATTCTACTCAACTATTTAACGTTGAATTTTTTTGTTTAATCATAGTATAAAGAGATAATTCAATAGAAAAATTTCCGCTATAAACCCTACAATTATCATTGGATTTTATAGATCTATAGTTATAAATGAATGAATAATAATTATGCAGCATAACGGAATTATTTATTATCGATCGACGAATGATAACAATAACTGTATAACATTAAAAATGGGTATTTGATTAATTTAATTACTGTACCGTAATCAGATAAATTCCAACATTGATGAGAAGAAATTAATCTTTTTTTGTAATGAAAGTTGATAGATTTATCGTAAATTATTAATCAGACAATAATTATAAACAACTAGACCATTCAATAAATCGACAATCTTACTTACGCTTCAGTTACTTTCTAGAAAGAGAATGAAATTCTAAGAAGACAAAGAAATGGGTCACTATTGTTTAAAATCTATTAAATTTTCAAAATATTCATTTTTATAATCACTGGAACTATTTATAAAAAAATTGCGAGAACATTAATGTAAAATCACTGAAGAAGGTGAGAAAAGGTCAAAATTCTTTTGTGATTAAAGAACACACCAACAGATGTTTTTCAAGGGAAGTTAATGACGTAAGCGTCGATCGATAAAGGGCGCCGTCGCCCGATATGTTGCCCAGGAAACTCAATGCTGTCGTCGCCACTACCACCACCACCACCCCGACCACAATCGGCGTCGCCAACGTCACACTACTATTACACATAGGTAGTTCTAATGGAATTGCCCTTTAATTTTAGGACAATCAAACGATATCAAAAGGAAAATCAAGGAAGTAATTATATTGTCATTTAGATAAATGATGCAAATTTGAAGGTAATAAGGAGCAAAAATCTCAAAAATTATATGAGAAAAAGTTGTCGAAGTTTTCTCAGAATTAGACTTGTGTAATAAAAGAAGCTGATTCATTTTTTTTATAAATAAAACTAAAAAGAATAGTTTTAAACCGGTACATACGGAGTTGTGAAATTATTTAAAATGTTGAAATTTTAATGATTTTTTTGCAAAAGCAACCTCTTAGATTATAAGAGTTGAACGAAAACAAAAAGAAAATTCCGATTTTTAATTCATAAAGTCAATGACCTATTCATAAGGTTTCCCAACAAAATCGATAATCTCTTAATGGAATCTTAATAATTGGAAGACCATCTGATAGTTAGTAAGGTGTGTTTATTGTTTAGAAAATTTCGAGAATTTATTGACGGTTTTTTAATATAATTGCTGTTTGATTTTCTACTTCTTCAATTAGAAAAGCAATCCGATTTATTACTTTCTATTTCACAGTTTCTATGAATTTACTTCGAAAAAACTCGATTTCTCAAATTTATATCTTTAGAACAAAACAACCAATACAGGACAATAATCCAATAATATTCTGTAATAGAAAAATAAGAAATTTACGAAGGTATGTTTGCCGGAAATGTAACGCACTGCATATAAAGATAAAAAAAGTTTAAAAACAACCAACCACATAGATAATAAAATAATTGTTGCAAATTAGTAGTGGTTATTACAGTATTTAGTATCAGAAGCATTTGATAAATCACGATAATTTTCAAATAAACTTGTTACAACTGGGATATTCTAAATTCAATATAATCAGGTTTACTAGAAAATGAATAAATCAAAGAAAACGAATTAAAAAAACAAACCAGTTAGAAATGTAATGGTTGTTAACTCGCATTTAACAATAAATTAAATCAATCATAATAGCTCGATCAATAATAACAAGAATAACAAATCAATCAAATGGAATAAACTGTTAGATGGGGGATAATTACCGGAGATTTAAATCAACATAGTTCCAATGACCCTTTCGATTTGTTTAAACGACTTAATTAACTACCAAAATAATTTCCAATTAATTGAAATATAGAAGTTTTATTATGTATTTATTAATAAATATGAATTTATCTTTAAATAAACATAGCATATATTGCTATTTACTAGTTGATAAGATAAATTAACTTACTTATATCAATTAGAAAATAATTATAAAGCAAATAACGTTCTATATTTTTATTATAGGTTAATATTGTAAGTGCTTAATAGTTAATTATGTATTTTGTAATAATTTTTTCAATATTCATCCAAGGTTGAATGCAAAATTTATACGAAAATTATACAACGAATTATTTTTAGATACTATCTCATCACTAAAAAATATTATATTTCATTTATAATTGTTATTGAAATTTTAAAATAAATTCCATGAAACGGGAAATTTATGTCAATCTTTTTTTTAAGTAACAATTGTAAACTGAGGGCATTGTATTGTATTTAGTTTTTTCAATAAACTAAAATAACAGTTAAGTGGCCTTAATTGAAATCCATACAGACACCGTACGAAAATATTGTAGACACCTATACGACAAAATCGTGTTAAACTCGGTACTTGGCGGTAATTGAATCTTGACGTGAACCTAACCGTACTAAATCCCTATATTGTACTGGTCCAAATTTAGGAATTTTAGAGGCGTTAAGTTGATATATTCGTGATAAATCGTGTTATTCTTTACAAAAATTAAAATAGAAAAATTACGTGATTATAAACTTAAATTCTTCGAATAAGTAAACTCATATGCCTAACTAGTTTTTTTTTTAATTTCAACCTTTTATTCTCCAATTTTCGGGCTCCTTTCTAAATTAAATGATTCACAACTTTATATTGAGGAATTTAGACAAAGCTTTATAATATTGAACGAATTTGTGGAAGAACTAGAAGTGTCAAGGCTTCAAAACTGAAAAACTCCACACAAATAAACTGTAATTTGAGCAATATTTAAACAAATGTTGATTTTCCTCAACTATTTCAACAGTTTAAGTGTTATTTATACAGAATAAATGAGAATTTTCTGTTGCTATAGCACAAAATGGAAAAATTCCTGCCACAACTTATCCACTATAGCTGTTAAAATGTGCTAATCATCTTCAACTGAACTAGACCTCGTTAAAATTTTAGTAATATTGCGAAATTAAATATTTTCGTATAATAAAAAACTAACACGAAACTGATTTATTTTAATAAGTATGAAAATAGAAACGTGAAATGAAACATTCAATTTCAATACTTTTTTTTCGAAAGCACTACAAAGATTATGAATTTTTTCTTACACTTCTATATTTGCAATTCAACGAACAAATCTTAAATAGACTTTTACTTTTATTATTTACGTGTATAATAGGATGTAATTCAAGATTATTTCTATTCCAGTCATGATTTAATACTAAATTTAGTAAACAACAACAAATTTTCTATTATCGATAGAATTTTGCTAATTTATCCTGTCTGTTATTTATTAATTGAATAATTGAACGAAATTAATGACATAATCAACTGAAAGTGTTTTTATTTTAAGATACATGTCATCATTGATAATGAAATAAGGTTAATATTACATTTTATCGTAATCATTTTATAATAATAATTTAGAGATGTTAGATTATAAATTACAATAAAAACGGGAAATTTTCACATTAATTTACAATTCATTATTTTATTGTTCTTGTTATTCAATTTTTCTCATATTTGTAAAAATTATTGTTGATTTCTCTATTATTACACAATTGTTAATTTCTTTACATAAATTCAATGTACTTTTTAACTGGCACTATACAAAAGAAATCAAATCTATTGCAGAATTGTATGCAGAAAAATTGAAATAAATTGAATCGATACAAAAATAGACTACATTTAGAATTAAATAAATTACCAACTTTCCTTGATATCAGACTCTACATATAGACATACCCGATAATTATAATAAACTGCATAATAAGGTCATGTCAATTAAATTAAGTAATAATAATGAAGATGAATTAAAACCGTTTACTTGAAGAGACAATAATGTATAAATACAGTTGAGTCATTTTCTATTTTATATTATAACTGTAATAATCACAATTTTTCAAAATAAATACCCCAATATCTATTTAAATAACACACGACGCCATTTGAATTATTCCGAATTTTATCTAGTTTTTTAGTTTTTTTAAATTCATATCGTACAGTAGTGGGATGATTCAATTTTAGGACTAAAATTATTCACATCCAACCTTGTAATATTGGATAATTGCCAATTCTCTACTAGATTTCACTTTAATTAATCCTATATTTCCATAATTCATTAAACATTTTTTCAATGGTAGATTTATATAAAAAAACAATAATTATTCATAAAGTAATAAAGACAGCCCTATCATTATTGTCACGCAAACAAGTACATTGAACTCAATTCAAATCCATCAATTTTTTCCCGTTGGGGTTGATTTAATATTATAGGAAATTGGATTGTATTTTCTACAAATAGACTGTAGTTTCACCAAGTTTATATTAGGGGGAAAAATAAATAAATATATTAAATGAGGGTGCTACAGACACACGGAAATGTTAAAAGTCGATAGAATGGAATTTTCGTCACGATAATCCTGTTTTAACACCACATATTTTAATGTCTGGTATTTGTCTTGTAAGTTAGAAAATCGAAAGAAAATGTATCGAAATAACAAGAAATTGTTAATTAATTTAACATTATATTTACGTATATAAAATTCTGTTGGTAGTTAAAAAAACAAATTTTTTCAAGGTAACACCTACTTTATTGTATAAAAGAAATGATGTCAGTTCTAAAAATTAGATTGTCACGGTTTAAATGTAACGCTCTTTGAACTAGTTGAGTTGATGAAATCAAAAATTAAACGAGAAAATTTAAAAGAATTGAGGTTTTAGAAGGCTCATTATAATCGATGTCTAATTATGTGCACAATTTTGATAAAAACAATGAATGACTTAATCTATTGTGAACAGAAATACATTGTTTACAATGGATAATGAATTCTAAAGAGATGCCAAAAGAAAAATTCAACGTTAATCCACATTAACATAAATTACATTTATGTTAATTAATAAACAAATGTTTTTCCAGGATAGCTAACATGAAATGGCAAATTAGAAAGTTAAAATAGATATTTGATATTCATAGTTATCTCCATACTCTAGTGAACTAGAGTATGGAATTTTTATACGAATTTCCTTACAATAATATCCATGTTTTCTTTATTAAATATAAATAAATTCAAGAATTATTTGCAATAAAACTGATAAAAACTACTGATAAACAATGATTAATCATTTGGAAAAATAGAAATGCAATAAATATTTCAAAAATTTAAGTTGAATTATGAAGAAAAATCTTTAATTAACCAATTAGAAAATATACTCGATTCTACATCCTATGAATCACCATTATACTGCATATTTTGTTTATAATAAAAATTATTTACAATAAAAAATAATTGTTGAAATTTGACCGTTGTTCGTTTTATTTCAAATGAATTTTTAAGAATCTTTAAAACATTTGTAGTTTAATAAAAAAATTCCAAATTACCATATCTATCGACACCTATAAACCGAGGATTAGATTTTTTTTTAATTTTTACGTAAGACAAGTTTTCAAATATGGTAAATTCATCACCAACTAGGTCAGATTTTAAATAAAACCATTATTTATAGAACAATTATTATCTAAATAGTTTACATTTAAATAATGGAAAATCTAACAGTATTATTATTACACATGTGTAGCAAGAAAATTCAATAAAAATTAACCATACTCGTTTCCTATACATACAAATGGATGTAATATTTAGCTTGTTATATAAACAACTTTCATAAGATAAAGATGAGATCATCCAGCCTCTCTATATTACTGTACCATAATAATAATGATAATAATACTGGTTTGATTGTGTGGTCAGAGAATATAACAATGTTTCGTTGTATATAAATATGCACTCAACTCTCAATATGTACAGACAGACTTGAACTTTTTTACCGATTTTTATTTTGTTCAAAGATACATGAACGTATGGTATGTGCTTGTTGTTATAATGGCGGCCAATTCTTTTTCCACACACACATAGACATTTTATATGAGTGCAACTATACGGAAAATAATTTCCTAGAAATATAGACCGACATGAAAACGGTTTTTTTTCCTACAAAATAAGAAAGACAGTAATCAAATGAAAATTCTTACAGGAAACTAACAGTTATGAAAATTTACATGAATTATTTTTAGAAATCGTTCAGTTGATTTTGATTTAGAAAATTCGATATTGCAACACGCAAATCAATCGTAATATTACACATAGTTTTCTAATCTTATCAGGTAATATTTAAAAATATGAGTCTTTGATTGTGATAACGTGTAATTATATGATGAAAATTTAAACCGATAATTGTTGGAGAAAGTTGAACACCTACAGAACCAATTAAAAAATGCTCAAAAAAACAAAAATCTGGAAGAATACTGGACATTAATTCTGAATTTCGTAGGCGCGTAGCTGTGAATTATCCTCCATAGAAATATTTAAACTAAAAAACCCATGAAAATAGCTAATTAAATTAATAACATTCCCCTTGGCTACAATTCTATCCTTTTATATGAAGAATAAACAAAGAAACCTTTCAGTTTTGAAAACACAATATCAATATTTTCATTGTAAAGAAGAGAAACGAACAAAAAAAAGTGTCAATCTATAGAAAAACCGCAAAATAAAACAAAACATTAACTATTGTTAATATACAAATAAGTTACACTAAAGGTTAATGACAGATAAACTGACAAGACAATAATCTACCATTGAAATTACCACCTAACATTATATTTTATTGATTTTAAAATGGGTAATTATAAAACTTGACACTACCAAGTACGTATTCATTGTTTTTACTTATAACGATGACGACACTTCAAATAATTCCTGTAAATTTATTATAGTGATAGAGAAAAACGAGTCATTAATAAATTGTCTTTTTTTATATTTATTTTATATTTCTCTAGAATTGTTTCCAATTAGTTTCTCAAATAGTTACAATATTTTGTAACCTTTTAAATAAACAATCAGTACACCTGGACCTTCTCATGTTTAAAAGTTGTAACCGTTTTCTAAACACAAACAGAAGAAATGTTAAATTTAGACACTCTTCATTGGTTTATTTGTTGAATAATCAATTGATTATTATTCACATAAAACGCCTTATTTACTAATTGAAAGAGAAAAGGAAGTTGTCATGATTATTACAACAGGAACTCGCAATTAGCCAAACAAAATTGCTTTAAAATAATCGAAATTGGGTAAGATTCATATAGTATTTTCGTATAAGTAAAAAATATAATAAAAATAGAACGGTTAAAATTAATTTATAGAAGACAATATCTTTATTAATTTGCAATGTTAGTACAATTTGTCCCCTTGAATATCGTTATAATTGAGTTGTCAAGCGTACAGGGTGGTCAAGGGTAATGCTCCACAATTCCTGCCCTCTATTGCTAATTTTCGTTATACATTGCGGAAATGGACTGAATAAAAAACAGAAATTACTGTAATTGTTAACATAACAATACGGTTGTTATAAATTTAGTTGAAATTGGCACACGGACAACAATTTGATTTAAATGGCAAAGATCGATTTTGACCTCACAATCGTTGCGAGAAAAACGAAAACAATAACAGAATCACTCATTAAAACTACTAGAAGACCACAAGGTTGTTTTTTTTATTGTGTCATCATCATAGGTATAGAACAAGAGGCAGGAAATAACTGATTCTGGTTGTAGTTGTGGAGAAGACGCCGGTCATCGCCCGGTTTTCGTTGATTGCTGTCCATCAATCTATTCTCTAATAAACAAAGAAATCTATTTTTTATTCGCTTCGGTATTTTAATACACGAACAAATAGGACTTTCGTAATAATTCAAGATAAATAAGGAGATAATAAAAGTCTAAACTCTAATGCGATATCGACTGGATTTATAGAAATCGGTTCAATTGTAACGAAAATAGACACACCCCTGTTTGTGTGAAAAAGGCTTGGCGAATTTTAATCGATTCTAGACTCAAAAAAAATACAATTTCAATCGAAAATCCAACTTACCCTCTTCGATTGGTCGTTAATTCGAATTCTGGCCCACTTGTGAAATGTTCGATTCCTTCGAGTTTGAGCACGTCCAATACACTTCCCTATTTTAATTAATTACAGGATGACGGGAATTGTTTCCTATTTAATGACACCACTAAAGCCGCCAGCTATCGAGCATACGCCCCATCGATAGTTCCCAAAAAACGGTTACGTCCAGCCCGATTCCGGTCGAATTTCCACACACAAATTTCTCGCCGGAACAAAACTCAAGGGTTGATTGTAATTTTGTTTTCGATTTTATTTTCTAGATTTCGAGAGGGGAAGAAATCGAATTCTTTTCGCGTACCCTCAACAGTTTCAACCGCAACACACACCGACACCTCTTCGTCTTCTTCACGAAAATTCACCGCACATGCGCAGAAATCACAACGATTACGCACTAGATTTTAACTTGGGAAAAGAAACATGTAAAGAATTTTGAGCCTTATTGCCCGTTAGAATAAGTATCAAAATGACGTGAGTCAATATTGAAACACTAGCGACATTCTACGTAAAAAATTGCAACTAAAATCGATGTTTTTCTATTATCGATTGAGCACTTGTCAAAATTTTTTGGTTAGTTTTTCGGATTTTTCAAATAAAAAAATTCTCGAAAAAAAGGGATTTTTTAATAATTTTTCACCAATTTCCCCACAAAAAACCGCAATTACCCATTTTTCCGGTAAGTACCACCCAATATTTCAAAAAATTCGCGTTAATTTCGAGTTGAAAAAACGTTAGGTTAACGTTTCGTTGAATTTTTTAGATTTTAGATTAATTACCTGTAATTTCGTGGATTGTTAATCTGATTTGTTTCGATGTTAGTGTTGAATGGGTCGCCGCAGCCGCTCCAGATCCCCGTACACCAGTTCTCGTCGCCGTGACAGAGATCGCAACGACAAGGATCGCGACCGGGAGCGGGACAGGGACCGCCATCGCAGGAAACGTTCAAAGGACCGCAGCCGGGACCGCGAGTCCCGTCGTCGCGGCCGCGATTCGCATGAACGCGACGCCCGCCGCCGCTATTCCCGTTCCCTATCACGATCACGTTCTCGTAGTTTAGATAGTAAACGTAATTCGAAACAGACGGCAATCCAGGCGGAACGACCGATTGTTACACCGGCCGATTTGGAGGGGAAGAGCGCCGATGAGCAGGAGATGATGAAATTGATGGGTTTCTGTAGTTTCGATTCGACCAAAGGCAAGAAGGTTGAAGGGAACGATGTGGGTGGTGTTCATGTGATTTTGAAACGGAAATATCGGCAGTATATGAATCGGAAAGGTGGTTTCAATCGCCCGTTGGATTTTGTTGCGTAATCTCTGGACAACCATACAATTTACCTCAAAATATCGGGTGAATAATCGAAAATACCTCAGATATAAGGGAAACGCTAAATATCGTTATTGTTGATTGAAGACTGGGTTTGTGTTACGGGTTGTTCAACAATATTGAAATGGTTAAGTTTAAGCCTCCATAGCTAATTGTAAATATTGAAACTTTTTATAAACTTTTTAAAAATAAAACGATTACACTAATAGAAATCTAATCTTGTAGAAAAATACAGAATTATAATTTAGTTTTTTTAGCCGGTGGAGATTCCTCATCAGTCTGTTGAATGCTCTCATCCAAACAACTCGAATCACTTTGGGTATTTGGTGGTAAATTTTCCGCCTGTTCCAACACTTCTTTCAGGTGTAAAATACGAAAATCTCGAACCGTACCGGAACCGATGAATTTCGACAGATCGATTTTCGTTTTCTTCGACAATTGTATCACAAATTTACTGAATTGTTCAATTTCATAAACAACTTTCGGAATAAGGCGGGTTTCTTTCAATACTTTACTCTTCAAGGCTGTCGTATCTACATTTCTCTTTTTATTATTCTGTTGCGATCCAGTTTCCTGTTTTTGACTATCTTCAATATACGTTATCAATTTGTAAACGATCGGCGACAATTGTTTACCAGTCAATCGAACCAACCGTTCGAATCTACAAGAAAACCTTAAACAAGAATTTTAAGTACAATTTTGATTGGAAACCTTGCCGCCTGGAAAGCGGGATTGATTTTCGACGAACGCAATACGAAATATTTGGTAACCGAGCCCAGAATATTATAAAGAAGAGATAAATCCTTCAAGACGGCTTCAGAAAGATTACCGGTAGGTATTCTACAATTACACAAATTCGTTAGAATCGTCACAAGGAAACACAACTGGCAACAAACTCCACGTTCTTTACTCTTCAACAATTCTCGCTCTACAAATAAAATTTCAATTGTAATTCAGCAAATTGAACAAAATACGAACTTCTTTCAGTCCGTTCTTCACCCGGATACGTGATCATGTTGTATTCAGCCCGTAATCGCGCGATCATCCAATCGACATCTTCAAGTATCGACTTCAAATGATTACACAAACATATAAAAATATTTGGTGTTGTTGATTTTGTAACAATTTTGAATTCCTCAATATCGCCATTATCCTCCTATAACAAACCGAAATTAACCCAAAATCAATAAACTTACAACCAATACCTCGTTGATAACACCGGTGATATTACCCAATTGAATTGCAACATTCTCAAATAGGGTTAGACTAATTTTAAATTTGATATGTGCATCGAAAAATAAACCGATAAAACCGTTCACTATAGTCTTACTTTTTACGGTATTGTTCACTGAAAAATTCTTCAACCACTCCAAAATCTACAACGAAATTAATTATTAATTAATTCGAGAATAATTAAAAAAATTACATATCCCTGTGTGTTACTACCGCTAGAGTCGAACGGTACTTGATTCACAATAAAGTGTAACGTATTTACAACAATAGGTGTTAATTTTTTTATCTCCGCATCCTCTCCAACATCATCGTCGTTAATTTCTAATAATTCCTGATAGACTTTGAATAATTCTAGGAGATTTTCCGAAATATCCACATTTTTATCGACTATAATTACAATAAAATTAAATTATCCATAACATTTTAGAATTACTTACGAATTTTACATAAGAACGATTTAAAATTAGCTTGAAATTGGTTTGAAATTAAATTGAGAACGATTAAGAAACATTCAACGACTATTACCGATGTAGTGCAATCGAATTCGATAAAAGTTTTCAATTTGGCAATAATTTGTTGATACAGAATTACAGAAATATCGCACAAATAACCGTAGATCCGTTTCGAATGTTTGATTTCAATAATTTTCTTGTGTTTCAAACCATTAATCAACGATAATGTTGCATTGATGATGTGTTGGTGGAATTCTTTTTTCGATCGTAAATTTTCAGCGTTTTTAATATTCGGTCTAAAATTTGAATTTTGTAAAATCGTATTCTATAACTTTTACGGTTCGTTACTATAACACCACCGTCTTACTATTCCAGTTTCTGCGTTGTCATAGTAACGAATCGTTTAAAAGTTAGAGAATACGACTATATTTACTCATAGAGTAGATTTAACGCTTTTATAACGATTTGAAAATCAAGAATTGTATCATTTCGAACTTTCGGTGTTTTCTTTACAGTTGTCGTACTTATCGAAGAATTCTCCGACTGGGATGAAGTATCGACTTTCTTTTTTTATCCGATTTTTTCGTCTTTGATAAATTCTAAAATTACAAATTTATAATTCGATTCTTTCAAATAAACAACAAATACTTTTGATAAGTGTTTGAGTCTTGAAAAACCCTGAAATAAACTGTTGATTTGTTGGCAATTCTCATTTTCCGAAAACGTAAATATTTTATAACCGATTAAAGCTTCATAAATATCCATCGATTCTTTCAGAATATACAATTTCTGTTGTGCCTCTGGTGTTATATCGTGCAAATCAGTACCATCATCCTAGAACAATCAAATTTCCACCATAATCGTGAAATTATATCGGAAAATTTACCAAAGTAAAATGGATTAATTCACATTTCACCATACGATCACACAACGATTCCAATATACCCACAAATTTATTGACGATCGAACTTTCATTATCAAATCGAACAATTTTCGTTGTAATTAAACTTATTGTAAAAACCAACATGCCTACAGGTTCTTGTAATGCCACTGAAATATCTTTAGTTATTGTAATTTTATCGAATTTCAACGGCGGTAGAGTCTCTTCATCAATTTCGTAATAATTATTGAAATGCAACCATAAAACATCTAGAATTGGCACCCCTAAATCGGGATTACAACAAAAAGCTTGATATAAACCTAAAATTTGTAAATTTTACTTTATTGTTGGCAAAAATTCGAACAATCAACCGTTGTAAAGTTCGTGTCGGACTTCGAATTGTTGTAAGAAACAACGCTTTAAAATACTCAAAATTTCCAAACACAACGCCTCATTGCTGTAAATCGAACGATTTTGTGTTGATGTGGCGATTCGATTGACGGAAATTTGTGTAAATAACGAATGTCCAGATGAGAATGAGCCGTTGAAACTCGACTCACTTAACGGTGTTAGATTTGAAATTTTGATCGTTGATAATAGTTTTAAATAGCCGTTAACGGCCATTTGGCGAGTTTCTATAGTTCTAAAAAAATATTGACAATCATTCATCATTAAGAGGCCGGAGTATATCTCATGTGGTGCTTGAAAAATGCGAGTTTCACTCACGTTGTTTGGCTCGTTCTTCAAGCTAGCAAAAAGAGAAATATTTTTGGAAAGAGCATTTTTTGGCGCATCTAACGACAATTTCCCTTGTAGAAAATTTTACTATAATTGCGAGTTATAGGTGAAAGTTTTAGAGCTTGTTTTTTTGATATTCCATATTTTCCTCCATCACTCCACCAAATTTTGCAAAGCTTCCAATTCTAACGTATAATCAATTAAAAGCGCTCCTAATATTTGAGAAATTTTCGCCAATAAATGCTCTTTTCAAAGATATATTTTGCTTATTATAGTCGCAAGGATGAACGAGAAATCGTGAGTTAAACATTCGCATTTTTCGAGTATCACATCAATGATATTCCCTGATCGCTTAATTCAATTAAAATACTTTGAATATAGAGCTTTCCTTAATAATAGAATTAAATGATCGCGAATCGTTGGTGAAACTTTCGTTAAAACTATCAAACAATCCAACAATTGGTTGGCATTATTAGCCGGCATTTGAACTAAACCATCCATTAATTGGATGATAATATTCCGATTTTCCAACATTAATAATTGTAAATTCTTACACAACATATATAAACACTCTACAATTAACCAATTAATTAAAAAATAATAATAATAATAAATTTATACCTATATATTGCGTTATATTGTGTCCTGTAACGATGTTATTGCTCAAATTTTGTATAATAATCGGCGCAATTTGCCGTTTCCTCTTAATAATTTTGTAGAGAATCAAACTCCCTAATCGCCATTGTTTTTCAGCTATTGGATCCCGCCCCAAAGCCGATCCAACATTCAGCAATACAAAAGCGAAATTGACTAAACCCTGAAAGACTAAATCGCGACTTTGCGAACTGAAAAATCAACAAATCAACCTTACGATTATTTCAACAATTTTTCCAATTACCTGAAATTGATAATTTGTGAAAATATCTGTTCAGTATCACAAAAGATCGGTATCATATCACGACACCAAGCGGAATGTTTACATTTTTGTTTCTCGGAATAATTTCTAGTGATACTCGAACGGATTATTTCAAACACACGTTCTTCATAATGTGTAATTGTTGATATTGTGAAAAGAACGTTCAATTGGAATGGATGTAGAATGAATTCGGGCGATTTCAACATATTTTTCAACGATAATAGATAGTCTTTGATTGATTCATGGCCTAAAGATGCCGATGTGTGTATGTGATACAAAATTGTACTTTCCGCATCGATCAGATCTTCATTTTCTGTACTCTCTACAATATCAAGACGTTTAATAAAATAAATTGACAATTTTGAAATAATACCGATGATATCGAAGAGTGGAGTTTCAGAGTTACTCTCAAGTGTGGCATTCTCGTAAACTTTACTACCGAAATAATTTTGCAATTTCAAGAAAATCGAACGACTATTCGCTTTATTTGATAGTCGTAAAAGTTGATAAACGAACGATGGTAGTTCTTGTGGTGTTAATTTATCGATATATTGCCCCAATTTATTGATAATTTGTACAAGTTCCTCTTTTGTTAAAGTTGTATCACTACAATTACTCTATTAGTTGTTAATTTAATTTGATTTATTCGAATCTTACATAAACATTGCAGCAATTGTTGTGACGATATTCGCTGATAATTGTAGCGAACAAATCGAATTAATTACATGGTGTTTATATTCAATTCCTGTAATCTCCTCGTCGTTGAATTCGATGAAATCTCGCTCGATTATCACGTTCAACATCTCCGGTAATAAATCTTTCCAACTGCAATAATAAAACTGTAATCTGATTGGTAAGTGTCTAAATTTCGAAAAATACCCCATCTGTGCGATTTGATTCGATTGTATACAACCCAGACAAAAATTGCACAATTCGACCAAGTGTTTCGACTCGAATTTCACCAATTCCATGCATAATCGGTGCACGATTGCATTGCATTGTGTCGTTGAGATTTCATTCGTTTGTAACTCCTTTAAAACATCCTGAACTAATTTGAAACGTTTCTTGTGCGACGCGGATGAATCTTTGAAGCCTTTCAATAGATAATTCCAATAATTGAGGAAGCTCGGATTCGACAGTTTCAATTCAACGAAATTGTACAGCTGGAAATTGAGGTTAGTTTTTGTTGTTGTTGTGTTGATTTGTTTTCACCTCGTCGTATTGGAGATTTTCGACGAAATTCTGTAGATTTTCGCAGTCGCGCTCCTGGCCGTAATCGTTCAGTTTTTCTTCGATATTCCTCATGTTTTTCTAGCGGGGAAAATAACCGCCAATTTCCCGGAAATTTGAATCGTTTGACATTTACGCAGTGACATTTATGTCGGTTGCCAAATCGAAATCTTTGAAAATCGAATCAAATCTTAGGTTATAAAAATTACAAAAATACATACATACAATACATGCGTATTGATTTTTTACGAATAATTATCAGGAGAAAATTGTTCAGAAACGTTAGTTTACAATTTTAGTTTATTTTAGAGTTTTTGTGATAATAATAGTGTCATAAATTTGAAGATTTATGGTTAATGTGACAACGTTGCAAGAATGTGTCTTTTCCGCCATGATGTTTACCCGAGGGAAATTTGAAATTCCCAGAGACGAAAAATTGATTGTTTAAAATTATTTTAATAAATTCCTGTTGTTTTGAAAATTTACAATTATTTTAATGTGCTCTAAATTCGTTGAGATTAGATTTGTACTCAAAAATAGAGTGAAACCTGTATTTTGCAGGATTTCTTCTTATTAATGTTCGAAAGGCTTGTGTGGCAAAAAATTTGGGATTTAAGTTAAATTCCAATGAATAAGCAACGTATTTCGGATTGGAAAGTATTAAAATTTCCTATAGACGAATAAACAGAATAGAATTTATAGAGTAATTATTGAAATGTGTTCGTAGTTTGTACGAAAAAAGAGACAATCTTTTCGTAATTTATGAAACTCAATAAGTTTTTTATTTGTTTCCTCCCACTCGAAATAAAGAGACGCATTCGGTCCATATTCAAATTGATTTTTTTCGAGTTGCAAATACGAGGAAACCTGGGGGTATTTGGAAAAGATAACAATAATGACAAAAAAAGCCAACCCCAGTTTCCAATAAAGCAGTGTTTATTTATTTTTATTGATAGACGATGGAAAAGCGTTTCATTCGATAGTTGAATAAACTGTTTTAAAATTGGGGTTTAATTGGAGAAATCGAGGCATTTCAAGTCTTCAAAATGAAGATGTTTTCAGTATTATCCGCGTTTTTGGAGATGGATTCGGTTTTTCTTATATCGTGGAAATTCTTGTTCATTTTTTCAATTTGGTGGAAATTTGCGCAAGTACAAACATATCGTTGTGGCTCGTACGTATCCGCCAGATCCGCATGCTACCCGTTAAACGTCCATGCAACGTGTACCACCACCAGTCGTCAGTTTACAGTGTTCTGGTGGAGAAGACTGGTCGGGTGTACCTTGTGGTGATTGTTATTTGATTGGTTTCAATGTTGGTTACCATCAGTCGTTGTAGAATTTCAAAGGTGAAACTCGTAACACCTGTTCCGGAGATGTATGCGTGTGTGTCTGTGTCTTTATAATTTTTCCGTTTTCAAATCAAACTGCATGGCGAAAATGATCGACAATCGTTTTGTATTGATTTGAAATTAATCGAAAAAATTTACGAGTTTTTGTGAATGAAGAAAATGTTTAGAAGAATTGGTAACGAATCGAAATGTGATTCCGGTTTGTGGTGTTGTTGGAAATTACAATGTTGTTGATGCAAGAGATCCAGTGTGGTGTTGTGGTTGTATTCACCTTTGCCATTGTCTACCTATCTGCATCACCGTTAGATCCATTACGGCATATGAGAGGTGGGCAAATTAATTATTTAATTCGAAATCCTAATACCACAATAATAGTGAAATAAGCGAGACAATTGCGCAATTTCGAAGTGAACGGTTGTACTCCGACTAGAATTAACGAATTTCTAAAAAGAACGACGAAATTTCTATAAGTCAAAATTCACACCCATTAGAGTATATTGGCTGATTCATTGGTTTGCCGTTTTTCCAGAAATCCCACAGAGAACACCTCAATTCTCTTCGAAGATCTTGAATTTCAACAATTCTAAAAACATCCACGAGATAAAAATCGAAAATCCACCAAAGATCAAATGATGGCAATTTTGTGCCAACTTTAACACTTTCAATGGGATTTTACCCAATTAGATTGACACCCAAGCCCCATATTTTCTGACCCATCAATTGCGGCCCTATTTTGCCGAATATCCGCCAAAACATGATTCAAACCGGTAGCCTTCGAAGTCTTCGGAATCCGGTGTCTTATACCTGAAATTTATTCCACTCTATTTTGTTTTTACAATGAAATTCGTTAATAATTTCTCATGAAACCCGGACAATTACATAAAAATTTCGCTATAATGGAATTTAAATGAAATATTTTGAGTCTTGCAGCGAATTTAATAAACCCTGCCGATTTTGGGCAAATTGAAAATTCCGGTCGATACAGAATCAAATTATATACCGTTAAATTAACCTTTGATTTCTTTCAAATTTATTCAAAGAAGAGTGGACCTTGGCATTTTCCCTTGAAAACGTAAACAAATTTTAATTAAAAAAATCCAGAAAAAACGGATATCAATGACGTGTCATCATTCAGTAATCACAATTGTTGCCAGTATCGGAGATTTGATTGAATCGAATTTCAGCCGATAATCATCTCATGAATAGCTGTAATTTTCAGTTAGCCATCTCCAAATGTCCATTCAATTAATGGGTAAAACAAATTAATTAATATTCACAATACAATTTAGAGATAGTAGAGAGAGAGAGAGAGAGGGTTGTTATATTCATAAATCGGTAAACAATAATCTAAATTTGTATTAGCAACTAATTGAATCCACGATAATTCTATTAATTGTTAATTAATTACTTAATACACGGCTTTTGGGCTATTATTCGAAAAACAAGGGGAATTGAAGGTGAAATCTAACTCGCTTTTTTTCTTTTCTTGATGATTTAATTCCAATAATTCCACCAAGGTAATTATTGTTATAATCAACCGTATTCATCCTTGTATTAAGGTTTAGATAATAAAATTTCGAATTTGAAATAATTTTTACAACCAGTCTATTGTTATAATTCATCGAATTGTGGGTTACATTTCAAAGAGATTGTGACACTGTTATTGTGCCATTAACGGTTAGTATAAGCGACCTTCGTTTCGATTTTTCTCTATTTTAATTAAATCCCAATAATTAGAAAGTCTAATTGTGAGCAGGATTTGTGTAGTGGTCTAGTTATAATAATAATAAAGAAATTGTTTGTGTTTTGCAACAGGTTTTTCTTGTATCATGGAAATTGTTGTTTTAAATTTAAATTCCGTAAGACACTGAAACACAAATTACTCGAAAACGGTAAAATATCGAAATGGTTAATATCTCATTCGATTTAGAATACTATCCTATATCTCAGTTGTACTGGAGTAAGTGGGGTAAATTTTCCGAAAATTTTGGAAACTTAGAATACAATCGTGGTTTTGTTGGTACTTTTCATTTACTAAAACTGAACAAATCAAACGAAATTCGTATGGATAGATAGACGAAAGTTAGCTCTACAATTGGGGCATATCAGATTTTTGTTTTTTTTTTTTTGTTTTTCTGAAAATCGTCCCCAAACTTGCCTAATTTTTCTTGTGCGATAGAAATTGTGGTTGTTTTAAATTTAAATTCCGGACTGGAACACAAACAACTCGAAAACGGCGAGATATTGACGTGGTTAATGCCTGATTCGATTTGAAATTCAATTCTATATCTCAGTTGCCTTATGGGTTTTTTAAAAATCATCTGAATTCGCCAGAAATTCTAAAAAACTGTTATTGGGACAGCTCTTCGTTTACTAAAACTTAAAATCAAACAAAATTAGGGTGAATAGAAGGCTCTACAATTGGGACATATCAGATTTTGGATTGTCTTTTTCGTCATTCTGAAAATTACATCCGAAGTTATCCAATTTTGTCGTATTGTAGTTGTATTAACAGCACAATTTCCGTTATTAAATTTTGTAAATCCGCGCAATTGTCGCAAGATTTCTGTTATTACACAAATACAATGCAATTTTTTTATGTTTTGTTGTAATTCAATCTGTTGCAAATATTGTGTTGTTGGTATTATTGGGAAACGAGATTAAAATACGGTTTAGATATGGCGTTAATTAAGCACGCACTACATACAATAGTTCATGATAATGTCCTTTATTATTTGATATTCTGCATTTTTTACGGTTGCTGTATTTCATTATATCGGATGGATTCTAGCTTAGATATAAGTCCTATAGTTTAGATATAAGTCCTATTATTTGAGCAATTCGGGCAAAATTTTGAAGAGCCTTAAAGTTATATCCTATACGACCATAAATGAAAATGTTTAAGAAAAGAAATCTTTGATACTCGAATTATTAGAAACGTTGGATCATTCTTAGTCGTGTCTTGTGAACACTTTTTGACCGACTTCCCTATGAGTATCGAGGTCCAATTCTTACCAAAATCTTCCCAATTTGTAAACTGACTAGATGGTTGAGCCTCTCGAACCGAAAGTGCGCGCTTTTATTGTTCTTCAAGAGATTGTAAGCTTTAAACTTTAACTGTTGAGTTGTTATTGTTTTATTAGACTCGATATGAGCTTCTATTGTGAGAATCTACTTGAAAACTTTTAAAAATTATCAAAAGGAAACAGTTTGAGTATTATACAAATTCTATGAAGATCCTCATTTTGAATTGATCCACCTATCTAATGTTTGCTTTAGTCTCTATACATTCTCCCTCATTACTTGACCTATCAATAGGTAGAATATCTATAGTCGACTAGAGTGGACGAAATTTGTTTTACACACAAAAGCGATATGTGTTTGGCAGATCTCCTTCGTTTATTTTCTATCGTCCCCCTATCTCGCCATTGAATCAAGTTGATTTTATTGGCGAGTGAGTCTGATACGACGGACCTAAGGGTACAAATCCAAATATTGAACTGTTGATTTCTCTTATACTGTGCATGTGTATATGTGTGGATCTACTCTTAAAAGATAGAGTGCCAGAAATACGGTAGCCATAGCAACAAGAGTACAAGATGAAATAGAGAGAAAGAGCGACGTGTATTAAGGCACGATTTTCATTCGGATACAATTTGGGAGTTTATAGGAGTTAGATTCTCCACATTATATTCGTACTATGTTAATTGATGTTAATTGTTATTTGGGTTGTCAGAAGTGCATGCTTTGTTTAATATTAATGCCATACATGGTAGATGTACTTGGTATAAATTCGAAATTATCTCCATTATGTTTTGATATTGAAAATCCCATTAATATTAATTATAATTTTAAATAGATTGTGAAAATTGTGCCAAGGTGAATAAGTTGGAAATCTTCGTTTTCCGGGCAATTACAAACAAGCCGCATTGCAGTTTCGCCCGACTTTGTGTGCAATTTTTGATGGGCTACAATTCTCTGTTTTTTTTTCCATCGTGTGTATTGTTGCCCGTTTCCAAACTACAACAAATAAACCTCATTTGTTTGCAAAAGTGGGACAAGATAAACTACTTAGTGTTGTAATTTGTTTCCGTTGTGTTTTCCCTTCAAGTCAAGGGATTTATAAATAACATTTTCCAGCTTATATATACCTACTATAGAATCTTTATGGTAGTTTTCCAACTTTGAAACACAACCGTAATACGAACAACTACCAACTAGTAAATTATTTGTCGATTTATTGACGCTACAATTGCAACTTTTTAAAGGAGCTAATTAAGCGACAATGTCGACATGACTAAACTAGAACCTTTATAATCCCAACTAGTAGGTAGGTGGGTGATTTTGGGACAAACTGAAGACAGTTGATGTAATGAGATGGCAAACAGGGAAGACTAAATCTCCATTCCACAATTTCAAAGAAGGATTAGTATCAAATGGTAGTCCCTTGGGTCGTTCCTAGCGTTGTTTTAGGGGTAACAACACCGAAATCTCTATATCAAATTTCTTGGTTGCTTTTGATTATGTTGTTCCGCTTACTAATGGCCGATAAGACCACCCCTTCTGTTGTATTTAGATGACGTTTGGCTGTGATGAAAAAGTCATTGTTTTTGTTTTCTGCTTTTGAATTCGGATAAATTTCAATAAAGCTATACGGCACAAACAAAGCAGCTTCGGTTGTGCGGCGCATTTTTTGTTAAAAATTCATTTGAAATGCGCTATTTTCCCTGTCGTCACTTCAACATGGAACTATCGCACTAAATCATATGGGGCACATGAAATCGGAACAATAAATATCGCCGAGAACCTATAAATTTGTTTACGAATTTTTCCATTTTATTTTGCGTGACACGTGCAGAAAAAACCCAGGACAGTAGTTTAGAGTACAAGTAAAGGTGTATGATAGGGGAGAAGGCGCACGTTACTCAGGTGGCTCATTAATCATTGTAAAAACTTAACCTTTACTTTTAAGCCGTTCGCTTTCACCATCTTTTATCTTTCCGTAAAGCAGTTCATCTTTTAGTTGAAGCGTGAATTGGCGAACAAAACATAGCAGGCGTCCATTATATCCATACGACCTCAAATACACACACCACCACTATTACAACCACCCTATAGCTATCACGATCAATGCATATTTTATGCTTACAAGTTACAATGAGTTCTCACAGTGGCTGTGGCAATTTACGGTTAAATCTGATCGATCTCGAATCTCAACAAGTCTTCCATCCCCCCTGTTGTGTTTATTTTTTTACTGGTGTTAAGGGTGGTTTTATCCAATCCTTCAACTTTACGAAAAAAATCAACTTGACTAAATGTTAAGAGACACTGTTGACACCATGTTGCAAAACTAATTATCTCTGACGTTTTCTAAATTAAATGTGTTACATTATATTATGTAACAAACACCAATGAGTTCCAAGATGAGGGAAAATGAGCCAATTTACACAAAATGTGTAACTATATGTTGTCACGTTATCATCCTTATAGTATCACTGTCGTCTAGATGTAATAAAAGGGGGTGTATATGAAAATTGAATATGACATCTTGCTAGAATAGAAGCTGAAGATTTCCCATAGGAATTCAATCAATCAATAATACCAAAAAATCTGCAGCCTTGCTTTCTCTATTGGTAGCAAAAAAAAAGTCGCAATAATATTGTTTAACTCAATGCTCCTACCATCTATACATAGTATAGATTGTAATTTAGAAAATGGATTTGGGCCTTCTCCAATTCTAATACAATATATCGGAACGAATGAGTCGTAGAACCCAAGATTACGTAACAGACAATCAGTTTAATAAACTGATATGGGGGTCGATGATAAATCAATCACATCCATTTGCGGCTTGTACCCGAAAAAGAGCTTTCATGGGAGCTTGTAATGTTGATAATTATGTAAAAGCAGGTTGTTTAGTCTTCTATTGAACAGACTGATTTGATGGTTTATTGTTAAGTTGCGATTTAAGCACGATGTAAGCACTCCTATTTTAGTGCGAGAGGAAGAAGGTATGGAAAATTATAGATGTTCATCTATATGGAATTTTCCAAAATAGTAGGATCTGTGTTGAGTGCTCGAAATTCGCTCCAATGAGCTATAGCACTCGATTTTAGAGTAAAAAACAGGGTAGAAATCCTTCTACTTTTTTAAAGTTGTAGTCCCTCCATCTCTTGACAAATTAGAGCCTCGTAGCTCGTTAGGAAATTGGCGAAAAACCGTCCTGATCAAACTGCTAAGACAATGCCGGGATTAATCATGAATGAATAAATGTAGCGACTAAAAAAATATTTTTCAAATCGCTCGACAATTAATAGGACTATATTGTGAAACGCGTACTGAGTTATGGGAGAAAATGCTTCTAGATTCTCATCTATAACTTGAAATATCCACAAAATTCTTCAAAACGATAGAATCTACGTTGTGTAGCTTGAAATCCTCGTTTTAACGAATCATAATCTTGATTTTACAATAAAAAATAGGGGAAAATCCGTTAAGTATTCCACTTTTTAAAGGGCTGTAGTTGTATTGCATAGCCAAGAAAACAGACGTGCTTTTATTTAGTTTCGATTCGTAGAGGATTTTTTAACAAGCTCTCAACTAGGACAAGGTTAATTTAGATCTAAACTGATCCTTAATAATGTTGTAAATTTCACAAAAATCAATAGAATCCTTATAGAATAATTGTAAAGAGTATTCAAGTCAATTTATATTGTCTTAATCTTGAAAAATCCGTTTCAACAAACAAATAAATCTTGTTTTGAACGAATAAAATGGCAATTATATTAATTGTAATTAATTTAATGTTTTCCAGTTGGTTGGAATTGGGGTTTAATTATCCTTTCACTCGTTACAAATAATTGATACTGGCAAATTAGAACCGGATTCACTCGTTTAATTTATATTCGATAGTATTTTGTATTTTGTTAATAAAATTGCCTATTTTTGACTGAATTTTAAATAAACTACTACTTTGAATATGTTAGTAGTAGTGCATCCAAATTAATACGTCCTCGTTAAAACTGCAACTATAAAATTGATTGACAATTCGATTTTGATTCTAGCCTATTTTCGTTAATTTGCCAGTATCGGCCACCTAGTTTTGTTAACGATACAATTTTGACTGACAGTTAACAATAAACTTCCATTATTGTAGATATTTGATTAAGGGTTGGTGGTAGTTTTGTTAGTGAAAGTGTCATCAACACATGTTGCCCAACAATAAATAGCTGGAACAGTTTCGGGTGTACAAAAACTTCAACTTATAATACTAATAATAGAAGAAACTTTTGTCTATTATCTGTAATTCTATTATATTTTAACGTCGGTTGATGATTCCATCTTGTTGTGAAGATTAAAGTAATTTTAATTTAGTATATTGTTTAAAGCCTAACCATTTTACAATTACGCTAATACATCATGTTGGCACGCAACATTATTCCTTTAGTTTTTGTTGATGTTCGCCCCAATTTTATTCATTGAAAATGTTTACAAATATTCATATCTTGTTTTTGTTAAATTCGAGTATCATTTAATGATATTTAACGGAGTTGTTGTGCTCTTTTAAGACGACACCGACAACTCTCATCTTTTTGTCAACAGTTATTGATTGTTTAATGTTGACTTTACTCGCCCCGTTTCTTTATACACACCCTTCCCAGGAAGGAAGCGATGATTCGCTCGACTCTCCCCAGCAACATCTCCAACTTAAATATGTAAACTAATTATACGATTAATAATTGCAATTATGGATGTGTGGATTATTTCCTGTAATAAAATAGCCGTAAGGGATTTGAATCATCCCTAAATACGGCATTGTTGTTAACTAAAGTGAACGCGGTGGTTTTGTTATTAGTTATATTTCATTTATGTCACTTTCCGTTGACTACACACATTCTGTTTGGGGTAGTTTTATTGTGTCGTGATTTAATTTATATACAACGGGGGATTTTTCAGAAATTTCCCCATAGACGTCTTTTTAAAAGCCAGCACCGTCTACATTTTAATACAATATCGCAGTATTGAGTTGGGAAACTTTTGCAATAAATACTTGTATATGAAGATGTACAGTACGTGTATTTACTTACCCACCACCAGTTTTGGGTTTATGCGGTTTCATAAGTTTTGATATCAAAACCATCTATCCCATGGGAATAATTCGTCGAGAACAGCGTTGGAAAGAAGTACAGGTGTTATGTTTCCATTGAAAACTCTTTTACTCTTTTTTTTGATGATTATTTTTTTCAATAATTCAAAATATTTCCGTCAACTTTATTGGTTTATGGTTCGATGTTTTCCACTTCCGTTTCTTCGCCTTCTTCCCTGTACCGTTCTATTCGAACAGAAACAAATAATATTTTATTTACGTGTTTGATTGAGTGTGTTTGGGTGTTTGTAGCGTAAAAGTGCTTGTTGTTTCCAAACCGTTAAATTTAATCACTTTACTTTATAAAACAAAAATGAAATATAAATGAATTCTTGTTTTTTTTTTGGATATTCCAGTACATCTTCAAATAGAGTTTACAACCTCAATTTGTACGAAATTAGATCTGTAACGAAGCGTGCTCCACTGTTTTTATTTATTTTTTATTTTTATTCTTTAATAAATATTTGATCATTCCTTTGATGTTGTTGAATTTTGCTTTTTTATTTTCCTTGGTAATTGTATGGGGAACAACACCAATTTTCAGTTGCTGTTTGGAATATACCGGATAGTCCATTCAAAAGTGTATAGCGTAATCATAACTCCCATTGGCGAGCGATTTGAGGATTTATAAGCGTTTCCAGAGAATATTTTTGCAAAAATTGGCTCCTCTCATTGGGGACTCGGTCAAAAATGCTTCTTTAAACAATATCGTGAATTTTATCAATCAACTGTATAAAAAGACTAGGTATAACCCAAAGATTCCCGAAAAGTTAATTTTTACGAAGAGAGAAACTTTGGGTCATTGTTAGTTGTTTTATGCAAGGCTGGGGAGCTAGAGTTGATGCGGATAGTCTTAGGAGGTATCAAAGATACTTCCGGCTTTGAAATTTGCGCTTAAGGATCTCGCCTGTACGGTTTCTCTGCATGTGAAAGATACAGAGAGACTTGTCTGAGACACTATCAAGTCGTTCCTTTCCGTTTTCAAGCCAATCACAAGTCATGAAACCACATCATCTCAATTGCAAAATTTCCGGAAACGGAAAAGGAAATTAAAACGGGAATAGGCTGGGTCCCGAGCCTTAACTTTCTTCTCTCTATCTAAATAAAAATTATTTCTTTTTATTGATTATACAAAACACGATGTTGGTTTAAATAACACCCCTTTTCAGTGAAAGGCGTTTTCGCAATTTTCGAAAAGACCAGTCGAATTTTCCAAATGCTACCGATATGCGTTGAGAGAGATTCGAATTTGGAATCGAATGAGATATTTCGCATCTCGATATCGTTTTTAAACGACATTGAGGAACTTTTCTTATGGGATTTCAATGTAATCGAGAACAGGCTAGCTTGCTTCGAGCGAGACCTTTAACGTTCCTGGTTTTATTTGATTAGTTAACTGATGAAAATTGTGACTTTGCCTAGAAAGCGTTTTTTTTTTTTAATGATTCCAACGTTTGCCTTTCTGTGATCCTCAATGTTTCTCAATCGCTCACCAACCTTTAAAAGGGTCGCACGGTACCTGAAATCTCCTCCTTTGTCTTTATTTCTATTCAGTTTTTATGTTTTAATATTAATGTTCCAGTCAAATTCACGATTGTTTCGCTTGAATATTTGATTGTATCTTCAAAATTCTACCACTAGAAGGATATTTTTTTGGTTCACATCTTTACGCATGGGATAATGGAATATGGATGTTGAGAGCCTCTACAGATTCACTTCTAACTTTTGTTAGGGGTGGCCGTTGGAAATGACAGTATAGCTCCCTTGAGACTATATAAAATCCAAATTAAATTTCGCAAACTTTTCTTAAATTTAGATAAAACTTTGCGTTTCCAACACCTCTATTTCATAGTATTTAAATGAAGAATTGTTACGATTATAACACATATGAAATATTAACTTTACTTATTGCAAGTCTAAAATATTGGACAACTAATATCCGAAAGGCTTTCTAAAGCTTAAGTTTAAAGTAAACGTTGTTTCGTCGTAAAAGATAGTCATTTAGATAAGGATAATTTCATTAGGGTGAATAGATAGGCAACTTTTCTGCCCTACCCTACTTAATAAATTCAGAATTTCGACATTATTGTTAGAATTGATCGTAAAATTGTTTCCATTGGAGCGATTTTTCGAAGACGTGGTTAAAAAAATTGAGGTTTATACTGCACCACCAAGCAACCAATCGATATATTGATTTATCATTTAATATTCATGCGTCAAATAGAAAGAGGGATGACAATTTGAGGCAAATATTTTATCTTTTTGCACGAATCAAGAGAATGGTAGGAATAAATATCAATATTCGACGACATTGTCTGTTTACATAAAATGCATACGATCAGAAATTCAAATTCATTTCCCCTTTAGATATCGACATTTGCTCAGATTATTGCCGTTACGATCGTCGTTATAGATGCTTTTGCGATAGACAAGACGACTGGGAAAGTCTCTGACGCAGAAAACTCAACAATTTTTTATAATTCTCACATTTATTGTTTAGAAGTGTACATAAAAATTCCATTTCTCACTCAATTTTTACCCCAGCGGTTTCAACTAATGTCTAATTTGTTTCAGATTTCGACTTGAACTCTTGGATAGGCCATTACGAACCAGCCGATTACGATCCCAGTTCGTTGGTTAACCAATACAAACGTAGCCAACGTAGTATTTCTGGTCAACAACGACAGCACCACGTTAAATTGAACATAAAAGGGCACAATCGGTAAGTCGCTCTTTACATTCGAACCAATAACGAACACATGCCACCATCGAACTACTCGTAATTGAACACAAAAAAGGTGCACGTGTCTGTATCTTTCTGTACGAACATTGTTCTAATTGTTCAACTTGGCCTATCAATAATCTACGTGTTTTAGAACTTTTCACAATAATTTAATCTCGTCAACGAACGAAAATCAACGGATTTTGTTAAGAGAACGATTATATTCCAAACACGATTTGGCGTTTTCTTCTTGTTTATGTTATTCCATCAGATTTACCTCCAAGTTGTTATAATCTTGAATGAGACGGCATTATTTGAATTATCACTAAATCAATATTCTTTTCGTATTATCAACCAAACATATCTTCTAGGCGAAAAAAGTAGATTGAGGATGCTTCTTTAGGGGTCAGCTAGCGTTATTCGCAATCATTACGGTTTAATTCGAACGAATCAAATATAAATAAGAATAAATTGCATGTTTCTTATTAAACGCGCCGCGATAAGAAACTTGGATTATTTTTTTTATTTTGCAGTATACCGGGTAGATTATTCAAAAGAATATAAGCTAAACTTTATAAGTTGGTGAAGTTGGTTGACGATTTCTTGGAGAACCGTTTAGCAAAGGTTGAATCGGAAAGTCAATCAAAAAACAACTTTTGGCAATTTCGGCTAATTCTTAGTAGCTTTATGTGTGTAGTTGATTGGTGGAAATCGCGGCATTGGCTCAAAAAAGCACGTTTCGGCCGACTTACTGATAAGTTTCGAGCCCCAACTTTTGCTAGAACATTTTTTCGAGATCTACAAATCTTCAAAATATTTTTAGAATCGCTCACCAATGAGGCGCCTCGAAGGTCCACCTAGCAATATTTTTGAGGATTTGTAGGTACGTTTCCAGAGAATATCTTGGTAAAAATTGAGGTCCAGAGCTCATCGGGAAGTCGGTCAAAAAACTGTTCAAGAATCCTTAGGTCTTCTTAGTTCAGATAACTGAAACTACAAAATTATCAAAACAAGCGATTTAGGACCGCCTTTCCGATGAGTTTTGGGCTCCAACTTTGGCTAAAATATTTCTCAAAGATTCGCTTATTTGAAATGTTGTTTTAATCATTCACCAACTGATGAGACTTGAAAGGTCCACTAAATATAACGAAATTAATAGTTATTTTGAGGATTCGTAGGAGCGTTCCAGGGAAGATTTTAGCAAAAATTGAAGACCAGAACTCATCGGGAAGTCGGTTAAAACACTTTTTAAACAATTTTTTATCGTTTTATATGTGTAGTTGTTGAAGATCGCGATATTGTCCAAAAAACAGTTTTTCGACAGACTTCCTGATAAGCTACCGGGGCTCCAACTTTTGCTAAAATATTTTTGGAGATAGTTCCACAAATCATCAAAATATTTTTATTATAAAATTCAAATTGTCCAAACTGTACACAAATTATTGTATTTGATTTAAAATTCTATTGTTTCGTGTTATTTGAGACATCTTCGGTATTGTTGAGTATTCCCTTGTTCGTTTACAATGAGAACAAACAACTGGAAGACAGTTGGCTAGTTTCTCTCAACTAACTACATTGTAAATATTGCAGATGCGACGGTAATGCTGCATTAATGCAGTTGCAAAAGTCCTATAACCCTTTTAACATGAATATTAAAATCCGGCGCATCCGCCAATTTTATATCTACAAATAGAGTCGATTTTTTAGCTGAAAATTAACGGAAAATTCTCAATTTTCACCGTGTATTTTCACAATATAGTATAGTTACAGGTACGATTTTGTTTTGTTATAATTTTATTTTATAAAATAGCGTGTTAGAAACAATGTTATCTATTGAATTCGAGTTGCAAGACCGACATGAAGATAAAGTTTTTAAAGAGAGAATTCACGATTTTCATGGCTTTGTTCGTTAGAATAGTTTATCAGATATTTACGAGTATTTGTTGATTTATTGTATGATTTAATAGTACTTGAAACTGAATTTAATGCATTTCCCTGCTGTTATATAAAGATATATTTGTACAATTTTTTGAATATTGTCGATAGGGCTTAAAAATAGAACTATAAGTGGTATTGTATCGGTTCAACATCGTATCATTATTGTTTTTGCTAGTTAAACGAAAGAAAATAACAAAATAGAGACACAATAGGGAACATCTAAAGAATACAAATAAACACCGTACATTTAGATTATGATATTTGTTTTGTGTTAAATTACTTTTTACGATACATTCTCTCGGATATTTTTATTTTATTTCCGATTACGTTGATGTGTATACATGGGGAAAATGAAGGAGGAGATAATATAAAAGCGAAGCGGAAAAAAACTCATCTGTGACCTAATTTGATCCTGTTGTATAGACGGTAGCAACATTGGCGGCATATATATTGCTTAACATCCACCATTTCCCTTATATTTCAACGCACGTGTATCATTATTTAAGCGAAAAATTCAATTCAATCTCGCAATATTTCTATATTAATTGTTATTAGATTATAAATAGAGCATGGTGAAATTAATGAGTTTTCCGCTAATTATTTCCTTGAAACATCGTATGGACGGTACAGAATTTCGAATGAGCGTTAAATTATGAGAATGCAGAAAAAAATTGATTGTCACAAGTGTCAAATGGATGGAATTTTAATCGATAAATCAGTTTGTATTCTTTTCCATCAATTATCAATTGTGATGTGTCACCATTTCTTGTTAAAGCGAATCTGTCAATAATTAATTAAAAATCGCGGTTGAATTGAATCGAAAAACACATAAAGTCATATTAAATTGATATACAGAGTGATCCACGTAAGTCTGATTTAGAGTTGAGTTGAGCGATTAAAAAACATTTCAACGATTTGTATGCGGAGAACATTTTGTCGAATTTGGGGCTCGTTTATCAAAAAACTCTTGTTACAGTTTTCAAAAACAAGATATGCACGTAAATCGTCCTAATTTTCTTTATTTTATTCTGGAACAGATGCTAAAGTTCTCTAGGGATCACCCTATAAATTCGTAAAATATTCTTCGAATTGCTCGCCTTATCTTCACGAGTGGACCATCCGGTATATTGTGCAATTCCATGAAATTATAAATTGTGGATTTTCCATCGTGGATGAAATACCGGCTGATATGTGGGTGGAAAACGAGTTTTTTTCCGTTCATTTTACATTCATGGAAAATTCCTCAAGAAATAAAGAGGCAGAAATCTAAAATCATAATCACCATTGTGGGTAGAATTTTATAAATCAGAATTATCTTTGAATTTAATTAAAATTTTGACATCAACAACTCCTTTATAAAAGTCTTGTAAACAAGATTTCCAGACGAGAAGAACGATTCGAATTAGGGGCGCAATAAGTAAGTTTTATATTAAAGAACGAAACCGTCTTTTATCTCATTTCAGTTTGAAATTATTTCGAGGTTTTATCCCCCATCAATTTATAGGTGTGTGTATCATTTTGATCTATGGCGTGTCAGTTTGATATTTAACCCATTACCCTATGGAAATTATTAGTTGTACTATTGCTATGATAGTCTAATTAGCCTTAATTAGGTTGAATTAATGAAAAAGTCCAATCGTATTTCAAAGGGTGGTAATCAAAGGAAAATTGTAGAGCTATAGCGGAAGGGTCGTAAAATTTGTGCGTAATTCTAGAGGCGTTAGTTGCCTTACAAAATTCGATCCCTCAAGATTTACACACAATTCCATTGCGATTTGTTAAATTTACCGAATTGTTTTGAATATTAGATGGAAAATGTACGATTTTTATTCTCTATTTCCGTGGAAATTTTCCGTGTTTGTTTGAATCATTCACCTTGCCATGGAGTTAACGTACTTTAATTATGGTTTTGTTGAAAATTTAACAAAACAGGTGCACGTGGTGTGCGATTATTAGTCCAAAAATTGAGTCATACACGAAAAAGCCACAATTTTAACCGATGTATCACAATGTAATATAATTGTCATTAATTTAATTGGTTTGTTCGATGGAAAATTTAATCAAATAATCCGCAACTACCCTTCCAATTCTGCTGTAATAAAGCGAATTAATAAAAATCAAATAGCCGAGTGAGCATATGAGATGTGTGAAGGTCTCTACAAGTCAGTCACCGGAACCTGCGTAAACTTGCCAGGGTCATATAAAGGTTGACTAATTGACTCATCCACCGTGACTGTGCACTTTGGTGGAACAATTTTTACCAGCAAACATGCAAAGAAAACTGAAAATTGACCGGACAAATAGCAACAAACAATAAACTTGCCAGTTTTTTGATTCTTTTTCCAAGCGAGACTCGTTCTTTACAAAAACATTCAACAATAGAAGCGCCGCGAAACAAAGAGATTGACGAAAGCAAATCGATTTCGAAAGCGAAAATTTGTAAAAAAGATCGACTTTTCCAATTGTCAATTTTAAGACGACTATTAATTCTTTTAATGAGATTGATCCGCGTGATGCAGGATTGCTAAATTAAGAGAATTGCTGTCGATTTTGGATCGTTGAAATTTGTAAATTGCAACAGCAGCAGCACGTCAAACATTCATAAATTTTTCATGTAACAGCGGAAAATTTCCAAACAAATTCCCGTTTGGCAAAGTTGAATTCTTTCGGGAAATATGTTTGGTTTGTTTGATGTTTGAATATTAGACTGTCTTGTACAAGCAGATGAATGAATAATGTCTGTTTCATGTTTCTGTTTTCGCAAATTAAACTTGTTAGATTCCGTGCATTGTAAATCAGCAATAAACAGCAAAGATCTTGTAGAAAAAACTCCAACATTAATTAGTTTTTCTTCTGTAACAACAAAACAAGACTTGTAGTAAAGTTTACATAATTTATTCTAAAGAAAGCTGAACTTGTTTTAAATCGTTGATAAATTTTTAAACATTCAGTAGGAGGATTTGGACTGTTGTTGTTCTTATTGAAACATCATAACTGTTTAGTTTTTATCGCTCACTCGCCTCGTGTAGATCTTTTGATCGGGGGAAAAGTGATATACGGACATAATAAAGAGAAAAAACTTTCGACTTTTCATTTCCTGTTTTGTGACGACTTGGAAAAACGATAGCAGATGGAAAATATTGAAGATTTATTCGATTTCTGAACAAACTTTCTTAAAAATTGAAATCTGTTAACCGGAATCAATAATTAGTTAGATTTCCTTACCGTTACAACACTATGAAGGATAATTGTGTAAAATACAATTGATTGAATTGATTATCCTTCAATTGAGGCGAAGTTAATTTGCAGTTCGTTTAATTTCATCGCTCTTTTTTGTTCGAAACAAATAAATCTAACGAAGCACTCGACATTTAATAGAATCTTAAGCGATAGTTTCAATCAAATAGTTAAATTCACTAAGATACAAACAGACAAATCGTTAATAATCGAATTAATTCGAAGTGTATTCGAGTAAATGATCGCAATAGTGCGCCAATTTTCGAGGATTAGAGCTCGTTTGATAGACGATTTCTTCCTTGTTTCAACACTTGGAAAGATGCATGACTTGTCGTTGGAAAGAGAATTTTTCGATTCACAATACGGACGTAACTAATGGAGGGTTTGGTAATGGAATTATGTTCCAACTCAATCAAAAGTTGAATAACAACATTTTTAATTTCGTGGACTGTTTCATCTTCAGCCGGGTTATTTCCACCCAGTTTCCCCAAGAGAAATACGCAAATTTTTCGCATAACAATAACATAATTGGAAAGTCTATAGAATGGTCTACAAATTGGAAAATACCTGGAGCAAAATAATTATTTCTGATGGGTGGAAATGGAGAACGAATTTCCCCATGATTTTCCTCAAATCTATAGAGATATTACAGTGTTTGCATAAACTTTCCGAAAATATCTCATTGTTAAAATTGTGTCTGGAAACTTTTGGTTTTCAATTTTCTGACAGTCGATTGGAAATTTTTTTGGATGTTCGGAAAGCCCTTTCAATTTACCACTCAAAGCAGTTTCAATCAATGAAAAATAAATATTATTGGCTAAGTTATAGGGAACAATATTAAGGGTCTCGCTCGAAGCTAGCCTGTCCTCAATTACATTGAAATCCCATAAGGAAAGCAGTGTCATTTGAAAACGACAAAAGATAACGCTATGGGAAATATCTTATTCGATTCTAAATTTAATCCTCTATCGCCCTGTTAAGTAGAATTTGGAATATCCGGCTGGCTTTTCCGAAAATTCCGGAAAACAGCGTTTTTCAGCCAAAATAAGATGTTATATTTTCCAGTGTAGTTTTTTGTACAATCAATAAAATGAAACGAATTTTACATAGATAGAAACCAGAAAGTTGAGGCTAGCATCCTTAGTGATGGTTTTTTTAATTTTCTTTTCCATTTTTCAGAAAATAGCGCCTCTCACGTACCTATCGACAACAATTCGAGCAAAAACATCAAAGAGGGATGTTCTCACGATTTTCTTGATGGTTTAGAATTTCGTTAATTTTTTCCAAAACTAATGCCCTTTCCAACAGTGACTCACATTGTTTTGCGTATTAAAACAAAGGAGAAATCTTCAATTAAAGATTTCCCCCTTAAGCGATAGTCTCTCTTATTGTTAGTAGTAGTCAAATTTAGCGTAACAGACGAATTGCTATCAATCTAATTAATTCCGAATACATCCAGGTAAATGATAGTAATATGTGCCAATTTCGGGGTAGAATACGTTAACAAATACAACAACAAATCAGCATAATTCTGCCGTTTTCCCCTATGACAATACGTTTTCTTTCCATACGTGATGTGGTGGCTCTTATACATCAAGCTTTCCGGTAGCCATATATTCTCTATTTTCAAATATGTGCGGTTTTGTGTGACACGTGTCGCTCGTTGTGGAATTTCCTCCAAAGAAAATGAAAGCTCTATTCTACGGATAGTATTAAAGCATATTTGCCACTTCCAAAGTAATATTTCTGATGGTAAAACATGCGGCAAGTCAGGCAGAAAAATAAAACGCAAACAACAAGAACCAATGAATCTGTTTAGATTAGCCTGTTATTTAAGGACAGACACGTAAAAAACGTAATTTATTAGGCTCTTAGAGACGAAAATTTGGTTTTAAGCTAGCAAGAAAAGTTGTTATCAGTTTAATGGTTTTTTTTATTATAAATTTGGTTTTTACCCAATTGTTGCTTTCCTTTAATTTTCCCTTTGTAGGACAACAACGTTTAGATCGTCAAATTTAATTTCGAAAAATTCCAACATGATTGATCGATTAAATCGTTCTTTTTAGGCAAAGGTGTTTCATTTCGATGATAAATTGCTTTTTATCGTAATTTTGTTGTATATTCTAAATCGCATAATCTTTATCTATTTTTAATAAAAGTTGATTATCCCTCTAAATCTAAATCATCCGCTATTTATTCTTTTACAATAATTTCCCGGCTATTTTATAGAATATTAAACGAAAAAAAACACCATACGATTGTTGAAAGTTATTCACCACTCAACAAATTTGAATATCCCTAGTTATAAGCCAAGCGATTTGCAAAATATTTCTGGGATTTGTAGGGATCATTTTAGCAAATCTTGAGCTTCGTAGCTTATCGAAAAGTTGGTTAAAAAGGCTTTCTTTGAATGGTATTATGATTTTAATCAATCAAGGTTGACTAGAATATGTAAAATTGTTCTTTCTTTGTCTTCCAAATGAGCTGCAAAGCTCAAAATTTGCCTAATGATCTCAGAAGATATTTTTCGAATTGCTCGTCAAGTATATAAATTGCGATAGAAACTAGAACATTTAAGTGAACCAGGCGGTAAAGAAGAATTGTTGAAGGGTTGAGCATTAGGGTCTAATTTCGCCCAGTGTAAATGGCTAGATCTAGTCGAGCAATTTATCCAATCCACTTTGTAATTATAGTAGAGGGTTAGTTTCTCTTTCATGTTCTCGTCTAGATTTTTCAGTTTATATTCCACACACTGAAAGCTTTATTTTAGTTTTTTACTACTAGTAGTTATTATGGATAATAGAAGCTCTCTATTTTCTCTTAGCCAATAGGGGAAGTTTGTTAAAAAGTAGCCAGGTGTATGCCGAGATCTAATATAATATAAAGAGAAAATTGTGGACCATGGAATTTAATGCAGGATTTTCTCGTTTGTATAGAAAACAGATGGTTGTGTGGGGATTTCAATTTCAAAATATGATCTCCTATATGATGATGGTCGTGGTAGATTCAATAATAAATACTTTGATTAAATTTTTCCATCGTGACGAAAAGAGGGTAGTCAAATTGGTTGTTCGAAAATTGAGAACATTTCCTTAACAGGCTTCCAAATCAACCGTTCTGGCTTGTAATTTTCGAAATAAAATGAATTATATTCATTTATATTCTCGATGTCTTTAATAATTTCGCCTTTGAACATTAGAAATATGTAAATGTATGAAAAATATGCAAAGTAATCATTATTAACAAATTTGAATTTTCTCGGGAAACCGAAACGAACATAAAAGGACAATTTGTTGTGTTGTTTCAAAGCAACTCTCATAAAATTACTTAATCGTCGTTTTTTCCCAGTTTAAAAAATATATCAATCGTCAATTTACATAGCTTTGTAGTTTCATGTTTGAGGCTTTCATTCTCAAAACACATCCGGAAATTTGTTGAAAACTCATAAATTTATAATTAAAACAAGACTTTTGACTTAGCATGTTGTCCTTGTATTTTCCAGATTATTCAAGCTAAGACTGACACCAGACAGGGACGTATTCGCCGATGATGTCGTATTCGAATCAACTAATGGAATTGTCAACGTACAACCAACATTTGCGTACACGGGTGTTCTAGAGGGTGAGTTTTTTGTTGAGCATTTCTTATTTTATTGTGCATACGTAATAAAATCGTGTAGAAAAGTTTCGCCAACAAAACTTCCAACCAAATCCCTCTAGCCAACAACGATGGACTGAAACTTACCAAATACAACTTTCCCCAATGGTCAATACAATAATTAGAAAGTTTCCAAAGCACTCTCGTCCCTGGCTACATAATTGTTTTGTTGTTGTTCTTGTACTACTCTCAAGAGGACTAGCTTAAATGAGAATAGTTGTGTCGTTTTTTTGAGCGATACTTACTTTTTATAGCGCTTTAGAAATGCACAGACAAATAAAATAATAAGGAAATATCGAGTACCTTAAGGAATACGAATGCGGTTGGAGTTTCGCATTAACTAATTACTCCACTTATAAAAAAAAACTGCTCTATAAATATAGAAGTAGAAGCGTTTTTGTCGATATTTTAAATGTATTGATAGTAGAGGAATACTTTTTTCACTCGAAAATCCAACATTAAGTTTACCCACGGTTTCGTTTACTTTTGCAAGTTCTTTAGCAAAAATACCATTTGTAATCTATTGTCGGCTTTTATATGCTTGACTACAAAACGGAAAAACTCGACACTATTAGGCTTGCTTGGGGACTTAAGGGAAAGCGATAGAAAAAAGTCAACATTGATTGAACAAGCAAATGTTGATTAACGTTCGAAAAAATGTTTGATTCCTCTATTATAGAATCATTGCTCGTATCCTTCGGACATGCTTTACGGCTAAATTACCAGCTATATGACTTACCCGTCCATTTACTCGATTTTATGTTCCGTACAGGTTCGTTTTAATCTTTTTCCTCTACCTCGATCCTACCGGCTGCTGGTCGACCGTCTATTTGAAAGTAATTGGCATGAATTGCGGTTCCTTCGGGATCAAAAATTGCATTTGCATTCCATCTTGACGTCAATTCCAAACAAAATTCTACATTATTATGCCTTTATAGAGATGGCATGTGTGTGTTTTATTCGAATTTTTTTCTTTGTTAAAGGATGAAATTTGAATTTTATTTGACAACAAATTACAATGTTCCGGCTCCATTATTTCCGACTAGTGTCATATTTAATTTTAACGCAAGTTTCTTGTTTCTTTCGTTAAAGTTGAAGCGGTAAATTTCCTTATGGTATAATGAATTTAAATGTTCCGCTCGCCCTTCATTTTTGTTGAAGTTTGTCTGTTCTTCCTCACCGTTTCTCGAACAGTGAAAAAAACCGTTTGCACTGTATAAATACTAATTAGGGTTTATGTTACAAATTTACAAATTTACGCGACATTTTCGTCTATCGGACCGCCGATATGGACGTAGAAATTTAGGCCGATTCTAAGATCGGAAATAATCCGTACGATTTTGTCGGCTGTGGTGGTAGTGGTGAGTGATACATTGTTGGATTGCTAGAGGCGCTACTACGATCGTAAATTACAGCTAAACTCATTTCCGCTGGGCTGAATTCAACAAACTCAGTGAAACTGTCGCGGAATGCCGGGTGGCTGGCCATCAACACCCATCACAATTGCCACTACACGCACACTAAAAGCTTATTTTTGTACGCTTGTAAAAAGGACCCTCTTTTTGATTAGGAACTTGTCCATTATACCCAGTGGACCATTCAAAGCTGCAGCAATTGGAACAATATTTTGAGAGCTTGTAGGGTCTTCAAAAGGTAACCTCCATAGTTCATCGAGAAATCGGCCAAAATACGGTTTCTCAATGTCGGAATTTCCATCGATCAACTATAGGCAAACAACGAGTAAGAATGATCAAAAGATACTTCAAGTTGTTGTGTTTTTGGAAAAATCTGCCAACAACGACCAAGAGGTGTTTCCTAGCTTTAATTTGGCAGGCAAACTATTTAAGTTAATTTTTTAAGAAGAGAAATATATGATACTCGATGTGAAATGGAGGAGCTATATGAGAAAGCAGCAAAAAAAGAGCTTCCCGATTAGCTACCAAGTCCAACTTTTGCTAAAATATCCACTAAGGATCTCCTTTATATTCTCGCAATATTTTCTGAATCGCATCTAATAGGACCTATGTTTATTTTTTTGGGTGGTCCACGCGGTATTCTCCCATAAAATGTCACATTCGAGTGAAGTGATGTGTGTAGGATTAATATTCAACTTCCTGATAATTTCCTCCGCATACAATTATTTTCTATGTAACATTAGGGATGCGACTTTAGTTTTCGGGTTGGGAATAAATTTGGAAACTCAGTTTTTTTCGTCTGTGTGTGTGTGTGTGTGTCGTTAAGATATAACGGGTGTATCCACATTGAAATTCAGCAAATTTCAAATTATATTTACAGTCCGGAAAGTAGTGGCAGGAAAGTCGTTAAAGCTCATACATATCCCTGTTATAGCACAGACTGTTAGTAGTTGGTTGTAGTAGTTACATTTCCATTTTATACATTGCTGTCAACTGTAATGCTGGAAGGCTAAGTTAAGCGGGAACAATTAAAACTCGAGCACTCGTTGATCAAATAAAAATACCCCCTGTAGGCGACTAGTAACTTTTATACGACTTTTCCTCGGTTATCTTGCTCGTCGGTTCGATCGCCGAATATTTATATTCCATTGGTCTTTTAATCGGAAAAGTTTCATTTTTGGTTTTACATAAATTAGTGCACACTCGGTAGAATTCAACTAAACTAAAAAAAAAACAATTTTGTTGATAATTAAGTCAAACATATTCGTTTCTTAATTAAATTAAAGCTTGTGAATTTATGGATTGATCGATAAACTTGTAAATGTAAATGCAAATCGGGCCTTTTATCGTAAATTGGGTCCTTTCATGCAAAATTAAATACTCAAAAGACCGTTCTCAAGCCGTGTTGATGAATAATACAACAATATGAATTAACGTGGAAATTATCAAATAATATCCCGGTCATCATCGTCTGATTGCTGTTTATTCCATTGTAGCCGCAATCGAGGCGTTATTTACATCGGTAAATTTGCTGAACAATTCTCGAGAGTAGCAGCCACTGGATTTGACAATCTTCACAAAGATATATCCATTAGATATCTGTAAAGTTGAAGTGTAATTACTTCACTATCAGTAGAATACTACCCATCGAGTATCGTGTCAGAAAATAGAATAATGTTGAGTGTGTTCCTTATAATCGTAGTGTTAGAGTTTCATGCCCTAGTTTGTTCTTTATCTTATTAAATACAAAACCAATCTTAACACATTAAAATTTATGGATAAGTTTTCCTGTCTTGTAAAACTTATAGTCCGTTAAATTGAATACATTAATGTAATCTTATCGTACGTTTGTTTATTGGGAGGAAACCGAAGAGAATTGTCGTTGAAAATAAGTAAAATCAATGATTCTGTTACAATGAAAATAACAAACAAGCAAAGAGTTTTGAAAGCTTTTCAGTACGGTAAAAATGAAACAGAGAATTTGACTTTGCGATAGAAATGCTGGTTGATGGAGCGATCGAGTATTGTTAACATTGCCATTTAATCGTTAAAATTGATGAGTCTTATTGCCGCAGAATAAATTTTAAATATTGAAATAGCAGTTCAGCCCAAAATTTGAAGATTTCAGTGAAAAATCCTGTTTTACTTGGAAAATTGTTGTATTAATGACAATGAAAATGAGGTATATGAAAGAATTTTGCCACTCCTCTAAAGTGCCGCTCTCAGGATTGCCTGAGTTGTCGGAGTGCTAGTGACGGCCCTTATTACCTTCCATCTTTGCCACAATCGCTTGCACGATAGACAAGACAAAGATCTAATTATATTCTACAGAACAACAGTTGGGGTGAATTCCGGCAATTTTACAATCAACGGTAATCACCACATGTTCTGTACTCTACTGTCGCCGAATATACGATATAAAGTTAAATCTAGCTACATTACACCACAAATTATCTTAAAATTAAATAATCCACTCTGTGGCGTCGGTAGGTGATGGCAATATTTCCGCTTTAATTACACGATGATATCTCGACTTTTGTGTTTAAAACGTTTGGATACTTTGAAGATTTTCAGCGTTAGATGCAAGCAGGAGAGAAAGTTTCCAAACAAACTTCCACATATTGCGAGACAATGAAATAGTTTACTTACTGTCGTCTTAATTGAGATCTTAAATGAGAGAAAAGCTTTGAAATCTAGAAAGTGTTATTATCATCAGATTGCCAACTATGTTAAGTTGCTTGCAACTTTATACATCCCGTCTAATAGGAGGATTATTATGAAGCACAAAAAATGTGTAGCAGCTAACAGAGTAAATTAAAATTAATTAGATACAAATTTTAATCAGTCTGTAAAATTGGTTTAATATTGAAAATTAAGTTTCACTTAAGGAATTTATCGTTCCTTACAAACTTACTAAATATAGCGTTCAAGGTTGAACTCTACTGGATGGACGCAGAAAAGTGGAGAATTTCCCAAAAATTACCAGTACTCAGGACCAGGTTAAATTTTGATCAAATCTGTTATGTAGTTTAAAAAAACTGAAAAATCATATTGTTCTTTATCTCAAAAACTGTACACCAGATTTGCTTCAATTTTTTCCACCTAATAGGACATACCTTTGTTTAGTTCCTGTATTATTTTGGCCAACTTTGAATTTACAGTTTTCCTAAAAAATAAAGACGAAATTTATTAATATAAGTTTAAAATCAATTGTACAGTGTGAAATTGGCTATGAAATTTCATATAAACCCTTAGTATTCTCTAACCTAGTGATTCGTTACTATAGCAACGCTGGAGACTAATTCTACATGTGATAGAATTGTAAAGAATGAGATAGAAGTTGTGTTCATGGTAACGAATCTCCATAAAGTTAGAGAATACAACTGTGGCTACAATTGAAAAGAAACATTCAGCGTTGTCATAATAACGAATTGCCAAAAAGTTAGAGAATATGATATTCATATAATTATAACTCACTAGTGAATTATGAGCTATTTTATTGGTCTAAAATCGTTTGAATTGTGGCCTTATGATACAACTGTGTTCAATAAAAATATAAACTCGTTACAATTCTTATTTATTGTTATAATTTATTCAGTTATTGTTGTTTTATCGGGCTCTATTACAGAAAACTGGAATTTATTCGTGCACCCACTGAAAGTCAATGATCTAGGTTCGATTTCAGTAACTATTCAAGCTATATCATACAATGTAATAGACGTGAATTCAAAAGCTTGTAATGTTATGATTTTGAATATAAAAGCTCAAAGCTTTCACTGTGTACACGAATAAATGTCAGGGATACTACTGAAAATGGAGGCTTTCAATATGGAATCACACAACATTCAGTCTTGACATTGGATATGTTTCAACTTTATGACAACGTAAAATGTACGATTTTCAAATAGGGGATGTTTTATTGTATTATTTCAATACGTTCTCGGATCGACAATTGTCACTCAATTTTGTTTGTAAACAACGTTTAATTTCAGTGTAATTTTTTATGGGTTGATAGAATTTTTTTCCATTCAATGGAAAAAAATTGAAATTCCATTAAACAATAGATTTTTTATTAGAACAGCATCATTAATCATGATTCCTCGTCCGTATCGTTGTTATAGAGAATTGATAAAATAGATAACAAGACAGTAATGTCGATAAGCTGTTAAAAAATTCCGCTATTGTTGTTTCAATATCGCTTCGATTTTACTATTATAATTGTCATATTTGTTTAGCAATCTAGAAAAAAAAATTAAACAATTCTTCTTCCGTCAAGTTATATTAAACCTAGTATTAATGTCTATATGTCCAAATGCTATCGTAAATACAGCGTATAAACCATAATGGGGGCGATATTTTTCAATTAATGTGTCCGTTGCGTTATTATTTCTGATGGCTACTAGCTATAAAAAGTGGCCAAATCGTAATTTTCGGGTGAAACAAATCAACCCATTTGCTGTAAGATTCCAACGGGGAAAAAACGTTTTAACCGGGCTCTAATAGCGAATAAGTTCTATTGTTGGGAATCTACAATAATTCGTGTAATTTATCTGGAATTGTTCGTAAATCGACTTCTTCAATCAGTTTATCAGAGTATCGAATTTGGTGTACAAATCAAACAATGTGTCTTTTAGTGAATTATTACCGTTGTTCCTTAGAAAAGTCTCTAGTCCAATTGTCTACTTCTTTATTGTTGTCTATGTGATTTGCCTGTCAATCATGTGTTTGTTAGAATACAACCATTCAAGAAATGTCGTCGAAGTCAATGGACATGTCAAGAATTACCTATTTCTGAAACGAATAGAGTTTTATACCGCGTGTTTCAGTTAAATGTATCTAATGAGAACGGCTCACAACTCGGGGAAATAGTGGAGTCTTTGACAAACGATTTTTCTGTAATTTTTTCAATTAAAACTTGAGTCTTTCGGCTTGTTTGGAAGAGCATTTCAAGCTCTTCCACAGGAAGTTTACTGTTTTGGAAAATTTTGAGGAAATTTTGAATTATAGACGAAAACCTAGAAGCATGTGTTTTCAATAGATTTTCTGTGCGTTCCAAACAACATGCGCCTAAAAAACGTTCTATAATTGAAAATTTCTCCAGATTTTTCCAAAGTGGTAAACTTTTTTATAAAACAGCCTAAAATGTTCTTTCCTGTAAGTCGAAATACTTGAGTTTTAAGTGAAAAATAAACGAGAAAGCGTTTTTCAATAAAATTCATAGTTAATTGGAAAATTAGTGAAAAACCAACACTTAAACGATCGTACTACATCAAGCGTCATTCATTCTTAATGGATCTTGGAGGGCAAATTTCCCATTTTTCCAGAATCCAGAGATAAAACCGACCTTCTAGCGATTTGATATTTTACGTGCATATTTGGTCGGTGAAAATTGCGGTTTTCACCAATTTACAAACGAGCTACAAAGTTCTAATTTGGCTAAAATGTTCCCCGGGAACTGTTCTACAAACCCGTAAAATATCAACCGAATCGACGAAATTTTAGGTGAACCGCGCGGTATAAAGAGGCGACACGCTTTGAATCTTTCCATTGTCGTGTCGTCTAATTTATCATTCAATTCCGACTAGAAAACGACGAAAAATCGACCTTTTTCCCGAACATTATCAGTAGATTTCGAGATTTATACGTTGTTAATGATTGTAAATAGGAGCGACTTTAATACTGTTATATCTTCAAAGATTAATCGATATCAAAGGGAGACGTTCTAGTAATGGTTCGATTTAATTAAATTCACATTCGTGTTTATTTCGAATTTTCGCGTGTTTTATTCAAATGAGTCTCGTTGCACTAGTGAACTTACCGTGTAAAAAGTTTGATTGGATGTTTGTTTTCAAAACGCTATTAATTAGCAATTCAATCGATTCGAAAAGCAGATGGAAAAAATTACTTTATTAGAAACAAAGTCGTATTAAAACGTAATCAAGAGGTGTTGTATTTTTATTGTTTTCCGTTAATATTCGAGAGGATTTCTTATTGTTATTGCCGTTGAAATTCCAGTTTAATTTGAAATTGTAATAGGTGTAATCAAGGGAGTAAATAACTGTAGATTTCAGTGTTTAGAATTTTCCAAATGAAGGAGTCTATTGTTACAACTCTGCCACTTTACATCTTAAAGTGTTGGCCGTTTTATACAATCTCAAGAAATTAAACTTAGCAATTTTCCTCTAGTTTTTTCTCTCGTTTTATTTGAAGGATTCGTTGTACCCGTGTTAGTTGATCCACTACGCTTATCGGCGATCCGATTTTGAATTTGAAGTGACCTCTTCACTTTACCTATTTTAGATACATTCCGGTTTTCGTTCCAAATCACATCCGATAACATCTCCAATAATAGCAACAATCGTTCTTAAATACGAACGAATCTAGGTAAATCTTTTAAATGTTTTGATCGAGATAACTTTAAGCTATAAGTAATCGTTTATATTCTCCTCGTTGTTTCCATTTTTGCAATGTTTTGTGTACGGTTTGTATTTAATAATATTTGAACACCTTTTGTAAAGAAACTGCAAGAAATCCCATTTCCTTTCCAATGCTGCTAGTTCCGGATAATCGGATGTGTTTTCGTTTTTCTTTGTACAGAATGTAGACAAAAAGGGAAAAGTTGAGATGAAAACCGATTATTTCTCCACTCTATTGCCGGATTGTTCAGACTCATAAAATTCACTATTGCACATTTAATTGTTCAAGTTAATTAATACAGTTAATTAGTAATATTGCTTGATTGATTATTGTCAATGGTTGGTCATTGTGTCAAGGCTTCTGTCAGTCATTTGAACAACGGTAGAGCTACTCAAATACCTCTTAGACAACAATTACAGGATATCCATCATAACAGATTAGCTGTTGAGGATGAATTCTGAATGATGAGGCCTAATCTTGTTGGAATAATCGCCGATTATTCACTTCATTATTCATCAAAATGCCTCAATAACGCTGACAATTAGTAGATTTCTGTTTGTGGTTTCGTAACTGTGGTGTTGCAGCACAATTTGGGAGTTCTATTTCGGAAATTGCTAAACTAAAGGTGTAGAGGCATCTTTTTCGATTCCGCGTCTACAAATTAGTGATTTTTAATAATCGATAGGTCAACCATTCGATGAGATACTACAATGGATAAAGTCGCATTAGAAGTAGTATTTTAAGTAGCGTTCTGAAGCATTTTTGTTTTGAAACGCTTCAATTGATGTTTGAATTACAGAGGAGAATCTTCGAACATTTAGAGAGGCAGTCTTGGTCTTGGTCTTACGTTTATAGTATTGGCCTTGCATTTGCAGTATTTTTTTGGCTTGCAGAAGCAGCCTAATCGTTTGGCCTTACGGAATTGAATCCCTGAGCCAATAAATAATAAATCTGATTTGTTTTCAGAAACTTCCATCCTTTGGCTCCGTGTATGACAACTTGCTCTTCTTTTTGCAATAGGTCTTGCTCTTGCAAATCAAGTCTTGGTCTAGCTATTGCAAGTGCGATTAGAGTATTGGCTTTGATCTTGGACTTGTTTGCAAAATCAAGAACAAAAAAGTTGGCTACTTTTTCGGAAAATTGACAGAAACTTGAGGATCTATCTCACATCTTTTTATCCATATGCTGTCTAAAAAATGCCAGTTTTGAACAATCGATATCATTTTTGTTTGATATTGTAGTGAGTAAAGTAGCAATAGAAAGAGCATTTTGAGGAGTGCCTATTTTATATTAAAAAATACCGATTGAATTCTGAGTTACAAAGGATAACGATTTTTCAATGATTTTCTTGCAAATTGAGAGCATTTTCCAACTATTTTAAAGATTTTCTAGCGTCGTTAGTTTTCCAGAAAATTAACGAAAATGTAATAATTTTGCTGCAAATTCTTTATACTGGTTAATTTTTCTCATTTTTGTTTCCATTTCTGTTATAGCGCTTCTCTAATGAAACATGCATAAAATTGATGTTTTTCCCTACTGTACCCTCCCTTATATATTCCTCCTATATTGAAGCTTATCCAATAAGAGATGTTCGTGTTTCTGGATATTCCGACAGTTCTCGCATCGATTCTAGCAGATTTTACCACCACGGCTTTTAATGCAAGTAGATAGTATTTGTATGTGTTTATGGCAAAACATCCCAAGTTGTTTTATTAAATAGCACTTTAAATTAAATTGAAACAAATTGCATTTGTATACATTGTTTACAATTGAATTTGCATAGATTCAAAGGGAAATTATTGAATGGCTTTTAGGATAAATCGCATTTTTTCTGTGTTGTTTTCCGTATGTTGCGTCAAATAAATTCGAAAAGAAAACAATAAATTTGGCTATTTGTATTGTTTCGATACAGTTGGTTGTTCGTTTAACAATAACCTCGAACAATTTTTAATGAACTTGAATTGGCTCGTTGTTTTGTCTTTTCCAAAAAAAGGCATCCGTTAGATGAGAGTTTCCATTAATTACAAACAATAATTGAGTTAGAATACCTGGCTGGCAAATCTTGTTTTGTTTAACGAAAATCGGATTGGAATCAAACTAATTAGTTTAGCTTATTTGGTGTAGTTTCTGCACACACACAATCGCGTTTTGTTGTCTAAATTCAAGTCAACCAAGACATCCCATATAGAAATTTTCCATTCATATAAATTTCAGTTACTGAACGAGAACACAGAGAAATACGTAACGATTTAATCTAACTTGTATTTCCCATTTATATTCAAATTTATCAGTACATTAATGTTTGAGTTTATCTGAAAGGAGATTTTATTAGAACTTCAACTGATACCCGTAAATATTCGATTTAAATTAAGAGGCCTTATATGACGGGAAACAACACATTTTCCCCTTATGATAACTAATCCTTCAGGCTTGTCATCTTGGAATAGTGCAATTCTTCACTAAGGCATGTCGGAGGCGAACCTATTTTCGTTTTTTTTTCCTCGCCACCCACCCCAACATATACACCCCTGTCGGTTTAACGTGCGTGTGTGTGTAGGTGTGATTTATGAATGTGATGAAAATTGCAATATAAAAACCCAGTAGATTCATTTCAGTTTTTGACTAAAGTCGAACAATATTCTGTTAGGTTTAATAAAAGAGGGGTAGGTAGAAAATGAATCTGTGTTTTCTGTTTAACGGTTGTTTTGGAGAGATGTTAAAGATCTTGTTTCTGCTTCCTAAAATACGATATCTCGCTTCTTTAACAGTGTTCTTCTTTTGGAAATTGCCTACTGATTTCCAAGTTACAATGATCGATATCTCTTTGGCTTAAGAAGATATTACAATGTGTACAGCAGCGTTTGAAAGAGCATTTCAAGGAGTATCTGAGAATATATTTGTTTTGCAAAACGCTGAATGAATTCTGGGTTACAATGGATATTCTTGGAGCACATGTTTTCGCATAATTTTTTTATATTTTCGCCTATAATTGAGAATTTTTCAATAATTTTGTTGCGATATAGAGCAAATTGAAAGGGTTTTCTAAACCTTCAAGAAATTTTCCAATAGGTTTATTAGTTTCCGAAAAATTGATGTCACAATTTTTGTTCAATTAGGTATCCGAAAAATGACAATTTTTAAGAGCTGATATCCCTCTTGTTTGATGAGTTGTTGAAATGAGCATAATAGCATTGGAAAGAGCATTTAAGGAGTATCTAATAGATGCTTTTGTTTTAGAAAATTTCGATTGAATTCTGAGCTATTTAAGACATTCTTGAAGCATGTGCTTTTTTACATTTTTTCCCATATTTTCTGTTACAACTCACCGAACGTTTTCCATTTTTTAATGAATTTCTCACAGTTTATATCAAGTTGAAAGCGTTTTCAAAATCTCGCAGAAATTTCCCAAAATTCTTGTCGATATCCTGGAAAATTGGTCAAAACACCCTCATTACATCTTTTTTCCAATCGTCCTCAAAATAACAATTTTTAATAATCGATATATCGCTTGTTTGATGACATATTGTAATGAATACAACAGCATTGAAAAGTGCTTTTGAAGGAGTCTTTAAGAGGTTTTTTATTTTGGAAAATATTTATCGAAGCCTAAGTTACAGGGGATAAATTTGAAGCACGCTTTTTGTTACATTTTTCCATATTTACCCCTGTAATTTAGCCAATAATTTGAATTTTGCATCGATTTTCACTCAGTTTATATGAAATTGAAAGCGCTCCCTGAATTTCTTAGATATTTCCCGGTAGCTTGTTAGTTTTCCGGAAAATTGACGAAAACTTGATAATTTTAGTTCAGAGTTTCTTGAATCTGGTAATTTTTTTCGTTTATATTTCAGCCTTCGTTAAAATCAATCATAAAAATCTATTTTTTGTTGTGACACTTCTGCAGCAACTTTAGTATTATAAACAAGGGGATGATTCAAAGGGTGAAATTCGCTAAACATAGACGGAAAATACAAAAACACTCAAGTTTATGGTTTTATTTCGAAAAAAGATCGTTTCCTCTCTGCAAAATGAACATTAAGCGCCAGTAATTTAATGTAATGTTAATTAATTATTTACCAATCCTCATTATTCTATAGTGTAAACGTTTAGAATAGTTTGGTGTATATTTTATTCAGTTTACATTGTTATACAGGAACAATTTCCACATATTTGTCTTGCTAATGTTAAGAAACAACGACTATTTACAACAGCTTAATTAAATTTTCACACACACATTAAACAGTAAAAGGGGCATGTATTGTAAAGTTTTTATTGTTTAATTTGCATTTGTTGAAAATGAGGCTTGTTTGACTATTCTCCAATTATCCAACAATAGCTGCATAGTTATAGTTTTATAATATTTTAAATTGATAGATTGATAGAATACTTAAACTTCAGTCGAATGAAAAAAGCTCGCTTAATTTGCCCCATCGTTGTAATCAAGGCTTTATTGTCTCTATATTCATACGTAGATATAACTTTGCATCAACGTTGGATTTTATTGTTTTACATGAATGCAAACAACTTCTGCCAGCGGAAGTTTATTCATTCGCAACATATTTCCCAGCTAGTTTTATGCATAAATGTCGGATATTTTTTGATAAAAGCATGCCAATGATAACCACCACCATATTCACTAACTACGACAGTAACATTGATAATTCTCCATATTTCCTGGTTGTCATATTTCAATTATACTCGACTATTTTTTTTAACGAACAATAGAAATGATAAATCTTGAATAAAAATCATTTCCTTTTGATCTGGCGTTTAATTTAATCAACAAATCACCCTCCAAACTAATATTTATTCGAATCAATCCCCTCTGTATCCGGATTTTTAGGGGACGAAATTGAATTCAACTCTACAAACATTTTTCAAATTGAACCTCAATTTTTTCTCTCTATATTAATCACGATGGTTAGTTTATTTGGCCTCGAGCTAGAGTAAATTTACACATTTAAGTTTAGCGAGTGGGACATACAGTTTGATGTTTAGTTTTACCCGTGAGTATAGTCATATTACCCTTGTGTACTTTTCAAACAGCTTTCCACATAACTAATACTGGAAATACAACAGTACAGACCAGGGGATTACACTAAACCTTTAAATTCTAAGAAAACTAACACCAATGGGAACAATTCCATGCTGCACGGTTTGCGGTATAGCGTTTATTTTTTGATATATGCCAATTTGCATGTGTCGACAGGCGCTCAACGTGACTAAATTTATGTACAAACAAAAAAACCAAGCGAAGAATGAACAGTTAAACAATATTGGATTAAGGTGATTAGAATTTTCCGTCATATTATTATCCGCATTTTATTCATGGACGGTAATCGATGTTTTTATTGTGTTGCCGGTTCGAGCTTTCATTGTTGAAATGTTTAAAATTCCTCGATTCACAAAGCGACGAGTATCACAAACGAGAGTAATCTTCCTAGAAGTTTAGAAAGATCAAGGAAATAACTCAACATAGAGAGCGAGTTGCTTTAAGGTTGTTTGCGTAGACTCTCTTCTCAATTTTAATGGTTAACTGAAAATATTTATTTAAAGTCTGTAAAGAAATAATAGAAAAAGAGCAAGTTGCATTACTGTCAAGCTTCTCGTTTACAGGGGTGTTGAATTTAAAGTTATATTTGACGGGCAACTAAAAATAACAACTTATGAGGAGGTCCTTGATTTTGGCAACTTTATATTCTCTAGAACATCAAATCTAGCTTCACTGAGTGTTTTTCGCGGGCTCAAAATGTTAAGATAATGTAATACTTTCATAACATTCAGATTTTTGATCGAAATATCGAAATAATTAAAGAAAATAGACGTATAGGTTGAGTATGAAACATTGAAATTTACAGTCCTTCGCCTCCCTGTGTCGATCATTATCCAAAAGAGAAGAAAATTGCCAATTTTAATAAATTTTGGTGCAAAATTTCGGAAATTCCAAAATTTTTGGAGACCTCTAGGTTAACTTGTTTATAAATTAATGTCAAGCGCTAGTAAATAAGTTGTAATTTGACAATTTTTATTCGATATTCTAGCCGAATTTTAACTAAAATGCAAGTAATCTTAAATTATCGTTTTTTACCAAAATTTGTTATTTAAATCATTGCGTCCTTTAGTTCAGCATCCCTGTAATTCCCATTCAACTTTGATGACATCTCTCCGTCTTGTTTGCACCAATTCTAACGAACTTGCTCACGTCCCTTGGCGCTTTATTAAAAAATATTGACATCTCAGACACGGTAGAAAAAAAATGCCAAGGTAGACGACCTTTTAGTAGAGATTAAGTAAACAAATTGAAATTCCAACAATGTATACGATAGGGGAGGATGCTTAATTCAATGACATCGGTCGTTGGTCGGATTTGTCAGATGAATTTCTGTCTGGCTATCGGGGGTGGTGATATTCATCTCAACCACAATCGATATTTGGACTTTTTTAAACATAAAACTATTGTTACAGATGATGATACATCAACAGTTCATGGGATTATCACAAACGATGGTTTGTTCGAGGGCACGATTTCAACAATATCGAAGAATACCACGTCGAGCCGATTAATCGTTATTTAGAATCGAATCTTACAATAACACAACAACCATTCCATTCTATAATTTATAAAAGATCAGATGTTCGAGATCCTCGACAAGGTGTACCGTGTGCCTCCCATATGCTCCATCAGAGCCGTTCAAAACGTACGAAACGTTGGTTATTAGAAGCAGAAGCGAAATTACCGTACGATGACAATAATCATTGGTTGCCGCCACAATCGACGATACGTTTCAATAAAACAATACGACAATACCCGTTCGCACCGGCATTTGATTTAAATCAACTGATCGATGAAGAATTGGATCTTGTCACGAATAATAATCGAACAATGGTCGATGTATCCGGATTGATTTTCCGCAATGTCAATAAACGTGCAACTATCGATCCGAAGAAGACTACCTGTATGTTGTATCTACAAGCCGATCATCAATTCTTCCAAAAGTACGGCACTGAAGAGGCGTGCATTGAAGTTATGACAAGACATGTTCAAAGAGTGAATTCAATCTATCGCGCTACAGGTATTTGTATTGTTTGATATTAGTTGAAATGGTGGATGCGCCAGGCTAGAACGAACAGAGATCCATTTCGATTTTCCATTTAGTTACAAATATTTGCTTTGTTTCTTTCGGAATTGTCTTGAGTATCTAATCAAAGTTTTCTTACAATTCATATTGACTCGGAGATTACAATTCGTGAAATTCCCCCTAAATAGAATGAATTAAAATGGAAATTTTTAATCTCATTTGTTGCATCAAATTAGCGAACAACAAATCCACATAAACGTATCTCAATCAACTAATAAATTGCACTTTCATTCCGTAAATAAACAACGAGCGTATTTGTTTGTTTTCAATATGAACAAAGATTGGAGTTGACAACGTTTTTATTTTGAAATAAATTCAGATTGACGCTGAAAAAAGTACGAAAATACCATTATGTTCCCGTTTCCTCTCTATCTCTACAAGAACATCGCTATAAGAATGATTGAGTGACATTTTGTAAATTAAATCTCTCAAAATATAGGCAATTTAAATCCATTTTTTCTCCAAACTAAAATTAGCCGACAATATCGAATTCTCTACTGTAATCCTCTTAATTGGATTCAGTTTTAAAGTTGATTGTTTCTATTTTCGCAGATTTTAATCAAGATGGAAAACCGGATAATATAACGTTCATGGTGAAACGTATTAAAGTACATACAACTGATGCCCTACGAGATCCATTGTATCGTTTTCCGAATAATTACGGCGTGGAGAAATTCCTCGAACTTTTCTCAGGTGAGTTATTAAAAGAACAAGGATCAATAAATTTATAATTAACGACTATAGCCATTAAATTAGCAGTTTTATTCAACTAATACAGTTCACAAAATCAAACTAGGCGACAGAAAATCCAGAAATTTTGATGGATTCTTCCGCATTCTTTTGAAATTTAATTATAAAACTGTTCGTTTAAGACTGGATGTTTGCAGGTTGTGTATTTGTAATGTAAAATTTCGCAAATTAAAATCAGACAACTAATCAAAAACATTGCGGGTGTAGAAGATTAAAACGCCAGAAATATGATCGAAAGTCACTTGTGGCATATCGTCTTGATTCAAATTGACAATTTTAAGCGGCAATACCCATTTGTATTCCAACCGTTTTAAAATCCCAGTCGTATAAAATCGATGCATCCTAATGATTCGAGAATAATTGTGTTAAAAATAAAACTAAATTGTCGCTCATCTTACATGCAATTTATCAATTTTTTATGCTTGAAATTTTTCACCATTAAAAATGAGTTCGCTTTGATAAAGAGCCGATCTGAATGATTTATAATATGGCATGGTATACTGTAATATTTCAATATTATCTGCATAACAACACGACTTTCCAATATTACTAAATGATCATTGCACAAGATTCTTGCCAAGTTTGTCTGATTGTTGATATCGAGACAGTATCGACCGTTCACTAGACCCTTCCATTTCGGTAAAATTTCACGATTTCTATCCTGAAAAAATACACAAATAGACTTATCGAATACAATTCTGAACTGTAATTACAGTAAAATTATTATAAACAAAGCTGTTGGAGCGTACACACAATGAATGTGTTCGTTTATTGGCAATATCGTCGAGTGAATTGAACGGAAATGGTATATCGAAAACAGCTAATTGTGCAACTAGAACTGCATTCATTGCTGAATATAAAACAACACCTAAAATTAATGCAAACAACACTTGTATCCGCCCGGAATTGCTACGTAATTTCAAATCAAAACCTATAAAATGAAACTATAATTAATCTATAACTAATATTGTTGGTAAATACCCTGATTTGTAAAGCCGGAGATTATGCCAAGAAAACAGGAAGGCAACGATATAGACGGTTCGCTTCGATACGTTCGATTCAAACATTTTATCGTCAACCATATGGTTATTGTTAATATTGTGAACACGCCAAACATCACTAACCATAACTTAATGTCGAATATCTTCAGATACGATGATGATGAGGCCTTCGGTTTTGGATATTTTATGTAAAGATAATACCTGCAAAATTACAACTCCTTAATCTACCATTTTTCTCTATTTTTCACCTTAGAAAGAGCATTTCTAGCCGCAAAACACCGTTTTGGAAAATCTTGTGGAAATTCTCCAACAACAACTTGAAATTCTCTTTCCAATGACCCTTACACTTGTCTTTAGAGTCCAAAATAGAGGAGAAATTTTGATTTGTAGTGAATCTTCTAAAATTTTGCAAAAGTTGATCGAATCAAACCCGATTTTTTCTCTATTTTTCACCCCAGAAAGAGTATTTCTAGCCGAAAGGCACAAATTCAATCGTTGTGGAAAATCTTGTGGAAATTCTCCAAAACAACAGCTTGAAATGCTCTTTCCAACGACTCTTTAGAGTAAAAAATAAAGGAAAAATCGTATATTGTAGTGAGTCTTCTAAAATTATCAAGAAGAAGGCGATTCATTCGAATCAATTCTGAGAATTTCGAGATTAAAATTACGATTTTTCCTTATTTTTCACTGTAGAAAGAGCATTTCTAGGCGCAGAACGCGGATTCAACTGTTTTGGAAAATCTTGTGGAAATTCTTCAAAAGAACAGCTTGAAATGCTCTTTTCTACGAACCATACACTTGTCTTTAGAGTAAAAATTAAAGTAGAAATCTTGTATTGGAGCGAATCTTCTAAAATTATCAAGGAAAACACCATTTGATCGAATTAAACCCGATAATCTACAAGTTCAAAATTACAACTCCTTGATCTACGATTTTTCCCCTATTTTTCATCAGAGAAAGAGCATTTCTAGGCGCAGAACACGGATTCAGCCGTTTTGGAAAATCTTGTGGAAATTCTCCAAAACAACAGCTTGAAATGCTCTTTCCAACGACCCATACGCTTGTCTGTCGAGTGAAAAATTAAGGAGAAATCTTGCATTGTAGTGGATCTTCTAAAATTATCAAGGAAAGCACAATCTGCTTGAATCAATCCCGAGAATTTACAAGATCCGCCTTGACGGTAACGAATCAGTGTAGTAAGAGTTCTATTGGTATTTTGTCGTTGATCAATTTATCAATAGACTCTCGTATAGCTAGAGGATGAATCAAACTTGAAATTCTCAATCAACTACATTAAATTATTGCATTATTTCAACTTGACTAGTTTCCAATTAAACGATTTATCCGTGTAGAATCGATGATCACGTTTTCAAGGTGTATGGGGGTGTATTTTATCAGAAAATTCTCAAAAATCCATACCAATTATATAAATACGGTTGTGAATAGTGTACATTTAATAATCCAGGCTTGCCAACAACAGCTGCTAACATAATATCCGCTCCACCTGACGCGATTATCTCCAAACCAGTTTCATAATGTACCGACTTAACAACAGTCCTTTAAAGAATATTCAAATAGCTAATTGTTTATAAAAACAGCAACTAATCTTTACCTAAAACCGTAATATTCCTCTAATAATTTCCAAGTATTGCCCAAAAATCCTCCCAATTCTTGAGTAGAGTTGTTGGACACAACATAAGGCAACATCTGTAATTTTTTTGTCAATTATAATTTTCCACACCCTCGAATCTTACGTTATCTGCAAGGACACGAAGAGTTTCGCCGCGTATCGAATTATAATCAACTATTTCACCATTCAAAGTCACATTTAATAAAGACTGAAATTGTTGTAGTTTCGGGCTCCAGACGTAAATATTCTCGCAGGTTTCACGACGATATCGACTACCAATTTTGCAAATATTGTAGTATTTCCCATGCAATTCTGCAAACTATTCAGATTTAAGTTTTCAGGTTTGATTAATTGTTAAATAATTACAGTAATTGTAAATATAATTAAGAAGAAAATTGGTATTGTGGCCATAATGATAGTTGGTTGTTAACTGAATCAATCATATGCTTGGTTTCTCACGTTTCTTTGAAAATTTGGCTTATTAGCGATGGTTTCGAATTTTATTGAATTATTCAACAATTCCTGCAATAAAATACAACATTTTGTTAGTCGTTCGGTATAATGAATCAATATCTAGATTTAGTTGAACATAAAATAATCTTTCATGTCTACATGTTGTTATATTATTTATGAAAAAATAATTAATGATGTTGTTCGTTACAAATACAACAATAAAACAAGCATTTAATGAGTAGAGTAGAGTAAAATAAGTCGAGCTTAAACTTTTTGATTAATGTTTTAAAAAGCGAATGATGTTGCGGCTGTCGAGTATGTGAAATTTTGCGTGAATCGTTAATTTTAAAAATTTCGTCACTTCAATGCGTTCTCTCATGTGCCGAGCGGACCATTCAAAGGTTCAAAGATAAGTCCCATTAGTTTACAACAGATTCGAAAAATCTTTCGAGGGAGGTTCTCTGAGATTTGATTATAAATTTGACCCAATAGACCATCGGAAAATTGGTCAAAACACGCTTTCTTTAGACAATGTCGCGATTTCCGCCAATCAACTATCCACAGAAAGTGATTAAGAATGACCCAAAGATTGTTTTCTGTATTGAGCCCTGGAGAAATTGTAAACAATTTTGGCAACGATCTTGAATGAAAACATTACTGCTCTCACGGTTATTTATTATTTTTAATTAGAGAGGGGAAGATTTTACGTTGATTGGGGGTTGTGTTTTGAAAAAAGAAGTCCTTTGATGCTATAAAAGGATTTTTGAGTTATTCTTAGTTTTTGTATGCGTATATGTGATAAAAATTGTGATATTGTCTAAAAAACGTTTTTGACCATCTCGATAAGCTACGAGGTCCAACTATCGCTAAAATATTCCTAGGGATTATCTAGAAATTCCAGGTTTGTTCCGAATCGCTGATCAATTGATTTTATCCACCCCTTGAAACATTCCAACGGGTGGATTTCGATATTTTTCGAAAATTGCAAACGCTCCAACATCATCCATCAATTTTTATAACGTTCTGATTTTGACTTTTATACTTTAATTTAGATTCGTACTGTATTTTTTTCAACCGATAATATTTCATGATACGTGTGCAATTTACAGTTCTCATATATCTTTCTTTAATCGATAAATAATAAAATTGTAACCCAGTTTGAAATATTTAGTGAGGCAAATCATTTAATTTTTGTTAAAAGAGCTAATATCGTTGATGTGCTGTGAAAATTAGGGAACGAAATACTCATTAATTGACTAATTCAGCCGTGTAACAAATTGGCTGGATTCCATCGATGGTTGGCTTATTGTTTAATTATATCAAATTTAGCAATTCGATCGGTAAAAATTCTTATTTCAACAATATTTGAGATATATTTTCTCGACAATACTCTCAACCATTATTTACGGCTGTTGTACAATAATTTGTAAGGGAAGTCTAGAACTATAATAGAGAAATTAATGGTATTTCCTTGCAATTACCCATATCGATCATTGTACCAGAAATAGACCTTAGATACTCTCTAAATTTCAACTATTCTATTTACCAAGAGGTTTATAATGTGATTATATAAATTATATATAGAGGTCAATTTAATGGCTTTATATATATGATGTTTAATTAGAAACAACCCCTTTTAAACTATTACAGGTCACTAAATATAGAAACAATTATAGTTTCATTACACAATAGTGTTTTCAGTTTATGAGTTAATTTACAAAAGGAAATTCAAATTGTTCTTTTTTTTATAATTCTAAAGGTTGAGTTTAGTGACGATTTATTTCGGTTACTTTTCACTCTTATTTTTATGTTCTTCTTTAAAATGAGAGCGATTAATTAACGTTTCAAATTTCAACACACTTAAAGCGTTTGTTGGGAAAATTTAACCCGGCGCATCCACCATTTCGTAATTTTTCATATAATTTGAGAATAATTGACTTCTTCAACTTTCCCATGTTCGAAAGTCTCTTTGTTCTTGGAGTTATCAAAAGAAAAAAAACATGCCACCCCAAATATTTATTACCGCGCTGTTGGTCAAAAATTTTAACTCAGCGTCCACCATTTTTACAATTTCCTCTTAAAATTCAACAATTGATTTTTTCAATTAACCACAACTGTAATCAATCGATTGTAGAATCATAAAAAAATTCTATTCCGAATATTTCACAGTTTTAGCCCGGCGCATCCACCATTTTTACAATTTTTGTTGGCCCGATCTCTACAACTTACTTCATTATAACACTCGAATTCTTTGTTTTTGACTTGAAAACAAAAAAATTCTACCCTTAACATTTATTTTAGAGCTTGTCGATGAAATTTTCAACGCGTCGCAGCCACCATTTTTGCAAATTTTCTGATAATTCAAGAATAATTGGTTTATTCAGTTTATCACAGTGTAATCAATATATGAAATTTTTCATTAATTTTAGAATTAAAAAGCAAAAGAAACTGTCTACCCCAAACATTACAGGGCTTGTTGGTCAAACTTTTAACCCGGCGCATCTATCATTTTACCGGTTTTTTTTTATAATTCTGGAATGATTTATTTTTTTATTTTGCCAGTCTGTAAACAATATTCGAAAGAATCTATTTGTTTTTAGAATTGATCTACCACAAACATTATTAGATTTTTCTTATAATTCAAAAATTGAGTCTTTCAGTCTATCACACTTTAAGCAATACTTAAGCCTTCAGGTGTAGAATTAAAAAAAAAAAACAAATATTCCACCCCAAACATTTATTACAGCGTTTGCGGGTTAAAGTTTTAAACCCGGCGCATCCACCATTTTTACATTTTTCTAATAATTCAGAAATAACCGATTTTTTTCAATTTACCACACTGTAAACACTATTCGAAAGAGTCTCTTTGTTTTTAGAATCATAAAAAAAAACTAAAATATTCTCCCCCAAACGTTGAGAATTTATAAAGTTTTTTTGTTGCGTTTGTATAATTTCACCCTTTGCAGATTGTTTACGATCCGGCTAGATTGCGTCTAACTTTATTAGCGCTTTTTTTTTATCATTCGCCTTAAAATTCAGGATATATTTCCGAATTAGCAACAGTTAAAAGAATTAGCCAATTTTTTTCGCATCACTTCTATTTCCAGACTTTGTCAAAATAGTAGAGGCGCCACACCAATTTCTCCCACTCTATTTCGAATTGTTTGTTTAGCGAGGGTGAATTTAGAAAGTTTCAAATGAATTATCGATCCAATATGCCATCCCCATATTTTTATCTTTCGACTTTCGCTAGTTTCAATTCAATAATTAAAAGCAACAAATATTGATTTGTCGTTGTCATCGTTATGATGATGTAATCTTGTTTAAAGTAAATGGTGCTCATAAATCGATCCAAATATCTGTTGTTGGCATAGCCTGCACCTGTCACCTCTCATGTTCTAATATGTCCATTCGCGTCCAGTTTGTTGGTATTAACCTCTGTTATACATGTCCGTTGAATTACGACCGCTTGGGTCTTGTACGTTTATAGAAGAGGGATTGAATATTAAATTGGGGACGCATTCTCTATACATAGAATAGGCTAGGATGTGTGTGTAATGTTGTCTGATAACGGTCACCCATCCAAAGTTGTTTCACTAATAGCTTTATACATTCAAGGAAATGCCTGAATACGACGTGATACACACACAACCACACCAACAATCCATCCATATTTGTCTTTGTTAATATGGAAAGCTTGAAGATTTTGCAAATCATGATGACGGGATAATAGATGGACATAATACTGTTTAATACAGAAATGGCCACTTTTACTGGACACTTGATGCTGCACTGGAAATTTATGGAAATTGACCCAATTTAAACATATTCAAATTCAACTCCATTGTTATCGATTTACCCAAAATTCGCCACTTATGTCAATTAAAATTCCTGCCTGTTCTTCCACTCGCAATACCGGGTGCACCACGTCGAGCTGTATCAGGAACTTGTAGGGGATCGTTTGAACGAAATTTGGACTTTTAGCTCATTTGGAAGTTTGCCAAAAAGACTCATTTCATGTGAAAATACTCAAAATGTTTCAGATCTTCTAAAAACGTTGATTTTTCGCTTTTTTGCATTTTATTCTGGAATTCAATAAAAAAGAGCCAAAAGAAAACAAATTCTTGAAAGATCCTTGGGTCATCCTTTGTCGTTTTATGCGTAAGAAAATATTCCTGAGCTACGAAGTTCAAATTTTGTTAGATTATCGTCAGACCACCCTCCAAATCTCCGGAATATTTTCCGAATATACCGCCTATGTCTTGAATAAATCGCCCGGTATATAATTTTTTAGAGCCAATTCGGCACACTTTCATCCACTAAATAAATTAGAAACAAGATCCGTTGACATTAAGTGGAAACTGTTAAAAACTGCCTACAAATTCTCCAACTACCGATTCTATCAACTCTTCTGGAATTTGTCATCAGGGGATATATAGAGTCGAATTTCCATTTCCTGAATAAATTACATTCTCTGAAACGTCTGTCCGGATTCTCTCTCACAATCTAATTGTAATGTAGAAAATTCCATTAAACTTTCTATTTTTAACAACAACAACATTGCATCGAGAATAAAAAACTATATATACGCAAATAATTCAATAGTCGTGATTAGATCAATCAAAACCAGATTTTGCAATTTCCATCAGTTCTATTCCATCGCTCGCTCTTTTTTCCTAAAGTATCCGACTCTATTCAGATTAATTACGAGCCGGAACAAGAAATCCAATAACTATATTTGAACTGAAACTCAATTATAACAATCGCTTTTTCTATGTCATCACCTTTTATTTCGTGATAATGAAACAGAGACAATACTGTTTAATATTTTTAAGTGGTATTAGCTTCCATCATCAAATGGAAAGCCCTTCAAGGCAATTTTAGACAATCGGGGGGCTCTTTTTCCCGTTCTTGTGTCGTTTAATTCCTGTTGCTCACCCTTCACGTGTTCCATTGTTGAAATGGAATTCCGAACGAACTCATTTAATTCGGATGTTGTTCTAACAGATAATTATTTATTTATTACAACTCCATCACTGGCTCTCTTCTATAACGCTTTGCACAATTTATAATTTACATTAATTGCTATCTCTATAGTGAACAAAAAGTTAATTTATTGTAACATTCCCTGGTTGTTAATACTGGTAACAATATGTGGTGGATTAATTAGTTCATTACGACTGCATCTGTTATTATTGTTCATTTGTGAATTATGCAGTTGTAATTAAAAGTTTATATAGTCTGAGTATTCTTTTGATCGGTTGTTGTTGCTTGATTTATTATTAAAGTTTCGTAAATCTCCATGGGTAAGTTGAATAATTGCCGAATTTCCCTGAAGACTCCTCCATGAACGGCTAAATTCTTCAGGTAATGGATGATTTATTATTAAAATACCCGGTGTTTCATATAAATTTGTAGAACTTCAAATTTTCCCGTTTTTCTAGAATCGAATTTCGAATGGACCCAGTCAATCTTGATCTTTTTACGGTGAAAACCGCGACATTATCGAATGAAAGCGGGTTTTCACCAATTTTCCGAATCCTCGGGAGCTGCCCCCAAATTTAGGACCTTTGAGGCGAACTGGGGCAACTTTACCGGATATAACGTCAACATATAGATTGAACATCCCTTGGCTGTCATTAGGCCCAAGTTCAACTGTAATTTGTCCTCTAACCGTGATAACTTAAATGTAGGACAGTGAATTAACCTGCGATTTACATGACCCCACCTGTGTTTTAACACATAACGACTGTAATAATCTATAGAGCCGCATAATAAATTGATATTGGACCAGGAAGCGTTCCGCACGATTTAGAAAAAAAATGGTATAAATTTTACAATATTCTCGGACAAGATCGACTTATCAACAATTCATACTGGCCTCTGATAATAGAATTCAGGCCGCATCCCAACGGGTACAAGCTTATTGATTGCTCTCTTACAACAGCCTTCAACCCACTGAAACGCGCTCCACGCTACTAAATCTATTTTTAATTATAAATTAAGATAGCGCCGGAAAATCATCGCACCTCATCAAAATTTCAACACAACACCGGATTTCTAGCACGCTAAAAATTGTCTTGTTTAACAGAATTGACAACGGTATTTCGTCCATTATTCACACACTTGAAACAATTATGTGTTGGAATCGGTGTAGTTTTGTTAATTTTTTTCCAAGCAATTCCTTTCACTTTATATTTGCTACTACTCGAAAGTAGAGTAGAAGCTTAGAAAAAAGCAAAGAGGGATTCAAGTCGGTTGCAACCAATTCATATAAGTGAACCAACGGAAGCTCAATAATACCTCGATTTATGTACCTACTTGCTATTCCGTTGGCAATCTAGTTAGACGAAGAAGGCACCGACGAGAAAAAAAAACAAAAGGGGGAAGAAAACAAGTTGGAATGTAACTAAAAACGATAAAATGTTCGCAAAGTAGTTGACTTTCACGGGAACGTGTTCGATCGGAATTATTTCCGTGGGAATCTTCTTAATTGCCCCGGTATTAGTTGGAAGAATTTTTGTGAAATAATCACCGTTTATTTTGTTACAGAGGAGGATTATGATGCCTTCTGTTTGGCTTATATGTTTACGTATCGGGATTTCGAAATGGGTACATTAGGATTAGCTTGGACTGGTGATTTGAAAAATGCCGGCGGTGTTTGCGAGAAAAATGGGGTATGTAATAATTAATCTATGGCTTCTTCGTCTATTATTAGATAGATGTTAGTAAAACTCTTGCATGGATTCACATTAAATTGTATTAAAATAATCCGATTATCTCTATTCTACACTCTATAAAGGATTATTATTGCTCTATTGTTGTACTTTTGCTTAGGTCACCATCGTTAATAATTGTTTAATACCGATTAAAATTTCAAACTTTAAATGGTTATTACTGATAATTAACAACTACCGAACAGATTCTTTGATGCAACAAAAATACGAATATTACCGCAAAACTATGTAAACTTTAATTAGAAACACTTACAGTAATTTGCAATAAATTGAATGTAAAATTTGAAAACACCACAACTAGTTCAAGTGTGCTCCAATAAATTTATAACAGTTTGTAGCTGACAAATTCAATTAATTCAAATAAGTCCGCATGACTGATTAGGACACTTCTTGATTACTTTCCGTTTACATGTTTACCGATTTTATTGGTTTGTTAATTTCTACTGTTGCGGCTTTATAATAGACTCGTACATGTTTGTTAACATTCCAAAATAATCCAATTGCTTTTACAATTTATACGAAATCACTACGATCAAAAGCGATTATAATAAAACTAATTTTCCCACTTTATAACGCACCAAAGAATGGAAAACCAATCGAAATCATCAATTTTCCGTTTCGTCTTCCCTTCTACGGCTGTCAAATATGTTTACAACGAAACAAAAACGTAAAAGCAAATTCCCATACAATTCAAATTCAACATTGTTTTTTTTTTTTTTTATTTTGGGGGAGATGTTCACAATAATGTGTCGTCGTTGTCGTCTCTAACTTAAATTCGAGTGCTGTTATCAAAAAGTTTCGAAACGAAAAGAAGTCGAACATATAACGAATAGAATGCGACAACGACAGCATTATAATTTAACAATTTTCAAGTGGATTTTACGGCAGCTTATTCGTCGATTTCCAAAAAATCCAAATAAAATTACAATAACAGATAGATTTACATTTATACTGGAATAAATTCGCTACAATGGAGATGTTAAAATTTCATCATTTGCTTCACGTTTTAAATTACATAAAGTTCCTAATTCATGTAAAATTTATAAATCCATGATAACACCAGCGACAGATATAAAAACTTTGAGTAAACAACTCGACTTTCGTTAGACTTAAATGAATTATTAACAAGGATAGAGGTCTTTTTTGAGATTTTCTAAATTGTCTGTCTTGATTAAAATTCTCACAATATACCCAACTTATTTTCAAACCTTTAAAGATAAGTCTTTTTAGTTGGTGCCAATTCGAAAAATATTTTGGAGATTTGTAGGGGGATTTCCCGAGGATATTTCAACAAAATTCGGGCAATATCGCGATTTTCACCAACCAATTATACCCGTAAAACGACTAAGAATAGCTAAAGATTCTCTTAAGTTGTTTTTTCGTGTTTTGTTTATAATTAAGTAACGAAAATCGCTAGCTACAAGGTCCAACTTTTGCTAAACTGTTCTCTGGAGAGCCCTGCAAATCCTCAATTTATTTTGTGTGACTCGCCAACAAATAGGATGGATCGGTATAGCGTTTATTAAAGCGTCAATTTTCGAATTTCAGCACTATAGAGGCAGTATGAAATCGTTAAATACAGGAATTGTAACGTTATTAAATTATGGAAAACATGTACCACCTGCCGTTTCTCACGTAACATTAGCTCATGAGATTGGACATAATTTTGGATCACCTGTAAGTACCTTTTATTCTATTATAATTTTTATTATTAGATTTCCACATATAGAAATGGTTAACACTAAGAACATAGCAATTTATCCTCTTTTATTTTCCGCCTAGAAAAATAATACACTTAAATGAAATTATTAGATTTCTGTGCGCTCCACGTGTACAATAATGGCAAATATTGTCGGATACAGCAAGCGAATGTTTCTATTAAACTTTTTCCACCTGGTCGTTAGATTGGCGCTACCGTTCCGAATAATAATCACGAGATTCATTAATTTATGGAATCTTATCGGCCCTACGATGGAGATAACGGAACAGATTCCCACAGGCCAAAAATCAAGCAAATTATCCCGAAAGCGTTTATGGTTTAGTGACAACATTCAAAAAAAAAACCGCCCTAAAATCCGGTCTGAAGTCGAAATTCCACCTCGAAAACTGCCAGTTGAAGCGTCCCAGATCTAGATTTTCTCTTTAATTTTTAATAACTTCGTTATTCTAGACTCCCGAGACGATATATGGCAAATAAATAAAAATATAAATCACAACTATTACAGGGGTTGAAATTCTGATATTTCTCCACCAAAAAGTCCACGTATACGTTTTATTTATGTATATCGCAAACTTTTATTTCATATCTTTCAGCGCAATGCAATTTGTTTTTTATTGTAGCCGTAAAATATTGGGAAATGACTGGGAATTGTGTTAATTATACGAATTTTTCAATTGAATTGCTACAAGAGCTCAATTGAGTCTTTGATCTACGGTCTGTTGGTTTTTCAATTTGATAAATTTAATGTAACGATGACGATTGACGACTATAATAAGACGATTAATGTTAATTTTCTTTCGTTTATTCTTATGTGAAGCATGATCCGGAACAGTGCACCCCCGGTGGTGAAGATGGCAATTTTATTATGTTCGCTAGAGCCACATCGGGCGATAAAAAGAACAATAATCAATTCTCACCGTGCAGTTTGAAAAGCATTAATCCCGTATTGAATTTCAAAGCTCGCTCCCCCAAAGGCTGTTTCACCGGTGAGATAATCATAATTGTTCGATTTTTCCCGAAATTAATCGCCAATTTATAGAACCGCAAGCTTCACTATGTGGAAATGGCGTTGTCGAAGATGGGGAGGAATGCGATTGCGGCTGGGAGGAGGATTGTCGTGATCAATGCTGTTTCCCACAGCGGCGATATCCGCCAATTGATGAACCACCATGCCGGCTGACGCCGCGGAGCATTTGCAGCCCCTCACAGGTCGGTCTTATCGCTAATTCTATTGATTCGTTTTATTTATTTTTTGATCAAAATAGGGGCCTTGTTGTACGTCGGAATGTCAAATAAAATTCGGCGATAAATGTCGGGACGATAACGGTTGTCGTGATGAAAGTTTCTGTAATGGTCGTACACCCCAATGTCCGCCGTCTGTCAATAAACCGAACAAAACGATTTGCAATAAAGAATTCGTATGTTTTATGGGTGTAAGTTGAATAAAATAACTGAAATCTTATTAAAGAAACTCGAATGTTTTATATTTAAAGGAATGTACGGGTTCGATCTGTTTGGCATACGGTTTGGAATCTTGTCAATGCATTCCAGGCAAAGGGGATCCGAAAACGAAAGCATGCGAACTATGTTGTAAATTACCCGGTGATAATCAGCCATGTTTATCATCATTTGATTGGAATGATATGCCCTACGATATACCCGATATGTATTCAAAGCCGGGTACACCATGTAATGATTATAATGGTTATTGTGACGTGTTCCAAATGTGCCGTGAAGTCGATCCATCAGGACCATTGGCTACATTAAGAAAATTATTATTGTCGGAAGAGAGTTTTGCTAGTTTCAAGAAATGGGTCATGGAATATTGGTATGCTGTTGTTGCTATGGTTGCTGTTGTCATTGTATTATTGGTAAGTTATCACTTTATCGATAACCGTTCGTTTTAATTTAATCGAATTTTCTTTTATTGAGACAAAAATTTTATGTTTAACACTCCGATACAAGTGAGTAACCGTAATAAGGTTGCTAGTTGCTGAATTTAATTTTGCTAACCATTAAAATTATCCAATTAACTATTATAATTCCCTCAAATTACAGGTGTTGAGTACTAAATATCTGGGTAAGAGACCGAATTTAAAACTGCGCTCTGTAACGATAGTGCACAGTTCACCGACTGAAGCTGTCCGTTTACCGGCCGATGATGAAAATGGACAAATCACCGTACATCCAGCGATACGTTCAAAATTACCGTTAAAACGTAAAGTGCGCAATGGTAAAGTCCACAGTCGTAAACGTAAAAGCAAAGAAACAGCCAACAACAATCTGAATAGTCCGAGTAAGAATAAAATTTCGCCAAAGAAGAAGAAACGCGTCTCGGCGGCGGTAGGTGCCGAAGAAAATCGCAAGAAAACCCTAATTGATAGCGGTGGTATTATTGAAATACCGCACAGTAAAGTGAAGAAATCGCAACATAAAAAGAAGAAGAAAAAGAAAGAGATTATCAATTATAGTAATAATCAAGCGGATATTGATGGTAAAAAGGGTTTAATTAATGCTGAAGTTATTCATAATACGTTAACACCGGAAACGGATCCGGTTGGTAAAGTTCAAAATTGGCTATTAAAATCACAATATGCTCTACCCAAATCGAAATCAACACCAGCTGGTTTAACAACAACAACAACAGATAAAAACAGTCGACGTAGTCCAAATAAACGTCCAACAATACGGCCACGTACCGATAAAAATAAATCACATAGTATTGGTAATATACCGAATGAGAAGGATAAAGTACGTTTACAGGTCGTTTACAAGCCACCATTCAAATTTAGTGTGAAATTACGTAAACCGGAAAAGACTAGTGTGATAATCGAGCGTAATGAACCGAATAAACGAATTGACAAGAAAACAACACCAAGGACCGGTGTTTTGGTGCGGAATAGTGTTAAACAACAACGTGAATCTGTTTGTAAAACAACAAATAAAGAACCAATCAAAACTAATAATGATAATAGTGGTAATAGTGGTGGTGGTGATTTAACTTCTTTAGCTACTAGTCCATTACAATCTAATCCTCCTCCAATTAAACCTAACGATATTGATTCAAACGTACATACCGTCCAATCCGATTTAGAAGTATTGTTATCTGAAGGGGAATTCCTATTTTCAGACGATTGATATTTTTTAACCCTTTATTATTACAATTATTTTAAATAATTCAAGGCTGTGGAATACATTCCGCACTCCTAGAGTTGCTTTATTAAGTTGCGATAATTACTATTATAAATAAAAACAGGACCAGGTATAGGTGGAATTTTCGTCTTCAATTTGAGTTGAACAAGTGCCTTTCCAGCTCCACTTGTTACTCCTCTGCCGTAATTTCAACTAATTTTTGTTACAATTTGATGTAAAAATCTACCTCGAATTCACCGTTTCTTAAATCGATTTGAAGCTAATTAAATTTTGATTTGAAAATTGTTGAAATCTCAATAAAGTTCCACTTATACCCAATTATGTACTTTTTAGTTCGTTTATTATTCAATTACAATTGAAAATTAAATTTAATAACAAAATACTACCTATATTTATTTACAAAATGATGAATTGTAAATATGAATAATATTATGGCTTGTATTGTATTTTTACAGTGCCATTTCTTTTTGTACTGTGTGTATCAATAGAATGTTCAAATTAAATTCTGTAAATATCTCCTAAAATCGTGTCAAAAAATGAATACAATTAAAAATCAAAAGAAATTAGCGTGCCAAATATTCCAAATTATTGCTTTCTACCAGTTAAAAAACAGTCTACACGCTAAAATATTTGAAATTAACCGTTTTTAATCAATTTTTAACGTATGTGTTAAATTATCATTGATTATATTTTAACAATTAACTAAATTTGATGTAATTTACATGTTTTTCGAATTTACCGTCTATCAGTTGTTATGCCAACCGAATGGATTGTCAAAAGATTGTTTTAATTAATTAAATAATGCAATTAATAAACAAATCTTTCTTATATGATTTAATTTAATCCAACTCTCAATTTGACTTATTATTTTACATTTTGATATACTTGCCGCCTTTACAGGCAATTTATTTTCAAGAATGGCGTGAAAATAAGAAATTACTGCATATTTTCGAAATGGTACCAAGTCGTGATGACCCAAATCGTACTGTAAAATCTTTCAGTCATTCAGCTGCTGAAAATAACTTACGACCACCTGAGATTCTATCTGGCCCAACAATTGGATATATCTGTGTATTTATTCATTAATTTAATGAATAATTGTCTTCAATTAGCCCAAAATTTAGCAATTAACTAATAAATCTCTATAATTAATTCAATTTTATGTTTAATTTAAATAAAAATAAATTATTAAGTTAACTTGAAAACATGAACGCAAAAATTCAAGTCAAAATGCGATGTTGCCATATTCACTGATTTTTCAGCAGAATTTTTTCTAGTTATTTCTTCCACTGGTTTTTAAGGAAATCCGACTGTTTTTCTTGTATTTTGGAGTTTTAAAGTGGCAAAAGGGCATATTTCAACAAAATTATAACATTTATATTGATTTTACGCAAACTTTGCGATTATTTTAATAAATTTAGCGCAATTCTTGATTTATAGAATAGCATATTTATTATTTATTTGAAAATATTATCGTACTTTATTTAAATAATAATTAAACAATCAAAAATTGGAAAAAATATCTAGTTCAGGGGATGATTTCATTACGAATTGTTTACTACGAGAATAATACTCTAAATTATCCCCAATTTAATGACTATTTTCAATTCTAATGACTTATTGTGGTTCCTCCATTAATTTATCCTTTGGTAATTTTTATATCTTAGATTTTAAACGTTCCAAGTTCTCCCTAATTTGATCATTGTTTTTAATTTTAATCACCCCGATTTGTTTGCAGTGACTCATTGAATTTACCCCTTCTTAACCTTCAAATTTTGCATTCTAACAATAAGTTGTACTGTTTTGTTATTATAAAATAAGGATTCTTGTTCGAATAAAATTATTAGAATTACTCAAAAATATAGCAAAGTTAAATTTAATAGGAATAAATAATTCTTTCAAGTTTCAACGAATTCTATTTAAAAAAAATTAAATTTTAGTAACTTTTGAAACAAATTTAATCTTATTTGGTACAGATTGAAACAAGAAAGCAATAAAAGTCCCAGTATAAGACCGAGATTCAGTTAAAATAGTTAAAATGACCCTCGAAATTATAAAACAAATAGTAAATTCTAAATTAAATGAAAATCTACGGATTTTTGCCATTTAGAGCCGGCAACGTCTCAAAAATAAATCATGTTTGTTGAAATTCTCCCCATATTAAATCTATCTCTTTTTAATATATCATATTCGTATTTTCTATCTTTGTTGCTGTAGCTTTGACAGTTTGCAATTTCCATAACCTCAAAGTTATACGCTTCTATAATTTTATTTTCGAAAAATTCGGAATTCAAGGATGCTGATTTACCAAAAATGGAAAACTGGGAACTTTCCTTAAACGAAATTGTATGGAAATATGCCGTATAGGAGAAATGAAAATGTAAGTTTGAGGTTATGTTTATTCGTCCCCAAAAGTAATTAACTCGTTGATAATTAATTTATTTTCAACCATAGGCGTAAATTATTGGATATATTAGAGATATGCAGATACTGAGCATAATCGTCGACCCAAATCGTATTATAAAATGTTTCAGTCGATCAGCTGTTGGGAAATCGTTGAACAATAAAAACGACCACCTGAAATTCTATCAAAAACAATCAGCTATTCGAGTAATTTACAATAATCGTTAATAACAACATTTAAAACACTGAATATTATTTTTTAGAGTAGTTGATACACCATTATCATGGCACAGAAAATACGAATTTATCGCAAATAGATTGCATGATCATGCAGAATTTATTGTTAGACGATTCGATTAATTTACTCGAACCGATTGTTAAATTTTATGAATATATAGTCTATAAATTAAGTTTAGAAGAAATCAATTTTTGGTTTTTATAGGTTAGGCTTTTGAATTTGCCGCCTGTAAGTTGTCATGACAACCAGTTTTGATCGGTAACAGTTGAATTCGTTTTTCTAACAATAAATCTTTACTAATTAATAATTAAAATAATTAATAACAAGGTAATTTTATCGATTTTTTTATAATTACACATTAATTTGATTTATAATTTTCAGTTATTTACAATTAGTGAAACGATTAATACCGGTTGCGAATTTGAGGTTATGTTGATTCTGATTCGTTCTAAAATTAGCGTTATTTTTCTATAAAACCAGTAAAAATAATAATTTAGAATGGAGAAGAATAATGGAAAGTTCGTTTTAAAATGGGATACACTAGCAAAACAAACAATACATGGTTTTTGTGTTTTCCTCGAGAAACGATATTTAGTTGATGTTGTGATATCGTGCGGTATACAAACGATGCACGCCCATAAATGCGTCCTAGCCATCCATAGCAATTATCTTAAAGTGCCAATTTCTCGCTATTTATCCATTTTTATTCACTGTTTTGTTTATAGAATCAATTCGAGAAGAAATCCGTTGAACAAATCCTATTTAGTGGCGTTGATTTCTCTATTATCAAATCGGCAATTGAATTTATCTACTCTGGTGAGACTATAGTTACTGAATTAAATATGAAATATTTTATTGCAATTGCAAAAGTGTTAGAAATGTCATCATTATTAACGATTTTCGAACAGGAGGAATTCAAGCGGTTTTCAGGTAAATCTCTTCACATATAATCATTTTTTTCTGCCTATTCCATCAATAGTACAAAGTATTGAAGTGGCTAGTTCTTCAAAAATCAGGAATTGATTTAAAATTGCACTTATATAAGTTGTCCTTTCACAAATTTGTTAAAATGCAACTAGTGTTAGATTCTGGATACTTTGAGAATTTTAATTCAATTATGAAACGATTTGAAGATTTCTTCCCTGTTGGTGGTGCAGAATGGACTCGTAAATTATAGAGACAAATGCCTATTTTTCTTGTTTATTTAAAAAAAGTTCATCGTGTTTAAACAATTGAAGAAATAGGCAAAACTTTGATCACAAACAATAGAAGATAAAATAAATTATTTTTTTTATTGAATTAATTACTTTTATACAATTCGTTAACTTTACCTTTATGCTCTCCGTTCCAGATGACAACATCACGATTCCTTTACCTCAATTAATAAGTAAACCACCGAAATATTCAACATTATATAAACCGTTAAATGTGACACCAACAACAACAAAATCCAATCATAATACAACCAATTCGATCCTAATGAATCCTTATAATAAATTAAAAAATAAAAATTTTGCAACCGAAGCTGAACGTGCCTGTGCAAAAGAAGCCCAAGCCAGTTTAATAACTTTATCGAATTTACGTAAAGTTATAGCAAATACAACACAAGTACATCAATTTATTGTTGATGATGTTGATAATACGAATCAAACAAATAATCAATCGACAAGTTTTTTATCAAATACTGTAACGAATCTTGTTGAATTACCATCAACAAGTACAGAAACATTAGATATTGTACCTATAGCAATATCGAATTGTAATGAGAATTTAACAACTGATAAAATTAAACATATGTTGAATAATGAGAATGTTGAGATAATGTTCCAAACTAGTGATGGTAATATTATTGATGTACGTAATGAGGATGAGTTAATCCATTTAGCAAAAGGTGATCTAACTTATCGTACAATTGATGAAACTGGTAATGTTGGTGAAGTGCGTGATTTGAAATTGACTAACAACGATCATGAGAATCAACAAAATCGTGACGATAAAGAGAATATCAATTCTGAGAATATTACAAATCTTGATAATATCTACGGTAGTGGTTTTAATATCCAGAATTCAACGATGTTTGAACCGGAGAATTTGAGCATGCAATCTGTATTGATACATGATGGTGCTTTCCAATATAATGATCCTGAAATATTATTAACCGATCTAACTAATAGAAAAACTGAAGATAAATCAAATACTAATGAGCCGGAGAGAAAATTGCGTAATATCACACCAGATATGTTCTTTGCTGATCTACCGAGCGATAATTGTACAACTAATGTTGATCAGTCTGCTGTAAACAAATAATTTCTTGTTTAATTGGAGTTCCAAATATTGTTTTCGAATAAGTGTAAGTATGTTTGATTTTTCAACAAATTCATGCTCCATGAAATTTAACGGTTTCATTATTATAAATGCAAGGTTAGATCTAGGTTAATTATAATGAAGTATTAACATTTCAATTAATGATTTTTTTCTACTCTTACTTTCCATCAATATTCCGCATTTCTCTTGTGTTTCCGTTAGTGTCAAAATTTTTTGCACCCGATACCTTTCACACGAAATTATTTCGAAGTTGATTTATTCTGGAAATTTATTCGTTCACCTCAGGTTTTCCCCGTTTGAAAATCCAGAATCTCACCTGTTATTTCTATCATGTTCACTGTTCGCGTAAATATGCGTTTACTGTGTATGCACAACTAACGGGGAATTACTACAGTTTTAACATTCTTGTATCATTCAAATTCTACTGTAATCAGAAGCTCCGTTAACAGGGCCGAAGTAATGGGAATTGAGACGAAAATTCTATATCTTAAATTATCAATTTCTATCGAATTTTGCTAATTAAATATCGAAAACGTTATCATTAGAACAATCTAAGAGGAGGTTCTCGATTTTAAATCTAAATTATAGATATATTAATCGTTAGTATTTCTTTCGAGGTGGATTTCTAATTTTTTTGTCCCGATCAATAAACATTCTCATGATTCTCATGATTTCAAACGAATTTTGCTAACAAGGAAACATTCCCAGGTGTCCCCCTCCGATTTTACTGAAATTTGGATATGTTATTCTCCATCGAATTCTAATAGATGCATGTTTTTTTTTATCGGCGGAAAAACATATCTAGGGGGTGAAATCGTGACTCAAAGTTTAGGCTCAAACGGGATACTTTTGAAGTTTCACATACTTCCGGTTAAAATATTGAAACGAGACAAACGGCATTATTCACAGAGTGAAAAATAATGTAGAAGTCCATTGTTTGCATATACAAAATGTTAAATAGGGTAGAAGTTATAAGGGTTGAAAGTAAGAAAATTGCTATAAGTCAAAAACTATCCATCGGATTTTGACGAAACTAATGTCATTCGAAAGAAGAGGAAAAAGTAGAAGAAACCTGTTTTTGTATTTTTTTCGAAAAATTACGTTTAGGGTGTAACAGCCCTTCAACCATATTTGAATTGGTCAGAAAAAAACTTTACCATTCTTATAATTTGCATGTTTTAATTCTTAAATAGTGCTTTTCCATCAATTTTCAACAATTGGGGCACATAACAATGGTATTTTCTTCATATGTTGCATACTTATTCAATTTTCATGTTGGACATTTTTGTTTGTATGGATATAGATACTAAAATAATTATTATTTTGCGATATATTTTTTTCTAGATCTGTTCTAAAATTTATTAATCTCATTTATCGACATTCAATTATTCAAATTTTAAATGCTAATAATGTTTAATTAAATTACCTTGCAATCTGCAAATAACTTATACGATGCGAAAGAAATCCACTCATATTAGTCAAATTTTATAATATATTAGGAGATTATATTATTTTGTTATTGAGAAAAATGCACTTGGAATCATAATAAATAGATAAACAGTACAACACACATAAGGGTTGAAATTTGCTAAATTTTTATAAAACAAATACTAGCCATTGTACTTTCACGAAATCAATTATTGTTGAAAAATATAACTTTCTCGACTTTTATGGAAAAACTCTATAGGGGGTGAATTGACATTAAAAATATAAATAATTGAACTTTGATAGTGATAGCAAATAAGTTTTAGAATAATTCTAGAAAAAATATATTCGAAAGTTATAATACAATAATAATTATTGTAGTATCTATACTCGTATAAAAAATAACGTTCAGCATGAAAATTAAAAGCGTAGGCAACAAAAAAGAAAATAATATTATTTTTTGCCCCAACTACTGAAAATTGATAAAAAGCACTATTTATGAATTAAAACATAAAAATTATAAGAATAGTGAAGTTTTTTTTCTGATACGTATTGATATGCTTGACGGGTGGTTACCCCCTAAACGTAATTTTTCGAAAAAATCCAAAAAGAGGTTTCTCTTACTTTTTTGTCTTCTTTTGAATGATATTAGTTTCGTCAAAATCCGATGGATAGTTTTTGACTTATAGCAATTTTCTTACTTTCAACCCTTATAACTTCTACCCTATTTAACATTTCTATATGCAAACAATGAACTTCTACATTATTTTACACTCTGAGAATAATGCCGTTTGTCTCGTTTCAATATTTTAACCGGAAGTATGCGAAACTTAATAAGTACCCCGTTTGAGCCTAAACTTTGAGTGACGATTTCACCCCCTAGATATGTTTTTCCGCCGATAAAAAAAAACATGCATCTCTTAGAATTCGATGGAGAATAACATATCCAAATTTCATTAAAATCGGAGGGGGACACCTGGGAATGATTCCTAGTAAGTGATAAGAATTAGGAGATTCAGGCTCTTTTAGGCAAATTTTACGAAGAAATATTGATTTTTTATCACTTTTTGACGAAAATTCTCGAATTTAAGATTAGATTTTGGAAATTTTCATCTATTTGAGCCAATTTGGTTATTTGACAGCAATTTTTGGTCACCTAGTCGTCGATATTCATCCAAATTTTAACAAGTTTTGGTCCTAAATTACGGTAGCAGTTTTTAACAAATTTTCATTTTCCAGGGAGAGTTTTAAGGCTTTTAATCTTTGAGTTCAGATTTTGTTGTTGTGTATTATTCAGAATATATAGTTGGTAAGCAATTCGAAACATATTTTGAGGATTTCTAGGGTAATCTCCAGAAAACATTCCAACAAAAGTTGGACCCCGTAGCTCACCGGGAAGTTGGATAAAAAACGCTTTCTTCGGACAATATCGCAGTTTTTATTACAATGCAAAACGGAATACAAACAACTTTACGGAGATCATTGGGTTATTCTTAGTCACTTTATTTGTGTAGCTGGTTGATTTCAGTCGCCTTTCCGATAAGCTACGAGGTCCAATTTTTTTTAAATGTACTCTGAAGACCCCAACGAATTTGCAAGATATTTCTCGAATGTCTTACATACTAATAGGATTAATAAAACCGAACACATTCCGCCTCATAGCGTGATACCACGAGCCATCCCTCTCCATTATCAAAAATCTTCCATAAAATTGGTAAATTGTCTAGAATTGTCTAGAATGAAGTTGAACAAATCGTAAAAGGTTGATAGCGAATTATGAAATCTTAAAGATCAAACTTTGATTTTAAGTTCATTAACATTATCTATAAAATATCGACAAAATAAAAATTGAATATGGTAATTCTTAATTATAACTAAACTGGTTGTCATTGGTTTTTTCTTTTTTTTTTAATTATTTTTTTCGTCTATTTCACCCATTTAAAAAGTAAATATTTTGCGTTTAATTCGCTTCATTAATACAACATCGATTAGTTTAATTATATAGACTAGACTAATTAAAAAAAATTACAAAGTATTTTATTTCTGAATAATTGAGTTTTTCTAATAATTAACAATCATCTAATCACTAGTATGATCGATAATTATTTAAATTCTAAAGTAATTGCGAAATCCTGCAAATTTAATTGCAAACCCAGAGGTATATGACGCAATATTTAACCCTAATCGATAATTTATGATAAATCATAACATTACCGAAAATAACAGGAGCCTTAAGGTGAAATTTTAATTAATTATTTGCAAATATAATTTTGTAGGTTTTAAAAATGAAATTTACATATTTATTAATTATGGTAAATAGTAAACGACGAGGTTGTTATTTATTTTTGGGTGGTTCGTGGTCAAAATCATAAAAATTATTGAACTTGACGGCATTCCATAAATTTTCTTTCTTTGTATGTTTTTATCAGATGATCTTCAACCTAATTTGTTTCCCATTTCCCTAATTATTACCTTGTTGAAAGTGGGACAATGTCTCCTCTATCTGGCGAGGCTACTATCACATGGAATTTTTATTCAATATTAGAAGTGAGAGTTTTCCAATATAGTTTATCATCAACAATCTAGACTGTAAGACGCCTTTGGTTTTATTGAAATTCTACAGAAACATCTAATTTCTATTGGATTTTATTGCGTTGGTAATTGAATTTTACAAGGGTAATTATTGGGGGGAAATTAACTTTACCAAGGTGCGGTTTTAATTGTTACTCGTCGCACGTTTCGTGTTTACTCAAATTAAACGATAAAAAAAATCGTGATCTTCCGAATTTTGTAAATTGTCATTATTTATTAGTTGTATTATTGACAAATCGCCAGATAAAAGAACACAATGCCTGCCCTTAACCCGCAATATGTTTTGAAATTTTATCAAAATATGTTTACATAAAAATTCATTCGTCATTGTTGGTATTATCGTAATTGGTTTTTTTATAATTAAAAAATAAAATAATTAAAATACTGTAACATATTAATATCGAACAATTCTATGGAGATTATAATCGTTTTTAAATCACTGAAAATAGAACTAGTATTTATCACTTCTATATTAGAAAAGATGATGTTTATAGTTGTTGTAGTAGTAGATAGAAACTTTCTTTTTTAGTAAATTTCGCAATGTTGTTAATTTGAATAATACATAAGCTGTATTTAAATTTGTTCTATAATATTTTACTACTCGTTTATTTTTCGAATAGTAAATACAACCATAAATCCTACTGTTTGAATACAATTAGTCGATCTATTCGACTGAATTATTTTCCGAATAATTCTTTGGAACTACCGCATGTAATTGGGAAAACTTACAAGAAATCCCGCACTTCAACCGACAAAATTCCGTAAAAGAATACTAATTTTTCTCGATGTTAGAGATGTAAATAATTTTACAGTAGTTGTTTATTAATATTGAATATAACAGCACAAAGCTGTAAAGTTACTTTGTTGCACGCTAGATTTGAAATCGTCGCTCATTAAATCGACTTAATTGAATAAACTTTATATGGTATTGTCTCTTAGTTTTATTACTGGAGATAACTTGAATACATTCGTGAAGTTTATTGAACTTGCTGTAACCTGAGTACAATTTAATGTCTGTTTTTCCCTATTAGTAGTACTCTATTTTTTCTACCGTTTATCTTTAAACGATAAAAACAGAAAACTTTTCAACATTCTTATTCTCCACTACCCATAAATTAGTATTTCTTTCGATAAATACTCGCCAAATGCAAATCAACCACCTTCAGTGCTTGTATCGGATTAATTAGCTTGTTTATTAATGGAAAACAACTAGAAAACTGTTTGATTTATGACGTGATTTATTACAAGCAGTAATAAAAAACGTTTCGATATTCAAAAATTATTTTTTATTCTGTTGCAGGTGTTATTTTGATCTTCGAAGATTATTGGTTGTTATGGAGTCTCATTTCGCCTTATAAAACGGCTTTAATTATCTGTAATTATATTGATGATATCAAATTATTAACTAAGTACCAAAGATTTTTCATTAAAATAATTACAGATTAAATATTGGTTATTATACCAATATGTGGGCCACGGTTACTTATCAATATCTATAAAATTACGTATCATTTCAAGAATTGAAAAAGATGCATTATTGAAGAGCGATGTTGTAGGTAGGTAAGTAAGTATACAGATTGCATAATTGCCATGAAATTCTGGAACCTTCAGATCCGGGTAAACTGGTCGTTCAAGAGAAGAGTTGTTTGTTATACGTATACGTGCAATTTCATTCGTGATCAGAACGGTATTTTGTTGAGAAAAACAACGATAACAAGTTGTTTAGTTGTAAGTTTGCTTTTTCTCTCCGTTGTAGTTTATTCATCATCATCATTATCATATAAATTCATTTTATTTCCACTTTCACTATAATTGATTAAGGAAATTCATCAACTAATAGCAAATTAGTCCAAACAATAATGCCATCTATTTCCGAAATGCATTTGCAATAGTAATCAGAATAATGGCCCTTTGTTCGTTTACAAAACAATAAATCGTAGAAGTTTTAGAAAGTCGACACAAATCCTAAAGTTAAGAAAAATGCGATTTTTACAACGAATGATAGAGAAAATCGCCGGTTAAATAAATTAAGAAAGGGAGCTATCCGAAATTTCGAGACTGGTTGTTTTGACGGCGAATCCTTTCCGATTACAGCACTTTACATTCTTGTCTGGCCAGTTTCGAGTTCATCATCAGATGCACTTTAGATTTAATAAACGGGGAAAACCAAATGCATTTACGTTTATACTGATCTATATTTTTTACTTTATCAACTGAAAAGGTCAGACGGTCTAATTAAAACTGAAAGAATCCGTAATTTTTCAATAAATTCAATTCCTTTCACAACAACACGACAATAATGTCACTTTGTTCATATTCAATGTACATTGAATCAATTAATTATCAAAAATAACCTATTTTATTAGAAACACGTGCGAATTCTTTATTTTATAATGAAAACAACACTATATGATTTATCAACTAATTATTTAGTTACCTATTGTTAGATCACCAGTCACTCCTAATGACTAATCAATTTATGCTGATTAGATAAAGCGTTAATAATCATTATAATTGGTAATTTTTAATGGAAAACAAAGCGAAGGGAGAACAAATTATTCAAATTAAGTTCGTTGAAATTTGTCCAAAATCCTTGAAACAGTTGTTCACGATATACATCCACTTTTTCGTTTTTATGTCGATTAAGTAATACGATAATAATAACGAAAGAATCGTATTCAAATATTTCAAAAATTCGAATTCGAAACACACATCAAAATATAAATGTCACCAATAATTGGTTGACAACAGGAAAAAGAAGATTATGCCATCGAGCGAAATCTAGCAAATGTTTTGTAATAATTAGGCCTGTTGAAAGTCCTAATCTCACTTTAAAATTTTAAATCGGATGTTGATCGTTAAACTTTCATCGGAATTGAAGATAAAAAGCTTAAAGTTGATTTTTCTAATTGTTTGCTTTGTGAAGGATCAACCGATAAAGAATCAGGTCTAGTGCAAAATTTGAAGTGCGTTCTCGATTTTTTAAATCCTCACTTTGAGGGAAAGATTAAAAATGTTGGCACCAGACTGGCAAAGTCTGAAGTTTGTCTCGGTAGTTTTCAAAATTGTGCTCGAAAACCTCAATAAAAACCTAATAAGAACAATTGTTTAAGTATTAAAATCTAGTCCTAAACTAGAAAAATCGACTAAAAAGTGGGTTTGAAAGAAAGTGGCGATTTAAATTCAGAAATTTTCCTGAGATAGTCTCTAGATTGATAAAGTTGGAATTTTCTTTCGATAATTTTAAGAATTTTGCTCGAAAATTCGCAAAATTTGGCCCAAAAGAGGCACTAAAATCTAATCGTAAGCTAGAAAAACGACCAGAGACTGAATTTAACGTTTTCAAATTTCGATTTAAATTTAGAAATTTTCCTCCGCAAGTATTGTGCGTTGTAACGTTCCTACCTATGAAAATCTGCTTTAGGTTATCCAGGTCAAGAACAGGTATTCCTAGTCCCTGCTATTGTTTAAACTAGACAAACCAGTCAATTTATCATTACAACTTTTCATTTAAAACCTCAAAATTTCAACCTAATTAACTTTCTTTGTGATACAATTATGATTATTTTGCGGTATTTTCAGACTCGTATTCTCCCAATAAAATCCAACAATTCGACTTTCATCAATTTTCACACTTTTACTTGACGTGGCGTAAAAAAGAGTAGTTCTCCCTTGATTATCGACAAAATCCAGATTTCTATTTATTCGAAAATTGTATTGAAATGTGTATTTATTTACCGATATTTTGATAAACTTGTGGCATTTAACCGAAATTGATATTTTTCTGGGTCATCGAAATATATAACGATTAACCTATAATTAAACCATCAATTTCGGTAAAATCATACGAAATTTTCCCCATTTCTCTTAATTTAAAGCCTTCTCTTCTCACATGACTCCCGGCAACGAGGCAAGTCAAATTAAGACAGACCTACTCAGACTAATAATAAAGCGCTGTATTAATACGAATAATTATAATTAATTTTCTCTAATTATCAAATATGAGTTTGAAGGTTAATGTTTTAACGGTTCTCTAGTTTAACTGTACTTGTTTGGTGGAAATAAATATTTTAAGTACACTACTAAGTAAATCAAAGGAGAAAGGATTTCTTAAATGGTGGTTTAGTCGTAAAACCGCCTTTAAAGAGGTGATGGCTTTTCTAACGAGACTTTTATCTGTGTAAAGTTCAAATATCACCTACAATTCCCCAATAAATCAGTCATTTGTAGTTGAGAATTTCCGTTGTGTATTTGTAGGAAGCTTTAAATTGTCTTTATTAGTAGTGAAATTAAGTAAAATTGATTCGGCTTAATTTCATCAACAGCAATCAACTTGAATTAAACTTTAATCGTGTTATTATTTAATTTATTGAAGATTTCGATTTTTGAAATATGGCAATAAGCCTCGATTAGAACCGTGTAAATCTCATCCATCACATCCGATAAAAACCATTGTCATCTACTATTGATGATTCGAGTGCAATCTCTAATAAAGAATCGTGTAATTATCAAATATTCGTGTACACTGGGGGAACTTAGAAAGTTGCCCCTCCTCTATACAAGAGACACCATCGAGTCTCTCTCGTTTAATCAGCCATTCGCCCATTCTTCATTAAAGTGCCCGCGTTATTGTCTTGTATTTTCGATATTTTATAAATATATAGAATCGGATTTAATTATTCCATATCAACAATATAGTTGTACAAATATTTTCTATACGATAATATTGTTTTGTGTGTTGATTAATGAATTGTATTAATGTATAAAGAACCTAGCCTATGTTGTTGTTATTTGTGACCCACTACTGTGCCGCTATAATCGACACAATCACATATACACGAACATGAAGGCATTCGGTGACGACTTCTCATACTCTGCAACACCAGTGTCTAGTGTTGGTCTTCACGAATTTTCGTTGAATTAAACGTTAGAATCGTTCAACGCCTTGACCTTTCCACGATTTGTTCGTTTCGAATAAACCAAACACTATTGTATAAATGTGCCTACTATGAGGATAACAATAGGAATGTTCTTCCGGAATTCCAATAACAGGTGACACAGGTAGCTTATAATACCCACAATAAAACAACAATAATAAAATAATAGTGTCAGTGCAAGTGTACGTGTAGTAATAACAAATCGAAAATACTTTTAAAAATAATGGGATAAAAGTGTTTGGAGTAATACAATCAACAAGTGCCTTTCATTTCTGTTGATTTTTTCCGTTGTTATCGTGTTTCAATATTGTTGGTGACATTCTATTGGATCAAAGGTTGAAACAATGTTGAATTGTACAGATTTAGAGTGCATCCTGCATCATCATCATTATTACGCCCATTTGCATCATCTCAAACATGGGACACATGTGGAAGAAGGAGGTAAGCGAGAAATTTCCAATCGTTATCCTTGATAGTCACCGATTTCTTTACCTTGAATAGAAGGTAAATCGGTTGCAGTTTCCCTATTCATTCGCTATAATAAAGACAAGTTTTTTTCCTTCCGAATGCCTAGTTTGAATGTTGAGAACAATCTAGAATTGAGGCGATTTTGATGACCTAAACTGGGCGGCTATCGTATAATAACTGGAAGAATTCAAAGAATCCATAATACGACCGTTCGTTCGTAAAATGGAATCTGATTCATTTCAATTTCAATAATACTTTCGAAACAATTCTTTCTATTATTATTTTATTTTAATCAACGAATAATTATTGACGCTCTAATAAACGGTTTCGATGCAGTAGTCACAATTAATTAAATGACCAAATAACCGACATTTAATATTTGGTGAATGTAATGGAAATGGGGCGACAGAGAGTAAACAATTGAAAAATTTAAGATTTTTCTTTAAATTTGAATTGTGGTGAAAGTTCTCAATTGAGAACTGCATTCTTTATCTTGGACAGTTCAAATTCTATCTATATCTTATCAAAGTTAATTCCTAGTAATTTTATTTGGTAATAAATTTAAACAGTTCTCGTAAAATTCCAATGAAATTGTCAATTAAACCAGTTTGGTTCGAATTTCTCGATCTTGTTTTGGTGAGAATTCCCAAATCGAAGTTGCAAAATTTCTATTCTATAAATTTCTTGGTGTTGTTGATTATAAAAATCATTTACTAAAATAATAAGAAAGTTTAACCTTCAGTATGGTGTAAATAATATTTTTGTTTATTTTTCTTTCATTTAATTTATTATAATCATTACAATAACAAGAAACTTCAATAACGGATAGGAAAAAAATTGATTATGTGGCAATTAGTGTACCTCGCAAATTTCAGTTCAGTATAATCATTCCAAATTTTTCTAAAAGCTTATTAACTTATAACAGAAAATTCGTTTCCTATTCAAAAATTGAACAAAAGCAGTCTTTAATTTAGCTGAAAACCAATAAAATGCACGTTTTTCACGATTTGTGACAAAAATATTTTTGAAAATTTCAGTGCAAATTTAGAATTGTGCTCTTGTCTCGATTAGTACTGGGGTTAAAAATGGATGGTTTTCTAAAAACAAGAATATAGCTCAAAAATAATTGACAATATTGATTTTGAGTACTAATTTATAAAATATCAGCTAAATTACTTTAGATTAAATTATTAAAAAAACCTGAAGTCAATCCAAAAATTTTTATTCGATAGCTTTCTAAATAATTCCAAAATTACTAATAAAAAACTATTTCTTACTCAAGAACTCATGTTTTTAGTACCTAAAATTGAAAAATTTTGTATTTCATTCAATTAAAATTAAAATTTAGTGCAGATTTTAGCTTGTTTGAGTTATAATCTTGATTAGAATCTGAGCTAAAAATGGATAATTTGCGAGAAATATTTGCTAAAAAACAAGTTTAAAACATTGAAATATAGCTCTAAAATGGACTTGACTTGTCGATTTTTCATTTTTTAAACGTAATTTTTGGGAAAATTGATTTAGAGTGCTAGTTAGCCCAAAAATTTATCATTTTAGTGTAAACAGTCCAATTTAAAAATTCGTCAACCAAATCTCTTGAGAAATTTAGAATAAAATTGCTCTCTATTCTCATTTTTCTTTAATTAATAAGGAGTGTTCTGTTTCAGCTGAATCTTTTTGATTCGAAAACAGCAAACTCTTATGGAAATCTTCAGTATTTCCAATTTCCAATGTAAATCTATCCACTTTCACTGAATACATCTTTCGGTCAATACTTTTGAACTTCTCTAACACTACTAATTTTTTTCTGTAAAATATTAACTCAAGTTTCACTTAATTATAGAATTTTATAAGGAATCTATCAAATAGGTATAACAGATTGTTTTGTATTTATGAGTCAACAAAGCGTGTCCATAAAACAAAACTAATCATCGTCATCCTGCGATAATCTTCGACGATAAAAACAAATACATTGTGATTAACAACACGTTAGGAAAAAAAAAGGAAATACGTCTTTGTTATTTTCCATTTATTTATTCCAAAGATTGCCGCAACTAGGCTGGAATTTTAGCGATACTTATGGAATATCGACCAATATTTGTCTGGCTTGTACAAAAATCATGCCCACTTCAACTATGATTAATCTTAGATCTTCTAGACAGTTTAAATAATTAGATTACGCAAATTTTATATAAAGAAACAAACAATTGTTCGATTGTAGAATATGCAAATTTTACAATAGGCTTACATCATTTTTCGCGGATTATTCGCGTTGAATCTTATTGGAATTGAATTAAAATACAGGTAAAAGTATAAGTAAATACCTACGTATAAAAATCATGTGGGTAGATAATGAAATTATAGTCATTGTAAAATTGACTACTAAAAAAACCTTGACTCAGTGTTGTTGTTTATTTTATTTTTTTAAATAATTTGTATAATGTTATTGATGATTACGTCCTATGATTGGAATAAAGTCACAAAATCTAAAAAGAACGATTCAAGAAAATAAGGACGTCAAGTGGAAATATCCATTAACCATAAAATACAATTTAATTAAAATGGTACCGTTTTAAAATTTGGTCACGTTTTGATTTATTGCACTTAATCGAAACGTAAAGTGTATTATGGTTAATTGGTATCATGTGTCGATCGTTATTTTGTATAGTTAAAATAGAGAAATTTGTGTTTTATTTTAGAAAAAAAACTAGTAAAAAACGAAGCATACAAGAAAGTTTAAATGAAGATAAACTAAGAGAAACTATTGATTATTGTAATTATAAGTTCGATTATTATTATGGTAGGAGAAAGTGATGGATTCTCGATTTTATAAACTATCAAATAAAACTCTAAGTACTCAAATTTTACGTAAGATAATTACAAATCAACCAGTTGAAACTAGTTGGTACTTATCCAATTAACAAAATGAAACAAATTAAAATAAACTGCAGAAAATTATGGAAAATAATCGCTATATCAATATACCTATAGCTCATCATATGACACGATTAAGTGTTAATTAGAATCGTATCTATAAGTTGAGCCAACAATATTCAAAATATTCCAGTCGATATTTTCATATTGTATCGGTAAATTGAAATTCTCCATAATGGCCCTTATAAAAGGGTTAATTTTTTGTGGTGTTTTTTGTATGGTAGTATCGTTGGCCAATCTGGCTGGTGTTCTGATTAGCTATTTCCTGGGTGAGTTAATTGTTTATTTTGATGGAAGATAAGGCCCAAATTTGCGTCTTATCTCTCCCAAAATCATTGACTGAAAAGGGGTAAACAAGGAGAAATTTGTAGTGCTATATGATATAGCTTTTTCACTGAATTATCACCATTGAGTATTCTTTTTGTGAAAGATTTCCACTGTGATGTAATAAAACTAGTTTAGCAGCTTATATAAAGTGAGTTGATTATTGGGATCTAAGGCGCAAATTTGGGTGCTATTCGGCTAGTAGGGTTGGCATTTTTGAGTTATTTTCGACTGAAAGCGCTTACCAAGGCATTGCAAGAAAGCTGAAAACGCGAGATTCGTGCTGAAAAAATTGGTTACATTAATTAATTTGGGTGCTACTCGACTAGGGTTCGCATTTTTGAACCATTTTCAGATTTTTACTTGTTAAGGTCCTCAGGTAGTATCGACAGCTAATCTGGGTGGTATTCTAATTCTACCTAGAGAGTTTATTGTTATCGGAATGTAGGAGCCAAGGCGCAAATTTGGGTGTTAGTCGAGGGTTATTTTTGAATGAAAGCGCTGCAAAAACGCTGAAAAGACTAGATTTACACTAAAAATAAAGAAGCTCGTTTTGCCTGAAAAATTTTAGTTTCGCGTACATCTTTCCACTGATTGTGAGTATCAATTTTCTGGAAAATTTTTGTGAAATAATAAAATTAGGAGTTTTAAATCGCAAAATCCGTCAGAATGGGAGTCTCGTATGTCGTGTTAGAACTGATTTTTATTAGAACAAAACATAGAGCGATAAATTAAAGATTATTTTTCACGAGATGTCCAGCAATCATTGGATGATTGTCGCCAACAATTGGCTGTAATTCAACGTATCCTCATTGTCACTGAAATTGTCGAAATCATTAACCTTCAAGTTACAATTCACGTGTTCTCTGGTTGATACAATTTATTTATTTACTATTAATGAAGGGTGAATTGTACGATTGAAAACAATTCCAACAAGATGTTGGATAGAAATTGAAGGGCAAATTGTTAGATCATTGCCCCTATTATTAACGTTTTGTACACAATTATTAACGAAATTAGTACCGGTTTCATTATTTACATCTACACTAATTGTCTATTTGACTTTTGTTAATTATTCATTATGATAATAAGGAAAATGAAGATAAACAGAGAGGGAAAGTTAATAATAGTTTAATGAAGATCCCATCGATTATTCTACGTGCATACGATAATAATTAAATTAATTAATCGACAAACAAATTCAATTTCTATACAATTGTTTTGTTATAGTTTTCCGGATGTTTTAATTCCGGTATGTCGTGATTTATACTAATTTAAATACCATTTCCTGAAGCAATCGTTAAATGTTAACAAATCATTTTTCTCTAATGCCAATTAGTCATATTCGCCAAAAAAATTATAATTCTGAAACTTTGAGCTCGTCCAGTCTAAAGTTCAAATTCCAAAGTGTATTGTCGAATATTCGTGTAACTTGTGCTCTTTAAGAGCCAAATTTGTGGAGAAAATGACTATAAAGATCAAAACAACAACATAGAGGCTATTTGTAAGATTTTTCCGTTGATTAATGTTGATTGTTATTGTTAAATGAATTTAGTTTTCGTCCACGGTTATGTACTAATTGCAATAATAAATAAACAATTAGTGGAACAAAATAGAAAACCGATAAATACACGAGATTTGTTGAAAAATAATTGCTATTGTAGGCTCTATAAAAATAAAATTAAATAGAAATAATCGACGATAATGGATATGAAAAGAAAGTAGACAAGTCCATTGTATTCTACAGCGCATCTTCATCTCTATCGCCAATTTCAAATTCTCTTAGATGTAGATCAGATTAGTAGAAATGCAGTAAATTTATAGCGACATTCCAACAATTCATGAATGAATACAATTATTACATTTTAAGATGTTAATCGTTTAATTATTGTGATGATTTATCGCTGTTTAATTCATAGAAAAATCGTTTGATTTATTCCCATATTAATCGTTAATAATAACTGTCATTGGTTAATTTCATACAACTTTCTTATTTAGACAATTTCTGCTTTCTACTCGATCAAATCGTCCATATAGAAAAATCCCAATTAAAAGAAAACATTAGGCACAAAGTTATATCATGTCTGAAGGACCGGTCTCGGCCTCCAGCCAGAAACTATCCATCAAATCTGTCAAAAATCGGAATTTTCAAGCCTAACGAATACCTTCAAGGTATCGACTTTAGATAAAGTTTCAAAATATTAGTACAGTTAAACATTCAAATTTCTCCACAATATTTATTTAGGACCATCAACCGTTAGTGGCAATATTCCGAACAAATCTCAGTCTGGATTTGTATCGTTTAGAGGCCGAAACCGGTTGCTGTAAATTGCAAAATTTAACGACAATTTGGGAAGTCCCGTTATTCGTATAAAAACAACAACGATTATAATTTGATTCGGTAAAATTCCACTTCTGTTTGTTGATAATTTTCCCATCACAACATTAACCTTTAACTCACTTCCTACAGAAATTTGCTGTACAACTTGTACTTTCAATGCCATATTATTTCAGATGTAACAAAAAAACTATAATTATTCTTGTGTGTATTTTTATTGTTTATTTATGTGATTATTTTGTTTTATAAATTAATTAAATTCCTATCTCACTAATTGTGATTATTTTAAATATAACAATAATAAATTAACAATAAATTGTTTAAACATTTCGAACGTAAAGACACAATAGTTTTTTTATCAACGATTAGATCTTTATGAGCTACTTAATGTTATCATTAATTATCGTATAAATTGAAATCCTACTGGGTTGGGAATTAAATTAAGTCCTCGGATAATTGCGTAATTAATGATCAATAACTCATTTCCTTGATATTTCAGTTCGGAAATACGTGAAATTGTCGGAAGAAAGCGACCTTTAATTGTAGGCGTGCCGCAATTTGACCTTTCCTATCAACATCTATATTTATCAAAAACTTACCTATAAAGACCGAAATATACCCAAGCTAGTGTAATTTTGTAGTCTTGACTCATACAAGGTTCACTTGTGGATGAAATATTATTCGAATATTATGCCAAAATTGTCCTATTGTTAGAATGCTTTAAGTCACGTCGACTTAATCAAAATGCAGGAAATGTGAAGGTAATTCGTTGTTGGTAAGCTTTCCGATTATATTATTACAGATAATGACATTTTATTACCCTCGAAGGCTGATTTAGGCGTTCTAGAACTGTTCTAGAATCATGGTGGTGGTCGAAATCGTATCTAATTTTGCAGAATTTTGCGTCATAATTAGCGAACGGTATGCGGCAATCTAATGGTTTCAAAGTTCGATTTGTAGCGTTTCGGATGCGAGAAGAGCGTAGGCTTCATGGCCATGACCACATTGGCCGTACAATTCGAACAATAAGAACAAGAAAAGGCACACATACATCGAACATGATTATAAACGTTGCCGAAAGCATTTTCGCAGAAGACGTCGTTTTATAAAAGTTGTTTAATAGTCGCTGGTGCTTCCTTCAAAACACATCTGTAGAATTATTTAGACTCGTTGTCTGGAGTCGTCTGTTTCTACCGGTTAGCCAATTTTATTCTTTTAGTTGTTTTTCGATTGAAAACGGGGAAATTATCACCGTACATGCTATGTTGTAACTGGAATTTCTCAAAGGATCAGGTGATCAAATGAAAGGCTTTAGTTTATTGACTGGTACGATGGTCCCCTAAGGCAACCAGTTTCCAGATCAAATCGAATTCCGAAAAAAATTTAAAAAAGTACGCGCAAATAAAACTTATATAGACCATTAAATATGGTAATATAACTAAACAACCAATAAATTTCTTCCAAATTCGATTAAATGCATTGTTTGAATGGAAACAATTAAAACCAATACGATAACCTTTCATATAACAGTAATAACGATTTCGACAACAACAAAAAATGAGATAAAATCATAATAAACATTATCCTTCTAATAAAATAATTATTTCTCAAGTACACAAATTGGTTTTATTAAGCTGTGAACTTTATCGTTTATTAAAATTGTCGGTCGGTTAGAATAATTGAATATAAATTCGCCATTACTTTGGTTGGACTTAAACGAATTAAATGGACGTTTTTCTTTCTCATTGAGGCAAAAAGTTGGCCATTAATTCGGCCGAAAAAAATTTCTCTCCACCGTCTACATGCCAATTCCGAGAAATTTGCTATTTTGTTGATGAACTCGTCCGTAAATTGCATTAATAAATTAATAAACACCACAATTTTTATGGCTGGGATTTTTTCAACTAATCCATGTCTATTATTGCACTGTTTGTTTTTATTTTGGAAAAATTCAGCCTTAAACAAATAGATTTAATTGTTTTTTTATTAACAAAAAAAAAATAGAGAGGTGAAGGCGAGGAGTCGCACGTGTAGTTGGAGATTTTCGCGGTGATCCAGCAATAAAAAATTTCAAGACTTCTATTTGTAAAATTCTAGTAATGAGAAGACAATCAAAATTGATTGTAGGCTTAATTCTCGATTTCCTATTTGTCTAGCACTCCATCGTGTTTAATTTGCGGCAATCATCAATTAGCCATATCGATTCTTGGGATCTCCGTCTGTCCGTTGGAACAAATCAAAATCCAACGTAATTTCTCGCTAATTGGGGTCTTCATCTGTACTTTGGAACAAATCGAAATTCAACGTAATTTCTCGATTATAAACTGGGAAATACCCGTATTCCTGTACAAGGTGTAATGTCTTTTCGGCACTAGTTATAAAAACTGACCTCGCTTTACGAAAATTACACGCGACTGCGCCACTCCACCTGTATACAAACACACTGTATACATTACCCAGCATTCGCAACTACGCCGGCTTCAAAGGTGGTCACCTGTATAATTCTTATCATCCTGTTTATTAATCTCCAAACCAGGTACATTTCGGTTGACAGTCTCGGCTTGCCGAGTAGACAGTACTGCAGGTAGAACGTACACTGAATATTTTCAGCCGCAGTGTCTGTGAGTTTGTTTACAAAGTTCAACGATTATTTACCGACCTGTTCGCCGGTTAATTGTGTAATAAACGAGTAAATCTCACCCGAATTTGTTTATTGATAATGACAGTGATAGTAACGATAGGAGCGACAATAAGTGAGAATTCCATCGGGATGAGTTCGTTTGAAAAAATTGTGCAATTGTGAGATCAATCGAAAATTAAAATTAATGGCTCGATTTAAGTGCAGTGTAGTTTTTCAAATCGATTCTGAAATTATTATAATCTTCGACAATTTGGGATAATTTCGTTCGAATTGTGTGCGTGCCTTATTTATTTTTAAAGCTTCATTTGTAATAAAAAACTGAAATAGTCGAAATGTGCACGGCCAAAGATTGTAATCCCTCGTATTACGAATACAATCACGGTAAGTCGACAAAATCGCGCTATTAGCAATATTTGATACATTTTTAACACGAATTAAATAGCCGCCAGGCGGAGTGACACTTTAATAGTCAACGTTGACGAATTTTGTTTAGTTGGAGTATATTTTTATGGTTGTAGTTTTCCGAAAATTACCGTGAAACATTGTTATTGTAGTCCTTGAGAATTTTACACCATTTTATTAATTGTTGTTATTGTATCATAACAATAACTCCAGTAATTTATTAAAAAAATGTGCTATTTTTAACACGGGCAAACATTCAAAATAACGACATTTTTCTATTTAAAAGATCACAAAAAATTCCATAATAATGTTATATAAAATCGAAAAGAAAACATCAAAATTATACCGTAATATTCAACAAAAAACACTAATTAATTTTCGTACTAAATTAAGACTTAATTATCGTTCGAATTGTAAAAAAATACTTTAATTGAGAAAAAAGCAAAGAAACGTGTTCATTTTCAATGTCAAGGATTTCACTAGTCGAGCGTTACATTCCTCCTACAATTCGTAATGAATACGATTTTTTTTCGATTTTCAATCGAAATTGTTGCGTTTCTAGCAGTTTTGAAAAATCGAAATTGCTGGAAGTGTTTGTGCATTGGATTTTGCCATTTCTTCGTATCTCCTGGGGAAATCTGAGGCTTTCGGTTTTTTCAAATGCGTCCAGTTCTCGATGCGTCAAGAAATCGAGACAAGATAAGAATTGCAAAATTATCGCTAATAAAATTACAAAAAAATGCAGAATAATAACCGTTAATACGCAATAATTAATTGATTTTTTCTCAAGATAGATAAACGATAATAATTTATTATTGTACGTGTTAATCGAATTAACATGATTTAACAATAACTTCTTAATGTTATCGACGTGCTATGTTAATTATAGACGTCATTAGTTTGCTCAATAAATTATATCATTTATTTATTAAATTTAAGCCTATAACAGCAATAAAGAAACATGCAAATTGGAGAATTTATGGACCAATTTAAAATTGACCATACACGGGCTATCAAAATTTTTAAAAATACAACGCTTTAAACATTGTGCAAATAAATGTCCACAATATAGAAATGAATTGCGGGCCGTTTTACGTGTAAAAATGTTCTTATCTGCGACGATAACGCGTTTTCAATGTCAAAGCGCGTTAAAATCGTCTAGGTTGAGAATTACGGGTGAAAATAGCTCGAAATTTCGTGCTAATTGGCGAAATTTCAATGATCCGCAACAAGTTTATTAAAAATAAATGTGTAACTTCAAGGTTGCTGGTTGATTTTCTTAACACCTTATTTTTTAATTTTTTTCCCAATCATCCTCTGTTTTTCAATGGTAAACAATTTCGTTATAAATCTTTTATTATTATTCGTTATTGTATTCCGTTTGTTGTTTGTTTACGTTTTTTCCTTCTGTTTTCTTGATCTGTTTTTTCGATTATTATGCGGCTATTAGGGCGATTGATTGGTAAGATTTAAATAATTCAATATTGGAAAATTGCTGAATTTTACACGGAAAAAATAATTTAATACTGCAAAATCGAATTTTTATAAACTAAATTCTATTTGCCGTGTGGGAAAAATTAATTACCACTGCCATCACTAGAATAATTAATATCGCAAACTTGAGTGTACGTGTTTTAATAATTTCCACCCAACACACAATTGAATCAATGATATTATTGATAACAACAACATTATCAATATTGACCTTTATTACCAAATTCGTGCAATTCAAGTACGCGAAACAAACAATTTGTGTCTTGTTTATTTAATTAATATAATTTATTTCCCGAAATTTTATCATTTATATTCATGAATTGATCAAACGTTTTGATTAACAATTGAATAGATGGTCAAGTGCAAAAATGACGAGAATCCTTCTTCCACAATCAACTACAATACAATATTTCAAGGCTAGAAAATGATATATCCGGAACTACGATAATAACATTTTAATTACAACAGATTGGGTGTTGTGACGTCACTACGTCTAACAATTTCAGCGCCATCTATTGATGACGGTGTTTAAATCCAAGTCTATTTACGAAATTTTCACAATCCTCACGAATAAAACCGACAAGAAAAGAATTGAGAGAATCTTCGTTAACCAATATTTCAATAATTAACATTTTAATCGCAATAAATTGGGTGTTGTGGCGTCACAACATCCGTCAATTTCAGCGCCATCTAGTGATCAATACTAAAACCATAGGGTTCTTACGAAATTTGTGCAATCCTTACAAATAAAACTGACGGATAAACACAATTTATCAGGAATTTTAAACCGGCGCTTTTTGATAACCTCTATTACTAAATAATTCTTTATTTAAAAAAAGTACCGGTATTTCCTAACAAGATTTCAACAATATTGCTTTACTTATTTGTTTTATTAAAGTCCCATTTGAAATTTCCAAATCAACGTCACTTATCAAATCTCGCGTATTGTTTACCAAATGTTATTTTTAATAATCGTAATTTAACAACGAAGAAGCCGAGTTAAGCCTAAACTTGGTAGGTTAATTTATCTATAAACAGCAAAACAAACGATCATTATCAGTTATTGTATACCGCATAATCGTTCACTTTGTATTATTTAACAATAAATGAATATGTTAGTAAACGATTAAGCCATACTTCTATTCAATAATAAATGAATCATAAATACACCGCAAAATTGTTTTACCGTTTGCCGCAATAATCGTGTGATTTATCGGATTTCGTAGAATACTCGAGCCAAGTTATTCCCGCACAACTGTAGATTCGTTTGATTTTTCTAATAAGGTTATTGGGCCATTGACTTGTTGCAAGGTTTCCAATAAATTCAAATAAAATAATTGGATAGAAATAGAGAAAAAAACGAGCGTTTAGCAATTACTTCAATAAAACTGGTGGATTTTTATCCTACAATTAAAAATCAACAATCTCTCACCGACACTTTGATTTATAAATGAAACAATTATTAAATTACAAGGGTAAATTGAATCATTCTAAAGATAATAGAACCATAATTAAATATAATTATATGTAGATGGTTGTATATTGAATATGATCTTATGTAAACGAAATCAAAACGTACGAAAAAACGATGAAGTTTTAATAAAATCAACCTTGTTGTGTGGAAAATTTCGGCATTACATGGCCGGAATTATTACAATTCGAATTAGAAGGAAGGAAAACTGTTTTCCAGGTAATAATCTCATGTAAATGTTGAGTAATTAGAGAATTTAACACCGAAAAAAACTGATGTTAACCTTGGTAATTCAATCGAAGAAAAATAATTCCGAATCGAAAAATTTCCATTGAGTTTCTTGATAATTATTAATAAAAAATCATACCTGTAGAGAAATAATTAGAACGAAATTCGAGATAGGTGTATAGAGCTGGAAGCTATAAAATTTTTATAACAGAAGGTTTCCATATGATTGACATGAATTTTATGTAATCGTAATTGTAATAATAATAATGATTGTGTTGAATGATAAATCAATTTTGTAATATAATTGTGGAGTGGTGAACATTATAATTAAATTCTGAATCTTACTGGAAAGAGATACAAGTGCAGTTTCTGAAATTTGTTAAGATCCCGGTTAAAAAGCCAAGAAATTGCCTGATGATTTTCCAAAATTTGACTAAAATCTTCTATTTTTTAGGGTTTAATAGCGAAATTATCATTCTAAAGTCTTGTAAAGGCGAACTTAAGGCTCACAGTTTCCTTAAAAATTAAAAATTAGAAAAGATCACTTGAAACCGCCTGAATTTGTCAAAAAATTATCGAAAAATTAATAAGTCAGAATACGTCTTTTAAAAGCTAGAAAAAGGCGGAAATCCATCTCAAAAATGAATAGTATTTTACATTTTGAAAACCAAATTTGCAAATTCATCTCAAAAAATGAAGAAAACACCACTTTTTGATTTAAAAATAGCCAAAAAAACGAAAATCATCCTCAAAGATTAAAATTTTCCTGATTTTATATTGTTGTAATCATTGCACTATCATTTCAGGGCCTTATAAGAAAAATTTGGGCTTAATCGTGACAATTTTGAATTTTATTTCAGAAAAAATTCTAGTCCAAAAAATAAAACTCGGCTTTTTGATAGCAAAATTGCCAAAATGTGACAAAAATCATCCTAACAAACGGCCGCTTTGCATTTCAGAACCCCATAAAGGCAAATGCGGCTCAAATATAAAAAAATTGAATTTCATCACCGAAATAATTGTCTGTAGCCTAGTTCTATTACGGTTTTAAATTCACCAACACGGATCTAGAAGTGTAACCCAAAAACCAATACCTCAAGCGCTATCTTATCAACATTTTCTATTATTTTGAAGGTAATTTGATTACAAATTAGCCTGCAGTAATTTTGGCACTCCTAAAATTCGAATCGTTTCTAATTTTGGTCTCGCACCCTGTAATTAGAATTGTTTTAGTTAACATTTAATGATTTTCGCAATAATTGTATTTTTGCAAAATAATTTTCCAAAACGATGTCAAGGTTATATTGCATCTTACATTTTTTTTAATAATAAATCGTCGAGTATTTGTGCGTTATCTAGACTTAATAAATCTAGACTATGAAATAAGGCTATCAAGCATTTTTGATTTTTTCTCAAAAATAGAGAAAATTTAATACAAAACAACAAGCAAATATGTAAATATAAATGGAATTAATAAGTTATTGTAAATAATTTTTTGTGGTTATTATACTCATTATTATGAGCATAAATAATAATTATTATTATTATCGATTTAGAGCCTTGAAATTAAGCTGAAGAAAAATAGAAAATTTATATTCAAACTAATTTACATTGATGGTTGATTTTCCAGCATTTTGCGGCTTTTAAATTGCTCAATCCAACGCATTTTTCAATATTCCATATTAAACAGAATTACTTCTCTAGTTTATTAAAATAACAACAATTTAAGCTCTTTTATTCATTTTATTGAGCAATTAACGAGGATGAAAAGGCTTTTATGCGTTTATTTCGCTCAATATTTAATTGGTGATAGTTGTAACATAATATTAGAAGTCAATTAATTGTTGAAATTGTCAATTTTGAGTAATTCGACCTTGTTCGATTAGAGATGGTGGATACACCATTTCCTTCCGTGTTTCTCTACAAAACAAATTGCGACCTTAATTCTTTCCCAACTCTTTTATTCTACCTACTACCAATAAAATGGATAAAATTACAAAAAAAGGATTATTTGATATATCACGCATGAAGTCAAATTCATCAATTTGGCTTCGTTCTCGTATACAAAATTAATTAACATTTCTAATCAAAACGTATAATTTTGTTGCAATAAAGCTGTCACATTTTGTATTACATGATGAGGTTTATTATTGTTATTATTTGTGTTATTTCCACGATTGTTATCATTGAAATCGGCCTTCATGCAAAAACAATCCACTATTCATCAGAAATATGCCCTAATTTTGATAACATCGATCTATCTACGACACAATCATTTATAAATAAATTTAGCTGGAATTTTGAGAAATTCCCCGTAACTCTCTCAAAATTTATGACGATTGTTTGTTCGTTTCGAAGTCACGATCAATGTAATTGTTGCTTCTAATAAAATCGTAAAAACATTTATCACCTATAGAGATTGTTTGCAATGTTTTCATTAGAAAAGAAAATAAAGGTGCGTCTACAGTTGAAATGTCGCATAATTTCTGTTATACGATCAGAAAAAACGTCTAAATGACCCAATATCGAGTCAACTTTCTTTCGTTAATGTTTAAATTAACCATTTTGAAATAATACAGAATGTTAAATGGCTCTTATAAAATACCGATTGAGGAAAAAATAAATAAATAGACACGAAATAGGTAATTAGTCGGTTATATAAAGTGCTATAACGAGATGTAACAGTTGTGATTTATTAAGATTTCTTTCACAATAATTGACTGTTTTACTGTCAGTCATTAGGCTCTCTTTCGAACGAATTTTCAGGAATTTCCTTAAACGAGGGGCCATAAACTCCCCTTAAAATCATGTTTAAAATGTGAGAACCGCAGGAGTGGAAAATTCTCGCATAATTTTTCCAAAATTGGACTTTCCGAGAACGTCATGCTGTCTTTACGTGTTCAAGCTTTTAAATGAGAAATTCTAAGTTGTTTATCTCTCAAATTGTAGGAAACATTGGAATAAAGTCAAGTTTTTAACAATTTTCCGGAATTTAACAATAATTTCATTGCCGAATGTACAATATTATCCAAGTTATAAGGGAAAATATAGAAAATTATAAGAAATTACAATAAAAAAACATGCTCCTACATTTTCCTCTGTGACTCAAAAGCCAATTAAAATTTTCCAAAACGGAAAATGGCTTTTTAAGCTCCTTCAAATACTCTTTCTAATTTTGTTAAAATCGCTTAAATCCCATTTTTGTTTCTCAATTTATTTAAACGGAAACTAAAAACAAATGAATTAACAGATTCAAGGAAACTTGGATTATAATTTTCAACTTTTCGTCAATTTCGCAGCAAATTAACAAGCTTACAGGAAAATTTTTGAGAACTTTGGAAAGCGCTTTCAATTTGCTATATGCCTTGAGAAAATCATCGAAAAATCGATAATATTAGTTGAATTATGAGGGAAAATATGGAAAAATATAGCAAAACGTATGTTCTAAGTTTGTCCCTTGTAGCTTAGAATTAAATCGGTATTTTTCAAGACAAAAATGCTCTAAAATACTCCTCGAAATGCTCTTTCCAATGCTATTGTATTCGTTACAATATCTCACCAAACATGGGAAATATCGACTATTAAAAATTGGTATTTTTCATACACCGTATCGAAAAAGTACCGCGTGTTTCGCTTTAATGTTCCTAGCTTTTGTAGCAACACCTATTATTTAATGATTGATTTGAACAATATTTTAAGGATTTATAGGGAACCCTTGGAGATTATTTGAGCAAAATTTGAGCCGTGTAGCTCGTCGGGAAGTTGGTCAAAAACGATCATTTCTAACGATGTTGCGGCTTTCAACAACGAATTCCACATAAAATTATTCAAAACGGTCCTAACATTGATTTTAATCGTTTTTCTCTATTTGATTCTGGATTATTTCGTGTTTTTCCAGGAAAAATGGAAATAAATAATGTGGCGAGTATCCTTGAGTCATTTAACGTGTTTATCTCGGTTTCAAAAATCACAGCCTTTTCTAAAACGATATATTTTGTCCAACTTCCCGATGAGCTACGGGGTTCAAATTTTGATAGAATGATCTCCAAGGGCCCTGCTAGAAATCCTTGAAATATTCTTCAAATCGCTCATTAAATAATCGGTGTTTCCATTAGAGCTTGGAACATTTAAGTGAAACACGCGTTATAATGTGGTCCTTCCAGTTTTTGTCAATTTTTCGGAAAATTAACAACCTATTACAAGATTTTTTAGAAATTCAAAAGGCTCTTTCTATTACAAATACCGGAGTATTTATTTGACTTTCTGAAATTTCTTGTAATTGATAGAAAATTAACTCAAAATAACACGTTCAAGTCTAGAATGGTGGCGCATCCACCAATTTTCGTTATTTAAAACAACTTCACTAGAGAATTTTCCACTGTTATTATTGCAATTTTCCAATTTCCTCCATCATATTTGCATGTCAAACAACCGGAATAATTATTGGAATAATTCATTTGTTATTGTTTCGATTTGTAAGCTGTAAAAAATTATCCTCAAACAATTAGAAATTGAATGAATAAAATTTCCATTTTTTCCTCTATCAAAATTTAATTAAATTGTCATTGTTATTATTTAATCTATGTAGCTGTTGTGTGTATTACAAACAATGAAATCTGTTTTAATTTATTTTTAGTGTTTATTAACATATAAATAAAATTGTAGTTTATTATAATTTCTAACCGATCTATTAATAGAAACGTTTCTCCATTCTTTCTTCAATATTTCGTTTTGTATTTCAAAATTAACAAGCGATTATTTATCATTGTCTATTTGAAGGCTATACCGGTGTACTTTTTCTTGTCTCACTACCATAATTATTATTAATTATTCTACTACTTTTAACAAAGAAAAACTGGCTAGTTTTCCCCTGAAATCGCCCGTAATTGACCACGGTTCGACTACATTAAAATGTAATTCTTTGACGAACGACTGATTCTGTGAATTGTCTTTCATTAAAATATTGACGTCGATCGTTAAGTTGAGGTCGTACGAAAATTCTAAAAGACAATAACAAACATTTCAATCGTTATCAATTCGTGTCACAACCGTGAAAGAAAGTCGAAAGAAAGTGAAATGATTCAATGCAAATGACATTGTCACAAATTTTCGGTTTAAAATCCACACGAACGGTGAGAGATAGACACGAAAAACGCATATTTCATCATGCCGAAGGTCGAAACTATTTAAAAATTCTGTAAAAAACAAAATTAAAATTCAATTTCCTCGATGAGCTCCATCGAAATTTCAATAAATCTCTACGATTTTTTTTATGATAAATTATTGTTGGATTTTTCGGGTGAAGACTCATGTGACTGTATTACTGCAAACAACAATAGTTGATAATAAATACATCATGTTTTTTCTCCCTGTACAAATATTTGCAGTTTACCTTGATTTAATAACTGAAACACTACAATATTAACCTTGCTGTAATTATTTTTTTTCGTTTCAATTATAAGATGTTCCCATCTATTCTTAGATTGTTTATTGTTGGAGAGTAAAAATTGCCTTTTATCGATTTGAATTTATGATGTAGCTAGATTTCCGTCTTCATCTCTTTTCGTGATAGATAAAAACGTTTAGTCGTGTAACAAGTTTCCCAGTAGTGAACAGGTGCCAGTTTAGAGCCAGACTATTTCATCTATTCTCGCATATCAAAACCGAGAAAACGTTTTAATTGTCGAATTGTCGTGTGCAAATCTCGATGTAGATGAGATTTTTGAACTGAACGTGATCGGTAAGCTTATCTGTACACAATTTTTAACTCCACTTTATTTTATCGCTATTGTTCTGTGGAAGTAATCCACAAAAATCTACACCTTCATCTTGATTTTGAATTGCCTATTTGAATGGTCTATTTGAATTTAATTTGAGGATCCAAACTTATGTATTGTTGATAATTTTGATGATTATCAGATCAATAATTGTAAGAAACTGAAGAAAAATTCAATTGTGAAATTCGGTTATCACCAATCCGGTCTATTATTTCACAATCGCCTGGATTAATTGCAAATTTGATTTTCGACAATCAATCAATTGATTGATGAAATCTCGAATTATTCTGTACTTCGATTAGAAAATTCCGACGAGATTGGGGCTGATTTGGCGATTTTTGATGACACGATGTCTCGTACACGAGCCTTTGTAATCGGATTTTTTGGTTTCTGTTGGACTTCATCACTAAAAATGCCTAATCTCGAGTAAAACGGATGCGATAACGGTGGCGATGCAATTCGATTCTCAAAATTCTACAGACATAAAGACTTTAATTTCGTTCAATATGAACGAATATCGCATGTTTTTCTGCAATTTGTCTCTTACACATGACGTCCATAAATAAAGCCGATATTAGTTAATTAAATTTTCCCTATTTTTAGACTATTTAACGATTGTTAATATGGGAACTTGAGACAATAATACGTCCCTTCGGACCTAATCCTAAGTTGTAAATAAAGGATTTGCAACGTATCATTTCCCACTTATAATTCCAGTGATAATAATCAATTTTATCAATAAATTTCTTTATCTTCGTATAAATAACACGTTCATCGTTTCGAGTATTGTCAGTTTTCATGTGTTGTGTGTGAGTTACGGATAATTATGGTATTTCGCCGAAAATTACGTACGTTATTACAATTTTTTCATCAAAATAATAGAATTTTGAACAAAATCTTTGTTCAAATAGCCAACAATTCGTGTATTTGTTCTTACACAGGAAGTAGATTTGAATATTTGTCCTTGCAACAATTACAATGTAATATTTATTGAAATCAACGACCTAAAATAACACCGAAAAACGTACACTTTGTCTCTGTTTAAATTACAATTTTGTTGGATTTCCACTTTCCGACGTTGCTACCTATTAATTTGATATTTTTGTTATTCCAGCCATGTCCACCGAGACGGAGGGCGGCTTCAACGATGAAACAATCCGGGGCTTACTCAACGATACAGGTAAACGGAAATTTCGGGGTTTTTCTCTCAAATTGTAACGATAAAATTCGATGATAATCGCCCAAATCAAACAATGGATTATCGTCGTAATTCAGGTGGAATTTCAGATTTCTCTAATCGTAATCTTGACTCTTGAATTTCGTTCTAACTGCGAAATTCGAAAACAATTACCGGTAGCCGTGGTTTTCCGGTTTGTTTAAATGCTAGAAGGAATGAATGAACAAGTCTTGAAAGATCAAAAGTTATTATCGTATTCGATTACAAGAAAATTCAATTTGTTTTACAAATAAAACTACAACAAACAGTGAAAAACAACTACAATTTATTCCAGTATGCGGATTGTTTTTCTGTTATTAATTTATGTTTAACAAGTCCTTAGGTAAAAGCAAATATATTAAAAAAGAATTAACAATTTCGTAGCCTGAAGATGAGCCGGAAATTTATAATTTCCATATAATTGCTCTATTAATAAACAGGAGACATTCTAATATTAACGAAAATTTAATTACCAATAAAATCATTGCATAAGCGGTTAAATAAATAGCAAAATTTCCACATAACAATTGTAGCTAATTAAAGAATTAATCTGTTATTTCCTGCCTAACAAACATGAAAAAACTCTTGGAAAAACTCGAGAAATCCACTCATTTTTCTTTTCCATCAATTTTACTTTTATTATTATTGAAAGAAACTAAACACAAATACAAAAATAGAATTTGTTTCAAATTATAAAACGATTATTATTATTATAAATAATGTTAATAAAACCCTGACTTTTTATTTATAATTTTATCATTGACTTCATTCAATTTAAAACAACAAAACATAATTAAAATTGTCGTGGATTTGTGTTTCGTTCTTGAATAAAGGCTAAGATTTACAAATTGAAAAAAGGAAACCATTTAAAAAGTAATCCCCCAATAGACTTCTATCGATCAAAGATTTTAATTGTGATAACGATAAGAATCTGATTATTTAGTCCCCTAATCTCACTATACCGTAATTAGGCAATAATTATTTACACAAAACTTTATCATCATTATTTCTCATTAATTAATTATTCTATTTTAACTCAATTGTTTACAATGTTATCTAAGTCCCGTGACGGTTTTTTGTTATTATTTTAATAAATCTCAGGTATTTTGTCAATAACAAAGTCATGTGCAATTCATTTTTCTTATTTTAAAGCTCTGGAATGTCTCCAATATTGACTTATTTCACAATTTATAGTCAACAATTTTGAAATTAGAAAAATTACAATTGTTAAATTTGAATTTTACCGCCTCAACTGACACCTATTGAGTTCAATCTAAACGACTCTAGTTAATCACTCTACTACTAGATGCCGTCGTATTTTATTTTTATTTAATTTCGGGTTTAAAAGATGGCGGCAATATTCTAAATGGGAGTATTTTTAAAATTGAATTACTATTCGAATTCATTTGAGTTGAATGTTTATTTTCGGTTTATAGGGTATAATTTTGAAATTCAAAACAATTACAATTATTAAATTTCAATTTTACCGCCTCAATTGACACCTATCCAGCTTAATGTAAACTATTCTGGTCGGACACTGTTTTACTAGATGTCGCTGTATTTTTACTTAGCTGTAGTTATAAAAGTAATCGTGGCGGTGGTTTTGGATTTGTTTAATAGGTGGCGGTAGTGTCACTGGAATATTTTTAAAACTATGAATTGAATTTCGGTTGGAATTTGGAATTCGTTATAAAATCGTTGTAACCTATTTAAAATCCAGTATTTATAATTTATTTTGTGTCTGATAGTTATATCGAATATAAAATTGTTGGCCTATTCTCTATGAAATCTACCGGGTTAATTCGATGTAAATACAATCCAGATACTTTATTTGTTTACTATTATGCAAACAAACAGTTTTTGTTATTGTTTTAATAAATGGCTGATATCTTATCAAGAACAAAATCATGTGCAATTTTTGAAAACTGTAAAATATCTCGGAGATTAACTCATTTCATCATATTTACTCAACAGTTTTAAATGATCAAATTTAATTTTGCCGCCTCAATTGACACCTATCGGCTTTAATCTCAAGTAAATCTCATTACATATCTTCTACCAGATGGCACTGTGTAAATCTACTCGCTTATAGATGGCGTTATAATAGTAATCATAAAATTAATATTATTGACTTTATTTAAGAGATGGCGGTAGTGTTGTAAATTGAAATATTTGAAAATAGTCCGCGAATTTTAATTTCAATTAGAATTCTGTATAAAATCATTCAAAACCATTTGAAATCCAGTATTTATTGTATATTTTTAGTTTATAGTGTACAATTTATGATAATGATATCGAATAGGAAACCGCTGGTCAATTTTCTGTGAAATCTACATAGTTGATTACGAAATTCTATTGAATCATACGATGGAATTATTGTTTTATAGTTTATTTTATTATTATTATTACTATAGGAAAAAAAATCAGTATATACTGTTAAAATATGATTATTAATTTGTTTGGGGTCAATAATAAACGGACAGATCAATTAAATAGAACCAAGTGTGGATACAAAGTACCCTCGTGTAATATATAAGACAATGGTAATTATTTATTTTATTTTATTAATTTATTTATATTATATTCAGATATAAACATTAAACTTATTGTAATTAATAATTAAACTGATGTAACGCATCTGTTATTAGACACTACTGGCACCATTTCTATTTGAAATTAATTCCATTTATTACATCATTATTGTTTATGAACCAACGATATTTTTCCTTATTTTATCACGAATTTAACGAGAATAATATCAGAATCGTACGAAATTTATTCTTTAAAGGGAATTTTATCGAATTTCTTAACAACGACACAATTCTGTCATGACAATTTCACATGATCATCGTCATATTCTAAATTGATGACAAAACCACCTTAATCGCTACTATTAAATTTTATCTATTGTGTCTCCCTAAAAATGCAACTGTTTAATAAATTTTGCATTTTTCTATAAATTTCCGAACTATAAAAATAAACAAATTAATTTCGGATATCAAACGGGATTTCTTCGGCTGCAATTTATCGTAATTGAAAGGAATTCTTGACAATTTCAATGGTATTGTTGAAATTTCTGGTATAAACATCGAATAATATTTTGGCGGCTACTCTTCTAGCACTCGTCAGAATTTGGACGTTTATTGTTCGAATTTATGGGGCGAATTGTTATTGAAAACACATTTTTTTGTTTTATTATAGAAACGTTAAAAAAAATTGTGAAAAATTGTAATAAATACATGTATGAAGTTTGAATTGCGTCAGTTTCGATTATAGTCAGGTATATTATCGTCAAGGTGAGCGTTATGTCTACTTGAAAATCGAAGGAGTTTTATTTCTAAAATTCGATATTTGCCTCTAATTTTGAGCATTGTAATTGTTTTAAATTCATCTCAAAGTCCATTGTGTGCTGGAAATACTGTTATCACTGGACATTTACAATGAAACTACGCCGTTTTAACAATATCACTTGTATCTGTGTTGATTTTTCACAACGTAGACAATAATGTGCAAGTCATTATTTTAATTATTTCCTCAAACCAAGTCTCTATCTCCATTCCCAGGGCGACAGTGAAAGTTCAAATCGATTCGAATTCTCTCTTCATTCCCATATTTTCGCTTTTATCGTGCATCGAAAACAATCCTATCAAATTGTAGAGGTCCAATTTGATATTTTGAAAATTTCCAGATTTTTGATACTAAATTGAGAGAGAGAACGATTCTTTAAGTTGGTATGTCTAATGACACCAAATTTTCTAATTACATCAAAATCTAGGAATTTTAATGGCGTTAGATTGGTAGACACGTTTATATATCTATAAGTTTTCTGTTAATTGAATTAGATCCGTGTACCGAGAATATTAACAGTTATGCCAACAGAAAATATCGCCCTGTCTCACTTTTGCTTAATCGAAATTAACTGTCAGTGACTTTTGATGCGTTATATTGAACAACCTTTGAAATGTTATTTTAAAATTGTAGTTCTGAGCGGGAAAATTCAAATACATAAAATTTGAGGCGCAATACTACCAATATAAGGATGCAAATTTCCATATAAAAGTTACCAGACCTTGAACTTTAATTTAAAACTTCGCACTGAATGACTGGATTTATTATATCTCTGTTTTTAACCACCAATTATTGGTGGAAAATCGATTGCCAACGGTACAAAAATTGCCAGTTTCTAGTTGTTCTTGAAGCATCACGTTGGATAACCTTCTGAAGCGCCATTTTTAAATTATATAACTGAAACACTCATCGTTATGTTATAATTCCCTATAATTTGAAATGTTAATGGAAAATTAATATATTTACAAATAATTACTCGGAGAATTTGCTTAAATTTACTGCTAATTTATTCAGAGTTTCAAATTTCCTCGATTTATTACCGAGACATTTTTTGGAATTTATTTCTGTAAAATTTCAAGATAAGACCTGACAAGCTTGTACATATAATTCACTTAAGATAAGTCTTAAATTAAATAAAATTTATAATCAATAAATTACCGATTATCACGTGTTGATCATCGAAATTTTCTTGATTACACGAAAGAAAAAAGTGCAACGTTCAAATTATTAAAATGATTGTTTTCAATAATAAAGAAATTGTGTATTTATTCTACCTATATTTTTGTGTCTATTGTCTATCGATCTTGATAAAATGTATGTTAGACACGTGCCGGAATTTACAAAACTGACCAATATGTTGAAATAACAACGCGCTTATTTTTATTGTCCATCAAGTCTATCCAATCAGCACCTACCTTATGTCGATTTGTTTACAATATTTCTCAATGTACAATTTTTTTTATTAAAGAAACAACAAAAATCGTGGAAAATTCGGTTATTTTGCACAGTTGACAATTCAAGGGTCAATTAAAATTGCGTTATTCTATTTGTTTTAATGGAAAATACGCGTTTTCTATTGGATTACAACATTGTTGTGGTGTTAATCCAAAAGTGTAACGTCAATTTCGATAATTATTGTTGCTGACGTTCGTGATAATTCTCCAGGAAAATACATAAAACGAATTTTAGTTTTTCCGCGTACTTACAGGTGTGATTTTATGAATATTTGCGTTTTATGACTGGAAATAAAGAGGAAAACAACATAAAACAGCTGTATTTCCCCGATATCTAAATATTTGTAACGATTTCATCTTTATTGGGATTTTCACAATAAAAAAACGAAAATTTGGGGATAAGACGGTATTTTTGAGACGAATTCGAGAACCGGTTAAAACTAAACAAAGATTAATTTTAAACAGTTTTTCCCCATTAATTCAAGCGTATATTTTTAGTTTATTAACACAACTGACTGCATATTTAGATTGTATAAAATTTTGTAAATTAATCGTAGATTGAGTGAAATTGGTGAAAATTTTATTCTCACAAAACACACCTAATTTGTTTATAATAAATCAAATGATGAGAAAGTTAAATTTAAATGATGATGTTATATTATTCGTTAGAAATACACAATTATTGCTAAATTAATTAACAATTTATTTAATTACAGATTCTGAATTATCCGACCTGTCACATCTCGGTAAGTTTTTTAAACGATTTTTTGCCGTTTTCGCTACCAGTTCCTAGTATTGTTTTGAAAATTGACTGATTCGAGTTGATAATTTGACACCAAAATATCGTAAAAGTTGAAACCGATTTAAAAAGAACAGTTCGAAACGGATTGAATTTTGAGTTAGAGGAAAATTTTAAAGCGTTTGCGTTATATTTTACAATACTTTTACATTTTGCCTCATTGTTTATTTTCCAATAATCCTTCCAGTTTATAGCAAATGGAAAGCGCTTTGTTTTCAAGAAATTTGCTAGTTTTCCAGCAAATTGTCGAAAAATTGAAGTGTCTTTCTTCGATTTAGTGCCACGAATAATAATCGATAGCTGGCTAGGGAGAGAATTTTAAGGGTAGGTTTTGAACGTCGACCGGGGCCAAAATGGCCCAATCCGGCGCTGGATTCGAGTAGGTAACAAAAGATTGAATCTAACGTCCAGTTGGATGGCAAATCTTGTGTTTTAAATAGAATCTGGCAATGTTTGTGCTGTTGTTCCACTACTGTCTTGTAGGCTCCTATTTTATTTATTATGAGTTTATTTTATTGGCATCAAATAAACAATAGACTTGACTGGTTTTCTTTTGTTGTTATTATCAATAAATTGTAGACTTGACAAACAGGATCTTCACTATAGAGAAATATTTGTCAAACAAACTAAAGGGATAATTGTTTTTCGTTTCTGGTTAGAAATAATTTGCAACCTTGCATTTATGGCAATTTCAAACAATAATAGATTATAAAGAAAGAATTAACCTTGATTTAGAACAATATTAAGTGTTAAACCTTTTAATACTGACGACTTTTTCTTCCTTGTTGAATAAACAATAACAATAAAAAAAGCTGTACAATTTTATAATTCGAATAAAACCCACAACAATCGGATGTAATTTTAAACTAATCGTCCACGTGTTTGGAAGATTATTAAAAACACGTGGCAGTTATTTATCTAATAGTTAAATTCTATAAAATCTCCATCATAAAGGAGACTTAGAAAGTCTATTTATAGTGTTATTCTTCAGTATGTTGGAGTAAATTTAATAGTAGTTTCGTAAAGCTAAATATAACCACAACAGAATACATGAAACGTATATTAAGTTGATTTGCTATAATAAGAAGAAGAAGGGCGCCACAGATCTTCTTGTATGTACAACGAATGCTGTTTCAACCGGATTCTTTCAGCTTTTTACTGTAGTTGAAGTTGTTCTGAACTTATAAAAACAGGGGCGTCCGCAAAGCCTCAACTAAACGCAAGAAAAATACAAGTTTACAAAATTACAAGGGAAAGTTTCAAGAAAACATAAAAATTCTCCATGTCCTAATGTGGTTCTGTATTAGATCTTGAAGCCTTTAGAATCGAACGCATAATTGGTGGAGAATTTCCACTATTCGAATATCGCCGTTTTAATGAAGATTAATTGAAATTTACAAATATTTTCGGTTTATCGAATAAACAAACAACAAAGGTAATTTCGGTTGAAGTGGATTATTGAAGAGTGGTGTTGATTTTTTGAAATTTTCCACCGATTTGTTCGAATTTGAGTGTAAATTTCCGCGATTGCTGGGGAAATTTGTGGTCAACAGTCCGATCAGCTGGACGTTCAAGGAAAACTCACTGAAAGTTCTCAAGGAAAACTTGGCGACTTTGTTCGTTAAATCGATGGCGTGCCACTTGTTGATTGTAAATTGGTAATTTGAATCGTTCATGAATAATTGAATTTTAAGTGTTTAAATTTTAATTAAAATTGAATAAACGAAATCGCCACTATTTCGACTGGAAATCGAGATAGACATGCGAAATTAGCGTCTGGAATTCAAATATTTGCTGAATTACAGTAATTATTAGGTGATTAGAAAATGTTATCGAACAATAAAAAACTTACTGCGCAGATAGGTTTCGTTTTAAAAAAAGTTAGCCAGTAATCAGAGGTCTACTTATTATAGTTCATTACGTTCCAAAGTACTGTTTCCAATTTCTTAATTGCCTTTGTCTATAAGCGTGAGAACCTTGAATAATACCGATTTGTTACGATTGTGTCAGAATGAAAAATCACTGAAAATTCATCCAGAAATTTCCCTCAACTACTATTTTAATAATACAATTTACGTCACTTGTATAAACTAGGAAACTGTTAAATAATCTCAAATGAAGGACAAATATGATGGATTATCAAATAATATCCGGGTTGTAATATTTTAGAAAATTCAGAAAATAACCCAAAATAAAATAATTCTAATTGGTTCCAATTATTTATAGTACAACTAGAATATTGGACGTAAATTCGAACTGTTACTGTTTTCTAAACAAATAAATAATAAATACAAAGATCGATAAATTCAAGTACGCTCGCATTTCTCATTTTCTGTCAAGTTTAATGTCAAGTCTAACGTCTTGTATGTGTATAGATTTCGTACACGTGGCCGTTCTATCGAAATCTTGACCATGATCCTTCAATTTTTGGTTAAATAGAATTAAAACTTAATATATTTGGCAAATCTGGTACAAAAAATCCATCGAAATAACAAATTTCTGTTGAATTTTACATATACCGATTACATAATAATTTATAATAATTGGGAAAAAAAAATAAAAGGTGAATTGAGTCATTTTTAATTTACCTCAACAACACCAGTCAAGGATATACCTAGTAACATAAAAATCGAACAAGGAAAAATCGTGCATTTTTCCCGGATTATTATCAGTCGTAAATTGCTCTCTAACGATTATTCAATAAATTTAAACAGGGAAGACCTTTGTCTCGATTATCACACCTTATCCTAGAGAGCACTCGTCCAATTTAATTCATTTTTTATGTATTCCCTTCAAAAATCAGCTTATCTAGAAAATCAAGTATGTAATACAATTGCAGGAAATAATTAGAATGAATAATTGTTGTTGATTTAGTTCTAAAAGTATTAATTTATATCGATAATTACTTTAATTTGCGGATATTTATTGTTTAATAGAATTCATGAATGGGTATTTTTTTATGTTTATTTCCATTGAATTTTACGTTGCAAAATCCCGTGTTTATGTAAGATTTTCTATTCTCAATCGGAGATAACCTGTAAATAATTAACAACGTAGAAAACGGATAGCAAAGTTTAAATTGAAAACAATTGGAAATTATAAACAGAATACGAGTAAACAGATTTGACGAAAACAATACGAGGTTATCAAACCGAACCGAAATCTAGATAAAGCTATAACAATGACAACAGTTGTGCCAAATTTTTCCACTTTCCCGGAAAACTAGCAAGAGGAGCCGAAAATTACTGGCATATTTGAAAAGTTCCTTCAATTTGCTGTCAATAACCGATATTCTTTAAGAAAAACAAGTAAAAGCTGAATTATAGGAGAAAATATAAAAATAGCTTCTAGATTATCGTCTACAACTCAAAATTTGCGCAAATTGAAAGATAGAACCCAAATCGTGAGCCTTGAAATGTTCTGGATAAGGAGCTAAAATACTTTATCCGAGAGTGAAAATTATGGGAGAAATCGTTGATCAAGAAGTTGCAGTTTAAGCCCTAAAATGTTTATTTCCCTTTGGTTTAAGAGTGCGATTGGTCAAAAAATATAATTCCAAGCCGAAATTTGTCAAAATTGGCCAATAATGGGGGTAAATTTTCGCCAAAAATTGTCAATCGGAGGAAAACAAGTCTTGAGATCTCGTCGTAAATTCGAAAATTGACTCCGATTTGGGCTTCTTGCATTTCTCAACCAAACTCGGTCAGTAGGTAAGACCGATCATTATTAACAAATTCCTTAACCCAAATCCGATTGGAAACGATTTTGGGCAAGGTGATCGTGTAGAAAAATCTTTTGCAATCTGTAAATTTCTTCAATAAAACAGTTATCGATGACACATTCTCGTGGGCTCATTTAAAAGTCAAACGCGAAAAATTTATATGTACACCTTTCACTAGGCGCCGTTACTCCTTTCGAAAATCGAAAAAAATGAAAACGTGCAAATTCTCTATCTCTCTCCCGTATTAATGGCGCAATTTACCCGAAAAAAGACAAGAGATAGATATTTTTTCAATCAAATATCATTGTGTCAATATTTATAGAACCTTCATCGGATACCCGGAAATTTAATATGATTGATTCTATAACCTCGCCAATTTCAAATCTGCTAATAACTATCGCGGATTTGTTAATTTCGGTGTAAACATCGGATTTTGGGCTATTTTAATCGGAAATCCGGCACGAAAACGGGTATTTCCTTGATACTAAACACGCTCTATCTTATCTGGACGGTTCTTATTCAGCAAAAAATTAACTCCAATCAAGGTTGTTAATGAAAATTCGTTTCAATTTCAAATCAAAAACAACGATAACAAGATCACCTCAGCTAGTTTAACGACGTCGATTTACGAAAGCCAACACTTAAAATTCTGTTATCAAAGTAGTTTAATTCGATTTCTAAGTCGTCATTATTTCACAATCTATAGAAACTTATCTACGTCTTAATTATAGCGTCTTTTTTGCAATTGTGGTGACGTTATTTGTTGTCGTCGTCGTTGGAATAGTTGGCAGGTTTTTAAGAAATTTCCCGAAACCCATCACGTTATAATTGCGATAATAGTAATAATAATAATGTTAATAATAACCTTGTGTAAAACCCACATTGACTGGGAACCGATGCCAAATTGTCTGTACTTTCAAATTTGGCACCCTAAACTTTGTTGATTTTGGAAATGAAAGAATTTATTTCCACTGTAACTGTTTTGAAAAAATCCTCTTTATAATTGAAAGACACATTAACGTCAATAAATTTATCGAATTTATTGATTAATTTCATTCATTCTTTTTATTGTTGTTGTAGGTTTGATTAATTTAAGATCAATGTCACCAGTTTAAATTAATTGATAAAACCCCAACAAATATTACCGTTTTAACGCTTATTATAGTCGACAATAATAGTTGAAATTCTAGTGGAAAAACCTTTAAATTTTGTAAACAATCCAACAGACGCCCTATTTTTATCATTTACGGATCAGACGCCGAAAATAACGATGGAACTATTTGTAGAATGTTCTGTCGCATAATTGGTGAATTTTTTGTAAAGGACTCGACCTTTAAACATCGATTTTCTTCAAGACGTCACCGAATTGGCATTGATTCCCGACAACGTCACTACAATGACGTCGACATTTCCAATACCCCAGAAAATGGGAGAATTTCGGCGAATTTTCCAACAAAAAGAGCAAAATTGAGCGAATTTGTCGCAGTCCAGTCTCCAAATCGTTTCAGAGAAACTGAAATCAGTCGTATTTACTCTCGAGTTTCATCAGAAATTTAGAAAAATTCGTTTATCATTTGCGTTAACAGTCATGTGAACTGTAGCAATAACACCAGCAAAACAACAACAAATTTTTGTTTTTTTCTGTTAAGAATTGTTGCAATTTTTGATATAAATAGATAAAAACGTGCTAATCATGGGGGGTATTCGATATCAACTGTTATAATTATTCTCGATGTTTGGAAATCGGTCAAGAGTTTATCTAAACGATTTCTAATTTTAAACAATTTCGATGGTACTGATGAGTTGCTGTTGCTACGACAAACAGGTCGTTGTTGTTTAAAAATAGTAAGAAAATCTCTTTTTTGATAAAAATATTATTGGAATTTATCCAAAATTAGTTAGAAGAAGTGCCATTATTATTAGCAATAATAAGGGAAATGACGAGACAATCTTACAAAATCTGGTGTAATTATTTTTATTTTTATAAATGTTCAGATGGTATCTTCAAAGATAAAAATCTATTTTTATCTCGGAGCATAAAATCGCAATAGTCTGAGATGATTATTATTGGAATTGTACGCAAATCTTTGGATTTTAGACGATTTTTCTCCAGCCTTCTCCTACTTACAAAATTAGATTTTTATTGGAATAAATTGTAAATAAATTGGTGAAATTTTCAGCAAACAAATCGTAAATTCACGCACTAAACTGGTTATTTATTTTCATCATCTCCACGTCTTCTTATAATTACTCTGGGAGAATTATTCACGCAACAAATCGGGCCTCCAATCCTCCTACAATCGTAATTGTAGCAGTTTCAATTTTGGTATTGGATTGCAAGAAGTAAGAGATTCAGGCGTAATCTCTCCCTCAAATTTAACTCTTTTGGCGAATATTTGGGATTACATCCCGAGAAAACACTTCTTAAACATAATTTTTTTATCGAATTCAGAAGTAGATTATAAATCTCAACCTTAATCGTTTAGCAAGCCTTGTTCTTCACTTTTAGTTTGCTTGGAATCATTAAAAAGTTGAGATACAGACACTTCTATTTTGGAGGTTTTCTGATTTCTTCCATCATCTCAAAAGTGTAGTTGTTAAAAATAAACAAATGAAAGATTTAGGCATCAATTTGTTGTTCAAATTGGGCACTTTTAGAGCAGTTTTTGAGAGTACTTTTCGAAAATACGCTGTAGCTTTTTTTATCGATTTTGACTTGACTTTCAGTCTACTCGGAAGACGAGATTCAAACAGCTCTAGTCTAATTTTGGCGATTTTCGGAATTTTGACATCATCTCCAACCCTTAAAAGCGTATTATTTGCCAACAAATAGGACTTCTAGCGAATATTCAATCGTAATTATAGAAGTTTCAACTTTTGTATTGAACTTATAAGAAGTAAGACATTTAGGCGTCAATTTGTTTTTCAAATTGGACACTTTAGGGGCACTTGAGAGTTCATTTTAAGAGCATTCATCAAACATCATCAGTTTGTTTACCGATTTCTACTCTCTGAAAAGAAACTGCTTAACCTTTAATCGATCTACGAGCCATGATCTTGACTTTTGTCTACTCAAAAGGCGAGATTCGGGCACTTCTAGTCTAATTTTGGAGTTTTCAGACCTCAAAAGCCTTCTAATTGCAACAAGTATTCAATCGTAATTATAGCAATTTCAATTTTTGCTATTGAATTGGATACGTTTGAAGATTTTCTGAGAGTGCATTTCAAAAACATACCTCCTAATCAATTTTTACTGTTTGAAAGATTATCTTCACTTTTGTCGTTTTGCGATCGCGTTCTTGACTTTTATTCAGCTTAAAAGTCTAATTTTCAGAATTTTGACACCATTTTTAATCCAGAAAAGCAGATTATTTGCTAATAAATAGGACCTCCTTCAAATATTTAATAGTGATGGTTGAAGCTTAAATTTCTGCTATTGAATAGTAAGAAGTAGAAGATTTAGGCAGCAAGTTTTTTCTCAAATTTGACACTTTTAAGGGGAGAAATCATTTGAAAAGAAACTATTCAATTTCACTTTTAGTCGATTTGCGAGCCTTGTTCTTGACTTTTATTCTACTCGGAAGGCTAGATTTAAACACTTCTAGTCTAATTTTGGAGGTTTTCGATGATCTTTAAACCTAAAAAACCGTCAATAAAGTAGTTTCAATTTTTGCTATTGGACACTTTTAAGGCACCTTTTGGAAGCACATTTCAAGTACATTTCAAGACCGTTCCTCTTGAAGATCATCAGGTTTTTTTAAATGAATTTTAGCATTTATAAGGAAATTATTTAGCCTATTTGACCTTTAGTCAACTCGAAGATTCAGACAATTCTAGTCAAATTTTGGAGGTTTGCAAAATTTTGACATCATCCTCAAGCGTCAAAGCTGACTATTTGTTAAATTTCAGATCTGTAAGCTTTTATTGATTGACATATTCGAGAACTTCGATCAATTAGAGGCACACACCTGGCCGTAATTTTGTTGATAATAAATTGGCTTGAAACAGGTTGTTGATGGTTTATTCCAGATATAATTTGGGAAACATCTCTAATTCCCACACCAATTAAACTCATTTTAGATAAAAAAAATTGCTAGATTAATTAGATTTCCTTGTTTGTTCCAATTATAGTGTGATTGACGCAAAATCCGCAATATTCTAACCGTTTAATTATTTATTCAAGTTGTACTTATAAACAGTTTTAATGAAATTACTGAACGGAAAAACTGTTTGTATTGAAGGTGTGAAAATCGATTGAAATCTACGCAAAATTTCTAGCAGCACACCATCAATAACTAGAGAGGATATTTTAGGGGGTTTTATCAGAATAGTCGACTTGAACGTGAATTATTTCTGTATATTAAAATATTACGAATAAAAAGGAAATGGTTGAATGAACTCGACTCTGTTGGCAATCAAAGAAACACTTTAAATCGTAAGGAAACACACGGGTTTAAGATAGAGCACTGAACTTGGTGACTCTCCAATAAAACAAGACCTAAGTTGGGAACATTTTCCGAGTCGTATGAAAATGTTGCAATAATTTTTAATTGAAATTCCGTTAAATTTCCCCAATTGATCAATCAGTTTATTTGCAATCGAAAAATTGTAATAATCATGATAAATTACAATTGCAAAATCATACAAAATACTCAAATTTATTGCAAAGGCTATCTTAAAGTCACTGATCTTTTTATTAGAAATTCGATTCGTTTGATGAACTTTGCTATAAACGATTGGCAACAAATTGAGGAGTTATTGCTAATTTTCCGAACGGTTACAAATAAAATTTCCACAACAACATATTCGAATTCTTTATAAAACTTCAACCTTGCCCGCTGAACAGGTAGGGGTATCGTGTTATTGACCACGAGAACTGATGTTCTACCAAATCAAGGACAATGAATTGGTGTCCTCTTTGTCCCTTGATTTTACACGATTTTCTCGATAAATCAATCGATTTATGATCGATCCAACTTTAATGGGAGTTAAAATCGGTAATTTTGTCTATTTGGATAAGTGTTACAGGGTCTTTGAAAGTAAAAGTTTTCACATTTAGAGAGAATATACACGAAATCGTGCCAGATCGATCTCGATAATAAATATGAATTAATTTCTCAATTACAACAACAACAACCGTTGTCTAACAATCTAACGGTCCTTTTATGTTACTGTTATTGTTAAACAATCTGTTGGTATTGCAATTCGATCTAATTTTCCACAATATCACAACCGTAGACTGTTTTTTTTTTTGTTTTGACTGCATTTTAAAAACGATCCCCGGCCGTTGCCTTCAGGAAAAAAACATAGACGCTTAGTTGTGAATTGTGAGAGGTCACAAACCTGAATTACATGTCATTATACTCGGTCATCGGTTTTTCGTTATTATTTTTATATCCGCAACATTAATATAGGTCCAGTTGAATTGTTGAGGCGAAATTTCGGCAGGACCGCCACAAATAAACCGACATTTCAGGTAAACACGGCCCGTAAAAATGGATTAATGCCAAATTGATTCGAACCGAAAACAAGTAAAGTTCGTTATTGTAATGGAGATAAATATGTGATTGAACAAAGCGGAATTATTTGTAAATATTGCGCCGACTTGGCCTATTTACAGGTATTGTTCGGTTTGTAGCACAAGTATAGTCGGTCTAGTAACGCCTGAATTGACCGAAAATTGTAAATCTCGATAACACTACAAAGATACTCCTTTATAGTGAGGAAATTGGCGATTCTTTCGGGAAAACAATTCGAAAATTGCTCGATTTTATGGATGAAATACAACACTTCTCTCGTTAGACTATACTCGGAAAGGTATATCAGATACCGTTTTGTATTGTAAATTGTTTAAATATAAATCCGATTGCAATGAAGTTTATGTAGGCCATTCAGGAAACAATATAATTCAACCTCCACAGTTTTCCCACACAATTACACATAACACAACACTATTATTGTTAATAGTTTGTAGAAACAATATTTTTCTTATTTATCCATGATTTCTACAGAGATGATTCAATACATGACTTTTAAACGAATATTTCCAATGTTATCAATGATTGTTGCTGTTCTTTCGGGTTGTTCACATTTTTAACAACAAAACTTGCAATCTTATCGACGAAAACTACCTTGAAGATAAGTGCATTAACATCTTTGTAGCGTTATTGTTTATATTACATTGTTGCTTTCTTAGATATAACAAATTATGTTTATGAAATAAGAATGCGAAGGTTATTTACATGTACATGTGACAATCCAATCTATTAAAGTTACATAAGGTGGATTTTTCTATTTTTTTTTCTGCTTTAATTAAGGCGTAACATGAATAGTTAACCATGTAGAAACGTTTTCGAACGAAAGCCCCGTTCTTTTTCTTCTTCTCTCCAATTAGTTGTAAATTTACAAAGCAATATTAGGGAAAATAACGCTAACAAGCCGAATTAACATCCTTTAAACTATCGTTTTTGCTCGTTTGTTGTCTGTTTTAAATTATATTTTAATTATAATTCGCCTTGACTAGCGAAACTATATTTTGGCAACATTCGCATTAAACAGACACAACACAAAGGCAATTTGGCGATCGATCAAAATTTTGACTGTTGTGTTTTTAAACGAACATCAAACAAATCGATGGACGAATTTCGTTTACGAGGAAATCATTTTCCAAAAACATACTGTTAACATCTGTTTTCATTCGTGTCTACTTCCTTTTGAACGGCAAATCCGCATTATCGTGTAATTTAATCCTACCATTTGTTGAGTGAAGTATTTCAAGGATTTGTGGGGCGCTTTTTGCGAAATTTGAACTTCGTAGCTCATTTGGAAGTTTGTCAAGAAAGAGACACACGTGAAATCGCCAATTTGTTTCATTTTATTGTAGACAGATGTATTTTTATTAGAGAACAATGAAGAATAACAGAAATAACCAATGCTCGAGTCATTCTCAGTTGTTTTGTTTTTGTTGGTTGGTTGTTGAAAAATTCGTATTTTGAGTGACTTGCCGATGAGCTGCGGGGTCCAAATTTTGCTCAAATGGATTCTTGAAATATTCTCGAATTGCTCGCCAATCGGACTTATCGTTGAATTAGTCTTGAAATTAAAATCTACCACGTGTCTTTCGAATTATCTTATTGTTGGCTAATTATAAACATTAAAAATGGATTCTTATCGGTATTTTGTGTTAATATCACGTACTTATCTGCATAATTGTTGAGTAAGTCCGACTTACTACAGAATCATTAGAATTTCTAATTTCTATCCAATTATTCGACTTCAATGTAGGTATTTTCAATAGATTTATCGACCTTAGAATGTATCTAATCTTTGCACATTATCGAAATGCATGATATTTGAATAATTTCACGATGTATTTAGATTTCAAGGCTTCAATTACTTCCGATTCTAGCTGACGTCAATACCTCCCAGTAGATTTAATTTTTATATAATTACTTGTGTGTGGTAGTTTTGGAAACTTTCTAGTTGTAATTGTGAGATTTTCCCATCGAAAAGACCTCTTCTCCAATAATAAAGGTCGCCACTAATGTTAACAATAGTTTGACATTTGTTTTAAATAGAAATTACACAACCTTCACTCAATCCTATTGTCTTGCTAACGATATTTTTTTTTTTTGTAATTGTCGATTTCAATTGTAATCACATGGGGAAATTAATCAGAATCGACGTAAGGGCAATTTGAGATTAAATCAAACAATATCGAGCGCCCCTCTATTATTATTACAATATTTTTATAGTCATTGGGAAATTTTAATTTGATTTGATTCGTTTAATTTCAAGGCGACAAGACTAACGAACATCAGTCCGAATAAGAATGGTTTTAAATTAATTACAATCGGTTTTAATCGGATAGAACTGCTATTATTGTTAACATTACATACATTTGAATCAATTTCAGGATGGATTTGGTAGATTAATTGGAATTGCGCAATTAGTGGAATTTCGGCTGTTAGATGACGAGTCAAAGAACTCTTCTCGATAGCCGAAATGTTCCCAGAAAGCGGCCATGAGACTAGACAATCAGTAGAAGTCAGGCCCGGGCTGAACAGAATGGATAGGTGGGGGTTTCCCCAAGCGCCAAGGAGGCGCATGCCATTGCCTTTTCAATTCAACTTTAAATATCAAATAGAATCAAAAACCGGTTCTTAATTAGCGATATTTCGCTTGTTTTTGGAGATATCGCAAAAATTAAAACAGATTTAAAAAGAGCGTATCAAAGACGATCTAAGAACTTTTTCGTTACAAATAATTTCGATTCAATTTTAAATTAGCAAAAGAGGAAAGTTTGAAGTATGTTTCTTCGTAATAATTCACAGTATTTGATATTTTTCCTCATAACTTGACCAATATTGTCCATTTTTCAACACGATTTGGCACAATTTATTGAAAATGGAAAGCGCTTTCAAATCTCCAAGAAATTGTCCAATCGGCTTGTTAGTTTCCCGGAAAATTGCCAAAAATTCAAGGGTCTTCAGCAACTCGCTTTCCAATTCCGTTTCGACCTTTAGCATCTGTTGGCAAACAAGTAGTGCGGGTTATTGAATCTCCGCCAAAACGGCTCAGTCCGGTACTGGTAGAGGTTTTTGAACGGTTACAATCGATTATAAGAGGGCGATGATTTCGGCAAATTTGAATAGAATGGGGCGCCCTCGAAGCTAGACAGGCGACAATTGTGTCTAGATATGGCTGGAAACAGGCCAATCATTGGGGAATTTAATTGAATGTTCGTTATAATTTGAAAAAATTCGATGAATTTTGAAATTGTCGATTACATAATGCTATTGAAATGATTAGAGAACTGCATCGCAATTTCGTTGTTACCTCTATAGTTAAATCAACAGTATTTTGTATTTATTGTAGATAAAACACTCCATATCCATATGGTTTGTATTTTCGTTACTATAAATACATCAGTAAAGATGGTATAATTATTGAATATTGCATACGCGTTATTATTATTATTATCATCAACCATATCTGAAAATAGATCTTGTTTGTTTTCCTATAGATACACACGTTATTACTGGCAAATACTACAATATTGGAAACACGAAAACTCACCAACGAAAATAACGTAAACTTTCCAAATTGACACGTGTACTATGTTAATTATTAACGAATCCATCCACCGAAATAATTAACTTTAATTAAAAGCGGACTGTTCGATAATCAGGTAAGCATTGCGTCGAATTCGATCGAAAACGTCTGGTAAATGTCCGTTAATTTTTTCTGAAAAATCATAAAATTACTCACTTTGAATAAACATTCTAGTGGAAATTTGCAACAATAGAGATAAATGTGATGATTCATTATAAATTAGTCTAGTTAGGTCCAAGACGCCTCTACAATAGCCTCTTTATTGGTGATTTTGCTAATTTTCGCGATGAATCAGACGGAAATCGAACGGATAACCAATTAGCACGATTTAAATGGTAATGCGGAAAATTATCGTGTAGTCGGTTCGCTAAATGAACACGTAAAAATGAATACAAATGCGTCATATCCGCTATTGTAGTAGAAGAATCCCAATTGAGCACACGATTTTGAATCATTCCCCATCATATGACTTTCACTAATTGGTAAATTCAGTGATTATTTGACCTGACCTAGTGTTTTTTCCACTAAAATTTATCACTTCTTTTAAATGTGTTTGTTTGCTCGTTAAAATTATCACAAACTAAGGAATATTTCGAAAATATCAGCGGTAGACCGTAAGCCAGATACAGATTGGGCGATGTTTTGTTATTATTCTAATCGATGGAACGGAAAAATAACCGCAATTATCTGGCCATGATTTCTACATAAATAGCCCTTTGTGATTCATCGGAGTAAAAGTATCACTTTCGCGTGCAAGTTTTACGAAATTTCCAACGATAATCGCTTAGATTTCCGTTGATTTTTGCCTTCTACGTCTTCATCTTCGATTCAACAATAAGTGAAAGTCGGAATTGGATAATAATGTGGAATTTGTTGGGAGAAAAACGCCAAAATTATTGAATTATAGCGAGAATCTAAACGTGATTCATTCGATCGTTGCGAAATTGCGATATTACAAAAAATCATTTTCTTTGCAATTAACGATTAAATCACCTGCCTACAAACGTATTGTGGATACGTACGAAAATTGTCGATTTTGTAATAAATAAAGGTGACTTTTGTTTTATTGAACGCTAGAGAATATCGAAACAATCGCTAATAAAATTTTAGAAAAATAATTGTGACATTTATATGGAATTATGGCTTAATACTGTTGTTTTATTAAAAAAATTCTAGTATTGATTTTTTCGACATTGAACTTGATAAAACGATAACGCAACGAGTTGCTCTCCTATAGCAACTAGTTTTATACCATTTAGTTGGTATTTCGTAGCGTTTTTCCCTCGTTTTATTGCCACAATAAAGATTGTAAAGTGGCAATAGGTCAAGGTTTTCTCGCTGTAATCCACACGATTAGCTTCCGTTTGTCGATAAGTTTTCAAGATTGATCAATTTTCGACCTAGTACAATAAATTTGGGTGGGCTGAAATTTTCCAGCCCGGCTTGCCACCTAATTTAGCAACGAATGTGTCTGCAGACTAGAATTTCTCCACCACGCCTTGTGCGCGACAAATGTTACAAATTTAGTTGCCTGTTGCAATTTCACTAAATTTAAAAATAAATCCATTTAGTCTATTCAGACTGGAGATTCGCAATAGAATTGCCCAATAATCGACAATAAATTGATTGACAAGACGTTTATATGGGGGGATTAATTTACATTACAAGTATTTGCCATTAAATTGCAATTAATTGGCATTAAAATCGTTGGACTTTAATCGGTTATCGACCGGTTTAGGATTAACGATAATCGAATTATTGGATGCAATTGCGGCTAGAATTTCTAGAAATTCCTGAAATTTCCTCCAGTTGTAAACAGTTTTAAGATTTTGTAAACTCAATTTGTCAACAGGACTATTGTATAATGCAACGCTAAAAATATACGAAATTGTCTTATTTTAACTTTGGGTCAATTCGAAATTAGCACATGAATTTATATTTTCGGTATGCAATATTGCAATCCGTTTCTAATTCTGTTTTCTTTTGACAATTTAGAAAATAAATTACGAAAATTTAGGTTGATCGAACTAACAGACCATATCAAATTCTAAATTGATTGTAAATTTTAAATAAACATTTATTAATGATTGTTGTTGTTACAGATGCACCAAACGAGAGTCTGTACATGATCGGAGGAGTTTGTGTTGCCATGTTTATGGTTGGTGTAATTATTGTTTTATTAGCTGTAACGATTAGGTAATTATCTCGACGAAAATACAACAAAATTTACAATTCAGATAGCTATTTTGAGTCGGATTTTATTCGATTTATAGACTACACAAAAACCCAATTAAATTGCGCTATTAACTCGTTCGAATTGAAGGTTGATTCGTTCGTATTTTTTATTTCTCTCGATGTCGATATTTTATTTATTGCTCGATTATTGATGGAGGACAATGGTGTTTATTTCAAGTTGTTTACAGGCGCCATCGGTTATAATGGAAATGTCTTTCTACTTCCTGTGATTCGAATACTGTTCTCTGAATTTGATTAACACAACAGTGAAACCTTTTCTGATGAATTTTTCCATTTGTTCGAGAGACAAAACAACAGTTCTTTAACCTGTAACGGAAATGAGTCGCCCTACAATCACCACAACTAGTCGCTTTTAATTCAAATTTCTCGGTTAGAACTTCCTCTAAATTGAAATTATTCAAAAATTCGAAGATTATCGAATTTAATCGATTGATTTAGAGTCAAAATTGTGGAAAAATTTGGGATTACTAATCTATTGATATAGAAGATACTCGAAATTTTTTTTTGGCAAATTTTTGTTTTGATCCTCTTATAAATCATCGATAATTACAGATAATCCCGTTCTCCACTTGTTATTGTAATTTTCAAGGAATTAATCTTAAAATATTTAAAAGAATCGGATTATCAAATATTTCTCGAAAGATCTCTACAATTGGAAAAATAAATAGACAAAATCATGAATAATTAAAAGTTATTTAATAGTAAACATCTAGAAAAATACCTATTCTATCAATATTTAAATTAGTCGAACGTCAATCGTTTTATTGAATTTGAAGGTACTGCGTTATGAAAATGGTAATAAACTACAATTAATCGAACCAAATTGGCTGGTTTTTAACAATTGCTTCATCATCTCTCTAATTTCAAAATTTTATCGAAACTTGCGCGATAACACGCTCTACTTTTCCACATTGGAGCCGAATTGGGCCTTGAATTGATAAATTATCTAGCCCATCCTGGGTATTCGTAGGGTCGGTTTTTCGAATATTTTACAATATCCGTTCACAATTCAAATCCAAACGTATCCGTTATACATTCACAACAATAACAACAAAAATACTTCATTAATTGTTACAAATTCATAATGCCAGTACGTTTGACATCCGTTACTGTTAATTAATCTATGACGTAAACCGATTAACGTCCGTTATTCATTAAATAATCCACCATCTTAAATTGGTCGGAATTGTTAATTTTGCTTAATTACGTATCTTTCCAGAATATATTTTTTTCAAAGGTTGTTAGAATATAAATATTTTTTTGATAATAACACGATTTTTGTACACAATTAAAACAGTATATAAGTGATAGGAGATACAGTTTTTTTGATCGATTATTGGATGTTTCCAGATTTTGAGTTTCTCGTAATCCTCAACGAATTGTGAGTCACTAATTTACTACAACATTATCATTAGTTGTGGAAAAATTGGGAAATTTCCAATTGTTGTACGTTTTTTTATCAATCTGGCGATATTAATTTGGGTAAATTCGATTGCAACAGGTGTGGAGTTACGTAAAATTCACAAATTTACAAATTACTCATTATCTTATCGGTGACACTCCCCTTATTTCTGTTATTATAACAAATTTCAATATAGGAGATTTTCTTTTAATTTCAGTTGGTCTATTTCAACGATTCCAATGCGTTTTCCAGACTGGATATGATTTAGGTCAAGGTGTTAATCTTAAAAAAATCGATTTGATTGTTTGGTTTTTTTGATAAATCCCAACTAAATTTATTTCGGTATGTTGGTGATTTGGAATATTTTGGCACAGGTAGCAGACACCTAAAAAGTCGGCTATTCTATCTCTCAACAGACAATGTTTTATATTTTGTATTATTTCTACATAGAACTATATACCGGCCAGAATTATATAAGATTTGAGCTAAATTCGTGCCAACTCTATTTCGATAATTCCGCCACAATGTCACTTACAGTTGGTGCGATTTTTCAAGATCACCCTCTGTTTTTATTTATTTATTAAACGATTAAAACTGGACGTTTTTGGTGCAAATCCATCGAATATTTGGTTTATTTCTGATAAAAAGGTTATAATAATAGTTATAATACGCCTTGATTGGGCACACCAGATGTGGTGGAAACCGAAAATAAACTCATCTCACAAATCGTGAAACGAGATCCTTGAACTTTAATAATGGAAGTTTTCATTAAATCCACTGAAAGTACTCGCAAGTCAAGTGGATTGCTTTAGAATAGACGCCATGTACGATTCAAATTTCACAGCTGATCCTGTAAAGTCCAACCAAAACGACCCTTCCATAGACTCGGTTCGCTCGAAATCTATAAGGTGCCAAGTTTTTCTTCCATGAATTGAGTCAAAATACAATTAATGGTGATTCACAACCGTCTTCGATACGTCTAATTTTCTTCCTCATTGTTAAAATTAACCTGTAATATTTTTGGTTTTATTTGAGACGATTGCGTAAGTTTGTATCGATCGTGAGCAGTTTTATTTTTAGATTTGTTTTAGGAACTATTCGGAACGAGTTCTGTTTACTGTTTTACTAGTGCCAGGAAAATTCGTTGAAACTATCAAAAATTGAAAATTGCAGACTATTTTTGTTTATTCGTAATGATTAAAAACGAATATTGCTTTAATTCCAGTAATAATAAAAATTGCGGCTTATCTCGATTTATGACGAATTTAATTGTTGATCGGTTCTCATGATTTCATGTCGATAAACTTGCGAAGATGCGTCTATTTATAATTTCTATATTAGAACAATATGATGGCAAATAAAACAACGAAAATCTATCAAATAATAAACATGTTTTGCTCTTTGGTTGTTATTTTTCGTGTTGATTAGAGGACAAAAACACAATTAGATCCGTGTTGCATGATTTTATTTATTATTAATTTATAATTGGCATCTTGCAGCATTATTGTTGAAAATATTGTATAATGAAAACAAGTATTGTACGTAATTGATATTAGGTAACACAGCTAATTGATAACAAATACGCCAGCAATTGCGAGCGTTTTAAAGATTTTATTGGAAACTATAGTCGATGAATTCGCGGATTTTGCATTGTTGCTGACCTTTCTTAATGTTGTTTACATGATCCGGACCAGAATTTTTAATTGATCGAAGAATCGGACTAGACGCCCCAAAAAATCGTTAATTGACCGGCAAGGTTGGTGGCTTTTGACTATCGACAGAAGGACGCAATTCAAAAATTTCTCTTGAAAACCCGACATCCGTCTAATCAGACCAGCTGTTCTAATAACCGTCAAATTTTTTCCTCTCCGCTGACGGAACACAATTCAAATCGCCTTGGTTTGGGTTTTTTTTTTCATTGTATCTCTGTCGTTTTGTGTTGTCCGTTGTTTGAAACGTGGAGCCCGTGGCGTCGTTGTAGTCGTCAGTTTGAACGCCTCCTAGTGGATGGAACTTGGGCAACAACGCTACGTCACACCCACATGTATAAAAGTGACGGCGGCGCCTATTTTCAATTCAGACTTCGATCGTGAGTCGAGTTGTAAAGAGGTTGTTTAGCTTCCTTGTAAAAAGAGAGAGCTAGTCCCTCGTTCTTATTGGATATTCGAATTCGATTTTCAAAGTCTAGTCAGATCAGAATTTAGTGTTATTGTGGTATAATTGGATAACAATAATAGTTAAATTCGCAATTACCAAAGGGATTTATAAACAAATTCAATAGTGCTGTGATTTTGTGTCGATTTTTCGCCACAAATTTGGGACAATTTTCCAATAGTGCTATAACAATTCGATAGCACCGTGACTGTGGTGTTTAGTTTCTATTTCGATTTAATAAAGTAGAGTTTCTTCTAGACTCGCGAGAGTTTAGAAGAGCCGCACAACAGCCTCAAAATAGCTATCTTTAATTTTTCAACACGGAGCCCAACAAATAAAATGGTGGGCAGTAACGGCACTATGATTGCTATACGTCTTGTCCGCAGCAAATTACGCAAACGTGAAGAACACAGCAATAGTGTTCATCCAGCGGACGTTGTATTGCAAACATCACCAGCACCGTTACCTACAACAACAACAACAACAACACCACCAACAACAAATCAATCACCGCAAATTTTACAACCCCCCGATACGCTAACTTATCGTGGACAGTTCTTGTGGCAACATCCTCCGCCACCACCGCAACCGTACATGTACAACAACGACCAGGTAGATATTTGAACATCTGCCTTATTTCTTGTCCCCTTTTTACTTTTGAGACTAAAACAAGAATTTTGGTTGCTTCGATAAATTCCTGATAACAAAGCCGTTTCCGGTTGATGGCTAGCTGCTGTTAACTAACACACAAAAAAATAAACGAAGCCGTTATAAAGTAAAACGAGGTTAAAACCTCCGAAAGTTTAACATCTTTATGCTAATTTCACCTTTGTGTTACTAAGGCCATATCGTTTTAGAAAGAGACCTCGTTCGCTATAGTGAAACACGTTGCATTGAAATTTTCGAATGTAATTGGGGCCTTGGTGTTTCTAAACAGAATCTCACTATTGTAATCGGGTGGAAAAAACAATTGGCAAATTTTTGACGTAACTGTATTTGAAAGTACATTTTTTTTCAATTGAGAAAAGAGAGAAAGCGGAGAGAGAAGCTCGATTGAATTCACACGAGTTATACGAGTGTGTAAAAGACGGTTATATCGTGCTAAAAATAGCCTATAGTAGAGAAGGATAGAAAATACCGCAACCTGTCGGCTATAACGATCTTTTCTACCTTTACGGTTACATTACAAATAGAGAAGAGACCGGGCAAAAAAGGGTGAGACGATTCAGATTTGCCAGGTTCAACGACATATTCTATCGATCGAAACGACTAAGGACCCTAATACAACACGTGTTAGTCGGGTACGGTTGTTTCAAAAGTAAATGCAACATTTTGGAGAACAGATGACGCCCTTATTGTTAAAATCGCTACAATTCAACAAAATTCAACTTGAAAATACCGAATTGAATATCGAAAATTTCGCCAACTATCAAAATTGCAGATAAGATACCTTCTTTTATCTGTAAAGTCGTCCATGAACCAGTCTCTTGTACAAATAAAGGGCCTTTGAACCGTTGTCTAGACATCAGGAATTTATCGTTCTTAAGTTTGTCGTCTACCACCTTTATATTTTTCTAATAAGAATGTTTGTTTTCAGGATGCGTTCGTACAGAATCTACCAACGGAACGGCCGGGGTTTCGTGCGCGGCTTCCGCAAAAATTTGGGCGGTCGCTGGCGGCGTCTCGTCAAAAGGAAACCGCCGACAGAAGTTTATACGATTCCAGCTGAATTAAAGCCACAATTGAAACAGATTTATGTCTACTAAATTAATACCAAAAATGGTGTGTTTGTTCTTCTGAATTTGCAATTTTTTGCCAAATAGTAGAAGAAAAAGACAACCAAATAGATTGAATTTTTTCCTTTATGGCTTCTCGGACTGGTACCTGGAAGCTGATGTCGGCCTTCCTTGATGAGACTGATTATTATTATTTAAGTTTATCATTATCACTACTATTATTATAATTAATACTAGAATTGTTTACGGATCTTGTAAATGTTTGACAACGGAGATTAGATTTAAGTTTGTAGTTGTGCCTCTTCTTTAAATTAAAAAAAAAAAATCGAAACAATGAGGGTTTAGTAATTAGCTAAGCCTTTAGAATAAGACATGTACACATGTAAAAATTGTGATTAATTCTTGTTTTAAACTATAACTGCATAGAAGATTAACGACCCAGCTCATCTCTGGTTAGTTAATCCTCTCATTGCTGATATTTTTTAATTAAAATTTAGATTTGTGCGCTTCTCTAGATAATTTTACAAATAATCTGTAGTGATTTTCTTTTGTAAATTTAGTTTGTCTATTTATTGGCTCATATTGAGTCCATTTTCATTCAATATGATTATAATGATTGTAGAAAAAGAAGCATTCTTGTTCGTTGTGATTTCAAAGTATTTTCAGGTAGTGTTGTATGAATGGAAAGAATCTCCGATTTTGCTATCTATCAATTATTTCATTTAGAAACAGTTAAACTAGAAAATTTATTGATTGAGACGTGAAATTTTTGTCTCGTACTAGTCAGATTTAAGGTAATTTTAAGCAAATTCTGTGGCATACACTACTGTTTTTTTTAAGAGATCAAATTGTTTCTTTTTTTTGTTTTTGTTTCAGTATTATAATTAATTTATTACGATAATTTATAATTACGGAAACATTTTTTGTGAATTGAACGATAGCAAAAGAAGATCAGTTACCTACATATCAGGCCAATACCTAATCGTAATTTATAAATTGTAAAGCAATAATATAAAAATACTGTCAAATAAATAAATTGTTACATTTTTGAGACGCCACTCTTGATTTTGACCCTTTCGAAAGTACTCGAGCTTGATTTTTGGCTTGTAACAGGACCAGAATTTGGCGTCCCCATCCAGCAAAATAAAAGTACTTGGTCTTGGGAAGAAAGATGTAACACCTTATCTTGATATTTGCTCTTATTGGAACGATTTTGCTTCTATAATGCTTCCAGTTTGATTTTTGGTTTGTAAAAGAACCAAAATTTACACTCAAAATTCAGCAAAACAAAAGTGCCTAGTTTTGGCAAGAAAAATGAAACACTTGGCCTTTTGTCCTTTTAGAAGATACTCAGGACTTCTTTATTGGAACAATTTTGCATGTACTTGACTTCAGTTTGGTTTTTGGCTTTTATTTGGACCGCAATTTGGTATTCCATTCAGACATTCACACTCAAAATTCCTCAAAATAAAAGTAACTAGTCTTGGTAAGAAATAGGAAACACTTGGTCTTGATTTTGCTCTTCTAGAAGGCACGCCAGACTTCTTTATTTGTTGGAAAAATTTTACTGCTATCTACTGGATTCTAGTTTCGTTTTTGGCATTTACCAAGACTAGAATTTGGCGCCCCCATTTGAACATTCACACTCAAAATTCAGTAAAATATAACCGATATTATCAAGAAGTGTGAAACACGTTTTTGGAGACAATCAGCAACAATTTTGCATCTATCTACTTGATTTTTGGCGTTTAACAGGACCAGAACTGGGCGTCCCCATTTCCCACTTAAAATCCAGCAACACAGCTGGTCTTATCACGAAATATGGAAACACGTGGGTTAATCACGTGAAACCCGACTGATATCCAATAAATGTCGCATTACGTGGTGAAAGAACCTTCGGTAAAAAATGAACTTTGAACGGTCACACCTTTAATTGCCTGCTTTCAAATCCACAATTGAGAATATTTAAGTAAATATGAATAGTTGGAGTCGGCGATTTGTTCAATAGATGAAGCTCGTCAAATTCGGTTATAGAAGTCTAGTTTTGTAAATTTTAGTCCGCTACTTACACTGCCATCTATTAGAGTGGGGCTAGGAGTAAGTCGTGGAGCTTTCTGATAGCGCAAAATCGGCCTCTAGTAGTCGAGCTTCTAACTATTGTTGTTTTTTTTTTGTTGTAATTAAGCAAATTGATAACACACGAAAAAATGTGGAGTTTTGAAAAGTCAACAATTATTGTCTGGAAACTCCAACAAGCACCACCACAATTTATTTCAATACTGGATTTTATTAAAATCCACCAACATTCCACATAATATGCAAATTAATATAGTCGAGTGGTTTATTTACACAGAATATAATTCACATACGGTCGCTTGTTCCACAAGTTGTCTGCGAATTTTCGTAGCCGAAAAAAAAACGCTACTGCAATAATCAAACCAGAACAACAAAACGAGTAATTTCAATGAAAATGAAAGAAAACGTAGACGCTTTGATAATGAGTCTGGATCCCAGGTGTAATTAATTCTAAAAAAACGCGATTCTTAAAGTTCCATTGACACCTCGACGTTTTTGTGGTCTTTTACTAAAATGATGATGAGGTTCAACGAAAATTTAATTGAAGTGGAATATTCTGCAGCAGAATTCACAAACTAATTGAAATGTTTACACAGATCGTTCACATTTTATAAAATAAATTTCGACTGTTTTTCAAGTGCTGAATGATAAAAAGATTCACGAAATTATAATGAGAGCGGTTTTATATTTCATTAAAAAAAATAATCATAAAATAAAACCGTCTTCTGTTTCGTTTCAAATCGTAACGGCGGCAAACGAGGTGGGGCTGCCTCGGGGTATTTATAAATTTCCGAAATAGAATTCCCACACATACAAAAACCAATCTTTGATGTTTTTATTGAGAAATTGCCGGTGACACAAAAGTGTACAACATGAGTTAGATACTGGCTAGGACTAGTCGGATGGTCAACAGGACTCGTATATCACCCAAGATATATGGCCCAACGTTCGGCTACAGAATTCCACCCGAACTCAACTCGTTCACGAAATTTCCGTTGTTATTGTTGTCACTCCAATGAAGTTTATCTCATTAGAGTCAGAGTTGATAAGCGGCGATAACGGTGTCAAAATTGTGGCACTCTTTTCATTCGAAAATGCAAGATTTTGGCAAAATCTTCAATCGCCGAGTTTATCAGAAATTTTGAAATTTATCTCAAAATTGTCTTGAAATTTTGCAAGCAATGAAGTCTTCGATATAAGCTAAAACTCTACTTCCAAATTTTGATTACAACAGTCTAAAGTGTTACAATTTTTCTAAAAATAAGCTAAAATTTCTCATCAAAATCTTAAAATTTTGGACTAACTGCATAATTTGATTTCTCACTGGAATCTTCAAATTTTTGGCTAGGAGTACTAAATTCCTCAAAGCACACGCGTTATATGCAATAGAAAAGAAGTGCTGTTTCTCCAGGAGAAATGTTTCCAATTTCAATCCCATTCAAATTAAAATGGAACACAAGAGAATCTTTAAATCCGATATTTTACATTGAAATAATGTCTGACATTTATCACGGTGCCGTCTTGTTCAGTTCTGTCACACAGTTAACGTTAAGGAAACGACAAGTTTCTTTTTAAAACTGTACTGTCAACATCACGACAAGGTAAACATAAATCTTGTACTAGTAAAATACTGGCGATAGTTAACAGATTGAGAACGAATGGTGGCGCATGGATCAATCTTTGTATCAAATTTAGAAAGGAACAATTTTTAACCGTAATTCAAGTTAAATCTAACGCCACAGGACGTGCGCTATTGTTCGGTTGGTATACAGCTTGACGTTGAGTGAATTTCGGAAAATACCGTTTTGATTTGGTAGGGAACACAGTGGAATGCCAGTGATTATAGCTTGAATTGTGTAAGTCACCGTGTAAGGATTATGGCGAATTTATAACAGACACCGTCCATTCTTTACAATTCCCATTGCATTCACGTCAAATCCATTGCAGCTATTTGCTTTATTACACCGAAAGCTAATAATTTTGTCTTTATGTTATAAAATTTAAAGCGTAGCCAGTTTTGCGTGCCACCACTACATAAATAATTTTAAATACATAAACGGTCTATATCTTTGTTGCTAATCTCGACTTGCTAGAGTAGTACCAGTACAGCACTTTTGAAAACTTTTAAATTACAAAAGTATAAGTCATGTTTTAATCACCTATAAGTTGGACGATATGAACAAGAGAGGGCGAAAAAAATGAAGCAAAAGACTGGTAAAGACATTAACTCTATAATCATACAATTCACATGGGGTTTCTGATCACGTACAGATAATAGTAAAGTTCAGGTGAAATATAAAATATGATAGACGACGAGTGGCAAACTTTTACAAAAGTACTTAAACAACATTTGCGCATGTTGTTGGCTGGATAAAAAGCGAACAAGCCAGGACCTGTGTCAGAAAACTAGGGTGGTTCAGTCGACAATATCTCGTCTCTAGAGGATGCGACAAGACACCACTGCTTTTATTACCGACATTAAACTGGACGAAATGTCTGTCTGGATTATTCACTGCCGCACATAAAATAAACTAATAATCTCGCCGTTGTCTACGCACAATTTCCTCAATTTTCGGTACAAAAGTTGGTTTTTAGAGGTGCTACAGACTCGGAAAAGAGCTAATTTGCTTCAAATTTTGATTATCAAAGTCTGGAGTGCTGCAATTTTCCCAAAAATAAAGCAAAATCTCGTTATTATCGCGAAATTTGGGAATAATTTGATTATAACTACAGTAGCGAAAAATTTTTGAAATTAAACAGAGCTTATTGAAATACTGGAATTTTGTACTATGTGCTATTTTTTTGAAATTTCGACTATAACCATCTGCAGTGCTGGAATATTTCCACAATTATACAAAATTTCTCATTTGAACCTTTAAATTTTAGCCTAAAGTGCTAAATTTTTCCAAAAATTCCGACACAATCAAATTGAAATGCCGCGATCTAAGACCAAATTTTTGTACGAAAATTCTACAATTCTGGAACCAGAGCGCTATTTTTTCAAATTTTGATTCTAACAATCTAGTAAAATATAAAAAAGTAACAAAGCTATGGGGAATTTGTTGGAGATTTGAAAAGCTCTTTCAAATTGCTATAAGCTTTGAGACAAATCATTGAAAAATTGATAATTTTTGTTGAGTTATAGGCGAAAACGTGCAAAAAAAACGCTTCCAAATTATGATCTATAACTCAGTTTTCAATTTGAATTTTTCAAAACGAAATACGTCTTCGGATGCTGCTTAAAATGTCGTTTCTAATGTTGTTTGCTACAGAATAACAGCAAATAAGCGAGATATCGATTGTTAATTTTCTTCAAATTTTGATTATGGAAGTCTGAAATGCTGCAATTTTTCTAAAAATAAAGCAAAATCTCTCTCTATTATCTTGAAATTAGGCAATAATTGTCTAACTTTTTGAAAATTTTCAAAATTCAGTTTAGGAAAACTTTGATTATAACTACACTAGTGAATTAAAAAAAAAATGAAACAAAGCTTATTGGAATTTTGGAATTTTGTACTACCAGTACCATTATTTTGAAATTTCGACAATAACCATGGTGGGATATTTTCAAAATTAAACAAAATTTCCCATCTAAACCTTCAAATTTTAATCTAAAAGTGCTAATTTTTTCCAAAAATTCCATCACAAATTAAAACAGCTCGATGTAAGACGAAATTTTTGTACGAAAATTCTACAACTCTATTTATTTCAAATTTTGATTCTAACAATCTAGTAAAATATAAAAAAGTAACAAAGCTATGGGGAATTTGTTGGAGATTTAAAAAGCTCTTTCAAATTGCTATAAGCTTTGAGAAAAATCATTGAAAAATCGATAATTTCTGTTCAGTTATAGAGGAAATTATGCAAAAATAAAAAAAAACGCTTCTAGATTATGATCTGTAACACAGTTTTCAATTTGAATTTTTTCCGATGCTGCTTAAAATGTCATTTCTAATGTTGTTTGCTTCATTACAATCTAACAGCAAATAATATCGATTGCTAATTTTCGTCAAATTTTGATTATGAAAGTCTGGAGTGCTGCAATTTTTCTAAAAATAAAGTAAAATCTCTCTCTATTATCTTGAAATTAGGCAATAATTGTCTAACTTTTTGAAAATTTTCAAAATTCAGTTTAGGAAAACTTTGATTATAACTACACTAGTGAATTAAAAAAAAATGAAACAAAGCTTATTGGAATTTTGGAATTTTGTACTACCAGTACCATTATTTTGAAATTTCGACAATAACCATGGTGGGATATTTTCAAAATTAAACAAAATTTCCCATCTAAACCTTCAAATTTTAATCTAAAAGTGCTAATTTTTTCCAAAAATTCCATCACAAATCAAAACAGCTCGATGTAAGACGAAATTTTTGTACGAAAATTCTACAACTCTATTTATTTCAAATTTTGATTCTAACAATCTAGTAAAATATAAAAAAGTAACAAAGCTATGGGGAATTTGTTGGAGATTTGAAAAGCTCTTTCAAATTGCTAGAAGATTTGAGAAAAGTTATAGAGGAAAATATGAAAAAATAAAAAACTTACGCTTCCAAATTATCAGCTGAAACTCAGTTTTCAATTGGAATTTTTCAAAACAAAATACGTTCTCGGATGCTGCTTAAAATGCCCTTTCTAATGATGTTTGACTCATTACAATATAACATCAAATAAGCGAAATATTCGTTATTAAATATCGAATCGAAAAGATGTACTTAGACCTTCAAGTTTCAATTCCAATTTCCCTCACATTAATCATTTCTGTTATATAGAAGCAGAAACAGAACTCCCAAAACCTGCGGAAACAGAAGTCCTAACAATTCTAGTTTTTCCAATAGTTCAAATGAAAAATAACGGGTAATTGCAATGGAAATTCAACGCGGACCGACAAATAACAATTTTATGAATGCATGTTTCTGATGGGTCACAATTTTTTAGTTGCTTTTTTCAACTTCCCTGAAAATATACACATTGCCGTATTTTCCGTGTTGTTTTTGACATGAAATCTAGTTGATAGTGATGGTGGTCATTATGGGTCATGCGTTTTTCCCCAATGAGTGCTTGAAAAGAGAAAATTTCAATTGTCGGCAGCAAATTTAAAAATTCCCGTTTATTATCGGAGAATTCATCGACTATTAACCCGTTCGAAAGGCTTCGTTGGCGTGTTATACGCGTTGGCTTCCTTAATCTTTATCCATTGTTAATTCTGTTGATTCTTCGATGAATTTGAATCGGGTACTAGAGAGGTGGTGGATGAACAATTTGTCGCCGTCCACCTTTCCCGAATAGTCGACGTGATGAATTCGCCCCCAGGTGGGTCACCATCTCCACCACTTTCTTATAAAAATTGCTCTCTTTTCTGCGTGCATGTGTGTGTACGTCGAAGATGGCGTTTAGTTCTTCGGTAGGTTTCATTGTCGACATGCGCATACTTGGCCTTTACGATTTGTTCCCCCAACAAACTCGGCTTTAGCTTCTATTCGACTGTTGTCGTGTTCGCGTTAGTTTCACATAGAGAATTCGTATACGAGACCGGTTAGCGAGTGTATGTGCGGGTATATTTGTAAAGACTGAAAGTTTGGTGTTTTAATTTTGTGTATTTTTTATATTTCGGTTTTGATTATGGCTGGGAATATTGTAGCCGAATGGTTGCGTTCGTTACATTTGGGCCAATATTCGGAAAGTTTCATCGATAACGGTTATGATGATTTAGAAATATGTAAACAAGTCGGCGATCCCGATCTGGATGCTATCGGTGTTTTCAATCCAGTCCATCGTAGTCTTCTGCTACAATCAGTACGAACTTTACGTGAAGAAGGTGCCGCTTCTGTTTATTTCACATTGGAGGAAACAGCAGCCGCTGCTCCGATTCTAACCATATCAACAACAACACCTGGAGGATCAACAACAATAACAACAGCAACAACAACAACAGCACCAATAACGGCCCATGAGGAGTGTTTGTGCGATAATGTGAGTGCGCGTAGTTCACGAGCTTCATCAGGACGTTCAGCTATCACCGACCATAAAGACCTGATACGTCCTGATAATGCAACAATCGAAGAAGGTGCCAAATATTTAGACGAATATGAAGAGGGCAAAGCTGAATTAGTTAAAATACCGAAACTACAATTGAAACGATTATTATTGGAGAAATTAGCACAGGATGGTATCCGGCTCAGTTGTCAACCCTATTCGACACCGGTAAGTTGAGCACGTGGCCCTATCGAACCGCTATAAACGATTTGAAATCTAAAACTACCCCTCTATGTACAGATAGAGCAATAATAATAATAATAACAGAATTGGAAAACTTTCCACTATCTGGTGGTGATTTGTCCCCCAATTTAGACGAATCCATTTCCGGTTAAATTCAGATTCTCTAATTCTAAAACTTTGCCATCCATATACGATTATTGTCGGATTAAAATTTAAAATTCAATCACCTGGATCTGGAGGATTTTAAATGGCCGATTAAAATTTGCATCGGTCGCTAACCAACAGGTTTATATAGTAACGAATCTTGTCTGTTTCTTCACCAACCACACGGCAAAAAAATATTAAAGAAGACGTGAAATAATTCAAACTTTGTAGCCTTGAATTTGTGCTATTGAACGATCAATAGTCGTCTGAATGAATTTATTCAGGACTTTTACGGCTTTTTTTCTCTCTACCTCGTCTTTAAAAGTTAGTTTAACAATCGCCTATTATAATTGAATCATTTCAAACTATATATGAATTCGATAAATCGATCCTTTGTATATTTGTACATGTACTGAAGAATAAAATTTACAGATTCCTTTGGGAAATTATAGACTTCCTATCGTTATTTGAACAGGATCGTCATTTATTACAAATAATTTTAGCGTTACTTTAAACTTTTATAATATCCATCGCATTATTTATTAAACCACAAACTACAGAGAATCATCTATTTGACTTGGATTCTTTCTGTTCAAAAGGTTGACAACTATTATTTCTATCTTTTAAATGTTAATAAGAATGATTCGGTGACCAAATCTAATCACAGAGCTGTAAGCTCTCTAATACCAACCATTTTAATACGATCTCTTCTCTTGGAGGTTTCTGAATAACAGTGGGAAAGATGAAACGAAAAAATCGACAAAACCAAAGAGACTACTCCAACCGAGATGGTTTTAACAGTAGTGATTGTTTGATGTGTTTTTAGGTTAATGTAGGTAATTATCTTTAGATACGCTACATTTGTTCGATATAAATAGATAACCTTTCGGAGATAGCCTTTATTTAGTATTATTATGGCTATTATTATAATTATTATGGTATCGAGTGAAAGGAACAAAGACCAATCGGGCACAATTGCAGAATTTATACGATTTAAAATTCTATTAAAATATCAAATTAAAATCTAACTGTGTTACTGGAAATCGACTAAACTCCATCAAATCCAACAAATGGAGCCATTTTGCTCGTTTTGCAAGTCTACTAAACGATTTCCTAGAAACATTCCCTGATGTCCCGCTCTAATTTCGATCTTCTAACTGGATTTCTAAATCAAATGGCGTCACTTGCATTTAATAAACGATTCTCCAGAAACTTCCCCAGTGCCGCCCCCAAATTTCGATATTCTAAGATTCATAAGACTGTGTTAGAATCTTTGTGTAACTTTTATAAATTTCCAACTCTATCATGCATTTATAACGCATTCTTTAAACGATTTTCTAGAAACATTCCGGGTGTCTTCCTCCTATTTGGATGCTCTAGGAGGATTTATAAGGATAGAAATGCTTTATTTGTAGATTGAACTCCATTTTAGTGTCATTTTTGTAAATTTGCTACTATGATGTTGCATTTTTGACCCATTTACTATATCGCTTTCTAATAAAGAAACAATCCTGGTGTCCCTCTTGAATTTCGGTGCTTTAGGAGTAAACTTCTAAATATATTAGATCATTGGAATCGACGCGGGTCACTTAGGTATGTTTTCTTGCGGATATAAAATTGTAAAACGTCTCCACTGTCGTCTAATTGAACTCGATAAATTCCCAATAAATCCACCAATTAATCTATTTAGAAGATAATTTATAATTTATCTCTACTATCGTCAAGTATTACAATTATTGGAAGTTCTACGAACTGAGAGTACCATACATAGGGCTTTAGTTGGACAAGTTTTCGCTATTTAACCAGTCTATTTATTATTTGTAAGTTGTAAAATTTTACAATTATTTGGATTTATAGAAACTGAACATCCACCTTTATTTATTCTATCTTTAGTAAGAGTGAAATTGGAGGAGGACACTTGAGAATGTTTATGAATATAAAATTGTAATATGTCTACCACTATAGTCTAAAAACTCAATAAATTCTTAAATTAATCTAATAGCTTATCCATCTAGAAGATGATTCTTAATTTACTTCTTCAACTGTGAAATTTTACATTTCTATAAGATGAAAATTGGAATGTTTTAACTGCAATATGATAGAAATTGAAGTTGGACACTTGGGAGTTTGTTCTTGTCTCTATTTTCTAAAAACACTCAATTAATCTTGGAAGATAATTCATAATTTATCTCTACAATCACAAAATTTTACAATTATTGAATTTCTAGGAGCTAAAAACTCCCCCATTGGTAGGTCTTCATTGTAGCATTGAAATTGGAGACGGACATTCGGGAATGTTTCTTTATTTCTAAAAACTATAACTTCTTAAATAAATCCACCAATTAGTCTATTTAGAAGCTAATTCACAATATTACGGCCGTGAAATTTTACAATTATTCGAGGAATTAGTAGCGATTTGACCGTTTTAATCGATAACAACCATTTGAAAATTTAATAACTTTTTGTAAACAGTCTATTTTATGAAACCGCAGTTTTTTAACAAAACAAAGTAATATTCGTTGAATAAAATTTAAAATTCAACCTGTCTCATCATTATATTTTTATTCGTGTCTCTCTGTTGTATTCCTCTTGAACATTTTGCGGTTATCAATGTTTGAAATTCAAATAAAAGCCAAAACACAATCAACAAAGAAACTATTTTGCAACACTGAAAAATTGAAATAATTCCGAAAACGTATACGTTCAAACATCAAGGTTGTACATGTTTATTTTTTATTTTAAATTTCGTATCTTTTATTATTAAAAATCAGTCTAAGGTTTCACTGTCATCTGAACAACCGACACAACAAACAAGTTGTAGATTAACAGACAGTTGATGGATAAATAATATGATTTGATTTGCATTGAAAATCCAGTCGAATGTAAAATTCAGGGCAAATAATCAACGAACATGATATGTAACTTGTCCATATCGATTAATTCTAATAGAAAGATGAATTTACACAAATCTATGTATAATAATTTCTATATCACAACAAATTCACCATCAATATTCATTAAAATTGTTATTTATTGCAATAATCAATACGCAATTTTCGTTAATTTCCCCATACCTGTTCGTGTTGTTTATTTGTTGAAAAAATACAAATAAATAATATGTTTTGTGAGGAAAATTCCCGGATACTATCATCAATCATTAATTTTTCACGAGCAAAAAACAATAACAACAACATTAACTTTCTTGTTATTTCAGTTTCTATAACAAAACCGAATGTATCTATTATTCTTCTATAATTATTCCCATCATTTATTTGATTACATAAACTTCCTACTATGTATTAAATGATTCATCTAAGACAGGAATAATCAATAATTAGTCCTATCGATCCTATTAAATCCTAGAATTACGAAAGAAATATTTGAATTTGTATTGAATCGATTATCTGTAGACAGATTGTGGCCGATTCGCCTGTGTATGCAATGAATTTAATTTGAAATAAATGAATCGTGAACAATTTACAGATTTCCAACACTACCACCGATATATACAAACTATAATAAAGTTTAATTAAAGCTCGAAACTTGTTAGGAGAATAACACAATTTTTAACAATGCTAATATTGAATAACAATGGGAATTTGTTGAAAAAAATTGGGGAGATAATGATGAATTAATGGACGATAATCTATTTTCTTATTCGAAGCCCTATTAGAGTTTGACTTAAATGTATTTCTTACCTGTAATGGGATAATACAGTGTTGGATAAACGAATATATCGCGTACTCTAATGTTAGTTTAGAAAAGGGCAATTTTATTGGAATATAATATTCGTTTCTTTAAAGCGAACAGTCTACATTCTAATTTTATTAATTTGGACTAATTCGGGTAAAAAGGGGTGTAAATAACATAAAACTCTTATAGAGGGTAGAGTCGTTTTTCTGTTTTCGTTATATGAATAGATTTTATTCCTATATACGTACAGTAATCAGATTGTCGAGTAAAACCCTATAAGGATCTTATTGTTAATTAAGGGAAAGGGTTGAGATTCATTGTTATAATATTTCTATGCTGCAGTAAAACGGACACTTTTGGTTCTTTAAGTTTATTATAAGTTGGTGATGGGATCAAAGTTGTATTGTTTGAAGAATTCCCCGGATTTAAAGTCAAATTAGTTTAGTTGTAAATTCATTATCGTTAAAAATCCTCAGATATAGTTTAAAAATAAGTTATATTGGTGAGCGATTCGAAAAATACTAGAGAGAACATTTTGGTAAAAGTGGGATTGTTTAGTTTATTGATAAATTGCGATTTTTACCGATTAACTGTGCACAAAAGACGACTAAGAATCACCCAAAGATTCTCGCAAGTTTGGTTTCTTTCGTTTTTTTGCTATTTGACTTGACTTGACTTTCGACATTAATGAAAACGCATTGGCATTGTTTGGACAGCAAATCCAAGACGCAATTTTCTGGAAAACTAGCAAAATCTCTTGGAGATTTGGAAGCGCTTTCTATTTTCTATAAGCTTTGTCAAAATCATTGAAAAATAAACAATATTGGTTAAATTATGAAGAAAAATATAAAAATATTGTAAATTATTATATACTTCAAAATTTTCCTCTATAATTCGAAATTTAATCGGAATTTTCTGGAACGAAGACAGTTCTTAGGCCCGCCTTGTAATTCTCTTTTTAAATCTGTTTCAACTTTTGCGACATTCCCCAAAACAAGCGAGATATCGCTTATTGAAATTTAAACTTGAATTGAAAAGGCAATGGCATGGGCCTCCTAGCAGCGATTGGCACCAATAAAAGCCCATTCATCCTATTCATTCCATACCTAGCGTTGGAGTCTAATATTTTCTAAAAACTTATTTGGAGCCCCCTACAAACCGCCAAAGTAATTCTCGAATTACTCACCAATTGGAGTTATCTTTAAATTATATACTTTTAAATAGACCACGCGGTATAATAAGTGTTGGTTTATTATAAATTTTGTTATTTGATCTTCATTGTCGATGATTCTTCAATATTTACAACAAAAAATCGAATACCAACAAGATAAATGCCGTTCGTACAGTTGTCTTGTTTACCTTTTTCCAATTTGTACATTAACGGTAATCGTCTAGTTATTTACTTTGGAATTAATAGAAATCCAAATAGTTGTACTTGTTGTTAATAACGATAATGATAATAACAGTAGCGAATTGTAGATATTTATTTGTAAAAATCCGATACACAATTTCTCTGCTCGAATGGCTTCCAACAACGTTGTTTATGTAAGTGGTCGGTAGAAAATTACACATTCACCACTCTTCTTATTCTTCTTCGACTTCTTCCTCGTCTTTTGAATTTCTCGTATTGTTTTTATATGTAGATATACGCTTGAATGAATATTACAATTTGATCACATTTCTAAGATAAAATTGTTGGAATTTGTAACGCACCATTCTTGTGGAAAAAAAATTCCATCGATTATACCTTTGGGAATAGAGACTGACATGAATTTAGCAAAATGTTAGTGTTAATGTGTTAATTTTAATTTTATTTAATTGTTATTACAATGTTGATATGGTGAAATTAAAGCGATTCTAAACCATATTTTCTACTGCCGCTACTATTATATAATACAGTAATAATAATAATAATAATAATAAGAATAATAGGTACATTTGTATATATGAAATAATCGTTGTCATTATTTTTAATTATATGTATACGAGTATAATTTACTCGATTTTAGATAAAAATCTGATTTTCAACCCGAAAACAACACGATTATATGCGTATAATGTTGACAATTTTGAATTACGCGCCCTTTAGACGAGTGCTAGTGATTTGCTAATAACTAAATTCCCTAGTAAAGTAACCTTAAAATTACAGTTTTAACCTTACTTGTGTGTTTTTTGCAATAGATCGCGTATTCTAAATTCCTTTTTGAATATTTTAAAGTAATTACAGAAATGTTACCATACCACTAAAATAAAAAAATCTTCAGCGTCAATCATTCCATGTTTATTTTAGAGCAAATACCACACAAATAACTCGAAATATTCGAAAAATTGTACAGAAAGGCACGAATAAGGTTAATCAAATTTAAAGTTAAGTGAAAAATGGGGAATTTGGTTATGTAAATTTGCTAACTTATCTTTTGAAGGGCGCGAAATACAATTTTTTCCAAGATATACCAATTTAGAAATTTATAAATACGCTTTACAGAGGATTAGATGTGCGATTTCTTTATTATAACTGATGTAAATGTAGAATAATGAAAGTTCCCTTTTGTTGTGCTGAATTGACTTACAACATTTCAACATCCAGTATTTATAAGAAGATTAAAACTTGCAAAAGTACAATGTTGATTATTTTTATTTGAGTCTCCGACTGTTAATTCATTCTATTAAGCTTCACATTTTATTTTTAACGAGACATTTCGCCCGTAATCACTGAAGATACGGGTTAATCTTGTGAATTTTACGATGATGTTGTGTTGGCTAAAAAAAGTGTGATCGTTTATGTATCAAAAAAAAATTAAATAAAAAATCGTGGACAGTTTGAAAGTAAATTATTTCGTGTTGATTAGTTTTCGTATTTTATAAATTAAATATTTTAATCAATATAGAAGTATTCACCAAAGTAGTTTTATTGATTCTATTGCGGATGTAATTGTATTTTAATGATACATTATAGAATCGAAACTCATTTTTCAATATTAAATACAATTCCTGTTGAAAATCGGACAAGAGGAATTGTAGGATTAACGTCTATTCTATTCAAATTATCGTTAATTATAATCGAATTTATTAACAATAACTCGTTATGTGATGATAATAATAATAAATGATGGATTGTGTGAACGGACATTTATAAGCCGATAATACAACCCGATTCACCTTAAACGTACAGAGCAGAACAGATTTTCTAACAATCAAATATAGAGTTGAGTTATTTTAAGAACGAACGTTCAAAATTAGGATCGAAAATTTCTACATCTGGCTAGATTTCCATTTCACCTGTTTTGTCCGAAATCTACCCATCTATTTATTACTCAATTGTTAAAATTAATTCAGTTTAGTTCTTTACCTTTTATTCTTTTAGAAAATCTCCTACTATACTAAATACAGCATCGTTTACAGTGATTAAAAATATCAAAAGTGATATTTCTTTAAATAAAACAATAAAGAAATACTTACTTGCACAAATAGTTCACCATTTCTTCAAAATACTGGAACACAAAGAGCACACGAATATGAACGACATTAACCAAATTTGGAACTAACGGTAAAATTTCTAGGGAGTTTTGTTACTAATTTATTTTTGGTGCGCGCGCAATTTAAAATGTTTAATTTCTATTGGCTAAATTGACAGTTCTGAACTAGAATAACCAAATTCCCCTAGACTTCTAACCTTACAATTTCAAACTCGAATAATGTCAGTCTATGAAGTGCTGTTGTATATAAAGAATTTGTGAATTATTTGTGAGTATTTCTTGTTGTTTTGATTGTTTTAGAATAAAATTGATTATTTGTTTGGAAATATTCGAAAAATTGCATAAACTAATAATCAAGATAGGTAAAATTGAAATTTTTAGGTTAGGTGGGACATATTTTCTAAGCGAATAACTAAAATAATAGAATAATAGAATAAAGTTGATTTATTCTAACAATAAACCGAACTAATAATGACTAAAGTCACTTCTTATTGGTTATTTCGGAGAAATAGGTTATTTTAGATCCAGTTTTCACAAAAACGAACAAACCAATGTACATTACGATAAGCCCCAATTATAGAGCAAACTTTCCTTTATCTATTTATGTGAATCTTTTTTGATTGTGTTAAATTTTACTCAACTTTTAATCCATGCTCTCATTGGGAAACTACATTTTTTAGAATTCTCGAAAAATTAGCCGATTTTAAAAAAATCCATGGAGCTACGTAGATCTACAATTGCATTGGAAATCGAGCGAGATATTAGCCATTTCGTTCCCTCTTATCATTTTCAAATAATTAGTGTTCTAGTATATTATAGAATTTATAATTGTTTTAGTTTCTTTAAAAATCTCTTAACTTTATTCTATTACATTAGACATCGCTTTAGATTTGACCCACAGTATATTGTTTTGATAAATTCTAGAAATTTCTTGTTGGCTCTAAGGTGGGATATGTTGTAAATTCCAACAATCGGTACTTGATTGAATCGTTATTGTTGCATCTCCGATTTTCTTCTCATTAAATAAACAGTTTGTCTTTAAACGTATACTTTTAGAAATCAATGTGGAATCGTTAAAATGTTGAATTTCGTTCATATACATTTTTTTTTTTGTCGATTGTAAAAGAAAGAAATAAAACAAAGAATACAACCACAATTTCCTTTCGAGAAAGAATCATTATCCAAGATGACACTCTACTTCCTGGTTTTCGAATCGTGACATTGTAACAGAACATTGACTTTCACGTGTTACACTTCAATTATTATTATTATTATTATCTGTTAAAACTATACTGTAATATAACATTGGAAAAAAATATTCAAGAATTTTCGAATTAGTCACATCATGGATTATTTTCTTTGTTGTTGTTATTATTATTATTATTATTATAAACCAATTATGTTAATCGAAAATGTTAAGATGCTTTATAATCGACCACCAAGCTCGATCAAATCCTATTTGGAACAAGTAAATTGGATGAAGTTTACCTTGTACCGGTGTGTATGTGGATCGAATTGAGATCTACTTAAATAACACCTCTGTAATACGGACAATATTGAAATTAAGAAACAATCACTTCTTTACAGTTAAACGTTGATTTTCGATTAATGTAATTTATTTTTGCGTTTCTACCATGATTTTAACCGTTCATTAAATATTCAATTTGCATATAATTAGCGTCTGATAAACACACACATCCATCTTGATTTAATACCCTCCACATTCCAATTACACAAGAAACATGTATGATAGATCCGTTTTTTCTCTCCCGTTCATCTCTTATTCAAATTAGTTTTAGTTAAACTCTTTCAAATCACGAGTTTGTTCTCCTTTTTCATCTCTTTGCATCGCTTCTATGCTATTCATACATTTTTTTCTTTCGTCTTCTTCGTTATTTTATTTTATTTTTTTTTTAAATTAGTTGATGAGATCAAGTCGTGTGGTATTTGTGTGGAATACAAGAGATACAAGAACAACTGGGTGGTCTGTACACTTACTCCTCGTCTATTTGGGTGATTTTGATTCAATACAAACCGGGAGATTGTTGTGTGTGAGTAGAAGGCGCCCCCGCATAATTATCTCCCCGTTTAACTCTTTCACAAGTTAATAATGCGGGTCTTTGATTTAAATTCTACTAACAGTACAGATTTTTTTTCTTGCTGTTGTTTGTTCTAAAGTAAACTAAGTTTTTAAATTAAAATTTTTCAATTATTTAATGAAACTTTACGAGAATAACTTGAATAGATGCCGCTATTATTATTTTTTTCCTATTTGTTATATAACTAATTTAAGATGCTAGAAGAAATGCGATATTAATTTATATGTTTATATTAAAATATCGAGCACTACAGGGGGTCGAGTTGGATGTTTCGAACATCTGTATAGCGAATTATAAGCGTTATTTTGCTCAATTTTGATCCGCATCTTCCATGTAAATGCTTCTATTTATTAATTATTTGGTAGTTTGGAAATTCTTTCTAGGATTTAGCAAAATTAGAATTTTGTAGCTTATTAGAAAGTTGCTTGAAGATTAGCGATTTTCCTCAATGAACTATACAAGTATAACGAGCAAGAAAAAAGGCTCGTTTCTAACAATGCCGCAGTTTTAGAAAATGAGTTATGCACGTAACACGATTCAGAATGACTCAAGGATTCTCTCCACATACTTTTTTTTATTTATCTTCCTCATATTCCTGAATAAAAAAGCAAAAATCAATGTAGGGCGCATCTTCAAATTGTTCATTTGACGTGGCAACTCGTTTTTGCAAACCGCTATAGATTAGAAACGAGCATTTTTGGCCATCTTTCAAATAAGCTAAAGGGCCCAAATTTTGCTAAAATGATCTCCAAATCCAAAAAATATTTCCCAAATCGAATAATGGGAGTTGACATGTCTAAAAACTTGCACTTATAGTCTGAAATACTGGGTAATTTATATGGGAAATCCTGATATTTGCGAACAATTTGAAAAATATTTCAAGGATTTATAGGGAGTCCTTGAAGGTTATTTTACCGAAATTTGAACATTGTAGTTCATCAAAAATTTATTTTTTCTGAGAGTTGAAATTTTCTTTAGAAACGAGCATTTTTTGACCAACTTTCAAATAAGCTGTGAGATTCAAATTCTGCTACAGTGATCTTAGACTCTCCTATAAATTCTTGAAATGTTTTTCAAATTGTTCACCATAACGGTAGTTGCCATAAAAGTTTATATTATTGGTATGTTTTGGTAGCTAAATGAATTTTAAATTAGCAAAAACCAGTGAAATTGCTCCTTTTTTTAATAAGTACTTCGTATGTAGATGTCAATTGAGCAATTTTTATGTCCAATTCATCAAATTCTTCAGTTTATTTCAGCAAATCACACTTAAATTCAATCTTATCGATGTATTTTAACAATACTATTTTTCTTAGATTTTTAAAATTATAAATGAAATTTAGAAACAACTCTTGCCTGATAAAAAGTATAATAATAATTTGAAAATAAGTAAAATTATGGCAAAATTGAATGAAATCAACGAAAATGTTAAAAAATTTGCATGAATATTTCCAAAAATTGTACCGAAGGGCATAAATCGAAGCCTATGTGAAAATTTAAGGCTCAATTAATTTAACAATACGTTTGGTGCCGAAGTAAAACTATTTGGAAAGATCTTCTCGCATTCTCGATCGTTTTACGTGCATATTCAACTGGTGAAAATTGCGACATTATTTGATCAAAGCGGTTTTCCAATTTTACTAAAATGTTCCCCAAGGATTATCCTGTAAATCTTAAAAATGTTCTCCAATTGGATGGTATACTCGATATACTAATTAATCCATCTCGAACGGCTTAAATTGGGTAATAGTCAAGTATCTATAAATGTCTTGTAATGGAAACTAAATCGTAAAATATTTGTATAAGAGCATCAATGTCAAGATATTGATCAGTGATTTTTATTGCGTCTATTCATTTAAAATTTTATAACCTTCTATCGAATGCCTTTGAAAATTGTATGTATATTTTTTTATTATTGAAATTACTCAACAGTGTTCTCTTTAAATTGTTAACAGACAAGAAATTTCATCAATACCAACACAGTTGAGTAAATACAAAATAATTACCTTAATGAATGACAGTCGTTATTTATTATTAATTTTAACTGTCGTTACTTGAACATTCATTTCAAGTAAAGAAAAATACAAGCCGTTAATGGTTTTGTTGCTTATTCTTATTCTATTTTCAACAATATTAAATTTCGTATTGATGTTGTTTTTTTGAAGACATGCCAAAATAGAAAATTGACGTTCTAATGAAATATGCATAGGTGGTTTTTCTAAGGCGTGGAATCGGAAAAAAGTAGCTAAACGCCGATAAAAATTGTTTCCTATATATGTAAAATGAAACTATTCGATAACATAAATCAATTTTGACAGGCCACGATTGATCACTGTTGAAGATAAAAGCGGCTTATTATAGAAAACCATATAGTTAAGTGAAATTTTATACGAATTTCTTTATTAAATTAACATCAAATAGTGTGTGTAACTATGTGTGGAAAAACTCGATGATATTGGTGGAAAACTTTGTATTTTCAAAAGCTTTATCAACACCGTATCAATAACTGTTAAATGTCGATATAAAAGCGGATTTTTGGTGTTCGGTTTTTTATAATTTTTTATCGATTTCTGGTGTTAATTGCCCAAATTTTATCACGCAAATATTTATTATTTGTACCACTAATATATTGTTTGTTTGGTTAAATTATTAATGATTGATTCAATATTAGTTTATTCGAAAAGAATACGTTCAATATTTTTTTTATTCGGAATAGAATCAACAGAACAAAGACCATTATCTTACAATTGTCAGTCGTTTAAGTGAAGGTTTATTTATTGATACTTCCTATAGGTGTTGCCCACCTTTGTGTTATGTCGTGTATGTTTAGAGATCAAATTTCAACTCGCATCTATTTTATTGACAAACACCAACAACAATAACACGAAAGAAATAGAGTTTATTAACGTTTTTTTTCTATTTAAAAAATATAAATTTCAGGTTGTAAATATTTCTTTAATAAAATTATTTCCTGTATTAAATTTCAGAAAATAATAACTTTACGTGTTTCTAAATTTCATAATAACAACATATACATGTGGTGGAAGCTTTGATCCATCTTGACAGCTGGATTGTTGAGGCTCCTCAAATTTGGATAACTGGTATTTTCGAGATTAGAATAATTATCGGACGCTCTATTATTTACCGAATATTTCTTCAAAGTTCTTACAGTTTTAATTAAACTGAAATCACCGGGTAGACCAGACAAAAGTAGCTTAGAAATAAGTCGATTTCTAAGTTGAAAAAGCGATAAAAATTAGCTTTACGGGGATTTTTGAGCCATCCCCAGTCGTTTTATGCGTGTACTCGGTCGATAAAATTGCAACATTGTTCAAAAATGTGTTTTTGAGCGACTTCCTGGTGAACTAAAAAGAGTCCATTTGCTGAAATCTTCTCTAGAGGGCCCTTTACAAATCCTCAAAATATTCGAGTGGTCTATCTGGTGTATGAGAATTGGTTTTGTAATTAATTTGTACGTTGTACAGATTACTGTGTTGTTGTTTTTTTGTTGTTGTCACACCTGCCAATATCGTTTAAATCCGAAACATATCCATCGTCGGTTGTCAAACGAAAATTAAATTGTCCTACTGTTCTCGATAATATTAAAGAGACCGTTAAATGGAAGGTAAGTTCGATTGAAATTATAGATTTACTGCCAAAATCAGATTCGTAAAATAATCATCGAATAAATAAATAAAACATTTACAAATCGCAATAAATGCGACATGATTTCTATTGTCGTGTTAAGGATTTTCCGCAATTTCCCTCGTTTCATCAACTACAAATGATTATCGATGAAATGTTTATTTTGCACGAAATTATAAGCATATTGAAGATTCCAGTAGTATAAACAAGGAAACATAAAGTTTTTATGGAATGTAGAATTGAACCAATAACGGAAATGTCGACTATTAACTTTCTTGATCGTTTACATTCGTGGTAACTACAGATTTGGTGGTTTGGGGAAAAATTTCCAAATTAAAATGTTTCCTTTAGGGAAAAACCAATGTTGACCGCAAATATTTTGGTTCAGCGCTGATTCTAAACTATATGTTTGATTTTAAGCATAATTCAACATGATTGTTTCCGATTTTATTGTCGTTTTTTTGGAAACTATACGTACAAATTGAAGCAAAAAATTCGAGGCGCTAAATAGAACTAATTTAAATATGATGCCAAAATTTCAAGCAAATCTGATGTACAGTTTTTGAGATAAAAAAATAGAATGTTGCAAAAAACAAGGTTTTCCGAGGTTTTGTTCACTTTTTCCTACTATTTGTCCAGGCATTCGAATTTTTTTAACGATTTTTAGGAGAATCTCTGGAGATCATTCTAGTGAAATTTGAACTTCGTAGCTCATTTAGAAGTTTGTTGAAGACGTTCATTTACAGTTATTCTACAATTAAAAAAAGTGAGATGCATTTTAATTTTTATTCATTTTACTCTGGAATACATGGAAATGCTTTACATTTTTCCTGGAATGCAATGGAGAAAACCCAAAAAATCGATATTAGGATGGTCCTTGAGTCATTCTTGAAGTTGTGTGTGTGTGTGATTTATTGATGACGTGGTTTAAAAAAGCGTTTGCTAGGTTCAAATTTTGCTCAAATCTCCTCTAATTGGACTTATAGAATGTATTGAGTTTTGGTGATTTTTTTGAAAATTTCTCTACATCGACTAGAACTGCACATTAAAATTGAGTTGAGATAAGATCATTGTCGTTGTCATCATCATCATTGTAGGAAAATGCAATTTAAACAACACAAGAACTCTTCACATCATCAAGTATCACGTTTTTCCTACTAGCTTTTGTTTAATAATCCCACGAGAATCGTGTAGATGACTGGCAACTAATTATGCTAAATATTATTAAAAAACACGAAGAAACGAGCGTAATCTTGATGATTATGGATGAAATTTTCTGCTGTTTTGCATACATCTAACGGAAGATTTCGCTGGGTTTTTTCGGGTTTGTTTAAATAAATTGTTGACAATCAAATGATAACATTGTGTGATATTTAGACAAAGAGTTTGTTGTAAAAGCGGCATTTTTGTAATACCCTAGTAATGATGAGTCAAATGATGTACGGATGAATAATCATCGAGTTATTTCGATTGTATTTGTTCCTGTGGATATGGTTTGAAGAGAATATCTTTTATTACGATAGTTGGATAGTTGTGTGTTCTGTCGTCGTTTATTTCTGCAACTCTGAAAATTGTATCGTATGTCAAAGGATTAGAACAATGTCAGACATTTCCGTTCAAGACTTTATTCCATTAATGCTAGTCTACGAGCGTAATAAATGTTTGTTGACTAGAACTCATTTTTTATCGTTGAAATTCGTGTATTAAAACCGTCGACTATATTCTATCCTAACATTGGTACAAATTGTGCAATAATTTCAGTTGACGCCGCTGTTAAATGATTAAAGGGTAGAACGTGCAAAGAAGTGCAAACTGCTACGATCATTAGCTGGATGACTCGTCTAATTGTGATGATTATCATCCAGGTGACGAAATATTCATCTTCTCCCCCTATTCCTACCATCATCGTCCATATGGTGGTTGAAACTTGGTGAATTAGACGCCATGATTTACACCTGGCATCATTTACCCTATTGCTGGATTTTCCAAAATAGCAACGCATTTCCTTATTGAAAACAATTTTATTAAAAATGCTAAACCAACAGGTGTTATTGTCGTTAATTACTCGATGTTGTACAATAAATTGGAGTTTATTGTTAGTTACGTTGGAAATGTTCGGTACAAGTCACCACTTCACTTCCCTTCACTATCTTTCCATCGTCTACTATCGATAAAGTTAATTTCTCCGTCCGTAAAGTAAATGAATTCAATTATCTATTTTAGTCTTTTCATCGAGTCGGCGAACAATCATGTTGAAGAAAATGCCAATGGAAAGCGTGATGAGGGAAATAAGGGGCAAAAGGACGGACATGTTACTTGATGAGAATTAAATAAAATGAAATACGAGGAGGACGAAGAAAAAGTCTATAGAGTGATCGAGAGCGGGAGACGAGGGCAAAAGTACATTAAACGACTAACTAACGAGTCAACCTATCATCAAAAGACGGGTAGTTACGGCTGTTCTCCAACAGCAGGAAACATGCCTTAGCTTTTGTTTATTCGATTTATCCAACGAATATTTCTATCGAATCTAATTAGTTGTTTAATTGAAATTCTGTAATACTTGCATCCATTTTTATTTGTAAATAGAGGATGGAAAGTTTTACGTTACAAATATTGTATAGAGAGTAGAACCAGTAATTCAAGTATTTTACAATATGAGCTTAAAATAGCTTACATTGTGACATTAAAGTGGCAAATAATTGCCCCACTACACATACATGCATACACTTAACGTATCCTAAATAGTTTTATTTATTGCAAACTAGTTTTAATCTAAGGATAGTCGGAGTTTGTTGTTGCCCCAAAAGTCGTTAAACATATGCATAAGTTAGTGATATAGAGAACTGGTTCGTTTAATGTGCATCTGGGGGATTTTCTAAAATTTCCACTTGTACAACTTTCAATAACTTGCAATTTGTTTATTTCTCCAATTTGTCCTTAATCATCGCTGTTGTTGTTTTTTCGTGGGTTAAAACACCACCGATCGATAGTCTCCAATTCAATGCACAACCGTCGTACTTTCAAATGGATTCATTAAATTACGTGCACCAGAGATGCATCTGCTTTGATAATGTGTTGTTGTTTTGTTTCTGTTTCGACAATAAAAGCCTGGAGGAAGAACTGCTGCAACGATACCAAACGACAGTAACAGTAGTGGAGGGCATCATCAACTCGAAACTCGGAATCTATTTACGCTTGCATGTTGTAGATAAAATAACGACACATAATTGATTAGAAAAATAAATAAAAAATGTTTGTGTGTGGAAAATACAAGAGGGAGAAATACGGTAATTGTGTTGTTGTGTGATTCACTTTCGATCAAAAATGGAAAAAAGACACACCACGATAAAACGATGGGCACACAAAACCCCAATTTTCCTCTGGCAAACTCGAAATTGTATACAATCAGATTTCGATATTTAACTTTTTTCAAGCGTGTTATTACACTTTTAGGGTAACGCTTCGATAAATACCCAATATTCTTAGCCATCAGTCATTAGTTATTCTTCATTCATTGCCAATAAGTTACAAACTTCTAATTTTGCTCAAATCGACAGGTTCGATGCAAATTTTGAATTTGGTGAGAATGCAGTAACCGGTGTAATTTTCCCACCCCGATCTAGTATAGATTTAGTGACCATTCAATGCCATTGAAATGGAAAAATATATTACAGGACATTCAAAGAAGCTTTGGACTTAATCGAACCGGAAAAATAAAGCTAGATGCCATCTAGTTCCGGCAGTATTCAATCTTTTCGGTGTAATGGTTATTCTACAAAGCGTTCAATTATAGATCGATGTGCGGCGGTAAAGAGAAGAATCAACAGGCATTTGTCAATTTCGTATACTGGAAACTTGAACTTGATCCACATGAATAAAGCGTCGTGTTTGGTCAATTTAAAATATTCGCCAGAGAACGATCGTTATTTAAAGCAATTACAATTTCCTTTAAATAAATCGTAAAATTGTTGGAAATTTCCAGTATTGTATGTTTACATTTTGAATTTTACATGTTTTATTAGCCGAGTTTTCACATTTGAAAGGGGGGAATTTTATTAGCAGGAAATTTACGATCTCTAGACTACTAAAGCCGACTTAATTCGCACCACTATCATCGAAAAAAACCACGCCAAACATCATATAATTCAGTTTTAAGTCTAGACTAGATCGTGCACTATATTAGCTACTTATAATAAAATATAAATTGAATGTTGTATAATGGAATTTTCTTGTTTAATATTGTAAAATATGCGCGCTTGATGAGAAAATTTAATTTGATTAAATTATTGTTTTTCCAAGTGGAAATTATAAGCGATAGAAAATCAATTTTCATTTAAACAGCTTAGATTTTGTAATTTCTGCGGACTTTTCAATAAATGCTGCCAGATATCTCCTCTAATTTCTGGCCGATTTGAAAAATATAGACATTTGTCGGAACATTTTTGCAAAATTTGACCTTCAAAGCTCATCGGAAAATTTCACCTACAAATCCTGCGAATTACCAAAAGCTTCGATATTTCGCCTCCAATCAAGGTACAACCAACCATATCGCCGTTTCAGACCTGTGTGTTGGTGCGATAAAGACTTTTATGCGAGCAATAACAATTCGGTGTTGATCGGATTTCATGAATAACGGTTATTGCGTATTTATATTTTGTACAGTTGTCCCGAAAGAATCCAGATTTGTCTTAAGAAGTGAACAATTTTTTGCCCCTCTAATATAATGAGTCGCAGTTTAAGGGAAATGTTAATTACAAAAATAAACATTCATTAAATGGAATCTCTAGGAGGGCAATAATTATCGTATTTATGAAATCGTTTAATCCCCTTGGCGAATATAAACGTTACATTTAACTTTGTCGTGATTCTAATAATCGTTAGGGTGTATTCTTGTATGCTCGTATATGGGAACTGACTTGGTTTTAAGAAATTGATTTTAACATTAATGACGATGATATACCTATTGATATTAATCCAATAATATTCAATCTGGATTAGGATTGTTGCGAGTTTATGTCTTGCAGGTAGACTTGGTTAATTTGTGTAAATTGCGGCCAAATTAATTTATATGCGATGACTACTAATAGACGTCGAAATACATACAGAATCCATAATTTAGACTGTTAAATAACACCCTTTTTTGTACTATTATTAGTATTTAAGGTGACCATTAAAATTAATGAATGGGAATATTAAAGTTGTTTGTACATACTATTTTATGATTCATTGTAATTTGGAATACAAAATAATTGCAATAGTCTAGTCACTATGACGATAAAGTAATTAGGTTCTACTACATAAGACATTCACTCATCATATTAATCAACAAAGGTACAAACATCTTTATTAAATGAGCCGAGATGCAATTAAAATATACGTTAAAACAGCAATTTAATTAGTGTGTCTATGATGTTGTGTGATGTATAATGCAATTTTATTCTACCATAGGGTGTATTAAATGTTATATTCACATGTGATAATGAAATTATAACAATTTATAACACAATAATACGACTAATAATAATATACTCTGATCGATTTGTTTTAACGTACAATTTTGGGCAGAAATCTTCAATTTATTTCAAACACATCGATTTATATTCCCCGACTTTCATCTAGACTGGCTTGAGAAAGTCCAAAATACATAAAGATTATCGTCCACTTGTTTGATATAAGCCACTATCGTAAAGAATCTGGGAAGACTCGCATCGACAAAAAATTCATGCTGTTACCAACTGGTGGGTGATAAACATTTGGACATTTGTCGTTCTTATTTATACACCATGAGCTAAAACTGGAGATTTTATATGGGAAGTGCCATTATTTGATGAGCGATTTAAGAGTCTCGCTCGAAGCAAACGTTTGTAAGAAACGAGATCTAAAATATCTCGAAAATTACGAAAGATCTCGAAATGGCAGACGTCTCATCCTGCTATAAACACGAATCTCTACAATTGTGACCCCACAGTATTTGGTGGATTTTCTGAAAATTATGAAAAACCAAATCCTTAAATTTGCAAAGAAAAAGGAGCTAGTTCAGTTCCTTAAGGAATACTTTGAAGTTTGATAGAAGGATCTTTAGAGATAATTTTGGTGAAATTTGTACATTGTAAGCTATTTGGAAGTTGGTCAAAAATGTTTATTTAGATTATGTTGTGGTTTTTGAAAAATTGCTCGATTTCCAGATTTATGACTGCCCAATAGAAGGACCTCTCGATAGACCTTTGAACAAGTCGTTTGAGCGACGAAACTCTTAAATTTTCAAAGAAAGGAAGCATATGCAGACCGCCTCCTGAGGAGTTCTTTAAAAAATCTTTTGAGGATTTATAGACGGCACTTTGGTAAAAATTGGTCCTTGTGATCCATCGGCAAGCTGGTCAAAGACGCGTGTTTAAATCATGTCGCGATTTTTGAAAGAATGTTCGGTTTTGGAATTTGACGGACTAGAAGGACTGCTCGACAAATCTTTGAGCAAATTTTTCCAAACTGTTAAATTTGCAAAAGGAGTAAAAACAGAGTCTCTTAAAAAATATTTGTAATTTATAGAGCGGTCTTTGGAGATCATTTTGGCAAAATTTGGTCTTCGTAATCCATCGGGACAATGTTCGGAACTCTTTGTTTTAGATCATTTTGCGATTTTTGAAAGGATTTCAAAATTTATGAATAGCTAGAAGAAGGATCTCTCGACAGATCTTTAAACAACTTTTTTTCTAAAATATTTAGGATTTATAGAAGGGTCTCTAGAAATAATTTTGGTAAAATTTGGACATCATAACCCATCGGGAAGCTGGTCAAAAACGTTCGTCTTACAATTAGATTGTGATTTTTGCTTTTCTTTCTATCATAAATGTGAAATATTTCAGAATAAAATGGAGCAAAATAGAAAAAATTGAGTATAATATTGAGTCATTTTGATATTTTTTGACCAATTCCTTAATGAGTTATGAGCCCCAAATCATTCCCAATTGCTGACCAAATAATAGGAGCTCTCTATGATGTTCTATTTTTATCTCAGCACCCTTTTATTGTAATTTGCCCTAAAGTTAGTGAATAAAAATCGTACGAGCTTGCGTTAATAGATTACCGAATTTCGGGGAAATTTTATCGCGTACTTTCCAGATTTATTTTCCGATTTCCTTCGACTTGCACATATCGCATGTAAATTTCTTTGTTTGGAAAATCCATTTACATATTAAGTTTGTTGTTTTGTCAACGATATCGTTCCGTTTAAAAACCATCTTCAATATTAATGATTTTCATAAAATTGTAAGTGTTTAGAGTTAAGTTTGTTGCTACTTCTACACAACAACTCTCTTATATTTTAAGTGAGACGCGACAGTTGTGAAATTTACATTTTCAGTTTAACTTAAAACAGTTTGAGAAACATCTATAGTTGTGAGAACTGTAGATGAGATGTTGTTATCTTTTCACAATATGTGCCGCCTTCATCTACTCTCCTCTCGCTGTCTCTTTTTCATATATCCAGAGTTAGTTGAGTTGAGTCGTTGATAACGATTGGGAATTTCCTAGCAACTCCATTAAATACGCGAATGAAATACAGAAAATGGTGCTTTCAGTTTGTGAAAGCCAACTCCAATAAAACTTGCTTCAATATTTACGACAGAGAGAATTCACCAAACTCATTCATCTCCTTATTTTCGCTCTTATCCTATTAAATTATAGTTGCGAATGGTGTTCACATTATTTTAGAATGAATTATTTCAATTTATACACGTATTTTTGCAACTAGAATCGTTGATTTGTCGCAGAAATTTCGGTTCGCATTGAAACGATTGCACCAATTGTGTGCTAAAATAGTCCAATACAAAGGCAACAAAAGCGATTTATTGATCAACCGGTTGATTGAAATAACCCGATTTTTAACAAGGAAATAAAAGAAAATCGTTGGTATAATAAATCGAACTGTACGTTGTTGTGTTCGTTCACAATTAATTCCATACGAGTTTATAAAATTTCAACAACAACACGTATTTTATGACGACTCTATAAAATTGTAGTGTTTGAAATTTACAGTTTAGATTCAAAACAGAAAATAGTCCATCAAATGCTGGGTGTAAATAAATAACAGTTCACAGTAAGATTTATCGTATAACCATCCTTTATTATACCGGGTCGTAAATAAGACCAGTTCTACATTAAAGAAAATTTGCGTCTAGTTTGGGGTAATTTGATGAATTTTTAGTAAATTAATATCGTGCAAGTTGGGTGTACCTTGAAATTGAGTCAAGTAAATTTTCATGTTCTTATTTTTTTCATAAAGACATTGAAGAATTGAGTTTGTTTGTAGTTTATCGTTTCCAGGATCATTTCCTGTATGACATGAATCGCAAATTGTTGCATGTTGCCATAACATTAGTCAACTTACACCTTTTTCTTGTCTCTATCAAGATTCTTTATCAACCCGGATTTTTCGAAAATTCCGAAAAACCAAACTTGTACATCAAAAAAGGGTGATAGATAGAAGACCATTAAAGCTACAATTCGTAGAACAGCGTTAAAAGTTGCCTAATTTTCCCAAAATTTTGCACCCAAGTAACAATAGACTTATGATTGGCTAGACGGATCTTGCAGTAGGTCTTTCAAGAGAAACTTTAAATTTTGCGAAGACAGGGAGCAAAAGCGAGTAAGTCTCTTCAAAATATTTTGAGGGTTCATAGAAGGGCCTTTGGAGATAATTTTGGCGAAATTTAGACATTTTAACCTATTTGGAAGTTGGTCAAAGATGCTTATCTTAGATTATGTTGAGGTTTTTGAAAAATAGCGGCATTTATAGTTAGTAGAAGGACCTCTCGGTAGATCTTTGAACAAGTCTTTCGAGCGAGGAAACTCTTAAATTTTCAAAGAAAGGTAGTAAATGAAGACCACCTCCCCAGAGTACCTTAAGAAATCTTTTGAGAATTTGTGAAGCACTTTGGTAAAAATTGGTCCTCGTAATCTGTCGGGAAGCAGGTCAAAGACGCTTGTTTAAATCATGTTGCGATTTTTGAAAGAGTGCTCGGTTTTGGAATCTCTGACTGACTAGAAGAAGGATTTTTTTTTTGTTAAATTTCCAAAGAGAGCAAAAGCACCACCTCCTTAGTGAGTCCCTTAAAAAATATTTTGGGCGTTTATAGAGAGGTCTTTGGAGATTATTTTGACAAAATTTGGTCTTCGTAACTTATCGGAAAGGTGGTCAAAAACGCTTGCCTCAGATCATGCGAAATTTCGAGATTTATGACTGGCTTGGCTCTTTAGAGTGGAACTTTCAAATTTGCTTAGCCTGACAACAAATGACCGCTTCTCCAGCGAAGCCTTTAGGAAATATTTTAGGCATTTATAGGAGGGCTTTTGGAGGCAATTTTAGAAAAATTTGGACCTCGTAACCCATCGGCAAGTTGCTCAAAAACGCTTGTTTCAAATCGTATGTCGCAAATTGTTGCATGTTTCCATAACATTATTCAACTTACACCTTTTTCTTGTCGCTATCAAGATTATTTAACAACAGTTAACAATCCGCGTACAACATTTATGAATTGTAGTTAGAATCAATATTTATCTCTACTAGGATAGGCAGAGATTTTCCCCTATCTGTGTTGATTGCCTGCCTATCCTTGTTGTTGTTGTGTCATCTCACCCTCGTCTTTCTGATAAAATTACACGTTTAGGTTTGCTCAAACGAGGGAATCGTTGTGTTTATCAATAGGACAATTAGATTAAACCAAATCTGTGGATCATCGAAATCACAACATTTCAAAAATTGTTGGAAAAATTTAATCAATCATAAAGGCGTGGAGTTAGACAATTTAAGGGCTTTCAACCCATCTATATTACTTTATATATAACAAACCTTGTGAATCAAATGCCACACATAGCAGCTCTGTTGTTTGGAATTATAACTAGGGTGGTTGGTGATTGCCGTTGACGCGTGTAGAGGTATTGTTGAGAATTACAGAGGGTTATTTGAGGGTAACCTTCCATTTCAACCCCCTCTAAAACTACAAACTTCTTCAAATAACAACAACAATTTTGTTTGTACAAGAATTGCAACTCCTATTTGTAATTTGTTACATTTTGACTAATTATAGTTCTCCTTTTTGTGTTTCAGGTGAGTTGATCCATTATTTAATCCAGTAAAGTAAATCACCACTGTCTTTTACCGAGATGTTTTAAACTTTTCCCACTGTTGGGTAAGTTGAAAGTTTCTTTCACATAATGCGACTAGTGATCGATAGAATTCTGTTGTTTAATTGAAAATACAGACGAGGAAAAAATCGCATTTTAAAAAACGGTCCTTTCTCAATCACCTTCACCCCTCTTCTCGGGCGCTCTTTCGCTAGCTTTCCACATCGTCGAGCTGGTATTTGCCATTACGGCCACGAAACGTTCCCAACTACCGACTGCGTTGAGGTTTATGACCGTAAATTGCATTTTTCAACCGTGCGGTATTTTGTGACTTTACAATGTATTAAAAAAGTTTATACACAGCGATTAACTTGAATACGTTTATTTATTTTTTTTTTCGTTTGGCATTGTTGTGGTACAATTTCGAACTGTTGGCTACAATTCTAGAAATTCGATTGATTATCGAAAATTGACTGTCGAAAACAACAGGTACAAGTGTCACAATTCGAAATCCAATGGCTTTATTGACAGTTGGTCTAATAAGAGTAAAGCCATAATCATCGATTATAAATAAAGGATGTAAGCTGTTCTACCACGAAGAAATTGTCTTCAACAAAATAAAGCAAACGAAAAAAATTCGATAGGAATTCTTATTGAAAACTGGAATGTGTCTCGTAGCTTAATTTAATGGCGCAGATGTGTGTTTCATTTTATTTTCCATCGGCTAATACTTCTTACATTTTAATATAATCGTTTTCCCCTCAATTATAAAACAATTTTCTGTTCGAACGCCCATCATCATTATAAACCCACCTTTTCCTTTCTATCTATCAATTTCAACCAATTATCTATTTGACCGTGATTAAAATGATCTAAATGAAACGGTTCTGTTCGCTATTTTCCATTCTCGAATTTCTCCCTTTCGAAAAAGAATTTCGTTCAAGTATACCTGTTTTTCGGTTATAGTGAGGGGGTTATTAAATGTCACCTCGGGCGTATCTTTGATCGCGTACACCAACTACCCTTAGTCTCTATACGTGATCGTTTATAATAATAACAATGAATTTTTAGAGTTGCGGAATATGCCACTGGCAATTTTAAATAATATTCTTGATAAATTCTTTTTGTGGTAGATTGCCGTTGTGTCCTTTGTTTTAATCGACTGATAAAAGACTGTTTTTATAGTTTTTTTTCTACAAATTTGTAATTTTTTCCGTTCATATTATAAAATAATAAAAGAAGGAATGGAAATTTATGGGTTACATTCTATACTAAATTTTAAGTGCATCGTATTTTAGTTTTATGTGTACAGAAAGTCAATGTATTTTCCCCGTCTTTTTTTCTGCATGTTATTAAAATTTAATGCAAGTTCCATTTAGAAGGTATCCGGGTTGTCGGTCGAACATATGGGCTAATTATATGATTTTTTAGCGATAATCCTTGTATTTAGTGCTGCTCTTTTAGGAAAAATATTGAGTTAATCCTATTTCTGGCTTGTAATTTCCGTAAAAATTGGGTTCTGTTATAGCTTCTGTTTTCGAACCCTTTTTAACGGATATAATACAGAAATTACGATTAGAGAAATACAAATTCGTTGAAATTTGAAGGTTCTGGGTTCATCTTTTGTAATGAAGTTTAATCATCGATATCTCCCTTGTTTGAAGACATATTGCATTGAATATAGTAGTATTGGAAAGGGCCTTCTCAATTTTTTAGAAATTTTCTGGCGAAATTGTTAATTTTCCGCAAAATTAACAAAAATTCGATCATTGTATTTTTCTGATATTTGTTCATTCCTGTTCCAAACCTAGTAGCAGATTCAAAACAGTTGCAATTTACAAATATTTCGCATGTTCCGACAATTTTCAGTTTTTACAATTCCACAAAGGTAAACTTTTTTTGTACAATTTACGCTTTTATACGAGCTTGGAGAGTTGAAAAAATGTTGCTTTATTTTAATAAAAGCAGACGCGTAATATTTTTACACACATATCTTTGAAATTTGCAGTGACAACTGTACTAAAGAATAGAATAAAAATAACAATGGCCTTAATGTTGACTATAAAAGAAAAAAATTGTAACAGTATTTACAAACCCTCTAAGGAGTTGTATAGTAGAAAGACCGTTTCGTTCATATTGAAACGCACTCTTTTTCACTCTATATGACGAATAGAATGGGAAAAAAACTAGTGAAAGAGGCGTACGAACAAGATAAAGGAGTAGTGAGGATGAGAAAAAATTCACGACCAACTCTACAACAGTATTTTCATTTATTCACACAAAATACGGTTTGTCTTTAGAGGGAAATATACAGAAAAAATATCATCTACCTGCATATATTATTTATTATAGTTGTTGTAAAATGTTAATTTGCTGATTTTAATTACTCGTCTTAGTTTAGCCACTGATTTCCGGCCGTCTGGGAGCACACCTGCCTAAAATATTTTGAAAGACAGACCGACAGAATAATTAGGAATTCTTGAATTAAGACAACTAATTGCTATAGAATAATACACTCAGGTTCCGCCCGTTTTATTATGATTATTACTATATATTGTATATACAATAAGATATGTTTTTGATAAATGAATTCTTGAAAAGTTTCTTATGACAGCTGAAAGAAGAATGATGACAACATATCGTAGAACAATATTGACACAATAGAGAACGATTTGAAATAGACAAGTCATCTCTTATACCTATATATAAAAGAGAGAGTTTTTGTTTTCAACAAAACAATCGATATCAAGTGAAACTAACAATGTCTCACTTTATATTAACGATACAATTGATTAAAAGTTACAAATAGCTTCCTGATAGATGTTACAACATGTTTCCGACAGGATATAGAGAGACTACATTGTACATTCTGCTTGTAGAGAGATGTAGACATTGTTTAACAAGTGGTTGGTCAAATAATCTCTGATAAAGCCAATAATAGGCAAAATCCAACAGGTTTTGAAAATCTACCAAACCTACCATCAATTTTCCATAATTTTTTACTAGTTGCAATTGTATTTTGTATAAAAATATCAACAACAAAGTTGAAACGTATCTGATGTTCATGTCACGAACTCACCATTTATCCCATACAAGCATCAAGTTGGATGTGTGGCAAACGACAAGAGACGAGATTACCTAATTTAAAAACAATCTCTTCTTTTCAATTTACTCGAAATCTATGCAAAGTGTTAACTAGAGACATTTCCACTATCTCTACATTTCAATTCTTAGACAGCAAACAAAAAATCCAAGTTTTAATGTTCGTTAAAACTGGCTACAATATCGTTTTGTTTGTGGAATCAATGCAATCTTAAAGGATTGATTGAAAGCAGTCTGAAGTTTTTTAAAAGCATACTTCAATATTTTAATGGTTCAGTTCGAATATTGTTTGAAATGTGTCGATTAGAGGTGAATATCGACGATTGTTAACTACCACCAATGGCGGCGGAACGTTGTTCAACATGCCCGAAAACCAACACTCCAAACGTTTTGTTGTACGGCCACGAAGAGGGTGAGCAAGGAAACAGCCGACAGGCGCAAATTTGAGTCTAGACCTAAAGGGGTGGTGGACTAAAAGTGTTTTTAAAATGACTTGGAGATCGAAAAGGCTCGAAAAACTGGCACATGAGGCTTCGTTTTCGAGAAAAAAGGATTACAACTTCTGATTTTTAGAACCACTGGGAATTTGCTACGTAATTGTTAGTTTGTTATGAAATATGTTGTGTTTATTATAAGAAAATGGGCGAGTAACACTTGTATTTAATGTCACTTGTGCTTAATGTCATGGAAATCCGAGATGGCACTTGCTTTCTTATCAATTCTCGATAATTAAATTACGATAATTCAGTAAACAACCAGTGACTGTTAAACTGTTGCCGCAATTTTGGTAAATTTTCCCCTTTGTTTTTTTTTTATTCTTCAAAATACGTTTACTGTACACACCTTGTATAGTTTATACTGGACGGCCAATTTAAAAAACACCAACGATTTATGAGGAGAGCTTTAAGGATAATTCTATAAAAATTTGAATCTTTTAACTCATTACGAAGACTTTTTTGGCAACTTTGAAAATTCTATGAGCTGTAGCTGCATGTAAATTGAAGACGCCCATAAAATTTCGGAAAAATTAAAGCAAGGCATCGATCGTGTAAAAATTAAAATGTGCCTAGTCATTCGCCTCTCTTGTTGTAACAATATTTCCATCTTAATGGGTAAGTTACGGTATTTATTTAGCTGACACTTCTTGACACTCAAATTTCATGAGTCGTAGGTGAACAATTATTCATTCTAGGCCTGTAAAGTGTCTCTTAGGGTCAATAAAGATTGCAAAACCAACTGATTTTGAAATTGATGCTAATCTACTGTAAACGAACAATGATCGATAGAAGGCAACGAGGGAGTTTGTATTTCAATGTTTCACGCTCAATTTTCGTCTCGGAGCGTAAAGGATAAACTAAAATCTAAATGTTACTCTACCTTAACACTTTTAGTTTATGAAAAACTCGTTGAAATTGTTGCATAGGATCCTACTTTGTCCAAATGATCTTCAAGGACTACTTCATATAGCCTCAAATAAGAGGACCTTCCATAGAAATTTCTAGTTTAGCACCACGGTATTAGAAAGTAGTTGTTTTTTTGCTCAAATGAAGACGTTAACGATGTATCGGCCGGAGGAAATGACTGTAATGGCGGATATGGAACTAACGATGTTCAGGAAATGAATGAAGCAGGTAGAAAGACAAGAGACAACAGGTGTGGACCTATACTGTGGAAATAGGAAGAACTGTTAAAGCGTGAAATCAACGCCCTGATAATGATGATGATGGTGGTGTTGATAATAAGAGAAACGTGGACGTGAATTCCGGAAAACAACAGAGCTTTATCTCAATTAGTTTGTTATTTGTATTTATTTACATTTTATGTATTTAATTACGACGCTTGTTTGCATACTTGTGAGATTGTATTGTTTATCCTTTAAAGTTGCATCCTTTTGTGTTGCATGTTTCGATTAAAATGCGCAAGGAAAAATAACGGAAAACAACGAATATCTCACAGATTTTTTAGATGTAAACGAGTTTAATTAACTCGAGAGAACAAAAAATTATAAACACTAAGAATACCAGGTAATGAAATTAGGAAATATACAATATTCTTTATTTAAAAAAAATCTCACTTTGTTTACGACAATAATAATTGAAAGTAGGTCGAAGTATAATAAACCTCTTTTATTTTAATACTAATTAAATTAGATAAATAATTAGGAGCGTGGATATAATCAAATTTCCAACAAGATGTGCTAATAAAAACCATTTTAAACTCTTATATGTTGGTGTGTGTTTTGTAGAAAAGTTGGAATATTTTAATTAATTCACTTCTAAACCCTTTCACTAATTTTAATTCATACTAAAAGCACTCTGTCTCTTTAAAAACGTATAATTTGTACACGTAAACAGTCCACTGGCTCTAATCTAGATTAGAAAATTTGGAATTTTTATGCAAATTCAAGGGACAGATACTTATCGGTGTTGTTTTTGTTTTCGACCTTAGAAACGGAAATATTCCATATTGTTTTTATTCTACAGTTTCAATATAACAATCTTGAAGGAAAAAATCAATTTTACCAAGTAAACCCTTGGGAAAGTTCACGTAAAATTCAACTTTCTCATAATTAACAATCATGTGAAGAATGAAATTTCCACAAATAATTAGCTACTTGTTGGTCGGTATGATTATAAAGAGTCTCATGAATGTCGGCTTGTTATAAACATACCCAATAATCCCGCATGTGGTCTTTGTTTAGATAAATGCATATCAACTAATAATAAGTCTTCTACCCCTTTTGTAAATATTTCTGCACGTCCAATAGGAGTGCATTCAATTTATAAACAATACATGTCTATTAGAATTGGAACAGGAACAAAAAAACAATAATAAAATGGCGGCAATAAAGAGAAAATGGCGATATTGAAATTGATGTAAATCTGACTCATTTCCTCCATAAATTGTTGTTTTTAATCAAACAATATGACTAAAAATGACGAATTATCGAGTCAAATTCCCCAAACATGCGTACATATTTGCAGTATTATTCGCTATATTCTCAGCTTATCTATAATCGTTTATTAGCCAACTGTAGAAATAAATATTGCAATGATTTAATACCAATGACCCCGTTTACATCTAGCAATAACTAAACTGGTAGGCCAGTTAATAACGCTTGAACAACGATGTAAACGCTCCATCTTGCATTATTATCGCAACTCTGGTCGAAAACAACAAAAATTAGTATAACTATTGTCGATGTAAACGTGGAACTACCTTCATAGCCCAGTTAAGAGCAATAGTGCCAACATATGAAAAAGTATAGAACTAATATGAATGATTTTAATCACACTTTTGTAGTGTTTTGCCTGTTTTTATATTTTTTGTTCTTAAAACTTTATTGTGATTTATACAGAATCTAAAATTACTATTAATTGCCAAAAGTAAGCAAGTTTTTCACATAATAATAGTATGGTTGTGAAATTCATAGAATCGTTAAAAAAATCTGGTGGAAAATAATTATTTTTAAGAGGTGAAAATGACCAATGATTTTCCCCAAATTTTCACAAGTTGGATTTTTCGAAGCTCTTACAGTGTTAGAAAGTACACATTTTCCGTTATTTGTACAAAAATTGAAATAATTCCTACAAGAATTTGAAGGGGACTTTAGCCCTTTTGAGATGTTTGGAAATGGGTTCAATTGGCGTTTATATTCGATAAAATTGAAAAAGAAGCACAAACCTATACAGATAATTAATCAATTCTTTAAACTATTGGAATAACAGCACACAACAAGTATATGTAAGGTTAGAACTTTAAGTTTCACCAAAATTTGGGGAGTTTAATTACCAACCCATTTTTAGAGGGCCACATTTGCAATTCTAATTGGCTAAATTGGCAATTTTGAATTAGATTGTTATAACGAAATTCCCCAGCTAAATTAGGTTGGTACAACCAAATTCCCTAGTTGTTAGCTAAATTTCTAACTTTATAATTCTAAATTTGATTAATGTCAGTCTTATCAGTGTGTTCATTGCGTGCTGTTGTGTTTAAAGAATTTACGAATTATCTGCTCAAGTAAGTGTTTATTTTTTGTTTTGACTATTTTATTGTAAAATAAATTATTTTAATGCAAATATTCGAAAAATTGTATAGAATTTGGGGTTTTGAGGTTAGAAATCTTAATAAAGTGGGACAGATTTTCTGACTAACTGAAGTAATACAATTAACTTAAGTAACAAATCAAAAGAAGACCGAAAATTTTAGATTTTTTTGCGAAACGAAATTAATTTTTTCGATATTGCTTAGAAATGCACTCATTTCGACATAAAAACTTTCTTGCTTTCTTCTACTTTTCCGAAAATTGACTGTCGTATAGAAAAATTTTTGAGAGATTTGAAAAGCGTTTTCAGTTTTCTATACACTGTTAGAAAATCGATAATGTCGGCTAAACTATAAGGGAAAATATAGAAAAACAGTAATAAAAAGTGGCTTTAAGAATTTCCTCTGTAATTCAGAACTACCTCAATATTTTTCAAAAGAGATATGTTCATGTTACGTATCAAGAAATTCTCTTTCCAACGAGAACTGATGCGATGTTCCAAGTGTTGAAATAAGGGAGAAATCTTCGATAAAATCTACTTCTTTCTTAGGAGTTCTAGACTAACGCCTATCAGTATAGAGTATTATTAGTACCAATCAATCATTTTCAGAATTTGCCCAATTGCTAACAATAAATAATAGGAGAGGCTTGACAAATAAGCATATCGTGTGTCGAGCCTGTTACCGATTTCACAAACTGATTACACCCGAATCAATTCATTATTATGCCATTTAATTGGTTAAAGTAGTTTTTCATGTAAAAATCTTGACATTAGGGGGGCATTTGTCGATTATGCGATTTTAAAACAAATATTTACACTCGATTTCATGTGATTTTTATTAATTTGTCACAAATATCGTTAACACAGGGTAGTTTTTCTAGTTGATTCTAATCGGGTTGCACCGCGGCTAGGCGTGAGGGTTTTTGGTGAGTTGTTAGAAACAGTTTCTGAACTGTATTCATAATGAATTATTCATTTGTCGACTATATCTACTTAATCACTGTGACTTGTTTAGGACCTTTTAGGGTGCGCGACAAGCCAATTTATCAAACACTAAATCACCGCAAATGTCTAGAAAAGAAAACTAAAAGGGATCACAGAAAAAAACAACAACCTACAACTGTGAATTTTGACAGTATAAATTATTTTCAAAAACTACCACTAATAATCCATTCGAATTGGTTCAATATTTGATCAATGGATAGATGGAAAAACGGTTTAAATTATTTGTATTGACGTTTGTGAAATTCGTGTGTTTGTGTGGATTGCACGCAAATCAATGGTGTCAAATAGTAAATAGTTGATCGTTTAAATCACAAACTCGGTAAATTATTCAACAAACAGAAAACAAGTAGAAAAGTTTTAAAATAGCGTCAGGTAATAACAATTTGTTCAATGAGTAAATTAGATTCAACTATAAATTTTTGATATTGAAACAACTTGATCGGAAACAAAAACTGTAAGTTCAAAATTTTTTAAAAAATTACCACAATTTATTATCAGTTTAAGCTTTATTTATGCCAAATTTAAGAAAAATCTGTAGTCGGGTTTTTGAAAAAAGGGCAAAAACGACAAAAAATCATGATTTTTGCTCTATTTTGTTGTTTACCTCTAAAATCGTACAATAGATTTCGTTTAAAGGCTTATATCATATCTAAATTACTTTTATTTAGCTTCTTTATTACTTTGGTTGATTCTAAAGATGCAATTTTGAAAAAAAGTTGATTTTGTAAGCTAAACCAGATTGTTTGACAGGAGCATTATTTTTCCTTTTAATTCAAAAATCTGTTTAATTAAGGAATCTGTTGTGAGGAGATGTGCCCTCCTATGGCAAATATTTCTTTAAGTACTCCCCTACAACCGAATTTGAAAAAAATTGCGCTTTTATTCTGGAATTTTAAAGTTTTTATATGAAAAATTTAGTCTTATATCGAGACGTTTTGATTTATTGGATTCTAATGGAAATTTTTGGAAAACTCAACCTTTAGTTCAAAGTTTTAGTGAGAAATTGCGTTTTATTTTGAAAATATTTAAATATCTTAAATGATCATCATCAAATGTTAAAAAAAAGTATCACTGTGAGTAATTTTGAAATATTATTTGGCATTATAAGGGCAGCGAAAGCTTTCTACGCAAATAATGTACAATATTTTTTCTACGATTGTACATTAATGTTAAATTCAATATTAATTTAAAATTAAAATTATCTATTCATAATTGGCAAATCGAAAATAAATTGAAATTCGTGTTATCATAACTATTCATACGCTTATGTCACTTCTTGTCAAACTTCCAATAAAATATGACACCTTTTATTTCAATAAATTATTGTTTTAAATATTTGTAAAATAGTAAATAGTCAAGAAATATAGTTTAGTTGATAAACATTAAAGGGAAAAATTAATAAATCTGTCATTTATGTAAAATAGTCAACCAACGGTAGAGATGTTTACACTGACGACCAGAACAAAGTTCACACTCATGTGTAAAACAGGCTTTTCAGTAGTATCCATCTTCTCCTTCTGACCGAATATCTCTTATCCCAAATTTTGACCACTTCAACATCTGTTACAGCCCTCAAAAGCCTGCTTTACACAGGAGTGTAAACTTCGGAAGTGTGCAGTGCGGCAATATTTCCGTACGGTGTGGAAATATTGTCGCATCGGTTTGTGTACTGGTTCCTAAGAAATTTGGCAGTTTCGAAACTTCAAGCATAGTTTGAAAGACTCATTTTCTGGCCGATCGACGAAAAATATTCTCGCACTTTATGTAGTTATAATCAAAATTAAATAATGCCTATAGAAAATTTTTTGGAAAAATACAGTGCAAAATTTTTAGATTGTAATCAAAAATTTTGGTTTATTTCTGGACTGCTCTAATTGAACTTTGAAAAAGGAGCGCTTTGCTAGATAATTTAGCACTTTTAGTATACATTTCAAAATGTATGTAAGAAGTTCTGCTCTATTTTTGTTGATTTGAAGATGTTTATGAAATAATTCATTTTTTCATTAAAATTGGCAAATTTACGGTTTTTTTTGTGTAAAAATAGAACGAAAGGTCGCAATTTTGGCTCTGTGATTGAACATCAAAGGAAGAATTTTTGATTAGATTAGTTCAATGATGAAATTCGTTACGATGATAAGTTCGTCAAGAAATTTTAATTAATAATTTTAATAATCACAATGAAAAACAAATTAAACGAATTTTAAAAAAAGTGACAATTTGTAAAAATTTGCTAGAAGTCAGTGGTTTCATACAATAATTTTTTAAAGTCCAGGCTACCTGAAAAACTGTTAAATTGAGCCATTTTACACGGTTTATTTTGAAACAATTTTCACTGGAGTTCATCCTTGATCTCGCTCTTCATTCGAACCGTTGGGACTAATTTTATACGGGGATTATGAGTGTATTAATATTAAATTTATCCCAGATAGATTTCGAGATAAATTTTGTGAATCCAATTGGTTAATTTATCAACATTTGATTTGTTTTATCATTCGGTTAAATCAAATCGTTAAATCTGTTGACGTTTTGATTTTAGCATCATTTCATCAGTTATGGAAAAACTCTTGGAAAAAGTCAGGCCGATTACAGGGGTTTTAAGTGAGGGTGTATATACTGATAACTAAATATTGAGTTGGATAGTAAACCGTTTTTGTAAATATAAATATTAATTTATTCACATTGAAAACGATCCACCTTCAGGATATTTAAAATTGAATCCCATCATCTTTGAAGATTGCATTTTATATCTATATGTATATGTTCAAGTTCAACGATCCTAAAAGCTGACGCACTTTATTGGTGGTAGGAAACCTCATCTCTTTTAAATTAATATTTCGTGCCAACTTTCGTCTATATTAAAGACGAATCGGGCAGACGAATTTCGCTCAAATTCTACCAGACAAATATCAGTTTCCGAATAATGTTAAATGCATTAAAAATTTACTCGATTTATTCGAAATTTGAAAAATACTTTGATTTGTTTACGATCGATTTCGATTGGATCTTCTAGTCATTCTTGATAGTTTTACGTGCATATTCGGTTGGTGAAAATCGCAACATTGCTAGATTAAAGCGAATTTCGTTGATTTCCCGAGCTACGAAGCTCAAATTTTGCAATTATTAGAAACCCGATGGATTGAAATAGAAATGGAATCGTAAAAGCAAACAAATCACTCATATTGTAGGTGTTTTTTTTCCGATTCGTTAAGTGTAAATTGGAGTGCAAGAAGAACAGGATTGGGGTGTCAATATTGATTCCACAACAGCATACAATTTGGCGTTCTCTCCATTCGATACCCATTGTCATTTGAAATTCTATAATTTCGATAATCGATTTTTATGAATTTATCACTAGTAATTTGGGAACAGATTCATTTCAACGTTATCGAATTGAATTGGACGTGATTTTGTCTGTATGTGTACAGTTATCGTATTGAGGGGTGGTGGTGGTGCTTTTTTCCTGCTAACTAAGCAAACTGTTCCCAATAATAAACGTCGCCAGTGTTTTTGTTGGTGTTTAAATCCGTTTGGAAATCCTCATCGATTTAGCTTCCAATTCCGAACGGATCTCTACCAGTTTCACTCGATTTTCTATAAATGAATCCTTTATTACTGTCGAGTTTTCAATTTTTTTCTCGTGTGTCTTGTGATTTTTATTATGTGTCGTATTTTGTGATGTATGTTGAGATGTAAGTAGACGCTTAGTAGGAATTGTTGAGAATTGGGAGCAATTTATAGAAAATCCAGTGTTTATTATTTTTGAATTGCTGGTTTATTTAAATATTATACAGCTGTCTGTCAGTTGAGGATTAGTTAATTTGCATACTAGCTGATGTTATTCTGCATCGTTGCACATAACAATATTGATTGAATTGCTTGCCTAGAAACATAAACCGAGTTCAAGTTTCGAATTGGAAATGTTTCTTATTATTCCATTAATTTTTATCGAAAATTGTATTTTTATTATAGAAAATTCTTCTACCATTTGCTCACATTGACGTACAATTGATGGTATAGCTTCTAGCACAGCAGGCAATCCTTCTAGTAGCATCTCTTATAAATTACAACAGCTTATTCGATGTTTCTTTAGGTTTCTATTAGAGTTAAATTATACACCAAATAGACGATCATTTAGTCTGTTTATTTATTAAAAAATATTCAAATATTCTCTATCGCCTTTAAAAAATTATAAAGTATGATTAATTGTAAATTTGATGAATATTGAATAGCGTTCCTCTAGAATATTGACAGAATCGAGGGAATTTTTACGTGTTGTTATCGCCGAACCAAGCTGACATCGACATTTAATAAGACACAAGTCAAACAACAGACAAAGGGTAAGCTATTTGCGTGGCTACTTTTCAAAATTCTTCACATTTATTCTATTCTACCTAGACAGTTTTACTGTTTAAACATAACAAAATTGGATATGGTCTAGTTTTCTTGATTTCTCGACAAAACGAGCTTCGAAAATTATTGTTTCATCGCATACCACCCATTTGTAGCAAAATTCAAATTTCTGTCCAGATCCAACATATGCAAACAGTATTTATTCCATTTTATATATTTCAACATGTACTTTCCAGTTTTAAATATTGCATTGGGATATTTTTGTATTTCCATTAGTAGACGGACTCCTTTGCTGAATTTATACGGATGTACTTGATGTTTTTTTGGTTGTTATTATAATTTTGGTTTTCTTTGAAGTGGTGAATTCTCCATATTTTTCAATAACTGGACGAATTAGAGATGCTACGGATTACCGTTTCTGGCTCTGTAACTGTGGAATTGCTACAAAATTTGGGCGCTCTGTTTCTACTCCTGTTTCCGTACCTTTTATAATAGATATGCAATGGGCATTACTAATTTTTAATAATCTATATCACCCCTATTTGATGAGATATTATAACGAAAATGATAGCATTAGAAAGAGCACTTCGAGGAGTATCTTAGAGTATCTTTGCTTCGGAAAAGTTCGATCAAATTCTGAGTGCCAGAGGGTAATTTAGGGGCATGCGTTTATTTTTGATTTTTTTATATTTCCCCTATAACTTTGCAAATATTGATTGTTCAGCAATTTTCTTACAGTATATACCGAATTGAAAGAGCTTTCTACATATGTCTCTAAGACATTTTCCATTAGGTTTGGCACCGTTACAGAAAATTGACAAAAAATTGAGGACCTATATCACTTTTTCTAGATTACGTTCGGAAAAATATCAAATTTCAATAATCGATATCTTCCTTGTTTGGTAGCATATTGCAATGATCACTACAGCATTGGAAAGAGCATTTTGAGGAGTAGCCAAGAGCGTTTTTTATTTTGAAAGTCGCTGATTAGATTTTGAGTTACAAACGACGATCTTTTGTTCTGTTTTTTTCGTACAATTTAGCCAGATTTTTCAATGATTTCTGCACATTCTATAGCAAATTGGAAGAATTTTTAAATCATCATGAAATTTTCCAATAAATTTGCTAGTTTTTCAAAAAATTGACAGCCTAAATCACTTTTTTTTGATTTGGTGCTTGAAGAATAGCAAATTTTCATAATCCATATCTCCTTGAGTTATGGGAATGGATTTATTAACATTGAAAAGAGTATTCCAAGGCGTATCTGAGACAGTTTTTTGACTTAAAAAGTTTCAATATAATTCTGAATTACAGAGAGTGATCTTGGAGCGTGTTTTTGTTATATTTCTCCACATTCTCCCCTATAATTAACAGTTTGAAAGCGTTTCCCAAATCTCTGAGCAATTTCCTACTTAAGCCTGTTAGTTTTCCGAAAAGTTGAAGAAAAATTGATAATTCTATTCTATGTCTATTTCCGTTTTTGTTAAAATAAATCAAAAAATCTATATTCGATTCTCTTTCTATTATTCTCAATATCTAGGAGGATTATAGCCGTTATTACCGGAGCCGAACTGGGGGTTGTTTATTAGCAAACATTATCAAAATTTTTCTAAAACTTTCAATAAACCAGGCGGAAATTTAGGTGTTTTATAGTCTTTGTTGCATGTAAACATGAATGAATAGGTTTCATGATGAATGTGTCTGCTAAGGTAGAAATTTTCTTTTACAACTCTTATCAATGTTATCTATCTTTCCGGAGATTGCAACTTACAATCCAGGTCATATATATACAGTTTACACTTTCGGAATCACAGCTATTAGTGCAACATTTTAACAGCTCCTTCTTTTCTTTACTCATAAAAAATGTATGCAACATTACCGGTTTTTTTTTCGTCGTCGAAGAAAGCGTGACTATAAGTGGTGTGAGAATTTCGGAAATAGTTTTACAATATTGTTATAAAACTTTTCTAAATAGTTTTCGTATAAACAACTCAATTCAAGTTTAGTCGACCATTGTATAAAACGAAAAATTACCCAATGTTGCATTTAATCTACCGTTTTTATCTCTCGTGAGTGTGTGATGTTTTGCTTTTTTTTCTATCGAGAATAGTACGGAAACTTTCTATCAAAAACCAACTTACAATTCAGTCAAAAAGTTCGTATTAGTTTGTGTTTCTTTTTAAAACATCCCCATCCGGATATTGCTATTGTAAAGTAACAACAACAACAAAAAACTGTTCGATATAACTACATCGGATGAAGTTTGGGTAGAAAAGCGACGAGCTTTATTTCAAGCAGACATTTCCTCCTATTATTTAGTCGGTTATTTTCGATATTTTGCAAAGTTCTATGACACTTTTACATTGAAATTTGTCGGTCTTTGTTATTATTATTATCATTTCTATTTCCAGTTTCCAATAGTAATAATAATTTATCCATAATCATTTGCATACTTTTACAATTCCAATTTCATACAAACAAATTTTCATTACTTTGTTTTCTTGTCTCGGTGCATCTACACAAATATTTTAATAATAATGCAAACGACCACATCTCCAACAAATCATCGTTCCAGTTGGAAAGTTTGCTGTGTAAAAATATCCGTTCGACAAACATTCTGGATTTTATCCAATACTGAAAGATGCATCGCAACTGGATAAAGGGTAGTGTATTAAAGTGAAGGGTTCGAGCCGCTAGTGAATAAATTGGTTCAGAGGTGCGTAATGAAGCCTTTGTCCAGGCCCGGACTGAACAGGGCGGATAAACGGGGTTTCCATTATTGCTAAGCGTCATTGGGAGGCCCATGCCATTGCCTTTTGAATTAGTAATTTTCAAATACAATATCTCGCTTGTTTTTGGAAATATCGCGAAAATAAAGCATTTTCAGGTGAATCGTTTCAGAAAATTTAGATTGAATTTTGAGTTATTGGGGAAGATTTTGAAGCGTTCTTTTTAATATTTTACAGTATTTTTATATTTTTCCTCAGAATTTAGTCAATTTCGTTTATATTTCAATCATTCTGGCGAAGTTTATAGAAAATGAAGAGCGCTTTAACTATATTCAAGAAATTTCCCAATCAGTTTGCTAGTTTTCCAGGATATTTCTAAAAAAATTCGATACCTTCTTATTTTTGTAGATAATTTAATGAAAATCTGGCGTTAGGAGGAGCATTTCAAGGAGCAGGAAGTTTTTTATTTTAGGAAATTTCAATAGAATTCGAATTTATGGGTGACAATTTCGGAATATGGTTGTGCATTTTTCTATATTTTTACTTATAATTTAGCCAATATTGTAGATTTTCGAATGATTTTTGTACAGTAACCACAAAATGGAAAGCGCTTTCCAAATCTTCATTAAATTTTCCATTCGGTTTGCTAATTTACGGGAAAATTGAAGAAAATGTCAAAATTTTCAATCTATATTTCTTTTCCACAATTTTCACGTGGAATTAGCCCCATATTTGGAAGGCTTATAGTAAAATCTCATGGGGTCTTCTCTATAAATTCAGTTCAAAGGATTATTGCGGAAATTTCGAACTTTTTTGTAACAAAATTACACAGTTTTACAGACAATTTTTAAACTTTATAAACTAACACTTCTGTCGGAAAATTTCATTAAAAAATGAACAATTACGGGGAAAATACAAAAACTTTCTAATTCACTTTTGGGAAACAAGCGAGGAACGGTTGATTAAACCCTTTAGTGTTTGTCGCATGCCACGTCGATGAGATTTAGGGTTTTTAAATCTCTACCGGGCCAAAATGGCGCAGTCCGGTACTGGTTTTCTCTACTACTATCTCTCCATTTATTTTTTCTAATAGACGGACTAATAACAGTTAGTTAGAGCCACTATACTTTATGTTGTCGTTTTATTTTAAACAAGTATCGCTTATTATAATTCTTTGTTTTTTTTTAAATATACACAACAGGAGTGGCGTTGTTACAGCATGTCATTATGCAAAGTGTTTAACCGGATTGTTTTTGCTTTATACAATCTGTTTAATGATTATTCATAATAGCCTCAACATTAGTTGTAAATAGTATAAAGTTTAAATGTGGGCTAGAAAGAGATATTTGTTGTTTCAAGTAATTCCATTTTCAGTTTAATACGATATTTAATCCATATCTATTTCATAAACTAATTTTCCACTTGATATATAAATGAAAATAGTTAATCGTGTAGAAAATTACCATATTAATATGCATAATTTCTATATGCAATTTCAACAATAATGATTGATGAATGTGTGAATTTCCTATAGAAGATCCATAAATTTTTCTACCAAACCAAATCAAAGGAAATCATTAATGGGTAGGCTGTTACTATTTGTAAAATCCCTGTAGATTTCGCTATACATCGGATGATCCCAGACATAAACTAACCTGAGATCCGGTCTTGGTGATGCTTATGGGACTTGCCTAAATACCGCAACATGTACTCCCTTTAGAGGATAAGATGTTGCGTTAGTATCTGTGTATGTGTGTGTTCTATTACAACAACCATCACTACAATATCCCTTGTTTCACTTCAACTTTCTTGATACGTAAGAAATAGCTCAGCCTCAAAATTGCTTAGATTAGTTTGGTTTGGTGGTTTTTATGGGGTGCGATTAATTAAAGATAAAATTGGATTTTGTAGTCGAAAGTATCACGAGATAAAAGCTAAATCTTTCGAAAATTACTAGCAAGAGATAAGGGTGTAAAAGTGTATTAATAGAATTAGTCGTTGTAACTAATGAAGAGTTAATTTTGCAACAATTAATTACTTTAAATAGTTCGTACGAGTATATTGTTATTTTTAAGAGTTATTAGAGTAAAGTAAAGACACGTGTCGGGCATAATTCAAGCCCTTTTTCAACTAGAAAACGCCAATGTTAACATCATTTATCTTATCAACATTGAACGTATAAAATACTCTGGATCGAACGTTTCTGAAATATTTAAAACCGTCTTATTTTCCCCCATTGATCTCGATTGCTGCCGTTATTATTGATGAAATATTAAGATGTTAACGTGAAATAAGACGAAAGTTGTAGCCTAATTGGATTTGTTGCCGTTTGAAATGTGAAATCAAAACAATTTGGTTTTTATCGAAATAAAAACAACACAATTTTTGAAAGTCTCATTTATATGAATTGTACGGATATTGAACGTGGTCTTATGAAATATTCAATATTAAACTGGCTAGTGGTATTTCAAAAATGACCATTTCCCGGTTCATGCCATTTAAGTTTCCGCTTCATAACTACACCGACTTAACGTTTATTCAACGATAAAAGATTCTTAATCTGGCTCGTCTCAACCATAAACTGTTTGTTTTTTTTTCGATTTTGTAGAATTGTCGGAACGAATTGCAATAATTATTGTTATTATTGAACCTTAAGGCATTCATATTTTGAAAAATATTTTTCTAAATTGCGTTCATCCGCTTAGATTTATGTTGTGATTAACAGTCACAATATATTTAATTTTCTAATACCCCTTGTAAAATTAACACCAACGTTCCAAGATCTATGTTGTGTAATTAAAGAGAAGGTAAAATATCGCCAATTATTTGCACGTAACTTTCGGGAATTTTAAGATCGATAAATACTTGGGTTTCTTAATTTCATTGTTATTATTCAAAAAAATATTCCTCTCGTACAATAGGTGAACGTTTAAATTTCTCGTGATAGTTTCTATATGGTACAATATACATATAAATGTCGACTTTATGAATTATATTACACGTCTATGGAGATATTCACAGAGAGGATGCATGGAGAAACTTCATTATAGGGTGTCAGAATTCGTATAAAAGAACGCCTGACATTAATGAAGACTGTTTACTTGTACTGGATTGAATTATATTGAAACAAGAAAACGAATACGATTCGTATAAATGTCAGATTCCTTTAAATTTTGTAATATACGAATAGAATCCTACGGTCTCCTTTATAAATTTCATGGAAATATGTTGTGTACAATTCAAAACTATCATAATAATAATGATATTTTTCTTTCGATTTGTAGAGAACTCCAAAACTAGACTGTAATTATGTTGGAAGAATTCATATCAAGTTCTATAATAACAGCAAAACTTTTATAAGCATATTTCGTATTCACCCTTTCCTATTAAAAAGAAAATACATGGGCTCTTATAACGAAGAATATCCTGACCTTTTAAACATTACCCGAACATCTCAACTTTTCTAGTTTAACCAACATTTTCATAGAAATTATAATGAAATTTCAAATCGGTTAAACTCCTTCGTTGCCCATTTTAATTGGCGACTCTTTTACAATGACGTTGCTCTCAGAGGGTAAATACAATAATTATAAAAAAATTATCGCAATTTAGTAGCAGTCGAAACTTTATTCGTGCCAAATTTAAAAGGAATCTATCGTGTGGTTTTTTGAATAAAGCGAAAAAACGTCAAAAATCTGATTTCTGCTCCAATTTAGAGTTTATCTCAAACATCGCTTAAACTGTTCTTTTTATATCTAAATCAGTCTTATTTAGCTTCTTTATTACTTTAGTTGGTTTTGAGATTCCAGTTTTATTGACGGGTCGAGCTAAAAGTAGTTAAAAAAGCAATCGACGATTTCTCCCTTATTTTAATCCTTAAAAAGACGTGTAGAAGCCCGTTGGAATGATTTTTCGGCCGTATTCTCTAAATTTTTGCCAATTGATAACACGACAACTCTAAAGATCGACAGTATCTTTGAATAGAGCTTCTATCTCACTATTTAGAATTCCAACATCAGTATACTTGAAATGAGACAAGAATAAAGTAGATTGTTCAAAAGTGACTGGTAACGAATCGCCAAAAAGTTAGAGAATACGACTGATTATTTAGCATGCATTTTCGGAAAATCCAATCGAATTTTCCAAATGCTGTGGGATCACAATTGTAGAATCCTATTTAGAATCGAATGAGATATCTACCAACTCGATATCTCTTGTCGTTTTGGAGATATTCCAGTTCCGCTGTCTTATAGAATCTCTTTCTAATTGTTTGCTTCGAGCTAGACTCTTAAATGCGAATTCTATGCGAATGCATTAAAACAGCTTTGACAGATCGTTTTTCCACCCCTTCATCTATAATACGTGTTTACTATTATTATATCTAACTAGTGCGATTTACCCTATTTTGGTGTTACTCTCCTCAATCCATTGTACAATTTTCGTCTAAATCTAGCTGTTTCCGCTCTTATCCTTTCTCTTTTTGTTGGTGGTGTAATTCTACTAAAATCACCACTGTGGAAAATTAAAATGGCACTGAATGGTGGATGGATAAATCTCTTTTTGCACCCTCTTTGTACACGTGTATTTGTATATATCTCTTACTTTGTTCACGACAATCGCAATCTATGAATATCTTTATCGGATTTCGAACACAAACGGAGAATTTTAAAGAGGATCGCCAACGTCGTCCGTTTTGCGTGATTAATAGTTTTGTTTAGTTTATTTTTATTATTAAATTTAATAGAAATATGGAATCTGAGTTGGGTCCAAGACAGGTCCTCTATACGGAAATTAGAGGAAACCAATTTCTTCAACATCCTCTCCAACTATAAAGAGGGTCGAATATTTTGCATATGAGTTGGGAATATTGCTAGACTACGGATTTTTCTTCTAATTGATCCCGGTGATGATTAAAATAGCCTTAAATTGACACAATATCGGATTTGATTCGTCTGTTGAATAGTAATTGGCTCATTAAAACTGATCAAATTAAACTTTAGATATTGAAGGTAGTAAAAAAAGTTTTAACAAGGCATGTTACGCATGATTAGTTTATAAAATTTTAAATACAAGTTAGTTTTTTCAAGTTTAGCCGATTGGCGACCTTAAAACTTTATGATGCCATAGTCTTTCTCCTCCCAAAGGTCGATGCGTTATTTATATAGTCGACTTTATCTACAAGTGTATTCTGAAAGAAAGTTTTTAAGAAGCTCAACTGTCTTCAGATAGTAGTAGGGAGTCGAGTAGATTGCCGGAAGTGTTGTTGTTAGATTATAAATTTTGTTTTCGTATTTAATTGGGAACTAAACAAATTTGGATGGTGCGGCGGTCTTTAAAGGGTAGTTTTCTACAATAAAAACTTATTTATAGTTCAACAAAGTATAAAGGAAAGTTATCTGGTCCTTTTTGGTGGACGTGATCGCGCTGCAGGCATTGTGAGATTCGCAAGAAGCCGACTTAACAAGAATTTAGTTTGAAGTTTCAGACGCCTCGTTCTTCCTTTGAGATACTATTACAGCTAGTAATGCGGCTGAAATCTTCGTCTTATCTCTTGTAAACTGTATGCATCCGTTGCATTGCTTCAAATCGAAATAAAAAGAGAATTTTAAATTCGATCGTCTCTCAAATGTGTCTCTAGTAAAAAGTCATTGAGTCAAAATGGATGAAGGTTTTAAGATTCGGTAAGCAAACACCTTATAAGAAACTACATACTAGTCGTTCTGATAACGTTATCCGTGTTGACCTCGTGTGGACTCGTGTATTTGTTTCACATGACACTTTCCCAAGGCACGACGTCTATATTGATCGGACGGCGGCGTCGCGGCATACAGCTGAGCGCCGCCGGTTTTACCATCCACTTATACTAAACACACGCTTTAACGCTTTCCCGCTCGCAAGACATTGTTATTGTTTTCTGTTCAAGCATGTAAATCGCTTCAATTGCCACAATCGCTTGATAGACATGATTTTCCTACAAGTCTACACATATGTTAGAAACAAAAAGAGTTAATCCAAATTGTAAGAATTGATGTTTGAAATTACATCAAAAGGATAATTCGACGCCAAATTGATCTAAACATCGACAATCGTGTAGCGAATTTGTAGGCGATCATTAAATAACCATAAAGCTAGAATGTAGACAATTGTGGTGTATATCTACAGACTGTATGTCCAAAGGCAATTGGCAGCTTGCCTGACGAAATTATCGATAAGCCATTAGTGGAATATTTAAAGGGCAGGGTATGTGTACATATTCCTCTATCAAAATATATAGACACGTCTGTTATCTTTCCGCTAGATGTAAATTGAAAAATTGGCAACTCCGGGGTAATTAATTTTTTTTAGACTCACACAAATACAGGGTGGGCCAAAAAATAATTCAAATTAATCGGGCAATTTGAAAAATACTCTAGGGTGGTCCGCAAGACGGCCAAAACACTTGAAAATAATCCAAAGAAGGCAGCAATGCGAAAAAACGAAAGAGTACAACTTTACGAGAATCCTTGGGTTATTCTGAATCGTTTGGTATTACCTAAAATAGCATTTTTCGACCAAGTGGAATCCAATTTTTTGGTTTTGGCTACTACAAATTCCAAAATATTCCACCATCTGGATATTGGTCCGTCCTGTATAGCGAAATACATAGAAAAGGAGTTGATGAAAATCTCAAGAGTTTGCCTAAAGTATACGCATGTGGATTACAAGATCCTGATATGGATGCCAAAGTTGTCGGGAGTTTGTAAGGCACGTCGGTAATCAAATCAGTGAGACACACACACCAAGTTTCAATATGCATCCCGGGACGTGTTCGTTTTATATTTCCTCCCTATAGTCTAGAGATTCTTTTTTTCGAACGAATATTTGTAAAACATTCCAGACAAATAAACAAAACCAGGTGTAGTAATCAAGTTCTGATGTTGGGGTATTTTCTCTAAATCGTTGTTTAATGATGATTGAAGCTAACCGTATCGGTTTCGAATCGCTTCAATTAGGTTAAATTGTAGCATTTGTAATTCGTGTACGCTTCTTTTCCGATAAAGAGATTTAGTTTTCTTCAATATTCAATTATATTAATGCTTTATCAATCAACTAGCACATGTTGGTGACACAATATGATTTTCAGCCTTGTCAGTTAGCTTGAATTTCGATTATTGGAAGAAGTCTGCGAAAAATTATCCAAAATTGACCCATTTCTGAGTTGAATTATAGAACGGAGAATTGTGTAAAGAGTGTACATTTAGCAACTGTGGCTGACAACAGAGAAATTTATAATTTCCTTACAAATATTAAAACGGAAATAAAAGTAAATTTTTATTCAACTTCTCCTTGTTACAAAGTTAATTAATAGAGAAGAAGACGTAGAAGAAAACGAGAAAGAAAAACGAGAACTCTTTGAATATTTATCGTGTAAATAATTTGGGGATTTAGCCATCGACCAGAACTTTTACATCGGATCCAACTTGAACGATTATCTGGACGATGGATTGTGACATTTTTACGCAAAATAATTACACCAATTGATGGCAATTTCTCTAGTTGGCAAACGAAAAAACAAAACACCTACTACTTGTTGTTTCGATCTATCTTTCTCAAGTTAATTTACTTTAGTAGTAAAGTTTTTGTTTGTTTGTCTAAACAAACATCCAGACACAAACAAATCAACATTGAATAAAGTCATCGTATTTCTCTTGGTCGTCTTGTTCAAGAAAAACTCGATGCAAACTGGTGGCAAAACGAATTGTATGCCCATGTTTCAATGACAACTGATGCCGCGCTCATTCTAGACCTCCATTTATACTTGAACTAGTCGATAAAAATGCGGTTTTTCACTCGCACTCTTTTCGTTATAAAGATTTAAATTCCATTACTATTTTGCCTTCTCTCCTTTTTTTGCTTGTCGTCGCTTGGCATGTTAAGATTATATTAAATTTTCTTGTAGCAGTTCAAAGTTTTAATAGAAACAAAAAAATATATATGGAACGGGTAGTTTTATAAAATCTTGAATGATACATTGCTTTAATATCTACATAACCGGAATTGTATCTGGAAATCTTGGGACTACATTGCACATTACATGCCATAACTTGGTTCATTTAATTCTATAATATATAAAAGCCGGCTTCTGCAAAATCACAATTCACAATCGTCTATAAATCCTGATTTTGCAATATTGAAGATTTAATTTGTAAATGAACTATTCCTAGTTCTTGAGGGAACATTTTAGTAAAATTAGAATTTTGAAGCTCAAAAAATCATGCTACATCAAGAGGAAAATAGTAGTCATTCATTATCGATCCCTAGCAAGTTTTCCCATTTTCTAAAGGATTTAGTGATAGAAAACGAACAAAGGAGCATTATTGCTAGGATGTTTTAGTCATTCTGGGTCGTTATTCCTGTGTAGTTGGTTGGCAAAAATCGCAATGTTAGAAGATCCAAGCGGTCTTTCACCAGTTTCGCAAGGAGCCTCGAAGTTCTGCTTTTGCAAAAATATTACCTGCTTTTTCAGCTTTACTCTTATTTTTAGAAAGTGAATAGGAAAAGAATCGTTTCAAATGTACTGGATGTTGAAAATTAAAAAAAAAAGAAGAAACGGTAAACAAATTTTCCTGTTTCTCAGAATCCAGTGATAAAAACTATTTTACAGGGTTCTTTTACTCATTTGTGATTGTTTCGCGTAAATATTCATTCATAACGATTTTTCACCAATTTATCATTGAAGTATCAAGCTTTAATTTTACAAAAATGCCCCCTAGAGACTACCTAGTTCTTGAAATATGTTTTAAATCTCCAGGCAATTAGAGTTATAAAGACTAGAAGCCTTGAAGTGGTCCAGACTGTATAAAAATGGAATTTCAAGACGCTTGATATAGAAATACAATAAAATATCTACAACGAAATAGAGGACATGACAACAAACTGACACAAACGTAGGTAACAAGATGACGGACATAGTGAGCGAAGAGGGGAATATATGTATGTAGAGGCAGACGGATTCGATTTCCCTAGGGATGTCCTTACTGAAGAGGTGGTAGTAGTGGTAGTGAATTGAAGGGTGGACCCCGTTACTGGATACATTTCCAAATCTATTGATTTTTCCTTATAGCGGCTCACATATAGACACCTTTATTCTACCTCTGAAGTGGTGAAATATTTTAATTTTAAGCGTATAAAAGTGGTTGTAAAAATGCTTCAAAACTTCTAGTCTACTTCTAGTTTATCGCGAATCGAATGAATCTTGAATCTTTCAAATCGATTCCCTCTAAAGCTCTACAATGTTTTCTTGCTTATAGACAAAGATAAATTGTCGCATACAAACAAATCCAAGGGAAAAATTAAGTTGAAGATTGCACTAAAGATAGCGATTTTTATTGGAGAATATACACATATATTGTTTGAAAAATGACAGCGGAATCTTGAAACTCTACTAAATAGTTCTTGCCAAACTGATTTTATCAATTGAGAACATCATGATTCAACTATCACCCGTTGATTGTGTTTTTCGCTTATCGCAGCCACTCGACTAGGTGTTGTTGCTATTTAGAGATCTCATTAAAGATTGCGCTGTAAGAATCCAGGGAGAAAATCGAGGTAATATTTTAGTTTTGTACGTTAATTTATTCGAATTTGGGTCGATCGTAGTCGATCATCATCGCCATCGATTGTGTACGGTCTAGTGTCGGACTTGCACAACCAAGACATTTAAGATCAGAATCGAAAACTTGACGCATTCCACAAGTTCGGTCTCGGATCCAACACACTGCGTTCACCAGACCAGATAATTGCCTTTCGGTCTTATCTAGAATTCCTCGGATATGTTATATTGTAACGATACAATAAAAATTCCAACGTTATTATTAGCCCAATTAGAAAATTTCTTCTCTTATTCTCTTCGATTTCTAGTATTAGTTACAATTAATATCGAATATTTTACATGAATTCTAAGCGAGAAAGTCTTGAAACTTGTTGTTGTTGTGGTAAGTTAACTGTGTGATTAATTGCGTGTAGTTTTGGAGCCGACACACACAGACTGTACTAACGTATTTATCAAACAGTATTGTCGTTTAACTGCGATTTTTCCTTATGCTCGAACAACAAAAGTTTCGCCGAAAGCTCGCCTAAAGCTCTAGTTATATTAAGTTATATACCATATGTTACTCGATTAAGAGAAATCATAGTTTGGCCCGACTCCAACTAAACAACCAACTCGATCGTTGTGCCACCTGGATGATTTCTAAATTCAATAATGACAAATTCTCCCCGCTTTGCAAGAATCAAATTAAAATAAAAACGCATAATTCTTTCAAGCAGTCTAAATAGAAATTAATAAAGGACTTCTCTTATAAATATTCAACGAAATGTAAATGAAATGTTTGCTTGAATTTGATTCACAACGTCTCCTACTCTTTCACTATTCTTGTTTTTCCCTCTTCGTACAGTGTTCATCAACACCTCTAACATGTTCATTATTAATTCTGATATACGCGTATACAAGTTTCAATAAAAGAATCTCGCATTGTAGCCTTCTCCACGTTGCCTCAACTGAACGAAAGTAGTTTAAATGTAATCTGTTGGTGTAATATACAGAGAATTACGTTATATTTTATCTTATACGTTCAATTTAAGGAAACACCTGCCGCCGTTGTGTTGAACGAAACGTAGAACGATGCACCAGTTTCTACGCCACACGGGGTATAAACGAAATGAGCGATGTAACAATTTTGATGTGTAATCTTTCAACTGACAATTCCCTTGTTCTCCCATTTAGAAGTATCTAAAATATTGTCTGAACAGTATAGTTGAAATTCCTTCCAGCGAATACGGGTTTTTTGGGGAAAGTTCCCTCAATTACAACGAAACTATACATGCACACCAACATCTTCATTAATCAACAAGATGGAGTATTGTAAACATTAACTATGATATGTATAGTTGAACAGATGATTTGTTCTGATTAAAATGGATCTTGCACTTTGCTATATTTTTGTAAAACTAGCGAATGTTGCAATCCAAACAACGATGATATACAATCTGATAATAGATGAAAATGCATCGTGGAATTGGAGAGAAGAAGAGAAAAAAGCCGATGATTGGTGTATCTGGATGGAAAAACGTTCATACGCTCCTGATTAAATAGATTTGTCGAAATTGAGCACGAAATATTACAACAATAGACTCAAGTCACGTATTTACCCTCCAAGCTAAAATTATTGATCAACTAATATTTTAGACAAACAAAAAATATTGCGTTTATCATTATTTGATGTTTTTGAAATTTCTCGAAATTGTATAGAACTAAAAATGTCTAAGATAGTAGAAAGATTTCTCGCGTAAAGTCGCATGAAATTTATTGTTGCAGGACCTATTCATCACTGATAAAAACACCAACCACTAGCACGATTTTCACAGACTTTAGCAGACCTGGGCGTTTCTTTACAAAAATCAACTTCTCTTTCCATTATGAATCAAAACGGATATTTCAATAAACGGATTTTCGTCGACTTTTATTCCAGATGAATTTGCAAAACTAACAGAAAGTTCTACAACAATTTCGCCCCAATAGACACAATCTGATCGGGTTTATCTTCCGGTAAAACTTAAGTAATGGTGACAAACTCAAACATTATCAATCAGTTGAGTTATTCGCCTCTAATTTAGAAAATTAACGATGGGGCGTTTTCTTACTCTTCTGGGCGAAACGGCAAGTTCAAAAATTTCCAAAAAATTACCACAGCTCCGTGTTGGTCTAAACTGTAAGTGTGCCAAATTTTGCGAAAATCTGATATGTAGTTTTTTAGAAATACGTCATTTTATTCAGCATAGAGACATTTTAAAATCATCAGAATTATATGAAATAAACGAAAGCGGCTTATTTTGATGGCACACCTTCAAATACGTGTTTGAATGGTGTGTTGATGTAGAATAGGTCAGAAAATCGAACAGATAGGTCATTGTTTTGACGTGAATCATATAAATATTTACAATACTTAACAAAAGTACATTACTAAGCATTCAATATGGAATGATTTGTGTTGTCGCAGCTTATACAGGTCGTCGTTCTTTAATAATTTATCGCCTTTGTTGTTGTTGTTTTTATAAAAGTTGTAGGTGTGACGACATTCACATAATTCTAGATTTGTAAATATGCATTTTTCCATCTTGAGGATTGTTTTCTGAGCTGAAACTAAAACAACAACAACAAGCATTGCCATCTGTATAACAACAACAACAACCCACACGTTGTTTCAGATTTATTACATAAAGTTATCGGCAATCCCTTGATGCACAGAGTTAGATTAGTGTTGACTTGTGTACGAAATTGCTGAGAGACATACATACATGTATAATGTTTTACTATACACACAAATACATACACATAAACTTCACTACAATTCGCATTGTCTACTCTAATTCCACTCTCGTCTATTATCTGATTTATATTAATTTAAATCAGAGTTTGTGAATGTGGATGTACTGTAATTTGATAGGGTTAATTGTAGACTACAGTCTAATTAAGTTGGATACTACCTGTCTATACTCGTATGAAGTTATAATAATACCACTGTACATATTATGGAATATTTATTAGAAATATTACAGTTAAATGTAATTAAATTGTGGAAAATGAATAAAATCAAAATTTTAAGGTTATAAAACTGGGCGTTTGGTTATACGAGTCCAGCAACCCATTGAAGGCGCGCTATTCGAATTCTCAAATGCGGGTTAAGCAGAGATCAAAAAATAAACGTTGTTATTGTTGGAATATAAAAAAATCATCAATATGTTTAGGGACGTTTGCCTGGCATATAGGGAAAGATTGTAGAATTAAAGGCACAGATTTCGCAGGCTTTGTGGAGTAATAGGATTAAATCTACTATAGTTGGTGACAGATCCCATCAACAATGGACAATTTTAGAAATCTTACTATACCGTAAAAAACGTTGATATTTCCGCCATTTTGATTATCCTTCTATATCGAACAATGTTGATTAAAATGTAAGGACTTAATTATAGACATACACTTGTATAACATTGCATTAACAACTTGTTCGGCACAATTTCCTTCACATTAAATTGACAATAATCCGATAGCAGTTTGCATACTGTAGACTGGTTGTAATTGTTTGTAATTGAAGACGATTCTCCATTTGAAACAATACAATTGTATTCCGTAATCATTACTGACTGATAATTTTTTTAAATCAAATTGATATCATTCGAATCCAACCAAGTTTCAAAACGATAACAACTAGATATCGTAATGAGAATAATGCACGAATAATAACCCTTACAACTTATCTTCTATAATAATCTTAGCTTTAACTAGTACTTGTTTCCTCTAAATGTTTCCCCATCATTTCCCTTTCGTATTTAGTTTAAAGGATTCTAAGCAATTGTAGTTTCTATCTCTTTATGTCACACACACTTGCCCGACAATTCCACCCTCTATAAACTATTTTACTAGTTGTGATATTATGTGAAAGTCGCTTGTATTGTGTTGATCTGTATTTATGGTAGTTTAATGAAGAAGTGGATAATTAGTTGAATTTTTGTTGAAGTTTTAAATTACGTTAAAATTTCACCCCTTGTGTCTCTACATTGTACAATTCTCTATCGTTAATAGAAATGTCATTTGCACACTGCAACCGACACTAATTATAATTTATTAATTAGAAATTCTTTAAAAGTTGACAGATTAATTGGTTTGAAATTAAAAAGTTCTACATCATAAAATTATCGATTTGAACTAGAGATGTTATAGAAGTGTCGAAAATATGATTTTCTTCTGCAACTCATGGATTGAAAGAGTAATCTCTAGAGGTTATTTTGACAAAATTAGTGCAGCGTAACTCATTTGGAAGTTAGTCAAAAACGCCCGTTTCCAACAATATTGCAATTTTCAAAATAACTCAGAATGACTCAAGGATGCTCTCCACATATATTTTTTAAAATTTTCTCTATCACATTCTAAAATAAAGGCAAAAAACTTCAATACAATCCCGAATAAAATGGAGAGAAGGCAAAAAATGTTGGAAGCTCCCTCAAGTCAATCTGAGTAATTTGGCGCGTGTAACTCTTTTGAAAACCTCAATACGGTTAAAAAGAATGACTCGAGGATGCTCTCCAAAAATTTCTCCATCACATTCAGAATAAATACAGAGAACTTCTATACATTCCAGAATAAAATGGAGAAAAGTAAAAATATTAGAAGTACCCCCAAATCAATCTGAGTCATTTGACGCGTGTAACTCTTGAAAATTGCAATATGATCAGAAATGAGCACTTTTGATCACTTTCCAAGTGAGTTACACTGTCCAAATTTTTGGTAAAATAATCGTCAGACTGTTCTGTAAATCCTTGGCATATTTCCCAAATTGTTTCCAAATAATACCAATTATCATAAGAATTTGTAGTCCAAAAAGTACGGAGACGGAACTCCCGTTTTTTGCGGAACTTCCCAGTTACGGAACCAGAAACAGAAGTCCGTAACATTTCTAATTTATTGAAAAAACGATTGTAATTCGACAATCATCAATAATTTCCAATGTCAGAAGAGACTGAGCGTAGGGGTTGAAATAACAGCGGAACATACAAAATTTGGGGCGAATTCACTAGTTTAAATCTGCGTTTCTCATGTATGTCATAATACACCCCTACTACAACTACTATATAATAAAACAAACGGATTGAAATGGTGGAATATTTGCCGGAGACATCAGTTTACATGAGCAAACATGTCACAAACGGCGCCACTTTACACTGGAATGCTCTTATAAAGGGTATTATTGAGTTATAACGCAGATGTTGTTTCACACACATACAACTAGAAATCGTATAGATATACGCCAGTCATTTATTTGATTCGGAAATTTTGATTCAATTGATGATTTTTAAAATGTGAAAGAAATCGTAGATTGATTGGCGATTAGATAGAAGTTGTTCGGAACGAATTAATATTTAATTACATCGAAGTTTTTTTCGTACAAACAATTTCGATTGTTATCGTTATAATTACTTGAAATGTTCGTTAGTCATGCATGTTAATTTTCTACTAGAGAACATATGCTTTTAAGTATTTGGGTTAATGATATAATGAGATGTAATATTCTTATTTTATGGAACTGTGAACATGTTGACAACTTGTTCTAACATTAATAACACGACTATTTAATGTTACAATATGCTAATAATTGCTCAATTTGTTACAGGTGAGTGTTTCAATGATTCCTATAGGCTTAATCAGTAAGTACATGTAGATTTTTTATTTTTATTATACCCTGTGTTTCACTTAAATGTTCCTAGTTATTGTGATAACTCCTGTTAATTATTGGGTAAAATTACAACATTATCACTCTTTGGGGCGAAAAAACTGTTCCTCAAGGATCTTCTAGTCATTCTTGATCGTTGTAGGTGCACATTTGGTTGGTGAAAATTGTCCTAATGAGCGGCGAAGCTCTAATTTCACTCAAATGCTCCCTGGAAACTACCCAAGAAACCCAGTAGGAACATTTAGATGAGACACCCGGTATTTTATATAAAATTCTACATTTCAGCTATTGTTCGGTATAAATTTGATCAAAATTGAACGTATATATTGTAAGAAGTTGATTGTATGCATGGCATGTAGAATTCCATTTTTAACATAAAAATCTCCCAATAAAATCCGACTTTTTGATAAGAATCGACTGGTAGTAAAATTCAAACATTAAAATTTATTCTTTAACCATACGTCTGCCATTATTGTACATCGATTTGAACGCTTGTCAAAAGACAAAATCCAAACAGAATTCTGTGTAAACATTTTTATGTTTATGCCAACTTTGCAATTTTCTTAAACTTGTATCGTTTATTTATTTTTTCGTTAGATTCCTCTATAGTTGAGGTGTTTAACAAGTCAACAGAGAACAAATGGTTCTCTCCGTTATCCCCGGATTACGTTTTCGTTGGCACTATTGTTTGTTGTTATTGTTATTGTCGACATCTATGACGAATTACTGTACATTTTGAATACTGACATTCAACTACCAAATCCTTCACTAAATTATTTATTATCTGATCGTATTCTACTTGTTAAGCTTACGCGGAAAATGCAGCAAAAAAATTGCTTTATATATGTGAAATTATTATAAAATCGATTAAAATATATGCAAATTTGGTGGAATAATTCAATTCCATTAAAAGATTATTTATTCAAAACGAAAGAAGCCGGTGGAGAAGCAGCAATAAGGTTCTTTTTTTGTGTGAGTGTGCTGGCGGAACAGACGGTGTGCACATTTATGCTAGTTGATCGAGCGACAGTCGAACCTTGTGTGATTGACGTTCAAAATTAAAGAATTTTAATCAACAGAATTGCGATTCACCGTGAAAACAATCCCGATTATATAAAAGGAAAATAGAAATCAGTAGGGGGGTATTCGAGCAATTATACAGTATAAAGGGTCTACTTTCTAATCAACTATTTTCTATTAATGTTTAGAAATTCTAATTTTGTTTAAAGTTGTTGCGGAAGTTTTATAACAAAATAATAATTTGGAATAGTATTACCAACTTTACGCCAAATTTCTGGACAACTAACAAGTTTAATGAAAAATTCTTGAGCATTTTGGAAAGTCCTTTCAATTTGCTCTTCGCAGGTAGACAATCTCTGCAAAATTGATTAAATTATTGGTGAAAATACATGCTCCAAGATTGTCCTCTGTAACTCGTAAATCAATTGAACTTTTTTTAAAACAAAAACACTTTTGATATCTCTTAAAATGCTGTTTCCAATGATGTTATATTCGTTGCTATAGATCATCAAACAAGCTAGATCTCGACGATTGAGGTTTGACAATTTTTTAACTCCGAATAAATAAAGTGATGTGAGCCCGCAAGTTTTTGATAATTTTCCGGAAAACTAACACACCTATTGCGAAGTTTCTTTCAGACTTGAAAAGCTCACTGAATTTGCTATATACTGTGAGAAAAACCATTGGAAAATCTGTAAAATTTGCTGAGTTATGGGGTAAAATGTGAAAAATTATAACAAAACACATGCTCCAAGGTTGTCTGCGTTCGTCAGATTTTAATCGTAATGTTTCAAAACTATAAACTTTTCTAAATACTCCTTGAAATGCCCTTTCCAATGTTCTTGTATTCATTGTAATATATCATCAAACAAACCAGTAATCGATGATTAAAAAGTGGCATTTATCGGACTCTGTATCGAGAAAAAAATGTGATATAGGTCTAGTTTCTGTTAATTTTCCGGAAAACTAGCAAGTTATTGAAGGATTTCTTGAAAATCTGGAAAGCTCTTTCAATTTGCTATACACGGTGAGAAAATCTTTAAAAATCAAAAATATTATCGAAGAAAAATCGATAATATAGAAGAAAATATGATTTTTTTAAAGAACACACGATTATCCTTTGTAATTCAGACTCTAATCAAGATTTTCTAAAACAGAAAAAAACGCCCTTAGATACTCTTCAAAGTGATCTTTCTGATGTAATTATAGTCATTGCAATATCTCTTAAAAAAGAAAGTTATTGAATATTGAAAATTGATATTTTGAGAACACAATAATGTGGACTTTCAAATTTCTGTCAATTTCCCTCAAAATTAACAAGCCCGAAGGAGAATTTCTTAGAGATTTGAAAAACTTGTTCAATTTAGTGTAAATTATTGGAAAATTGTTGAAAAATTAATAATATTGGATACATTATAAGAGAAAATATGAAGAAAGTGGAACAAAACACATGCTCCAAGATTGTTGTGTGTTTCTCAGAATTCAGTCGAAATTTTTCAAAACTGTAACGCTCTTAAATACTCCTTGAAATGCTCTTTCCAATGTTACTGTATTTGTTACAATATATTATGAAATAATGGAAATTTCGCTTGTTAAAAATTGATATTTTGTGGAGATCGAATCAAAATAGAAAAGTAAATCTCTAATTTTGTTGTAAATACAGACAAATTTACATTGTTTCACACAGTTAGGTTTATTGAAATTGAATTTAAGAATATTTCGAATACATTCAACTAGATAAACATTCGATCCGGTGTTCTATTGGAGATTTACGGTATTCTCAAGTTTACAATTGTAATACAGCTTCCGCATAGTCGAATAACACCTGAAAATCGGTACATCAGACAACACGAATCAGTCTTTGTATAGCAAACTGTACACGGTTAAAAGCTTTAGTTTGATCGACTACACGATGCCAAGTTTCAAATCGATTTTGTAAGAAATACTACCAATAAATTCTTCAATTTTATAACACGAAATTTCGTTGAATATACAACTTATAGATTCGTATTTGAATAGTTTGCATCAAAGTTAGATTAGAAACGAAGATATTTCCCCCAAATGTTCATTTCCAGATATTGTATGAATAAATTAGTTCGATAATGAGTTGAAATTATTCAAATTTTCGTAAATTGTTTTCCAATATTCGTGTTGCATTGATAATGCTTAAAACCAGATAATTAAAAACACATCAAACCACCATATCGTGGTGGTGTTTATTAAAATAATTAAATTAGTATTCATTTGAAATTATAATCGTTGATAATCATACTGATAATAATGGGTGATAATCGTGGTGATGTAGTAAATGGAAAAACCCTGTCAAAATGTTTACATTTGGAATTTTATGATGTGGAAAAAATTGTCTCTTTTCCACATTGGAATACACTAAAAGGTTGAAGTATCAACGAAACTAGGAAATGATAGTGTTGTATGCACGTATACGCGTTGATGGATACCATTTTAGTCCTAAAATATACCCAATATCATCGTATAGTGAGAGGCTTTCAAGTATAAAGCCTCGATCACATCAAAACCTCCCGTCACTTATCAAATTGGAACGGAAGATATTATCAAATGTCTATTGAATTGGTAAACTGTTAATCATCCAATCACCGGCCCCTTCATCAAAGTCAAAATCATAAATCGCTGATGATAATTAAAACGAATCGGAAAAATTTTCGATTTTCTCCATCCAACAAAAGAATCGTTAGTAATTCTAAATAATGCAAATTGACTTATGTACGCAAGTTGTGATGATAATAAGACAACCGTATGTGCTCCCGTATACGGAACTTATAAAGAAACAATTCAGTCTTTAGGGAAATACTGTTATGTAAATATGACTAACGAGAACGAGCGGATCCATCTCATTCTACACACTTTGTAGATTTCGGCTTACAATATGAGGAAAATATATGTCCCCGATGTGTACATTCAAATATATTATTTATGAGACGGTCTATACTGAATTGTAAAAATTACGATTCTTTTGTTGTCTAAATTTTTTATTGTAGCATAATTACAACGAGACGAATTTTGGTGGATGCGCCGGCTGAATTTTACGAAATCTTCCGATTCTCCTTATCATCAGCTTAATTAAATTTCAATCTCTATCGAATGTTGTTGGAATTTCTTTGATTTAACCTTATCATTCGATAATCATGCGATTTTTTTGTTGTTCAAGATATCTTTTTATTACAAGATTAGAGCGTGACGAATTTTGGTGGAGGCGCCGGACAAATTCTTCAAACTTCCCGTATTCTTAACATTAACTTAATTAAATCTCGATCTTTATCATTAACTACCAAATCGAAGGAATGTTGAAAATTCTTCTATCTTAACGTTATCATTCGATCTTCATTGTTAGAATTCCGGTTCTTTTGTGGCTGTTTAAAAGAATCTCTTTATTGTAGTATCATTAGAATGTGGCTAATTTCGGTGGATGCGCTGGGCCAAATTGTTTAAAATTCTTATCATGAACTTCATTAAATCTCAATCATTATCAATAATCGAATATCATTATCATTCGATATTCGTAATTAGAATTGCAGTCCTTTTGTTGTTAAATTTTCTTAAGAATAGGGCCTGGCGAGTTTCTGTAGTTGCGCTAGAATTCTCCTATTTTTGATCATCAACTTAATTAAATCCTAATATTTATCATTTATCACAAAATCGGAGGAATGTAGTTGAAAATTCCTCGATCTGAAGTTTATCGTTCGATATTCAGGCTTAAAATTGCAGTTTTTCGCTCAAAAAATTCCTTTTATAGCATCATTAAAAAAGAGGCGAATTTTGGTGGATGCGCCGGGCGAAATTATATAAAAATTTTCCATTTTCTTACTGTTAGCGTAATTAAATTTCAGCTAAATTGGAGAAATGTTGAAAATTTATCGATTTGTACGGTCAAAGTTGTGGTTTTTGTTGTTTTAAAAAACCTTTTTTGCAATCTCTCAAGCGGTGAATTTTGGTGGATGCGCCGGGCGATTTAACAAAAATTCCGATTGGTTTTATCATTAACATAATTAAATTTCGATATTTATTATTAATCGTTAATTTGGAGGAATGCTGTTGGAAATTCCTCGATCTTAACTTTACCATTCGCTATTCATGGTTAAAATTGCGTTTCTTTTGTTGTTCAAAAAATTCTTTGTAGTATCATTAGAACGTGGCGGAACTGTGCAAAATTCTCGAATTTACTTTTATCATCAGCTTAATTAAATCCCGATCTTTATCATTAATCACGAAATCGATGGAATGCTGTTGAAAATTCCCCAATTTCAACTTTATCATCCGATATTCATGGTGAGAATTGCGGACTGTTTCGTTCGATCGCGATCTTCCAACTCATTAAACCGAGAATCAACGCCAAATTTGATACTTGGCTAATTAAGATTAGTCGAATTTATAACGTTAGAATACGACCACACCGATAAAAATGCAAAAATCGTTGAGTCGGCAATTTGAACATCTGTGTATCGATGGATGGTGTATTCATTAGGAAACCTACAAAATAAATATCTTGTTGATTGGATGTTATTAAATATCAACCGTTTTTTCTCCATCGATTTAATTAGACCGTAACCGGATATATTTGTATCGGAAAAATGCAACGTATCCGATTATAAAGATCTTTTTTTTATTTGTTTGTTAGTGGAGGATGAATAAAATAAAAATAAAATAAAATCGACCACTAAAGAAACAAAAAATTGCCAACGGCTCGAATTTTACAGACAATTGCCCACACAGGAAAGATAGAGAAATAGTGAAAATAACAAAACTAGAATATCTCTTCGACTACGGCGACTACTACTACAACAATCACCCGTACTAGTAGAATGCAATAAAGTATTGAGCTCGCGGGGATTATACTAGAAAGAAACAGCAAAGAATAAAAATAGAACACCTTTCAAAGATTGTACCGTTGAAAATCCAACAATTCCTGTTGTGTTCGTCGGTCAGCAGGTGTTTTGTTGTTTAACGTTCTCTTATCTGTTCTCTTTCTCACATCTTTCAAGCGAATCGAAATCGTACGCATTTATGTTTGGGTAAACTTGTATAGAAAGAGCTTTTGTATCGATTGATAAATACAATCGAATAAGTGTCACCGTAAAAGTTGCTATGATGAGGTTGGTCGTACCGAATGCGAGTTTGTATTTATTATAGAAAACTTTGGATCACACAAAACTTTAATCATTCGTAGAAGTTTTAATACCCAAGATTAGCAGTAACGATACTACCGCCAAACTAAAATATGATTTTACGTTGTCGTATAGAAGTTTGTATCATTAAAAACGTAACAGATTTACGAGTAAATGATCTTATTCTAGCTCCAAAATGAAATTATCACTCCTATTAAGGAATCTATTCAGAATTATATACGTACGATGGGCTTTGAGGATTCTTTAATAAAGACTGGATGTTTCAAATTGTTTCCTTTGAGTGTTTTGTATTAAAATTGCGTTTTATTAAGGCGCAATCCCGAAAGAATTTTCAATCAAATCAAATTAATAGCAGAGAAATTCAACGTAATTATTATTCCATCCGTTTAAGTTTTGTCTATCGTTGCCAAGCTCTATAAGAAGATGCCTTGTGGCGTGTGTTTAAGTTGAAAACAGCACCCAGGCGCCGGTTTCTTGTTGGAAAATCCTAGGAAGCAATCATAAAGTTATAAACTGTTGCATGTATTTGAGATGTAAACATCACTAAGAATATCGTAGATAATTATAACCGTCACCCCTTGTTTACATATACAACAGTTTTTTTTTTCTAACTCGAGTATCGCCACAAATCGAGAAAATATCCCGGTGGTGTCAGGTTGATTTGTAGCCGGTGGACCGCACGATATCCAACACATTCCAACAAGATTACTGCCCTAATAAACACCCCGTCTGATAAATAACTGATGGTAGTAAAGAAAAATTCAACAATTTATTGTTATTCTGCAATACATTTAGACTAGGAACTATCAACTATACCGAGTTGATAAAACTTGGTGTAATCAAATGGATTTGGAAGTTTCCAGATTTATAGCTTTAGTTCATGCCAACTTGTGGGCTTATTAAGAATTATATTCGTAGTTATTTCATTTGGCGGAATAATGAATATACAACTGTACGAATATAGTGCTCAAATCATATGCAAATTGACTATAAATAATAAAAACGTACGTTTTTTGTTGTTATTGTTGAATTCTCCGTATGTATTCGTCTGTTTGCATTAGAAATATTTATGTAATACAGTCTGAAATTAAACACTAGAGAAACTCAATTTCGTTCATATTTTTCAAACTTTTAAACTTTAATGAGTATTCTACATTCTATCTAGGTTTTTAATTTGGTGTCTTTAATTAACTTTAACTTTGTTATTTTCTTCTAGAATTTAACGAAGAAGAGGAAAAAAATCCATCACCGCCGGTGTCGTCGTCAACTATATCGCTCTTACCACTTCAATTTTCATTTTTATAGTTGAAAATTTAACTTTTTACGATCGAATTTAAACCGTTATTATTAAAGCTTTCACCATAAATTCTGTCAAAGATACTTTATTGGTGGCATAAAATAAAATAACCGTGTAATTATTTCCTTCATTTCTAGAATTCTTCACAATTAATAATCACGTGTGTTATTTTTCTACTTTATTATATCAACTTCTGTCAGTTTTCCAGAAAATAAACTTATTCGGGAAAATTCCTGAGAGTTGTAGAACATGTCTTCGACTTGCAATATATTGCGAGAAAATCATTGAAAAATCGGTAATATTGCAGAATTATAACGGGAAACATGACAAAACGCAAGCTCCAAGATCGTTCTTTGTGGGTTAGAAATTATTGGGCATTCTTTAAAGCAAAAAAGCTTTACGGACTCCTTAAAATTCCCTTTCCAATGAAGTTGTACTCATTGCAATATATCATTAAATAAGGGAGATATTGATTATTAAAACCTGACATTTCTGTTACTCATAAATAATGTAATGTAATAAATAATGTAATGTAGTCTCTTAGTTTATGCCAATGTTACGGAAAATTAATAAACTTATTGGAAAATTTCCTGAATATTTGGAAAGCTCTTCAATTGGTTGTATATTCAAGAAAATCATTGAAAAATTCATAATATTTGCTGAAATATAGGAGAAATCCGAGGAAAATTTAAAAGAAAACGTGTATTACGATTATCCTCATAACTCAGAATTCAATCGGCATTTTCCACGACAAAAAACACTCTTAGATACTTTCTAAGATGCTCTTTCCGATGATATTGTACTCATTGCAATATCTCATTAAATAAAGGATATATTGATTATTAAAAATTGGCATTTCTGTTACTCCGAAAACAAGATGTAATGTCAAGAAAATTAATAATCTTATTGGAAAATTTCTTGGGTATTTGTAAAACTCTTTAATTGGCTGTATACTCAAGAAAACCATTGGAAAATCCATAATATTTGCTAAGGTATAAGAGAAATACGAAGAAAATTCAAAAGGAAACATACATCAAGATTATCTTCTGTAATTCAGAATTCAATCGGCATTTTCCAAAATAAAAAACGCTTTTAGATACTTCTAAAAATGCTCTTTCCGATGCTGTTGTACTGATCGTAATACCTCATCAAACAAGGGAGATATCGATTACCGAAAAATCCTATTTTATGGACACAGAATAGCATAGAATAACTAGAAAAAAAAAGAGGATGTAATATGGGTCGTCAGGTTTCTGCCATCTTTTGGAAAATTAGTAAAGCTATTGAAAAATTGTTTGGCGATTTGAAAAACTTTTCCAATTGATTATTTACTTAGCGAAAATCATTGGAAAATCGGTAATATGTGCCAAGCTATAAGGGAAAATGTGAAAAAAGTAAATAGAAAACATACTCCAAGATTATTTTCGATAACTCAAAACTCTGTTGGAATTTTCCAAAATAAAAGACGCTCTCAGATCGTCTCAAAATGCTCTTTCTAATGCTGTTATACTCATAACAATAGGTCATCAAACAAACTAAATATCGATTATTAAAATTTCGCTTTTTTCTGATGTCGAATATGATGTGGGCCTTCAAATTTTTGTCAATTCTTCGGAAAACTGACAAACCTATTGGCAAAATTCATGAAGATTTGAAATGCTCTACTACAAACAGTAAGCAATTCATGGAAGAATCAATAATATTTGGTAAATTACAGGAGAAATTTTGATCAAATTGAAAAAACATTCTCTAAGATTATCCTCTACAACTCAGAATCCAAAGGGAATTTATGAGTACTCCCTGAAATGTTCTTTCCAATTCGTATTCCTCTATGAGTTCCGGAAATTTTGGGAAAATTCCTAACTAAAAATTGAAATTTCTGTTCCTTATTAAAGCAGTTTGAAAGGTTTTCTTACCAGGCATTGCTCGCCAGATATTTTGTTGTTACTTGACGGTGAACATTAATGATCAATTAGCGATCGAGATGATTTAGAAAGAGAGTAAAATTGATTTTAATTAGCCAGTTGATTGGATTCCACATCAATGGTTAATTAGCAATTCTTTTGATGGTGTTGAAATTAAATCAAACGCTTGTATTCGTTCCGCTAGTTAGCGATCAACAAACAGTTTTCTTCAGTTTAAAACTGTAGCTTTACAATGATGGGTCAAGATTTCAGAATCATTAATCTTGAAACTGTACATTTTCCAACTAATTGTCTGATGTCACCAGTTAAATATCGATACGAATTTGTTGTTGTCCAATCAGTTTAATGGATTTGGACATCTCGTTTTCTTTACTCACTGTCAATTAGTTCCTCTATTTATATATAACAAAAAAAATTAATTGTTTTAGTGGGAGATTTACAACTTAAATAATGACCTCGCCCTATACAAACTGACCGTATAATTGGTGGCCTCCGTTTAAAACGGCGATAACAAACTGTATATAGCCCCTCTATATGCTATTTTAGGTAATTACCCCCCTGTACAACTAGATATACATTAAAGTTTGTTGTATTTAGGACAACATCGTAAATTTCGAAAGTGTAGTGAATTTCATATATAATCGTTTATCTTTATAACAAGCGGTATTTGGAAAGAATTCCCCTAAATTTTATAAATATTCAACGTGTGTATAATTGCGTTCAAGCGAAAAAATGGCAGACTAATGAAACCATTATAGATCATAATCTTGTTAATATTTCATATTTATTATACATATTTTTCAACACTAACGAGCAATATAAAATTGCATAAAAAAAATAAAATTGAAACGTATAATGTTTGTAAATTATCAACGATATTGTTGTGTGTATGCACGAAACTTGCCACTTCATTGATCCCACCACCCTCTCATATCAATTCATTGTTGTTATTATTAAATAAAAGAGACAAGGCCTCCAGTTTGGTCGTATTGTTTATAATTAGTCGTTGTGCAAATGAGACGGTATTTGTATACTCGCCTGCCCCCGTGTGTATTGTGTGTATGTTCACATAATGCTAATAAACTGGTCTCACGAATTCACCATTTCAATACATCCCCGAGTTGGCAGGCATGTCGTGTATACCAACCAATACCAGATGGTTAATGGTACAACAATAATAAATGACAACACCGGTCGTGTCTCGTGTATATGTGTGTATACTTTCCAAATAGCTGCCTGCCAGGTAAACGATATTATTTACCAAAGTTCCATCTTTGACTCGTCTAGTTTATGTGTTGTTTAAACATTTATTTATGTCGATTTGCACCGAATAGTTCGCCGATGCTAAATGGAATTTTCACGTTTAAAACTAGGAACTAGTCAAATTTACCACAATAATATTGCGCAAAACCATCCTACTATAGCTGTGCATTTTGCGAAAATACCACATGAAATATACAACACTCTCCCAACTCGTATTATATAAAGTTTAAATAATCTGCCAACCTTATAGTACACGAAATAATAAGTTTTACGTAGAAACGTTTAGTAAAATTGGCATCCTCACATTGGTACCATTGGCGAACTAAATGACTACTCGTTTGTTTACTTGTCACAAATATAACCTCAAATTTTATATATTTGGGCATGTTGCGTTATTATTTTTAATAACTGCAGTTTTAATTTCAATTATTGACTATTAGAAATGGTTCATTCAAATATTTTGTTTACTGTATGAATTTTCCCTACTTTACAGTAATTTGACAGAAATGTCACTATTATTAGATAAAAGCGCGAAATTTTAAAATTTATAACATATTTTTCAATAGATACAACAAATTTTAATAAGAATATTGTTAATAGATTAATTTAGAAATAATAAATCGCCAAGACCTCAAACTGACAAAGTTACTAAATGTTGTAAAGCAGTCGTATTCTTAAAGTTGCAATCCGTTACCATGACGGCAATCTCTTTCAACATCTAATAGAATTATAAAGAGAAGTTTATAATTCCATTACGTGTACAATTTGAAAGAAACATAGAATAGATTATTCAAAAGTGTCAATCTCCAGCGTTGTCATGGCAACAAATCACCTGACAGTTAGAGAATACCACTGTACACTTGGTTGGCGCATTTTTTAAACTAACCCAATACATTCATTATTGACACAAAATACCGAAATTCCGTGTTGATTTTCTCAATAATAAAAATCACGCTTTTTGTTATTGTATTGAATTTTCTCTCTAACGATTCAACAGTTTCAACAAATGAAATTGCATCCCACCACCTAACTAATTTTCCACAATTCTCCATTATTTTACACGAAAACGGTGCAATATCCAAATAAAATACAGTAATATTAAACAATGTTCTTTTTACTGTTCCGATTCTTGTTGTAGAATATTGTTAATACAATAACATCTGTTTTCCCCACATTGCTATTATTGTGCGAGTTATTGTTGATTTTATTCCACCTACAATAGTTAAAAATTTCGTATATTTTTTCCACAACGAATACACCAACATAAAAACGAACATTATCCAGTTCGTACTGTAATATTTCGTTCAGAATTGTTCAAATGGTATGACTGAAAATGTACAAAAATGAAAATAAGACTCTCGATTGGGGTGTTAAAACGGCTCGTCTTTCTATTCTGTTTAAATATAATCGTTTTATATCCATAATTACAATTTATTCCGCCTTGGAGTCGTTTATTTTTCGATTTTAATAACAGTTGTTATTTCTATAATATAATGAAATCGTAAAAATATCGAACATTGTAATTTATATGGAACCGATCATATCTTGATTAGAAAGAATACCGCTTTGAGACTTAATGTTGGCCAATAGAAAATAAACTATTGACAGGAATTGATTGGAAATTATAGCGATAAACTAGATAAATATGCGTAATTGTTGTTCTATGTGCCAACGATACCATTAAACTTTCATTGGCATTATTACAAGACTTGATGTTTCGTAAACTAAAGCTCGTATTCTGTAAATTGAAGAAAATTATGGAACTCGAACGTAAACTGTGAGCGTTTGCACTTTTAACATTCACATTCAATAATTTCGAAGAAAATGATTGTAGAGTTGCCAATTTGAACACGATTCTGTCGACTTTATTTTTATTTTTCTCGTATATTGTTTCATTAAAAATCACAGGTAGATTACAGGTAGACTTGATGAAAAAATTGTTTGTTTTTTTATACATTCTCGCTATAGTATAACGTCATCCCTTTGGCTGTAGATTAATTTTTCAGGCGTGAAAAAGGTACAGAATTTTAGAAAATTCAACCGGAATATTGAAGTTAATTAAAAATGTATGGGGATGAAACCAAAGCTATAAATATGTGTTGAAATTCAACTTAATTTATCAAAATGTTGCACCATCTTTTGATTGAAACTTAGGAAATTGCGTCGTATAGTAAAAAGTTTTGAATTTGTTGCCAACCTAATAGTTCAAGGACTAATACTTATCGATATAGAAACGTATGGTAAAATTTATATTCTTACGTTGGTATCACTGACGAACTAAACTCGTTTGTTTATACATCAACAATTTAACCTCAAATTTTATATTTTTAAACATGTTTCTTACGTATTTTCAACGAATTTGGTTTTAAAAGACTTTCTTTACTTTGTTTTGTTGATTTTTATTTCGTCTTACTAAATCTTGTTGTGCGATATACCGTTTTATTATTGTTTATTTAAATTTCCCGCTTTCAGTGTCAAATTCAACATTTTCCACTACATTTAGATTTATTATAGTTGGGTCACAAATTGTTCTTTTGTTCCCTACGCCAATTGTTTACCTTTAGTCTACTTAATAGTTGATTTTGTTAAAAGGCATTGATGATAGTCATTTGTTTAATTATAAATTATTGCAAATACAAATTCATAAGAATTGTCATTTAGTTCGCTAGTGCTACCAATATAAGGGTGTAAATTTCACCATCAATTTCTATTCAAAAATTATTAATCCTCAAAGTGTAAGGTTGGCAGAGAATTCAAAACTTTGCACTATAAGGATTTACTAAATTTTTTGTAACAAAACAAGTTTCCAGCATAAAATGGTAGAAATATTTGAATTTATTCATACCATATGCTCTTATATTTTGGATGGGAATTGTAAAATTTATAAATTTTAATAAGAGTAATGTTGGTGAAAATTTTTGTCGTACTGCAGTTATCTTTGCAGTCAGTGAATTTCGAACGAAAGATGGTATCCGGCTAGATTCATTTTTTATCCGGACACTTAAATGTGACAAATGACCGACAATATATCAAGAGATAATCCAAATAAACTATCATTATGATACGATTCTGCCCTTCAAATGTACGAATAAAGAAAGAAAAAACTGTGAAAATCGCCTTTGGTATTGTGTCTGGGTGAGATTTCATCAATTTGAACCGAAAGACTGATTGTTTCGATTATTATTATTTTTCATTTAGAAATTTATAACAAATACGGATTGTAATAGTTTTAGTAGTATATATAAATGCAGATGTGCTATATATTATTCTGTGTACGTACAGCCTTTTACAGCGTTTGATGGGATGGCTCATTTTATGTATGCACCATGAATAACAAATACATTTCCTTTTGAACACAATTTCATTACACCCCAACCCCTAAAATACTGACGAATCTACTACTATTACTACTACAACTACTGCCACCACCACCTTCTATTTTCCACTGGGATTATTCCATATCTCTATATGTATTTTAAACAATTTACCGGCGAATCCGACCAAACAAACACTACATGACTTTCTACTACCAACTGTTGTATTTCCATTCGGCTAGATTATTAAATTCGCCACGTTGAAACCGTAAAAATATCTCCGCTATAATAATACAACATTCTATTATGTGTAAATTCAATCTTGAATTACAATAGAATTTTTCTACGATTTAACAGAAAGTGTAATGTACAAAAGGCTCGATTTCTGCAAGTATGTTCGTATAACTTTTGTGATTGCTTCGCAGCGTGTGGAAAAATGATTTTTTCTATGCTAGGACAAAAGAGATTTTCCGCATTCTAAATATTATTAGATAAACATTTTTCTACAACTGAAAAGAAACTGTCCCTGACATGTGGAAAATGCTCGATTGCTAGAAAGAGTGCTCCTTAACAACATCAACAAGATGGTAGCTCCCTACTGTGTGGAAAAATGATTTTTTCTATGCTAGGACAAAAGAGATTTTCCACATTCTGAATATTATTAGATAAACAACCATTTTCCTACTACTGATAAGAAATTGTCCCTGACATGTGGAAAATGCTGGATTGCTGAGTGTTCCTTAGCAACATCAACAAGATGGTAGTTCCCTAATGTGCGGAAAAGCGTTTTTTTTCCACGCAAGAGAGAAAGGTAGCTTTTTCCGCATTCTGAATAAATTTTCTAGTTTCTGTCGAAAAAATCGTATGCTTGAAGGGCTCGATAACACTCATACTTCCACTTGTACACTTATTTGACAAATGTTTCCACTATTGTTAGAGAAATAACTAAAATTTTGCTACGATTGAACTGAAACTATCAATTTTCCGTCCTGGGTTGTGGAAAACGCTCAATTCCTAAAGAGTGTGATCTGGTTCCAGCATGCCGAAAAGTGGTGTTTCTGCACAAGGGCACGCCGAATTTGGCGTCAACATTATTAACTAGAATCAAATTCTCGAGTAACGTAATCAACAAATTTCTGATGAGTTTCTAAGCTTACGGAAAAGTCATTTCCGCACTAGAAAGCAAAACAGAACTATTTCATGAATATTTTGTTCAATGTCTGTTCAATCCTAGTAGTAACTCGGATGGAAACGAGCTTTAGGAAACTTCTGTGATTGAAACTTGCTAATTTGTTGTTTCACAAAGGCGTTGTTTCTAATCTTGTTAGTTTAACAACTATAGATTTTTTTATTAATTCTGTGAATATGGATGAATATGCAAAATAATCGGAAAATATGTTGACGATGGAAAATTTACTAATTGGTATGCGTAAATACACACACAAACACACCCATACACGTACGAATTTGAAATCATTGGTTCTCTTATAGAATATCTGCAAACCAAATGTCGGCGTGGTCGCTATGCAAACTGCAAACTGCATACAATTATCTGTGTGCAATCAAATTAGAGATCGTTCCGAAATTTAAGTGCAATAAATATAGAATTTGTGACACATTTTATCAATCATCATATTTTATTTCCACTAGAAATAATTCAATATTGTCCCTATCTGGGAAAAACAACATGATACAAGATGACAAGTTTCCTAAAGTTTCACCCATACTCAAACGAAGAAAGGCACGATTTCTCTAAATATAAGGTATAAAACTATCAGAGAACTTTCCAATAGTTTAACAAATAGTTTCGCAAGTTATCTTATCAGAAATGTTGAATATTGCCAGATCAGTAGTGGAGTTTTTAAAAGGAAATATATTAGACGTTCAATCTAACTGGGTTTTCACGAAAGTAAGCGATTGTTATTGGGCAAACTGTCGATCGGAAAACGTTTCATCTTATTTCGAACTGTTCTCCACCAGTTGTAGCCGAATCAGAAGAAGAAGAAGAATTGTAATGGATGCAAATTTATCGTTACTCCCCGCAATATTCATAAATAACAATAGAATTTCCGTTGATATGTGGGAAGAATGGATACTTTTCAATAGACTTTTAGTAAAAGTTTTGCTATACTTGGATGGACGTGACGGGATAACAAATAATTTTTGAACAAAGAATAAACAAATATATCACACAATCGTGGCTATTTTTTTTTGTTTCGTTGAAAACTAGAAGAATAATAATTGGAATATTTGTAGAATCTAAGCACGAAATTTTCGAATTTTCCCAGCTATAACTACAGTCTAGTTGAAGGCGAATGAACTGTAATAACGTTAATAAAACACTGGAAATTATTAAACTATAAAGTGGTGCGTTTTTTTGAATAGCTAGAAGGCTTCATTTAACAGTCGAATTTACTTTGTAGACGTTTTAAATTAAAGTTTTCCTCAATCAATTTGAATTAAATCAATTATTAGTAGGAATAGAGAGAGGGTCGTCACTTTTAGGTTGTTACAATTAAATTCGGTACAATTTTTTAGGATTGATTTGATTGATAACTACAATTATTAAAATGTCTTGTGGGTGAAATCGTCTCGTTTAAATCACAGCGAATTCTGATTGTATTCAAACCGGCTGTTGTATTGATCGTCTCCAATTCGACTACTACTCGAGAAAAGTCTAATATTTATCTTTAGACAACGATTTCTAAATTGAATCTTATCGTATACATTTGCAGAACAATTATCGTAGTATGATAGCTCTACTATATCAATCTTATTTAATGTATCCATTGTGACATTTCAGTTTAACCAGCTACATTTAAGAGATAACTATTGAGCGATTCGGGAAATAGCACAAAGCAGCTGAGATACGGTGCATTATCGACTAGAAATTTCGAGTAACTGTCCAAAACAGCGTTTTTGACCGACTTACCGAGGAGCTACGAGGCCCAATTTTTGCTAAAACGTCCTCTAGAACCCTTCTACTAATCCTCTAAAAATACTCGAATTGTTGAATTTATTTTTAAATTTAATACTTTTCCAGTCCATCCTGTTAGTGTTAGTAAATTCCTAATCGTTTGTCGATTTTTATTTTCCATATCCCTTGTAACACAATGACAATAAAGCGTAAATTTATCGAAATCCATTAAAACAACTGCCAGTTGTAGAAATGGGTATAGAAAGCTTTTCTTTTCGTATAGAAGAAGAAAGCAAGGAAAACTTTGTGCCAAATTAGCCGTTACAAAAAAGATGTCACAATAGCTTGTGGGTTATTTTTGCCCTTTTATTGTACTCATCACATTAAGATTTGTATGTTAAATGGGCCGAATTCAATATCATTTAATCGAAAATTGATTCTATACAATAAGATGGATGAATTTCCAAAATTTGCCTGTTGACTATCTGTTAGTAGACTGACAAATAAGGTAAATTATAGATGAAGGGTTGGTGGTGGTGTAGCAATAGGGTGAAATATAAAAAACCGTCTACAGTACGTTTAGAGTTCTACGTGTAGAAACATTTAATATAGAGACAAATGACAGTTCCTCAGATAAGGGCGATATATGTTGTGCACGTAACCGGCCCCCTATACGATGGTTGCAACGCGTCCGGAATGACCAACCGGAAACGGATATGCGCCCCGAGCTATCATAAAGATTTCCCAATTCTACGATTCGTTTTTTGTTGTTGTTGTTGTTCAACTCTATTACGATTATTGATGATAATTGTTATTTCTTTTTGTTGTTAAAATTATTGGAAAAATTCAAATCAATTCGGTTGTAATCATCAATGTTAAAACGCTATTTATTTTTGTTTGTTGAAGCGTAAAGTGATTCTCTTCTCCCCATTTTGTTGCTACCACAATGTGGATCTATCGGTCTAAATTCACAAACATTGATGAGATTATTTCCCGTTTATATTCAAAATAAATATATCTACTGCCTATATGTATCTACCAAACAGTAGAATAAAATATCTATTGCAATTATAAATGACTGGAGGCGATGAATTAAAATGTACCAACACATCATAGATGAACGGCGACATGTTTGAATACGCCTTGGGCTAATCAGTCAACTGTTAACTGATTGTAATGTTCCCATTTCGCACAACCGCTATCTCAATTTTTCCTCCCTGGTTGTTGTTATTAAAAAATTAACATCAACACAGTTGCTTTTTTTCAATTAAAACCGAACTTAGAAACATCCCCATTGATTTCTACCCTTACGGGGTGCAATTTCATACAATACCGGGTGAAATTTGAATCGGAACTTCGTAGCTTAGAAATTTGCCAAAAACTGAGATACTCACGTAAACTGAACTAGAAAGCAATCGCCATTCTTAGTTGTTTGATGTGCATAGTTGACTTCCCGACAAGCTACGAGGTTCAAATTTTGCTAAAATACCCTCGAAGACCGCCTTATTGATCTTCAAAATAGTTTTAAATGGACCGCCCGGTGTATGACTCAATTCGGAATCGTACTAGTGATAAAGGTCCGTATGGTGTTTTTTGCAGGGTCAAGAATCCCCGTTCTGTATTATCGAACCTGCTAAACTCGCCCTTATTCATTTTAACACCGCATTAGCCCCCATATCAGTTTTCCCCTTATTTTCACGTTTTATTACAAATTACCCTTCCAACATGATTTATAATTTTTGTACATTATTAAGACATCCCCAACAATTACGATGAAATCTAAAGATATAACAGTGGATGTGGAAAAGTACAGTTAATTTTGTTTAATACTAATGATAATATTTTGTTGGGAATGTACGCGAGTGGTGAGAATAAAAGGGGGAAACTCGCAACGGTTATTGTTATAGTTGCTCCAACACATTCGCTCAACACTTGTTCAAATTCGTTTAATTCAACTAGAATCCGGGATGTGTGTGGAAATCTTTCGGATTATCAACGAATTTTATCAATTAGAGTCATTTATGGATTGATAATAAAAATGAATAATGATCATTTGAGAAAATTAGATGTCATAGAGAAGTTGAAGATGATGAATTTATACGGAAAATTATCCGGGGGAAACTTGATAAATTGTACGTTGAAGGAAACTTTATAAAGACACAAATTTCGAAATTTCCAAACATAATAAATAGACCACCACTACTCCTATTTACAGGGGTTTCCACTTAAAAGTATACTATAGTTTATAACGCAAGTCCTATTATTTCATGAGCGATTTGAAAAATATTCTAAGAATAATAGAAGGGTCCTTGGTGATGATTTTACCTAAATTTGAACCCCGTAGCTCAGCAAGTTGGTCAAGTCAATGTTGCAATTTTTGAAAACGAATTAAGCACTTCAAATGACTCAGAATGACTATTTCTCTCCATTGTATTCTGCAATAAATGCAATATTTCTAACTATTCCAGAGTAAAATGGATAAAAACGAAAAAAATCAATCTTGGGAGCATCCTCAAACATTCTGTGCCATTTGGCGTGTGTAGCTCACTTTTTAAAACTTGCGAAATGAGCGTTTTTAGCCAATTTGCTGATGCGTTACGGGGTTCAAATTTTGGCAAAATCTTCTCCAGGAACTCCCCGATAAATTCTTAAAGCGAAAGCACGGTATTTGTAACTCGTTCAAAATGTCTTAATTGAAAGTAAACGTTTCGAAATTGGGGTTGCACATATCTCGAATTTGATCTAAATCAGCTGGTTTTTGTATGGAAAAATAGCACTTTACGGTTGATAAATTACATGTTTTGAACGAATTTGAGACTGAGTTTTAAGAGAAAAATCAGCATGTCGTGCCACATATGTGCATGATATAAAATTACATCTAATAATAGACATGCAATAATAGCATAATAACGAAGTATAACTAGTAGACGTATGAAAAATCGAAAAGCAATTGATGTCATATGCTTGTTAAACTTCAATTTCGTTTAAAAATATTAGAAGCTACCATGTTTAATATATCGCATGGAAATAACATCAAATTGCATTTAACTTTTCTCATATACTGTATACATTTTTGATCTATTCCCCATTTTTCTACTCATTCAGCCGTTCCAAAACAAAATAACTAGGTTAATATACTCGACACGTTCAACTATAAAATTTATAACTAATAATTATGATAAGTAGCCTGATTCACTAGTTTCTTGGGGGAATTTTTCCGTTACGCTCTGAGTGCATTAATGTCGACTTACTTTTTTTTCACCCCGACTTAAAACACGCTTTCACCATAATTTACAATTACGTATTGTTTATTTTTGACATCTGGGTAGAAATCTGGTAATTCGGCCGGATGGAAAACAACATATACGCAAAGAAAATTTAATTTATTCTCAGAGTTTTTTTCGGTTAAAGAACTAAAACATACAAATAAAGAAATAGAAGCTTGGATTTCAAAGTAAGAGTTGGAACCGGGACATTTGGATTTAAATTGATGTCAACAGTTTGTCACTTTATATTTTCACACAAAATATAAAATTTCTATAAAAATAAACAGAATTGGAAGCAGATTTCTTTGAATTTATTTTAATAGAAGAAGACTAGACGTAGAAACAGAAACGAAAGTATTAACTTACAGGTACAAAAAAAACTTGAGCATTATCAGTTTTTCATTAATTTTCAGGAAAAGTGACAATTTTAGTGGACATTTTCTAAGATTTGGAAAGTGTTTCCAGTTTGCTGGCTAAATATGGAAAAACTATAAGATAATCCTTTGTGATTCAGAATTCAATAAGCGTGTTCTAAAACAAATAACGCCCTTAGATACTTCTTGACATGCTCTTTCAAATTCTGCCATACTCATTGCAATATCTCATCAAACAAGGGAGATATCGATGATTAAAAACTGGCATTTTTCGGGCTTCGAATCGAAAAAAATGTAATGTATCTCAAATTTCTTTCGGTTTTTGGAAAAACTAACAGACCTATTGGAAAATTTCTTAGAGCTTCAAAAAACTCTTTTAATTATTGCAAAATCGTTAATATTTGCTCAGTTAAAAAAGAAAATATGAAACATTTGAAAAAACACATGGTTCAAGATTATCTTCTGTAACTCCGAAATAAGACATCTTCGAATGCTACTTGAAACGCTGTTTCTGCTTATCTATGGAAGTATCTTGTGATATTAGTTACTAACTAAACTTTCAATGAATTCGTATTTCTGCAATATTAGTAAATTCCATTATATATTCATTTTAGCAGAAGCAGAAACAGAGCTCGTAGATTTTGCGAAAGTTCTACAGTTGCGGAACCTACAACAGAGCTCCATGACATCGTGCATTTGAATGTATTTTTAATTCGTGGGAATTGAATGTGTACACCTGCTTAGATTGTAATTGTAGTTGCGAGTTATATTTCTTAATAATATAAACATGCATGTGAAGTTTGTTTGTACCGTCCCCTTTTTGAATTATTCACTATTTGATCATGATAAATTCAACTCGGCAATTTCTGTGTTTAATTGCCGGAAGATTTCTTCTTTACCTGTTAGAAATACGACGATACCAAGGGAGAATGTACACGATTATTTCGTCGGTTTTCACGAAGGATAGAAGGCTGAACGATAAGACATGTCCCGTTACTTTACTGATAAAGAAAACCTCTATAAAATGGGATAATAATAAATTATATTTATCAATCGATAGCTGCTACTAGTACACTTAGATATCGACTTATGGTTTATGTTAGGAACGTGGATATGATGTTCAAACATATTCTCAATATCTGCAAGGCATTTATATAAACGATAAAGAAGAATAAGAAATACACCGATTCGATTAGAAATATTATACAGGTGAACCTCAATTTGTTGGAGAAAGAGAGTATAATTGGATAATAAAGCAGAGACAAACTAACAATGGTAAATCCGGCCGAGTATTCCCATTGACAATCCCATAAATCGCCAGCTTATGCAAGCGTACTGACGTTCTGGCCATGGTCGGATGTATAATTGAATTTAATACTGAATGAGATATCCTTTGTGAATGGAAATTTAATATCCTGAGGCTAGTTCTTTATAAACGCAGTAGACTATGGCGAGACACCTGTATAAGGTCTTGTGAAGCCTTAATAGTTTAAAGCCTTCTCAATGTTTCATCAACAACAACAACAACAATGAAAAAATATACTGGAAGATAGCCTCAATTAAATAAATATAAAGATCGTGCCTCTCATTAAGTGGATTCGTTTTTTCTTTTTACCCCCTGTTTCTTTGACTGCGCCTTTATATTTCGAAAATAATTTCACTTGCAAATGTTCGTATCCACAGAAGACTGATAATCCATCTTTTGTGGACTATTTATATGGATTTATTGCGTGCAATCAGTAGTAGTAGTAGTAGTAGTGGTAGTAGCTAAAAAGGGGATTGTGTAAGCTGGAAAGAGACAGATAGTTTGAGTAAAATCTAAAAGGCAAGTCAAAGTGAATTCTCGTCTTTTGAAAAGACCATGGTCATGAGTTTAATACGAAGATATTTTCCAGTCGAATTGTTACAACTCAATTTCACAATTTCAGCTCTTTATTGTTGCAATTCCTCCATTAGTTGTTGAAAGAAAATTGAGATCAGAATAATGTTGCACTATTGTAGACGAAATTCTTTTCAAGATAATTACTCGAGAGTAGAATTTCTAGACAAAGTCGGTTTAAAAGTAATTAAACGATTTAAACTCCCAACTACGGGCATGTGTATGGGTGTGTGCGGGGGTATAATGCCATATTTGATGTACTTTGAGAACACCCCTTTTGAAATTAATTCCAAACAAACATATCCAATTTATTCGACTATCTATTAGAAAATTTGCAAGATAACTCCACTGCTTGTACACAACAACACTATTAAAGCATGTAGGTAGATAGGCATTAGGGAGTTGCGTAAATGTAGCTAGCTAGTAGAATATAAATAACAAAGTTGGGCTTGATTAAAATCAAATGACTGGAATTTAATTAGAAATATGCTAAAATACTATTTATTTTAAACCGAATTCTTTCTTGTATTTGTGAAAGTTTTAATTTAATGAATAATAAGGGACAATCTAAAGACAAATGATTGTAATTCTCTTAAAATGAATTCATGCATGCGAAACTAGTACGAGTGGATTTAAAACTGTCGCAGAGATTATTATCGCACTATACAAATGTCAGAACATTTGACATTGCCAACGACAGTAGGAACAGCGCCCAATGACTGTGTTGTCTCTTTGATTAAAACCTCAGTTTTATTTCAGCATTCTAGCGCGTGGTTCACTTAAATGCTCCTATTGTACTTCGAATAAAAATGTATATTTATTGAAGAAATCCTAGAGATCAATGTTTCAAAATTTTGGACCTTATAGCTCATCGAGAAGTTGGTCAAAAAACGTTTGTTTTAGATTTTTGATACAAATGAGTCAAAATTAGAAATATTACATAGGAAGTCCTATTATTTGATAAGCGATTTAAAAAATATTTTAAAGATTTATAGCAGGGCTCCTAGAGAACATTTGGGCCAAATTTAGACCTTGTAGTTCATCGAAAACTTGATTTAAAAACGCTCATTTTATGACAACGAGCTAAATTTAGAAATTGTATATAGGAAACCCTATTATTTTATGAGCGCTTTAAGAAATATCTCAAGGATTTATATGGGCGTATTTGGATATAATTATGCCAAAATTTTGACTTCGTAGCTTACTTGGAAGTTGGTCAAAAATCGCTTTCTTAGATAAGCAACGATTTTTTTATCAAAACGAATTAAATTTATATGAGGAAGTCCAATTATTTGGCAAGCGATTCAAAAAATAATCTGAGGATTTATGGGATAGTTGCAGATCATTTCAAGAAAATTTGAACTCCACGACTAAACAAGAAATTGGTAAAAAACGAGCTACAACTAGAGAGTTTATATGAGCAGTCTTGCTATTTGACAGATGGTTAAAAAAAATCTTTCATCGATCTATAAGAGAGTCTCTGGAGATCATTCTAGCAAAATTTGTACCTTGTAGCTCATCGCTTATTTTAATGTTGCGACAAACGCATCAAATGACTCAGAATGTTTCAAGAGTGTTCGTCACATAATTTCTTTCTATTTTGCATTCTTAAAAAAAAAATCCTACCTGTTTTATTATAAAGTGAGTTCCGAGGCCCAAATTTCGCTTAACTGATCTCCCTAAATCGTTAGTCTTAGCTCACCAGTCCTGTACAATAGAATTTTGTATTTTCAACCGGTCATTTTGTCGTGATAAAGTCACTCAAGAGTCAATCAAGCCACTCGTATTTTTCATTAATCAAGTCAACCCTCTTCCTTTACTACTACTGCTGCTTCTTCATCTACACCACGATTCAATAACAATACGAGAGATGATCGCCAATTCAATTCCCATATACATTTATATTGGGAATCGAATGAGTCACGTTGAGGGAATTTTTACCGCAACAACAAGAGAAGGATTAATCTTATCAGAGGGACAGTCGATGGGCATACACAGTGAATAAATACAAAAATAATATTGAACGAGTAACTATGAAAATATACCTGGGGGCCGAGAATCAAATCTATTGTAATTATGTGTGAAATACGATTAAAGAAACCCGACTAGGACCAATATCCATCCTTACATTATCAATAATTTACAATTCACAATATCGTAACGTATATGACAAAGATAGTATAGACCGATTAACGCTATCAAAGCAAGCCTATATAGATGAATATTGTGTATATTAGTCAAATTAAGCTAGAGGCACCATATACATGGACCACAGGATAGTGTGGAGAATAGGCGTGAATGTGAAGGCCATTAATGCAAACTCCAAGCCCTCCCTTGGGGGTACATCCCTAGTTTACCATCTACACCACCACTATATGACGATACACTCTAGTTTGGAATAATCACCGTTTTTATCGTGCCACAAACGAAAATTGCATGAGTCATGACCAAGAAAAATTAAACGTCTAGCCTCACAATACGATAGAGTTGACTATAAAACTAAGGGTGTAGCTGATAGATTAAAATTTATTCTTTTATACAGAAGTTTCGATTTAATTATGAGTAACGCTGAAATATTCCAGTGCAGTAGAATTTATTTTATAATTTTATATTAGATTAAAACTAGTTGTAGTTATTGTTTCATAAAAGTTTTAATGAAAATACCCTATACAACTACAATTTGTAATGAAAATATTCGAATAGGGTAGCAACAGGTTGTTGATTTAATAAAAATATGTAATTTTATAAGTTTTAATGTCTATTACATTGAATAATTTAAATTAATTGCGGCCACTAATCAATGTCAAATCAAAAATTTTATTAGACGTAAATTTTACAATTCCACAATAAAATCCTTAATGTGGACACTCAAGAGTCTATTTTCCAACTATATTTATGGCCTTTTTAGAGGTACTGGAAAGGAAATTAATGATGAATAGTAAAATTGATCTGTTAGAAAAATTGGGGCGCAAATGGTATGTTTGATCACTAATTTTCCAACAGGAATGGAAAGTCCACTTTAAGCTGCATCTAGTGAGACTTTTTACGTTTGAAATTTCGCAATTGAAAGTTACAGTTTTTCTCAAATTTGGCACATTTTTGATTTCCCAAGTAGAACCTTAAGGGAAGTTCACTTCAAATAGTTCTTATTATGAGTAAGGACCACAGACGTGCTGCTCTATTAACAAATTATGTTGCTTTTGTATTTAAAGGGGTGGAAAATAACGAAGGCAATTTTATTATTCCGATGTTGATATATGACGGTCTATAAAGGCCCACTAGTAATACAAACAGTTGTTATTGTTTCTCATATCGATGGAAATTAAGATTTTCGATTTGCTTTATCATGGAAAATAAGTGATTCTGGGCTATTTCTCCAAGAATAACTCCAACGATAAAAGGGGAAAATGAACAGTTTTCTATACTAGTTCAATAAAGAGATACCTAAACAAATTTATCATATTTATCTTCAATTTTCTCCTCTAGTATATCGAATTTTTCGCCGAACAACTTTCCATTGACAATATTGTGCAAGTTGATCGTCCGGAATCATTTCACGAAGGCAAAATTAAACAAAATTCGATGTAATTGCAGCTTTTAGTTGTGAGCGAATTTAAGCGCAAAGTGCATGCATGATTAATATTTCCTTGTTGTTAATTAAAAGCGTCTTTTACAGGTGATTAAATTGGATGATGTGCATGTATTGGTGAGTGCACTTGTACAACTAAACACATCATCCCTACTATGCTTGATAATTGATTATAATCAACAGTCGCATTCAATTAGGGACAAGTTGATGGACTAACTCAAGTTCTTGATATCGATGAAACCTTAGTAGATTATTTTACGTAATCTTGAAGGATATTTCTTGTGACTAACACAGATCGTTATCGAATCGAAAATGTTGAAAGAATGTCGCTTTTTTATCCCGATTAGTTTATCGCTCTTTGTTGTCAACATAAATAATGCACAACATTGTACAGTTTGAAATTCTGTACTTGTTCTCATTGCCCCATTATCTCACTAAATTTTCTTAATTGTTGCTATCTTCTAGTGGCTTTTTTCAACCGGTTTTGTGTAAAATTAACTTGACATAATTCACAATTACATTCCAGTGTATTCGTGAAAATCTCTCTATAGGAACAATGGGCAAATCACTGTTAATTTCTGCGGTTACAATACGTGGCTTAATTTGTATTCAATGGCACATTTACGAAGAATTTATGCCTCCCAGCTGTAGGGGAGCAATTAAAAAGATAAGAAAATGAAACGAGACAGCGGCATCCTAGTAAGATTCCTTGCTGCTTCCAATTTATATTATATTTGTCGTTTTCTATGTAGATTTATTTATAAAAAAATCCACACACGCGCAAATTAATCGGTTGAGGAATATCGTAATGGAAGTAGGTATAAGGACGGGAAGAAGACGCAAAAAATCAATTGCATTATGTCCTAGAGCTGTTCTAGAAAGAGATCCGTATAGGCGAAATAAAAATTGAATGAATGTTGAAATTGCCCGGCACTCCGCCGAACAAGTGGTGAACTAATAAAAAAATACTGACAGGCCTATGTAAATTTATTGAAATCTTTCAGTTGTGGTGGAATTTTTTTTGTCGTTGTTGTTGGCCGTTTCGCCGACGTGCCCGCCGGTGCTGGATTTACAGATAACTAATGTAAATACAAATTTCGTATTTCCAGCCACTTTACTAGCTACATTAAAGATATTTCACGGTACGTATGAATATTAAAATGTATGATTGTAAAGGGAATTGTATTGCTATTTGTGTGAGACGACTGCCACCACTGCGGCATTGTTTCGCGTTATTTTTCCTCGCGTTCTATAGACGGTAGAGTGTATTGTGGCAACATTTCAACTTGATTATCTGAAATTAAATTGCACAAATATAGAAGTTTTTGATTAAAATTAACACTAATGTTGAGTTGGAATTATAGAGAAATGTAGCGGTATTAATTTTGTGAAAAAATAGAGCGAAAACGAGGCGGCTTTAGAGTTGTTGTTATTAATCCCATGAGATGACTATTGGAGAAAAATTTGCAGATCCAACATCGCAACCGAAATGGCTATAATGGGAAACATCCAAACGGCAACAACAGTGTGACATTTTTATTAAAACCGGTTATTAATGGAAAAGTCAAAGCAGTAATTTAAAAGAGACACCAGTCTCGGCCCCCAGTCAAAACAATAATTTTAATTACCATCGCAGTTATTAAGATAAATCATAAATGTTGGATTTTTTGCTGTTGTTGTGGTTATCATCCGATCGGATTCTTCGAAAAATTGTCGCCAATTATGCGTTTTTCTTTTAAGCCACCATACATACACCTGAAAGAGGATCACACTTTGTCATCTCCACCCTTGACAGAAATCCTTATTTATATGCGTTCATCCTACGTGCACAAATCACAAACGAGTATTCCATGTTAGGATCCTACTGTTATTGCTACAACTACACAACTACCACTGCCACTGGGTGCTATAGCAAAGCTAAATTCCCTGCTAACAAATTGAGAATCCAGACGACAAGAAATACAAGAAACGAAGATGGGAGAGAAGAGAAATTTGTTCGTTTCAGTTGACACATGCTTATCTTTCATACAAAAAACAAATCATACTTGTACAAATGAAATATTGTGCATAAATGTGTATGGAGAAAGTTGGTAATTTTTTACGCATTGTGACAATTTCGATTGCTCGTAAAAAGTGGCATAAGAGAAACAGAAACTTGGAGCAAAATTAAAAGCTTTTCGTCAATTTTCCAGACAACTAACAAGCTTGGGCAAATTTCTGAGAGATTTGGAAAACACTTCGAATTTGCTATCCATAGATTTAAAAGAAAGAATTGTAACAAAACTCCCCAGTTGTTAGTATCAAAATTTCTAAGTTTATAATTTCACTATAATTTTTTAAGATTTGTCGTGTTTTTTACGAACCGTAGCATGTCCGGTAAAAATTCTAAGAAAATTATCGTAAACTTGCTAATTGGTCAATTTGGTTACAGTTTGACTTCCACTTTAGATTTAGCTACTAGTTAGTTACAAATTACAGTTTGTTTTTGGCTTAGTAATTAGAAAGTTGTGTTTATCTTAAAATTCAACCGATAATGAATCTTTCAAATACGAAAATTTAATAAAGTTAAATGAATTTTATGTAATCATGGTTTTTCAACAATTGGCACACGTGAAAAGGAAACGACCGTGCACGTGACTGATTTTCTAATGCAATCTTAACAGAAAATATCGAACCCTAAAAACGCCATTATTGCAGAGATGCGACAACAAACAATACGTACAAATTTATAAAGAAAATGGTAGATTATTTAATCTCCCCAATCAAACTGAAGCTAGTTCAATCTATAAGGAATCGCTTAGAGACACTTCTTATAGACGATTTCCGCTAGTTTTTCCTTTCCGGTTTTTTGTCAGCTTCTATTTGCCGATGTAGATTTGTTACACTTGAATTTATTTACCGTCCCATTTGAAAAATTCTCAGTTCTTCCGACCAAAGGGGATTACAACTATGATAACGAGGGATATCTTCGGCTTTTGTGTACGTTGACGACCCAACCGTGAATTTCCCAGGTGGCGTCGTTCAGCAATAGGTCCGCAGACCTCAACGACTATGCTGCAGCCCTATTGGGATACAACTGAAAAGAAACTACCAGCACTACTACAACAATAACGATAGAAAAAAGGGGGAAAAACTAGCGAATCTATATTCAAAAAAAAATCGCCACATTTCAAGCTTTCTAGAACGAGACATGTTAGTCTACATCAACTTGAATGAAATCATATTTGGTTGATTTTAGTGGAATAATATTCTAGTTGTCATCAACATTGACATTACCATCGTTGGCGTCGTTATTTCATTTCATTTCACACTTACACCCTATGTCGTTGTTTTATCTTCATCCCACTTACTCTAAGTCTACGGTTTGATATTAATCGTTCTTTCCCTCTTTCTTCCATTTGCAAAACTCTCCCGCAATATTAAGCTTGAACCTTATTCCCTGTTCGCATGGGAAATGTTTACGGTAACGAATTCCCATCACGTCTTCGCACAGTGCATTGCACGTTCTCTCGTCTCTCTTGATCCTGGCCCTTTTGCTGATTCCCTCTTGTCAAACAAATATCACTGCATTCTGTCCAATTCAAATTGTTTTCTAAATTACTACCCGCTCAAAAATTGAAGACTTCGAAAATAATCAATCATAGAGGAATCATAAAAATCGAACTCTAGTTGTAATAGAGGGTGAAATTGTTTGAAGATAAGTCCTAGTTCGTGAACGATTCCAAAAATATCTTGTGGATTTATCGAGGGTTCCCTGGGGAACTTTTTAGTAAAAGTTGAAAACTGTAGTTCATCGAGAAGTGGCTCAAAAAGCGCTTTTTGGACAATGTCGCAATTTTCGTCTACCGACTACACGCATAAAACGACCTAAAGTAGCCCACTCTTTGTTTATTTTAGGGCACAATGGATAAGCAACTTTATTGGGTTATTTTCAGTGATTAATATGCATTTTTGACCCGATAAGTACAACTTTTATCAAAAAATTCTCTGGGGATTCGCCTTTAAATATTTTTCAAATTGCTCAATTGATTAGGCTTATGTTTGTATTATTGAGTGGTCCACCCTGTATGTTTGAAACGTGGCAACTTTATATGTGGTCTCGAACACGTCCTAACTAAGAACATGGCACGACTCCCTAATTTCTCCAATTTTAACTGACAAGTCGATAATAATAGAAATCTCTTTATTTTCTGTAATTGTATTATGAACCGCCCAGTATATTGTTGAAGGGTTGAAAACTGACAAATTTCCAGCTAATGGAATAAACAAATTAATTAAGACATGTACTTTTGTAGCAAATTTGGGGTTTTATAGGGTGTAAAATTGAATATTAGGCTACTTTATCATCGTATACATGCTTCCTTACTTGAAAGCTTAGGAAATTTCATTTTTATCAGCAATCAGCAGTTTATTATTTACAAGAATAGTTGTGGTACGTCCATTGGCTGTAAAGAATTCATACACGTCTTGTCGGGTACGAGAAAATTGACTTAAAAGTCTTCTATTTGCTTTGAAAATCAATCATCCAACTTTAATGTAATGCATAGGAGAATCGCTATAATAATCTCCCATGTATTATATCTACAGTTATAATAATTGCTAAAATAGGAGCTAAATTATCATTTTATAGGGCCGTATTTTAGAAGACAACTATGAATCCGACGTGGCGTGAAATTTACTTTATATCCTTCGGCTTACAGATGTCGCATATACGTGCCACCATAAGAATGTTTTTATCACCACCAACACAAAAGAAAAAAACCTAAAGCAATATTACCAATGATTAGATTATTGATGGGTATTTTCGTCTAACTCAAACCGTGCCTAGTTAGTTTAGTTTAAAAGTTACAACTTGAAGTTTTATAGAAGATAATTGGCACTCACAACAGTGACTCAAGTTTATTCCCACAGCGTCTACTGGTCACTAACAAAAGCTCAACTATAGCTTTCAAGCTCATCAGGAGAGCTTTCATTCAACAGGAAAGAAGTGTAGAGGCAAGGAACAAAAAAATAAAATAAAGAAACTCGTGTGTAGAAGAAACAAAGTCCCAGATCGCATACAAACCAAATTGGATTCTTAAATTATCAGCTGAACTGAAAGCAAGCTGTTCAACATCATCGAAAAGTCTCGATCTTTTTCGATCTTTAATTACACAGTAAACTAGTTTGGAAAGTTGTTTGACAAAATCATTTCCACGATTCAACTGATGTTTAAAAAAAATTCAAGTTGAAGTGGTTGGGATTTAAGTGCAAGTAGAAGTGCATAGAATTAGACGTGTCTGCACTACAACGGTCAAATCGTAGGTTAAAACGCCAGACATGCTCGAAATATGCCCTTAGGGCTGACTATGTACATAACAGAAGCAACAATTGATGCAGTTTCCCTTTGTAAAACTACACCAATTCGGATCGAGTTTATTCAAGCTAACAAAAATGTATTTTTCTAATAGATAAAAAGCGTATCGTAAAATAAAGCTTTCGGTAAAGAGACACAATCAGATAAAATTCTCAACATTACCGAAGATTTGTTGAGAATCTGCCGTTTCAGCTTTTCTTTAAATACAACAAAGGAATCGATTTTTGTCATGTTGAATATTAGCGAAGATTACCGATTAACAATTCTTTATTTAACTGTAATCTGGGGCGATTTTTTCCGTAAAAATAACAATAAAAGTGGATGAATGTTCGACGGTAAATCTCGAGTCGATTCCCTCTGTTCGTCTGGATTTCCTGATTGAGCTTATACGCCGCATAGATTCCATATATTTGAGTGTTTCCAAGAACGAGGGGTTTTATAAATAGCCGCAATGGCGGTTTCTCTCTTTCGCCCATCTCGTTCCCCATTCCGTTACAATATCAATCGTGGAAAGCTCATTAAATAGAAAAGTTACAAACTCCAAAAATTTCCAGTGTTCATTTCGGCATTGCGCATCGGTTTTTTGTTCGTTGTTTTTTTCCGTATAAAACAATAAAATAGGCTTTATTCTAAATGGATTTTCATCAAAGTAAAACCAAAAGCGACTTGTTTCTTTCATTAGAATTTTTTTGCTACTCTACTGTGATCCGGTTAAATGATTTTCTAAGCAACTTAAAATGGTCATCCGGTCACATCAAAGTGCTCAAGTATTTTCCAACAGAATGCACAATAGAATTATAACGTACTGGTACTCGAAAAAGAGAAACTCGGTATAAGTTGTCCGGGGGTACGGAAATGAAAATAAAGGGCTAATCAACAACTACCCTTTAGTTTAAGAGAGCTTATCCACTTACGTACTAATTATTGCTAATTCATCGTCTACAAGACTTTAAATTTGTTGAAATGTACCGAAATTGTAGAATTTCCCTGTAAAAATTTACAACATCCACACCCATTTCCGAATAAATTGGTTAAATAATTGACGAGAATGTTTGTTGATAATTACGGTAAAATAGATGAAACTAATTTGTCTACCTGCTGTTTGGAATACTATGCAAAACTGTACAAATGGTTGGCAAATTTTTATTGGTTCCTTTTCCCCAAACCAGCCGTTTCGGCAAAATTGTGACTCTAATAGGCGCAAGTTAGATTGTTATATTGTCGTCTATTGTTGTAGTTCTATTGTGGCATTTCATCAATTTATCACACCGAATTTTATCAAAATTAATGAAGGTTACGTTCGCAGCTGTGTTGATTTAACAAGAGATGACCCAATAAATCAACGGATGAAACAATTATTCATAGTACAACGCAGAATAAGGTCTTCTATGCTATAACCGAATTGAATTAACAATAAATGAACAAACGGCCGCTATTATGAAAATTCACTGAACTTGTACGGTTATAAGACGAATTTAAATAGAGAGAAGATGCAAGAAAAAAGCCCCGGTAAATGTTTGATTAGTTGATTAAAAACGTTCTAAAACTGGATGCAATTCTCTAAGATGAAACAAAATTTTTAAGTGTGCTTTTTTACTGCCAGCCGAAAATACACAAAGAACCGAACAGCACAATTACTTTCCATCCCGAAATTGTCTTTCTAATCATATTTACGTTTGTCAAACTGGATAAAGTTTGTCTTTCGTACTTTTTCCGTTATAATTAATTGAAATCGCTGTAGTGGATTATCAACGACGAGACGCCCAGATAGAGGACAATAGAAACAGATGGAAATACAGTTGGGGAAAAAAAAACAGAAACGACAAACGACATTTGTGTAAAGTTAAGAGCTTTTTATGCAAACGTAAAATTATTGTCTTGATGAAAGAAAAGTTCTCATTTCTCATTTTCATCCACTTCTTCGTCATCGTCAATCCAATTTTCACTATTTACCTGTCGTCTGGTAATCTAAGGTGAAATTTAGACGAATTTCAAATTGGTTTAATTTCGTGAAGTCTGGGATTTCGTTGGGAAGATGGTAGATTTACGAGGCCAAATTAGAATACCAGAAAGTGCCTAATTCTAATTTTGAAGGCAACTATTTATAAATTCTATAATGATAAGAGATAACGAAATGGTTAATATCTTAGTCGATTTAATGCAATTTTATATCTGTGTGACTGGATTTTTTAAATCGGCTGGAACTTTTGAAAATTACGTTCTAGTGGAGTACATTTCACTTAGTAAAAATAAAAAAAACCAAATGAATTTAATATGAACAGATAGGCAAAAGATAATTCTACAATTAGAGCTTATCGAATTGCAAATTGTGTTTTAGATTTCTCCGTAAGATGCATCTAAAGTAACCTATTTTTTCTGGAATTATAAATTAAAATAAGATGCTTTTTAGAGCAAGATAGGCGTGTCAGATGGCTCAGAATGACTTAAAAATGCTCCCAGCAGTCTTGCCTCTTCCAAAACGAAATATTGGAGGCATCCTTGAGTCATTCTGCTCATTTACTCGCTTTCGAAAATGACGATATTGGCAAAAAGAGCGTTATTTGACCAACTTTGGAAAGAGGTTCAAATTTTGCCCAAATGTTCACAAACTCTTATAAGTTTCTGTCTATCGTATTTTAGAATAAACGCAAAAAAATCCAAAATAAAATGTCGAAAAAGTGAAAAAATCAATGTTAGGAGTTGAATCATTCTGAGTCATCAGCTTCTCAATGAGTTACGAGGTTCAATTTTCCTGAAATGATTCGCAGAAACTCTTATGAGTTGAAACATGTTTTTTCTATCGCATTCTGAACGCGGAAATTTCTGCAATAAAATTTAGAAAAGCGAAAACTCAACGCCGCTAGTTGAATCATTCTAAGCGTTTTTTACCGACTTCCCGATGAGCTACAAGGCTCGAATTTGGCTCAAATGATCTCCAAGGGTTCTCATTGGAGTATCCGCGAAGTTGCCATGAATACTCCTGTAAATTCGTTACAATATAGCCGCCAAATCAACACTTCAACGATCAAAAATCAATACTGTGAATTTTTAATAAAATTTCCCAATTCGAAATAAATGAGAATTGGACGAATTAATCATTTATATTAAAAAAAATAATCAACATTAAATTCACGATTGTGAAATTTTAACAATATCACCCCATCGATATGGATAGAGTTTTGTTGATCATTTTTGTGTAATAAGAACGTCTATGGTTGAATTAATTAAGCACTCCAGAAATGTAGAGATTAGTAATTTTGCCAAAACTGAAAGCATATTTGTCGCATAATCATGAGATATATAAGCAACTTAAAGCTGTTCTAGTGCGGTTTTGAATTAAATGTATTCCCAACCATTCATAATGTATACTCTTGCAAACTTGAAATACCGCTATTGTTCAAGGAAAAACAAGACGATTTAGCGTACCAACAACTTCATCTTCTCTAACACTCTTCTTTTATATTGATTTGTATACAAATCCGTATTTGCATTCCATTTTAATTGGCTCATCCGCAAGGAAAAGTATGTACAGGGTGACTGTCTTAAATGTGGATGTTTCTAGCGAAGATTGCATCATTTGGCTAATAATTGGATAGTCACCAAGCTAGATCGACGATTTTAAACCAGATTTAAGATTGAACTTGTGGTGAATCGTTTTACCAATGACAACCAAGTGGACATGTCGCATTTGAGACCTTTTGGCAAATTTGAATCTCGCACATTTGGAAGTTGGTCAAAAAACGTTCTTTTCGGCGTCATGATTCAAAACGACTTGAAGGCCATTCCAACTTTGATTTTAGAGTTTTTCTCCACTTTATTCTGGAATAAATGCATTTTGTGCATTTTTTCTAGAATGAAATTGAGAAAATGAGAAACAATCAGTTTTTGAGTTTTTATTTTGGAAATTGTCTAAAACGAGCGCTTTTTGACCGGCTTCCTAATGAGCTACGAGGTTCAAATTTTGCTAAAATAGTCCTCAGGAGACGTTCTATAATTCCTTGAAATAATATACGAATAGTTCGTAAAGTAATAAAACTATTCGCATTTAAAACAGACAGTCTGTATATGGAAACATCTTAATAAAGTTAAACATGCACATATAGAATCTGCTTGTTGTAAACTATTTTGCGGTGCTATCCTATTTGACTATGCTTATTACATATAACTAGATGTTCTATTGTCTAAAGTTGCATTCTACCAAACGTGCTTTGTATGCTAATTCCGCAAAGCTCCACTTAACAACAAATGACTTAATTTCATTCACACAACTGTCTTCTTCCCAATATTCCGGTATTTATCAATTTTTTACGTTATAAAATGTGATTTTCTCGCGGATTTGCCGAGTTGATCTTCTCATTACATAGATGCCATTTAACGTGAAATATACAGGAGTCTTTTACGACTTCAGATATAATTAGATTATTCCTCAAAAATATACTTTTTTGCGTGTCCCACCAACGACTTGAGATAATTCAAATTGACGAGAGGAAAAATGAGTTGAAAATTAACTGTGGAATTTTCATCACCATCACGATAATATTTCTGTGTATGTGTATATGTGGATAGGTAAATATTCTTGTGGGGGTTGGTGCGATATTACACAGAACGACATAAAACGCTGTCATCTCTACCTAGTAACATGAATTTGCATAGTTCTGTAATACGTCACCTAAATTTAGTTTAATAACAGACAGTTAATTAATAGAAGGGGAGAGAACTTTCCGTTCGTCTAAAGTTAAATATGAAAATTACTTCTAATGTTGAACTTGTCTGTTGTTGTTTAAATAGAATTGAAATTTAGGTAATGGAACCTGGCATTATCAATTTTAGATATTTACAAGACGAAATAATTAAAACAGTTTTCTATGGGGAAAATTGACGATTTTTCCCGTTCCCAGCCAGCCGCTAAATAAATTTTTAATCGTCATCGTTATATCAAACCGACCGGTATGATGCCCGATTAGAACGGTGCATGTATCTTAATTAGTATCAGGAAGGTTATGAATATTACATTTTTAATTTCGTTGTAATATCCTGATGTAACTCGAATCAATGTCGATGAAACTAAACTAGAAAACTCTTGTAATTTTGCCACGATTTACTTAAATTTAATTAAATGCTCAATGATTTATCGTTTTTTTTGTTTGTTTGCAGGACGGCGAACGGGGTTATTTAGAGGGCTTAGCGTCCCGGTATGCGGACTTGTTTAGTACACATTACGGTGATGTTCTTGGTCATTTGGAAGATTTGCGTCGCATTGAATGGTCGGAGGCGACATCACCACGAGAACAAAGCGCTATCACGCCTGGTACACCGCCACCACCACCACCTGCCAACTATAATAGTCCAGCTGTCGGTGGTGGTGGTGCACAAATATCAGCAGGACATGGTCTCACGTCGTCACAATCACAACCAATTTACGTACCAGGGAAATACTCGGTAATGATTCAAATTTATGGATCTCCTTCATAATTCCTAGCTGATAAAGAAACGTTCTATCCTTCATACTAATTATAAAAGAATCTCGTTCATTTTTGATGTCTATACGTTTGATTAATGATCGTTTTTACTCGAATCTTATATAAAATTTGTAATTTTTATGTAACACAATTCATTTTCACTGTACATTATTCGCTGATCATATCTACATTCTCGACAATTTGCAGCCATCCAGTTGTTTGAGTGATAAAGAAGAAGATGAAATATACGGGTTTGGGTATGGTGTATTTGGGGCACAGATTGCTAGACAACAACAACAAAGGCTAATGGGACCACCGCCTTCTAGTCATCAGCCATTGTTGCTGCAACACCAACACAACTATCAAACGTGAGTTATTAAAACAATTCGCAAAACACTTCAATTCAAGCGATTCTAATCATTTTTTCAATAGTTTTGCAGCTTTAAAGGCTTGAATTGTAGTCAATTTTGGGGGTAGAATCTGCCTAGAACGCTTCTTAAGGACCTGCAATTTTCGATAATTCATTTGCAAAAGTCTTTGACACTTCTAGTCACTTTTTGACGAATTTTCAAATTTTAAAGACTTGAATTGTAGCCAATTTTTGGGAAAAAAGACTTAACTAGAACGCTTCTTAAGAACTCGCAATTCTAGGCAATTCATTTGCAAAAGATGACCCTTTAGACCATTTTAATCGTTTTTTGGAGAGTTTCGAAATATTAAAATGTCCTGACTAAAACGCTTCCAAGTTCCCCTTCGATTCAATCTTTGATCATTGATATCTTACTTATTTTCCAACGGATTTAGATAACTTAGATGGAAATAGAAGGAGCATTTTTAGAGGTTTTGGATGACGCTTTTGATAACAAATCACCCCGTATGCATAGTTCCAATTATTACGGCAAAATGCACCATAGCGTAATATAAAGAAGAGGACCAATTCCCATCGATTCGGTACGCAAAAATGCCAGTTTTCGATCAACATTTTCTCACTAATTTTCCAACAAATGACAATGGTTAAATGGCATTAGAAAGAGCATTTCAAGATGAATCTAATCTTGAAAAATTGCATGCAGTTGTAGGCTCAAGATAGAAATTTTAGAGCAAACTTTTGACAACTTCTCAGATTTTTCCTCATAATCCTGCTAATATTGCTTATTTTGAAATAATCCTTACATGGTATGTAGCAAATTGAACGCACTTTCCACGCGTTCGATAAATATACCGATAGCTCTGTTGGTTTTCCAAAGAATCGACAAAAAATTAAAAAAATTTTACTGTGAATTTCCAGTAAATTTTCAAAATTGAAAACTGTAGTGAACTTCAACTTTTCGCCGATTTCCCGGAAAACTGACAATGCTATCAAACATTTTCGTACATCTTCCGAATACACTTTCAATTTGCTATAAATTCTGCGAAAATCAATGCAGGATAAATAATATTGACCGAATTGTAGGAGAAAATGTAAATAATTGTAAACAAAATATGAAAAAACATGCTCTAAGATTTCCTTCTGTAACTCATGATTGCTTGCGAATTTTCAAACGTAAAAAGTCGTGTTAGATGCGTCTCAAAGTGCTCTTTCTAATGCTGTTTGGTCATTTTAATCAATGTCAAAACAAATGAGAAATCGTAGATCAAACGTTGGTGTTTTTTGTGCACCAACAATGTTAATATTTGATGACCGTAGCATCGTTAATTTGTCTAAAAAATCAATTTTACTACTTTTTCTTTCTAGTATCTCTAAAAAGGCCATGAATATAGTTTAAAAATGGACTTTGAACAATAACATAATCATCAATCTCATTTTATTTTATTGAAGTCGTTACGTTCCATACATTTCGTTAGAATGAGAATATAAAACGTTAAGATCTCTATACGTTCCAACTTTTACTATTATTATTCCTACAACTAGAATAATTTATGCCATAATTATATCGGTCATTATTCTAACACAATTACACCACCCAATAATTCACTATAAAAACAAAATGAATGGAAAAAAATTACAATCAAGCTAATATTGAAGAGTTTATGGTCGTGGTTGTAAAATAGGAAACTTTTGTTATCGTCTTTTATTATTTTATTATTGCTGTAGTAACTGATTGAGATTCATCCAATAATCTCTCATAACTTTTGTGCCAATATCAATTAAATATCCTGGCATGCTTTGATAACAGAACGATTCATGATATTTGTTCAACCCCCGGGAACGTGTCATAAAGCTTATTACGTGATGTCTGATTATTGGTAGTTTAAAGCAAACTATACAGTCGTGAAAGCTGTACAATGGACAGTTTTGTACTTGTATACGATACTTTTTGAATCTAATTTACATTATAAAGTCAACTTGTACTGGTTATTTTTACTTGGGTAAAAAACCACGAATAAGTACATCGTCAGACAGAATAATAAAGTCAAGTCTCTAATAGAACATTTTATATTATGGATGGTGTTATAAAAATCAGAATTGTACGTGTCTCAATGTTAAAATTTTTGTATATTCGCTTTTATGACCCACATTAATATAACATAAATAGCTATAAAGACAAAAATCAACAAGATTTATATAGAATTGTATAGCTTTAAGGGTAGAACAATATATTTTTAATGCGGCATTTTAAGCATTTTTTCCTCAAATATACAGGGCTTTTTTCCAGAAATGTTAATGATGGAGGTAGTTCAAAAATCATACAGGAATTTATAGAGATCCCTTGAGCATTATTTGAGCAGAATCCTGAAATTGCTCAAAAATGCTCATTTCTGTTGCAATTTTCTTCGCGTTAAGCAACTTAGAAGACTCAGAAGAGATGCTCCCAACTTTGCCTTTTTCGCTTTCTCCATTTTATTTTGGAATTTTAGGAATGCTCTTGATATATGACGAGCTTAGCTCGCTTTCAAAAATCGCAACATTGTCTAAAATGGGCTGCAACGAGTTGCCATAAAAAGATTGGTATATTTCAATATAAAAATACTCCTAATTACCGCCTCGATTCGTTCTTTGATCTTAGCGAAAGAACAACAATCCAAAGCATATAAGTCAACGCAACTTCCTGTAAATTATTCTTAACTATCCTTTGATGTTGTTCACAAGCTGATCGTGCACATTTTCCCCATTATTCTGCAGACAAGTCGTTTGTGTCTAGTTTGAAGTAGTGTCGATAGAATTTCAATTGCGGATTTACTAATAAAAAATCAATTATCGTATTGATAATTTTTATTTTCCATTTCAGTTGCCTAAGTCCTCGGTCGGCCTACTTTTACGAATTCCCACCGAATGGTAAGTAGAAGTTGAATCAAATTCCATTTAAAATTTATTAATTCATTGTTGAATCTGTTGGTCGCTTTTGTTTTATGTAAATAAAAGAGAACCGACCAAGTTTTGTTGTTATCATTTCAAATAATACGTTATATATATACTGGAAAATGTCCCTACAGTGTATTTTTAAAGTTTACTTACTGTAGAATTAAAGTAAATTCAACAATCTCTCCACAATAACCGTCAGGAGAGAATGGTGGTGTATTTACACAAGTCGATACACTTTACATAAACGAATATTAACATTCAAATTTCTATTACTGTTTGACAAAGTACAGTTTGGTAGAACAATTAAAAGCAAACTCCAATCTGTAGTGTGTTTGTATGTGTGTAATAATCAACAGTATGCTATTTCTGGTCTTTCCCCAACCATCATCATCATCAAACTATAAAACTTTTCGGGCAAGTTCGAAAACTTGCCACCAACTATTTCTAACTACTTCATTTCTATTGGAATACGTGATCTATTTCTATTTCTCTCCGTTGCATTCTAAACGTTTATAGTCTGAGGTCAGGTCTTGTGTGATATTCAAGATTGAATTTATACAACATTGAAAACGGTTACGTTTGCACAGTAAGACCACACGATACGGTTACGATTGTTTGTAAAATAGTCGGACTTAACTTGAATTTAGACACAGTGTGGATGCAATTGAACTTCAACGTAAACAATTCGAAACTACTAACAGTAGAATGGAATTGTATTTAAAAAAAAAAAAACATAACAAGAAAATCAACTGGAAACTCGAGTTCACTTTGTAAATAAACACAATGTAAGCTCCACGTATCCATTTCTAGAGGATTACAAAGACAACTACTTCTACAAATTTACAAACACTCGTTAGACACTAAATGTTAGGTACTTTTTCAAATATTGTCATCTAAATTTAGTTATTCTCAAGTTTTAAACATATTGACTTTAACTTGTTTAACTTGCCACATTAGCTGAACGTTTTTTACAATTTTTTACCTTATAATGTTGAAAACTATCGATCTCTTCTAGTAAATGAAAGAAATAGACGCCAACTTTTAAAACAATACTAAACTAGTAAAGTTTAACGTAAATCATGATTTAATTTTGTTGTTGGATCGATATAAAAACGGCATAGAATGAACTGAAATTCGCTGAAAGTAATAAAAAAAGTTCGAATGTTGTTTTTCTTCTAGTTACCGGTTTCTTTCCCTCTGTACCTATACATAAAAGTTTCTAGTTGATCTTGATTGCACTATTAATTCCCGGCACTTTCAAACACTTTAAAATAAATTACATTGATCAAATTAAAAACGAATCAAATAGTAGAGAAGCGAACTGTATTACTACGAAATGCTCTTTTATTATTATAGAACAAATTTAATTATAATGTTGTAGAATTCAATTATTATAAAATACGAATATCTCCGTTGGTAGATTGAGAAAACCAAACAAGCTTAGGAGCGTACCGTTTAAAGTAAATCTCCTAATTACGATAAAATCAAATATTTTCTCCAATAAAACCATTTATTTCAATGTAAAATCACTTACTTGTACTAATCCCGGTATTTATTCAAAATATTGCAACAATAGCACAGTGATGACACTTAGAGCGGTAAGGTTAGGAATTTGGGCAAGTTTGGTTGCTCGAGTCTACCAACCTACTCTTTTAAAGGCGCGTAATTTGAAATCTTCAGTTTATCCAAACTTACATTAAATTAAAAAGAAATTAAGTGGTAGAGAAACGCAATGCTTTTACTATTATAGAACAAATTTAATTATAGTAAAATTCAATTTACAAGTATTATAAAATACGGATACCTCTATTGGTAGATTGAGAGAACCAAACAAGCTTAGGCACGTATCGCATAAACTAGATTTCAGTCGATTGCATCCTATCATAGTGGAGCATATCCTGTGTATTTTCTACTAAATCGAAAAATTGATTTTGCACTCTTGCACCCTGCAGCTAATTAACCGTCAATCTTATCGAACTGATCTTATTCTTTACATCAAATTTAGTTGGATGCCGAACTGGAAATTGCAATAAAACCAACAAAAAGTTTCCATCATCGAATCGGATACATTACGGTATGCTTCAATGGAATAAAATTTCAGTTTTATGCAGTTATTTTTATTCGTATATTGATTTTTGTTTTCTCTAAATGAAATTGTCACAATCAGCAATTCCAATAATATTTGAATTATTACAAGCTTTGAAAATTGTCCAATACAGGTATATTTATAGGAAATGTTATTTGTCATTAAAAGTGATGAGTATTGTCAAGAACTGGTTGGAAATTCATCATTTTATCTATCGATAATATCGGGGAATAATTTGATAAACTGGCACTGTAGTCTATTAAAATTGTTGAGTGAAAATTAACGATAATGCAGATTAGAATTGCAATTTGCCCGGCGCATCCGCCAAAATTACAAAATCCGCAAATTGATCGTTTAATTTTTTTGAAATTATTACAAAAGTGATAGCACAGGCTTACTGGCAGTTCATTCAAGAAAGCCGGATTCCAATTATCTCTATTTACAATATCCTAAATAAACACAATGATATTATTCGGTTAATTGTGCGAATAACCGAATAAAGCTTATTAACAATGATTTAACACGTTACAATTCTAATTTAAAGTATCCAAACGGTAATGGAAATACTCCTATATTGAGAGTGAACAAGATATTTAATCATTGAATAAGCGACCGTCAATGTGCAAATATTTAAACGATAACAGGTGTCAATTTCCACCTGAATTTCCCGAATATATCCGATATTTCTTCTAGAATACGATTATAATTTTCTACATTTCGGCACAAAAGGGGTTGTATAAAGTAATTAACATGTCGTCCCTAGACGGATCCTTCACACAATTTGATTTCAACTTGTTAGACATCTCCACTTTACAGTTGCTAGTTTGAGTAGTTTGCGAATTTAAAATTTTTACCAAAAAGACTTTGTGTAAAAAGTACTGTTGACGTGGGTCGAGACGGCGGCAAACTGAGAGAATTACAATCGAAAAAAAAGAAACGGGGAAAGCTCGAGGATCGTTCACTTTGAAGGAGGGAAAAATGAAGTTCGAAAATTCCCAACTTGTAAATTTATTTAGTAAGTTGGAAAAATTTAAATGAAATTTCTTTTGCGAAAGTTTTGACATATTAGAATGTAAACCTTAAACTAACTTTAATAAGGCTCTCTATTAACTTGGAACGTTGCAGAATTATCGCTTTTTCTTGGGGAAATACAGTTTTTCTACTGTTAATTTACTTAAAGCTACAAGCTATTAATTCTATTGTACTTTTAACGAATGCACAAACTAGGGGAATGTTGTCAGTGATAAACGTCCATCCAACTAAATCCAACAAGCCGTAATCTCTTATCGTGGCCCCTGTCCAACATAAGCCACTTGTTTATTTTGGTGGTCAAAACTCACTAAATTCACCTGTACGTGTCAATGGGCTGTCGTTTTAAATGCACGATATCTGCCCGTACAGAACCACCAAAATGAGTGAAACAACCCTGACAGTAGTCGGTAAATCAAGCATAGGCGACAACGCTGATTTCACCTCTCTACCAAAATCATATTTTATGACAGTATGGATTTGGGAGAGCTAGAGGAATGGATCAAATCCGATTTGTCATGACACAACCAACGGACACGTCATCATCATCATAACCATCAGTTCGTGTGATTTAGAAGTGATGGGCTTTCAATGGACTAAAATTAGCTGTAGGATCGTATTTTTACTTCTATAATAACCGCGTTTCTGTTGTTTGTTTATTTATTTATCGATCGAAAAAATTATAATTGCTATAAATTCGTGTAGTGGTGAATAATTTTCTATTAAAATGATGACAATCAATCCTGCGGATTGAATGGATTCGTTTCAATTTAATTTCAAAATTTCATTATAAAATTTTATTTCCATTTATTAAGCACCATTCTTCAACTATATCAATATAATTTTAATTAAAAATAAATTTTAATAATTCCAATAGCTCGCAAAATACCATCTGGGCATCGTTCATTTTTCAAAGCTCCTTCGTACAGTTTCAACCCCATCTGTTACTCCTCATTCACACCGTTTATACCAATAAGACTAGATATGTCTTATCATTTTTCTACACCAATATCGATTCGAGTTTATCGTTAATACAACAAGTCGGTGTAAATATTTCATTATTTTATAGAAAATTCCTTGTCTGACGTATAAGCAAGCCATAACTCCGTAACCTGTACATCACCCATACATAATTCATCTGTAATACCGAACCCCTCTTTAGTTGTAGCCTATTCCGGTCCTGAAATTTGCTGAATCTATTTAGGGTGAAATGGGGGTTGTTGGGAAGAGGTAGTGGATTTTTGTGGGAAATTGAAACAAAACTCATCCCGATATTGTCTCAATTTACAACAAGATTCGATGCTATTATTAGACGAAAAACAAGATTAAAAGGGTGGAAGTTTCATAGAACTTACACTTTATTATCATTAAGTCATTATCATTTTTAATTATCTTTTGATAATGAATTGATTGAAAGTTTTAATTATGTAAAATCCGAGCACTTTATATAGATGATTAAAACTGAAATCTTCTAAAGTTGCTCAGTTGCTTATTAATCAATTTTTCGATTGCATTATTGTATTTTCTAGATCAAAGCTATACGAATACCAGCAAAAAGCGTACAACATTCTCGAGATTCTTGCGTGGACTGAAGACGTCGCATCGTAAAGAGAAACATGGTGCAAGCTCTCCGAGGCACGGCCGGGCGGCTACCACAACACGAGGTGTGCCTCAAAGGGTAAGTTTAATTTTTTTTTTTTTTTGTAATTTCGCCAATTTATTCTACTGGATAATTGAAAATTTCAACAAAACGACAATTGTGTTGTTGTTGGTGGTGGTGGTGGATACAGAAAGGCTTGAATGAAATCTACATATCGTTATGTTTCAATTTTTAAAACCGTCCCCTTTTCAACGAATATGGAAATTTTGATAAGTGAACACGAATAATCACGGCTTGATTAAAAGAAAATTCGTTAGTCTGGCTATTATTTTAATTTTTGTTGGAAATGGGCAGTTGTAATGAGTCAAATGCACATCAATTTACAGATGGACTTCAAAAAAACGTTACAAATTTGCTAGCAAAGCGTACTTAAGTCGATTTATCGATTTATTTTAGAAATATCACAACAAAAACAGAATCGGAAACAGATGTTTCTAATTTATTTGCCGGGAGCAGAAACAGAAATTAAAAAAAGAATTAACAAATACAAAAGAACTTGAAGTAAATTGCCAACTTTTCGAGATTTTCAGAAAATTTCCTGAAAGAACTGAAAGGCACTTTCAATTTACAATAAACTGTTAGAAAGTCCTTCAAAAATCGGTAATATTGGCTAAATTACAAGTGAAAATATGAGAAAAACATAACGAAACATACTCCAAGATTGCTTCCTGTAACTCAAAACTAAATCGTTGAATTTCACAAGAAAAAACGTGCTTAGATGCTCCTTGAAATGGTTTTTCCAATGCTATTCTACTCATTGCAAGATTTCATCAAACAAGGGAGATAGCGACCACTAAAAGTTGGCATTTGTCAGGCGTTGAATCGAAAAAATTGATATAGTGTGAGCCCTCCAATTCCGTTGATTTTTCAAAAAACTCGCGAGATCTCAAAAATTTGAAAAGCTCGTTTAATCTTTTATGTGCTGTGAGAAAATCGAGGAAAAATCGGTAATCTTCGATAAATTATAATGAAAATATGAAAGAAATTCTCGGAAATTATCTTCTGTAACTTGGAGTTTTTTCAAAACAAAAATGCTGCTTCTGGTTCTGCTTAATTCATCAAGCAAACGATATATGCAGAAGCAGAACTTCTAAATTTAGCGGAAATTCCGCAGTTGCTGATCTATTCGATCAAATTTCCTGAAATTTGACATCACGTTCTGTTATCAAATTGTTAATTTATCACATGTATGGTTACTGCCACCCTTTTTCCATAATCTGTATAATATTCTAATATTGATATGCGATATTGTTTGTATCATATACAGTTCCACATAAACACAAACACCTGTCAATTTACAATTTTCCGAAAATAGATTCGAAAGTAAATCCGGCTTGATTATAAATTGGTTTGTACAATTTGTAATTATAGATATGTTTACGTTATATGAATTCTATTACTATAGTACAGTGTATGATAGAAGAGATGGGCGAATACAGTTATGAATATTGCAGTAAATATGTATTTACGGATTATATTGAAATTTACGCGCTTATACCAACCCAAAGTCTAACTTGATTCGAATCATATCTGAAATTAATTTCACCTTTACATAACTACCAATTATTATCATGTCAAGAGTATTATTACTAATAGAATAAATGCTATTTAGAAATCATTTAATACATGTCTATGAGACAGAACTACCAAAATATCTCGAAAATACAGAAGATATCGAAATGATAGACGTCTCATCCGATTCTAAATACGAATCTCTACAATTGTAAGCCTCTAGCATCTGAAAATCCTACCGGACTTTCTGAAAATTCCGAAAAACCAATTTTTTTGACTAAAAAAGGCGTGTTAGGCGATCTGAAACTACTCGTTATACGATCAATAAAATAGAATGAAATAAATTTGATTAGATAGAAGGAAGTTGGCGCTACAATTGATAGATATACCCCTTTTAATTTGCTTTCCCGTTTTTTGTAAATTAGCACCCAAAGTGGGCTAATATCGCGAAATTTTGCTGAATTTGTTTTTCAACAGATCTCGCTTTATGTCTCTCGACAAATCATTTGGACAAACCTTCAAAAATTGCAAAGAAAATGGGGCAAAATGAAATTGAGCGAAACCCTTATAGCGTTTTCTCAAAATTCTAAAAGGGTGCTGAGCTAACACTAGAATTTATATCAGAAATCTTATGTTTTGACGATTAAATTAATAGATATTTGAAGGTGTTATAGGAGCGTTCTTGGAGGTTATTTGAGCAAAATTTGAGCCTTGCAACCCATCGGAAATTTGCTCAAGACGCGTTCCTTTTAGAGTATGATGTGAGTTTTGAACAGGAGTTCAGTTCCCCATATTTTCCCAATTTTCTCCATTACTTTCCACAAAGACGAACAAAATCAATTTTGATGTGTAACCCGCTTTTAAAAATCGAGAAGCGCTTTTTGACCAACTTCTAAATGAGCTGCATGGTAAAAATTTCGCTATAATGCCCAGGGACTTAGTGGGAGTTTAGTTCAGCACCCCTGTATGGGGATGTTAAATTGGAATCAGTCGCACAATCTAGCCCCCACAATATTACGATTATACTATACTGTTGCTGTACGGTAAATAAAATTGCATTACAACATTACTTCCAAAACGTTTACAGAATACGAAAATTTCAACTAGAATAGTGGTGGATAGATCGTCAAGGCGAACATGTTCCATACAACATAGCAATCCGCGTATATGTATACGAGTAGGGATATAAAGACTTTATACAATGCAATAAAATATGTAAATGTGCTATTTGTCCCCCTCTCTTTCAGTTCAAATAACTAGCCTGACATTCCATTCTATATAGGCGACTAACAACAACACCCCTAAAACACCATTCATAGACAATTTCTTAGAGTGATTGTTATGCGTAGATGGTGCCTTCCGTTCGCTACCCCTCAAGAAATCATCCCATTGTAGTATTTCTATTTACCCACCGTACTACTAGCAATCTACTCGCATGCAGTAAGATGGGAAATTTACAATTGGAGTATTTCTGTCGGCCAATTTTTCATCATTTTCAATCTAATTTTGATCTATAATTGAGAAGAAACGCTAAATTTAAACGTAATAAAATGGTAAAAAAGCTCTAAATCGTTCAAAAATTAAGAATTTCTTTGAATAAAGCGGCTAATTTTAGAATAAAATGATCAAAACAGAAAAAGAAACATCTTCTTGTAGAAAAAATTGTCAAATTCTCCACAGAAACACACGAATAATTTTATTTGGATCTGTAAGGTTAGAATTTGGGGAATTTGGTTATACGGGTTTAGCAAACTACAATTTAAAGGCGCGCAATTCAATTTTTCTAACAGAAATACCAGAAAAACCAATTTTTCTAATAAAATCTCAATATTCATCATTTGCATTTTTGTCGGAGGTTTTAGTGGATAATTGAAGAAAAATACTAAATTTACAAATAATAAGATGATAGAAAACTTACTGAATCGCCCAAAAAACAAGAATTTCTTTAAATAAAACGCCTTATTTTAGTAAAATCGCCAAAACAATACTAATACAAATAATTCGAAAATTCTTCAAAATATTGGAACAAATCAGAAACACACAAATGACATTTAGAATTGTAAGGTTAGAAATTGGGGAATTTATTTACATGAGTTTACCAACCCACATTTCTGTAAGGCGCGTGTTCGCAATTTCCAGTTTATCTAACAGAAATATTGTACCGTTAGGATTATTTTTGTCGTATTTTCGAGCTACAAAGTTAAATTCATATTAATATTAACGTATTGCGGATACGACAATTTTCTTTGCTATTTCCTCTTGCCTCCAATGGATTCTATTTCATGTTGGAAATTCCCATTTCTGAAATATTATAAATTTATATAACTATAATTTAAATATTTCTCTTACTATGATGAAGACACGAAGAATATCCCACGTACAAATAGAGTTTTCACGTAGAAAATTTGCCGGAAGTGAGCTTGGATACGTTTTTATTTGTTTAAGCACGCAACGGCATTCCACTCATCATCAAATTTTGATTGAATTCGAGAGAATTGTCTTCAAACAAAATCAAATACTGTCAGTTATAATCGTTAATTGCTACCGTTGAAAGTTCATTGTAATGTAATCCTGTACAATTACAAAACAACCAGTGGCGTGTGTACGGTCAATTAACATTAAAATTCGGATAGATAGCAGTGAACTTTGGCCCCTAAAGCTGGTGCTCATCTTTTCATTATACACGGTTCGGTTGAATTTAATACAATTATCCATGAACTCAACCATGGACATTTTAAATGAACACAAGTTTACGGTTCGAAAGTTTTTATTTATTCGAGCTGGTATTTTTGTGGATTTGTGGAAAATATTAACAGCATCAATACGTATTGTAGTCGTCGTCAACATTGTCCTTGTTAGCGTGTATACGTTCACATATGCAGACTTTCTGTACAATAGTCTCGCTTTCAAATGAAAGAGAGAGTGTAAAGTGGAAGAGACTAATAAGTACAGCACTCGAGACTACTACTATGTAAAGACAATGAAAGACCGTGACATTGACAGTCAGTACACCGCACTATTCACTTCTATTGAATATTGTAGAGATCAGCAATTTTTCTCTCGACATCCATTGTCAAGTTGCAAGTTCAATAACTCAAGCTCGCTAAATACTTATCGACAATGAACCAATGAAATCCGTACGACACAAGACAAAAGTTCTCGTTTCTTATCATTTTTTCGTTTGTAATTCGTCTATCTTTTGCATCGGAAGGCGACCGGCAACAGGACGTTGCCGATTCAGCATTGAGGATGCTATTAGTTTCGTCGACTGACAATATCTCGACTGAAACGATAGTATAACAACGATAGCATATTCTAATTGAAGCAGCAGACAAAGCTTACAGAAAAACACTTGCTCGACAAAAGTATTTGAAGATTAAAGCTCAACTTTTGTGACTTTTTTCTTCACTCTGTCTGCCCGGCTATGTGTGTATATAGTCTGTGAGTTTTTAATAAGTGCATGGAAGTGGTGCGCTCGTTTGACTCGAGATTTTCTTTAGACACGATTTATTCAAATGAGAACTTGCACGGATTTGTGGATTTATGATTAAAATTCTACAATTTTTTTCCCGTTGGCTTCCGTCTTTCCATTTTCTTTCATTTTACTAAATCCGGATAAGGACAACGTCCATTTCACTAATTAAAAATCCGAAAAAATTTCAAACAATGTTGTTTAGTTCAAGAATTCTAATAGATTTCCATTGATTCGGCGATAGTATCTGTTCAAATCTGTAACGGAACAAGTAATAAATGACGACAATCCTTTGTTTCTATAATCAGAGTCTCTCAATCAAGCCCCTTTGTTTAGCAAGTAATGACTTTCTTCTATTAGCAACAGCAGTCCCCTTTCACTAGTCATCACTCTCTTTGTAATCTTTACTGAATACTAAGACACTTTTATTATCATTGAAAATTCATCGCTTCTGATCTGAATCTATTAAAATTGGGAAAACAGATGTTTGGAAAGCGATTTTCTGGAATTGAGGAGAAACAAAAAATAATTGTCAAATTTACAATTTCCTTTCTACTAATTGTATTGTCTAAAGTATGATAAATCATAATTACCGCATTTATCAGTTCAACTGTTGTCTGGATTTGCGCTCAACTCAACCGGATAACGTCAAAATGAACGATTACATTGATTTTTCTTTTTTATATAAAAGATAATAGAAAGAGAACGTGCTGAAAATAAAATAAAAAAAATAAACTGCATTTTCCTCTCGTATACAAAGCAATAAAATATAATGACACGAATAAAACAAAAACGTGGAAAAAACGAACGAAACAGGAGTATAAGAGAATTCTACAAACAAGGAAGAACTACTACAGAGCACTAAAATTGTTGGGAATATAATGGAAGGATTTCGGCGTTGTTATAAAATTGCCACAACAAATTGTAGAACGTCTGGGAAATTATAAAAGGAACAATTAAACGAATTAATTGAATTGAGCGAAAATTTTGGGAAATTGAACGATGAATTTGTGCAGATTTTCAACGATTCCCCATTGATTTCTAGTTGGTTTGGGTCGGTGTTGTTATCTTATGCAAATTGGCTGCATCTCTACAGTTATTTCGAATAATTTATATAAACACTTGCCACCTTAGCCCATTACTTAGTCTGGAAAGTTGGGGAAATGCACGCTAATGTACTGGGTAACATTTCCTTCCTATAGCAAGTTTAGACTTTGTACATCTAGAGTCCATAAATATTTATATCAATTGAGTTAAAGAGCTTGTTATAGTGTTATTTATATGTTTAATAAATTAATCTAAACGGCTACCAACCGATCGAAGGCGTCCAACAAATTGTAGAACACTAGAATAAATTTCCAATAATCGTCTTAAATTTGCGTGCGCTGATCGATAAATTGTCGAATTTGCTGAATTTGAATGCCAATAATAGCTTTAACTGATAAAAATGGTGGATGCGCCGGATTTATTTTCCACGATTCTTTTTTCCAAGTGGAAAACTACAAATAAACATTGATTTTCCCGTAAATTAATTTGCGTAAAGCAGTAGCAAATGGAAGTTCCATCGTGTGCGCGATAAGGAGATGTTACCCCATTGAAAAGTGGTTTATATTAAATATTTTAAAGTCACTTACAAAAATTAATTTGCCCGGAAATCGTTTCATTGAAGTATACATAATAAAATATCTGCCGAACAGAAGGGCTTGTTGTTAAAATCGTCTTTAGAAATTCTCTAAATTGACTTTAGTATAAGTATTTCGAGGGAGACTTATGATAATAGTAGCGTTCTTTTTATCGTTGTTTTTACGTGCGTTTTTCTCTCTACTCTTCGTCGGCCCCATCATCGGCGTCTTCTTTTTCTCCAACTTTAAATTTTAATATTAATTCGATATTCTCATCGACCTATTCTGTTAAATTAAAAGTAAACTTGGATAGGAATATTAACTTATTCATACACTCTTCCGTTCTTATCAACTGTGCTTCTTCAATACATTGCCAGACGTAAATCTAGACAATTCCATCACGAACCGTCACAGATAATGGCTTGCAAATTAAATACGATCGTATTTATTTGAAGACGGATGAACAGAAAAAAAAACCTGCATTAATCTCGAGTCTTTTAATTTATTTGAAATTCTGAAATCGTGCCTACGATTTTTGCATTTCCAACGGACCAGGGTTTGATAAAGCTATTCGAATTTAAATCAATGAAAACATCTTTTGAAAAGTTTCAGCCAGCTTTTCCAGACAACGTTGAAGAACAAGAGTTCATGTGTGTTGGCTTTTTTATTATTAATTTTCCACGAGAAACTTTCAACAAGAGCTATTTCTCGACTGAATACTCTATGACAGTTGATTGATTTATTGCAAATTTAGAAACTGAACTCGGCTGAAAAATGGAAATTGTGCAATTTCAACGCGTTTAAATATTCCAATATTTGAAGATCCACAGTACGTTCAAATAGTTTGAACGAGCCTTCCAATGAGTATAGAGCGGTACCTTTCCTTTCGGAAAATATCAATTGAAGTTACAGGTAAAAATGTCGGAGCAATTTTCTGTATTTTCCCTCATAACTTGGACAATTTCGCTTATTCTATCGATTTTCAAATCTATGAAAAATTTCTTGTAGCCTCATCACCTGTGTTCGACTAAAACTCATCTACTTTCAGACAAATGTGTTCTCTTTTGAACGAATTTTCCGAGAATTTGGGAGGATTTTCCAACGAAATTTCGGAAAACTAACCAAATTCTCTATAAACTAGATTGGTAAATCATGTTTGATATGTGAAAATACCCGTATAGCCCCGTACTTTTTGGAAAATTTTTGCCCAACTTTTCTAATCGATTTTCGGAGATTTTCATGCCCTCCCTTTCTGAATAAGCTTTCAAATGGGACATTCTACAATTATGGTTCAAGTTGTAAAAAGCTGAGCGAATATCTTCAATTTTCTGGAAAACTAACAAGTATTGGAAAATTCTTGCAGGTTTGCTTTAAAAGTGGGTAATTTCATTGCAAAATAAGGCAAATTATGGGGGAAAATATAGAGAATTGCGCAACAAAATAGATGTCCTTAGATTTGCCCCTATAGCTTAAAAGTCAATTGGCGCTTTTCAAAACGAAAGGTACTATTCTATGCTTCAAATTCTGTGTAAATGATTTAAATCGGTTTGAAAACGAATAAGAAATTTAATTATAGATTTGGCCTCTTTTGGCCGCCAGATTGATAAGTTTTGTGCAAGTTTCCTTAAACGGGACGTGGTTCATTTCGTTTGACTCGATCAGTTTAATTTCACAGTAGTCCAGATCTTTAATCTAATGCGCTCCTGTATTTCAAATGACAAAGAAAAATTGCCGATGTCCGAATCAAAATTAGAATTTTCTATACCGATTTATAAATGTCAATTCAAGAATCGTGTGCACACACATATTCTCTATCTTCTATGTCGCATGAAACCAGCGACAGAAAAATGAATGCGACTGGATGCTGTTATCTGGCGAATTTTCTAAATTTCCAATAGTTGATTCATCAAATATTTATCTCCGGAGATTTGTGAGTATTGATCTTGGTTTTTTCACAGGTTGATACCCCGGATAGCGTCCTCCAAAGCGGTTTGGGTCTAACCGACCTGGGGCAACACGCCATTCTGCGCTCCATGGTCGATCCTCGAGACTATGATCGTTTGCGACACTTGCAGATGAACGGCGGGGCGCCGAATACGTTCGAAGAGACAATCTATAAGGTAATTCTATTTGTAAAAATGCACTTATTCCAACTGTAAAACTCGACTCAAATGGGCAAATTCATGTTTACAAATAGCATTTTACTCGTATGTACAAGTCGACGTATTCTCCGACAACGTGTTAAATAAATATGTAAAATACATGAAAAGCGACAATGATATAGATATATTTTTATTATATTTATGTCTTCTCGACAATAATACAATACGGCATGCATATGTATGGATTTCTATATAAACAGTTACTAGTTGTGTACAGTTTTTTGTCGATTTCGAAAGTCGTAAAGACAGCAATAAAACGTGAAAATCCTATTCACAACGTGACCATTGCAAAAGTTTTCAACCGTAAAAACTGGAACCGGGATTGCATTGACATTTTGATATAGGAGTGCCGATGTCATCCCCTAGAGATTTGCGCACACACACCAGCTGGAAAACCAAACATTGCGTGCTTCTTGTGCACAGAATAGATAAAGTTTATGGTCAAACACTGATAGAATACGACTGTCTTGGGAATTTTAAGTGACCATTCGGTGAAAGAACAGACTCTATTACTTTATAAAAATGTTCGTGTTGGTTATGATTGGATTTCGTACTAGGTGTCTGCGACGAATTCCAATTGTCAACTGAAACAATCAGAATTTAAAGGCCTATAAAGCGACACATTAAATTCAATTTTATCTGTTCCAGTTGAAACTACAGGAAGCCTTAAGGAAGCGCGAGAAGTTCACCAAAGAACACGAAGAGGTAAATTAAACACAATTACTCTAATTTTATAGATTAATTACAGCAGATTCTATCTTATTATTCTATTTTGATCAAAGAAAATAAACTACCGTTCTTTTTTGAAATAGAAGGGGAAATACCGAAATACCAAGTTGCGTTACAGACAAATTGAAATACTCCCCAGTGACGGATACGTATTTTTATACAATCAGACATTCGTGAACGGGGAGTTTTCAATGCAACGTGTTCCAAATTTTTTTCACTCTCCTATACTGGGTGTATGTTTTCTTTGCTATCAAATACGAAGAATGTGAATTGTCTCTATGCGAATTCTTTTCGATATATGTTTGTATACTCTAAAGTAATTTGAAAAGATGAATTGGTTTATGAGGCATACGTTTTATAGTGTCTCGTTGTTTTTCTTTTATTCCAACTTTGCCAAGGGAGAAATGCACGATTGCAAAATTGGCAAATTCGGCGCCCTTCCCTTCAATTCGTTGGGTTGTGATCGAAACGAAATCAATTTTGTTGGGGTCTCATCAATGAATTAACTGTAAAATACAACAATGTTTTGTAATATTTGAAATAAAAGGCTGAGAATATTCTAAATATCGACATAAATCTGTACGGTAATAATAATAAAGTTGCTTTTTGTTTTATTATCAAAAAGCATAACAATAACAATAAATTCTCTTCTATACGTTGGAAACAAATCCGAAATAGTAGTAGAAAATCAAATTTCTATAAAGCAAAAAATAAATTGTGTGTATACCTCGTCGTACTGATTTGAAATGTAGCCAATTTACTATAACGAAATCTTGTACTATATCCGACCATATAAAACAACCCTAATTTTATTATTCACAAACCAAAAATTCCTATATTATAATATATATTTACAGATACTTCGGGATATAAAACAAGGATTATTGCAGCTAGGAAAAGAAGGTATAAGAGGCCCATTATCTGGAGGTAATCCCAATATTAAGCCGCTTAAAATCAGCTCAAATAATCGAAATTTCTAGACGATACTTACATGTACGATGAAGACGCTCGAATGTTAGCCCCCGGAGCCCACCACGGCCACGATCGGGGCCATTGGTACGACGAGCCGCCATACGAAAGTGATCCGGAAGATTTCCTGATGGGTAACAGTCCAGATCCGACCGCCACCATCCAGAATGGACGTGTTTGTTTCACATTAAATTTACGACAAGACCATCGCGGTGAGGGGATAATTTCGTTGCAAAGTGCTGGCGATATTTCCCTGCCTAGAGACACACCTACGGCCACAACTCCCCGGGGAACACCCAGACGAGGACTGATTCTACCGCAAGCCGGTTATCCACCAACTATAATACCGTTAAGGTACAATTCGTGTTTGATTTGATAAAAATATTGATTTTTATTTGGGAAATAGATCGTGTAGAGATCGCGAAAGCGGCGATTATGCCGGTTCAGATGTTCAAAGTATCAGTTCAAGACTTTCAACGTTATCAGTGGATACGAGTCGATCAGCCGAACAGCACGACATCTCACAATTAGTATCGCCGCAATATTATTCGCATCTAGAAGGGAAAATTCGCCATTTCCGAAAGACGAGCAATTATCCGAGAAGCGAAGATGGTCTATCGCCGAGTCAAAGTTCCGATTATGAGGATACGGATGAGTTTAGTAATTGCAGCCAACAAATAGCTACAGTTCATGTGGTATATTTACTGTTACTGTAACTAAAACGTATAGGGGTATAAATGTTTCATTTTACAGTCTAGTGATGGTAAATCGGCCGGTTCTTCAGGATTCGTAGGTAAAGTCAAAGGCTTAAGGGAGGATGTCCAGAGGAAAATTTCACGATTGAAGGGTGATCCAATTGCCGACCAGAAACGATCCGACCAAACCTACCAATGTTCAGCCAGTTCGGTTGAAAGTTTACCGAGCGGTTCGGGATCAAGTGAGTTTTACATAAAATTCTGGAGAAATTCTCAATTTTTTACGATTTTATAATTTAAGGTACACAAGCTCTAGTGCGAGCCGGCAGTAATCATAGTTCTATTTCAACAGAAGACGCTGATCCCAGTCCAACCGAACATATTGTGGGCCGAGCTAGGGCTTTAGTCGACCATATTCCAAGTCCGTACGATAAAGAAGCTTTGAAATATAAGGTTGGCGAATTGTTTTTTTAAAATTAGTCGGTTAATTTTTTGATTTTTACAGAAAGGCGATATTATCGATATAATTTCGATGAATGCTAGCGGACAATGGAGGGGTATTTGTCACGGTAAACGCGGTACATTTAAATTTATTAACGTTGAGCTATTATCGGAGAGGACGATTAAGAATCGGCGCGAAATGAAATGGCATAGGAATATCAAAGGTAAACCAACATCGGTGGAGGATTTACTGCAGAAAATCAATTTGCAAGAGTATATTTCGGTGTTTGTTTTGAACGGCTATGAGGATTTAGAATTGTTCAAAGAAATCGAACCATCCGATTTAGATTATTTAGGAATTATTAATTCGGATCATAGAACGAAAATCTTGACGGCTGTACAATTGCTTCACGATTTAGATTGTAAGTTTTCAATTATAATTTCCGATAAATTATAATCAAAACAAACATTTTAAGCGGGCAGTGAAGGCGATATAGCGGGCTCGAGTAGCGAAGGTGATGATCACAATCGTATTTTAACAAAAGAAATTGTCGGTGGTGGTGTTGTTGGTGGTGGTGGTGGTGGTAGCGGTGGTGGATCACCATTTGGCCGCCGTCAATTTCCCCGTGATTCCGGTTGTTACGACGCCTCATTGAAATGTCCACGACAAATACACCACCACACGCCACCAATCAAAGGAGAGTCTGATAATAATACAAGTGATAATAATGGTTTTTGTGATAATACGAATAATTTAGATGCTATAGTTGAACAATGCAATAATGAGATATTGGCACGTGTACGGCAAGCTCAAAAGAATTCGATGAATCTTAAAGAGGAATTAACGTATCAACCGAACATACCGAATTCATCCAGTATTGAGAAATTACAAAAGAAGCCGAAAGATTCTTATGTAAGTGTACACGGACAAACAACATTAATTGATCCATGCCGTAGAAATTTATTAAATCGAACTACTACTAATACTAGCCGGAAACATATTGAAGATTTATGTGAAGCCGATCAAAAGCTTAGTACAGTCAAATATGTTGTAGGTGGTGGAGGCACAACAGAAATAGGCCTCAATGAGAATACAGGTAACGTACTTGGACGAAGTTGTTTAAGCGAGAAATCCAGCGATTCTGGTATTAGTAGTAGTTCATTATCGTCAACGGTTAATTTGAAAGAAACCAGACAACAACAACCCGTCCATGCACAAAACACGCAACAGAACGTCTTAGAGAATCCAACACATGGCATCTTCAATTTAACGAATTGTGCCAATCGTAATACTACTACTAGTACTTCTTCTTCTACTACTGCTACGTCCACGACTGCCAATAATAAAGCGTTAAAATAAGCAAATAAATAGAGGAAAACTTGTGTAAATATTAATGAATTTTAAGACTTTTTCTCAAATAAAAAATATATTTATAATATTAATAATAATATCGACTGTTTTTTCAAAAATTATAAAACTTTTATTAGAGTAAATGTTAATGAATCAAACTCTAATCGTGATAGTGCGCAACTGAGATTTCAAACTTCTTCTCTGTTGTGTAGTTGCTGTATATATTTTAAAAACGAATAATTTCCAATTTTTTGTATATTTTGTACATAGTATTTATTTAACAAAGCAACTAGTCTTTTCATTATTTCGTTTTTTACTATAATTTTTTATACAATTACATTTATTTATCATTATAAATCAATACTGTATATAGAAGCTTCCGCATAAGTAGATGCAAAATCTTTTTTCTTACATTTTTTTTAAACTAATGACTGGATTTATGTGTATTAATTTATACGCATATCACCTATTTGTAAATGTTTGAAAGTGTTAATACATTATATGTCAGTCAATAAATTTAGAGAATTTATTAATAAAACAAACAATCACATCAATTCGAGTGTCTTATTGGGCCTTATTCATATCTAACAATGACTAGGAGCTGTAAATCAAACACGTAAGGCGTAGATTAACCCTTTAGTAGTATATATCCGTCATAAATACCAACGAACGGTTTTTTCTTTTGAAATTACGCGGCCAATACAAGTTGTATCATTAGAATTGATTACAAATTTCAATATTCTCCTAGACGTATGCAACCAACAATACTTTTTTATCTTTTAAACAATGTTGCCAATAACGCTATATAATGCGCTTGTTTTGTTTATCAATTAATTAACTATAATTGTCTTTAACTCACAATGCATATCAGTATTTAAAAAAAATTGTATTATTTTAATTTTTGGTTAAAAAAGTGGCAATTGAAGTCGAATTATTAATAATTTTGTTGTATTCAATTTGGCAATGTTGCAGCGCTAATTTCCAATCTAGTGATTTTTTCTGCTTCAAGTTGCAAGATTGGTGACTAATTAGCGCCAACTTGTTGTTCATTTTGTTTACTCCTTTCGGTTCAGAATTATTTAAAACAATTTTGAATGTTATTTATTAAATATTTAAAAATTAATTCAATAATATGAAGTGTTCAATTCCGGAAATATCGTGGCACAACAAAGAACCAGTATTGAGTGTCGCGTTACAACCGTTCAATGACAAATTTTATAGGTTAGCCACAGCCGGCGCCGATCATTACGTTGTGGTGATTACAATAATTTAACATTGTTTCGATATTATTTAAATGCGAATATTTCCAGATATGGCAATTGAATTTGTGTGATAACGGCGGTGTAAAAATTGAGGCTTTGGCTGAATTAACACGCCACCAACGGGCTGTAAATTGCGTCCGATGGTCGCCAAACGGTGGATTTTTAGCGTCCGCCGACGATGATGCCAACATAATTTTATGGAAATTGAAAACTGATAATGTGCCCCTATTAGAAGGTGATAGTGGCGATAAAGAAACCTGGATTATTCATAAAGTATGGATTTTTTAAAATTCACAAAAATCGGTTATTTAGTTCTATTTTAGATACTACGCGGCCATAAAGAGGATATTTACGATCTGTGTTGGTCGCCTAATGGAACGAAAATCCTAACAGGCTCGATTGACAATACGGCAATTTTGTGGGATGTCGAAAAGGGACGTTATGAGCATATTCTACGTGACCATAAAGGCTTTGTTCAAGTACAATTACCATTATTATTATTATCCGAAATCTTTAATTTTTATAATTGTAGGGAGTTTCATGGGATCCGAAAAATCAATACCTTGCGACAATTAGTACGGATCGAATTTGTAGAATTTACGAATCTAACGGTAAACAGATCAAGGCTAGAATACAAAAAGGCTACCTTCCGTTACCGGAGGATCATTCTTTATTCAAAAAAGAAACGAAATATTTCCATGACGATACGTTTAAATCGTTCTTCAGACGGTTAGATTTCTCACAAGATGGTTCGTTATTAGCAATACCGTCCGGACATATTGAAATCGAAGACTGTACCAGTAATTTTAACGCAACTTATATTTTTACTGTTGATAATTGGATAGAGTAAGTTGTTCCATTTGTTAATTATTTTGTTAAAAATAATTTTATTGTAGGCCTGTCGCTGTGTTACCATCCGGAAAACAGAGCAGTACCGTTGTTCGTTTCTGTCCAATATTGTTTGAATTACGCGCAGATGGTCCTGATCCTCTAGTATCGCTACCTTATCGTTTAATTCTAGCTATAGGTACAGATCACGATGTTATTTTGTACGATACACAACAATCTACACCGTTTGCCTATTTACGCGATATCCATTACACGAGATTAACCGATTTAACCTGGTCTAAAGACGGATTATTATTGATAGCTTCATCGACTGATGGTTTTTGTGCCTTAATCACATTCGAACCTAACGAATTAGGCGTGCAATACGTTAAAGAAGACAGCGAACCTGAAGACAACTCATTAAATATCAGCGGATGTATTGATTTAATAACCGAAAGTAACGATAAATCAAAACCGAAGAAACCGAGCCTTTTAGAAACCTGGGCGATTAAAACACCCAAAAAAAGTAATGATGACGATTCTATCCCAAAAACACTCGAAAATAAAAAACGACGAAGAATTCAACCGATTCCGGTTGAAACGAACAACGATTTGATGAATGAAGCAAAACCGATTGCTGTACGAAAGAAACCGAAAGATTCCAATGAAACACCAAAGAATTCTTTGTTGACATTTTTGAAAACTCCATCGCCGAGAACATCGAAAAAATTCGAGAAATCTAAACAATTAACAGTACCGATTGTTGTTTTAGATGAGATTGAAGCTCGGGATGCTTGGAATTGTCAAAATGATGCCAAAAAATTGGAAGATAATCAAAATTTAGAACATAAAGATACGAGTATTTCAATCAATGAAGAGTTTAGCTTACATTTAGACGAATCTACTACAGGTGAAACTGTAGATCATAAAAAAGATGATGAGGATAAAGTAATTAAAGGAAATCAATTAGAAAGTAATGATAGTGCAACTGTAGATCATAAAAAAGATAAAGTAATCAAAGACAATCAATTAGAAACAAATAAAATTGATAGTGAGAGTAAAAAAGGTGATGAAATTGCGCCAAATGTGGAAAATAAGGTGATTCTGCCGACAAAACGAAGAATTCCGTTGACAACTCTATCGAGTCCTAAACAAAAAAAGAAAAAATAAAACTAGTTAGAAAAACAATTTTTCTAAATTAATCTCGCTTGGTAGTATTTAGGAAAAAAATATTTTTTGTACATTCTTTATTGTTCTCTGTTCTGAGTATTGTTTTAAAGAATTGCAATTTACGAAGTTGTTTTATAATAAAAAATCACTTACGCAATTCAATTTTTGTTTCTAAAATACTTCTTTTTGGCATCCGGATCTGGCTTAATCTATAAAAGCAAATTTCGTATTTTATCGCAAAAATGTATAAAAATCTCCACTTACAGTAGCATCCCCTGGTTTCCATCCGGCCGGACAAACCTCCTTATGTTCGTCGGTATAATTGTACGCTTGTAATAATCTTAAAATTTCATCAACACTCCTACCGACTTGTAAATCGTTTATTGTAATTTGCCGAATAATACCCTCCTTATCGATAATAAACAACGCTCTAGAATTACCACTAAATCATTCTATATAGTAGCAAAATTCATATTTATCTACCTCAAAGTGTGCCCCAAATTGTCCATGTAAACGCCGTAAGCTTTCGATATTTCGTGGGTCAAATCGGAAATTAAAGGGAATTCAACGCGGCCAATACCGCCCTCATGTCTGGCCGTATTCACCCAAGGCCAAATGCGTATATTCGGAGTCAACAGAACAACCAACAACGGAAGCATTTAAGTCGCGAAACTCCTTCATACGATCACTGAAAGCTGTAATTTCAGTTGGACAAACAAATGTGCTGAAAACAACAAATTTAGGTATTTCTCTCGAAATTGTCGGCAATAATACAAATCTAATGGATAGAAGAAGAACACGAGATATTTGCCTTTAAAATCAGTCGATTTAAAGTCTTTAATTTTGTCCCCCTGGATGCCTTTAGCCTTCCAAAAGGGGGCCGGTCGGGATACTGGAAATACAATTTTCGGTTAGAATTGATAAAATAAATCGAATACCCTTACTTCTAGCAACTGAATCGTTTTTCTTTTCGACAACGTCAACGTTCACTATTTGTCCAGCTGTTAGACTGAACAAGAATAAAACGATAAAAATCATGGATTTTCCCATGTTTTCTTAATTAAAATCGTCTAAATAACTGTAAATTTGTCAAAAAGTAGTTACGTGGTTGTAAAATTATCGAATATCACGATAAATTTCGGAAAACACTTGGAATTTTGATAAGACTTATCAGTTGAATTGCCGGGCTATTTTTTTGACTTCTGCCTACCGAAAACAGTGAAAACAACAACCCACTTGATTAGATAAAAACATAATACCAGGTAACCTCTCAACGTACAGTCACTCAATGTTGCCAATCCAACAATTAAAATACACGAATAAAATTTAATATTCTCAAAATGTACACGAAAACACTACTACACACAATTTTAATAACACAAAATCAACTTTAATCGTAATTTTACATAAAAATTGAGAAAATTAAAATAAAAATTTAAATAAATAATGATTGTGGCAACATTGCGCAAATTGTGGTATGTTTAAATTTTCAAGGACATCGTGATATGTCAAAGGTTACTATAACAAAAGCTTGATTACCTTGGTAACGGATGTCAATTTGATAGGTGGCGACATCTATTTTTTTAGTTCGCACACACAGAACCGTAGTCGGAGAAATAGTGACCCAATTTATTTAAAAATAATTCCACAAAACTAATTATAACGAACAAATAGTGGAAAATTCTGAATGGAACCTATATTGAACGATACTGTAAATGATAGCCTAGAGAATGAAGATGAAGAATACGGTTGTTATTGTAAGTATTTCAACTAAATTTATTGATCAATCAATCTTTTATATTACTGCGACAATTCGTATTGGTAGCGCAGAAATTGCTATAAATTCTATTTACAGTCCTACAACCATCCTCATCGCCTTACAATATTACCGAAAAAGTCCAACAAGCTAATTTGGATCTACACAACAATATTTCAACGATCATTCGGACGTCTAAAGTTAAATTTAAAGAAGAACTAACGAGTTATGAACCGAATCTAACTGATGATGATGTGAATAGTATTGAAAGTGATTCGATTGAAACCTCATTGAATAATGAAACGAAATTACTGGAAAACGACAAGACTTGTAGCGTCATCAATTTGAATATTTTCAATATTAATGAAGACGATGAAGACGACGATGAGGATGATGAAGATCGAGCTGTTTTTGAAGAAATTATCGAATCTGACGTTGACGATGAGAATTCGGTTGTATTCGATATGAAAGATGATGAAAATATTGAAATATCCTCACCGACAATTAAATTATCGCCTAAATCGGATAAAGAAGAGTTAGAAACGAATAAAAACAGTGTAACTTTCCGGAAGGAGTCGAGAATTCACCAATTTAGCTGCAATACAATAGATTGTAAGAGTCATTGTATTGAACGATTAGATTTCAATTTATCAATGTCGATAAAAAAGTTACAAATCCACGAAAAACCGTTGAATTGTCCAATATTACGTCTGCAAACACGCCGATGTTGTGATGAAATTAAACGAAACAACCCACCGAATTTACCGTGTTATGACGGTTATCGATCTGAATATGGTTTAAGTTCGACGGCAATAGAGAAACGCGAGAAACATCAAAAATTAATTGAGTTGAAACAACAAAAACGTAAACAATTACTTGAAGAGTACAAAAATCGTAAAAATCAACAAAACGAAGCCGTTTTCTGTCAGTGGTTGAAAAATGTGGCTAAAAGAAAATTACAACAACGAAATGAAAATAAATTAGGGAATCCATCCAAGAAACAATCGTTCAGTCCTAATGTTATCAACTTTCCGAGAGTTAATGAGAATTTGAAAAGTCGCCCGAAAACGGCTAATGAAATTGTAACGAAACGTAATGCGAAACGAATGCGTGCCCGACCGCACACATCGGCTTGTGTTCTCATCAAAGTCTCGCCGAATTTACTGAAAAAAGGCATCAAAATCGGCGATTTATTGATCAGCAATAGAGACATTGCGGCGAAGGGGCTCAACATTATGTCGATTTCCTCGTAAACTTACTTTACTTCAAATTAACCGCATTCTTATTTGTAATTCACTTGGCCATATTGTGCACAATTTTCATCTTCGATTCTCAAAATTGAATAATTTAGCGCCTGTTTCACTTAAATAGTTCCAACTCTAATATTTGATGACCCATTTTTTGAGGATTTACGGGGAAACCTCGGAGATCATTTTACCAAAATTTGAACCAAGTAGCTCATAAGGAAATTGGTCCAAAAACTCTCAGAGTGAGTCAACTCTCAACATTGAATTGTTCCTTTTTTCTCCATTTTATTCTGGATTTTTTGCATTTATTCTACAATGCAATGGTGGAAAACTAAAAAAATATGTTGAAATTTATAGGAGAGTCTCTGCAGATTATTGTAGTAAAATTTGAACCTCGTAGCTCATTTCGAAGTTTGCCAAAAATTGTGGCGATTTTCAAAATCGAACTAGGCTCATTGAACGATTCAGAATAACGTAAAGATGCTCCTCATATTTTATTCTGGACGAATGATGGTAAGAATGATTCGCGTTTCTTCTAAAATGTAATTAAGGAAATGAAAAAGGATTATTGGGAATTAATTGACGTATTTATCTCGGTTTCAAAAATCGCAACACTTTCTAAAACGAGCGTTTTTGATCAACTTCCAGATGAGCTACGTAGTTCAAATTTTGATAAATTGATTTCTAAAGGCTATCCTGTAAATCCTCAAAATATTTCTCAAATCGCTCAACATAAGACCAAGGACTATTTGACTGAAGCATGTGGTACTTAAGTAATTGATTTAATGCATAATTAGTTTTACAATCTGAAAATTTTGTGGGTATTTTGTGGAATGAAACAAAACCAACATTAGATGAGTATATTTCAGAGATTCAATAAATAATCGATGACTAGACAACGATTCGAACAGATAAATCACTTTGTAGTTATTTTTATTAGAATTGATTGATTCGATTCTCCTGTAAAGTTAAAATTCTTTGTAATCTTTACATGAGGATCTTGGAATTTCGGGCCACACTGAAATATTGAGAGCAACCAAAAAAATTGTGTAAACGACAACAGTCTTATCACAGAAATAATCTAAATATGTACAAATTATAAATGCAAAACGAATTGAAATTACACTTGTGGTCCGTTAACACCCTTCTCCATATAGTACATATCGCCTAATAGTTGTGTAATCGGAATTTCGCCGATGGTCTCTTTAAAAAACAACAATTCTACAGTCAATGAACGTATCGCTCGTAGACTGGGTACGAGTAGCAATAATCGGCCGAATCTTGTCGGCTGTCGCGGATATCGCGTACGGACATAATCGCCCAAGATGCATTGGGCTTGGTCTTGCAACATTTCCACCGGTTGAACATCACACAATCCGGCAGTTTCTGTAAATTGATTGTAATAATTTCCTTATTAGATGGGTTAGATGGGTTAAAATTACCTGGTTTGAATAAAATTATGGCTTTCATACAGCCGCATTCGCTGCCGTCCGGTGAGATTTGCCGAAAACGACACATAATCTCTTGTATTGTTTTAATCTCAACAGCCGTATGGATATCGGCCGGTAATCGTTCTCTAGCTTGTGGACAACCTAATAATGTCGACAAATCCCATGGTACAGACCACTGGGCTAGATGCAATAAAAATAATTCCTTCCAAGATTCTTGTAGTAATAAGATTTGGTCGTGTTTACTCAATGTTTGAAATGGGGCTAAACAACGCACCCATCTAACAGCCATAAATAATAGCCGAGCTGCTGTCTCCTATAAAATTTAAAATATACAAGTCGTAGGCGTGTTCCTCTATTTGAACAGGGGGTGGATATTATATATATAGAACCAACCGGCGGCTAATACACAAAAGTCAACCACGAATGCCAACAAGTCAATGGAATATACCACACCTACTTTGAAAGGGTGGCATTCGAGTTACACTTAATATCGCACAAATTTTATTGAATTACCTGTAACATCTCCCAGGTGGGTGATAGGGGTAGCGGCGCCATCGGTGGTGGTTGCGGTATGGACAATCCAGGACTCGATAAAAGTCCCGAAGTACTCTCACTGGACGATGGCGATTCAATTTGTGACAATTTCGTCCCCCATACTAGCTCCTTTAAAACGAACCGTATTTAAATAGGGGTGTTTAATCAACAAATAAACGACAAACCTGACATTTTTCAGCCGACATCAATATGTGTAAAAGTCCCGGCGGTGGTGGTAATGCTGGTGGATGGAACATTGACGGTGGTATTGCATCAATATGCGTTGTCGGACTAGGGACGGAAGTTGGGGGTAAAGTTAACGCTTTGATTGGCCGTGGTGGTCCGAAGAGACTCGGTGGGAAATGCAACGATACTGAACATGGGGCTAATTTGTTGTCATTACTACCACTAACTGGTAGATGTTGTAAATTGTGTCCAACTGAAGAAGGTTGAATTTGGACCGGGTTCGAGGATGGTTGGATTTTGGGTTTGCGCGGACCTCGCTCGTGTTGCACAGCTGAAAAGAGATTGTCTATATAGACACGATTTAAAAGAATGAGGGATTTTGTTTAATTCTTTGTAACAGTGATTTGAATGGAATACAGTAAGATAAAGTAGAAGAATTAAAACGACATCACGATTGTTTGAGACTTGATAAAGTATAAAAGCTTGATCTAATAAAAGAATAAATCCCTTTAGCTCGTTTAAAAAATGTAAAACGCAACTAAAAAACACTGTTTAACTTTGAGTGTTAAAATGATACGGGCTTTGAAAAGAGATCTTTAAAATCTTAATCACTTTTCGCGCTCACTGCTCCGATTCAAACGGGATTCAATTCGTTCGCAATTTAATCTATTGATTCAGCATTTTAAAGGGAGCAAAAGATCAGCGGTTCCGAATAAAATAGGCCATCAGTGTGATAGTAGTGTGGGAACTGAGCTATTGTATAGACATGTGACGTGCTCACGGCATCTCTACGATCAAAATAGCGAATTAATAAATAAAAATATTGACAGAGAAATCGAGGAAGAACTAATAATTACCAACAAATAGTCTTTAATATCGCTACTAAAATTTTATCGATTTCGTGTTTTTTTCCGGCTTGATGGGAATCGAATCAGGACTCGTTGACAAATCGAAGTAAATAGTCATGAAAGGATAATAACATTTACCACACCCAGGAAACTGCAGGATTGTGATCCTGTGGTGGAGAACCTGCGCGTGTGCGGTGGTGGGTCCATTTGACCCTCGCTCAACTGGCCTGACAGAATGACATGACACTATCGGATGATAGGATTACCGTGGCTTAGCTATGCCCAACACCAAACATGTCGAGTTCACATGATACATTCCATCTAACTCTACAACAGTCCCATTGCTCTACACATTGGACAAAATAACGCTCCAACCGACCAAATAAATTTCCATTTTTGTAGCGAAATATTTCACGATATCTCCTTTTCCGTGTTGAAAGATCAAAAGATTATTAAATTGGTTTGAAAGCGGTTTTTTTGTGAAAGGCGAAAAGTGTTCAATAGATTGAATTGGAATTTCACCTTTCGGCTCAATGTTTCTAAGCGTTATCAAGTGTGTGATTAATCGCGGTACTAATCCGTTCTGGGATTACGCTGGAATAGCTGCTTGAGGCTAACAGCCAACACACCGAATAATTCATTTTCAAACACCTTTACAAGTAGGTTGAATAAATAAAGACCGTTTCCAAATTTCAAACAGAAGCCATTTCTTTTGTGTTTCGTGTTCTCAACTGTATGAATGAACGCAAAAATATACCTTTTTGAAGCGAACGTATTTAATTATGTATAAAATAAAATTCAACATGATGGAAACGATGAATTCTCAAGAAATGAACATTGGTAAGCTTGGAATCCTATTAAATATTCCCATGATTTATGCCGGTAGAAAGGTTTTCAATAGGTTTGCGTGCCCCATCTAAATACATCCGTTGAATCTTCACAAAAATATAGCATTTTCAAAGTTGTCTATGACCATTCAAAACTACTACAATTCCCATGAAAAGCTCGCTTACTTATTGCTAGTAGCTTTTTTATAAAAATCTACTACTAGAAATTATTTCAAATGCAATCAACGGGAAAAAATTCGTTGTAATTTGTTGTTAAATTGATTTAATATCGGTGGTGATGTTTTTGTATAAGGCAATTTTCTTAAAGAACGAAGATTTATCGGGATCCTTTATTATCCCGTTTCGGTTTTTTCCCCTTTTGCCAACACTGGCCTTGTGTCTAGTAACGGTGTGTAGCGAGAAGTGAAGTAGTCTTGAGGCCGATGGTAGCACATCATCATTAATGAGCGGGGATGATGCGCACAGCTGCACGTTCACAAGCTCCTGCTGCCTCCAGCTAGGGCCAGCAGGGTTGCTCTCACCCTACAAATCCCACCCGCACAACACGTAGGTGATTTTGGCGAATGAACAGACAGACACACTCATACATACAAAGATATCGAGAGATAGTCGGGGGTGTTTCAGACTATTGTAAATTGGTTATATGCACGATTTCAAGCTGTTATCGTAAATATAACAGATACGTTAATAATTATAAAATCTACAACAATAGGGGATAACTCTATTGTATCTATATTTTTGCTAAAAGAAGAATATGAGTATCAATGAAAGCGAGAAATTTTATGCGGTTAGGTTTTTGAATGGAAATGCTCGTGTTATAGAAACGCACCCTATAAAGCCATCATCAATATTGTAATAATACCAAGTTAGCCAAGCAATACGAGAACGTCACGTACGTATACATCTCGATCAGATATCTTGGAGGAGTCTATCTGGTAAGAAGGCTCAATGCCGCTCTATTTACGGAGCCGCCAATCCCCATTAACGGGCGTTCAAACCTAGCAAGGATCAGTGGCTAGGATGGAGAGTGCAAATCCGCGTGAAAGCGATCCACATTTCACCCCTTGTCATTCACACCAACCCTCCTACTCTTTTTCTCCATTCCACTGTTATTGTTCACACGATACATTCACTTGATACTTCAAATATAGGAATTTTTTGCTATAAAACGAAATTATATCGTTTCATATAGTGGTATTTAATTTTAAAGGCTTCAAGTTTACAAGTTTAGATGGGAGGTGTTGAGAAACTTACTAGGGACAAACAGGGATGGGAAAGGATGGTGGTGTCATGTTTGCGGCTGAACAACGCCAAAACTTGTAAAGAACATCGCCCTCTCAACTCGTGGCGTGTTCCACTATCGCTTATTGTAACGGAACAAGAACAAAAGTGCCAAAAGCAAAAATTCAACTTGAAAGTTGTCGAAACCCCAACTAGAATCTCTCACCGAAAAAACTCTCGAATCGAAAATACAAAATAAAAGATTTATTGAGACAATTTTTCATATGTTTGAAATCACCTGTCACAGGGCGTTTGAGGGGACGAAAAGAAATTATAATCTGATCAAACGTACAACCAATCCAAGTATTTTGTGATGGGAAAACATTCAATAATCGAATGGTCACATAGGGGGTGTTGTGTATCAAACACAGCAATGGAATAAATCGAATCCTTTGTTGGACGAATAATGTAATTAATACCCTGCAGCGATGATCTGTAATTCAACCACTTGTCAATTCCTTTATATACATCGACAATATAATACTGACACGTCTACCATTCAATAGCGATAAAAAAGAAATGTACACATACAGGTGACAATAAATATCATATCGATCTGACTATAATTCAACAAAACCGAACATAAAACCGTTCTGTATCAATACAAATTTTGGGCAAATATTCAACTACAACTTTGTAAATACATACCGTCTTTGTTCATACTAGCTTGGAAACATTTCGATAACCGACAAGCCCGACACTGATTCCTGTGTGTCTTATCAACAGGACAACGGCCCTTCATTTCACCAGTTGCTTTGCACGTATAGACGCGGTTGCGATGGATGCTGCGTTTGAAGAAACCCGAACAGCCTTCAATCAAATGATTAAAAATCAAAAATATCCTTTAATCGATGAAATTTACTCACCATCACAACTATAAATACCGTAATGTTTGCCCGAACTGCGATCACCGCATACTTTACAGGGAATATCGAGGAGTCTGTCTCCTGAAAGAATACCTAATTAGATTGATGGTTTTGTTATTATTGAAAATATAGGGTAATTTTCTTTAAACGGAACGGATAATTAAAGCAACACGTAGAGCATTGGTGTTGATTTAAGAAATTACATTTTTCAGGATAAAATAATGATAATTAAGAACGATCGTGAGGACAGACAAAATATAAAATCGTTTATCAAAAGCAAACTTGTCAATATTTTAAAAATTTTCAATATTTTTTAATTACAGTTGATTTAGTTTCGGAAATCATTGGTTCTCAATCGTCTAAACTGGAAAATTTAATGGATTTTGACTCATTTTCAACTTTCAATCAAGCATTTCAAAAATTTTTCTAATCCTTGCTTCTAAATCTTCAAAAAAGGAAAATTTAGTTTTTTGACAAAGAATTTTGACTCGTTTTCAACTTTCTGTCGAGTATTTCAGACATTTTCTAAAAATCATTGGTTCTAAATCTTCAAAAGAGCAAAACCGTTTCAACTCATTTTTGAGAAAATTTGCAGCTTTCAGTTCAGGATTCTAAACACATTTTACATAAATCATTGGTCAAAGGGGCAAAATTAATCAATTTTAACTCATTTCTGAGAAAATTTGCAGCTTTTAATTGAGGATTTCTATATAAATTAGAGTTTCTAGATTGTTAAAAGGTGCAAATTCGATCAATTATAACTCATTTTTGAGCAGAATTTTTAAGTTTCTCCTTGTAAAACATCATGTTTGAAAATCGGCAAATTCTATTACATTTTAGCTGACAAGTAAATAGTTTGAAGCTACTTTTGCTCTAAATTCTCAACTTTTCTGTTTGAGTCTAACAAATTTTAGAAAGCTACCTTTAATAGTAGCAATAATTGAGTAAAACTTTTAGTAAGACCATCAATTAATCTCAATCATTGATTAAATAACTTTTATTTACAATTATTATCTACAAAATTCGCTCTAAATAATCTTAAAACTAAACTTGTGATTATATTTGGGATTTTGTAGCAACGAAAGCATAAAATTTCTATTTTGTAATAATTCAAATTACCAAAAATTCTTTGTTACACTCTCTCGAAGCTTACTTTTACAAATTTTATTCTAAAATAAAGCTCCAAGGAGTCACAAAATTGTTTTAAATCATATCTTTGGGCTTCCATAAGAATATAAAAATTGCCACAACAAAAGCTCAGGTGTTATTCGGAATTTTCAATATTTCCACATGCAAAAGATAACATTAAGAAGCTCTCTTTGCCATAATGGGATCTATCCCTCTATTTACAACATAATCTTCAATAGATACATTTTAATGCTTAGTCGCTATGGTAACTCCGACTCACTGTTAGAATCTTTCTTGGACAATAGAGATTATAGTCCACTGACAAGGTATCTTTGAAATTCTACATTTATATTGAAAATCTCTATAAATTCTCGGCTGTAATTTCTAAAGATTTCAACTACAATTTCTAACTTGCAATTGCAATTTCCAAAAATTTTAACTCACCTGTCCCCATCCTTCGGCCCTGTCCAGACCGAACCTTCCCCCAAATAGAAGAATCAATTTTGGCGACTTGTCAAAGAAGGCGATAAATTAGATGATTACAGAATTCAATCACACGAAACTTTAATAACGTTTTCTTATCAATTAATTTTGAATATTTGGCGGGAATATCGCACTGGTAAATATGACCACAGACAGTGTGGTTGAGGAGGAAACGCGACTATCCGACTGATCATGAGCCGCCGGTCTTCGGTCCGCAGGCCATTTTGTCACACCCCTACTTGCTATAATGTCATCCCCTCTCTTGCCGTACCAACCCCTTTCGCACATTATTCCCCCCCAATGTTGAGTAACATTGAAACACTTCAACCGATAAGGGATGACCATCCATCAATTCATCTCGGAATATTCATACGGTTTTCACCAATTTCAAATAAGTTTCGATTTCGGTTATTGTAAGAATGTTATTTTGAGGGGGTTAATTGATATTAATTGGGATATTGGTGGAAATTAGTGGCGACTTTCGATAAATACGCCTATAGTTTGTTGAGTTTGTGTTGTAATAAACAGTAAATCGGTGGTGTAGTAGTTAGTGACCCGTAATTGTAAAGTGTGGGAAGACGCAGGTGGGCGTAACGACTTGGCGGGGTTGTTCTCTAGAAGGCGTGTCACTACCCTTACGTAAACCAATCACAGTTTAGGGTAGGTGAACGTCACTTACAGTCACATAGCTTCTCGCATCAACTGAAGCTTGAAATGTGCTTTAGCTAAATATTCCTTTTACGTATCATTTCCTGCACAAGTTTACATAGATGGGTATATGAATGGGAGAATATATAGAAAAAATATCGATAAATATTTACCCTACTTGTTGTTGGAATATTGAATTTTCTATAAGAATAATTTAGGGGTTGATGTTGCAACAGTAAGTGAAAGCATCTAACTTTAAATCCTTGCAATAAGTTATTAATCCCAACATTGCTGCGGCGAAAGGGTTGTAGGACCCAAGTTTACTCAAGGATTTTCTCGTTTACCGGCGTGAATTTCGAGGTTTCAGAATTATTCAAAACAGTCGTATGGCACAGTCATTCGTAATTTCACAATACATTCAAATGGAAAAAATTGTTTATTTCTATTTGGAAGAAACTCACTAAATAATCCCCGTAAAAGCGTCATCATAATTTACTAAGATGATAACATACTTTGTATATAATACTCGAAAATGTCGTCCATGTTTCTACCCATTGAAAAGCTAGGTGTTCATTTGTCACCAGGTATATCTTGTAGGTGTGAGAGACACGGTGTAGCATTAAGTAATCCTCAACCGCAGACAATGGTGGTGTGTATTCGTGAATGTGTGTATGTGCGAAAGTACTTTACTCAGACCTCATGACAGTCGCATCTTCCATTAGCTCGCTGGATGTGACACCCTTGAACGTCATTATTTAAATGTTGAGTGCTCTTGTCACACGAATTGAGTAAGTGATAAAGTGCTGATACTCCTACACGAAACACGACGATGAGAATGAACTAAACGACCGGTCTAATTAACGAGAGATTTTCGCATGAATATCTCCATTAGTCGTCGATTTTAGCGGAAAAATATCCCGTTTAATAAACACCATTATCATATGAATAATTGGAAAACACTCAAAGGGTGGATCAACAATCCTGGTGGCATATGCTTTAGTGAAGTGTATATACAACTATATCTAGTACAATGTATACATATGTTGAATATACATGGAGAGATGGAAGAATTGATTGTCGATGTATAAACATGGGCATTGGGAGCGTGACACCGAAGCGAATGTTGACACGCGGGACTGCTAGTGGAATGGGCATAGGGCGTTGTTGTCCTGTATAATCCCTAGAACGTGTCTTCGAAGCTGACCCACGGACTGCTACATGTCAATACCTCACACCATCACTGCCAATATGACTACATGTGTAATTTTATTATTCCACAGAGCGTCCCCGAAAAAATGATGTAACCAAAGAATTTTATCCGACGATAATAATGATGGTAATAGTACATGTATACATGCGTATAAAAGGATTTGAATACTTTCAGTTTGTGATGCACGATTAATAAAGCCTAGAGCTTTAGTCCATGTTTTCAATTAGATGACAAATCCTCCACTGATGGGTTTTATATAAAAATCCAACAATGTTACAATGCAGCCGCGCTTATCAACATCAATATTTAAATTTGCAATTTTCCAAATGGGAAAACCATCGGACAATTTACACAATTTAGAGATGTTGATGGAAAAAATATACTTAAAAACCTGGAAGCAATCGAAATATAGGAAGAGGAAAAAATTTCCGTATATCCCGACCATATACACCTTATGAAAACACGAGGGTGCCTTGGGGATGAAAAACTAGCAACGTAATTGAGTTTGGTAAAAATCACAAAAATCTCAGTACCTACTTTCGATCTGAACATTCACCTGCTGACGTTCACGTTGGAGAAATGAATTTTCCACCGACAAAAAGAAAATAATTTATTCTACCGTTATAGTCTTGTATTTTTACGATATAAAAATAAAATTGGCAGACAGCGTTTTATTGGCGATATATCCACGAACATAAACAATGTAGTATTGATACATTTACTATTTGTAATTTATTTCTCACTCATTCTTCGTTTTACTTGTTATTGATGAAGGGTTGAAATCTATTAAAATTTTAAAAACATTTTAAAATAAACATTGAAAAGCCACCCTAATAAAGTGGAGAGCACGTACTGTTATTTATCTACAAACCGGTTAACAATAGCTTTCCAATCATCGTGTTTTTTCGTTCAAAGCCAACACCCAAGACCATTTAATAAAATACAAATCTCCACTTGAACGACCCTCAAAGTCGCGTGCTGTATTTGCAACGGTTTGCGTGTCGCTCAGTTAAAAACCCATCCTCTATAGTTTCCCATTCGAAATAATTACAATGGTCGAATAAATTAAGATATTTGCGAGTGAAAGACGTTGACAATGTTGCTATTGATTACATCTACTAGATCAACTTCACCGTGTATGAGTAAAATATTATTTAAGGTGACGGAGCATAAAGCCATCTTATATGAATGATCGTCTATCGTCACAGACTAATCCTGAAACGAAACACGTAGGTGACTCAATGGGAACAACCAGATGGTATTGGAGAGGACCGAGAACCGACCTAGAGAAATACTGGCTCCTATTCACAACAATATTCGGCTAGGGAGTCGCTCTCTTTCTCTCGCATACATGCAACTTCCTGATCACTGCCTGTAATGACGTAATTTGTAATAGATTAATACTACTCGGTTGGATGCTGTTGTATATGTTGCTACTACTATTGCTGATGCTGCTATTGCTGCACCTATACATACGTCAAAATGTATGTTGAAAGCACGCTATTTGAGTACAGCTGGAAAGTTCACATGATCTTAACATGACAAGAAGGGAGACAAGGTGAGATAAATATGAGGCATCTTCTGAATTTTGGACTTGTATTAGAAACCAAACAGTTGTAAATAAACGATGAGACAAGAGGCAATAGAAAAACAATACAAAAAATATATCCTAATCCAAGACACTTGAAAATAACAGAAATACAAAAAAATCCTGTAGACTCTACAATTTTAATAAATTGTTATTTTCTATTGAGATTCCAGTTAAATTAAAGGTACAATTGCACAATTATTCGTCGTCTATCAAATTTTATGCCATTTTATTCCCACCCCCATTCTAGCAATTATAGCGAATGTATTGTTGGTTGCCGCATCATTACCCGGCGCCTCCACCAATTTTACTACCAATAAAATTACATCAATAAATATAAATAAAACATACATTAATACAATTGCAACTACAGTTAGCTAATTCTATTGATTTATTTATTATATTAGAGATTTTAGACTATTTTTTTAAACTATGAGGGCTACCATTAGTTGATAGTTTGCGTTAAAAATGTAAACATAACCTCTCTTTTGTAGACGTCAGATTGATGCACAGTTTACTCGATTGATTTTTACAAATGACCAAAATTATCCTGGGTGGTGGTTTGAGTGGCCTATCAGCTGCTTACTATCTACTAAAAAAACCACCCCCTCACAATATTTCGATAATTGAGGCAACTAGACGAACAGGTGGTTGGATTCAATCAAACAACCACAATGGTATTCTGTTCGAACAAGGCCCTAGAACGATACGTCCACGTACCGAAGCTGGTTGCAATACTTTACAAATGATTGAAGACCTACAGTTGGATGGGAAAATTGTTCCGATACCGGCGCACCATCCGGCTGCTAGAAATCGTTTGATTTACGCCAAAGGCCGGCTACATCTACTACCAACTTCAATATTGGCGTTATTTCGGCCACAACAGCCGTTTACAAAGCCGTTGATTTTGCAGTTGTTGAACGATTTGAGCACACAACCGAGAATTGTTGGCGACGAGTCGATTTATAGTTTTGTTAATCGTCGATTTGGTGGTGAAATTGCCGATTATCTGATAAGTCCGTTGATTTGCGGAATTTGTGCCGGTAACGCCAAAGAGATTAGCGTCAAGTTTCTATTGAAACACCTATTCGAATACGAACAGAAATACGGAAGTATCTCCATGGGGATGTTGATAAATTTGTTTAAGAAACGACCGGTAGAAAATTCTGTTTCGAAATTGGTACATCGATCAAAATCGGAGAGATGGAATGTCTATTCGTTCACGAATGGTTGTGAAACTTTACCGTTAACTCTAACCGATAGAATCGTTGAAAACGGGGTGAAAATTCAGCTAAATTCACCGGTTTCTAGAATCGAATTCAATCACAATAGTGTTAATTTATTTCTAAATGGGAATAAAATACAAGGACGGCATCTAATTAGTACAATTTCAGCTTCCCATTTGGCGAAATTACTAGACAATCAACATCCACAATTGGCGAACTTATTGGCTAATATTAGAAACGTTTCCGTCGCTGTTATCAATCTGTACTATAACGAAAAACACATAAAGAATGATGCTTTCGGTTTCCTGGTAGCCCCGAAAGAACAACTACCAATCCTTGGTGTAATTTACGATAGTTGCTGTTTCCCAAACGGTAACGGTACGGTGTTGACTGTAATGATGGGCGGTTATTGGTTTGAACAATATTTCGGTAATAATCCCGATGAGGAGGCGTTATTGAAGATTGCATTGGAACAAATTGGAAATATTCTACAAATTAAAACGAAACCGGTGGAATTTAAAGTGAATATATTGAAGAATTGTCTACCGCAATATACAGTCGGTCATGATGAGAATGTGGCAAAAATTGAAGATTATATTGCCTCAAATAACTTACCGCTATTATTATGCGGGTCTTCTTATTATGGTGTTGGAGTAAATGATGTTATCTTGAGCGCCAAAAAAGCTGTCGAAAAATTGACTTGTTGAACAAAATTAAAATAATTTGTTCTATTGGCGATTTTTTTTAAATTCACCATAGTGGATTTTCACTAACTTGGATATTTAACAAGAGATGTCGCTTCAAATTTGTCGCAACGTTGCCAATTTGCCGATAATTCCTCAACAAGAGATCTTCAAATCCATTACGTTTAGGCAATTCTACAACCGACCATATCTAAATTTGGCAACGTTAATTTCTAACCTCAATTTTCAACAGACAACTTTCGAGAATAACAAATCAAGCTTTATTAGATTTGAATTTTGGACGAGTGGACAGAATGGCAGCCCCCGATGAGAATTTCGAACAGGTAATATCGTAAAATTGTTTATTTGGGAGATTAATTAAGAATTGCAGTTTGAGGAAGATGATGGGGCCGATACAACCCTCGTTCTAGCCAGTGCCGGCAGAAAACGACTGTTTAGCAAAGAACTACGTTGCATGATGTACGGCTTTGGTGATGATCAAAATCCCTACACCGAAAGTGTTGATATTATCGAAGATTTAGTGATTGAATTCATAACGGAAATGACACACAAGTCTCTATCAATTTTTCGATTTAACAACGAATTAATTGTGATTGTTTGTAGAGCGATGGAAATTGGTAGAACTGGACGGGTACAGGTTGAAGATATCGTGTTTTTAGTCCGGAAAGATCCACGAAAGTATGCTCGTGTTAAAGATTTGTTAACAATGAATGAGGAATTGAAACGGGCACGTAAGGCCTTCGATGAAATCAAATTTGCAGGTAACGTTAAATAGAAATTTTGAGTATGCATTAAAGTTTATAAATGCATGTGTACCATTCCATAACTTTTATTTAATTAATATTTTTTATATTATTAGCATCGTATCTGATTTGTAACAAAATGTAGCACTTTTTATTATTTCTGATTGTTTATTATTAATGTATTTATTAATAAAAGATTGTGCAATGTAATAAAATCTCTATAAAACGCTTCGTTTTCTCTGTTTGACCTTAGATTTGTTTTAGATTGAATCTTGCATGTTTTATCCGTTATTAGGTTCGTGAAACGATCAATTTTCTAAATTTCAGGGAAGGATGCACTTATTAATAATAATTAGAGTAATTCAATCAAGTCAATTAGAGAAGAGACAATTATAAACAAGTGAAAGTTCCATAATGTATGGACGTATGTCTGGGATTGATTTTGTTTTAATTGAAACCCACCGGTAAATCGAAAGTCGACACTAAAAACAAACAAATAACAACAAAATTACCACAATTTGTTCTATTAATTTTGTTTATTGTAGAAAATAAATATTCTAATTAGAATTTTTTTTTAATCTGAACAATTTTCCGCTCCCTATCTATGACGCTTATGCGCATGTCTGTTGTTTAACCTCAAATTATTTGAAAAACCGTTTTTAGGTTATGTGAAAATCGCGAAATCGCCCCCGAAAATGACAACGGTTGCAATAAAGGAGCTGGAAGAGCGCAATGTTGCCAGCGAAATTACTTTGATGGTATGGAGCGATCGAATGGACCTAGTCGCTCTAGCTAACGTTAAAGGTGCGTTTCAATATTTAGTGATTGTTTGATTTTATCGTATTTGATAGGAGAAGTGGTTTTGCACCGGTTAACTTGGACGAAAGCTTGGAATTTGAGCCCCCCAAAGGAAGGTGTTAAAGTTAAAGATATCGCGTGGCGGCCGGATGGGAAAATTATCGCTATAGCTTACAGTACCGGTAAGTTTTATTCAATTGGCTATAATCGAGATTTATTTTTATTTGAATATTTTAGGACAAATTCTACTGATAAAAGTCGAGGATAAGGCTGTTTTACATTCGATCACCATGGAGGCTGATATTACTTTTATTTGTTGGATACAAGAGAAGAATAATTCGAATATTACCAGTTATATGGAGAATATTGTAAGTATTTTTCTAGTCGAATTGGTTTAATTGTAGATTTTTAGGATTATTCTGCAACGTACTTGGCCGAATTAAGAGCCTATACAGATTCAAATACCAACGAAGAACCGCACAAATCGCTTCTATTACAAGACCAAACCGATTTCAATCTCTTATTAATCGGTTGTAGTGAAGGTTTTGTCCATGTGGAAATTTTCGGCTGTTTCCCATGCACAACTTTGGATATAACGCCGTATATCGGCAAAAAATGTTCAATTAAAAGTATCCATTTGAATGAGAGTTTAAACCAAATTTTCATCACTATACACGATTGTGATTCGAATATTTCAATAATTCTACTCGATTCGGCAATCTTCCAAACACACATGAAAGAATTATTTGCAATAGGTTTGAAATGGATTAAATTAATGTCGTTGATTAGTTGTCTATCGAGTACGATTACAACAATCACGGAAACTTGGGAGAATATTTTATTGGAAATGGATAATAAATTATCGAAATACGCTAATAAAGTACCGGAAGGTGGTGTAACTGCTGATTTTCTTGATTTGTTAATGTTCGGGATTTGTTCGGATGAGATGCGTGAATTTTTAATAACCGATTTGACTAAAAAAGGTTTAGAGAAATTCGGTCAAACGATCGAGATGAGTTATTCGAGTATACAGAAATTATTGTTGAAATGTATCACGAAATATGGACAAAATATCACGTATCATCTAGCCGAATTGAGAGGGATGGCACGATTCGATTACCGCTTTAATGTAAGTTAAATTTCCAATTATTGATTGATTATAAATTGATTTTATTGTAGATTTTGGGCTTATCAGAATCCGCAATTACTGATACAATCCAATCGAGTGGTAGTTTTTTGATAAAATGTTGTGAAATGCAAGAGATTATCAATCAATCGATAATCGATTATAAGGCATTCTTTCGCTGGTTATACGTGGCAATTATTAATCTTTCCGAAGAGACTTTACCCAACGACATACCGAAAATGACCGAACAAGAATTGGCGTATATCGCTGAATTTTTGCAGAATTTCGACAATATCGGCGCTAGAAATTCATCATTTGTAATGGAACGTATTGGGCAATATTTGAATGATGCCCCATTGAAAATACCGCCGAATATGAAAGAGAATAAGTGGTCGAATTTTTTGCTACAAAATCGCTGTCTGCACGACGATTTGAATATTGTTAAACATTACGAGGATATGTCGTTGATTCAACAGTACAAACATTTACGTTTCAGTATTGAACAACTGTTTACAATGCCGGAATTTGTGATAAAAGAACAATTCCGATTTGTTAAAATTATTCCCTGTTTTAGTAATATTGACGATTTTAAAGTCACTGAAATTAATTCGGGTAAAGAGGCGGTTTTTGTCGGTTTTCTAACGACTTTTGATCGAATTTCTGTGGTGAAAATCGACACTAAATCGATTGGTTTAGAAGCCGCCCATTTCGGTTTTGAAAACTGCAAAATTCTCGATTTAAAATTCTATTCAAATACCACACTTTCTGTTTTATTACAAGACAACGATACCAAATCGAATATTTTATACCAATTATCGTTCAATTCTAGTTGTAATCAGTTCACGAAACTAACAAATTTACAAGAAAATATTTTGGAATATCCGGAAATTTGCGATATTAACGCACTAAATTTGCTACCGAAATTGTTTAAAAACAATCGACGGTATGGTAGCCTCGCAATTTGCGGTATCCGGTAGCCGTAAAGTTGGTATCGTCCTATCGGAAAATCGCCGGAAAATTCGTTTATACGAAATGGAAGGCGAGGAAGAAGACGACGAGGATGCTGATATGTCGAATAATACAGGCATCGATATTGATACTAGTGGATAGATTTTTGTTTATTATGAATTAAAATACGTTGTAAGTTGCAAAAATATAAAGGTACAAAAGCATACAATTTCATAAAACATTTACAATAATGACCTGTTTTACATTAAAATCCTAGATTTTTTGGAATTTCTATTAATGGTAATACCAGTAATACTGTTTGGTAAAATTATAAAAATCTCTTAAATTATAAGAGGGAAATAAATGTGATGTAAGCGGGACTTGAACGAATTCGAATATAGCGGAATAATCGTGCGTAATTGGCAAATGACTACAAAAATAGCAACATTTCGATAATTTTAGAAATTTGAGCGAAGCTAGTTTAGAATTTGTTGTTTTTTTTTCGTGTTTGAATATGTTCAATATCACAATTTGCTACTAATTAACAAAGCCTAATTCGTTATAAAAAGAAAATAAACGCTTTTATCTTAAAGAGTATAATAGAAAAAACTTAAATTACTTTTGTAATTGCTTAATTTGCTCCTCTAATTCTTTTATCCGTTTGTCGCTATTCGTTAATTGTTTGCGCAATTTCCTAATTTCATCCGATTGTATTTTAAAAGCGACACGAATCTAGAATTAAATCTTAATAAAATATCGTCACAATTCAAAAATATACAAACCTCCTGTTCGGTAGTAAAATTATCGATAAGTAGATTATTTTCTTTAGTATCGCCACTATTGTGATTTTCAACATGTCCAAATTTCTGTTGTAATTGTTGGAATTTTGTCGTTTGATTCGTTGTAGTTTTCTGTTGTTTCTGTTCGATCAAATCTTTCGGTCGATAATCCGGCACAGTTTCGGTCGATAAAAACGCGAATTTCTTCTTATTATTCTCTAATGACGGTTTGATTGGTTCAATTATAGTTTTTTGAATACGCGGTTTATACGCCGTTATTGGAATATCTGTAGCTACTTTAGATTTAATTAATAATTTTGTTGAGTAGATAGATGATGTAATACCTGTTTTCATAGAGACTAATAATGGCATAGCATTGATGCCTTTAATCCATTCTTGAGCGGAAATTGCCGGTTTTGTAGCAGCCGTATCCGGATATAAATCTTCATGGAATTGATCACTTTTTCTCGGTACAATCATACTGATTGGTTCGCATAAGCCGCGTATAGCGTGCAATTTATAAAAACGGAAAATTTCACATTGATTTGTATTCAAGCCACGTTTCGGCATTATACCTAAACCACGCTGTACATATTTGAATAATAAATTTAAATTTTCATCTAAATATAGGGTGAGCCAAAGATTGTCGGGACGAAAATTGCAATTGACTCACCCTACATGGTAAAATTAACAACCTACTTGTGGATTTCCTGAGATGAATTGGTTTAGAAAATGAATATACGGTGGTTCGTTTGTAATTTCATAATAACGAATATTTCCATCACCTTTACCAGCAAGAAAAACAATATTCGTGTCATAATCATAATATGGAAACACTACACCTGATGAACTATCAATTGTATCAGTGTGTACCGGATTATTTAAATTATTCTCCTCCCAAATTGAATACTGACGGTCGGAATGTCGTGAAAAACCCGTGGTCAATAAACGACCACTATTGCCGAGATAAACAACTTTACTAGCTTTCGAACCAGAATGACAAACACCTTCCTAATTTCATTTAGAAGAAATAATTAGAAAGATTACGAATAAAATAAACAATTACCGATTTAACAATTCCAGTTCTAGGCTCAATTACTCTTAATTTTTTATCTTTACAAGTTGTCGCCAAAAGACTGCCATCACGATTCAATGATATTGAATAGACAACATCTGGATGGCAATCGATTACATTTACAGCATAACCTTTCTCAATATTCCAAACAATTACCTGTAAATAAAAATTAAAAATAAATACAATTGAAATTTTAATTCGAAATACAATCTACAAGGTGATCAAATCCGGCACTAAATAGAATATTTTCAGCAGTTGGATGCCATTCAATATATGCTACTCGTCGTTTATGCCCTTGTAATTCCATAATCCAATCGGTTAAATGCATAGTCAAACCGTTATCCGGTATATGCCATAATTTAACCTACAAAATCATAAATACCGTAAGATTCACTAGAAATTTGAACCTAGTAGCTTATCGGCAAGTTGATAAAAAAAAAAACACATTTCTGACTATATCGCGATTTTTGGAAACGAGTCAAGCACATCTAATGAATCAGAATGATTCAAGCGTTTCTCAGATAATTTTTTTCAATTTTTCTCCATTCCATTCTAAAATAAATGCAAAATATTTCTATTTATTTCAGAATAAAATCAAGAAAATTACAATCCTTAAGATATTCTGAATCATTGGACGTATGTGGTGAGAAACGAGCGTTTTTGGCCAACTTTTGAATGAGCTACTAGGCACAAATTTTGTTGAAATTATCTCCAGGAAGCCTCCTATTAAGTCCCGCTAAATACTAGCAGTTATTTGTAACAAATACTCAACTGTACAATCATCTGAACAAGAAGCGATCACATTATCGTTGAACGGGTTCCATTTAATATCCAAAACCGGGCCAGTATGGCCTGTTACACGGCTTACATTGAAGTCCAAACGACCCGTCTTTAATTAGGAAAAAATTAATAATTAATAAATGGAGAGAATAGGGGCTTACGTTATTAATTGGAATGACAATAAAGGCACCACCGCCTGCAACTTCCGTAACAATTGCAACGAATTTCGGATTAACAGCGCAAAATTGTGAATCATGTGCATTTTTCGTTATATTCACATTATCGTAGCATTTTTCACGTTTCGCTGGTTCCCCATAGACGTGTCGAAATTTCGAACTGCGTACCCCACGAAACCACACCTTATTCATAAACAACACAAATTATCAATTATAATAATAAATTCTATAAATTATAAATTTTCTAATTAAACAAGAAACAAACATTTACCTTGTCGAATTGAAACATAATTCGATAATTCGCGTTTTTTTTCCTTTACAACAATAACTCAATCAATTCTAATCGGAGATTATCGAATGAGTCGATTGATAAGAGATATATCTTGAAGATATAGAGAAATGTAGAACCTTTTACGAAACTTTCATTGAAATAACTCAATTTCTGTTACTTTAAGGAGACAAAATTAAGTTAAATTAAACGGACAAGAATGATAAGAAGGGTCAATTACAACGGCCAGGAGAAATAATGAAAGAATTACTTGAATTTTTTTCCTAATTAATTCAAGTGTAGTTTTATAAATTTAGAAATTAACCGGAAATTGTTGCTATAAAAATTCAAATTATATAAAAACTAGCAAACTACAGATTAATTTGCATTAATTAATCAAAACATGCAACTCCTAAATGCTAGAATTAGTGTTAATTGATTAATTAATCGAACAAATACGAGCGAACTTACCTGTGAATTTGTCATTTTTTCAAAATCTCCTAATCCAACATACGAATTTTGTTTAATTCATGCAAAGCAGTGCCAAATTTTCGACTGTAAGAGAAATAAAATAGTAAAAAGCTAACAAAAATCAATTTTTTTAAATAAATAATTAACGCACAACCAACAAAACAATTTAAGCGTTTCCATTTAGCACGTCAAATTGTAATTAAAACACCTTTACAACAAATAACTTTTTAATCGTAGAAATTACAAAATGAACACATCCCTTTCTCCGCTTTAATGTTGGTTTTGTAATTAAATTTGGAATCGCTTTCAAATAGAAAACCACAAATTATACTTTTCCCTTTATTAACAAACACAATCATCGACGTTGTTGTTGTAGTTTTAATAAGATTGGATAAAATTTATATTTATTTATTAATTATCTAAAAATAGAGATGACTGGAGTAGCACAAAAACACAATTACTACAAAAACAACAATTATTACTGGTACAAGTGCAAGAGCGTGCAAAAAAACGATCGATAAACTTTCTCTACAATTTTCAATTTGTTTAAAAATCGTTAACTGGAAGAGTTCTCTCTTTAAAAATTCCACAATCAACGAAATTATTCAAATCTAACTAATAAATATTAAAAAATAAAAATCTTTTAGGTCACTACTACTAAATTTCATAATATAATCAACCAACCATTATATTAATAACGGTCGATTTAAATATACGTACAAGTTGTACAATTGTTGAAAACTAGTGATAAGAATAATTTTCGTTTTCTTTCATGAGCGTGTTGAATAATTAATCGATCATTAAGTTCACGTTATTTAAACTTTGATTGTTTAATAAAAATGGTATAATCAAGGCAAATATTTTAAATAAATATATCCTTATCAGAATAAATATTTCAACGGAATTTACAAGTCATGGCTTTTGATATGGTACGTAGATCGTAGCTTGCATCATCCGTCTTTTTATATCTAATCTATATTGTTAATTTTTCTATTTAGAATTTGTAAATTTACCAAAATTGATAATTTTGTATTCGGCCCATTTCTAACCTTAAAAAATCAATAATTTCACATATTATTACTAAAATTGTAAATAAACTGCAATATTGAGAGGGAATTACAAAAAGAACGTTTTTCTTGGATTAAAATCCTTATTTTTTCAGTTTATTAATTAATTAACTTACTCTACTAGCTGGCTTACTGCATGATCGATTATCCACGTAGTTTATTAATTTTTCACTCGATTTGAACAGGATAATATTATCATCTTTATCACCAGTCATAATACAACCTGTCTGCTTTATAATTACAATAATTACTAATTAAAAAAGATAAGGAAATGATTTCAATTATTGTATAATTGAAATAAATTAAAATCCAATAAGACAACTGCCGCACAATAAAATAACGGCGACATCTAACGGATTTTCTTCGAGTAAATTTGACATTTCTACAAAATGTCAAGTAATAAATACTGCGCGGATTTACAGTTGTACACAAAATTAATGCATAATTTACTATTTCTAAAAATTAAAAATGTTGAATATTGATATTTAAAGCAAATTTTAATGATTAGAGTATTGAATTAGGTTATAATAAGGAATATTAGCAGAGAAATTCCTGATCGGTTCACCACACCGGTGTGTATTTATCTTTAATGAAATGTCATTAGTGGATATTATTTTATAACAGTTGGCGATACTTATATTTGTCAAATCTATCAAATTTTTAGGTTAATTAGAATTTCGTATAAGAATTCAATAAATAAAAATAATTAAAATGAGTAAACCGCAACAACGCCAGGACAATTCCCAGAAACGTTGGGCACATTTACGTAAAATTTTGGAACGACCCGGTCCGTTTTGCCACCCGGAATTTGAACCATCGCCCGAAATAATGGACTTTATTGTAACGTCCTGTAAAATCTTGGTGATTGGTGCCGGCGGTTTGGGTTGTGAATTGTTGAAGAATCTAGCCCTATTGGGTTTCAAACAGATACATGTCGTCGATATGGACACTATAGATTTATCGAATTTGAATCGACAATTCTTGTTCCGACAGAAAGATATCGGTTTGAGTAAAGCCCAAGTGGCGGCGGCTTTCATAAATAAACGCATACCCGGTTGTCAGGTGACGCCGCACTTTTGTAAAATCCAAGATTACGACGAGTCGTTCTATCGGAGTTTCCATATTATCGTTTGTGGTTTAGATTCGATCGTTGCCAGACGTTGGATTAACGGAATGATTGTTTCGATGTTGAATTATGAAGACGGTGTGCTCGATAATAGCACCATAATCCCGATAGTTGACGGAGGTACATTGTAATAATCGAAATTTATTAAAATTAACACTCTAATTGTAGGTACGGAGGGTTTTAAAGGCAACGCTAGAGTTATCGTTCCGGGTAATAGCGCCTGTATTGAGTGCACCCTCGATTTATATCCGCCCCAAATCAGCTATCCTCTATGTACAATCGCAAATACCCCAAGATTACCCGAACATTGTATCGAATACGTTAAAGTAGTATTATGGTCGAAAGAAAACCCATTCAGTTGCGCCTTAGATTCCGATGATACACAACATATAACTTGGATCTATGAGAAATCAATAGAACGTGCAAATCAATTCAATATCACCGGAATTACGTACAGATTAGTCCAGGGGGTTGTCAAGAATATCATTCCGGCTGTAGCGTCAACCAATGCCGTTATTGCCGGCGTTTGTGCCACTGAAGTTTTCAAAATAGCCACAAGTTGTTGTTTACCTTTGAACAATTACATGGTCTTCAATGATGTTGACGGAATTTACACGTACACGTACACAGCCGAACGGAAAGATAATTGTTTGGTATGCTCGCAAACACCCCAAAATTTAGCGATCGACCAACCGGATCGGATGAAATTGAGCGATTTAATCGAGAAATTATGCAACGATGAGGTGTATCAAATGAAAAATCCGGGACTTACTGCTGTAATTGATGGTAAAAATAAAACTTTATATATTTCGACAATAAAAAGTATAGAAGAACGGACTAGAGAGAATTTAAATAGGACTTTAACCGAATTGGGGTTGAAAGATGGTTCTGAAATAATGGTGGCCGATACTACATCGCCTGTTACTCTAATTATTCGATTAAAATTCAATATTAACGATGTTGAGATGAGCTAATTTCAAATAAATATTCGAAAATACGTTAGAGTTTAAATTTACCACCGAAATTGTACGCATGCGTTACTGTTAGATTAAATAGGGATATGCTTAAATAAAGCTATCTTTGTTTGATGCATTGTTTGTTGTATATTGTTGCGAAATTTCGATTGGTACTTTTCGCATGTCTACCAATATTATAAAGAGAATGTAACCTAGACAAATCTTGTTGGTTTGACACGAGAGATGAAAGTTTGGCGACATGGCGGACGATAAAGTCGATGAAAAAACGATTGCCGAAGACTTGGTTGTTACCAAGTATAATATGGCAGCGGAAATTGTAAATAGTAAGTCTCTAAAGTACCACAATTAAATTCCGAATATTTTAAAATATAAAATATTAACACTGTAATAATGGCCCATATGGTGTAGTATAAGCAACACACCATGTGGTTGATGTCTTAAATTAATGTTTTTTCTCTGTATAGGGGTATTGAAACAAGTACTTGAAAAATGTGCACCGGATAGTTCAGTTAGAGAAATCTGTGAATATGGTGATAAATTATTGGTTGAAGAAACCAGTAAAGTTTTCAAAAAAGAGAAAGAATTGAAGAAAGGCATCGCTTTTCCGACGTGTATTTCCGTTAATAATTGTATTTGTCACTTCTCACCGGTACCCGGTGAACCCGACTACATCCTCAAAGATGGTGATATGGTTAAAGTGTAAGTATTCCGTGATAATTACAATAATTCGGATAAATACGCATTCAATCACGTGTTGTATTGATTGATAGTGATTGAAAAAAGGCGCCAATTGATAACTTATCAAAACATAACCTAATTTGCGTGTTTACATGATGAATATTTTTTACCTCCAGTTGATCCATATGATCGGCCATGATTAAACAAATACGCTGATAATTAACTAGAATTGATAGAATTGTGGAATTTTCTTATCAAATACTGTTCTATCGGGGTTTTGTTGTAGGGATCTTGGCGCCCATGTGGACGGTTTTATAGCAGTAGTGGCCCACACTATTGTCCTGGGTGTAACTAAAGATAATAAATTAACCGGACGTAAAGCTGATGTAATCTTAGCGGCATACCATGCGTCACAGGCGGCATTAAGATTATTGAAGCCTGGCAATGAAACCTATGCAATCACTGATGTAGTACAAAAAGTAGCCGAATCATATAAATGTAAACCAGTTGAGGGTATGTTGAGTCATCAATTGAAACAATTTAAAATAGACGGCGAGAAAACAATCATACAGAATCCGAATGATGCACAAAAGAAGGAACATGAGAAATTCGAATTGGATAAATTCGAAGTTTATGCGATGGATGTTCTAATCAGTACCGGTGACGGAGTTGGTAAAGAAGGCGATACACGCGTATCAATCTATAAGAAAACCGACGAAATCTATCAATTGAAATTGAAAGCTTCTCGAATGTTCTACACGGAAGTCCGATCGAAACATGGTAATATGCCGTTCAATTTGAGAAGTTTCCAAGAAGAGACGAAAGCTAAAATGGGTGTTGTTGAGTGTGTTAAAAATAAATTGATCGAACCGTTCCAAGTACTCTACGAGAAACCAGGTTGGAACGATTTAATTTATTTAAATTAAACTCTAATTGAATTTTGTAAAATAGGTGAATATGTGGCCCATTTCAAGTTCACTGTACTGTTGATGCCGAATGGTCCGCATAAAATCACTGGCCTACCGATCGATACCGATCTATATCAATCAGAACATTCGATTACATCACCCGAATTGAAAGTATTATTGAACAGTTCCGCCAATCCGAAATCGGCAAAGAAGAAAAAAAAGAAGGCGGAAAATGTTGGCGATCAGCCAATGGAAGTTGAAGCGGTAGCTTGAATTTATAATATGGACGAAACTGGAATACGATTCAGAATATTCATTTTTGTTTAAAACAAAACTTTAAATTAACTCTTATTTTAAAAACATTTGGCATATTAAATGAAAATTTCCACTTTAACCGAATAGCATTTCACCTTACTGATGTTATATTGAAGTTGTTTACTGTAAAATTATGTTATTCTCCATTGCTATCGTCGATGAGCAATGCAATAAAAATGTTTTGGTATTTTGGTCTAGTGATTGTTTTAATCAGTGTAATTTGAATTTGCCGCCGGTTTTGTAGATGGTGCTGTTTTGACGTTTGTGTCGTGGTTCCTGTGCTATATTTCGCGGTTGTCAAATGTCGAAATTAATCGTCAAAAACATGAAATTTTCGGTCAAAAATCATCGATTATTGTCTAAATAATCCCAAATAATTGAACGTAATTATGTTAAAAGATACTATAGTGGATTATTTTGATTATTTGGTGATGTTAATTTGGGAATTTTACAAATTTGTCGTGTTGGTTAATTTTGGCAACGTTGTAATTGAAGAAAGAATTTCGCAATTTTTGACAGTCGCGAATCGAAAATATCGTCCAAAAACATTTTTTAAATTAAAGGTTAATTATAAGAATTAAAAAGAAACGCTGTGATAATTAGTATTTTTATGGTATATAGCACAAATCAATTGACAACAATGCCAAACAAATACGAGCCGTATGTTGAGAAATCGAAATTCGTAAACAGTCGAATTCAACACGAATTCTAAACAATTCTATCTGTTGTTAGTTTGAAACAACATGTGGACAACTCCGATGATGGTAGCGGTGACGATGATGTCGGCCCGTACGTTACGGATTTAGGTGCCATCGAATATCCACCGGGTGAGCACCGTTTACAACATCCATATTGTTTATGGTTCTCGAAACGACCATCACAGGTACAGGGCTCACAGGGCTACAGTCAGGCGTTAAGACTGGTCGCCCAAATCGGTACAGTGGAACAATGGTGGGCCCTCTATTCACATGTTGTACGATTGCACGATATACCAGCCCATAGAGATCTGCATCTGTTCAAAAAAGGCATCAAACCCATGTGGGAGGACCCAGCTAATAAAAAAGGTGGCAAATGGGTAATTCTACAATTAAATCCAAGGTAAAAGGTATAAATTTATTTGGAATTTTAGGTGATACGGTTGAGGAAAGACCAAGCCGGGAGAGCTTGGGAGAATCTTTGTATGGCAATGCTGGGCGAACAATTTATGGTAAATAATTTAAAAAATTCAGTAGTTTTAATAAATTTAAATATTTAGGCAGGCAATGAGATTTGTGGGGTAGTTGTATCGACGCGATACCAAGAATATTTATTGAGCATATGGAATAGGACAGCATCCGATCAGGCGACAACCGCCCGAATAAGGGATGCTTTAAAACGATTGTTAAATATACCAGCCAGTGCTACAATGGAATATAAAACACATAATGACTGTTTAAAGTATTATTTAAATAATTCTTGATACTTATAAATCATTTCTAAAGAGAATTTGAATTTTTTAGAGCCTCAAAAAATCTATCCAATAACCATAATATAAACAATACAGTGAAAAGTTGATCTATGAATTGTTAACAATTTCAAAGTAACGAAACAAACAAATATTTATACGTCACCAGTTTCACTGGTGTTAAGACAACAAAATATAAAATGAGAAAAAGCGAACTGGCTGTTTCACTACCTTGTCGACGATCCGATCCTCAGATCCTCCCAATTGTGGATAACGAAGACGAATTTCACGAAACAATCAGGTATAATTGAAACAAACGTGATAGTCTAGAGATGTTTAAATCATACTTTAATTTCTCAATCTGTTGTTTATATACAATGTTTAATATCGCATCCATTCAAGCGTACAAAAATATATTATTAACACATTTACAACATCGGTTTTATTATAGATTCTCTTTTTTGTTATGTTTTCAAGTGTACAACATGAATTATAATAACAGTTGTCTATTGTTCTTCGATTTTAATAATTGTGAAATTCTCAATAACCAGAATACTTTAAAACAAATATCGCCAACAATAGAAAATAAATCAACAAATAACAAAAAATGTACGCATTGTAAATGTGAAATTGCTAAAATTGGGAAAATTTCACAATCACAAATCAAAGATGGTAAAATTGATCCTATTTTAAAGCAAGTTTAGAGGTAAAATTCATATATGTGTATATATAAATAATAAATCTGTAAACTGTAAAGAAACAACTATTTTGAAAATATAATTATAATAATAATAAAACAAACAAAAATAAAATATAATCAGACTGTTAGTCTGCCGGCTACAAAATATAAACTAGCAGCCTCTCTCTTCAGACTTTTCGGTTTTGTTTTCAATTATAAATTAAATAATAAACTGTACAATTATTGAATTATGGGATGGAAGTGCATTTAATATACAATTTTGCGTTTAAAAATTCAAATCGTCGCTTATACCAAACAAAATAAAAAACTTAAATGCCCTGAGACATAAGAATAATAATAAAAAACATAAATTAAATGCTACAGTATTAGGAAATTATTTAAAACTATAATGTGAGGTAGATACGAATATAACTATAATTATAATAATATTGAATTCTAATGATAATTCAGTAAATTATTCAAATTTAAGTAATTTTAGAATTATATAAAAACCAATAAATAATTCTAAAATTCGCTTAATTCCTCCTCTACCAAATCGTCTCTATTAAAATTGTTCTAAAAAATATATTACTATTGCTTTTATTATCGGTTCAGTGTGTTGGAATGTTATTAAAGGTAACTGAAAAAAACTTAAAATACTCGGTACTCTGTCATGGAATGTAGTTAAAGCCACTCTAAATCCTGAATTCAGCATAATACTTGATTTATTAGAAAAAAGCCTCGGTTTATTGTTTTGTAATTGCGAAAGGGCTGCTATAACTCCACCAGACTACACTTATTGCTCTCAACGACAATTTCATCCCCGACTATACTTTTTACTACCATTATTTGGCAGGATTTATAGATTATTTAGCAAAATTTGGGCCTCGTAGCTCATTTTAAACGCCGATTCTTCCCCAAATGCCCCAGAATAGCTTGAGGATGCTTCCAATTTGTCGATCTCCATTTTATTCCGGAATGAGGAGAAGTATTTGCGTTTATTCTGAGTGATTTTTGAGGATCGCAACGAGTTTCTACAAATTTTGCTAAAATAATCTTGATATTTTTCGAATCGCTGTGGCCAAATAATGGCAATTTCGGTAAGTCGGAAAATTTAGCGACTAGACACGTATAATATTCCAAATTTCATAATTTTGAACGATATTTAAATTTATAACAACCGGAAACGTTCGATTATTTGGAAGAGCATACGGGTCGCTCTAATTGGCGCTATTCTACTTTAATTTTGTTGTTTTTAGTAAAGGTTGAGCACATTGAATTTCGTTAATTTGCCCCTAGAGACAGGAAAATAGAGAATTTACAAATGTAGAGACGAAGAGGGTAACTTTAACATACATCTTACTACTATCATATATACATTTATAAATTAAATAATGATAATTAATAATAAAAGGAAAAAAATCGTTGTTTTTGTACAATATAAAGGCACACACCACACAAAATTTGTGATTTAAGGAGTACAACTTTCTCTTATGAACAATTTTGTACATCGCTATTTTATTTTTTATAAATTTAAACGGAATATCTTTGGATAAAAAGAAAAATGTAATAAATATCTATTTTCTTGGTAACGTCAATTAGTAGAGGGATAATAGTTAACATTTGCCCATGTAACATATACATATAATATATAAAACATTGTATAATAACAAGAAACATGCATTTTTTATGTTTTCATTCAATATTTAATCGAGGATTCCACATGAAACATCCACGAGAAAAGTACATATATACTGTACAATAACATACTGTATTACTACCGGAAAAGGGAACAAGAAATCAAAATTCTAGTCTATTATAAATGTAAATTTGTCAGGTACTATTTGTATTATGCTAAAATTTAATTGTTATTACATACACCAACAAGTTTTATCTGTAATTGTCGCTTTCGTTATCGCTTAACAAAAGCAAATTTACTATTGGTCCGCTGTTTTGAAGTTATAGTTTCCAGTTCAATTTGATTATTTTATCAACAATAATTAAAAAAAAAACAAATCCTAATTGACTCATCAATTAATTAGTTGATTAATTAATTAAATGGGCGTGGTGTTGCTGTTTTGATTATTGTTCGAAATCAATGTTGGTGTGTGTCTATCTGTTTTGTGTGTGTGTATTTATAAAAAATCGTTGAGCAATTGATTTAAGATTAACTAAAAAATAAAATCAACAAATTTGCAAATTATTCCTGCCAATTGTTGTATCATGAACAATGAAATATAACCCGTTTTTCTCTTATATTATTGTAATAATTATGGGAGAATCTTAGTAGCATCTTAAAATATTGACTATTGTTAATTGTTTTAAACGCTAATTGCTCACCCATTCGGTCCTAATAACGGCGATAATCTCCGTTGATCGATCAATGAATTATCTAAACAAGTCATCCGTGTTGTATCCAATGATATACCATCATTATAATAATCATCATCCGATAGACTATGTTTTGATGAATTGTTTGTATTAATATACGAATTGCACTGGTGATTTTTATTAATTTTCGTTAATTTCGACTGTAATTGTTGTAATTTATTATTCTCGAATAATCGTTGTAAATCTTGAAATTTAGTAGTTTTCAAATTCGAATTAGAATCCTCCTCGTATTTGCCCAAATATCTACCGTTCTTACCATTAACACCATTACATTCTTGTATATAATACTAAAATTAAACTATTATTTAAATTTAGACAAAACTAAAGAGAATTACTTGTGGATTTTCGGTAATATTGACGTTTCCATTAGCTAAATTCCCATTCAAATACGGCTTTATCGTGCCATTAATGTGTCCGTTTGGGAATTCCGGACCGCCCTGCAAACAATTCAAAATTAAAACTATTCGATAATTGAAAAATTAATACTTTTGTGTCTAGATGGACTGGTGGTAGTGATTGTAGATGAGTTGCAGTATCATCGTTGACTAAATGTTCAATTTCGTGAATTTCCGCCGCACACGGATCTTCTAAACGCACTTGCACTGAACTACCCTCAGTAGCGTAATGTGCAACGGCCGGGTAAAAATTACTCGAACTACCACCAATACGCGGTGTACCTCGACGATTTGTCCGATTTGTTTTAATACAACGCCGTCTAACCAAAACGCAAGCAACACAGATAGCGATACATAGTGCGGCTACAATAACGCCCAAAATTATACCTGAAAATCGCAATTAAATATCTTTACATTTTTTAAATTAGACGAAATTAACCTAATTTTTGATTATATTGATTTGAACTTTGATCAGGTTCCAGTGCATTTCCGCCATTAGCACCTTTAATATTTGATTTGGTAGCCGATTCGGTTATTATCCGAATTGGTACAGTTAGATTTCCTAGGCCCATATCGGAAACTGCTCGTATTAAAACCGTGTAATTTCGTTCGGGTATCAGTTCGGTCAATAAAGTAGAGAAATGTTCGTCGTCTCCAGCGCGACAATTCTATTAAAACAATATTCATTAAAATATTATTGGAATTAATAGAAAACTACCTTCAATTTTTTAGGAGAACTACTGACAGTTTTCGTTAACCATTTTTCTAACGGCCAATTGCGATCCGGCGCGTACAAGATGATATATTCGAAGATTTTACCGTTTTTGTGTAACGGAGCCTGCCAGTAGAGACACGCGGAATTTTCGCTAACAACATCATAACCAACATTAATGACTGGTGAAGGCACTACAAATAAAAATTTAATATTTCGTTAGAATTGTCGACGAAAAAATTACCATCTGCAGACGTATTGGCCCGGATTGTTTGCGAAAATAAACTGTACTCGGTTTCGGATAAATGGGCTCTAATTTTAAATTCGTACTGTGAATTAGGCTCTAATCTTTCTAATTGTAAACTATTTGTACTGCTTTCTAATAAATTATCCAAATCGCAATCATTATATTTCCTTATATTAAAATAACAAATCTGATAGTATTTCGTATTTCGATTAGGATCCGACCAGGTTAAATTAATCCGTCTTGCTGTTGTGGATAATATCATTAAATTATCAGGTGGTAGAAGTGAATCCGTAGAATTTGGATTGTTTAGTAGAAATTTTGAATCATCTTCACTTTTATTACCAGATAGTTGTAAACTTGTCCATGTTGTATTCTCGTATTGATAATAACCAGAAATTACGCGAAATTCATACTCGGTACCCGGAGCAAGTCCTATAAGTTACAAATTAATAATTTAATAATGCCAAATTATAAATAATTTACCGGAAACTGTATATTGAGTACTTTCTGTTGTATTATGTTGAAATAAAGATCGCCCTTTACGTCTCCATTGCACCCTATAATATTCTTTTGTACCATAACAAGGAACATCTGTACTAACTTTCGACCAATTTAACTCTACTGAGGTATCATTTAATGCTTTCAATTGTAAGTTTCTACTACCTATTGTACCTGGAATTGTTTTAAAATCGCATTAATAACGGAAATTATTATAAATTTGAGTATTACCTGTTTTACAACTAACAGTATTTGATTGATCACTAGCAAATATTGAATATAAACGAACATAAAATGTATAATTTGTACTACTATTAAGACCAGATGCTAAATGGTGTGTAGTATTTGTCAAATATTCAGGTCCAGAGATATCAATTCCATCAGCTAATTAATTAAAATTTAATAATTAATAATTGTAGTAAAATAACGATATACCTGAATAGAATGAATAAATACTGTAGGCTTGAACGGAAACATTGTCCGGTGTATGCCATTCTAAACATATACTAGTATCGTTAAATGAACGACATTGTACATTATCAGGTGGACTAGGGAATGGGGCATTTGGTGCTTTTAAAATTAATTCAACAGCCACCCATGTACGACCGGCGGAATTCTCGGCGATACATTGGTAAATACCTAAATAATATCGATTATTGAATCGTGTTTTAGGGGTAATTATCAGAGATGTTACGGATCTGTTTTTAGTTTCGTTAGCTCTATTTCTGCTGTTTCCGCACCTTTTTAAACAGATATATAACGGAATTATTGTATCTTTTCCGCAAATTGCCAATTTTTTATAATCGACATCTCCTTTGTTTGATAGCATATTGCAATGAATACAATAGCATTGGAAAATTGAATTGTGACTTATGGAGGGTGATCCTAGAGCATGTTTTCATATTTTATAACTTATCAAATACGGATTTTTCAATTATTTTCTCACAATTTATAGCAAATGGAAAGAGCTTTCCAAATCTTCAAAACATGGATGTTAGTTTTCCGGAAAACTGCCAATATTTAACTGGTTTGAGATGATATCATAATAGAAAAATAGCATTAGTAGCAGCATCGAATTTTGCGTTACAGAAAACTCTTGGAACACGTTTTTTCTTAATTGTTTTTATATTTCGCTTATAATTTGGCAAATTTGATCGATTTTTCAATGATTTTCTCGCAATTATAGCAAGCAAACGTTCTCCAAAGCTCCCCGAAATTTGCCGTAAAGCTTGCTAGTTGTACTTCATTTTTTGCATCGGTTTTACTCCGCAACATCTCTGGTTATTATCAAATTATTACCTGCATCGTAAGTGAATGTATGGCTGAAAACCAGACCGGACCATTGTTTTTTAATCCGCCCACCAATTTTTAACGGTTTCCCATTTTTCAACCAATATATCTCCGGTTGTGGTACACCCTTCGCTTGACAGTCTAAACGTATTGTTTTTGCCGATGGATAAATCATTGAATTTGGTGTTACATTAAAATACGGCCGTTGTTGTACATCGATCGAATATTTTTGTAAAATTCGACCGCCTGAATTGTATGCAACACAACTATAAAGGCCTGTATCTTCAATACTAACATTCTTTAATTCTAAAATACTTGAATTACCAATAATGATACTATCACCTAGAATTTTCCAATAATTTCCATTAATAATAATTAATATAAAAATTTAAATAAACTCAACTGTTTAACCATTGTATTACCGGTATAGGCCAACCATTTACAACACAATACAACGCTAAATTATCACCAATCAAAACATCAACATTCGGTGAAATTTGAAGAGGTAGAAATGTCGGTGGTATTGGTTTTATCGGTTTCGATAAAACCTCCAATTCGATAATTTTATGTTTACTCTTTTTAATTAAGTTATTTGTAGCTGTACATCTATAAATAAGAAGAAATTTGACATAATTTAGGCTACAATAGCGGATTGTTTCTATACTTATATAATCCTGTATCTGAGGAATGGGTTTGTGTAATTAACAGAGCTCCCGTTGGGAGAGGAACATATCTATAAATAACAATTAAAATTAGAAATTCGAACAGAAAACTGGAATTAATAGCACAACCTTGTAAAATGAGGTAGATTTATGGTAGTGTGATTGTATTCCCATTTAATTTGTGCTGAAGGAACTGAGTGTATGTTGCAGAACAAAACTGCCGGCTGAGATTCATAAACTGTAAAGTTGGTTAATTGTGAACTAAAGTCACGGTCTAGTGCTGAAATTAAAGTTGAAATTACATTATTCCGTATAGAATAGTAAATCAATTAATTACAAGCTATTTGTAATTTTGCTGGACTGGATAGGACAGCGCCACGATCATTTTTCGCCAAACACCTGTACTCCCCGGTTAATCTCCGATTGTTAGTTTTTTTACCATTTCCAACTCTCGGGAAATACAGAATACGTCCATCTTGTTGTAATTGTCGTCTTGTATCGTTGATTGGTATAGGTGTACCATTATGGTACCATTGAATCTCCAAATTGGCACCGATAGATTTAATGTCACATTGTAATGTAGCCGATTGACCTTTTACAACAACTACATCTTTGGGGTCTTGCAATTGGATTGATACGTTGGTTGTATTGATATTATTCGCCCCTTCAATTACTGAAATTAAACGAAATTTTTACAAAATTAAATATTAAAACCGAACGGATTTTAAATCATCAGAATTATCGATTTGTCGGGCGTATACCCGAGCGTTTATATGGCGGTTTGAACGGACGAAAAACCCAAATCGTTGGGAATACTTTTCGAAATTATTAACAACACCAAGTTCAACGACATTTTTACAAAATAAACAACAATTTTGTACAAATGCGTATTTTTTGTTGTTGTTATTATTGTCGGTCTACGATCTTTTACGTTCACATTGAATGAATTAAAAATAAACCAAACACAAAAAACCCAACACCTGTTAGGGTAAATTTAGATTTCGCCTAAACGTTTCCGATCTTCTTTTGATTGCTCCATTTGTTTCTGTGACTCAACTTACCCACACATACAAAATCGATGTTATATAAGCGTGCAGGAAATAATCTTAGAAGTTTAGATGTTGATTAATATTGGATAGTCACGAAATTCTATTTCCCCTCGATAAATATTTTTCTAGGGGGAATAAAATAACAAAAAAAATTGATAAGAAGAATACAATATAACTCCGATATCCGCCAGAAAAAGGCTATAGTTGAGTTGAGTTGAGTCATTGCCACTGTTTTATTGATTCGTTTTGCTCTTATGAAGGTTGTCAAGATTCGGGTTTTTGGTAATCGCTACTACCTCCTTAAACAGACCTCCTCTTCTAGATGATTGAATAATTAAAATAAAACTCTAACGAAATCTTTGTCTTATAACCTTGTAGAGATAAACGGATTTTACACCGTACGCATCGAAATTGTAGACTTCCTACGCAATGTTTATTTGTAAACATCAAACAACAACAATACCTTGACGTGGGAACGTTTTTTTTACATTTTCTCCGCTTTCGATGCACACTTATTCTCCGACATTCCCCGAATATTTGAGTGTATGGAGGAAAAATTACCAAATCGTCAATTAATTTACAAAGTTGATAGCGTATGGTATTTACGATTCGAAATCTACAATGAATTCCATTAAAAAAACCGTGAGAATCGAAGAAAACAAGCAATTATAACAATAATCATCTAGTTTAATTACAGTTAAATATCTTCAATTTCAGATCATATAGTTCATAAGTCTACATAATTTTTATTTACATCAAATTTACTGAAGCTTCACTATATTAGTTCACAAGAGGTTGTTGACTTCTATCATTATTATTGTTGTTAATAAACTAATAGAATTACCTTTACGCATTACACAGAAAATTCGCATGCGCATATATAAAATGGTAATAATAATAATAATAACTAATAATACGAATGGTAATAATAAAAGAAATATTCAAAGGCGTGCCACTTGTATGGCATTACTGTTGTTATTTTATCGACAATACAAACACGTATCGGAAGCCCCAATGGAGTTTCCATTCATACATTCATAATCGAATCATTCATTAGAATTAGTCAAGAATATCCGAATAAACGAGAATTTTCGCCGACTTGAACCGTTAAGAGCTATTTTTTAATAAAAAAAAACACCACAATTACATCAATTATTCAATTATACCATAAAACATCTTTATTACTTTCTATTCCCCACAATATCTGGAATTACTTGTACTTGTTTGGGATTTACATCATTCGAATTGTATTATTTGGAGGGATGAAAAAATCATTGTTTTAGTTCAACATAAATTCATGTCAATCTCTTATATTATGATATAAACCCCTATCAGTAAGCACAAACTTTTGGAGGGTTTAATAACAACACCAACAAAATTGAAACAGCTTTTTGTTGATTCAACTTGAACAAGCCTGGGGGGTGTGTGAAGATGAGAAATTTAGTTTTTCAAAATTAACACTTATGGAATCGTTATATGCTCGAATTATACAGGCGTTTACAATTCTATCATTTGAAAAACAACTGATCGATTACGTTTTTCTCAATAACTGTGCGGCAATTTTTGTTTTACACTCTAATAAAATAGGGAGAAACCATCAATCTTTTCGTTAGTATCGTAGAGGTGGCAAGAAAACGAATTGCTACTCCAACTTGACAATTCTCCCTGGATAACCATCAGGAAATGATCAATTAATTAGCGTGTTGAACGCGAAACCGAACCAATTTATATCGGAAAAATCACAAAATTAACAAAGATTGTCGTTAAGGTTAAAGCTCCCCGGTTTGATTCGATCGAGCTTATCAAAAACAATAATTTCGAACATAAATCACAATAACGATCGAAATTATTCCAATTTAAACTACATTACGAACAATAAAATCTATACGATTATTGATTGATTCAATAAATATTAGTATTGTTTTTAATTTGTGTCGTTTGATAAATTGATGTTTTTTGTCAAATTTAACGTAGTAATCAATAGGAATTTCGTTCGTAATCAATAATTAACAAAAACATACCTACTATATTTTTTCTACGTTAATTTATAACTTGTTATTTTAGGTCGAAAGGAAAACATGCCCTATCGAATCCAATTTGTACCGTTTTTTGCGGTGTACAACCGGTATTAGTGTGTAAATAAATATTCGTACATCTGAACAAATCGATAGGGAAATTTTATATCGAATTGTAATTTTCTTTATTCGTATCGGAGATGTCTAAATTAGATTTTTGTACATTGAATTTCGTATAAAGCCGGCATTTTCACCATGTTTGTGTGTATTGAGTTGTCTCAAAAGACGACTAGACATTCGCTATTATTGAAAAGACATCTTTTAAAAAATCTGTCTGTTGACAGTCAATATGTTAATATTTAGTTCATTAACTCAGTGTTCTTTCCACAAAAACATGAGCCTATTATAATTTGCATACTTTACTAAATTTCTACCATTGAATTTGCTAAGAAATTAGAATCTATTGTTATCAATTATGCAATTACACGCAACAAAGTTGCATAATTATGCTGAATCTGCCATTTAAAATACACAACTGGAAAATAATCTAGGCGGAAGTTATCAAAAAACTAACCAATAATGATAATGAAATAAATTTGAGACGTAATAAATTTCCACGTTCCTTGACCCCTTTTGTGCGAATTTGCATATACATTTTTCTGTTATAAGCAGAAACGTAACGAATAGAAGGATGTACAGAAATTTTAAACAAAACTATCGGATGATGTGCGAATATACTTTGATGACGACCTTCGGACATGGTAATTCTGCGAAAATCTTCAAGAATTTTACAAAAATTATCAACCTATTTGACAACATTAACAGATAGATTCGGTGATAACATTTGCAGTATTATCAGAATTCAATTCACGCTGATTTAAATTTATCATTGCTTATTCGATTTAGCCAATATGACTTAAAATTAGTGAATGATTTTGTCGGCTACTTATTTGTATTTCTTGTCCAACTGACAAGTCTCTCTACTTTATACATACATATTTTTTCGTCTTTTTCGTTTTCGTTACTGACCCAGACACTTGCATTATTGTTAAGAAGGGTCACGTATTATAAACATACGTACACATTCTATGTATGCACGTATGTAACTACCATACAAATGAAACTTGTCCCTCGAAAAGAGGAAGAATAAAAAATATATAGCCGTTGTTGTTGCATTCTATCAAAACGTATAATCGGAATAAAACTTGTCTTCAATAAACGCAACCCAACTGAAAATATCTTTCCTATGTTATCGACGTTTTTTGCAAATATAAAAATTAATTCCACTGACATTGCCCATTTAATTAATTAATTATTAACGAATTTATCAAGATTAATGCTTTGTTGAAATATGTCTCCCATTTTAATTTATATTCTTTTAAAAAATAAATTCAAGTTGATTTATTACGTGTCCTAATAAAAAAATTAAAAGACATAAATATCGATTATATAATAAATATATCTTCATTTTTAATTAGAAAATTCGAACTCGAGTTTTTTTTAAAAGAACAAAACCGATTCTTAATCGATGTTAACGACTATCCGATAATTGCGCAGCAATTACGAAGACTTTGAAACCACGTAAAATTTCCATCGAATTTCCACATTTAATTGAATATTGAAATATAGTTTAGTCGACAAATATTGACAAAAATTAACTCTATTTTAGTTTATTTATCCCTTAGACATTCCAAATATTCAAATTTATTCATATTAATTCCAATCTTTTAGTCCAAAAATATAAATTAAAAAAAATTACAGAATTTGTAGTTTAATTATAAATTACTCGGAAGATTTATCCTCATTTAAGTCGATTTAAACGTAAATGGTTGAAATGAAATAACTAAAAAAAAGTCATTAGTTACCCGAATTTCCGGGCGTAAGAGTAAAAAAGACAGGAAGAACAATATAACATTACAGATAATTAGGAGAAATTTAATCTGATAACGACTAATGTGTTTTAAAAAATATTCTTAAAACCGAGAGAATGTTCAATATTCTGGTATTTTACTAGTCATCATAGATGAAAACTAGAAAGAAAACCGTAATAGATAAGATTCTGTTTGGAATCGGCTGAAATGGAAAACGTTCCGGAATAATGAGAGATTTCAAAGTGAACGCCTGGAAAAGACTGGGAATATCAGCAAAATACGACGGAAAAATAGGAGGAGTAGAAGATATCATGTCCTAATGGATGTAGTAATAGCCTATCTATGAGTAAACACATTCGAATTGTAGCCTATTGTAATCATTATTGAAAATTAACATAAATTAAAACAGAATTTTAAAATATTCCCAAATTGGCCTAATTCCATTTGGAAATCCACATTAAATTATAAACAACTACAGAAAATATTCCGTAGATTTAACGATTAGTTGTTGTAATTTAAGAAAAATTAGTAGAAACAAAAATCAGACCAAATTTGAGAGTAATTACGGCCTTTTTGTAAAATAATTAATCGAATTTAATCTAAAAGACTGCAGTTATAACAGTTTTTGTTAGGAATAAAGCACGAACTATTATATGAATGAGATTTTTATAGTAAAATTTATTCCTTCCCTCTTCTGAAATCATCCGGCAAACGATAATAAATCTAGAAAAAAAGACTTGGGAATTTATGGAAAAGAAACGTTCAGTCTTCTTTACAAGATTCGCATCGATTTCCAGCAATTTCCACCAAATGACGTGGAAAAAATATTGTTTGATGAAACAATATTGTGAAATTTTCATATAAAAAGATTAAAAAATGAAATTAATTTCATACTGTCCCCTGAAAATAATTACAGATACCGTTCGGAAATCCTTTGATTATCTTTTCAAATAATTGAATTTCATATGTCCTTTTTATAATCTCGTCCAAATTTTAATTAAGTAATGGAAAATTCGAAATAAAGGCTAATAAACGTACAACAATTCATCGTATCGTTGAAAATAAGACAATTATCAGCAAAATACTAAAATTACGATTACACTCGAGTAACCAAAACTAAAATACAAACGAAAATGCACGCAAATATGAGGAAATGACGAATTATAGTAAATAAAATTGAGAGACAGCCAGACAGACTACTACACGGAAAATTTTTGAATATCAACACAATGTAATCAATTTTAATTGAAAACTTAGCGACTGTTCAACAGGAAATACAAGAAAGTCCAACGAAATTTAACACCTAAACGGATTTTCCTTTCATGGAAATCGTGGATGATTAAACGTGGATTAAATGCGAGAAAAACCCGAAAGCGGATAGGGAAATCGCCCTCCCTCAACAATACAAAATTTCCCAATTATTCAGCTCTATAATCGTTGATCTATTAAGGATAATTTCCATTAATTTCAAGAACAAAACAATTTTCCTTCACGCGCGGAAGTTTTTATAACAAACATTTAATTGAACGTTCAAATACGATGGAAATTTATAGAAAAATTCGAATGTTCAATAGTGTTCTTCTATTTAGAGCCGAGTCTTTTTCGATCAAAGTAACGTTATGAATTGCTTTATAGACATTTCTAGGACATGTTATGTAGAAAAACAAAATTTATAGATTTTTTCCTCGTAGAAAGGATAAAAACTCATAGATATATGTGTGTATTTGTGTGTAGATATTAGAACTAAATGGACAGAAAAAGAACTAAACTAATATATGTATGTATGTATACAGGGTGGTTCACGTCTATGCCCCATTAACAAGCCCTATAAGAATTCTATGTAACTGTTTACAACAGTTGGCTTTGGTGATGTCGTAAATTAATTGATACGCATAAAAATGCGTCTACAAATGTCCAATTTAGAAAAATATGAATCAATCTACGACTCAAAAGCATAGTTCAACTGCGAAATGAACAGTTGATTATTTGTCTAACGGTCGTAGCTTTATTCATGCCACAAATCTGGCATTTATTGACGTATTTTTCAAATAAAGCTACGACACTATATAAAAAACATGGCCAATTGTGAAATTACAAGCACCCCGTAAAATAGATTTACAAAAATAACACGTAAACAATAGAAACTCCAATTCAAAAGTATGCATCAGGTGCACTACGGAAATTTAGCAGTTGGCTATGTCTTAGGAACGTAATATCGTAGATTGGTTCTTATTTTACTAAATATGACATTTATTAATGTATCTTTCAAGTAGTTGAACAAAGCTACGATACTATTTGAGAAAAGCACAGCCGATTGTAAAGTAAACGAGAATTATAGAGGATAATCGGAAATTTTAAAACATAATTGAAAGTAACGCAATTTTCACCAATCAAAAATTGAAATTATACCAAAAATAAACCGTTGTCTTTAAACCAATAGAGCAATATTGGCGAATCGCCCTGTATATACTACGATAAAAACATCATACGATTGAGAATTAGAATCTCCTTTAAAATTCCTAACAGTAAAATCTACATTCATTCGATAGTAAGAATTACGTCTATAATACACGTTAATTAATTAATTTGGAATTTTAATTAGTCGTATAATTAACGATATTTGACGTAATTAGAGTCCTCTTGTTTTGTTTATAATTTTTTTTCTAATACAAGATACTAGGGTCACTAGGTTTAAACCATACAAATAGAGAAAAAAACGTGGCATTTGTCTATCAAAACAAAAAACGAAATAAAACAAAACATAGACGATTGTCAATTGTTTCTATAAAAAAAGAGACATTATGTAATTTTTGTTTATATAACACAGATAGATAAAGAGCATGGATTTTGTTGTTATTAATAATAATTGTATTTGATAATTAATTGCAAATTAATTTGTTCGATTTTGTGGTGTTTTTCGTGGTCGAATTATTGGTGAAAATAGAAAAAATCGCTACACCTTGAAAGACAATCGAAACAAAACCGCCATATTGGTACACAACAAACGATAGAAACACACACACACACAAACCTAGTACACAAAAACACAATATTTTCGTGCTTTTCTGTTTAGGTCATTCGTGTTTTTTTCTTATTATCATCATTAGTGCGAAATTTCCTTTCAAATTGTATTGTTATTTGATAATTTTGCGTATATGGGGGCAAATTGGACGTATTTCATTATAATACTATTATTACTACTACTATTATTATTATTAATTATGATTAGAAACAAAAAAAACAAGAAAAATTGACACTTACTTGATACAGTGCCAAGGTAAAATCCTATTGCAAACACAATGCTGAATTGAAATATTCGTAACGCCATAAATAAGTGTTATTCATTTGGGGGGACTTTATTAGAAATAATAATAATATCGATGATAATAATAGTAATAATAAACAAGACGACAACGATGACAACACAGACACACTATCACTTTTCCTAACAAACCAGGAATTCTCACCACTTTTAACAAATTCTTTCACCTGAATAGATTAACACAACAAAATAATAATAATGAAGATAATAATAGAGATATACACAATACACACGTACACACAGTAGAATTTTGATTTGCTTTCCAAATTGGGTAATATTATTATTATTTTTTTTTGTCTAATATTATCCGACACTTCTTTCTATGTACACAACCCAACTTCCATACATATTACGGTACGTACCCATAGAATAACAACCAACCACTTAGCGAGCCTAGTTAAGACATGCGCACAATATCCGGGTTGGTTGATTAATGAGTTGAACAAAGCCAACAACAACACGTAAAGAAAGAAGAGAACAATAACAATAATAATAATAATAACAGTAATAGTTACAAAATAATAATAATTGTAATTGTGATAAGAAGACAATCATATCTCGGATTCTCCCATGAAGATTAATTCATTAATAACATCGCAAGAGATTTTCTTTAATTAAATTAAACAATTTTATTTATTTATTTTTTTATCAATTTCCGCTACTGATTATAAAAATTAATCATATAACTTCCAAAAATTACACCTATCTCTCTCTTGTATTCATAAATAGAATACACTTGTACTACTCTATCTCGACCTCTATAGTAAAGTTGATCTTATGAATGAAAATACCGAATGAGGGGCTAATCAGAAGTTTCTTATCAATGTTTTTTAATGTTTTTATTATCAAAAAAACTGTTTTTTGTTCAATCTAGGTGCCCATGAAAAACCGAAATAATTGAATTCTAGCTGTCAATTTTAACACGGAACATCCGCCGTTGAACGTTAACGTTATGTTTTTGTGGATAATTGTCGATATTTAAAGCGGTCCATGGACGTTGAATTTCGCCGTTCGATTTTGAATAAAACACTGAAATTTGAATCTACGTTTGTATTAACAGGATAATTGAACAAAACAGATTTATTTAAAATTTCAGTAATTTTCTATTTTTTCTTTTCGCTTTCCGGCTTATTTTCTAATAGTTTTTTAACTTCCGGATTTGCTAACAACGAACTAACACTGTCTGTGGCGAATTTCGTTGTCGTATCGGGTAATTCACTTAAAAATTTGAATGTTGCTATCACGCCATTATTCCAAGTTTGTTTCCATTGTATAGTGTTAGGTACTTCTGGTAACTGGAAGCGATATTTATTTTAATAATTGAATCCGTATAACTGAACTTCTAACCTCATAAGGGATGACACTTTTGAGTTGTTCTAAATGCGGCTTTATTTGTGCGTTTATTCTATCTAAAGCTTTAGCTGATTGTTCGCTACTGCCCCAAATGCCTTCTTCTTTAATGTAATAGACAGCTGCACCGGCTACACCTACTTTTATCAAAAATCTTAAAAAAAAATCAAAAATAAATGGTTATAAATTGACAATTATGTAACAATATTTTTTGAAAAAAAAACCCAACTTACTTAAGCATGTTTGCAGAATTTAACTATTTATTATTATTTGGGCTATTAAGAATATGTTAATTACTGTAATTTGTTGTTATTTATTGGAAAAGGGAGCAAACAACCACCCCAACAACCCCTATGAAACGTCAAAAAATGTAAGGTTATAAACAGGATACCAACATAATAATTTTCGCTTTCTCTCTCTCATATACTAAACTATACCATCTAATTCTAGTGCTAACACCAGCATTAACGATAAAATAAAATTTTACTCATTGAAGTCAATTGTAATCAAATTTAGACAATTTCGGTAATAAATAAAATATAAGTAATCTATTTAGTTAATTTAAAAGTAATTGTAGTTAGTAATAATGAAATTTTAAAAAGAGAATTTTAAATTGGGCGCCATTTTGGTGGACAGTTTTTAAGGTAACGTCAATATCACGAGAAAGATGGTGTGATAAAATTATAATAGTATAGAAAGAGATCAGTAAAAGGATGTTGTCGTAATTCAATCGTCTGCTAGTTGACTGTCACGTCTTTTTTTTACGTTTATTAAAACGCCATGTTGGTTATGGTCGTTGGCATTGCGAATCGTCTTTTAATTTTAATTAATTTCGAATAATTTCAATTAAAAACAAAGTAAATTGGTTATAAAATAAATCCTAGAAGGTTTCTTAATTGAATTCGATAATTTATTTTCAGATGGACGCCCATCCTGCGGACAGAATTCGTTGTTTCTTCGATATCTCGATCGGTGGTTTACCGTCCGGACGGATTGTATTTGAATTATTCACCGATACTGTACCGAAAACATGTGAGAATTTCCGGTGTTTATGTACTGGCGAAAAGGGTATCGGTGAAAACACCAATAAACCGTTACATTATAAAGTTTGTATCTATCGCTCTTGAGTTTGGACAAATCGATTAATTGTGCGTGTTTTTTCTGTATAGGGGGTGATTTTTCACAGGGTCGTCAAAGATTTTATAATACAAGGTGGCGATTTTTCCAATGGTAATGGTACTGGTGGCGAGAGCGTCTATGGGGGCACCTTTGACGGTAGATCTATTCGAAAGTTTCGAGTCGATTGATAATTTCTATTGTGTTGTAGATGAGAACTTTGAAGTTAAACATGACCAACCGTTCTTGTTATCAATGGCAAACAAGGGCAAAAATACAAATGGTTCACAGTTTTTCATGTAAGTTTAAATTTGTTGATAAGGTAACAGTATTTCGTCTAGTATAGAATTTTAATCATTTTTATTAGTTATTACTATTAAAAAACATGATTTTCTCAGACAACATATTGGAATGATCATCAAAATATCTAAAAATAATCATAATTTCTATCCAGTTAACATAAATTTATAAAAAAATAAAAATAAACGATGAGTTGTTCAGTTCTGTTGTCCCAAGAGATTTGTTACAGAACAGTTTACTTTTGTTGTTCTGTAGCAGTACGTCTGTTCCATCTAAACATGGTCTCCGCTGATCATATCTTGTCATATTTTGTGTTATAGTACTACACAAGCGGCCCCGCATCTCGACAAGTAAGCCAATTATCAAAAATATCCAAATTATAAATAATAATTGATTTAAAATTGTAGTGTTCATGTTGTTTTTGGACGTGTTGTTGGTGGTGTTGATGTTGTACGTCAAATTGAAGCGTTACCAGTTGATGCAAACAGTCGACCATTACAAGATGTTAGAATTGTTAAATGTGGCGAATTAATTCGACAAATTAAACGTAAATACCACTTTCCGATAGTTTTCTATTTTATATTAAAGTTGAGTTGTTTTTAGCGAAAAAAGATAAAAAGAAAAAACAGGCAGAACAAGGGGAAAAAAGTGATAATAATGAAGGTGATGATGGTGAGGAAACTGATGAAAAATCGAGTGATGATGATAAGAAATCAAAGAAAAAACGTAAGAAAGACAAAAAGAAAAGCAGCGATAAGAAAAATAAAAAGGAGTAAGTTTAATTCTTTATAAGGTCGGGCTATAAATCGCCAAAAAAAGATTTTTCATTGATCAATTTTGTCTTAATTTATTACTTAAATGACGTAAAATATCGTTGAAAAGGGGCATTTCTTGGCCTACCACCCAGATCTCATAAAATTTTATCCTTTTTCGACTTTCCGGAAAATTAACCAAGTTTGCAGAATTTTAGAGAAAATATGAAAAAGATCCTCCAATATTTTCTCTATAATGCAGAATTTCCTGATTATTTTCCAAAAACAAATACGTCTATGTTGTAGAGCAAGATTTGCTGTGTCTGTAAATATTAAATTAAGCGAGAAATCCCTTTTTTTGTCCGAGTTTTAGCCCCTTGACTTTTCCATTTTAATAATGAGGTATAAATTTAGGAAAAAAGACGCAAATGATGAGTCAGAAGAGGAAGAGGGTGAGGTGAAGGAACCCCATCCTTTAGTAACAGTTACAAATATCGATCCTGAAGATATTCCCGATGTTCCATTTAATAAATTCCTAATGAGAGGCCCACAAGAGTCGGAGAAAGACAAAAAGGCGAAAAAGAAGAAAGGTTTTTACTTCAATATCATTATTATTACTTTAATATAATTGTATATTTGTAGATGATTATCGGAGTAGCGGCTATAAGGATCGTCATCGGCGTGATTGGGATAATAATTATCGTCGTGATCGTCCTGTTACAACAAAAAGTGGACGTATTATTAAAGGACGTGGGAAATTTGTAAGTTTTATTATATTTAATCGACAATCATATTTAATATTTATTATTTAGAGATACAGGACACCTTCAAGAAGTCGTTCACGTAGTGCTACACCGATACATTGGAAGAAAGAAGAATCACGTGTTATAAAATTATCTGATTTTGAAAAAATGGAAGCTGAACGTAAGAAACGCGAAGAACGTAAATTACGTGAACGTGCATTAAAAGAAAATAATAAATCTGAACAAGATATTGATACAAATAAAAAACAAAATAAAGAAGTTGATTATAATGCATTAGATTATGAAGATAATCAATCAGAAGATGAAACGGAAACAATTCGTAAACAAGTACCAAGTTTAGTTCAATATCCTCTACCTGGTAGTTTTAAACCGAAAGAAATTGAAAATAATAAAAATCAACAACAAGTACTACAAGAAAATCTTGATAACAAAACTCTAAATGAGACTGGAGAGATTGTTAATAACGCTAAATCGGAAGTAATGGCGATGGCTTTGGGTGTTCCGTTAAAAACCGGAGAAGATTCACCGAAATTAGAGGCAAGTTTCAATAATTACGATAAAAAACAAGAAGAATCAAAAATTTTACAACATAACGAAAATATACGTAAACGAAAAGATAGTGAGATATCTAATGGACGTAATAAACACGAATTGAATAAAATTGATGATGATAATCGTTCATCACATAGAAATGGTAATAATTATCGTGAATCCGATCATCGTAAAGTTGATCGTAGACCATATGATGATAGTCGTTATCGTCCATTCCGGCGTGATCGATACCGTTATATACCACCATATCGTCCACGTGATCGTCGTTATAATCGACGTTCATCACCAAGACGATCACATTCTAGACATCGTCATCGTTCTAGATCACGAAATCGGCGCGATAAACGGTCTAATAGTCGTGATAGAAATCGACATCGTCGTTCTAGAAGTCGATCGAAACATGATAATGATAATAAGGCTGATGGTAGTCTTGATAATAATGAACAAAAAATCGTACAATCTACCACCGGTAAGGAGATTGATGGGAAAAAATTGGATGATGCTGAGGAGAAATATAAGAAATTGTTGATGTTGAGGAAGAAAGTTGAATTGCTCGAGTTACAGAAGAAGAAAGAAGTTGAACAGGTATTTCTTTATTAATTCGATTAGTAAAAATTCGAAATTTATGTTCATTTTGTGTAGAAAATATTGGAGGAGAAACATAGGAAAGCCAAAGAAGAGGCTGATATGTTGGAGAAAGCAAAGAAAGCCAAACGTGAAGCTATTGAGAAAGAGAAATTATTGAAGACTTATAAGGTATTGCAAGAATTAGATAAAAATAGCTCAACTAAATCGAATCGTGAGAGGAGTCGTAGTTCGGATAGTTCATCGAGTAGTTATAGTGATTCATCTAGTGATGATTCAACTCCAAGACGAAGGTTTTATCATTAATTATTTATAATAAATATAAGAATTATTATATTTTCTATTATAGGAAACGATCAAGATCACGATCTGTAAAGAAAGATAAACGCCGTGATCGTTCTAGTAGCAGTGATTGGTCGAAAGGTGATCGTGAACATAATAGTCGTTCACGTAATAAAAAGAAACGGTAAATATAGTATAATCATATTGTTTTGTTTCATTTTTAAGGATTCACAGGTAGGGACACTATATGCATTTAAATTTGTGACACCCATAATTACAAAGTGTATGAAATTCAATAAATAAGTTGTGGAAATAATCACCTGTAACTGTGAGTTACATTATTATTGGTTCCTTTCTATTTTACATTTATGGTAGTTCTATACCGTGTGTTTCACTCAAATGGTTCTAGTTCTTATAATTTGACAAGCGATTTGAAGAATATTTCAAGGAATTATAGGTGGGGCCTTGGAGATTATTTGACCAAAAAATTAGAGCCCAATAGCTCTTCGGGAAGTTAATCAAAAAGCTATCGATATAGACTTCCCACATATTTTTCTCCATTGCAGCCTAAAATAGACGCGAAACATTTCTATCCATTCCAGAATAAAATGGAGAAAAACGAAAAAAATCAGTGTTGGAGTCTCTGAATCAGTCTATTCTGTGGGTAACTTCGTTTTTTGGTAAGCTACACGGCTCAAATTTTGCTCGGGTAATCTTAAAATATTTTTCAAATCGTTAATAAAATCTAGGTGCTGCGGCAAGAACTAGGGCCATTTAAGTAGAACTTTTCCGGTTGGTTAATTTATTTTGAATCTTCCAGTATTACCAAAAATACTTAATTGATTTAATTAAAATTAAGAAAATGCTATCTCTTCAGTCTTGTAACTTTGCATAATAGCAAAATATAGTAGAAAATGTTTCATTTAACTAATCATTGAAACATTAGGACTCATTTGAAATATTTCACTAGCACTTTCCACAGCATCATGTACTGTAGCAAATAAACGTACGTTGTTTTTCTTCGAATTGCTTATAAGGCCACATCTAGATAACATCTCGTAGATCGGTTCTAAAATACAACTATTAAAAAATCGTTATTTTAATAATAATCAATGTACCTGAACAGGCTGCAATATAGATTGGTATGTCGATTTTCTGGAAACTTTCAATAACCAAGTGAAGCATATTCACACCGGATGGATCAATATAACTCAACGATGAGAAATCCAAAATGACACAACGTAAAGTTGTGTTAATTTTATCTTGTAATTTACTCATACGATCACTTAATGTTGGATCTTTATTATCACCCAACAATTTTGCTAATTTTCGCTTATAAATAATCTCTTTCTGTGGGTTGATTTCTAATAGGCGCAACAATTCCGATTTGAAAAGATTCTTGGAGGCGAAATTCAAGCCGCCGCGATAGTGGAAGATTTTTATGCCCGCTATTTCAGTTGCCTGAAAATTATTGATCAAGTTTTGAATAAATTTTTGTTAATTGTGAAACTTACAGCTTTATATCGACTGGTATCCATGTAAATATCGGTACCAGGCACAGAACCCAGTAGACAAGTGTACGGTTTGAAGTTTAACACAAATATCGTTAATAGCGACATACAAACACCGGTTAATAAACCGATATCGATACTGACTACGATAACAGTAACGAAAGTGATGAGCCAAACGCAGGCGTCCAGTTTGCTCATTTTCCAGAATTTCCAGAATTCGGTAACTTTCATCAGCATGCCTTTCAACGAAATTACGATAATACCGGCCAAAACGCTCTGTAAATTGAAATTTTAATGGAAAGATTAGATAAAATAAGCGTAATACTTTTGGTAACGGCTCAAAGAAGGGCCCAATCCAGAGCAGAATAACCAACAATATGACACAGGACACAATCGATGCGATTTGGGTTTTACCGCCGACAGTTTGTTGGATTAACGATCGGGATAATGATGCACAGAATGGCATGCATGAGAAAAACGAGCCGAAAGTATTGCCCATTCCCTAGAATTTTATTTATTTTTATTAAATTAAGGAAGATTTTGGTTTACGAACTAGTGCTAGAAGTTCTTGGTTTGGATCGACTTCATAGCTTAATTTTTGCGCAAACATCAGCCCCATTGAAAGAGTTATGGTGTATGAAATTAAAGCGATACTGAAAGAATCCAAAATTACCGAAGTGAACAGACCGAACGGCGGGGCAGTCGGTAGCGGTAATCTAAAAAAAAATAATTAAATTTTAGTTTGAATTCTAAAATTAAAAATTCTTACCCTGTAGGAATATCGCCGATTACGCTAATCGAATAATTGTCGCTTAAATTGCAGTATTTTGAAATTAAAGTGCCGATAACGATAGCGATGAATTCGATCGGTACCGGGAACGGCGATTTTTTCGCAACGATCGGCTACAATTAATCGAAATTAATTGTGGAACAATTCTAATTCGATTATTACCTTCAATAGTTCATTATTGATGGCTATAATGATGATTGTGATTGCGGATATGATTAAAGCAGCGAAATTCGTTTGGGTAATCTCGGAAAAAACACTCCTCAATGTCTATAACAGAAATTGGCAATATTTCAATAGTGTTATTAAAACTGACAACGGATATTTATTATTGTCGTAACATTTAATTTGCAATTTATTACATACATTTATTACAACGAAATAGCCTTTCTCTTTCGGTACGCTGATACCAAGCAAATCTTTAATTTGAGATGTGGCCACTTGAAAGGCCGCACCTGTCGTTAGTCCACTAACCAGAGTTTCGGAAAGTAGCGCACTTGCCGCCCCCAAACGAAGCACATACATTGCTAACTAAATTTCATCTAATTAATCGTTTAATTGAACAATAATTGCGGTAATTACGTGAAATAAACCGACAGTAAAGGTTACAATTGTTGCAACCTCTGTTGGAGTATACGTGTATGTTGAAACTTCTGCATTTGTATTGAGACTTTCGGAAAAATAACTCTGGTCGCTGTATTCCAGTACGACTTTTCCGGTCATTAAACAAACAACGGCGAATGTACCTGAAAATAAACACTTCAAAGTTTGTTCTTGGCCGCCTTCCCTGCAGAAGGCCGGCTTTGTGTTGTAATCTTTTTTATATCTGTAGCTTAATTAAGCGTAACTTCTGCCATAATTATAGGTGAGGGTTAACTCGTTACGTTAATGGCTCCATTATCTTGCTTTTTGCGTTAAAAATAGTCTCGATTAGCACAATAATTCAAATAAAATTTGATATTTTTCCATATTTACAATGTTGTAACTTGGTTAAATTGATTATAAGGTCAAAAATTGACAAATTTCGGTTACTATTAGAAATACAGCTGTTGCATTTACATTTATTTGATGACCGATTTGAAAACTATTTTAAGAATCCTAGAAGATTATTTTACCGGAATTTGAACTCGATGGCCCATCGGCAAGTTGGTCAAAAAACGTTGCGATTTTTGAAATCGAGCTAAATACGCTAAATTACCCAATGCTCTACATAATTTTTTCCATTTTTCTCCATTGTGAAGCATTCCAACCCCTTCTAGAATATTAGGATCATTTTATCATCGTTTTCCGATGAGCTACATGGTTCAAATTTCGCTCAAATCTCCCTATAGATCGCCAAAATATTTTTTGAATCGGTGTCAAATATTAAGGGTTGCTATAAGAGTTAGGGCCATTTAATTGAAATTTTATACTTGGAAAAAAGGCCCGGTAACGTGCAATTTGTTTTAGTAACGGCCGCTGTGCTTCAAATATTTGTTATTTTTATCAGCATTGAAATTTTTCCAAAAATACTCCGTAATAAATGTATAGATAAAGAACAGCTTGATATACTCACCCATAGAAACATGCTTTGATGTGCCAAATAAAAAATAAATAATTACAGGAAAGAATGCCATATAAATTCCAATAACCGGCGGAACATTACCCAATAGTGCGTAAGCCATTCCTTTATAAATAAAATAGATCAATTTCAACCCCTTGAGTAGCAAAATTAGGGTAAAATACCTTGTGGTATGTGCATTATAGCAACGGTAAAGCCGGATATAAGATCCGGAATTAAATCGGATTTCCATTTGTAGTTACCCAACCATTTAATCACAGGGAGAGTTTTTAGAATTGTCGATTTCACATTACAACTATTTAACCGACTTTTCAACCCTTAAATTGGACCAAATACAGATTTAAAACGAAAATAATCGATCTAAAATGACTTACAATTGGTTTTATTTTTGGTATAATCGAATTTTTCGCGCAATTCGTTGTGTTCGTAAACTGGACGATCGATGCGAATTCTATAAGGCGAATTTTCATCCATTTCGCTTCTACACAAAATCACTTTTAATCATAACAATGATGACTTAATAAGAAACCGATTTAAGTGCCGTACACTTTAATAATAATGATTTGAATTGCACGAAAGCCAGATAAAGTTCCGTTCAACCATTGAATTTGTGGCGCAACAAATAATTTATATTCTAATCTTTTTTGAATTCTTTTTATGTTGATAGTAGATAAATTCGTATTAAATACTTTAAAATTAATTACGAAATATTACATACATAAATGTACGTTGAATAATAAACAATAGTTTTTTCAACAAAACAAATATTTAAATTTCTTAACTTTTTCAAATTATTTATCATTTATGGCAATATTTGCGATGTTACGTTGTTGTTGTGCTTAAATCCACTTTCTAAATCGTCTTTATCATTTCGATCTCGAAAAAATGCAGAAGAATTTTTGAAGAGAGCCTCAGTGTTTCCGATAAATCTCGAATTTTTGTCAACTTATAAATTGTTTATCGAAATTCTTCAAAGCGTGGCTCAAAAAATCGATAACAATATTGTTTTAAAATTGCAGGAAAAAATCAGTTCCGATAAAGCTCATGTGAAGTGTTGGCACTTGAGAATTTAGAAAATTCCTCAATTTGATTGATACTTAAAAATTGTTGCAGCTTTGACATTGAGCTTCGTTCAAGTGCAGCTATTTCGATGGATGATAACGAGACTTGAAAACTACTCAATCAGGTTGGGATCTATTTCGCCGAATTTATTTTGAAAAATATGAGCCGCCTTGTTTTTAGAGAGTTATCGAGTCTACGTCTGGAATTATCGTCGAAATTTTTGGGCAATTTTCTGTTAAATTTAGCGCAAAATCGCGACCAAGAAACCCAGTTTAGATTGAGTTTTAAAGCGATTTTGCGATCAAACTTTCCTAATATTTTTTTTAATAGCCAAGGGCTCGTTTGCTTCTTGGAAATCTTAGAATTATTGTTTGATTTCGATCGATTCAAAGGTTAATGGTTTTAATTGAGAATTTCAGTATTGTATGCGATAAAATCTTAATGCAAAATAATGGATTTTCGATATGTTTCCCGATAAAAATTCCATTATTATCCATTGAATCTAACAAAAAACAAATAACATTAGTCAGGATTAACCCTTTGAACGTACAACATGAAAATCTCCGAAATGTTCGCCAATATCACACAGCAAACAACAATCCACGGGTTGCGGATTACCGGTTTGCCAAAATTATACATTTTTGAGAGGTTGGTAATGTTTGTATAAATCAAAACAATAACAAATAATCCCCATTTAGATTGTTTTGGATTGTTATAATTACATTGGCAACGATCGGTTCGATTGCTATTTGCTATTCGAACTGGATGAGATTCTTGGCAACTCCAACGGTGACATCATTACTGAAAGATTACAGGAATTGGGAGAATCCATTTCCGGCAGCCACGGCATGTTTAATCAACCGAATCGACCCAGAAAAAGCCACCAAATACATCCACAAGTATCCCTAAATCGGTATTAATGGAAGTTTTGTAACTGTTTAAAAATTCCAGTACTTGGGCTATCGAACCAACTGACCCGAAATTCGATGATTACATGAATTTCATCCGAGCTGTCACCAACGTCTCTTGGTTGAATCTCGAGAATTTCGCACAATTTCAACACGACAACAGCCTAAATTTGGTCGATATGGAAGATTTGGCGATTAAAGTAGCGATAGATTTGCGTCTAATTCGTTCTGAATTGGTTCAATTTTAGGTCCATCCGAAGATCGCAGGAGCTCCGGTGACTTTCGATACGAAACGGCCCTCCAATTGGGCCTTTGTTATGACCGAAATGGGGGTTTGTTTCACGTTAAACTCCAAATTTTCTTACTTATTTGCGTTGAAGTAACAATCAAAAATTTTGACAAAACTCGTGTTAAATTTCGCTATTTTCAGTTCGTCAACGAATTCAAAAAGTGTTGAAAACAAACGGGTTCTACGTTGCCACTATTTGAACGGTTTATGCTACGCGAGATACGATTCGGATCCAACTCAACCACTAAAGGTAAATCTGAGTACCCAATTTTTCTAATAAAATTGCAATTATACGTTTCCAGTACTACATTCATTCGTATTTAGACGTTCTTCAAGCGTCAATCGAGCCGCCTTTAGTAGTCAACGAGGGCCAACAAGTCGAGATAAACTACCGGATGCAAGAAACCGAATCTTCAATATCGTTACGGACCTTACGGCCGTCACAACGCCGTTGTCGCTTCGATGATGAACCAACAACCCCCGATCTGCCCGTCTACAGTTTGAGTATCTGCTACATAATTTGCCGCTATCGATTGGCGATGAAATTGTGCGGATGCCGCCCGTTTTTCTACCACAATTTCAACGGAAAACCGTGCGACATCAACGGTCTTGTCTGTCTGTCGAGATATTCGAAAAACCTAACAGCACCACCCTCGAAATTGGGGTGCAAATGCACGGAACCGTGTAATGTTGTCACGTATTTCACGCAAGTACCGAAGATCACCAACTGGTAATAATCGAATTGTTTTCAATTTGGGGTGATTATTTTGTTAAAATTGAAGGGAGTATGGGTACTTTGAGACGAGGATCTCGTTCCGGTGGGGGTTGCTAGCACCGACTACGAAGTTTCATCGGGATGTTTTGTTCGGTTTCGAAGATTTAGTCGGTAATTGTATTTTTTATTTTTTTAATTAGAATTGATTTGAAATTTGTTAATTTTAGTGTCTTTCGGTGGAACTTTAGCTCTATTTTTGGGCGTTAGTTTTATTACAGCCATTGAAACGATCTTTCTAATTGTTGAAAATCTTTATTTGTATTGCAAAGATTTGAAACGGACGACGATAACGACAGTTGAACCTTCTAATTAACATCCAATTATTCTAAAAATTGTTAAATTAATGTTTTAGTCTTCTTCACATCAAGTTAAATTTGTTCAAACAAGCTAAATACGCACAAGATGATTAAAATAAAATTACAACATTTATCGTTCTTTTTCCTGCCAAAATAAACCAAAGTACGCCTTCGATGATTGAAATGTCTAAGATTTCCTTCAATTTAACACAAATAAATGTTTACGGATGTTGTTTATATTGTTGAAAATCTAAATAAGGGTTGAAATAGATTTGAAAATTTGTTTAAACATCCGCAATTTTGCATTTATGTTTTCTCATAATATCATCGAAATGGTTACATTTTAATTCTTTACCGCGCCGTATTAGTTCCTTTTTCATTCTCTTATCTCTGAAAAATATCGTTAGATGATTATATAAATATGCAGATTAGTTACCTTTTATGTGTTTGATAAAGGTAAATAATCAGATAAATGACAGTGATTACAACGATTATTATTATAAATAAACCAGAAACCACGTGGAACCAGAACAGGCGTTCGGCTTCGTTCTCAATAAATTCTAGAATTATTCAAAAATTGGAATTTTATCGAAGCCAAATGACCGATTGTGTCTTCAAGTGTAGCAAATTGTAGCCTCAGCCAGGCCCTGCACAGGGTGGATAAACAGGAGTTTTTTTTAGATTTGAAGGATAATTTAATGCCAATTTTTAATCCGCGATATCTCGCTTGTTTTTGAAAATATCGCAAAAATTAAAACAGATTTAGAAAGAGCATTTCAAGGTGGATTTAAGGACCTTTTCGTCCCGGAAAATTACGAGTGAATTTTGAGTTATAGAGAAAAATTGGTGACATGTTTTTTCGTAATATTTTACAGTATTTTAAATTTTTCCTCACAGCTTAATTAATATTGTTTATTTTTCAATGATTCTGACAAAATTTATATAGAATGGAAAACGCTCTCCAAGTATCAAAAAAATTTCACAATCGGAGTGCTAGTTTTCTAGGAAATTATCAAAAAGCTAAGCGCCTGTATTAAACTTTTTTCCGATTTGATGTCCAAATATTTAATAATCGATAAGTTGGTTATTTTCGTAAATATTACAATGAGTAAAACAGCGTTAGAAAGAGCATTTGAAGCAGCATTAGAAGAAGTTTTTCATTTTGGAAATTTTCATTCGAATTTGAATTTATAGACGAAAAACTAGGAGCATGATTTTCGCTAAATTTTTGCACGTTCTTCTATATTTTCGCCGATGTAATAAATTTACTAATGATTTTTGCATAATACTTAGAAAATAGAAAGCGTTTTCCAAATCTCCAAGAAATTTCCCGATCGGCTTGCTAGTTTTCCGGAAAATTGCCAAAAATTGAAAGGTCTGTATTACGCCGAAACAGTACCAATATTCAACAATCTTTAACTCGCTTGTTTCTGACGATAAATAAAATGGCATTAGACAGAGAATTTTAAAGAACATCCGGCTTTTTTTGGAAAATCTTTCTGGTTCTGGTGATTAGAATCTGTTTGAAAAACAAGCGAGATTGATTAAACATTTCGAGCCTCCAACGGAGCCAAAATGGGGCTGTCCTTAGCGAGTACCAATCGATCATTTCTTTCGATTGCAAATTACCTTTGTACCGATATTGTTTAGTGGACGTTTTAATAATATCGCTAACATTAACGATTTGTACACAACCATTCTCAACGCCCATCCAAAGATGGAATCTATCACAGAAACACCGATAAATTTCGAAATCATCTTCTCTACATTCATAACGATGATCGGAACATTCAGCCGTATTATTGCAAATTTCACCGAAATTTCTCACTAATTACAATCAGATTAGAAATTGGAGAATTCCAAAGGACAACTTACCAGTCATTGTTTATATCGGTGTATATTTAAAATGTAATTTCCGTAAATCATATTTATATTTACTCATAAACGTTCAAATAAATTTAATTTTACGATTTTTTCTCGCAGATCTATCGTAATTTTTGCTTTATGGCACATCGAGACATTACTGTTGCAGTTAATGTTCGAAACTACACGGCGAATTCTAAAATTAATTTAAATATTTGACTCCTTATGAAATATCCCTGTTTGAAAATAGAAATCCATTATGATTTTTTCGTTTTTGGCTTGATGGTGGAGATGTTATCATTAACAAAATAACACAATAAATTCTCTGACAAAAATTTATTAGTCTTTCTCTTTGAAATATTTCCATAGACACACACAAATACACACACAAATATTTTAAACAAACTGTTCCGTTTCGTGTTTGTTTGATTTACCATCACGTAGCAGCGATTCCGCTAATTCTCGGTCCCTTTAAATCAACAATCAGATCAATAATTTGCCTAATAATTGTCGAATACAACCAACTTTCTCTCGATACGGTAGCCGTAATAGATTACGACAATTGTAGCGATCGCAAAGACGACCACCACTAGAATTCCAGCGGCCGCATTTAGGCGATAAAGAAGCCTAGATTCGCGTTCTATAAATTCTAAAAGGATTTTAATGTTAATTGTTGGTGTAATTTTATATACTTGCCCTCGAAATTGTACTCATTGGAGATGGTTTGAAGAATTTCGGAAGCGTTAACCGATTGAATACACCCGAATTTCGCACCCATCCACTGATGGAATCTAGAAATTTAGCCTGTTTTTCCTCAATTAAGAAAACCATAAGAATCTTACCTATCGCAGACGCAACGATAAACATTATCTTCGTCCGGCTCGCAGACGTAACGGTGATCCGAACAATCGTCGGTATTGTTGCAAATCTCCCAGAAATTCTTTACTGATTGGAAAAATCGAAATTAATTTTAGAGTATTTTCAAAAATAGCCACACTCACCTACCATTCTTAACGAAAATCGTTTTTTAGCCAAATAGCCTACGGTCTATTAACTAAAAACAGTTGGGTTTTGGTTAGATAGGTTTGTCGTTCTGTTCAAATGAAATAAAAATATTGACGAAATTCGTATAAATACCAAACATTTTCGGTCGGATTAATTTCGATAGAGGAGAAAAAAAATTTATTCATTGTACAAGTCTAAAATTAACGGTGGATTTGTGTCAGTTTCAACTGTCTGGGCCTTTTCACTTATAATTAATTGTCTTTAACCGTAATCTATGAGTTGTTATAACAGACAAAAGTTGTTTGTTTTGGCATGCATATTTTTTAGAAAAATATAAAAAATACTTTTTACGATGGATGGATATCCGGGTGGTATTAATAGACTGTAAAATATTCATTTCACCTACCTGGACTGCTGTTTGGAAGCTTTCTTGTGTGTTTATCTGAAATTTATAACTCAATAACACCGACGATTTTTCGACGAAACTATTTGGATCTTTCCGCTAACTGAAAGTTTATTGTCGCCGGTTAAAACTGCTCATTGGACTTGCATCTAAAATAATAAACCCGCAAAATGGAATAGGCAATTCTCAGACTAGAAATCGGAAAATTTTAAGCTGCATTCAAATTTTGGTACTTTCGAATTTTCATAAATTTAACTTTATTAGGTAAACCTATAATTAGACGAATGATTGAGCATTTCAACAGCTATCTAACTCTCGTTAATAATCCGAGTTTTATCTCAATTTATCTGCTTTCTAAGCTTAAATTTGAGACAACTTAAGACTTGGTTCCCGTTAGGGACCTCATGAATATCGCTCTTGCAATTAAAATCTCTACACGATCAACATAAAGAGAATTAACTATCGAAAAAACATACATTTTAATACACTATAAGTCTGAATTAGTTACAATTTTCATAAAATTGAACAAATTTAGGCCGTTTTGTGGCTCTCTCGTTAATGTGAACAAAGCACAGTTTAACGATGTGTGCAAAATTATATTCTTACTTTTATCACACTTTCAATACTCTATGTAAATTGATATTTATAGATTTGTAATTACTAAAATTACTTAAATTACTAAAATTAATATTTTATCAATTATTAAAATTTAGAGCTACAATTAGAAATCCCGCCATATAACCTTAAATTTGACAAATATAATTGCAATGTTGCCAATCCGCCGATAATTCGTTAAATTTTGGATTCCTCAATTTGAATAATCAAATTTATCACAATCTAAACAAATTTTTGAAACAATAAGGTCTAATTCTTGAAATAAACCCCATTTAGCTACCACTTTTAGGAAAATTCTTGTAAATTAAAAATTTAAAACGAGATTTTTGTGTCATTTATAATTTTGTATAACCGGAAATTTTTATATTCAAAATTCTTATTGTTTATTTAGTATATTAGTAGTAGTATTATTAGTGTATATTGTTTATTTAGTGTTTGTTTCTGTGAAATAATAATTTGTTATTTCGAAATTTTGAGTAATTTTGCGGAATTATTTCGAGATTCTGTTGGAGGATTTTTTGGCAGTTGTGAGGTACATTTGGCAACGCTGTTGATTACTATCAAACAATGAGTCATCGTTGAGGTGTTCTTGTGGTGTTTCTTTAAATACGAAAAATGGATGTTTTTAATAAAATCTATTCGCAAGTTAGTAGTTCAGTTAGTTCTACAGTCTCACAGTTATCCGGAGTTCTACCCGGAAATCCTGTTACAAGAGAATTCGATGCCACCACGCATATAGCCTCTGCAGGTCCAGGTAAAATCCTTGAACTCCAATTAATTCTATTAAAACTCGTTATAATTACCCCATTTAGGCTTATTATGGAAGGTGTATCAGGGCAGTAAACGTTCAACAAAACAAGAAGCCTCAATATTCGTATTCGAGAAGCGACAATTGGAGAAATGGTCGAAAACCGATCGGGAAATAATCCTAGAGACAGTGCGTCGTGGTATAACACAATTGACGAAAATCCGCCACCCACAAATCCTGACTGTACAGCATCCATTGGAGGAGAGTCGGGAGAGTTTGGCGTTTGCTACCGAGCCGATTTTTACAAGTCTAGCAAACATTTTGGGCAAAACAACAAACATGCCCCAACCGGCTAATATGTCCGACTATAAACTGTACGATATTGAAATTAAGTATGGTTTATTGCAAATCAGCGAGGGTCTAGCTTTTCTCCATAATGATGTTAAAATGATACACCGGAATATCAGTCCGGAGAGCATTATTTTGAACAAACACGGCGTATGGAAATTGTTCGGTTTAGATTTCTGTATTCACAACACATCAGCGCCGAATACACCACCGTTCTATCCACACGAAAGCTATTCACCAACCCTACTGGATGTTTGCCAGCCGAATTTGAACTATTTAGCCCCGGAATGTATCACAAATCAAACGAATAGTCCGGCTAGTGATATGTTTTCGATTGGAATGCTAGCTTGCGTTCTACATTCACCGCGATATCAAATTCTATTCGAATCTAAAGATATACAACAGTTTAAATCGAAAGTACAACAATTAAAGAATCTGAATTCGAATAAATTACAACATATACCGGATGCTTTGCGCGAATACGTTAAATTATTGTTGAATGTTACGCCAGAAGTACGACCGGATGCCCACCAATTCGTTAAAGTATTCATCAATTGATTCTAAATTATTGAGTCTTAATATTAATTTCCAGATTCCGTATTTTGATGATGTTGGAATTAAGACTTTAACGTATTTAGATTCGTTATTACAATGGGATAATCTACAAAAATCGCAATTTTATAAAGGCCTACCTGAGGCTCTACCGAAATTACCACAACGTGTTAAAGTACAGAGAGTTTTAGCATGTCTAGTTAGAGATTTAACACAACCGGCAATGATTCCATTTATTCTACCGAGTATTCTCGATATAGCCCAAGAATGTACAAAAATTGAATATTGTACGTATATTCTACCACATTTAAAACCCGTAATGAAATTAATGGAACCAATTCAGGTAATAATCGCGAATTTTAGCGGATTATTCTCATATTAATCAATTTTAGATATTGTTGATTATGCTACAAAGAATGGAGCTTTTATTGAAATTAACACCAGCCGAAGACGTTCAACAACACGTTTTACCAATGTTGTATCGCGGACTTGATTCCGATACGCCACAAGTACACGAATTGTGCCTTTCTGTCCTACCGACATTTGCCGGTCTTTTAGACCATGCCAATGTTAAAAACAGTCTATTGCCGCGTATAAAACGGTTATGTTTATCAACATCGAATCTATCAGTTCGTGTTAATTGTCTCTTATGTGTCGGTCGTTTATTAGAACATTTAGATAAATGGTTGGTGCTCGATGAGATTTTACCGTTTTTACCGCAAATACCGTCACGGGAACCGGCGGTTCTAATGGGTATCCTTGGTATTTATAAATTGGCGTTGAATCATAAAAAATTGGGGATTAGTAAAGAGGTGATAGCGACTAGAATTTTGCCGTTTTTGATGCCGTTGTGTATTGAAAATGGATTAACGTTGGGTCAGTTTAACGCGCTTGTTTCTTTAGTTAAAGAAATGTTTCAAATTGTTGAGAATGAGCATCGGACTAAATTGGAACAGTTAAATCAGGTGAAAGATGAACAGAAGGTTTTAACGGCGACAATGCCGAATGTTTCAATGACAACACAGAAACCGGTAGAATTAGATAAAGCCTTCTCGGGGCTAGGTTTAGATTCGTTTGTTAGTGGTGGTGGTACTAGTTTGAGTTTAGAGGAGAAACAGAAAATTGCTCGACAACAGGAGAGCTTTAAAGCATTCCAAAATCAACCGACTTTAGATCCGGTAAAACCCAAAAATCCGCCGATTAATCCCAAAGTAAAAGATCTAACAACGTCTCTAATTGACGAATTTGCAAGTTCGAATCTTACGAATTTATCGAATAATCAACCGGTAAAAACGAGTAGTTTTGCAAATTTTCCAGCACCACCACAATCAATTCCGGTATCTTCAAATCTAAATTTCAGGCCGAAGCAATTCGCGTCTAATAATAATCCGCCTGTACAAAACCCTTGGAGTAGCAATAATCAAATGTTGAATCGCAATAATAATTGGAGTGCTTTAGATAATTTATTGGTAACTTCGAATAATTCAAATAAAATCAGTATGAATCAAATGATTACACAAAAACCGCTACTACCGGCGAATTCGACGCCTTCAAATCATTCTAACAACAATAACGCCTTATCTAAGGACGAAATTATGGATTTGTTGGGTTAATTTGGTGTTTGTAAGTCTCAAATATACCGCTGGTTCATTCAAATGGTCCTAGCTGTTTCGAGAATTTGTAAAGACCAATTGAGCAAATTTTGCTGCAGCTTGTCGGGAAGTTGGCCAAAAACGTCGAGATTTTCAAAAGTGACTCAATACATTCAAAATTTTGAGTTATCCTTTTCTTAGATTTACACAGGGGATAATTTCAGGTAGTCAAAAAGGAAAAATCTGTATAATAAAGAAAGGAGGATAGATCAAGAAGGATTTGAGTCTTCCCAAAATTCGTCAAATTTTCCAAAATATGCTTCTATTTCGATGTGCAAGCAAAATTCTACCCAAAATTTTGCTTTATTATGAAGTTTTTGAAGATATTTGTCTGAAGTGTCTCAAAAATTTGCCAACTTCTCTAAGATAAGATAACGGCTTCTATCTAGCCGTTTCAATACATTTTTTTAAATAAAATTCGCAATTATCTACAAATTTTGAAGCGTACAATAAATTACAGAATTGTGTAGTAGCGTCACAACTTTAAAAGAGTAATAAATTTCGAAATTTATAATCCTGTCAATCAAAAAGTTAGTTGCTTGTGCCCAGCTATATAAGCACTTCTTTTAAATAAAATTTTTCAAAATTTGAAATTGGCAATAAATTTAGTACTCGAGCAAATTGATGAGTAATAGGACCCAGAATTTTAAGTTCTTCATTTTTGGATTTACAGAATTTAAAAAAAATTGAATCGTATTTTGCCCTCTTTCCAGAATCATAACACATCTAAACGACATTTTGACCAACTTCCCGATGAATTCCGCGGTTCAAATTTCGCACAAATAATCTCCAACAACCCTCCTATCAATCCTTAAAATAAACAAGTAGGACCACTTGAGTGAAACGCAATATAAAGTTATATCGGGGGCTACTTTGTGATAAGTTTTGATGTATTCCATTAGATTTATCTTATTATAAGACTTGTATTAATTAATTTAATTGACTAAAATCGATCACAATTTGTGGAATAAAATTATTGCTTAATGCAAATAAACCAATCAGTACTGTTCACCCATCATCAATACAACTAAAGCAGTCCATCCAGTAAACGGTCTACATCCACTACCTTCACCAGTTGAATCATTATATTGTTCCCATAAGTAACCAGTTTTATAATATTGTTTTATCAAATTATTAATTAGATTCTCTCTCAATTCGGTATATAATTTCGCAGATTTATCGCGATATGGTCCATCAATTGTTGAGTAATAATATAAAGATCGCACAGCGAGAAAATTGATATTAATCCAAATAGGGCCGCGCCAATAAGGCGGATCGTGTTCCGTATTACGCTTCATATACAACGGTGAATTCTTCGATAACGAGCGTAATCCATAATTTGTCCACAATAAATCCGGATTACGCAAATCGTCTAATATTTGCTCCAATTTCACCGAATCTGGATCGATTAATTGCAACAAAAACGGAAATAAACTCACATATCCAAAAGTTGAATCAACTAATCGATATTCCGGATTTTTCAACGTAACTCGCACCATTTCGAGATTTTGATTCTGCGATCTTGGTAGTGGTTTAGGACGTTTCAATTTCACCGAATCCGTATGATAACCGTAATCACTATATCTGGATGCAAAATTCGACCAATGTAGATTATCCATTAAGATATTATCGCGTAAATATTCGGCTGTTTGTTCATATTTATAACCATCACGATCTAGTAAAGTTGCTAATTTTGCTAAAGTATCAGCAGCTATTGCTATCCAACAATATAAATCTATATGGTATTCTTTATCGGTCGGGTGTGATGCTCGAGGATAATCATCAAGACCTGATGTTAGAGTTTTCGGATTTAATTCGCGATTTGTTAAAGGATCCCGACCACGCCAACGATAAGTACCCGGAATTGGCCCTTTCTGTGTTGTATTAAACCAATGGAACCAAGCTTGTAAACGCGGATATAACCGCTCTAAAGTCGCTAAACGTCCATTTGTTAATTGATTCGAATATTTCCGTAAAATATATTGAAGTGTTAAGAAAAATGTTGGCGGATTAGCGTTAGTATTGCGTTGTACGATAAATTCGGGTGGTACTTTTGCTATAGCTTCACTACCCAATATTTGTTCGCGCGGTATCCACCCTTCAACGTTCATTAAATCGAACCAATGACTTATAATATCCAATTCAACGTCAATATCCCATATTGATATCAATAAACCTTGGAAACCTTCATCCCATAGAAAACCTCTAGGGAAGAAACTTCTCGATGGTACAGCCGTATATAACGGTGCTCGCCAATAATGTACCGGTTCTTTAGTGTACACACTTTGAACTTGTGAAGTACCATAAAAATAACCAATACCCCCTAACATATTACTTAGAGTAGCTTGAGCAAAATTGATTTCTTTTTGTGTATAACCGCGCGATTTTAAACCGAAACTATCCTCGAAACGTTGAACGAATCTCGATTGATGCCAGGCTAGAGCTTTCGTGTAAATATCACCAACTAGAGTGTCTTGTCTTGTACCGAAACTACCTGATTCGAAAACCACATCGATTGTTAACGGGATTTTTCCAGTCAATTGAACTGCAACGAAATTCGGTTCTACCTACAAATCTTCTATAGAAATAAAAACCAAATTTTATTAAAATACGAACTTTTCCACCACCGGCATTCGATAATAATTCACCACCCAGAACAACTCTTCTTGGTGACGTTGGTCTATCTTGAGCTAATCTTAATGAAGCGACTACAGTTTCTCTCAATAGATGTAAACCTGGAGCTACTGTACTGAGGAAAGATTCATGCAATAGAATACCGGAATGATTTGTGAATTTGATGGTGAATTCGCCTAATGCTGCCGTCTCTCCTTTAATTCCTGTCAATTTCGTTGCAGAATTCGTCGGCGAAATTGTACCTTTTGTTTCTTCATCCAATGCTGTATACCACAATAGCGAAACTTCCTCATTTAAATCTCTAACACCTGCCTGGAGAATTAAAATAAAATAAAAAATCAATCGATACTAGTTTAAACAACACACTTTATAATCGACGGTAATTCGGGCAGTCCAATCGCCCCCGTGTGAGCCGCCTAATCGTTTAACAAACGACGTATTTAGGACGAAAGCCCCATCGATTATCTCCTGGATACCAAAACTACTAGCATCGTGTTGTAACCAACCGTATTTGTCTAAATTGTCACTCTGTTCGCACCAATGTCGGATACCATCACCGCCGGGACGTAAACGTTTGGGGAAATACCACATCAAGCCTGTGACAAGAGACGAAGGATCTCTTGTTTTTAAGCCGAAATATAAGCCAGGCCGGTACGTGCCCCAGAATTGTTCTGGAACATCTAAACCACTCTTAACAACCATCTAAAACAAATAAATTAGCAAATAACTCGTTAACTATAGTAAAATATCACTTTTTTATCATCAAAAGGTGTATTAACTCTAGTCTCTAGATAGCCCATATAACCGAAACATACAGCAATACCCAAGACTATACAACCGATAACTTGTTTCCAATACGATAGGAGACTTGTTGATTTCATCGATTTACTATTAATCGAATTACTACCATTACTACTACTACTGCCCTTATCTTGTTTTGTGTCCGATTGTCCTTGATTTCGTCTAGGTCGAGCCATTGATTTGAGGTTATGTACAATTTTATTCCTATCAACTAATCTAAAAATTACTTAACCGAAATTGGAATAATTCAATTATGTTCGCGATTAAAACATTTAAAAACTTATGTTTCATTCAAAGAAATGCAACTTTCCAATAATGAATTTGATAAGATTGCATTGTTGTCAAAATTCAGTACAGACAACAATCACCAAAGAAAATCCCTAGAGATGCACCGTTGCCGTTATTGCAATTATAATTAAATGAAGCTGTTAAAATGTATTATATCAAAAACATTAGTTTATTTAATTATAAGAATAATTTGGATTTTTATAACTGTAACATTAATATAAATTTAATAGCTGCAGTTTTAGTAACATTTATTTTGCAGTTGCTTCAACTGTAATATTAAATACACAATGCCAAATTTACTGTTTTTCTGTAGATCGCTTATTTGAATTTCAATCGATTTATATTTAATAATTTTAAATTCGAAAGATAAAAGAACCATTAAAATACGGAATAATTGTGAATTTTTTTAATTTATAATTTATATATTTTAATCGATGTGTTTTATTGGTGAACGTGTGGCAACGTTGCAAGCCGAAAGTCGGTTTTTGAGGGTCGTTTGTTTTCGTTCAGTTGGCAGTATTGGAAATACATAAGGAAATGCCGGCAGGTGAAGTTTTTTATGTCAGCAGAACAACCTATTTTAAAGAAATTGAAATTAGATGAACATATCCTTTTATAAATGGAGTAAGATAATTAAATTACAGTTTTATTTTCTTATATGTTTCAATAAAACATGTACGCAATTAGTGATTCAACTGATTGCCAAAATTATGCACAATGGGCTTTAAATCCGGCCGCTTATCAAAACATGTCCAACGATCAAGTTGATTGGGCCGCTTTAGCCCAACAATGGATTATAATGAAAGAAGCCGGACCACCGCCTGTTATCACCGAACAACAACAAAATAAAAAGGTGAAAACGAAGAGGGATTTGATATTGAATGAAGGTGGTGAAGCGCCGATGGAAGTTGAAAATGAGAAAGATGAAACGTTAAGTTCGTGGAGTACAACAATACCGCCACCAACTGGTGGTAATCAACAATCTGCAGGCAACGATTCGTGGAATTGGAATGTACAAACACAAACGTGGGGCTGGACGAATCCGTGGGTACCACCAACGGGTGTACCGCCACCAGCACCAACTATGAAACCGCCTCTACTACCCACACCGGGCAACTACAATCAATTCAATGCACCACCGGAAAGTACCAGTGATAACGCCACATTTGCAGGGTACTTATAATCAATATGGGTAAACATTAATCATAATTGTATCAATATAGGTATAGTACAGGTCAAAATAATGATTATACGACTGGTTATTGGACAGTTGCTGGTAGTTCTAAACAACAGCAACAACAACAAATTAAACCCCATAATCGGCGATTTAGTAAAGTGAATATACCAAGACCGATGCCAGCAAATCTTACAGAACCACCACCACCTTTAGATGCAACAAAAAGAAAACAATTACCAGCTTGGATTCGTGAAGGTTTAGAGAAAATGGAGCGTGAAAAACAGAAACAATTAGAGAAAGAAAAAGAGAAACAAGAACGTGATGAATATAATGAGAAATTGAAACGTACAGAAAAGGAGACATTGGAAATATTAAAATCGACAATCAAAGAACAACAAAAAAGCAAATTTGTATGTTTTATCGATTAATTAATTGTTAATTTTAATTGTTTGTAAATTAGGAGAGTGAAGGTGAAACGTCGGATGAAGATGGTCGTGAAATTGAAGCACAAGAACCGGTGAAGTTGACACCAGAGGAACAAGTATGTAAATTTAACTAATTGTTTTTTTTTTAATAATTATTATTGTAGATGTTGAATGTGAGAAGAGCAATGACGGAGATTCTTTTAAAAGTTACAAATCGTGAAATTGAAATGATTTGTCGTGATGAATTACAAAGAATTCATAAGAAAAATAAAGGTATCGTACTTAGCTGTCCAACATCATTAAAGCATCAGCTTGTAAAATATCAAATAAAAATTCGGTTTAGCCGTATGTTAACTTCTTTTTTCTTTTTATTTTCAAAAAAAAACTTCAATTTATTTTTTCCTAATTTTTCAAATATTGTTTTTTCGTAAATTTTATTGTTTAATATTTAATTTTGTGATAAAGTATGATTATGAAGATGGCCGAAAGCTGTCTTCATTTGAAAACTGCTCTGTGTTAAGACTGTTAACAGGTTGTAAAGATGGACCTAATTGTCTATAATTTTGTTGTAATACTTCAGCTTCAGATCAACGTGTTTCTGCACCCAGCGGTGCCAACGTTACTGCGAAACTTGGTAAGTTAAGGAATATTTTTTCATCCCAAAAAACCAAAAAAGGTTCCATTCCCTTTTCATTCATATAAACATTTATTGGGGCATTAATTAAAAAATTAAATTGATAAAAATGGTTATCGAAGGTTTGCTTGTCTGTATTTTGGGAAATTGATCAATCGGATTGGTAACAGGTCTGGGCATCTATGGCGGTGATTCGGCGAGCAGCAGCGACGATAGCGATGATGGGAGGAGTGCGCGGCGGGACGGCAAGGATTCCGACAATGAATTGAGGGTGAGTAAAATTAGTAAATCCACCGAATATTTCATTAATGGTTCTAGATCTTATAAGTAAGGGATTTGACAAATATTCGATCTACAAGGTTCAAATTTTCCTAAAATCTGGACTGGGACTATTGAAGTTAAACAAGCTGTACCGTTCTGTAAATGCTCCTAATTCTAATAGAAACACCCATTATTTGATGAGCGATTTGAAAAATATTTCATGGATTTATAGGAGGATCCTTGGAGATGATTTTATCAAAATTTGAACCCCGTAGGTCATCTGGAAGTTGGTCAAAAAACGCTCATTTTAGGAAAGGTTGCAATTTTTGAAACTCGCCACATATTTTTTTCATTTTTCTCCATTTTATTCTGGAAAAAAAAACACAAAGTATTCCTACCCGTTCCATAATAAAGGAGCTTCTGAATGATTTTATCTTTGAAAGTCGCAACGTTTTTTGGCCAACTTCCCGATGAGCTATATGGTTCAAGTTTTGCTCTAATGATCTCCAAGGGGTTCCCTATAAATCCTTAAAATATTGTCCAAATCAGTCTTTAATAATTATGAAATTTCAGGATTCTATAAAGCGGAAGAAGGCTGAATTTTCAAAGACTGAAAAAGAAATCGAGAATAAATTAGCCGAAGCTGAAAACAAGAATAGTCGATCATCAACGCCTGATACAAATAGCAATGAAACACAGGTAGACGCAAAGACACCAGGTCAGTATGTATAGAATGAAATTCCTTTGAAGGAACTGTTCAACAAAGCATTTTTATTGTGAAGCAAAGTAATTATTGGGTAGTATAATGAAAGAAAACCCAATTTTTGGCAGTTTTTTTGTTTCCAACTCTTTAAAAAAAAAATCGAAAACTACGTTTAAATATTTATATGTTACAGGCAGGAAACAATCACATCACCACCATTATCATCACCATCATCATCATCATCGTGATAAAACTCGATCATCATCGAGTTCATCTGATAATAAAAGCAATTCAAAAAAGAAACACCATCGATCATCGTCTAGAAGTAGTAGTACTGATCGAGTTAGTAGTAATGTAAATAAATCACGACGTAGTCGTACACCGAAAAAGAACGATTCAAAAAATAAAAAACACTCAAAATCACCATCAGTATCAAAACAAAAACAAGATAATAACAGTAATAATACAAGAAATCGTTATAGAAAACGATCAAGATCTGTGTCACGATCGAGACGATCACGATCACGATCGTCATCATCGCATAGAAGACAACGACGATCTAGATCACACCATAGACACCGTTCACGTTCTAGAAATCGTCGATCACGGTCTAGTGAACGTTATTCGAAACATAGACGTTCTAGATCACGGTCTAGATCGAATAGGAGACGACGATCACGGTCGTCTAGTGATGATGATAGTAAACATAAAAGATCACGACGCTAAAACAGATAATACAAATAATTAGGTGCCATTTTAATTTACACTGTTTGCATTCTCTGTTTATTCGCTCTATTGTTGATCGTTTAAAAACAATTATTTATAATTGTACATTTTTCCATTGAATTTGTTGATTTGTTAAAGTGTACACGACAAAAGTCTCAATCATTGTAGTTTTATTACTGAATTATACACCGTAACATTGATGTAGGTTTGGTTTTGTTTAAAGAGTAGGTGTATTGTCTTCCCTCAATAGACAATTATAATTGCGAAATAAAATGTAACTAATTTCAATAAATTTTTGATTGTTTCATCATTTGGTTATATCGAATAATTAGCTTATTTGACCTTTATTGCTTTTCGAGAGAAATGATAAACAATTAGTAATCGAACGATTTTAATTCATCGGTTTTGTGTTTATTAATATCGATAAGCCAACCATAAATAAATTATATACAATTGATAAAAACGTATAGATTGACAATAAGAATTAATTAAAATTGCCTCATTTTCCATACCTTTGTTCACATTTACTAAACTCTTCTAACAGATGTATGAATTGATTTATTGTGAAATTGTTTTGTATCTGTTCGATTTGGAAAAATTCGGTAACACTGATCGGCCATGGTGGATAACCATAAAGACTGAACGTCTTACCGAAACACAATCCAACATCAGGGTCGGGGAATTCGTATCGCTTGCACAACATTTCATCAAATCCATCTAAATTACAGTTCTTATCAAATGTTTCACTTAAAACTAATTGTTTTATCGTATTGACTATACTAGCTTTACCATCGTTTCGATCGAGTACCTTTACATGAATTTTTCTACCTGTATAACCGTTTTTATAGGTGAATTGCGATTGATTGTGCCAAATCACATGATCTGTTTTTGATAATTTCTTGTCCAACAACGAACGGATTTCGTTCTCTTCATTTTTCAATAGACCTAAAACACTCGAAATTCTCAACGATTTCTGATAAGACACAGATATTTTTATCACAAACCTCTATAATCGTAGAAACTGATAAATGGGATTCGAGCCGCCAAACACCATACTATTAAATTAACTAAATCGTTCTTTGATGGTGTCTCATTGCCTAACAGTACGGTTAAATGTTTTGGTATTGTGTTTGGCAATTTTAGCGAATCTCTTGGTGTAAATCCACCAAAAATTCGAATGAATTTTGTTTTTAAATTTGAATAAACACTAGTTGATATTTGGAACAATGTATAAACACAATGGAGAATCAAATAAATTAGCCGGTATATCATTTTTACTGCACGATTATTCTACAATACAATTTCACATAATCAATCAGTTATTTTATCATAATTTGAACAAAAATTAATTAAATTGAAGGGCAAATAAGCATGAGACACGGTGTAGAAAGAATCGGCCCCCCACCACCACAACTGACACAAAATTTGGGGGTTATCTCCGGATGACAGGTGGCAAACGGAACCTGCTAAAGTTGCGCCTACACGACCATCCATGCGGAAATTTTCCAGGAATTTCTCAAATTATCACAAAATCACCACTTGAAACGCGATCTAAACAGAAAAGTGTTATCTTTTCAAGTTGTAATTAAATTCCTTTAATTATTAATGAATTTGGTAAACATTGGTGTGAAATCACTATTATACAGCAGTGTCAAATCAACAATTTTTATTAAAACTACAAGTCTATATTAAAATTTACAAGTTGATTAGTTAATGTGCCCAATTTTCCCATGTTTTGCTATTTAATGGTAGGAATTAATTAATAATTTAATTTCGTAATATTTTTTTTTCAACTGTAATCAAAATATCTGGCAACGTTGGATTACGCTTCGATTGTATTTGTGACAGACGCATTGCCAACATAGATTTAGAAATTCCCTAATTGCCGGATTTTCGTTTTGAGGTTAGTATTTTCATCTGCGAATCGGGATGAATATTTCAGTTAATTTCTTTAATATTTTCAGACAAAATTTGAAGAATTTCTTGAAAATGTCGAAAATTGAACAGATTAAACAAAATACGAATATCGTACGTCAATCAATCGACGAATTGAAAAATGAGGTTAGTTTTCTGTTATTATTTCTCAAATAATTTCATTTATATTTTTAAATAGTTGAGTAGTTTAAGTCAAGAATACAACAATATGCTCCTCAAAGAGTTACGCGAAGAGAATGCAAAACTCACTGCAGCTGTAGAATCGGCAAAAAATCGTCTAATTCAACTGGAAACCAAACAGGGAATTCCACAAATCCCCATACCTAACGTTAATTTTTCCAAACAGGTGCCTATAGAGCCAATTGTAGAAACTACCAAGCCATCGGTTGAAACGAAAGAGGCACCAACGAAAGAATCAAAACCGAAAAAGGAGAAGAAACCGAAAGAGCCGAAAGAAACACCGGCTGAATTGCCGATAGATATCGGTCGTTTGGATTTACGTATCGCTAAAATTGAAGATGTTCAAAAACACCCCGATGCCGATACTTTATACGTTTTGAAGATCAATTGCGGTGAAGAGAAACCGAGAACTGTGTGTTCTGGACTTGTTAAACGTGTACCGATTGAAGAATTACAAAATCGTACAGTCGTACTGCTATGCAACCTCAAACCTGTCAAGGTTCGAATCAATTTCGTTTAAAATTACCATTAAACTTTGAATTTTAGATGCGCGGTGTTACTTCCGAGGCAATGGTGATGTGTGCATGCAGTGAAGCTGGCGTGGAAGTTTTAATTCCGCCGGATAATTGTACACCTGGAGAAGCCGTTATTTGTGACGGTTATAAAAGACAACCGGATCCTGTGATGAATCCGAAGAAGAAAATCTTCGAAACTGTCGCTCCGGATCTACATACAGATAACGAATTGAGGGCGTGCTATAAAACTACACCGCTTCAAGTCGATGGCAAAGGCGTGATTGTTGCTAAATCAATGAAGAACGTTCCTGTTAAATAAAATTGAAAATTTTGCCATTGAGAAATGAGAAATTTTAGTTTTATTTATTTTCCTGCTTTTGGTAATATTGGGTCGATTATTGTTGTACTTTACCACCGCTAGATGGTGTTTTAAGGTGAATCCAAAAGAAAATGGCGAGTCAGGAATCGAGTACAAATTTTAATAATTATAGAAAGTAGTGTTATTGATTTGATTGTATTTCTAATTAGTTAATTAGATTGTATTAACGTTATTTATCTGGTTACGGTAGTAAATAGTAACGTATCGATGAAGGAAGCCTCTCCGCCTGTTTCAGCGATGGCCACACCAACGAATGGTAGTGGCAATTTAGTCGACGAACTAGAAGAAGCTTTCCAGGTAATTCAATGAAATTAAACCAAACTCTAAACTATAAATTGATTTGTGTTCAATAACAGCATAGCCTTAATGTTTTAACGAAAGAAGAGGCGATCCCAAATACCGACAAAGATGAGATGAAAGTAGAAGTAGAGCAGACAATTTTACGTTTTATAGACTTAGCCAGACAGATGGAGGCTTTCTTTCTACAGAAACGTTTCCTATTATCCGCCCTGAAACCGGAAATGATTGTAAAAGAGGATGTGAGCGAATTACGAGCTGAAATGACACGTAAAGACGAGCTAATACGTCGACATTACGATAAAATTGCAATTTGGCAGAATTTATTAGCCGATCTACAAGGCTATGCTAAAAGTCCAGCACAAGGTAATGCTACACCAACAATGAATAATGGTGGTGGTGCTGGTGGTAGTGGTAGTGCTGGTGGTTCTGTACCACAATCATCGATGAGTGGTGGCGGTGGTAATAGTGGTGGTAGTGGTACACCAAGTGGAAATACACCGGCTGCATTACCAGTAAATCAAACAACAAATCCAATGATGGTACCGAATATGTCGACAATGCAACAACAATTACAACAACAACAATTGCAACAGATCCAACAACAACAACAGCAGCAACAACAACAACAAATGCAACAGATGCATCAACAACAAATGCAACAACTACAACAACAGATGCAGGTAGAGCGACGTTGATCACATCGAGAGAGCATGATTGTTGTTTAGATAACTGATTGTGTGTTGTATAATTGAGAGAATAAGCAACTTTCGGCTATTATTTTTCAAAATTTCACACACCGAAAAACACAACGACATCCATATTAGAATGATCCAATTACAATTCAAATGCATGCCAATTATTATAATGAATTAAATGATCTCTTCTCTATAGCTGTAAGTTAAGGGGCCTGATCACAACACGGGGAAAAAATTGAATCTTTGATTAACGATTTCTCTTTCACTTTTCACAGAAAACTCATTTTTGGGCTCATTAGAAAGAGCATCTCATAATTCATATTAGCGGGGTTGCTTCTAGATTTCGATCTATAACTCAAAATTTCCCAAAACGGCAAACTTGCCGTGATAGATCTTGAAATGCCCTTTCCAACGCGCCCCAAAATCTGAGTTTCGAGTGGAAAATGAAAAAGTAATCGTTAATCAAAGATTTCACTTTTTTCGGAATTGTGACCCGGTCTCTGTGATTGGATCATTCTGATTTTCTCAAATCACAATTTTACAAGATATACATTTTTGTATACTGACTCTCAGGGTTTTTAGAAGTGGCAATATTTCAGACAAAGCTAAGCCGTTTTTTCGTAAAAAAGAGATTATTGAATGTGATATTGTACAATGTTTCTTATATTGTACAAACAGTAAAGTATACGCTATCAACTTGCTCAAATGTGCCTTTAATTGAAAATATTTTTAACTTTTATTCGAATATTTCCGTAAATGTCTCAGTGATTCTCTATATTTACCCCCCAATTATAGTCCTATGCTCCCTTTAATGTAAAACGAAATAATTTGCAAATTTTCTGTTTTAAACTGTACTTTCAAGTGTGTAACAAATTTGTAAGACTGTCTATTACAATAAACTGTTTGAACGAAATTGTAGTTTTTTTCTCGAATCGAAATTCCGCCCATTCTAAAAATACAGAGGGTTAGTATGCATTTATTGAACGATAAAGTTTGACAAGAGCGCCCTTAACTGATTCGTCCGTTTGTTTTTCTTGTTAACATTTTATAGGTAGCCGCATCGGGGATGTCGGGCGGTGGTGGCGGCGGTCCCGGGGTAGGCTCGGGGATGGTTTCACCCCAACAGGCGATGTTCATGCAACAACAGGCCGCAATGGCGGCAGCGGCGGCCGCTAGCGGTGCAAATAGCAGTGCCGGTGGCGGTGGTGCAGTTACCGGTCCGCGTGGTGGCCCTTTTTCCCAACAGGGTCCCGGGGGTGTCCTCCAGGGACCCTTGGCCTATTTGGAAAAAACTACAAGTAATATAGGTACAATAGAAATATTGTTGTATAATTAATATTAATTTGATTCTTGTTGCATGATTAGACAATAATTATCTTGAGGGAATGTCGGATGGACGCAGGTGACGGGGACGAGGGAGGGGGCGCGGTAGAGGCAGAGGCCGTGGCAGAGGTCGTGGCCGTGGTACATTACCAGATTATGTATCCCCATAGATCATCCCCCTCCCGACGTCAGGACATTTAATTTAAAATATTGGAAAATAGGATGGGCAATGTCCTGGCCAAAGGTAAAGAGTATTACAAAAGGGGATAACTAATTCAATAATAACACGCATATACGTAATATTAATGCATATTCACACAAATAATTTGTTAATACACTTTAACTTTTCAACTGTAACCAACAACACACTGAATTAGTTTATTTTCCTTTTATTTTAAACAAATACCTTTACGCCAGTCAACTCAAGTGAATCAAGCTTATTTTTAACATTTACCATGCAATTTAAGAGACTTATTAAGTTTATTCCACTTTGTTATTAATTTTATAATTATCTATTTTATACCAATGCACATTGTTTCCATCTAAACTTTAAGTTTAGTGTTTCTTATCAAATAAACTGTAAGCATTTAAGGATTGTAGTCAGAAAGTAAAACAAGCTTGTTATAAATAGATAGCTCTAATAAAAATTCGCTATAATCTGTTAAAATTCTGACTACGATCCACCAATACAATTCCATTTATAAATCTTTAGCTTCAATAAGTAATAAATAAGGTAATCTAAACACAATTGAAACTGGAAATGTACAAGTAAATGAAGTTGAATTGTGTTTCTAGTTTCAATTGCCAGGGCGGTATAATTCGTATCAAATGACCACTATCGAATGGTCTGATTAATTGGAATCTTGGTTAAAATAATCTAATCTTTTTTCAAATAGGTTCTATATGTAACGTTACCGAATTTCAAAATTGTGATATAAATAATAAAATATTGGACACTGGACTTTTGATTTTATCTCCCCCTCATTGGGAAATTTCAGCATAGGAAGTAGCAATTCGAAAGATAATTTAAGGATGCACAGGAGGGTATCTAGAGATCATTTTAGCAAAATTTGGGCCTCGTAGCTTGACTGAAAGTTGGTCCAAAATGCTCATTTCTGATCACGCTGTGGTCTTTGAAGACGAATTACTTAGATGACTTAGGATGCTTCCAAAATTGATTTTTTTCTGGAATGCAATGTTAGATTAATCAAGATAAGCTACGAGGTTCAAATGATCTCCACTCCTTAGTGTTTGTAAGAAATACAACTTATTAAAACGTATTACAACTTTATTTTATTTTTAAAGCTTATTTGTATTGTCCCTCGATGAATTCAATCAAAGTCCGTGTAGGCCTACCAGTCATCCCTTTACTCAAATACGGAATACTCTCATCTGGCCCCATAACTCCGGCAATATCCAAATGCAACCAATCGGTCTTCTCCGGTACGAATTCTTTAAGAAATGCAGCAGCCGTACAACTACCACCACCTTTACCTTTGCCAATATTGTTCAAATCATAGGCTGTATTTTCGGCAATTTGTTTAGTAAAGTGCTTCCACAAGGGAAATCTCCAAACACGATCACCGGTTGTTGAGCCTGAAGTTTCCAAAATTTTGTACAATTGATCGGAATTTGTAAAAACGCCAGTAGCGGCATTCCCCAAAGCAACACGCATAGCGCCCGTTAACGTAGCAATATCCAATACCCATTTCGGCTTAAATTTCGCACTGTACGCTAGCGCATCAGCCAAGATTAAACGCCCCTCAGCGTCGGTATTGTCAACGCAAATAGTTTTATTATTTTTGGCTGTAATAACATCACCCGGTTTTAGAGCCGAACCGGACGGTAGATTCTCGGTTAGAGGGATCAAAAATTTAACATTCGCTTTGATATTCAATTGGGGTAATGCGTAAGCCGTTGCGGCAACGCAGGCGGCGCCCATCATATCGGCGCGCATCTCGTCCATCTGAGCGGGCGGCTTCAACGAAATACCACCCGCATCAAAGGTCACACCTTTACCGACGAGTACGACCGGCTCGCCTGCGCCGTTATCGAAGTGGATCTCTAGGAATTTCGGCGGTTCTTGGGATCCCCGACCTACAGCTAGGAAAGCGCCCATTCTCTCCGATTCCGCCCATTGTTTATCGCGGATATCGACGCATACATTTACTGAACTCAACAATTCTTTGACTTGTTCTGAGAATATTGTCGGAGTCATTCGATTAGCCGGCGTGTCGGCTAGACGTCGAGCCAAATTCTGGGCTGTAGCTTTAATAACGCCGCGTTTCCAACATTCTGCATTATCCCCGTAGAAATTTATATTGGGGAGCGTATCTTTTTTCGTTTTGAAGTCTTGGAATTTCCACGTTGCTAGAAGGCTACCTTCGGCGGCCGCTTCGGCATCGTTGAAATCTTCAACGTCGATGTCTTTAATATCGACACTATTTAAGGCCTTACAACCGGCTGTAAATTGGATTTTATATTAATTGGGAATAGTTAAAAACATTAATGTTACCTGCAGCCGCTGTGCGGACGGCCTCCCGGTTCTCACAGATCAATTCGAGATCGTTAAAATTTTTCGATTTCGCCCCTAAACCGACTAGAGAGATTGCCGGATAATCGTCGTGTAAGCCCCAAAATATATACGATTTGCCTTCTTTCACTTTATTTCCAGTACTTGAAATTAAAAATAACAGAAAATAAAGTAATTGAAAATAATTATCAATTGAATTTAGATTTTTATTGCTATTTTATACAATTACTATACACATCAATCGAAAACATTGATTAAGATCACAAAATTCGCAATTTCAACCCATTTTTCTTTTATTCAAACATTTAATATTTGACGAATTGACACAAATATTTGTGTTAAATTGAGGAAACAATAAAATTTCAATATAACAATCGTCTTTCAATTATAGAAATATTTACATAAAATACATCCAATAAAAATTAAATTTCGTTCGTTTTCTTTTATCAGAAAAAAATTCTACAAAATATATAATTTTCCATCAATTTCGTTTCTTATAATTAAGCAAAACTGGAAATTAACGGCCCCCAGTACACCTTTCTCGATCTAGCAGCCGAAAAATATAATTCGATATCTAATTCAATGGATTTTAATGATTCAAACTGAACTAGGGGCATTTCAAATGGAAGAGAATGACCGTTTCGTTTGAAAAAATTTCGATTAATTTTTGAGTTATAGTGGAAAATATCGGAAATTCCTTAATTTTCTATATTTACCCCCATAATTTGGACAATATTCTGCAACGAAATTACATATTTTGTTAGAAAATTGAAACTCAAAAAGTGCTCTTACATTTTCCACTATAACTCAAAAATTAATCGAAATTTTCTGCTCTTTGAAATGCTCTTTCCAATTCCGTTTGAATCATTAAAATCCGTTGAAAAACAAATTGGATATCGAATTATAAATATCGGCACCGAATCGAAGATAAACTAGGGGCCCTTAAGACTGAAAATTAAAAAATTATCGCTCAATTAGCGACTCACAGTTGGTACATTAAACTGTTACCAATTCAACTAAATGAGCATTTTTCCACAATATTTTTATAATTTTTTTTGTACATCAAATCTATTAAGACATTTAATCACTACACTAAATTTGTGCGTATATGTTGAGATAATTTCAAGTTTCTTTTGTAAATTGGCACACTTGGAGAATTGGGGCTATATTTTTCTATATAGGTGTATTAATTTAAATATTTTGATTGTCCGTTACATCGAATTTAAATTAATTCCAATATATTAATAATTCCTTGACTATTGGCAGCTACAACAACATTAGAATTCTGTTTCCAACAAACGGCCGATACAAATTCATTCATATCATCTTCACGCCGTTCCTGTTCCAATACACTTTGCACAGCTTCAAATTTATAACTAAATAATTTCTTACTTAAACCTTTATAATAAATATACATTGCATTATTTTCCGAACCACAAGCAACATAATCACCATCTGTAGCTAAACCGATAAAATTCTTTTCGTTAATATGCCCAACAAACGAACGTAAACAATACGGCGTATTTATATTCCACAATTTCAACTGGGAATCTGTTGATGCCGATACTAGATCTTTACTATTTAGGAATTTCACATAGCTTACAGCTTTTTTATGTCCTTTAAATATAGCAACAGCTTCTTTCATATTTCTTAAATCGTAATAATGTACACAATGATCAGCACTACCAAATGCTAAATGACAGGAACTATTCGGGTTGAATTTAACACAACAAACATTGGCTTTAGCCTCTAACGTTGCTATTGAATGTTCACTATTTAACGAATACAATTTAACACGTGCATCATCCGAACCGGACGCTATTAATCTTGTATCAATTTCATTAAAATCAACACTCCAACAACGTTTCTCATGTTCTTGATAGGTTTTCGTACGTTGTCCAGTTGAAGCATCCCATATTGTTACCGTACCTTCATAATCACTAGATGCTAATATACTTTTATGATAACTATTCCAACTGACACACGAAATTTTCGATTTTGATAACATCTCAATACATGGATAATGTATATCGACTGTATCTTTTATTGCTGCGTTATAATCGAACACTTTAATCTTCTTCGTAACGCCGGCTATAGCCAAAAATTCGTTATCTTTATCGAATTCAATACTCGATACTATTGTTGAATTACTAAACAAATCACTAGAATAATTCAATGTAGCTAAGACTCGTAACGAATTATATTTGGAGAATTTGATTAAATTCTCACGAAATTCGTCTAAACCGCTTGTTTCATCGTTACAACGAGTCTTATCAGTATCTTTACCGAAAAATAAATCCTTAGAACGGGCATTAAAATAACAATCAACGAAATCATCGAAATGGGCATGCATACGTCGTCGGCGCATTGCTAATGAAGTTGTACCTTGCCGACTAATTAAATCTTGGTTTTCTTCCCGTCGACCGGTTGACGTTCCGATATTATCAATCAAATCAATCATCTCTTTTTTAACGGCAATAACAGTAGCCTGATCATTTTCTGAAGCCGCTGAGGCTGTTGTACGTTCAACATCCTCTAAAGTTGGACATTTACTATGCACTTCTTTTAATTTATTGTTAACTTCTTCTATATCATGTTCGATGATTGCTATCTCTTTTATTATCTGCGATTGGCGTTCTTTTTTTTGTTTCAATAGATGTTTTAAAAATTCCAATAGTAGACGATTTTGAGCGGCACAAGATTCAGCTTCTAATAATTGTTTACGTTGTGTTAAAACTTCTAACATTACATTAACATCGGGTAATGATAAATTTTGGGATTCTGTAGCGACGAAATCTTTTAAACCATCACTTGAAGTACAACAACCACTAATACTACCACTACTAATAAATTCACTACTATTATCACGATTTATACCAAATACTTCCATATTATTCAATTTAGCTTTATGTTTTTTGATCAAATCGTTCAATAGGAAATTTGGAAATATCATATCTTCATTATTTATAGATGCATTACATTTCGGACAACGTTTCAACGATTCAATTGATTTTTTAATACAATTATAACAGAATGTATGTCCGCATTTGGTTATATAAGCTTCTTCGATTAAATTGAAACAAACAGGACATGAAAAATCGGAAGTTTTCTCATCAATTGAATTACTAATTGTGGAACGTTGTCGTTTCGGTGTACGTATTGATGATGTACGATTTGTTGGTAAATTTGAACTACTATGCGATGATGCTGAACTACTACGACCATCACGACTCGATGCCATCATTTAAAACAACAACAACAATAAAATTTACAACAATAACAACAATAAAATCGATTTATATGAAGAACACCGACCTGAAACAACCGATACAATTATTTAAATACAAAATACATTTGAAAAAAATTATAAAATAGGCGGATTATATTTACAAATATTTATGCAAATTCTCCAATATTACATCAGCTATACTTTCTCTAACACAATTCAAAACACTAACTGATAAATAATTTTTTCTACAAATATTTGTAAACACACACGTTGATCCGGCGATGTTATGGACTTTGTGACGCAACACGACGATCGGCACAGTTTCAACCGTTTTGATCATGCTTCCGGACGAATTACAATCTAATTTAACTTTGTACAACATTGAAACAACGAAATATAAACCACCTATTTCCAATAGAGTTTCAGGTCAGATGTTCTTTTACAGAAAGTTTACAGGGTCAATTAGGGATGGAAATCTAGTGATTACTTACAGTTGAATGTGTTTGATCAATTTTCCACCGCAGCTTTCGTTGAATTTCCTTGCGGTTTCTGTTAGTTCGATACCATCGCTTTCATTACTGTACACACCCAATACTAATCCTTTCTAAAAACGAATGCAAATAAAATAAGTCTCAATTGTTTGATTGATTGTAAAATTCGTAATTGGAGTATTGTTAAATTGAAATACATTACTTTGTCAGATTGTTGATTGGACAGGAATCTCGATACTTGTCCCCAAGTTTGATATAACCTCAACTTGTGGCGGTTCGTATTCTTCAATAGAGCTACGTTCATTGCAATAAATCTCAACAAAAGGATCAACGTAATCTTATCAATTTTTAAAATTAATTGATAATCAGATAAGGGGCCGGATTTGAAGAATTTTCAACTTTCGACTTGACAGCATGAAAAAATCAACAAAAAATTGATTTCCTACTGTCAAAATTTACAACAAAGCGCCCTCTACTGTGTTACAAACAAACTTTGAAGCAAACAATGAGTGAACGTGTATGGGTGCTTTCAATGAGGTAATAGAATAATCACCTTGTCAAAAAACGTGTCCACGTATGGTGGCAGACATCTTGGATAGTGGAGACGCAAACGAATTGAAGTAGTTGCACAATTGGCAAACTGGTGGTTTGCACCTAAACTAATTTAAAAGTATTGCTGGTTGTATAATATTGGCACAAATAATCTCGGTTTCAAGAATCGCAGCCTTGTCAAACTAGCGATTTTTGACCAACTTGCAAATGAGCTACGGAGTTCAAATTTTGATGAAAGCATCTCCAAGGAACCTCTTGTAAATCCTTGTGTTTTTCAAATCGTTAATCAAATAATACGTGTTTTCTTAATTGAAACATGCGGTATGTTCGTATGTTTCTAAACTAGCATCATTTTATAGAATATGATGCTAACTTAGAACCTATTAATCCACTTTGGGACTTAATTCTTAGTTAATTATTCTGTGTTTTCCAATACAATAATTTTTGCGATTATTTTTTATATAATTTTGCATCAAGGAAAAATATTTAAACAATCTTATTCAATTTTCAAACTGCTTAGACCTAGAAATTTGGTAGAAATCACCGTAAATACAAAATATTTGAATATTATATTTAAATTTATCATTTACAAAATCTACAATATTCTAGAATTTTATAATTTTAGCGTTACGTAAAATAACACTTTCAAGTTATCTTATTTTTTGCGGGTTAAAAACGACACGATTACAAGTTACGTACTCCTGTACGTACGGCCAAACAACTTTTTACCAATTTTTGATAAGAATAAAACAAAGGAATGATTACTTGACGCCATTTTCGAATCTTGTCAGTGCCTGTCTTTTGTTCATTCGAATTTTCGTCGTCGAGATGTTAACACCGTTTCGAAAATCGGTCGTGAAATCGGTTTTGTTTAATTTAATAATAAATTGTCGCGATTTTTAAAACAAAGTGACGCGTATTTTGATGCCCCGTTGAAGTGCTACCGTTTCTAAAATTCAATAATTCACGTATTTTTTAAAACAAAGTGCCTCGTATTTTGTTGAACGTTGAAGTGCTTCGTTTACAAAATTTAATAATAAATTAACGCGATTTCTAAAACAAAGTATTAGTGTTACCGTTTTGAAAATTTAAAAATAAATTTACGTACGTGTTTAAAACAAAGTGTTGGTGTTAGTGCTTTTATTGGTGTCAACCTGGACGATAGGAGTGGGCAGTAAGTCATCCCTTGGATTTGGGCGATAAGAAGTCAACGAAAGGGTAAGTTGAAATATTTGAATAATCGTAATTAATAATGAAATTGTACAAAAAACTCTAATCAAAAATCGAAAGAGTTATCTGTTTTATTTCGTTAATAATTTAATCCCATAATGGATTCTTGGTTTACAAATTTAATCATAATTAAAATAATTTTTCAAATTAAATTATTTTTCAATTACTAATCTTTTTTTGTCTTTTTTATTACAGTAGGTCCGAACAGCGAGGGACAGGAGGCGTTGTAGCAGGGGGGTAAGTACTTTTTTGATTTACATCGCGATCGTTACAAAAGCGGGATATAAAATAATTTCGGTTCGGTTCGGTTCGGTAATGAACAATACGCGATTGTAGGGATAGGGAACGCGCAGTAGGAACTTGTTAGGTACTTGTTAGGCACTTGTTAGGTACTTTTTAGGCACTTGCTAGGTACATCAACCTACAACCCCCCCAGCATTCTTCACCATCAAATCTCATTGTTACTGCTGGATTTTGTAGGCCTTTAACCAACGATTTCTCTGATTATAAAAGGAATCTTCATCGTCTCGCTCTTCTGGATTCTGGTCTTCTTTTGCATCTTCAATAAAATGGTAAATATGTAATAATTTTTTTCAGGTAATTTTGTGAATGTATTGCTCTAATTTGAACATTTTTTTCCAGAATATTTATACATTGTAGGTATTTTGTAGCATGTATTGTATTTATAACGAAAATATGTTTCTTATGTTTCAGAGATTCAGATTGACTTCGAGGGTCATCAGCTTCAATCCCATGAAATTTCCCATTATCCTTCCCCGGGGAATGGCCATTCCTATTGCATGAAATCCTACTAACATAGAATTAAGTGGGTTAATGTTGTGTTGTTTTGTGTTTGTCTGTGAGTTTATAGGTATTGGTATTGATAGTATTGGATATATCCACCGCTACTACTAGGTTCAGTTGTCGCGATTATCCAAGCATTGAGTCCATCAAATCACTGTGCAGTTTGTGGTGTCGTCTTTTTGCTAGTTGCTCTAATAATGCTCAAATATTTTCACGGATTGTGCGGTTTTCGGAGCGAGAGATTGCGATAGGTAATTCGCATATCGTGAGGATGTCTACCGCATATATCTTTGCTGATTGTTTGAGGTTATTATTGCGACAATGATGCATTGACCACATCACTTCCTGTGCAATGGTATGACGGCGACAATAGCTTCGTAAGTAATCAATTTTTCCTTTATTTCAGATAATCACTTAGCGATTATCCAAGCATTGACTCCGTCGTATGACTGTGCAGTTTGTGGTGTGGTTTTTTCGCTAGTTGCTCTAATAATGCTCAAATATTTTCACGGATTGTGCGGTTTTCGGAGCGAGAGATTGCGATAGGTAATTCGCATATCGTGAGGATGTCTACCGCATATATCTTTGCTGATTGTTTGAGGTTATTATTGTGACAATGATGCATTGACCACATCACTTCCTGTGCAATGATATGACTGTGACAATAGCTTCGTAAGTAGTCAATTTTTGCTTTATTTCAGATAATCGCTTCGCGATTTTCCAAGCATTGACTCCGTCGTATGACTGTGCAGTTTGTGGTGTGGTTTTTTCGCTAGTTGCTCTAATAATGCTCAAATATTTTCACGGATTGTGCGGTTTTCGGAGCGAGAGATTGCGATAGGTAATTCGCATATCGTGAGGATGTCTACCGCATATATCTTTGCTGATTGTTTGAGGTTATTATTGCGACAATGATGCATTGACCACATCACTTCCTGTGCAATGGTATGACGGCGACAATAGCTTCGTAAGTAATCAATTTTTCCTTTATTTCAGATAATCACTTAGCGATTATCCAAGCATTGACTCCGTCGTATGACTGTGCAGTTTGTGGTGTGGTTTTTTCGCTAGTTGCTCTAATAATGCTCAAATATTTTCACGGATTGTGCGGTTTTCGGAGCGAGAGATTGCGATAGGTAATTCGCATATCGTGAGGATGTCTACCGCATATATCTTTGCTGATTGTTTGAGGTTATTATTGCGACAATGATGCATTGACCACATCACTTCCTGTGCAATGGTATGACGGCGACAATAGCTTCGTAAGTAATCAATTTTTCCTTTATTTCAGATAATCACTTAGCGATTATCCAAGCATTGACTCCGTCGTATGACTGTGCAGTTTGTGGTGTGGTTTTTTCGCTAGTTGCTCTAATAATGCTCAAATATTTTCACGGATTGTGCGGTTTTCGGAGCGAGAGATTGCGATAGGTAATTCGCATATCGTGAGGATGTCTACCGCATATATCTTCGCTGATTGTTTGAGGTTATTATTGTGACAATGATGCACTGACCACATCACTTCCTGTGCAATGATATGACTGTGACAATAGCTTCGTAAGTAATCAATTTTTGTTTTGTTTCAAATAATTATTATGTAGCATGGATATATCCAATACTATAGTGGATTAGGCCTACAGGGGATACCACTATAAAAAAAACGCACCATGTGCTTTACCTCACAGGTGGTGTGGAAAGAAGCACATTTATTACTTTTCTATTCAACAATTGTAAATTTACAGAAAAATCATGGAGATTTGGAAAGATGATTTTGCATTATAGACTTTAAAAATAGGTCTTTATTAAATTTCAGGTGATTTTCAGCTTGGATTAATTTTCTATAAGCAACCACAAAAACTGTTGAAAGTTTTCGGTCTTTTGTAACGATAAAAAGGTGACATCTATTGATTTCTCCATTGAACTACAATGTTGAAACGACACCAACATAATCTCGCCTTCCTTTTCTCAAGCGATGATCGATCATGACTTGAGAAAAGGAGGTCCCAATTGAACGACACACTCATAAGTTAGAAAGAGTGCCAAAATTTCCCCATATGATGACCAAATTGGTATTATACAAGTAAGGGGGATGCGCACTCTATTACCTCATTGGGTGCTTTAGTAACCTAACCTCAAAATGTACAACAAAACCGTAATTTTTATAATTTTAAGTATTATCACTGTTTCGATAGCGAAAAAATTCAAAAACGATGAAAAACCCGACTGGGCCAAAAAAGATATCCGCGACTACACCGATGCGGATATGGAAAGACTGTTGGATCAATGGGAGGTAATTTTCTAGCTTCTAGAAATTTAAATAATTATCAAACAATTGTACAGGAAGATGAAGAACCGTTAGATGAGGATGAGTTACCGGAACATTTACGACCAATGCCCAAAATCGACATGACAAAATTGGACCCAAACGATCCGGAGGGTTTACTTCAAGCCACGAAAAAGGGGCGAACTCTGATGACGTTCGTTAGCGTGTCGGGTAATCCGACACGTGAAGAGACTGAAGAGTTGACCAAATTATGGCAGACGAGTTTATGGAATAGTCATATACAAGCCGAACGGTAGACTTCACCTCTATAATGAATTTATTTGTTAATTGTTACGGTTTTAGGTATTTAGTTGATGATAATCGGGCTATATTTCTGTTCAAGGATGGTTCACAGGCGTGGATTGCCAAGGAATTCTTGGTTGAACAAGAACGTTGTGAGAGTGTAACTATTGAAAATAAAACGTATCAAGGCAAGCATTCCAAAACAAATAAAGATGAACTTTGAATAAATCAAGCGATATTTATATAAAGAATACTTTAATTATTGTTGTTTAAATATACTTTTGTACATTTCTTTTGTCATGCTCAATCACCGCTTTCCCGATGGAACATCAATTTTTTATCTATTATTTTGGTTCTCTTTTGAATTTACAACCTCCTTTTGTAATTCTTTGATGATTAACGCCAACACTTCAGGATTGATACCAGATTCGCAAAGACGTAAACATATTGACAGCGTTTCTGTATCCAAATTCGTACAAAGTAATTCGGAAATTTCCACCAAATTTTGAAACGTTTCACTCGCCTCTTTCGCCTGATTCAATTTAGAATTCGACATCTAGAAAACGACGTTAATTTAACATAAAAATCGGTAAATTTTCCAATGTTTATTACACTAATTGAGGTTATGGCACAATTTAAAAAATGACAGTTATAGCCGAGTTCACCAAACTGTGAAACAACCGTTGGTGTCAATTTCAAACTTCATTTAAACATTTATTTATTAGATTAATTGCAAGATTTTAGTAGATCTATCAATAATTGGCACAATTTCCTTTAAAAAATCCAATTTGGCTTTTCTAAAAACATACTCGCTTGCAGAAGTAATTTTGGTTGCCTACTAACGCATGGCACACAATTTTGGAGTAAAGAATTATAGCCGATTTGAGTTTCATCTGGTGATACCAACGTAAGGATACACATTTCACTATATATTTCCATATAAAAATCGGTAGTTCTTAAACTATTAGGTTGGCAGTTGATTCAAAACTTTATATTACGTAACTAGTTACGTTTTATCGTCAATAAAACAGCCTGTTTGAATTCATTATTTAAAAGTTTCCCTTCACTGTCTAAAATCACTTTTATAAATAGATTGATGTAAATTAAATAAAAGAAAAAAGCCTTGTGATTCGATTTATTAACATTGATATTGTTTATAGCAATTACATTATTCCATCAGACTAGAGAAATTTGTTATAAAAGTGTAAATAAAGGCACTGCATTGGAAAGAAATTGGTAATATAAAGGCACTTTTTTCGATTATATGCACCTAACAATAATAATAATAATAATAATAGTAATAATGACTAATGCTGAAACACTTAAGAAAATTTTTAAAAGACTAGCCGATTATAATGGTTAAATAAGATTACTAGTCTTTTTTCATTTGTAAATAATCGTAATATAATATAAATTAAAACTGTATACGATACTTTGTTGAATCTGTAGACGATTTACTATCTCTACCCAATGATCCACCTCTTCTCGAATTACCATTAAACAACCGTATTTTCGATGACGACGATGATGAAGTTGCTGTTGCTGGTGGTGGTAATGAACTGGCCGAATTATCACTCAATGTTGACGCCGAATCGCGTTCACCATTACGATTAGTTTTTGTTGTTTGTTTCCTTATTGAAGCTATTGAACCGCCACTATCCGACAACCGGCCATATTCCCCCAATTTTCTAGGCGGTGGTGGTATTAACGAACGTGCCGGCGACGTACGTCGACTACTTGTATTCGAACTTAATGAATCACCACCATCTGATTTCTTTCTTGGTGGCGTTGGTGTTTCACTACCACTACGACCATTATTATTATTATTATTTGTATTATCGTTATTGTTAACTAGACGATTATAATCGACACCTAGACGGCGTGGTAGGCCACTACGGTGGGATAATGGTCGTGGTGGACGTGGCAATGAACTTGGCGCTAGACAATGTTCATTTGTATTACTATTTTTGTTATTATTGTTGTTGTTATTGTTGTTATTATCACTATTACTAATATCGTGCATGCGTTGTTGTTGTGATGTTCTGCCTTGTTTCTCTAACAACAACATAGCACTCGGTTCATATAAACCACCACCAACAACGGTTGTACCATTTGTTGTTGTTGTTGTTGTTACAACAGTTGCTGATGAAATTGTTGATGGTGATATATTACCACCATTCGATTGTACAACTACACTCGCCAATAATGGTTTGGGTATTTTTCCTTTTCTCTGCGCAGTGACTGGATTAGTGAATCCTGGAAAACAGCAAAGACCCCGCTGAAATGGAATAGAACAGAAAACAAAGAATTGGGAAATTGTCCGGGACCTGCATGAAATGTTTTGTTTTTAATTTCGGTTAGTTTCGACACACGGCACGCCACTCGGCTAGCCATGCAAAGGATGGAATTATCGGTTAAAATAAATGGATGAAGGTGAATGAAGCTAAAAAATACGGTATTTCTTCAGATATAAGAATAAAAACAATAATTCACTCAATCAATCAATCAATCGATTCAGAAAAGAAACATGTTTTATTTCTAACTGATAGCATGCCAGCAATAAAACATACATGCAAAATTCGACTTAAATTCAAATACTGGTGACTATACAACTAATAATAATAATAATAAAAGTCAGTCAATCAGATAATCAAAATAAACCTAACACAAAATGTGTTGAACTGAATTGACAAACAATAATTCTAATAATAATAATCATAATAATCATGAATAAATTAAGCGTACTATTTACAAATAACGCCAATTTTATATTCCAATTATGTAAATCTGATTGAATAATTTGCAAAAAAATTGTGTAAAACAATCTAATCAACATACAATTCACACGATAACAATGCAATTAAGACGAATTTTTTGATGAAATCTTAATTGCACTGTACATAGTTGAGTGTTTTCAAGGAAATCATCTTCAATAAACCGAAAAATTCCTTGAAAACATACCAAAATTGTAATTATTTGTATTTTTGGTTAAACACATTTGGATTGGAAAGTTAGCTAAATTCAATTATACAAGATTTTAATTGAAAAAATAATAAAAACAAAAAAAAGATGCAAAGAATAACACAAACTGACTCACTATTTGACTGAAAATACTGATTAAACACCAATTTCCATGTATTGGTGACTAGTTTTATACTTTGATTGAATTTGTAAATGTTGCGATTTAAAAAAAAGTACAAAACTTGCCAGCAATCTCAGTCAATAGAATGTCTCAGTCTCTCCTACCTTGCTCAATAGTTGACTGTCGATCTCTTTCAATTGATTATCAAGTGTTTGTTTGGTTGAATCGAAACTTTTATTTTCATATTTCGTATATGATGGCATGTATGATGAATCACTGCCAGCATATGAATTATTCGAACCAAATCCAGTTGAACTTGTCAATACACTACTGACTACCATTTAGTTAAAATTGAGCAATTTTACAAGAAAAAAATAACAGAAATTAAACAAAATTTTATCAAATTTACACAAAAACAATACCTAATTCTTCACGTGATACTGTATTTGATAAAACATGATCAATATCGGTGCCACCTAAACTAGGATGTGGGGTATGGTGTGGTGAACAACCTAACATACTTGAAACATCTTTATCGTAAGTGTGCTTTTGTAGAACTTTTATCATTGCATCCCTTTCTGCTAATTTCGATTCAAGATCTTTTACCCTAAAATCGATAGAGTTATAATTAATGTAAATGGTAAGAAATAGAATTTACCTTGATTCCAAATCAGCAACTTTCTTTTGCGCCGCATGTACTTCATCCATATGCCGGATTTTTTCATTGCGCGCCTCAGCAATGATCTTTTCAGTTTCTTGACTAGTCTTCTCAAGAGCTGCAATTTTTGCATCCCTTCAAACACACACAAAAATTAATTAACCCCCCAATTAAGTAATTAAAATTAATTACTTTGGAATACTAGCTGCATCGATGGCTGCTTGTCGTAAAGCACTCTCTTCAAGATAACGTTGTTCCCATTTCGAACATTCACCTTCTAAACGCATAATTTTCTCATCTTTTTCACGTAATTGCCGTTTCAATTCTGATGGTGATTCAGTACCGGAACCATGCGGTGAATCCCAACCAGTTTTACAATTATCACCATTTTGTAGAATTTTAGCACGTTGTAATTCACGTTCTAATTGTAAACGTAATTTACGTTCAGCTTGTTCACGACGATCATTAGCTAATTGTTGTGATGATAAGGCACGTTGTAATTGTGCAACACGTTCAACATACACTTGCTTCTTACGTAACTATAACGGGAATTTAATTAATTGAAATATTGAAGAAATATACAGGGAGAGCCGACAAGACAGCCCACTAAAAGTATAAGTTGTAATTGGAACTAGCCTGAAATTTCACTATAGAATTTAAATCTGTGATAAAAAATATACAGAGTGTACATTATTTAAGCTCGCAGTAGCCTATCACTTCATAAGCATAGGTCAGCTTCTTATTTCAACTTTGTAGTCTGCATTACCGACATGCTCTTGTTTCAACAGATTGTCGGTAATGCAGATAAGCTGAAACAAGAAGCTGACCTACGTTCACAAAGTCATAGGCTACTGCGAGCTTAAATAATGTTGTACACCCTGCACAATTTCATTTAAAATAATGATAGGTTTGTCAACCCCATAAATTGGGGTTTAGATAGAACAAAAAACAGCTGTAAACGAACTTTTAATAGGCCATCCGCTCGGCTTACCCTGTACAAAATACAAACCTCTTCCTCAAGTCGTACAACATTACTTTGTGCATTTGTTAAAGCCGTATCTAAGATATCAATATGAGTTCGTTGTTCTTGTAAAGTGACTCGTTGAGCAGCCAACTCAATCTCCTGTCGTTCTTTTGCCGCAACATGCTCTTTATCTACAAATTTAAAGTGTAAATTTAACATTTTCAACAAAAATATAAATTACTTTGTTGTATCAATTGTGCAATCAGAATTTTCTGTTTTTGATACGTATCAGGTGTATTCGAATCCGGTCCAGGTGATCTGGTCAATAATTGTGCCGATAACAAATCAACTTGTTCCCTTAAAGCACGATTCAATTCGGCTAAACGCCGATTATCGTTCTGTAAACGTCCCCGGGCTGCTCTTTCTAACCGTTCTCGACGTTCGCAACTTTGCATTAGATCTTCTTGGCCTTTGTGGACTTTTAGAATTTCTTGCTCCAACTAAAATATCGAAAATTTCAATAATTTAAAAACAAAATCGTATTCTCTAACTATTTGCCGATTCAATATCATGATGCTCTTTTCACTGAACATACCGTAAAGAAACTTTGTCATGGTAACGAATCGTGAAAAAGTTAGAGAATACGACTGGTAGAGTAAATATACCCGTTGAGTTTTAGCAATTCGATTATATAAATTCTCCAATTCGATTTTTAACGCACTGTTCTCTTTAATTAGAATTTCGACCATTTCAGCTGACGACCAGGTTTCTTTGCCTGTTTTCAATTCGTTATTCTCTTCTCGACCTTTCGTTGGTGGTCTAGGTGCTGAAACACCACGACGAAAACCGGTAAAATCTGTGGTCGATTTTAAACCAATCGTTGATAGATCCGGTTGTGATTTCGATAATGTTGTCCGTCCATTTGGATCAATTTTACAATGATTATCGTTATTGTGGTTTTGACAAGCGGCTTGTAATGGTGATTTATCCGCCCATTTTGGATATTCCGGTGGTGGCGGCAGAATATTACCATTGGTTAAGAAATTCGTTAAATCTTGTGTTTTTATAATTGATGGTACTTTAACTTCTTTGGCTAGATGTTTCAATACAGATGATTGACTCAAATAATCATCGGGTATTTCAGTTATCTCCTGTACACCACCACTAGTTGTACAAACGATATTGTTATCGAAACTATTTCGTGGCGATGGACTAACCGAACTACGTCGCGGTGTTTGCGTTAATTTCGCACCATTTTCGTGGTATAAATTCGACGATTGGTGTGCAGACGTTGGGACGTAATTCGATGAATTTGTTGTATCGTTCGATTCACGGGCGCCGGAATTTCTTCCTATAATCGAAAATTATTTAAATAAATCGAGGAAATTTTCAATATTCACCTGTCCACGGTTCGTCTCCTGCACTGTGTATAATTAACGTATTGTACGACGATGAGGAAACATCCAACGAGCTACGATTAGACGGTAGACTATCTTTCAATGAATTCCTATCGGATGCTTGTTGGTTTTCTTGTCCTTGTGGTTCCTGTCGGGCCGTATGTTTGATAACGTATTTCTCTTCATTTGATAGATTCTCGTTGGATGTCGATATGTCCGTTTCGCTACCGCTTAGACTTTGTGGAAAGCCGCTTTGTGTACTTTGTGTATATGGACGAAAACGGTTTGGTTGTTGTAATGAGCCCATTTTTTAACTTATTTTCGATTCCAATATACCACTTTTATGATTCAACATCTCGAAAATTAAACAATTTACTTGATAAGGATTATTATAATTGTAATAAGTGACGACCTTGTTGCATTAAGTCATCACAATTTAGTTGAGAAAAAAATTATTATAAGAAGTATAGTGAACTCTGACCTAACTTACGATTAATAACTTCAACAATAGAAACAAAATAAATAAAAGCTTAGAATTGTGGTTGTTTTTTAATGAATTATTAAAGAAATTCTTCCACACATCAGGTCGAGAGGTTAACAACTGTTTACTTTTAATCAAACTACACTCGTATACGACCCGACAATTACAATAAAAACACCTAAAATTCCAACATTAACCGATTCAATCTACAATTAATTCAAAAATAACAATTTCAGATGCAATAAATAGGAGAAAATCGCATCGAAACCACCTTAAAACTGCTAATTTTCACAGCTTTCACATTTCTTGTTGTTATTAGAATACCGTGTACAACTGACGAGTTATTTTTAATACGATCTTAAACGAATACTTACAAAAATTGGACGAAATCTCCCACAATTTATCCCAATCGTACGGCTAGAAGAAAATCGGAAAAAAATTAAAAACTTTTCACAATTTTCTTAATTAAAATAGAAAAGGAAATACTTTAATTTCAAACAACAAATAAAACAAACTCTCTGATGGACGGACATTAGAAAATTGCAAGATTCTAGTTGAGAAATTCTCCGAATGGTGATGCTACGATCGCATTCCGCACATTGTTCGAATTCCTTCATGCTACACTATAAAACAATTCATACACTACCAATTTAAATCAACCAAATCAAGGTCAAGTAGTCTAAATTTCATAATTTTCAAATTTAGTAATTTTCTAGTAATTGTAAAACCACCAAAATATAGTCCAAACAGACAGTGATGATGAAAAAATTTAAACATATAGCAAGTAGGACGCAAAATTAGCAGTGTACCACCCGCTTTATACCGTTTTTAAAGTATGGCGCCAAATTTAAATATGAACAATATCGAGTTCAATTGATTAGAATTTTAATAATGGGAATAAATAATTAAAAATTATGATATAATTGAAAATTAGTTTAAACAATCAACCCCCATCTATTAGCGACCGTTAGAAGCACACAGGCCTATTTTTATTAAGTAACCTAAAAATTTCACGTGTTATTTTGATAATCTTTTGGAATTCTTTCGGTGTAAAAATAGTAACGTTACAACTTACATTTTCCTTATCAGTAAGTACTGATAGTATTTATTTATTTACTTTATGATTATTAGCAAATTTATTATTGTATTCAATTGGAATGTTTAATTTTGCAGGATTTCATCATCATTTTTAATTAATAATTTAAACTAAATAAATAAATCAATAACAATGTTAATATCGCCGGATGAATCATCGGTTAATACAATACCACAAGAGAAGATTAAATTGAAGAAACAACTTGGTTTATTAGAGGGTGTTGCTATAATTTTAGGCATAATCTTCGGTTCCGGTATCTTTATTTCCCCAAAAGGCATTATACAAGAGGTGGATTCGATAGGTTTCTCGTTGGTCGTGTGGATCTTATGTGGATTTCTATCGATGATCGGCGCTTTATGTTACGCCGAATTGGGCACAGCTATCCCGAAATCGGGCGGCGATTACGCTTATATCTACGAAGCCTTCGGACCGTTACCGTCTTTTCTGTACTTATGGGCGGCTAATTTAATCTTCGTACCGACAACTAACGCTATAATGGGCCTAACTTTTGCCAAATACGTTATACAACCGTTTTTCCATCAATGTGATCTACCCGAATATGGGGTAACTCTAGTCGCGGCAGCTACAATTTGTTTTCTAACATTTCTCAATGGTTATAATGTGAAAGCAACAACTCGAATACAGAATGTTTTTATGTTTTGTAAAATTGGCGCCCTTGTTCTTGTTATATTGATTGGTGTTGTGTGGATGGGGATGGGCAATGTGGCGAATTTCGAGAATGCCTTCAAAGGTACAACTACGAATCCGGGCAAGATTGCCAAGGCGTTCTATTCGGGGATCTTCTCGTATTCGGGGTGGAATTATTTGAATTTTATGACGGAAGAACTGCAAAATCCATACGTGTAAGTTGTTTTACAGTTGTATTCTGTAATTTTAGCGATACGTTATTGTAACAATAGTGGAGATCAACCAGCCGTATTCTACAACTTTATGGAATTCGTTACCATGACAATCTTGGATCAAGTCTTTTTAGATAGTTTTTATCTCGGTCTGTACAGTTCTATCAACAGAGATAGGGTTGAAAAAGACAAGAATAAAGCAGCTTTCAGCGCTGTTATGGTAACGAATCCTTTTCAATTCTAAAGAGATTAACGCTTATGTTGTCATAGCAACGCATCGCTAAAAAGTTAGAGAATACGACTAGTAATTGATTTAATTGATATATTTTTAAATAGGAATCTACCGAGAGCTATCTATATTTCATTGCCATTAGTTACTTGTATTTATGTCCTAGCCAATATGGCTTATTTATCAGTACTGACACCAGTTGAAATGATGTCATCGGACGCAATCGCTGTGGTAATTATTTCTATAATCAATTTAATCATATCGAGAATACCGCGGCAATTTACCTCGTAGTTATACAGCTCTGGTTTTTGTGGCAGTTCTTTCTAATTGAAAAATATTTAGAGGATTTGTAGGGTAGTCCTTAGGGAACGTTTTTGTAAAATTAGAACGTTGTAGCCAATTGGGAAATCGGTGAAAAACCGCGTTAATCTGACCATGTCGGGATGTTCACCACCCCAAAATTCTCGCAAAATAATGAAGAATGATTAGAACGATGAGCGATAGTTTTTTCGTTTTTTTATCACTGGATTTTGTTCAACATGAGATATAGTCGGATTAAAGCGGTTTTTCACCAATTTTCCAATGCGCTACGAAGTTCTAATTTTGACAAAATACACCTGCAATTCCACGAAATATTTTTCGAATCGCCAAAGTACTACAACTATTTACCTGGAATAGTGTCGTAGATTGCTTCATGTTTCACTAAATTAGCCATTCAGGATAGTATGAATAAAACTACGACACCATGTACGAAACTACGAGGTAAATAATTGCGGTACGTCCGATATAAATTCAACTTGAATTTTCTAGACTTTCGGTAATAATATCCTGGGTAAATTCGCTTGGATTATCCCATTAATGGTAGCAATATCGGCGTTTGGTGGTCTAAGTGTGCACATTATGACATCGTCGAGAATGCTGTACGTCGGGGCTCGTAATGGACATTTTCCCGTGATGTTATCGCATTTGAATATAAAAAAATTAACACCGATGCCTTCATTGATATTTCTAGTAAATTCGCTATTAAATCAATAATCGATTGATTTAAATCTTTGTAATTTTCTAGAATATTCTATCGTTATTTATGTTATCAACGAATGATATCCACAAACTCATCACCTATTGTACAATTGTTGAATCGTTCTTTGTTATGTTATCAGTTTCTGGTTTGTTGTATTTGCGATGGAAGAAACCGGATATAGTGCGACCAATTAAAGTCAATTTAATATTTCCAATTTTATTCGTATTGATTTGTGTATTTTTGATAATAATGCCGTGCGTTGAAGCACCAATTGAAGTTGGAATGGGTGTTTTAATCACTTTATCCGGTGTACCAGCCTATTATTTCGATATTGTTTGGGATAAAAAACCGAAAGTGTTCACATATGTTATGGGTAAGGTTCATTTTTTGTTGTGATTTGTTTAATTTAAAGAATTTTTGTAGAGAAATGTACGAAAATTTGCCAGAAGATCTTTCTAGCTGCTCACGAAGATGTGGATATTGATGAATAAAATCGAGATTTTTGATCTGTATTATAATTTAAGTTGCATCTTATTTATTCAACATTTAAGATCATTGTTCGTTTTAATTTGTCTCGAATCAAGCTGTGATTTTTTCCAAAATTTTAGTCCTAATCTAATTTTAATACTGTAATTATGTCACCGAAAAAACAAGATGTAAATAAATACGAATTACCAATACATTTATTCCTCTTGCTCTTTAATAACAAACTATCCATCGATAATACGAATCGACTACAATACTTTTAGCATTATTTAACACCAAATATGGAATATAAATTATGTACAATTACAATTTTATTGCAAATCTTCCGGATTGAACATACCCTGTAAAATCGGATTATTCTCAAAAATTGCCCAACTAAAAATTGAATAAAATCAGGAAAACCACTTACCTTAGCTCGCCGCAAGATTGAATCCTTTGTAGCATCATACGGATGGTCTTTCGATGGAATCTCCAATACGGCAGGTATCGGCTGATTATGCCCATCGATAACATGCCGTATCATCTCGGCAATATTCTGATTTATTAAAATAATATCAATATCGTCGCGTCTCAAAAAACGCTTAAAGCATTCCTCAATTTCACTAACTGGAGTACCTGAAACGTTCAAAAAACCCGACGAATTATCGAAACAATTTCCAAATATAATCGTGTTTACTTTTATCGACGACGAGGAAATTGGGGTGGCGGTTTTTGTTGATTTCCCCAACACCACCTAGAAGGAAACCAACGCAGGTATCCTAATTTTTATAAATTATTAAATTCTCTCTGATTGTTTAATAAAGATAATTACCTCATCGCCTATTATTGAAATTAATTTGCCTTTAAGGGCGGAATGTAGGGCCATTTTCGTTTAGTTTAGGTTTAATTCAGCGATAATTTGAAGAAAATTGGAATTTTTATAGATCACCTGACTGGGAAAGCATCTGACTAGATTTGACAGCAACTGACAGCTATTTGACAGATGCACCAGATCCTAGACTATATAGGACGGCTGAATAATCAATAAAGTGACGTCACACTATTTTATTTAATTATTATTATTATTTTTATAATTATTATACTTATATTTACTATATTTATTTATTATTATATCGACTTATGTAGAATTATAATACATTCTCACAACATTTAGTAATCGGATCGGATGCATTAAACAGACCCTGTAGTATCTATTTTCTTGCCTTATAGGTTAACTGAATAATTTAAAAAATTAACCCAATTTCAGATATACGATAATTATAGATTTATTTAAATATTTAGCAATTAGCTTCAATGTCTCTAATTTCGAGGTTCAAATCGTCAAAAATTGTAAATAATACTGAAATTAGCGGCAAAATTAGTGACAGAACGTGTATGGTCAGCTTTAGAAATTGATAACGCTTTTGTTGTGAAATTCTACTTTCATTTAAAAATTTATTTGAAATTAAAAATGTTTTTTTTAGTGTTATGTTTTCAGTAAATTCAATAATTTCCAAAATACTGTTATTACTTAATGGACACCGGAAAGATGTAGTTTTTAAATTTGGTAAATTGTGGTTATGTTTGGAATTTTCTTCAAATCAAAACCAAACAATCGTTACTACCGGATAAAATTTCCTTTTTTTCTCATTAGAGCCGTAATAAGATGGAATTTAGCGAGGCACAAATTGCAAGATTAATCTTAGGTTTGTTTCATCCGAAAATTGGCAAATTTTCAAATTATTGTGTTTAGGTTATTTGAAAAGCAAGCATTACACATCGACTTTTAATAAATTCTTAGAAGAATGCCACCATTTCGAGAAGACGAAACAACGCATACGATCCGGCGAACATTACCCTACTCGAGTCGGTGGCATGAGTCTCGTAGAGTTCCTCGAAGAGTACGCCAATATTTATACAATCGGTAATTATTGTATCGTTTACTATCAATTTTACTATAAATATTGTTTAGTTCAAGCTCGTTTAGAAGACACGGATTATTTCAACGGGGAAGAACGGAAATCTTCCCTCGGTATAGTCGATCAGTTGTTATATTTGTTGAATACTAGACCGGCTCATGCATCAACTCCAGTTTCAAGGTATTCTTCTATAGAATTACCGAATTTATCAATTTTTGTATTAATTCCAGTTCTAGTATGTGTACAAGTGAGGTAGAGACGACCGCTCAAGATGCATTACCTGGTAATTTATGCGATTTAGACAAGAATTTATCACACAAATCAACGCCGAAACGTAAATTTCGAAAAACCCACTCGCAATCGTTAAATGACACCAATATTAATCCGGCTGATGTTTCGGAAGTATTAACACAACATTTATTAGACAAGACTGAATTTCATATTAAATTAGCAAATACGATAAATGTTGTTAGAAATAGTCCGGAAGTTGTTAATAAACAACAATTACAACAACAATTTGAACAGCAGGAGCAACAATTTGAAGAAGAAGTAGGTGTCGGTGCGTCTAAAGAATTGGAAGCGCTAATAAAATCTGTTGTGGAAAAAACAGAAGAAGATCCGATCTATAATCAGTTAATTGACGAGATTATGGGGGCGCCGGCTACTGATTCTACAGATAGTCGCAAACAATCCTCATTTAGGTAAAATTACAGCAGGGGCTCCACGGTATTTCTCTTCGAAATAAGACTTTATTATAATAGGTCTGTATTGAAAAAAATTGGGTAGCCATCAAATAATTCTTGAAAGAAAATTTGTTTTATTTATTTCTTTCAAAATTTATTTATTTATTTATTTACATTACTGACAAACGGTTGAAACAAAAAGCACAGCTTACTATGAAGGGAAATATTGTGGAACGCCTTAAATATTAATCTTATCTAATAGTGATTAATTATGATTTGTTAATATAGCGATTCTAATACAGATGATCGATATTTGGTTAGAAGGAAACAATTAAAACTATTAAATTCGAATAAATCAATCGAATCGCTAAATAATGAAGCCGTTCATGGTATAGTTACAGTAGCAGCAACCGGGACAGCCCAATTTCAAGAAATACCAACAACTAATGATGGACATCAAGCAATAACAAAAACAACAACGAATAGTGGTTTATATTTTTATGAGGGTGGTTTGGATTGTTATTTCAAAAATGCAGCAGCAACAACAACGACAACGACAATGTTAAATCAAAATCAAATCTTTATTGGAACGCCTGGTATTTTAGTTGTACCACAAATGAATAATAATAATTGTCATAATGAACAAATACAACAGAATATTAAAACGGTTCTAACCGATATGGATATTATGACAATGCCTACGATTATTATTAATGAAGAGGATACAATTCCTGCGACCTCAACAGGTATTTCTTCTGTTATACAGGGTGAACCAAGAGGTTGGCCTATTGAGATTTGTATATTTCATAAGAATTTAGAGTACATTTGTTTTTCCAGTTGAACTACCACTAGAGAATAGTTTTGTTGTAATATCAACAACAATTTGGTGTAATGCATCCTATGTTCTTATTTTAAATGAAATGGTTTAATTTTTATTGTATATTTAGATTCTGTGATGAAATTAAGGGTAGTAGCGTTAATAGTTTGATTTTTTCTGAAATCTTAAATTTTCCAGTGTCATATTATGAAAGTCCCCTTTAATTTCCCCATAGAATCTAAATATGCAATAAAAAATATACGCTTCTATTTAAAATAAGAAAGTAAAGTGCATTCGTCATATACCGGGGTTGATAGGACAAAGAAAATGTTTTCTTGAAGTAATTCAAGTGGAAAAACAGTTTTATACGAAATTTCAAAAATTTCTACCAATCTTATACTTTTGACTCACCCTGTATTAGAGAGTGGTTTTAATAAAGTTGTTTTTTTAGAGGTTCCAGTTGTTTCAGCAGAAAATCAGAAGGCTACAGTGGAAGAAGTGAATGTCTCGACAATAGCTACAAAACCAACAATAACGACCACAATAACAACACCAACAACAGAATTAGTTCCTATTATAACAAAAACAACACCTACAACAGAATTGGTACCTATAACGACAAGAACAACACCCACAACAGAATTGGTACCTATAACGACAAGAACAACACCCATAACAGCATTAGTACCTATAACAGCAACATCAAACAATAAATCTGAGAGTTGTAAACCGAAAAGTACTACTAAAGATCTAGAATTAACTGTTAGAAATGTTGTAAATACTATAGAGACTCGTTCAAATATCCCACGACACGTTCGCAATTTAGATTTTTCAAGTCCTTCGAAACTAATAGGAATAACAACAACAATATCACCAATTTCACCAGTTGTTACAACAACAACAACAACGAAAACAACCCCAACAACCACCAATACAAATACAGAAAATAAAACAACAGTAACAACAACGAGTACCATAGAAAATATAACACAACCTACAACAGCAATAAAACCAACATTGAGTAAAGCTTGGGATATGGACTTGAGAATGATGATCTATGGTGAAAATTCAACAAACGAAGAACCGTCACCGAAAAAACGATCAGCCCGTAGACGACGCAAGAACACGAAAGAAACTCAAAATAATCAATCGAAAGATACCCAAATTGACAATAAAAATAGCGAAAAATTTAAAATTGACGAGAAGAGAACAAGTAAAAAATTAAACGATAAAAAGACTGTTATGCCAAATGAACAACACAAACAACAGGAGAAACCAAATAATAAAAAAATCGAAGAGAAAAAGACTGTTACAACAAATGAACAAAACAAACAAGAAAATAAATTAATCCAATTGGATACACCGATAAAGGATCGTATACCAAAAACACCAGGTGTTAGTGATACTTTAACGCCATTTGCACAAGTAATCGAAGAACAATTAAATGGTATCGATATTATGTCATTTCCAACTCCAAGAGTACCAGTGACACCGGGTTTTGGTATAACCACACCGTTAGGTACTAATTATCAACAACGCGGTACTGATTATTCAACATCAAGTTCGTATTACATACCATCAGATAATGAACAAAATAAATCAATAGAGAAGGCAATTGAAGAAACAAAATCCACAAATAATGATAAAGTTAATATTATCAGTGATGTTGTTATAGAGAAAGAAACAACAAATACTAGTAATGAAACGATAATTAAAACAACAGAATCGTGTAAGTCAACTTTAGAGAAATTCAATCGTTCGGTTATTGCTAAGAAGAATTTACAATTACTTGGTGATATTTCATCACCATCTTCATCATCGTCTTCATCATCATCGTCATCATCATCTTCAAGTTCTGATAGTGATAGCGAGATTGATGATAAAATTAACAATCAATTAGTCAACAAGAAAATTGAAAAATCTGATCCAATATCAATTAGTGATATTTTAAAACAAGTAGAAGTTCATAAAACTCTACCGGGTGATAATATCGAGAATCGTAATAGACAATTATTGAAGAATTTAGAAGAGAAACGTCAACGTACAATCCAAAGGATGCAAACGCCAATTGAGAAGAAAACTCTACGCAATATAAATAAATCGAAAAATCCGGTAACACCCCAAAAACGGATAGTAAAGAAAGTGGAAAATCACGAAAAACCGAAGAAAATTGACGAAATTAAACCGGATAATCAAATCGGTAGTGTTGATGAAGATGAGGCGAAGAAACTAGTCGAAGGCCTCTGGGAAAGGGGTATTTGTTTAGTTCCGAATAAACCCCAATTAAAACAATCACAATCAATTGAACCGAAACCGAATGTGCGAATTTTCGATCGTTATAGTTGCGGGGAAATGATCGAAATCGCGCATCAAGACGGTTTCATTAGCAAGAAATTGAATCAATACGATTTGAAACGATTGGAGAAGAAAATCGAAGCTACTGTCTATCTCGATGATGATGACGATGATGATGATGATGGAATTCCAGTTACTAGAACTATCGAATGTACCCCGTTTGTACAATTATTAGAAATATTGCCGGTATCGCAGAAATTACGTTGTAGTAAACGTATTGTGAACAAATCACCGGTGAAGAATTCGAAATTGTTCACGGCAGATGAAGATAAGTTGATGGACGATGTGGCTAGTGGGAATATTGCAGAAATTAAGACTAAAACGTGAGTTGTAAGCGATTTGTTGTATTTTTTTCTAATATTGAAAGGATTACAGGACGAAAAAGAGGAAATTGAAGGCTGCCAATTGTGAAAGTGATAAGGGTACGGAGAAGAAATCGAAAAAACACGAAAACAGTATCAAACTGTTGAGGGATATCAATGTTGATGATTTTCTCGATAAACTTCATAATGGTTAAGACAAGTTTCATAAAGAATCTTAAAATCGTTCGTTTTGTATATTTTTTTATTATTAGAGTAGTGTATAAGTTACAAGTTGAACCTTTAAAATATTTACAAGCGATAGATACTTTTTAATCACATTTTTTCTGTTCTAAATCCTTCTTCTCTGGTGATTTATTCCATTTACAATCACATTTGAACGGGTCTTGTCCTGCTGTATCGTCCTGTTTTATTTGTTGCTTCTCCCAAGGATTCCAGAATTTCAATAGAATCGGTTGAATAAAACGATGAAAAATGAATAAAAGTAACGGAATGATAAAACAAGGAACACAACCTGCCATTTCAATAATTTCTATACAAAAATTCTTGGTAAAATTAATAAATACACTAAATTAAATTTCTTCTTATCAATTGGAATGATATACGACTTGTCAGTTTAATAGCAGTGTTGTCAAATACGTCTCCCCAAAATCGATCTACCCTATAGAACACAGCAATAAATCCGTAAATTTAGCGAAATTTTGCAAGATTTGGCACTACAATACACCGTTAACAGTAGCTCTAGACTATTCTATTACGTATTGTCGAGATTGATTCATACGCTTGATAATCCATTAACAGACGTCAAATTTATTATGATCTAATCTACGACATATTTTTATTTAATTACCGATTAGGATATCGGGGATGATCAGCAATATGATTTGTATTTTTTCTAGAAATTATTTATTATCGTCCAAAGACATTACAATCAAACAAATTAACCTTGTTTCTGTGCTAATTCCTTAGCCCTAGCCCTTTCAAGTTTAGCAATACGAGCTGCTGATTTAGCACCTAATAAACCACCGCCCCAATGACGACGGATTTCATCAGCACGATCATTGAAATTAGTTTTAATAACATCAATAATTTTAGTCAAATTGGCTCTATCGGCTGATTCAATCTATAATTTATATAAAAATTATTCGATTTGTATTTTGAATTAGAAATTGTTACCTTAGTCAAAGCTACAGCAGAGCAAGTTTTTCGTCTAACTAATAGACCCAATCGAGCTTTACCTTTAACGATACAGTAAGGTACTCCCATTTTTCTGCAAAGCGCCGGTAGGAAGAGTACCAATTCAATTGGATCAACATCATGGGCGATTACAACTAATTGGGCTTTTTTCTGTTCGACTAATTTCGTTACTGTATTGGTACCGGCACGGAGGGTGTTCGGTCGTTTCGGTGGTGCCTCCTCTTTTTTGGCAACTTTACTTTCAGCAGCTGCCTTCAAACGGTTCTTCTTTTGCAGGGCAGTTTCTGGCCGGTATTTCTCCAATACTTTAAACAATTGTGTCGCTGCAATATCAAATAATTTATTAGTTGTTATTACGGTTTGATTCGATTGTTTACCTGTTTGTTTGTCGAGGGTTTGGGTGAATTGGTTGACTGGTGGTGGTACTTTTAGACGTTTTTGTAAAACGGCTTTTTGCCGTTGGATACGGATGTATTTGGGCCATTTGACAAAACGCGATAAATCACGTGGTGGCTGGATATCTTGTCCAATACCGAAATTACGTGGACGTTTCTCGAAGAGTGGATTAACCTCTTTCTTCGGTTCAACTTTCTTAACGGCTAACGGAGCGGCTGCTACCTTTTTGCCTGTCTTCTTCTTTGGCTACAATTTCATTAAAATTAACATAAACAACCACCAACTAACATAACCACAAAAACAACATGAAATATTTTTGAGGTTATCTTCATCAATTAAAAATTTTAAATTTTTTGAAAAATATGCATACACACAGATAAAAGATTGAACTTACTTTCTTTTGAACCATATTTTCGTATTAAATTTTAATCGATGGTCAAAATAATTAAAAAAATCTATCCACAGCCGAAAACTGTGAGATGAACAACTCCAATTGACAGCTGAAAAAGAACCAGTCTAGGGAATTTATTTTTGTAACTAGTAAAATTGGTAGTGAAAATGCGGCAAACTCAAAAATATAACTAATTTACGAATTTATTTATTTGATTAATTATAAGAAATATGGGGTTACATTTCTTTTTGGAATAATTCGTTCAGAATCCGGTACAGCTTTAAATAATTTCGCTTCAACTTTATCAATTGACTGAAATTCTAAAATACTAGCAATATTGCCACAACGATAACAATAATTGGGAGCCGACCATACTGTTACCAATTTATCATCGAACATATATTTATAACCTTCATGGACTAATTGATGAGCACGACATAGTAATGATAAGGCATTGATTTGCATGAAATCATGTGTAACTTTAGCCCCGAATAGATAACCAGCTCCACGTGGACTTGTCGCCCTGAAATCGATAAAAACTAAATAAATTCAACTTTACAGGAGAATAAACTCAAATACCAAGTGTCTACATCTTCAGGATCCGACCATACAAGATCACAAAAAGCCCCCTTATGGGGTATCTCTTGATTACGTTCCAAGATTCGAATTTGGTCGACAGTTTTAATATCGGGACTCAAACCACCATGAACGCACAAAACTTTCTCATCAATCAACTAGAAATATTCACGGAATTAATCAAAATTAACGGTAATTTTGGTGATAAAACCCACAGCAGCTACTGTTAATAAATCAAAAACTGAACAACAATATTTCCATGCATTAACATTGCCATATTTCGTTAAGCACTCGTCATAGAAACCGTAAACTTGTGTGATTTGCCGACTCTCGTGGTTACCACGCAATAATGTAATTTTGTCAGGATAGGCGGCTTTTAATGTTAATAATCTCGTGAAGGTTTCCAAACTGTAATAGCCACGGTCGACAAAATCGCCTAAAAATACGTAATTGGTGTCCGGCACTTGTCCACCTTGTCGAAACAATTCTTCTAAATCGTAAAACTATAACAATCATAAATATTTAATATTTAAAGCGTAAATTCAAAATACTTGGCCATGGATGTCGCCACAGACTGTAACTGGAGTCGATACAGGTTGTACGTTTGATTCTTCTAAGAGAATATCACAAACAATACTACAGAGCTTTTTTAAATCGTTTTCAGTTAAATATTTGCATTGTTTGGCTATTTCTATCCAATTTTCTAACTCTGAATCCGTTGCCATTATTCTAGATTATGTTCGGTAATTTCTACAAAAAATCTCCAATATTTATTACACTTTGGGAAATATCACAAATTATCAACGATTATCTTGCAAAAACAACATAAAACATAATCTACTTTCGTAGTTTTTTTTCTGATTATTTAATTGACAAACGACCAGTTAACCAAACTTTGTTGATGTGTCATTGTTTTCTAATGTTGGCAACAATGATTATAAACTCTGGAATGCCCACTCTAACTGCAATCGAAACAGATAAATAAATCTATTATTACCTCTAGACAATAATATAAGTCGTCCTTAACTATTTTGATTATATTATATTGATTTGGAATATTATTTCGAATTTTATTACTATAATTAACACAATTGAGTTATCATTCCTGTATGTGTGTTGCAAGTGGTTGGCCATACTGATTAATAGAGGTAAATTCAAAAACCATTCCAAGATTTGAAGGTTAACACGTGTTTCATCTAATTACACTAATTTTTTTAATTGAAATCGCTTAAAACCAGTCTATTAATTTGTAAATAATGCCGAAATCGAAGCGTGATAAGAAAAGTGAGTATTCCAATATTTATTCTCAATTTAAACCAATTTTTTTATCGATAAACATAACCTAACTTTTATTATTGTGAATTTCTTCAGTTTCTCTAACGAAGACAAGCAAAAAGGGGCTGGCACTTAAACAGACAATAGTTGAAGATGTCCGGAAATGCGTTGAACAATACAACAGTATTTATGTTTTCACATATGAAAATATGCGTAATGAGAAAATGAAGGAGGTGCGACAAGAGTGGAAATCGAGTCGGTTTTTCTTCGGTAAAAATAAAGTCATGGCTATAGGTTTAGGCCGATCAAAAGAGGATGAAGTTGAAGATGATCTACATAAAGTAATTATGTTATACAATAATAATTGTTACTTAATTTGTTTTTTAATTCTTAGATTTCGGAATGTCTAACAGGCCAGTGTGCTTTATTATTCACCGATCGCTCCAAAAAGAAAGTTCTCAAATGGTTCGAACATTACTCATGTGAAGGTTTCGCTAGATCTGGTGATAAAGTGAATAAAACGATAAAATTAAAAGAGGGGCCTTTAGACCAATTCTCGCATGCAATCGAGCCGTATTTAAGACAGTTGGGATTGCCAACGAAATTAGAACGAGGTTTTCCACGATTCCTACAATTTTAATAATAAATGTTATTTTGGATTTATTCCAGGTATCGTCACGTTGATTAAGGATTATGTTGTCTGTAAAAAGGGGGACGTATTGAAGCCGGAACAGGCGAAAATTTTAGAATTATTAGGCCATAAATTAGCTGTTTTTAAATTAATTTTGAAAGCTGTTTGGATGAAAGGTGAAGGTTTCGAGAAGATCGACAAAAACGATGATGAGAAAGATAATGATGATGATAATGAGGAAGATGTAGAGATGGACGATAATTAAATTTAATTGAAAAACAATTTGTTTTTATTATCATCCAATTATTGATTCAAAACAAGTACCTGATAAAATAAAATAAGCAATTTTTCTTGTAATTTAGAGAAATACAACTGGCAACGCCGATCCAACTGTCATTTCTATTTACAATTTTTTGTGTCGTCAAGAGAATTATTAATAATTATAATAAGAGGCGTAATTATTCTATTTAAAGTACCGGTATTCGATTAGAATTAATGTAGTAAGTTTATATGAAATTTCTAGACTTTAAATTTAATAAAAATTGGCCAATTTCTTTGTCGGTATTGCAGGAGGTATGTCGGCGAAGAAGGTGACGGTATCAGGGCCGAAACGGCAATTTAAAGAGAAAATCGTCCAAATCTACGAGACTCTATTCAAAGGTGAAAGCCTGCCGAATACAGGCCAATTATTTTGGGACGAATTCTTCCTATTAAAACCGAAAACTATCCATATTTATAATGAGATACAAAAGATGTCCTCTGAACAATTATTCGCGGCTAAATCTAATCTAAATGTACTGATAACGAATTGTATTGAAACGTTAAATGATGAGAATAAGATCCGTGTTGTTTACGCATTACAAACTTTATGTACTGTAATTAACGCAATCTTTAGGAAATCGAACGAAATTGAATCGGATATTTTCTTGTTGGCTTTCGAGAATTCGGAAGAACGAGTACGTGCAATACTTGCAGCATGCCAGATATTCCTCGAAGGCGACTATTCCGATATTTTGAAATGTTTATCGTTGAAATTATTGATAATTTTGACAACAAAAACCGAGAATATTAACCAGAATACGTTAGTCGAACACGTACTGAATACTGGTTTGTTTGAATGTTTGTTGAAATTATTGTGTAAAGTCCAAACACGTCAAAAACACGGCTATGATGTTGTTCTATTAACAACACTACTTGTTAATTATCGTAAATATGACGCAACAAATCCGTATATTGTGAAATTATCGATATTAGACGATGAATTAGCATTGAATGGTTATGGACAAGTTATAACATCATCATTGTGTGATTTTTGTAATCAATTTACACGTGAATTAAACGAGAATCAACACGTTTCGTGGTTGAGTTCGCTTACAAATATTGTTGGTAATATTTTTATATCCGAAGAGGGTACTGTACGAAATCAACAAATACGCGCAAATAACGCGTTCCTATTAGCGTTCTACGAGGCGATCCATTTAAATCGGAATTTTATAACAACCCTAGCCCATACACAGATCGATAGTAATAATAGTTCGCCCCCATCGCCAATCAATACAATGAACACTTTGAATAATTCGACTGAATTGTTGACAACCAATCCGATCATATCGCAACCGTCTAATCTTCTAGTCATTTTCTTCCAGTATTGGTAATTTTGAATCATCAATTATAAATTTCGAACGTAAATATCGTTGAATATCATTTTCTAGTTCTATTGTAATGCAAGATACGAAAAATGAGGCTGATTTCAATACCGTTAAATTATGTTTTTTGATTCTCTGTTGTATCACTGAAGACCAATATGCGAATTCATTGATGCACGATGTTGGTTTAGCTTTTAAAGTGCATCTCCACAAAGTCCAAATGCGCCACCGTAAAGTATCAACAGATCAAACAACATCATCACAACCGCTCGTTTGTTCACTACTGGGTAATATTGAAATCAAATTAGATAGTTTTTTAATTTTTGTAAATTTTAGACTTATTAGTGGAGTTCTTTTTGAGTCATTTGATGAAGAAATTCCCGATTGAACTATACTTTTTATGTTTAGGTGTATTACAACGGATTTTATGCTACCAGAAACGTTGCAGGATACGTTTGAATTACTCATGGAAGAATTTATGGACCGCACTATTGCTTGTTTTACGTTTTGTGTTACAACACGATAATTATTTAGCGAAAAAAATGAATATTATATCGTTATCAATGAAAATTATTAATATTTTCAATTTCTTCATAACGTACGGTGATACTTTCTTGCCAACACCCGGTAGTTATGATGAATTATATTACGAATTGATCCGTATGCATCAGATTTTCGATAATATCTATTCGATGGGTAAATTGTTAGTTTTAATTGATTTTGGTTTAATTTCAACAATATTTTAGGTCTGCGATATTCTACAGTTGAGGGTGAATATAAGGAGGATGCTTTAAAATTGAATAACAGTTTGATAAATGTACGGGCGATAATTAAGCATTTTTCACCGAAAATCGAACAATGGTTAATATCGTCGAATCTATCAACACCATCCGAACAACAAATTCTCGATCTTGTTAAGAAGAATTACGATAGTTTAACATTGAAATTGCAAGATTCATTAGATCAATATGATCGTTATAGCGAGAAACCGACGTATGTTGAATTTTTTGCAACTCTAGTAAAACGACTTGTCTTAGATACATCGACTAATATCGGTTATACATTAACAGATTTACAAAAGAATGAATTTATTAATAATTAATTACTTAATTAATTAATAAGTAATTACTATTAAAATAATAATAACAAAAGCGAAGAATCAATAATAATTATAGTAATAAATGAATATCTTTTTGTACATTTATCAGTTTGTATCTAAATTCGATCCGTCCCAGGCTTCTTCATAGAACCTCGGATCACTTATCCGTAAGTATGCCCTTTTATAATAATAATAATAAATTGGCGTTACTGAAAATTATCATTATTATCCATTAATTTAACAAAAAATGAAGCAACTTACAGATTCTTTGGATAATATACAAACTATAGAGCGGTATTGACCATTCGTGATCGGATAGACTATTCCATTGATCGATCAAAAACCAAATTTGAAATATCACAGTTAAAATGAAATATGTTACAAAGATTAATAGACTGAATTGGAATTTTTCGAATAATAAATCTAATAGGCCTGCCTGTAAACAATCATTAGATTCGAATTAGAACAACAATTCAACTTACCTGAAACGCATACGTTGAGAATATTGTCAACAACAATATACCTAACGATAATATCAGACAGATACTTTGAATTCTACAATAATCACATTTCAAATTAGTAAAATTGATAACTTTAAACTTACATGAATAGAACTAATGATATTCCTTTATAATGTCTGAGCGATATTGCAATTGTATTTATTATAAAATCTACAAATAATAGTACCGTTTGTATTGATAAAACAAAACCGTATCGTTTTGATGTTAGTTTCATTGTAACTAATTCTTTTATATTCGTTTTATTTTTATTTGTTGCGTTTCAGTTTAAATCGCTAGTCAAATGAATAGGTCAGATGTTTGTTGACATTTAAACCATGTGGATGTATTGATTTTTGCGTGGTTGGATTGGTGCGGGGGTGCGCTTCTTATCTAGGTCGTACATTTACTATTCTTATCGATAATGGGGTTATTTTTGGTCGTACAATTAGACCAGAAAATCTGCGCGAAACTGGAAACTAATCGTGTCAGATTCGACTTGTTTTTCTTCCACCGACAACCCACACGATTTTATTTCCGGATCAATTTATCCCCATTTTCCGCCTGTTAAAGCTTTATTTGTAATTCTATTATGTTAATATTGTGGTAGATTAATTTATTTTATTTATAGATAGCCTTTTTAAGAAAACTGAGTTAGTAAAGAAGTTCCTGTGGCTGATATATTTCCCATTTGTTTGTAATTAAATCGAATAAAGCTCCATAGTTTATTCAATTTTATTAAATGGAAGACTAAAATGATTATTTCAGGTGTAAAATATAGGCTTTTTCTATGTTTCTGGTTCTATTTGCCAGATATGTATAAATGAAAATAAGGTAGGCAACACAACATACGCCAAACGGGAGTTTTTATTATGCTCAAAAATGCCCTAGTAAATAAATTTTGCGTATTATCAATGAATAAATATACGATTATAATTTTAATCCACGACATTTCAGCAAAGTACCGATTCGTGAATATTTAGATTTTTTTAAATTGCCCCAATCATTGAGGTATATTGAGTTGCCTACCTTACACCTATCAATATTGTTATAACAGTGTTGTCATATTGTACTTATGGTCTGTAAATTGTGTTATAATTTGCAAGAAAATTTTGTGTAAATGTATCGATAAATTTATTCTAGGAGCGAATGGGTATTTTATGTGTAATTTCACATTAATTGCTAGACTAGAATTCCTAATTTATGTATTTATCCGAAAAATAAGTGGCGGTCACTGTATTTCCAGTTCCAAAATAAGCCAAGATTTGAGGTTAGGTTTTCCGTCAAGTTGTCAAAAAAATTGACGTTACTTATATCTATCAAAAAAAAATGATTTATTTTTACATGTTTTTAACAAGTGTTTAAGTTTCTCTATCACCACCAAATAACAACAAACATTAATTGTACTGATAAAGGTATAAACATTAATTGTATAATATCTTGAAAATTTTTCAATTTTTCGAGGTTATATAGAGGATTCGGATTAATTAGACGAATTAAACATTCATTGTTTTATTATGATTTAATTCTATTTTTATCAACAGATGGCCAATAAGATTAAAGATTATGATAAACAATATGAAGAAGATTTATTACGGGCACAAGCGTTGAGTTTAGAATCGTTAGCTTTGGAACAATTCAAAAATAAACGCCTACAAGAATTGAATAAGAACTTAAATCAACAACAACAACAGAAAAATAAGACCACTTCAGGTGCATTTCAATCGTATAGAAAAACAACTGAAATTATTTTCGAATTTTGTTGCATTTCCAGTAGCCAGAGCCTCGTCAATGACCGAAACCGACTCGACAACGAATCTGATAAAGTATGACCGACAACAAAGCAAATCTCGTCCCCGACCCGGGACTTCTAATAGTAATCTAAACAATTCGCTGATAGCACCGCCACCAAGAAAAAAACAGCACGCCAACTCTAAGCGGCGACACTCCAGATCTAATATCGTTTTCTAGCCCCCCAACTAGTACTGATAACATTATTGAATTTTGTAATTCGCAAAAGTAATTCAACTTGGAAATTTCGACTAATTCGAAACTAATTCGATTATAATTACAGTTATAGTAATAGTGCAATAACGACGTTCTCAAATTCTACAGCAATGATACAACAATCAACATATCGGCCGCAAATTAGTTCGTTTGTACAACAACAATTCGTATCGACACCACAACATTGGTTGAATTTGAGTGGAACTTTTCCTATACAACCAATACAGCAATTATCGACATTACCGGTAAGTATCTTTATCGTTATCAATATTGTTATCAGTAGATTAACTGATTAATAAACAAATAAGGCACCAGCTTTACCACCGAAAAATCAACAACGACAACCTCCACCATTAATTCTACCATCAAGTAGATCAACAATACACACAAGGAATGTCACGAATAAGAAGAATAATTTGAATTTAATCGATCTAGCACCGAATATATTGGAAGACAAAAATAGTGTACGTGTTAGTATTTTACAAGAATTCGATCCGATCTTATCGACGATCGATTACGATCCGACTTTACGACAACGCACCAGTCCAGATACTTCAAGTATTCGATTTTATAATCCGAATTCGTTTTGTTAATTAGTTTTATTATAGCCGATGATTGTGTGTCAGTTTGTGATAGTGTTTATGATGAATACGATCCGTACGATTTTATCTATAGTGGTTCAGGTAATAATAGTATGTCCGATCCGTTATATGCGGCTGTTGTAAAATCGGAAAATACGCCCCAATCACCAACACCACCGCTACCACCACGGGTACACCAACAAATGTCCACGTTAAGAAAACAGAATCCACATCAATTTATCGATAAATTGAATCTGCTCGATTGTATTAAACGATCCGATCAGATTTCGATACAATCGAGGGATTCCGATTTGAAAGCCTTCTACAAAATGGTTTACAGTATTAGAAGTAATTATTTAAATAGTTTAGCGGTTGGTTACCATAACAATACTGGAGATTATAATAGAATTTTATAGTATGATAGAAGTTCTGTTGACCGTTGTTATGGTAACAAATCGTTAAAAAGTTAGGGAATACGACTGAGATTTAATTTGATTGAAACATTTAAGGCCAATATCGCTACAACGATCCGGATACTAATATGGGTTTAGTTATAAGTCCGATGGTTAATTATCAATATAGAGAAGGTACAAGTATTAAATTGTGTGTATATTCGGATTTCGATGGGGCTGATCGTGATCGTCCAATCAATTTTACTTGTGATGGTATTTTTTTTAATTAATTTTCTAATTGATTGATTAATTGGAGAATTGTAGTTAACTGCAGTATTGAACATGTAACTTTACAATTAACTTACGATTTAGATGCACCATTAAAAGATAAGTATACGTTAAAAGTATGGGGTTGTAATGAGTATTTAGTACCGACAACTTTTCTATCCGATTACGAATATATCCATAATTGTATCAAATTAGAAGAGGATGTTGTACTGACTTTAATACCGGATTCTAAAGTTGATAAATCATTCGCTAGAACGGTACTTTATTAAATAAATCCTCATTTTATTGACTAAATAATTAATTAATTGTAGTTACAAGATGATAATCGTGATAAAGACTTATCATTCGAGGATGTTATACCGAATGATTGCATCTTGCACATATCCTATGATAGTCTTGTTATATTATTGGAAACTATTGAGAATGAAATGAAACATTTAGTTGAAGCTGCTGTACAAATTGAAAAATGCAATAATCCATCAATTATGCCGAATTTACAACCGTTAAAAGTTATACAATCGGTTAAATGTGTTGTGAATTTAATGGGGAATTTGTGTACGTTAGAAATTATGGAGGCTGTTGATTATTTGAAACAGATTTGTAAAGATTTTATACCGTTTAGTGAGGTGAATATCGAAATTTCGAATGTCTTTATTATTTGATGAGCGATTTGAAAAGTATTTAAAGAGTTTAAAGCAGGGTACTTGGAGATTATTTGTGCAAAATTTGAACCATGTAGCTTATTGGAAAGTTGCTCAAAGAACGCTCAAATGTATCAACTCTCAACATGGATTTTTTCGTTTCTTTCCAATTTATTTCGTAATTTTTACGTTTATTCTAAAATGTAATGGTGGGAAACTGAAACAATGTGCTGAAATTTATAGGAAAGCCTGGAGATTATTTCAGTAAAATTTTAACCTCGTAGCTCATTCTGAAGTTTGCCCAAAACTGGCGATTTTCAAAATCAAATTAGGGAGTCGTTTTTGAAAATCACGAGTTCGTGGTTTTTGGTGAGCTACAGGTTCAAATTTTGCTAAAATGATCTGCAAGATTAATTCTTAAAAATATTCTTCAAATCGCTCGGACGGGTTAAGTGAAACAATTTTACTTGAATTTTTCAAAATTTTAGAATATGACGTTTTCGGAATTGATCGGTAATAGTTGCAATAAAATCCGTTTAGCTATCCACAATCTAATCGAGATGTACTACCACGCATTTAAGGTGGATTTTGAGATAAAAAAAAACACACCAAGTGAACGTAAGTCTAAATTTTTGTTTATTTTATTTAAATATTAATGGATTTATTTATAATTTTAGCGATAAAATACGTGCCGGATATATCGGATTCAATTCTAATTCGTATTTGTGCAATCTATCGTCCGACTATCGATTGGAAACATGATTCGTACATTGTTGCTGCACAAATCCATCACGGTGTACGTCCAGTTGGACATCCGGTCTTATCGATACCGTGTGTTAAAACAGAACAAGATCATTTATGGCCATCGAGAATTGTTTTCGATCATTGGTTTCAAATGGATGATGTACCGATTAGTTCATTGGCGCGAGAATCACGACTTGTTCTAGTGATTTACGGACGAACTATTGTAAATAATGAGAATAACGATAGTACGAATCAACCGCAATATAAACAAGAGGAAATCGGATGGGCTGCTGTACAATTCTTCAATTATGAAGGGTAATTTTTGCAATTATCGTGATTTATTTAGTAGATTAGAAGTGTTACGTTTTCGGTTCTGTAACGGAATTTCCGCAAGATTTGAGGCCTCTATTTCTGTGTTTTTAAGCGGATATACGAGAGAAATTCGAATTTATTGAAATTTCAAGCTTTAAACTACATCTTTTTAGATGCGGTGTCTGTAGATTTAGTAATCGATATTTCGTTTGTTTGATGATATATTGTAATGATTCAAGCACTATTAGAAATAGCATTTTAAGGAGCATTAGAAGACGCAGTTTCTTTTAAAAAACTTTGAGTAACTACGGAAAATCTCGGAGTACGAGAAAGTTTTATATTTGTCCGTAGAATTTAACAAATCGATTTTTTAACGCTTAATTCTAAATTTAGGATAATGGTACAAGGTAATTTATTATTGTCGATATGGCCGCCGGAATCGTCATTTTTACACGGACCAGCACCACCACCTGGTACCCATCCAATTGTCGATCATCCAATGTTAGATGTACAAGTTGCCGGTTTATCCAAAGCTGAATTTCCACCAGTACCAAATGATTTAACAACAAACGTTGTACGTGGTGATTTTAATAGTTTAGATCAGCAGACACAACAACAATTATTGGATGTTTGCGAACAAGATATGTTATATAAATTACCAACGGAAATACGTGAAGTATTATGGGAGAAACGTCATTATCTCTACAGTATACCGGAGGCATTACCTAAAGTAATGTTAGCGGCACACAGTTGGGAATATTCGTGTTTGCCGGATTTACATGGAATGTTACATTCGTGGAAACCGTTAAAACCAATCGAAGCCCTACAATTACTTCTACCAACGTAAGAAATTAACTAAAATTAACTAATAATTAATGAAATAATTAAAAAAAATAGTTTTCCCGATATGGAAGTACGGAAATTAGCAGTGAGATGGATACGTGGCTTAACTAGTGATGAATTAATCGATTATATACCGCAATTAGTGGTGGCTTTAAGACATGAAACTTATGAGAATTCACCATTGGCACAATTCTTATTGGATCGGGCATTACGTTCACCTAGATTTGCACATCATTTATTCTGGTTATTGAGTCATACATTGCCTGGCGTATTACCACAAAATTCAACTAGTGATACGTTCGATAGAGAGGATATTGATATTAATGAAATAAGACACAATCGACGTATGAAATTGATGTTGCGTGCTTTATTGGCGATATGCGGTGAGGCTTTGAGGAAATGTTTCCTATCTCAACAATTATTAGTGAAAGTGAGTGGAAATTTGTGTTTTTAAGGGCGATACGGTGCGTAAAAATACACAAAGTTGATTTTGAATGGTTTTGGACGATTGAACGGCGCTAGAAAAAGCATTTTAAGGTGCATCGGGGACTGTTTTTTATTCTGTAAAATTCGCATACAATCGTGACTTATTTTTCCTCATAATTTGGCTAATATTGCTTATTTTGTAACGATTTTCATATAGAATATAGTAAATGGAAAGCGTTTTTCTAATCTCTATTTGCACTGTTAATTTGCCGGGAAATCGGTTAAAACTTTAAACTTACAGTCGGATTCTTTAGAGAATACAACTGATAGTTGAGTTATAGGAGAAAATTTACACAAGCTTCTAGATTTTCATCTATAACTCAAAATTTCCACAACATTTTCCAAAATTATAGGATTCTTTATGCGGCGTAAAATTTCCTTTCCAACAAACTCAACTGAATTTTGTGTGAAAAATCAACGAGAAATCGTTCTTCAAAGTCCCCTGAAATCATCCGATATTAAAAAAAAATACTGAGAAATCTTTCAATCGTATTCTGTAACTTTTTAGTGATTCGTTACTATGACAATGGAAATCGGCAATCTCTTTGAACATTCACTAGAATTCCATCCATAATTGGCAACAGACAAGAGTAAAATAGATCTTCAGCGTTCTTATGGTAACGAATCACTAGAAAGTTACAGAATACGACTGTTTATTCAAAAATTGGCTTTTTTACGCATCGGATCGCAATAAAAACTAGGAATAGAATTTCTAAAATTATAAAATTCAAGGATTTGAACGATGTAGCAACGAATGTGAAGAAAACGAAAGATTCCCATCGTTTAACTGTTCTCCATAATGGTCTAGATGGTATAAATTTGAATTTAATTGATAATCCAACTAGTCTACCATTATCACCAACATTACGTGTTGCTGGTGTACAAGTACGCACCTCATTCTATTTCCAATCGAACACATTACCGTTGAAGATCAATTTTCTAGCACCGGATAATTCGATAATTCCAGCAATTTATAAAGTTGGCGATGATCTACAACAAGACATGCTCACTTTACAGGTATTCGATTTAGTTTTTTGGTGATTTCTATTAATCATTTTTTAATTTAGGTGGTTAGACTTATGGATAAATTGTGGTTGAATAAAGGTTTAGATTTAAAAATGGTATCATTCTCGTGCGTACCTACCGGCAAGAAGAAAGGCATGATTGAGATGGTAACGAACGCGGAAACTTTACGGAAAATCCAAGTTGAACACGGTTTGACTGGTTCGTTTAAAGATAAACCGATAGCCGAATGGTTGGCTAAACATAATCCATCTGAATTGGAGTACGGTCGTGCTGTTGAGAATTTTACTGGTAATTATCAGTCATATTCTCCAACTTTTTAGAATTCTGTTACCATGACAATTCTATTGTATGTAAAATTGAAAAAATACCACAATCTCTAGCGTTGTCATGGTAACGAATCGATAAAATAGAGAATAGATAGAATAGATTATACTACTGTATAATCGAAAAAAAATTGATTTAATGCCGTAAATTTTTAGCTTCATGTGCTGGTTATTGTGTGGTGACTTATATTCTCGGTATTTGCGATAGACACAATGATAATATCATGTTGAAAACATCGGGCCATTTGTTCCATATCGATTTCGGTAAATTTCTGGGTGACGCCCAAATGTTTGGTAATTTTAAACGAGACCGTGCCCCATTTGTGTTAACCTCAGATATGGCTTATGTTATAAATGGTGGTGATCGTCCATCGGAAAAATTCCATAAATTCGTCGATTTATGTTGTCAAGCATTCAATATTATACGAAATAATGGCAATATTTTCCTCTATTTATTCACTCTAGTAATACAAATTTTAAAAATGAATAATTTTGAATTAATTCGATTGATTTTTAGATGGCTTCATCGGGAATTTGTGGAATGACACCAGAATCGGTAAGTTATCTACATCGAGCTTTATTACCGAATACATCGAATCCGGAAGCTGCAGCTTATTTTGCGCGTTTAATTGAAAGCTCGTTAAAATCGTGGTTTACACAATTCAATTTCTTTCTTCATAATATAGCACAATTGAAATTTTCAAGTGAACACAATGAAGGCTCGTTATTATCGTTTGTACCGAAAACTTACAGGTTAGAATTTCTTCTATTATTATCGAAATTATTAGAATTTATCGATTTTTAGTATGGCTACTGATGGGCGTTTGGTCCACGTTCAAGTGGTTAATTATAGGAAACGATACGATCCTGATAAGTATTATGTGTATGTTTTAAGAGTCCATAGGGCTGATAGTAAGAGTTACATGGAAATTCAGCGGACTTATAAAGAATTCTGTGAATTACATCAAAAATTGTGCATCTATTTCCCATTAGCTAAATTACACAGGTAATAAAAAATAGATTAAACTAAGATTAATATTATCAGAGGATTAAATATTTATTTATAATAATGTTTAAGCACTAACACTACTACTATACGAGATATTATCATTGTTCATTATAACGTCATTTTGATTATCACTACCAAAGAAAATATTAGCCGCTTGACTGCTGTATTGTAGTGGTGTTGGTGTTTCGTATAATTCTTCACTTTTATCGTCATCTTCATCGGTATTTTCATCTGTATGATGAACAATATGAACTTTAAAATTGTCTCTATCGCTATTTTCATCGTTAACAGGCTCAATTGGGGCCGTTTCTATCGGTTTTTCTACTACCGTTCCCTCTGTTGTTTTTAAACCATTTATAAACAAATTAGTGTTGGATTTCCTCGAATTAGTTTGTTTAATTTTATAACTTGTACTCGGTTGATTGGCTACAATTATTGTTTATTAATTATTGTTATTGTTTAAATTCGAAATTCTTACGTGTTGGATTACTATCGAATTCTTTATAAATCTTATATTTCGTACAAACAACACCAGATTTGTCATGTTTATTCGGTTTATTATTTTTCAATTTAGCCTGAAAACGACTAAATAAACCCATATTTTCACACTTTTGTAAACTTTGATTACACATCTATTCTGATAAAATTCGCGATATCAATCAATTATAGCCTCATTTATCAATAGATTATTTCCTAACTGATAATATTTTTATCATTATTTCGAATTGTAGTTTATCGAGCGGTCTACATGTGGGCCGTTCGAATATCAAACAAGTCGCCGAAAAACGTTACCGTGAAGTCAGTTTGTTTATCACATCATTGTTTAAATGTGCTGATGAAATAGCCCATTCGGATCTTGTTTATACGTTTTTCCATCCGTTATTGAGGGACCAACAGTTCTTTGAAGACTACTCGAAGAAAGCTAAAGGTTCAAATTTAAAAATAATTTAACAACTATTAACGTTCAATTTGTAGATCGTAAATTGGAATTGAAACATGAAGCCGGGCGTTTAAAAGGCCAGTTGAAACTGTCGTTTCAATTCTCCAAAGGCGTTTTTAGTGTGATGATTTACCATGTACGCGGCTTGCCCCTATTAGCGAACGGTCAAGAACCGTCCACTTATGTTAAAGTTTATTTATTACCAGACGCCAGTAAGACAACGAAACGTAAAACTAAAGTTATCAAGCGGAATTGTCACCCGAGTTTCGTTGAAATGGTAATTTTCCAATTTTTATCGATACAATAATTCTAATTTGTTTTCCAGTTGGAATATCGAATGTCTTTGGATATTGTGAAGGAACGTAAATTACAAGCAACCGTGTGGAATTACGATGCGTTACAAGAGAACGAATTCTTGGGTGGTGTTGAATTAGAATTGGTCAATTTCAATTTGAATAAAGAGACAACCGAATGGTATCCATTAGTGAATTTGAGTAGATAACAATTATTTTTGTTGTAACAGATTCGTGGTGCTTTTCCGATGGTTATTGAGATTACGCTCGATTATATTCCCATTTCTTACAATTATTTAATCGTTTAGTCAATTGGTTGTTTTTATTAATACCAAAGTTGTAGTTTTATTTAATTATTTTTTTAATATTTATCTCGGCTAAAACTATCGCTTGTAGTTTTCTTTGGTTGTTTCATAATTAGTTTTCACCATTGTTACACTATAAGACTTCAATGTGTAGTGCTCCAATATTCTCCAATATTGAGGGAGAATTTGGAATATTATACGGTACACGTAAGCATTCCTTATACGAAAATATCTATACAACTGCCTTTTTCTAACAATTATACATGTTTCTTATGAATGGTTGCGTTATTGTTGAACCCCCCAGATTCGCCTTGATTTCCTCAATTCATTCATGTGTTATCGCAAGAATTCGGAACTTTTCCGAATATTAAAAATATGTAAAACAACGAAATAATTGGAATTCTTATAGAATTGTGGTTTTCCCAGGGATGTTATGGATTTCCAATTTTGCGTGTTGATAAAATTCCAAGAAATAATTTATAAATTAAACAACTCGAGGCAAAAAACCGATATTATTGTGCAGCATATTTTTCTTATTGTTACAAAAAAAATTAATTTCATAATTTATTTTGTATGCGCACATTTTATACCGCGCATCCGACTGTAATCGACGGCGCCCATTTCACATTACCGTCTTGCTATAATCCGGACTCCGGTATTTCTCCATTAGAACGGCATTGAACCTCCTGTAGAGAGTACGGTCTGTAGCAGCCAGATTCGAACACGATTCGCTCGCTTTCAACCGAAACTAACAGGAACACAAATCGGTATTTCAAGTGCCGCAATCGGTGATTACCGCCGGAAATCCGATAGAAGAATTTATTAATTGAAGAGCAGAAGACGAGCCGAGAAACGGAAGGAGGCGTGAGTGTTTCGAATAAATTTCAAAAGTGCCGGCACCCATATGGAATTGTGATTGTTCTGTGTGTTTTCTTGTGAATAATTCGAATTTTCTTTGAAATATGGAGGTGTTTTCACCGTTCATCGGCTCCCATGACGATTTCAAAGAGCTATGGGAGACAGACTTGGATCCGGTAAGTTAAAAGTCTTGGACAATTATCCATTAGTGCTCTGCATATCTTTATATAAATGTTCCGGAAACTAACAGTCCACTTCCGGTGAATATTGTAATATTTTATAATTAAAGCGCCTGTTATAATTCACGAAAAATAACAAGACACCTAAATAAATAACACTAATTATACAGTTAGAATTTCGAATAATTTGGTTTATGTACATATACTTATCGATAAGGTTTGTCTTTTTGAATAGTCCTGATAAGATCCGTGCGATATTTTCTCTGTTTTTCGAAATTTAAGTGGAATTGTTTACCGAAAAACATTCCGTAGAAATCGTTGAACATTCGGAATTTCTTGTAATTAATTCATGCTTAATTTAAATGATTTCTAAATCAATTCGTTATTAATTCCCGTTCACGTTCTCCAGTCTCTCCCATTGGAAATCATCAAAACGATCGGAAATTAATTTTTATTTGTTTATCTATCGGCGATGTTATCGATAGAAATTGATAAAAGTAACAGCTCGTATTTTTATTGTTTTTCTACGAAACAGGCCAATCGTAATCGTGCACAAGTTTGAATTGCAATAAGGAAGAAACATAAATTCTATTTATAAAGTTTTGTTTAAAATTCTCACTATTCTTTCCCGGTTTCACTCTAATTTTAATCCCGAAATCGATTCGCCCAAAAATTCGATGAAATCGGCTATTAATGCAAATTTAAGAGGGTTTAAATCGCTTGATTTGGGGCGTTTAAAACCAATTTTCCGCCCATTTTCGACTAATTCCAACAATTCCGATAATTGATCCATAATGACCGCAGTCCTAATCGTAATTTCAATAATTCCAAGTCTAAAGTAAAAGTGAAATGATGTGAATGCTGTTAAAGATACATTATCGGGAACGGTTTTTCTCCTCTGTTGGGTATTTGGCACAATTTCTACTCCACTTTGTGAATAAAGCGATCGATTTGTTTGGGAAAATCGATGGGAATTGATGCGGGCGAACTGGAACTTTGTACAACAACAAAATAAAATAAACGGCATTTATTGGAATAATTCGACTCAATCTGGATTTTTTTTAGAATAATGATAGTAATAACAATTTGCGAAAGTAATTAACTGATAGGACGGACGTGAAACGCGAATGATTTATGAACGGAAATGGCAAAGTGCAAAAATTCTGCTTATTTTCCTATTTGCACAACAAAAAAATGAAATAATTCAATGATAATCTGGAAATTCGAAATTCGGCGTGAAATTATCGCCAGATCTGAACGTTTCCATCCAGATATGAAACAATGTAGAAAGAAAGGTCGCCTTACCTTCACCTTAATTCGATCTTTTCGAATTTATATCGATTCACTTTCTAAAAGAACGTGTTTTTTGTTAATTGTGAGATTTGTCTCATCTACACAATCACCCCAATGTCATCTAATCTTATCAAGAGTATTATTAATTTTCTGTCAACAACTAGTATTTTTTAAGTAATAATAATGAATAATTACAATAATAAAATGGGTTATATAATAATAAAAATTAGTAGAATTTAATATTCGTCCGTGTAAAATTTATCAACAGAAAGTTACACAACTGATACCAAATTTACTATAACTGTTCGATACAACGTGTCCATTTGTGGCGGATTACAGATTTACTTGACCATAATCGGCGGTTCCTTCCGGACACACCAAAAGACCACTGCCACCGGCGGATTTCTATCGATTATTATTATTATCAAAGAGTTATTTGCGATAAAATCCGAAATTCGATGCAATTTGGGACGTCGTATATGTGTAATTATGGAAAATTTCTGCTTGTACAACACAATTTTGATTGATCTGTACAAGTCTTGTTCCAGTTCATGGTCTGATCCTGTTACATTTTAATAAAGGTCATTTTAATTCATATTTAGATTAGTCTTTGGGAAATATTTGAAAAGGCTAATGCCATTTTGCGAACGGTTTAGAAAGGGAGTGGTATGGGCGAGGAAACAAGTTCTTTGAATTATCCGAGAAAATTGTAGTTTTCGTCAATTAAAATCGGACACCTCGATTGTAGGCCAAAGATTTGGGTCGTTTTCCGGCAAGGACAGCGGCTTGGAAATTTTCTAAAAATTAACCAATTCGTGATAAGATATTCGAAATTATACCGGTATTGAATGCGTATATCAAAAAAATTATATTAACCAGACATGCCTTTATGCTACTATCGTAAATTCGTGGACGAGTGCCCTGTACTTTAAATTAGATAAGCAAATTTATGCATGAATATATGTCGTGTTATCACCACTTTTATTATCATTGTTATTATTAGATACTAGGGCATAAGTATTGGATAAAATTTTATAGTTTTCAATTCGTATTCGAGGGAAAATTCGAAAACTAATCCGTTTTTAATAGCCGTTTAAACAATCGTCGTTAAAAGTCTATAATTGTAGAAAGTCGCATTTAATTCGAATATTACCCTGTATTATCATTAGAATCGGCGTTATTCCACCTTTTCGAATCGATCTTCTAACAAAATTCCTGATGTTAATGTTGATGGTGTGGTCAAACAAGCAGACAGAGAGAGCCACGGCCAAGGACATGCATCGGTCATGCCGCAGTTACATAACCCGATGGCTATCGTCTGGACCTTTCTCTCGACAGTATTCCCAATTTTTTGCCACAATTCAATTCGAATTGGCTTAATGGTTCCATTCATTTTTCACCGAGCAAAAAGCCCAATTAAGCCCGGACAGGATAGCCATCGGTGTGTCACCACATACAATGTAATAATATTTTCTTCAAGCAAACCAATTGCAAAGGAATTTTGTGAAAGGTATTCGGAATAACGTACCGGTCGTTTACACTAAGGTACTGTTAGGTGTGTGTATGTATATCTGAATATACACGCCGTTTTGTGTGTGTGTTTGTTGAAATGTACGCAAAAAATATCAGGTGAAGATTGAGCCTAATGAATACTGTTGTCTGTTTAGAATGAGAATATTAAAGGTTGATGTTGGAATTTTTACGATCTTACTATTGTTGAATGATACAAGCAATTCGGATTTTTTTAATCTTGGTCGGGAAATCCCTGCTACAGCTCCAAATTTTCCGCTTTTTGAGCGGAAAGAAAATTGTTATAATTACAGCAATATTTGAGAGTTACAACTTGTATCATCTCCATTAGCCAGACTTTCCCTCCATCAAGCAACAAATCAAAGTTTAGCAATAGAGGAACAATTAGAGAGAAAGTTGCTCTTTCGAATATTTGTTGTATCTATCGATAAAAAAAACGACTATAGTGAAGATTAATTGGATTTTGTAGCAATATACTGGGAATTGGAGTATTCAAATTTGTGCTGCTTAAATTTTCGCCAAAATCTGTATTCAAATATTATAAGACCGTGGGAATTACGAGATAAATTTCTCTGAACTGCACATGTAACATATTGTTTTATCAGAATGGATTTGTACGAACGACAAGAATTATCTAGAGGCGCCGATTATTACATAACAGCCGATAAATCGTTGATTATCGCGAATTTTTCCGCTAAAATCAGAGCATTTCGTGCGATTTTTACAGATTTCCTCGCGCAAAAATTAGGAAAAATTGAAGAACAAATATTAGATTAAGCGATTTTACTGTTATTTTTCACTGAGCCATGACTCCTCTCGAATAAAACGCCGATTCGCATCTGTAGTAGAAACCTTGATAAATATTTCTATTAGTCAAATCTATCGATAAATAGCTAGATAGATACTTCATGTATTGAGGAGAAAGGTTTTCTAGCGGTTTTTCAAATCGCATTCATTGCTTTTATAGTAATCGAGGTCAAAACTAGAACTTCTGTGTTCTGTTGGAAGAATCCGATGAGGTGTTCTCAGTGAATGGCATCCTGTCCGTTCACTTATTTGCAAAATTTCAAAATTCGGAGCCCGAATAATTCCAATTTTGCTGTTTCTAATCAAAATAAAATCCTGTCGGTGGTTGAGTCATGAAAGAAACACTTCTAGGTTGTTTAACAGTTTACCAGCACGGAAATCTATCGAACCAATCGAATGAAAGTTTAACATTTTATCGATTCGCCTATATTGGAAATTTCAATGGAAACAATTCAAATTCTATAATTTTTATACTATCTATTCGGGCTAATATTTAAATAAATAAATAACTCTAATTGTTCTTCTAGATAGTTTGTAACAATAGTGAGGGTCAAATGATGGAATTTGATAATTTAATCCGGTAAATATCAATAATCCCGTAGATAGAGAATATCATTGGAGACATTTCGGTTCTTGTATCGCCACTCCCGACTGGCTCAACTTGGCCCGAATTTCGGCTTTCTGGAGTCTTTCTCCGTTCAGTTATGTCATACACGAATATATTACAGCAACTAATTTAATTTGTACGAGGAAATATCAACAACAAATTTGACGTATGTATTGCTGTTTTTGTTGCCTTTCGTTCTACTTGTTGGCAAACTAATTGGAACCGGAATCGGAACGGCTTTCTTACAGCAACAAACCCCTTTAATAATCTCGAATTCGATCGGTCTATGGCTATTTGAAGACAGAGAACTGGGATAAAATCGTGAATATCAGCAAGAATCGTGTTACGTTGAAACATAACAGATCTGTGTCTGTCTTCCTGTATACGAAATTGTTTATTGTAGAATTCTATTAATACGATTAGGAACAGGATATTAATTGTGATTTTAGGAAGAGAAAGGCAGCGGAGTGATTGTAAAACCGTGGTGATGAGCATGACGTGAGTCATACCAACATATCTCAACAATAAAGATGATGATCAAATATTGTCGTCATCGGTCAGCGGCCTTGTTTATTATCCTAAATCCACGTCTTTCTATCTTGGGATTATTACAAGAAAAATCCGTAATTCCTTATCAATATTTCGATATTAACAATAATTTGTAATAAGTCCATTGTTCTCGATAAGAATTGCATCGATTTTAATGAAAATTTCCCAATTATTCGCTTTTATTCACCGGTTTTAATCGTCTCAATGTTTGAATATTTCTACGTACGTTAATTTACAATTGAATTTTTCTATTTATCATTTCCTATAAAATTTTGATTGGCCATAACGCGGTTACATCAACGATTTATAATAACTCCCTTTGTTCATTAACCAATCAACAATTGCTCGTAAATATTAATAAACAATAATATGTAATAATGATTATTATAAATTCGAATTAAATTAATATGGGACAAATTAAATTGTCTTAAAAGAATATTTGCAGTTTATTTTAAGAAGACGAATGCACATCTGTTGGATTGTTTAAGCGAGTCATTAATGGAAATTCAGGATTTAGGACCAAAGGCCAATGGACTATTATGGTCTTTATGCAAATACGTATCGATAAATTGCAAATTCTCCTATAAATTACTTTTTAATATTATGTAATTTAATAATATAAACATTTCCACTTCCGTTTAACATTTTATTATTACTGTTACAACAACAACAACACAAAAAAATAAGACAAGGTCGTATATTTATGTTCTCCAACAATTTTAAAAACCGATTACATTCTAGGGCCCTATCGTAGAAATCGAAAACTCATTAAGATGAAACCACAAGGTAATTTTGACGGTTTCCGCAGGTAATTGTCCGGAAAAATCAATATTCGACGAAAATTATGCAACAGTAGCCAGATCAAGATCATTTTGGTCGTCAAGAAACCACCGAAAGTTTCAAAATCGGCTCGAAAAGAAAGCTTCGATTTTCTAAAGGCAGAAATCTCGTGTCCGCCCCCAGGCGTTGGTATTTGTCAAATTCGTACCGAAATGATCTAGATAAATCGTAATAATTAGGCGTGTGGGTGGTAAAGGTTGTGGAACTGATTTCGTTAACGTGAATTATGCACGTGGCCGACCGGTATATCTCCAATAAATCGCTATAATCGATAATAATTTGAAAGTTTACACTATTTTCTGTGATTATTGGAGCTTTCACTCGAATTTCGTACAAAAAGGGCGAATTATCTAGAGAAAGTTCGGAAAAACACATCTATTGATCCGGAGAATCAATATATTTTCCTAATGATACCAAATATTTATTATTGATCACCTGTTATCAAACTTGTCCCCTATTAATAATACTGTTGATAAAATTAGCAATATTGGAGGGAATAATTTTAGAAATTATAGCTGGAGATTTAACGATAGAACGAGAATTAGCCGAACAAGCCGAAAAAAATAAGAATGAAAGGCAATTCCAACCTGTTTCCAACTCAACTTTCTTTCCGATTCAAGACATTCAATTTTGAAGCAAAGTCATCCGAATCCATTCCAAATTAACGAATAAAAACCCAAATTAATCAGAATTTCTTCGTCGATTAAAGTGAAATTACCTCCTTTGCCCAAGATGAAAGCCTTGACATTTTGTTAGGAAATTTCTATTCGAAGAAAAATTCGTGTATTGAAATTTTTTTAGTTCATTTACAAATAAAAACTGGAATTATTGGAAAAACGTGACTTTGAAATTTTTAACATAATAATTTTTGTTGTTAAGTAACAACCTTCTATATTATCGATTTAGACAATTATTTCTTTGATAACATAGCATAATTGTAGGATCGGTTTTGTAAAATTAAAAAAATATACAACGATAACAATAAAAATGCACCCACAATACCGGCAATAAAAATTTGAAATTTCTAAATACACAAGTATAAAATCCAATTTAAATTTGTTTCACGGTTAATGATAAAAAAATTACAATGATTCAATCTGTTGAAATAATCGAAATTGATATGAATCGAGAACGTGTAGCCGATCAAACTGCGGATATTTCTACTTCAACCCATTAAAACACCGAAAACTACGTTTATCAATTAATTGAGCCCACTTACAGTTCAATTGAATATCGAAATTACAGATAGAAATCTGGCTGGAGTTGAAAATCAATCCCTTGTGCCCCTTGGATGGAATATTCCCGAGCTGATTTCCTGTCTAGACATCCTCCAATGTGTCGCCCATCAATTCGTCACACTTCTTCTGGTATCATCCAACTGATCCTTATCATAATTCCAAACTTCCTCCCTTTATTACAACTACTAGTATTGTATAGACGTTGGAATTATCGTCTTTTAACATTCCATTCAAGCCCATATCCGGTCATTTGTGCCATTTTTCGGCCGTTTATCTGCCCGCTCTTGGTGATTTTTTCGTGTCGTTGAGAACAGGAAATAATTTGGCCGTTTTTCGTCCTATTCGCTCATAATTGGCTCGATATTATCGCCTATTTTTACAATTCATATTACATAATTAAGGTAAAGAAATGGAAATAATAGAAAATCGCAATTAGGGAAAATAACTAAATTATTAGAATAGTTTTTCGTATTTTTCTAGGATTTCCTTTCGCAGATAACTGTTATCATCCAGGCAAAAATGTGTGGCATGATCTATATTTTGATTTCTATTAATTTAGAAAAAGAGCGAATTGAACTCATTTTTCATATCGTATGGAATCATAATTACATGAATATTTTAATTACAGTAATTGTTGAGTTTCTGAAACTAATTAGCAGATCTTGATGAACAAAAATTCCGGTTTTTTATAAAACGTCCTGTTTTTATCCATAGTGGTTGCAGTAATAACAATAATAAAGGAGAGGTATTGAGGGATTTCTTGTACAACGTCAATGAAATCATTCTTCAGAAAATCACTGGCATGGCTTCGGTTCTTTAGAACCGACTTGTATGGTAAACATGTATATGAATTGATTTTATTTATTACGTAAGTTCGGTTTTCTTGTATATTTTAATCTAATCATCGTTGTTGTTGCGCTATTCGTGGAAAAGACGTCGTCCAGGATCTGTTTGAATTCTTGATTTATTCCATTGAACGAAAAAATTTATATTTAAATGACATTGAATGGTTAAAACAATACGAATTATCGCCGCCTTTAGCATCTTTCCAAAATTACAGTTAGCGTAACATTTAAAAATATTTCCTAATCAATTCTAATACTAATTAATTCTTGATCATATGCCTGCGGTTTTGAAATTTCTATTTTATTTAACGGTCAAGGTAATCTACATATTCTGATATTTGAAAAATCTCCGCAATACAATCGACGTAAAGGTGACTTATCTAATAACTCGAAGAAAACGAGAAAATACAAAACTGACAAGTTTTCCAATTTGGCAGAAAATTCGAATTTTATCTCGGTGTTTTTTCGAAAATCCAAAGATTTCTATTTCGAATTGAACAATCATGAATAATGGAAGACAACTGGTGGTTTCTAGTGAAAGCTGCAACTTTTAATCGGGTTTTAATCGTTTTTTTCTGTGTTATCGTAATCTACTGAATTGGATATTTTGCAATTTGATCCATCACGATTGATCCCATCGCAGGATTAATTATCGGATAGAACGCGAGTTATACTGCGCCGAAATTGGCTTGACTCCAGTATGACCGAATTTTCTCGGAAATTGTTAGATTTTGGTGGTTTTTGTGGGGACGTCACGTCGACCGGTTTAGTTATAGTTCAGTCTATTGGCGAACAATTTTGCTTAGTGTTAATTTATTTTCAAATGGTCATGTAAATTATATTGAATGGTCATCATTTTACAGTTGTTGGACAAGTACAATGACCCAATACAATTGGGCAATAATGGGTTTAGAGCTTGAATTTAATCAACCATTGAATTAATAATGTAAACAAATATTCCGTGGACGTATTATCTGTAAAAAATTAAGATTCCTGATTAAATTATAAGAATTTACATAAAAGTGCAAAGAACTCGGGTTTTCTTCCATATTGTTGAGGCAATTGGGAAAATTTCCTTTAAGAAATCCAAATGGAATTGTAAACAAAAATATCAACATTCAGCAATGTTTTTGTATCAAACAAATAAAAAGAGGCATTTTGCAATCATCCAACATTTCGTGTCCTTATTGCTCATTGAATGCACACAACAAAACTTCAAATAACTGATCCGCGAATTCTTTCAAGTTTGTAGACCGCACCAAAGAATTCGTTTTATACACAAAATTTTCTCTTCCATTTCTATTTTTTCCATCAAATCTATTGAAGCGTTACTCACATTTAATTATGGAACGACTATTTAAGCTTCATTTTTCTTGTCGGCGTCCATACGACTATCGTTGCAAAGTGCGGTTATCCAGCATAGATCCAGGTTGTTGACACTTGTTAGAGAGTTGTGAAGAGGAGGAATTGGCCCGGGCCAAGGACTTGATGAAATTTTTCGCGGGCCCCTCTTCCCAACCGGATCGCAACGTTCACAAATCCTCGTTATTGTTGTTTCGATTTAAGAAAATTATTCCATTAGATTGAAACGTACACGGGTGGAATTATAAAAGGAACGATGTAGACGAGGCAAGGTGAAGGCTTTGGAAATCACAAGCGTAGCGAATATTGGAGATCATTGACTTTTTTCTTTTATATTAAATGTTCCATAATGCGGATTGTCCATTATTTTTTTAAATGTTCATAAAGAAATTCGACGAGATTCTTACCGAAAAACAAATATTTTCTAACGAGTTTTCAAAACAAGTTTAGCAACGTTACCTGCTTTTTGTTGGATGTGTGTGCATGTTTCGCTGGTTTAACGAATCGAAGTCTCATCAATATCGGCCGAAGAAAAACACTCAACGGCTAAATTACTCAAAAATTCGACTCTTCTCGGCTTGATTTTGGATTAATGTACGAAAATTGACAATTCCCACAACCACAACAACAAAAAATGTGATTTTCCAATCGAAATTTATTCATTAACGTGATAAAAACAGCCAATTAAAGGCATGATTTCAATTCAGTTTCTCCTATTCATTGTTGTTGTGAATGGTTCTATAATTATAAAAAACTCCACTCTATCCTTGTTCTTCTACTTATGATTATCGTTATAATTAGTGTACGTTTATGCTTATTTAGATCTAGAATTGGCTTAATTACCGTATAACAATATGAAAGAAGAGTGATACAATAGAACAATAGGTCATGTCTACTACTACTATTACTATACTCAATTTTGACAGTAATTCTAGATTCCACAGTAATTATCCCGATTGTAATTTTGAATTCAAATTGTTTGCGCCATTTTGTACTTACTTATTGTCATATTTAAATACTAGATGTCGCAATAGTTGCCATGTTGCCACTTGGATTTAAAACCAAATTCCTTGAGCAATTTGTAATTGTAGAAATTTTAGGCCTCTAAATTAATGTTTATAGTATAACGAAATTGATTGGAGTTTAATTTCGATTATTTGTTATTCTAAATCGTTTAATTGAGTATTTTTAAGTCGACACATATGCGCGGTGGCAACATTGCTTTCAGTTGTCAAAGTGACGGTTGAGTTATAAAAATTTCCAATAAACTCGGAAACTCCCACTATTATAGTTTTTAAATTGTTGAAATAATTGTGTATTGTTTGTAGACAATGCAGGAAGTCCTCCGTTTAAACTCAGGTGATGTTAGTTGGACCTACATGGAGAAGGACGTGGTGATTCATGATCGATTGATGACGGACGCCGCTTTAGGTACAAGACCGATAAAAACAGAACATTCGTACAGTTTAGCCTCGAATGGTGATTCTATACCGGATTCGCCGACATCCCGCAAGAAAATCGATGGTAATTTCCGTTATTACCCCTTGATATAATCGATTAATAACGAAATTGTAGAAATGGAAGAAGACGATTGTTTCCCGGTAATGTCCTGCGACCAGTTATCAGATGAGACGATTACAATCAAAGATGAGCCGTTGAGCGAACCGGACAGTCCACATTCATCGTGTCCATCATCACCGCAATCGAGTTTCATGAATACCAGCGAACTACATTTCGATATTGATGTGGTAATTAGAAATTAATTTAACAATTGAATTATTAATTAAAATATGTAAAGAAGGATGAAGAGAAGCCGATGTTGGGCCAGAGCATCATGATAACATCGCCGCACAGTATCATACCGCAACGCAATATCCAACAAATACCGAAATTGAACATTAAACTCGAACCAATCAATGGTTTTAATCTACCGCCAACACCGCCGAGTTGTAGCAGCAGCAGTAGTAGTAGTGAAGATAGTGAAGATAATACGACAATTTCACAGCCACCATCACCGAATATCAGGAAAACAATATCGACAACTACAGCGAAAATTTTAATGAATCACACAACCACCCGCCAACCCATCCATACGCCTCTTATTAGCAGTCAACCGGTAATTCTAATTTTCAATTTTAATTCAATAAATTCATGTATTTTGTTGTATTTAGAAAGGATCAACGGGGACGTTGATGTTAACGGAAGAAGAGAAACGGACGTTGATTGCTGAAGGATATCCTGTACCAACTCGGTTACCGTTAACGAAAGCCGAAGAAAAATCGCTAAAGAAAATCCGCAGAAAGATTAAGAATAAAGTAATTTTTCTAAATTACAATCGAATTTTTCTAATCGATTAATTGTAGATATCGGCTCAAGAGAGTCGACGAAAGAAGAAAGAATATATGGACCAATTGGAGAAGAAAGTTGAAATTTTAGTATCGGAGAATAATAATTATCGTTGTAAAATTGAAAGTTTAGAAGATTCAAACAGTAGTCTACTTAGTCAATTACAGAAATTACAGGCAATCGTCGCCCGGACACATCCGCAATTAATAAAACAATTAAAATAGATTTAATTTAGCAAAAAATTTTGTTCTAACAAGGACTCAAAACAGTACAAAATACACATAGACAGTCCTTTTTTTCGAAAATAAACCTAATTAATACACGTCTTCCATCCTTAATTACCGATAAACGAATTAATTAGAACATTCCACAGACCAAAGTTTGACGAAAATGGTGGGAGTTACTGCAATTAGGGCTCAATTATTTGTATTTTTTTTTCAATTGTGGTATTTATAAGTGCATTTTGTAATAATTAGAACACGTTCAGGTAAAAAGTGTGCCTTAACTGCATACAACACGGTTTTTCTTTATAGTGAGTTAGATGATGATTTATGAAAAGTGGGACCACCGATATTTTCACGTGCGAGAAATTTGCCAAAATAGACTGAAATTTTCCATGTTTATTACATGTATGTATGTGTGCGAGTGTATATATAATCAGCGCTTATATATTGTGCAATTAAAACTATTTTTCTTATCAAATTAATAAGAAATTGTTGAATATTTTTCCAGAATTCTATCAATTGTTCTAACATATAGCTTGTATTTTTTATTACAATTATTTTGTCAAATTGTTATAACTATCGAAAATTGGCCGGTCCATCTATCCGATAGTCCTTAATATAAAACTATTAAATAATAATTATGTGGGTGTTTTGTTGTTTATTTTATAATTTTGGGGATAAATTGCCGTTTAATAATTTATAACTAGCCTTGTTGTAAATTTTATTATTGATTATTATCGTTCTGTAATCGCAAAATAACGTTTTTTTATTAAAAAAATGATTCTTTTATGTATAATAATTATAATATTTATTTGTGAAAGGCAGGTGCCTTATTTTTAAGTAATTGTGAGTTAAAGCAATTCTTTATTATTCTTGTACGTTTTAAATGCATTATTTTATGTGCAATTCTAACCCCTTTATCTACGGGGTGTATATTTGTTTATTGACAGAAAAAATATTATAATTGATTAATTATTAATTTCGTTTAGATTACTTATGATTAATGATAAAGTTTGTATAGCTTTTATCGCACTGTGGGTACCAATAATTATAACGTTTTAATTGAAATAAATCGAGCAAAAATGTGGCAACCTTCCTGTTTTATTACCGGAATTCAAGTTTCCTGATTCTGTAAAAATTTTTAAATATTTCATTAATAAAATTGTAAAATTTACAGTTTTGGTCAATGCTCTAGAAATTTGGTGAAGTATACTGCGCTAGTCGAGTCCTTGACAGATGTTTGGTGTAAAAACGAAAATCACCAGATTCGATTAGGTTGTGCAACCTAAAAATATTGTAAAGTCCTGTAAATTCACCAAGATCCAGCAATGCCAAGTCTTCCAACTTTTCGGTAGATCTACCGATTTGGTTCAATCTATCGATTCAAAACAAGCAAAATTGCGTATTTACGTGCTTGTAATATTATCACGCATGCGCAGCACTGAACTCACACAATAAGACCATGATGACATTTGAAATTGTAAGGTTAGAAATTCGAGAAAAAGTCCCAATTTGCATGCGCGGCAATTTTCAATTTATCCAAAGAAACTGAGAATTCTACATTATAGATTAAGTTGGCAACAAAAACTCCCCAGAAATTTGGAGTCACCAAAATTTCTAACCTCACAATTTTAAATTAGGTTAACGTCATTATTCAATATTTTGAAGAATTATTTGTACAAGTATTTCTTGTTGAATTTCAATGATTTTAGGTTAAAATTATCCGATTTTTACTAAAATTTTTGACAAATTTTATTAACCTCAGCCAAATTCTGCCGATTCGCTTCATTGTATGCGGCAACACTGCCAAGATCAGTCGCAATGTCATTTAACTCGGAGATAATTGTAAAGTGAATGAAAATCCCAACATAAACTGCAAAAACATTAAAGATTTGTTTAAAAAAGACTCAATTAAATCGCAATAATTGAATTGTTGTGTTTGAATTTTACGAAATCAAATCAATAGACTTAAATCGTGTAGGTGACTTGCGTCTTGTTTTTATTTTTCGTTTCATTTCGATTGATTTGAATATTTTTGTTTTATAAATAAATTCTATGAACTCATCCGACAAAACTACTGATCCAGACGACGCTTCAAGGTATATTTTCCAGAAAAAATCGCATCGAACATTTCTAGGTTATGTTCGTATTGTTTTAATGTCAAACTTGAATGTCATTATTACCATTATTTTTATTATTAAGCGGAATATGTAAACAGAATCTAAAAATATGCAAATTTGTTGATAAATCCCTTATAAATTGCAGGATAAACCAAGAGGCTACGTCGTCAAATCCACTAAATAGCGACGATATTGGTTCAATTAATACCGCAACTTCTTCCTCATCGAGTATCGCGACAATAGCAACAAAAGAGGACGAGATGAAGCGAGCCGCCGCCAAAAAACTAATCGAACGCTATTTCTATCAATTAACGGATGGTTGTGGCAACCCAAATTGCAAAAATAAATATTGTGCATCTAGTGGTCAAGTAAATATACCAACTTGTATTGATAACGAATCATTTGTGCCAATTCTTATCCTGTTACTGTATTTTTGCGTGTGTTAATGTTGAAAGCTCCACCTATTCGAGTTTAACTAGAAAAAATTGCTAAATTTAACTTGGCGTTTTTTTAAAAGTGCGTGTCTAGTATTAGTAGCAGAGACTAAAACAAAAATTGGCTTGTCATTTTCGTTTTTATGTCGTTTTTGTTTGGGTATTTTTATTTTAACTTTTTTTTTTTGATTTTTAGTTGAAACCATTAAGTCCGGACGAGGCGGCCGCTCAAGCTATACAATTGTGTTCGCAAGACGCCCGTTTATGTGAACGTCATCCGACGAAAATTGCACGAACATTAAGTGATACGACATTATCACCATCCGATAGTGATAAGAATTGTAAAAATCAAACGATAAAAATGTTAACAAACGAAGAGACTTTAGATGATCGAAACTATCTAATGTCGAATAGTGGTACGATTTCTTTATTACAAATTTCGATTAATTTTGTGATTATTTTCGATTTGTTTAGCTACAACATCATCGACTAGTTATCTCACAGAACAGATGCTCTACGATATAATTGATGAATGTGAAACAACAGAATGTTATCTAAGTCTGATTAGGAAATTAGGTGAAGTGTTTAGTAGTATTGAGAATTTATCTAAAAGTTTCCTACAAACAGACAAAGATACCTCAAATAGTACAAAAACTGGTAATTATTATTATTTTTATAAAAAAATATCTCTAATTCGAGCGTATTCCAGATCAAATCTCCGGTTTAGCGAAAGAACAAGTCCGTTCTTTAGAAGACGAAAAAGATAAAGACGAGAACACATCAAATGAAACAACAACAACAATCCTGCCAGTTGATCTATCATCTGTACGTCGTGCATATACAGCTTTATTTAAATTGAAAACATCAATATTTGAACATTCATTAGTGAATGCTTTAGTAACATTAGCTGGTAACTTACAAATGGAATTACCAACACGTAAAGAAAATGGCAATCAAGATGATATTGTTAATGTATTATTGATTGTATTTGAACTACCCGTATTAGGTAGTGGAGATTTTTTAGAGACAGCATTACCGGCCATTTGTCGCGCCTCTGAATGGTTATCAATTGATGTACAAGCTAAATTAGCCAAAGTCTGGTCCGGTCCGGGACGGTCCAGTTTACGGAATATCCTCGAAAATCTACAACAATTAGTAACTTTAAGGGTGATTGTTACGCCATTTCATCGTGATTTTTTCGTACAAGACGAGAATGTTATAACATCAGCTACGAAATTAATGAAAGTAATTGATAAATTCTATTAATATTTACGATTATTACAAAAATTGATTTATTAGATTCTATATTACGCTAATATGTTGGCTGGAGTATTAGAATCGCCCGATTTACGAAACGAAGATCTAACAGCATCGATGGATGATTCATATTTGGCGATTAAATTGAATAAAAGCCAACCACCGATGGATCCTTTAGCTACCGAATTAGGCATTCATGTTTTGGATTGTAGGAAACCTTATTTGCCGTTTTCCGAATTTTATAACGAGCCACTCAGTGATACAGTCGAAATGGATCGTGATTTTGCCAATTATAAAAGCGAAATGGGTATTTATTGAATTATAAAATTATAAAAATAAATTAATTGATAATTTTTAGGTAAATTCAGTTTTATGCATTATCCATTTATATTAACGCCAGCAACGAAAATGATGGGTCTATATTACGATAATCGAATCCGTATGTATTCAGAACGGCGTATTAGTATACTACAAGCTGTTACCGGCCAACCATCAAATCCATATTTACGTTTAAAAGTACGTCGTGATCATATAATTGATGATGCATTAGTTGAATTAGAAATGATATCGATGGAATATCCGAATGATTTAAAGAAACAATTAGTTGTTGAATTTGAAGGTGAACAAGGTATCGATGAAGGTGGTATCTCGAAAGAATTCTTTCAATTAGTTATTGAAGAGATCTTCAATCCTGATTATGCGATGTTTACAAATCAAAGTGAAACTGGTACTGTATGGTTTAATCCAACTAGTTTCGAAAGTGATGCACAATTTACATTGATTGGTATTGTATTGGGTTTGGCCATTTATAATAATGTGATTTTAGCTGTTAATTTCCCAATGGTGTTGTATAGGAAATTGATGGGGAAACGGGGATCATTTGAAGACTTACAAGACTGGAATCCTGTAAGTTTTCTAAAATATTTACACTTTTCGAGTTTAACTATAAATCCAATTTTAGACTTTATACAATAGTTTAAAACAGTTATTGGAGTACAACGAGGCAGATTTGGAAGATGTTTTCATGTTAACGTTCAGAATCAGTTATCAAGACGTATTCGGAACTGTTATCAATTATGATTTAAAGGAGAATGGTGACCAAATTAGCATTACACAAGACAATAAATACGTTAGTATTCGTCATTTTTTGTAAAATCGGCTATCTTATGTACGACATTTTGAGTCGTAGCTTGTTTGAAAGTTTGTAATAACGCGATATTTTCCCAAACGAGCTTTAAGCAACTTGCCAATAAGTTACGATGTTTGCTTGAATTATCTCTTGAGAACCAACCCCCCTATTGTTTTGTGATTGTTTACCCAAATCACTGGCCAATTAAGAATCAATTTTAAAGGGATCTTATTGAATTAGTAATCAATTTTTTTTTCTGTAGGAGTTTGTCGAGTTGTACGCAGACTTCCTGTTGAACAAATCGGTAGAGAAGCAGTTCCGTGCCTTTTATAAAGGCTTCCAAATGGTAATCGAAGAATCCCCATTAGAATTACTATTCCGTCCAGATGAGATTGAATCATTAATATGCGGCAGTAAGAATTTCGATTTTGATGAATTAGAAATTTCAACCGAATACGATGGTGGTTATACGAAAGACAGTCAAATAATTAAAGATTTTTGGACAATAGTGCATGGTTTATCATTAGACGATAAACGTAAATTATTACAATTCACAACCGGTTCTGATCGTGTCCCAATTGGTGGTTTAAGTCGTTTAAAATTAGTAATTGCCCGTAATGGGCCCGATTCGGATCGTTTACCAACAGCTCATACATGTTTTAATGTTCTGTTATTACCGGAATATTCATCTAAAGAGAAATTGGAGGATCGTTTGATTAAAGCGATCAGTTATTCGAAAGGTTTCGGTATGATGTAAATTATGACTTTTTTAAAAATTTTCTTTAGCTTGTTTTATGCTTATTCTTTTAAACAACACAAACGAAATAGACATGTTTACATCATCAAATTGTGAATTAACGAAACGTATGTATTTTGTTTTCAATAATTTAATAAATAATGAATTACAATCGGAATTTATTGCGCCCTGTTGTAGAAATCGATAGGTGATTAATAAGAGATGGAATATCTAAAATTTTATTTGTAATACGAACATTGAAATTACATAACTATTAGAAAAATTAATCATAAAACAGAAATTCAACTACAACTACTTTGAATTTGAAATGAAAGTAAATACAAGAACGTGCAATAATAAAATATTTCAACCAATCTAGTTGGTTTCCTCACTTGTACACAAATTTGTCGCCTGTTACTAACTTAAAACGAAAATTGTTGATCTTGTTAATAAGTTTCCGTTAATTTCACCGAGATTAACTAACGATACGGATGGTATTTATATTGCGACGGTGCATTATATCCAAATCCCCGCTGTGGCCCTCCAGAATACGCGTCCAATGTCGGTGCACAATCACCTACGATAGAATTAGTCACAATTGAATGCTTTACTATTTTGATAGTACCGTCTGGTGTTGACAGTAGTGATGATGTGGACGTGGATCGGTTCGATAAGATTGGCGATAAGGAGAAGGTACTACAGGCGGCAACGGGAGCTGGAAGGGTGCAAAAGTTCGGATTAAATCATAATTTTAATGTGCAACAGTCGAGAAACACACTGTCAATCTAAATCAATAATAATCACAACAACTAGAACGCGACTTTTGTAGTAGGATGCGATTCGTTTTGTTTCAAAAGGAAATAAATGTCATAGCGATTTTCCATTAGTTATATTTTACCCATAATTTGAATAATCAAAGATAATGTTAAATATCATACAATTTTTGCTTGTAGATTTCTATTAAAACTAGTTAATTATTATAGTCACCTACGTCGGTACAAACGCACTACTTATTGATTAGTAAGAAGAGTTTAAACGACCTTATGCCTGGGTTTATCTCCAAAAATTTCCTAATTCTCTCATCATTTAATATTAATAATAATCATATATATTTATGTATTTTATATAAACATATTTCAATCAACAACCGCTACTAAATATATATTATTATAATAATAATATTGTATATATATATAGAGACTTCGACAACCTTTACAAATCTTTACACAGTTAATAATTAATTAATAAAGAATATATTAAATGAGAATCGTTTTGTAACAGATGAATTAAAATATAGATTGTGTTGGTGATACACGCGACAGACTTATATTATCGAAAAATCTCGTCTAATCATACAAAATTCCACCTAACATTATATTATTTTATAATAAATTAAGGGTGTTTTCCATTTCAACGATAATTACTCTAATAAATAGTCAACATCTTAGGATTTCTTGTAAAAATTCTCTTAACATTTAAAAGTCACACTCATATATTGAATATACAGTTTAGATTTCCAAAAATGCCTAGCTCATAAACCTAAGAGTATTATTTAAAAATAAACGTTCTCCTAGATTAGTTAGTTAACGGAAAATGATAGAAAAATCGCGATCTGTGGTGGGTATATGGACTCAATTTTGTCATCAGCCACGTAGAATTGCACTAATAAGACCTAAATTATCGATAATTTGCCTCAATTATTATAGTTAAAAGATTTTAAACTTATTGTATCTGTACATCAGTCAAATTGTTATAAATTTCTTTTACTCTCTTTAAAATTTAATTAATTAATTAATTATTATTAAGACTAACAATTGGATCAGCTAGTTGTAAATATACAAAATTTCCTTCAATAAATTAACCCTAATCGGTATGTTCGTCGACTTATTTTTGTGTAAGATTAGATTCTTATTTCCTAGGTTTTTAGTTAATTTTGTTTTTAAAACAATTTCCATCACATCTATGTTTTTTTTTTTGTATATTAATATATTCGTGTGTTCAATTAAAATTAGTTTTCGTAAATATTTTAAAAAATAATAGAGAATTGCTAAAATTAAATCATTTTCTTAATTACTATTATTACCATTAGATATACTAATAAATATTGACTTGACCAAGAGAAAATTCAATTTGTACTACTGAGCTTTTGTTAGATATTCTGCATTTTTGTTGTTGAAAATGGTTCAACAATTAAATAATTGATAATTGAAAAGAAATTAACCACTCTACCCTATTTGTGTACATCAATCTGGTTTCATCTAAATTTTGTTAGCAATATCAATATTTACACAATCTTTCAATTTAGAAGAAAGATCAAATAAATTAGCCTTTTTATAGTTACTAAAATCTAGAATCGTTCTTCATTATTGGTCTTTGTGTTTCAGTTTTTGTTTAATTTCGGCTTTAGAATTATCAATAATAACCCAAAAATATTGTACAATTAAAACTAGAAAACAATGATTAATACGTGCCTATAGGTCGCTAGTTTGTGAGTCATTGCTTAATTTATAGATTGTCATATAATTAATTAAAAAATATAATAATAAATAATAATAAACACAATTACAATCGATTAGATAGACAATAATAAGACGGCTTCTACATATTTCTAAATTCAGACAGACAGAATTTAAATTCTATTTTATTCTTATATTATCGTTATTGGCTAAAACTCTATAATTATAGTCATCAATAATCGCGATTTTCTTTTATTTTGTCCTGTAAATTAACAACTTATATTATAAGTGTTTCGTTCGTTCTCTAAAATTCTCTTATTTACGATCACAACCACACTATAACTCGCTTATTATTATAATAATTAAAAAGAAAAAGAGAAATACATCAATTTATACAAAAAAATAAATAATTTGTGATATAACGAGATAAGTAATTAATTAACCACATACAATTAAACGAAAATATAAATAATGTCGGATGAGGGATTCGAATATTTTTAAAATTACACAAATACTCTATTATTATTATTATTATTAATATTATTATTCATAAAGCGAAAACGTTTTATCTTACTATTTATAAAAAAGTAAAAAATTTATTTCCTTATTATTAATTAATTAATTAATTAATTATTGAATAACAGCCAGATCATACTAGATAAAAACCTTATCACCTATATTTGTGGTTGTGTACTATAAATAGGTAATATACACCTAGAAAATCCATACAACATATATTAATATACGAATATATGTAAGTACGGATTTAATTTGCGTTTTTTGTTGATTGATTTCTTAACAAAGTTTTAAATATTAAAATTAACCGATCTTAAATTTGTTTCTCTAAAATCTTACAGCACTTAAATTCTCTAAAATTAGATTGTCTGGTGGTCATTCATTATCGTTATAAGTGTTCCAACAACTTAGAAAATACAATTATTTAAATCGTAATATATACATACACATCTATATTTTATGATATAATCGATTATCTAACAAGAGAATTGTAGACTAGAGCAACTATATAGGTATATTTTTAATAAGTAGTAACTTTCAAGTTTAATACTATAATCAATGAATGCTAAAAAAAAAATAATCGTTTCGTATTGTAAATGCATTTTTCCTTAAATAAAAGAACGTTAAAATAAATTAAATGAGAAACAGCAAAATTACAACACCTATTAACTAAGCAATGAATCACATTTTCTACGTCCAAAAAATTATTCAATAAATCTAGAATTTTTTAAATTTTTCTATTTTTTTGTGTAACAACCACGCAGACTATCTGTGTATGAATCTTACTATTTATTTACGAGATATGAGGTAAAAAATTTGATTTACAATCACGCCGTTTTGTTCTCTTTTAAATAATAATAATAGTAGTAAATATTTTAGTAACAACTTGAGCTTTGCTTAAAAATAGTCAACATGTTTCTGTCTGTCTGTTTATAGAAGATTTATACATTAGTTTTTTAAAAAAATGTATAGTTTAACCGAAAATAAAATAAATAAAATTATAGGCAATTAAAAACGAACAAGAAATGAACACGCCATTTAAGGGAAATAACAGGTTTGTGGTAATCTATTTGTTTTTTAATTTGTAAAGCCACACTCGCGTTTGAATTTAAATTATAAAAAGTTGCGTCCGACTCTATATTTTTGTTGTTTCAATTTATCTAAATATTTAATCCATAAATAGTATTTTTAATAGTAAAATGATTTTGTTTATTTTATTTTAAATTCCCCCCCAGCTTCTTATGTCTGTCTAATCAAAGTAATTGATTTTAACGGAAGCGACCAAACCGGCTTTCTTTTGTATATTATTATTTAAGCCAACATGTTTCCAACTGTTACAACACATACTCAAATTATTATTTTGATGACGTGTCAATGCTACCGCCCCTGAATAATCAAAATTTTTTATGTGATCATCACCATTACTGACATTACCATTACCATCAATACTTTTAATTTGTTGTTCTGTTGTTGGTATTGATGATGGTGGCTGTGGTGGTGCTGGTAATGGTAATGGATAAGGGCGATGATTTTTCGATGCAATCTTTATACCATTACTATTGTAAAAAACAAATGAAAAATTACTACTATCTCCACTATCATAATACTTTATGTTAGTAAAATTGTTGTTGTTGTGGTTGTTGTTGACGTTGTTGTTGTTATTGTTGTTGTTGTGGTTGCTGATGTTGTTGTTGTTGTTGTAATTATTATAATTATTTAGATGATTATGAATAGGGGCGGTTACATCTGCCGCACTGTTCTTATCGCAAGGTTGTCAAGAACTGGGCCACTCTTTATATTCATTGTAACGTTTAGCACCTGCGGTGGGTGGTTGTGATGAATAACCACCAACTTGTGAACTGGTATCACTACCATATGATGTCGGTGGTGGGCCATAACCACCATCAGCTGCTGATCCATATGAACCATAACCAGCATAACTATAATCAGAACCTGGTTTTGAACTACCACCCGATGATGACATGTTTGGTGGAGCACTCGGTGTTGCCGGACCACCAGGGCCAGATTGTTGACGCGAGTAAATATCACCCCCTATATATCCTAAATTAAATTGAATCAACAAATTAAATAATCAAATTTTAATACAAATCCCCATTAAATAATTATTTCATAAAAAATACTAACCAGATGGAGTTGAAGCACTATTTTGTGCCATGTTCCAATTACTCCAGCTTGTTCCACTGCCAGCACTGTGACCTGCAATCAAACCATTAAAAATTAACAAAAAGTATACAGGGTGAACCAAAAGATTGGCCTATTAGCAGTATAACAAGTTCTAATTGTTGGAAATTTCTGAATTTGATATACACCTAAACTCTAGAAAATATTTTCATTGTTCTATCAACCCCCAACATATTTTTTATCGTACATACAATCTAAATATTACATTTTAAATAAAAAAGATTATACTATTCAATATATAGAGGTTGGTAGAATAAAAATATTTTCTAGAGGTAGTTTTAGTTCTTTTTATACTTTCAATAGGCCAATATTTTGGCTCACCTGTATAGTTAAAATACATACCTGTTATACCATAAGAACCATAACCTTGTTGTTGTGGTGGTCCACCATAATTATTACCCCATTGTGGTGGTGGTCCTTGTGATGGCGGTGGTGGTGCACCCCAACCTTGATTATAACCAGGTCCAGATGGTGTACCATAACTAGCATAACTTTGTTGTTGTGGTGATGTACCCCAACTTGGATAACTTTGCATCATATTTGGACCCATTGGTGCACCTAAATTCATTGGTGGACCACCCATTTGTCCATTTGGACCTTGCATCATACCCATTGGTGCTTGTGGTGGGCCCCATCCTGATGTTGGATCCGTATTATTCATTTTATTTGCATTGGAACCATCGCGCGGTTCGGCCTTCTTTATTTCTACCTAAATTATCAAATTAAAATAATATTAAATCGAATATTGTTTAATAGAAGAGAAGAAAATTACCTGTTTACCGTTCAAATTTACAAAATGTTCTGCAACACATCTGTCAACTGATTCTTCGTCCTCAAATGATAAAAAACCAAACCCTACAACAATAAAATTGATTAGAAAGTCTAAAGATTCTTTGAAATTTTGTAATAGCGAATTGAAACTGTTAAATGAACCATATTAGAATTAAAAATTTGAAGAATTCACTATTTCTAATCCCATTTTACCTCTAGATTTCTTCTTTTCCTGATCGTACATAATAACGACTTCCATAACTTTACCAAAGCGTGCAAAGAATGTCCTCAGATCAGTTTCAGTTACATTAGAAGGTAAACCACCTAGAAATACTTTAGGATATCCACCGCCTTTTTTCGGTTTTTGCAACGTTCTCGGATTACATGGTTTCGGATCAATTGTTCTAAAATTAATCGAAAATCATTCAAATTAAATTGAAAATTTGAAAATAAAATAAACGAACCTTCCATCTAACGTATGTGGACCATTCTGCAATACAGAATTCACATTGGCTGGATCTGAGAATGTGACAAAACCAAAACCTCTAGAACGGCCCGAATCAGCATTCTTCATAACAACACAATCAATAACTTCGCCATATCTAGAGAAGAAACGTTGAAGATTGTCTTGAGTTGTCTCCCAAGACAGACCCCCTACAAAAAGTTTGCTGCAACGAAACAATACAATTTCAAAATTTTGATTTAATTACTCAAATCGAATTGTTATCATTAATAAAATTATTGTGAAATTTTGTTTATCATCGAGGTATTGCAAATTGGGTTTACACATCTGAGGTCGTCAAGCTTTTATTTAATCAGCGCCATCTCGCGTCTAGTGCCACCATTAAACAACCCCTCGTTGAGCACATTATTTTCTAAAATAATTACATAAACTACAATAAATTCGCGGTTATTATTGAAGAATGTTGGATTATTGGTCAATTCTTGGAATTTTATTGGAATTAATCGGCTTGAATGCCGGAAATTTTCTTCAATATTAGCCGATCGGATGACGCAGATAGAAATTGGAACAAGAATTATTAACGAGAATTGATTACAGTTTCGATTTATGGTTAATTAATGATTGTATTAAATTTAGTGGCGGCGGCGGCGACGACAGCGTCCACGCCGTCAGTACATTCCAACTCGAATACCAAAACCAAAATAATCGCATCATTGGCGTGATAAATTTCAGATTTCTATGAAAATTACCCTTTTTCTTTGTCGTTGTTCACTTTTGGTAATTGTAACATAGTTTAAATCAAATAAAACAAAACTAAATACTAATCAATTATAACTAGGAAAGCACGTATTTTAAAGGTAAAAATGCGGTCTAACTATATCGTACGGTATAGAAGTCGTAATGGCAGCTAAAGTGCTGCCGATACCTACACATACACATAAACGCACACACATACACATCTTCTGACAAAAAAAACGTACCAACTGTATGGTTGACAATATTTTCAATTCTAATAAAAATATGCGTAATTTCTAGTTCAAAAAAACCTATAGAAAAATTCAATAACATCCAACATACCCGTATTCGTATTCTTCCATTACAATTAAACGTCTTCTTATACTAAACTTAAAATTAATTTAAATCTAACAACTATCCTAATTAACAACTACGATAGGAATACACATACACACACAGACATGACATACCATCGGAAATTGTCGACGATATAGACCGCAAAATGGACAGAGTGGGGGTAGAAAATGTAAATGCGTCACTAGGCGACCGCCAATCGCGCGCCTGCAAACAAGCAAATTCAAACGAACCCAACCGGACACCGCCGACTATTTCGCGGTAAAATTTGAAATCAACCACCACAATCCACAAAATTGGGTTAAAATTCGAAAAATTCGACAAATTTAAACTTCATCTACGTTCGATAGTGTAGAATTTGTTTTATAATTGAGAATAATCATGGTTTTATTGAATTATAGATGAATGTTAAAATGTAGGGGAATGTCGATCAGGACGCAAAAATCCCTAAAATTGTCACGAAATTATAAAGGCGTCATATATACGAATTTGAGTACCCAACAACGTAATGATTGATACTCGAGGTATTTCCGACCAATCGGTGTTGGCGAAAATTGACGTTTCAACGGTAGTGTACACGAATACTCATAGAGTCGCGCACTCATTAAATTTTATCTATGATGGTGGTTTTTGTTCTTTTTTGAGAATAAACAGATGACTTATAAATTAAATGAATTAACTGTGATTAAAATCATAGATAACTGAATAAAATGGTTAATAGAAAAATATTGGCTAGATTAGAAATAAAATTAATTGCCTAGATTGTTAGGCATAGTTGTAATTGTTGCCGAAATTTTAGACGTTAATCGTTGTCGTCGTCATAAGTTTTGTGATTATATTAGTCAATTTTTGTGTTTTATTTCATTTTCGTTTGTAATTATATTTCACCTCTCCTTTATCGTTTTTATTTCGTTAATAATGAGTGCCGAGAAGAGCCTATCGAAGGCCATAAAACACTATCAAAATTCGTTAGAGAAATACAGTGAGAATCGTAATGAGTTAAAGGTATTGCTGATTGAAATTCGTATTGTAATTTTATTAAATTGTAATTGTAGCTTCTTCATTATATCGGTCGGCTGCAAGAGTTACCAGTTCAGGTGCACCATTTAGAAGAGACAGGTGTGGGGCGCACTGTGAACGGTTTGAGGAAACTAGGTGGTGAAGTGAGCGAAGCAGCAAAATCACTGGTTGCTAAATGGAAACAGATGGTGCTAGCTCAACACGAACAAGAGGAGGAAGAAAATGAGCCTAACGATGATGATGATGACGATGATGATGAGGATGATAATGATAATGATAATGAGACCGATCGGATGATTATCGATACAACTGAAGATGTACAAGAAGATAATCAACGTGATTTTATTCCATTGATTTCTATCAATTTAATTGTCAACCTTCTATTATTTCAGATGATTCAAATTATTATAAAATCAAAGATGCGGATGAAGAGATGGATGATCATGGGGAGAATGAGCAAATTGATGAACAAAAAAGTAAAGAACTGGATAAGAAATCGCAAGAGTCGCATAAATTAGAAAAATCGCATAAATCCCACAAACATAAACATAAAGAGAAAGATAATTCGAAACACCACCACCACCATCACAATCACCATAAAGAACACTCGGATAAAGGCTCAACTAGTAGAATAAAATCTGATAAAAATTCAAATCATAAACACGATAAAGATAGGAGCGAATCGAAAGAGAAGAAACGGCACAAATCGTCAAAATCGGATAATCATAGTAGTAGTAGTAGAAAAATTGAAGACAAATCGAGAAAAGACGAACGTCCACACCACCGTACAAGCAGTGAGAAACGACATAGTGATAATAAACCTAAATCGAAACGTGAAGACATGGCGAAATCAACGAACGGTATCGATTCAGCATCCGGTGCCAGTTTCGCTGAAGCCCTAGGCATGTGTGAACCATCATCTAGTAAAATTCCAACTAAACGTAAATTAACACCGGATAAAACTAATAACAGTGTAGTTAAAGAGAAAACAATGAAATTAACAGAAGTACCACCGAAACCTAACGAAGAAACACCACACGATTTGGATATTTCAAGTCTACTACCACCAATTACACCCAATTATCGTCCTTTGGGTAATTTAACACTCGCTGATATATCGACGAAGAAATCGATTAATGAATTTGATGATTTGAGTACGATTATTACATCAAAGAATCAAAGGTAAACTAGAAAATTTGCCGGTTTTCTTTATTTTTATTGATAATTCCAGAACCAAAGTCTATTCGGGTAACAAAACTTTCTACAATAAAGTTCCTACATTGTTCGAATTGTGTGTTCGAATCCTCCAGGATAATATCGATGGTAATTTCTTAAAACAACCGTAAATTCATTAATAATTCTTCCATTAGCTTTAGAGTATACCGGAGGAGTACCGTATTTAATCCTGAAACCGATCCTAGAGAAAGCCACACCGACCCAATTATTCTCGTTGGAGCACCACAATCCGTACTTGGTTGAAGATACCGATGAGTTGTGGCAGTTGCATTGCCAGAAGAACTTCCGGAATAAACAACCGGAAGAATTCGAATCGTGGCGCGAGATGTATATGCGTTGTTTAGATGAACGTGAAGCTAAATTGAAAGCTTTAACGGCCAATATTAAACAAGCACAGGACAAATCGACGCCGATCCGTACGACCAAACTAGCCTATGTTGACGATGTCGTAAAGCCGCCTAGAAATATTCTAAAAAAACAAGTATGATCAATGTTCGAATTCTAATATCGAATTAAAATGTTGTTTTGTAGGCGAAAAATGCGATTTTAGATAAAACCCCAACGATAACTCCATCGGCTCGTCTGAATTCGTTGGCAACGGCTGGTGAAGCCGGCAAGATCGTTGTACCTAATCCCGGTTCGAGAGCTGCAGAACGTTCAACATCAAATCATACGACAAATAATAAACCAAAAAAGGCGCCGTTAATGATGAAGAGCTTATCGTTATTGAAAAATCGATTCAGGAGATAATTTTAAATGAATACCGGTTGACAAAATAGAACTGTTTTAATATAATTTTATTTTCTGTTGTTGTATGAGGAGATTTATAATAATTAAAAAGTATTTATTTTTATCATTTGATTTAATTAAAATATTAAAAAAATAATTAAAAAAACTCTTTAAATAAATCACAAATCATTTTTGTTTATTTAATTATGAAAATGTTTACGGTATGATGAAGAAACGATTATTTTAATGAATATGATGCATTATACAACAGATCCCTAAATTACTATATTAACGTAAATCTACATATAAAAACACACATTTCTGAAATTACAATAATTTACAATGTACTATCTCAAAGTTTTATTTAGTTCTTTCCGTTCTCAAAGCAAAAATACTTTTTCTTATTATTTTAATATAAAACACATTCCTTCTTCACTTATGGTACAAAGAAAAGTCTGGTTGTGGTGTGGAATGATTTTTAAATTAAATTAGGAGACAACACCTAACAAGACAATCGTTGAAAACAAACATCTTGTATATAAAAGTGAATTACCTACAAAAAAAGACATCAACTATCATTTTTAATACGGTTGATGTCTTTGATTCCGGCCTCCGCCGCCGCCTCCACCACCACCACCTCGTTGTTTACCGCCTTGATAGCCACCGGAACCACCTGGAATAAATTCTAATATAAATTATAATGAAATATTCAATTGACAATTGGTAAAATTAACAAGGTTTTATTTCTTTCAATTTAGTCTAACATAGAAACACAACATTAAGTACCTTTTCCACGTGACCCACTGCGGCCGCCACCGTACCCTCCATCGTAGTTACCGTACCCGTAATCTAAATTCACGCAAAACAAATAACAAATCAGTTTGTTTAAGTTTTAATTTAATAAACAAATTTATTCAGACTTCGACGTATTTTAGTACTGCTGTTTGGATTTCGCTAGTTTGCCCACAATTTTGTAACGAGAAGGAAGTCTGAATTATGCTTATTTTGTTGATAAAAGCAGGATTCCAAGACTTTTTTTGATAAGACATAAAAGGTTAAATGGAAAACACATTATGAAATTTTATTCAACAAATGCTTTATTCAAGCTTTAAATATTTCACAATGTATTTCCATATTATAGGTCAACATGCAATATAATTATTGGAACAAAACATATGTTGACTTAAATTTTTTCTAAAAAACATTCATAATTTTTGTAGACAAAACTGTGAATATCACAGAAGTCTACAGCTATTATGATTATTTTAAATATATATATGTACTATTTATATTTTTTTTTCCTCAAATACTTAATATACATAATTAAAATATACATCTAGAGGTAAGTGCACCATAGTATTCTTTTAAAAGAAAAAAACAAGGCACGTTCATATCAACTACATAAACAATTTATTGATTTATACTAATGCCTGTTGTAGTATTTACCATAATTTCCGTAACCGGAATAATCATATCCACCATAGCCACTATAACCACCACCATAATAATCATAACCACCTCCATAACCATCATAACCACCGCCATAACCTTGTCCATAACTACCATAAGTACCATAGCCTTGATTCCAATTTTGACCACCACCATAATTACCTCTGCCACTGCCACGACCACGCGTTGTACCACCACGTGACATCATCCGACCACCACGCATATTATTCATTGCGTCCGGTTTTGGGGTAGCTTTCTTCACATCAACCTTAAATATAAACGATTTTTTCTCATTATTAATGAATTGCAATTAAAAAATTTGGAAGGAATTTTATCGAATTAAGCGACCATCAGGCTGGTATTTTCGTCAATTATAATCAGTAGCAGAACTGGTTAGTTGTTCATCATGTAGTCGCCTTATTAAACATATTTATAAACAAAATAATAATAAACTTACCTCTTTGTCTTTAATAGTCTGTTTGGGTGTCTTTAGTAATTCGTTAACAATCTGTTCAGATTCAAATGTAATAAAACAAAAGCCTTTACGTTGATTCTTTGTTTTATCAAATGGCATCTCAACTTCAATAATCTAAATTATAGAAGAATTATTATTGGAAATTTTTCGAAAAATTGAAAAAAACTTACAGTTCCATATTGACTAAAATAATTTTTAATATCATCATCTGTTAATTCATTGGTCAGTCCACCAACAAATATTTTGCCATGACGTGCTTTAGCTTTCTTTGGATCGACTTTTTTATTATTAATAACATGTTCACCAGCTGCTACTACTTTATCAATAGCTTCAGCATTATTGAAAACAATAAATGCAAATCCTCTTGATCTACCAGTATTTGGATCTGTTTTCACATTTATACTTTCTATTTCACCATATTGTCCAAAATGATCACGAAGTTCCTCTAATAAAAGAAAACAATTATTAATATCTAATATAGAAAGTAAAGAATTTAATTACAAGTACATGGAACGAATTTATTTCGAATTAAATTAACATTACGAACGTTCCAAATACTTGAAATAAACAAAAATACTCACTATCTGTAGTTTCCCAACTTAATCCACCAACAAATAACTTTCTGGAAATAACAAATTAAATGAAATTAGTATAGATGAAGACCTATTTTACAATCCTAAGCATTATACTGTATTTTTTGTTAAAAATTACTTGTTTTCTCAAATAATGCTTATCAATTACTACTACTTGAATCAAATCAATAATATTTATACAAATGCACAAATAGAAAAATAAAATTGCAAATAGGAAAGAGCAATCAATATAATTAATTAATCCTAAATGTTCAATCAAATGGATCTGCAATCTCAAAAGTAATCTGTAAAATTTACATTTAAGGCAAAGAAAAACTGTCAAAATTATGATTATAAATTAGCAAACAATTTAAATACAATCATTTTTTATGTTGAGTCAAAAAATTTTCTTAAAATTAAACGAATTATCTCATCAAAATAATCCCGAAATTTTTATAATTATTTTTATAGAATTCGTAGAGAAATTTACTAAGATAATCTGGTAGGAGTAGTGCCCAAAAGTATAAATACCATGGGTCCCAGCGAACATCCAAAACGTCCTTCTCCAATCCACCTTTTATCTTCCATAAATCGGACGAAGCCACCTGGAGAAAAGGAAGCATGTTTAAGTGGGTACACTAAGTTTGCTAAGCCTGGCATCCTACACCGGTACTTTATTCATTTATCTTTATTGATTTTTTTTTTTAAATTTTATTCAATTATTAATTATTGAAATCGTTAAATTTATTCCGTCAAAATTTCTCACTCGATTCATATGGCAAAATTACACTGAAAAAATAAAATTTAACAATGGAATGACCAACAAATTGACCCGGCTTTTACACAAAATTGTTGCTGAAATAAAAATAGATGGTTTATCAATCCTTTTGCAATTCAAAAATATAAAAAGAAACTAGAAAATTGAGATTAGAATTACAGAAAATTCAAATTTCGCGCCAATTATATTGAGTCCGCCATATTTACCATTGATTCTCTATAATATTAGAAAGAGAAAATTTACATATATTTGATTACAATTACATAAAAACAAGAAATACAAATGGAAATTTATTATTTAATATCAAATTTAACATTTGCAAACAAATCCAATTGAAAAGAATTTCGATATTTGCAGATGTTGTTGGATTTAAATAAAATCATATTCTACACAACCGGCGCGCATGTCGCCCAAAATCACAAACAAAATTTTAATTTTAATCAATTTTTTTTAATCGTATAAATTTTATTTGTAATTTTTCCAAAATAGTATTGCGAATTCTCTAAAATCCACTTACCTATCATCATCGCGTCCAGGGGCATCGGCACTTCCACTGTCCACTGGTGGAGCGTCACCTGAACCATTTTGTTGTGGCGGTTGTTGTTGCATTGGCTGCTGTCCATTCATTTGATCATCACTTTGTGTACTGAAATTCTGATCAGCGGACACATCTTGTGAAAAATCTTCACCATTTTCCATATTATTGCTATTTTCTTGATTGTTTGCCATTATTTCTCTTAGCAATTTATTAAATAAATCTTGGACGTAAAAAAATTGTCACACCTTACATCTAGGCAGTCGACTCAAACAATGACGGAATGAGTGAACGAGAACAGGATACCGGAAAACACCGACAGCGCCATCTTCTAACACACAGGAAATAGCCAATTTTGCCAACTATAACAAACCTAATTAACCACTACCCGAATTAAAATTAGAAATAATAATCACGTACAACTAATTATCTGAAATTCCAATTTGTAGATCAATTTTAATTGTTTTCAAAATTAAACAAATTTTTTAACACCCAAATTCTAAAATTAGCAGTGATGGTTAGGGGCCATTTTCACTGAGGATGCATTCGATTCGAATTTAATAGACGTCATACGTCATTATTAGGAAAACAAAACGGCAAAATTATAAATTTTCCAATTTGTTAATTCATTTCAATTGTTTTGAGGGTGCAAACATTTTTAAAATCTCGATTATCAAAACACGTGGTTGGGTTGTATTTGTAAAGTTGGCAACGTCTTGGCGGCATTTTCTGTAGTTCAATAAGATTCAGGTTCAATAAACGACATACGGGATTCCAAGAAATATATAAAAATCATTGAAATTTATTAAAAATTCACTTTAATATTAATAAAATAACAACTTCTATCGTGCAGAAATTCCAGTGTTTTGAAAAAACTCGTTAACAATAGAAATCAAATATCAACCAATGGAAAACAAGACAGTGTTGCCTTGTTGTTAATTATAAAACTAAAGATTAAAATTATTGAAATAAATTCAAAAGTTTCTAAAAATAAAAAATGAACACTAATTAAACTAATCTCCATTTGAGAGAAATAAAACAAATAAATCTACATATTATTCAACATAATTATAACAGATATAATTTGTATATTAGGCAACGTAGCTTTGATCAAAATACATGTTTTTAAGTTGGCAACAATAAAGTTTCAAATCTGCGCTAAATTTAACAATTTTTGAGCAAATCTGCAGATTCATTCTCTAAATTAATGAGTCAAATCAACGATTTTCAGTTTATTCAAAATTATCAATTACATTAATACGGTTGAAATTCAAACTGGAACGCATTTGGCAATGGTGCAAAATATTGAATTGGTGGCGTGGTTTTCAATTTCAGCGGGAAATACAAATTTATATAAAGAACAATACGTTATAATTCAATAAATATTGACTTTATATCAAGATATTGAACAATATGATAACTATTTAGATTTGTTAAACGACAATCATTAAATTTTACCCAATTTATTACATTTTTATAATAAAAAACAGTAGGGACAGTAGTATATACGATCATAGGATTTTTCAATATCTACTGTTAAAGTTTATAAGAACTTTTTTGTCGATTTGATATTTTATATTCTTTTAGTTTTTCGAAAATTCTCAACCGGTCTCTAACAATATTCAAGTAATTTTCAATTAATTTATTAAAATACTAGTAATCATGGAGAATTTTCAAGAATCTTTAAAACAAATCTTAAATGGTGAGGATAACAATTGGTGGTTGATTTTGACCTAACTTTGTTGAATTTTTTAGATTGTAACGAGGGTGGTACACGATATAGATATATATAAATGAATACTGGTTTCTTTTGGCCCACCCTAGAGTCGATCTTGGGCTTGAATTTCCATTTGGGGATTCCAATGTAAATCCATCAAAAATATATGATTACTCCCAATCAAATTCAACCCCACACCACCAACTGTCAATGATAACAACATGATTTTAACTGGGTGTTTTGGATTGTTCAAATTATCAATCATAGGTTGTCGTTTACTGATTGGAATTCGCCCGTCTAATTGAATCAATTTAATGTTTTGATTGGCTAAATGTCCACCGCTTAATAACAATAGTGTCGACTATGACGAGACAGTTATCATTTTTTCATCTGTTTCTAATCAATGCTTCAGTTTATTAAATAATGTTTTTAATTTACTACTTTGAAATTCCTTGGAAAATATCGAATTGGAGGCATTGAAAAAGCCATGAGATGCTTCTTTTAACGAAACATTAGCACCGGATTGATCATCATGAATGTCATCTTCGTTTAAATCTAATTTATTTAATTAAATTTAATTTAATTATTTAAATTATACAAAAATAATAATCGAAACTTACTTGGGAGATTATGAATGGATGAGCGCAGACTTGTCGTAATCTCAACAATAATACTAAAATTTCGTGTTGCACCAAATTACCACAACAATTAATTATTATTAGTACTATTAATTTTTATAAGTGAAAACAGTGCCGGAAAATCAATTCGAATTTTCCGCGATAATTCAGGCAATTTTCAAAATATCAAAAAAGGGCTTCGCACTCCTCTCGTATCAGCTTTCGAATGAGGGGTTGATCAATGCTGTAAAATAAAAACTGTGCCTAAATTCTTATATCTCCTCCCAGGCATTTTTTTTAATTTTCCGAAAAACTAACCGTGAAATCGAAAAATTTCTTAAAGATTTAAAAAGAACTTTCTATTTGCTATCTAACAGTACAAGAATTTTTACAAAATAAGGAAAATTGGCCAAGTTATAAGAGAAAATACAAGCAATTGTACAAAAATACGAAAAAAACATGTTGTTAGATTTTCATCTGTAATTCCAATTTATATCGACATTTTAAAAAACGGAAGGAACCGTTAGACGCTACAAGAAGTGCTCTTTCCAGAAATCTATTTGCGGTTGTCGTAGTCTCAAGAACAAGCGAGAAATCGTGAGTTAGAAATTCACATTTTCGCCAGTTCAAATTATCACAGCTACTCTTCTAACTTAAATGTTATTTTTGACCCAAATGACGTCATGCGCAAAACGTACCAAAATACGACATCTGCGCTATTCCACCACATATTTACACACGAGTTTGCTTTACATAATAGCAACTTTCATAAAAATTATGTTGGCAACGCTAATTCCCTAAAATTCAAACAGTACCAAAATCAGGTGATTTTGACAGCGTAAGGTTGGTAGAGTAATTTTAGTGACAAAAATATCAAAAAAATTTTCAACAAAATTTCAAATTACCATGTAATTAACGTAATTGTGTTTATCTATTTAATCTCTACAATATTATCAATAGTTGTATATTTATTAATAATCATTGAATATTTTGTAAATTCATTGTTTTTCCAGTTGTAAAATAGTAAGGTTATGGTGACCTTGTCAAATCGGCAATTCTTAACTTAAATGGAAACAGTATTATAAATAAATAATAATGGAAAATAATGATAAATCATCATTAAATGATAATGATCAAAAGAAATGTAAAGTAATTATAATCGGTGGTGGTATGGCTGGTTTATCGGCGGCTTATCATTTAACAAAAAACGGTTTCAATGATTATAAATTATTGGAGGCACGTAATCGTATAGGTGGACGTATTATACAAATTAAAATGGGTAATATACCAGTTGAATTAGGTGCAAATTGGATACATGGTGTATTAGGTAATCCAATTTATGAATTAGCAATGCAATATGGTTTAATTGATATAATGCAAATACCAAAACCGCATAAAGTTATTGCATCGTTAGAAAATGGTAAACAAATACCATTTAATATATTACATGAAATCTATGAAGCATATCTTTGTTTTTTAAAACGTTGTGAAGAATATTATTTATCACAATATTTACCACCTGATGGTATTGATAGTGTTGGTGAACATATAAAATTAGAAATTAATTTATATTTAGATAAATTCAATAATAAGAACGATAGGCATTTACGTCAATTATTATTTGATTGTTTATTAAAACGTGAAACTTGTATATCTGGTTGTGATAATATGAATGAAATTGATTTATTAGAATTAGGTAGTTATACAGAATTACAAGGTGGCAATATAACATTACCGAATGGTTATAGTTCAATATTAGAACCAATATCGAAAGTTATACCATCTGAAAATTTATTATTAAATTGTCCTGTTAATTTAATTAAATGGGATTTAAATCATATTAACAATAGAAACGATGATGATTCGGATGATTCGGATCGTACCATTGTTGATGAACCTATAAAATCACCAAATATTGAAATTAATTGTGATAATGGTAAGAAATATTATTGTGATTATATTATTGTAACAATACCATTAGGCGTATTGAAATTAAATGTTGATAAATTATTCCAACCGAAATTGCCCGATTATAAAATCGAATCAGTTCAACGTTTATTATTTGGTACAGTTGATAAGATTTTATTAGAATATGAACGACCATTTTTACATCCAAATATAACCGAAATTCTATTATTATGGGAGAATGATAATGACAAACCGGAAGGACAAGATGATGATTTAAGTCGGACATGGTTTAAAAAGATTTATTCATTTTCAAAATTAACCGATACTATTATATTGGGTTGGATATCGGGTAAAGAAGCTGAATTTATGGAAACATTAAGTAATGATATTATAATAGAGACTTGTACGAGTATTTTACGGAAATTCCTTAATGATCCGTTTATACCAAAACCGAAAAATGTCGTATGGTAAGTTTATTTAAATTAATCAATCAATTTGACTTTAATTAATTAATTTAAATAGTACAAGTTGGCATAAACAACCGTACACTAGAGGCTCGTATACAGCTATAGCTGTGGGGGCATCTCAAGTTGATATCGAGTGTTTAGCTCAGCCTTTATATCTCGATGAAGAAGAGACTAAAGTAAGTGCTAAATTAGTTTGTTTTTCAATTTTACATCTATAATAGCGTTAAGACGACAAAAATTATGTTTTAATAAAGGAAATTCAGCCACCAAATGTGAGATTGACGAGAACGTAAGGACATTGAAGTCCCTAGCTTTTACTAGTAACTTTCTCTATATTCAGTTGGTACTGAACTTCAATTGTCACGTGACCACGAATTTAAATTTAAACCACAAATAATTGTATTTCACCTCACAATTGTCTGTGCTTTGGTAGTGTCGTAGATTGCTGCATATTCTATTGAATTTAACATTTGTTATGTATGTTTCAAGTGCTCGAAGGAAGCTACGACACTACGTCTCAAAATCATAACCAACTGTGAGGTATAATACAGCACTTACGTTTATAAGTTGAAAAATACATAAGTATTAAAATTTCGCGCCATTATCTAGGGATATTTTTATCAAATATATTTCATTTTTAAGCTAGGATTTGAATTTTGCGCGCTTAAATTTTAGCTCCCTAATGGTTGTTTTGCAGTCAAGTTTACACAACTCAAAAATAATTGGATTCTGTTGTTTTAATAGCATTCTAGAATTTATTATCTGTTAATTATAGGAATCTATACTCTAAGAAAAAGTCACTAGAAGCAAGAACAGGATCGTTCTGGCCCAAAATTTAAAAATTTGTGACTCATTTTTACTTTAAATCTAGCATATTTACCTCTCTGATAAGAATTACATTTCATAATTAACAAGTAATACATATTAGAGTACTAAATCGATTATTTTTGAGTTGTGTAAACTAGGAATTTTTATTTCGCCATGTTCTCGTCAATTTCCCATTAAGCGAGTGAATTTACTATATCATTGTTGATGTTTTCAGCCGGTGGTGTTGTTCGCTGGCGAGCATACACACAGCAGTTTTTATTCAACAGTACATGGGGCTTATTTAACAGGACGTACAGCAGCCCAACAGATTTTAGCTGCTGAAAATCCACAAGAATTAGTTGTAGATTGTGATGAAACAACAACGGACCTAAGTTCATGGATACAAGGATTGAATTTTGAATAGAAAATTGCCTTTTTTTAAATAATAATTTATGAATATTTAAAGTCAAGGTACAAAACAAAGAGATAAATGACACCTTTCATTTAAACGCCACATATGAATTTGTAGTGATTATCTACCAAAAAAAAGAGATAAAAATAGATTTTCTAGTATGGCTTAATATATTGTTCTTGTTTTTTTGGATATCAACCAAATCTATTTATTAAGCTTAAGCTAGTCATTTTTTAAAAAAAGACTCCAGATTTATTTAATAATATATTCTATAAATATTTGTATTGACTGTTATTGAAGTAAACCCATTTCTGGTATTTTTAGGGTTATTTTTACAATTAGTAATGGATTGCGATTTCGAATAGCAGCGATCGCAGCTGTTTATAACTGCGATTTTATAACAGACGGACAATCCCGAAACTAACCGAGCAGTAGCAGCTATTTATAATAAAAATAATAGTTTCTTAAGAATTATCCTATGGATATTTTTATATAACTATTTTTATAATCACAAAACTTAACCCATTCCTGGTACTCTATACAAAAATTCACCATCGTAATCGTAATAACAATCATTTAACTTATAAATATTGTTCTTTTTGACCAAATTTTTCGGTATTTGAATTCTATCGGGATATTGTAAATGTTTCGGATTTTTATTTGTAGTTTTAATGGAATTTTGCTCATATTTGGGAACAGTTAAATCTACAGTTTCATAATTATTCTCGTTAATTTTCCCACTTTTTATATTCTCAACAATTAATTTATCATCAATTTCGATATTTTCCCCGTTTGATATTTTATTTTTTAATCGATTTTGTAATTCATTCAATGTAATCGGTGGAGTTTTTCGGATTTCCGATATTAGATACGTATCACCTTTAGGTGGTGGTTTAATTTCCTCATCTAATTTTTTACAATTGTCATCGTTTTGTGTTTTATTTTTTAATTTCTCATAACTAGTGATAATTTCCGAAAATTCTGTTTTTACATTTGTATGATTCAATTCGACTTTCTTCAATTTTGTTGGTATTTCAAACGGTTGGAAATTCAACGATCTATCACTAAATTTTTGTAAATGTTGAACCAAATCGTTCGGCAGCTGTTGTAATTGTCCCTGTTTAAACATTTGCCAATTTCTTTGTACAGAACGATCATGGTTTGTGATTTTGTCCGGCTTTGCTTTCGCCCAATTCGATTTTACAATTTTCTATAAATAAAAACAAAAATTCGGTTATTATTGTAAAAATTTGTCGATAAACTTACAGAGATTATGGCCGGCAATGCTGGGAAACTTTCCGACAATTGTTCAATGGTCCATTCTTCCGGATTGGTCCGATGCAGATAACGGATTTGTTCTTTATCATGCCATGTTAGAAAATTTGGTAGTTGTTGTTTGAAATATTTCCGATTGACTATCAAATATTTCTCTTGTTCTTTTCTAGCTGCTATTTCATCTAAATGTTGTTTATGCGATTTATGAACGTTCATGAAATCACTCTCGAAATCATCAATATCGACATCCTCTAATTCGTTCGGATCTAGATTTAAGGCTTTTTGACGGCGACCGATACCGGGATCTTTAACAAATCGACGAGATTCTTGTGATACAACACGTGTTATTTGATATTTTAGAAGATTTCTCAATGAAAACATTTTCGAATTTATAGAAAGCAAATGTTAATTATTGAGGTTATAAAGATTTTTAGGTTATGTTTTTAAATGACCCAATGAGGTATATAGACTGCGCATCCGGTCAAAAAACGTGTCCACGTATAATGGCAGACATCTTGGATATATCGATATATTGGTCTCGTTTCAATAGAAACGACACCAACATATCGCCTTCCTTTTCTCAAGCCCTGATCGATCAAGGCTTGAGAAAAGGGAAGTCCCTGTTGAACGACACACTCATAAGTTAGAAAGAGTGAGAACTAACTGTCAAAATTTCCCCATACAAGGACCAAATTGGTCTTATACAAGAATAGGGGATGCACACTCTACTACCTCATTTGATCAATGCAGTGAGGTAGTAAATTGTTGCTTTGCTCGCTTGTCGCTTGTCGCTTCTATCGCTGTTTTGAAAAGAGTGACTAATTTTTTAGCGTATGTGAAGCAACCTCTTAATAAATACACCAAAAACCATCAGACCAAAAATAAACGGTTAATTTTCCTGGACTGTCGGACGAAAATGATGGAGGCGCCGGGCAAATTTCACCTTTAATTAACACACTTCTCGCATCTCGCTTCTCGCTCCCATTGCTTGTAGCTTCTATCGCCTTTATCGCTTATCGCCTCTATCGCTTGCCGCTTCTATCGTTTGTAGCCTCTATCGTTTCTATCGCTTCTATCGCTTCCATCTCCTGTCGTTTCTATCGCCTGTCGCTTGTCGCTTCTATCATTAACATCGTTTGTCGCTTCTATCGCTTCCATCGCTTGTCGCTCCCAAGGCTTTTATCATTTACATCGCTTGTCGCTTCCATAACTTGTCACTTCTATCGCCTGTTGCTTTTATCGCTTCCATCGTTTGTCGCTTCCTATCTCTTCCTAAATGATTAACATTTATCTAAAATTATGCATTACTGTGATAATGGTTGGCCAAAAGAAACAGAGAAAATTTGGAAAAGTCTTGAAATTAAAATTGGTAGTCTTCAAGCATCGAATTGTCAGTGACGGGTGCGTCTTCCAGAGGCTGCACAAATTATAATAAAAAATGCGCACGCTGGATTGAAGAAATATGTATCGAATCCTTCAGTGATAACGGCTGAACTGACTCGGGTTCCATATTGTTTGTAAAATTATAAATTTTACCGCGCGTTTCTATATAAATGTTATTGGTCCTTGAACTATTTGGCAACAAATTCAAAACTTTTTACTACATGAGTAGTTTTACTATAGTATAGTCGATACACGGAGGTAATTGAATTTTTCATTTGACAGAAAAGTTACTAGACGTATCTATAATGGCGCCTAATTTAAAATTTTAACGAATTTAACATACAGCCATAATTGAACTTTGTAAATTATTTTAACATGTTATCATTATCAATATCACTATCAATACTATCAATCGAACTCGCCATTATAGCGAATAAAATACGAAATTACTAAATTAAAACACCGACAAATAAGAAAATTCGAAATAATCGATCAAATGCAAAATAATTGATCGAAAACACAAATAAGCGACACAAATACAAATAAATGATATCAATACGCAATATTAAGTGAAGAATCACAGACAATCAAAAATTGAAAAATTTAAAAACAGCCAACAATGTACAACTTACTGGTTGCAAATAAATATTGAGGTTAAGATTTTCAATTTTTTGCATTGTTTACATCACGTGACTATCCTACGTCACTAAAAATCTAGTGTACCAATCTCATTTTTTACAATTTTTTGACAGATATGTTTAGGAAATTTTGTTTTGTTAGGTTCTCGTCAAGATTCAATTACCTCCGTGTACCGTGTATAGTTTTTTAAAACTTCTTCCAAACTGTAAAGCCGAAGGATTATTGTTCTATCCATTTCTTGACCTGCAAGTATCGTATGTTAAGAAAATCAGACTCTATATCAAACTCAAAATTTGCGCAAAACAATCTCTCCAAATGGTCCTGATTGCCTTTATTAATAAATATTATAAAGTAATATTTTTGGGTGTAATCCTCTTATAATTTGATGGCACTTTTGGCAGATATTATAAATCCCAGAATCGCGGCTTTTCTCGGGTCTTGAATCAGTAATTGCTCGTTAACAGTCTTCAAATTACATAAATAGTTGATGGTGTCCAGCAGGAAACGTTCCCATATACCTCTATTCTCTTTTTTCATAAGTGTCGTGAAACTTTTCCGTATCGCGAACGTGAATTCGAAACATCAAAAAGAATAAATTCTAATATATCAAAAGACCAGCCGTCACTCTCCTATTGTTAGATTATCAGTCAATAACAAAACATTAAAATAGAATCGAACAAAAATTACGTACATACACACGCACATAGAACACATAAATTAATAATAATATTGTGTATGTTTGCAATGTAACTATTGCTAAGCAACAATTGCTCATTATTTAACATTAAACCTAATATTTTCTCCATATATTCGAAATTTGTTAATCAACCGTACAACAATTCAATAATAGATTACAAAATCAATAAAATGTATCGCATTATTTTTATAATATTTTTAATAAAACAACAAATTAACGCACAAACTACCCAGAATATCAATGTTTGTAAGTTAATTAAATTAATTCCAATTGTAACTCTATTAATTATATAAAATATTGTAGTATTTGTTAATGAAGAAGGTAATACCGTTGCTGAAAAAGCCGTCGAAGTTGCTACAAATTACATTAAAAAAAATGGCAAATTGGGTGTTAATGTCGATCCTGTGAAAGTTGTCGGGAATCGATCTGACGCTTCTGGACTTTTAGATGCTTGTAATTCTTATAATTCACTCTTTATAATTAATTAATTAATCAAATAAATTGGAAAATTTTACAGTATGCAGCACCTATAATGATATGTTAATAAATTCAGTCTATCCACAATTGGTATTGGATACAACAATGACGGGTTTAGCTTCAGAAACTGTAAAATCCTTCAGTGCAGCTCTTGCTTTGCCCACAATCAGTGCTTCATTTGGACAAGAAGGCGATTTAAGACAATGGCGCAATATTGATGATAATGAGAAGGAATATTTGATACAAATTGTCCCACCGGCTGATATAATACCGGAAATTATCCGTAGTCTTGTATTACAACAAAATATAACAAATGCTGCTATATTATTCGATAAAACATTCATTATGGACCACAAATATAAATCGTTGTTGCAAAATGTAGCAACCCGGCATGTTATAACACCAATTAAAGAGAAACAACGAATTGTGGAGCAATTGGAACAATTACGCAAATTAGATATTGTTAATTATTTCATTTTGGGCACATTTAATAGTATACAAGACGTCTTAGATGCCGCCGATAGTGTTAATTATTTTAATCGGAAATTCTCTTGGCATGCTATAACACAAGATAAGGGCGATTTGAAATGTAATTGTAAAAATGCTACAATTATTCTAGCGAAACCAGTGATCGATACACAATATCAAGATCGTTTAGGTTTTATTAAAACATCATATCAATTGAATGCTGAACCGGAAATTGCTGCAGCTTTCTATTTTGATTTAGCTTTGCATTCATTTTTAGCCGTCAAGTATGTTTTAAGATTAAAAAAAAGGGCATTGTAATCGAAGATTTCTCGCTTGTTTTTCAATATATAGCAAAGTGCAACACTGTATTGGAAAGAGCGTTCAAGCTTGTTTTCAAGATTTTGTGAAAATTCTAAATTATAGAGGAATATCTCATGTTTTTTATATATTTTTGTTTTCTTCCATAACTCAGCCAATCGGAATTTTCCAGAACAATTAAGGCTTCTTCTGCTCTTTCTAATGACATTCTACTTGTTTTAAAACCGTTAAAAACAAGCGAATTATCATATCTTAAAGTTGGAATTGAAACTTTGTAGGTTTTTATTCGAATGATATTTTTAGAGAAATGCTAGCCGAGGGCGCTTGGCAAAGGAATAATGCAACAAATTATATCACATGTGATGATTACAATGGTGACAATACGCCGAAACGTACCGGTTTAGATTTAATGAAATATTTCAATAAAGATAATACCGAATTACCAACTTATGGCCCGTTTAAAATCGTATCGAATGGTAATAGTTTTATGGAATTTACGATGCAATTAAGTGCAGTCGGTGTAAGAGAAGGATCATCAGATAAATCGGTAGCTTTAGGTAGTTGGAAGGCTGGTTATAATTATAATTTAACATTGTTGGATTCACAAAGTATGGCCAATTATACATCAGAATTGGTTTATCGCGTTGTAACCGTTCAGGTGAGAATTATTTTCCAACTGCTTATAATGTTAAGAGAATCAAAATTTTGGAGAAAATGCTAATTTTTGCCTCAATGGCGCTAGTTACAAATTTTGATTTCAAGTTAAAATAAGATAAAAGTTGATATATAGAGTAGTCCCTAGGGAACATTTTGACAAAATTAGAATTTTGTAGCTTATTGGCAAATTGGTGAAAAACCGCTTTAATTTGAGCATACTTGGTAAACTATGAAGACTGATTAGAAAATTCTTGAGATTCTTTCCCAATTTCCCAATGAACTACAAAATTCAAATTTTACCAAAATGCCACTAAAGGCTACCCTACAACTCTTCAAAATATTTTACGAATTGTGATTAATAGGAACTGCTATAAGAACTACGTTAATTTACATGAAATAGGCTATATACAGGTGTTTTCACTTAGTTGTTGCCAACGTCTTAGTCGCATAGTGTCGTGGATTGATTCATACTTCATTATCAATTAAAGATGAAATACAGTAGTACAAAATAAATAGTTATTTCAACGTCTAATTGGTTATGGTTTTCGCGCATAGAATTCTTTTCAATGTAAAGGAAAAACGAATCAAGTTACGACACTGACGTACTTGAAACATTGCCACTTGTTATAGTCTTTTTAAAAAATAACAATAATTTCGACAATTTCTATATTTGTTTAAATATTTGAGTTGTAGCAAAAACCGTTCATTATAAAAGATGAAAATGCACCAAAAGGCTATAAAGGCTATTGTATTGATTTAATCGATCGTATCAGTGAAATTCTCCATTTTGATTATGAAATTGTTGAATCAAGTGATGGCCAATTTGGTCGTATGGATGAGACTGGTAAATGGAGTGGTATTATAAAGGATTTAATTGATAAAAAGGCCGATATTGGACTTGGTTCAATTTCTGTAATGGCTGAACGTGAAAATGTCATCGATTTTACTGTTCCATATTATGATTTAGTTGGTATAACGATATTGATGAAACAACCAACAACACCAACGTCATTGTTTAAATTTTTAACAGTTTTGGAAGATGAAGTTTGGCTTTGTATTCTGGCTGCATATTTCTTTACAAGGTTCCAAATTTTTGAAAATTTTCTAAAATTAGGAAAAAATACTGTGAACAAATCCTTATGGTCATATGTTCAAAATAACTTTGTCACGATGGGGATTCCAAAAAACTGTTCCAAATAATTTTGCCAATAATTTTACCAAAATTTGCGTTTTTTGATAAGCAAAATTACCGGAATATTTGAAGTTCTTTGGATTCCTAAGCCGTTGTGGAAAAGTTTTTTAGACATGCGACCATAAAAGTATGTTGTCAAAATTTTAGCAAATCTTAAATCTAGTTATTAGCAAATTTTGAATTTTAAATTGATGATAGAGCTAAATTATTTATCAAATTCTTTCTATATTTTTCAAACGCAAAATTAACTGTATTATTATTGATGTTAACCCCAGCCCCTTTAAGTCGCAACATTAGCCAATTGCCTAATTGCTTATCAATTTGTTTTTGCCCGTAGTTTCTTGATGTGGGTATTTGATCGTTGGAGTCCGTACAGTTATCAAAATAATCGCGAAAAATATAAAGATGATGAAGAGAAGCGTGAATTCAATTTAAAAGAATGTTTATGGTTTTGTATGACTTCACTAACTCCCCAAGGTGGTGGTGAAGCACCTAAAAATCTATCTGGACGACTTGTTGCAGCTACCTGGTGGCTGTTTGGTTTCATTATTATCGCCTCATACACTGCAAATTTAGCTGCCTTTTTGACAGTCTCGCGATTGGATACACCAATTGAATCTTTAGATGATTTATCAAAACAGTATAAAATTCAATATGCACCGTTGAATGGGTCATCAGCGATGACATATTTTGAACGGATGGCAAACATCGAAGCTCGGTTCTATGAGTATGATCCTATTTATAGTCAATTAAGGGATTATAACTTCTTACAAAAAAGAGAGCCTTGGATCGAAAATTTCTTGTTAGCCGTTTGAGTTGTAGAAATGCACAAGGCAGCATGAAAAGCGATTTCTGAGCTATATTGGAAATGTTTTTAGAAAATTCTGAATTACAGAGAAGAGTCTTGGATTTTCTTTCATAGCTTAACCAATACTCTTTATTTTGCAAGATTTTCACATATTTTATACAAAATTGAAAATGATTTCCAAATTTTTAAGAGATTCTCTAATGACTGAGACAAATATAAAAGTTTCAATGTAGGTCCTACATAATTTGGTGAATTACATGTTACATTTTTTGACTTTTGGCACGCAGAATAATGCTGTATCGTGCGTTTCTACTTCTTAAAAAATAAGCAAGAAATTTTCGATCAAATAAACCTTTTTGTGAGCAATTGTAGTCCGGCTGCTTTAAAATCCATTAGAATTAGCAAATTTTTGAAATTTGCAGAATTTGGAAGGATATGAGTTTGAACGATAGTCTGTCGGAGGTAGAACGTGCAAAATTAGCCGTATGGGATTATCCAGTTAGTGATAAATATACGAAAATGTGGCAAGCAATGAAAGAAGCTGAATTGCCAAATACTTTAGATGAAGCTGTTGGTCGTGTATTAGATTCACGGACATCAAGTGAAGGTTTTGCATTCTTAGGTGATGCTACTGATATTCGTTATTTAGAATTAACCGATTGTGATCTACAAATGGTTGGTGAGGAATTTTCCCGTAAACCGTACGCTATAGCCGTCCAACAAGGATCACCTCTTAAAGATCAATTCAATACAGCGTAAGTTCTATTTGAAGGAACCGATTACAATTTATTGCAGAAATAGATTAAAGAATTTTCTCTTGAAACACGATGCAAGACCATTATTACAAGAGCATTTCAAATTGTAAGACATGACAGTTCTCGTTTGGGGAAATGTTGACTTTGAGTTACAAAAGAAAATCTTTGAGGGTGTTTTTTAACAATTTTCAACCATAACTCGGCAGTAAATTGAAAGAACTCAAATCTTCTAGAAATTTTCCAATAGATTCGAGAATTTTCCGGTAAATGTAGAAAAATAGCGATATTTTGCTTTTTTCTCAGTGTAGGCTCAATTATGGGGAAAAGTATAAAAAGTAGGCTTCTAAATTTGATTTTGTAAAATCGAATATTCACCAAATTTTTCAAAATTAGAATTATTGTGTGTTGAAGTTTAAAATGCTACAATGCTACAATGTACTTTGTGCTGTGAAAATCAACCGAGAAAACTTTGATCAAAATTCTAATTTTTTCAATAAAAGTTGTAGTTTGACCCTTTAAAAGACTACCAAAAATTGGCAAAAAGCCGATTTTATTCAATCTTTCTAGGATTTTGCAATTGTTGAATCGACGTGAATTAGAACGTTTGAAAGAGAAATGGTGGAGCCGTAACCCTGAACGGAAATTCTGCGAGAAACAAGACGACCAATCGGATGGCATCAGTATCCATAATATTGGTGGTGTTTTTATTGTTATTTTTGTTGGAATTGGTATGGCTTGTATAACATTAGCATTCGAATATTGGTGGTATAAATATCGCAAAAATACAAAAATTATCGATGTCCAAGAAGCTACAAATACTAAACCGAAAATTATTAAAAATCAAAAAACTAAACCCGGCCAAGATAAACTGTATCCACGTTCCAGATTTTAAATATTTTCGGGGCACTTTTTTGAGGAAACAATGTGTTGTTTGCTGTTTTGCACAATAATTTTGATAATAATACAACTGAATTTGGTTATAACGAACTCGGTTGTTACATAATTCTGGTTGTAGTGTCTATTTGAAGCATTTGGATGAGTAGCTCATTTAAAAAAATTGCAAAATGGTCAGAAATGAGCGGGTTTTAACCAACTTGCCGATGAGCTACGCGGTCCAAATTTGGGTAAAACAATCTCTAGGTACCCCCCTATAAATCCTTGAAATATTTTTAAAATCTACACTAAAGTTCATTATTTGTGCTAGTTGAGCCCGAAGTTTAACCCTCTCTAGCAATTAAAGGTACTAAATTGATAAATTGATAACTTGTGATAGTGTTAGATGCGTTATAACCGAATTCGGTTGAACAACATTCAAAATTAAGGAGTTATTTGTAAAAAATAATAATAATTGCTGAATTGTGTGTATATTTATTTACAATATGTTGATAATAAATAATGCAAAATTATTAATAATGTTGATATAATTTTACAAGAACTATACAAGGTGTACCATTATATTTTATTTCGCGAAATTGGCTGTAGTTTTCAATTACATAGTGTCGCAACTTTGTTCATACTTCACCAACCACATTTCATATTTGTTGATGTAGAATCTTGCAGTTGGCTATGGCTTGATTACGCAGTGTCGCGGATTGATTCATAATGCATTGATAAATGTCAAATTTAGTAAACTGTGTAACAATCTACGATACTACGTAACCAAAATTATAGCCAAATGTGTTTTTTAAGTGTATGAACCAAGGCCTGCTAGATTTTCTATAATAATAATAATAATAATAATAATAATAATAAATAATAATAATAATAATAATAGTAATAATAGTAATAATAATGATGATAATAATAATATAATAATAATAATAATAATAATAGAGTAATAATAAAAACTAAAACCTAACAGATATTGGGACGAACAAAGCTACGCTCAGAGTTGGCCATGTCTTTGTTTAAACAGAGTCGTAGTTTTGTTCATACTGTTGCCCTACATTTTGATTTTCTGAATAAAGCTACGACGCTACATAACTTTAAAAATATAGTTAACTAATCAAGATGGAATATTGTGGTAGACCCTGTAAATACAAATTCCATTTGATTATTTTTAACTCTTCTATAAGTAGAAAACGTCTACATGAGAAAAAATCAATCAAATGTTATCAATTTTCGAAAATATGCAAATCATAATTCAATCGTATGGGTTAATTTTTTATCAATGCTGTTCTTGTCCAATTCTAATTCGATGGTTAAACTTTCAACTTCCGCTTCTAAAGCCCTCGTCCGCCGATACATCTGAACATAATTCATTTGTAATTGTCGTTGATAACGTAAGACTTTCTCTTTCTCTTGTGCCCATATACGACGTTCATTTTCAAAATCTTTCAATTTTCTCGTCATCTCCCCACGTAATTGTTCCATTTCTAAATTGTACGTTTCGTTCGATTCCAATTCGTCACATTCGTGAGTTTTAATTGATTCAATGCCATTATCATTATCCTTATCATTGTTCAATGATATCTCCAATAATTCGTCATTTAATTCACAAATTTCCGATTTTAAACGATCTGTTGTCGTGACATCGTTATGATTATGTTTTTGGTTTTTGTATTTCTCTAATTCTTCTTTCAATTTCCGGATTTCTTCATCTTTACTCGATGATTGTTCTTTCAATTCATCGATTTCCAAATCGCGTAAATCGACTTGTTTACGTATTTCTCGATGTTCGTTGCGTAATTGTAACAATTCTTGACATTTTGACGTCTGTTCGTTCTGTAAAATAATCGTTATTCTCAATAATTAAATTTACAAAAGAGGCGCATTTGATTAAAGATTACACTCTTGTTTCTGCAGATGTAGCAAAGTGCAATACAGCATTGAAAAGAGCATTTCAAGATTCAGAATCTGACAGTCTTTGCGTTACTGACATAGTTACGTATAACTACTAAAGTCAATTTTCTGATGACTCCTTATTTTTATTATCTACCATGCTTGGACTGTAAGAGCTGATGGAAACTCATTTGAAAATTTTTTTAAGGACTTCTATGAGTCCTTGGAGACTCTTTTAGCAAAATTTGCATCTTGTAGTTCATGGTGAAGTTGGTCAAAAAACTCGAATTTCTAATATAATTTTCAAAAGTGAGGTATGACTCAGAATGACCCAAGAAGGCTCTCAACATATTTTTTTCATTTTTCTCCATCACAATCCAAAATATGCATTCCAAAATAAAATGGAGAAGAATCATTCTTTGGTCATTCAAAAGAACATAAAATTTAGCAAGCTCTAATTTAAAAGTAACTGTACGTTATTATGTTGGTAGCAATATTTTGCAAACGAGCGTCTCTTATATAAAATTTTCTAAGCTAAAGGAACAATTTGCTATCTACTGTGAGAAGATCATTGCAAAGCAATGGTGAAGTTATGGAAAAAAGAAGAAACACCAAAAAGAACATGCTTTAAAGTTTTTCAGTATAATTCAGATTTTATACAAAATTTTTTAAATTAAATTATCTTGTCTGTATCGCACTTTATTACAAATTGAAAAATAAGCAAGAAATTTTCTTGTAAAAAATTATAATTAGTTTTTTATAATTTACAAAATACTCACTTGATAATCTTTAAGCTGTGATTTGAGTAACGAAATCTCGCCAGTTTTCTGACACAATCCCCATTCGGTCTCTTCTAAACGGCCACGTAATGTCGTCACTTCTTGTCGTAAACGTTCACTTTGACAATTCGCCCGTTGTGTTTCGGCAAATAAACGTTTTTTATCTTGTTGCAATTGAAATGTTTGCATCATTAACATTTGTTCTAGTTTTAAAGCTTTCTGTGCACTGGCTCTTAGACGATTCTCATGTAAACTTTTCATACGTCTCAATTCACGTTCCCAAACTTTTTCTTTTTCTTGGTAAACATGAAAAATCACTTGTTCGTTATGTTCCATTGTTTGTCGTAGATAAGCCAATTCGGAATCACGATCACGTAATGCTGCTTCTAATTCGGATATGCCAGAATCGGATGGTGATGGTGTTAAATCTAAAAGACTTCCACCATTCGTGCCCGACAAACGATACGAACTCTTGTTCCTACATACACAAATAAACAACAATGACAACAAAGAAAAAAAGCGAAAGTTATATTAAACGCTGAACATATCCGTTATTGTATGCTTCATTTCCACTACCTACAATGCCGTAATAACGTGGCAAAAATCTGAAGTCATGTCCTAATTTTGGAAGCAAAAGAACAACATTTTTGTAATGAAATTAAAAATTACCAAATCTTCTTCTATTTTGACGATTTCTTTAAAAAATATGTTAAAAATATTATGATTTAAAATGTGAATATCTCAAAGTGCGAAATTTATGATCTTCTTACAAATGGTACTAAATGCCAAAATTCGAACTAAATTGATGACTCTAGTAGATTTGTAGCTAAAATTTCGTGATTTTTTCCCCGTTTCGTGCTTCAATTTGAGTTAAGTTACCAATTTTAGGGAGTAAAAAACACAATTAACCAAGTTGCTATAATTCACATTTCGTGAAAAATGCTTCGGAATTGCAGCAAAGCAATAGACAGTTCGATTTCATAAATCAACAGCTAAAATTCTACGTTTTTAACCAAACTGCGTTAAAGCGACAGAAATGATAAAATGTGATCAAATTTCAAGCTCAACTGATACGTTTCAGCCATAAAAGCACAATTTGTGACCTAAATTGAAATGCAATTTTTGCAGCCGAAAATGCCAAAAGCACTAAAAACTAAAAACTTCAAAAAATTGACTGGAATTGTAAATTTCACAGATTTGTTTCTTTGCAAATGTCTCATTAGCTCTTCCTGTTTTTGCCATAAGTTTGCATTATAAAATTTTGCACAACTTTAATAATAAACTTTAAATAAGCACCGTTTCGGTATTGATTCCATACAATTTACAAAAATTTCAAAACAAAATAAAAGAAACTTACATCATATTACTATCAACAGTTGAAATCGGTGATTTCCTTACACTCTCCAAACTATCATAATTCATTAACTTATGTGGTAATGATGTTAATGAGCTCATTGCTAATGGTGGTGATGATGAAACAGAAGGGCATAAAGAACGTAATTTTCTATCTAATGAATAATTTGAATTGCTATTCGGTTGACAAAGATCATTACTACCTAAAAAAATTATGTTAAATTACAAATAATTATCTCTAATTGTTAACAATTATATTCTTTAAAGATAGGTAATAATAACTTACTTCCATATAAAGTTAAACGCGAACCGGGCCGTGTTAGTATAGGCGTTGATCCGTATCGTTCACCTCCTGCTAAACCGAATCTGGCTGCAGGTGTCATTGTTGCAGGCTTAAAGGCAATCGGACGTATTACAACTTTACCCTAGAATCAAAAACAAAACAAAAAAAATTAAAGCGATATAAATGGATTGAAAGCAAAACACACAGCAGGAATTGTAGTGTGTTATTTTATTTTTTACTTGTAACCCAAACCAATTACTTATAGAAGCGCAAGCAATTAAAATTCGCCAAACAAAACAGATGATTACAATTTAGCACTCTACAAGTTCAAGAGTACTGTCAATGTTACAAAACATAACGATTATTAATGATCTTGCATGTTATTAATCAATATTGTTTATTCTATGTTCGATTTTATTTTTATAATTCACGTTTATTTCTCCATATCTTGTCTCCTCATCGACTACAAACAAGGTAGTTTAGCCCACCTGTAATTTAGATCTTCTCATCATCATCATCATCATTATTATTATCATTATTATCATCAGCACGAGCCTTGAAGGCATCCACTACTAACTATTATCATCAATAACAAAAAGCTGAAAGTACCGTAGCGGTACTTTTGGTAATATTTCTATACAAAGGTGTAGCTTTTATCAACGAAAGAAAAATGTGAGATACACATATCTGGACAATAAACAAGTATAATGACGTAATTATAGGCCCGAATTAATGCAAAATCGTTTGGTTTTTTTTTTAGTTAAAGAAGTATGACTAATTCGAAGATTTATATGAATAGTGGTAGCATTAATAGTAACTGTACGAGCAGATGTAGACTAGATTACGAAATTTGTGGTTTCTTCTTGCATCATTCGTTTGATTTTCAATGACAATGACCGTTTTTTTTTTTTTATTTTAGCCAAACCATTGTATGACATTAATTCAACTGTTTTAAATTAAGAGAGTGGCTCATTAATGAGTTGTATACATAACACACTAGTGAGTTATAAAATACTCCAGTTAGTAATTTTTCATGGCTAGCAAAAATAAATCTTCCATTATTCAATTTTATTAACTGCCAAATCAATTTGTTGACAATGTTAGATATTTTTTGGAGCACTCAAAATTATCTAAAATGCCCCAGTGAATATGAATGACAAAATAAATAAAAGGCACAAAAGAATGAAGAAAAAGCAAGACATGAGAGATGTAAAGAAAATATAAAAACAATTAAGAAAATAAAGAAAAACATAAATGACCAAAGTTAGAGGGAAAAGAACGAGAAGACCAAAGAGAAATAAAAAACACGAGGAAAAGAGGAATGAAAGAGGAAAAAAGAAAGTAAATTTGATGATAAGGAAATAAGAGAGAGAGTGAAGGTAAGAAAAGATGAAAGATGATGAGGAAGAAATAAAGTATAGGAAAGACAGAAAGGGAAAATAAAATAAAACAAGAAAAGAAAGGAAAGGTAAAACAAGGAGAAATAATTAAGGGAACATATGCAAAAGAGACAGAAGAAAAATAGAAAAACAATAGACAAAGAAAAGAGAGGAGGTAACAAGAGAAAAATTAAAATTAAAAAAGTAAGGAAAAATTGATTCTAGGAGAAAAACAAAGGAAGGAAAATAACAGAGCAAAGAACAATAAAAGAAAGAGAAAGAGAAAAAATTTAAGTAGAATAGTAGAAGAAAGAATTTGGTTATGGAGAAATTGATAGAGGAAGAAAAAAAAAAGAGAATAAAAGAAAAAGAAAGTATAAGTGACATTAAGAGAATATATCAGAAACGAAGAAAAAAGATGAGAGAGAGAAGGAAGCATAAGGCAGAAAAGACAGAAAGAAAGAGACGATATCAGTAGAAACACAAGAAAGAGATATAGGAAAGAGAAAGGCAGCGACGGAATAAGAGCTTTACAATAAAGAAACCAAGAAAGAACAAGTCAAGAGAAGATAAAAAAAAATAGATCAGCAGCAGAACAAGAGACAAAAGAGAGAGATGGCAATGAATAGATGGCAAAGAAAAATAAGAGTGGATAGAAGAAGAGTGGATAGAGGGAGAGAGAGTAAGACAAAAGGCACAAGAGAAAGAAAGAAATAAAGGAGAGAAGAAAGGAAAATACAAAGGCAATAGAGGAAAAAGAAAGAGAGGGTAAACACAAGAAAAAGGAAAAAAAAGTAAGTGAATTTGATAAATAGAGGAAAAAGTAAAGAAATAATGAAGGACAAGAAAGGAAAATAGCAAAAATAAAGTCAATTTGACAAATAAAGAAAAAATAATGAAAAATACGACAAAATGGAAGAAAATATAAAAACGTGACAGATAAAAAGAGTAGGAAGAAAAAAATATTGAAAGAAACTTGGGAAGGATAGCAGAAACAGAAAAGGGATGTAGAGGGAGAAGAGGGGAGAGAGATGGGAACAAAAGGCATAAGATGAAGAAAGGCAAGAGAGAAAACAAGAAACTTAAAGAAACAAAAGAAGAGAAAGACACAAAAGAATAAACATTGGAGAAAAAAAGACCAAAAATCATTACAGTTTTCTTGATGAGCTTCGAGAGGAAATAATGGGGTGCTGCAGTTTCACAGTGCTCATATATGAATCGGCATTGAAAATTACATGCATAATTGTAATATGTATCAGAATGAAATCAAAAAGGCGATGAAAAAAAAAGAAAGCAAATGAACTTGAATCACGTGATGGTGTAATTTGTGCATAATAAAGAAATAATCATAACAATTACTACTAATAATAATAATAATGACAATAATTAGTCTAAGATTTGACGTTGATTAATTTGCTAATTATGCAACGCTTTCAATTGTTTGACAAATTATCAGAAATTCTACAGAGTATCTAGTTGTAATTCTTCAAATTGAGAAATTTCATGTACACACAAAAATACAGGGTGTATAATAATAATTGGTCATGCTTTAGTTATAGATATAATGTTGTAGATTGCTTCTTATCTACCAAAATTTTTTGAATGGCCAAAGAAAGCTACTGCGTCCCAAAAGCTATGGCCAACTCGAAGTAAAGTACCGTTGCACACCCTATATTGAAGTCTGCGTAAAAATAAAAAGTTTAGATCGAAATTGTTGTTTGTTTATGCAAAATGGGTTTGTAAGCCGAACAAATTATTAAGTAGAGAACTAGTCCCACTTGTTAGCACTCCTTTAGTTCCATGGAAATTCTTTCTAGGTTAAGCTAATCGCAGAATGAAATACAACAATATTTAGCAAATATTCCTATCTTTTTGCTCAGCTTATGTACAAGCCATATTTGAGTTCACATGTAGTTGAAGAAGATGCAAAACAGTTCGCGTTCTCACGCTCGCCAACCTAACAACAACAATGTAGCCGGAGGCGAATGACGGGCGGGTTTGCGCACGAGCCGCCTCCAGAACGCGACTAAACACACTATATGATATCATATTAGTTGATCAAGAAATTTCGACTTTGATACAGTACCATAACATGGATGGAAGCGAACAGGGAATTTGCTCCAGGTGTAAAGAAAACACAGAGGTGTAAAATCGACTAATTTTAGTCAATTTAAGTTGATAATTTGAGATAAAATAATTAATCCTTTTAAACGAAAATATACAATAGTGTAAAATTAAAAGAGCAAATAAAGTGTTTGAACGTGAAAATAAGACAGTTCAGCAACTTTTGACCCATTTGATTGAAACATTTTGACCAATTTTTTGTAAATATTTGAAAATAAACTTCCGATTCTAATCTTATCGGCTGTTTTTACTCGCTTATTTGTAACTTAAAAGATGAGTCATTATTAAGGTGCTTTGGAATACTAATTGTTGCCAATATAACTTGAAAATTTAACATAAATATTCTTGCAAAACTCAAACTTTTTGTTGTTAATGACGAAGTGTAACCAAATTTCATGTCAAAATGTAAAATTTACGATTTCTTTAACTACCGAATGCCAAAATTCCAGCTAAATCGACTTATTTAAACGAAAAAATACAATTTTCAACAACTACAAATTACTTTTGTTATGTTACCTATATCAGTATGAATCATAATTATTGTGGTGGTAGATTGGGAAAATCATTGTTGCCAACAACAAGACGTACAATGATTCGCAAATAAGAACAAAGAATAGAAAGACAAGCACCAGGTCGTGATGAATGGGAAGAAGTTGGTATCGCCCAACCTGTGCACCTCCACGACGCCACATCTTTTCAGATCCTATCAACGAGATAAGTGTGTGTGTATATGTGTGTGTATATGGATATATATGCGGACCTTGCGGCAGATTCTCTTTTCTTCTTCTTCTTCTTCTTCTTCTCATCTTCAACATTGGTTGTCTCTTCAATTTTTCTGTTTCTCTTTATTATTATTATTATTTTTTTGCTTTGCTTGTCTTCACTATACATGTACAATATATATAACTATATGTATAGGTACCTCTATTTAACAACCAACATGGTTGCAATGTCGATGCACAATAGCACAAAACACGATATCATCTCTTTTATAAGTTTTGCACATATTATGCATGCGTAACAAACGACACGGATATTGCATTTCTTCATTCTTCTTTTATTTAAACAACTATTCTCATCTTAAAACAAACCAAACAATTGTTAGATATTATCTTACATTTATAAGAATTATTCATCTTCTTCAATTTTCTTCAACCTTCCGGAAAGTGTACAGTTACACATGAAGAATCATACGAATAAATGAAGATAAAGAGGCAAATAGACAGACAGACAGGGAGAAAGAGAGAGAGGAGTAAATAAATTATATAAAATTAATCGACTTTATAATTAAAATAAATTGAATGATTTTATAATAATCTTGATTGTACGTTGTAATTAGTGTCAATTATTTTATTTATTTGTGGCACGTGACAGACATTTATTTATTCCTTGGTAATGTAAAAAAAAAACGGAATCAACTAACATACTTTACCTTTTTCGCTTCAATTAAGAAAATTACTTTGGTAATACACTAATTGATATAGAATTGCAAAATTATATTGTTAGAAATGAAGTTTAATCATTAACTCTATCATCAATATTGAGTGGCACGTGTCATGAGATTTTTGTTTCGCTCATTTATAGATGTCTGGCCCTTAGTAGCCTTTTAATTTCTATTCAACAGACCTGAACAGTAAGGACCATTTATGTGTATGTTCCTAGTTCATAAGGAGTAACTCCGATTAGTTGGCAAGTGGTTCCAAAAGTACTTCAAGCGAAATTAACATCTTGAAAGTGATTTGAAAGTTGATTGAAATTATTCAAAATGATACAAGAATCCTTTCAACATTGTATTCTAAGAAAAATGCGAAATAATTCTATCTGTTTTAGAATAAAAAGAAAATCAACGTTAGGATATTTTCAAAAATATATTGCCTAAAAGGAGCATATTGTGAGCAACTTTCGCATGAGCTATAAGACTCAAATTTTGTGAAAAGAATTCTTTAGAATGTATCATACAAATTTTTGAATAATTCTTAGCCACTCGCCAACTATGCTATTATATAAGAACTATGGATATATTAATTATTGCTAGTTCTTATGGTAAGCTTCTTTTGACAACGTAAAGATTTTCAGTCGTAAAATAACTAAAAGTGACTCAGAAATCCTCTCCTTTTCTTCACTAATAAGAAAAAATTCACTTTGGGTAAGGATTTGTACCTATACATCAATTTCATTACATCATCGTACATAAACCCAAAAGCAACTCATGTATGAATATCGCAAATTTGCAGCATCTCCTCTGTTACTCTTTTTCTCTTCTCTCGTTCTCCCAGATCTGCTTTTCTTCTTCTGCATTGCTTCAATTTTTCTGCTGTTCCTGTTCCTTCTAACCGCGCTTTTTTCTTTTGCTTTCCCAGCCTTTATTCGTTCTATCCTCTATTCTCATCAACTTAAACAAATTTTTTTTAGCTGTTTTCTCCCTTTCTCTTCTTTCTTTATCCTACTTTCGTCATTTTCTGCTGTATTCCTGTTTTATTTTCTCTTCAATTCATTTTCATTTGTTTTTCATTGTTTTTACTGATTCCTTTTTTGTTTCTGTCCTGCCTTTCTATCTTCTATGTTTTCATTTTTCTCCTGCCTTTTTAACTGTCTTTTTTGTTACGGTTCCTTCTTCGTTCTTTTTTAATTTTTTCTTCTAATTTTCTCTTGTTCTAAAGTGTACCTACATTTTTATACGTCATCCACTACCTCTATTTCTTCTCTATGTTTTTGTTTCTCTTCTGCTTTTACTTCTTCCCGCCTTTCTTCTTTCTTTTTCAACTGCTTTCCTGTTCGTTTTTTTACTGTCTTTCTCTTTAATTGACAGTTCATCATTTCCTTTTATGTGCATTTTCATTGTTTTTGTTGTTTTATCCTGCAATTTCTTTATTTCTTCCTCTTTTTTCTGTCTTTCTTCACATTCTCTTTCTCACGCCGTCTTTCTTTCGTTTTTTTCCTTGTCTTCCTCTCTTATTTTCTCTTAATTCTTCACTGCTTTTATCTACACGACTTTCTAGGTAACATTTTTAATATGTTTCTATCAATATAAGAGCAACACCTACACACTAATTTAACTTATAACCTGCCACTGTATAAAACAATAAGGAAAACCGAAGAAAAGTTTAATTGACACTCAACAACTGTTTTTGTAAAAGAGAGAAACGATCAAATAAAGTTTATTATAATGTTTCCAATAAATACCGCATCATATAATAATTTATTTTGAACATCTTAAATAAAGTCAACATTATTATCTTGAATCATGCAATAATAAAGGACAGTTAACTTTAAAAAAATGAATTTTAAATTAAATTATGTTACATTATAGATATAGTGTTGAAAATGTTCTCTCTCTCTTTTTGCACAAAGTAAGCAAAAATAATTTCGTGTAGGTACAATAAAGGTAGTAAGTAGAAAGACGATGTTTTTGTTGTTGTTGTTGTTATTGGCGCATTGCTATAAACAAAAAACTGGTTTCAATTTATTCGATTTCGGTTTCAACTGAATTCGAATCCTCCGCATTATCGGGTGTCATAAACAAAACTGCCCGGACCAGAACAACAAAATGAAGAAAACGGACATGAAAGAGGACCGGATTCTAGAATAAACTTTGCAGTTTCACTGTTTTTTTTTTTTCCGCCCACCACATCTTTGTGTGCTTGTTTTATTTCGAGGAAGAACTTCTTGAAATTGAATTGGCAAAAATCAAAGTTATGTTGAACTATTAATGGGAACAACAACAACATTGTACAAAAAACGATTAGCGGTCATCGTTGACTTCACTTTCCAATTAAACCTCGAACTATAAGAGAGAGTCGGTCGGGTTAAAGAGTAAATGATACACGCACAGAAAGAAATTATACACATAGAGTATGAGTATGTTTACATCTAGTGATAACTAAGCTCGTAGTTTTAAACCTGATGTAAACACTCGATGTTGACTTAACAAAACTATAGTTAAAAACCGTAGTACAGTTAAAATTAACACAACTATTGTCGATGTAAACGGTTGACTATAATTTTAGTCAAGTTAACTGCAGCAATGGCAACCTGAGGAAAAATATAGAACTACAATTTCACTTTTAGGGTGATTTGCACCGTGTTTTCGAGCCTTTTGCATTGAGCGAAATCACCAAAAGTGTAATTACAATTACACTAATAACTAAACATTCACGTTTTTCACCGAGAGAAGACATGTGGGTCGTTAGGAAGATTAGGAATTTATTTATCTGTAATACTGCAGTTGGCTGCATTGTCAATCAGAAGCGGATATTTTAAAAAATAAACTTGATTATAGTTTCTGACAATAGATGTAAATGCCTAGTAGTTTAGTCTCTTAACTAATTCTAAGCTACGAGCTTAGTTATCACTAGATGTAAACATACTCATACACAAACCTTATAATATTGTTCGAGGTTAATAATGCGACTTTTAAGAAGCCTCAAACAGATTAAACCAACACCATACACGTTGATATATTTAATAGGTAAAACCACTATTTATGGCCCTGATTTCGATGTCTGAATCATCCAGCATATTATTCTTTTGTACGTAAGTACATAAATACAAGTTGAATGATATATCGAAGCATATGATTTATAAATATAGCACCACCAGTGTCGTAACATGATACAAGTTAGAAGTTACGCTTTAAGTGAACAAAAATTTTCGACGAGTTAACAATAAATTTTGCTATAAATCGACGATTTAACAAGAGAACTTTTCAAAATCGTTGATTAAAAGTAGAGAATGTAGCTAAATTGCCGATTTTATGGGGCAAAATCACAATATTGAAACTAAAGATACAAATTTATGAGAAAAATTTTGGCAAATTTTGCAAAATTGTATTATTTTGGCACTTGAGCAAAAAATTGGTAATTAAGTGCAATGCTACTTTTGGCTTTAAAAGAATAACTTTTTGACAAAATGCAGCTAAATTTCAATTCAAAATATAAAATTTCCAATCTTTTATAGGACTGCAAAGGGTCAAAATTTGAGCTGATGGTGTTTTTAATCGTTTAACAGACTGTTGGTAAGATTTGATAATAAGAGCAAAAAAAAAGGAAGTGGGTATCAAAAATAGAGATAGATATTTCTTATGTGAGAGTTATTAGCGCAAATGCGGTCAAAATTTGTACTTTTTCCAAGGTCAGTTCACGTCAAATTGATAGGCTGAAACGTCTAGCAAGTTTTGATAACAATAAAAATGTCGCTAGTGCCTTACCTTATCTAGAACACCACTAAATGGTTGAATATTAGGCGGTGCTAATCCATTAACATCAACAAACTGACTGTTATCATTATCACCATTGTCATTATCATTATCACCACTATCATCACAACAAACAATTGGTGAATTAATCAAATCACACGATGACGAATCATCAGAGAAGAGCGTCTCTGTACCGCTATCAATTGTGGCCATGATTTTTACATATTTACAACCTGTAATAACAACAACAACATCAGACAATATGTTAAATAGATAACAACAACAACAACTTGAAGGTATAGCGGTTTTTTTTCCTCCCAAGCTTTGATCCTTTTAAAGATTTCGTAGAAATAATTGAACTGTCATGGATATTGAGACAAATACAAAAAGAGTGCGGAAAAAAGATCAAAACCACTCCCTTTATGCGAAATTTTTTTATGGCGCTTTTAAATAGCGGTTTTTAATAGTTTCAAATTTAAGAATTTTCAACGGTCCATTTGGAAAATAATTCAAATCTTTAACAAAAATAAACTCACACATATTTAATTCTTATGTCGTTCTGCACGCTCAAAACTAACGGATGTCTCTAACTAAACATAAAAACATGATCTGTTTTGTTGTCTTATCAGGATATCTAATCACTATTATCACAGGAAAAAAGAGATAGATAGATGATAATAATAAGTACAATTTCGTGACATAACGGATCATTGACGATTGTTGTCGGGGTTGTTGAGAGTTAAAAGGTTAATTATTATTTGTATCTACTCTTTAATTAATAAAAATATTGGAAAAAATTATGAAAATCTTCTAAGACTGTAAAAAAAACTTTATTGAAATATAAATTGATTGAAAAAACCAATAATTTGATACAGATATGGATTAAATACTTCAAAAAATATGACATGAGAGAAACATTTTTGATTTGCTATAATTTAGCCAAGAAAATCCACATTTTATAGTGCAAATTAGTCTAAATTGAGCTTTTTTTACTACTCAAGAGTTAAATTTAGTTAGAATCAAAGCGATATTCCTAATTTTCATTAAAATTTTGATACTTTTATCTTGTAGAAAATATCAAAGAGTCTCAAAACTTAATTTTCAGCTCAAAAAATTAAGCTGATATATATGAAAATTTTTACTTTTACGAGCAAGGTCCACAAAGAAAAAAAGCCTTAGTACAAAAATTCTGCTAAAATAGTCCCTAGATTATTTTTTTCAAGTGCAAAAACACATTGCAGTGTTTTGAGTTTGCTTTTTTTTTGAATAATTTGTGTAGAGAATAGAGCTAAATTCTTCAAATAGTCTAGTAATTGGATTTAAAAGTGGATTAAAATTTCCAAAAAGTATTGGAAATTTCCTTTTTCGCCAATTCGGCTAAAAAGTCTAGATTTTAAAATAAAAATTTGGCCAAAATTTGTCCAAGTAGAGCTTTTTATTACTTAGCTCAACAACGTGATATTCTCAATTTTCATGAAAAAACATCAAAAAGCTGCTCAATTATAAGCTCAAAAATTTGAAAGGGGCCGAATCTAAGAACCGGCCTAATAACTTCCCCGACACATTCCGGATAGTTAATCATGAGTTAGAAAAATATATTAAAGACAAGTATTAGAAATCGACAATTAATGCAAGAGTCCAAGTTTAAAAAAAACTAACTTACTATAAAAATCAAAATCGGGAATCAAGAGTCGTGGCTATCTCACCACCACTGAAAAATTCAATAAGGAACCAGCACCTCAACAACTAAAAGTCTATTCACTGATCGGTGATTCCACACACACCCTGTTCAGTTCAACTTGTTCAATCTTCTTATAAACTCGATTCACGATTCAATTGCAAAATTTTAACAAAACGACAGAACTGTCATTTGAGCGTGGAGTAAAAAGTACTAAGCTAGTCCCAACAAAAACATGGAAAAATTCAAATTATGTAGATTGAATTGTCGCGGGAATATACATTTCTTTTTTGCGGAAAAATCACAATTTATATTATTTTAAAACATTTATATATTAAAGAAGCACTAACCGAAACACAAAATCCGCTCAAAAAAACCGCTTGAAAACAAATATTCTGAGCTTATGTTTTAAAAAATGACAAAAGAATGTAAACAAACGCATGGGATTTTATGTCTTCAGTGATACCAACAGTAGATATCATTCTGTCTCTATAAACTACCGTTATAAATTTTGCTACACTTTAAAAATTATATTGGATAACCTTCTAAACTGTCATTTCAAAATTTCGCAATTGAATTTTCTATGGCAACCGATCCCTTATAGGAGGCGGCAAATTTGAATTGGTTGACTACACTATTTTGCCAATTTTGTGCCCTAATTAAAAAAAAGAAAAGAACATCGCACATGAGGGGTATTGTTTCGGAAATAAAAGCACATGCCCTTTCGATTGGTGATATCAAATTAATATGTTATCTTAAATTTTTTTCAATCAACCCCCTCCCCCTTCCACCCCCGTGGTCCGATTGGCACCAAAAACTAATCAACTCGAACGGCCACCAAATAGTTTGTGCTGACCAAATTTGAACTCAATCGGTTAAACCGTTTTTGAGTAATCGTTGGAGAAACGACAGACTCACATACATACACACACACACACACGGACATCAAGCTAAAAACTTCAAAAACGTGTTCAGGGGACCTCAAAACGTAAAGATCTGGTGAAATCTCGAATTCGAAATTTTGGTCCGAAACTAATAACTTCCCTACCCTTCGGTCGGGGAAGTTAAAAATTGATCTCAAATATATTTGAAAATTTTTACTTTAGATTACCTGGAGAGTAAGTTTCAAGATAAAAATTATCCTGAATTTTGACCTCAAATTTAATTTTTAGAGCAGAAAAAAGCCTTTGGTGCCTTTTTCAATGATTTGTGTAGAGAATAGAGCGAAATTGATCAAACAAATTAATAATTTGATATTAAAATCTTTTAGAATTTTCTTTTGCTAGTTTAGCTAAAACGTATGCAATTTAAAGTAAAAATTTGGCCGAAATTAGTCCAAATTGAGCTTTTCTACGCTACTGAAGAGTAAACTTTCGTTAGGACCTTAGTTTCGTTAGAGCCTTAGTTTGACAAGTTGACACCTGTTCAGGTAAATTAAAAATGATGTTCTTGAGTAGAATTCAATTTTCTCACCATGCGAAAAAGACCAAAAAGCAGCTTAAATTTGTTCAAGAGAAGTGTTTACAAAAGATAAAATATTCACAATAAAAGTTCTACTGAAATTTAGCCAGAAAATTTTAATTTTTGGATAGTTATGTATTTGAAAATAGTAAAATTTAATAATTTAATAAAATGACATACTAATTTGATTCACCCTGTAAAGTGAGTTGAAAATCGATTTGGCCTTTTCATTGTTAGCTTACCGCCGATTTTTTGCCAGTCAATGGTTTCATTTCATTGCCAAGACACAAACAACAATAACAACATAAAATGCCTATTGCTATCGAAAGGAACCATCAATTCTCACAAGTATCGATAGACAATCAAAATACAACGCGTACCACTTAATTATGGTTAATTCCTCATAATTGTTGAGCAATTCGAGAACAAAAAGAAATTTTCCATCCAATTCCAACCAAAAATCAAAATTTAGTCGAGAAGATTGCAGCTTTTATAAACTATTGTTATTTGAAATTTTGCTCCAATATAATGGAGAAAAAAATTTTGGAACACTCCAAATCAATAAGAATTGCCGTAAGAATTAACAACAATTAGGAGGAACACGTTGTATAATTATAATTGAAGCTTAAATCCTTCTAGAAGAGAAAATCTAAGGGGATTGGTGAATATATCCGGTTATTGTTGCGTTATTCTATTTTATTTTTATCATATATAGAGTGTACCATAATTTTTAATCTCACACTAGACTGTACTTTTATTACATACTGTCGAGGATTGATTCATATTTTACTAAATTTGACATTTGTTAATGTATTTTTTAAGTGTGTCTGAACGAAGCTACGATGCTACGTAACAAAAGCATTGCCGAGTATTAAGAATGTACACTCTGTATTATAAATTTCTTCTACATTGTTATAAATAGTAGGTGTTACTAAACAACTATATGTATAAGAATTAGTCAGTAATGTTTCTAAGATCATATTTTAGTTATGTATGAATTTATGTTCGTGTTTCTGCTCTGATTATAAATGTTTCATAAGAAATTAAAAAAAATAAAATAAATGAAAGAATGGAAAGAAAGATATCAAACAAACAGGATCTATACAGTTGTAGTTATATTTGATTAAATAAAGAAAAAAAGGATTGGCTAACAACACTCCTACACAGTTCCGGTAATAAATAAATAAATAGAAATTTTGCTCATAGTTGGTAGTACTGTAATAACGATTCAGTTGTTAAAAAGATGATGATTCTTCAGATTGCATTCGGTGCAAAAATTTACATTGCAACTAAATTGACTCGACTAACTTTCAGTTTTCTTATTTATCAATAGCAGAATCGAAAGAAATTGATTCACACAATGGCGAGAACATAACGGAAAAAAATCCCTAACTTTTACTAATTTATTCTAATGACAGAACTTCTAGGTGATTGGTTGTGTTAAAATTAGCGCCTTTATATAAAACCAATAACATTTCCTTTAATAAAATCTTAGTCTATAAGTGAATAGAGTATAGGTACTCGATTTGTGTGTTTCTATTTTTAACAATAACATCATCTTATTGATCTTTGGTTAAATTTAAACAATAAAAAATCAAATAAGTCAATAGTTAATAAAAAAATCAATATTGATCTATTGGAGTAAAATACTTGAATAAAATAATTTACAAAATAAAGATAATGATGATGATGATGATACCTTTGATGATACCTATTTATGGTAAGACTACTGTTGAAAATAAATGAATAAGTTTAAAGCATTTATCTGTTTTATAATCGCTTAAATTTTAATATTGCCATTATAATAAAATATTTATTATATTACAGCTTTTGTATGTATAAATAAATAAATCATTTAAGACCGCTATATACGAACGTATACAGTTAAAATTGAAATCGTTTTCATTAAATACCATTGGGTGGCCAGCTAAAACAATAATAATGATGATAATAATAATAGTAATAATGAATGAGAAATGAAACAATTATCCTATTCAATGAACAATTTTAGAGTGTAACTGGATTCAATTGTTGAAAGTAATTCAAAATTTAAAACTAAAAACAAAAGAAAGAATCATTCACACTCTGGTAATTTATATAATTTTTGTATTTTAGCGAATCCACCATTCATCGGCACCTTCTATATTCTCTATTTATGAAATAAAACACTTTCTAAAGCTAATATATGCCCTATCTACCCTTCCAAAATCGTTTCCCAGCTATAATTTCGATTATTAATCTAAGACTTTAAGCTTTTTGTTGAAATCTCCAACATAAATCTTTGGATATTCTCCAATAAGTATGTCGGATTATCTTTTTTACAATATTAACGCCACTTAAAAGACCGCACACTTAGAGAACAACCGGCCACATACAGATAGATATGAATGTCGAAATGCTTTTGCATTTCTCAAATAATTCCAGATAAGATAGATTGATTGCCTACTAAATTTTAAATACTACACGCATTTATTTTCCGATTACATGACCACAAATATAACGGATTGAAAGATCGAAATATGGTAAGAGAGACACAGTTTCCGACAAGAGAAATGACACCTTGCAGTCAATTTTGTATTACAAATAGAAGATTATAGAGATTCTTTTATAATATTGCTCAACCGTATTTGAACAACCTGTAAAATAACAGTATGATGCCAGGTCGATTTAAGACTACCATATTACAAAATTTTACGACTTCTACAACAATATATTGTTGTTGTTGTTAATTTAATGTAAAATATGATAATTTGAGTTGATGAAAAAGTATTACTATTAATAATCGTTGTACATTTGTAATTTATTACAACTATAAAATTGTCAAAAATTTTATTATTCCTATAAATCACCGATTCAAAAAAAATGAAGTTACAATCTTCTAGTAGTAAACAAGCTATAAAATCCATCTATAACAAATCAATCTAACCGATCAATAATTAACGATACGATTCTCTATTGGTGTTTCAACAAAATATGCTCTGAATGTGTGTTAATTTCCGGATATGTTTCATATCAACTGAAAGACATACCAACAAGTGTGTGCTCATCTTTTGAAGCCGTTAAAACGGTGTTGTCATCTGTCAGCGACCACACCAAAGCTGTTCTACAATATCCGAGTAATTTATTGTTAAACTTATACCGGTTTTTCTGTTTAGTAATATCTACTATAGACAGTTAATGTTGCTGCTGTTATTGTTGTTGTTGTATCATAAACTGTTTTTATTGCAATTATTTGATTCAGTACATGGTGATATTATTAAGGCGGCTTTCCTTCATGCATGCCCCTGTATCATTAATCTATATACAGGGTGTATAATAATATTTCATCTTGAAGTTGGTCATGTTTCAGTGTTGAACGTAAGACTTGTTTTTTATTTGAAAAATACGTTAATAAAAGCCAAATTGAATAAAGTATGAATCAAGCTACGTAACAAAAACCTGATTAACTATAAGAGGTTGTCCACTCTGTATAGCTACAGTCTACAAATAATTAGAAAAACTGAAACGTTCTCTTTTGTAAATTAATAAAAATGTTAGAAAAGATTTATTGAATTGACGTAATAATCACCACAATTTAAGAATAACGTTTTTGTTTTAAATTAATTTAACCTACCTATTTACAACAATGAATTAACGAAATAGGTACTAGGATAGAAAATTTTCAGTTAAATAACAAACTGAAAATTTGGAGGTTTATGTGCTAACGGTGAGTTGAAATCACCATTATTACAACAAATATTCGATATTTCTAACTAATTTATGCGGGTTTTTCTACAAAAATACAGTTCACCTATCAATTTGGAACAAGTAAATGATTATTCTGATTAGAAATAAATTTTCAGTTAGGTTCATAGTGATAAATTCTTGAGAATCTGAAAGTTTGTGTGCTAACGTTGCGTTAAAGTCTCCATTTTTACAACAAATTTTCGAAATTTTTACCCAATTTATGCTGAATTTTCCGAATAAATGCAATTTACTGACATTTGAAAATATAAAACTAGACCAAATAGTATTTTTTTCGAAATTTTTTGCCATACCTATAAGAAAAAATTGCTTGGAGATTTTGAAATTTAAGATCAAATTTTTAATTTTCTTCAGTTTTAATTCAGTTTTTAATGAATAACTAAATCTATTTCCCTTTTTTGATAAATTTATAACATGCCAATAATATTTAAAGTTAAAATAGTGGAAATTATGATTAATCATTCTTCATATTATAATTTATCGATTATTCAAAGATAAAAAATTATTAATTTACATCAATTAAGAAAAAACACGAAAACAACTGTTTTTATTGTTATTGAAGTTGCCGCAAAATTCAAATTACACAGATACAAAATGTATAAAAAGCCAGAAAAAATGTCAGAGTTTGCAATAAATTATAGAGAATTTTTCGTTTTGAGCTTATTCTAACGTATCTCTAACTGTCTTCACTATGTGTGTCATTGTCACTGTTTCCAAAAAAAGTAAACGTTTGATAATATCGACACGATGAAAAAAAACCGAATGAATAGCCGGCAAAACTAACTAAACCAAAGAAGAAAGAAACCGGCGATGAATCCGATTAAAATCCTCAATCAAGCTTATTTTAGCTTTATTCTAATCAGAATTGAAAGTATTAACTGTGTAGGGATTGTAATTTTATAATTTCTCGTCCTTACATTAAAAAATTTCTCTAGATATATATGCGAATATTAATGAATTAATCCTACATAATATTCGTTGGTGGATTAGTGATTTACATACGTATAAAATTATGACTTCATGGTCATATTAAAGGTCGTTCACACAATAAAATGACATAAAAATATGGAAATTTTTGTAAAAATTCGCTCACAATTTCCTTATTTGTTTATCTCGAATGTACCTACAACTTTTACCATTTTTTAATGATAATAATAACAATCAGGAGAAGAAGTATGAAATCATAGCTGTCAAAAAATTGAAAGTTACAACAATAACTCATGTTATTGAATAGAGAAATTTCTTTAATGATATCATTTCTTACGTAACAATGATTTATATAAAAGTTCCGTTCTTTTCAAATAAACACCTACCTAGAATTCAATTCAATCGAACAATGCTTTTAATAATAATAATTGAATAATGAAATATTATGTAGGTTTTCAGGGCAATTACACCAATATTTTAAAATAAAATAAATATTAGTGAATAAGAGACAAGGTTATAGAATTTGAACTCGTGCTTTGTGAATTGGTTGAGACTTCTAAGAAACTTTATGACAGTGATGCGGTGACCTTTCCCACAGAATTATCAACATCGCCATCATCATCAACAACGACAACACATAATTTAAGTGATTTTTTCACAAAAAAATCGCTTAAATCAGAATTGACCTACCGCATAGATGCCGACAATCACATTGGATTCGTTAACATCTTCAAAATCGATTGTGGCATGTCCGACAATCGAAAAATGACCACCCGTAAGATTTCACTTCGGTACAATTGAAATTTCAGATTTTAACACTAATTACAAATGCGCTACTCTCATTATCAGAAGTAACAATAACCTTACTCAACCAAGGTTAATGATCATTTTGTGTTGTTTTCAATGGTTGATCATTGTTTCTATAAGATACGTGAAAAAAAAACGCAAATTCTTGTTTCATAATAATTTCCTTACAGCAACTTCAAAGTACTGTAATCTTCAAAGAATGAAGACTGAGAATTAAAATAGATCATGATCGTATGTCGGTATGTAAATTAATTATAAAACGATAGGAGTAATAAAAAGGAACGTGTTGATTGGAAAGTATATAAAATAGAATGAAAAATAACAAACAGAAGGAATACAGGAACAAAACGAAATAAACAAACAAACCAACAAACATTGTCCTGTACAATGTAATTATGCAGCAATTACTTTCAGCTTCAATATATAAAGAATCGACAAGCTCACTTGGGAATAAATTAGCCACAATGTGTATTTATGCAGAACTATCCAACCATAAAACTAATTCTGTTTAAAATAAGTCCCAAAGGCAATTGGAGATAATCTTTACAGAACAACAACGGAATAAAGAAATAGATCTGATTGTTAGATTCTAATCCATTTAAAAATACAAAATCTTGTCTAAATCACAAATCAAAGCTAACAATAGATTAATAAACGAACATTTTCAACAATTACGTGATCATCATCATTATCATCGTGATCTTGATCAATAATAAGAAGATTTCCGGTTAAGTTAAATTGACCACCCGGGTGATGATTTGAAATCTAGTCAGTCAATTGATGTGTTGTTTCATCTATGAATAATTCATGAAAACTTACTGTTATAAGAATTTACAATGTAATTACAAAACAATTACTACAACTAAATTGGTATAACTGATTTGAAGAAATGATAGTTCCCTTTGTTATTGTATTTTCTATTTCTAATATGGATATATCATTATTCAAATTGTAGTTAAAATCGGTTATAGCGCAATCGTTGCATATGCAACAAAATTTACGTTAGAAGAGTTAGAAATTCGGGCTCCCAAAGTTGATTTTTCTCATTTTCATTTTGGAATAGGTAGAAATATTTCGAAATTTTTCTAAAATACAATGAAGAAGAATAAAAAAAGTGGCAAATCTCTTGAGTCATTTTGAATGGTTTGACGAGTTTAGCTCGTTTTCAAAAATCACGAACTTTTTGGCTAACTTCCTAAAGAGTTATGAAATTCAAAATATGCTGAAATAATCAGATATTTTGTAAATCTACTTATTTTCCAATTGAATTATAACCGGAATACATCTGATTGTGAGTAGGTCAAGTTAGAAGCAAACTTCTGGAATTCAGACGAATTTTCTGGCTTTTTATATAGTTTTTTTTGGACAATTTTCAAGTAGCAAAGCCACTTAGAACTATTTCTCTAGGCATGGCAATATTTCGAATCGAAGGCATCAAAAATGTTGTTTTTAAGGATCTTGTCGACAACTAAAATGACTATCCTCAAGTCTATGAACAATTTGTTACACTATAACCGAAAATATGCAACAACCGAGTTCGTTATAACCAAACTAGACTATATAAGAGCGATTAATCAAAATTATAAGAAAAAAACAACTAGCTGTTCTTGTTAGTAAATTGAATAATAACATCATCATCTATTGTGCGATTTTTATGTTACTACTAGAGAGGGAAAACTAAACTGGGAATTACTATGGTACAGTTAAACAAACCTGTTTGAAATGAGCATGTAAGATGTCAATAAATATAGAAACTTGACCAAACAAATGTGCAATTTCCTCGATTTAGAACGGGTGATTTAAGTCTTCTTAATATTACCACCGATCCATCAGCGGGGGCATCTTAACGTACTGTAACAAGTTCAAATGATTAGCCTAAAACTGAATAGAAGAACGAAAAATATACAAAAAATTATCGACAATTGTTTTAAATATTTCATGCTTTTATGAATGCCTAAATGTAATTAATGAGGCAAAAATCATACATTCTACCTTTAATTTTGTATAAAATAGAGCATGAAAAATCCCATAATTCAGATAGGAAATCAAATTAAAATTCACTAATGGCATTTGCTGTAATAACAAACCATTATTGAAAACTATTATGAAATTAGCTTTAAACTTGGTCAGTATTTGCAGACATTTAAAGATAACAACAAACGATTCCTATACAACCGGACTGATTACTTCTCTACAAGTTAACTTAATGGAATTATACAGTTCTAGTAGAGTTAATGATCTTGTACATACTGTTATCTAATCATTTATCAAAGTATTAAAGAAACGGTAATGGTGTGAATTAACGATAATTACTATAAAATTTAACAAAATGTAGTTCAAATAAATACGATAAGGGTGAATCCGACCCTGACCTGACCTGACAATGGGCAAAGTTACAGCGTGGGAAAGGTTCAGAAATGACTCAGAGATTTTTTGGGCGGTAACAGAACAGTTTTGAATATCCTGAGGCGATATTGGCTGCCCACTGAACGGCACACACCACAACGTATACAAAATATCAGACGATAATGTTGAAAATTATAATTAGAAATTAATCGATCTTTTATAATCCACCCACTTTTATCTTGTATTTAATTGTACCAGTCTAGATCCGGCTCGTTGGTATCCTTGCCCAATTTCTCTTTTTTTTTCCTAGCTGTTTCTTGTATTGTTTTCTAAAATATTTTGCACAGTCAATCCAATCTAACCTTGTATTGAGACTATAATAGAGCAAGGACAGTGAGACTATAATCAAATTTGGTTATAACGAACTCAGTTGTCGCGTACTTTCAGATATAGCGTATTATTTGTTTCTCAATATCATTGCAAAAATTGAAGTTAACATTCTTTCTTATTCTGTTATAACGTAAATTTGATTATCATCAAATTTGCTTCCGTTTCAAACGGTTACGCTATAACCGAGAATGATTGCATTTATACTTATAATCGCTTCATTTGTAATTTTTATGAGAATCTCCACTTTAATGAAAGTTTTAGATTTATTAATGTTTAATGTATTTTAGTCTTGGGAGAAAGATTAGTTGAATTTCTCACGGTTATTGCAATTATACACCCACACAAATACAGGGGCGATTTAATTTATGAAATTTTCTAATAAACTATTGATTGTTAATGGTAATTCACGTTCGTCAATTCAAAAATTTCCCATAGATTTGCTTATTATAGTGAGAATACAATAACACTTCCGTATAAAAATAATTTACTATAATTTCAATTCCAAATTTGACCAATTAGAAACTTTTATTCACGACATAAATTGTGTCAAGACTATAATGAAGAGAAAAATTTGGAAAATTTCAGGATTTAAGTCTAAACAACTCTCACTAAATTGTTTTTATAAAATATTAAAAGTAATTCAGTCGAGTTCGGTTATAACGTAATATAATAGATATATAATATAACATATATTATAACAGACATTCATATACTAAAGAGTTTATAAGGAAGGACTTAATGATTTACGGAAGAATCTCTAGAGATCATTTCAGCAAAATTTTAGCGTTCTAGTTCATCGGGAAATTAGACAAAAAACCTTCATTTTGGATAATTTTGCAATTTTTGAAATCGGACTCTCAACATATACTATTTTTCTCTATCGTATTCCAGAAGAAACGCTAAACACTTCCATTCTTTCTAAAATAGAACGAATAAAAACCAGATTTCTCGAGTCATTGAAGTTTTTAGTTCGTTTTCAAAAATAGTAACATCGTCAGAAATGAGCATTTTTAACTAGCTTTCAAATGGGCTATGAGCAATTTGAACCTTGTAGCTCATCGGGAAGTTAGTTAAAAACCGGATAAGGATGCTCCTCACATATTTCTTTTTATTCCTCTCCAATCGTATTTCAGAATAAACGCTAAACACTTCTACTCGTTTCAAAATAAAATGGAAAAAAATAAAGAAAAATCTTCTTTGAACCATTCTCAGTCTTTTGAAGTATTGAACTCGTTTTCAAAAATAGCATCAGTAACGAGTGCTTTTGACCAGCTTTTAAATGAGCTACGAAACTCAAATTTGGCTCTAATAATCTACAGAGACCATCCTATAAATCATTGAAATATCTTTTGAATTGCTCGCCAAATAAGTTCTCATATGAACGCTCTAGTTTTAGCTCACACCTTTATATGATCAAGTTTGACCGTATTCTAAAATGCAAGTGATTGTATTTCTCACTAATTTATAAATAAAATAATGTTAAAACAGCGAAATGCATTGAAACAGATCTAGAGATATGCTATAACCGGAAATACGTAACAACCGAGTTCGTTATATACCAAATTCAACTGTTCTAGAAAGCATGCTATAGTCTCTGTTGCTAGTCTATAATTAAGATGAGATAGTAAATACTACTAACTTTATAAAAAGTGTGCAAATACGCTATAACTTGAAAAACGTAACAATCGGGGTCGTTATAAACAAATTCGACTATATTCTAAAAAACAGGCGATTGTATTTATAGCCAAAAACACGTAATAATTATGTTCGTTACAAAGCAAATTCGACTACAATTTAAAATAATGTTATTAAAATTGATTTTCTTACAACAAACATTAGCTTAAATAAATATAAAAAAACAACAAAAATATAAATTCTGTTTGATAATAAAATTTGATCGTTACCGTTTTAAAATGTGTTAACCAAAAAAGTGCATCGATAATGAACGAAACAATCGCACAATTAAACTGTATAACATTTACAATTAATCGTCCACTTGTCCATTGAAAAGAACAGGTAATTATTAAGATAGAAAAAACACGATTTTTATACTTGATTGATTTGTAAAAATATCATTGACTCTCCCAGTTAATTTCCACTTGTTAAATTATAGAAAATTTGGTTGTATGGTCTTAAAACATGGGAAATAAACCGGCAATTGTAAAGGTTGGAAAATTTGTTTCTTGTCAAGAAGAAATGAAAGATGTTATTCAAAAAAAAGTATCGTAAACATTATTATTTTTCCACTTGTTTAAACTCCTTTCTTTTTTTTAAATTATTATTATTGTTGTTTGTCAATATAAAATATGGTCTTTTAATTGAGACTCGATTTACAATTGAAATTTTAATTGTTGAAATTACAATAAAGAAATTGATTTATTTGAGTGAATATCGGTTAATTAATACACGTATAAACAATGTTGTTGTATATACAGGGTGTGTCCTAACGATAGGCCGTTAGAACGATAAAAATTTCTAATTATTAGAAAATTATGAAATTTTGTTTACAGTTATTTTACGGTTTTAACTATCTTTAGAGAATATTTGCGTCGATTTAACAGCCCTCATTACATACGATAATATCTTCTTTATGGCCAATTTAACAACCAAAAATGAAGAATTAGAACAACTAATTTTTAGTCTTGGCAAAATTATTGAAAGATTAAACGCCAAAAACATTTAAAAGAATAAATTGCCTCCTTTGCACAATTCGGTAGCAAAAACTTGATGAAGATTGGCAAAATTTTAGAAAATTTAGTAATTCTCATGTTCGAATATATCACCATTTGTTACCCCACTTTGATATGTTTCTGATAGTATTCTTTGTTTTTCAAATCATAAAATTGAATAAAATTTGAAAATTCTATACCGCTTGTATTGATACAATAGACAATTATTTATTAAAAGAAATATCCCTCTAACAAGGTCTGTAGTAATAATTTATTATTATTGTTGTTACGATTTTAAAAAGGGAGAGAGCAAGTCATGCCATCAGATATTGCAAAAGATTAAGATTATTTAATGTAAGTCCGACAATAACAAATCAATGTTACAAAACAATATTCTTCAGATTTTTAACAATTCTATGCATAGGTGGAGAAAACAAATAAGAACAAAAAAAACCAGTGAAACATAATAGATCTGCTGAAATTCGAATCAAGGACAAGATTGTTGTAACACAACAGAAACTTACATTAGAAATATACGTGTTTTTTCTCTTTCTTTGCTAATAAAAATAAAACAACACGAGAATAATAAAGCCAAAAAAATCGATTTTCATTTCACGTACAATAAAAAGAGGATTAATTCAATCAATGACTCAGATTTATAACCTATAACCTGTTGTATTGTATCGCTTTATAGTTTTTTATAAAGTATCTCAACAAGAAATTATTAATAAATTTTTAAAAATTATCCAAAACAATTCGCTACTGAGCAGAAAAGTTTTTGTTTCAAAAACCAAAATCAATTCAGACTAACTTTAATTGAAAATAAATTGAATTGGCTCTTTACCTCAAAACCCGTAACTAAAATCTTTAGATTGAATCGATTTTTGTAAAATTTCTTCACTGTTGTTAGCTTTGTAAACAGCTATCGTAAATCTAAACTAAAATTCTTTCTCAAAAATGTCCAGAATTTGATTCTAAAATTGATAACGTAATAGAACTATTTGTTTTTGACGACTTAAGTAAAATAAAATTGTTAATTTAGAACCAAAATTCTTCAAAATGTAGATTAAAAGAGAAAGAATCGGTTGAATCTGAAAAAATGTAACAAAATTTCGGCTCAAACTCGAAAATATTTCCAAAAAAAACGAAATTCTCATTAGTTTTGTTGATTAAATGTTACTATTTAGAAGTCCTTGGAGTTTCTTTAATTTTAGATCTGAAGTTTCTCTAATTTCTTAACACTCTTTCCTATTTCAGTGGATTACGAAATGAGCAACAAACGACCTATTATTTTATAGAAAATAATTGTTTGTAAACAAATAAATACAATTGTTACTATTAAACAACTATAAGACTTTCTACAATTTGTTGTCAATTGTTTACATCTACATCTACGTCCCTGAATAAAACAGTTTTATACAAGCTGTCCCATAACTAACCGTAATTTTAATGTTAGATAGGGGATGATATTCTAAAAGGATAAGTTCTGTACGATTTTTTAACTGTCTAATTAGTAATTAATTAAATTAAATAGCCAATTAGGGGATCGTTGAATCCAAACAATTGTTGCACCTTCTAACTAATTGCTTAACTTATTTCATTCCATTATCTCTCCCTCATTTTTTATTGTTGAAACGCGATTGTTTACTTAATTTAGTTCATTACTATGAGTTGAGTAAAAAAAACATCTATCTACACTTATAATAATGTGCGAAATTTACATGACATCCTGTATATTTACTTACGATTATTTTTATTTCAATTCCCCTCATACAATATTATTATCGAAGCACGGTTGCAACCTTTCACGATTAAAATCATCAGTCTATGAAGATATTATTAGCAAGGACGGACGATACTTTTTACAAACTTCAATATAGATTTTAATTAAATCGTACAGTGGGAACAGCCATGATAATAATAATAATAACAATAATAACAACAATAATAAAAATTGCGTGAGAAACTCTCGAATTATTGGTAATAATTTAATAACAAGATTACTGTAACGATACTAGTCTCAGGTACAAACGAGATAAGATGTAAAATCTTTTAATTTGAAGCTGCTTTCAGAAAATACATTGTATGAAAATCTATTAAATGTTTAAAATGGATTGAGAAGTGAAATTTTTACCACAAATTTTGAATTTGGGGACTTTGATTTCTTAAAATTGTAAACCTAGTTTTTTTTATACGAAACTATCAAAATAAAAGATGATTTAATCGTCTTTTATCTCTTCGAAAATTAGGACGCAACTTCTGATTTTTGCCCCCGGGCTCCAACATGCCAATTACGGCACTGAATTCAAGACCCACCTTAATTTTATTAGCCATTTGTTTATTAAAGGAAATACAACAATATTGATAGAAATGGTTTTGTTGTCCAGTTGTTGTTATTATTATTATTAGAAGAATAAAGAAAATGATAAGTATCAGAAAGTCGCCAACAATCTATTTCTATTGTTGATTACAACTAATTTTCCATCAACAGAACACATTATTGAAAAAGCTATGACTAATGTACAACAATACAATCCATTAGAATACCAGTAATAATCTATCATAATAAACGAAATTATTGAAACAATCGTCGATTTGTTTTAATTGGCGATTCGTTAGAAATATTCGGTAAATGAACAATAACACAACAATAATCCAACATTGAAACGTTTTATTTAATATCGACGAGAAGACGTAGAAGAACAAGACGAAGAGGAAAAAAAATTTCAACTAAAAGCAAAGTGTAAGGTTGTTGATCTTGCCTGCCAGCTTTTCCATGGCCTCATAAATTGTATTTAAAGATTTCGGTCGCATCATTACAACAACACCATTCAATTGATCAATACGACCATCAATTAAACGATCTAAAATACACGAAATAATCAAATCTTCCACTTCACCAATACTAATACCCAATTCGTTGGCAATAAATTTAATTTTTATATTACGATATGGTTGTATTAATGTTAATAAGATTTTCGTACGGAAATTCTTCAATAAATTCGTTAAATGTTCATTAATAAAATGATCATCAATTAATGTTGTTTTATTCTTTTGATAAATCCGTTCAAATTCTAACATGTTATTATCTTGATACGAATCGATCAATGTTTTCATTGCTTGTATTTCCGGCTCATTCATATACGGTTTAGCTTCTTGTGAATCGAATGGATTTATCGGTGATTTCATTAACATACTAGTCAATAATAAATATTTCAAACAATTTAAACGGCGCGGATTACCCGATTCATCATAATTACGAAAGGCTTCAAAAAAATCGGTGTAAGCATGCTCATAATCACCGGAATGTAAATACATTTTACCACCGCACTCTTTAATAATACTCATTATTATTGGATGTGGTATAATTGAACGGATTTTCAATGATTTCTGGTAGATTCGTTTTAATTGTTGATGATTTTTTAATTCGGTATACATTTGGATTTCTAATGCGTAAATCTCCAATAATTGTGTACCTTTATAATGATTCTCATCGTTATCACCACCACAGGCTTGTTTTAATTGTCTGATAATCATTGCCAATTTATTAAATTCACAACGTTTCAAATAGATACGACCCAATTTTATATTCGTTTTGAACCATAAACGTTCATTTTTGATCGTTTTTAAAGCATTCAATGTTGTCTCGTAGAAAATCTTTAAAATTTCCATATTATTGTCAGATATTGATGTATAATCTAATATCGAATTTATTGATTTTTCTGCATGATTCTTCGTTACAATTGTATTAATATAAGTCAATAATTCTTTGTATTTTTTTATGGTTTCTGGATAATTTTTATATTGGAAATAGATTTTTACCATTTGTTTTAATGCTTTAAAGCCCCATATTGTACGATTATTACCTTGAATTTCCAACACTTTATTGAATGCCAATAATGAACACTCACGATTATCGTCTTTTATTGTTTTTGCCATATAATACTGATTTTCTAATATTATATCTGGTTCTGAATTACTATCCTCCGAATCGGAATATTCTAATTCATAATCATCGATTTCTTCATTCATTGTTTCAACACTCATAATTCTAGTTTTATTCATTATTTTATTTTATTTTTTTCAATGGGGAATTGTCAAAAATTTTGATCAAAGCCAACTGATTGGTTTAGTAGTTTAACGAGTCATTGAGGAAATTTTGTTCAAATTACTGTCAAAAGTTATGACAGAAGCCTACTATTTTTTGATGATTTACCATCAATAAATCAAGGCTATAGTTATTTTATTCAAATTATTGACAATAATTTAGAACTTGAGTGCTAAATTTTCGGAAAATTTACACAACAAGGTAATCGAAAGAAGACAAGAAAATCATAAGATTTTAGTGCAAAATTGACTTGAAAATTAGAAACTTTTGCCTAATGGAAAAATCAATAAAATTGTTAATTTAAAATATTGCTTAAAACTTCAAAATTATAACTTAACAAGAAAGTTCTTTAGAAATTTCCAATTGAAACTTATGTAAAAACCAATGTTGATTCTAATTTTTTCGCAATTCTCACACGCCCAAATTGCTCTTTTTCGATAAAAATTCGTTAAAATTCACCTACAAAGACGATATTTTAGTATAAAAATAATTGGAAAGAACAAAATTCAGCATTTCTTTCTAATTTAAAAAGAAAACGACTGAAATTTTCAATTTTAAGTCAACCATCGATTGAAAAAATTGAGATTTGGATTTTTATCTCAATTCTAACAGTCTAATTTGCTTTTTTTCGAAAAAAAAATCGTTAAAACTCGACCGTAGAAACGGGATATTTGTGGCAAATAACTTAAAAATTACTAGACTGAAGATTTTTTATTTGAAAAAAAAAACTCTGTTAATTTAACGTGAAAATGGCTAAATTTCTCAATTTAAAGTCACAAGATACAAAAAATTGTCGACTTTTTATAGTTCTCAGCCACAAAAGGAGAAGTTTTAAAATAAAACCAGCCAAAGATTTTTTACCTCTAAATAAAATTTAATAAAACTATTAAGCATGAAAATGTCTAAAAATCTCAATCAAATCAAAAGATTTTTTCACAGTTACTACTACTTTAGTTCTTTCGACAAAAAAGTCATTAGGACATAGCTACAAAGACAAGATATTAGTAGAAAATTCAGTAGTAAGTATCACTATCCAAATTGGAGACTTTTATCTAAAGTAAAATTTAATAAAACTGTTAATGTATCAAGATCAATTTTAAACATTGCCTAAGACTGAAAAATAATTGAAGAAAAAATGTCTGTTTAAAGTTAATAAAAGATTTAAAAAATTGTTGATTCTAATGTTATAGGTCTTATAAGTCTATATCGCTTTTTTAGCCCAAAAACAAGATTCTAATGCAAAAACCACTCACATAAGTCCCCAAATTGGAGATTTTCAAAGTTTAAAGAATAACATTTAGTAATATTGCTAATTTTATATAAAATTCTTATTGTTTGTCACCAAAGACCAAAAATTTTGATTTTTCTCATTCTCATGAAGCCTAAATTTCTACCGTTCGAGAAAAATTCGTCAAATCTTAAGATTGAAAATTCACTTAAAAATATCAAATTTTAAGATGTTTTAAAACTGAAAAACAAGATTCGGTAAAATTGCCAATTTAGCATGAATGTAAGAAGAAAATGTGTAAAACTCAAATGAAAATCGAAAACATCTAACGAATGATTAATTCACAATTTTTTCAAGTCTAAATCACGTTTTCTTTAACAAAAATTTGGTCAAAACTCAATCAAAAAGGCAAGAATCACTTTAAAGTTTCCAAATTTGAAACTCTGAACGTCTAAAGAACAAAGTTTAGTAAAACTGTTAGTTTAGGGCGACTTTAATTTAAAACATTGCCTAAAACTGAAAATGTTTAAAATTCTTAAATGAAAACTGAAAATTTAAATTGCAATTTTCCATCTGTTGGTAAAATTTTTCAAAAAAAATCAATGATTTGAGGCAGATACTTTTTACAATATAACCTAGACCAAGTTAAGAATTAGTGTCAAGAATTGATTCTTTCAAATCGTCCCCCAAATAAAATACTTTAAAAATTAACGTTACACCTACATAAATATTGATTTTCTAGAATGATATCCGGTTGTTCAATGTCTGTGTTGGAATTGTCAAAAATTTCAATCCAAACCAATTATTTAGAGAAAAATAAAAGGAATTAATACAAGATTATTGGCAAAAATTTCGAATCTTACACCTACCTGTAAATCTCGAATTTTAATTATCGATTTTTCAAAAAAAAAATTATAACAAAACTTCTAACGTTAGCAAAAAAAAACACTTAAAACTAGTGACCCACTGGAACAGTGTCTACATACATAAAATCAGGTGAATATACACGCACTTTTCCTTATATACTCGAAACTAAAACTAAACACAGCTAGTGTAATGTATAAAATTATAGCACAACTTTACAGAACCACAACAATACGATCACTGACTGACTTACTAACTGGTCTTTTGGTGTCTCTCTCTCTTGCCAAGTCAAGTGTTCAAAAACAACAACGATGGCAGCAGGTGAACCACTCTTCGATATAAAACCCACTCAACAATTCTTAAAATATACACGTGAATATTTTAATATGTATGCCAATTCGTGGCTAACATACACAACGAGATGTGATGGTCGAAAAAAATTGTTCCCCCAAAAAAATTCTCTAATCTTTGAATTGATTTAAATATTTCGCTATTGTATTCAAACATTGATTGTAAACTATAAATGGCAACAATAGAGAGGGAGTTTGACTTGAACTTATCCCCGATATTTATTTTATTTAAAAGAAATATTGAAAAAACTTATCGTCCATTTGGATTTGAATACAACAATCTAACATACATAACAGATAATAATTTGCATATTTAAACATAAATACAAGAATACAGTTAATAAGTATGCAATTATGCATTAAATGAGAAACGGTTTATACAAATCTTAATAACATTGGTGTCATATGGATGGATTTAAAAAGCAAAAAATTCGCTTATGAATTAACTTTTGTAGTAATTTCCAGTTTGTAAAGACAAAAAAAGTGTTGGATACTGATTTAAAAAAGAAAGAACGTAAAAGCAAAACAAGAATATTTTAATGCAAATTAACTTGTCAATTCAAAGAAATGATGTTTGTTTATCTAAACTACTCTGAATACCTCGAAAAAAATCTTTTTTTAAACAATAGTTCAAAAGAGGATACGATTTAATGAGAACATATCCCGTTTGAGACAATCCAGAATAGCTAAAAAATCAAATTTTACAGGCAGATAGTCTAAAAGTCTATTTTTAAACAGACTATTTTTCCGGAAAGATAAAAGATTGACAACGAATTTTTTTCAAAATTCTTACAATGCTAAATCTGCATCTTTCGGCAAAAAATTCGTTGAAAGTCAACCAAAAAAGGAGATTTTAGCGCAAAATCACCTAGAAGTACCCTAATCTATAAAGTAAACTCAATCATCTTTGCGTTTAGAGAACCAAATTCAGTAAAACTGTTGATTTGATGCGTTCGCTTCTTTGGTTTGACTAATTCAAGTTTTACTGGTGGCTTCAGAATATACAATTTTGAGAAAATTCACAAGCGAATCGATTTTCCAAAAAAAGGAAATTTAAAAACTGAGGACCCCCAAAGGATCGCCTAGTTATAATCATAGTTCCTTTACATTTGATTGAACTATTATTCATAAGAAACAGCACCCCATTTCTCACTGTTTTTAAATCAAAAACTTCGATGGTTCTTTCATTTTTTAGAAACTTCAACAAACCTAATAATCCAACAATTAACTATGAAATTTGTCAAAAAATATCACATGCCGAAAATGCACAATTTCCAAAATAAGGCCATAAACAAATGTATGTAATTTAATCCCTTTAAAAATTAAAAAAATCTTGATAAATCAACTTTTACAGATTTAATTCGTAGAGAACACAGAGTAGTTATAATTCAGTAAAATTGCCAAAAACTGAAAATTATTAGATAAGAAAATATCTAAAGCTTGAAAAAAAAATGTATTAGCATTATAATTAGACAAAAAAAATCGTTAAAATTCAACCACAAAGACGCAAATTTAGGACGAAATCGTTCAAAAGAATCTACATTGAAGACTTCTCTTACAAAATTCCACAAAAATTTTGATTTAAATGTCAAAATTTCTCCGTTAAACAATGCAGCACAATCTATTGAGAGTTTACTCAAAACGCAATGATTTGGAGCAGCAATAAGCCGAGAATACATCTCATAAGTAAAAAAAGTTTAAATCATTTAAAATTTAAAATCCCCTACAATCCCAATGTTTGCCCCTTTAGATTTAAAATCGTGATTGATGATCGATTTCGGAAAATAAATTTTTCGGTGAATAAAAAAAACAATTTTTCCTATTTTGCTTTGGAAATAAAATCATTTCCACACTAAAAGTAGTGATGTAATGGAGATTTCCCAACTACTTTGAGTGTGGAAAATCTGGGATAATTTATTTTTTCGAAGTTGGTAACACTGTCGACTATCTCAAATGTCATTCTTTGACAGAAATGCAGACCACTTGATTAACGTGAAAACAACTTTTATTTATTTCAAATTATTATTCTTGAAAATTTTGATAACAATGTTCATATTTTATTTTTGATTTACCGGGAAGTAAATCATTGATACCATTTTCAACAATATCACGTAATTCTGGTGGAGTACACGATAATTTGTCACACATTTTTACTTTATTAAAAGTCATAATTAAGATGGAGACTTAAACAATTGAAAATCAACTTGTTTACAAACAAAAAGTTGAATATCGTCAAGTAGAACTTTCATTTGTTTTATTTAATACCAACTTCTACAAAATTCCCTAAATTTGAAGGGTTCAATTTTTATTAAAAAAGGGTACAAAGGGGCGCAAAATAGGAAAAATAGTATGAAAAATTCGTTTCAGAAGTCAATTCCTGCACTCGACCATTAAAAAACTCGTGCTACCGCACTCGTTTTTTAATTTTGGTCTCGTGCAGGAATCATGGACTTCTGAAACTTATTTTTCAATATACTATTGCATGGATCTTCTCTTAATGCTGACAATGTCAAATTAAAGCGGTTTTTCACCAATTTCCCGATGAGCTACGAGGTTCAAATTTTGATAAAATGATCTCCAAGGACCCCCTCTATGTCCTTAAGGTATTTTTCAAATTACTCTTCAAAAAATGGCAGTTGCCATAAAAACTTTAGTTCGAGGTGAAACACACGGTAGATAAGTTGATTTGGTAAAACAATTTCAGGCTCAAAATAAGCAATTCAAGGCCAAAATTCGACTAAATTGTATTTTTTTTCTGCTTACCTCAACTGGCAATTTTCAAATCCATGACTTGATTGAGGAACAAGATAAAGGATAAAGTCTGGCACTGCTAAATTTCTAAATTTTCTTGACAAAAAGGCAGGATATGGAGCAAAATTAAAGGATTTTGACAATCTGGAAACAGGATTTCTGAAACAAAAAAATAATACAAAAACATGAAGTAGTACTTGCTTTTTATTAATGTTTAAATTACGAAATTTACAAATAAATTTTTGCAAGTGAACTATAAGAATTTCGAATTAAATTTTGTTTTCAAAATATTTTACTATTAATTAATTGTAATTTTTTTCCAATTAGCAAGTACAAAAGAATTATTGAAAACTTGTATGAAGATTGAATTTTTGTCGTTTTTGCCACATTTTTTGGGTTTCGCCTTTATTATAATTCAAGCCAATAAACTGTGTTGAAAAATTCAAAAATAAAAAGACAAATAATCGGAATTTTCTCTCTATGTAAACGACATACAAAGATGGTTAATTATACATGTGTTTTGATAAGGCAAAAGGTCAAATTATACTAGTTTGTTTTTGTTTAATAGGCACTAAAATAAAATGTTATGCTACACTATTTCTAATGTGTGCATAGGTGATTGGTTGGTGAATCAAAAACGAAACAAAAAAGGGGAAAAGTCGGAGAAAATCTACATTTTCACTAATTGAATTCACCAATCACCAATGCAACTTGAAAATCGGAAACTAATTGAATTAACAACAGCTATAATTCAATTAATTTCCAAAATTATCATTATTATTATTATTATATAAAACAGTACTGATAACAGTTTCACTCGATTAAACAAAAACACAAATTAAGAAATTGGAGAAACAAAAATCGTGAATCTGTTATAGCAGTACTTGAGGTTTACATAACATAACAAAAAAATATTACATGAATGATATAATTTGATAAAATAAGAACGTTCTCGGTTACTTGTTGAATAAAAATTCACACCAAAATGAGATTTTTTTGTATTAACGAGCTATTTTTTTTTTTGAATTAAAATGTTGCGACTGAATATTTGAAACATTCACAAAATACATTCACTTTATTATTATTATTATAATTATTATTATTTATTGATTAATTATTATGTTGGTGGAGAAGTTTAAAGAGCCACAACAAAATAATATTTCAACCACACTACGAAGTTGTGGGTTTGTTTTTAAGGGGGTTTTCACACATTGCTTTTATTACCACATTCATACAATACACACATTCATTATTTTTTTAAGTTATTTTAAGACAAAAATGTTGAAAATATCAATAAAGCACGTCGAAAAATAATTATCTCCAATTTGGATATGCACAAAATTGATAATTTCAAAATTTTTATGTTAAAATCGAATTATTTAAATTATCAGTTGTTAGAAATATAATTCTAAAACTAATTCAATTTGTATTATTTTTTTTATATTTTTTTCATTGTGTTTTGATTATTTTTACTGGATAGAACGTGTTTTAAAATGGTGGAGAATTGAGAGCTGAAACAGCCAATTCTCCCACAATTATTGGTAATAACACAAAAAAACTAAATAAATAATAGAACCAGTAATGGTAAATACCCATTTCCAAATATTTATAAGTTACATAATTCCAAAAATACAACTAGTTGGAAAATTTGTAAATATTCGCCTAGAATTTGGGAATATTTACAAATTTTAATGGGGCAACTACAGGTGTTCAATGCTGCTTTATTTTTTTATTTTTTTAAAATTTAACTGTCCTCCGAGAGCTAGACTAAACAAAAAAAAATGCCCTAAATGTTATACATGTACAGATATATGCTTTTAATTTTTTTCGAATTTTTCTCGTTTTTGGAATACAATGATAGCGAAAATTAAAGAGAATGTTTAATGAAATTTATCACCGACTCTTGTGATTTTTCTTGAATTTTTTCACATTGGTATATAATTAAAATTAAACAACAAAACAAAATAAACATTTAACAAAAATACAACATCGGCGATACGGTTTTTAAGTTTACAAAAAAAAAAGAATAAAATTAAAACAAACGATGTTTTAATTCCGTATAACAAAAATTGTTCTATTAAACTTATATACAATGAAAATTCAAACAAAACAGGCAAATGGGGCGCAATAAAATTAACAAAACACCTCGTTTTTCCATCCCTTATATCACATTGAATCGATTATCAGTTCGTTATTTATTATACAATAGAACAATACTCGACAACAACAGTAATTTCGAAGCATTTCCTTTCAAGTTTACTTGAAAATCGTTACTGAATTATCCAAATTGATGTAGAATAAACATTATTGTTATAAACGTTATCATTTCATTTCAAATATACGTTTTAAACACGCCCCAATTACCGCGAAAACATAAGGGAAGTTTTTTTTTCGATAATTTCACTACAAGGGGGTTAATTTATAGTTCAATTATTAATTAAAATATGAACTGATAACCACCCTCTATAAATACTTATAAATAATTGTTTATAATAGAGAATTTGCGAGTTTTATAATAGAAATAAACGATAACAAAAAAGAAAAAAAACGAATAACTCGCAAATTTTTCATAGTTTTTACAGACTATAACGACAAAAATTATGATTTCTATCTAATAAAACACAATTGTCAATTAGTCTCTTGTTTGAGAGACTATAACAAACCTGCACTGAAATTAATATGGCAGTTCTTTTATTATTCATTTAAAATTTTCAAATTTTTACAACCATTGTGAATTATTGATAAAAATCAAAAAAATAACCATTCAATAATGATAAACCTACCGCATTTTTTTCTTTTTATAATGTAACAGAACGTAGTGTTGGTATTGTTGACATTTGAATTAAACAATCTTCTTCAAGACGTGAAGCAAAACTCCATATACCACTTTCATCAATAGTATTATCATTATTACTATTAATAATATTATTAGTATTATTATTATTATTAATGGCCATTATTAATGAATGTCGACGATGGCGTTTCTTATCTTTTGATGATAATAATAATTCATTTATATCATAACTTGTTTCTAATGTTTTTGTTGTTGTTGTATTTAATTCATTATTTTCCATCATATAAGACCGTTGTAATGAACTTAAATCGGATAGTAATTGATCACCATCTTGACTGATATCTTCACGTAATTTGGTCTGCTGCAAAGTTGATGGAGGTCGGCCTAAACACGAATAACAAATCTGCAATTTGAAAACACAAAAATCGATTGAATTTATCACATTTTCGTTAAAATTAATTGTAGAATTTGTTGAATTGTTCGTGAATTTTTTGCTCAATTCACTTCAATTGATTGGACTGATCACAAAAGTGGGTGATTTTCGAGAATTTTTGTGCAACCCTTCAGCAAATTTTACGAATTTTATTTCTATTGTAACTGATAAAAATAGGAATTCGTTAATTTTTTCTTCAAAATTACAACAAAAGTGCAATTTTAACATTGTAATTATCATTTTGACTTTAAATTTGCATTTTTTTTAATGACTCACCTCACCACCACTCCAGATATTGTGCAAATTCTTATCATCCCATATATCATCACCATTACAATTGAAATTTAACATTTTACATTCAGTATTCCACATCACAGATTTTGTACATTTTTCACATACCCTCTCCCTATCATCATCATCATCATCATCATCATTATTATTATTAATATTAACACTATTATTGTCTTGTTTCTTCCATATAATTTCGGCCATTAATGATTTATCATTAAATTGTGAATGTTGTGGACAAATAATAAAACTTGTGATCATAGCTTGTTGCATTTTCTCATTAGATAAACATATACATTTTTTATCATTATCACTATTATTAATATGGTAACTTCCTTTATCATTATCATTATTATTACTAATATTATTGATGATTGTTTCTTGAATTTGTGTGACACCAACTATAAAATCATCAGTTTGGCATTCTTTATCATTCTGACAAACAATAAATTTCAAAACAAATCCATAATTTGTTGTTGTTGTTGTAGTTGTGGTGGTTGTTGGTATTGTCGCTAAATTACTATAATTATTATGAATATTATTGTGATATTCATAATATTTACGTTTCATTGCATAATCATTTTCTAAATATAAACCACCACTTTTTGTACGTCGATAATTAATTTGATCGAAATTCCGCGATATTGTAAATGTTGTTCCATCTGAATATTCGTATTGTTTTGGTAAATTATTACAATTATTATTAATAGTATTATTATTGTGATTGATTGGTTCTTTAATTGGTCGAAAATGGCTTGTTGTTGATGTTAATAAATCATCTTTATTCGCTGGATCAATTTCAATGGTACGTACTGGTGTATTTTGTAATAAATTACCATTATTTGTTACTTGTTTAAATAAATTATGTTGTTTTGGTTTTGGACATACTTCAACAAATGGACTTGTTTCTTTATTATGATTCAATTTTATCAAACTTAAAACAATTGGATTATTACTATTATTATCATCGATCTCCGACCATTTTTCATTCGGTAATATATAATTCCAATCTTGATTATCATTAGTATTATCATTATTATCATTTTTAATAATCCAATCGTTGTTTGTATTAATTGTAATTGAATTGAATTCAGTTGTTATACTGTTATCATTCGACCATATTGATGTTGTTAAATTGGTGCCATTTTGTATAAAACCACGTTTACCTGTATCGCGCATATTTGCTATATTCATTAACTCAACAGTTTCATCATTTTGTATCAAAGATGGTGAATCATCTAATAAATCCGAGATATCAACAGGTAAATCTTCATACATATTTAAATCATCTTCAATATTCCATTCATTATTTAAACAATGTTCATCTGTTATCGATGATGTTGTTGTTGATGAAATTTCAATATTATTAATAATATTTGTTAATTTACTATTTTTGTTGTTGTTATTATTATTATTAATGAACAAGCTAAGATCCCATTGATTCATACCCTCGACTGATTTCATCAAGTTTCTACCAACATCCTTTCTATTCATCAAATTATTATCATTTCGATTAAAATAATTATTATAACGTTGTTTATTACCAATAATAGTTGAACGTGCTTTCATATTTACAATTTTATCGTCTTTATTATTATTATGATTATGATTAATATTATTATTTTTTTTAATTTTACGATTTGTTAGCGATTTTTTTTGCTTTATCGGTGATGGTATCCACTTTGGTGCTAATGTTATCAATTTTGTTGGTGAATTTATTGATTTATTATTACGTGATAATGGTGGAAAAGCAGCGTAATAACGTTTTGCTAATTCTTGTGGTGATATAACACAATTCTGTTGTTGTTGTTGTTGTAATTCTAGATTTGTCTTCGACAATGAAGGATTAGCGACAATATTATTAATAGGTGAAGATGTTGAATTTTCACTTTTTATAGCTTTCAATTTTTCACACAATTCATCAACCAATGTTTCAATCCCAAAAGTCTAAAAAATACAAACTTGTAATTAAAAAAAAAACTCATTTCATAACAATTACCTGTTCAGATGCCGACATTAAACATTCAACAGCCGCTAAACGTTTAATTCTTTCAGGATCAACATTTTTCGACCATTCAGTTGAACGACGGATACGTTTGCGATTTCCGTTTGATCGTTGTTTAATTTCCTAAATTAAAATAAATAAATCAGAGACGTTACGGAAGTGGCACAAAAAAAGCAGAATCAGAAACAGAACAGAAACGGAAAAATTAATAAGTACACAAAAGCTTTGAGTAAAATTGTTAACTTTTCGTTAATTTCTTAGAAAACAACCTAACCAGAAACTTTCCAATGGAGACTTTTAAATTTGTGAAAATCATTGAAAAATTGGAAATATTTGCTAAATTAGGAGAAATTGAGAAAAATAAAGCAAAACATGTGCCACGATTGTCTTCTTCAACTTAGAATTCAATAGGAGCTTTTTAAAATAAAAAACTATCCGAAAACTTTTTAAAATGCCCTTTCTAATGCTACTGTACTCACTACAATATCTCATCAAACAAGCAAGATATTGATTATTTAAAAAAAAATGTAATGTTCTTGAAGGTTGTGGCATAATATGTGAAAATCATGGAAAATTCGATAATAACACCCCAAGAATGTCCCCTGTAACTCAATTAGTAGAATTCAATAGGCATTTTCCAATACAAAAAAGCTTTTAATTATTCCTTAAAAAGCTCTTTCTAAAGTGGTGTTCGTTGTAATATAAAGGGAATTATCGATAATTGAAATTTGACAATTTTTGGGCCCCTAAACAAAAATATAGATGCAATATAAGTCTTCTCATGTTTCTGGCAATATTTTGAAAAATTTATCTGTTGGAGAATTTCTTGGAGATTTGAAAAATCGATAAAATTGGCTACGTTATAGAGGAGAATATGAACAAATTCGGAAAAATACATTACTCTCTATGACTAACAATTTAAGTGACTTTCTTCAAAGCAAATGATGTTTGAGTCATGATATGGGCAATTGGCAGACCTTGATATTTCAATTTCCGTTCTATATCCGTTTAAAAAGGCACGGAACAAAACAGAAACAGACTTTTCGAATGTTGCAGAACTCGAAATCGAGATCCGTAAGTTGTCTAACAAAACTAAATAGACATAAATCTTACCTTTTTCAATTGAGAAAAATGCAACTCTTCATCTTGCAATATAACATCAATAGAATCTGTGTGCAATAAGCTAAGTATATAACGTGTATAGACAACAGCATCTATACCGCGTGCCTCTAATTGTTCTTCTAGCCAATCCGACACTGCCGAGGGCATGGACACCAGTTGAGGGTACTTCATAATCTAACTATAACAAAAAATTATAATAATTAAAAAAAATGTAACAATATGTAAATATTAACGAGACAATATTATAAATAATGATTAAAAAGTCAAATAGAAACAAAACAAAAAAATAATCGATAAATGGCACATGTCTCAATATTTCTAATCATTTCAAATGAATTTATTGTGTAATCAATGGATTATTAATTATAACAAAGTCCTTAAAGTACTGTTGAAAAATCAAAATGTGTTATCAATAAATTAAAATAATTCTAATTCTGAAAATTCTAACTTAATCAATTGTAAACTTTAATCATTAATATCGATTAGAATCATCAATTCATCGAGTTCAAACTAATCTCTAAACGATTTTTTAATTTAAATTCTCACATTTGAAACGTCTGGTCATTCTATTATTAGGGATGTAAATTCTAAAATCAACCCTAAATTAATTCAAAATTTTAAGAATTTAGATTGGGGAAGTTGTTAAAATGTTATGACAAAACTACAATTTTTAAATTTTTAAACCCTCAGATTAGTTCTAAAGCTTAAAGATTGGGAAACTTTCTAAAATTTTGTTCCACAGCTTAAAGTTACATTTCTCATTGTCATAACACCTGCAAAACTCGTCATAACATGAAAATTTTTGTTCTTATAGAAATTTCTAATCTTTACCTGTTTAGTTACCTGAAATTTTAAAGAGAAATTTCATGAATAGAGTAAAATTATTAGGAATTTAACGTGTTGTAAAATGTTGTAAAATTTTTATAACTTTCAAGATTCTTATTCGCTCGATTTACTCACAGCATCAGCAAATTTGTATTGATTCTTACAATTTAAAGAATATTCAAACTATAAAAATAATCTACTTTTACTTCCGTTAGAAATAATTATAATGACATTACAATTTTGTTTGTCTATGCATTCCTTTGAATAATCTTTGTACTCAATTCTTGATAATTACTTTGTTATAATTATTTACCTTCAATGTTTATTTAAACTAAAATTATCAATTGAAAAAAATTAATCAATCAAATTGGCTTACTTTACGAGAAGAATTGTGGATGACCAGCCATGTAGAAGTTGAGCGGTTCAAATAAATTTTTTGGGGGGTAGTAGTGTACAGTATTCACAACAATACCTTTTTCATTCAATTGACACATAATTTTTTTTTATCAAAACCAAAAAGAAATTGTAACTACAACAATACAATAGATGAAACGAAAAATTTTGATTATTCAAACAACAATAAATCAAAACAACATCTAAATAATTCTCTTTTTTTTTTAATATTTGCAATTAATTGTGCTAGAAAAAAGGTACTGTTTGTGTTTTTTGTTGTTGTTTGGTTATTTGTTTTTATTTTAATTTTCGTTCTTTGAGTGGATCGTTTTTCACTGTAGTAGAACAGTTGAATGTAAACCCCCCATTGTAGACCTGAAAAAGTAAAATAGAAAATTATCTTTCAAATTTATGCGTTGTAGAGACGTTGGGGCTCGGTCAAGGGTCTTTAAATAGCGTCTAACGTCTAAAAATAACACCCTTGATGATAAGACGAGTTTTTAAAATTTTCGTAGAAATCAGGCAGACCTCAACTTAATGTGTAATATTTAAAAATTCTCCATTTTTAACAAAAACAACAATAAAAAAGGGTAATTCTTCATATAAATGAGACGGTCAAGTATCCTATTTAATGTGTACAAGATCTAAAATAACACCCTCGATGTTAATAAAAGACAATTTTGAAAATTCCCCAAAGAAAGCTGAATTTCCGTGCCAATGAGGTAAGATCAAAAACTTTAATAGTGTGCTGAATCTAAAAATAGCACCCTCGATATTAATTGAAAATACAATTTTAATATTTCTCCTCTTTTTAACAATAATAGCAATAAAGCTAAGAGTTTTTCATGTAAATGAAGTACAATCAAGAACCTTAATGTTGTGCAAGGTCTAGAAATAACACCCTTAATGTTAACAGAAAATAGTTTCTAGAATTTCCCCTTTTTAACAAAGAAAAAATAGTTTTTCGTGTTAATGAGACACGGTCAAGTGTGTAAGATCTAAAAATAACACTCCTGATGTCAACAGATGAAATAATTTTGAAAATTCCCATTTTTAACAATAAGACCAATAATATTCTTGTCGTTGATAGAGTACACGATTTCAAAAATTTCCCTTATTTTTAACAATAAGAACCGAAAATGTGACACAATCAAGGAATTTAATATCGTACAAGGTCTAGAAATAACAATTTTAATGTAAATGGAGAATACAATTCCTTTTTTATAAAAATAACCACAAATAACACTCTCAATGACAAAAAAGTTTTGAAAAATTTCCCAAATTTAAATAACAAAAAAGTTTTCTCGTAGAAATAAAGCACGGTCAAGGATCTTAACAATGTCAAAAATCTACGAATAACACCCTTGATATTAATAGAAGATATTTTTCAAAATTTTGACAAAGGTAACAACAAAGAAAAAATAATTTTTCGTGTAAATGAGGCACTCTTACGCTTCTAAGATTTAAAAATAACACTCTTGATATTAAAAGATGGGATAGTTTTAGAAAAAATTCCCTATTTTTAACAACAAAAAGATTTTCATGTAAATTCTACACGATCAAGTGCCTTAGTATTGAGCAAGGTCTAGAAATAACACGTTTGATGTTAACAGGGGAAACAATTTCGAAAATTTCCCGTTTTTAACGAGAACAAACAGCAGTCTTGTTGTTAATAGGGTACAAAATTTCAAAAATTTCCCCTATTTTTAACAAGAGTAGTAACAATAAATAAGGGAAGTACCTATCTCATGTAAATGCGTCACGATCGAGGGCCGTAATATTGTGCAATATCTAAAAATAATACGGCTGTTGTTAACAGACCATTTCTAATATTTCCCGTTTTTCATTTTCAAATAAATAAAAACATTTTTGGTGTTAAACGAGTATAGAATTTCAAAAATGTCCCCTATTTTTACTAGTAATAATAAAGAAAAAGTAATTTTTCATATAAATGAGGCACGGTCAAGGGCCTTAGACTAACGTGCTTTATCCAAAAATAACACCCTTGATGTTAATAGAGGCCATTATTTTGAAAGTTTCGCGTGTTTTTGACAATAACAACAACAAAGAAACGAAGTTTTTCGTGGAAATCTTTTTGTTTTATTCGATTGGCAGCTTTACAAGGAAATCAACCACACAAATACACGTCATCGTTGAGAAGAGGACACGTGCCCATCCTAACAAACAAATCACATGAGGCTATTTTAAAGGCGTCCTATGAACTTTACAAAAAAACGACGTCACGTTGTCAGCTTGTGGAGGGCCCCCCAAAATTAAATCCAATAAAATTGTACAATTTCTTTGGGAAATTAGTCGTAAATACGAATAAAACAGGGGAGAAAAAACGGAAATAATTGGGGAAGGTCAGGCGTGACATGATCAATATCAAGAGAAAGTCGGTATGGGGCGACAAAACAAAAAAAAAAACAAAAAACCGATGAAAATGTGCATTTTTATCAACAAGAATGTATAATACAATTAATGGAAAAAATGCAATTAAATCGCCATTAATTACGTACAATTTAATCGAAGGTTAAATCGGTCTGAATTCCAAATTAATTAAAATTAATTAAATTAAGGAATTTGCACGATTATTTGCTGAATTATTGTGGAAAACATGGGGAAAATGCGCCATTAAATACACAAATCAACACAACAAAAGGCAACTTGGAAAAATGCACAAATTCACCATTGTTATTTTGCAAAAATTATCGCCCATTTGAATTAATTAAATTCTTAATTAATTAACAATTATAATTACCTTACGAGCGGGGTTGTTGTTACACAAAAAAAAATAACAAAATTCAATCTACACACCCCACAATTTATTTTTTTTTGTTTTTTAGCAAAACATGGCAGCCAGGCACAATGGCCACTGCCAATCAGAAGCAATCCCGCTCAAAGTGCGCTTGGGCAAAACGGATTGTAGACAATTGGTGCGCATGCGCCGTACCAATACTGATCAATTTTATTGACTTTTCTAATAATAAAATATTAATTTTTTTAATCATTTTCAATAATTAATTGATTAATTATTAATCAAAATTCATGTATGGATCTATGGCGAGATGTTAATGTAGATTTTTCGTAAAATTTTCGATAATCATGGTGGTTTTGAAACTGTTGCCAACTTGACAGAATTTAATGAATTGATTTTTGCCAATTGATTTCCACGAAAATAGATGATGATGTTAATTGTTAAAAATTCTCTAGAATTTTCCACACAAATTATGCCAAAATTTAATATTTTTAAAAATTATAACTTTATGATTCAAAAAAATCGATAAACTTTTAATATCATTTATTGAATTCATTTGTTTTGTTTCTTTTAATATGTATTGCCTTCTAGATTACATTTTGTTACATTATTTTATTACTTTAGTAAATTATATATTTATATAATTATAGTTATTATTATCAATATCAGTATCGTTATTTGATGTATTTTTAATTATTTTTTAATTCTGAGGTAATTATACAATTTTATCTAAATTTTTGAAATTCATGATTCTGGATAAAAACAGTACGTGATCAACAATAGTAACTTTTAATATACAGTGGCGCACAGAAATTTGATTAAAAATACCAATAATTATAATTTGTTAATTACAACTAATGATTATCAATCAGAATTTAGAAATAAATTGATAATTAATTAAATAATTGTTAGTATCTCACCTTTTTAATTGATGATTTTAGAAAATCAGTGATATAGAATTAATTAGTTATACCTATAGATTTAATAATTATATGTAGATCTAAATTTACAAAATAATTTGTTAATTAATAAGGTTATTATTGGTCTTCTTTCAATGCGATAATAGACGTACAAAATTGAAACTAATAATACGATTATGTTCTATCACCATAAAAATTGCGAGGAGCTTCTTTTTACACGGTACTAATCTCAGCAATACTAGATAGAACTGTAAGTGAGATCCATAAGAAGAACTTTTTGGATGAATGCGCACTGGAATTTTGGTAAGTGGAGGTTGGAAAAAGCACGTGTTCTATATCTATATATATAGGCGAGAATTGCCGAACACACTTCGGACCTGCGCCAAAAAAGATCTTCTGACAAGAACTCACCAATAGCACTTTAATCTCTCATATAGCACGCTTCTTTAAGGTCTTCTACTGTTATGAAAGGGTAGTCTACAAATAATTAACGAAGATTATTATTTTGTTAATGTTAATAATTAGAATTTGTTGATTATTACATATTGATGTGACGCCTATGGTAGAATTGTCATGCGTTGTCTAATTGTTTTAGTGGCATTTTATATTGTTTGGTTGGTAGTTTAACGTCACCACCAAATGTCATTTCGTACTGTATCTTGGTTTTTTTTGGGAAAATTTTCAAGTGTGACGAAAACGTTATCGATAATTATCTAATTGAAAACGTGTATGACAACATTAAATAAATAGATTAATGGCACATTTGAAATAAAATAAAATTATTCCAAATCCTATTAATTTATTTAGATTTACTTTTAATTTGTAATCAACAGAATTATAGAAAATGCACGCAATGTTCCGTACACAAGTATTGAATAGATCATGCACGTTAATTAAGGGTAAGTTCGATGTTTTTGTTATTATTTATCTTTGATTGTATTGTAATTATGTAATTTTCCAGGTCATTGTTATAATAATGTGCAATGTATTTGTGTGGTTAACAACCGAATGTTCTACGATTTTAAAGAATCGCGACGCTTATTATCGATAAGTAATCCTAGTGTTGTTACAATATTCTCATCCGATAATCTGAAATCGAATTTATTGAATAATGGAAATAATTTGAATTTAATGCGGAGTTTTTCATTAACATCCGTCTGTAATGAATCACCGAAACCATCATCAAAAATTGAAGCAACTGTACAGGAATTGAAGAAGAAAGAAACCGAACCCGGTGCTGAAGTTGTACCCAAGGTTGTTAAAAAGAGTATAGGACAGATAATCCGTGATGAATTATTGCATTATTATCATGGTTTTCGTTTATTATTTATTGATGTTAAAATATCGACGAAATTAGTATTTCGTGTGTTAAGTGGCCATACATTAACACGACGTGAATATCGTTTATTAATACGTACAGTTGGTGATATGTTTCGTTTAGTACCATTTTCTGTATTTATAATTGTACCATTTATGGAATTTTTATTACCATTTTTTATCAAATTCTTCCCAGGAATGCTACCATCAACATTCCAAACAGCATCCGATAAAGAGGATAAATTGAAACAAAGTTTAAAAGTTAAATTAGATATGGCGAAATTTCTACAAGAAACTTTAGACGATATGGCCGTACAACATAAAGAACATAAATCGGAACGTGCTAAAGAATTTAGTGAATGGTTCCATAAAATCCGTACATCTGGCGAATTAGTAACAACTGAGGAGATTATGAAATTTTCGAAATTATTCGAAGATGAAATCACATTAGATTCATTAAATCGTAGCCAATTGATTGCATTATGTCGTGTATTAGAAATACAAACATTAGGTACAAACAATTTTTTACGTTTCCAATTACGGATGAAATTACGTTCATTAGCCGCCGATGATCGGATGATTGTTAAAGAAGGTGTTGATAGTTTAACATTAGGTGAACTACAACAGGCCTGTAGAGTACGCGGTATGCGTGCTTATGGTGTTAGTGAAGAGCGTTTAAAAAACACAATTAAAACAATGGTTAACTTTAAGTTTACACGAACAAGTACCACCATCATTACTATTATTATCACGAGCTTTAATGTTACCAGAAACAATACCAACTAGTGATAAATTGAAAGCAACAATTTCAGCATTACCTGAAACTATTGTAGCACAAACTAAGGCGGCTATCGGTGAGAAAGAAGGTAAAATCGATAATAAAGTCAAAATTGAAGTGTTACGCGAAGAAGAGAAGAAAGTCAAAGAAGAACGACAAGAACGTAAAGAAGAGAAGAAGAAATTGGAATTGTTGGCTAAAGAAAAAGAGAAAACTAAAGATTTATTAATTGATCAAGCACCAATTATAACAACTAGTACAACACCAATATTGGAGGATACAGCAACGAAGATTAGTGTTGAAAAATTGGAGAAAATCGAAAAGAAAGATGTACCATTGGAGGCGAAAGATTTCGAAATTATCGAACATGCAATCGATCAATTATCAGCACAAAAACAGAAACGTTTAATTGTTGAAAAAGAAGAATTGAATGAAATTAAAGAACAATTAGCCGATTATCAAGAAGATGTGCAAGATTTGAAGAAAGTTGTTGCAACTCAAGAACAACCGGAAATTAAAGAATCGAAAGCAGCTCAACGATTATTCAAGAGTGTTAATAAAATGATTAATAAATTGGATAGTGTCTTAACCCAATTAGAACAGAAAGAAGTTAAATTGAAAGAGAAGATCCAACAGGAAGAACAAGTGGATAAAATTAAAGAAGAATTGTTGAAAATCGACGATATTCTGTCGGCAATCAAACATATTAAAGGTGAACATGACGATGCTAAAACCGAGAAAATCATGAAAGTTTTAAAGAAAATCGATGACGATTCGGACGGATCGATTAAAGTTGAGGATATTTTAAAGGTAATTTCGACGTTTATTTGTAAGAATTTTGACAATTTATTGAAAAAACGAGGTCTTAATTTCCAAATTGTCGATAATCTTCGACCTAATTTTAGAGCTAATCGCGTACATACAAAATTCGAACATTTCCTAAATTAGTTTGTGACGTAAGAGATCAAAGTTCGAGGCAATTTCCGCAATTTTTCTACAATATCTCTAATTTTGTTTCAAATTTCAGGTGATCGAAATTATCGGCAAAGAGAATGTTCATCTGACCGATAAACAGGTGAATGAATTGGTTGATTTATTGAATAAAGAACAAGTATTGGCGATTGAAACGAAAATCGAGAAAGCTTTACAAAAAGATAAAGAATTAAAAGAGATCAAGAAGGAACCGAAAGATCCCGAAAAAATTGAAACGCTAACAACTGGAATGAAAACAACCAAATCGATAACAGAAACGCAAAAAGGACCGTTAGATACACCCTCGACAACTGAACAAAAAACGATAATTCCACCACCGCCACCAGTTGACAGTATTGATCAATCGAAATCGAAAGATAAGATGTTGTAATTGATATTTTTGTAGAGAACAATGTATAATTTTGTTACCAAAAAAATAATAATGAAAATTCTAGTAAAATTCATGGTACTTTAGTTTAAATTTAACAGTACAATGTTGTATTTAATTATTTGTATTGTTTATATGTTGTAAAAAACTGAGATTACTGGAATTGATAAGAGGAATAAAGTACGGATGATGTGAAATTTTTTACAATGTACATGTTGATTACGAAATTAAAAGGAAATCTAAATTTTTATCGAATTTTGTAAGTTAATCAAAGTAGGTTAGAAGATTGACAGAAAAAATTAGTAAACTATATTATCGACATATTCGACAGGGTGCAATTTCTGTCCACCAGTTAGCGTTGACTGTTTTTGCGTGTGTTGTGTCCTCTAGTGTTGAAAGTTAAAAAATCTTATTTATAGAAAATTAAATAATTAAAGTTAACTAATATTTGAAAAATACGATAGTAATATTTAATTTGTAGAAAATTATTTAAAAACATATTGTAATATAAAAGCAACAAATATTTTTAATAATTGTTTATTTTTTATGGTTAGTAACCTGCATTATCGACATTTACATTAGTCAATATTTGTCCACCAGCTGGTGCTAAGTACTGTTACTGTAAGAGAGTGGATTTAACATGCATAATAATTTCCGAAAAGCTTCTGATTCTACTTTGCTTTGAAAAGAGCATAATGTTGAAAGGTTAAGTGGATTTTAATTTCAATTATTTTAATAAATTTGTAAATTTCAAAAACAACAAACTGTATTATCGACATATATGCAAATGTTCCATTTTCGTCCACCAGTTGGCGCTGATCATTTTTCGTGTGAGTAGTGTCGTCTAGTGTTGACCGTTGAAAAATCTTATTTAAAGAAAATTAATTATCTTTTAATTAACTAATATCTAGAAAATACGGTAATTATAATGAATTATTCCCATAATAATTAAAAAATCGTGGTAATTAAAAAAATAATTTTTTAAAATAATTGATAATTTTCATTTTTATTATCGATATTCGTGGTATTGTTTTAATTTTTCTCCACCAGTTCGCTCTGATTGTTTTATTGTAGATGTCATCTAGTCTCAGTTGTTTTTCGGAAATTTTCTTTTTTCTGAAAATTTTAATTTTGCAGTGTTTCATTACAAAAATTCTATCGTTGAAAACATTGTTGGCAGATAATCGAAATTTTCAATTTGAATTGCTCAAACTATGTACTTTATGTTAAATTTTACAGAATCGAATTGTCTTTCAACGTTCAGCTGAAATGAATTTTTCTTTCAGGCACTTTTCAAACGCTATTTTAAACGGTCATTTTAAATGGAGCACCATATTTTTCGTTATAGGGATAAAGAAGAAAATTCTATATCGAACTGTATACCTATCTCTGATGAATTTTCAGTTATTTAAGATTTTCGATTTCAATTAACTTGTTCTTTGAAAGAAAATTCTAGAAAATAGAAGGAGGTGGCGTCACCAAAATAAAATAGGGTTGTCTCTACACGATATAAATATCAATACACAATTCCCATGTAATAAAACAAGCGTTCCATTTAAAATAGAATTAGTACTGCTCCCTATTCCAGAGGTTGATGGAATGACGAACATTTTCCTGAAATAATTCAGGAAAAACAGGTGTATACCTATCAAATTTCAGATACTGCCATGAATTAGAACTTCTTATACTTTTAATAGACTCCGGTCTCGGCTCATCCTGGAGTATTTTTTGATTCTTTTTCGCCTGCTAGTCACTGTTGATTTCAATATTCATTTTAATTATTTGATAAATTGATAATTTTCAACAGTTAGTAAACTGTATTATCGGTACATAGGCCAATGTTTAATTTTTGTTCACTAGTTGGTGTCAATCGTTTTCTGATTGTGAGTAGTGTTCTTTAGTGGTGATAGTTAAAAACCCTCATTTATTAATTGTTACAATTAATCAATATTTAAAAGAATTCATATTTATCAACTAATAATAACACAATTATTTTAAATAATTGATAATTACAATAATTAGTCAACTGTATTATCGACATTTATACTAATGTTCAATGATTGTCCGCGACTTGGCGCTACTTGTCGTAATTATAGCTACTGCCATCTAGTGCCAATTGTGTAACTATGGTTGAATGTGTGCAAGAAAGAGAGAAAGTGAGCGAGAGGTTCAATTCAACATGCACAACAATACTTGGAGGAGTTTTTGATTGCTCCTCGTGGTAGAGGCGACCTAAGCCGAGAACGCGATCGAGTACGGCGGTTTCTTGCAGGTTTGGCCTCGTTGGTCGGCCACAGCGAGATTGAAAATCTTTAAATATACAACGTTGGTATCTCCACACTCTCTACATAATACACACATACATGCACACTTATTATTATTATAAAAGTCTGCGCGCTAATGTGCAGTGATTTTTTTCCTTTAAGAGAAACAAAAAAATTAATAAATAAACAAAATGAAGATGAGTATAAATGTTAAATCTGTGAAAGAATACCACTCTCTACTGAATTAATGAATCTCAATTAATTAAAAATTATGTGTATTTTTTAAAATATATGTGTCATTGTTGTTATCTCTAGTTTTTGTTAAAAAATTGAATAAAATTCATTAAAAAATGGCATATAAATGTCGTGAAGAAATTGTTGGGAAACGTTTCTTATCAGTGAGTGCATTTACGAAATTAAAATCTGGAAAAATTAGTGAATGGAGTTGGAGGGCTGGTATTATACGTGCTGCATCACATAAGGACAATACCCATCCTGATTTACAGGTAAGAAATTAAAAGAAGTATATAAATGCTTAGTTTCAACCACTTGTCAAAAAGGGGGTGTGTACCTTCGGTATTGTAGTATTGTGCTAGATATAGAGATACCTACATTTAAGGGTATATACCCATATAGAGGGTTTAAAAAAGAAAAGAAACCCTCATAACATCTGTCTTGAATTCCATCTATTCGTATTCTACACTTCTTTATTTTTTTACGGTTTTTTTTTCGGTTGCCATGTAATATATGGGTGTAATAATGAAAATGAGCATTTCTTCGCGTGCTCAATGGGCGTCGTGACTTGGTGAGAAACTTCTACCTGTCTCATGATAGTTTTAACAATTTTTCTTTTTCTTATACCTCTACTTCTTCTATAGTATCATATATACTAGGTCATACTTAAAGTGTGCGTGATATCATCGTTATTCACTTGCAGTAGGTATACAATTTTTTGGGACAATACTTTGTAATTCTATAACACTTTTTGAATTTTTAATAAATTCCTCAATAAAATAAGTTGATAAGTGTACTAGAGGGTAATCGAGGGTATTCCTATAAGCTCCAATATATTTTTTGAAATTTTAAATAATTATTGAGTACGCTTATACACATAAAAGCACTGTTTTCTAATCGACAAAGGTTGAATATTGTAATGTCAATCACGATCTTTATTAAACAACATGATCGAGATAAAAATTAGTAATAATTAAAAAAAATACAATTAGTAATATCACAGTGAAGAATAGTTTTGTGTGTTAGCATATCGTAAAGTAATTTTTGAAGACTTTATCGAACGGAGAATCTTAATGATTCACTTTACAGGATTGATTGTGAGTACCATAATGAAAAATTAATTCGCTATTAAAAGAGAAGGGGCATTAGTAAATGATCCAATAATTGCTCTCAATTTTTAAATAATTCAAGGTTTATAGGCAGCATTTTTCTACCTGAAGACGTTGTAGACATTTGTAATGTCAATTTCGATTCTCATTAAATAATATCTACTATAATCCTATAAAGAAATTGGAATAAAAATTAATATACTATTACTATAAAAAGTGAAAAATATCACAATAATTAATAGTTTTATGTGTTAGCATGTCAGAAAGCATTATAATAATTCATTTTATCAGACTGAATATCATAATGAGAAATAAATTACCCAATTAAAAAAAAGTTCATAAGTGTAGATATGGTAGGTTTTTTGACGGTATTCTTGCAAGATTCAATTTAATTTCTCCAAAATTTTTAATAGTTAAACAAATGAGTGCGTTTATATACATAAAAACACTCCCTGCTAATCGGAATAACATCAAATACTGTAATGTCAATTTCGATATTTATTGAACAATAAAATTTAATAAATTCGAATAAAAATTAAAGACAAGGAGTACATCTCATAGATTTAACGTGCGACAATCTGAACATCTAACTTGCGATTTTTCGCTCGTCCTTGGGGTTACGACAACTGAGAATTGATTTTTGAAAAGAGCATTTCTTGTAGCCTCCAACCGTTCTGCCGATGATTTTCCAAAAATAATGGGCCCATCGAAAAGAGCACAAAATTGTCTACATAACCGTATGTATTCTAAAACAAAATAAGTGAAAACAATGCCAGAAAATCAACTTTAATTTGCTGCGATAATTCAGGCAATTTTCAAAATATCAAAAAAGCTTTCTATCTTGCACTCCGTCTCTGTATCACCTTTCGAATGTTGTAAAATCAAAATTGTAGAGAAAACGTGTATTTTCTTACAGAAGTTTTCTTAATTTTCCGGATTTGAAAAGCACTTTTTATTTGCTAACTAATAATAGAAAAATTTTTGCAAAATAAACAATATTGGCCAAGTTATGGAGGAAAATATAAAAAATTGTACAAAAAATCGCAAAAAACATGTTAGATTTTCGTCTGTAATGTAAATTCATATCAATATTTTTTAAAATGGGAGGAACCTTTAGAGGCTACAATAAATGCTCTTTTCAAAAATTTACCCTCGAGGGCTAACGATAATAATAAATTAATAATAAATTGGAAAAAGTGAATAATATAATAATAATCACTTTTGTAACTTACCACGTCGTAAAGTAACATTCTAAAGATTTGCTTTATCATACTGATTGTAAATACCATAGTGAAACTTATATCTCTTAAATCAAACAAGATAAGGAATATGGACTATTTAATTGTTGTTAATTTTAAAAAAGTCAAAATCAAAATAAAAGGGCTTTATTTAAGTTTTTTTTGTAATTTTTGCGTCAGGACATATAATTTTGTATGTGACACGGATTGTAATTAATCATTATGGTACACTTTACCACTTGTACTATAATGATTGACGTTACGATCTTTATAATTTAAATAACTACTATGGTTCAATACAATATTAAAGTAATGAGTACCTTTATACACATAAAAAGACTGTTTTCTAGTCAAAGAAAACACTGCTCATATTATAATGCCATAGTTATTTTTATTTAGCAATATGATCGTCTAATGAAGTTGACATAAAAATTAATAATATATAAAAAAATTGAACAATATCACAATAGCAAACAGCTTTATATGTAAGCAGATACTTATGTCATAAAATTTGTATCATTTGAAGACTATAAAATTTACTTTATCGAAATGAGGACTATAGTGATTTAGTTTATCGAATTGAGTACCATAATGAGACTTATTTTACCAATAAGTATTAAACAGGTAACTGATTATATTTTTCACATATTACCAAATAATTCGCTAACAAAATTCAAACGCAAAGAAAAAGAAATTGACTTATCCAAAAGGATTTGAACTTAAAACTTTTAATAATCCGGTCGGACGTGTGATTTGTTCGAAATACTTTCTAATTCTGCCTGTATACAGATAAAAATTCGACATTACTCTATCTTATAAGTGTTAAAAAAAAATGTCATCATTCATTTTATCGTTAATTTATTTTCACTAATTATGCGTATTGGATAAACATTAATGTAAGTATATTAAGGTCATCGAACGCGAAATTCTCCCTATCTTTTGATTGTTCTGTTTACATTTTTTCTCCCTATATTTCTTCTTTGTTGAACAATACATTAGTGAATTAATTATAAAGTTGGTTCATTCAAAAACATACAACGAAACTAATCAATATGTAGAAAGAGAATTGTTTATATAGTAAATTTTAACAATACTGGAATAAATATGAATTCTATTACCTTTTATTTGTATACATATAGTTTTGTATTCTAGTATTTATATCTTATTTATGTATTTATAAGGTCAAGTTCATCAAGTTCTATTTACGTTGAATATAACGGGTGATCTGAATTTAGTTTATAAAAATAACAGGTTTTTCATTATTATTATTATTTAAAATTTTTATTATATTTTCTCGGTAATAGTATTTATAGTAGTAGTAGTTGTTTTTAACATGACTCCATTATTTCACAAACCACTTTCTATAATAAAGGCAATGGCCCAAAAATAGGTTTAATTCGAGATTATTTCTAGATTATTATTAAGCTTCTTTTTTTGCTGAAATAGGTTTTTCATGTTATGCTTCTTTTAACATTTAACAATAAGTTGTAGAAAATGAAACGGAAATATTAAATAGAACAATTTTGTAACTATGTTCCTATTATACAAGGAGGTATGTTTCTAGTTTTTATAGAAATTCCTATTATTTGGCGGGTCATTGGAAAAATATTTCAAAATCTATGGAGAAGATTTTGACATCAACAAATAAGGCAAAAAATGATTGTTTTGGGTGATATCGTAATTTTTGAAGACCAATAAAAGGCTAAGAATGACTCAAAAGTGATTCGGCTATTCTTCTAAAATTGTTTTTTTCTTTATTGTATTTTAGAAAATATTGCAAAATCTTTCCTTATTTTTTAGAATTCAAAAATCGATGTCAGGAGTCAAGTTATTTTTAATATCGATCTAACTTTTAGGGAACTATTTAAAAAACCTTAGATTTGTAGGGCGGTCCATTGGAAATTTTTAATATTAAAAAAACAGGTCAAAAAGTGTTCATTCTAGATAATATCGCGATTTTTAGAAATGATTCAAATACTAAGAATGTGTGAAAAATGATTCGGTAGTTTTTCCTATTTTTTGTCATTGAATTCTAGCAAAAATGCAAAATATTTTCAACTGTTTTAGAATACAATAGAGGAACAACTAAAAAATCAATGCTGGGAGGATTTTTGAAATATTCTTAGTGCTTAATTCATTTCAAAGATCGCAATTTTGTTTAAAATGAGGCTTTTTAACCAACCTTCTACCATGAGCTATGAAATTCTAATTTTGTTAAAAATCTGACATAGTTTTCTAATCATCCTTCAATAGAATAGCGGATCATTTAGTAGGTATAATTTTGCTACAATCAGTTGTCTTTTGGATTATTTCAATTTTCAAACTTTTGAAGAGGATTTTCTGAGTATGTCGATAGTTGTAATATTCTTGTTTATTTCTTCTTTTTCTTTCTCAAATGAATTTATTGTTCGATTTCTACCATAATTTTAAAGCAAATTAACCATATTAACCCCATTTTCGTCTTCTTGAACGAATATCAAAAAAGTAGTATAAATACCGTTGTTTATAATTTTATAAAAAACATTCATTGGCTAGCAGACAGAGAAATATGTAGAGGGATATAAATAGATATTGGTGGCCTGGTTCTTTACATTGTACTGATCTTATTTCAGGAATACAATTTATATGCACCTGCTGCCTACGCGAAGATTTCAAAGATATTTTTCTTTTTGGTTGGAACTACCATCCAAAAGTAGAATTTCTATTTTAAATGATAACAGGACTCTCCTGCAGTACAGTGCTTTATAGAGTAGAATTTAAAAAAAAAAACATTTTAGATGTAATTTTGAAAGTTCAGATTTTTTTGGAAGGAAGCTGAAATAATATTATATTTTCTAATCCAATTATCGTTAATTAAAACTGCTAATCAGTTTAAAATATTGTTATGTAACCTACCCAAATTTTGTTTCATTTGAAGCCTATTAATGATCAATTTTAAAGAAACTACATTTCTCTATATTTTATCGCTGCATTTATTTTCTATAAGTAATTAAACTAGTTTTGTTAATGATCTGTTGAAAGCAATTTGATAAAAGTTCATCAAATTTGTTTTATACCATAATCTGAATTATCTCTTAAAAATATATCTTCGTTGTTCTAATAATCTACATTATATGGAAGTAGTGGACCGTACTTTCTTATTTTAATCGGAATAGTGCATTTTTATGATATTTGAGACTAATTGTAAGGTTTACAACTTTGTTCTTTTCAAAGTACTGCTTATCCATTATTTATTTTTATCTTCTGTGACTTAATTATTTTATTAAGTCCCTTATTTATAAGAATGATTTTTTTTCTATACTAACAAGTAAACCTTACGAAGTCGAAACTCCCGATTTTGATGATTTTTGGTATATAAGTACTTCATTCTATTCTAAGGGATGCGTGTTTTGTCATTCGTGCCTATACGCAAGTTTAAGGGAGAAAATGGGGGTTGAAGTTACTCTGCAAAATCAGTTTTTTTAGCAATATCTTTAGAAGGGTTCAATATTTTTTAATAATTCAAAAAACTGAAAGATGGACATTTGTGAGGCCTATAACGTGGTAGAAAACCAATTGTCAATATCTTGTTGGGGATGGAAAATGACAGGCACTCATGTGCCGTTTTTTTTTACGGTTTTTTGCAATTTTACACCCCATGGTAAAAACATAGTAAATACGAAATTTTTTTGTAATAGTAGAAAATTACAAATAAAGTTACCTGTTCGAGGGTTTTTCATTATTTTCAATTGTTACCCCCCATAAATAATTATTAAGTGTTGTAACTTTTAAAGGTGAATTTTGGCTATGTATATTATTTTTTGAAATCGTATTTATGTGGGTTTTGAAGTTATTTGAAGAACCTTTCAAATGATATATGAATGATTTACCCCCAAACTACCCCTTAATGAAAATTATGCTAATATGACTTTATGAAAAAAAATATTTTATTACTATTAGTGATTCTACTCATAGTAATTTTTTTTATTTACCTTATCTAGTATATAATTATCCAATTTTTTATTTTAATTACTATTTCTACCATTTACAACCCCTTCCGAATTATGATAATGTAAATTTAAAGAAAATATTCTATTATTCTATTTACAATTATTCTAGAAATTCCCTACATTTTACATATTTCCATATACGTAACAACTTGCTTATGGTCAGCAGTTGTTATAGTAAAGATAGATTTGGAAGAAAGAAATGTTCAAAGCAAAGATTTTTGCTTGCACCATCTGCAGGTTACATTCACAAACGTCCACATGTACGGCTTGTATGATGATAGGCTTTTAATGAAAAATCTGTAGAAAAATCTGATCTTTCATTTAGAAATCCACTCTGGTAACCACGCATATTTGAATAATTCTGTATATCTTGGGGGAAGAAAACTGATTATGGACTGATTGTAGTTTAATTATGTTATCCCTTAAGTGAATATTACAATCATATCATGACAACAACACAGCGTTCGAGAACTGTTTAAACGAATTTCTTCTATTGGCGAAAGCCATAAACGTCTAGAGGTTGAATAAGTACAGTAGATCCCTTTGGTAAATTCATAATTTCGACACATGTGGATAGTGGGACTATTTCATACAAGCCTTTGCTTTCCTGCCCAAACAGATTTTGTGTTGCTGTTTGGGATGAACACTTTGGTAAAACACTCTTCGAATCGTTCTTTCGTCAATTTATCAAATTTTGTTGCCATTATATATCATAATTCAGAAGGAGTTGTAAATGGTAGAAATAGTAATTAAAATAAAAAATTGGATAATTATATACTAGATAAGGTAAATAAAAAAAATTACTATGAGTAGAATCACTAATAGTAATAAAATATTTTTTCATAAAGTCATATTAGCATAATTCATTAAGGGGTAGTTTGGGGTACTCATTCATATATCATTTGAAAGGTTCTTCAAATAACTTCAAAACCCACATAAATACGATTTCAAAAAATAATATACATAGCCAAAAATTCACCTTTAAAGTTACAACACTAATAATTATTTATGGGGTAACAATTAAAAAATAATGAAAAACCCTCGAACAGGTAAACTTTTATTTTGTAATTTTCTACTATTACAAAAAAATTTCGTATTACTATGTTTTACCATGGGGTGTAAAATTGCAAAAAACCGTAAAAAACGGCACATGAGTGCCTGTCATTTTCCACCCCCAACAAGATATTGACAATGGTTTCTACCACGTTATAGGCCTTACAAATGTCCATCTTTCAGTTTTTGAATTATCAAAAAATATTGAACCGTTCTAAAGATATTGCTAAAAAACTGATTTTGTAGAGGTAACTTCAACCCCCATTTTCTCCCTTAAACTTGCGTATGGGCACGAATGACAAAACACGCATCCCTTAGAATAGAATGAAGTACTTATATACCAAAAATCATCAAAATCGGGAGTTTCGACTTCGTAAGGTTTTACTTGTAAGGACTAAAAAATTAGTATTAAATGTGCCACCATAAGACCCATTAAATAGCAATTATTGATAACAACCGTGTAATAAATGGAATTAGATTGAAATTAGCAAACTTCGCTGGTGATTTGTTAACAATTCAAAGATTTAATCAACAGCCTACGCTCTTTATATTTCCATAACCTACTCCGGTTCTAAATGCGTTTATTTAATTGTAACTTTCAAAGAAATATGAAGAACTTGCACAATTTGTTCTATTGTCATTTATAAATGTGGTTCATTTCTTTGTATCGTTATCTCAAGTCATATTTTTTTAATTTATTTTCTTGTTGTTGTTGTTATTATTATTAGTTTTTTTTTCGCTATAAGAACAGATATAGAAAGCGTATCCAGTAATCCTGCTGGTTGCTTTAATGAGATCTGTTCGAAGTTCAACGTACGACGCCCCCTCTGCACTCCGTACAACATAGTAGTACTTTCACCATTTGTTACTCTGTCCTAATCAACAAAACTATCTAATGATGAAATTGATACTATTCGAAAAATAAACACTGAAATCGAATCTAAGTACTTACAGTGTGTAAGGTAGCGCAAAATCTTTAAATTTTAGTTAATTTTTTTAAATTTGTGAAAAACGGCTAATTCTAACACTTTCTGTGATGATAAATTTTTGAGGTTTAAAACTTTTGAACATTTTTATCAGAATTGCATCATTTGTTTCCAAGATTAATCTTACGTTTTCTAGCTTTTGAGCATTTTTGTTGTAAAACTATCCAGAATTAGCCAAAACAAACATCTTTCTAGCTCATTCTAGAACATTTTTGAACACTTTTTCCTTAAATTATAAGTTTTCAATGAGTTTTACTATGCCAATAAATCATTCAATTGACTGAAATTGTAACTTATGCAGCTATATTTTCAATTCCGTTTCAAATGATCAAGTTTTAATACATTTTCTCGGTTGGATAAGCTAGATTGTCGGCTTTTAATCAACAATTTTTTATTGTTTCCTTCTAAAATCACAGTTTTTCAGTAAGTTTTACCATTTGGATGTTCCCGAAATGTACATCATCCTAATTGTTTATTGTTAATTTTTATTATACATATGGTTTTGATTTTGAGGTTTATTTAATCTTACAGTTAGTTTTATGTCAAATCATTAGGTTTTTTGTTTTAATAAATCTAACTATTTTTCATCAATTCATTGTGGTAAATTCAATGAATTGCTATGGTTGTTTTATCCAAAAACAGACTGATATTTTTACAGTTTGACTCGTTTGTACTAAAAATTATAATTCAATCAAAATCTAAGCATTGAACACAAAAATGTCACTAAACTTGACAAAATTTTCTGCTTTAGAGCTGAAGTCTTAAAAGCCTCAAATTTTGTATTTTAGCTTATTGTTAGATACCTATAATGAATTAATATTTTCTTAACTAATTATGCTTAGGCAAGTGGCAAAAGATCAAAATTTTGGTAAATTTCTCTAAATTCTGGTTGATAAATTATCATATAGTTTCCCACCTTCTTTTTAATCCAAAATTCATATTTTGCCCTTTGGTCTGAAGTTATAATGTTACGGCACTGTTTAAAAGTAATGACCCATTTAGCATCACTACAACATTATACAATATATACGATGTATCATCTCAATACCGGAGATAACTACCATTTAAATTTACATATAAGTATGATATTTATGTAAATAAATGAACATGAGATTGTCTGATAATGAATGAATATATTTGATACGGTTTCATTGATAATCTAAACAACAAAGAGGTTTTTAATATCCGTGTTCATCAATTCTATGAATTTAGAATAAGTGCAGATATACATGAAATAATTAGTAGAAAAGTAGAAAATTTAATTAATTGTTAATAATAGGTCTTTTTTGTGTTTGTATCAATTATTATTATAAACAAATACATCTGTATTTATTATCGTTTTATTATGACCTGTTTAAACAAGTATTTCAACTTGTCTTTTTTTCATTTATAATTCGTCAAGATAAAACAACATCTTGAATTAATATTTTTATTTAAATACTTTCACTTTTCTTCATCTAACAAAAGAAAAACAATCTGTGTATATCTTCGGCTTCTTCTGCCCATTTTATCAATACGAAACAATTTAAAAAATTTATTTTGGCAAAGTTTCATGTCCAAAATTAAAATTTAACAAGAATGCCAAGTTTTATAAATAATAACCCGTTGATAAATTCGAAAAAAAAAACAGTGACTACTACAATGATTCGAAAGAGAACAATATTAGGCAAAATTAAAGCTTGTTAAATTGTAATGAAGCAGAATAGTGCTTTGGGAAGGTTTTGTTTTGGGAAATTTTATGGAAATTCTGAATTACACAGGATTATTTTGAAGCATACTTTTTTTGTATATTTTTTTATATTTTCCGTCATAAATTAGCCAATATTAATTATTTTTTCAATATTTAACACGGTAGATAGCAAATCCAAAGGGCTTTTCAAAATTTCAAGAATTCTTGAGATCTGCTTAGGGTTTTTCTGGAAACTTGAAACAAATGCAAAAAACAATCTTATACATAAATAAATAATTGAACACCGCATTTTCTAAATATTTATGCTTGGATAAAAGTCAGAATGATGTTTAAAAATTCCGTTTTTGGAATTCAGAGATAATTCTGAAAGTTCATTTGCCATTTTCATTTATTAACAATAATTGTTTTGAAACGGAGTTTTTCAGTTTCTAACGATAAATTTTTAACTTTTTGAAAAAATGAGGCTAGATACAGTGCAATTATTGATTCTTATTTACTTATAGATCCTCTTTTTGTTTAAAAAACAAAGAATACAAAATGATAAATTGAAAAGTTGCATACAATACACACAGAAATAATCATGACTTGCAAAACTCTTTCGAAATTGTAATTGTTTCTTGTTATTGTTGTTTCTATTTTTCCTGTACATTATTTTCTTCTATTTCAACTTGCCGAATTATTATGATCATCATCATTATCGTCATCAATCAATGACTTCGTTGGTTGGTTAGTTGGTTGGTTGGGTAGTTGATTTCTGAGTGTGTGAGGTCGGCAGGTCGCCATGTATTTATAGGTCATCAAAAATAAAAATTATGAGCGAAATATACAGTACAAGATATATCATGCATATAATTTAACTGTGCAGCTAAGTGACTACAGTTGGAGCGATTGTAGATGACCTCCAACGTGACCAAATAATAATAATAACAGTAAGCATGAAAACAAAATAACAATAATAACAACAACAACACCTATGAAAGTCTTTGGGAGATTTTACTACACAAAATTGAAGTTTCTTTTGGCTTGATTTAGAGCTCCTTAATTGACATAACCCAAAGATTAATTATAACTAGTGATTTTGTAATAAATTATTCAAATATATGATTGACAGTAGAAATGCGTTTTGAAATAGTATCTAATTTTATAACAAATGGGAAAAGTTGAAGATTAAAAAAAAACTGATCATTAAAATGTTTAAATAAGTGAACAGTGCTAACAAAAATGGATAAAGCAGTGAAATTTTAGATTGATGATGTTAATTTTTGTACCTTTTTTACCTTCTCAAGTAACATAAAAAATCAAAAATAAACGAAAATTCTTTGTTAAAATTATGTGAACTTCTAGAATTTTTAATTATAAACAGACAATAAATTGTTGAACTTTTGAACTAGATTTTCAAACACTTGGCAGTGCTTTTTTGAATTTTGATATAAAACTTTAAGCGCTGTAACATTCTTAATTCAGAAACATATTTGTAAGATTTTGAAAAATGTAGCACTATTAGTGCAAATCTTTCAAAAGTTTTATTTTGTTTTTTAAAATATAATTTTAAACAAAATTAAAAACAGCACTTTTAATACACATTTTTAAGATTTTTGTAGGAAATTTTTCATTTGCTTGATGTTGAATAGTTTTTATTACTATTTAGATAATTGCATTTTGAAAATAAAATTTTGAAGAAATTAGCACTTTAAATCCAAAATTTTATTATTTATATTAAAAAACTAAAATTGAGTGATTTCTAATAACTTGGCACTTTGAAACCAAAATTTAAACATTTTAACGGGAAATTTTTTGTTTATTTTGAACATATTTTAAATAGTTTAAAAAATCACCCATGATGTACAATTTTGGAGTTGCTATTAGGTATATATCGAAAAATTTTATTATTTTACTTGGTCCTAACACAATTTTTTTGTAAATTTAGCACGTTAAATCCAACAATTTCGAATGTTTGAATAGGTAGTTTGTCTTATTTTTAAACATTTTCATTATTTTATTCGTTGTTAAGACAATTTAGCACTTTTAAATCAACATTTCAAGACTTTATTGTTCTAATCGAAGTTTTCTAGATATTATCATGAAACATACAGAGGTTAAAAATTTCTGCAATTTCCTTTGAGAAGATTTTTCTCTTCTTTAAATAGTTCTGCCAGTATTGATTAAATAACACAATAGTGCTTTCTTTGAGTTTTTTTACATCATAATTTTGATTAACATTATAATTAAGTTTTTTTTTCTTACATATTATATTATAATGTTAAAGTTGAACATTTTAGAAAAAATACATTTAAAAAAATCTTTCTACATCTACCACGAACAAAAATTAAAATCCAAGCCTTGCATGTACTGAAAATCCTATGAAATAACAAAAAAAAAGTATTTAACGTCAGCTTCTATTCCATATACAATCCAAAATAAAAGGCAGCAAAAAAGAAGGAACAAAACAAAAGCAATTCAAACTGAATCGAATTTCTGGATTTAATCCCTTAAACTACCACAACTATTACCAACCAAATCTAAATCTTTTCCAATTACAATTTCCTGTTGGTATTTAGACCTAATCGCAATCAGATAAAAACACCCAGGGTATTCACCTGTCGGCATTATAGTTTCCCTGAAAATTTCTCCCCTAATACAGGTAGATGTAATGTTTATTTTCTATAGTTAACAGTACGACGCATCTACTATTACCACTAACACTGTTACACCCACCACCGTTACCAGTTTAATTAAGCATGGAAGAGTTGAATTGTACATAAGTACCGCCCCTGCATTGACGCCGTGTGCTGGGTTTTCCACCATAAAAGAGCTCAACATCGACCCAGCAGGAAATCAATAACCGCGGCCGGGGTATACAAAACTGAACGAACATACCACCAGCCTATTCACATAATACATACATACAAATATCTATAACGCACTGTATACCACCCTATCGTCTCTATGGTGGCAGGTAAAACTTGCAAAGGGAGAAAAAAAGTAGAGATCCCCTATTCGATTCATTTTTTACAACTCGTTATTGTTTGAAATATTAATATCAAGACGATACTCCGTCTATCAGCTAATAGTGTCTAGACAAGGGGTTAGTAGAAGAAAATTCATTGTCAAGAGACTTTCTTTTAGACGTGTTGTATTGTGGACTTCCTGGATAATAAATTTTCAAATACTCGCCTAATAAATTTTAACGTATGTATAGAGAAAGACAGATGCCGTTATTGAATCTTGTATTGCTTCTTTTTATTTAGCGCGAGAGGAAAAAGCAGATTTGTAAAAAATAAAGCTTTTATCTAAAATTTATGGTGTGGAAATAATAAAACGAATTCTAGAGTCTTGTTTGCTTTACTTTTAATTTAAATTAACAACAAATATTTCTAAACACGTGCCTGTATTTTTATATTCTATCCTCTTGAATAACCTTATAGTTTGTTATAATAATTTCGAAATGATATGTAAGAGAGCTTCTATTATAATTACTCATACACCTGAGGTGGATTCTGTCTCATGATAATAACGGGTTATTCAAACAAACCCGAATCAAACACTTGCAACATTGAAGCAAAATCGAAAACAATATCAACTTATATTATTCTGACTACAATGATAATGATGGTGATAATAATGATGATGATGATGATGATGATGATGATGATGATGATGTTGATTCAAAACGATATTATGTATTTGCGTTCTCAGACAGGTTCTGCAAGGTTCGATAGCCAACATTGTTGACGTCTTTTCAATTCCAACCTTTTTTTTTCGAAATGCCGAAAGGGGCGGCATTAACCTGTTTTCTCTCTTTTTATCTTTATGTTGTGTGTATGTGAATACGAATCATATTGAAGAACAGAACCTGTTCCAAGAGTGTTAGTCGATTATAAGAAAAAATAAATAAAAAAGGCCGACACAAAACACAACTCTTGTTGTATATTTCATGACGGTAAACCAAAAACCACAAAAAAGCAAGCAAGCAAGCAAGCAAGCTAGCAAACAAACAATGCTCATTTCTGATTAATTCCCTATAAGCTCCTTAATATAAGCAAACTTTCTCTTAATCCATTCAAATTCTTCGTTTTTATATCCATAGTGTTTATTTCTTTCCGTATTAAAACTAAACAAGAATTGATTGAATTGTCAAATGTTAAAACTCACCCTCAGGAAAGAAATCTCATCATGCAAATATTTATTTTAGCCAATTCAGAATGTATCAAGTTAGTTTGTCAGAGAAGATAGAATGGATAAGAGAAGGTTGGTCGTTTTTCTTTACCAACCTACCAAATTTCCGTATTTGAATTGTTCCTGTTATCAATGGCTTACCCGAGAATTCGTAACGCTTATATGTTCCTTTATTGTATTTGTGTTTGATTTTTATTCAAACTTTTCCCACTATCTACTCGAAAATCGATAAAGGGTCCAATTTCATTATATAAACTTGCTTGTAGTTATAATCTCTGATCCAAAGTAAAATGATGTTTTAAGAACTTGAAGGACTGAAAGAGTGCTTCTACAATATTGTTAAAATTAGTAAAAATTGACGTCAGCTTTTAAAAATTACTCCAAATAATTTGTCTTTCAAAACTTGAATGTTTCAAAAATCTGAAATTTTCCCATATACCTAGAAGTTTTCAAAAATGCGGGATTTACATATTTCTCTATGGTTCAAATTGTGCAAGTTTTTTTTTTTAATTTTGCTATTTTACTCCATTCCATTTCTAAAACAGCGCTTTCACCTTCAATAGATAATCCCTTCAAGTAGAAATTTTTTTCTATTACTTAATAAAAAATTCATTTTTTAAATTATTTTCCGCGATTTTGGGCTGTCGTAGAAAAAATAGTATACAATACACGGTTAGAAAGTTTCGTTGCAGAACGATTAACTTTCTGACCTTATATTGTAATATACTATTGTAGTACCTAGTAGTATAGTACTACATAGTATATCAAGGGACTAAATCGCGTTATTTCGTCCCAAGAGTGACAACTTATAATAATAAGCACCCGAGGAACGGAAGAAAGCACTTTAGTCCCAAGGTATGTACGCAGTTTTTATACTTTCGGGAAAATTTGAAAAATAAAATTCAGTTCAATCCTTCTATAGCATCTACTAATTTGATAATGATCTATGAAAACTTAACGTTAATATATGTATACTTTAAAAGTGATACTTTAGTCCCTGTAACGAAGCACTAAACTACCCACTTTAATCCCAAAAGTGTAGAAAGGAATTATAATTACTTCCCATATTTACGTGAATTTAGCTGTATTTAAGACTCTTTTATTGGTAATAAAGGTGCTCTTAAAAAGCGCATCTGTAGCTATTCATTTAATCCTGACCTATATTTGAACAATTTTGCTCGTGAAGCTATTCACGTTTTTTGTACTTTTTCCATACTGTTAACCTTAACAGAAATCCATTCTGCATTTATACAACAACAACAATAGACGTAACGTTATTTCCGCGAAACGCGAAAAACATCTATTCTACTGTCCGGCAATAGAACTTCCTGCTTACGTGGCAGGATTCGCCATTATTTCCGCGTTGTTGTTCATCCACCACTACCATTGCGAAGTAAGTAGTGATCCGGAATCCAGAAATGACATAAATTCTGGTGATGGCATCCAGGACACGCCTGCCGGAATGTGCTCTCAACACAACTAAAACTCATCCATATATACAATTCAATGTTTGGGTACGAGTATAGATAGTCTTCACTTTCTTTCTTTTTTTGTTGTTGTTGTTGTTTGGTTCTTTGTATTCGTATACGTATATGTTTCATACATGAAAGGGATGAAAATTGCTAGTAGCTGGAATAAAGTACATAGACATATACATACAAACGTGTCGAGACAGCTGTAAATTTTCTTTCATGTAACCACAAGAGAAGAATGCGAAAGAAATGAAATGCAATGGGGGCGTACAAGCACAAATGTATAGTATTGAAACCAATTTGAAGTTGGAGAAATATGGCAGGTCGTTCGCATTTTATTCGTTACTGTGATGTTGAATTTCTTTCGATAGCAGTATTGACTGCACACACACACAAACACATTTTATTTCCAACACGAAGAGCAATTCTTTTTTAGTTTTTCTTCACTCGCATCTATGTCAATCAATTATAAAATTTCCAGTTTCTTGACTCGAACAACAGATGACAGTATAGTTGAAAAATGATGTTCTAGTTCGTCTTTTGACTAACTTTGAAAAAGTTGTATTACTAATGATGATGGTGGTTTGGAAATTTTAAAATTACACAGTTCTTGGACGTATCCTATTTTGAGAGTTTGTCAAAAATAAACAACTCGATACAAATTTATAAATATTTGTTGGCAGTCGACGTTCCACAAATGTTTATTTTGCAACTGGCAATGTTTATTGTAATAATAACATCAACATTCTACCCTTAAATTTTACTATTATTGCAGTGAACCATCAAAAAAGAGACATTCTCATTGAAATAACGGGGGTATATTCTTCGTAGATCGTAAGTGAAAAGCATGATTATGGGATTTTAGAAAATTGAATTGCCTCCTATCAAGAACGAGGGTGTATACTTATACTAAGTTCATCCATTAGTTTAAATTGGTAAAGACTTTCAGTTCATTACTAAAGGACAATACAAACTTTTTCCATCATCATCATCATCATGGTTGTCATCAGGATCTCTTATACCTTTAGGAGGTTGCTGTATTTGTAATAACAGGTTCCCAAAAAATTGCTTTATGACTGGTTGATTGGTTAATTAAATCGAATGTCTCCATAAATTCATTTATGTGTTAGCTATTTTTAAGGGAATACTTTTCTTATACTAAAGTTACCAAATTTTCTAAAGCATCAATTATTACTAATCAACTTTAATGATGAATTGGCCATATTAGAGTTGATTGTTGTTGGTTCAAAAGCACACTTTGCTTCTTCACTTTTTAATTGCTTATCGAACGATATTTTTGAGTTGAAGTTGCAGTTTTGTTTCAAATTATCAATGTTCTATAATTTTTTCTAAAAAATTGTGGTAACTAGAGGCTCTGAGAATTTTAAATCTATTTTTCGACTAGATTATTGACTTTTAATGAAAAATCTTCAAAGTTCATTTTTTAAATCATGGCATTTTTAGCAAATTTTGCTAATTAAATGTAGACTAGGTATTGTTAGTCGAATTTCTCAAAATTTAGTTCAAAAATGTAAGATTTTTTGATAAAGCTTTTCTTTCTCAGTCTTCAGTTCTCAAGATCCATGCAGATCTTAAAATTGAACTTCTTTAAATACCTTTTGAGACAGATTTCAAATTTAGCTCATTTTCATTAATCCATTGTATCGAATTTGCGGAAACATTTCAATTTTTTATGCAAAAGCAGGCCAATTTGTAATGATTGAGAATGCTTCTAATATTTTTTCCTTCTTCTCCATTTTCTTCTGGTAAAAGTAGAAGAATTCCGAATTTATACTGGAATGCGATGGAGAAAAATAAAAAAAAGTACGAGAATAAAATCTTTGAGTCACTCTGAATCATTTTACGTGTGTATCTCAATTTCGAAGGTTGCGGCATTGTTAGAGGCGAGTATTTTTTGACCAACTTCACGATAAACTACCAGGCCCAAATTTTACTAAAATGATCCCCAGGCATCCTTCTCTTTCTATAAACACTTGGTGTAAAACAAATATAAAAATTGTTGCTTTTTAATTTCAATATTGAATCGTGCAGAGAACACAAGTTATCACTCTTTTAATTGCTTTTTGAAGAAATATTTTTGAGTTTAAATTCCAGTTTCGTTTCAAGTCATTAAGCCTTCCTACAAAATCGCAACGACTGTACTATTTTAGTGTAGTGTAGTGTAGTCTTATTTTAGTGTAGTTTTAATTTCTTGGTGCGAAGTTGTCACGTTACGGTATCGTCGTTGAATAGGTGTGCCCTGATCTGTACAACAAGGGAAATTGATCGGAATTCTATACTATATGTGTAGATTCGATTGTATGTCAAGGCAATTTCTATACCCACGTGGAATTATAAATTATATTACAAGAAAATTAAATTTCTACCACCACGTTTCAATATGAGAGAATGGTTCTACTATAGAATAACTAAGGGTTGGGGGAACGTGGTTGAATAAATAATGATTTGTGTTTGTGGCTGTGGCCTAATTCGGCCAAATTGTCAACACGAATTCAAATTAAATCAACATTTTAGCAATTTCAGAAATTATCGGTTGGCAATCGATAAATTTTATTGTTTTGATAAAAGAGTGAATGTCAAGAGACCAATTTCAATCATTGTGTATTTTTTACAATATGCAATAATACGAAAAGTTTGACTTATGATGGTAATAAAAATAGAAATCGTGATAGGGTAGCATAGCTAAGCGATGTATCAATAGATTAACACTGTCCTGAAATTCAAACAAGTGAAAAACTTCTGAATAAAGCCATATAAAAATCAACTTTTATTGAATTTTTTAATCAAATTTTTGTTATCAAAAACTTCACTTGAAAGATTGATATGAAGCTTGTGTTTTTCGATTTTTCCTCTTTGATAAAATGCACCACATAAAAGACCAGCATATTGTAAAATTTTTAAATTGTTTCGTATTCATTGTTCCCTTTCATAATTACCATGAAAATTATCTGAAGTTTGTTGAAATAATCAATTTTGTTGTTGTTATAGTTGGAGAAAGAGTCTTCCAAGCGAAATTATAGCTGGAAGGCAAACTGTATTGTTTTATTTGAACTATAAATTTATTTTATATCTGACATTTGTGCCATAATGACTTTTATTTGTTTGTTCTTCTTTTTAAGTGATGCAACAATACAATAATAATAGCAACAGAAAGGCTATTGACTAACTGTATTTTCTTTGTCCCATACATGCATGTATATTTTTCCATAATGGCTTTTAATATTGGTGGAAAATAATTATATCTACATTTCCTCCCTAGTTTCCCTTTTCTTTTTCTAATACCATTATCATTATTATTATTCTACAATACGTTCGTCTTTAGTGTGAGAATAATGCGCTTTTAATGGCATGTTCGTTTCGATTTTCCACACACATACACACACCTAAAAGCCATTCCGTTCCTTTTTTTACAAATGTAAATTACACTCAATGCCATAACAAAAGAATATTTTTGTGTTTTCCATTTTTTTTTCGTTCGTTCGTATATAGGGGAAAGAAAAGTGTAAAATAAAAATGTTGGCGCCGGTATGACGCACATAGAAATATTCTTAATTACAAGACATTGTGCCAAGTATTGTCAATAATACAGGTCATTCTCCTGTAGTCTTGTTTTTGTATTTTTTCTGCACCAAAAATTCACTCCTAATTACAATATGTGGATTTAAGTAGACAATCCACCTATAAACAGAATACAAGAATGTTCCAACGATAATAATCCAACTAGGAGATTTCTGTTGGTTTTGCTTAACAATACTCTAGTGTAGTGTTCCGTAATTGTTGGTCAATTCCAAAAAATGTGCTTATAAAAATGTGCCACTGTTTGAAGGGTGCTTCATACCTTTCGAAAAATTGTGTGATTTTTTAAATTCTTTATTCTCTTACAATAGTAATATGTTCAAAGTAAATGAAGTTTTCCTTTAAAAATTATGTAAATTTCCAAAATGTTTCGTTATAAAGATTATTTTTTTCGAAATTTTGTATGGACTTTTTATAAAACGATAAAAATAGTTGAAATTTAAATTTTTACCATTTAAATTGTGATACAAAATTTTCAATGTAATACTTTTATTTCAAAATCTCTTAATTTTAGTGCCATTCTCGCCCTTTACTGCAAAAATTTTCCACACATTTGTATAATGCCACTGACAGTTCAAAGGAAGTCAAGTTTTTTAACAAAAATTTTGCTCGATTTCGAGTATTTCCTTTTGCTTAATAAAATTTCAAAAAATTTAGCTTTTTCAATTTAAAATCTCAAGATTTTTATGGGAAATTCTACTTTATTTTGTAGACATTACAACTTTTCAGATGGTCATAATTCAAATTTAGGATAATAATAATTGTTTTTATATTTGATTCAGATATAATTGACTATTTTTGATCTAAATTATAAGATTTTAAAATTTTAAAGAGAAGTTTTGTTTTATCTCTAAAAATTTGAAAAAATACACTCTCAATGTACAATTTTAAGAATTTTGTTATTTTGCCTTATATGGGCGAGTTATCACTATTTTCTTATATTGTAACATAAAATTTTAAAAGATTTTGTACTTTTGGTTCGAAGTTTCAAAATTATTATGAGAGGTTTAGTTTTATTTTGAAAACATAATTTTTAAGTCTTTATAACAAGTTGCATCTGACATTGAAAAGTTTCCATTGTACTTGATTCTATTCCAAAATTTCAAAATTTACGGAGAGTTTTGCTCTATTTCTGAAAATTTAATAGTTTTAATCCAAAATATCAAGATCAAAGCCTCACCAAAGTGAGAAATTTTCTTTCATTTCTAGAGTATGATCATAGTCAAAAATGAAGAAAAATAATTTTAGGATTCTTATTTTGCTTTATATTGAAAATTTTATATTAAATTTTAAATCAACATTTCTAAAAATTTACACCCTTGATTCAACCTTTTCAGATTTGATTTGATTTATTTTATTCTAATACAAGATTTCGAAAATTTACAATTTTAATCCAAAATTTCAAAATTGTTATGAAAAATTTCGAAGCATTTTTGTTTTGATTTGTTTCTTTAGTTTGAAATCTTATGATTTGTTTGAGAAATTTTGCCTTATTTAGAAACAATTTGACTATTGACTTATTCAATTCTAATACACAATTTTCAAACAGTTTAGCACTTTTAATTCAAAAGTCGAAAATATTTTAATACTTAATACGACTAACCAAAGTTGGAAAAAATAGAACACTAGATCAATAATTTTGAGATTTTAATATTCATTCTTTTTGTATAAATTACTAGTTCTTAAAACGTTATCACAAGTAGGAACAATAATCTAGGGCAGCTCAATCGAAAGTGATATTGTTCATATAACACTCTATTATTGTCTACGATACCAATGATGCTTCCTTACTTTTAGATATTTAGAATTTCCAGTAGTTCATCAGGTTATTGTGCTTATTCTGTATTTGATGTCTGTACTTGTTTGTGTGTGCCTTGTAAACACGTACACCATATTTAGAACAATCTATATTTTCAAGCTGAACTACTCGGATATCTATCTAACGGCCAACAATAAAGATCGGGCAGTTTAACTTTAAAATCACTGAGAGACACACCCCATATAGAAAGCAATACAATACGAGTATAATAATAACAATAAAATATTCTTATTATCGGTTCTTTGCTAAATTTACTAATTTCTTTTATTAAAATCGTCAAATCGTGCAATTTACCATGGATTTATAAATTATAAGTTCGATATAGATTACATTCAATTTCGAATTTTTTATCGAATTGATTCTAATAATAAGAATAAATCATTAATTTTGCAATTAAATTTCTTAATAAACTAATATCGATTATCTATTTTTACGTCAATTTAATCATTGATTTTTATTTATAATTTGATAGTAATAAAATAAAGTGAAAGTAATAGTATGTAATAGTTGAAACTCTTTGAAAATAAAATTCCAGATTTATAATAACAGTAATTATAATCCCATATTTCTCTACAAACACCCAATAATTTCCAACCAACACGTTAAAAACTTATAACAAAGAAATTATTATCATCATCATTATCATCATAACGAAGAAAATGACATGCTTGTTACATAGTAGATATTACTTTTATTATTGCAATTTGTATCATGCAATCTTTGCAACATTGTAGTCTATTTCCAAAAATTGATAATCAATGGAAAAAAATGAAGCAACCTGACTTTCAAGGTTTATAACAATCTTTCTAGTAGCCTTGAGCTTTTATATTTGACTATTACGTAATGAAAAGAAGACCAAGGTCTTTCGCCTTTAAATTTTCATTCTATTTTAAATAGCTATCATCACTAAAAACCTTGACGTAGCACTATACGAGGTGTGATTAAAGAATAACGAGAATTTTAATATTAGTAAAGAGGTTCTTGAGTTAAATTACAATTGATAATCATTTTGAATTATTGTACTGTCAGCAATCAAAAAGCTTATTTGATGTGTTTAGAGATTTTTCTATTTTTTAAAACATGTGGAATAAGTGAAAAAAATGATTCTGGAAAATCATTGAAGCAGAAACGAGTGGCAGTCAATTTCATTCCAAATTACTGAATCAATCAAAACAACAAAATACTGAGACAAATCAACAACAATTTAGGACTCCTTAAAACAAAATCGTAACATCGTTCTATTGGAAGCTGTCTACAGGTCCAAAAAGGTCAAAACTATTCTCATTGTTTTCCTTGATTTCAGTAGCGTCATATTCAAAACTAAAAAACTTATTTGGGAAGTTATATTTATAAGAGAATTTCTGGAGATCATTTTAAGAAAATTTAAACCTTGTAGCTCATTAAGAAGTTTGTCAAAAATTATTCTTTTACATAATGTTGCCATTTGAAAACAAACTAAGCACTCTAGAATGCTCCCCACTTAATTTTCTAATTTTTCCCATTATATGCTAGAATAAAAGCGAAATATGTACTTGTTTCAGAATAAAATATAGCAAAATGAAAGAATCAATGTTGGAAAGATCTCTTAGTCATTCTGAATCACTTAACCACGAACTACAAAATTCAAATTTTGCTAAAATGATTTTCAGGAACCTCCGTGAAATATTTTTAAATTGCTCGCCAAATAAAATTTCCCACATGAATGCCGTAATTTTAACCCAATACCTATCTCTGTATAGGTAAATTTTGAGTCGCACTACTGATAAGGAAATTATGGACTTATTAGAAATATGAATATCAAAAGATATTCATATTTTTGATAAGTGCTTGCGAAAAAAACTCGGGGGGCTACTGATATGATTTTGATCAATAATCAAAGATTATTGAAAAAAAATCTCATTATTTTCTATCACACCTTGTACAAGTTACTCAGAATAGTCCTCAATTTTCTGTTGAATTAAAAATAAACACATACCAATAGGTACAGTTTCTAATTTGATCTAATAGTACCCTAAAGATGTTTCCTCTCAAGAATGATGTTACGTCAACACTGTACGTATACGTTAACAAGATTACCTTTAATGAAATTACATTTTCTCTGTATAGAGATTCGGTTATAACAGATTGAGTCCACCTCTATAAGCTTATCTACATCTTCCGTACACTCAAAGATAATAATGAATCTATTCACTTGAGAGAATATGAGAAAAAGACCTCTACTATTAAGCTTTCATTCCCATTAAATGACAACAACTTTGCACATACACACAGTAACGATCAAATTATTCATTAGTTTCAATGGAATGTAAAGATTCAACTTGACTATAAAAAAAATAGAACCAGAGAGGAGAAATTAAAATAACTGATAAAAGACACGTTTCAATAATATTATTATAACATCATTTAATTTTGTGTTGTCTCTTTGGATCGTTCATTTGTATTTTTTGTCGAGAAAGAAGGGCGGAAATGAAAATTAAGTTCAGTTGAATTGGAAATCTATCCGGCGCATCCACCAAATTCTCACACCAATCATTACAATTACCTATTGGGACAATTTTTCAGCTCCATTGTTAAATTTATTAAAAATTTATTTACGTAAAAGCAGTTAATGAAACTAATTCAGCAGTTGCACGTATCTGGAGCGATATTAAAGGGAAACATTCCAAACTCGAAACGTTCTCAACATAATCACAGAAATCGATCGGACAGGGAACTTTCTTGTATTCTATCTCACTTACTTACACATAAAGCTACGCAAATTGTTTTCTTAAGCTTTCCAACAACAACAACAAAACCTAATATCAGTCAAATCTTCCAGTACAATTTCAGAGAAGCTTGGCTTAAGGAAATATATTTGCTACCGTTATATAGATTACGTAATTGGGTTCATTCGGGGTGGAGTTTTCATATACACACAAGCAATTAGACCAATTAATAATAAAACGTTGGTATTTGAAAGTTATTTCATTATTTGACCTACTACTTGAAAATAAGTGTCAGGTGTGTATCGTGGGTAGATGATTTGTGTCCGTTTCGCCGGAGGGGAAAGAAGACAGAATTGCAGGGAATTTTTATGGTAATAGTGGGTCGTACTTCCTGCCTTTGAATGCGGTTATACCTCTTCGTCGTTTTTCTTCGGCTCGACAAAATAAACCAAAACTGTTCTTTCTCGCGAATACTACAAAGTATAAATCATATCGGATAGAACGCCTACTAAAGTAGTTTCACAACCCATTCGGCTGTTTTTAATATCCCATACTGTCACTAGTTTTTGGTTGTGAGGTAGAAACGGAAAAATATGAATGTATCTACAATTTATGATTGCCTTGGAAAATGGTAATTTTAACAGCAGAGATAGCGAGAAGACGTCTACTATATCACTCCATATTTAACATAAAATAATAACAATAATAATAGTAATACCAACTTTCTGTGTATTATCGGGGGCAAAAAATTACGTTTCTGCGTTAGGACTCATTTTATTGTAAAAATTTACTAAAAGCGTCTAATTTAACTTTTTTCAAGCCCAACAAAATTTAATAAAGACAAACATTTCGGCATCGTTTCTTGTTGCTTATCACTCCGGTCTTCTTTATAACTACCGAGAATAGGTCGAAAATCGCGGCAGGATTTAAGATTAACAGACTCGGGCCACTTTAAAGTGTCTATATTATTCCTAACTTAATATTTTAAGTATTACTATTTTAAGATTGAATCAACATGAGCTATCTCCATTGAATGTTTTTTAAATTTAAATTTCTACAGCGTTCCAAATATGGATTTATAAGGATTGACAAGTTCTTTGTGCATATTTCTTTGAATTATTAATGGTTTTTTGTCTTCGAAAGATTTGTAGATAATGCAAAATTTTAATACAAGAACAACTTTGCAATGAATTTTTCTTAACAATAATAAAAGAAAACACATAATTCATTAAGATGTACAACTTTTATCTACCCCAAAAAACTTTAGATGAGTTATTATGATTGTTATCATTTATCATCGTTTGTTTTCATTAGCTGACACGTATTAAAGTAGTAGATAAGATTAGGAATAAGATAAATACTCTAGTAGGGTATAAGGTGATCTTATTTTGATATTAAAGCTTTATACATGATAAAATGTCATTCATTAATTCAATAATTTAAAATTATAACTTTTGTATCAAATCGATAAGCTTCTATATTGTTGGTTTTAAAAAGATGCAAGAATAATTGATGCTTCTGTTAGCCCCAAAAGGATAAAATTTTTAACTAAATATGGAAAAAATAGCAGTAAAATTAGTAATAACTTATTTATTTATTGATCCGAGTCCAGTGAAATAATTCTTATGAGAAGTTGAAGGGCTATCTATGAGGATGTGAAATTGCCCTTCCAAGGTATTTGGAAACGGGGAACAGCAGGTCCAATTTGAATAGTTTTTAGATTTTTTTACTTCTTAGTTTGTAAACCTATAGATCAAAAGACCTATAGATTAAAAGAGATTTCGTAAAATTTTTAAATTGTTTCGATTTGTTTTGTAAAGTGTTCGTTTGTTTATATCTCTAGTTTTTTTCTTTCCTGCTTCTCTGTGTTTTAAGTTTCTTTTCCTTTATTTCCTTCTTTATGTCTTTCTCAATTCTCTTTCTTCCTTTTTTCCTTTCTTCCCTCGTTTGTTTTTATTTCTATTTCTTTTCTGTCTTTCTTTCCTACTGCTCTTTCTCGATTCGCTTCTTTCTTTCTTACTGTTCTATCATTCTTTCCCTGCTTTCTTTTTTTTCTTTCCTCCATTCTTGTTTTTTGTTTCCTGACTTTCCTGCTTTCCTTTTTTGCTTATTTTTTTCCTTCTTTCTTGCTTTGGTTTATTCCCTCTGCCTTACCTTCTTTCTCCCTTTCTTGTTTGTTTGCTTTTCTATTTTACTACTTTTCTGTGTTTTTTTATTTTATCTTTCTTTTCTCATTTTTTTTTCTTCTATTGTTTCTAATTTTTCCCATCTTTCCTGCTTTCCTGCTCTACTTTTTCCCTTCCATTTTACTCTTTTCTTCTTTTCAGCTTTTTATTTCTTTGTTTTCCTTTTTTCTTTTTTCACCTTCTTCTGTATTTTCCTACTATCCTCGATTTCCTAAGTCCCATTATCTTTTTTGTTTCGTCATTTTTTTGCTTTTCTCTTTCTCTCTTTTATGTCTTTCCTTCTTTCTTCCTCCTATATCTTTCTCTCCTCGACATTTTTTATAGCAAGAGGAAATCGGTTTAACAAAATGATAATATTATTTTTGTTTCAAGAATAGTCATTTTCATCTAATATTGCGCAATTTCCAAGAAAATATAACAGTTTTTCCATTTCCGCATACTCTAAAAGAGAATTTTCACCTTTAATATGTAGCTTAAATGTTCTTTAAATTTCTACAAAAATTATTCGATCCTATTTAATAAATAAATAGGTTATAGTGAATTTGTTACTACTCTTCACATTTGCTTAAAACGAGGGGTATCGAGCTATGCTCACAAACTCATTCCTCATTAATCTTGGTTTTGTTTGCGAAAAGTTTAACCGTTAATTTCCACTTTAAATATTTATTAAACACTCATATCCAGTTAAAAATAAATATTGATTCTATCTGCTATATGTAATATTTACGTTTATTTGTGCTTATTTCAACAAAAACATCCTATTTTCAATTAAATAAATTAAATTAATTAAAAAACGATTAATTACGTTGAAGTTAATGAGAATTGAATCATCTCTGCCCATATACTCACACACAAAATGCATGCAATAGACGAGACTTTGTTTCCTAATTTTCTAAATGAATATCCCAATTCATTGAAATCTAATTGGATAATATCACGATATATTTATACATACATACATACTATATCCTACGTTATTTTAATTAAATTATTTTCACTTTTTTCTAAGTCTAATTCTATTCTATAATTGTAAACATCCTTATGTTTTGTTGGTGTAAACATTTAGAAAGTTTCTCTTTTCGTAAAAGAAAAATTTCAGAAAAAAATTTTTACCGGTTTCGGCTGCTTATTTCTCTATTTTGCAACTTTCTAATTATTTCTATGTTTATCTTTATAATTAACACAAACAAACAAATAAAAAAAACCGTTATGTAAACAATGAAACTTTTATAGTTGTCTTAGGTCAGGTACAATTACAACAAATAACTCAATGTTATCAATGAATTTCACACGTATTACTACCATAATCTAAAATAATAATAATAATAATAATAGTTCTTATGTAGTAATAGGTAAACCTTGTTAAATTGCATAAATTGCAAAATGAGTAAGCGTAACGACCTTGTTCATGGTGAAGGTTACCAATTACACTGTTTCGTCTCATTCAGTTTTTCTTTAATTAATCGTTAAATTTATTAATTATACAATTATAACGGGGTGTTCAATTAAAATATAAGACAAAATTGACTATGGAAATTTAATTGTGAATATACCATAATTTTTAATGCGTCAGCTGTTCAATTAAATTCCAAGTTAAAGTGGGCCAGGGAAGTTTAATTGTGAACGTACTATAATTTCTATTACGTTAACGGTATTCCACCTCGCAGTTGGTCTTGCTTTCGATTAGGTAGTGTTGTAGATTGATTCATATTTTGTTATAAATTTGAGAATTATTATTGTTCTTTTCAAGTGTCTGAACAAAGCTACGACAATGTTGTATTGTAAGAAAAAGCATAGCCAATCTACTGAAATGAGAAGGATCGATGGATAGGGTAGAAAACACGGATCGAGGAACAAGCTTTTGGTCTACAGATAGCTCCAAAACGGCCATGAATATAGAAATAAGGAAGGTGGGACTCAGCGATGAGGAAGTCATCTCTCTTATGCAGGCAACGAATGCTCCATATTTCAAACAGCCCTAAGGACCTGTGTATAGATCATGTTGTAGAGGAATAGAAACATCCACATCAAGACAGACAGTCAAGCGGTATTCACGTCACTGATGACTGTAGAAATAAAATCCAGACTAGCATTAGAATGCTCCAATAAATTTGGAGAGCTCTCAGAACATAACAAGGTAAACTTGAAATGGATGCCAGCTCATTAGGTGGCGGATCGGTTAGCAAAACGACTCTAACTGGACCCGCAACCTCATGTAGGATCGCATGTGCGAATGCTAGGGGGGGGGGGGATAAAGGATGAATTAAAAAGAAAACATCAACTCTATTGGGAGGAACTATCAAGGGTAGTCTTTTCAAAGACATTTCTGGGATTTTCAAACCGAAGAAGAGGTAAGGAGCTCCTAGAATTGAACAGGCAGATCGCGGAACAGTTTACTGATCACTATGCTCTAAGGAAGCATCTCAACAACGACAGGAAGAGGAAGATAAAACTTCACTTTACATCTTATACCACTGTGGAGGCTTGAAGGATCTCAGATAATGGCATCTAGGAGAGGAATATACCCCTGAAGAAATTTTAAAAAATAGCATTCGGGGTTTTATTAAAAATACAAGACTGCTGAAAGAAGACAGTTAACCCAAATTAGGTGCATTGGTTAGTGTACAAAAGGTCTTTTAGGCCGAGGTATGGTAGGGGATGTATCACAGCATGCATGTGAGGAAATGAAAGGACCTCACAGGAAACAATACCAGGGTAATTTACCTCGCAGTTGGTTATGGTTTCGATAAATAGTGTTATAGATTAGTTCATACTTTCCTAAATATGACATTTCTTGATGTATATCTTAAGGCTGAAGAAAGCTAAGAGATACGTCCCAAATGCGAGGTAAATGACCCGACATTTTTAAATTCAAATGTTAAATTATTGGCCAATAGTTTGATGAAATGTGTTCATAACAAAATTTCGATAGCCCACGTTGACTTGATTTTCTTTGTACATCCTTTATAATTCCGAAGATCATTAAAAAGAAGTTATTGGTGAAAAATTTTGTTAAGCCATAAGTATACAAACTTTTGTGACCAAAAATCTACCCCTTTTTTGTATAATTTGCCTTAACTAGAGCTTTGATTGGAACTCTTCGCTTCAAGGGAACTGAGTAAAACTTTTTAATGATTATGAAATATAAATTGTAAAATAATTAAAATTCTGTGTCTCTTACAAAATGACAAGTGCAAAATTCAATTTCTTTAATAAATAATTTATAATTAAAATGAAATTTTAAATAGAGTGGCTAAATCAAGATAAATGGAATTCTCGTATTATTTTGTTCTTCGTTAGGCAACCAACAATACATGAGTTCTTTAAATTTCTATATAACGTAGTACCCCAATTTGGTTCATAGTTTATTCCGCCGTTTCGCAATTAAAAAGCAAAGGGCCGAACCTATCTACGACAAACTACAAGATAAAATAGCGTTGTACGCCTTATCAAAACGATAATAAAAATATATTTCATAGATTGTATGCGTATTTTTAGATAAATTTGTGGCAAATTACAATTATATAACGATAATTTATTTATTTTTATTTGATATAGTTTGTAAAGTTTGTGTATGCAACCAACTATTTTTAAGGCCGTCTCAAATTGAACACGTGTCGGCAATTTACACGCGCCTTGTTTTATCCGAATTTTCTTAGAAATTATAAATATACCACACCATTAAGAATTTTAATTAATTTTGGTTCTATATCGGTATTTGAAAAACAAAAGTTGGAAAATTAAATAAACCCTAATTTTGTTTATTTGTTTTTGTTATTATAAAAACTCGTAGTTAAGCTAGAGCGACGTCTATCGTTGTCGACATCGACGTCGCCAATGCCGTCCTTATATTAGTCTCAAAACGATAAAGATGGCGTCGCTCGTGTAATTACTATAGCAACTGTATATAGAAACAAACAGTAGGCGGTACAATGGTTTTCACGTGCTACTATAACCAATCAGATACAGTTATTTTCGTAATGTAGGTGGGAACTGTATTATGGCGGCCATCATAGAAATAGTGACGTCATTGCAGGACTGGATTTAGGCGACCTCTTTGCACTATTGAAAATTTGATATAGGTTAGAAAGGAAAATGGTCGATTGGTTGGTTTCTTAGCTATTTCGATCGAATTTTTGAATGGATAATTGTTGAGAAATTGTCCAATATTTAATTTATGCGAATTATTATTTGAAATAACAGGAAAAGATCTTTCTTAAAAATTTTTATAATAACATGATAAGGGGCTAAAGTTTGCTGTATTATAGATTTTTATTATTTTTATTGACCTTATGATCTTAGAAATAAAATGGAAAGAAAAAGGACGTAAGTCCTGACGTAATTCAAAAGAATTGAAAAAATATTATTAAAAGAAGTCTCTATAAGAAAATTTTAAAAATGTTATCAATTATTTAATTAAACAACAATAATCGTAATTATGATGACGATGGTGATCATTTAAGTCAATGATCGGATTTTTTGTTCTATGTACTAATTACATATTTTAATAATAAATCGGGTTCGAGGTTAAATACATAGCAATTAAAGACAATTTAAATGTTTTGTATATGTATAGGTCCCAATAATAACCACAATTTATATATAAACATATGTTTATGTCTCTATAAGTGACGATATTTTTACGAAATGTCCTTGAATTTAACCAATTTTACACCAACAATTCAAGAAAAAAACCATTAAATACCTAATTAATTACTATGGCGTAATGATGATGATAAATTAATAAATTTTACCTACTTAAATCGATCAAAATTAATTAGTAAAAGTAATAAAGAACCAAATCCATTGATGGCCTCGATATATTCTACCGAGAAAAAATTCGAATTAAATTATAAATAGTCCGTTATCAATAGGAATTATAAAAAAGATAATAAAATTTATATCTAATAATTTCAACAATTTTATTTTTATTCTTATCAGTTATCAGTTTTTTTAAGTTTATTTAAATAATGACAAAAAAACGTAATCCATTAATATGTTGTAAATTTCCTGATAATTAATTAGTAAATTAAATAAAAAACTCATTCTGTCGTTGTTCAAATAAATTAAATAAAATAACAAATATTGATAAAGCACAACAATGGAACAATTTTTGTTTCAATTCAATTTGAACTGATAAAATTCTGTAGGTATAGAATTTATTATAATTAATGTTGTAATTGAAATTGCATATCATTTTTAACACGAATTGAGAATAAATACAAGGACGTTTTATAGTAAATAGTTGATTGTCACTATTGCTGAAAATATCACTTTTAACACGAGTAATATTTTTAACACGCATAAAATTTAAGGATGTTTTATAATAAATTGTAGAATTGATAGTGATTTGTCGAGGCTGCTGAAAATATTAATTTTAACACGAATAAAGTTTAAAGTCAAGTATATTAGATAATAGAATTAATATTGTAATTCTTTGGAATTGTTGAAAATATCGTTTGTAACACGATTCACGATTCAAATCAAGGACGTTTCATAGTGAATAGTACAATATCGTTGGAGTTGTTGAGAATACCATTTTTAATACGGATTCTGTTATTTTTAATACTAATATTAATTAAAAAGAAAGACGTTTCACAGAACCTTGAATTGATATTTTAGTATATCGGGTTTGCTGCAAATATCACTTGCAGTACGAAAAGAATCGCATTTAACACGAATAAAGTTTAAACTGAGGGTTTTTTTATAGTAACTAGTAGAATTAATATTGTAAAGTGTCGCAATTGCTGAAAATATCATTTTTAACGCGATTGGTATCAGTTTTAACCAAACTAAAATATAATTATAGTAAATTGTACAATTGATATTGTAATTTGTTGGGGTTGTTGGAAATGTTATTTTTAACACGAATATCATTTATAACACGAATAAATTAAAGTCAAGGACGTTTTGTAACAAATAGTAGAATTAATGTTGTACTTCGTTGAAAATATCGTTCTTAACACGAATTATACAATTTTTAACACGAATTCAACAAACAAAACTTTGAACTATAATGCCGGGAAAAAATCCAATCAATACATGAAACCAATTAAATTTATAACAGCACAATTTTTCTGCACGCTCTGTATGTGTATTCATGCAGTTTACGTGTAATTATTGATAAAAATCCGACATTATTTATAATGTTTTTTAATATTGCAGTTGGCCTCGAAACTATCAGATAGCAGGCAAAAAAACGTTCTGGTTTTTATTAAATTTTTCGATATTTTTTTTGGTCTTATTTTCATTTTGATCTTTACGATTTAACAAACAGAAATGTTTTGTTGGCAACTTCCCAATTGCCGCAACCGTAACGAATCACTTTCATTGATTAAACGTTTCGATAAAATATGTGTTGAATTGTTTAAAAATAAATTAAGAAGACCATCGACCTTTGCAATAACAATAATAATAATAGCGATAAAAATAATAATAAAAGACATATACATGTAAAAGAAAGGTCAAAAGAATTGATTCAAACGAACCGTCCGTACATGAATTTTGTTATTTTACATAAATAAATAAATAAAAAATAAATTATTGTATAAACATACATGCGAATTTATAATTAATACTGATAAGAAAAACGCCTATTTAGTAATCACGACTACTACTACTATTGAAAAAAGGCGTTCTCATTGTATTTATTTTAATATGCAGCAGTATTACCACTCCTTATTATGTTTCGAATATTTATTACCCTTATTTTATTATAAATAAAAATTATTTAAAAAATGGCACAAAGGGGTGAGGAGGGAGATTTTGAAGTAAATTCCTGCATGCAAATCATAAACACAAAAATTTATTGAATTAATAATAATAATGTTGATTGAAACGAATTTCCTCTCAACCGGAAATCTGACACAGTCATCATTATAATAATCATCATCATCCCCGTCATCGTCTATTAGTAGAATTGCAAGTTGGAAATTATCATACAAAAGATTAAAATAACAGGAACACGTTTGTTTATTTATCATTTTATCTATTAAATCAAATACTTGTTAAACATTTTAAAATTTTGGATTGTTACCAACAGGGAGTTATTTCATAGTAAAAAATATTTTCTCATGTTAAACAAATATTTGGACGCAAAAGAAAATTAAAACGAATCTGGGTCACTATTGTAGCTTTATCTTTCCATTATCGGTCTATCTGTAGTTCATTTCATTCTATTGACTATACAAAGTTAAAGTAATACTATTTTTCGATAAAAAACCTGCTTTGTGGGGAGTTTCTGGAAGGGTTATTTAGACTCCATAGGGTTAGAAACGTGCATACACGTATTTAGAATCGAATGAGACCAATTATTTCAACATCTTTTGTCTTTTTGAGATATTTCAGTTCCGTTGATTAATTCTAAGGGTTGAATTCTAGTTAACAAGCTTGCTACATTGCTACAATAGAAATAGAGCAATGTTTATTACGCATATCTTGAAATTTTAGACTAAAATTTGGCATTAAAATCAAATAAATCTGTGAAAACTCTTCATTATAGGACAAAAGTATTACTTTTTTGCAAATTTTGATTATGAGAATCTAGGATGCTGTAATATTTTTAAAAAGAAGGCAAAATTTTTCATTTGAACTTTGAAATTTTGTATTAACTTTGTAAAAATCCATTTTTATAAAGTACCTGAAATATTTTCAAAATTTATCAAAGTATTGCATTGTTTTACCAATAGAGCTACTTTTCTTTTTGATATTTTGATTATGACCATCTAGAATATTAGAGTATTTTCAAAATAAAATAGAATTTCTCACTAAAGTTCACAAAAATGTTAAATTGTTTTAAAGTTTTCCACTAGATTCGAATAAATCAAAACGTCTCGATATAAAGCGAAGTTTCTCATATAGAAATTTTCCAATTCTTGAACAAGAGCACTATTGTTTTTCCAAATTTTGTTCTTTGGGAGTTGATGGTGGATATAAAAATGTTTGCATGATGGCGACACCTTAGACACACTTGATGCTACTTTCGGGTTTTAATCTTTTTGCAAAAACTCAATTTGGTACATTTACTTGTAATTTAGTTTACTAAGCTTTGGTAATTTTTTGAAAATTTTTAAACGCGTAATTTCTTCCAAACCCAAGAAATTAACTACAATCCAAAATTTCTTACCATTAACAATTTTAATAGAATGTATTTTGAACGTTTCAATCGAATAATTTTCCAATTTTTAAAGGATAAGAGGAAAGTTGTCCAATTTGTGCCCTATGTTTAAGATGAATTAATTAATGAGTTACAAGTATTTTCGATTATTACACAGGCAATTAAGGTTAAATGTTAATTAAACCAGTTCTAAAATTATTCAAATTGACGGGTTTTTTGTTGTTATTATCGTTGTTTGCTTACTAGTTTGTTCAACCTATTTCCATTTCAAAGTATTCGAATATTAGTGAAATTATCATCATTGATGTTTTTTTAATCTATATGGGCTTTATATTAAGTAATAGATGAATAAATAGTTATTTTTATCAACGAGAAAATCTTGTGTTTTATATCAAATATGTACATCTTTTTTTGTTAGCTAGCTAATAATAAAGCCAGTGGGTGGAGGGTTTGGAACTATAAACTTTTGAAATTTGTTCCTAAAAACGTTCCAGATTTTAATAATAACTTTGTTACAATATAGCATAAAGTTGGGTAAAATGTATAAAACCCATTATATGAAATTTGCCAAAACTTTGAATAACAGACAGTTGGTAAACAAATAAATAAACTACAAAATCCTCTTTTAGTAATAGTTTTGATACAAGTTTATCCCGTGTTTTTTCGATAAAAACTTGAGGTTTTCCAATAATAATCAGCTTGATTGTCAGTTATTTCAATAATGAGTCAATTTTTAAGCAGTGAAAGTAAATTTGCAAATTTTCCGACAGTAATTATCGACATTTTTCCTTTATTAATAAGAATGAATATGTTGAAATATTATCGAAAATTTAAAAGTAAAACGACTTAAAAGTGCATTTCTATCATGGAACCCCATTCCGAACGCTATAATTTAGACGGCTGGCAAACATCCAAATTGCCTGTAGATGTTTTCATGGGGAGGTCATTAAAAAAATTTATGCCATTTTATTTCTTTTGCCAACGATTTTAATTCGAAATTTCCATTAATCATTATTATAATTCTTATTTTTGTTGGTGTAATAAATAAGAATCGAAGCCTTGAACTTAACACTTATCAACTTATCGTATTTCAAAATTTAGTCTCGGTAATTAATTGATTTTTTATTAAGTATTGTATTGTGTACAATAAATTAAATGAAATTCTTTCATAATCGCTACAATACACTACAAGGTCGATTTTTTTTATTATTCGTTATCAGTTTAATTCAATAATCAAATGGCGGATATTCAACTTTTATGACATCGAGATAACGATACAATTTTTGTTGTTATTGTTGTATAAATTCCCAGCAAGTCCTGACCTAAATTCTTCATCGAGTCGATTGACCTGACGAGTTTCTCATTGGTATAGAACTGCTCTTATTTCACTTGAAAATTCCTCTTACCACCAACAATACAACAATAAAGTCCCGGTTTCGCTTAGAACAACAACAACAAGTCGAAGACGTAATGTCGCCTGTACAAAGTTTATAAACACATACACATGTACAATAAAACTTTTGATTGGGGAACTTTATTGGAATACAAATGGAAAAGAGGGAATGATGAAAGTTGTATTTGTTTGTTGGAAATACGAGGAAATATCAACGAAAATAAATTTTAAAAAATTGTTTCCAATTTCTGAATTCGCTTTAAAATTGATGTAACTTTAATTAAAGCACGCTTATTATGAAAATATTGTTGATTATACAGCATGTTCCAAGCAAATCTGGAAAGGGGCACTAAAATTGGCTATAAAATAGAATAAGAGTAATTTTTTTAAGCATTTAAAAGGAAATATTTAGGCTATCGATTAGTAATGAAAATGTCCTTGTATGATATTTAAAAATGAGGAAAAATCGACGTTGTCTTGGCTCTTTTTTCTTTCTTAATTTCTTTCCTTAGTTCCTTCTTCCTTGCTCTTTATTTTTTTGTTTTCCTTTTTTCTTCTTTTTTTTGCCTTTTGCTTTTCTGTTTTTACGGTCTTGCCCTTCGCCGATTTTCAACTTTCCTCTTTAGGGTAATTGGCCCAAATATCCCCTACTTAAGCAAAAACAAGGGCTATAGAATTAAAGTCAGTTTAAAATATCAACAATTACTTTAGTCGATTTCAAAAAAATACAGCAACAGATCATTTATTTTTATTTTTTCTATCCTTTTGTAATTTTCTCCTCTTTACATGTTTCTCTGCTTTATTGTTCCCTTGATTTCCTGTTTGTTTTTTTTTGCCTTTCTTATTTCCCCTGTTTTCCCATTTCCTCGTTTTCTGTTTCCTTGAACTCTCTCTTACTTCCTTTAATTTGTCCTTACTTTTCTTCTTTCTTTCTTTCCTTCTTTTCAGCTTTTCTTATTTTTTACATTTATACCCTTTTTTCTGCTCTTCTTTATGTCTTTCTTTCTCTGTTACTTTCGTGTTTCCTTGCTTCTTCCTTCACTAATCTCCGATTTCTTTCTTTTCTTTCTATATTTTCTACTTTACTGCTTTCCCTTTGCCCTATTTTCTGCATCTTGTTTCCTTAATTTTCTATTTTCCCTTTTCTTTTTCCTCTTTTTTATTTTTGTTTTTTCTTTCTTCTCTCATTACTTGTTTCCCTAATCTATAAATTCCAGATTTCCTACTTTCTTTTTATATTTCTTTCTTCTTTCCTATTTTCCTTATATTCTTCGTACATGCTTTTATATTCCTCTTACTTTCCTGCTTTCTGTCTTTCCTCTTATTCTTTTTTTATTCTCTGCCTTTCTGTTTCTTGACATTCCGTCTCTTTAAACTCCCACATCATTGCTTTCAGTCTTTCTTTATTTCCTTATTTCTTGTCTTTGCTTCTCTACTTTTCTGCTTTTTCTTTTTTACTTCTTTCTTTTTTTACTTCGATTTTTTTATGCAAAGGAAATCAATATAAAAAAATCAGAAATAGTAATTTTTCATTTTAAATTAATCCAGATATTAAAGAAAGATAGTCGATAGCTTGAATGTTTCCCTTAAAATTCTTATAAAAATTATTCTAATCAATAAATAAATGAATTATATACTCTGCATATTTGTTTGTAACGAACTGCATAAATAAAATTTGGGAAAAACAATGGCAAAATAAATGTACCATGTCTGGGTCAAAGATTGTTTTAGGTAAATTTATAATAAAAATATGGAAACTTTCCTAAACAAAATAACGTTAGTTTGTATTTCTCTCAACTCGAAAAAACTAGAATTAGAACTTACGTAATCTCATAAATTATTCAAACAATCTACTATTTTCTATTTTATATATCATCGATTAATCATTTACCAATTACGTCTATACGTAGGTGGTGTATGGAAATAGAAATAATTTTCTTAAATGAATCTATAAAAAAAAGGTTTCGAATTCAAGGACAATTTATGCAGAAAGGAAAAAGACTAGACAGTTGTTTTTATTTAGTTTTTTTACACGTTGAAATTCCAACAAGTTTTAGGTGTGGACCAGTTTATAAACAACTATCAAGGCAAAAAAAAAGGACTTTCTAGATTTTTGGCAGTACATTGACTGTTAGTTATGATAATTACATCTTACTGGATATTTCCTAATAATAAATCGCAGAATTTCGTGTAATTCTAGTTGTAGATAGTCGGTAAAATCCAGTTGCGTGCATAGAAAAACCACTAAAGAAATACTCGTTTATTATGTTGTTGTTGTTATTCGTTGCATGGAAGACTTTTCATCGGCAAAATACCTGCCATACTTGTTATTATTATTATTCAAAAGACCAATAAACCTGATACTGAAATAATTAAGTTTAGGTGAAGGTTGAATGAAAGTCAAACCACTTCTCATTATGATGTAATCCGACTATAAAATAAAATAATTGAAAAATAAAAAAAATAAATAACTTGTTGTATTTTACAGGTGTTAGTCGAGTATGATGGCATTGAATGGCACCGAAGGGAATGGATACACATTTATAAAGACCAATTGTTCCACCTGTTTCTAGTCGAACAGGGCTTAGTATGGGTTGAACGTAGGGACCCATTTTGTCCATCTAACAACAGTTCACTAACCCTCTGGCCAGCCCTTGTAAGTATCCAAATTTGTTAAACATATCGGGAAAATTTTCGGAATTTATATGGGAAATTTGATTACTTTCGATTAGTTTGTATTGAAAAGGAAAGTCGAGAAATAATTTGCAAATTTGATTTGGATCAAGGTGACCTGAATTGTACAATTAAATAAAATTCTATTTTTAGCCTTCTTTTTGCTAAACTTTAATAATTTAAATTCAAGGTTTATAATTCTTTATATTTCAATTTAGAAATAATCAATCAACACGCTAAATGTGTATACAGAAAAAAAGCGAAAAATTATAAACTCATTCATGTTGGTTTATTTATGAAAGTCACCGACTTTGTTAAAAATATGTAGAACATGTGTGTTCAACTCTTTTTTCTCTCCAAACTATAAATAAACCGACCAACCTGCAAAAATAAATACATCTTTAAAGAGACATTCCCAGTGGTGCATTTATTTTGAGATTTATAACCGAGCTATAATTGTTATAATTGTTGCCAACTATTTCAAAATGATCTCGAACAGAAAAAGATAAATAATAATCCTTAATTGTTGACTCCTTTATCTGTATCCTGTCTCCAATTTCAATGTTGATACAAAGATCACTTGGCAAAAGCCAAAAACCAAAACAATCCGGATATTTGCAACAAATTCAAGGTATCTGAAAGATTTCCCAATAAAAATATTTACAAATTAAAACAGATGAGCGAAATTGGTAAAAGTGCATGAACAATTATCAATTTTGTTATTATTGTTGGTACAGTCTTTGATTATAATGCATGACTGGTAATGATAACAATAACATAAAAGAGGTTAAATGTGGGTCGGTCGTCAATACATTACAATCAACTCTTTTAAATTGCTCGCCAGCCATTTGTTGTATTATAAAATTTATTTAAACCAGCAGATGTTGTTGTGACCTATATTGAAATCTTCTATCAACAATTTTGACTTTTTCATTCTAAAAACTTGTACAATTGAATGCGTTTTCTCTATTTCTATAACAAAAACCATTCACTTTATTCAAATTTATCATTGCAATCTGAATTAATTATTACGTTAATAATGTTCGTATGCACATATACATAGTTGAATTGTGCATTTAACTTGAAATTTAACTGACTGACTGACTAATCGAATTTTCATGAGTTTCGTTGTTGTTGTTGTTATTGTTATTATTATTATTATTGTTAAAATGTTATTGGGATTGGTTAGTGGAGGAGTCAATGATTCATCTCTATACAACATTGTTATTGTGTTTGGATTTTTTTATCTTCTAATCGATTAAATTTTATTGAATAACTTTACGTAGGCTGTTAACAACTTCCTTGTATTTCGTTTTTATTTTGCGTAAACAAAACATTCCAATCTTTTATTAATTCAATTTGTAGATTTGTAAATTTTAATCGTCTTAAGCTTGCATTCTCAATTATTACGCTTCCACATGAAAAACTGTAAATTTAAAGTGTACCAAAAAAATCCAGGAGCTTAATTAAATTAATTTCAATATGATAGAACAGTTTAAAGAAAATCTGTGTATAGTTCTTGAGGTCAAAAATAGAATAGTCGAAAAAATTCTTTTCAAGGTTTTTACAATTTTTTCAAAAACTATAAATCATAGTTTTTTAAAATTTGATATAAATGGAGCTTATATCGCAATTATGCTGTATTATTTCGAAAATTTTTGGATTTATAGTTTTTTTATCCAGTAAGAGAATGTTTAATTGATGATTTTTCGCTTATTTTTCAATTTTTAATCGACAACAATAGTGAAGTTATAGAATATAAATTTTTCGATTTTGGAAAATTTTATGGAAATTAATTAGCCATAACATTTTCATTGCTACGAATATCGGGTATAATCAATCATAAATTTAAAAGATTTTCCTACTGTCTTCTGGTTTGGTTTTGCCAAAATTCAAGGAAAATTGAAGTCTAGACTGTGCCTTCCCAAAATTCATAAATGAAGAAGTTTCATTTTGGAATTTTCAACAAAATTGTGCTGGAAAAACTTGTTTTCCATTCGTTATTTTCGCCTATTTTTGAGACTAAAAATGAATCCAAAAATTATGGCCTTTCAGGCAATTTTTGCAATTTTTCCCTTAAAAATTTTGAATTTATAGTTTTTAATCGAATATAGTTCAATTATAACAATAGTCAAATTTTCCACTGTCTGCAATCACCCAATTAAAGTTGATATAATTAATTAAATTTTGTTCAATTCTATTTTTAATTTTGCTAAAAATAAATCAACTTCTATATCGTTTTGATTAGATAATATAATTTAGTCATAGTTGAATAATTAAATAATTGACTATTAGTGCAATCAGTCAATGACCGATCGCGGAATTTAACTAAATCTACGATAACAAAAAAAATTAATTTTCTAAAATCAAACAATCATTTTGACCTAATTTTTTAAACTTTCTATTTCTTTCTAATTATTGAAAAATTCCTTTTTTTTGTAATTTCAAAGATAACCGATGATTTCCTTCTTTCATTTCCGTTCTCTTTAAACATCTGCACAGTTCTAATAACCCTGCCTCTTATTTTAATCATTTTGAATCTTTACCTCTCGAATTTTTGATCGGATTCATTTACAGCAAGAACCTTGATCTTTATTTTTTATTTGGTTGTTGATAGAAGGAGAGAAAATCGATTAAATGTATCTTTGTATCTATAATTAAGGGCAACACAGATGTTTATTAAAGAGTAGAAAGTCCCCTTAGCTTCCGGGTATTATCTACCAATTAACTTTAGCTATACATAAAATAATATCAAGTTACACCAGATCGGTTTTATTAAACAATTTAGTTGTTATATAATTAATTAAAATTGTTGTTACGATTTATATTTATCGTTTACAAGGAGAACAGCTTGGTATAAATTTCGTTAAAAAAAATCAATACGTATGTATGTAAATATACTAATTTTATATAATTTTTTCCACTTGGTATTTAAATTAAACATGAGAGATTATTTGAAATTCTTCCATTTAAAAACAACTAAATTCTAAACATAGTTATATACATAATTTTGAGGTTAAATGAAGGTGAAAAAGTTTAAAATTCTATTACACATAAGTCTTTCTTTTACTCTTTTTTTGTTGTTATTATTATTATTATTATTATAACACATTTACCTGAGGCATGTACGTTTTTTTTTTTTAATTACTATTCGTTTATGTAAATTAATTAATGTGTGTATGGGTTATGTAAAGTATACAATTTTTTTGCCGTGTTTGTGCAAATAGAGGCCAAATTTTTTCAACAATTTCCTGTATCTAATGATTCAAAGGTTCAACGTTTTTTGCTTAACCGTTCCAAATGAGGCTAAGAATTCTCAAATTTTTGCCAAAATTTGTCGAGAGCCGGATAGATTTTTATAAATTTAACAAATTCATTGTTAAAAGTTCCATCCAATATGTAAAAAAGGTGAATCAAATTATACCTTTATTTTTTCTCGTTGTTATTTTGATTGTTTGGCCGTCAACCTGTCTACCTTCAAAAAAAAAAAAAAACGAACGTCGAAAATCTAAATTATAGTTTGTTCTTAAATTAAATTTTGAAAATAATCCATTTTAAGAATGAATGTACAATAAATCTGTTACAACATCCTGTCTCTCATTTTCTTTAATGAGTTTTTCAACCTTGAACCTTCCACACTTTAGAGATTATTATATATAAAGGATAATAATAATAATGATAATAGTTAGATATGTAATTATAATTTACACTTTCTTTATTTGATTAAAAATTTACAAAATCTCATTCTTTTTCAAATTAGAAATTCTATACAATGACCTATTTTTTTTAATAATTGACAATGACGTGAATATTTAACTATAACTTACTAATCTAATTAACAATAGGTTAAAATGTAAATAAATTTAACAATAGCGTATTTGTTGTATTTTATTTGCCATTTACCATTTAAATATTTACAAACAGGGGTGCTGAACTAAAATTAGAGCGTTCAAATCGCAACTCCCATTATTTGGCGACTAATTTAAAAACTCATTTGTAGGTTAGCCAAAGCTTTTTTGGACAATATTGGGATTTTAGGAAACGAATTAAATATTTGAATCGTTTTTTGTTATAAAATAAAATGAGAAAAAATGAAAATATAAAGAGTTTACTATCAGAGCTAGAAACAGTTTATAAAATATGGTTAGATGAGTGGCTCAAAAATGTGTCCGTTTGTAAGATTTTCTCTAGAGAAAATTTCAACAAAACCTTAACCTTGGAGATCAATTTACGTTCGTTTTGTACCATTTAGAGCTTTTTGGAAATAAATTAAACGTATAAAATGAGTCAAAATGGGACAAAACATATTCAAATTTGTTTTTTTCGTTTTTTTTCATTGCGTTCTTCAAAGCATGCGATATCTTTGCATCTATTTGAGAACAAAAGTAGAGAAAACAGAAAAATCAATAGCCACAAGATTCTTGAGTTGTTTCACCTCCGTAGCTCATAAAAATAAAATCTTTGCATTGTCAAAAATAAGCCTTTTTGGCAAACTTCCAGTTCATAACGGTTTATCACGAGAATTAAGCTCAACTAAACAACTGTGTATAATTTCTGTGGCATAAGTTATATGAGTTAGCGAGTAATTTGAAACATGTAATTATGGAGAACATTGTTAACAAAATTAAGTAGCTCATTTGGAAGCTATTGAAGAAATACTTCTTTCGGTTAACGTAGAAATCTTTGGGAATGAATCAAGCACCGAAAATGATTCAAAATGACTCAACACCCATTTTTTTTTAGTTAGAAAATGATTGCTAAGGCTCCAAATCAAAATTGCTATTTTCTTTTAATACTTCTGTTTACATACGCCTATTTGACAAGTACTCCTCTAGAAACCCGCCTAAATATCCTTGAAATTTTCGAATTACTCCAAATAATATAAACCCTTTAGTTTTAGTCCAGCATCTCTGTATATAAACGTATTATTCATTCCACTATGGTTAATTTTAAAATTGTTTAATTACGAAATTTATTGCCAGAATAATTATCCTGTTTAATTTAGGAGAAAATGATTAGGTCAACATTGTTTTCCAATTCTTGTTCTTCTTCTACCTCAACAATAACATCAACAAAAACATAAAAAACACGAGAGTAATTGGAGAAAATAAAAGTTTGGAATTTTTACGAAAGAATTCTCTCTCGATATAATCATCTAATCTTTCAGTCAAGAGGCAAATATTTAATTAGCCTAGGTCTTGTAATAAACAGATGTTTGACAGTCATCTGGCGATGTTGTTGATGATAGTGACAACGATTAAAATAAATAAAATAGCTGGCATGTTGTTGTAGTAATTTTCCCCTAACATGTACGCTAATTATTAGACAATTTAAAAGGCATTTATATCAACAACAACAACGAAAAAAACTCACTACATAAACAACTTTAAAAGCGAAAATATTTCAACTTTGGAACATTTTCCTCATATTCACACAATTTGCAGTATTTTTTGCTTCGCTATCCATAATACTATAATGGTAGAAGAAATTCTATCATTTCCCGCGTTTTAAAACACATAAAAGAGGGAGGACAAAATAAAGAAAAAATGTTAATTGCTTGATTCGCTCTATTTTCGCTAGCACACCATCATCATGATCATCATCATCCGGTTATCCAATTAATTGCATCTCCTGAGAAAGCATTTCTTGAATTCTGTTGAATAGACAGAAACCGGAAACGACCTTGTCTGTGTGTGTATAACAAACTCCTCTCTCTTCTCCCATTTATTTTCTATTACAGGTTCAGTAGAAAAACACACTTTTGGAAATAGAAATCCACCCCTATGGTTGAATTATGTTTATACACGAATGATTTCTTTCTATGTTTACCTGACCGAAAAGAATATTTCACCTGTCTATTTTTTTTTCTTTTGTGTTACAGACATTTTCACCGCTGGTCTCCAATGCTGAATTGACACCACAACAACACCCTGTCGAATTTCTGTTAGACCGTGAATTGGCCTTCAAAGATTACAAGAATCTCAAACCGTTTCAGGTAAGTGTGCCTATATTATTGTCATTTTCTTCGAATCTATTAGTTCATTTTTATATCGATGCGATTCGTTATCTTTCAACTAGATGAATTTGATCATGAATTGATTAGCAGAGCGAGCTCTAATCTTATGAATTATTCAAAATTATGTTGACCGTGAATGGTATACATGCCGATTTTTGCTGTCTCCATTCTTCCCGTCATCTGTTTTTAAATGCGGATGTTTCTGAAACAATCTAAACAAAATAAACAACTCATTTAGAAAAAGATCAAAATGACTCAGAGACTCGAAGATCGTTCCTACGTTCAATTTTTGTGTCTTCAAATTATTCTGAGTCATTTGACTCAAAATTTAGCTAAAATAATCTCCAAGCTCCCTTCAATTAGTTTTTTCCGGAATTTTTATAAAATCAAATTTTAACAAAAACTGTTATAAACTCAACACGAGTAGAATTTGAACCGATATAGGAAAGCTCTAAATAGCATTGCAATGGATAAATAATAATGATAATAACGATCATTAACCAGTCGAACAAGTTCCCAAGAAAGTTCGAATTTAAGAAGAAATCGTTGCCTGTGTAACCATGACACGACCATATCAGGATTTAAAAACCTATTATTGGTGAAAACAGGTTCGCCAACTGGTTGCTTGTACAAAAGACGACAAGCATACCGTACTGTTGTTATTATTACTATTATTATTGAGAGTTGATCTGCTTATTTTGTTACAATTATACCAACAATCATCTCTAGTACAGATAATAAAAATCATTGTAATTAAGTTGTATTACATGCTGGAGGCGATTATGTAAACTGAGTCGTTAAAGTTAACAGTAATTAATACTTTTTGGTGTAGCTGTTATTTTGTTTTTTTTTTTTCTAATGGGGAAGTATTGAAATTTCTCTTCATTATACGGAGGCTATAATTGATTGACATAGGCGCCAATAGCATAAATCAATAAACCGAAGAGAATAGAATTTGCTGACAGATTTATTTAACTGTCTATTTCGTGGAAAAAAATTCCAGTAATTTCAACTCCTACACAAATTTCACAAGTTGACGGTAAAAACTTAAAAAACCGAAAAAAAATACGATAGGTCAAGTTCGCTTAGAAACTATTTAATAAATTGATTAGAAACTAAAGGCGACAAGTCTACAAAGTTTTAGTTTTAATACTATCTCTACTAGAGTTTCCGCATGTTATGCTAAAAGACCAGTTCGGGGTCTAATGTGGTTTTCCAAATCAACAATAAGTCTAAGTTTATTTACCTTGTTCTCATGAAGAAAACACAAATATACTTGATGAAAAAATTCTGAACTAGATTGCAATTAAGGGAATCTGCAAAATTAATGATCTTAGGAATATCTTGAGAACTTCAAACAGGGACCTAATTAGAATGATCGAAGAATTACCACAGTTGGTGAGATAAACTAGGCTACAATTAGGAAGTCAGCAGAATTAGCTAGCTTAGAACTCTAGTTTGGGATTTAATGACTAAAGAATTTCCAAATTTTTTGAACTAAACCATGAGGTTTTTCGAAATTACTTATCATTGAAAGATTTGCTAAACTAGGCTACAGCAGATGCTTAATGACTAAGAGCTTGCTGAAGTAAGTTAAGCTAAATTAGACAGCAAGGAAGTCTATAGAGATATGCCATAATTTAGGGATATTTTTGGAATTTCCGATGACTGAAGTGCGTTATTTTTGTAATGAAATCTCATTCGGTTGCCTTACTTGTACAAAGTCTCTTACTTGTACTTGCACAAAGTCTCGACCCTAAGTCAAGCAATAAATCGAGGTTTACTCATATTTGGGAGGAGATTCAGCCATGTATCCAAATGTTTATAAAACTTCATTTAGATCAATTTAAAACAAGAGAGGAGACTAAATAAGGGAAGTAAAAGCAGACCTAAATAATTCAATGGAAAGAAAACTTTGTTTAAAAAGCAATAAAATTATTAAATCGAGTATTGTTACTTATGATAAAAGAAAACCGGTTCTATACAAGATTCATAATCAAGATAATACAAAATGTGGGCGACCAGACTTATACTAGATGGATTAATCAATAAATAACGAATATGCATTATTCAGAAAGGAAACAGCTTCGAAAAAAAATCCATAAATCCGTTATTAACATTTTGCATTTAAATTTTTTTGCGTGAAATAAATTAACATATTTGTAAATTAACATGACCTAGATCAATCATCGCAATTCTACCACATAAAGCTATAAATATCATTGATTTATTTCGTGTATACTATTTTTTTTATCATCAACGTTTATTTTTAGTAAAATTGTAACGATTCTCTCTTAATTTAGTTTCAGTCGGCTGGCATGCAATACAAACATCTAAAACTAGGCTTTGTATTGTTAACAAAAGCTGTTGTTTAGGAATAATTTGAATTGTTTTAATTATAATAGTTTTAGATGGATGTGTGTATACAAAAACAAAAAAGTTCCTTTAAAGTTTCATTTACTTTTTGTTTTATTCTGTTGAAAACTTTTACAGTTAATAGTCCTTTTTTTCTATTATTCTTTTTAATGTCAACAGTTGCGTGTAACTGTAATTATAAATTAACGGAATTAATTATTAGACAGTTTAGATTGTTTAGAAATTACATCGACTCTGTAGTTCTACTATCTAAAATGACTAAATTAATTAATTTATAATTCCTTCTATTATTAATCGATTTTATAACAACAATAATATGAAGATTTTCTTGCTTAATCATCTATCAAGAAGACTTTCACTAAAACTTCAACGATATGAAATTTATATTCGATCTATATCTACTATGTCGTTCCTAACAACTTTTGCTATATATGCTAATAGACTTTTCGGTAAACTTTCAAACAAGTAAAATGAAGTTTTCGCGTTACAAGTTTGTATCGTTTAGAGAAACCAAAAGGGTTCAACCCTGGGAGGGTGATGAATCAATATTTAGGCAAACCAGTCTTTTTGGTAAATAGTCTTTGATTCTAATTGATGATTTTGTAATAACACGCTTGAAAGGTAATTGTTGTTAATTATTTGGTGTTGTTTGTTTTTTTCTTGATAAGATTGAATTAGAAAATGATCGAGAGAAAGGTGAAGAATCTATGTGTGCTTTTTCATTATCAAACTATTCCATTTTAATGAATCATTTTTTTGTAATTCAAATATTTGTTATGAATGTTAATAGATTCTAAACATATTCGAAAGGTGTGCCATCCTATAAATTACATTCAAATTTCATATCTAGTTGCAAGTTTATGGGTTGAATTAAGAAGCCAAAATACAATATTTTACAAAAAGGTAATTTTTGATTGAAGATTTCTTGTTTATTTTTAAATTTGTAATAACGCGTGAGACGACATTGGAAAGGAAATTTCAAGCAGCATAACACAACAGTTTTCGTTTTGGGTAATTGTGGAAATTTTGAATTACAACATATTTTTGCCATTAACTCCATATTTTCCTTCATTATTTAGTCGATATTATTTATTTTGTAATGATTTTCTCCCTGTAGATATCAAATTGAACGCGTTTCACTAAGTCTTTAGAACCATTTCCAATCGATTTGCACGTTTTCCGAAAAATTGAGAAAATTTGGATGTTTTGGCGCAACCTTAAAGATGCCTCGTGCTTATGTGAAAGCGTCAAACTCACGTTTTTGGATGCAAATGAAATTTCACCAATTAGAAATTGTTGAAAATTTGTTTCTTGAGGAAATTGCTTTAATTTGCAAGATTTTGATGTTGTAAACGTACCGTGAAATGCTCTTTTGAACACCACCGTATCGTGTTTTATTGCAAATTAAAAGCGAAATTTCAACTATTAAATATAAGTAGGTACCTCTTTCTTTGGAAAGTTGTAGTAGGTACGGTCCCCTAAAATAACTGTTGTTTTAGTGTGAAAGTTCTAGGAGGCTAATACATATTTTGCGTGTTAACGATCAGATTTTTCTTCGATCTGTTTATTATTACCGAATTTCGTTTGCTGATTAAAATAAAACAGATTAAAATAAGAAAGTGTATTTAGCAAGAGTTAAATATTAATTCAAATACTACAAGGTCGTATATCATTGCAGTTGTTGTTGTTGATTATTTGAAATACCCGGAAGAAGCGTGTATGTTTATTTAAAATCTTTTACAACGAGATAATCGCAGGAAATAGCGTTAAAGTTCATTTTCTATTGTCCACCTTTTTTGTTGCATAAATTATTGTTTAGGTAAATTGAATGTTATTAGGTTGTTAAAAGGCCACTGTACTACTTCTTGTCGTATTTACTTCCGTAATTATAATATTAGAATCGTATCAAATGTTTTATGAGTTTCTCATGTGACTTTATCGCCGATCTATCTATCTACCTATAGTCTAGGGCAAGGACAGGATCAGATTTTAAAAATGAAAATAAAACCTGCATAAAGCTGAAAATATTCTAGGAAATCACATTTCGATTAAACAACTTCAAACGATCTCTATTCCGGAAATAACCAGACGTTATTAACAAACCAGCACCATCGATAATTGACGCCAGTCACGCTATATTGTCACAGAAAAATAAATAAAACAACAACTAAAGTTAGATTCACACATTAGACAATTGATTATTTAGAGATGGGAGTTTTAGAACCCATCGGTCAATAACTTTCGAGGTTCAAAAGGCACAGTTTTTTGACAAAAAGCGGCTTTATTCTTAACGGCCAAGCTGCGATATTTCGATCCCTCAAAATGTAATTGTAATATTTTATAAGAATGACGCCTTTCATCTAATTGTAAGAATTTTCGCTTTCTAGTACAAAAATTTAAAGGAATTTTGTGCTCTTAAGATGGTCATAATCAAAATTCGAAAGAAATCGCTCTTGTGGTCCAGCCTTTTGAAATGTTTATGAAAAGTTCTGTATTGTATTGAACATTTTTCACAATTTTATTCCATTTTATTTCAAAATCTGAAAACATTTTAGTACTTTAAAAAATATTTTAGCACTTTAGTTGGTCGTTGAATTCTAAAAAATAGCACTCTTTCTGTTAGTATAGTATTAGTATTAGTATTAGTATTAGTGTTAGTGTTAGTATTGTTAGTATAGAATGTTGAAGACTTTACATTCAATTTGAATTTTAAAGCAGAATTTGAAGATTTTATACCTTACAATGGAGCGAAATTCTGGTACCCCTTAAAAACATAGAAAACAACATTTATCTGTTAGGCATAGAGTAATTGTAAAAAAATTATATATCTTTATCCTATTTTGTTATAGGAATGGGATTCAACATTACCGGGTGTCCGCGACTATCCCGAACTAAGATCAGCAGTCCGCCAATGGGCTGAACAACAGGATGGCCAAAAAATCCTCCTAACAACACCTAGTGTTCTAGTCGGTTATAGAGTTGAAGTATATCGTGCTGAAGGTACAACCCAATGGTACACAGCTGTTATTGTTGGTTATAATGAAGCTACAAGGGTAAGATTAAATTTACATTTTATATTTTAGTTATTTTCGTTTTATTGTTTATAATAAGCGACTATTTGAGAGAATCGTGGAAAATTATAGAGACAAAGAGAGAAAAATGATTGGAAACGTTCCAAAAAGAAGACGGATACTAGTGCCGGAGACAGACAACCGTTATCCTTTAACTGTGAACGTTTATAACACGGTTGGAATGCACTAGTGTTAAAATAAGTAAAAGAGTAGAAAATTTTAAAAATTTTAGTGAGACAAAAAAAATTAACACTTCCTTATGCTAATTCTGTTATAAATACTAGAATTGAGGTGAACTCTCTTGGAGTTTTGCGAAATTGTTGATAAAATTGATTAAGACATAGAAAAATAGATAAGACGAAAATACTCGATAACCTCTTGTCTTAAATAAGGAAAATTTACTTTAAAAAAATATCACGATAATGGAGATAATTTCAAAAAATATGAAAATCGTTCTTCAGGATAAATAACTGTTCTCTCCCATAAAGGTGTGTTTCGATTTTTATTTCTTTCCCATTATCTATACGATTATTATTGTCCAGTGTATTTTCTTAAAGCACAACTTTGACCTCAACAATTTATACAGTTGAACATGAATATTTGTATAATAATAATAGGTATACAAAGGGTGCTATTTTGGTTCTACTCGAATCGTTTACATAATTGGTATTGAGAGAATTCAACCTTGTATAAAATATCTCAATTCCATTACAAGATCAAATATTACGTTTTGTGAATTTAATCGCTTTGGTAAATAGTTGAAATTTTAAAGAATAAATAATAAGGAAAATAAATAATTGATAAAGTAGACGTATTACTTTTATCAAAGATCAATGAACATGCAATTCGTATTTTGTAAATAAATCTAAAAAAGTATACACGCAATTTCTATTTAGATTATGTCATACAGAGGTCAGGAGACTTGCTGAATAATAATAAACATGCAAGTTATGACACGATGAATTCTTTAAAAAATATTCGCTAGATTTTAAAAGATAATAATGAACACAAACAATCAAGTTTTAATTGGATAATTATAGGGGAAGTTTAAAAATTTTGTTATTAACGTCCAGCTGTGCAGGATCACTTTTAAAATTTCGTTTGTAATTAAAACCGAGAGTGGTAGATTGATTAATTAATTAATAGTGTCAAAAATTAGTTTATACATATATTGATTTACCCTTCAAACTAGGAATGTTTTAACATCAAACCTGAAAATTCAGACCAAATAACCATCAATTTCTACAAAATTGATCCTTTAATCGATACGTATTTGAAGCGCTTGTCGATTGATTCGAGTTATTTAACTTTTTTATTTTCTCTGATTCGTATCAAAGTCTAGTATTACTCACTCATACGATAAAGGAATAAATTGAGAGTGTTATCAGATTATTTAATCTAGTCCCTATTGTTTCCTTTTTTTATATAGAACATTTTTCCAACTATACACGGTTACATCTCATGATTCCTTTTCGAGGGCCGTTATTATCTACAAAAAAAATAAAAATCTAAAAATTGTAGATTAAATGTTATATTTTGAGAATTTTGATTTGGGTAAATTATTTCAAAATGAAGCAAAAATAAAGAAAAATTGTCCAAGAAATCTTGCAATTTTGAATTAAATGTGCTAAATTAAAAAAAAAGTAAATTTGAAAAGTATAGTGCTTAATTTTCAAAAATAACACAAAGGTATCCATAAAAACTGCGAAATTTTCGATTGAAGTTGCTAAATTTTCAGAAACAAAGAGTTTTCATAAAAGTGTTAGTATTTTGGATTAAAAGTGTTTTTTTGAAATGTTATAAAAGAATTAATTATAATTAAAATAGTTCGAAATTTTCAAATACTGGGTTAAAATTGTCGAATTTTTGGAAATTTCTCAGAGGAATCTCGAAATTTTGAATTACGAAAAGTACTAAATAGCGATTTCATAATGAAATTTTGGATTAAAAGTGCTAAATTGCCTAATGAAAGTGCTTCAAAATTAAATTTTCGAAATTTTATGAAGCATGAAGGGAAATTACAAATAATTTCTCATATAAATCTTCTGTTTTCATTAGAATTACAGAGAAATCTTCTAAAGTAGTGCCAAATGTTCCAAAATAAAGACATTTTAATGTTTTCCCATTTTATAAGAACTCATTGTCAGTACAGAATTCCAAAAAATTAACACTTTTAATTGAAAATGCTAATAATTTTTAGTATTATTTTAAATATTTTACAGTTACTTTTGTTGGCACTCTGAAATCGTTGAAAAATTTTAATAAGCATGAGGGACCGATGGTTAAGCAACACTAGCATAGACTAATTTTATTTCTGTCTGGTTTTTACGATTGTCATTTTATCGTTTCATTAGAATTAAAACCATAAAATATAAAGTTTTATTTACATAGATTCATATAGAGAAAAGGGCTTGTAGACAATAGCTGTTGCTTTATTACTTTTATTACAACTCTCAGTCGCTAACTTTGTTGTTGTTGTTATTGAGTAGCCAACATAATCGACCAGTCATCATCATTACCATCATTGCTAATATTTTATTATCGTCACCCTATGACAATTAGAAAAAGGTCAAGCTCTTTGTACATCTTGTTGGTTGAATCTTTCCATTTTATATTAAATCATTATTTTTCTTTCTATTTATCGTTTATTATTATTAATTTATAAATACTGTCTGACCTTATTCATTAACAAAAATATTTTCCAGCCTTATTTTTTTTAATTTTTCTTGAATGTTGATTAAGGGTCAAATAATTGTAAAATCAAGTAAATAAATGGGATTTTTTCAAGTTTATGAACACAACAATGTAATTATATAGAGAGATAAATACATAATATGTAGGTATATTTAATAAATTTCACCGGTAAAGAGAAAGTTGTTATCAGAAATATATAGAGCATCAAGAAACAAATTCACCCATACAAAGAAGATGCTTATTATTATGATTATGATGTTGATGATGATGATGAAATAAATTAAAAGTATATCCGGAGCACACGCCATCTAACTTGCACAAACTTCGTTTGAATTCATTAGAAAACTTCCAAACTTCTAACTACAGTCAGAGTATAAATGTGTTGTTTATAGAAGAAAAAGTTTCTTTCTAAACACATACAGAACGATGAAAATTCGAAGTTTTGCCAGCCTCAAGTTTTAATGGGGATAGTTGTTGAAATTTGACGGTTGAAATAAAAGATTTCAACGTTTTATTTTATAAAATACAAGACCTATTCCAACATAAATCAAACAGATGTTATTCGAATTTCCCGTTATAAAAATATTAACGATCGTATGTATTTATGTATAAAAATTCTGCAATATATCCGCCTCATTCTCGTCTATCATCAATCCAAGATAAACACGCACACAAACATATACAAGAGACGAAATTCTTTTGACTGTTTGTAAACTACCTTGGCAAATTTCCATACTTTAATAATTTAAAACGTTGATGTTTGGAAAAAGAGAGCCAACCGGCCACACATACACGCACACACATGTATAAAGAAAGACAAGTCTTATATAAATCAAGTTGAGCTATATCTGTATATATGTGAAGATTGGGTTTGGATATAAATAATCTTTTATTTATAGGCTAACATCTTTATTTTTTCGCTTTCCTTGGTTCGTGTGTTTTTTTTTCTCAACTCGAATAAACATTAAATTTTCCGTTGCTTCGAGGTAAATCACAACAATATTTTCGCCATTTGCGTTCACTATAAATGAATGAAACAGTTTTCGTTTTGATCAACAAGCTATAAAGTTTTTTTCTATTTGTTTTGATTTACAGGACCTGACAGTTACTGATGATACAGTTCTAGAAGAACACAATGAAGATCCAGCTTTAGTTCAAATGAGACTAATCGGTGATGGAGGTAAGTTGAAGCTGTTCTTCTAAACAGTAATAAAATAAAATAAGCGAATTAACATTAAAACAACAACGATAATAATATCTGCTGTATGAATAATTTATGAGTTGTACAAAAAATAGCACTTAAAAATGGGTGCAATGTCCTGGATTTTTTTCTCGGAAACGAAAAGAAAACAAGAGGTTGTAGATTTTATGAAATTCCCCAATAATCTTCAACTTAACTTACTTTTAAACCGATAAAAAATTGATTATGGTTTAATAATAACCAAAAAGCCATCCGCATCGGGCCCTAACACTCGGGAGAAAAATCAGAAATCGTTCTCGTAATTTTGAAGATCAGGCTTCTATCAAAACAAATCAAAATTGATTAAATCTTTTTTGGTGATTGCTTCATAAAGTGTAGCAAAAATTGACGATTTAGGAACAAAATGTCTAAAATAATCGAGAATTTAGCTCAATAAAGAATCAGAAATTTCAAATCATTATTAAAATTAGAACTAAAAGTCGATAAATCAGCTCAAAAATAGGCTAAAATTCTCTAAAACTAGAGGTCAAAGTCAAAAATTTTCCTGAAAAAATAAATAAGATTTAGCTCGAAGCATTAAAGAGTAAAATTCCCCCAAAAATATCATTTTAGAGTGTACACTTGTCAAAATTTTGCTAAAAATTCAAGATTTTGGCGTAAAAACGTGCTAAAATTTTCCGAATTGGGCTTTTTGTCCTAAAATAAAGTGGCGTAAAAAATGACTAAAACTGAAAATTTTAGCTTGAAAATCAGTCAAGAGCTTGGCGTAAAATATTTGCAAAATGTTTCCAAATTGGGTAATGTTTAAAATTGTTGATTATTCTAATTCAATAATTAATTAGTAGCGTTTAAAAGGTTTCCCTGGTTAATCAATCAAAATATCAAATTTACGTATTACGCTTGGTTCCGCGAGAAAATTCATTGAAAACTACTGATTTTCAACAAATTTCTTTTTTTGATAATTTAAGGGCAAAAACAGCCAAAAAATTATAAAAAATTGATTACAACTTGATAGAAATTAATTTAATAATCTCCATTCAAATAAAATTCACCGAAGTATCTGCTCAAACTTCAAAAACTTCCTAAAAGTCCTAGTAAAAACTTTTGAACCGTCTCCCAAATTGAAGAAAATCTCAAGAAAATACTTCATAACTAAATAAAATTGACTAAAAGTTCTAATTCCATCCTTTTTGTAATTAGATATTGGGCTTTTATAACATTTGAGACTATTTTTAGGCTACATTATATCATAAAGCAGGTAAAAATTACGACAACTCCAATTTTCTATTCTATATTTACAGCAACTATCTTTTGTTATTTTATGTTATGTCCAGTTAATTCGAGCCCGAATTATTGATTTTTCCGCCTCTGTTATCTTTATGTAACAAAATCCTATTTTATTGTCCATTTTATTATCCTTGAAGCTCAAATTTAAAAGCCATCTAAACTGTACTAAAATTGGCAAAGTTCACGTTGTAATCAAAAAAGTTTTCCTTAGCTAGAGTTCGATTTAAATTCTTACAAAAAGAAATTCATAAAAATTTTAATTTCATAAATATTTTCTTCGATTCTTCTACTGACTTATTTATAAATTTTAAGCTACATCGCCCATTTGGCATAATTTTAAAAATAAATCATGACGTCCAGGGGAACTTTCCTTCAATCTGTGTGTTGACGTTATAATTTTAGTTTTCATTTATTTATCTACACTTTATTTTATTCTCTTCTAATATAAACGTTTTTATGTTGCAAATTTTACTAGAATCATACATACGAGTGAAGAAAACAGGAAGATTGAATATTTTATTAAATAATTATTGATGTTGTGTATTTGTATATAGGATGCTGCAGGTTATTTTCGACTGTGAAAGAGAAGAGTCATTGGACTGAAGTAGCTCCTCTGCAGGTGTCTTATCATTCATCCTTCCGGAATTCGAATTAGAAATTTGTCGGTCAAAAAATGACTCAGAATGACTTGTCACCGTTATTTTCCTGTTTTTATAGTGGAACAAAACAAGGGAGACGGTCTTCGAGTCATTATCATTTTTAAAAATTGCAACATTACCCGAGAAAGGCCTTTTTGACCATCTTCCCAAAGAGCTATGAGGTTTAAATTTTGCGCAAGTTATTGCTAAGGAATCGCCTATAAATCCTTGAAATATTACCCGAATTGTCACGTTTGAAAAGATTTTTGAAGCAATTATTAGCATATTGAATAATGCCTATTATTAGTTTAGTAGTTATCTTGTCAAAAGGTATGATTAGTTCTCTTCAATATTGTTGGAGTTGTATGAAGTTTGAGAAACTAATTTAACAACAAATTTTGAGCAAGCAAACGAAGCTGCCCGACAAGTTTTGCCTTGTATTAATTTTTTAATTCCCAATAGACCACCAAAGTTTCAAACTTTTGACACTATTAAAATGAGTTTTCCAACTAAACTTTGGGGTTGTTTTTTTGTGTTTTTATTATTAATTCACATCAAAAAAAAGGAACATTTACAATTTTGATTATTGGGGGATGAATTATGTTTTTCTCAGGGTAGTTGTAACAACCATCTTTTTAAACACGATAATTGGTTATTTTGTATCAAAAGCGTTGTGTTTGTTCATAGTGGTGGAGTCGATCATGCGCGGGGAAAATGTTGGCATCACCCCACGGAGGTCACGATCAGCCGTGCTACAGACACAGCATCATCAGCAGCAGCCGGTGAGTAGTATTTATATATACTGCCACCCCCTTAACAATAACAACCCTTATTCCATCCTTGTCTCTATACCTCATTTCCACCCTTTATATCTCATTTTATTCTCGACAATACCCTCAACTCTAATGCACTTATTTCAATTTTATTGTCATGCAATGCAACACAACCCCCGGTATTTTATTTAATCGTTAGAATTTTTTTTATGATTATTTGATATCGGAATTTTAGAAATGATGTCAAAGAAATGAAAGCTGTTAATATTTGGTAGAATTGCGATTATTTTCCTTCGTTGTTCACCTTGCATTACGAAACGGTTTAATAATTCCGTTCATGGTGTGAAATTACGGTAAATTATGGAAAGTATTTTAAAATAGAAATAAAATTATTAAATGTGCAAGTTTGTTTCCTGTGTACTGTTGTTGATGTTGTTGTGTTATATTAGCATGGCAATATGAGAAAGTTGTTTTAGCTTTTTGTACATGTGTTTTATTAGTCATACACACACACAAACGCACACCTTTTATAGCTCATAACCATCTCTTTCTTTATAATTTACTTATCGTATACAGTCAATTATTAAAGGCCAGAAGTTGGGGAGAAAAATTAAATCAAAACTAAACGGTTGACGACCTCTCTTTGTCCTCTATATCTCTCGTTTATCCGATAACCGTTAGCACCTGTTCAAAAAGTAACTGAATTATTTAAAGATTTGTAGGGAAACATTTATATACCTACCTGTTTCCAATTGTTCACCATAAAGATGCTCTTTTTCTCTACCTGGCTTATCTTTATTCCATCTAACCTTGGCCTACAGTATTGTACACAAACAAAAATATTCAATGCACAATTCTTTTACCTTTATTTGGGAAAATCGATTCATTTATATTCAGGGTGAAATATTAGACGTGTGATGATTGTTGTTTTATAAATTATTTATACCTTGCCAAAAAATAATAAATTGTGTCCGCTTTATATTCATTAATATTCATTCCATGTTTTATACTTTTCGAAGATTATACTCAATTTCTTGTGACAATATTTGACTAAATAATGTCCTGTTAGAAGTTCCATCTACTCGTTAAAAAGCTGTCCCAACAGTTGCTAATCTTATTCTAGGATTTTGCCTCCTGAATGGAGCATTTTATTACTCCTAACACATTTGCAATATCATCTCCAATAAGAACTTTTTTCAGTCCTGCAAATAAAGCCTCGGGAGCTGTCCTATGCTGGTCCATCACTATTTCCTGATGCCCTACTTAGAGCAAGTTGTTTCAGACACAATTTTTGCCTCAAGGTTGTAAGTCTTCAAAGAATATTACTAGGCTGTCAGGTAAAAAGAAAATTTGTGCAATTTTCTTCTAAACTCCTTTTCACCCTTTTATTCTTACTGTGCTCACTTTGTGTCTTGATAGAAAGGTAGTCTTGATGCTCTTCTTAAGGTAGAGGAGCTTCTCAGCATTTTAGGCTTCAGGTATTTTCAGTTTGTGTCTCCTATTCTGTAATTGTCTTCGACCTATCTGTATTCCAAATGGAGGATCCAATTTCTTATCTCATGGTGGTTATTTATAGTTTTGCTTGTTTTATTCTTGGACTTTTACTTCTCCCCCATTTGCAGATTTAATTTTAGCCCACAGAACAGTTCCAGATCTATAAGCGGAACCTTAGAGCTCCGCCCAGAGCTACCTCATTCCCTAACATCAAAGCTAGTGTGCGTACTTCCCTTATCTATCTGTTTGAGGATTCCAGGCAGTTCTTGGACGAGCCATAGCGGTCATTTATAATCATCTAAAATAGAGTATCAAAGTCCGATTCTCTTAGCATAGTATAATCTGATGGTTTGATTATCAGTTTTGAATAGAATTGCTTCAGAATTCTAAGCTGTCCTTGCTAGGCTGTTGGCTTCGAGTTTTTAGTCTGGGACAACAAGGAACTCCTATAATATTCCAAGTTTTATTGTCAATTTCAAAACTCAAGCGGAAAATCATTAAGGTCGAACCTACAAAAGGAAGGAAGAGAAAAAAGCTAAAACCTTGATTGGATTTGTTTGTCATTATATATTTTTTTGATTAATTGTTGCATGTACGTTTGTAATTAATCGTTTATAGTTGAGTGAGTTTTTCTTTAACTATTCCACCGGTTGTGTGAGAGAATTCTAAAAAGATCCTCATTATTTGTGTTGTTACCTAATCAAAATTCAATGGATGAATAAAAATAGAAAAAATAAACGAGAACAATGGTGTTCAACTTTATTTTTAATAATTCAATAAAATTTAAAGCTCGTCAAATTTTAATAATAATTAACCCATCAAATTGTTCTATTTATGGTTCGTTGCACAAATTTATTTACCTATACTTGCACATTATTTATAAAGCGAGAGGGTAATTCATTGTTTGTTTACCAATAAAATTTGTGATAAATTTGCGTAGGCGCTTATCGAATCCTCTTTTTCTCCCTCGTAAACATTCTCCCTCCAATAAGACGATGATGATGATGCCCTTTTAGTTCTTTGAAAGAATTTCAAATTGGTTTTGCTTTGCCCCGGAAAAAGAACGAATACAGATTACCCCCGGTAAATGTTAGACAAGGACGATGGGTTGGTGTACAACAACACACAGTTCAGGCATTCCCTTAAATCGATAATCAATCCCCTCTCTAAACTGACTCTCGTGTTTCCGCATCCTGATCTCTGTCAATGACAGTAAAATAGAACCGGGCACGGGCGCTCTCTCCTGCAGGACTTTTACAACAAGTCATCTTGTTGATTGAATACCTGGGATTAAAGTTGCATTTGTAGGGGAATTGTAGTTGGAAATAATAATTTGGATGGTTGTTAGTGCAGTTTTTTTTATGTTGTTTGGAGAAAATATGGGTGAGATAGAATGTGAATGTGCGCTCGCGTCGCTGCCCTGCCCAATACAGAATGTGCACTCCGCCCCAGACGCGTCGCACTACACTCAGGAGAGCTTCGTATGAACACGTCGCTCTTTGTTACGCGTTCGAGCTTTGTTCTATTTGTTCAAACAATAAAAAAGTGATTTTTTTCGATTTGAGAGGAAAATATGAAAATTACAACAACACAATAGAAACAACAAGTGTATCAGTGGAATTGTGTTAATTTGTGCTTCCTATATTGAAAAAAAATCAGTGTAAAAACTAGAATAACAGTGTTAATTGTGATATTTGTGAAAATCTTATTAAAAAATTAATAATTAATAATTTTGTAAGTGGAAGATTCTTATTCGTCCCCTATTCTATAAAAAATCGCTCTAGAATAACAATGAATCTCTTTGACCTTCCCCTATTGTCGTCGATTCTATTGTTATCGTAGAAATTGATCTGAATTGTTAAATTTTATCAAGATTTAACCGGAATTTTACTGGAATGATCAATAAAAAAGGGTAGAATTAGTAATTCCTCCCTTCTATTTCTCAATTCAAAAACCGGATTGGTAGTGATGAAATTATTAGTTGTAATATTGCATTTTTTGTACCAAAAAAAAAACGAACAAAGATAGGCATACGTTTTCTCGTAATTATAGTCTGACATGACCCCCTGAGGGCGTCCAGCGAAAGTTAGAGTTTTGTGGCGCAATGTAATTAATTAAAACTTCAAATGAAACACACACATACACAATGTAGAGAGAGGAGAAAGACGAGAGATATAAACTAGAGAGTTGGCGCAGCATCATCTTTCTTGTTTCCTGTATTATCCATAAAGGTGGATGATAGAGATAGATACAAAGGGATGGAATCGAATCATTCACATTCCAAATTGGATTTTGTGATTTAATTTGATTGTGTGTATCAAAAAAAAATCCTTGTGCTGTTTACACAATCGTAAATCTTTGGAAAATAAGAGATAAAAACTTGCTATAGGTAGTCGGTTTATTATTATTATTATTATTATTCCTGCTGCATACAAATTGTGTGTGCGTGTATTATAACCGGTTTTGCCCACCGTCAAGATTAATGGAGCGTGAGTCGTTGCTTCCATAAAGGAGAGAATTGAATAAATTAAGCACAGACGACGGTTTAAATTGTAAATTAGCATCCGACTCCTCGTTTAGAGTCGTCGTCTCTAACTAATATTAAACTGTTTTTGTTTGATGGGGAAATTACAGACTACTTCTCTCTCTTTACTGACAGTAACGGAATAATTGCGGTCATTATAGATATCCTTGAATTGTTTATGTATAGAAATTCTGCTCCTATTTATCCATATTTTAATATCATTATTTGTTTGTTGCGTTATTTTAATTTATATATGACAGGGAGGTCCACTTAGCTTTCTTATTTTTATGACACAATTTTCCAAAATACTATATCTACGTGAAATGACTCAGAGTTCTTATAGATCCTCTCAGTATTGATTTTTTTACATTTCTCCAACACAGATGGCATTTTTTCTAGACTACAATGTAGAAAGGTGGCAAAAATCAATATCGGAAGGATTCTTGAGTCATAGCGAGCCCAAAACTCTCTGAAAACAATTGCTCTCTTATCAAATGCAAGTCGATCAAAAAATACTCATTTTGGAAACGAAAACAGAAGTAAAATGACTCAAAACGTCTCAAGAATCTCTTCAATGTGGAGTGGTTTTGCTTTCTTTATTTTGTTCTGCAATAGGGAGAACCTGTCTGAGTTATTTTATGTAGATGGTTTCCAAAAATTGCAACATTGTTTTGTTTTTGACCTACAATTTTTCCTGAATTTGACCCATTTTTTGAGTCACTCACCAACGCATATGATTTATGCCATAAATCATAAAACGAATGTTCCATTTAAATATTCCTAGTTCTTATGGCAAGCTCTTCAATAGAAGATCAAAAAAAAATGATCATTTTGCACTATAGAACTAAAATAACTCAGAATTAGAATCCTGCGAATACCGATTGTTTTTCCTTCTTTTTATTTTATGCTGTAACAAGAAGAAATGTTTGGACTTTTTCTAGATTGCAAGGGAGCAAAATAGCAAAAATCCACATTTGGAGAAATTTTGCGCCATTCTGACTCAAATGAGTTACAAGTCTCTAATTTTACAATAACTTTGCATTTTTTCTTTGATTTGTCCCCCAATTGATGGAAGTTGTCATAAGAATTGGGAACATTGAAGTGGTGCTCCATGTAATTAACATAATTCTAATTAAATTTAAATATTTGTTGATTAGAGCCGTAGTATTCGAGGCTTATCATCAGTGACCTCAAATAACACAACAACAACTGGTTTAAGAAAACATCGATCAACTACTATCAATAAAACGTATACAGATGCAACGTTTAATGATGGAATTTCACCGGAACCGCCCGATAAAGGTAAGTCTCGTTAATTTCATTTCCTATATTCGATTATAATAGCATCGTTTTTCTTTTCTATAAAAGAATTCTGACCTTTCTATGTTTTAAATTCTCTTTCTCTCCAATTGTTTGAGAGATACAACGGCGATGCGTCGTTGGTTTCGTGATTGATAACTTCCTGACCCACGTTACAATTATTGTCTCGATTCTTTTGACCCCAAACGGGGTCAAAACGAGATTATACAAGCGTCTAAATTATTTCTATTTATTACAATTTATATTATTTTATTGTTGTTCTTTGATTTTTCTCGAAATGTTCTAATAAAAGAAATCTAGGGGTGTTTTGTCGCGTTTCTAGGGCTTAGATGTCTGCGCACAGCAGGTTGCTAGGGGAGAATCGAATACAACACAAATCTCTTTTATTGCATTTTTTTTTTTTTTTTGTTTTGTATTTCTCCCATTCCCAACACATTTTTTCTACTTGTCTTTCACAAGCGATCTTGTTTCTATTCTTGGAGAACTGAAAATCTTCCATCGTTCGGTTGAATCTCATGAATTAGTCTAAATTGAATCTGTTTTCTGTTTCGTTTATTGTAAATAAATGAAATATGTCAGTGCGTTCAATCATGGGTATTTCCGGTTATAAAAACAAATAAAACGTGTAAAAAGAAAGAAAAACGAAACAATTGTGTGTATAAAGAGTCAAGTCGCGCAATAACAACTTTGGCCGGAAGCCAACAGATTGTTAAGAGACAAGTGCATGTCACGCACGGATTTCTTTAGAAGTTTACGATGTTGAAATGGAATGTTGAGAAGATAGAAAAATTATGGTGCTGGTGGTGCATATGGATAGTGTTGATTTCAAGTGCCTTGACCTTGCCTGTTTTTATTGCAAAAATACAACCTACAACTTCCTCTATTTTGTACACAGATGATTATTATCAACATCAACAGCAATAATTTTTCCCACATTGACTCTTTTTATTTCGGATAAATCAATGATATTTATTGAGAAATTTTACTTTCTTTATTTCCAGAAATAAAGTTGATCAAAATATTTATTTAAAATACGTGCGTTATATTTTAATTTAAAACAATATTTGAAATTTCTATAAATAAAATGATGGAGATTATAAAGATAAAATTAATAAACACCCAACAATGTATAGGCAAATATTTTCAATTGTTTGCTCTAAAAGGTTATCAATCCCTTTGTCTATTTACGTTTTGTACGTAAAATATTAGGATTTTGATTAGAATTTTATCATTTTGGAGTGTTTTTGTTTGATTATTTACATTTTCCCCCCCAATATATTATTAGTTAAAATAACCTTGTAATCCTTTTTGATTATTAAAAATTATCACTTCCAAGTATTTCATGTGTAATCACTTACAAATAAATCAAACGAATAATTAGGTTAGAGAAAGGATTATCAAATTGTGAAAGGGTGGAAATTTTTATATTAGTTTTTGATATGAAATTTCCAAAAATTTTGACCTTTACCTACCATATTTTTGTTGAAAATCACTCATTTTAAACAAATTTTTAAGAAATGTGCAAAATACATAAATTCTGAGGCTTTTACTAATCAATTGTGGAAATTTTGGGAATTTGGATACTTTGAGAAGTTTCAATAGTTTGAAAATTTTGCTATTTGAAATTTAGAGATGAATTCTTGTAATTTTACCCAAAATTTAAAATGAAGAAGTCTCTGTGTTGATTCATCAACTTTTTAATTTCTGTTTTTAAGTCGCCAAAAATTTAAAATTCTATCATTGCTAGTTTTTCAGGAGTTCACTTTTGAAAATCATCATTGGTTAACAAATTTTGCTTCTGGACACCATCAGATCATCAATTTTTAAGCAATTTGGCTACTAAGTCGTGACAATCTAAAGAATTACTCGATTTTTGAGTTGAGTCATTGTCTTTCAGCTTAAATTTTGGGAATTGGCTAATTCTCGTTTTTTTAATGAGAATTATTGAATGTTTGCTTCTTAAATCGTTTTTTTGTAACATACATTTGTTTTTGTTCCCTGCATTTTGCTTATCGAAATAATAATCAAAATAGATAATGGAAAAAAGAAATAGATAATGGAGAAAAGGAGTCAATTTCTATAACGTGCGTGATTTTCGTTCTCTTCTCATCCTTTTTTCGTCCCCATTTATTTATGTTGTGTTATATAAAAACTAGAGAGTGGTCCGTTGAATGCTAATTAGGTTGATAGTGGTTGAGAAAATTGTCTCATCTTTTAGAAATTGTTGCAACAATAACAACAACAGTAATAATAATGGTGGAAGTGTTATTAATGCAACCGTGACTATGCTTAAACTCACCCAACAAAGAAACAGAACATGAAAACGATGGCCTGATTGTCTTGGGGCCATCAGTATACATACCTGCCTATCTACCTACCTGACTATGTTGTTGTTATTCGACAACAGCACGATTGGACCATTATCTAGACTAGAGTCTCCTATTCCGGCAGTCAAGGTTGACTGCTACGGTTATAACCACTGAGAATGAATGCTACAATCTATACTTTAAGTGGGTATTATGGATAAAAATAAAATTAAAATAAGAAAAGGTCAGGACTTTGTGTGTTACTTCATCGTCATCGTCGTTTTCAAGATAGATTCAAACATAATTTGATTCACACAAAAACAACTTCATTATTAGAGATTTCCATAATTATAAAACGTCTTAAGATTCGTTTTCGATTCAATTTATTTAGGAATAGTAGAGAAAAAATCGATATATTTGTGTTGAAAGAGGTGCCTAAAAGTAGAGGTTTCATATTATTTGGCGAGTAATTAGGCAGATCTTTCAAATATGTGTTTGGGAGATAATTTTGACAAAATTTGAGCTTATAACTCATTTTGCAGTTGGCTAATGGGTAGTGGTGCAATTTTTGCTCCAAAACGTCCAACAATCATCCAAAGGCTCCCTCAAAATTTTTTTTTCTGATTCGATTCGTTTTTTGCTTAATTTATAAGGTTCAAATTTTGGCTAAAATCATCTTGAAACCGGCTTGAAATATTTTTCGAATATCTCACGAAATAATAGAAGTTGCCATATAAACCCTCTAGTTTTAGGTCAACAACACTGTAAAAACTTCTTATATCCATGTATACGTTTACACATATTAATTTAGTGAATGTTGTAAATTCCAATTAACTATAATCGAGTTGCATATTTGAACCACGACTGCATTCATGGGTATAGAAGAACGTGACTGTTCTGGTAAAAACCATCATTATATCGTCGTCATGATGGTCGTTAGTCTATTTATCTTTCTCTATCTATCCATCTATCTTTTGCCTCTTCAACTGTATGTGTGCTGCTCGATGGTACGGAAAAAGTTCATGGATCGCATGTTTATGTCGTTATACCTCAACAACCACACAAAACAAAATCATCTCTCATTCCGCCTGTTGTCATCTTATTTCGCATAAAATTGACGAGGTCACACAAATAAAAACAACAGTTACAAGATGAAAAAAATGCATTGTTTGTTCGTCTGTGTGTGTTGTTTTATTGTTGGATTTTCGACAATATTATGATTCAACATTGGAAGGTAATGGCCTCAAACCAAACGCTTTATACCACAAGTTATGCTTCGATGATCAATGCTTTCAAAATGATCATAAACAATCGTAAAATTCTCAACAAGATACAATTAAATGAAATCATTGTAGTAATGGGTGATTAAACCAACAGTATAAAAATTGTGTCAAAGGAAAAACTAAAGAATACAAAAAATAACCATCTATACTATAATTTTTGCCTATTAACAGTTAACGGGATTTATAACAAACAGAGGCTTCCTGTTCATAGTATCCTGTAATTTGATCAGTTTTCTTCAAGCATATGTGTTTGCTTTTTTATGTATTTGAAAATTATTATTTAAAGGAAACCTTGGAATAGGATCGTTATTTCCGTATCATCAATAAAATTAATAAAACTATTTTCATAAATAACAATAAAATTGATGACTAATTAAAAAACCATCAAAACACTTGCCAATAAATTTTTCAATCTATCTCAGACGTAACGTTCACATGAAACGGTGCCAATGGGAATTTCCAAATCCGTTATCAAGAGTTTAACGTCAATTCGGAGTATTTTTCGCTTTTTCTAACTAAAAATACAGGTTGTTCCAATTAATTGTTCCAGTTCTTATAGTGATTCGCTTTAGTTGTAAAAATTTTCTAGGAGAGTTCCTGAAAATTGAGCCTCTTTTTGGTAATGGAATGATTTTTAAAAACCAACTATCCTCATAAAATGGCTTAGAATGATTTAGGAATGCTTCCAATAGTGACTTTTTTAGTTCTTCTGCATTTTATTCCGTTATAGATAGACATTTGACATTTATTTTAGAATGTAGCGATAAATATTAATTTATCTAAGAGTTTTTGAGTCATTTTATGTATTTAACTCATTTACAAAAGCTTTTACATTCACCAAAACGAGCGTTTTTTCGCTCATCTATAAGGTCCTGATTTTGCATAAAATATCCAAAATTATTGACTCAGTTTTCGATTTACTCACCAGCTCATATAACTTAAGTCACAAGAATTATACACAAATGTTCATTCATCTATTCCTAGTTCTTATAGTAAAGTCTTTTAATTTGAATTTGGTCGAGAAGACTTTTTTTCAAAGAGGTGAAATGGTGAAAAATGGACTTGTGAGATAACTTAGAATGACTTAAGAATCTTCCCAATATTGATTTTTTTCGTTTTATTGCTTTTAATTCTGCAACAGATGGAAATTTTCGGTAAGGTCTTGGAGTTCTTTTTAGTCATTTTGTGTTTAACTTGAAATTTCTAGATTATTTTGAAATTTGTCAAAAATTTGGCAAAGTAACGATTTTGAAAAATGATCCACAAGAATCCTCCCAATATTGGATCGCTGACTCATTTTTACAATTAATGTATTTCCAAATATTGCAATATTGTCCAAAACGAGTATTTTTGACCAACTTACAGATAAACAAAAAACCCAAATTTGGCTCGAAACGTTCGCTACCAACTCTTTTATAAATGTTTGAAATATTTTTCAAATTTCTCACCAAATAATGGGAGTTGTCATCTAAAATAAAAACATATAAGTGAAGTTAGTTGTATGAAATTGGATTTAAAGTGAGGTTTGTTTGTGATCTTGAAATCGAGCCAACAGATTTTCAAATCTTACACTATTACAACCGATTTTCTTCGATAGCGTTTTATTTTAAAAGAAAACATGCACTTTCTTCTGGTATAAAATTTTGTTGGTGGCGTTTAAATTGAGGAAGCACTCGAACAATTCCATGTCAATTCTTTGCATCATTCATTAAATGTTAAGTTAGTAATTTTAATTAAGTTAATTGTGTGGAGCTTTTTTTGTTATTTAAATAATTTCATATTCAATTGATATTACTACTAACTAGTCCAATTGTTGAAAGTAACAAGTTTATTGTCGTATATTCTAGTGAAATATAAACTTCAAACTATTCTTGGGGATTAATTTCGCTTATAGTTAGAGGAACAAGAACAGGGTGTGGTACGTTGTTTATATTTCAATCGGCTATCTTTCAAAAACAATCTTAAATAATTGAATAATTTGATTGTCTTATAGAATGCATTATAGGAAGTTATAAAAGTTAAAAAAAGTGGAAATATACCGCTATACTGTCCATCTATTTGTGTGTTTTGTTGTTGTAAATGTTGGCTGGTTTCGAGTCCGCCCAAGCAACATTAACTATTGATTTAATGCTCTTTCGTGTCGAATTCCAGGCCAGGAATATGCACGGCTGACTCTGCAATACTCCCATTATATGTATATATAGGTATAGATGAATCTCTCTTACTCTTTCAACATTTCTCTCTCAATCTATCGTTATTTCCATCATACAAAACAATAATCCCTACGTCATCCCAACTATAATACAAATACAATACAACAATGATAACTGTACCTAGTTACCTATAGATCAATTTTATCTCTTTATTCATTAACAAAACAACAGTAATTCAAATAGGAAATCCTCCCTCTATTTTGATAAAAAGAAAGATGAAACAGAGAGCACCCTTTTATAAGGGTAGTTCTACCCTCTTCTCTGCATCGTTGACGGTGATGTTAATTCAGACTTTAACGGATCGATGATAATTACGTCTGCATTCCTTCAGGAAGTGTTCAAATTCTATTATATTCTTATCAATCTTCAATATTTTCCTAACAAATAATTGAAAGCCATTTATTTAACGCATCATGAACGATTCGAAGGAAAGTAAAAGTTGTTTTATTAGAAAATCAATAGGATATTAAATTAGAAAAAAAAAACAGATTTTACAAAATAAATTAATCGAATTAAGAGAGTGGAACTAGTTCTGTTTGTTATTTGTTGTTTAATTAAACTATGTACGATTTAAATAATTATCAATTACTATAAATAAAAGTACGCCATAATCTTGTTAATTAAATTTTATCTATTACAACACATCTTTATCAATTCTAGTGATCTATTTTCGATATTAAGGTCAAGTAAATTTAATTGAGATTTAGTCGAATTCTAGGCGATTCTCGTTATATAAACTTGAACAGTATCGTTGTCGGTATGAGGAAGATTTTCCCAGGCTACTGGAGGAAAAGTGGGAAAATTTCGACGATTGCGCAATAAACGAAACTAACAATGTTCCAATTAAATCGAATTTCAACGCAATTCTTCTGGTTAGAAGAATAAATCTTTGTCAAATACGACAAATTGGTCGAATATTACAAATATTGCACAATATCGGAGATATTCGTACGGTTTTTTGTGTTTCGTCCAATTGGTTGATTGATTGAGTATTATTGGCGAATATTGTGATTAATATTGCACAATCTATACGATAATTATACAATTTTTTGTTCATCTAATTTTATCTCGATTGTCGGGCTAAATTTCGTCAACAATTTGCTTGATCGAGTATTATTGAAGTAGTATTGACAATAATTCACATAAATTTTGCACAAAATCCAGGATATTACGACAATTTTTTGAGCATTCATTTAATTAAATATCGATCATTTTTTTGTTAAATTTCCTAGTTTCATAAATATTGTACAATATCTGATAATTTTCATAGTTACTTTTGGATTAAATTTTTGCCAATTTGGTTAGTTACTCGAGTATTGTTGACAATAATTCAAACAAATTTTGCACAATATCCATAATTTTTTGTGTACTCGATCATTTTTTATTAAATTCAAATAAAATCCATGAAATCAACAAATTATGCTTTTGATGTCCTATTATTTTTATTTTTTTAATTAAATCTGTCAACAATTTGGTTGAGTATTGTTGAAGCACTGTTGACAATAATTTACACAAATATTGCACAATATCTACAAAATTAAATGAATTAACACATACAAAAAAGCTTATAATAAAATTATCAAATTTTCGTCAATTCTCTGGAAAACTAACAAACTTACGTGACAGTTTCTGAGAGATTCGAAAAATGCCTTCAATCTACTATACACTATAGGAAAACTATAGAAAAATTACGAAAATTGGCTAAATTATAGGGAAAATTATGAAGAAATTGAGCAAAAATACATGGCCCAAGATGGTCCTCTGTAATTTAGAATTTAAACGGTACTTTCCAAAATAAGAAACGACCTTAGATACTCCTTGAAATGGTCTAATGCTACTAGATTCATTGCCATATCCAATCAAACAAGGCAGATATCGCTTTTTAAAAATTGATATTTTTCAGAGTTAGATCATAAAAGACGTGAACCCTCAAGCTCTTAACAGTTCCGTAAAGCTAACAAACCTATTGGAGTATTCCTTGAATTTTGGAAAGCTGTAAAGAAATAATTGAAAAGTCCATAAAATTTGCTAAGTTATAGAGAAAAATATAAACAAATTGAGAAAAAAACTTACTCCAAGATTTTCATAACTCAAGAGTTCATTTTTCAAAACGAAAAATGTCTCCGGGTGCTAACTTTAATGGCTCCGAATTGAAAAAAAGTACTAAGAATCTTCTTATTTTAGAAGACTCATATCTTTATAATATTGGTAATTCCCATTATATTTCTGTTCTCAAAATTTACGGAAATTCCGCAGTTACAGAACCAAAAATATTGCACAATATCAGCGATACTCATACGATTTCGAGAGCTATTTTTACAATCACAGAGCCAATTGAACAATCTTTTTTGTTGTTGCTTTATATTGTGGTTTTTTATTATAGAACATTAATTTAATAGAACAATAGACTCATCCAATAATGATGAATGATATGAATATTTATTTGTTTTAAGTATAAACAATTTAAAGGTCGTCTCAAGGTGATTGTTATCAATTTTGTTTTTATAATCGAATTTAAATAGAATTCTCTATATTAATAGTTTATTTTTGGTGAAATTGAATTATTGTGTTGTTGTAATTTGATAGAAGTAACAATAAAAAAGGGGAAATTCTTAGGGGTTGTCGACCTTGAATCTCAATAGATCGGATAGATAATAAAGAAACGACTCATATGACTTAAGGGCAGGTTTCGTTTACCTGCTACCCATTAGTTCTCTTCTCTTATTCTTCTATCAATTATTATAATTGAATAGTGAAACGTTATCCATTTGTTCACAAAACAAAATAAATCCAAACCTAAGGGTCCAGATTAGTAAAGGTAGTAATATTAGTTTAGTTTGAATATATTTCATCTGATGTTATTATATTAGAGAAATGAACCCACGTTTTAATTTATATGCAAGTGTTTAAACTACTATCGTGAGTTTAATAATAGTGTTATGGCTGTATATGTGCCTGGAATGCAGAATAGCTCATTTTAAAGCTTCCCTATTTTAATAATTACGCTATACGATAAGGAAATGCACTCGAAGTTTAATGAAAACATCCATTTTCTTATCTGAGAATCAACAAATTAGTAATCCCATCATCCCCTTGAATTTGCCCCAAGGAAAAAAAGCAAATCAACAATGTAAATAAACTTCCAATTGTTTAAGTTTGTTGACCTGTAAATTAATTGGAGCAAGTTGTTTTACCCCACTATAATAACCTTTATTATTGTTTGTTATTATTGTTGTATAAAGGAATGCATCCCTTTTTAGTTCTATATCTACCCTTAATCTCCTCTAACATCCGTTCATCTGTTTAGGGTATAGAAATTTATACGCCACCCTGTTTTATTGTGTTATTGTTGATGTATTTTACAGTGTGAGTCAGCTGAATTGGGTACTGTAGGGGTGTATTTTAGAGGCACTTGACGGTAGTCATGACAACAGCACCCCTTTTAAATGTCATCCATATAGATTGCCCTATTTTGTTACTTATACTATCAATCATTATTTGGTTAATTTAGAGAAATTGGGAAGTTTCCATAAGGCACAATTTTTTATTGATTTCTATAAAACGGAATAAATCTACAAGGTTTTCTTGTTTTTTTTTTTTTTTTATTACCACGCAGTTGTTGGATTCTCCATTTATAATCGTTGAATTTGCTGTTTTCAAAACATCTGTTTATTTTATTATAAAATAATGACTTTCTATTCAATTATTAATTGATTTTATTATCAAAAAATTGGCTTTAATATTTTATTAATTAGTGACTTGACCTGACCTGACTCAAGAAGTTGCCGTTCCGAAAGAAGTGGCAATTTTGTTGGAACTTTTCTATGCGATTTGCATTTTAAATTCTTGTCGACCTTCTCCGTTTGTTTCTTCAAACAAAAATCTTGTCGTTTTATTTTTAATTATTACCTTGACATAATTGGAAGTTCTTTAGATGAAAATCAACGGTTCTTAAACGTTTTTATTTGCTCAACATGTAGAAAATTGTACAAGTGAAAGCACACTTGTAATAGTAGTTGAATCGATTGCATAATTTCGCCTTTCTGGAATAAATTTGTTCGATTTTGTTCGAATTTCAATAAGGAAATTTTAATAAACAATACAAGATTATATTTGCATAAACAATTTTGAATTATTTATAGATGATTGAGGAAATTTTTTTGAATATTGTTTAAATCTTTGTTATTTTTACAACAATTGTTTATTTAAACATATTCACATTTTGTTGTTGTTGATTTATAATCGACTGCAGTTTTTAATAATAAAACATGTAAATTACATCAACAATAAATATTTGTAAAGAATTGTTTAAGTTGAATTGTGAAGTTTTTGAGGCCCAAAATTAATTTTAATACCAAAAACAGTTTTTCTTGTGCAATTCCAGCTCACTTTTCTTCCTGTTTCTTTTTACATCTTGTTGCTCAACAAGACCCAGAATCGTTCAAGTTTTGTCGGTGTTGTTAATTGTAAATACATCGAGCATATCCGTAACGCCCCAGTATTAAATTTCACGACTATCTTTTGATAATAGATTTTCTTGTTAAATTTATATAATAAGAGTTTTTCAATATTTTCACTTCTTGACAGCGTCTATCTCGTAAATTTAATCGAAAATTAGGAAGTTCTCTTAATGTTATTCAATATTCAATACACGATAAAGCACTACGAACGATTTGAAAACATGATTGAATATTTTGGCATTTACAAGACAGGCTTTTAAAGCAGGACTTGCCATATTTTCCTCCATAAATTTCATATTTTTATACAGAGTGAACCAATTGAAAGTTGTAATTGATATTTTATTGAAACGGTAGTGCTCCCTAATTCCTTATTTTAATTTTTCCATTGCATATTCAGATTTTCTGATCAAATTGAAGGGTAGTTTGGTAATATAGTCTGGTACTAACAGTTTTTGAGATATCGAAAAAATTCATAATGAAACTAGCTTCTAAAGGGTTGAAATTTTCGATATCAGTGGTCCAAATATTGCAGTCAAATAGTCAAATTTTATAATGAGAGTTTTAAAACTGATATACTGAAGGTGGCTGAAATTAAAAAAATATTACAGCTAGTCTTTGAAAGATGATTAAATTGTATAAAATTTGTGCTATTTGAATTCCAAATTTTAACCCTCCAGTGCTTAGAATTTCCAAAAATGAACTTTTTGATCGATTGCAAAATGAAATTTCTACAAATCGAAAATATCTGATGAACTATCAATAATGGACCATAAGTTATACCATCAAACTACCCTTTAATTTGATTAAAGAATCTAAATATACAACAAAAAATTCAAAGTAAAGAATTGGGGTGTACTACCCCATTTAACGGGGGTTATTTCACACGAAATGATATATTTTTATTACACATTCAGATTCTATAATAAAATTGAAGGGTAGTTTGATAATAAGACTTATAGTCTAGTGCTAATAGTTTGTTAGATAATTGGATTTTTTTTTTAAAATTATTAATTTCGTAAAACTATAGCGTTTGGAAAATTGAATTTTTCAAACTTTTATAGCATTTGATTATTTTTCCGCGTTTAGGCAATTTTCAATTGACGCACCCTGTATAGCTTTTGGCATCAATGATATTTATTTTTTGAAAAATTCCCCTGTTAGTTTACATTTGCATTTTTATTACATATATTTGTGTGTGTTTATAGCGGTTTCTAAAAATGTGTAGCCTTCCTGGAATTAACAAAAATTATTTTTATTGGATTTCAAAACATTTTAGAAAATTGCTTTTGATTTGAATAACAAAATATTTTTTTTCGGTGCTTCAACGATAACCAAATTTTTCGTATAAATAATTAATCGAATTCAAATCTAATTCCAACTGAATGTTATTATTGTGTTATTAATGGGAGGGAAAATTACGCTTGAAATTTCTACGTTATTTCACCTTGACTGTTTTTTTTTTGCATGATTCTCACCAACATTTCAACAAAATTTTATTTAAACAATGGTAGAACAATTCTCATAGGAATTATTCTCAACAAATTTATCCAATTGATGGTTAAACTAAAAATTTATTATAAAATAATGAAATATTGTTATAAAATAGATCCGTGAATAAATAGAGAATTTAATTAGTTATTGACTCATAGGATTTAGCTTTTTGTGCAAAATTACAACATTTCTTTGGATAATAGAAATTGTTAAATTCACATAGAACGATTCAAACGAAGATTTCTCGTTTATTTTAATTAAAATGCAAGATAATTGAGAGGAGAGGCTACAAAAGAACGAACAATCTGTCCAACTTTCAGTTTCATAACTGTTCTTTTTTGGTGTTTTTTTGAATAATTATCGTTGAAATTTTAGAAATTCTCCGTCTATTACAATGAAGAATTTATCTCTAAGGATATAATTAAATAAATTATTGTAATAAAAGTGTTTCCTTATTAGCAAGGACATTGTACCGTTCATTTTTATTTTATAATTACTGTTTGATTTGTTTGTTATTATTAACAATAGCCAGGTCAAGTTCATGTGATTATTAATTTAAATCGTGCAATATTTTTTTGTATATTGAAAGTAATAACCTTCTAATTTTATTCAAAAAACTATTGTTGAATTAAGGTGTTTCCGTTATAAAATGCTTATCTTTAAATATCTATAATGAATAATTGATTAGACAAACATTACTTTCTCTATGAATGTCTTGTTATTACCAGAAAAACTCAAATATTTATATTGACTGACTGTTGATAGGAAAATAATTTGTGATGTTATTTTATATTTATGATTCATCCATTTGGTATGAATCATAACTGTATTACTTCTATGGAAAATTCGTTTTTGATCGAATTCTCAACTTATTCAAGTACTGAGATAAAACTGCCAGTTCATATGGCAATTGGAAAATATGTTTAAGGTTTGAAGCAAAATTTGGACCTCGTAGCTAGAAATTGGTGTAAAGAATATTGCTGCATAAAATGGTTCGGGATAGCTTAAGGAAGCTAAGCAAGAGGAAGAAACCTTGGCTCATTCTGAGTTATTGCCCAAAACGAGCGTTCTTTTGACCTACTCACGAACGAGCTAAGTCGTTCAAATTTTTCTTAAAACATCTCCAGGGTCTTCCTATAAATCTTGAAGTATTGTAGCTGAGCATCCCGGTAAAAATGCAATAACGATTATAATTAGAGAATCAACATTACATGGGACAAAATCGATTAAACTTCTTGAAAAAAAGAAAGTATAAAAATAAACGTGCCTGTCTGAAACTTTTACTATTAAACTTGTTGTTGTTGTTATTGTCGTGGATGATTCTCCAAGTGATCAATAAAAAAGTTTTCATATTTCAACAATATATCTACAGAGAGCGAGATATAAATCAGAAAGTTTCCAACAGTCTTGGGAGTTTACCCAATGAAAACTTCCCTTTTATTACTACCCAAACTTGATGATTAATTAATTTTCCTAATCGATGCAGGTTCAAACTTGAATCGAGAAAAGAAAACGAAAAAATTAAATGATCTCGAAGCCTTTAAAATCGTGTAATTTATTATCAAACGATTGTTGATAATGGTTCGAATTCAAATAGAATGAAGCCTTATCGTTAAATTTTAGTAAATTACGATAATCAATTCAGGTATTTACGACATATTATCACAACCTACACATTGTACAACTCGTATAGATTAGAATGGAAGAGAGAGTGGGTGGATTGAGTTTGAAATTGTGCCAAAAAAAATGCACGAAACAACATCCTTAAACTTAATCAAATTGTCAAACATGATAACGATGTTGTTGTTGTTCTTGTTATTCTTAGTGAGATTTTAATTAAAGCCTTATATATATAAAAAAACAATTAATATTTAAATGAATTCTACTGTTGAGACTCATTTTAATAATTATGCTTTAATTTCTCTCTAATCTACATTGGTGCTTGTTTATACAGGGTGGTCCACTTAACTGTTTCTTTCAGGAGTATTGTGAGGGGTAATGCGCTCCTACCTCTTGTTTCAGTATTAAAATTTTGAGATATTTGCTTTATTTTCGAAAATATTTTATTTTATTTGTAGCACTTTCATTTGAAATTTGGAAAATGTATAAGGGGCTATTTTGCAAAAGAAATCAAAAATTTAACACTGATAATTTGATTCTGTAAGATTTTAGACAAAAATTGTGGAATTTACTAGAAAACTCAGCACTTAGGTCAAAAATTGAAGATTTCAATGAAACAATTAGAACTTAAAAACTTTAATTTGTTGGGACTTTTCAATGTAAAAGCCGACTAAGAGTGCCACAATTTTGTTGTTTAAATTAGTAAAAAATTAAAGAATTCAGCTCGAAAAATCTAACTGTTAATTTGACTTAGATCTTACACATTTGATAATCTGATAAAAAAAATGTGGTTTGGAGTCTGAAATTTCAATTCAAATATTCAATTTTTTGCCGAAATTCATTGCGAAATGCCGTTACAAACAAGAACTTTATATAATTTTTTTCCAAATCGCAAAGACAGCTTAATTGTGGGCAGATTTTTTTGAATTTCCGTGATTTTGTTGGTCCCTTGACACACACTGTCTAAGAAATCTGAGCGCCAGTAACGGATCTAATTGCAGAATAATTCGAAAAAAAAATTAAATAATTAATAAAGAATCTCTTGGGTCAATTTTCAAAGTTGAAACTTCATTTCTGACAATTTTGAGATTTTCAACAATGAACTACCGCGCCAGTTCAAAATTTTGGCTTGTTTTGTAGAACGCAATGGAGCAAAAATTGGAAGGATCGTTTGAGTCATTTTACAATCAATTTTTCACCAACTTTTGAGCCAAAATGTTCAAATTTTGCTAAAATTGGGCGCAAAAACTCGTCTACAAATTTTTGAATTATGTTTAAAATTGCTCACCAAATACCTAATGAAATTTATAATACAAATTAGATACGTTTAAGTGGGCCTCGCTGTATATTTAACGATGATATGGAATTTCATAATTTCGGAATTTGATATTGACATTAAAACTTGTTGTTGAACCTTAAACTGTCTCGATATTTATGCAAAAATAAACAATTCAGAGACTAACACAGTGTTCAACGAAGAAAAAAACCGGTTCTTTAAAATATGTTAAACACTATTTTACATAAATTTACATTAACGAATATCTGACGAAATTCAATTTTATCATCAAAAAGGTCATACTTTTTTTGAACAAATAGATGACATAAAAGGCTCGAGTATGTGTGGTATTTCGTCAAAGAAAATCTTAGAAGATCTCCAATAGATTGCATTTATTGCATTTCTAAACAGTTAATGATCAAATTAATGGGCTAATTGCCAGAATTTATAGTTAATGGCGCCTGTTAGATTCTTTCAAACCTAGAGCAATATTTAGAGAGAGTTATTGTTGTAATTCCTTGCAAGTTTTATCGAAACTTTGTTGGGAAAGTTTCCCGGTAAACTCCTAACAATTTCCAAGTCTTATAGAGAAGTTTTCGGTGATATTATCGATCTTGGACGCTTTTTATAAACCTCACTGACCTCATAAAGTTGTTATTTATAGAGGGCCAACAATATTTAAATGATCTTGAATTTATAAAACGTGCTATGATTCTCGTGAATGATTTAATTGCTGATTTTAATTAAGTTTTTTTGTGTGTATGCACCTACATAATATAAAAGCTTTCCTATTATAAATCAATGTAGAAGTTAAGGGTGTATAACAAAACGTAGTAAAGGGTTGTGAATGTGTATGTGTCGCATAAGAGGATAATTGTGCTCAAGTTTTCCCCAAGTGAAAATCAAACAAAAACTTTTCCTTTACAAAATCAATAGAGAGAGAACCGGGGGGAAATTGGGGGACTTTCTAGTCGAAGTTTTGAACGTTTAAAATTAATTGAATTGTTGAATAATTTCCATTTATTTCCGTTTTTCGTTTTTCTTTTCGTTTAATAGTTTTGAATAATTAAGAAAACATGTTGAAGAAAGTTCGTTGACTCATCCGGTCCATTGATAGGAGGCCGCCGTTGAATTTTTTACTGTCTAGCAGAGTGTGGGTATTATAACCATGTATTGTATTGAATAATTCAGTCACCTGTCTAGTCGGTGGTTGCCCCTCTGTTGTGTTTCTCTCTATACCGAACGTTTCACCATTCGAGATTTGTTGACAAAAATTTTGGCAATAATAAAACTTCAGAAAGTCGGTCAAAGAACCACTTTTTCGAACACCTATCACAACCCAAATGAATTTTGCGTTATTTTTTCGATATTAGGGAGCAATTTTTAGATAGTCTCATCCTTAATCATCGTGTTTCTATAAGTGAGACGTCCGGTATATGTGTGTGTATATGGATGGATGGATGGTTGGTTGGGATGGTGAAGTTGAACACAAACAGGCAACCAACACGGGCCTGAAAAGTTGCATTCCAACGCCACATGTTGCCCTTATGCCCCCCAAACCGGATTGTATTCCATCACCTGCCGTTTCTCACAAGCTGTGCTCGTTCGACCTTTTGCGCGTTATGTTGTATGCTTTGAATAGTTTGTTTTTTTTTCTCGGTGCGACAGCTGTTTCCGTGCACCCTCTCTTTTGGTTTTACAAAAGAGAAATGAGATGGCAACAAGAGCGGGAGTAGTTGTACTCATCACATATTGGGGCCTATAAAAATCCATCATCTATGCTTTAATACGATTTCTTTTCTTCTTGGAAAGAAAGAGATTTTTTGCGTCCCTGATGGAAATTACCAAGGAGAAAGAAAAAGACGAAGCAAAAAAGATGAATGTCAAGAGAGTACGTACACCGTTACATCAACGCATGTGTCTTTCATCTAAGCCGTTGTTAGTTAACCAACAACCACAAAGGATGGGATAGAATGACTAACAATATACTATAGAGTAGTTTAATATTGATGAAAGCGTGCTGATTCATTCAAATTCATATTGTTGCCCCTGCATGCATGCCTTCAATACAATTAGCATAGAAAAAATGTGTTATTTTCGTGAGTACACTCCTTATTTCCTTTGCAAGAAAACTATAAAAACTCATTATTATGATTGCCAACCACCACCGGACGTTTCAAATTTAATTTTAGCTGTCTTGTTTACTCCTATGAATGTACATAGTTACTTGTATATAATCACCAAGGTCATTTCAAAGACATTCTTATAATTTTCCACCTCTTTCCTGTTGTTAATTAATCGTAACGTGTTGTCTCTAATAATCGATTTTCTTCTTGTTTTTATAATTACACTGCAGGGTAAATTTCTCAATATTGATACCTACTTTCAAGGGGTTAAAAATATTTGTAATAACAAGTGAAAGCACCCTTAGAAGAAATAAAACTTCTGAGGAATTGTTTTCGAAAAATAACCCTTTGCAAAAAGATTGTGCCTCAAAGTTCTAAAAAATTACAAAAGTGCTCTTGTAAAAGCTACTTTTTAAGGATTTGTAACAATTTATATTTTAGTAAATCGGAGTTATAGAGGGTGGTATTTGCTTTCCATGCTTTTTCATAAATTATTTTATGCAAAATTTATCCCGTGCAACAGTGTTAATAATAGGAAACACGTAGAGTAAGTACTAAAGGGGTTGAAGCATACTTGGAAAAACTACTGCAAACCCTTATGCCACACTAATAATTTCCTTTTGCAAAGCATAACATTGAAAGTCTATGGTTCGAAAGAAAGGGGATCGATTTATGGATAAATTCTCATCCACAAAAATTGCGAAAGGGTGCTTCACTTACAGTGGTTTATTCAGAAGTTCCCTCTTAATTGTAACATTTTTTTTATAAATCAAACTGTTATCGATGGTTACAGTTATTGATCCATACTTTTCTACTAAGTGTTTCATGAAAAATTTACCCTGTAGAGCAGTTTTAATGACAGGAAACACCTAGACTAAGTACCTAAGCACGCTTAGAAGGAATTGATGTCAACTCTTAGAAATTATTTTGTTCCAATAATGTTTCTAAATAGGGGATTTTTTTGATATACTGACAAACTGTAATTTATAAAAGTTGCAAAAGGGTGCTTTAATTTAGATGTTCCTCTTTAAGGTTTTATAACAATTGTTTTATATTTTTTATATGTAAATCAAAGTTATAAAGGATTATTCTCTCATTTGTCTGAAAACAAAATTCGCCCTGTAGAATAGTATTAATAACTTCAAAGAGTGCTATAAAGAGACAAATACAGCAATAGGGATGCTGTTGTTGTTGTTGACTGTAGAAATGATGTCGGCGGTGGTGGTGGTGGCGGCGGCGGCGGGCTGATTGTCTGCCGCATAAACATTATAAAAAGCGTCCCGCTTCAGAGGCTGGTTGCCATAGTAACTGTCAATGTCACACACGTAAATATTCCAACGGTGGCGGCGGTAGCAGCCCACACATCTACCGCCACCACCACCCTATTCATGCCTCTTTGTCGTTTTAGTTCCAATGGCGCCGCTGTCTCCCTTTTTGCCCTCTATACAGAGAGTTGCCTGGCAACCCTCTTGTGTGTTTCAACCACCTTCCCGCACCATCTTCTCTACATGTTTATAACTTTAGCCATAGTTGAATTGGATGTTTATGTTATCTAATCACCAGTAATTTCATAATTATTGTTCTTTGATGGAATTGTGCTCGATTTATTTGTTATAAATTGGTAATTTTATTAAGGTTTCATAAAATTGGACGATTTTTTGTTCGGTTCTATTTTTATCCTAGACGAAGCACTATTTTGGTTTGATTAAAATTTTATTACATTTCCTAACTGAAATTCGATTGAATTTAATTGAAATTGTTTCGATATATTTAGTGACCTTCAATGCTATTTATTCAATTATGTAAGTGAAACAACCACGGGAATCCGGTTTAATCCGGGAATCTGGGGTCACATTCATCATACCTAAACAACAAACAACAGTAACCTAACTAATAGTAAAGCCCTCAAATTGGTTATTTCCTTTAAAATCAAACTATGTTTGATTGTAATTTGTGTTTGATTATTACGGATTCGAGAATTTGGGAAACATTCTATTTTTGTTGCTCTCCCTATTTATGAAGAGACACTTTCTCTTATTACCCTGATGTGTTACTGTCAGCACTTATTTATTTTAATCTATTTATATGAGCCAGAGACGATGGCGTTTGGCATATTTCCAATAGAAACATCATCATCAAACGAGTAAAAAGTTGCATTGTAACATCGACGCATCGTCCAGAAAATAATGGCGCTGCTACAATGACATAATTGCATTAAGCGACAACTATACAGGGTAATTTGCATTTTTAAAGGTATCCGAAGGTATCTGAAATAGCAGATAATACAATATCCTACTATTTTTTGTACTTAGATAATTTTCGAGAGCTTCAATTTGTCAAAAAGTTTTGTTGTAAATTTTTAGAAAATTGGATTTGTTGATAGCATTAAGAGGATCTTTTTAAGCAATTTTGACCTATAGAATTCAATTTCCATGTGGTTTTTAAAATATGGCACAAATTTGTAAAACTAGTATAGAGTGCTATAAAACAAGTGCCACTTATTTGATAATAATTTCGTTTTAATTATTATTTATTTTATTTATTTATGGAAATAACAGTTTTATTTTAGCACTTCACGTTCTTAACAAATTCATAAAAATCGAATATTCAGTTATCTAGCACCATTGTTGCTTATACTGAGTGTACTACGATAATTTACCTCGAAGTTGGCTATGATCTTGATTACGTATTGTCGTAGATAGCTTCGCATTTTATTAAATTTGACATCTGTTAATACCAAGGCCTTCTAAGTTTCTCTTTACCATATTCAGCAATTCAGCACAATGCTAGAAAATCTGACACTGGGAGTTAGTTTTAGTTTTATATAATTGAACAAATCTACGACACTACGAAGGAATTATGGCCATTTGCAAGCTAAAATACTGGTGCATCCCAGAGTGTATAGAAATATATAATATAATAGACATATAGGATACAGCTGTGTCAGTAACCCGGGCGACCTGGACGTTTCGCCTTAGTACGCCAACACACATAATCAGAGAGAGAATCCTGGGCGTGTCCTCTATCTTTGTTACACATTTGGCATCGTTTTCTCTCTTTATACAGAGTGTACCGCAATATTTCAACGTACAGTTGGCTATGGCTTTAATAAATAGAGTCGTAGCTTAACTTACTTTATTAGGTATTTTACGAAATTTGACATTTCTGAATAAAAAACAAATAGCCAAATTAATCTGCGATATTATTAGAGCTAATTATTATTAGGTGAAAAAGCGTGGTACACTCTGTATATTTGGACGATTTGAAAGCACCTAATTATTTGTTGGATAGGAAACAAGAAAGGCAACAAAATTTGATGAATCACGTATACTTCTTCTTCTCCTTCTCGATAACTGTTTATTCTATAAATGTTTAGCCTTTAGCCATATTAAGTTTAGTGTTGTTGTATAAGCGCCTATTACTATTTTCAATAGGTAACGGTTCCTTGTTCCTTATCTGTTGATGATTTTGCAATTTATTAATTGAATTAAATCAGATTCCGTCAACAAGTCAAACTGTTGAATCATTAATTACATACGGGAAATTATGGAGAATGCGAATTTTCACTTTTTAATTTGCCAAAACAACTGGCCATCTGGTTAAAATTATACTTTGTAACGGAAGTCCATAATTGGTTGTTTCACCAAAATGCTCCCATTAATTGTTGGTCGATTTGGAAATTACTTAGGATAAGGAGAGTAGTTCTTGGAGAACATTTCAGCAAAATTAGAACTTTGTAGATCATTGATAAATTGGTGGAAAACCGTTTTCACCTGATGTCGTGATTTTCACCAATCGAATATGCACGTGAAACGATCAAGAATGACCAGAGGATGATTATAAGATATTTTTCTCATTTATTAATAATAAGAAATAAACTTCAAGATTGTCCCTAATGAGTATTCCTATTTGTTAATTGCTTTTGCGCCAATTTCTCAATAAGCTACGAAGCTCCAGTTTTGCCACCCTATAAAAGTTTAAAATGGCTATAAAACTAGGAATATGTACGTGCAATAGGCGGTATAATTCTGTTTTTCCTAAACTTAACGATGACAAAAAGGTGTGGTGGTTTTTCTTGTTTGTTGTTTAGTGTTCACCAAGCGTGGTTTTAACGTTGAAACACGTGACTCTAGTGCAAATAGATTTTTCAAATACTTAAATATTCACAAACAATGGCAGTAAGGACGGACAAAAAAAACACATAGAAACGTTGAATGCACAAATTTATCGTCACCTGTATATGATAATGAAATAACCCTCTTTATATTTTTTTATTTCAACTCCCGTCATTTCTCCGTATAAAATGAATCATTCAGCAGGTTGTTTTTTCATTATTCGATAGTAGAAAGTTGGAATTATTCAATTGAATTTTCTGTATTTGATTGACAATCATCAATCGCTATTTATTTAATCATCATTAAAGAGATAACAGTTTATAAACAACTACTGCCATAGTTCAAAGGGATCGAAAATAATGAATAATTGAGAGAATGAAAAGTAGGGGAATTTAATTGGATGTCTCTATTTTAGAAATGTGAATGCCGTGTGCGTGTACATAATTTACGTTGGTGTTTTTTTTTTTTTTTTTAAATTTTTTTGTTCGTTTCTTTATTAATGCCTTTAACATTAAAAGCAATCTCGCCCCTGAATTTGCCACGGAAAGGCCTCCAGATAAGCGTCTCTCGTTTCAAAATGTGATTTGCATACAAAGAACCTTTCTTTGCGCTTCAGGTTTTGCTGTTGTAATATGTATGCCGCCTTTTACTTGAATGCATACACATAGAATAATATAACAACAATAACAGCAATGCAGCACTCCTTTAAAGAATCTCTCTCTGTCTCTCTTTCGCTTACTATCTCTGTCTCGTTTTGTTTCGTTCTTTATGCCTTATTGTTGGATTTATTGGATTACTGAGCTTTATACACAGTCGTTGTATTTTTATTGTGTACGCCTTTCTACCTGTCTTAAATTGTTTGGTTAAATGTCGCTGACTCATCAACATATAATCTATAGAATTTCTCGTGTTTATAATTTACGTGAATCATAAAAAAATCAGGAGCAACTCGTCATTAGCGTAACAATTCATCTAAATTTAAACAACTTACAGCCTGATTGTTGTAATACATAATACTTTAGTTTTTTATTTTGGTATTTGGCACTTTTGGCAAATACTATAAATTCAAAGTCTCCCAAAAAATGCAGAAGCTCATTAAAATTAATGTCTGTTTGATCAATTTTTTTGGAAAAAATTAGCAAAAAATCGTGTATTTTGGGCGTTTTTTATTTTTTTTCAAAAACTGCATACCAGATTTTCACAAATCATGCTATAAAGTCTAGTAATTTTTTGAATTTGGTCCTTTATTATAATTTGTTATTGGACCATACTACGATTTACACGGTAAAGATGAGTTTCTTTTCAATTTTGTTTGATTTTTGAAAATTTCTAAATTTAGCCCTCTATTTTTCCAGTAGAGCTCAATATTTAAGAGCATACTACAGCTTTTATCTTATACTTAGCCAAAATGACTGATTTTGAATGAAACCGATAGCTTTTCACTTCTATTTTTACAAAAACTGTAAATTTGAAGTCTATCAAAAAAATACAAGAGCTACATAAAATGATAAAATCATGTTTTGTCAAAAACTACATATCATATTTATTTTTAACGGGTAGTTTTCAAGTTTTACACCGAAATTTCAGCAACAAAATCATCCCTGTCGTTCTCGTCTTGATAACGGTTCATTTTGATGAATTGTATTGAAAAATTATCAATGGGAACGTGTAACAAATTCGGTGGGTGGGCAGAACAGCAGCTATAGGAACAACGACAGCTGCAAGTTAATAAAATATCAAGTACTCGTTTTGTACATAAATACACATACATGCACACTACAGATGTTCGTTATCGTTTTTGTAATCCCTTCTATTTTTATTCTATCAATTTTTTTTGTTAAACTTTGGGAGAGAATACAAATAGATAAAATCGTAACGCAAGCTAAAGGGAAAAGGGTATTGCAATTGTGAGGGAGATTTATTTGTATTTATGTACATACATCATATACCACGTGTCATCTTAACAATTTAATTTCTAATCAACCATATTTAAGAGGGACAGGTTGTATACAAATTAATAGCTATAATTGGAGTTATTAATAAATAAATGTCTTGATTCTTATGTTTTTATCTAATCAGCGGTTTTTGCCCCGATTCCTGGAAAATATTTAATCTTCTTCCACTTGGAATTTTTGTTTTTGTATTCGATATAAATATACTTCATTAAATTTTAAAATTCTGGATTTTTACATAAAACAAAGGTTAGACATCATTCGTTTTCAATGAATTTTAATGCATTGTGAAAAGGTCACAGTATGACTTATTTTCGGGTTAGGTCAAATTTTTAGACTTTTTTTTTTTCAATAATCTGCCTTTTAACAAGAATTAAATACACGAAGATATTTTTTGGGATTAAATTTTCAAAAATGTTGGTCTAAAATTATGAATTCTTGCCGAATTTTGTTTTTAAACATGGCAATATTTCAGCTGAAATTTTAGACATTCCTTCCATAATTTCTAATAAATATCACTGTAGAGCTATTAAAATTACGCATTTGGGGAATGCTTAGCCTATTTTAAGGCTTGTATTCTTAATTATCAATTCAATTTTGAAGAAATATTTGTATTGAATCTTTGATTTTCTATGAATTTGGTTAATGGATTGGCTAATTAGTTTTCGGGCTAGATTTGGATTTTTAGAAATTGTCTTTCTTAATTACGATTTCTTAACGAATTTTAGTTGATTTTGTGAATAATATCATAGTTTTTTCCTCTGTTTATCAAAAATTAAAAACCAAGATTTTTAAAGATTTCCGGGTTCAAATTTTGAAAAATTATCACTCTAAATTCTGAGTTTTTTCGTACATGAATGATATCCAGTTTTAATTTCAATTTTTAGTTCAAATTTTTCGTAAATCATATTCTTTTTTTTAACAAATGCCACCATCGGGCTATGAAAATGTATCATTTTGGAAATTTTAACCTACTTTAATTATTAGTTAAAGCTTTGAAAAATAGTGGTTTTCCAATTAATTAATTAGTGTTTATTTTTGTATTCAATATTATTATATCCAAGAATTTTCCGGATTTCCAAATGAAACAATAAACATTGAAGGTCGTTTGGAATTTTTCCCATTATTGTTAGGTCAATGCAACGGTGTCTAATAATAATTCCTTCTTTTACTATTATCATTGTTCAGTAGTGGTATAATCAATTTGCGTTATCAGCACAACCTAACAACAACAATATTGTACAATAAAATAATACAATATTTAATATACATTCACTACTACCTATACATATCCGGTAAATATGGCAGTAAATACGCTGACCTTGTCTCTATTGTGTAATGATCATTATATAGTCATGCAAGCATATTAAATTACACTAGTCTGCAATTACTAATTCTAAAAATATTTGCGGTACTATTATAAAGTGGACGTAACTAGTTATACAGAAATGGAAAATACATATTCATAATTATTTTTATTGAACAAATACGAAAATTATTCATTCCCGTTTTCAATCGAATCAGAGATGCAATATCCAATTTTGGTTATAAGAATCTTAATTTGGCTACCGGTCATCTGTTTCTATTATTATCATTATTATTATTATTCTAACTGAAAGGAAATTCGTGTTAATTATTCATGTATATTGCCATATAAATATTTATAAATGGTTAGCCTTAGGGGACCAGTTCGTTGGAACTTGCTAATTGTCATACTCGTCACATTCAACAACTTTTTTTATATTATTATCACTATTATTATTTCCCTACTCTTCGTTCGCTTGTTTTTCACACAAAAAAGAGTTAAATAAAACCAGAAAAAAAAGAAGAAAGAAACCTTGTAGTGAACAAATATGGAAAGTTTTATAAATTCCCGAGACTTTGTCGAAACTTGTTCTTGTTTATGTACGAAAATTAGGGAGAAAGAAACAAGAATAATTGGAAAAGAGATAGAGTGAGATTATCGGATTCTTGATCAGATGACCTCTCAATTACAATTGTAATTTTCTCTCTCAATTATTGGTCAAGGTCGATTTCCAACCATCGAATAAGTCACGGTAAATCACGGTTTTTCTATAAAAAAAAAAAAAAACAATTATGATTAGTTAGTACTCCTGTTTGATATTTTTCCAAGTTTTGTTATCTAATATTTGCCCACAGTAAGTCAACAAATATTAAAAAAATTCAACACAATACTGATAACAAAGATGACTAATCTCTTTAATGATGTTACATCCTATTGATTGTTTTATTCACATGTATTTATTTATTTTTTAAACAAGTACATTGTTGTTTTTTTAAGTTTTATTGCAAAAATTAATTGTCCATAAAAATTGTGAAGAAATTTTCTAATATGACACAAATTTCATTTCATAAAAAAAACAATAATAATAAATAAACATTAATTGGGCCGGTTCCAAATTGTTGTGTTCTGTTTGGAAATATTTTTAGAATTCTGGTAATTTATTTTTTTTTTTGAAGAATTTAACCCGAAAACATGAATATGATAAATACAAACATGTTCAGTCCCTTCCCATGTATTTGTTGAAAATTGGCAACAAATTCCTTAAATTGTTGTTTATTTTCCTTGTCGATGAGTGTTATAAAAGACGACGGTTGTTGACCTTTTCAACTAGATTTTGATTGTTTCTAATTAGTACAACCGGTCTAATTTTGCTGTTTTTATGGACTTTTGTGGTGAAATTGGTTCAAATCTCACGAAAATATTAATTTTGAATCAATTGCAAAAGTTAGACTAGTGCACGGATTCTAATTTTTAAACTTTTTGTTGATTTTTGGCGTGATTTTTTCAAATTCTAAGAACCAGTTAAAATTTTGAAGAAATTAACTGAAGGATAGACTTGTTTAGTCTAGTTCCACATGGATTATCAGAAAGATTTCCAAAATTTTCCCTATAGTATGGTATCGTTAGAAAATCCATAAAATTGTCTCTAAATTTAAATAAATCTCATCACAAAATAGTTGCTTTTAATATAAATGTTTAAAATGGAAATTGTTGCAAAACTTGCTGCTATTTTTTCCCATTTATAAGTTGTTCAAACCAGATTTTGTCTAATTTAAAGTTTAAACAACCTCGAATAAAGTTTCCGGTTGTTTCTGAAATATTAACAATTTTAACAGGAAATTTTTGGTGATTTTAGAAAGTGTTTTCAATTTTTTATATATTTTATCAAAATTAACATAAACTTTCGGATAGAAAGGGCTAAATTGTGTGGAAAGAATCTGGAAATATTCGCAAAAATATGGAAAAGTACATGCTGTAAGATTTTCGTCGGTAATTTAGAATTTAATCGGAGTTTCTCAAAACCAAAGCAGCATTAGTTGCTTTTCTTAATGCTTTATTTGTATTTTGTTTTATTTTTGAGAACAACCAGGATATCGATTATTAAAAATTGACAATTTTGGAATACTGAATTAGAAAAACGATATAATATAAGGCCTTAATTTTTCGTCAATTTTCTGAAAAATAAATCAAACATTTTCTTACAAATTTGAAAAGTGTTTTCAAATGGCTATACGCTGCAAGAAAACCACTCCAAAAGCGAAGTTCTAAAGGAAAATATTAAAGAATAAAAACAAAAAACATGCTCCCAAATTTTCCTCTATACCTCGAAATTTAATTGATTTTTTCATCAAAAAACGCCTTTAATGTTGCTTAAAATGCCATTTCTAACGCCCCTTTATTCCTTGCAATGTGTTCGAAAACAAGCGAGAAATCGATGATTGGCTCATTTCAGACGTTGAATAAAAAATTATAATAGAACTTTTTGTCAATTTTCCGGAAAACTATCCAACCGATTGGAAAATTTCTCACAGATTTGTAAAGCGTTTTCAATTTACTATTTTCTATGCGAAAACTATTGTAAAATAAAGAAATTATAGAGGAAAATGTGCAAAAATATGGAAAAGGTGCTCTATAACTCGAAATTCGGATTGTTTTCAACAAGAAACGTTCTTGAAATGCCCTTTGAATACAATTTTAGTATTTGCAAGACCTTCAAAAATACGTGAAATATCGATTATTAAAAATTGCCATAGAACCTTTAAAGTTGTTCTTAATTTTGGTTCAAATTTCCGTTCTAAATCACCGATTCTTTTGGAAATTGTACTGACGAGTTATAAAACGATTAAATTTTCTAGTCGTTGATTTGATTTACGATATGGATTTTCGGTTTCTTTTATCGAAATTCACGCGAATTCGCAATATTATAACACTATATCGTTTTATCTTGTTTATTAATCACAAAATGGAATTTATTTCAATTAATCATAGCCGTTTATTTTCTTCTTTTGATTAACATTTCTATGTTGTTGTTATTGTCGTCGTTGTAATAATATTGCGCCAGTCTCTAAAATACATGACCCGTTTCAACCTTGGCAAAGTTCATCGTGTGTGTATGTTCAATCAATTTTTTCTTCAACCATTATTTGTTATTTAGTTTGTCGACTGACTGATTGATTGGCTGATTAATTTGTTATTCCATCAATGTACTCGTGTGGAAATCCCACGAATTTCGACCAAATTTAACGCATTTTCCTCCCTTGTTGTCGTCGCCGCCGTGTCGATGGGAAAATTACCATTTTGCGAAATTATCGAAGTTACATTTTATTATACTACAATATTAACAACGAAAACAACAACAACGACTATATAGTGGAAAAAAGTAGCAAAACTGGTTCTGTTTCCATTCTAAAAACGTTGTTGTTATTGACGAAGAAAGAGACTTTGTTATAAACGCTCCGATAGAATCGCTGTTGGATTGCCGTTGAAAAACTCCAGAACACCAAATGTATATCACTTGTTGCTAGTTTTATACCGAGACTTCGGCTATAATCGCCTACAAAATTGTACAGCTTCGTTTTCAATTCGACAACACGACGAATCCGATTTGATTTCAGTATTTCGTTGAATTTTACACGATAAAGATGTCCATTTTTTTCCTCTAGTTGATTACAGAAAAAAAACGTGATTATCTCAAGGACTTTGGTTAATTTCGCGTTAATTAATCTCGTTGATTTTTAGAATTTTTCCGCGTTCAATTAGTGTTGATTGTTTGTTTGTTGTGTAATTGAATCGTATGGTAAGTCGTCTTTTTCTTCGAAGTTGTTGATGATGACGATCGGCCATCATTAAATTTATACACCGCCTACATGATCCTTGTGTCGCACCCAATTTTGTGGTTTTATAGGGCGGAAAGTGTGGATTACACTCCGTTTTTTTGTTGTGTGTATGTGTGAAATTTGAGTTTTTTCCAACAATACAGCAATGTGAAAGTGTTCCCAGTGTGTACAACAACCGATTATAATTATTACACTATTCAAAATCCATGTCGATTTCACCTCAATATAGCGCAAAAAATCCAATGTGTTGGTGTTATATTTTTCAATATGTGTGTGCTGTAAGGGAGAATTTATCGATCTCCACCACCACTACCATCTGGATATTTGTTTAAGTGTAACAGCTATTATGTGAATTTATTTTATCGGTTGCGTGGAAGATTTTCTGACCTGGCAGGGTGCCCGCATCAAATACCAGGAATGTGAGGGTTGGCTATTGGCCTTTGTTCTTTGTGTTGTTGTTGTTGTCTAGTCTAGGCGCTTATTATAGATGAATTTTCTAACAAAAACATCAGGGGATGGGGAAATATTACAAATTCTAACACCCTCAATATTTTTACTTCGATCAATGTCATTTGTAGGTCAAACGTGTATTAGTCTCATTATTATTATTATTTGATTATTTCTAAAGTTTAGACTTTCACTGGAACCGTTACAATAGCGCGTTGCATTCTTCCGCGAAATTTACTTGATTTATTTCATTTTCGAATAATTAATTGTGCGACTATGGAAATTTATCAACAAAACAATTGTTGTGTAGTTATAAATGCCTCATTATTAAACAATTCCAATTTTAATATTCATTCTAAATTACCGTAAATTCAGTTGTTTTTTTCTAATTTAAAAACTAAAGTTTGTTAGAAATCATTTGAATTAAACTCTTAATCGAAATGGACTATGGAAGTTTATTGTGAATATACCATTAAACTATCAGTAAATATTTTGATATTTGAATTTATCAACATTTTAAATAGAAATTATCTCTTTGTTTATTCATTAAAAAAATTGAATAAAATAAATAGTAATCTATGATTTTATGTAACAAAGACAACTTTCATAGCCAATGTTGATTCGATAAAATATGCGTGCGACAAAATTGCTTTGTTTTGTGTATTATAATAGATTTCGTAATTTATTTTTAATGTTTATTTATTTATTTCGAATTATTGCAAATTAAATCATGAATATTGCTACTAATGATTTTTGGCTAATTCGAATATAAAGACTACAAATCAAAGTGGACTATTAAAATTTTGTTGAATTTAAAACTAATTAGAGTAACCAATCCATTCACAAATTTCCAAAAATATGTTGCAGCAACCTATGATATTATTGTAATAAAGAATATTCATAGCCAACTTAATTTATCACTCGTAATAAGCCAACGTTGATTTTAAATTTAATGAATTTTAATTAATGTACAGAATCTACATACAATACTAGTTTATTTTGTTTTTCATTGAAAAAAATCCATTGGCAAATATCGAAATCTAGTAATCTATGAATCTAATTAAATAAAGACAATTGATGGACATTCACAATGAAAATTTCATAGCCAATTTGATTTGGAATTTAGTTGAACGCATATTCGAATACGTTCATAATTAAGCTATGTTGATTACAAATTAATTCAGTCTCGATAAATATACAGAGTGTTCAATTAAGTTAACAAATAGTCAATTTGGTAGGGTATGAACAAAGCTACGACTACATGAAACCGAGCACAGCCAACTCTGAGGTGAAATATCGATGGACACCTTATAGAGTACTATTTTACATTACAGTTGGCCCTGATTTTCTTAATGAAAAATAATCTAGCAAGCTATGAAACTATTGTAAAACTAATTATAAGTTTATAGTGAATTTTTCATAGTCAGTTTGATTTAAAATTTAATTTAAAAAATGTATATTCATAATTAAAACAAATTTAATAAATCTCAACAAATATACAGAACGTATAATGTTATTTATAGTTGGTCATGCATTTTAGTTAATAGAATCATAGCTTGCTTCATATTTTACTATATTATACATTTGTTTAATGAAAAAAACAAGTGAATCAAGCTATGATATTATTTCATTTTGCTAGTCTGTAGTTGGCAATGCCTTCGATACGTAGACTCGTAGCTTGTTGATACTGCACCAAATTTACGAATAAAGTTACGACACTGGATACGTAAGAAAATAGGGTCAACTTCGTGGTAAATTATTATAGTACACTCTGTAAATTAAGTATTGTAACAAAGAACAGCTTCCATAGTCAACTTGATTTGAAATTTAATTGAATAGTCGTTTAAACAAATAAATAACGTTAGAAATTGAATAAATTAAAAAAAATATCAACATCTGGACAAATATTTATTAATTTTATGCTAAAATTTCCATTATTATTATTAAGATTATTATTCCGGAAACTATAAAATGACTCAAAACGTAACGGATATCTCTTCGTGACTTTCAACCATATTGTTGACGCCACATTGCAATTCTTCGTTCGTTTAAATTCACTACAATATAGTTGTTATTATTATTATTATTAGTAGTATTAGTATTGATGCGGGTATTCGATCGTACCACAAATTTTATAATCACGCAATGTGGGGCTCTCAATTCAATAGAGGTCAGTGACTGCAATAACAACACAACTGCAACAGCAGCATACAGGAGTAATAGGCAGCTTCGTCATCATTATCGTGTCCTGTATTTTCTCTTCTACCCACTACTGACTACAACTACTACACCTCTTCGTCTTATTATTATCATCATCATCATTATTAGGCTTTATATGTGTGTGTATTTTATCAGTAAAGGGGACTTCTTTGAATGTCTAACAGCAAAGCAGCAAGAGAGAGGTAGTTGTAGGTTCCCTTTATTATTCTTCTTATTATTATTATATTCGGTGTGTTCCCTTGAGCGTGACACATTCTGTTCGATAATGCTGAATCAGAATGCAGCAGTCATACTACCGTTTCTCTGTCTTTCTCTTTGTATCTCCTACCCTCCATCACTTGACTCAATTTATTCACAAGAGGGTCTTTTATGTGACAATATATCGGATGGATGCTATCGATTTTATTCATGTGTAGCCTTTCGACCATTTAATTAGATTAAATGACGATAGTCTATTAATTTTTGGGTTTTCAAACTAATACCAAACATAGATTAAAATGTTAATTTTATAGTCCTTTAGAGAGTTTCTATAATACAACTAACGGTTACAAATTAACAAATCAATAAATTGGAATTTTATCTGCTATTTTTAACCCAATTTAGAACCGCTACTAAATTTTGATTTTTTAATAAATTTTATTACTTGAAAGTTTACAAGTTCGGTTTTTTGGGGGCTAGATTGTGGGCTTTTAACCAAATTTTAAGTTGAATTGTTGTAAATCATCAATTTTTAACTACTTGGCGCACAATTTTAGTTAAATTTTTAGCTCTTCAAAAAAACGTGCTACTCTAGGAACTTTTAGTTTAATGTAATTTTGTTTACAAGTAAATTTTAATGAAAGGTTAGTTTTTAATCGATTTTTGGAAATTTTCTTTATTTGTAACCTTCTAGACAAGTTTATTTTTGACATGAATTATCATATTTTTTTAGTCTTCTTATCTAAAATTCGAAAAATATTTTAATTTTGATCCAAAATGTTAATTTTAGGATTTTAATTATCAGTTTTTAATTAGTTCTGCTTTCAAATTCAATACAATTTTGGTTTCAACTTTAGTGCCAATATTTTCTAAATCATCTTTTTGTTTCTCAATAAATATTTCGACATTATCTTTTTTTTAGGTCCTTTTATCTAGAATTTCTAATTTTTATCCAAAATAGAAATTTTTATATTATAAATTATTAACTTTTAGCTATTTTTGACACAATTTTCAGGTTTTTTAAGAATTTCTAATTTCAAATTTTCATCTTTTTAAATAAATATTACTACCAAATTTCAGAAATTTTTAGCCCACTTGTTTGTAAGTTTTAAGAATGGTTTATATTAAATCTTTGATTAATTAGTTCTACTAATGTAAAAACAAATTCATTATAGGTGTTTTCGATCAATTTCATATTAAATTTTCAAACTTTGAAAATTTTCATAGATTTCTTTTCTGAAACCATTATACTCTAGTCAATTTTAGTTGAATTTTGATGTGGATTATTATATTTTTGTTTTATCCAAAATTAAAGGTACAGTTTATAATTTTCTAGCACATAAACTTTCGTTTTAAAATTTTGAAAAATGTTCTAATTTGTAAATTTCGGCGGATTTTCTTCTTATTCAGTAAATAAACGCATTGAAAATTAGACGACTGATAAAGTTTTAGTTTGTTTTTTAATTCGATTCTTTGTTGATTTTTAGCAAATTTTACTAACAAATTGCTCGATTTTTGTGAATTCTCCATTTATTGCTTTTTCATGCTCAAGATTAATTACACAATTTCTGGGTTTATCTGATACACAAATTTTCGTTCTAAATTATCAGTTTTCAGTAACTTTTGTTGATTAATGTTATTTGTTTTAAAAGAGCCGGATTTAGATTTTCTGTTTTTGTTATAATTTATTAAACTTGTTCATATTTTGGATAGTTTTAGATAATTGAAATATATTTATGGTGTCATCATCGAAAATTTTAACATTTCATTCAGATTAAAAATAGATTTTAACCAGTTGGTGTGTTGTATTTGTAAAATTGGCAATTGCACAAATGTTTTCATGTTAATAATCAATATTATTATAATAATACCTACGCGTATATAAAACACAAAAATTTGATTAATTTGAATAAAGTAAAGAGAAGGATATCGAGTTTTAGAGAGACTCGTCGAATCAATAAATGGAATGCGTGAAATGTCAAGGATTATTACAATTTTTTTTTAATTATTATTAGCTGATTCTCTCTTCCGAGACGATTAAAGATTCAACAGTTTTTTTGTTCACCTATAACACAGCTAACTATTGTTTATTATTATTGTTTTTGTTTTGTTAAATAGAAACGGATGAATTTTTGTAATCGTTATATAATAGGCGAAAGTTTTTTCTATGATCAGTTTCATGACTAAATATAAGAAAAGTAAAGGAAGGTTTAATTGACTAATAACGATATTTCACCATTTACAACGTGTTCCACTTAAGTCGTAAGACAAATCCTGGTAATAAGAAAGATATGGAGTATATTTCAACAAAATTGGAAACTCGTAGCTCATTTCAAAGTCGGTCAATTGAGTAATGATTTGCTATGTTTTCTACAATGCAATGAAAATAGGATGATTATCGACTTATTTTAAGGCACTTTTCTATTATGTAGTCATAGTTAAGTGGTACACGTTGTATAAATCTTGACTACAACTTTCTGTATTCTGCTATTGTAGAATACCGTTTAGATTTTATTGACATTTTATAAAATAGCAGCATCTACAAAAAAGCTACAACCAGAGAGAAACTGATAAAAAAAAACACCGTTAACTTTTACCATATTGAGATCCAATTCTTGATTCTTTTAATCGCCAATTAAAGTAGATCAATGATTAACTAGTAGTGGGTGTATACTAAGTATGTGAAATACGTAAATTTTAACATAAATATACGCATTGCAGTGTTGTTAATTACACAACAAACGGTATAAATCGACCTGTTTAAAATTTTCAAAATAATGTATAAATTAACATTTTAAATAATAATAATAATATTTATAATAGAGAGAAAGTTGAAATGTTCGTGTTTCTGTTTTATTATTTTTTAATTCATTGAAAAATCAATGAAATATTTATTCCAGATTAGAAATAAACACAATAATAAGAATAAATGAAGAAATCGTAATAATTACGTTATAAATTTAAATTGCTTTTATTATTTATCGATTAGACTTCGTGGCCCGTAAAATTGTTGCGTACATTTTTTCTCTTCTATTTTAATTGATTTTCAATGGTGAATTATTGTTGTAATTTTCATTATTTTCTCTCTTAATTTTCTTTTCCATGGCTACATTTATAACAAGTTATTGTTTTTTTTATTTTTTACCATACAAACCTTGAATTTAATTGGATCAATAATGAAAACGTGCTTGAGAATAAATCATTACAGTCGTCGAAAATATCATCCCCAAGTCAAGGGTGTCTGCCGCCCTCTTATATCAGCCACCTCTCTAACTCTCAATTAATTACGAAAAATATAATACTGTTGGTTCAAAATTTCGAGATTTCTATGGGAAATTTTGCTTTATTATTAATAATTTTGTAATACTTTAGATGATCATTATTCAAATTTGATTCTGCACTAGGAAGTCTAAGATATTTGTGAAAAGTTCTGCTCCATTTCTAGTACTTTTAGCACTTTTAGTTGAGAATTTGAAAATTTGTCGAATAATTCTGTTTTGGTATTGAAAATATTCCAGTCTAATTGGCCATAATCGAAATTTGTAGAAAATATACTTTTGTTCTATAATTTTAAGCTTTTTGTAACGAATTTTGCTTCATTTTAAGTACCTATTATAAGTACTTATTTATTTTACATAAAATTGCAAAATAATAACACTTTTCGTTCAGAACTTCAAGATTTTAATGAGAAATGTTGCAGGTCTTATTGATTCTTTTACGAAAGTTTGAACTTTTGTTCAAGAAATTGAAGGTTCTAATTCAAAATTTTGCTTTATTTCTAACAATTTAGTATTTTTAGTCAAAATTTTGAAGATTCTAATGAAATTCTAATTTTAAAAAGACTAAAAATATCATAATTTTGTTCGATTATTCGTTAACTTTAAGTTGAAAATCTCTGGATTTTAATAAGAAATGCTTCTAGTTTAACAATTTTATTTGATTTTGACATAAAATTTGGTACTTTTGGGCCAAAATCTGAAAATTCTAATTGAAAGTTTTGTTTTATTTCTAAGAATTTTGCATTTTTAGTCAGAATTTTGAAAATGTTAATGAGATTTGCGGTTTAAATGAAAAGCCAATTCAAAATAAATCGTGTTGTGAATTTTTTAATACAATAATAGTCTACAAATGTCACAATTTTGACCAATTCGAACTCAAAATAACAAAGTTCAATTAAAACTGAAGATTCTATTAAATTTCCATCTAATAATTAATAAAACATATTAAAAATTATAATTAAATAGGAAAATATTCAAAAAAGAAACTTTGTTCAAAGTTCAAAAGTTCGATTCAAAAATCCATAAAAAATAGCATATCATTTTTGTGTTGTTTGTTAAAATTCATTGCCAAGAATCCACAAAAATCAATACCTTATACGCTCAAAAATTTGTAAATTAAGCCCTTTTTATAGTTTTGATTAGCCCAGTTTTTTTAACCTTGAATTTTGTTGAACCAATAATGAAAACGTGCCTAAGAATAAACCATTACAATCCTCAAATATACATCCCTAATTAATAAAGATTGAATTTTATTGATAAAAAAAAAAACAAATTATATAGATTCCATTATTTTTATTTTTAATATTGACCTTGCTTACGTTAAAGAAAAATCATTGGTTCTAATTACTTCCGGTATGTGTGGCAAGCAGAAAATCATCGTCATCATTGTTATTATAATCACAATAATAATCATCATTGTTGTTGTTGTTGTGGGATGGGAACCATTGGGTTTTTGTGTTGTTCATTTTCTACAAACTATCATCATCATGGTTGGAAGGTAGGAATGTTCGCTTCTTCTCGGCTGGGTGATTGTAACCGTCTAGTTCGTCATCAAAGACAAAAAAAAAGGCTAAAGATAATGAAATTTCGCTCATTTTAACGTCTTATTCCTACTTCTATTCTTCTAACAATACATGGCCTGATTACTGCGATATATCATTGAATCTCGTTACGGTAATTATCAAGCTTCCGTGTCACTTACATTCAAATTTATTATAATTATCGAATCATATTTGTAATTATTTGTAAATGGTAAGAAAATTAATTTACAGTTAATTTTAATTTAGATGCCAACCGAAATAAAGGTGAAATTTTATAATTAAAATCGTGTTTTTGCCCCCAATATCGGTCTCCTTCATCTTCGTTCTTGTTGTTTAAGATCGTTTCAACATAAATGTAATTAAGTCAACGATCAAGTCTTACCGGTTGGATTAGATTTGATTTTTTTTAAACCTGTTTCTTTTAGCTTCCTTTCATGTTTATTATTTCTATTTTAAAAATCAGTTTTGGAATTAATTTTACAATAATTCGAGTAGCCTTGATGATAATTTGTGCAATTATAATGCGAAATTACAGAATTATTATCGTATATGTGTAGAATTCCCACAATTTTTACAAAGAATCACAGAATTATATTTGTGGAAAAGTTCCAAGAAGAATTGTTGATGATTCCTTTTGAATTTTAGCTCTGACAACGACAGGTGGTGGTACAAAAAGCTCTCTATTCACTGTTTCTGTCTCGTATATTCAATATTTCTAAAGATTTTTCCCTCGTTTATGGGCTAGTTTTATAACCGGCGCCTAATCCTGACATTCAACTATAGAAATCAACAAAAAAACTGTCTATTGTTGCATGTTTGTTGGGGAATATTGGAGACAATCTGAATTTCGAGTTCTTCAAATTATAATTAAGTTCCGATTCTAGTCGAAATTATTGTTTGACCAACGTTAATGGAACTAAATTGAATTTTTAGTTACAAAACACGAGTCTTGGAATTAAATCTTTAAATTGCGTTTTTATACAAATAATTTGGTTTAAACTTTTATTATTAACACAATTATGCTTAATTTCGTCTTTTTTTCTCAAAAACTGTAAGTTTAAAGTCAACCTAAAAATTAACGGAGCTAGACAAAACTAATGTCTACGTAATATAAAAATTTGAAGCAATTCTGATGTATAGTTTCGGACATAAAAAATAAACTGGCGCAAAAATCATTTTTTTTCCAAAATTTATTGAGATTATCCAAAATTTCCGGTAATTCCTTCAGAGTTTTTCAATTTACAGTTTCTTCTTCAACCTTAATAACCGCTTTCTTCTTCATTTTGTACAACTGATGAATCACACAGCTCTCTAAGAGATGATCTTATTTTATATAAATAAGATCGTGACTTGTTCTCTCTCCATGTAGTAGAGGTATTTGAGCTTGAAAATTAGAAAATCGTGGTGTTGGCGGCGTTTATTTCACGGACGAAAGATTTCTGCTATAGTAACAATAATAATCAAGAATTAGTTGTGTTGCTTTTGAGAGAGGAAAAGAAATTATAAATGTCGGTAGCCACACCCTTCCGGCACTCGATTTATTAAAAATAATTTCGATTGCGTACAAATTAATCATATCCCAATTGATGATGTTATTAATAAGGAAAAAAAGGAAATTTCTAACACAATAGAGTGGGGCAATTGGAAGATAATAGATTAATGTTAGTATTATTCGAAATGTGACGCAAGAATGAGCACAACAACAACAACAACACGACCGGAATGATTATTCTAAGAAAATATTTCATCAATTTTTCTATTATTCTTATTTATTATCATTAATAATAATTTTGTCATATTAAAATTAAATTCTAATCTTTATTTATGAAATGAGTTTCTATAATTATTCCATTTTATTACGCAATACTACTAAACCTGTCATAATGATGAGATAAAGGGGGCAAAATAATCTCGAGTACTACGATATTTTTTACATTAGTAACCGTTATCTCAAAAATTTTTGTAAAATAATAAGATTAATAAGAAATCTTCTCATCAGCTTATCTTATTTTTCTCATCGTTTTATTTGTATTTTATTTGTGTATTATTTGCTGAAATAATTGTGTTAATGCTGTTATTATTCATAAGAGAAAATAGTGTGGCAGTCATATAATAATGTAAATTTGGTGCTGATTTATAGGTAATTGCTTCAATTTATTAATACTCTGTAGTAGTTGTATTGCTGCAACATCTGTTGCAGTAATAATAATAATCGTCGCCAATAACAAAATCAAGAATTTGTAACGGTAGTAATGAAAGGCAAAAGATAAACAGTCTTGTTGAGTGAGTTGGTTGGTTGTTGGTTTTTTTACTGCTCTCTCGTTTATTTTTTCCATTAATTTATTTATTTAATGAGTCCAGTTATAGTGCAATTTTGAAAGTGCTATCTCTTAGATCCGTTATTATTATCATCATCACTAATTTAGTTAACATTTATTGTTGTGTGAAAGAAACCGTTTAGTAATTTTCTATTGAAAAGTGAGAGTATTTGTTTTATTTTTTTTTTTTTTGAAATAGTAGGTAACGGTACCATTTTGGGATATTTTCTAAAGGTCTTTGTATACAAAATGACCCACACTTTATTGTGTTAATGTATAACTGAAAACCAGTTTTGTAAAGTAGAGGAGGTATGTCATTTTATTTGGTTTGAATATATGGTAAACAACAAACAAGTCACGCTTGTTAATTTTGTCGTCGAGATTAAAATTATAAGCTTCTCTCATGTCAAGGTCGGAATGCGCACTCCTCTTTTTTGGGGGCTATATTGTTAACAATTTTGGCTGTTTTTTCTTTAGTTGTTTTGCTATATTCTAGTAGTAGTTGAAGATTTTATAGGAGTATCCTTGAAGGTATTTTAAACAATATTGGAAATTGCAACTCAAAAGCTAATCAAAATAGTGTTTTTGGATGTTACTGCTACTTTTGGGAAGCAACTAAACCTTTAGAAAGGCTCCAAAATTATTCCAAAATATTGTTATTTATTATATTTTAGAGAAATGATGGAATGATTTTAAAATTATTCTTTTGCCGACTTCTAAATCAGCTATAAAATTTGAATTTTGCTCAAATCTCCAATATTATATTAGCATATAGGAGTTTTATAAAAATCATCTGCATTAAAAAACAATGTTTGTGTGGTTTTTTATTCTAGTTAATATTTGAAGGATTTGTAGGAGGGTCCAGGATGACATTTTATAGCTCATTTTGGAGTCGGTCAAAAAAAATCGCCCATTTGGGACCATATTTGGAAACTTCTAAAATGATTCATAATGGCTCGAGGATTCTTCTAATATCGTTTTTTTTTTGTCTTATTGCATTCTAGAGAAGTTGCGGAAAACGAAAAATCAATGTCGGAGGGATCATTCTTTTGTTTGGCTTCTAAATGAGCTACAACATTTACATTTGGATAAAATAATTCTAGTGATTCTTACCCAACGATTATTCGAATTGTTATATAATAGAAGTTTTATAGGAATTATCTATGTTTGAAAACATACACACTATTTTGAGTGTTTTTGCTTTATGAAACTCCTGAGCTATTCGAGTAATCTTGGCAAATTCTTTGAATATAATTTAGAGAAAAGTTTGAACATTGTAGTTAATTTGAGAGTCGATGATAAAAGTACCTATTTGGGCCAATATTGCAATTTTTATAGACAAGTTAGAAAACGTTAAATAGTCCAGAATGACTCAGGATTTTTTTCTTGTACTTTATTTTATTGTATTCTAGAAAAATTATTCTTTTGACAGACCTCTTCCACAAACCCTCGAATTGCTCGCCAAATAAAGAGGAGTTTTATAAGAATCATCCACATTTAAAAACAGAAAGTCTACAATTTTGGATGGTTTTTATTATGAAGTTCCTATTTTTAGACGACTTATGGAAATAATATTTGAAGGACTTATATGAGGGCACTTGAAGGCATTTAGACCAAAATTTGAGCTTTATAGCTCATTAGTCCAAAAAATTTACCCCTGGGACGAGTTTGGAAAATCAGCTACACATACTAAAAGTCTGAATATCTTCCAATTTTGTTTTTTTTTTGGATTTCCTTTGGTTAAATAATTTCTAGTGACTCTTCCACATTTTTGAATCGTAGTCCAATCATAGGAGTTCTATAGGAATCAATCACAATGAGAAACAGAGTCTGTTGTGAATTTTGGGTTTTTTTTTTGCTAAGCCATTTGAATAGTATTTGGAGGATTTATAGCAAAGCCTTTGAAGACAATTTTCGACAACACTTGAACGTTGTAGCTAATTTGGGAGTTTATAAAAAACTCCTATTTGAGGGATAGGATGTTAAAATTATTTTTCTGACCGACTTCCAATTAAATGTTAGAGTTTAGCTAAAATAATCTTGAGTCAGTCTTCTACAAATATTTGAGCAATTATTCGAATTGTTTGTCTAATAATTAGGAGATTTATAAGAATCGTTTAAACACATGCTTTGTTCTGAATAATGTTGTTTCATTTGTGTTTGTAATTTATGCAATTGAGGTGGTCGATAAATGGATTTATTTTTATTTTTTAATATTTTCCATACCTTTTATTAATGACTTATGTCATCCTACGCATAGTTGGTTCAACAATAGCCTCGTAATTTTTCAACAATACAACAAGATTACAATTTGATTACACCCACACTTCTAAATCATACATATTGAAATTTATTTCGTTTATTTCTTTTCGTTACAAAAATTTAATTAACTTGATTTCTCTTTATTTGTTGTAGGTTCATTAACGAAAACTAGAAAAAGAAAAACTAGTGAATCGGAAACTGTATCAACAACAAAACTACGCTACCATCACCATCATCACCACCACAATTTCAGTAATATAAAAGAAGATTTAGAGAATAAGCAACAGAATCGAAAGAAGAACTTGTGCAATCGTAGTTCAAATAAAAAGAAAGTACTTGAAGAGGCAAATAACAGTAAGCTTCGACAAATTGTTGATGATTGTTTAGTTGAAGAAACAACAACAGTTTCGCCTATATGTAGTAGTAATCGATCGACATTCGATGAAAATCGTGTGGAACAAACAAAAACAACACAAATTGAACAAGATTGTCGATTATTATCACATATTGATAGTGTATTAGATGATACAAGTAATAGTAGTAGTGTACAATTAGTGCCAGAAGAAGAAGAAGAAGAAGAGGAGGAGGAGGAGGAAGAGGTTGTTGTTGATGATGATGATGTACAAACAGTATGTCGTAGTGTTCCTTCTATGCCGGTGTCTGAAACGGTAACCGGCGTTGATATAATTAGTGTAGAAGACGATTGTGTAATTGTGGCTCAACGAACGCTAACACCAAAAATTGAGGAGCGTGAGTGCTGCTCTAATCGTGGTGACGATGACGGACCGTTACTGTCTTCATCTTCACCATTTAACAGAATGGAACTATCTGATACAACAAATGCATCATTATTACGTTTTCCAGATGATCGTTCCGATTCCGGTGTGAGTTCATTACGTAGTAGTAGCGGCGATGAACGTTCCGGTTCACGTTCTAGTGCTTTAAGTTCAATTGATGAACCACAACATAATACAATTATACAAAATCAATCAACAAATCGTTCACCATTATTTATACCGGCTAGTAATAATAATAATCATTCATTAAATACGTCGATTAATAATAATAATAATCATCATCATAGTAATAATAATAATACAAATAATAATAGTACGGCAAGTGACACGGTGCGCGTGTGGAGAGACCCCAACTTGTTGTTGGAGTCCGAACCGCACGTCCGCCATATAAATAGTGTGCAGCATCAGTCGCTGCTAATGTCGCACCCATCAACACCGGCCGTTTCGGGCCCACCACCACCACCACCACCCACCTCTGCAACAACAACAACAGTTAACCATCCGGCAGCAACAGCATCACTATATCCACCTGTTGTACCACCACCACCAACACTAATGGGTCCACATCCATTACAACATCATCCACATTTAGCACCACCACCTGGATTATATCCACATCCACATCATCTATCTGATATGTTATGGAAGCAGAGGTATACAACATTACCAGTTAGTGCAGCTCATTTACTTAGTCAACCTGGTGGTCATCCGGCTGAAGAAATGTTGGAACGTGAACGGGCTGCTTTATTACAAGATAGGGACCGGCACGAGAGAACAATTCGGTAAATATTTCACATCTACCACAATAATCCTTACAGTAGGCTGTGACTTTCTTTACGTAAGTCTGTTTCTTGTTTCAACCGCTTATCGGTAATACAGATTCCTATCGAATTTCCTTCACAAAATTGGGTCATCATCAAAACTTGTAGATTAAATATTAGATGAAAATTGAAATCGGTTGAAACAATAAACGGACGTACGCTCACAGAGTAAAGCCTCTATAAATATATTAGATGTAGAATTAAAATTTTATGATTTATAGATCGTTCAATAGAGAACGCCAAAATCAGGAAGTTCGTGAATTAGAGAAACACAAAGAAAAAGAACGTTTAGAAAGGGAACGTCAAGAACGGGAGAAAATTGAACGTGAACGTGAAAAACAAGAAAGAGAACGTGAAGAGAAAGAACGCCAACAACAAGCATTACAGAATCATTTTGAAAAATCATTAAGACAAGCCGCCCAACAAAAAGTATATATAAATTATAATTTTATTAATCGTCTTTTCTAATTATAATTAATATAATTTATTATTGATTTGAAGAGGGATCAATGGAATCTAATTGGAGGGCGACCACCACAATCTCGAACGAATAGTAGTTCGGATGAGGATAGGAAACGTTTAGAACAAGAAATGCATCAACGTGAACAGAGGCATTTAACTGTAAGGTCTGAGAGGGATCATCGACCACATTATGTGACGGTAATAAGAATTATTTTATTTTAAATTCTCTAATAATGGAAATTCCGATGTAATCAAGATAAGCCACAAGACAATCGTCTATTAAAACTATAAAAAGTTCTAATTTCGCTATTCTATCGACTTTTGTTCAATTCAATGCCATAATTTTATTGTATTCTCAGATTCTCTGATGAAATTGAAGCTTAACTTGATAATGAAACTTGTCTAGGTTTAATAGATTTTCAGTTATTTTGACTTTTTGATGAAATTTTAAATTCTGTAGTGTTTCATTAAATAAAACATATCTTTGATACAATGACTACAGATAGCCAGTTGCTACAAAATTTTACAGTATCTAATTATATTGTAATTTCAACTGAAATACATTTTTCTTTCAGGCAATTTTCAAACTCTAATCTCTTCATTATTTTAAACGGAACACCCTATGTTTTTATACACAGTTACATGGAAAAATAATCTATATTGGAGTATATTTGTATAAACATCCCCTTTATCTGATTTCAATAGTTTTTTAGTTAATTAAAATTGGGATTAATTTTTACCCCCTATAAGGAATTAACATAGAAGGCTTAGCAAAATAAATGTCAATTCAATTCAATTGTCATAACTAACGTCAAAATAACTAATTAATTGTAGTTTTTTTAAAGGAAAATAAGAGAAAAAAGCGTTAATGAAGTAAAAATTTATTTAGATTTATTTTTTATTCATGGAAAATGTATGAAAATTGTTGGAAATAAACGTGGAAAATATTCAGTCTTAACCTTAATTGTGACAACTGTCATTTTGCTAAGCCTTCTATGTTTTTTACAGCCAAATTATTTAAGGATAGGTGACTAGATATATTGGGGAAATATTTTCAGATAAAAAAACTGAAAAATTTTCTGATAAGTTTAGAGAATTTAGTTCTCTATTGACTCGTGTAAAAACGGTGTTCCATTTAAAATCAGCGCGATATACTGTATAATAAACGTTAGACTTTATTTGATTATTGAATTTGTTTATTTTATAATCAAATTGTAATTTAATTATAAAATTTTGGATATTTCTAGTGTCAACGTTCACCTAGTGTATCAAATAAGGCTGATTACCCACCACCACCAGCACATAGTCGAATTCCACCACCAACAAATAAATCATCCGATAAAATGTCATCAATGCAACATTCATCAATAGTAACAAAAAGTGATTTAAATATGTTTGGTTATCCAGTATGTCAACCATTTTTTCCACATGAACCAAAGACAAAAACTGATCATCATAAATCATCATCATCACAACAACAACAACAATCATCAGGATTGGTGATGACAAAAAATAGTAGTGGTTCATCATCAATAATAGAACGTGATCTTTTACCAAATCCACCACCATTAATGAGTGAAATGAAGAATTCAGTGATTGTAAAACATGATGGTGGGAAAGGTTCACATCATTTAGAACCACGTGTGTCGATAGCTGCACATTCACCAAGTCCAAAATTACGAACTGAAATGTTATCTGGTCATTATTTAACAACAAATCAATCAAAATCAAATCTATATGAATATAGAAGTCCATCACAATCACCACATCATTTATCACAACAACAACAACAACAGCAACAACATACATCGAGTCCACATTATCATTTAGAACCACAAAATTTAGGTAAAACAACACATCATCGACAGTCAAGTAATCAATTACCACCAAGTCCGCATCATCAACAACAATCACCACATCAACATCCACATGCTCAACAACATCCATCACCGGAATTACGTTATCGTTCCAATTCTGAATCTCAAGCAATGATTTATCAAACAACAACAACAACAGGCAAAACGAATTATCCATTTTTACCAAATTCAACATCACCATATTCATTGGCTGTAACAACTGTTGCTAATACAAAACCGAAAGTTAGTAGTCCAGCACCACATCATATTTATGGTAAACCATCAGCTGGTATTGTAACTGGTGTACCACAATTAAATCGTACAATTGAACCACCGAATGCTGCAACAACACCAATTAAAATCGGTTCGAAATTACCGTTGTCTTCATCGATTTCACCATCACCTTATCAACAAGTAAATATAATTTAATTTTTCTATTTTACGGTCATAATAGGATTATTTCGAAACTAACTACGATATCGAAATAAGCTCATTTCGATACAGAGTATAATAACAAGTAGCTTGGGTGACAAAAGTCGACATAAAATTTCAATTTTTAGTTGTAATGTCAACAATACCAACTGCAACAAATTCCCTAAATTTCAAAATTTCAATTGTTTATAACAAAAGCAAAATCGATTAATTATTTTGTAGTAAATTGAGTGATTTTTTTTAGGTATCACAATATCATCCACCACATCCTCAAGTATTACCACCACCATCGGTAACAACATGCCCACCACCGGCCCATAGTCGTACAACACCATCAACGGAACAACAACAGCGTTACGATCGAATGTATTCAATTGGTACAACAGTTGTACCACCCACACAAAGTGGTTTATCAGTTAAAGTTTCCGTACAACACGGTACATCACCACCGATAGCAACATCAGCACCATTATCATCAATACAACGATCTCATCCACAATATAATATGCCAACTGTAACATTATCATCTCAAAATGTTGTACATTCTGTACAAACACAACCATTAGATTTAGGTGTATCATCAAATAAATATGATACAACATCAACATCAACAACAACAACAACGACATCACCGAAACGTAAAAGTACTCCAATTAGTTCGATAACAAATCCGGTGTGTTTAGAAGTGAAAAAACGACGAATTGACCAACCACCAACAGTTCAACAACCAATTTATGTTGGCCAACCACAATTGGCACGTGTTAGTGAACCAAGTCCATTAATTGCTAGTGCTGCTACAACTATAACAACTGTTGTTAATACAGCAGCATATAGGACACCTACAATTTCAACAACATCACCAATTACAACAACAAATAATAATAATTCATTATTAATAACTGATAATTTACCAGATGTTAGTGTTACTGCTGTGAATTTGGATAATAATATTGGAAGATCTATTAATAATAATAATAATGATTCAATCAATCAACAACAACATGCAAATATATTAACAATGTGTAATAATAATAGTGCTGGTGGTAATATAAATAGTAATAATAGCAGTAGTAGTAGTAGTAGTAGTAGTAGTAGTAGTAGTAATAGTCCAGCACCAACAACAGTGACATATAATAATAATAATAATAGTGCTAATACAACAATAGTAACAACAACGATATCGACTATAACAACAACCAATAGTGTAACATCACCATCGGAAACAACAGACAGTACAACAACAACGCCAATTAAAACAACAATACCACCACCTAGTTCAGTGGATTCTGAAAAATCGAATAGTCCAGGTAAGCGATTGTTTTTCTGTTTGTTTAAATTATACAGGGTGAGTCAAGAAATTGGCCTATTATAATTATAAGTTCTAGTTTCTGAAATTTGCTATACATGATCATTTGTCAGTTAAGATTTTTAATTTTAACTAATTTTCCCTTTGGGAGAGAACAGTAAAATACAGTAGGCTTAGAAAAACAACTGTCTATTCAATTGTTACAATAAATGTCAAAATTGTAAATTATTAAAAAAATAATAATTAAGGAAAACAATAGAAGAAGCTGATAATTAAATCAAAATTGATTAGATTATTTGTTATTTCATGTTAAATTTTCTGAAATTGCTGAAGATAACATTAAAATATTCATTAATATCATTTAGCTAAGCCTTCTATGCATTTATTTATAAGCAAATTATTAAATCATAGGCGACTAGACATTAATTAAGCTCTTTTAAATAAGGGGGAAATTTAAAATTTTAAATTACTGAAAAATTATTACAGGAGTTTTATTCAACGGTATAAAAAATGTAGTGGCCCATTCAAAACAAGAACTAAACGCTAAAAAACTAGTTAATCCTGTAAAATTTTATAGAAATATTGATACTAGAATTCTAAATTTTAATTATTCAAATGCAGTAGTCTTAAAAATATGAGTTTTTTTGATCAAACACTGCAAAACTACAAATTTCTGAACAAACAAACAAAATTCCTGAAAAGCTATTAAAGCTAAACCATAAATCGTGGCATCAATTTTTCAATTTTATTACAGAATCGAAATGCAATGAAAAATATTCCATTCTATTTAAAATTATGTAAGATCCCATATACCTGGTGTTGATAGAACAATGAAAATATTTTCTAAACATAGTTCAGTGATACCAAATTTTAGAAAATTCGATCAATTAGAACTGCTTATAATTTTAAAAGGTCATCTCTTGACTCGCTCACCCTGTATATTTATTTGTGTAAATAACTCAAAGGAAATGTATCAACATTTTAATTTATAATAAGAACAATGATAAGCATTAATTTATGCAAGTTTTCTTTTTGTAATTTTTTTGATAGAAATAACGTGGATATTTTTATACTGAATTTAGCAAATTCTTTTGCAATTCAATTTCGAATTGAATTACTTGATAAAATTGTAAATTTTTTCTTCACATTTGCATAAAAATATTTATTTATTCTATTTTTTATACAGATTGTCGTGGCATTTTTTCAGTTCATAATTGGCAGTGACTTGGTTACGTAGTATCGTAGATTGATCAGTTTTATCTTTTATTTTAATGTTAGTCGACCATGAATGTTTATTATGACTCTAGTGTCTGTAATACACAGTTGTTTTTTTATTGAAAACACCATATGTAAAGTATGAATCAAGTTACGATCGAATCATAATGTAACAAAAAACAGTCTACTATTGTTTGGTGAAATAGTATTGGACACCTTGTACATCAATAAATATCGTAGTGTAATATGAACAAAGTTACGACATGCAGTGACTGAAAGCATAAATAATTGTTAGATAAAACAATATTGGACATCCGGTAGATTGTAAATGTATCAAAAATTTTGTTTCTAATGAACTGATTCGCAGCTTGCTTCATATTTTATATTTGGCATTTTTCAAACAATCAAACCATTAATTTTCATTTCGAATAATAGAAAAAATTACACGTTTTTTAATAGAGAAAAATTTTACTATTCTTTACTATTACATAGATAATCGGTTTTTATAAGAGTTCATGTGAAATTAGGGCATTCCTACAATACTTGATTTATTTTAAAACCGGGTACGTTACCGCGTTATTTTTATTATTGCATAGAGCATGCGCATTACTATTTCATTGAGCTTTCAGTTGGCATTTGTTTGAAGCCACGCCAGTGCGAAGTTTGGTTGATTATAAGAACGATTCAGTTGTTTGATAAAATAAGTGCCTTGTATTTCTTGTTTAAAGAAAACTTAACTCATTAAAATTTGTGGTTTTTTTAAAATAATAAACAGAGTATGTAACGTAATTAATTTTATTTCATTTAAACGATAATTGTCAATGTATTTTAAAATAGAAATAAGTTTGTTTATACATACACGCCGGATTCATAGTTACATATTTGAATCGCCATTATGGCAAATCGTTTAGTCACGTTTCTTCTAATATGTTAAATTTTAAGAGATAATTTAGTTAATTATTATTAATATTTTTAATTTAAGGTCCAAATAAGACGTCCAATAGTTATCCAGTGAGACATTTGAAGAAAGCTTGGTTACAACGGCATACCGGCGAGGATATGGAGGATAATACTGGTGTAACCGGTTCCGGTAGTTGTGTAACACTTCCAATGAATATTAGTGTAACGTCCAATAATAATACTAATAACAATAATAATAATAATACAAATTCAAATACAAATAGTAATAATAAAGAGAATCCAGTGCATACATTACATTCAATTGGTTCAATGGCTGTTAACAGTATAAATAAAACAAAACATTTTACAAATAAAACAAATAATAGGAAAACACCTAATAATAAAGATAATAATAATACATTAAATGGACATCCTAGTGATACAACAAAAAGTGTAACTAGTGGTAGTAGTGTAGCAGTAACTGCAGCTAGTGTTGTTGCTACAACTGCTAATATTGCCGGTGATGATTCATCAAGTTCAGATCAAGATCGTGGTCGAAAATCACCACCGAAACGTAAACCACCAAAAGTGAAACGTAAAAAAGGCAATAGTACAAGTGGTGGTAATAGTAGTAATAGTTCAAAAAAAAATTCGGAAGAAAAAAAACGAAAAACAAGCGCACCATCAATCATATTACCAGTTAGTGAAAGTGGTAGTGATAGTGAAAAAGAGAGTGGTAGTGAAAAAGATTCCGATTCTGGTGCTAGTAGTACAGCAACAACAACAACAACAAACACCCCTACAACAACAACAACAACTACAACAAATAAAAAAAACAATTCTAATACAACAAATAATAATAATAATAACAATAATAAAGAACCTCGTAAACGTGGTAGAAGACCGAAATCGTCAAAAAACGATAAAAGCGAGGAGCCGCGCCCGAAAAAATCCAAAGATGATACAACATCATCAACAACAACAACAACGACAATGCCCCAGCGCGACCCCTTTCGTAAACCACCAGTGGGGCAATTAAAGAAAACTGGTGAAAGTTTTCTACAAGATGGACCATGTTTTGAAGTTGCACCGAAATTGGCAAAATGTCGTGAATGCCGTTGGACACCGAATCAACGTTCCAAAAATATGCCAAATATTTTCTGTCGTTTCTATGCATTTCGACGTTTGCGCTATACAAAAAATGGACAATTAGCTATTGCTGGTTTTTCTGATCCACATAAAGATGCATTAGAGGTATAAATTATTTGAAAATATTACTTATTTTACTTATAATAACAATATTTGATCATGACTTTGGTTTCTTAATGTTTTGTAAAATATGAATCAATTTACGACATTACCAAAGGCATGGTCAATTACAGAATGAAATATAAACGTGTATAAATAAGTAATATTTGAATTAATTCCAGGAAGATTTAAAATTATGGTTGCCAAATCCTGATTCACCACCATCTGATTTAGATTTGGAAACATCCAGATTCATTTTGAAACAAGTTGGTGATCATTTCTGTGATTTGTTGGTGCAGGAAAAAGAGGCCCATGCTGAATACGTTTCTGATGGTAAGTTTAAACAATAAATAAATAATTTGAATTAATCTACGACATACTGGACAGTCAAGAAAATCGTAATTTATGAATAGTAAAATATGTTTTTGAAAATGTTCAACAATTCAGTTGTAAAAATTTAAATTTACTAGATTTTAATCTATTTTTAGGATTTTCTTGATGATGATGAGTTGAAATATTTTTAAAATAATGCGAGATTTCTCATTAAAATTTTCAAATTTTCGATTATAAAGTTTTAAAAAATTAAAAAACATTAATTAATGAAATAAAACATTAAAATCTTGAAATTTTCATTCAAATTTCAGCATTGAAAGTCACTAAATTTTAAAAATTTTGCTTTAAAATGAGATACTTTTCAATATTTAGCTATATTTTTTTAATGGAGCTAATATTTTCACTAATAAAATTTTAAAGTTTTGGACCATTTAAGCTACAAGAAGATTATGAAACACAAAATGTTATTTAAAGGAGTTACTCAAAATTACCTTTAAATTGATTACGAAATCTGCCCTAAGGGTGCTAAAATTTTGATTTAAACTCGCATAAATCGGATTAAAGAACTCGTAAAAACTCAAATTTCTAGATCAGAAGTGCTATTTTGATTATAATCGTGTAGAATATTGAAATATTTTCAACAATTGAAGGAATTACCTGAAATTTTTGCAATTATTCATCAGGGGGTCTTTATTTATTAAAAAAAAAAAAATTACCTAAGGTCGACATCCCTTTCTATCACCCAAATAGTGGCTAATCTGCGAATTGATACAGTAAACAAATTGTGGTAAAATATTTTTCCATTTATTTGCAATATAGAACTAAGAAAATGTGCAACGCATTTAATGAAATTCAATTTATTTTCCAGACAAAACAGTCGCTTGGAAACGTGTTGTTCAAGGTGTACGAGAAATGTGTGATGTTTGTGAAACGACATTGTTTAATTTCCATTGGGCATGTGGTAAATGTGGTTTTGTTGTTTGTTTAGATTGCTACAAGGTAATTTAATCTTTTTGTTTTTAATTATAGATGGAAATTTATTAATTTATTTTTTTAACAGAGCCGTAAGAATGGTTCAATTAAAATTTGGGGTGAACCAGGTAAAGATCGTGATGAATTCTCATGGTTATTATGTACAAATCGACAAGCACATGAACAAGAGAAATTAATGTTAACACAAATTATAGCTGGTGATTCATTGACACAACTAGGTAAAATGGTACATGAGATGCGTGAATTATGGAATATTGAACAATATTGTGGTTGTTCAATAAGTAAAGAAAATAATCAAAAATCCAATAATATTGTTTATAAAGAGATAATTAAAAAGATTCTATTAGAAAGTAATAAAATTAATGGTGTTTTTAGAAAAGAAATAAAAGAAGAGAATGATACAAAAACACAGAATGGTGTTAAAGATGAGAAAACATCACCATTAAGTTGGTTAGCTGATGTTGCATTATCAAGTGAAGATAAAAAAAGCGGTGGTAATGATGATAATTCAAGTGATTCAGATGAGGGTAGTTTTTCAACATTACGTGAATTATTAATACGACCATCACATAAACCGAATGGTAGCCGGGCTGCTTCACCGGTTTCAAATCAAAAAAATCACAATAATAAAAAACCCTCGAATAATACGAAAATGGATAATCTAGATGAAGTTATATCGAGTGTTATTGAAGATAGTGTACCGAAGACGATTGAAACAACAACAACAAACGATTCAAAAGCTGAATTAAAACATTTTTTACGACGTTATAATTGGCAGAGTAAAGGTCGTACTCCACTTCCTATACGTATAATGACATTAACTGAAAGTAAAATGTTATATCCGGATGTGCCGCATAGTTGGCTTTGCGATGGGAAACTGTTAAGACTGACTGATTCGATGAATAAGGAGAATTATAAAATATTTCAAGTAATTATAGAATTATTGTTGTTTTTCGTGTGAATTTAATTTGTTTGTGTGTATTTTAGGATCAATGGAAACGCGGCCAACCGGTAATTGTGTCGGATGTTACACGTAATTTAACCAAAGATTTATGGAATCCAGATTCGTTTGCACGTGATTTCGGTGATGAAAAGAACGATTTAATAAATTGTATGAATGGTAATTTAGTACCAAATCAACCGATGCGTAAATTTTGGGAAGGTTTCGATCATTTTTCAAAACGTTTAAAAGACGAACGTGGCAATCCAATGTTATTAAAATTAAAAGATTGGCCACCCGGTGAAGATTTTGCTGAAATGTTACCAACACGTTATGATGATTTAATGAGAGTATTACCATTATCTGAATATACACATCGTACAGGACGTTTAAATTTAGCCAGTCGTTTACCGGATTGTTTTGTACGTCCCGATTTAGGCCCGAAAATGTATAATGCTTATGGTTCAGCATTACATCCATCAAAAGGTACAACAAATTTACATTTAGATATATCAGATGCTGTTAATGTTATGGTATATGTTGGTATACCAAAAGATGGTGATTGTGATGAACATATAAAAGAAGCATTTCGTGCAATTGATGAAGCCGGTTGTGATATATTAACACGTCGTCGTGTACGTGATAAAGGTGAATTACCGGGTGCATTATGGCATATTTATAATGCACGTGATGCTGATAAAATACGTGATTTATTAAATAAAGTTGTTGTTGAAAAAGGTGGCCGTTTAGAACCACACCATGATCCAATACATGATCAAAGTTGTTATTTAGATGGACCATTACGTGAACGTTTATATAAAGAATATGGTGTTGAAGGTTATGCTATTGTACAATGTTTAGGTGATGCTGTATTTATACCAGCTGGTGCACCACATCAAGTACGCAATCTACATAATTGTATTAAAATTGCTGAAGATTTCGTATCACCAGAGAATGTATCGCATTGTTTCCATTTAACACAAGAATTCCGCGATTTATCCGATACTCATTCCAATCATGAAGATAAATTGCAAATTAAAAACATTATTTATCATGCTGTTAAAGATGCTCTATCGAGTATTAGTGCGGTACTCAATAAACATATTGTCAAAAATGAAAAAGATATCGAACGGAATGGGGGTGGCAATAACAATAATAATAATAATAACAATAATAATAATAACGGGGTTAATAGTGAACAACAAAATTCTACTACAGACTCAACAGAGACTGCTTAAAATTTGTGATAGTAGACGCTTAATTCGCAACTTTATTGTTTAAACTTGTAAATTTTAATTAATTCTTGTGTGATAAAAAATGTGTATAAAAATTTTGGCACATTTGCCCTACTATAATAATAAAAATAATGATAAGAATAATGCACGTAAAGCTGTTCTATGTACATAAATGTACATTGACGATTTTTTTTTAGTTTGGATGAAATGCTGAATATGCACGGTTTATCTTCCTGTTAGTAGTGACTAGTGGCTTTATCCAGTCACCAGTTTGTATAATTATAGCCTAATACACACAACAACAAAAAATTGTTGACTCTACTTTGGTATCTGGGTGGTGTGTGTTTAAAAATATTTAATTGGAACCACCCTGATTTTTAAATATATCAATGTTGTTTCAAAGTTATTTTTGTCACTTGTATACTGTGCCTGTTTAACATTTAAAATGGTATTTTTACCGAAATTTTGAAAAATTTTAACAATCGCTATTCAGTATTCTTTGTGGGTTTGTAACAATTACTTAGTGATTACAGCATTTTTTTGGGACAAAAATTATACCCCTAAAATATGTAGAAATATATTTCTGAAGTGCTATTTCATTCAAAGTGCCAATTTAAGATTATTTTAGGCAGAACTAAGGCAACTAGAAGACCCGGTTCTGTTCGGGTTTTGGTTGTTTTTAGGTACCAAATGATCTCGACTTTGTGTTTTACTACAACGATTACGGAAAAGAATCCCACAATAATTAAATATTTAAAAAAAAAATACAGTAAACTGTAGGAATATCAAAATCTTAATGGTTTTGGTTGTATATTTTAATTTTAAATGTTTTAATTTTTAATCATGTCCATAATGTATATTGTTTGAAATTGATGATAAAAATTAGGAGATAACGTAATTTATTTGCTTTTCTTTCAAGTGATTCATTGTACAGTAGTTGATAGTATTTTGTACAGTAAAAATATTGATGAAATTCTGTTTCCTTTGTCTCTATTCAGGAGATGCAAATATAATTTTTTTGTACTATGTATATTATGTAAGATTATAGGTTTGAATAAGAAAATGTTTATTAAAAAAATCGTATCATTTTCGAACGTTTTCTATTTTATAGAATTTAAAATTTGAAATGAACCGCCACTTCCGGCGCATATAAAGATCAGCCCCCAATTGGTGGGCAAATTTTGAACATTCGAATGAATGTCGACATAGCCTACTAACGTAAAAATTTCTATGAAATAATTCTATTTGTTATATGATAATTCGCACAATTCGTGTGGACATTCATTATAATTACCGTAATTTTGAGTATTTTCAATTAAAATAAATTTCCCAGACGATTCGTGCTAGTTCGCGGACAAAAATTGAACCCCGCCAATACAGTTTACCAACTGTTGACAATTACCAGTAGCTTTTCCTTTAGACAACGAGTTTCATTCAAATACAACATGAATTAGCGCTTGTTCACAATATTCGTTAATTAAAGCAACTATGAACGCAATGCTGAACTAAAAGATTCTTCATTAAATCAAAATCGTTAATTACTTCTAAAATTTTTAACGAATTTCGATGTATTTTGTGTCAATTTAAAGGAAATTTCTCCTATTTAACGGTGATAGCTGTTAGACATTGGAAAAATCTATAATTGCCCTTATAATTCCATGAAATCAGATACACAGCGGCGAACTAAAATCAAACTTGCTTATAATTCTTACAATTTCCAATAAATTTTAATGAATTGCTTATCATTTTAAAGAAAATTTCTCAAATTTTTCGATCATTACCATTAGAAGGGGGAAATTATTCAATACAGCTAGTTATTCCATGCTAAACTTCGACCGTCAGTATCGCCAAAGAATTTTGCCAACAATTTCCATAATTTTAGAAATTTTCACATGAATTTGGTACCATTAGATGGGAAACTCTGTAAATCATTAAGCGATTATGATTTAGATGAGTTACCATTTCGAAATCACTGTGATTTGTTCAAATTTTGTCTTCAATGAAGTTCCGACGATTTAGCCTAGAAATTTGAAATGAAAATAGTTTAAAAGACAACAAATCTAATTACCAGAACAAATAAATTGATATTTACCGTAAAAACCACACGTTTTCATTGATTTTCCATATAAAATCATCGAGAAGATTTGTCTAACTTCTAATATTTGGATTTCGACTTCGGCGCCATCTCGGAGAACAAGGCCGAACTAAAAAATCTTAATTGAATCAAATCTTTCAATTACTCGTACAATTTTTGACCAATTTCAACGACTTTAGTCTCGTTTGAAAGGATTTTTCTTATATTTTACCGAGATTGATATTAAACATGGAAAAAGTCTCGAATTGCACTGATAATTCCATGAAATCGATTGAACAATTGCGATTTATGACCAAATTGCTTATAATTCTTGCGATTTCCAATAAATTCTCATAAATTTCATTCCATTTTAAGGAAATTTCTCAAATTTCAAGTTGGTTCCATTGGAGTCAGAAAATTCTTCAACACAGCTTGTATATCATGAAATTGTCGACTATTGATACCACCAATCAAAATTGCCCATCATTTTTAACATTTTCAACAAATCGAAATGAATCACGCATCATTTGAAAGAGAATTACCTTAAGTATCAATTGATCAACTCGTAAATGTGTTTTCTCGTCGAAATTTCACTAATTTCTTCACCGATACATTTTGCACAACATAACCTAAAAATGAGTAACATTTTCGTTTAAAATTCAACAAATCTAATTGTATTCTAAAATAAAATCAATAATTACCGTGAAAACAGCAATTTTCGTTGATTTTGATGGTAAATTTAAGCAAAAATGTTGCTTTAAAAAATAAACAATAAACAAATATTCGCGCCATGTTGTCAATGTCACCAATTTAAAATTTGATTTCAACAAAGTTACTAAAATCTCCATTACAGATTCCATATTTATAAATATATGTGAGCGCCATCTATAAGAACATGACTAAACTAAAAATTCCTATTAAATCAAAAATTGTTAATTACTCCTACAATTTTTAACCAGTGTCAACGATTTTAGTCTCATTTAAAAGGATTTTGTTTCTATTTGACGTCGATGATGTTCATGAATTTTATTCTGTATTATATCCAAAAAAGTGAGGTTAGAATCGTTACTTTTTCATAACCTCAATCATTCATATAAACAATGGGTAAATTTAATTAAGACTTGTTTTCGATGATATTTACGTTTAATTTATTTCAGATTTAAACGAAATGCGAAAGAATCTGGAAGCGTGCCTCGACGAATCGTTACGTAAAGAATATTTCGCACTATTACGCCAATGGTTCTCATTTAAATCGCCAATAACGAAGAAAGAATTCGATACGGCCGTACGTAAATTGTTAGTGAACGACGACCAGATACGTTGTCACAATTATTTCATGTTGGCCCTGCTCTCGAAACGCAATACAAACCGTGTGAAAAGTTCACGTAATACTACCGATAAAGATGTATTTGAATGTGCCGATTTTAATGATTATGTCCAGCCGTCAAGCCCTAGTATGCTGCCCCCGGCCGAATACGAGAATCGTAATGCTGCCTTGGAATTATTCATGCCGGATAGTGGATTTATAGCAACACGTATTGCTATCACAACATGGGAGAATGGTTTAGACGGTGCTGAAGATAGTGTTGCTGATATAATTCTAAACGCCACACAAGTATTTCAATACGGCCAATTAAATCTCTAATCTCACGTCTTTAATTTTAGACGTTCGTTAAGAATATTCTAGTGGCGATGATAACGAAAAAGAAAGGTTACAGAATTCGTAATAATAATTTCCAATACGGTTTCAATTTTCCAATACCAGATCCATTTATACGAAATTATAATAATTTGGTTGATGAAACACAAGAATGTAAAGTTGAAGTGGCTCTGGATGATGATACGTTTATACCGAAACAAAGGCCATCGTTGGAGAATATTGAGCAACAAACAGCTTTCGCGTATTCTTGTGCAAAACGGAAACGGACTGATAATTTACTAACAGTTCGATTATTGTACGAAACATTGAAAGATAATCCTCAACTTTTAGGATTCTCGGATCTGCACAAAATTAGTTTACTTAAATTAAGTCTACAGTTGGAAGAAACATGCGAATAATACTAATTTAGATTATGTTTTGTTTATAATTTATTTTATTAATAAAGAGTTAGGAATTAATAGAGGAAGGAGAAAAGACAAATAATTTTTGAATAAAAGAAAGAGTGTCTATTGATGAAGTTAATTCGTGGTATTATTTCCTTAAATAATTGAATTCAACATTTTTATTTACTAATAAATAAATAATTCGAAATACGCTCTAATTTATGGATAATTTAAATGAAATTTCATTACAAGATTGATTGGTAGAAACATGCGTAAAATGTTCAATAGATTGCAATGTTACCAGATTCACTATTTTTTCAGTAGGCGAATTCTCTAGCAGTTTTTCTCATTTGGAGTAAATTTTTAATTTAACTTTTAATTTCCAAGATAAGGAAGATAAAATGTTGCCTTAGGCTACTAATATTTGTTTTGATTTTGTTGTTCATATCTGATGATTAAAACATTGAACTATACCTAAACATTGGAATTGGCTAATTATAAAATTAAAAATTCATTCTTTAAAGTAGATATATTTAATAAATAAAGAAATTAATGTAGTTCTTAACATATTGAAACGCATATTTTTGACTCTATCTTTCCTTTTTCATGATTTTTTGTGTAATTAAGTTTATCACGAAATTGTAATTACTGCGAAATTAAAATATTATAATTATTATTAAAAGCATTATTTGTTATAAAATACTGCTGTTTGCCTAAAATTGTTATAAAATTACTCAAATTTATGTTCAATAAATAAATGCAACACTTTTAGCATTTTTTATAGGCCAATTTTGATAATTTTTGACACAAATTATATTTAATTAGGTCTAAATTGAAACGAGAAAATTTCAAAATATATTGTATAGAAGAAATAATTAAACAACCCTTGAAAGATTCAGGAAAACCCAAAATAATCTAAATCTACTGATTTTTAAGATTTACATCCGGCAACGCTGCGAAACAGTGATATTTGCAAGAATTTAAAAAGAAATTCCCCTAAATATATTTTTCTCTATTTAACATATTGAAACCGTAATTGCTATCTTTTTTCCTACAATTTTGACATAAAAGCAATTTGACAGCGGTTCAATGAGGTGGTAGAGTACGCATCACCTATACATTTAAAGACCAATTTGGTCCTCATATGGGGAAATTTTGGCAGTTGGTCCTCACTCTTTCTAACTTATGAGTGTGTCGTTCAATTGGGACCTCCTTTTCTCAAGTCATGATCGATCATCGCTTGAGAAAAGGAAGGCGATATGTTGGTGTCGTTTCAACATTGTAGTTCAATGGAGAAATCAATAGATGTCACCTTTTTATCGTTGTAAAAGACCGAAAACTTTCAACAGTTTTTGTGGTTGCTTATAGAAAATTAATCCAAGCTGAAAATCACCTGAAATTTAATAAAGACCTATTTTTAAAGTCTATAATGCAAAATCATCTTTCCAAATCTCCATGATTTTTCTGTAAATTTAAAATTGTTGAATAGAAAAGTAATAAATGTGCTTCTTTCCACACCACCTGTGAGGTAAAGCACATGGTGCGTTTTTTTTATAGTGGTATCCCCTGTAGGCCTAATCCACTATAGTATTGGATATATCCATGCTACATAATAATTATTTGAAACAAAACAAAAATTGATTACTTACGAAGCTATTGTCACAGTCATATCATTGCACAGGAAGTGATGAAGTCAATGCATCATTGTCACAATAATAACCTCAAACAATCAGCAAAGATATATGCGGTAGACATCCTCACGATATGCGAATTACCTATCGCAATCTCTCGCTCCGAAAACCGCACAACCCGTGAAAATATTTGAGCATTATTAGAGCGACTAGCAAGAAACCACACCACAAACTGCACAGTCATACGACGGAGTCAATGCTTGGAAAATCGCGAAGCGATTATCTGAAATAAAGCAAAAATTGACTACTTACGAAGCTATTGTCACAGTCATATCATTGCACAGGAAGTGATGTGGTCAATGCATCATTGTCACAATAATAACCTCAAACAATCAGCGAAGATATATGCGGTAGACCTCCTCACGATATGCGAATTACCTATCGCAATCTCTCGCTCCGAAAACCGCACAATCCGTGAAAATATTTGAGCATTATTAGAGCGACTAGCTAAAAAACCACACCACAAACCGTACAGTCATACGACGGAGTCAATGCTTGGATAATCGCGAAATGATAGTTATCTGAAATAAAGCAAAAATTGATTACTTACGAAGCTATTGTCACCATCATATCATTGCACAGGAAGTGATGTAGTCAATGCATCATTGTCACAATAATAACCTCAAACAATCAGCGAAGATATATGCGTTAGACATCCTCACGATATGCGAATTACCTATCGCAATCTCTCGCTCCGAAAACCGCACAATCCGTGAAAATATTTGAGCATTATTAGAGCGACTAGCAAGAAACCACACCACAAACTGCACAGTCATACGACGGAGTCAATGCTTGGATAATCGCTAAGTGATTATCTGAAATAAAGCAAAAATTGATTACTTACGAAGCTATTGTCACAGTCATATCATTGCATAGGAAGTGATGTGGTCAGTGCATCATTGTCACAATAATAACCTCAAACAATCAGCAAAGATATATGCGGTAGACATCCTCACGATATGCGAATTACCTATCGCAATCTCTCGCTCCGAAAACCGCACAACCCGTGAAAATATTTGAGTATTATTAGAGCAACTAGCAAGAAACCACACCACAAACTGCACAGTCATACGACGGAGTCAATGCTTGGATAATCGCGACAACTGAACTGCAGCGGTGGATTTATCCAATACTATCAATACCAATACCTATAAACTCACAGATAAACACAAAACAACACAACATTAACCCACTTAATACTATAGTAGTAGTATTTCATGCAATAGGAATGGCCATTCCCTGGGGAAAGATAATGGGAAATTTCAAGGGACTGAAGCTGATGACCTTCGAAGTCAATCTGAAACTCTGAAACATAAGAAACAAATTTTTGTTATAAATACAATGCATACAAAATACAATGCATAAGTGTTCTGAAAAAAATGTTTAATACATTCAAAAAATTACCTGAAAAAATATCAGATATTTACCATTTTGTTGAAGAACCAAAAGTAGACCAGTATCCAAAAGAGAGAGACGATGAAGATTCCTTTTATAATCAGGGAAATCGTTGTTCATAAGGCCTACAAAATCCAGCAGTATTGTTGGGGGGGGGGGGGGGTTGTACGTTGATGTACCTAACAAGTACCTAACAAGTACCTAACAAGTACCTAACAGGTGCCTAACAAGTGCCCTAACAAGTACCTAACGCGCGTTTCCTATACCTACAATCGCGTATTGTTCATTTACCAAACCGAACCGAACCGATGTTATTTTATATCCCGTTTGTATCTTGGAATATCCCGACTTGGAACGATCGCGATGTAAATCAAAAAAGTACTTACCCCTCTGCTACAACGCCTCCTGTCCCTCGCTGTTCGGACCTACTGTAATAAAATAGAAAAAAAAAACGTTAGTAATTGAAAAATAATTTAACTTGAAAAATTATTTTAATTATGATTAAATTTATAAACCAAGAATCCATTACATAAATATGGGATTAAATTATTAACGAAATAGAACAGAAAACTCATTTCTGATTAGAGTTTTTTGTTCAATTTCATTATTAATAACGATTGTTGAAACATTTCAACTTACCCTTTCGTTGACTTCTTATCTCCCAAATCCAAGGGATGACTTACTGCCCACTCCTTCGTCCAGGTTGACACCAATAAAAGCACTAACACCAACACTTTGTTTTAAACACGTACGTGAATTTATTTTTAAATTTTCAAAACGTCAACACCAACACTTTGTTTTACAAATCGCGTTATTATTAAATTTTGTAAACGAAACACTTCAACGTTCAACAAAATACGAGGCACTTTGTTTTAAAAAATACGGGAATTATTGAATTTTAGAAACGGCAGCACTTCAACGAGGGCATCAAAATACGCGTCACTTTGTTTTAAAAATCGCGACAATTTATTATTAAATTAAAAAAAACAACCGATTTCACGACCGATTTTCGAAACGGTGTTAACATCTCGACGACGAAAATTCGAATGAACAAAAGACAGGCACTGACAAGATTCGAAAATGGCGTCAAGTAATCATTCCTTTGTTGTATTCTTATCAAAAATTGGTAAAAAGTTGTTTGGCCGTACGTACAGGAGTACGTAACTTGTAATCGTGTCGTTTTTAACCCGCAAAAAACAAGATAACTTGAAAGTCTTAGTTTACGTAACGCTAACATTATAAAATTCTACAATATTGTAGATTTTGTAAATAAATTTAAATGTAATATTCAAATAATTTATATTTACGGTGATTTCTACCAAATTTCTAGGTCTAGTAGTTTGAAAATTAAATAAGATTGTTTAAATATTTTTCCTTGATACTTGGGTACAAAATTATATAAAAAATAACCGCAAAAATTATAGTATTGTAAAACACAGAATAATTAACTAAGAATTAAGTCCCAAAGTGGATTAATAGGTTCTAAATTAGCATCATATTCTATAAAATAATGCTAATTTAGAAACATACGAACATACCGCGTGTTTCAATTAAATGTTGTTATCTCTAAGTAAACATTATTATTATTTGATGAACGATTTGAAAAATACAAGGATTTATAAGAGGTTCCTCGGAGATGCTTTCATCATAATTTGAACCCCGTAGCTCATTTGCAAGTTGGTCAAAAAGGCTAGTTTTAGACAAGGCTGCAATTCTTGAAACCGAGATTATTTGTGCCAGTATTATACAACCAGCAATACTTGTTACATTAGTTTAGATGCAAACCACCAGTTTGCCAATTGTGCAACTACTTCAATTCGTTTGCGTCTCCACTATACAAGATGTCTGCCACCATACGTGGACACGTTTTTTGACACGACGATCACTCTACGACCTCATTGCAACTGTCATACAAAATAACCTTAAATCGTTGACAATCATAATATTTATTAATTATTCAAATATTTGATTTATTTTATAAAATGAGCACTTTCGAAATTAGCAAATCATCTGTAAGTACTTCTAAATTATTCTATTAAAGTTAAATTATTAATAAATAATCCGTAGTTGTTAAGTCTGAAAGCTGAAATTTTACGCAAACAAGAAGAATTAACCAAGACTAGAGCTGCAAATGATGTCAAAATACGTAATTTAAAGAAACAGTCACCTTTAGAGATTAAAAATAAAGGCTTGGAAAATCGCCAAAAGAACGATATTGTCGAAGATGAAGATTTATTGAAGAAATCAAAGTATTCGATTTTCTATCCAACTTTCTACAGATTCTATAATAAATTAAATTCTAGGGCTGCTTTAGAGGCTAAATCTAAACTTTACGAGAAATTATCCAAGTCGAATACAAACTTAACCGATGAAGAAATTGAATACAATCGTCGTTATCTGGTGCGATTCGATAAGAAACAGAGGAAATCTAAATTGCCGGATCTGCCACCTGAAGATTCAGATGACGATATCGATCGATATCCGGACGACGAAATCAATTCGAAAAGTTACGATGAACCACCTAAAAATCCCGATGAAGAATGGTATTGAATTCTTTATATTTTATTCGTTTATTGTTAAGAAATATTAAAAATTTAAGGGTAGAATATGTGGATTGTTTAGGACGAACTCGAACTTGTCTGCGTAAAGATTTGGGATATTTAAAATCGAAAGATCAAGATCTTAAAACAGATTGTCGATGAAAAGCGTAAAAATCGTGGTGAAGATGATGAACCGATAAAACAACCAATACAATCAGAAACAAAAAGCGAGAAACAACCTGAAATTAGCGAAGAAAACGAATTGTTATCGTTCGATATGAGACGTCAAATTCTACGGGAACAATGGGAGAAAGAAGAGGAGAAACTTCGCGATAAAGGCGATATCCATTACCAAGACATTCTATTCGATGGTTGGTTATAATTGAATTTTTTAATTCATTTTGAATAATTTCATTTCAGAGGCACGTACTCATGGCGTTTCGTACTATGCTTTCTCAAAGGATGAAAAAGAGAGAGCTCGTCAACAAGCGGCGTTAAACAAATTACGTAAAGAAACTGAACAACAACAGAAACGAGCCCAAGAATTGAAGGAAATACGTGAAAAACAATTGGCTGCACGGATTAAAGCGGCGAAAAATCGAAAACGAGCACGAATGGGACTACCACCAGAAGATGATGGTATTTTTAGTATTTTTATCGAATTATTGCCATTAAATTGAAAATTTCTAGAACCTAAACCTAATGTTACAATTCCACCGCCAAGTGATGAAATTAAAGACAATTCTGATGATGAAGAAGAGAAGAAACGAATAAAGAAGATGCGCAAGAAACACATAAGGCCCTGGGATATCGGCAAAGAGGGCGTTAAAAAACCACATTATGAATATTCACAAGAAGAATGGGTGGATAAGAAACGTAGAGAACGCCCAGATGAATTCGCACCGCCGACTTCTTATAAAAACGATGATAAAAAATCAACTTCGAGATCACGTAAACATTCGCAAGAGAAACGACGTAAATCTAAAGAAAGAATCGTCGAATTGGATAATAAACGAATGGAACCCGTTCCTATTGTTAATGAATGCAGTGATAACGATGATGATAATGAACGAATGAAGCCTAGAGGTAGTGGTGTTGAAATACCACCACCCGTATCGTTCAATTATTATTGCGACAGTGGTAAAAAACCGAAATCTGATAAGAGATCGACGAATGTTGGTGATTCTATCGAAGCCGGTTTGAAATATTTGAGAGAACAGATTGAGAAGAAGAAAACGACTAGTTGTAACCTTAATGAGAATATTTTCGTTGATTAGATTTTTTTTTTAATTTGTAATTAATGAAATTAAAAATAACGATTTAAAAATGGCGCTTAATTTTCTAGTAAAGTACAGCGATGCCAAGTTTAACCCAATTTCAGCACTTGTTATAATTTTTATCAAATTTGTCTTTGATTGTTGATTATTTGTGATTAAAAGGCGTAATTAGACTTGATTCTCTTCATTTACTCGAAATGTGCACAAAAATATTACAAAATAGCATAATTAGTAATTACTGGATTGAAAGAAATATTGTAGAATTCGTATATTTAAAAATCAAATTTATATAATTGGATATTAAAGATCTAATTTAGAATTGTTTTTGTATTTTTATGACTAATTTATTTAAATTCAATAATTTAATTGGAAATTATATGTTTCTACTGAATTTTGATTCTACAACTGGCAATGACGCATATAACCAAAAATAGATTTTTATTCCTGCTGAATTTAATACGGTAACCTGACATTTGTGGTATGTCGAAAGTGAGAGTGTGGTTAGTTGACGTTGCCTTATTTCGCGTTTAAAATTACGCCAATTTAATCTAAAAAGTTGAAATAATTACCAAAATTATAACTATAATTACATGAGTTATTTGTTATAAATTTGTTTGGAATTATTTGAATTAATTGGTACAATAATTAAAAAAGTTTGGTTAATTTGGTAATACTGGCAACAGTGAAGATGTTTGTTTAAACTATAGTATGTGTGTATCCTTTTCGACAGTAACCTTTCGGTCGTGTAATGGTAGAAAAAATTGCTTCAGTAAAATTGAGTTTTAATTAATTAATTAATTAACGGCCGTTTAAAATTAGATTTTTCGTAACTTGATTATCACCGTCAAAATTGTCGAATCCGTTAAATTTAGTAGTTGAACAAGCTGATTTCGTAATTTTTTCGGTAATTTGCATAACCACGTGATAAATTCAAAAATAAACGAAATTCCACTGTTTTTTTTTCAGTTTGAAGCCCCCATTGTTGATACGATTGGCAATTGGTTAAATAATCGAGATGACAACATTGGGCACCTGTGAATCTGTGGGCTGTGGGAAAACTGCCAAATTACAATGCCCAACATGCCTCAAACTAGGCCTGGGCGGCTCACTATTCTGTTCACAAGAGTGTTTCAAATCGAATTGGAAGAACCACAAAGTTATACACACATTAGTTAGTAAGTGAGGTTAGATTAAATGTGTACTATTTCAATTGTAGATTATGTGGAATTTATTTGATTATTTTACAAAATTATTACTTCAAAGTTTGTGGTTTGGGCGTATTTATTTAGGAATATTAACGAGAATTTTGTCGTAGAAGGTGACAATCGTCCGGACGAGAGTAGTTACAATCCATGGCCATTTTATACGTTCACTGGTCAATTGCGGCCGTGTCCACAAACGCCGAAACGTACCGTACCGGCGAATATCGGCCGGCCGGATTACGCCGACCATCCGCAAGGCTACCCGTTATCGGAACAAGCAGCCAAAGGTTCCGGTCATATCAAAATACTAGACGATGAAGAAATCGAAGGTTTTATTATTAAAATTAGCGAAAATTCGTTTAATATTGTTGAGTTGTAGGTATGAAAGTTTCGTGTAAGTTAGGTAGAGAAGTCCTCGATGAAGCCGCTCGAGTTTGTGATGTTGGCGTTACCACCGATGAGATCGATCGTATCGTCCACGAGGCTTGTATTGAGCGCGATTGTTATCCATCACCGTTGAATTATTATCAATTTCCGGCGTCTTGTTGTACGTCAGTTAATGAAGTTATCTGTCATGGTATACCGGATACACGACCATTGAAATCTGGTGATATTTGTAATGTTGATATTACCGTTTACCATAATGGGTTCCATGGTGATCTCAACGAAACGTTTTTCGTTGGTGATGTTAGCGATAAACATAAAAATCTCGTTAAAGTTACCCATGAGTGCCTTATGAAAGCGATTGAAATTGTTAAACCCGGTGAGAAGTACCGGGAGATTGGTAATGTTATACAGAAACATGCACAAGCTCATGGATATTCGGTTGTAAGAAGTTATTGTGGACATGGTATACATCGTTTATTCCATACAGCCCCGAATGTACCACATTATGCGAGTAAGTAATTGGCAATTATTTCATACAGGAGTGCTGGACCAAAACTAGACGCTATTCAGCTCGGAGTATACAGTTCTTATGAAGAACAATTTGGGAAATATTTCAAGAATTTATAGGAGGGTCAGGGGATAATTTTAGCAAAATTTGAGCTTTGTAGCTCATTTGAAAGTTGATCAAAAATCGCTCGTTAAAAACGAGTTGTCGTAAATGAAAAACTATTGTCAACGCACAATAATCGACACAGAGAGGCGAATATTTTACGCTTAATCTCGGTACTTTTTCAACGATTTTTTAGAAGTTTAAATTAGGCCCCTATATCTTGAAAATCCTACTTCCGTCAGTAAATTCCTAATAAATCCTTAAAATACTTTTTAAATTGCGCGTCAAATAATAGGATTTCCCACTTTTAGTTCAGCACCTCTGTGGATATATTTATAATTAAATAATATTGTTTTAACAATTAGAAAATCGTGCTGTTGGTGTAATAAAACCGGGCCATTGTTTCACAATCGAACCGATGATATCGATGGGCACATGGAAGGATGAAATGTGGCCAGATAAATGGACGGCTGTAACGGCCGATGGACAATGGTCGGCCCAATTTGAACACACATTGTTAGTTAATGAAACTGGTTGCGAAATTCTAACACGAAGAAGAGACGCAGATGGTCAACCGCATTTTATGGATAAAATGTAATCAGTGTGTTATTGTTGTGTTTAATCAAAAATACTTGAAAATTAAAATCACCAATACAATCGTTTTTTTCGTTAATCCATCTTGATGAAAATTTAACCAACGTTAATTATAACAGTTTAAAATTTCAAACCCTACTCGATTTATTAATTACCAAATCGTATTTAATAAGTGTTACATCTGTAATGCTAATAAAGTTGCAAGAATTAAATTTGATAAGATATTTGGTTTAATCCGACTTTGAACAGTGTAACGGGGCTACAATTAGCGCTATCGTTTTAGGCGTTGAGGTTATGTCGTGTCAAATTGTATTGTAAGTTGCAATGACTGTTTACAATCTTTATATTTTCGATAAATTGGGAATTTTACTGTTTTATCGCGAATGGAACCGTTTAAAACAATGCGGCATGACCAGAGAGGAAGTAACGAGATTTATTTTATTAAATTCGACTTTAAACTGCACGTTTTTTCTAGGAGAGCAAGCTAATGTATGGGATGTTGTTTTCGATCAAATCTTTCGTCAATAAAATCTCACCAACAGATATTAAAGAGGGTTTCTTGTATTATCGTACATCCAAGTACACGTTACACTATTTCGAGACGCCGTCAGGCTTTAAATTCGTCTTAAATACCGACAATAGTGCACAATCAGTGCGGGAGTTATTACAACAAATTTACAGCCAAGTAAGTACGTGTAATTTGTTGTTTCCATGAAATTACAGTGATTTGTAGGTTTTCGTAGAGTATATCGTGAAAAATCCGCTGCTATCGCTATCGGAACCGATAAAATCTGAGTTGTTCAAGACGAAACTAGACGCGTTTATCAAACAGTCGCCGATATATTTATCAAAAACGATTTAATTTCTAATTTGTATCTAAATAAATTTGTTGATCTTACTAAATACTTTATTCAATGCAAAATGGATTATATTTAATTATTATTAATAATACACAGCAGATTATATTATAACAAATTATAAATAGAGCACCTGACCAAATACTGTGATAGCTAAATCTTAAAGGATCTCCGTATTTACAGTTAATTGTTATAATATATATTTATAGCACAAATAGAAACTATTACTATATTTATAATACAATAAGATTAATGTATTATAAAAATATAAACAAAGAAAAACGAAAAAGGAAACTTAAGTGGTACAATTCGAAATACAAAAAACACAGAACAAAACTGAGCAATCTTCATTATGCTCCAACCAGCTGGATGGGGGCCGCCAACATTCAGCAAAATACGATCAAATTACTCCAACTGTGTGCTTTGAGAGTAATTGAATGAAAAAGGGCGTATATGCGGACGTTTGATATCAGTCCGAGAATAATCGATCGGATTAAATCAACAAATCCGTATAAACTATTCTCTTACGCATTCTATAATAACACAAATAACAACAATTATTATATTTCAAAAAGAAAGAAAACCAGTAGGAATCATCCCTGTAATAATTAACTGTAAATTTCGTAGAGGGCAGGTATCCGGAACGTTTCTATGAAGAGGAATCTGCAGGTACTGTTGTTGTAGTTGTACCATTCACTAATGTCTTTTTGTTGTTGTTGTTGTTGTGGTTTTGGATCATTGCGCCGATTCGGACGATTTTTCGAGTCTTTACTTGGTTGCGACTTTTTCCCGGATGTGTTTTTACCATTTATATCGTTACTTTGAGCGCTATTGTACGAACTCTGATCATCATCAACTACAATAGAAATTCTGATTTTAGTTGATATTAAGATTAAATCCAAATTTGTACCTCCATCCATACGCGGTATTTCTTCACTATCGAGAACGGTATAATCCTCATCGGTTGTACGCCGGCGGTCATCTTTTCGATCACGACGCGCACCACCAGCACCACGGCCGCCTCGGGGACCATTATAGTGACGCACCTCAGAATTGTGATCATCATCACCACCGCCACCGCCGTCCGAATTATGATAAGATTCTGTGTAGTAAATTTCGGATTAATAAAATTGAGTTGTTTTAAGGAATTTCAGTGATGAATCTTACTTAAGTACACAGATTAATCACGCAAAATTCACACTCAACAATAAACTACAAATATGTTGAGAACTCACTGGAAGAGTATGTCTCGTTCACACACAAGAATTGTTAGAAAAAATAAAATAAAAACACATTTGTTTCAATTAAGTTATATTTCTAAAAAAGTCTTTCACAATGAGATGCGAAATACAATCAGTGAGCCAATTTGTCTTCTCCAATTAATTATGGCAGTCACTATTGTCTGTTTTCATTCAATTATTTTATAGGTATGTTTTTTAATTCTTTGAATGTGTTAGCAAACTCACAATAAGCATCATTCTAAGGCCAAATCATCTTCGTTACTCATAATCAAGGGCCAATAGAATTTACAAATGTGATTTGTATCATTTTTAATAAATAATAGACACGATCATAGTTTTTTTATCGTTTGCATACCCTTCCAGTTAAGTTATTTCATCAATGACAAATTAAGCCTCATGGGGGTTTACTAACTTCTCGAACAATTTTCACAAACAAACCAAACAAAAATTGTAATCAATTTCTATATTATTGTAGTTGAATTCTTTAATTTCGAAGAGAAAAATTAAAAGAAAACAAAACAGCCATAATAACAATTATTGTTTAGTTTGTTGGCCAAAATGTCCTATCTAAATATTTTTTTTAATTCACAATGCCATGTGGGAAGGTGCAGATCCAGCAAAACAAACATGCACTTTTCTTTATTGTTTTTTTTTAACAAGTAATCTGCACCTACCGTTACAGTTAAGTTATGGGAAATCAAGTCACATTCTGTAAGCAAAAAATGATTTTGCTAGTAGCAACTAAGTTCAAGATTACTTTTAATATACACACAGAAATATCTCTGTACTAAGTAGGAACAGTACAGATATTATTTATAAATCAAATTAATTCAAAAAAAGAAAAGAAGAGAAAGAAAAACAAAAACTAAATGTTAAATGAATGTAAATGCTGCAAAATGCACAATTTTTTTAGTGAAAAAAATTTGCACACAATTATTAATTTTAATATTTTATAAAGAAATTAATTAGTTTTTTTGTGTTAATTAATTGAATTTGTCTCATTCAAGATATTGTTTATAAAATGAAAAGTTAAGTATACTTCTCGTAATGCTGCGGTCACGATTATCTAGAAATATTTCAATTGTCATCTTTATATTTTGGTAAAGTTCAGTTTCTAAAGTTTATCGACTAGATTCTCAACGAAAATATAATTATATAAAAAAATACATACAAATAATATGGAATAATCTTAACCGCATTATTACAATATATATTTATTATTCATGTTCGGTAGAGTCCATTATAATTATTGGTAATTAGCAATAAATCGTTTGAAATAGTCATAGGCCAGGTCAATATCTCTATTATTCGCCAGAAATGAATCATATTTTGGCTCTACGCAACATTTTTCCGCGTAACATCTCTCAATTATTGAGAAATATACCAACAAATCTTTTTTTTTTTGTTTTTAAAAAAGAATATATATAAATCAAACAAAAGAACAAAAAAATTATGGAAAAGTCATTTCAATGACACACGCAAAATTCGAATTCTAACGGAGTAGTAACATTTTTTAACTTTTTTTTTTGAAAATTAAATGGAAATTGGTCACCCCACAATAGGAACAACCATTTTTTGAACAAAATAACACAGTTCCAATCACTTCCTCTCTCTATCACCACCGCCTCCTCCTCCGCCAGCGGAGTCAATGGACAACCTACCCTTGCTGGGTCTCTCACGATTGCTGCGATCACCACCACCACGAGACCCTCTATGTGGTCGACCGTTGGTTTGATGTCCTCTTCCACCACCACCACCACCACCACCACCACCAGTACCACTACCGCTGCCACTGCTACCGCCTCTACCATTCCCTACAGGTTTGCTGCTATTACGTTTATCAACATTATTAACGTAGTCTGAGATCGTACTGCCAGAATTATAACGGTCATTTTGTCGGCCACCCATATTGCCGCTAACGCCACCACCACCACCACCACCACTGCCACTGCCACGACCCCTTCCCCCGCTACCACCACCACGGCCACGCATTGAACCACGACCCGGTCTACCACCACCGTCCATATCTGAATTGTAGCCTCGATCATTTCGTCGCCCCAATGACAGACTTTGAATTGAACCTAACGTTGAACCATGAATACTTCGTAATTGCTGATCAATTTCTAATTTTTCTTGGCGTAATTGTTCCACTTCCTATTTACCAAAAACAACAAATTAATAACCAGAAAACTCTCATTGAAATTTTCTTACTTTTAAATGAGCCAAATGATATTTGAGTAGTACTTTAGCATTAGATATGCTCTCTACAGTACCAACAAAAACAAATGGCACCTGGCCCTCTTCTCGGGGGATTGTAGGTTGTGGTTCATTATCACCTTCAATTTTAACTCTCACCTGGACAAATAATAAACAAAATTAACTAAAACAAACAAAAAAGAAATGATAAAAAAATAATACTAACCACCCCACTTTTATCAACAATTTCCTGTATAATTCTTCCATTTTTTCCAATTACTTTGCCTACTAGTACTCTTGGCACTTTAAGAGATTCTTCACTATATTCTAACATAGAACGGGCACGTTTAACGGCCTCATCAGTTTCACCATAAATTTTAAACGTACATGAATTTTCTTCCAATTCTATGTTTGTTATACCATCAACTTTTCTTGCCTGTTGTATATTGGCACCATGAGCACCGATCGCTAAGCCCATTAAATCTTCTCTCACATTAAATTCATCTGAAAATCTACAAAACAATCGATAAATAGTAATAATAACAACAATAATAAATAAATAAACATGCTTTGCTATAAATAAGAACAATAATACTTCAATATTTACATGCACAAGACATTCTAATAAGAGTAAAGAGATAGAGATGGATCAATTTTAAATGGTCTAATAAATTGCCTTTTAAAGATTTCAAAAGAAAGAATACTTGCAGCATCCCTACAAACATGCCATAGATTTTTTTACTTTTTGGAAATTAATTTTTTTCCACAAAATAAACAACAAGTGAAACGGGAAACTAATCGACTTTTCTCTTTCACTTTAGTCGAAACAACGTTACAATTTCTCACCTTGAATTTGCCCAATTTGTGTCATTATTAAAAACACGCTGGTATGAGGTCTTATTTTTGCTGAAAATAGAAACATAAAATTGTCAGACAGGGCACAATTTCTCTTATTTATTAATCAATTTCAATATTAAAATATCGGCAATTTATAAATTGACCATTTAAAATTAATTTTATATGGAATAACAATTTTAAAAAAAGGACCTAAATTGTAATTATAGTGAACAAATTGATTTGATTGATTATGAAAGGGGGTGTGGTTGTTTTTTATTCTTAAGGGTAATTGAGACGCTTACCTTCCGATTGTCGCCAATTTGGTGGATTCCAATTGTCGTGCAGCCTCTTCCGTTCGTTTCAATAAGAGCACTTTTTGAGATAAATTACGGAAATGCATATCTTGTAATAAACAAGCAGCTTTACGACTGGCTGCACTACGTGAAATAACTAATAATACACCCTTTTCTGGAACGTAACGTATCAAACCAGCGCCTATTGCATTTTGAAATTCCGTATGGGCATTTTCAACCTTTGCACTAAATTAAAAACAAAATTAAATCAAATTGTTGAAAATTAACGAAAATACGTACTATTCCCGAACATCTTCTGGTACTTGTATTTCGAATTTATGAAACGTTGAACTATCAATTGGTGGATTTGTATTTTTCATTCTTAAACGATCACTACTAACAATTTCCGTATATGTGTGATCCCATCCTACATATTCAAGAACATAAAAATCCCCTTTCATCATCTATAAAACAATTATTATGATTTTTTTAATCGGATAATACCGAAATAAATAAACCTTAATTCTCGATTTCCACCAACCGTAACCTTCCTGTTGGTTTGCTCTCGAATATATTTCAACTTCCATATTCTCTGTGAATTCAGCTTTTGGATCTGGTTTTGGTGGTAAGCGTACTTGTAAAAAGGGGAATTTTGAATCAGGTTGCCATCTGTCAAAAAAACGGACGAAAAAATTTGATTAATACTTCGTATTAAAAACAAGGAAAAATTAAACTTACTCATCCTCGAAATGTATTAGGACTGAATCTTCATAAATGTCTACAACGTAACCCTGTAACACAACAAATTTCGAATGATTCCCTTTTCTAGCCTACAATATCCTCATATCTTTATGCTAGTAAGTGCGAATGTGTGTGTGTATATATATAGTTACATCTTTTGATAACAAATTTAAAGTGAAATTTGATACCTTGAAAACTTTAAAATCTGAATGTTATCTTGAGTAAAACTTGAGAAATTTTAAAAACCATCCATTATTGCATTAAATTTATTGGAATTTGTCGAGAATTTAGCAAAATTACTTAATAAATTTCAAGAAAAATTCACACCCTGTCAAATGGTTATGGCGTCAAAAGAACTATACATATACACACACAAACGAATGAGAGGGGTGAAGACAAATGAAAAATTCTCGAAAAGTATAGAACGTTAATTGATAAATATCAATCAAATCAAATCTAAATTGTTTAATTAATCGATTTTCTCGAGTTTTAACAATTTTTTAAATATACTTTAAATAATACAGACCTTGTATAGGGCACCATTTTCACCGCATACTTCCACTGCTAGCTCCTCCATGTTGATTTTGATTGAACGAAAGGAAACAGCCTTAAAACGAGGGAGCCAACCACTGTCGCCAACACAACAGCGATAAAACCACCATAAATTCAAACCGTCACAAAGTATCCCACTATATTTTCCATAATTAACAAAAATAATCGTAGAATAATCAAATTTCAATACAACAATTTAGATTATTGTGGATAAATTTAAATATTTTATTGGGGAAAATTGTTAAATTGACACAAGATGGCTACAAATAGTTTAACGAAATTCGCGCCAACTTCACGCCGTTACCAATATTGCAACACCAACACACTAGACTGTATAAATAGTTCAAAAAAATTCTTGGTTATGTGACGTAAAAAAGAACTACTCCCAAATTAAATTCCAGAACGATAATTAGAAAAAAATTAATACAATGATTATTAATTAATCTAATCGATTATGTATAGCAGTAGCGATTCAGATGAATTTTACGACGCTGAAGATATTACACCAAACCATGGAACAAGGTGACATTCAACTCTAATTAACATCTGATTATTGTATTTACAAGCGATTTTTCCGTTCAAATAGAAAATCGAGGAAATCATCGAGAGCTAGCCAAACGTTGAAAGCGAATTCCGAACCGAATATCTCGAAATTGAACAAAGACGATGTTGATATTAGTAAAGCAGATGGCAGTAGTGAGAAACAATTAAAATTAACGTCTGTACGTTTAGTTTTCGATTGATTATCAAATTTTAAACGAATTTATTTGCATTTTAGAGTGATAATAGTGGTGGTGGTAGTAGTAGGAATCATCCAATTACTGGACGGAAGAAATTCAAAGAATTACGCGCCAAATTACAGAACGACGATGAGGAGGGCTTAGCTGGTAATATAACACCACCAAACAGTCAAGGTTCTTCCATTGATGGTATATTCGCGTCCTCCAGTAAAACTTCCCATCCGTTTCGTATAATCGAACAGGATACTGTCAGTTTACAAAGTATCAATTCTGTAGGGAGAGTCGCCCGAATTTTGGGCCCTGTAGCTGAAGGTATACCACCAATTCAACAATAAATCGACTGGATTTAAGTTGTATGATTTAGGGATAATTCGTGAGGGTGATAATAAGAGCCATTTTGCTCCAACTTGGTCGTCGAGTTCTTTAGATTCCGAATCGACGCCTAGTTCGAAAGGTACTTCCCAATATCCAAGTAGTGTAACTATAGCAACTTTAACAACACAACCAGAATCGGGTAATAATGAGAAATCTGTTGTTTCACTCCAAGAACCCGACGTTATCGCCAGTACGAAATCTTCAAATAATACCGTTTCGAATGAGAGCGGAGAGGTTGTAGCCCCGGTAGCTCCCCCAAGACGCAAAAAAAAGAACCGAATTTCCTCAATTAACGTAAATTATTGGAATATTTGTAGTTTTTTTTTTTAATTTATTTTTATATTAATAGAAATCACAATCGAGTGTTGCTTTCGAAACTTCATCAACTTCATCTTCGTCAACTATAGCGACAACTGTAACTACTCCATCAGCGATTACAACAACAACAATAACAACAAAAAATGTCAATACTGTAGAATCTTTAACGAAAGAAATTGAAAATACTCTGGATAATCTAACAGTACAATCAGTACCGACTTCTGCTATAACAACGGCAACAAAATTCAATAAAACTGGAGAATTTCATCAAAAATCGCTCGATATAAAGCAGGCGATAAAGGGGCAATTCGTAGTGAAGCCTCAAGATAACGACAGTTCTAAAGCTCAATCAGCTGTAGAAACAATCAAAGAATCGTCCGATAAACGTGCGAGTAGTTCAACTGGACGCAAGAGTGTCGGCCATTATAGTCTCGGTCCGCATAGGTAGAATATTTGGTAGTTTAATTTGGGGTTGTTTGTTTATTTCAATTCATTCTAGGGGTAGTCGGCAGACTAGTAATATCTCGACGAAGGAGCGCCGCCGTTCAGCAGGCGATGAAAATATGTTGAACGGGGCTAATATGCATGTCCGTACCCATACAGATTCCGGCAAACAATTATCCGATTTAGAAATATTAGAACAAGTAACTGTATTAAATTTAGATACAGGTGAACGTATGCCGTTGAGTGTTGCTGAAGATAAACTACCACAATGTATAAATCCATTATCATTGCATATAATGCGTTTAACATCGGAATATGTAAGTAGTTCAAGTGTTGAAAAAGAGAAAGAATCGGATGATGAGAGTTTAGATGCGAAAAAATCCGATGTACCATCTGGCGATGATTTAGAACGTGTTAGTTTACGTAAAAAAACTGGTAAATTAAAACGTTTCGTTGGTAGTGCAATGAAGAAAGCCAAAAGTATAGCACAGGAGGTGTCGCATGCACGCCACAAAGAAGATATCATCGATGTTGTTGATAATGTACATCCCGGTGAACAGAATATCAAATTGAAAGCGTCAAATTCCCATAAAGGACCGTATGAATTCGAAAAAGTCGAACATGTACAAGAATTACGCGATGAACACGAAGGACCAATTTGGTGTATGAAATTCTCATGTTGTGGACGTTTATTAGCAACAGCTGGGCAAGATAAAATCTTACGAATTTGGATTATTAGAGATGCATTTCCGTTCTTTCAAGATATGCGAACGAAATATAATGCGGAAAAAGTATCGCCAACACCGTCACAAGAATCGCTAGTATCCCACCATTCAGCAGAGAGTACGAGTTTATTAATATTGGAAGCAATGCACAATGAGAATTCGGATAAATTAACTTTTATGCCGAAACCGTTCTGTACATATTCCGGACATACGTCGGATTTATTGGATGTATCCTGGTCGAAAAATTATTTTATTCTATCATCATCAATGGATAAAACCGTTCGTTTATGGCACATATCGCGGAAGGAATGTTTGTGTTGTTTCCAACATATTGATTTCGTTACAGCTATTGTTTTCCATCCAAGGGATGATCGGTATTTCTTAAGCGGATCTCTAGATGGTAAATTGAGGCTTTGGAATATCCCCGACAAGAAGGTAAAGCACTTATAACAGTACAACTTGTAGATAATGCAATTAAAGAGACCCACTTTCTATTAATTGTTGATCATCTGTTTAATGAAATTTCTTTTATATTTTTTCCACCTGATTATAAAATTACCCATCTGTTTCGATCAGGTAGCCGTATGGAATGAGGTTGAAGGCAATCCTAAATTGATAACAGCAGCGAATTTTTGCCAAAATGGTAAATTCGCGGTTGTCGGTACTTATGATGGCCGTTGTATATTTTACAATACCGATCAATTAAAATACCACACACAAATTCATGTACGTTCAACACGCGGCCGTAATTCAACAGGTCGGAAAATCAGCGGCATAGAACCAATGCCCGGTGAGGATAAAATTTTAATAACATCAAACGACAGCCGGATACGTTTGTACGATTTAAGAGATTTAAACGTTTCGTGTAAATATAAAGGGTGTGTAAATACAAGTAGCCAGATTAAGGCCAGTTTTAGTCATGATGGTAAATATATAATTAGTGGTTCGGAAAATCGTGATATTTATATTTGGAAAACGAACCATGATTATGCGAAATTCTCGTCGGTACGTCGAGATCGTAACGATTTTTGGGAGGCTATTAAAGCCCATAATGCTGTAGTAACTTGTGCTATATTTGCACCAAATCCGGAATCTATAATTAAAATGATCGAGGAGAATTCTAATAAACAACACCAACAACCGGATGATACGAAAAAAGTAATTGTTGCGTATTTATTTCGTTTTAATTGTATTCTATTTGAATTTTTAATTTAAAGATCGATGATCCGATGGTTGAACAACACACCAAAGGATACGGTGGTTATGTGCTAGTTTCTGCTGATTTTAATGGTTGTATAAAAGTTTTTATTAATAAAATGAAGCCTAAACATAGTTCGTTGCCTGCTTCAGCGATGGCTTAAGTCTAATTATCGAAAGGAAAGAGGAGGTTTACAAATTTAAGTAGCTTGATGTATAAAATTATGTAACAAAAGCCGTAAAATATATAACTCTACTGTATTAACTATATAAATATTGTATAATTCGGCGATTTCGCCTATTTTTAAGGCCGAAACGGCTTTCTTCTCGTCTTTCCACAATAATTGAATGACACCAAATATTAATTAATCGCAATCTTAATGATTTATCGTTGTATTATTACGGTTTATAGTTCCAGTTAACATATAGACCATCAAATTTATACGTGATTTAATGGAACATGCTCAATTAAAAATGAAATAAATCATTAAAAAATATGAAAAAACAACAAAAATTCGGTATTTATTGGAATGATTATCGTGTTGATTCTAGAATGATTACGAATTCCCGAATGGTTGTTTTACCTCGATTGTGTTCTAGTGAAACTAACGGGGCTCAATTGGACGTTAAGAGGGGCTATTCGGAAACGGTTCATTCAAATATTGCATCTCGAAGAATTGTTGATTGATAAGTTTTTGATAATCTGGGTAAATATCTCATTAGGTCAAGGTAGACTGAATCATCTCATATCTCTTCTCTATCACTATATGAATATTATCGGTTGATGTTCGATTGGGTTTGGTTTGATTTATTTTTTTCTTGGTTGTTTGTCGAGTTGGAATGTTGAGTCCAAGATGCTTTTCAAACACTTCCCCTTTTCTAGTTGGATAGTTTGCAGTCTTTTTCTATCTTTCTACATTCATCTAGAAAAACTTGTCTGTTGTTTTCTTAGAATATCATCATACAGTACCAATTCCTTTTATTGAAGTTACTTAATCGACAACGTTTCCGTACTTGTAAATATTTGTTGTATTCTTTAGGAATACAAGTTGCATTTGCACAATAATTGTGAATTCCGGAAATTCTAAATTTAGTTGATCTGTTGATAATAATAATTGTTTATTGTTATCGTATTGTTTATGTGGATATTTAGGAGGGGATGCGTTTTGGGGCTGATTTCTCTATTGGAATCCCGTAGTGTTCCCGTGACCGCCGCCACCTGTTTCGGCCTGGTCCCAAAGTCATTGCCCTTTTAGGTGTCTGCTGCCTGCCTGCCTGCCTGCCTCTTTAGAGTAGTTCTTCAACTACTTAGCCCCTCTGCGATCCACCTGCCATAACGAGATGCGATTGGTAGAACGGTCAGCTTACCGGTTCGTTACATCGCCGACAACAAGTCAGTCACTGGACGACCTGGGTTTGTGTGTTACAACCCAAACCACAAATACCTAAAAATCTAAACCGCACACACGTATAGACAACAGACATTCATTTACACATATACACATGTTGCAAGTTATAAGAACAGACACGTAGGGAGACAGAGCTTAGACTATTAAATATAGAGTGCCTCATTTTTTCTCAAAGCATTATCAGCAACAGTTGTGAGAAGCCACGTGCATAACAGCAACAAAACCAGCCGTAGTAGTAATCGTAGCTGTTATTATTGCAGTAGTTGTGAATGATTCAAAAGAATTATAGTGTCGCGTCACCAACAATACTCCGATTCTAGTGCAAACGAAACAGTTTCCAGTGTTGGCTATTTTGGCAAGAACAATTTTCGTACAATACGGTGTATATTAAATGTGTTGTTTGGTTGTAACGTGTCCGTTATGTGGTGGCAGTCGTTCTGCGACCTGACGTGGAACAACTATTGCAACAAGTCGGTTGGGTGACAATTGTTACTGGGCAATAGACACGGCTCCTAACATGTGTTGGTGCTGTAAAGTGCTAGGCTGATGACATTCCGCTACTTGATCGTTTTGCCGAAAGGTAAGCATTAATTTTGCACAACATGAAAACTAAAAACAACCAAACAAGCGATCAATGAAGACACAACGACCCACATTTCTCGTTTTTTTTAAGCTAAAGTATTTTGTAATTTTTCTTGTTGTTTGTGTTATTAGAAAAACTCTAGGTGTGGCTACTGATATTTCTTCTTCTATCTAAATACAGAAATTTATTAAGTAAGTAAATATATATAAAGATTGTTGAAAAATTGTCACTGATTGTAATAGTTGTCAATCCAGTTGAGGCTTCCTGTTTTACAACATGTAATCCTGTATTGTCTTGAATATTTTATGAGAATTCCCCTAACTTTCGAGTTGTACAAAATCACCAAATTCTCTTCTGTAGAGAAACACGAAGTTGAGGAATTTAGGAAATGCTCAAATTTGGCACAACTACTCCAACAAGTTTGAAAGTAACCATCTGAAAGAATTTTGATGGAATATTCGAATTTATTAACGAAAGAGAGAAGCGAGAATTGAGGTCTCGACGAGTTGGAGAAAAAATCAAAATTCTATAGAGTACAATTGTAATGGCATTGATAGATTGTTGTATTTTCCTCGAATTCGGTTCAAGAATCTTAAAAATCCATCAAGCACTTGTTGGAGAGTCGTAAATTTTTGTACGACGTGAGAATTGTAGTTTGCTCGTTCATCAATCCGTGTGAAAATTCATTGATATAGTTGGACGTCTGGACCGTTACGATCTTTAACAAATGGTAGACGAACAAGGCAAATCCAATATTTATGAATTGTGAGATTTATTCGTCAAATATTGACAATATCTCGGAACAATCTAGTAAAGTATACAAGTTTGACAAAAAATACCGTTTTCATTCGAGTATTTTGAATGAATAGCTGACTCACGAAAGATCGACACATAATAATCACCATCAACCTCTCTTTTACATGTCTATCTTTCTTGCTCGTTTTTTGTCTGTTGATATTATACAAGTATTAAATCTTGATGTTCGGTTATGGTACGTAAACTTGAGCTCGCCTCATCATCACTAAGTTGTTGTTGTTGTAATAGAAAGACTATGCCGGTCATTACGCGCAGTAGAAGGTTCAATAAAACCATATAATTTAATACCACACGGCAAACTTACTGTAAGTGCGTTCGTATTAGATAAATGGCCATAGAAGAGAGACAACGCATTTAGAAAAAACAACCAACACGGACAACAATAACGAGAAACAACTATGACGAGAACAACAACAACAAAAAAACAGAAACGAGATAGAACGAATTCTTCTACGACTGCAATGAATCTTCTAAAAGAAATTTATAACAACAACAACAATAAAATTGATTAAATGAATCACCACAACTGTTTATAACTGTCCATCTGGCTCTTATGTGTGTGTATCTCTCTATGGGAATTTTTGCAAGAATTTCAATACATTACGGTGCGGTTTCTTTTTCGAGCGGTTCATACAAAATGCTGTATTACTGTTAGTATTATTCAATCATTATTTAGAATACGAAATTTACATTCAACACAACTCGTAGAATTTTAACAATACTCAAAACAATACAATTTACATACAACCAAACCTAATTCTTTCCGTTATAACAAGAATAATAACAAAAGATCCTGTATGTGTTGACATGTTAGTGTAATGCAAGAAATATTAATCGTCATTAAACTGTTTACAAGCAATAAATCGTAATGGGAGTTCGTGTTAATTTATCGGCGGATTTGAAGCGAATTATAATGGAATTCGCCCGGCGCATCCGCCAATTTTCAACCAAATCCACCTCAATATTTCAAACCGTTAGATTATAATTTCTGGTCTTATTACTCAATTAATTCGTTACAAATTAATGCAATCTGTACTGTACCGGAAATTACCGAAATTTCAACTAATTATCAAATCTTAATTAATTAAACATATAAGTAGCTATAATGATGTTTGTTTTTTCGTAGGGGCTAGGGAAAAATGCTGGGGTTAATACGAGAATTTCGGTGGATTATTTTACCGCAAACGCTATACCGATTGGCTATTATTCTCCTGGTAGGTATAAATTTGGTAAGTTGTATGTTTAACCGTGTAGAAATGTGGATGAGTTGAATAAATAAAAATCAATTAACGAACGTACGTGTTCAAGTGATTAAAGAAATTTAACAAAGAGTAAAACGACTCAAACATCCACACCCACGGCCTAAATAACTCGAAATGCACGTGATGATCGTGTTGTTCACCAAATTAAGATCAATGATTGTAGTATAGAGAAATTGTTTAGGAATTATGTAAATATGCTTGTTGTTTTCTTATTGTTTATTATAGTTTGTAAATGATGTTGTTTCAACGGTTGACCTGTGGCCGCTCGATCGGCCGGAAGGCATGCCGTCAATACAATCATTGGAAGTGATGTGCGGCAAAGACCATATGGATGTACATTTAACATTTTCACAACCATTCGAGGGCATTGTTTCATCAAAAGGTCAACACGGTGATCCTAGATGTGTTTATGTACCACCATCAACTGGACAAACATTCTTCTCGTTTCGAATCGCATATTCACGTTGCGGCACAAAACCCGATCTACATGGACAATTCTATGAGAATACAGTTGTTGTACAATACGATAAAGATTTATTGGAAGTATGGGATGAGGCGAAACGTTTGCGTTGTGAATGGTTCAATGATTACGAGAAGACGGCATCGAAACCGCCGATGGTTATCGCCGATCTTGACGTTATCCAATTAGATTTCCGAGGTTTATTTATTTGTTATTGTTCTATTTATCAAAATTATATCTAACGTGTTCTAATAGGTGATAATGTCGATTGTTGGATGGAGATACAGCACGGTAAAGGCCCCTGGGCGCCTCCAGTTAGCGGTATCGTTCCCCTCGGCTCCACGCTAACTCTAGTTGTGGCAATCAACGATTATCGAGGTAATTTACTCAAACAATATCATTAGGAATAATAGCGAAAAATTGCAGGTGAATTCGATATGAGAGTAAAATCTTGCGTCGCTTCGGACGGTGGTGATCACGTCATCCAATTATCGGACGAGGCCGGTTGTGTACTGCGGCCGAAGATGATTAGTCGTTTCCTGAAAGCTCGCGGCGCTGACGAGCGAGCTTCCGTTATAACGTACGCTTTCTTTCATGCTTTCAAATTTCCAGATGCTCTCAGTGTTCACATTAAATGCAAAGTAAGTTGTATTCGTCGAACAAAACTGGTTTCATTCTAAGTGATTACTTTCAGGTAGAGATTTGTCGACATGGTTGTTTAGATCATTGCCAATTACAACCGGTGGATAGTTTATAATAATAATAATAATAACAATAATAATAATTTTGCGACTTTATTGGATCGTAAAGATGAGAAATTAGAGGAAGTTGATGATAGGAACGTAGAGACACATCAACATTATCAAAACGATTTTAAAGATGGTGTTTTCGACGGTTTGAACGATGCGAACGGTGGTGTTGACAGTCAGACGGTTGAAATTGCATTGAATGCAAATTTAAACGACCAACGTCCGCAAACTTTCACCAATCCAAACGACGACAAACTCTTGGATATCACCGGAATACCTCTAACGGTAAGCATAATTCAATCGTTATTTCAATTCTAATCGACACACGGTCGGTAGGACAAACTGACTTTACCTCAAGACCAATTCCCGTACGGCCCCCGGAACCTGGACGATCCCGACCGGCCGTCATCGGCGAAACTGCACACTCACCACCACCACCACCACCACCCACAACAACAACAGCGGCCGTTGAATCGTAAACGCCGCCAAGTCGTCGTCTCGGACCGGAAGGCCCGCAGTGCCGATGTTGGTGTTAGTGGTTTTTACGATGTAATATCCGAGGCGGATTTAGCATTTAGTCCGGATAATCGTGCCGAAGCTGTAACTGTTTTCCAAGGACGTATCCGTGAAGAAGTCGTTTACGGTATTTGTATGCCAATGCCTGGTTTCAGTTTATTGTTCGTATTGGCGGCCGTATCGGCTGTTGTTGCTGCTTTAGTTGCCGGTTCGTTGTTGCACCGTTATCAAATGCAAAAAGAACAAATGCCAAATATACGACAGCGTACAAATTCGATACCGATGGGGATATTTTCTGGTTTTAAAATACGAGTACGGAAGTCCAATAATAATGTGGGGCCAATGAAGAAGATGCAGAGTTTTGAAGATGTTAGCCATAAAAACGATGAGACTTAATATGAAATAGGCGAATCGATAAAGAAACGGTGCTCAATCGATTATTATTAGAAAATTTAGTTATAATTTAGAACAAGTGTTGTTTATTTATATCTACTGACAATTTAACATAACGGAATCTATTATTTAAACATTATTGTAATTGTAGTTGATAAGATGATAAGGCATATAATAGCCTTGTTTGTATATATAATTGCCCCAACATTATTTCTTAATTATTTTAATATTTATTTATATTAAAATATACTCATATAGAAAATAACAATAATTTAGATAATTATACAACTCTCCTAATTGGCGACGCTCTTTAACTTGTTGTTATTTTCTTTAAATTTTTTCCCATTCACGACTAATTTTCTTTAGTAGATAGTTTTGAAATTTATTCATTTATGTGCAATAAGCGAATTAATATTAATGATTTATACCGTAATCTATATAACAAGAAAAATATGTATTAATAATAAGGAAGGTGAGAATTTCTAACAATTCCAATATGACGTATGGGAGAACAGTTTTTCACTGTTTAAATTTACGGTAAATTTATTTATTTATTTGTAATTTTTCCAATTTTTGTCCACTGATTTATTTTATACAAGTTGTAAACAGTATTGATTTGTACAGTTTTTTGTTTGCTTGTCTGTTGCGCGTACTGATTTCTTTAAAAATAATCATATAAGAATATTGCTCATTTATTTAAATTTTTGTATTGATTAGTTTATAAATTTAACTTAATTTGAAAAAGAATGATATTAATAATAATTGTTCGTTTCTAATTGACAATTTTCTATTCTATTCGATCCTCTACACATTACCAAGTGATAATTGATAATTGTGTGAACAGGTGGGAATCACTCCATACCGTGCTAATTGCTCTACAAACTGCCAAGAAAAAATTGTTTGAATTTCTGCGTCCGAGTCGCTATTTCCGCAAAACGCACAATCAATTCAGATTTGGCGTACTGCTTGAAAATCAAACAGGTTTGGCCGCTTTCAAAGTCAAATTAGCCGCAAATCGGAGCTCGTAAAAGAATTTAATCGGAAATTTTTATAGCAACATACGGTATAGAGAAGCATAAAACCGGCGAGAAGACGAAAAAACCGAACATATTTTCCTGATTAGAACATTGAGGTGTGTTTTTACAATCATTAGTAATCATTCCAAGACAAACTACCGTTAACATTTGATGATTAGAATTTAAAACACAAATGTAACCTTATTGATTTCCTATAAGTATTTGTCATATTTGAAGGCATTCCACAATTTGAAAATCAAACGAATCGACGAAATATAATTAAAATGCCATTTAATCAATCAAACGATATCTGATTAGTCCAGCACAATTTTATTCCGGTTGTGTACGTTAACAAGTCGGTCAAGTCTAATTCGGTTGGCTATAACAGGACATTCCGGACACATACAAGAATTGGAACAGTATAAAAACCAGACTGTTGGTTCGATGCAACGAAAAAAACCAACAATTCAACACTAATTAATGATTGATGAATTGAACGATTAAAAAAGACGGCGGCTTGCTAAAACTTGCTTTATTCGAGTCTATTTCGACATAATTACAAAAATACTACAATAAATCTGATTTGTATTGTTTTATTTCGCTTCAATTCGCGTTTTGTTTAAATTAAATTAAACGTTGTTTAATCAAAAATTAATTCAACTACTCTATACAGGTACACGGTGTAATTGTTCAATTTGTCCACTTGTTAATTGTTGAATTTTTCGATTTAATTCCATTTACCTAATCGTTACAACTAGTTAATCGGTTAATTTAAATAATAAATAAATAAATACATAAATAAATTGGCGATATAATAACAAAAATAAATAAATAACCCAACCGAACCCGTAGGATGTTTCCTAAAACCTATTTAGGCACATTAAATTTAATTAAAACATAAATTAACAAATAAATTACGAATGGCATAAACATCCTACTTGGTGTATAAACCTGCAAATACTTTGGACCGTATCAATTAAATAATCAATAATTATATTAATAATAATAATAATAACTAAAGTAATTTCAACTAATTGTAAGATTTTACAAGAATTTCGTAAAACTGGAAAAGTCCAAATCCCAAATGACGCCCATTGAAGTGAATTGAAAAAAAGGGGTAACGTTAGTTTGTTTTCCAAAATATCTGGAATATCTTCGGGAGAATTCGTTTCTATAAAACCAAAATAAAGATAGAATTTACGAGTAGAAGCAGCTCTTCGTGGTGTCCTTCTTTTTGTTCGAATTCACCGACAATGGCCGTAATCGAAAACAGAGCACCGCCGACACTAAACAAGCAATAAACAATATGCCCAATAGTACGACAAGTGTTACAGCGAATCCAGGTGTTGTCATACAAATCAATCCGGAATTGATATCGTCTTTAGCAGGAAATACGATCGTCGGTGGTGTTGTTGAATTGTTGTTCGTATTGTTATCGTCTAATGTGAATGTTAGATCACCATTAGAAACGACACGAATTACACGATTCAGACCGACTTCCTTTTCCGGATCATTGTCTTCCTTCAACGATCGTTTCAGACGGCGTTCATCTCTCGGATGCTGGGCTGAATGCAGATAACTTTCAATTGGCAATGACGGCCCGTACGTATTGTCGGGCACATTATGGGCCAATTCTAGAATATTATTACTGCCCGGATAATTCAAATCGGAGCATTGATCCGGACATTGGTACCGGCAAATTTGGATGGTGCATTGGAAATGAACCTCCATCGAATCGGGGAATTTGAACGCTTGGAAATGTGCGTACGACAATACCGAAGCACTGGCACCGAAATTCTTAATTTTCGTAAATCTCGACATCAATTTCGGGCGGGTTACGCAGCCTTTCTGGTCGACGAGTTGAATTGGGGCGCGTTTACCATCGTGTGCCATACAATTTCGAACCAACATGTCGAATTTCGAATCGTCGTCTTTGATAGCCAGGACCATTGTCATAGTTTGTCCGATTTTCACTAAACCGGAAACCTCACTCGCCCATGGTCCTTTACCCACTTGTATTTGCATCCAACAACCGACGTTATCGCCAGCGAAATCAGTCCGGACTACGTCCAACATATCGACAGGGAAAGGGCGGAAAGTTACCGATTTTTCGTATTGATCATGCCAGGTACAGCGCAATTTCCTCGCTTGATCCCAAACTTCTTGCACTTGTGGATCGTACTGGATTACAACGATATTTTCGAAATAAGTCCCCGAACCGGATTCAGCTCCATAACCGTACAAACCGTTTTCTGTATTACCCATAGTGCCACAAGCGTGAATTCCTATTTCGAAGGTAGCTGAAGTTCGGCCTAGACCGGCCGGCAAATGAACACAATGCACATTACTATAATGGCCTTTACTAAAAACAATCCCATAGAACGGCTTATCGAAACCAATATACACTTTCATTAGATTCTTCTCGCATTTAACATCCAACGAGATGATTTTCGGCATATCGGGCGCGGGAGAGGGCCAAATTTCGTCACCACCAGCACCACTACCGCCCCCAATTCCGGTATCGTACTTATCCATGGCTTGTTGAGAGTGCGGCAACGGCGGCGGCGGCCCATTATACGAATTCTTATTCTCATACAAGGGTTGTTTATTTTTCTTAACTAGATTCTTATGGGGGAAATGCTGTTGATTGTTGCGCGGCGGTAGACTGATCGGCGGCCGTGGTGGACTATTGAACGGCAATTTCTTCGGTGGTTGTTCCTGTTCGGCAATCGATTCTAAAGCTAATTGTGTCGGTTTCGGATCGTTGCCTTTATTAGGACGTTTCTCTTCCTGTCCTGAAAACGAATCTATCGGTTTGGCGTCATCCTCATGGGCAATCAACTGAAACAACAAAAATGATGAAGATACAATCAAACGTATTAAATTACTAATAATCCAGCTATTAAACTATCAATTCTATATCAAGATTTTGTAAAATAATCGTGAGGATTTAAAGATTCCAAATCGCCATTATCACAGATAGATGGTTAGATTGATAGAAAGAGAGAGAATTGATCTGCTTTTAAAATCCAGTCGGAGAACGAGTCACGTTTTTCAATCGAGTGCCATTGGTCCTTTTAATCTGGCCAATTTGCACGTTTTCCTTCTAAACGACCGACAATAATAAGCCAAAGTAGGTTTGCAGACTGCAAACTTTACATAGCTGTAAATCTCCATTGTTTACTAATTTTATTGTTATATTTCAATTTCATTGAATAATTTATGCCGAAAATTAGATTAACGATTCAGAGTATTGGTAGTAGAAGACGATAAAAAAGAGGGACAAGACAAAAAATGTATTAGAATCAGGTTCGTATAGTCGAAATGTTAATAATGAATGTTCTAGGTGCGGCATATTAAACGTGCTTAGCGAACGCTGGCCGACTGACCCGTCCACTTGTCCTTGCTATAGTCCGTTATACCTACAGGTCAGATGCCCCACTCATCCTTTACACACCACATACACACTCGACACATTTCATGGGCAACAAGTATAGAAGGATAGTGCGTATAGCCGGCCAAATTGCTTAAAGCCAATTTTTTGCCTCATCACCAACTTCACCTAGTATAACCATTAGAGTTTAGAAGAAAAAAACAGATCAAATGGTGCTCAAGTAGGTCCGGTGGACAGGAAATGGAGGAAGATGGGCAAGTAGGTCTGTGTTCATTGCGAATCAGACGGATATTAACGAATGGAATGCTTGAGATTCTTGTGTAATTTGTAAATTTAACGAGCGTGTCTAGTGTTGTGGCATATTTGCTCTTATTTTCTTTCAATTGTTGTTGTTGTTTTTGAATACCATTGACATGTAATTATTACAATGGTGAAATTGAATGGAACGTGATCTCGTAGTGAAATGGTTAATGATGCAAGGAGAGAAATAGGCGGCATATCGACTGGTGTGCTGCTCATTAATGCAAAACATGCAGATGTTTATGCATACATTAACATCATACATAACTCTAAATGGCCTAGAGATAAAGATCAAGAATCAATCAATGACCACATTTCTTCCAATTGTCTTGCATTAACAACATCACGTTGAACAAGATGATGAAGGTGAAGAAGGGAAAAAACTGGGCCAAATTTTGATGAGACCTGTTTCTTTCCGTCTTCGTTTTGTTTCGGTTTTTTTTTTTAAATCCGATTTTTCGCTTCTGTATTAAATCAGTTATTTTAAATCAAAGCGAATATTGGGTCAATTAAAATTAGCAGAATAAAAAATGTTACACTCACCGTCCGACAAAATACGCTGACAATTATAATGAGGCAGACTTGTAATTGCTTTTGATTCATGTTTTCGAGTTTCTGAAATTTGAACAAAATTAATCAATTTTAAAGCTCAATTCAATTAGATGACCTAAATTACGAACATATGGCCCAATATGGCTACTAATTACCGATAATAATGGTAAAATAAGCGGATAACGATCTGTTTAAATTAAAGCATTAGATATTTCTTGATTTAACTGTAAATCGGGTAATATATTGAATCACAATGATTCCAATATCAGTGTCAATTGCCATCAAAAGCCCGTTCTTACTAAGAATTCCAATAATGTTGTAGAGTTTAATGTTGACTAGAAAAACGAATCAAGAAAACACGATCGCTTGAAATTTTCTTCTTGTCATCTGTTTTAATCGAACGAACAGAATTAGGCTGCTAGAGACGAGGATATTGGTAGAGAAAAACGTGTCGAAAAAAGTTCATGACCTCAAAATAATAGGGAAAGGTAGTTTGTTTCAAAATTGACACCGGTGGCCGGAATCTTTGGTCCTCCTGTGTGATTTCTAGTGAGCGGAATTCGATCCAACACGTGTCCACAATTGGAAAATATAGAAAAATTCAATATACCTGTTGTCTATTTTAGTAAATGTCCTATTTCTTTGGTCGGCTTTTAATTGAATTGTATTGTTTATTACTACAACACACCACACAACACCACTATTTAAGGCTCTATATACTCTATAGATACATCACTGGATAAATAAGTAAACAATATAACAATAATAATAATAATAATAATAATAATAATAACGGCGACACACAATCGCATCAATCTTCAAATTGAGAATGAAAATCCACCTGTCTCAAATCGTATGTAAGAGATGTAATAGTAGTATAGCGCGTACCGATTGGGGGGCATCCTGAAAACAACTTTTCGAAAGAAGAAGAAGAAGAAGAAGCAGCAACAACCACCCCACCAAAATCCACAGACATATACAACACAACAACACGTATGGACAAGAGGCAACGTCAGCCAAACAGGCAACACCAGCCTTATGACCCAGACACGAGGTTTAACAGTTATACCATTTCATAGCACCGGTGGTCTCCTTCTTCATCACCATCATCATCTTGATTCGCGTCCATCGTCATCCTCTTATTCATCGCCGCCACCAGGATTCTCTTCTGTGCCAGTTGGAGTCTATCTGGCCTAAGGAAGTAGGTGAACGGTGCGAAAAGTTGCGAAAGACCGCACCCGAATAATCCACACAAACACACATGTGGATCTTTATTTTCAAGTTTAATGTCACGGTTGCGCATCTCTTCTGTATTATTTAACACTGTAGGTCAGTAGGACAGGTTCATCATCATTACAATCATCGTGTAATCGACGACACTCTAGTGCACTACTGCCGCTACATTCATCATTTCGAATGGAATTAAAATAAACCAACAAAAATAATTGTGTACACAGTTTTTCCAAACAATTCCCGTCTACATCCTGCCAGTTCATTGACGATTAGAAATTTCCCACAATTTACTTTCGCTGTCTAAAGACTACAACTTCCTTTTATTATTTTTCATCGTTTAATGGAATGGCAATTCAAACAGACTAATTTATTATAAAAAAATGTATTTAAAATATAGTACAATTGAATCTTTACCTTAAATACTCATGCAAACTATCCACAACTTGTTGCTAAAAAGAACTATTCGCTTAAAATTAAATCATCTAAAATCAGTACTTTTTACACGTTATTACTATAAAAATCATAAAATGACGAAACCAGAGATATAAATATAAATAAGTTCACTTGTTAGTACATGCTGAAAAATGGAACATTAACAAGAATGTTAAAATCGTTTGGAAACGAGCAAGGACACTTGTAATACTCAAACAAATTAATAATACAATCGAGGCACAATATTTTTAGGGAATATCAATAACAAATTATTTATATATAAAAATACTCTAATTATTGTCTAAAAAATACTAGATATGTACTTTTTATTATTACTATTTATTAAAAATCTAAAAGCTCAACGAGTCATGATTTAAAAAATAATTGATTATGACACCGTAATTTGTGCTATCATGAAAGACAAAAATTGTTTAAAAACTAACACTATTCCTTTTCTTTTAATAAAAATTATAAATCTTATAAAAAATATCGATAGAATACGGAATATTTACAAAATATTGTTATTATTGTTGTATTTTTAAATTTGTCACACAATTTTCATTGCTGTTGGAATCATTTGTGTCAATTATTGTATAATATAATTTGAATCACAGACGATATAATACAGTAAAATATTAATCAAAGGCAGTTAATATCGAACCATTACAAAAAAACTATATATAAATCTTTATATTACATGAATAAAATGGATTTGGTGGATTATTCCCGATAACAATGAGATTTAACAAATATATATATAGGATATATCAATTGAGAAGCAATAATCATCATTATTATCAAAAATGAAGCAAATTTAAATTGCTTTAAATCTATCGTACAAATAGTCTATCAGACAATTAATTATTGATAAAATAAAAAATATAAAACCTTTAATTTAATACTTAAATATAAATTGCATCAGATCCTTTATTTGTTTGGTGTCCTGTTGATTGTGTATAATTATTAGGACTGGCTATATTCTCTGACCAATCGGAATTACACGAACGCGGCGAACTCGACGACCAATGTCCGGGACTTTCCGGACTTGGTGTTGGAAAATTATCAGGTAATAAATGATCGGAATGTTGTGATGGTGGTGTTAGATAATAATTTTGTGAAAATTGTTGCGGTTGTAATGTTGCTGTTGTATTATTACTATTATTGTTATTATTATTATTACTATTATTATTATTATTTGTATTATTTACAACACCTGTATATGTCATGGGCATTTCTAGACCAGTTTGACTGAAATCAAAACCCATTTGTAGATTATGCGTTTGTGGTACACCGCCGTGTTTCTGTTGGGTAGCAGCACGCATTGCAGCAATATGTGTTGGACTTGTCGGTAATGATGGGCGTGTTTTTGCTGGTGATGGTGAACCACTGTAATCTAATGGTGATAATGATAGATTTGATTGCACGGAATGTGGTGGTGATTGGTTTGAATACGGTGGACTTAACGTATTCGGTTGTTGCATTTTATTTTGTTGTTGTTGCTGCTGCTGCTGTTGTTGTTGTTGTTGCTGTTGTTGTTGTTGTTGTAATTGTAATATTGGGTCGTGAAAATTTGCAAAATTAATCGAACGGAAATTATCCAAATGTACTAAATTATGTATTGGCACATTATTTTTAACAACATCTTCATAACTTGGTGGTTGTTTATTTGCTGCAGCTGTTGATGACATTAAATTATCTAAAGCTTTAGCTGTTAAGCCCATATTTGAATATACTGATGCTGTATCGTATGGACTTGGTAGATTTGTCATTGGTGATTCAACTGGACTTGATGTTGATTGTGTTGAATCGATATTTTGTGTTAATTCAGCTTGATGTGTATTTTTCTTTGATGTTGTTGCTTTCTTTGAATTAGCTTTACGACGCATTACTAAACTATTATTGTTATTATTATTATTGCCTAATTCATTATCAGGACTGTTTGGATCTGCTGATATATTTTTATTCGATTTCTTCGATTTTTGTCGTTTTGGTATTATAACAGTCGGTTGTTGTAACGATAATTGTCCAGTTGGTGATGTCATTACACTGGCATTATTAGGAATCATATTCAACATTTGAGGACTACGCGGTACATGTTCATCTAATAAACGTACAATATCATGATGTAAACGTTCACTAGCAACATCTCTCGGTAATCGATCCATATGATCGGTTATTTCTCTATTAGCGTACGCTTCCAATAATGCTTTACAAGCTTGATAAGAACCTTCACGTGCAGCTAGGAACATTGGAGTTTCATCTTTATCATCTTGTGCATCTCGATTAGCACCATGTGCTAATAAAATATTAACTGCTTCAACATTATTAACAGCAGCTGCCCAATGGAGTGCTGTTTTACCCGAATTATCAGCAGCATTAATATCAGCTTCGGCACTTATTAAATCTTGTACCATTCCTTCAATAGCTAAACGTGCAGCCAATATTAATGGTGTTGTACCATCATGCATACGTGCATTTAGATTTGTTGCACGATTCCTTAATAAAATTTGGAAAACACCTAAAGCATCAGCTGCAACAGCAGCATGTAATGGTGTACGTCCTGTACTATCTTGTGCATTTGCATCAGCACCAGCATCTAATAAACGTTTAGCTGCATCGGCACGTGCATATCGTGCAGCTAAATGTAATGATGTTTCACCAGTTTTATCCATTATAGCATTCAATTCAGCACCTTGTGCAACTAAATCTTGTATAATAGCACCAGTTGAATCATCTTCTTCATCTTCACCAGTATCCATACCACCACCACGTGTTGATGCTACCATAATTGGTGTCATACCACATGGACCACGTGCATTAACATCATTAATATCGGGTGCTTGTGGTGGTGTCAACATTGAAATCGGTTTAATATCCGATGCTTCTAAATGTTGTTGAGTCCATACTCTCGGTTCGGCTTCTTCATAATCGGTTATACCAGTATGATCACTAGCATAACCAGCATCTATACCTCTAAATCGTTTCGGTTGTGGTAAATCTGAATCATCATCGGACCATTGCGGTACATGACAATGTTGGCCATGTGCATCGATTTCTATACCAGGAATTGATGAGTTTTTACTTAAATTTCGTAATTCTTGTCCTTCTGGACCGCGACGTCGTGAACGTCGGCGTGTTGGTGAACTAGTTCGTAAGAAACCTTCTGGAAACCATGTTATACCACTTGCACGTTTCCTTTGTGTTGTAACAATAATTGCAATAACTGCACTTAATGCAATTATTACAACAATCCCAATTAGTACATATTTTGCATTAGTTGGTGTATCAACTTCATCAAAAAAACTACTATCAGAACCACTAACTTGATAAATTGGAAATGATTGTGATAATGTGTGTTTTGATGCTTTTGCTGCTAGAAATTCAGCAGCAGCGCTAGCTGTTTGGAAACATGTTTCAGAATTTTCCGCCACCGTTACACATTTACGATTATCAATTTCTAAATAGACTTTAACACCAGAATGTGCTTGTTCTGAATAGACAACATGATGTTTTCTAGCATAATAACTATCAGGTATACTATTTTGTGTTGATCCAACCCATGGATAAATCATATCATTTCCTAATTGATCTTTTTTAACGCGTACAGTTGTACGTAATTGATGACTTGTATCACGTAAGAAAGCAACTAAATTATTTCGAAAACCTTGCATGTCCATTAATATAATCATTGAAATGACACCTTCTGCTAATTCTGGTGGTACTTCTTCACAATCTAAACCATCCCAATTACATTCAGCATTATTACAACCATAATCACATAAACCATTAGCATAATGTTTCTGACAATAGGCATCATAAATTGGATTGCAAGGTTGTAACGATTTCTCACAATCACGTCCATCAAATAAACATTGTGCATTATTACAATCTTCATTACATACACCATCCATAAAGACTTCCCAACATTTAATCGATGCTGTACAATTTATCCATGGATTTATACCTAATGAACAATCATTACCATCAAATTCACATGCATAAGTGTTACATTCTTCATCACAACGACGATTACCGCGTTTTAATGGGCAATTATTTTGATTACACAATATTCGTTGTTTTTCTAAATCTTTCGCTAAGAAACTATTCGAATCAATAATTGAATTGACCGGATAACCTAATCCACCTGGTGAATTGTGATCGTAAATTTCACAATTCTTGCCACTATGTTTTGGTGGACAATAACAAGCATAATCACCCAATTTATCCTGACATATGGCATCGGGATGTTGACATGGATTACTACTGCATTCATTATAAGAATCAATTTCACAATTCGTACCAGTTGTACCAACAGGACAATCACAAACATAACCACCTTTATCGGAAATTCGGCAAACACCATTATTTTGACAAGGATTTGAATCACATTCATAACCACTAAATTCGCAATTCTTGCCATAGAAACCTTCTTGACAGGTACATTTATGACCGGCATGGATAGCTGTACAAATACCACCATTTTGACATGGTGAAGTTGCACAGAAATTCACTTTAACTTCACAATGCCGGCCCATATAGCCAGTTTTACAATTACAATGATAATCGTTAATTAATTGTACACAATCTAATGTACCAAAATTTGAACAAGGATTCGATAGACATTCATTTATATCACCTTCACAACGTGGCCCAACAAAACCCGGTGGACATTTACATTCAAAACCACCAACTTTATCAACACATGTACCGTTATTATGGCAAGAATCCGGTCGGCAATCCTCAACATTTACTTCACAAATATAACCGAGCGTTCCCGGTGGACATGAACATAAGAATTTGTTGATATCATCATGGCATGTTCCACCATTTTGACAAGGATTTGGTTTACAATCGTCGATATTTAATTCACAATTTTGTCCTTGGAAACCTGGTGTACAATCACAGGAGTATGAACCAATTAAATTGTTACAAGTGGCACCATTTTGACAAGGATTTGATTCGCATTCATTGATTTCTTGTTGGCAATACGAACCGGTATAGCCGTCTAAACAATGGCAACGGTGCGAATTACCAATATCTTCACAAGTACCGTTATTACAAAGCTTCTTCAATGGTACTCCTAATATTAGAAACCATCAAAATTAATATAAAGTACAAAAATGGAGACAAATTTGAATACCTTTACGGAGAGCAGCATCTTTACAACTGACCATTTCAACGTCACAAACTTTACCGGTCCAACCGACACCACAGAAACACTGGTATTGGTTCTTGATTTGTCGACAAGTTGCGCCATTTTCACAAGGATTTGTTGAACACCAATCAACGTATTCACCACAATTCTTCCCAGTATAGCCATAAGGACATTGACACGTATAATGTGTTGTATGATCCTGACAAGTTGCTCCATTTAAACAAGGTGAACTATCGCATAAATTGATACGACTTTGGCAATTTGATCCGGTAAAACTACAAATTTATTTATTAAAATTTGAATTGTTTCTTCAAAATTGCGAAATACCCTGGTTTACAGACGCAAGTATACGAATTTATACCATCAATACAAATACCGCCATTCATACAACTGCTATCGGTGCAATCTTCATCGTTGGTTTGGCAATTAATCCCGGAAAATCCAAGAGGACAAGAACACGTATACGAATCCACATATTGGTTACAAGTAGCGCCATTTTGGCATGGATTCGATAGACATTCATCAACATCAGTTTCACATTGTTTACCTTCAAAACCATTAGCACACAAACAAGTATAATCGCCGATATCATCTAAACAAGTTCCGCCATTTTGACAAGGATCTAAATTAAAAAAAAGAAATATAAACAAGCCTTAATTGATTTATAATTAAAACTTACAAGATGCACAATCATCTGTATTAATTGAGCAATCCTTTCCCTCATATCCACGTGCACAAATACAGTTATAAGAACCGTTTGTATTCCGACAAACAGCACCATTTCGACATGGTTTCGATACGATACATTCATCAACATCTTGTTCACAAAATCGTCCAGTATAACCAACTGTACAGGTACAAGCGAAATCTTTATAGTTAGAACTTGGTGAACATTTAGCATTATGTCGACAACGATTCGGTACACAAGGATCCAATTTTTCACTACATTCACGTCCTGTATATGGTAATTCACAAACACATTTATAATCATTAACCAAATCAATACAACTACCACCATTTTTACATGGATTAATTAAACAATCATTAATGTTTGTTTCACAATTGATACCAGTATAACCAGGAATACATTCACAGGTGTAAGAAGCTAGATGATCATGGCAAATACCACCATGTTGACAAGGATTTGAAGCACATTCATCGATGTTAATTTCACATTGTTTACCGCCATAACCGGGTAAACAATGGCAAATAAATTGGTTTACACCATCTTCACAACTGCCGCCGTTTTTACAAGGATTCGATGTACATTCGTCGACATCGCTCAAACAACGAGCGTCATAATAGCCACGTGGACATTCGCAACGGAAACCGTTCACCATATCGATACAAACACCACCATTAGCGCACGGATTTGAAGCACACTCGTCGATATCATTCTCGCAGTGTTTACCAGTGAAACCGGGAATACATTCGCAGATATAACTGCAATAATTAAAATAAAACAATCAAATATTGGGATTTAAAATTATAAAAAAACTACCTGTTGATACCGTCGATACATTTGGCGTTGTTTCTACAGGGATTACTGTAACATTCGTTGACGTTGATTTCGCAATTAGGTCCAGATGTGCCAGCTTTACACATACATTGATAACCATTAATGAGATCTTGACATAAACCACCATATTGGCAAGGATTTGATTCGCACTCATTGATTTGATGTTGACATAAATGGCCGGTATATCCAGGTCTACACATACAACTAAAACTATTTTCCCCATCAATACATTCACCGTGTAAACAAGGCGACGACTGGCAATCATTGATGTTTGTTTCACACGATAAACCGGTAAAACCAGGTGGACAATCACAGGTATAACCGGCAACTGAATCTTGACAAATACCACCATTTCTACATGGACTTGAGATACAATCATCGATATTAATCTGACAACGAGAACCGGTGAAACCGATAGCACAAGTACATTTGAACGAATTGATTAAATCGTGGCATATACCGCCGTTTAAACACGGTCGATCTTTACATTCATCGATATCGATTTCACATTGCGTTCCTGTAAAGCCGGGCATACAAACACAACGAAATGTGCCCGGATCATCTAAACAAGAACCATCATTTTGACATGGATGGGATTCACATTCGTTGACGTTCGTTTCACAACGTGGTCCTGTAAAGCCTTGTGTACAATTACAGGCGAAACTTCCAGGGGTGTTGACGCAAATTCCGTCGTGTTCACAAGGCGAGCCTGTATCAATAATAATTTATAAATAATTTTTAAGATAATTGAATATTGTACCTTGTTCACACTCGTTGATATCTTCAGAACAATCAATGCCTTTGTAGCCGGAGGCGCAACTACAAGTGTAGGAGCCATTGATTGGGCTTGTATCACAAATAGCATCAGCATGACAGGGGTTACTGGTACAGGCGTCGTCCAAATGGCATAGAAGACCTAGATTTGACCAAGAATTTATCAGAATATTGATTTTAAACCACAATTTAAAAAAAGTCAGTTTTGTTATTCAATTAACTAATAAACTAAAAAACGATTTCCAAATTAAAACAAAATTAAATTAGTTCGTTATTGAATTTCCCACAATTGTACAACACCAAATTAAACTTACACAACAGCCACTTGTAATCTAATTGCTTTTTTCGTCACTATAACGAATATAGAAGTTTTATTGTATTTAAAGAAAATTGCCAAATTCGATTGAATTAAATTGTTATTTACCGGTTTTTCCAGGTGTACAACGACAATAGAAACTACCAACACGATCAATACATGTGGCACCATTAAAACAAGCAGCACCAGCACAATCATCGATATTAATCGAACAATCTGGACCAGTCCAACCATTTACACAAATACACGAATAACCACCAATACTGTTCGTACATGTGGCACCATTTTGACATAATGATGGACGCAATGAACATTCATCAACATCTTGATTACAATAACGTCCAGTATAAGCCGGCGAACATTGACATGAATATGAATTGACACCATCTATACAAGTGGCACCATTTTGGCATTGATGACCCGGACAATCGTCGATGTTCTCCTCACAATTCGTACCACGGAAACCTTCAAGACGAATTTTAAATTATATTTATAGAATAACTGATAACTACCTGTCGGGCAATCGCAGGTGTAACTGTATTTATCGCGTTGTCTACACTGACCGCCATTTAGACAAGGACTTGGATCGCATGGGATATATTCAGTTTCGCAATTTTGTCCAGTGTAACCTTCCTCGCAAGCACATCTACAAAACAAAACCATATAAATTCCAAATACAGATGTAATTAAAAAAAATAAAATACGTGTAACTCCCATGGGTATTGTGACATTTTCCATGTACACAAGGTTTATGTTTACACTCATCTATATCTTCTTTACATGAAGATCCGGTAAAACCAGCCGCACAAGTGCATTTATAAGAATCGCCAACGGATGTACATTCGGCTCCATTTCGGCACGGTTGTGATGCACAATGGTCTTCTTTTTCGCAATGTTCCCCTTTAATTACAATCAAATATAAAATCAATGTCGAATAGTTGTATTTTTTTTTGAAAGAAAAAGGAAACTTGAATCGTCCTTGATAGTGATGGGAATAAAACCGGAACAGGTCAATGTCCTCTTGTTATAAATGAAAGAAACTATTATTGATATGCTTATTTACCGGCAAAACCTGGTGCACAGGAGCATTGATATGCTTCTAGTGAACGTAATGAACACGTGCCGCCGTTCAAGCACGGTTTACGATCACATGAATTCGCTATGGGGATTTCGCATAACGATGCTGTAAATCCTAATGGACAGGAACATGTGAAGCTCGGTGATGAATTTGGGGAGACACGGACTTGACAAGAACCGCCATTCTGACACCGTGGTCCTGGTCCGGTATGGCATGGATTTGAATATTGGCAATATTCGCCTACATATTTCGATGTACAACTGTAAAAATCAAAGTATTAGAAACGGATTTGTTTAGTTTTTTTTTTAACGTACTTGCAATAGGAATCGCCTTTTGGTGACGGAATACAAATTCCACCATTCTTGCATGGACTCGGTGAACACGAGATGAAACCTTGAAAACAAATCAAAACATAAATATTGATTTGAAAGAGAAATACAATTGTTTACACGATAAAAATAAAAGGAAACAAATATTATGGACATATATGGTTGTGCAATTTTATAAAAATAACACGATAGGCAAGAGGAGTGGTTGTTTTTCCACTGATTTGATACTTGTTACTAATTAACCAAGTTCTCACATGAATCTTATAATTTATTCATAATTAATATATCCCAATTCACATAACTCTTACTTCCATGTATTGTTTGGGATTTTTCTAATGCATTATTACCAAATTGATCTTCATTAAAATAACAATACGGAAAACCAAATCAAAATTGAATTGGAAAATTCGCTAAAATTAACGACAATCAAAACTTAATCATCAATCTGATTATTGTCTAGTAGACCTTAATAAGACCTAATTTGACCTTTGTATATTGACGAGATCTCAAAGACAAGTATCTAGAACAGATATGTTTTATATAACAACTTTTTTATTTCTACATTTTAAATAGATCCGGTTGTTAATTATAGTAGAATTTACATAATACACACGTTATTAATTTGCACTGTAATTACGATCTAATTGCACGTCAAATTTTTGATATTTATAGTAATTGATAACTGAAAATGAATATTTCAATTTCAGTAGTATCGGGCAACTAACGGTATTTTTAGACTAATTTCAATAAAATTCAAATTAAAATTGATTAAAACGGCTTTTTTTTTAATAGTTGTCTTGTGGAAATAAATTAAATTCTACAACATACTTTCATTTTCTACTAAATTTGTAGAGTTTCAGTTGGAATGAATAAAGAAAACTCCCTTATAAGTGTAAATAAACGGCAATTCAATGCAAAGATACGATAGATGAAAAGGTCATCCACTTTCAGCAAGTTTCCATTTAAACCATCTCAAGCTTGTTAGTAACTTGTGAACAAAATCCTACACTGCAAATATTTTTTATAAAAGAATTTCTATAGATTTAAGTATAGAAGAAACCGGCAATAATTTCATATTCTCGTAATGGCAAATTAATAATAGTTATAAACGTACCACAATTGTTAAAAATACAGTCTTTTGCTGGCATTCCAAGCAATAACAATAGCAGAATTACAAGTAAACGTTTAACTTCGGCAGATTTAATGAAAGTTCAGTTCTAAGAAATTCACAATTTTCTTCCAACATGTTCGAGCTTCATGTTCGATTTCCGAATGAAATTCTATCCTTTTATATTTTCAAAAGCCAGTAACAGGTTTATTTTTATATTTTTAATTGATTTGACCACAAGATCCGACACCCAATAAAAGAATGCCGTTTAAATTTAGTGTTTTTCTAGAAAATTATTCAATAAACGAATCGGATATTACTATTTGATTTATTAACTAATTAATTGGAATTTTCGATAGTTGATCAATTAACGTAACTCGTTTAAAAATGACTAGTGGGATATGTGAGGAAATCTCTAATTATAAATGAATTAATCATCTTAGACCCACATTTTCACAAATAAAACGAAGTAAATGTGGAAATTTCCAGAGTTTTTCATAGGAGTTAAAACGGGATACTGATGATTGTTTCCGTTTTTTAAATTCTACTACATTCCTACCACAATTTATTCTCAAAAATTTTCAGCTAACGATATGAAAATTGTCGGTTTCATCAAAATAATATAGAAAGGTCGCTAATCTTCAATCGGATCGAAGTCTTCGTCTCGCAGGAAAGATCCGGGGGATTACTTTTACACGATTTGATTTCTAATAGTAAACAACTCAATTATAATCTATTGAACGCCTTGAACTACACTTTAATTGTGATTTTACCGACATTTAATATCCTCTTGTCTCCACTTTCTCTGTGAAATTAGTGCACCTACACTTTGGAGTCAAGTCGATAAAGCCGACATAAACCGACAGTATTTAAAATTTTTATAAAAGTGGCTTATCGCTGAAATTTCCTCTGCATTTCGCCCCAACTTCCAATAGTTCTCAAAATATCGTTAGTTATCGCCGATTATCAAAGAAACACCAGAATTTCGTATCTGTTAATAGTTAGATTAGAATTAATAAATAAACAAATTAACATATAATCGGTATTTATATAAAAATGTAATCGCCTGAGAACTAGAATTTGTGAAAACGCAACTTTCAATTCTTCCATTATTTTTATTTCTTCAAATAATCAACCAGTTTAAAGAAAGCGATTAAAGTCAAACATGAATGCGGAAGATTGGCCGAATGAACCGACAAAAAATCGGTTAAAATGACCATTTTAGGTTTTTTTGGCGCTGCCGTTTTAAAATTTCCCACATATGTGTTTAATAGTGTAGTAATAATAATAAAAATGACGCAAGAAATACCGAAATTATTATTTCATGTTTCCCGCTTTATACCGGAAACATTACAAGTTCACAAACATGAACTTAATCCTGTTTCGTTTACTGTTTAATTCGAGTATTCGGGGGGCAATGGAGATTGTATGAGATTTTCATGGGATATTTCATTCATATCGAGAAAAATTGTGTAATTCCATTAAGGAAAAAACTGGAATTTCAAGTACGTTTCGCGGTGAACCGGAAATATCGGTTTTTCTAGTTTATTATTTATTTATTTATTTAGTTAATTAACTATGTATTTATTTATTCGAATGTTGGTATCTAATAAGAATTGATTCTCGTTTCCACTAGTTTCGGGCGGAAAATCGGGGATTTCAGAGTAAACAACAGATGTATTCGATGATTTGTGTCATACAGTTTTTCAATCTTGATCTTTGAAATTCTTGTAAATAGCACATACGTTTATCCGTTGATCTATATTTGAGAAATACCATCAACATGTGTCTAGAACAGATGTTAGATTATCAACAATTTTTTTGTAATGATAACGTTATCCAAACGATATGTCAACGGTCTTTTTATTATTGACAATAACTTTCGATGAAATTCCGATAAGAATTTGGCAATTTCGGTTGGAATAGTTCGATAATTGTTTCGTTATAATGGAACATGCATGATATGGGATATTAACAAAGGACATTGGTCTCGAAGTGGTCGAACTTTCCAATATGAACCGGACTCGGTTACAATCTTGCAATCAATTTACAGAAAAATTCACCCATTATCGATACAAACCTGTAGTTATATGGATGAATGTACAAAAAACGATAATAAAAGACACTTTAATCCAAAAACCATAAGCTCGCCTGCTAGTGGTAATACACATTTTAAAATTACGTCCCTCATGGGTTAAACACTTCAACACTACAACAATCACATGAAACCCAAATCAAATCACTCGACACAATCCAAATGGAACACGAATTAATCGAAAATTGCGAGTTTTATTCGTAAATCCGTTGAGAATTTAGCACAAATCCAACTGGCAACCACCATAGAAGCTTTGTTTGAGTTGTCCCGAGACGCACTAAGATGGCAGCCAAATAAAGGTCTTTATATTCATACGCCGCCAATCTTGCGATAATAACAACGAAATTTCAGCAATTTCCCGATGGAAAACCGACCGAAAACCGCCGATTCGCACAGAAATACGTGTTGTAAAGCCAATACGGTGCGAAATTTACAAATTATCGTCGGTTTTCATTGAGAAAATAGCGTGAGAACTTTTATTTGGATCTACTTTTTCGTACAAAATGTCGGAATGTAACACTTGCAACTGGAAGAGCTGAAACACACACATACACAAACACACACAAGAGAGCCGTTGTTGTCAACCAATCAGATTATGTCTACTGATTTTACAGAATCCAACAAGTTATTAATGCAAACATGCATGAGTATAACTAGAAAAATTGGGGAAGAAATTGGAATATTGTTACACTGCAAATACTGGAGTGATCACAATTTCATTCAACTGAAATTTTCAATCTTCTTCACAATAACGTTTCTATCAATTCGTCCAATTTGAAATTGTTAATAGACCTTGTCGATATAGTTAATTTAAATTGAACGATTGTATGCATGTAGATGTTGTGTGAATTGTTGTAATTGTCGATTTATTTAATTGGATAATTTGGTGATCTCAATGATGGGTCAATGAAAGAGCGCTATTTTTAGAAATCGAATTCTATTGTTAACCAGAATTGTACAAAAACCTGGAAATCGCGTTTTTTTCTATAAATAAATGATAATTCTGAAGAAATATTTGTTAAACACAAATGGGTAGATGACCTCTTGTTATTAAACAGTTCAGAACTTGAAAAAATTGTTACATTTTGGATTATTGATAGTAGATGGCGACACCTATCATTCATTCAAAAAATTGTAATTTCCAAATAAAAATAACTCAAATCGGCGGAAATAAACCATAAAATAATAAATTAATGTAATTATCCATTTTTTAATAAAAAGCCATATGTAGATTAACTATAATTAATGACTAATTGTCGCTCTTTTTGCTACATTTTTTTGACAAATTACCAGATAACTCGATCAACTATAAAACACCTCAGGTGTCCCTTTCGGATTTGTTCATTCAAATTTTATGGACGTAAATTAGACCAATTTCAATAATAAAACAAATACTGTTTATATTCCAACAAAATTAATGTCCAAAGCTAATTCTTCTGTTTATTCAAATTTTTGCCACTGAAACGTTCTGAACTTTTTTCATGACAAGTCAATTTTCAGTTTTGGGCCTCGTCGCTCAATTGAGAGTTGGTGAAAATGCTCGTTTCTGACAGATTCACGATTTTTAAAAACGAATACACACTTCAAATGACTCGGGAATGCTTCCAACAGATTTTTTCCATTTTTCTCCATTATATTCAGGAATGTGATAAAAAAATATGTAGAGGACATCCTTGAGCCATTTTACGAATTTTACTGAATATCAGTTTTTTTGACAAAGTTCACAATATTTTTCAAATTGTTTAACAAATAACAATGAGGCGAAACACTTAAAATGTAGGCTAGATCTTTTAGAAGGATCAAAGTTAGGCAAATGGGAAAGTTCCTATTCAGTAAGAAAAGAAAATCTGTATCTTATTAATGGTCTTATTTAAAATATACAAAAAAAAACTGTTGGCTTAGGGGTCAATTTACTGCATAGCTCCCTCGCCCGTCGGCATCGACCTGATGATATCCGAATCGCCCGGATCGGTGATCGACATAGCACAAACACGGAAATATTTACCGCACGCAGTACCCAATTCGACATTATTGCCAGTATAGTGATGGACACCGGTTTTCGCCAACATTGCGTAATATTCAATTTCCGATTTGCGTAATGGTGGCGTATTGTTTGCGATAATTACCAATTTAGCTTTACCTTGTCGTAATGTCTGTAAAAAATCAAAATCAATTAATTATACGATAATTATTAGGGGGAAAACAGTACTTTTAAAGTTTGTTTATAACCTAAACAGTATTTACCAGATTTCATTACTAAAGCTAAACGGCTGTTGATGCTTTCAATAGCCTTTTTCTGTTTCTTTTGAGCTACCATTGTTGCACCTGAAATTTGAGGTTATTTCAATTACATTTCATCAAAATTTATCGGATACAATCATTTTAATATTATTAATTTCCAGTTATCTTATTAGTTATTATTTGATTTAGAATTTTATTTTTGAAAGCTTAGTTTTATTGTAAAATTACCTGAAAATTATTTGCACGTGCAGCAACAAATGACACTTTTACAAAAAAGGAAGATGGCGGACGATTTGGTTAAAAACGAGCTACCAACCGTTAGAAATTGTCTCCAAATTGACAGCGACATCTATTGAGCAATTCACAAAATATCGCGCCAATTTTGAAAATTCTCGTTGTAAAATAACATAATTTTTCTAAAGAAAGTAGAAAAGTGAAGAATTTGAAGTAAAAGCTTGATTAAAAACTATAATTTTATTAGGGAGGATATTTACATTGATTTTTCAATACATCATTAATTTATCATTGTAATAAATATGGACTGTCCTTATAACAAATAGAAAATTCTACAATCTATCAACTTCACATATGTAACTACAAGTCCATAATGTACATAATTATAACTTTCATTAATACTTAAAAATTGAGAAAATAAATCTAGGACACAACCAAAATTATTTAGACAAAATTCCAAATTTATTTAAACAGAAGAAAAAACGAACAAAAAGAAAAATAAAATCACGAAAAATAAGCTGTTGTAGAAACTTGTAGCAATTATTATATGAAATTACAACATGAATGAAATGTTGTATTTTACCAGGATATATTAGAATAAAATTCTGATGAATTTATTTTCAACGTCGTATATCACCACTACCGTGATGATCATCATAGCCCAAACGTTGATTTGGTAAAATCTTATCAAAAAAAGGATGTTGGAGTGCTTCTTTTAATGTAATTCGTTGTGCTGGTTCATATTCCAACATTTTAAAGACCAAATCGAATAATTGATTATGATCTGTCTCATCACTTTGTTTATACCTCTGTAAAAATATCGAAAATTAATAAAATTGACAAAACTAAAACTCAATATTTACAATTAATGGTTTACAGTTGTCTCTAACATATCGTCCAGCTGAACTCTTCTCATCCCATTCTAATTTGCCACGATAAAAGTATTTGGTTTTTGTCTTTCTAGCCATTCTAGATAAACACAAATTATTAGCAAACTTCAAAAATTTGTAGATTTAAAGAAATTTACCTAACTGGAATCTCGCCGAGAATCCGTTGCATCATGGCTAAATGTTCACGATTATCGTGAGTTTGAAATAGTGTTATTCCTAGATATAATTCAAATAGAATACAACCAATTGACCATACATCACAAGGTTGTGCCCATCCCAATTCTAAAGAAATTAATTGAAATAAAATTGTTGATTGAATATTAAAATAATTACCTAATATAACTTCAGGTGCCCGATAATGACGAGTTGATACAATCGTACTATGATGTTCATGATCAAAAGTTGCACTACCAAAATCTATTAATCTAACATCAGTCCGTTTAACTCTTTTAACATCCCTTCTCTATAATATGAAATTGAAATTTATTAAATTAGTTTGAATTATAATTTAAATAATTACTTTTTTTGGGTTGTAAACTAAATCATAGTCTGAATCTACAAACAGGATATTCTCCGGTTTAAGGTCGGTGTGTGTCAACTTATTATCATGCAAAAATTTAACAGAATAAGACAATTGATATCCTATATGTCGTACTTGATCCAATGGGTAAGGTTGGTAATTATTATCTTTCTGTAAATTATCAAATATATATACGTTTTTTAATTATTGTATCAATAATTTTACCAAAAAATCAAAAACACTAAGACCTAACATTTCAAATGCTATACACATATGTCCATGGTAATCAAACCAATCCAACATTTTAACACACAAACTAGAAAGAAATTAATTAAGAAAATTATTAATTACAAATTAATTATAATTACTGAACACAATCAGGATCGCGATCTGCTAATTTTTCCAACACGTTAATTTCCAATTTTGCTGCTTCTCTATATTTTTCAACATTCTTTATTATCTTTAACGCCATCGAATGGTCCCTGTAATGATTAAATCGTGTAATTATCCAATAAAAAATTTACAGAGATAATAGAATTAGCACATTTATTACGTCGTAGACGAATTTATATGCGACATACGGAAAATATATGAATTCTATATTTTACATAATTGAAAATTTAATAAATGTGCGAATATTTTTTGTTATTATTTATTTTAGAGAAATCATTTACTTACATTTCTATATCTTTCACTTTAACTACCTTGCCAAAAGTTCCCTCTCCAAGAGTGCCAAGTATTTTGTCTGTAATATAATAATAACAACATTTAAAAATTGACGTAAAAAAGACCGACGCGTCATGAGAAATATTAGAAGGAAAATTATAGAAAAAATAAAATTGGAAAAGTAAAACAAAAAGAATTGAAAATAATAAACAAATAAATAAAAATATACAACAAATTTCTCATTCGTTTCGGCCTTGATTTTAAAAATAAAAAATTTAGCATGCAATATGTCCACGAAATCGAAAAATATGGACTTTTATAAAGAATATTTACTAAATTTACGTATCTATTCTTTTTATATTAGTCGCAATAATTTGAATGGAGAATTAAAAATAAACAATTCGAAAAAAAAAGAATAGATCTGTAAGAATTTTAAAGAAAATTCGAGTAGAAAGAGCTCCGTTAACTCTCCCTTCTCTCGTTTATCTAATCAAATTTTAAACAACTTTTCTGTTTTTCAATTCAATTAAAAAGCTGAAAAGAAAGGAAATTACGAATTACGTGTGGTAAGGAATACATATAATAAATTATGTCCGTTTTTTGGGGAGATATATATATAAATATTTTTTATATATATTTATTTTTGAGAGATATTTATGTAAGACTTATCCGAAAAAACTGCTAAATATAACAAATTGTAGTATTCACGAACATCGGTCTTGCAGAATGTCTCCTGAACGGTAAATGAGATGGCCTTCTTCATCATCCTCCACTGATGGTGCACGCGAACTCTGCATTTGTGATCATCAAGTGAGCGTATGTATCATCATCATTCATGATCAACATTGCGTTTTCATTCCATCCATCATCATCATCATCATCATCGTCATGAGATTGATTGTTTATCATCATCATGGTCATGGTCATCATCGATCGATCAAGATCAGCAGACAGGTCAATGTGGCCGCCAATACACACGGGAGTTGAGTGGCCCCCAATAAGCAGACAAAAGGAAAGGGCAAACGGATTGCCAAATCAACAATCATTCTCTTTAACGGGGTACAAATTATGCACCAGAACAATATTTTAACAGATGAAGGTATATAAGGGAGAGAGGTTTGATGATAGATTATAAATTTATAGATAAATTTTTGAGTCTATTTGAGAAATTGCCATACCCACATATACCTTCTCTTCAACACAGTAATGTTGTGTAATTATTAATTAATAAACAAAGCATAAGCTATTAATTTGTTATAATCAAATCAAATCCTATGAAATAATTTTTCGAAGAAAGCGTTTAAAATCTGGCAAAAATTATAAAAATATCAACTTTAAACTGAAATAAATCTAATCTTATTATAAATATAGAACGTTCCAATTCCATTGAAAATATATTTAAATGCGTCCACACGAAAAACTCGCTTTCTTTAAATTTAATTTGGACAATAACCATTTGCGGTGTAATATTGAATCATATTGTTTATTAATAATTTTTGCATGTAACTTCCGTTATTTGTTCGATTTAAAAAAAACATACACAAGATAATTTTAGAATAAAAAAAAACCTTATTGGGGAAATGTCACACGTGTACCATAAGTTACTACTACACTTGGCAGGGGATCATCATACTAACAGTTTAGATTATTTTCAAGAAACATTAACATATATTTGTTTTCCCAATGAAGACAATTTTAGAAAAATTCAACTTACACAATACTTGATAAGGTTTCAATAATGCATCACAGGATTTATTTATAATAAAAAAAAATTGTTAATTGAAGATGCCGTAGAGATCAAATTCACAAATACATTCACACAAACACTCAACACATACACGAAATTGTACTTACAACCGCCGCCGCCAAATCAGTACTTGTCATTGGATAATATTTCTGTGCAATACTGGCAGTTTTACTTGGTTGTAATACCTGATTTGTTGTTATTTTATCATCTGGATTATCACCATGATTAGGACCTTTTTTATTATAAAATTCATCTAATACTGAATATTTCATTATTAAACTTTGTATTTCTTTACGTTTCGCTTCTCGTTCTGATACAAAATCTGGCACATCATTATCAATATTTGTTGATGTATTATTATCATCAATATCATTAGTTGTTTGCAATTTCTTTGAAGTAGCACGATGATGATGGTGGTGATGATGTTCATTTGATGATTTATTTGTAGTATTGGTTATATCATCATCGTTTAATTTTATATCAAATGGATAGAGTTTTAAATGTGTTGAATTACGTTCTGATAATTCACTTTTGCCAGAACGTAATGGTTTCGATGAACGTCTCGGACGTAATTCGGAATGATTTGATCTATGTCTAGTACGATAGACATTATCACGATCTAAATAATTATAATTTGGTTCTTGATATTGTTTAGTATATTGTGAATTCTTTTCTCTTTTATATGGAGTTTTTTCACGTTGTAATATATTATTATTAACAGTACTAGTAGTAGTACCATTACCAACAGATACATATGGATAAGCTTTCTCACTGAGTATAACATTATTGGTTGTTGCACTTTTTGATAATGCTGTCGATTTACTATTTAATAATAATTGTTTCTCTGATTCACGTTGCGATTTCTTGTTATAAATTTTATCTAAAACTGTTGAATACTTATCTTCAAGTCGTGTACGTGTACTTGTTACACCAGAAAAAACACTAGTTGAACTTTTACTTGTTTGTAATGGATTAAAATTTATTTTATTTGTTGTATTATTATTATTATTAGTTCGTTCAATAGTACTAGAAGGTCCACGAACTTTTGTTGTTAATTTTTGTAAAAGACTGGTACAGGAATCGGTCAATAATTGTGCAACACTAGTTGTCGATGAACGAGCATATCTTGGCCGGCGTGTTGTTGATGTTGTTGCTGTTGTTGAATCACTTGTAAGTGAAGAACTTGTCATTTTATTTAGATTAACATCAGGTCTAAATTTGGTATTAATATCGTTGTTATTATTATTCTTATAACGTCGATTGTCTCTCAAATATGAATTCGTTTGCCATGTGTTATCAGGTATCGTTGAAGTATATGAATTGAAATTGTATCGTTGAGGGTGGTAATGGTGGTGGTGGTGATATAAATGATAATTGAGATGACGATCCGATATTGGCGTATTATTAGACCGAAAACGGTTACTATTTTTACAAAAATCTGATTGCATTTGGTCTAACGAAGCATTACACGAAATTGTTTTAGGGAAGGACTAATAGAACACTTTCAAGGTTTTTTTTTTTTAAAGATCGTAGAAAATAGAAAAACAACAAACGAAATTAACGTGAATTCAGGGCTATCCCGAATAGAACTAAAGATACGTGTTTAGCCTGTTTCTCTCTATGTTGTTCAGAACGGAGGTTCGATGATGCCAAATACTGCCAAACTAAAAATATCTTGTACAAACAGCTCACCACCACCACCACCACTACCACCATTACAGCCATCAAAGCTTTTTACCTTAGTGACGACTAAACTAAACTAAACTGTTGGCAGCGATGTAGAAATTGTTGCTGAGTTATATAAAATTTCCAATATGATTAAGGTGATGAGACATTTTTCTGAAATGATTTTCAAAAAACAACCTAAATAGTACACTGAATAACAACCAAATAAACAGGAAACTTTAATAGACGACAAACATACAAACATAGAAGATAATTAGTGATAGCCGCCACGTTGTGACACTGTACCGATTCTATTTTCATTTGGAAATGAGAAAATTTTCATTTTTGGAACTCGTATTTTTCTAAAGCATTTTTAATTTTGAATTCATTACTTGGAAATTGTCCAAATTATTTCAAATTAATTTTATTCAAATATTACGATCTATAAAATTTCGATTAAACAATCCCCTTCGACAACAAATACGAAAAATTACACAACACATCTCTGTATTGAAAAGATTCAATTTGAATATATTCCTATAATTATTATTGTAAAATATGACAATTTCTTGTGTTCGATTTTAGAGCGGTGAAAATTGGGGGGCTGGTATAATTGGGGCAAAAAATATAAATGAAAAATCTTAAGATATTTATAAATAAATAAATATAAATGCAAGGAAATATTCTTACCACTTAAGACCATTTTTTAATTATTTACCAACCTTCATCAATCAATCATTCAATTTGTAAATACTGACCTGATCTGTTGAGTACGATCGACGGCTATGTTTGCGTCGAGATACTGAACGACGATGTCGATGGCGCTTCTTTGATGTTGGCGAACGACGATGGCTGCGTTTATAACGACGCTCAGCACTGGAACCTCTTTCGTACTGCCGAGACCTATGTGCTCTCTGACTGCTGTAAAACAATAATGAAAGAATATTTTCTATTAATTATTTTATGTTTTATTTTACAAATGTAAACCCATATATGCAACGTACGTAGACAATAATGAAGTTTCAAAAGGTGATAGGAACTAGCGTAATAAGATAAAACAAACAGAAACCTTTGTAGAAGGAATTTTATTTAATCAATTATGTAAATATGAATATAACAGAACCTAAAGAAAGACTGGCAATAATATAAAATACGATTAATTCGATTCTATTAATCCATATTTTTCTTTAACATCATCAAAAACACACCAAATGTACTTATTAAAAAGTGGTCCTTTATCTGCACATTTTTTCCATTCAGCAAACATTTTCAAATGCTTTTCAATTATATTTTTCGGTATATCATCAATAGAACCATTAGTTTGTAGATGTGACAGGAAATCATCAATTAATTTCTTTTTCTTATTTGGATTTTGATCAATAAATTTCAAAAAAATCGGTATTATCTCCTCCTTCATTTCTTTGTTTACTTTTTTCGGTGTTTTAACAACCTGTATTTGTCGTTTCTTGACAATAATTTGACCATTTGTCAAAATAGCCAATGGACTTAAATATCGATCGATTGTTTCAATAACGTTATCACCATTTTTATTATACCATACACAACCAATTGAACGTGGTTTAATTTTTTGTGTTTGAGTCTTCATATCTTGTTCGAATTCATCTTTTAATAATTTCAATTTTTCTTTTAATGCTGTCGGTGATAATTTTGAATTAACTTCATCATCAATTTCATCATCACTTAAATGTCCATGTGGTACGAAAAATTCATTATCAACTTCATAATCATCTTCATTTTCATTATCATTTTCTTTATCTTCATTATCTGAACCATTTAATGATTCACCTTGTTCTTCTTCTTCCCATTCTTCATCTGAATCAATTTCATAATCGAAATATTCTTTATCTTCAACAAATGGTTTACGTGGTTTAATTGATACGCTTTTCTTTCGCCATGTACCATAATATGGTGGTCGACGATTCTCATGGAATTTCAAAAATTTCACACGTAAATTTTTATATTTTCGTTTATCTTCACAAATACTTTCACCCAGATCATCTTCAACTATATAAATATCATCAGAAGAATCTTCATATGGCCATGTCTTCGATGATTTTCCAATAGTTTTACCATTTTTTAAATCTAACAAATAAGAACTATTTACATCAAAACTTTTTAAAAACTTATCTAAATTTTCTTTTTCTTCTTGTGTTAAATGTGATCGACGTTTCGGTGGTAATCTCATATCAGATTTTATTTCAAATGGCATAAATATTGATGTTGTAGAATTATCAAGTTTTTTATCTTCAGTTTCAGTTTTCTTCGGAACGAAAAAATTAACAAAAGCTGCTGCAGCTTTCTGTTTTTGTTCTTCTTGTTTTTGTTTCTCTTTATTTTTCTCTTCAATTTCTTGTTGTTTGCGTAATTTCTCTTGTTCACGTTCTTTACGTTTTTGCATTTCACGTTCTTCTCTCTCTTTACGTTTCTGTTCTTTCTCTTCACGTTCTTTACGTTTTAATTCTTCTTTCTCTTCTTTCTCCTTACGTTTTTGTTCCTCCTTTTCTTCGCGTTCTTTACGTTTCTGTTCTTCCCTTTCTTCTCGTTCTTTACGTTTTTGTTCTTCTTTCTCTTCGCGTTCTTTACGTTTTTGTTCTAATTTTTCCTGTTTTTGTCGTTCCTTCTCTTGGCGTAATTTTTCACGTTCATTTTCTTTCTGTAATTTACGTTCATTACGTTCACGTTCACGTTCTTCAATTGATTTTTTAGTACGTGGTGTTGTATTTTGACTAATTGATTTTCTATCAGTTTCACTAGAGATAATACTACAAGTACTATTATTTATTTCTTTATTATTATGATCATCATCATCTTCTTTATCTGTATTATCTGGATTTTCTTCCTCAAATTCTTCAGTCTTTTTTTGATAGTCTTCATTTTGTTCACAATTATCTGGAATGTTCATTTCTTCACAACTGTAAAAAATAGTTCTCATATAATAAATGTACTTGGATCCTTTAATATATTTAGAATATGTTTAACAAATTTTTTTGGTAGGTCATCAACGCCAATCCACAGACCAAAATAATATAGCGATCATCACCTTGAACAAAGATGAGGAAATATAATTGATAAGAAATAAAAAATCCACTGTATCATATTGAAAATTGATTCATTTTACCTACCTGTAAATATTCAATGTATATTTGTAATTATTATTAACAGATAAATAAATATTTCGGTCTTGAGATGGTAATGATAACCTACACAACAATTTTAGTAAAGATATCACGCTTAAATTAGCATAACGATAGACAAATTTAATATAATCGAAATAATCCATACAAACGGTACAAATATACAAATTAACCAATAATGAAACCTTTTTTTACAGTAATAAATCATAGAAGGTGGAAAAATAAACATACTTATGATACATATTACATTTTGGTATCCAAGATGCCATCGCCACATATAAAACAGGTTGTTCATCTGTTGTCTCAATTTTCATATGATAAAAATCTTGAGTTAAGAGATCTTGATGATTTCTTAAATCGTATTGAACCGCGAACGACATAATTGATAATATCTATCAAAATATATACATATAAATAACCAATTTCTCTATTTGTAAAACAAATCAGAAAATATACTAATATTCAATGACATGGATGTTTTATAATTAACTCAAAACAGTTGCCTTTTTTGTTTTTATAAACAATAACACTATACCATTTCAACAAATATTCAAATTTCTTTTCAAGGATAGTGTTATGGCTATTTAAATCTATGAAAGTAATAAATTTGATCCTTTAGGTATATTTTTTGATCCTTGACGTTTCTCTTTATATAGTATTTTTTTATTTTCTTTTTTTTTGTATAAACATATAGTTTAATACATTTAATGTTGAGTTGGCGACCTTCTTGAGATCTTGTAATCAGGGCAAGGTTATAATTTTAACGAAATCTTTTTTTTCGATATTACCAATTTTTTTATTTCAATTGAAATGAAGCGTTCTTCACGATTGAAAAGTTTATAAATGTGTAACCTTCCCAAAATTGTGTAGGCATATGTAGTAAATATTGATATTTCCGGAAAATAATTCGAATTCTTATGTTAAAAAATATTAATTGATATAATTTAACAAAAGATGAACTATAAACTCGACATGTTTATTGAACATTAAAACACAGACTTTAATACTTTAGTATTTTTAACAATAAAATTTATCATGTTACAGTTTTTGATAAAATTTAAAAACACTTTACAAACAAAATAAAATAATTAGAAACAATTAAGGCAACCGTTATAACATCTAATTAAAAATTCATAAAAATATAGATTAAGAGACAATGAACTGTTAAAGAGAGAATATGTTAAAGATAGATATAATTACATCAAAACTAATGAGAAAATTTATATAAATTTTTATATTTTCCTTTATAAATTTAAGTAAATATGATAATGGATCACAGATTTATATACACTTTGATCCCTTTTTAATTTGATTGAGACAAAAGATTATCACATATTTAATCACAGAAACTACACACACGTACACATACACAACTAAATATTGTATGATCAAAAAGACTCGAAAACAAGTTTGCAAATGAAGATAACAACATCTGTGGTAGTGTTGTTGTGTGTGGTGTGTGTCTGACGACGACCCGTATAAGCAAAACAGTATTTTAGAGAGAAGGAGAATGAAGGTCTTTTCATATCGTATATATTATTGAGGGCCATTATCAATGAAGAAATAAATGCATTAATAAAGAGGACACCATTATTAAAACACTTTCAAATTAGAGTGAAAGAAATAAAATAAATAATCTTTTAAAGTTAATTGATATACTTGCATTTATAATGATTTAATTAATCGTAAAAGGAATACAATAAAACATTTCTAAAGATGGTTATTTCAAATATTTTTCTACTATTTGGAAAACTTCTATTTTTGTAGTTTCCTAATTGTTTTCCAACATAGACAGGAAATTTACTAAATTATTACCATTGATGTTACAAAATAAAGAAAGTTATAATTTACTGTTAAAACGGTAATTAAAATTAGAAATGTATCAATTATTCTAAAAATAAAAAATGTTATATTAGATAATTGCAAAAGAATCTATCCTACTCAATTTCAAATGCTAATCACAAATCATTATAAATTGATTCCTATTTAGTGATTAGAGGAAGTATACCAATTGTCTTGTTAACATTAAATGAAATACCCACGGATTTGAATGAAATTTTGTGGGTTTATGAAGAAACCAAAAATTATTGCGTAGGATTTGACAACAATCGTACATACTCATCAATTATTGATAATTTCTATAAAAATTTCCATGCACTATGTAAATTTATCTGTTGTAATTTAGTTCAATAATAATAATAATAATAATAATAAACGCATTTGGTGAGTAAATAATGGAATTATTCTTTCTTAGGAACGAAAGCAACATGGAGTATAAGTTCTTTGTGATAAATATTATGGTTTTTTTCCGTTGGAAATAAACAAAAATATAGAATTTTAGTATTGTTTTGATTTATAATCGCGTCAATTTATGAATATATTAACTGTAACTATCACGTTTTGTTTAAATTAGCTATTTATACTTTAAATATATCTTTTTTCGTTGCATTTTATAGCATTAAAAAAGTTCATTTACCTTTCAACAAACGATATTCATTTAGAATACCGTATTTTTAAAAAATAAGCTCCACTTTTATACATTTACATAAATAGAAATCTACTGGAATCAAAACACTTTTTTAACATTAATTTGCAATAAATTAACGCAAAAAATTATAGCAGATATTAATAGAAAATCTGTATTTATTAAAAACTGATTGTTAGGAATTGAAATTATTTCTATTTGTATAACGGGTCGGAATTTCAACCGATTATACGAATGTAGTCCTATTTAATTTACATAATAAAAATTTAACCATAGAGAGAGTGTGTAAGAGGAGCACAATTGTAATGAGGTTTATAGTTTAAGTACATGCATAAACTTTAAACAACATGCCAAAATTGCAATCAACTTTTACATAGATTCAAAAAAAATACCAAATAAGTCGATTTATCTTAAAGACCCAAATTTAAAACCACAGATACGTGACATTTTAACTCGATTATTCGAAACAAAAAGCAACAATTGACGGAAATTAAACATCCTTCTTTACTCAGAAAATGTAAATCAACTATTAAGTGTTTATATTTAAACACCATTCGGTCTAATTTTGTTAGTAATACACAATTTTTTTATGTTTCCATAATTGAGATTGTTAATAAGTGTTAAGACTGGAATAAAAACAAGATGTGTAAAAGTCACATTATTAACCAATTAACAAGAATTCTTTCTTAATTGAGTAATATTAAAATACTCAATAAATAACAGCGATTAAAATTTCTAAATAAAAACAAGAAGTAATGCTCTTAAAAGGACTCAATCTTCTATAATAATTATAAATAGAGAACAAATTTAGAGAATTCGTTAATTTTAAAGAACCTCAAGGCGGCTTAAAACCTAATAAAATACAAGATACTTGTAAAACGTAAAACTGAAAAATATGCTTTTATATAGAGTTGATTCCATCTATATTCTCTTGGGATAAATACAATACTCTATTCTTTAACTATTTAGGTTCTCTTATGAAACTGTGATTCAAATCTAGCGATTTGTTTGAATTGTGGTAGCATACTTCGTCTGTAAGCTCTGATAAATTAAACCACACCCGTATTGGTTCAAATGATTGTTTGATAATAGGAAAAAAACAAATCTTCGTACGTTATCAATCAATAACATAACTATTACCCACCTGACAGATCTTTTATGTGTTGGACTTTCGATACTATCAATTTTTCTACGTTTAACATCCCTGTCCCTATCATGGGAATGGGACCTACTGCGGGATCTGGAACGCGAATGATGTCTTCGTCTGGAACGGGGCATCTGTAACAAAAAAAAGTTAATAAAAAAATTGGTTATTGAACTAATGGCAGAAGATCAATATTAACCCCAACCGGGTATAGTCCCAAATTTGGTAAATAATTAGTTTGAATTTGTAAGGCCATTTCATTTGTTTAAATAATCAAAAAAAAAAACTTCAAATTTAGTTAAAAATTCTGACAATTAGGTGAAAATTGTGAAATTAATTTGTCAAATTCGTTTAGATTAAAAAAATGGAAAATTAGTAATTAAGCCAACTTAGAAATTAATAATTTACCTCAAATTAATCGATTATTTAATTAAATATTGAAAATAATTCACGTTGATTAGATCGGTTTAGATCAGTTGCAGGAACGGGCGGCCATTTTGGTTACAGCCGCGCCATTCCATCGAATTCGCGTCATTCAATTTTTTCACCCACAAGACTCTTGTTTCAAAAATGTACAAATTACAAATTAAACGGAAATTAAATTTTCGTTAATTACTTACAATCGGATGCCGTATATGGTTGAATTTATACCAAACCAAATTCGTAAATTCTGTAAAACAATTCCAAGTACGTTGGGCAGAACCTTGAAACAGCTGTACAGCTACGGAGAAGTCAAACATCGATCCGATGATGATATCTTTGTTGCTTTGTGATTGGCGCCCAAACTCGCCAGGCTTTCTCTTTTCTTAAACACAACGGAAAAATTTTTGAAAATCTCGAAAATTCTCACATTTAATCAACCAATAAAACCACCATTAACTATTCTAATCAATCGTGCAGAATTTTCGATAAAACAAAGTGCTTTCTATTGAAAAATCAAAGAAAATTTCACACAAAGATACGGCAAAATGGTTACCAAACTGTAGATCGCTATATTACCGATGACAGTGTTGTCAGGCGTACTCGCACGAATTCGTGAGTAAATTCAAATAGGTCACAAAATTCAAATTTTGAAAGAAAATCAAATTTCTATTATATTCAAAAATTCTCGCTCAACGTGTGAGCAATTAAATGACTCAAACGAAAGCAATGTTCATGTTTTATCTAATCTTATCTCATATTCCACGTTACATAATTCAAGATAAAAATTGGCAATGCAACAAATTTGCGGGACAAATAGAAATTTGGCATACTCGCACCAACATTAGCGTATCTAGCGCCAAACAAATTAAACGGCGATTAAGAGTACTAACAATTTTGAAATTAATTATAACAGTTAATTAAAATCGCTATATAAGTAAATTAAAAATTACAAGAGTCGATTAATTGTAAAAACTCATACGTAAGAGAAAGTATTTGAAATTTTCTGAAAGTACAGGCAACTCAATTATGGATACATTTCAAATCAGGAAAATTCACAGACCACTGTCTTATCGACAATTATTCCTCTAGTGGCGGCAATTTTAAAATCATGTTATAGTAATTGGTTAGTATTAATTTCTAATTATATGAATTGAGTAGTAGTTTAATTCTCTGATTTGTTGATATTCTAATTGTAAGTACTAGGAGTACTTTCTTAGTATAAAATTTACAGGTATTGAGTCCAAAATCAACTTACAATTAGTCGATTTTAATTGTGTCTAGATGAACACCCCAAATACAGTGTAACTATTGTAGAGTAGCAGTTACAGTGAAGATTCTATATGATGATAATCTAACTTTTGAAGAATTTTAAGTAAATAAAACGCAATATTTATTGATTGATATATTTATTTTGGTATGTTTATAATATTATCGCTATTTAAATTCTTATTATCTAATTCTACGTATGTACAACTATCTTTTCTTACAAGATACTTAAATAAAATCATTGATAAGTACAGATATGTATAAATATTACACATGATACTCAATTTAAGCGATAAATTAATTCGAATAGGACATCTTAAATGGAATATTACGTATATTTTCATGGATGTAATGAAGTGAAAAAACATACAAGCGAGATCTTATAATCACTCTCTTCAATGTATTCCCTGATTAAAAGAATCACATATACAATAAGAAAGAATAAAAGCAAGTACAAGAATAAATATTTCAAAAGACTTCATTTTTAATTATAATAAAGATAAAATAAATATTACTCACACAATTAAATTCTAAAACTAGACAAACACAGACATTCATGGAAGATACTTTTCTAGTGACAATATTTGTGAATTATTCAATTACAGGTGCCCATGGGTGCTGTATATGGCCGTACTGTATAGCGGCTAATTGGTCACGAAACCGTTTATAGATCGAATTTTGATGATCAGTGGTCGGTATATAGAGGACGTCGCCTAAATATTCAATTGATGATATCGGGCTAACTATACAGGCGGTTCCCGAACCGAACATCTCCAAAAACTATAAAAATAAAATTTTAACATAAATTATCGGTTAAATTCAAAAATAATTACCCTATCGGCTTTTAGAAGTTTCACAATTTCCGGCATTGTAATCATACGCTCCTCGACTCGAAACTCTTTCCATTGTTGGCTCAATTCTAGTATAGATTGTCGTGTAACGCCTGGCAAAATCAAACCATTCAATGGTGGTGTTGCCAATACTTTATCTACAAATTTTAATAGAATCTGGATTGAACAATAGAAGACAATTAATTCTGTATTTCCTACCTCCATTGTCGTCGATATAGAACGTGAAAATATTCATAGTACCGACTTCAGTTATGTAATGTTCAGGACCGTATAGCCACAGAACTTGTTGGCGCCCCTTCCGTACGGCTTGTTGTTGTACTCGTATCGTTGGTCCATAATTCGAGCCCATTTTCTTATCACCACAACCACCCGGCCAGGCTCTGGTGTAACTTGGATCGGCCAATAACGATACTGAATCTTTATTCGATTCGAAATAATTACCAGCGACCGGACAGAGGATTGTGAATAACAATGCTGATTCGGATTGAGCAACACCCAAAGTACCCTGTAAAGAAATAGCGTCAATTAAGGCCATGTTATTATAAAATTTTGGGCAAATATAATCAATTGTAGGTTATCAGTTATCATTTAATTAACTGTATTATGGAATTATAAAAATACTTACGTCGATACCGATAAGTGTTGGCCGGATATAGAGACTGGCGGCTTCAGCGTGCGGTACCCATTCTTGATCGACTTGTACCAGACGATTGATACATTTTATCAACTCTAAACCATCGAAAGTTGGTAGTCCCGAACCTAAAGCCGATACGTTCATCCGACGCATATTCAATTCCGGACGAAATACTCGAATTTTCCCATCGACACCACGGTACGATTTCATCCCTTCAAACAACTAAAATCACCAATTAAATTACTGATAAAATTCCAGAAAAATTCCTAGACTTACCTCAATAGCATAGTGGAGGACTTTGGCAGCCGGATGTAGCGATATATTCTCAAATGGTATAATTTCCGGTTTTTGCCAACCGCCTAATTGTTTATGATAGAAGATTTTCAACATGTGATCGGTGAAAATTTGGCCAAATTTTAAGTCGGCAACATCCGGTTTTGCTCTCAATTGATCTGGATCGGCCAGTTTTGTCGTCAAATCTGAATACTTTAATAACAATAGAAAAAATTATTATGCGATTGTTTTATTGTTAGATGTTATAGTAAACAAAATAAGGTCAAGTTCGTTTTGTTGCTGTCTTGTTTTATTTAAGTCATTTCGTAGATCGATTGTTAATCGAAAAAATTAATGCAAAAATATTAACTTAAAAAAAGAATCGAAATAATTTATTCAATTTATGTGTTTTCATAGACTTTCAGGATATTGATTTTAATTGTTAATTTATTTAAATGTATCGATTAATTTATTCGATACGCGTTTCATACAATTTCAGCTATTGTTTCATGTTATAATTGTTTACGTCGATTTTAATAAATGTCTTATTGTATAATATTTTTGTATCTATGCAAGAATTATGAACGGTCATCGACATTTATAGTATAATAACAGGAAAAATTGAGGAATTATAATCGTCCTGTCGCCAATTTTTAGCATAACTTTCTAACTGGGCCTAATATTGTTTGACGATTTGTTTAATCACACCAAATTTGAGTTAATTCTGGTTACCCATTACATATTCCGTGTTAAAAATGCTTCACATTTTATTAAATACGGAAAGTTATAAACAAAAAAACTTTAATTCGACTCTTTTGAGCACACACAGGGCTTTTATTTGGTCGCGACTGCAGCCCTTGAATTGCTCTTAAATCGACAATTTACTAATTTTTGAATGCTCTAAATCAATTATCGTCGATTGGAGCTCCTCGACTGACTTTAGAAGCCGGATTTTCAACAAAAAATCGTTGAATTGCCGAAATTTTAGTCGCTAATACAAATTTAGAGATTTTTGAGACTTACTCTGAACGTATATTCGGAATCGTACTGTTCCAACGTCTTGATCTCCTCCAAACCGAAAGCTTCTTTAACTTTCAACGAACATAAGCGTACGGCTTGTTTGAGTTTATGTTGATGTTGGAGGACCCATTTGCAGGCACACTAAAACCAGAAAAAATTCTAGAATCAAGATCATCGGTACAATTTATAATTAGAATATCTGATTTATAAGGAAGCCTAACTAGAAAATTGTCAGAATTGTTCCAAAAATAAAGATCCATTACAATAAAGATTATTTACGTCTATCTATATTTATGTTTAATACAATTTATTATTAGTTCTATCAATAGAATTATTGTTTTAATTCAAAATTTTGAGATTTACCAGTTCATCAACAGTAGACGACTCTATTTTAATAGTTTTAAGATAATATTTCTTTGTAAATATTTGTATATTCGACTTTTAAGATTAACAACGAAAATCACGCTTCAAATTTGTTTTCTGTTGCAATCACTGTTATGAATTTCTAAATGAATTGGCAATATAAAAATTCAAAAATTTGGCGTTATCGTCTTTTATATTTCAAAGTTTTTAACAGATTTTGATGTTGAAATAAATTTTATAATGGTCATCAACTTTATTAGATAACCCCTATAATCAATAATAATATTAACAATAACAAGATACTTTTATTATGTGGAGTTGTTATTGTAAATAATTATAAATTAAATAAAAATTAAGAATTTTCTTGAAAATAAAATTGTATAGAATTTGGATAATTTACCTGTTTACTGGCGATTACAGACATTATTCCTTTCTATATTGTAAATTTTACGAAAATTATTAGAACTCTACAATAAACAAACACTTAATCAAAAAAAGGACTTGATAGACTTCAATACTGTTCGATTTTAAAATACAATTGCTGCTGTTATTATTGTTGTTATTGTACGGACGTACGATTATAGAATGAATATAAAATGTATCGTTTCTTTCAATTTAAATAAGCATTTTATCAATTTATCTTTCGCAATTATATGAAGTTTAAAACAGGCTATAACACAAAAAACAGTACTAATAATTCGAATGTAGAGTAGAGAAAAAATCATCATATTATAATGTTGAAATGCGATAATGCAAAGATCAGGACCTTTTTTCTGTTATTAAAAAAATTATTTTATCAATCGAATTTTGTTGAAACACTAACAAAATAGATTTTATCGTAAAAACAATGATTTTATAGCAAAATAATGACGTCTATTCCTCAATATGCACACAAATTATTGCAACAAATAGAATTTACGCATATAAATGTTTTGTTTTTTTTTAGATTATTTAGATCCATACGAATTCATTTCAACTTTGTTTTACTTGTGGAATTGTAAACGAGTATCTACAGATCTATCTAGCGATTTCATGTTTATTCCGGGTACCAAATCCGCTAATCCCAGCCCTGTTCAAAACTATCAGCTCCAAATAATCAAACGATTTTGGCTAAAATTGATTAAATCCGGATTATTTGGCTCTTTGTGGCCGTACTAAACGAACTGAAACCGGTCCTGTTTTTTATTCTTAGAACGTGTACTTTTAATTGTCAACAAAAAATGTCCTAGCGTACAAGTATAAGTTATCAGAAGATAGGGAAAACGTGGAAAACATTAACAAAAGAAAATTACGACAATTATTTCCATAAGAGTACAAAAAAATATATTGTCGAGGCCATTATTCGCAATAACACCGGTTAACCAACCAGTGATACCAATTTCAATAAATTTAAAATACTTGGGGGAAAAATTGATAAATTTGTGTACAATTTCGAATTTTTTAAATATTAAAATTACGCACCTCTTGGCCTGTTGCTATTTTGAAGAAAATTTGGAGGTTAAACGAACCTAACCTACAAATTTTGACGTCAGATTTTCTCAAACAAAAATAGAAATTTCTCACTAATTATCGAAATAATTAACAAAAATCTACAATAATTACAATGAGTCTTCTGAGATTACCGAAGAGTATTTGGGTGAGTTTAAAATCGATTTTTATTCGTCTACATCAACATAACCTCAAATTGGATTGTTTCAGGAAAATTTGCGTCTCAATTGTGTAGTGTTGAGAAAATCGTACAGTACCACAATCATAGATCCACCTGATCCAGAACTACCAATACCGGTACCGAAAGTACGCCCGAATGAGCCAGTCGATCAACGGAAAGCGAGGTAGAATTCATGATTTGATGGGAGTTGTAATTTTGAAGATTCTATCAGTTGTATTGGAGTAAAAATGATGAAATTGAGAGGAATTAAAATCGAGCACAATCACAGGTGTATTGAGGGTGGTAGAAGCGCAAGAATGTTATTTTAATTTTAAATTAAACGATTTCCAATATTAGACTTATAGAATCTTCAAAATCGAATATCTGCATTATTAAAACGGTTAATTTCTAGATTATTGTACCAGTCTCGTAAGCGAGGAATGCTCGAAAACGATCTCCTTCTAAGTACTTTCGTTGCCAAATATTTGAATAAATTCACCGAAAAACAGATAGATGAATACGACAGGTACAAATATAGAAATTCGTTGAAAAAAACTGATTTAATTACGATTACAGATTGATAAATACCCCATCCAACGATTGGGATATCTACTATTGGGCATGCGGCATTAAACCGACCCCCGACGAGTATCAGCACAGCGTTATGGAATTATTGAAGGAGCATTGCAAGAATATCAACAAAGAGATGCGAATTAGACAACCCGATCTGTAGATTTTCGTTAAAATCGATTGCTTAATGTTATTTAAATTGATAAATTATTTTTTGTGGACTTAAATCGTACGAATTGCTTAATTATTCTTGAGTCATTACCAGTTTTTTTTATTTTCCAAATATGTTTAGTTATCTCGTTTAGGTCAAATTAGATATATTCAAATATTTCAGTGGGTGAGAACTGGTTTCAAGAGTTTTGTGTGTGTGACGTAAGGTCAAACCTACTATCATTCATTTTGATACGGAATTTAGAAGACCATTTACGGAATTCGTGTATTTCTACTTTCATCGATCAATTTATAAATAGATTATGGCATTCTTGTATAATTTTAATCCGATTTTATTGTATTATCGATTAGATTGTCTGGAAATATTGTGGATTATATCTGGAAAGTTATAGAAATATTGAACGGAGCTACAATTGTGTCCAGTTTAAATGCGTTATTTTTATTTCACAGCACCAGCAGAAACGAACAGAAATAGAATCGGGCGGAGTAGAGAAAGACTCCATTCAGTTTTACGTAAATGCAATGATGCAAATCATCGGCCAATTTGACTGAAATAAAACCGAATTATAGTCAAGTTGAGTTATATTCGATATTGATTATTTTTTGCAGTCAACGACACGGAATCGAAGAAGTCTAACAGAAATTTTCTTGTTTCTATTTGTATCCAGGACACAATCGATTGCTTTATTAAGAACGGAAATATTCACTAGAATCGTCTCAAATTCGTTAGAAATCGTACACGCATTTCGATGGTAGTAAAAGAAAAAAACAAGAAACAGGGAAGCTAAATTTAAAACCGGATAGACGTTGAACCATCCATGTTTAACGAGAAATCCGATCCGGCATATCCATTTTTACCATTTTCGAACTAATGAATGATTCATCTAATTTTCTGTTGATTAGAGATAAACACGCACGAAAAAATGTCGATATTTATTGTTCCGTTTGCCAAATTGATCTAAATATGACGCCTACGAAGTATTCAATCTGCAGTTTTCGAGCCGCGTCTACATTCCTTGTTAAAATAAATTGGCATTTATGTGGTGTCACAAAACAAGTTAGGTCAGTATTCGTCTTTTTTATCTTCTAGACTATTCCATCATAATAAATTGAACACATTCCTTATTCAGGTATTGTCGGATTTAATAATGAAAATGAGTCATGTGTATACGCGAGTATTGATTTGTAAAATACAATTTTAACGTGAATAAGCTTTATGTAGGTTGCTACTGTTGCTATTTTCTGTTATTTACAACAATAATATGACTAAATAAATTATTTATGGAAAAATACAAATACGAGAAGAGATGACGTTTCAAACAACGTAATCGTAGATGACGTATTTAATTAAGAATCGCACAGAAAAAGGAGATTGGTTTTTGTCTCGATTTTGGTTTGCCTCCAGGTCGGATTTTATCCGCCGTTACCGTTCATTGAAATATTTGTTTAACAAACAATAAAACTTGATTTGTTGCCTTGGAAGCATTACATCATCCCGTGAGGTGTTATCAATGTTAATTATTATTATTATTATAATTAAGATTTGTTGATAAACTCCGAATTTATTCGAGATTCAGTACGAGTTTTTAGAAACAAATGGGGGCATTGTTGGGAAAAAATTGTCGCGACTTTTATCGATCCATTCAAGCCCGACAATCATTAAATAAAACCGTCATGCGAATCGTACAATTCGATTTTTATACAGGTTGATTCTCATTTTAACTTGTAAGATTAATAAATCGATTATTAATTGGATAATCACGATAATCGCTGGTTGCGTACAGTTGACCCAATTCAACTTGACCTATTTGTTTGGAATTGTACGATTTAGGAAGTCGAGTCGCACAATTTCCGAATCGATTCACTATAATTTGGTTTTAATTCATTTATAGTCGCTTCAGACCCATACATCGATTCTTAATTAGCTGATAATCGCTTTACCCATATTTGCATACAGTCGAACAAATTCAACTTGACTTGTTTCAGCTTACAAGTCAAATTGAACTATAATTTCTAATATTTTAATAATTGTAGTAATGAGACAACGGAACGGAACGTTTAACTGTATTTTGTAAACAACACACCGGAAATAGTTGCCTTTTCCACAGAGACAACCGGATGTTATTGAATTCTGGTTGTACAATAGGCGAATCTCATTAAATCCCCATTATTAAAATTGGAAATTAATCAAGAAATTTATCATCAAGGCTAGAATTGTTAACACAGTTGCATTCCACTCCAGAAACCGGCAAAAAACCTCGAGGTGTGTTTGTGGAGGCTGGATCAATGTCGGCGTATTTCATTACCAAATTTGGCCATTTTCCACTCTCGATTGTAGTCAATTAATCGGCTATTTTGGCTTTCATTACGTTCATATTGTATTTAAATTGCTGAATAATTTTCCTGAGACAACTATAAAATCCAACGAGATTCCTCATTTTCCTCTACAGTGAAGTATTGCGCAAGTTCTCCCCCCAGCACAATACACACGAGTCTATTTAAAAACGCTGAACCCCAACAGAGTCGCCTCAATATTGCGTTTGTAAACAGTGTTGAAGCTATAAAGGTGTAGTTTTCTATCGAAGAAGTGCTAATTAGTGCCGGTGTATTTTTGGGTTTAACAAGAATCTATAGCAATGGCTGAAAGTATCCGTCGTGATATCCCAATTAAATTGGGCGATTTCAGTGTTATCGATACCGAATTCAGCAGTATTCGTGAAAGATTCGATGCTGAAATGAGGAAAATGGAGGAGGAGATGAGCAAATTCCGTTCGGAATTGATGAACAGAGAATCGAATAATTTCTTTAGAAGCACAACTAGGTATCTAATTTTATTAAAAAATATTTGCATTTATCGTTTACGATTGTATAAAATCAACATCTGTATCCATTTAAAGACTGACTGTAAAGATGAGGTCACGGATTAAAATAGAAGTCACTTTTACAATACACAAAATAATAAAAACATCTAGCGAGTTACTAAGCACAATTCTAGTTTGTATGGAATGTGGATATGCAACTTTGAATATTAACGCCTACATTTCCAGTTATATAACTCGACTTTCTAACAGAATTTCTACCAAAATAATCGTCTAAAATTATAACACCAGCTTCAATTTACTCCCCAAGCGCCGCGACTATTTATACAGTCGTACTAAAGTAACCTGCCTTTCTCATCACCATCACCAATAATTAATTTAAAATTAACAATCTAACAATGCTTTTTTGCTATTTGCATGTCGTACGAATATGAGAGTGTTTCTGGAGGGAACAAATCAAAGTCGTCCAGGTGTGTATCCCCACATATACCTGTTAGACTTAGTTTGTTCTTATCGATTTCTACCTCGACGCAAACTAATAAATTGCCTCGTTTTACAGTACAACAACTCAATCGTCGACAAATTCCGGTTTAGATGTCGCCCAACGGCCGGAGACGCGCACCTGGTACGACGATTTAAACTCGCCATTAATCCAAGAAGATGGCAATAATAAATGTTTGAAATTGCGTTTTGATGTCAGTCAATATGCGCCGGAAGAGATTGTTGTTAAAACCGTTGATAATAAATTATTGGTACATGCAAAGCATGAGGAGAAAACCGAATCGAAATCGGTTTATAGGGAATATAATCGCGAATTCTTATTGCCGAAAGGTACAAATCCGGAACAAATTAAAAGTTCATTGAGTAAAGATGGTGTATTAACTGTTGAAGCACCATTGCCGGCTATTACAAGTGGTGAAACTTTAATTCCAATACAACATTAAAAGAAATTTCCAAAATAATCACTAAAAATATAAACATAATGGCTTGTTTTCTGGAATTTTAATTTTAATTTTAAGAATCACCACTATTATTTGTTGAATATTTATTTATAATTATACTCAAAACAATTAAAACGATAATGGGCTAACATTTACAAAACACCCCGGATTATTATCGATTAGCTTTAATATTTTCTGTGTAGCGAACAATGTATCAACAAAAAAGATTTTTATAAATTATTTATAATATAATAAATTATTTAAATTATAAAGCCAATTTTCTAACCTTTAAATCCACAAATAAACCGCAAGTCAAGCCGTAATCGTTCTACTATAAATCGGCATAACCACAACTAGCAATTCGGTTACGTTTGCGGTTTCCTCGATATAAACATCTGCCCGAAATGGGTAAAATTTTCAAAGACAGTCCAATTTTATTGCCCACATCTGCCAGTATCCGGCTCATAAATCTTTGACAACTTGGGGGTAAATTATGATATATTGTTTGATCTAGCTTGGGGACAATCACCAGTCACCCGACGTTTCGGTGCGAAAATTGGCAACTTTTATTGCCGGATTTTTCCGTTATTTACCACCGGATTGAGAAGATTAAAACGGAATTTAGAAGAACATTTCAACGCGCATACAATGATGTTTTATTTTTTCAAATTCGAGTGCAATTTTGAGTTACAGAAAGAAATATTTGGCTCTTTAACTTGGTCAATATTGTTTAGTTTGCAATGATATTCACCCTGTATATAGAAAATTTTAAGGCCTTTCCAAATCTCTAAGTAATTTTCCGATTGCACCTAGTTTTAACCCCCTTCTAGCTTTAAAATTGTTTATCTTTAAACTGAGACTTACCTTGTAATTATTAATAGTGCAGCTTATTTTAGTTGGCAAAATAATCGTTGTCATTTTCTGGTAAACATTATTATCGAAGAATTTCGGCCAAATTGTCGAACTTATAAACGTGAGTAACAGAATTACAACTTTTCGCATATTAATTGAAACAATACCCATTTAAAGACTACGTGCAAATGGATAATTTTGAAAATTCTCCACGTTTATCCACCAAATTTACGGTGTTTATAAAATTTCGTAGCAAATAATGCACGAAATTTTATCACAATTTGGGATTGCGGATTGGGACATTTACAATTAATCTTGGTGTTTACAAATAATTATATTCCATAATAAAATCTCGATAAAACTAAGCAGAATTTTTGTAGAAAACAACAGAAATTGTGGCCCCCAAGAGGACTCCTGTAGATACAAATAAATTCATCCAAGGTATATTCCGACGTTTTTTTATAATTAAATCTGGAGTATCGACATCCCGATCCCACTGACACAAACAATTAAAAATTTCAAAATTTAAAAAACGAGATACTTACAATTCTTGTCCTTTCTACCAATCGATTCGTTAGAGTTTCAAGCTTTAGAGTTTCATTTTTGAGTTTATCCAGCAAATCAACAACTTCTCGATCATCTATCGGTAGTTCATCGTTATAATTCTTCATTACGAAATCTAAACTCGCTTCCATTACCAGAGATTGTTTCGTACAAGTCAAAATAACCGCTGCTGTATCGAGATTACTGTAAAAATAACGAAATTAATTCATTGTTTGGAATTATTAGCGAGAATACCTGCAAATTTCGTTCTTTTTCACCACAGGAATCGATTTCGGATTGAACGATTTTTTGTGCAACCGATATAAACCGCCCATAATTCGTTTGCGTTGATATGGAAAGTGGATACTGTAATTTATTAAATCTGTGTTGTTACAAGTCAAAAGATCGAATAAAGAAACGTTGTTATCAACGAATTTCGGTATGAGATTCTCGCAACGTGTAGCGTACAAAATTTTAAAAGCATCACTAAGAAATTGTGGTCTAAAATTTGTAAAATTGTCGTTTTATAAAACTGTAATTTAATTAAATTTACTTTCTATGGTGGTCGATTGTTTTGAATGAATTATCGAAATTCTCATTCGTATCAACGATAAACGGTGAATATTTGTACGGTTGTTCTACTGATAATAAATCAACAATTTCTTCATAGCCTTTTTCGCGAGCTACATCAATCATTGTTCTGTCACGTAAATCAGTCTTTGATAAATCGAAATTTTCGTTTAGAAGAAATCGAACACAATCTATTGCGTTACCGGCGATTGCCCAAAATACAACCTACAATAAATTAATAATTTTTCTTAAGGTAACAATTCTATTATAATTACAGTCCAACATTGATTATCTTCAAGGTCTTTATCGATTAATGGTAATAATAATTTAACGACTTCGAAATTATTATTGAAAGCGGCCAACATTAAGGCATTTCTGCGCCGTTTATCAACAACACCAACATCAGCCCCATTATCGAGCAGTATTTTAACAATATTATAAACATTATTCTTATTATTGTCGTCAATTTTTATATTACAAGCCAATAATAACGGAGTACAAGCGTCTGTAATTTAAAATAATTACCAACGAGATTGATAAAATCGAATGAATCGCAACCTCTTAAACTGTTAACGTTAGCGCCCCTTTGGACGACTTCTCTAACAACAAAATCATTACCAACAGAGGAAGCAAGCAATAAAGGCGTCCAACCATCACCTAGATTGATATCCACATCAAAACCTACAAGATATCGACAAATTTACAAATTCTATCAACGAAAATAAAACGAAACTACCGTTATTCAATTCATCAGTAATTGTTTCGTTTCGCCCCAATGATATCGCCATCGAGATAGATCTCAGTTTGGCTTCGTGGTTATTATTGGAGGAATCGTGCTCGATTCTGCGATTCCTCCGCATTCGTTCCTATCAAAATTTAGAATAAAAATTATAATTACAATTAGAATTACAATTACCATGAAATCCTCATAGTCAGGATCATCAGAGAAGCCCTCTTCGTCGTTATCGCTGGATAAATCTGGGCCGTATTGCATTTTAATCGGTTTTAATTTGATTCTAATCAAATAAACAAACCGCCACCAATTTTAAAGGTTATAATTTTTAGGTTAGAATCACAACTATCATTGGTTACTATAGTTAATGAATGTTGCCATATGTAAATAATTCAATTAAATAAAAATTATAAGTTACCAACTATATTTGAATTTTTATCATTGTATTTACTAAAAATACAAAATTTTATATGTCTGGAAATTATTACTGGATATTTTTTGGAGAATTATTTCAAAAATTGTCGTATTGGTGACGAGGCAACAGCGCACGTTGCTTATAATTGATACCTTGGTATGTAGAGGTTTGACATGTCAAAATCTACAGCTAATTGTAGCTTTAACACTATTAATTTAAATAATTACTTATTTTGTTGTAATAGAGCGCACTATTATAGTTTTCTTGTAGTAATTTCTTCAACAAGTAACTTTGATAAATTGTAATTATTTGATTAGAGAAATATTACTCAATTATGTTCAAGTATTGAATAAAAGGCGCCAAATTCGAATTTTCTTGTATTGCATGCTAAGGCTCCAAATTAGTAGTAGTAACTAGAACCTTGTAAACTAAAACGTAAAATAAATTTAGTATTTAAAAATGAAATGTAGACTAAGTATTCTTTTATGTTATCTAATATTTCGTTTATTAGATTAGATAATTTGCGAATTTCGCAATAGTACTCGATTACTGCATACTTTCGTCATCTCTACATTAATCGATATTGTAGCAAAGCATGCGAGAACATGCGAAAAGTCCATTGCGCGTTGTAAATCAGCAAAATCTAACGTGTCCTACACCTTTATTTAATTTTCATCATAATCGAAAAGAGTAATGTTAGAAATTGTCCATTTCTGGATTGTTTATGATAAAAATCAAATATCACGGTGATATTTACTATATTTATGTGATAAAATCTGGTCAATTGCCATCAAAATGAATAACGACGAATTGAAACCACAACAATATCTGTGGTGGCGGAAAACGACAAGAAAAACCGCCAATTTATTGCATTGGAGAGATATGCCGAAACATTTACAATTCAATCCGCATATTCGCACCGGTTATCGACCATTGTTATCACCATGGGGCTGTGTTAATAGTCTATTTTATCTACATAACGAAACCATCAATATTGTAACACATGGTAATATTCAATTTTTGCTAATTTGTGTATTTATAATCGAAATATTTGTAGCGATTCCAATTATTTACATCGTTCTAACGGTGCCATCAATCCTACCGTGGTCCCAAGCCGATTTAAATTTCCTAGCATGGTGCCATTTTGCTGGTATTCTATGTCCATGGATTGGTAGTTTCTTCTATCATCTATTCATGAATCTACAACACGGAGAAGCCGCTTATTATCGATTATTACAGTTGGATATGTTGGGAATATGGATTAGTCAGAGTTTTGGTAAGTTTCCAAGAGTTTAATCGAAATTTTGTAATTTAAAGAACCAAATCAGGCGCCATGCCAATGGTCTGCGCTACAACCTACTGCCTTCCAAAAGCATTCCGTTGGCTGATTGTCTCTTCCTATTGTCTTCTCAGTTTATGGGGCCTCTACAAGGTAGTTTTCGTGTCAATTTGCCAGTTTGATAATTTGGCAATTTCCAGGCAATGACGGCTTGGTCGCCGTGGGAGCGCCGTTTATGTTTCCTTCTCCCATTCATAATGCGAATCGTATTGTGGTGTCTACGCAACACAAATTATGGTGGTGGCGATCCGTCAGTTTTCCAACACGTTATCCTACAAGTAATTCTTGCATTATTATCGCGATTATTAATCAAGTTTTAATGATTTTATCAGGATGCTGTGTCGATAATTGGTGCAGCTATCGGTGCCCTTCATATCCCAGAGAAATGGTTCCCTGGTACCGTTGATATCTACCTAAATTCGCATAATATCATGCACGTATTAGTGGTAGCGGCGGTCTATTCAATGCATATAGCCACAATGAAAGATTTGAATTGGATGTCGAAGGCACAATGTCATCTTTTTTGATAAACGGCCCGAAAATTGGGATTTCATCCGTTAGGATAGTACAATCTGGTTTTATTGTAAACAAATTTTAATCTGTGATAGTGTTAATGAAGGCATATTCAAATGAAACCAACCTTCTTCTTCTTCTTTTACAGGATCTCTCGATAGTTGTTCCAAAAATAGACGGCATTTTAACAAATTAGTAATAGTACAAATCCGTTCATAATCATCAGTGTTTTATCGCTAAGAAATCAATCTGGACCAGATAATGACGATAATTTAATAACAATCGTGTATTTTGATTCGATCGTTTTGTTAACGAGATCAAAATTAACGAGACAATCGAATCAAAATAGAAGAAAATCCGCAATTATAACCCCATTTTCATATTAGAATCATCTAGTTTAGTTCTTGTTAACGACACTTTTAAAGATCCTGTTGTCCTTCGAGAAATGTTACACATTTGAGAAACTTTCAATCTAATAAAAGCTAAATTAGCGTAGAACGTTTTTCTATTCCTGTTTCCTATAGATAATAACAGCTAGATTAGTATAGAAAAAACTTTATTTCAATAAATTAGAAATAATTTAACAATCATATAACAAGAGAATTTAGCGATAGAAAGATGAAATTTTCACCCGTTCTCGCAAATTTTCCCGATAAATTTATATAAATTCCAAATATATAACAATTTTAAATTTTTATAATAAACAAACAAGACTTACACTTAACAATAATTACAACTACATTAACCGAGAAGATGTGCTAAAGATTTCTTCCTTTCAGCTCCCGGCGCCAAAGAAAACGGTCTCGATTGCTTATTCAACTCTACAATTAAAAAATTATTCAAACTAATACCAATTGGATAAACGAAACAATACCAGTAATGGCCATCAACATCCGCCTTCTGTTATCAAAAGTATCAACTCCAAGCGCCATCAAATCGTTATCATTGAATGTCGAGAATATCTCCAAATCGATTTCTTCTTGTACAAACAACATTACGTACTGTTCAAGACCGAAATAATTCAATAACGCTACAATATCCGACCATTTATTGCGATTTTCTTCCGTATTCAAATTCGGAGCTTGATTACAATTCTAAAATTTTTAAACATTGTCAATTTCGATTGGTAAAATTGGTGATATTTACGTTATTGTCGGTGATTATCGGAAATTGATCGATGCCCAAAATCAGTTTTCTAGCCTTATAAATATTGCTAGCTTCGCGTTCAATGCCTTTAATGACGCAAGTTTTACACGTTTGTTTGTTGCGTTGGTACAGATTTATTGTAACATTACAAATTGTTTGGATTTTATTTAAATCGTGTTCTGATAAATCGGTAGAGTCGGATAATTCGAAGACGATTTGCAGTGGTAGATTTCCCATCAATAATTGGCGTGCTAAATAGACGTTATTTATATTACCACTAATACAAATATTATCCTTTTTTAAATCGGATATGTTAATATCTTGGACGTCCGGTACCAAGATTTTCGTCTCGGTACACTGCATTATCGTCTTTAAATGGACGTAATTTGCGCCCAGGACGATTTCGTGGAATTGTGGCGAAATTTGTAGCGTCATCTGTACAGGAATACTCTCCTAAAATTCGATTTATCTCAATTATTAATAATTAAAAATATAAAACAAACAACATCTTTGCAAATGTATTTCATTAAATTCATGGTAGCTTCTTTAACGCGTTCCAATTCCCATTCGTTACCTTTTACCAAGATAATAGTGGCGTTCAATTTCGAACGCGTCTTAAATATCACCTGCACGTTGTAATCAACTTGAATCTTCTGGATGAATTCGTCTTTGTTGTCGATAATTTGGCCGAAAATCGACGGTTCAAAGCCGAAAATCAACGGTATCAATTTCTGTAATTATACAAAATTCAACTTGTAATTGTCAATCGTTTCTTTCGAATTTTTACCCTCAATTGTTTACGTGCCAATTCGACGCAATCTAAATCACCGGTGATCGAAACTTGATTGTTCTTCTTCGTTAAATTATAACGATTCGAATCGGGGAAATGGACGTGACATTGGGTCTCTTCCATTACGCGTTTTATCGATAAGCCGCTTTTACCGATTATATGCGAATGGTCAGTATAGCTAATTTCCATCTTCATCGTGACTCGGTCGTTCTAAAAAATACGATTTTAGTTTGTTTGATTTAGTAGCGAATCTACCGGATTGACCGACTTTAGGAGGAAGTATCTTCAATATCTTCTCTTTAGCCATAAGGACATTACTTTGATTGCCACAAATTTCAATATAAACATCTAAAATTATAATTTTTATACAACATAGAGAGAATACACGAATTTTACCTTTTTTAAACTTCATATCTAACACAATCTTACTGGGCCACGTTATATTCGTATTGGTCTCTTTCATAATCTAAATTGAAATTCACCAAATTTAGAATATCTCGAGTAATCAATTATTGATAATTACCTTATTGAAAAATAAATATCCAGAACGTGTACTACCCTCGTTACTATCTAAAAATTCGACAATTTTAAATCAAAATCAACCACCAATTGTTACCTCACCGTTTAAGATTTGTTTCAGTTTTTTTCCATCAATCTTTACTTTCTCCTGATATAAATTCCTATTTTTGTATTGTAAAGATTCTTGAAAATTCCCACAATGTTCCATTATTTCTTGTATTTTAATAAATTAATTGAAAATTACTTGAATACTGTTAGAGACCGGTTGAGAATTTTCGAGAAACTACAAGACTTGATTGCTATAAAATATCAAATCGCCGAAAAAATTGCGATAAACTTTATCAAAATCTTTATAAACCGTATAAACTGAATGTCTTTACAATTATAAAAAATGCAATTTCTTAAATCGTGTCAAACTTGTGTAAAATTCAATGATTGCCATTTAACAAATCTAAATAGTTGTCATAGTGTTCAATATGTTGATATAAAGTCAATTTTTATTCAATTTGATCGTATTGTTCCTTAAATTTGAATTTCCGCTGTTGTTGTGCAAATTGAAAATCGCGCCATCAATTCAATATTTTCCATCATTGCCAAATGTATTACAGTAATGGTAGATTTCCCCTCAATAATTGGGGTGTTAAATAGACACTATTTATATTACCTTAATACAACTATTATCCTTTTTTAAATCATTTTTTAACATCTTGAACGTCCGGTACCAAGGTTTTTGGTCTCAGGAGACTGCATTATCGTCTTTAAATGGCCAAAATTCGCGCCCAGGACGATTTCATGGAATTGTAGCGAAATTTGTAGCGTCGTCTGTACAGGAATACTCTCCTAAAATTCGATTTATCTCAATTATTAATAATTAAAAATAGAAAACAATTTAACAAATATATTCCATTAAATTCATGGTAGCTTCTCTAACACGTTCCGATTTCCATTCGTTACCTTTTATCAAGAAAATAGTAGCATTCCATTTCGAACGCATCTTAGGTAAATATCAGCTGTACGTTGTAATCAATTTGAATCTTCTGAACGAATCCGTTTTTCTTGTCGATAATTTGGCCGAAAAACAACTGTATCAATTGCTGTAATTATACAAAATTGTAATTTTAATTTTCAATCATTTTTTCGAGTTTTTACCTCTAAAGTTTACAGGTCAATTCGACACAGACTAAATCACCAATAATCGAAACTTGTTTTTCTTCGTTAAATTATAACGATTCGAATCGGGGGAATGGAAGAGGGATTGGGCCTCTTCGAGGTGTATTCTAAACCTTCGGTGCTATTCTAGCCGGCACTATGGGTATAACTCTAACAATGATCGCTCTAGTAATGAAAAGTTTGGAATTAAAACACGATAACGATACCGATAGTGATGAAGAATCTGATGAAAGTATCAAATACAACGGTAGTACGTTGGTAGTTTGTCCGGCTAGTGTCGTCAATCAGTGGGAAACTGAAATAAATCGACGTACAGCTAGAGGGGCTGTTTCTGTAAATTTATATCATGGCCCTAAACGGGAAGAAAAACCCAAAAAATTAGCACGTTTCGATATAGTTCTAACTACGTACACAATCGTTAAAAATGAATGTCAGAAAAATGGTGTCGTCTCGAAAATCAAATGGGGGCGGATTATACTTGATGAAGCCCATCAAATCCGCAATTACAAATCGCAAACAGCCGAGGCTGTATTTAAATTAAACGGCAAATCGAAATGGGCTTTAACTGGAACGCCTGTTCACAACAAAGAGTTGGATATTTATTCGTTATTAAAATTTCTTAAATGTACACCGTTTGACAATTTATCGGTATGGAAACGTTGGGTCGCTGATAAGAGTACCGGCGGCCAAGACCGTTTACACGCTGTGATATCATCGTTGATGTTACGTCGCACAAAAGTTGAACTAATCGAAAAAGGTACTCTACAAAGTATGCCGGAACGCAAATGGGAGTTAATTCAAGTCACTTTACAACCTAACGAAAAACAAGTCTATCAGAAGATTTTGTTGTTTTCGAGAACCCTATTTGCTGAATTTCTACACCAACGTGCTGACAAGAATAATGAGCTTTTATTGAGTGGAGATGATGATTTAGGCGACGTTAATTCGGATGAAGAAACTGAAGAAATGAATCTTCTCGAACAGTTAAATAAATTAGATTTAAATGAAGATGAAATTTATGATGATCAACCCATTCAAAGCGTTTTGTTAAAAGAAGCATCTCATGGCTTTTTCAGTGCTTCCAATACGGTATTTTCCAAGGATTTTCAAAGTAGTAAATTAAAAACACGTTCTAAAAAATACGATTTTAGTTCGTTTGATTAGTAGCGAGTCTACTGAATTAACCAAGTTTAGAAAAAAGTACCTTCAATATCTTCTCTTTAGCTATAAGGACATTAGTTTGATTCCAGATTTTTCAATACAAACATCTAGAATTCTAATTTTTATACAACATAAAGAGAATACACGAATTTTACCTTTTTTAGACTTTATATGCAACACACTCTTATTGGGCCACGTTATATTCGTATTGGTCTCTTTCATAATCTGAATTTAAATTCACTAAATAATATCTCAAATAATCAGTTATTGATAATTACCATATTGAAAAATAAATATCCAGAACGTGTACTACCCTCGTTACTATCTAAAAAATTCAACAAACTTAAATCAAAATCAACCACCAATTGTTACCCTCACCGTTTAAGATTTGTTTTCCATTTTTGTATTTTAAAGATTCTTGAAAATTCTCTATTATTGCTTGTATTTTAATAAATTAATTGAAAATTACTTGAATATTGTTAGAGATCGGTTGAGAATTTTCGAGAAACTACAAAAATTGATTGCTATAAAATATTAAATCGACGAAAAAATTGCGATAAACTTTATCAGTCTTTATAAATCGTCTAAACTAAATATCTTTTTAACTATTAAAATGTAATAAATCGTGTAAAATTTAATGATTGTCATTTAACAAATCTAAATAGTCATCATATTGTTCAATATCTTGATATAAAGTCAATATTTGTTGAATTCTAACGTATTGTTCCTTATATAAATTTGTATTTTCCGCTGAAATTGAAAACCGCGCTACCAATTCAATATTTTGAAACATTGCCAAATGTATTCCAGTTTGAATTACAACCGTTATTTAAAATTTCAATTTTCCAAGTTTCCTTGAAATAAAATGAATAATATTCTAAATAATAATAATAAAACAAATTGTTAATATAATTGATAATTTAGACTAAACTGAAAATCGTTAATTTAATTCATTAATTTAAAGAAAAAATCTGCAGATTTGCTCAAAAATTGTTAAATTTAGAGCAATTTTTAAAATTTTATTGTTGCCAACTTAAAAACATGTATTTTGATCAAAGCCACGTTGCCTAATATGCAAATTGTCTCTGTTATAATTATGTTGCATCATATGTAAATTTATTGTCTTATTGTTAGTTCCATTATTCTCAGATGGGGGTTAATTTAATTAGTGTTCATTTGTTATTTTTAGAAATTTGAATTTATTTCAATAATTTTAATCTATTGTTTTATATTTAACAACAAGGCAACACTGTCTTGTTTTCCATTGGTTGATAGTTGATTTCTATTGTTATCAAGTTTTTTCAAAATACTGGAATTTCTGCACGATACGAAGTTTTGATTTTATTGATATTAGGGTGAATTTTTAATAAATTTCAATAATTTTAGTATATTTTTAGTATTATATTTAGCCACATGGCAACAATCGCTTGTTTTCGATTGGTTGATATTTGATTTCTATTGTGATCAAGTTTTTTCAAAATACTGGATTTTCGCATGATAAAATTCCAATTTTATAGATTGAATTTTTGTTAACTGGGTAAACTGTTCGTGTTTAGATGTACAGTTTTACAAAATGGACAATGGTAAGTTTTTTAAATTTTATATAAAATTTTATAATAATTTCATATCTCGTAACCTCAAATTATCGTTTTTATTTTTCTTAAGATGATGGAATAAACGATATTGTCGACAGCTCCTTTAATGGGGCGTTTTCTACCAGTTTCTCACAAATACGCGAACATAAATCTGATATAATCTCGTCGACATCTTCATCTTCCGATAATTCACCCATCGGATCACCTGTTGCTGTAAAACGTAAAATCAGACCTGTAATTACTAGTGATAATGATGATGATAATGACGACGATAAGATCTTAAGTGATGACGAAAACGTTTTAAACAATGACGAAGATGGTGGTAATTCAGAGAAGAGGTTAGAGGAGGTCGAACCTTCCACTTCAAACCACCACGAATCAATCCCAAATTCGCCAAAAATGATAACGCCGATAACGATCCGGTAATTGAAATTAGTTCAGATGAGGAAAAGGAAAACAAAGAGAATACCCAACCAACGAGCATACTGAAAAAAATCGTAACTCAAAACGAATACCGACAACAGCTCGATTTAGTCCGCCAACTTGAACAAGAAACTCAACAAATTTCGGTAGAATCTCAACCATTATCTGATTATTTATAATTTAAATTCAATTTTCAGAATACCTTACGTGTTGTTAATGTGGGAAATCTCCCAGATCGTGGCCATTCGTTAATTCTCAAAAAAAATCAATTAGAATCTCGTCTAAAAGAAGCCAGATTGGTGTTGAATTCAATGGACGTTTCACAAATACAATCTTCAAATAATTCCGTTCCGGTATCTTGGGATGATATCAATTCCGGCGTCAATTGTGTCCAACCGAAAACGTTCGGAAAAAGAGGTAAATATCGAAAATAATCGTGGAAAAATTACGATAACACGCGAAATTTTTTAGGTATCGCTATGTTTGAAGAACAGAAAGCTCTAACGACGGAGTTACTTGAAAAAATCCATCATTCACTACAATCGTGTCCTAAAGAGAGTGATTTTGTTGAAGATCCTGTTAATTTACGTATAGAATTGATGCCGCATCAAAAACACGCTTTAGCCTGGTTGTTATGGCGTGAAAATTCTAAACCTTCAGGTGGTATTCTAGCCGACGATATGGGTTTGGGTAAAACTTTAACAATGATCGCGTTAGTCATGAAAAGTTTAGAATTAAAACACGATAACGATACCGATAGTGATGAAGAATCTGATGAAAGTATCAAATACAACGGTGGTACGTTGGTAGTTTGTCCGGCTAGTGTCGTCAATCAGTGGGAAACTGAAATAAATCGACGTACAGCTAGAGGGGCTGTTTCTGTAAATTTATATCATGGCCCTAAACGGGAAGAAAAACCCAAAAAATTAGCACGTTTCGATATAGTTCTAACTACGTACACAATCGTTAAAAATGAATGTCAGAAAAATGGTGTCGTCTCGAAAATCAAATGGCGGCGGATTATACTTGATGAAGCCCATCAAATCCGCAATTACAAATCGCAAACAGCCGAGGCTGTATTTAAATTAAACGGCAAATCGAAATGGGCTTTAACTGGAACGCCTGTTCACAACAAAGAGTTGGATATTTATTCGTTATTAAAATTTCTTAAATGTACACCGTTTGACAATTTATCGGTATGGAAACGTTGGGTCGCTGATAAGAGTACCGGCGGCCAAGACCGTTTACACGCTGTGATATCATCGTTGATGTTACGTCGCACAAAAGTTGAACTAATCGAAAAAGGTACTCTACAAAGTATGCCGGAACGCAAATGGGAGTTAATTCAAGTCACTTTACAACCTAACGAAAAACAAGTCTATCAGAAGATTTTGTTGTTTTCGAGAACCCTATTTGCTGAATTTCTACACCAACGTGCTGAAAAGAATAATGAACTTTTATTGAATGAAAATCCATCTTTGCCACAACCAAATCCGAATCACGAATATTTAAAAATGCGGGAGAAATTGCTGAAATTTCATAAACGTAAGGAAATCAAACAACACGAAATTTTAGTATTATTGTTGAGATTACGACAAATCTGTGCTCATCCATTCCTAATCTCGCAAGTAAGTTTCGATTATAATTTTTGTATAATTTGCTAATTTTTAATTTTAAAAGATGTTGAGTGGAGATGAAGATCTAGGTGACGTTAATTCGGATGAAGAAACTGAAGAATTAAATCTTCTCGAACAGTTAAATAAATTAGATTTAAACGAAAATGACATTCATGATGATCAACCCGGTGCTAGTGTTTCGTTAAAAGAAGCATCTCATGGCTTTTTCAATGCCTCCAATTCGATATTTTCAAAGGAGTTTCAAAGCAGTAAATTAAAAACGTTATTTAATAAACTGGGGCATTTATTAGAAACAGATGAGAAAATGATAATTGTCTCGTCATGGTCGACATTATTGACATTAATCGGTGGACATTTGACCAATCAAAACATTAAATTCGTTCAATTAGACGGGCGAATTCCAGTCAGTAAACGACAACCGATGATTGATAATTTCAACAATCCAAAACACCCGGTTAAAATTATGTTGTTATCACTGACAGCTGGGGGTGTGGGTTTAAATTTGATTGGTGGTAATCATATATTTTTGATGGATTTACACTGGAATCCCCAAATGGAGATTCAAGCGCAAGATCGAATCTATAGGGTCGGCCAGAAAAAACCAGTATTCATTTATAAGTAAATTTTTAATTGTTATTTATTACAAATTATTAATTGTTATTTTGATAGGTTGATGGTTGAAAATAGTATTGAGGAGCGAATTAAAAGGTTACAAGAACGCAAATTAGAGATCGCTTCGAATATTTTGCAAGGCTCCAAGAATGCTGTGACGAACAAATTGTCATTACAAGATTTGAAAATGCTCTTTGAGATGTAATGTTTTGTGATTTGTAAATGTATTTTGTCACTTTACCTTATTTTTAATATGATTTGTGATTTGTTGCAATATTAGAAATCATTTCAATTTCTACTTTTGATAATTTAGGCGTTTTATTTTCTAAATTAAACCCGGATTTTAAACTTATAGAAAATGGCGCCAAAAACGGTTAATTTAAAAACAATGTTAAAGACAATTGCAGTTTTAAAAATGATTTATTATCCCAAATTTTCCAAAAATTTACAGGCTCAACAATGATTTTAAAATATTTCTATTGACCAAATTGAAAATTTCGAATGTCGCCCACCTATTGTTTTACCAGTACACACAAATTTTTTCATAAAATTTTAAATGCGCAACTGTTGCTATCAATTCAGCAGGTGTACCAACCGACTTCTTGAAAGGCGGGCAATTCAAAATCCCCAATTGCATCAATAGTTTCCTCCATATTCCATAAAAATTTATTTTTTGGTTGTTTTCAACATTGCTTTAATTGTGTTTTCCAGTTTAACTGTATCGGCAGCAAAATTTCGTATACCATCTGATAGTTTATCCGTTGCCATTTTGTCTTCATTTAATAACCAACGGAATTTGGATTCGTTAATTTCCAGTTTTTCAATTTCCATTTTCGATGCTGTATCTTTACATAATTTCTTCTCTACTGGATCATTGGAAGCTTCCAATTCGCCCAACAATTTCGGACTTATTGTTAAAAAATCACAACCAGCTAAAGCTTTAATCTCCTCTACAATAAATGACAATGAAAAAAATATTTAGTTTGAATTAAACAGAGTTACCGATATTACGGAAAGATGCCCCCATTACTACAGTTTTATAACCGAATTTCTTGTAATAATTGTAAATTTTCGTTACCGATAAAACGCCAGGATCTTCTTCACCACTGTACGATTTTTTGTCAGTATTGGCGACATACCAGTCAAGGATACGTCCAACAAATGGGGAAATTAACGTGACACCGGCTTCAGCACAGGCAACAGCTTGTGCAAAATTGAACAACAACGTTAAATTACAATGAATTCCGTGTTTTTGTTCCAATTCTTTCGCCGCCTGGATACCCTCCCATGTTGATGCCAATTTAATCAAAACTCGATCCTTTTTTATACCGTTCTCGCTGTATAATTGAATCAATTTTTGTGCTTTTGCTATACTTTTTTCTTTATCGAACGATAATCGAGCATCGACTTCTGTCGATACACGACCCGGTATAATTTTCAATATTTCAATACCGAATAATACAGAAAGTAGATCCATGGCATTTTCGATTTTTTCATCGATATTGTGACCGACTTTATTACCATATTGTACCGCCTTTTGCACCAAACTCTTATATTGGGGCAGATTCGAAGCGGCTAAGATTAAAGAAGGATTCGTTGTTGCATCCGTTGGTTGGTAATTTTTCATTGCTACAAATAAGCGATTAATTAAGGTCACCTTCACGTAGATTACGCACCTTCAAAATCACCGGTATCGGCGACAACTGTTGTTAATGATTTCAATTGTTCTAGAGAATTTGTTGACATTTTGCTCTTCTTCGACTGCGGTTCTGACATTGTTTTCGATTTTCTTATCCACAAGCACAAAAAATATTCGGGTAAAAGAGGGGTCAAGTTTATCAGTAAAGCGACCTGAATCTAGTCGTCGTGCTCGAACTATGTGGAAACAACAGAAGAGGGGTTATCATCATCACTTTCATCAAGCAAGTCATGACGTTCAAATCTACCAATCATTGAAGAAATTCATGGTGGGAATCTTTCAAAACAACCAATCATAATTCGCTATTAAATATTATTATTTTTAAATCATATATACATGTTATTGACATATTTATCAAATGTACACTATTACAACGTTATAGAATCGTTTTATCAGATTTCTAGTACACTATTCATTTCATTGGGAATATCTAAGCATGGCTAACTGCCATACCGTTGTACACTATGTATACAGGGTGATTCACGATTATGGTCTTGGGATAATAATCCCAAAATACTGTTGTATTCTTTTATTATTTAAATAAAGAATTTAATTGTTATGATTAATATAAACTTTATTTTATATTTAAACGAATGAACAAGCGAATCATTGCACAGTTAACAATAAAATCCCCTGTTGCTAAGCGCATGTGAACATATATCGACAATCCTTTATACTTGTACTATGTATGCCACACAGTAGCCTATGACTTTGCGAACGTATGTCGGTTTCTTGTTTCAACTAAATAATCTGCATTACCGACATCCTCTTTTTGAACAGATTGTCGGTAATGCAGATTATTTAGTTGAAACAAGAAACCGACATACGTTCGCAAAGTCATGGTTAATGAGAAAAGGAATAGCGTGGCACACATGGTATATGTTTTTTTTTTTTTTTTTAATCATATAATAGAGTGTACAACGCTATTCAAGCTCGCAGTAGCTTATGACTTTATGAGCGTAGGTCCGCTTCTTATTTCAACACTGTAATCTGCAATACCTACAATCTGTTAAAACAAGAGGATGTCGGTAATGCAGATTATTCAGTTGAAATAAGAAGCTGACATACGTTGTCAAAGTTAGACTACTACGAGGTTAAATAATGTATATCCTGTATATTTAACAAATACGGTATCTACAACAGTTGTCCCTTTAGAATTTCTTGACATTGTCCTAGCTGTTCGGGCACTTTGAAAATACCTGCTAAATGTCAGATTTAGTGAAGTATGAATCAAGTTTCGATACTAGGTAAAGAAATCAATGCCAAGTGTTAATGGAACGCCATGATTGTACACCCTGTAGATGAATAAATAAATTGCACAAGATAATTATTAAATTATTTTCAATAATTCCATCTAGGTCATGAGAGTTATGACATTCAAATTTTCCATTGAAAAGAGTCACTGGTGGGAAAATCCTTCAAAAGAACCAATAATAATTAACCCCATTTCTTATTTTTTAATTTCACATACAATATGTACTATTTCGCTCTATAGTTGGCTACACGGAGTGTTTCACGGTATTTCTCCTCGCAGTAGCCTGACTTTGTGAACGTGGGTCAGTTTCTTGCCTTCTTGTTTCAGCTTATCAATTTGCATTACTGACAAGTTGCTGAATCAAGAGTTTGTGGATAATGCAGATTACAGTGTCGAAATAAAAGCTTGACCTACGTTTACAAAGTCATAGGCTACTTCGAGGAGAAATATCAGGAAACACCCTATATATGTACATACGTATAGAGTGATTCACTATTATATGTTTAGATAAATTCTATAAATTTTATTATTAGACAATTAAAGTTGATTTTGCGTTATTAAAACTGTTGGTGTTGCGGTTTGTAAAATGTTAAAACCACCATGTAAAACGCAGACTTTACCTACACCACATTTTAGTAGAAATTCAGGAAACTGTAATAAATTATTCAACAAATGAAATGAATTAAAAATTTATAATTACCAATTCTAAATCAGTTTCTTCGCTACCAACAATCGCAATAATTTTCTCCCTAGATTGTTGTAAAGTTTCACAATGATGTCCGATATTCTCCAATTTAGCTTCATTGAATGAAACACTAGAAAACGGTATATTGATACTATTTTTAACTCTAGATCGATTGAATTGTAGTCGATTTCGGACATCGATTGTTTGAATCTTATCCGGTTGATTACGGATTAAATCGATCAAATCCCGTGCACTAATTCTCGGACAACGCTCTTTATTCAACTCCTTCAAACCGACGTTGTTTATATCCTGGAAATGGACGAGAATTTAAGTTTTAACAACTCAAGAATCGCTTACAAATTCGGTCGTTTGATGATGGATCGGGTTCTGGTGTTGGCGATGTGTTATACTTTTCGGCGTTGTTTTAAACGTGTTCATTGAAAATTCCACACATTTTTCGATATCAACTTCCGGCAGGTCGGAAAACAATAAAATACACTCATTGAAACCGGATTGTAGTAGACGGTCTCGCAATTGTGTCAAAACAGATAGGCCGATATGTAACGGAAATGAGGAATCTCCCAACAATAGTTTATCCCAAAGGTGCATTATTTTGTATAGTGGGAAAACATCTAGAATTGTTAAGAATTAATGCAAGTATTTTCGGAATTTTCCGATACTAACGTGAAAATGCCGTTAGAAACCATGGTATAGCGAATAATTCCGGATAGAAATTGATATCGTACAGATGATTGGCTAATATCGGATCGTGAAACGCAATCAATTGTGAAAATTTCGCTAGATATTCCTGTATTACCATCGAATTATCTTTTAGGAAGAATTTATGGAGATATTTCGGTATAAATGCCGATAAACAAGCGAAAGCTTTAGCTTCATCGTTGAAATTCAAATATAAAAATGGTGCTGTTAAAGAATCTAAACCTTGCCAATAGACGTATTGTGAATTTTGATAAACCCAAGCTTTTAAAATTCGCTTCAATTTCTTATGGCCATCCATTGATGATAAGAATTCGTTGTATTGATGACAACGCGGTATATCGACTTCAATCTGTCGATCGGTTATTGTTGGTGTTTCCTTATCAATATGTAAGTAGTCTTTTTGATAATTGTGTCTGATGTTCAATAGAGCCATCCAAATTTCGCCTCTTAATAGCGGCGGAATATCGTTTGTTGCTTCTTTCACTATCATATCACGTGTAAACGGATAACCCTACAATTTTTCAAATTTTACCACAAAAAATTGAATTATTGATATTTTCTATTCTGCACCCTCTTGCGCCACTTTTCCAAAACAACTAGCAATTCAAATTTTATCTTAATTTTTATTTTGCTACTATAATAAATCATAGTATAAAATTTTGAATTAATTGCCAACCTTACAGTTCAAGGACTAGTAATTCTTATATAGAAACGTATAGCAAAATTTGTATCCATACGTTGGTGTCACTGGCAAACTAAACAATGCTCGTTTGTTTATAGATCAAAATATAACTTTAAATTTTATGTTCTTGAGCATTTCTTTTTCTTATTTTTAATGAATTTTGTTTTAGAAAACTTTCTTGGCTCTATTTTTTTTAACTTTTTTTATATTTTATTGATTCTTCTCGTGTAATATCCCGTTTTATTATTGTTTATTTGAATTTTCCCGCTTTTTACTATTTTTGAAAAAGTAGGCATATGTCATTTATTACAATTATTACTAGATCTCTAAATTTACTATACTTATGGTCACGTAATAATTAAATTACAATACCAACGAACTATAGATAAAGTTACTAGATTAAATTAGTAAAAGTTAGAGACTTTTATTCCGTCATATTTTCGTGAATCTCATTGGGTGAATGAATTTAGTAGCAATTGAAAGCGGGAAAATTCAAATAAACAGTAATAAAACATGCCAAAGAAAGCACTCTAAATGAGCGCGTTAATACGTATTAAAGCACTCTTTTTGTATTAACAACGCTATTATGGATGCAAAATAGAAAATCAATATTTACGTGTAATAAACGTCGAAACAGAATGATACGATGGAATTGATATTCGGGATCACGTTCACGTATTATTAACGGTAATTTTGTTGTATCATAAGGCAAAATTGGTGGATTTGCTGTTGTTATAATCTTCGATGTTGTATGCAATAATGGATAATAGCAATGGAATGGTATATGGGAAAATCGTTGATACAACGATTCTAAAGGCATTTTAACGATACGTGAATCGTAGAGTGTTGCCGGATTTCGTTCCTGTCCCAATACACTACCTTCGATTAAAACCAAACTAGAAAAAAATCGAATTAGTTTAGATTAAATTGTTGTATTCTCTAATTTTTTGACGTTTCGTTACCAAGACAACACTGGAGACAAAAGTCTATGCAAATTGTTTCATGAAACCGACCTTCTATCTCGTTCTTTGCAATTCAATCGTATGTAAACTTGAAAAGAGGCAAGAATTAACAATTTCTAGCGTCGTTATGGTAACAAATCGCCACAAAGTTAGAGAATACTAATTTATGAATTAAAACCTGGGTAATGATAGGATCGGTGGACTAGACCGAATTAATCCTTGTTTCTTTAATTCTTGATAAACATCACCGCCTGCTAATTGCCACCAATGGTACAATTCGTTTATTGTAAAAATTTCAAAATTATCACAAATCTTTCGATTTTCACCACCATTCCAATCTTGACGATAACAATTAAAGATCTCCTTAGCTAACAGATCGTCACAATTCGGTCGATTTTTCGGATAAAGATTCAAACACGACTCAATTATCGCCTTTAAATCGTCGGAAATCGCCTGATAGACTTCATAACAATTATGTTCTCTAATAATCCGTTCGACGATCGATGAATTACTGTTGCAACATTGAATTAAACTCAAAATCTTGCGGACGCGTTGGCTTAATTTATTCGAACTCCACAATGGTTTATTTATGACCAATTCTAATAAAATTATACCAACCGACCAGATATCGGCTTTAAAATTCGTTGGGATTTTATTTGTTGTATCCAAATAAATTTCAGGGGCGCTGTATAAGATTTGTCTGTAAGAAAAGAGAAAAATTATTGGAAAAAAATTTCGATTGACCCCGACGTGATTTGAACACGCAACCTTCTGATCTGGAGTCAGACGCGCTACCGTTGCGCCACGGAGTCTTGTTATTTAAACTAACCCAATTAATTATATTTTAATAGAAAAATAATTTAATTGTAAATTTTTACCAATTAATAATTTATAACTTACACTATTGGAAATGAAACCAGTTGTCCACCACCAGTCATGTGATACAAACCATAATTAAACAATTTTATATCGTTATTTTCTTGAAATAGGATATTTTCCATGCTGAGATTATGATGTACGATTTGTTTCTTATGTAGAAAACTTAAAGCTGTTAATAATTGATAGGCAATCTTTACAATTTCGTTATTTTCAAAATGACGTTTCTCGATCAATTCGGATAGTGGCGTACCACAATATTGGGAAACAACAATTGTACGTTCTATAATACAGATTTAAAACTAGATTTTATAAAGATTAATTTCTTTAATAAATTTACCATGTTTGCCCCGGATTATGTCCAAATATTGGCATAAATATGGATGTTTTATCGTTTTTAAAAATTGTGCTTTACCGTAGATAATAATCGAATTTGGTGTTAACGGTAAACCATTACTACCGCACGTATCACCTTTATGTTCTTTAGCAAAAAAGGTAATTGCACCAAATTGCATTTGTGGATCTTTAACGAGTGGTACAGGCATTGTTTTGGCTTAATTAATTAATTAATTAATTGGATAATTTTCAAATTACCGCCCCTTTTTCTATTGTTATTTGACAACTGAAAAAAATTAGGTTAGATTAATATGTCAAAATCGGTGACTTTATATAACTATGGTTACTGTAGTATGATACTAGAGATGGGGTGTGCAAATACAAGAAAGCCTTTAAATATCTCTAATTATTTTAGATAAACTTAGAAGTAGCTTCATATGTAAAAGTATCGATTTTTTGTTACATGAAATATTTGAATTTTGAAATAATTTATAATAACTGGCAATACTACAATTTCCAATAGATACCATGGTTAGTTGATGTTAAGATAACTCTAATTGTAGCTCTAAAACGGCGGGCTATTTAAAAAACCACTCATTTCTTTACTTATAATTTTCAAATTATCACAATTCATTAATTTAATTGCATTAGCACTGCTACTGAAAAATTGCAATTGGGCCCATCTCTACTTTTGATAGGTCAGCTCTAAATAAAAAGGCGGTTTATTCAAAAACACGTTTATTTCACCACATCAAATACCATGTTATTTATTATTTTAGTAAAATACGAACTTGTATCGATTCCTTAATCTTTTTCAGCAATTGCAATAAGATGTCTATCAATTTCACTATCGTTTAGTTTTCTAAATTTCGGTTCATCAGCCGAAACAACACCAACCTCAATTTCAGTTGGTTTAAAATCAACTGATAATACGGTTGATAAACACGAAATAGCCAATTGTATAACATCATCTTTTTGTAGGTCGTGTTTCTTTTTCAATTTCTTCTCTAAATAACTGTTGGCTTCTGTTTGTTTGGCACCAACACTAATGGCACGATAGCCACAATAATAACCAGCCGGATCTGCTTTATAAACACAGGGTTGATTCTTTTCTTGATCATAACTGATAAGTATCATCGAACAGCCTAATGGGCGCATTTCAGCATTCTGTGTATAGACTTGAGAGAGATCAGCAATTCGTCTACACAACGTATCGATGGGCATCTCATAGCCGTATTTGTATTGGAATTGGGCTGCCTCATAACGTGCACGTTGGACTTGTGATTTACAATCAGCCATCATACCAGTCATAACACAACCGGTAGTTTGTGTTAATTTAAACAGATGCGTTATTGTATTGGAATCGATTAATTTATCGGGAATTTTACGTTGTGTTACACATACAGCCGTATCAATGCCTTTCAATGCAATCGATGTTAAACCAGCTTGATTGATCGCTTTGAAAGCATATTCAACTTGATATAAACGGCCTTCTGGTGAGAAGATCGTTATGTGACGGTCAAAACCGGCGCTGCTACCACGAGACATTCTCCTAAAAAGTTTACAAAATTTAATAAATTTGCTATGAAATTCAAGAAACACTAACAAATGACTTGTAATTATCGGAAAAATAGTAGATTGTCAAAAAACAATTGTCATCATTTTTGACAGAATTTAGAGACTTTTGGTTTTAAAACGGAATTCCCTAGTTTCTTACCAACTTTATTCAATTTTCTGCAATGGTGGTTGTATTGTAGTCGAAATAACAGCACACGATAATTTTTAATCATAGAAAATTGTAGTGTTCAATTTTCTTTAGAAATTGAATCATTGTAATTATTATAATTACTTCAAATTAAGAGAAATAATAGCGGCAACATTGACTTTCCAGGTTGGTTTAAAATAAAATTCCCCAAATTGAGGCGCAAAAATCTCCATTTTTTCAAATTTCTACAATTAAAATTAAGCAACAATTTCTTTATTTTAGATCATAATATAACATTTAAGTACCAAAGTAGCGTTTGATTCTTATCTTAAAAAGTTTGAGCAATTCGATAATTGACGAAATTTCGTTTTCCTTTAAAAAATAAAGCAAAATAGATTAGAAAATATCACCACAACCTCCTAAATTAATAAGAAACAGAGAAAAATATTCAAGGTGCTAAACTGACTGGATAAACTCCCATTTCAATATAATCATCGATAACTTCCTTTAATTTCCCAGCTGTTGGTGCCGGTGTTTCGTATTCGAAACCGAGTTGTTTTAATTTATCACCATTCAAACATAAATGTTTATGTAACAAAAATTCCGGACTCATATGCGGCGATAGCGGTGTGTTTTCAATACGATCTTTCTGACAAGCTTCCGCCCATGGCGTTGAATGTTTATCGTTCGCCTCTTCCGTTGCCCCGTTAATATCAAGCAATGACGAAATTGTTGTACCGTAATAATCAATTTTTATCTCGAATAATTGCTGAAGGAGATCAGAAATTGAAGCTTGTGTTGAATCAGCCTCGTCAACAACGTTATAAATCTAAAAAAAAATTATTAGAAATTAATTTTCGATAAATTGGCTAATTACTTGTGAAATTGTATCGTTTCTTGTACAAACAAACCAAATAGCCCTACAAACATCGTTAACATGAACCGTATTGATTTTCATCTCGCTATCCCATAATAATTTCATTGTTTGTTTTAAATAACGATAAATACCGCTAGCCATAAGACGTGGTGTTAGACCGTTACGATCACCACGACCGTAAACTGTGGCTAAACGTAATATTGTGTAGGGTAATTCGGGGAATTGATTCTTTAATTCTTGTTCAATTTTCGATTTCCATTTGGCCACCATTGTCCATGGCGATATTGGTGAGTTTTCGTCCTGTGCAACCTTCTCTGAATACACCCGGCCATCGGATAATTCAACATAATGTTTAACATTATGTTTCAACGATTCTCTAGCACAATTTTGGCTCAATTTAAAAATTCCTTCCTCGTACACCGGGTCGGTTTGGGCTGGTTTCGTTTCGCCAGCACAATTTATCACATAATCCCAAACTAAATCGTCTGGGCCGAAAGCATTCTTGCAAGATTCTAAAAATTCAACGCTACAATTAAAATATTAATAAAACCGTAATGGGAAACAACCTGAATTGATTAAATTTGCACTTTTATATTCAACAACCGGGTCTTGGAAATACTCCTGACATTGTTTATTCAACCAGGCAATTTGGGGTGGGACTTTATCAACAACACGTACAGCACCGGTTAGATTATTTGATATTAGATACGATAAAAGATTTCTTCCGATAAAACCACAACCTTAAAATTATGGAAATTTGTAATTAATTAAAAATAAATTTATTCGAAAATATTACCTCCTAATAAAAGAACTCTGGGCTTGTCCATTTCTTTATCTATTTTGCATTTTTTGTTGGTTTATTGTATGATAAGGCTGGCTCTTATCACACCGGAATTTTACAAATACCGCAAGACTAGAAACAGTACGTGATCATAACCTAACCTATTTCGGCATTTTTATTACAATACTAAATATCAATTCAAATACTACTATATTTTATTAATTAACCGAAAATTGGGTACCAAAATTGGCGATAATTTAGCCCATTATTTGAAATAATTAGTTTATTATAGGAATTGAACTAAAAATAGTACATGTGCGTAAAATAACTAAAAATTTTAAAAATGAAAAATGCGGTTATTTCCGTTATTTTTCTAATTTATCAATCGTATCATACAAATAATAAATAATAATAATCAAATAGGTGATTCTCCAATTGTACTAAGTTACAAAAGTTATTTCTACGATAAAATTAGAAATTAAGGTAAATTTTCGAAATTAATGTTTGATTTAAAAATTGAACTAACTACAGGGCATATGCACAAAATCCCCAAATTCAAAATCTTAACCTTCAAACCATATGTAAAAAGTGAGGTTATTATTTTTATTTGTGCCGAATTTTAAAAATTATGGATATTTCTGCAATAAAATTGGACTTTTCTCAGCAAATAGATTGTAAAAATTCTCAAATTCTGGAAGAAATCCTCCACCAATTCGATCGCAATAAGGATGACTTGAATCATAAAGAAAATATCGATAAACTTGTAAACAATAATGGCAACAAGTAGGACATTATTAATTCGATAATTTTAGGTAAATCTCTATCAAATTGACGAAACAAGAATAGAAAAAGCTACATCTAGAAGAATCGTAATTAATTGTTTTACAAGATTCAATTCAAAGAAACATACAAGGAAGTATTTGTGTGAGAAATTGAGGAAGTCCAATCTCTTTGAAACGATCGTTAGAGAAACTGTAAACGATATTAAAACTGATATTGCTCATAATAATTTCCCAATGCTCGTTACAAGCGATTTCATGAATTTCATTTACGTTCATTTACAAAATTCGACATACGTACAATTCGATTTCATTATAACCGAATTATTTCCATTCTATTCTCTTATTTTAGACATTCTTATTAGAGAATTAAAGTAAGTTTTGTGCTGATAAAAACAGAATTAATTGAATTTTAATTGTAGGAACTATCAAGAAAATTGCGAGGATATTCTAAATTTAATCCACTATATTTTACAACATCAATTGATTGTTTTATCGAAATCGGATAGTTGGAAATTGAAGGATTTCTCGATCGCTTTTCTGCGATTAAATCATCAACTTTTGAGTGATACAACGATTAAATTCGATATTAAAACAAAGTGTGGTTTAATTCTCGGTTATTGGTTGAATAATTTACCGGAAATCGAGAAAATCAATGTTGTAAGAAATATTTGAGTATTTTAGTTTAAAATTGTTGATATTTTTTTAGAAACACAAAAATTTTCCAATTTTGGACTTTTTCGATAATCTTGAAGATTCCAAAGAAAGCTTGAAACTTAAAGATTTCGATTTAATTAATGTTTTTATTGATGATAAAATGAAGATTATTTTCTATATAACCCTATACAATATTGTAGATGTGGGAATTTTGAAATCTTCAAATCTATTAGTAGAAATTTACCGAAAACTTCTCTATTACGGGATAAAGTAAGTTTTTTATAATTGGAAAAACTCAAATAATCGTAATTATTTTAGATTCACAAGTCATCCAGAACAAATCATTTTAATTACACGAAATTTGTGTCAATTAATTGCAGAATTTGAAGAAGAATTCGATGGAATTTTCGACGAAACTTTGCGCTTTATTTGGTCGCATTTAGAACATTTCATTGAGAGTGTCTGCCACAATATTCGGCAATTATTTCGCAATTTTATCAAAATGGCATCTTATAATCGAGACTATTTAACGAAATTGTTGGAAATTATTAAAACAATGTCGATTTTTAGTACTGTTCGTTTGACTGCTTTGGGAATTTTTGCAGAATTGCGGAGTGATTTTCTATTGAAGAGTGATCGCAGTTTACAACGATATTTGTTAAATGTGATCACCGATGAGAATATGAGCGTTAAAGTGAGTATTTTATTTCTACTCAATTTTTAAAGCGATTTAAATTTTGCGCGCTCAATTGTTGACTTCCTATTGGTTATTTCACATTATAACCAATAGGAAGCTGACATTTAGGCGCGTAAAATTTAAAATTTGAGTTGAAATTGTCGATAATTTCGACCGATTTATTGTAGGCGGGTGAAATTTATATTAAATTATTATTAGAGGCAGTCAACCATTCAGATTTTGTTGAAATTTGGCTGCGACCGATACAACAAATTTCAAAAAATACACAAATAAACGAACAATCGATTATTTATCAGAATATAATAACAGAAGCATTCAAAATGAAGCCGGCAATATTCCAAATTTTATTCAAAATGAAATCAAATTGGCAATAGTGTGGAAAATGGGGCATTCCTTAAATGCGTCCAATATGCTAGAACTAATAATTTAACGTTCTTTTTTAATGATGAAGACTTAATTTGGCGATGTTTAGTCCCGAAAGACAATTTGACATTATTTATGTTTGACCAGAATGATGAGATTCGGGTTTTAGTTCTAGAAACGATCGTTGAAACGCAGAAAACTACCGAAGAAATTCTACAATGGGAATTTAAATATTTGTATGAGTATTATTATTATAATGCATCAATACAGATACCAAATATACGGAAAAAAATCGGTAATCTTTACAAGAAATTTCTAAATCGTTACCAATTATCGTATGGGATTATTTTGAAGAATTGGCAACAAAATCGAGAAGTATCGAAAAATAAATTAGATATTTATGATTGTTTTTTGATGAATTTAACGAAATTAGCGATCAGTTATTTGAATTTAGATTCAAATCATCCACGTCGATCATTAGCTTTGGAATTATTGATAATCTTACAAAAGATGGCGAAAGGAATTTGGATTTCGTTATTTTCGATTAGAGATATTGAAAATTTAAAACGTATAATTTTCGATAGTTACGAGAGTAATAGAATTATGGCCGTAACGCTTCTTAATACTCTACCACCGGAATTACTGGGATTTACTGTGAGTTTTCGTTTCTTGTACTACCGTGCCAGTCGTATTCTCTAACTTCTTTGCGATTCATTACTATGGTAACACATGTTTGTTTTACTCTTTAAATTTCCACCAAATGTATGATTGAAAAGGGACAAACATAAAACAGATTATTTAAAAGAGACTGTTGATCCCCAGTGTTGTCCTGGTGACAAATCCTCACAAAGTTACAGAATACGGCTGTGTGAATATAAAGTAACGCATAATGTTAATTTTTTATTGCTATTTATTAGTTCAGTAAATTACTGAATGTTCGGTATAAATATTGAACGCTCGTTGAAAATATAAACGCTTTTCCACCTGAACGACCCCTCGGAAATGTGGTTTTTGTTCTATAAATTTTCTTGAAACTGAAGGCAACTTTAATAACATTTTTCAGAAAATTTATATTTTTATATTCCAAAACTTGTATTTGAATAGTTCAAATTTAAAAATCGATCAGCCGACCGATCGAAGAGATCTCCCCAATTTAAGTCGGTACACGTCGTGCACGATCGGGGAGATCTCCCACTTTCACATGTTTTCTTCTGGTATTATCAAAGTTGATTTGACGTTGTTTGGAATTATTTACAATGTTTTTATAACGTACAATTTATAATTGTTAAAGAATTTAGTGTAAAGTTAAAAAATACAGTGTAAAAATCTTGAAAATGTCTAGAAGCAATAACCAAAATGATGATTTGTTCATGGACGCGCTATCAGATTGTTCAGAAGACAATGATGCGCAGATAAATGATGATGGACCTAACGAGGATGATGGTCTCATTGAACTCACATTTCAAATTAGCGACTCTAAAGATGATGCTAGTGATGACACAAATGAAGATATTACCGTTAATACTGCCGATGATTGGTCCGAGAATGATACAAGATTTCAACTAGAAGCATATAATCGAAGTTCGGGTGTAAATTTAATGCCTCAAAATCGAGAAAATATATGGGAAATAGTACAATTGTTTCTTAGTAATGATTTATTAGAATTATTTGTAACAGAAACGAATAGATATCGCTCTCAAGTTGTTAGCAAACATAAAGAATATAAAGCAGTGAAATGGATTGATGTTACAGTGAATGAAATGAAAAAGTTTCTAGGTTTAATTATCCTGATGGGACAAATCCGTAAAGACGATATATACGATTACTGGTCCACTCTTTTATACATTGAAACTCCAATTTTTTCAAAAACAATGAGCCGCAATCGATTTATGCAAATATGGAGGATGTGGCATTTTTGCAATAATGATTTATTAGCCGACAAATCGGACAAATTATTCAAAATTAGAGAAGTTGTCAATTATTTCCAAAACAAATTCCAAACTGTATTTACACCAAAACAAGAATTAGCCCTGGACGAAAATATAATACCGTCGCGAGGAAGCTTAGCTTTCCGCACCTATAATACCGAGAGACAAGTAAAATACGGGATTCTAGTGCGGATGCTCTGTGAAGCAACATCAGGATACGTTTGTAATTTCCAAATATATTCAGGCCCAGAAACAACATTACAAGATACAATTTTATCAATCGTAGATCCCTATGTGGGGTACTATCACCATATTTACATGGACAATAACTACACTAGTGTACCTTTAGCCGAATTATTGCTACAGAAGAAGACACGAATTTGCGGACCGATTAGAGTAAATAGAGGACTTCCGCCGAGCTTAAAAAATATCAACTTGAAAGAAAATCAAACGAAATTTGCTAGAAAGGGGCAAATTCTCTTGCAACTTTGGCAACCGAAGAAAGCGCAAACAATAAGAATGATTTCCACCATTCATTCGGCAGAAATGGTGAACGTTTCGCATCGGCCAAGAGAGAAAACAAAACCCAAATCAATTGTTGAGTACAACAAATATAAGAAAGTGGTGGATCGTGTGGACCAATATATGTCTTATTATAATATTCTTCGAAAAAACACCAAATGGACAAAAAAAGCAGTGCTATACCTTCTAAATGCGGCTCTCTTCAATGCATTTCTAATATATAAAAAATTGAATAATAATAATAATAAAATGATGTGTACAAGAAATTTTTACGTCAAGTTGCAATAGCATTGATAGATACACCCGAAATTGAGAATTTAGATAGCGAAGAGGCGGGACCTTCGAACCCGGTAGAAATAACAAAACGGACACCAAGGAATGATCCACCGGAACGACTGTCGCAGGATTTTAAAAAACACAAATTAGTACCAATTGTTACAGGTGGTAAAAAACAATATCCCCACCGAAGATGTCGAGTATGTTCTGCTGCCAAAAAAAATGGTTATACCAGGTATATTTGTGATTTTTGTAAGGTGCCTCTGCATAAATTGAAATGTTTCGAACGGTATCACACTTTGAAACGATATTAAAACGATGTTTTAGTGTTTCACGGTTCTATAAGTGTACTTGATTTTCTATCCTGTTGTACTAAAGATTTAAATAAATAAATAAGTTATTATAAACTTAATTTTTAATCGTACTTTTTGGAATATTTTTCTTTACACGGTTGGTTAGAGAAAAAACCCTGTTAGTTTCCCCTTTATTCCCGAATTTCTAGCGTCTAGTTGCCTATGACTTGATAATTTGTCTATAAAAATACATAGAAGGCTTAGCAAAATGAGTAGCTGTCACATTTGAGGTTAACAATGATCATTTTATATATTTTTTCAGCAATTTCAGCAAAATTCAAGAGATAAACAAGAATCTTATTAATTTTGTTTTAATTATTTGTCAATTTCTTCTATTTTTCATTAAGAAGATCTACAAGTAATTGTTCAGATGTTAATTGTGACAGAATTTAAACTAAGCCTACTATGTTTTAATGTTTCTTTCAGTCGAAATTGAAAATGACTGAAAAATTATCAAAAATAGCAATTTTAATATGGTTCGATGCAGATTTTTTCGATTCAACCATGTAAAGTATACCGTTCCTTTTAAAATACGAAATAAGGTGCTCTTTCTTTTCGAGAGGTAGTTCAGGTAGGAAAACAGGTGTAACCAAATTTCAGTATCTCCATTAGAACTTTTTATACTTTAAATAGCTCTTTCTGTAGTGTAAGTTATTAATAATGATTTTCTGAATTCCAGTCGGAAGACACAAGCCTGGATTATTTCCAAAAATGCCAAAAATTCGTCCGCGATATCCGGCCGAGTATCAGTTTATCAGCCTCGTACATGTTTCAAATTTGTTTACAAACGAATTATCCGCAAAAAATCCAACAATTATCGAATAAATCAACGTACAGAAATTTCCATTATGATCTTCTAACAATTCTAAGTGAACAATTGGAAGAATTGTACAAATCGACAAAAGGTGATCTATTGAAAGCATCACAAATATCACCGTTATATGGTTTATTGACAACAATAAAAAATCTATTATTACAACCATTAAATGATGATATTGATTTATATTCGCAATTATTTCAACAGTTGTTAAAACAATGTTTGGTAATTAAAGACGATATAATGCCGGTTGTATCCAACCAATCACCTGAAGGCAATTTGGGCGATATCAACGATATTGATGCGATTGATGAAACATCAGTTGCACAAAAGATTCTCGTCTATTCATGGCGTACAATCAAAGAAATTATGTTATTATTCAATGAATTTGTAAAACAGACAATTTTACATAAAAACCAACTATTAGATGAGAATGATTTGATACTAATTGGTGAATTTTTCATTGATATTTTCATACAAACAAAACATCGTGGTGTATTTGAACAAGCCTATATTGCCTTCTCATCGATTTGTTATAATTATTATCGTTCAAATATGAGAAATTTACCAATAAAATGGCTAAAATTAGGCATATCGTTATGTTCCGGTGAATTGATCGATGATCGTTTATGTTCAACACGCCGAAGTGCTGGTTTGCCGTTTTTAATCTTGGTAAAATTTCAATTTTCAGTTGTATTCTGCAACTTTTGTAGATTCGTTACCTGGACAATGCTGGAGAGTTAGATTGTCCAGTTGTCATAGTAACGAATCGACAAACAGTAGAGAATACGACTTTGTTCGATTTTAGAGTGTTTTAACAACAGAACCGAATTTTACAAATTTTTCAACTACAATGGATTCTCTATTGAAAATTGCCGAAATTGATGATGATAATATCGAGAAACGGATGCATTCATTGAATGTGTTGCGGTTTATTTTTATAAATTCGAAAATCGGTGATTTGGTTACACCATGGATTGATAGAGCTATGATTGCATCTTTGAAAGGTTTCGAAAATACCAATTGGGGGGTACTAAATATTTCTTAATTATTATTAGAATTGTGTTAATTTTACTATTTATAGATAAGAAATTCGTCGACTTTATTATTTTCAGCATTAATAACGCGCATCTTTGGCGTTCAAAGAAGCAACAATTTGGAAAATCTATCGCCAAAGAATCGGTTAACAATCTCAACGTTCAATCTGCGTTATCCGAATTTATTGAAATTCCTCTTGAAAATATTGATTGAAGAATCGAGTAATAGGGAAAGTCAGATTTTATATCCAATTTTGTTGATTTTAGCCCGATTATATCCGTCGAATAGTGACAAAACTTATGATTATATCCAAGAATTTCAACAACAAATCCGCCAGTGTTTATCGAATCCGGAATGCCGGACTAGAAAACTGTCAGCAATGGCTTTAATCGTGTTGAATTGTCGAGATTTCGAGATATTCCAACAAGATTTCAACGTTTTAGAGAATAAAAACCATGGATTTTTATTACAAATTTACTATTTTATTAAACTTGGTAATCAAATTACACCGCAATTTTCAGTGGGTTTTATTACGAATTTCTCGAAGAATTTACAGAAGTTTTTACGAAAATCCAGCGATACGATTCTGTCTTTAACAATGGAGATTACAACGTTGTTATTATTGAGGTATTTCGCATTTATTTAATTTGCATTGATAATTTTAAAAATTTCCAGAATAACTGAAAGAACTGAAGAATTGTTGGTTGCGCTGAAAAATATCGTTGGAATTCTAGCAAAAAATCGACAAATTTCCAAAATTTCCACATCTCTAACTAAAATACAATGGAATCGTTCATTGTTAATTCTTTGTATTTTAATCAAACAATTCGAATTAACATCAATAACGCCCACAATTCTAACGAAAGAAATAATGAATTGTTTATACTCAAATGATAATCAATTGAAATCGAGTTGTTTGTTATTTTTGATTTATTTGAATCAATCGTTGAGGAATTCTAATAATCACCCGTTACTTTATTACGAAATCCTAGAAATCCCCCCAACCACCAAGAGTTTTGTTGATTCCTGTTCGATTGACGACAAATTATTGGTGATCAATTCAACGATGATTGTGATCAAATATTTTCTTTATAACGAGTTGAAATATTCGACAAATCTCGATCCAACAACGGTTTTATTGATGCAATTTTATCCGAAAATTTTACAACAAATCTACAGCGGAAATCCCCGGAAATTCGTTGATTTTATGTTGGATCATTGTAGTGAAACTAATGAAGAATTAACTAGTGCCATATTGACAACAATCACGAATTTTATATTGTCGTTAAATGAATTAGATTGGAAATTATTGGATTGGTGTCGTTTTATTGGAATTTTAATGAAATTCTCATCGCCAATATTTGCGGAATTTTCACGATTAACAATAGCCCAAATTTTAAATGATTTAACAACGATTTATTACTACAAACAAATTCTTTCAGGTAAATCAATTCGATTCAATTAAATCGATTTAATAGTCCGATTTTATTGTAGATTATGCTTTATTCAATGTCGCCAATACTGTAATGATTCTATTAGAAGACGAAGAATTATCGATTCGTAATTGTATGGCGAGAATTGCAATGGAGTACAGCTATAGAAAGAATTGGTATTGCATACCGTGTAAAGCTCGCGAGGGTATTATTGTGGAATTTTGTAGCTTGTTATCGGTTGAAACACGGATTCGTTTCTTAGTATTGTGGGCGATACGACAACGTAATCCTCATACAAACGATATTTCTGAAATTTACGAACGTGGCGAATTGAACCAATACGCTGAAAATCACGAACTTGTTCGATATTGTTGTCGATTATTAAATGAAGAATTTCGCAATTTACAGCCAGTAAATTTGCGAGTTTTAACGATTACACGAGCCGTTTTTAGTGTAATAAATGAACAAAATAATGGCGAATTAATTCCGATTTTTATCAAAATTATCGATTTTCTTCTCGATCAACAAGATTGTGCGGTATTTCAGGCGAATTTTCGACAATTTTTGTATAATTTATTAGATGAAATTAGACAATTTGTATCAATAGAATCGTTTTTATTGAATTTTTATACGCCGTTTTTGTAGCATCGAAATAAATTTATATTTAGAACAAACGTGTAATCTCCCATAACAACCCCGTTTGTTTATTATCGATTTGAAATATGGCTGAACGTTTATTACCAACAACCAATACTTTAGTTAAATACGACAATGCAGTTCTAGTGAGTAAATACGAAGAGAAACAGGAAGAATTGGCACCAACAACCGCCGATGCCAAACGTGAAACTGAAGAGATCCTAAATTTCATTCTACCACCAAAAGAATGGGAGGAAGACGGTAAATTATGGCGACAACACGTTTCAACAACACCAGCAACCCGTTTGGACGTGATCAACCTACAAGAACAACTCGATATGCGTTTGCAACAACAACAGGCTCGCGAAACCGGAATTTGTCCGATACGTCGTGAATTGTACACGCAATGTTTCGATGAATTGATACGGCAAATTACGATAAATTGCGCCGAACGTGGCTTATTATTGTTGAGGATACGCGATGAAATCCGGATGACTATTGAAGCATTTCAGGCGTTGTATTGTAGCGCTGTTGCGTTCGGTATACGGAAAGCTTTGCAATCGGAACAGAATCGTAGTGATTTGGCTGAAAATGTGGAGGAATTGAAACACGATAAACAGCTGTTGGAACAGGAGATTATTGAATTGAAACAGAAGGCTGAACAGGCGGAACGGCGGGCTGCTGAAATACGTTTGGCTGAAGAAAGGAAGCATACGGAAGAGATAAATTTCTTGACCAAGACCAATCAACAATTAAAAGTATTCTTGTACATTTTGTGAACCAAAAGGTAGCCCATTAAGCGTGTAACAAGCTCTAATTTATAGTTTATAGCCGGCTTATCAACCCCCCAAACTCTATCATATTTCTAGATCCTATGGTGAAACTACCATGTGTGCCACGCTATTCCTCTTCATAGTAGCGTATGACTTTGCGAACGTATGTCAGTTTCTTGTTTCAACTAAATAATCTGCATTATCGACACTATTGAAACAAGAGCACGTCGATAATGCAGATTACAGTGTTGAAGTAAGAAGCTGCCCTACGTTCACAAAGTCATAGGCTACTGCGAAGAGGAATAGCGTGGTACATATGGTATAGAGTGGGTTGATATCTTTTTTGGTCAGGTTTTGATAATTTGAATTTGAAAAATTATCAACAGTAGTAACTCGTGATCAAACCAAATATTTTCAAAGGGTACCTCAAGTGAAAAAACAGCCACAGATGTATTGCTGTTGGCCATGTTTTTGGTACGTGATGTCGTAGCTTCCTTCGAGCACTCGAAAACTAGTCAAATTGAATGAATCTACGACAATATAACCAAGTTATGACTGCCAGGTGAAATATCCTACTCCCTGTATAAATTTTACCAATTAGAACTTGTTTTATGGAAGGGTTATTTTTTGGTTCACTTTTTATAGTTTAGGGGTTAATTTTGACTGATTTATTTGTATTTTCAGGCCCAATTGGAGGGTATAATTGCGCCGAAAAAATAAATAATTATTAAAATATTTGTTTATTTGACAAAATTTACGTCCATTCCACAAAGCATATTAGTCGCATAAAAATATTTGATAAACATGGAATAGAAAATATTGAGAGAAATATTACCAATTAGATTATAGATAAATACTTTGTACACGAATACAATAATTTAAAAAAATATAATAATAATTATAATTATAGGTATATAAAAATATTATAAAATCCCATCCACCTTTGTAGAAATTTGTGATGACGATTTAATTATTCCACTACTACTTTGAAAAAAATTGAATTCTCATCAAATTTTCAATCAATGTTTTCCACGTTTCGAACGTTTCCGTTTCTTTTTCTTATTCCCCAATGTTGTTTGTGTCTTATCCTCATCTAAAGTTTTATCTTCTTCAGTTGTCGGTGATAACGGTTCATCTTGTTTTAGATTGTCATCCAAATTAATGTCGGGTTTCGTTAATTCTAACGATAATATTTTCTCTTGTAATGTCTCTACCTAAATTCAGACACACACAAAAAACACATAATGCACAAGAATTTTTAAATAGTTCAAACAATTTTTATTTTTGATTATTGTAGAAGAAACATGCAGTGTAATTGTTGAGAAATTCAATTTGAATAGTAGGTTTTAGAGTAGGTTCTGTTGTTATTATAGAAAAGATAAAAACACAACAAAAGCGCCAAAATAAATAAATAAAATAAAACGAAAATAGTGCTAATAGACTAGTGTGTTAAACTATTAATACAAAAAACATATTTTAGTATCTATTTTTATAAATTATATTGTGATAAGTGTTGTTGTATTGGCATCATCAATCTTAATTATACCTCTTTCTCAATTAATTTCTCAACATATTCAACAGTCCTAACACGTTTTTCACCAGTAACATCATCAATATATTCTTCAGTACGTTGTGTTATTGTTTCACCCAATATCTTCTCACTTTCACGTATTTTCATTGATCCAGGTTTAGTACGTACAGCTAACTTTGGGAAGTCAGCACTAGAAGGCTTCAATTGTACACAACATGCAATGCTGTTAGTATTGTCGCCCTAAATTTCGCCAATTTCGTTAGTATATCAAATCATACCACCCATTTTTTTCTAAATATATCTACCACACAGAATTCCTATTAATTATCGAATGATTCTAGAAATATTTTAAAGATCTACAAGGGACATCCCCAGGGAACATTTTAACAAACGCAATAATCCGTAATTCATCGGAAACTTCTTCGAGGACCACAAAATTTTTGCTAATTAACGTTTTTCTCGGACATCGATGGTATTAAAACTGAAATATAACAAGTCATTCGCCTCCCCAGTTATTCTATTTTTATCCTAAAGTCAGGACAAAATAAAAATAGAACCACCCTATTACTTTCGACTCAAGATAAGTTGATACTTTAAAAAAACGTGGAATCATTTCAAGAGACGAACCTAGTGGTTTTCTTAAGTTTGAAAAGTGTAAATTGTGTAAATTTCTAATCAGTCCTCTGAGGATTATTCGTTTTTCACTACGGAAATATTTCTTATGAGATGAGAAATAATTCAATTTTCTTGTAAAATCCACCGAACTAAACAGATTAACTGTTGAGAAACACTAGTTTGAAATTTGGAACTAAACTGACAATGGGAGGCGACAGATTTTGCATTTCAAATATTGCACGATCAATCTTCTTTAATTTTATTTTCGAAGTCTAAAAGGCAAATGCAAAAACCAAAATATTACATTAATTCGACACTTAATATATCAGAAACCCTTGTTGCATATTCTAAAGTTAGATTTGATATCACTCACTTTCCAATGAGCTACGAGGTCCTACTTTTGTTAAAATGTTCACTAGGGAGCAACCTAAAAATCTTTAAAATATTTTGATTACTCGCCAATTTATAGGAGCTATGCGCAGTATATAATTTTAAAAAATCTGGGCTGTATAAATAAATGTTAGTTAATAAATAACACACAATTATTGTTATCAACATTAACAAAATTAAAAAAAGTCAATAAAACAATTACACTAAACTTACCTCATCTTGTGGTTGTTGTTGTGGCGGTATTTCAGGAATTATAGGTGGTGGTGTAGCAATTTCCCCAGCCCCTACCATATCGGTCATTGATTTAATCACCATCTGTGCCTGTATAGCATCTTGTTCTAATGATTTTAAACGTGCCGCACGCCATGCTGCCCGTTTTTCAGCACGTAAAGCACGTTCTTCAGCTGGTGATAATTCGTGTTGTTGTTGTTCATCTTCATCAGTTAGTAAACCTTCTTCGCGTAATTTCTCTTTTAATCGACGTTCAGCTTTAGCTGTACGGACAATACCAATACGACTTGATGGACTAAAATTAACAGTTAATTAATCAATTAATTAAATTTATAATTATTAATTTTTAAACTAAGAGGAGTGATTTAACAGATAAGTTTACAAAACTCAAAAATATTGGAAAGTTACTTGTTAATTATAAAACGTAGCTCTTATCAGGGAGCTAAATATGTTCGATTTAAAGTAAAAATGAGTTATAAGTAGTTAAATTTACGACCAGTTTTTGTTTCTAGTGATTTTTTCTGTGTAAGCCCGGCTTTAGTGATTACTCCTCCTAGTTTAAAAACAACGTATAGATTAAATACCGCGATGATAAAGATTCATTATCGGAATGTTCTAAGAGATTCATTTCGGCTGCAATTTTCTTCTCTTCTTCGTTTTTCAATTTCTCCAATTCATCTGCACTCAGATAACTGAAGACTTTTTCTATATATTTAAACAAAAAAATGATTAATAATTAAATTCGGGGAGTTTCTTGTAAAAATTACCAGATTTCGTTGGTTTTTGGCTCTCTTCCATTGCTGATTCGAAGAATTTCTTCCGATCACTCACTGATGATTTCGTTGCGTTACTTTTCGGCGATTGTGGCGGCTATTCAAATAAATAAATAATAAATTAATTGATAAAATAATAAACAATAATTATACAATTACTAAACAACAAATACATACAAATAATAGGAATGCTTGATTAATTACAAGCACCCTGTTGATTAATAATATTTAAAAAAAAAAACGGATTATGGACACAATACCCACTACTACAATTTTTTACCTGAATCGATTTTTTATTAAAATTATCCACAGTTGAAACATGTATAGTATTTTTATTCAAAAATCCATTAATTTCCGGTTTTATAACAACATCACCATCGTATTTAAACGGATCATAACCAACATTTATTGATATTAATGGTAATATTAAATCGTTATTTTTATTAATAAATTGTGGTGGTGGTGTTTTTGGTAAAGGTGGTGGTGATGGTGGTAAATTTTCATTAGATTGTGTTAAATAATCAGAAGGTGGTGGTAAAATTATATCTAAATCGGAATTGATGACATGTGTTGATGTTTTCAATTTCGTTTTATTCTCAATTGAAGTTGTTAAAGTTGAATCCTGTTAAATTATTTATTAAATAAATTTGTAATTATTTAAAATTTGAAGCATTGAAGCAACACAATCGACATTTACAGAAAACAACAAGAAACGAGACGAGGACATTGTAACAAAAATATATTTGATATAGGAAATCACATTGATTCTTACTGTTTTTTTTGTGAGTGTTTTTACAATTATTTTATCCCAAATTTTCATTTACACAGAGAGAAAAAAACGACAGTTATAGAGAGAATTGAAGAGAGAATCGTTAGATAAATCTACCAAGTCGTAATAACAACTATCAATTATTAATAAACGATTTAAACTAAATTATTGTCAATTTAAAATACAAATTACACAACAAATATAGGGTGTGTAACAATATATCATCCCAATGTTAGCTAGGCCTCTGGTTACAATATCGTAACTTTGTTCATACATTTGATATTTGTTAATGTATTTTTAAAGTCGAACAAAGTTACGACAACATAACCAAAGACACACCCAGTTATACGAAATGAAATACTGTTGTACACTCCTTATCACCAAATATGATAGTGTGCGATTAAAAAAATTACAACACCGAGTAATACAAATACGATTGATAAAAATGAATATAATTCGGAAGACAAATATTTAAAATTACAATTAAATATCCCAACTATTTTTTTTTATATTTTTTTGATAGCAGTTGGTACGTCTTGATATGGACATTATTTGTAAAATTTCCAAAATAAATGAGCACCTTTATTTGAGTTTTATTTTCAAATAATCAATACACAGAGTGTACAATACTCCATCTAACAATTGGTTGCGGTTTTGTTACACAGTGTCGTAGATTAGTTCATACTTTAATATTACTTGTATTTTTCAAGTGGCTGAACAAAGCTACGACAACGCTATGTTCTAAAATACAACCAATTGTGAGATGAAATTGTACAGGATGATTTATTTTCGATGATATTCAATGATAATGTACAGGGTGTGCAATGGTAATTCACTTTGAAATTAGCTGAGCCTTGGTTAAGTCGAGTCGTAGATTGATTGATATTTTCGTCATTTGTTAATGCATTTTTCAAATGGTATATCAGGTATTTCTCCTCCCAGTAAGCTTTAACTTTTGAGAATAGTTTCGCTTCTCGTTTCAACCACTTATCGGTAATACAGATTTTGAAATTTTATTTAATTTAGTTGAAATATTAAATGGTAGTCGGTAGCTCTGACAGTAATCTGTATTATCGACAAATTGCTGAAATAAAAAGTAGACCTACTTTCTCAAAATCACAATTTACTGCGAGGAGAAATACCATGAATCACCTGATATAATAAAGGCATAGGTGTCTACGAAGCGAAGGACATTTGTACATTCTCTATAAGTAATAATGTTGTAAAATGAACGAGACCATATTCTTTTATTTTTTCAAGACTAATCAGATTTGTGACCATACTTTCATGGTGTAGAGTCGTAGCTTTATTCGGCCGTTTAGAGCACGTTATTAGACGTCAAATATTGTAGAGTATGAACAAAGTTACGACATTATTTACGAATTTGCGAGGTGTCCTTAAATATCATTGGAAATAATTCACCTGTATATGTACACTCTGTATAAAAATAAGTACAATATTGAAGAAGCAATAATAAGGGATTATTATTATTAATTTGGTTTTTGATTTAAAACATTAACAAACGACACATAAATTGTTAAGATATACCTCTTTTAATTGTTTTTAAAAATTATTAAATATTTGTTGTATTAAATTTGAAAACAAAGAGTCATCAGACTCAGGATGGCTTCTTATTATTTTTATTTGTTTAAATAAATTAACCCGTTCTTTCCACCTACTAACGATTTCTTTAAATTTTTAGTAAAAAACAGTTATATATAAAATAATTACTAACGATTATTATACATTTGTGTACATATTTTTTTATGAAAATTATTATTAATTAATAATAAAAGAAATGCTGTATTATCATTTTTGGTTCTGGTTATTATTATTTTTTTTATTATAATAGTAACTCATCTTTTATCATCGTTTGTTATGGCGTACCCAATTTCAAATTCTGTAAATAAGAAAAGAAAAATTCTTGTTTATTGATATTGCAGAATTTCAACATTTAATTCCCATGCCACATGCAAAATTTTACGCAATTTATCAATCAATTATCCAACATTATCAACGGAAAATAATCACTAAATACGAACGAAAATTAACAAAAATAAAGCATTATCAACAATAACAACGAATATAACTAAACCAAAATTTACAATAATAGCCGCATTTAATAATTATTTAATTAATTGATTAATTAAGTAACTTACCGTTTGTGGAGCTAATGTATGTTTGCTCATAACAATTGTTGTAGTTTTCAATTCCGAATTTGGTCCACCTGGTGATTTCGGTGGTATAGTCTCTGGTGTATTTGCTAAAGTTTCAACAGCACGTACAACATCTAAAACTTTATCGGCTGATGTTTGATTTTTAGCTTCAATCAATTCCATTATTATCATTATTATTATTATTATGAACTAATTCGAGTCTTTTATCGTTTATTGTTGTTGGTGCTGTTGTTACTTCTTCTTTTTCGTCAAGGATTAATTCGGGATTTGTAGCAACTGGATCCTGTTTTTATGTAAATAAAATGGAATTGAATTGATTCTTTAAATTAATCAAATTTTTGCAATTCAGAATGAATGATTTTACCTTCGAAATCTCCTCTTCTGGAATGTCTAAAGAACTAACACTCTGCGATCGACTACTAACTGATCCACCAGCAATACTACTACGTGTCAATCGTCCTTCAGCTATAGCCTTATCAATATCATTACGATCATAACCTTTACATACAACAAGATGAATGATATTGCCGCATGAACGTAATACATTTACAGCTTCTTGATGTGTTGCACCCAATAATGATTTACCATTAACTTCAATTAAACGCATACCAGCTCTTAAACGTCCATCACGTTTAGCTGCACCATTTGAATTGATTTTTGATATGAAAACACCCTCATCGGAACGATCCAATGGATTGCCTCGTTGGCCTTGTATACCGCCTTTAATGTGCATACCCAATTTCTCATTTTCACCTTTTTCGATCACGAACGCCTAAACAAAGAAATTGAAATAATATTAAACCATAATAATAAATAAACATACACAATTAACAATAAAGGGTACAAAGTACTCACTTTCGGGTCTATGTACGAAACAACAAGTTGCTTGGAAGGAAAAATTGTAAAATTTGTATTGCATTTAGACCGAATTTAACTATCGAAAATTGAATAAATAAATAAAAGAAACCAACCTGATAACCTTCCGGTAGTGGATCGTGTCGTACAGTTAATGTAATCTTATCACCAGGCCTTAATAATTCCATTACAGCTTCTTGATGGGTGGCTTGTGTTATATCAACACCATTTACTTTAAGAATTCGATCACCAACACGAAGTTTACCACAATTTGCAGCAGTACCACCTGGTACCATCTAAATATATGTTTATATAATCATTTAGAATTAATTATAAATTAATAATACAATTTTAAATCTACTAACATGTGATATAAAAATGCCTGGTTCTTTTGTACCGAATGGTATACTGGAATGATCAGTGCCACCAATTATACTAAATCCTAATGAGCCTGTTGCTTTACTCAATGTAACATCCTAGAAAATATAAATTAACCGATAACAAACAAAAATTACAATAATTTTGTTAAAAAAATTAAATAAATACTAATAATAATTGTGCTAATTTAGCGATAAGTTTGATATTAACAAGAAATAAAACTACAAAATAACTCTAAATTAAAACAAAGAGAATCTAGCAATATAATTGTTTTCATTTAAATGAACTGAGATAAAAGCAGGAGAAATAGTAGGAAAATAGGATAATAATAGTGGTATTCAATTACCATAATTACAATACAAAAAAATTGATGTAAAATCTTGAAAAATTGCCTTAAACCATCAAATAAAATGACAATTAGTCAAGTAGAAATTGGAATATAAATCTCAATGAAACAATAAATTTTGTTGTTATACAAGATGTCCTATTGTAAATGGGCACAAATTGGGACATTCTGTATAATATAAATATAAATCTAGATATTATAGACTACTTATTTATAAACTTGTTCAAGATAAAGGTCGCTTTGTTTATTAATAAACTTCAACTATATACTGGGTGAGTCGAGAGGATGGTCCATTAAGAATGTAAGTTTTAATTGGTGGTGCAAACAACCCCCAGTTATTTTCTGGCACTTCTAGATTTTACGATCAAATTGAACTCTGATTATTTGAGGGGCATTTGAAAAATATTTAAAGGAATTCCTGGCGAAATTTTAGCAAAATCAGAGCCTCAGCTCATTTGTAAATTGCTCAAAAAAGTTCGTTGTGAAAAATATTAAAAATGAGTAAAGTGACTCAGAATGACTTGAGGATCATCCTAATTTTTTTTTTTTTAGTTTTTTCGGTTGCTTTCTAGAAAAAATACAAATCATTTCCATCTAATTCAAAATAAAATGGACAGAAATTAAAAAGATCTATGTTTGGATGGCTTTCAAGTTATTTAGAGTAATTTTACATGCATATTCCATTTTTGAAAATCGCGACATTGTTGGAAAGCTACAAGGTTCAAATTTTGCAAAATTATCTTGAAGGAGCCTCCTAATAATCCTCACAATATTCTTCCAATTCCTCGTCAAATAATGGAAGTTTCAACAAGAAATTACAACCTGAATTGACTGAGTCTTTCAAATATTTCAGTTTTTTTATGAGTTTTTCTTTTATTTTGCAGTGTACGATTGAACAATTCAAAACTTTGAAACTATTACGTGTGAGAGATTAAAATTTTGAATTCTAATACCATAAATAATGTGCTTTCTAACAAATTTGATAAGAATTAATAATTTTTCAGCATTTGTCCGCAATTGAGGATTAATTTCAGATAATTTTCAAACAGGTATTTTAAATGGAATACCGCATAGGGGTATATCGGTATTTCACCTTGCAGTGGGCTGTGCCTTTAGAAAATAATGTCCTAGCTTTCTTCGGACACTCAAATTTAATAAAATATGAAACTATCTACGACACTATCTAAACAAAATCTAACCAACTCTGAGGTGAAATACTATGCTTCGGGCTGCATATTTTTATACGATTGGATTAAAAACGAATTATACAAAACTACATTAACATTTTCTAAACATTACGTAGACTTGTAACTTTGTTCGGATATTTAATGACAAGTGTCAAATTTAATAAAATATGAACCAATTTACGACACTATGTAATCAAGACATAGCCAGTATGTCTAGTCGCCTGTATCTAAATAAATCTAGAAGGCTTAAAAAACTGTCAAAACCAATGCCAATATTGTAAATTTCACATGCTTTTTTACAATTTTGGCAGATACATGGAAGATAAATTGAAATCAACCAATTATCAATTCTTCCAATAATTTACACTGAAAAAATCTAAAATTAATAAGTTAATTATTGTAACAATTAAATTGACAATTGTTTAACTAAGCCTTCTATGTAATTCCATTATAGATGTATTAATTTGACATAGGCTACTAGATTTATTACATTTCCTTTCTGAAAAAAAATTAAATGACACTGTAATTGAGTAATTGAAGAATTACAATACAAAACAGAATTGTTTCTTTATCATATTAACTAAAGAAGTCACTAGTATTTCACTTCGCAGTTGCCTTTGGTTACATACTATCGTAGCTTAGTTCGGACACCTAAAAATACATTAACACATAACGTAATAAAATACATGCCACATTTAGTAATAGATGGATTAATCTACGACACTGTATAACCAAGATACACTTGAACTGCGAGATGAATACCGTTATACACCTCGTACATTGTTTCATTTAAAACAAGCAAGATATTAAAAATTTATTAAATAGTTCAGCATCTGTAGTATTAGAATTCCGGATTTAGACTTTAACACTGTAATAGTTTCTAAAATATACATTTTCCAATCAACTATTGCAAAATCTAAAATTATTTCAAATAAGTCAGAATATCTGAAAAATTTTCAGCCCTTGAATATCATAAATCATATCCAAAGCCCTTTAACTTGAACATAGAATTTAATTGTTGAAACAATTTCCATTAATTAGAATTTATACTTTTAATGGATCATCCATGTAATTCACCCTATATAACAAAATATCACTGTATTGTTGTTGTTTTAAATAAAACTACCTACAATGGAGAAATTGGGATTATTTACAATATAAGAGAATCTAAATTAGCTTTTCTTTCTCTACTATTTAAGATTTTGGTGATTTTGTTTAAAAATATATGAGAAAAAAACGCCCGCGACCACCCCAAATTGAAGCAAGTGCAGATATATAAAAATCATGCAATACTAAATGTGTTCTATCTTCTCTTCATTTCAAATCAACATCATCATCATTATTATTGTCATCATGATTATCATCAACATGATCATTATATAATCAACCAGCATACCTCAATGATAAGGGGCGCTACCAGCTGATTATCGGTGATACGTGTAACAACTGTTTCTGTAAATGTACTCTTCGTGATGGTTTCTGTTATACGACCAGGACCAGTTGGTGTAGGTGGTAATTCAATAGGATCTGGCTTCTTTATTGTAACGGTAACGGCATTTATTATATTATCCGATTTATTTTTAGAATTAACGTTATTATTATTATTATTATTACTATTATTTGTATTGGTAGTATTGGTATTTGTTTTGGATGTGTCTTTAAGGAAATGGGCAGGAATCATTGCTTGAAACTCTTCATTGGTGATAGGCCTCGGTAATACCTGTACATCATCTTCATCTAACGATAGAACCGAGGTTGATTTTTTATTTGTTTGTGGTGGTGGTGGTGGTGGTTGTTGTTGCTGGTGATGATTTGTTGTTGTAGTTGGTGTTTTATTTGGTGCTGCTGTTGTTGTTGTTGTACTTGTTACGATCGTAGGTGAATTATTTTGTTGTAAAGGTACAGTGGTTGTTTGTTGTTCATTTATTTCAAAATTATATTGTTGGTCAAGAGAACGTCTTGGTGCTGGTTTAGGTACTGTTGTTTGTTGATTTGTTGATGTTGGTATTATACCATTTGATTTTATTGTCGGTTGATTTAATTGCGGACTTGATTCAGATTCTAATACCTATAACAAGAAAAATTCGAATTAAGTCAAAGATAATCTCGCTTTTCCTAAATAAATTGAATAATTTTAACGCAATTTACCTTCTTACAATCCAACTTCGATAGCTTTTTTAAGAAAATAAAAACAATTTAATAAAACTGTAAGAATATCTAGAATATGGGTGAGATTTTTATACACCCTTATTACAATAAAAAGTGGCCTTCTTTTGTGATATTTACTAACGAATTATGTTGAAAATACTGCTAATTGAATAAAAGTTAAAGATTTGTATCTAAAAGTATCTCAAAATACTATCTTTCTTATAGTTTAAGACCAAAATAGTGAAAAAATCCGCAAAAATCTCTTAATTTAGTTTAAAACTTTATTTGGAAACTGATTTAATCTTTTCTTTTTGATTATTCAATAGTAGAATTAATAAAAGAAATCAATAAGGTACGAATTTCTTGAAGCCTACTCAAAAAAATTTGAAATACTACACAAAAGCAACCGAAACTCGCGATTTAAGTTGGAAAACAGAAATTTTGCGATACAAAAAGTTGTTTGTAAAACTATCGAAAGTATCTAAATTCAAGGGGGCAAAAATTCATAATTTTCGAGTCAATTTTTAATATTTTACTAATTTACAAATAAAAAGGAATTACCTTTCTTTCATTATCTAATGATCGCCGATATCCACCATAACCAGGTCGATTTGCCATATAACTATTCGAAGCATATAATCCTGTATATGGTTTTGGAAGACCAAATAATTTCGGTGACATTTGTTTATTACTACCAATACTACAATTATTATCACCAATATTATCATCATTTATATTATTATTATTATTATTATTTCTCATTATATCACGTTCAACTGTTAAACGTACAAACCGTTCAAGACCTGTTAACATTGCAACAGCTTGTTCATGTGTTGCACCATTTAAATCAACACCATTTATTGATAAAACACGATCACCAACACATAATTTACCATCTTTATGGGCTACACCATTTTCTGTTATACGTGATATATAAATTGCATCTGAATCAGTCTTAAATGGTTGTGAACCTTTACCACCAGCTATACTAAAACCGAGTCCACGTGAATCTCTTATTAATGTTGTATGTATTAAAACTTTATCCATGATAATATTATCATCATCATTATTATCATTTTCAATCGTCTGTATTCGATCAATATTATTATTAACATTATTATTAGTATTAGTATTATTATTATTATTGTTAAATGCTACAAATTTTGTAACTTCACGTAAAACTTGTAGAATTAATACAGGTCCTGATTCTTTTAATACTTCAACAGCATCATAATGACTAACATTAACAACAGATTTACCATTTACTGTTATTACTTTATCACCAACTTTTAAACCGGCTAAATCAGCCGGTCCATTTTCTGTTATACGTGATATAAATATACCTTCATCATCACCTTTAAATGGTGTTGAACCACGACCACCGGCTATTGATAAACCTAAACCAGTATTTGTACGTTCTATATGGATTTCATGTTTTTCTTCACGTACCTCCACTGTACCCTCAACATCACCAGCTATAAAAATTTAAAAAAAAAAATTAAAACAAATCAACGGATAAATAAACAATTGTTATTGTTCAATTCCTAACCTGAATATTTGAGATGGCGTTTTAATCGTGGAAATGTTTGTATTTCTCGATTATAATTGTTATTATTATTATGATTAAAAACACGTACAATTTTACGATTTTTCGGTAATTGTCGATTTAAATGAATCTTTGTCGTATTATTCGATTTAAATGTAACTCTAGGTAACGTACTCATTATGATTTCTAATAATAATCGAATTTTATCAACATTTATCACTTAAAATTTCATTATTGACACACCTTATCATTATTATATGACGACGTTAACTATTAAAATACTAACAACACGTAGATAAACTAGTTGAATTATAAATTAACGATGACGAAATTTGAGGCGAATACTTATGTTGGAAAATTTAGGACAATATTTTGTGTATTGTTTTTTATAAATTTATTTATAATCGAAAAAATGAGTCATAAATATTTATATTATAGAGAAAATAATAATAATAAAAAGTTACCTTGACTACTGGTACTAGCAGTAGCTGTTCCTGGTAATGTTGAATTACTCATTCTATCACTTTCTTCTTCTTTCTTCTTTAAAGCCTATTTATGCAAACAAAATTAAGTTTTTATTAAATGTTATCATTGAATTCGATTTAATTTATCATAATACAGATTACCAAGGTTTTTAACCTTTTTCTGGTATTTCCTTTAAAGACAAATTACTATAATAATAATAATTTAAACGACTACTTATCTATAAGAACCTATAATTAACATAAAAAACATAATGGTATTATTTATAATTTCGTCAACAGAAAAAGCATAATTTTCCAACATGTTAATAGATATTTCTCTAATTATTGAATTCTTCAAAATTAATTATCAAAATATCGATTTACATGTTTTCTGTGATATAGAAGCAAGCAAAATTTAAGAAAATAACCATGCCAAAAACACAAAAAAGCTACATGAAATTAAAGACTCAAACACATTGTTTTGTATTTTGTTTTGTTTTTAAATCAAAAAAGATGACCTGTGCTATGATGGAAGCAACTTTATCTTTATCAACAGTGGTGGTAATACGTTTATTCTTTAGATGATGTGGTGTATCGCGTCGATGTAAACGACTTGGACGTATTGTTGGATCTATATCATCATTTACCAATTTATTACAATTACCATCACCAATATTATCAGTAAAACCAACACGTTTTAATACCAACTCCTATATTATATTTATTATTTATTATAAAAGAATTATTTTATAATTAGACCAAGAATTAATCCCTTAAATCTAATTTAAAAATTGAATTATTATCAACTTACATCAACGACTTCTTCAGTATTTGGTTCACTGCTATCTTCACCATTTCTAATATCGGATTCATCGTTTATTAGTACCGGTGAAGGTGGTTGAATTACTTCAGTTGGAATTGTTGGATTTGTTGCTTCTACTATTGTTGTTGTTGTAGTTACAGTTGATTCACCTTGCAAATCACTATCCTCTAAAGAATTTTGTCCACGACTAAACAATTTATGGGCTTTCGCTTTGAGTTCACGTGGATGTGGTGTATTTTGACGGACGAATGGTGTCTATTTTATCAAACAAACAAACAATTTTATTTATAAAATTTAAATGTTTATAACTTTGATTATTATAATATAGAAACAAACATCGTGTAGGTATATCAAACTATGAATTGTGAGAGAAATCGGTTCAGATACACGTTAGAGAGAGTGACAACCAGTTGAACTTAAAGGTCAATTAATCGTGAAAGAGGAGATTCTATTCACAATAACATAATAGAATATTCAATACAACAAAACCAATATAAAAATCAACTTGTTTCAATACTTGTACGATAATTAAAAATAAATACCTTAAAGGTAATAATAGTAATAATAAAATAACAAACGATTTCATAATATAAACAAATTGATTCTAAAATAACAAGAAATGACATCATTGATTCTTATTTAAATAAAAATTTACTAAACAACAACAGAAAAAATGATGAAAATCTACAAGAAAAAAGGTAGATAATAATTTATGACAATATAACAGTAAATTGTAAATTAAATTTCTATTTTTTAAACGAAACCTACTGAAAATCAACCTTATGAAAGATCTTCACAAAGTACAATACTCTAACTTTACCAAATTACTAGAAATTTTATAAATATAGGGACATTTTCAATGAGACATACGGTATATACAATCTCTAACAATCTCAAAGCAAGTTCAACTACTTTTACGGTTATAGATTACGTAAAATAATTGCAACATGATGTTAGATTTAAAATAAAACCAACTCAAATACACATACAAAGACTGAATAAACAATAAATCAATTAAGAGGCATGATTTGTAAATAAATTTAATAGAAATGTGTTTATAGATTGAACGTTATTGGAAATTTCGAAATAAACTTCCGTGAATTTTTCAATCAAAATATTTCTCTTTTTTAATCTTTTTCTCAAATATCAAATTAATACATGATGTCATCTTTAACCCACTATTGTAAATTCTTTATAAGACAGTAGAATTCATTTAAATTCCAAAGAGCAACATGCAAGTTTAAATTGAATCTTGTTATATTCATCCATGGGTAGATTAAGAGGCTTATTATATAAATTCGAATTCAGATTTTAATACTGGCATTATTTATTTAAAACAACATAATCTCGAATAGGATTTAAAATATTATACAGAAATTATATTGTAAGCTTCAATTATAGAACAAGTAGCATGGCAAAATCATGCTCGGAGCAAAAATCAGACGTACCTTTTAATTTGGTATAAATAGTTTGGAGAAGCATAATAATTTGGTTCAAATGAAATAAAATCGATTAAATCTTCACCTTTTTTCGACGATTTCATAACACAATTTGCTAGAGCGAAAATTGATGCTTTAAACGATAGCTAAAACTGAAGAATTTGGCTTGACAATCAACTAAAATTTAGTCAATCTTCTCTAATAAAATCCACCATAAAATGATTTATGTTAATCATTCATTAGTTTAAAACTTATTTAAATTTTAATCATATGATAATTTATTAGTAAATTTGCCAAAAATAAACCAGAAAGTCCTAACTGCCTCCGTTTAGTAGTTCAATTTATTAAAAAATGAAGATTAAGATGAAAATCTTTTATAATTTAGGCCGAAAATTGATAATTTAGGAAGAAAACGTCAAGATATGTGCTTTCTGAACCATCTTGTAGCAAAAATTTCTCGAAAATTCTTGATTTAGGATTTACGAATCAGAAATTTAGCCTTAGAAATGTGTGCATTTTTTCTATTTGTCGATTTTAAACCAAAATATTGCCAAAATATTATTGAATTAGACAAAGACATCCTAATTTTAAACTATAAAAGTGTAAATTTCCAACAAGAGTGTATTCAATTTTTTTTAAAATTTGAAGCAAAAATTGATTAGAATTTAATTCTGTTGATGATTTAACAGCAAAAATTGCCAAAAATTGGTAAATTAAAACAGATTAAACAGCTTGTTTTGAAAAAGTTTACCTCAGAAACAAATCGTACTTACAATTATGCCAAAAATTCGCAAAATCAACCCCCAAATTTCAAAATATTCGTGTTAATTGTACATTTCTAAATCGTTTAATTACCGCGGCAAATTTTACTAAAAACTGGGATAGCAATTAGATTTAAAACAAGAATGTCTTCAAATTATTAACATTCAAAGTTAGATTAGAACTGTTGATAATCTGAGGGCAAAATTGCCAAAAAATTGATGAATTGAAACAGATTAAAATGCCTGTTTGTAAAAAGTTTGCCTCAAAAATAGAACAAAATTAATTTATAATAAAAGTTCGCAAAATTAGCTTTTAAACTTCAAAATACTATTGAAAAACTGAATCACTGGCCTAAATTATTTCCTCTTCACGATAAGAATTGTTGGTTTTAAACGAAAATCCCGACTATAATTAAATCGCGATTTTGCCCTTACAACTGATTCAATATTTGATTCTGCTCTTACTTTACGGTTAGATATTGAAATTCGTTATAAAATCTAATTATAAATGGAAAAATTCTCCTCAAAGTCACTGAAACCATTTAAGATTTACTTTTCAGTACTTCATCACTGGTTCTAACAGTAGAATGAATTTATATTTAAACCAATTTTCACACAGTAGGACTTTTAATGAAATTATGTAATTCTCTCTAGAATTGCATTAAGACTTCCAACTTTATACTTTGTAATGTGAAATGAACTTTAAAAGCTACTACTATTATTAGAAATTGTTAGAATTGAGAATTTCGTTTGCCAAAATTCATTACAATTAAACTCACAATTTGAATATGTCAATGAATTATAAAGAAGAACGCACTGAAACAATACAAGACGGAAAAAAGACCGGAAACGAATATTTTTCCACTATAAAACATGAATATTCAAAGCTTCTAAAATTCATCAACATTAATTAAAATTCCAATTCTTTTCATCTATTTCAAAATACAATTCTCACGATTAAAATAGTTTGAATATCAAAAAAAAAAAATGACTCACCTCTTTATTATCTTGCTCTTGGGTATCTGAAAATTTCACAGAATGTGTCCGACTGGCTTCACGTTCCTCCCAATTTTCATCATCTTCACTGACTGTCTCATCTGTAGCAGCACCCAATGTACCATTAGATAAAACAGTTGTAACATCACAACGGAATAAGCGACCATCAGAAGCTAATTTAGTGCAACACAATACACGAAACAAACAAGAAAAAAATCATAATAAAATAAAACCATAAAATTTTCAAACGAATACAAGTGCAGGGTATAAAATAACAGCGTCAAATTAGAGGAATAAAAGCAATAAAAAGCAATAATTTGTGCAATTATACAACAATTTACCTATAGTCGGTTGATATTCCTGTTGAGGTAGTAGAAAACACGTTAAAACAGTTTTACCAGATTCAGGATCTGTATCAGTTTGAAATGTTAATAAAGGTTGTGCTTGATTCTCACTCAACCATACAGCTTTTAAATCTAATTGTAATAAACTATATGGTAAATATGGTAGACGATTTCCAGACACATCTAATACATGTAAACGTTTACAATTACCCAATGTTTCAGGTATTGATATTAAACGATTATCACGTAAACTTAATACACCTAATTCATTTAAATTGCCTAACTCATCTGGTATTGTTTGTAAACTATTACGATCAACATTTAAATTTGTTAATTTTGTTAACATACCAATTTCTTTTGGTAATTCACTTAAAAAATTCTCAGTTAATATTAATTCTTGTAAATTACGACAACTACCAATATTTGAATTTAATGATGTTAAACGATTTTGGTCCACTTTTAATATTGTTAATTTATCTAATTTACCAATACCATCTGGTAATGTTTCTAATACATTTTGTGATAAATGTAAATCGGTTAAACTTTCTAAACCGGCTATTTCATCTGGTAAGTATTCTAAACGATTCTCGGATAAATCTAAACACGTTAAATTTCTCAACTGACCAATTTCCGATGGTAAACTTTGTAATTGATTATGATCCAACCATAATTCTTGTAATGCTGGTAAATGACCAATATACGGCGGCTAAATTGAATAACAAAACATTAATAAATAAACAACTATTATTAATTAATTAATTACCAATTCTTCAATCTCATTATCACCCAAATCTAAACGTTCTAAACGTACTAATGATGATAGTGACGGTGGTAATTCTTTGAGCAAATTCTCTCGTAATTCTAATGATGTTAATGATGTTAACATACCAAAATCAGCCGGTAATGATGTTAATGACATATCATTAAGACCTAAGACTGTTAATGATTTTAATTGACTGAAACCAGGTGGTAGTTTTGGTATTGGATTTGAACTAAAATCGGCTATTTGTAATGCACGTAAAGCCCCAATACTTTCAGGAATGTCAGGAATATCTGTAAAATAAATCCATATATCGACCTACATTTCTATTTGTGTGTATGTTTGTTTTTTAATTAATATTCTATAAATGTATTGACAACTAATTGGAATTTAAATTACTAATTGAAACGGAAATATCGGGTGAAATTTTGCTCGGTTTCGCTCAATTTTCATCGAATTCCTTAGAAAAGTCCATTAACCTTTACTTTTAATTTAAGATAACCGATAAGATTATCGCTAATTATTAACCAATAATTTTCTAAAAATAGTAATCAATAAAGGGTTAGTTTGGTGAATAGAGTCGTAGCTTGTTTCATATATTTTTTTCGAAAAACTGAACCAAGTTACGACAATAAATAACACAAAAACCAATTGTGTGGTAAATTATTAGACAATAATTTTCTATAAATAGTGATCAACCGCAATTTTTTTTTTGTTTAAAATTCCAAACATTTCCCATACTAATACGCCGATATTTCACTCCTAGTTGGCAATGTTTTTCATGAACAAAATCGTAGCTTGTTTCATATTGATAGTTTTCAATTGGAAAATTGAGCAGCTGAATCAAGTTACGACGCTAGATAACCCTAAAAACATAGGCTAATGATTTAATTACCATTTCTGGATACATCAAGTTCGACGAGATTTTCAAAATTTTGTATATCGGGTGGTAATCTATGTATCTCATTATCACTTAAGCCAAGTTTCCTGAGTCGATGTAGACGGAAGAAATTCTACAAAAAAATTGTTTATAATTAACGAAAAATTGTAATCGAATATGATTATAGTGATGATTACCTTTGGAAGGTCGCGTATATGATTCGCATCTAATAAAAGCTCTTCCAAACTGCGTGAATAACGTAAAATATCTTCAGGAACATTCGGTAATGAACAATGTCTCTTATCAACAAATTCAACTTGCCGATTACAACCCTTAAAAATCGGTATACAACGAAACATTTTTGTTTTTAAACACCACTTAAATCTTTTTGTAATTATAACACATAATTATTAATCAATCAATTCAATGGAAAATATGATTTTTTATTGGGTTCTTCATCAATTGAACCAATTTTTAAATGTTTCTCTTTAATTTTATTATTATTACAATTTTTTCTTTTATAAAACCGTAACTAACCACTTCCACTACAAACTATTGTAACGCAACACTGCCATCATCAAAATGATGTAGAAGTGCCACTCCCCGTTTATACATAAATCAAAAAACCCTAAATCTAGGGACAAATCCATTACAGCCAACCGTTGAAAACTAAAACTGTATAAATCAATAAAATTCATAATTTCAAACAATAAAATCAAATTGCGAATCAAATTCACTCCAACAGTTATAAATCTATCAAAATATCACCAAATTAATAATTATTAAACCCAATTACGTCAGTTAGGCAACTTAAAATACATGAATGTCAAACTGAAAACTTCAAATAGCGCGCCCTATATAGAGAGTAACAATTTTGTAAAAGCGCGCAATTCGAAATTGTCTACTCACCCAAGACAACTAGTACCTCTAGTAGAAATAATCAACTTCAATTCAATAATAATAACAAAATTTGAAACATCGGTACATATTCTTAGGGTTTCGATTATTTAATTTATTTTTCACTATAATCAATTTTGAAGATTTTAGTTTTATACGATTGGTCGCACTGATATTCTTGTCGAATTACATCATCGGTAATTATAGCGCATAGCAGCAGTCTCCCCACCATTATCGTTGGTTAACTGTCAGAGTGCCATTTTGTCGAGTTTTGTTTAAATAATCACAATAATTGTTAAGGGTGGTTGTTGAAAATTGAATTCGAATTGAATTGAAGAGTATTATTTAACACGATAAGGGTAAGAATTTTTTTATATTTGTTTGATTAATTTGTTGGAAGAAATTGGGGTGAACGTAGACAACCACACCCTTTATATGAATTTTAAACTTGTAAATTCTGGATAAATTGGTGAATTTACCCAATTTTCTCTGTAATTCCGTATTATCAGACATTTGGGGTGTTTTCTGTTAAATTTAAAAATTTCCCCTAAAAATAATTAACTGAAGTGTTTTTTTTTTTCTACTGAAGTATTTGCTGTAAAATTCAGAATTTGTTTTTGTTTTAATAAAAAAAAATAAAAGACTGGGGGTAATGCGGTAAAATTACAGTGAGTCAGCTTAACTAAATTAGGTCAAATGATGACATTTAAGTGTGCTAAATTATTGACCAATTGTAGTTGTGAGATCAACGCCCAACGATTATGTCATAGTTGAAATATGTCTGAATTTAAAATAAAATTGTTTTATAAAAAACTAATATTTACTTGAATAATTTCTAAATTTAAACAATTTACACATTCTTCAACTGATAAGTTTTATTATCAGTCATTATTGCAACACTGTAAATTATCGAATGATTAAAAAAAATTGAATCCATAACTTAGGTCGTAACTTAATTTTCTAGCGTTATACTGCATGTTTACTTCAATTTGTATTTCAATAAAACAAAACGCTAAATTGATAAGGTAGGGTGTAGCTTAATGTTCAAATTTTATGTATTTTTTTTTTAATTTTTTCAATTTAGTACAGTTTCAATTAAGTAAAACTAGATTTGATAACGTAGGTCGCAACTTAATCTAGTTTTATTTCGTACATTCATTTTATTTTGAAGCATTAATTTCATTTAAACAAAACCGTGAATTGATAACGTAGGACGTAGCTTAAATGTTATAATTTCATAGCCAGTCTTGATAATATTTGTTTTAATTTAGTAAAATTTGAAATAGGTTCCTTTGAAGAAAAATATGAATCGATAACGTAGGTCGTAGTGTTCTGGTTTTATAGTTTTTTGCTATGGTTCTATTTGGCCACGAATTTCAAATAAACAAAACCGTGAATTAATAACGTAGGTCGTAATCTAATCTTCTGTTTTTCCTTCAATTTGAAGTTTTAGTTAAATAAAATCCTGATGGTAGTTTTATGGCTCATGATTTCTATTCTTTCGATTTTGTTCAGTTTCAACGACTAGTTTCAGTTGAATAAAAAAACTGTGAATCAATAACATAGGGCGTAGCTTAATGTTCTAATTTTATTCAAATAGCGTAGGTCTTCGATAACGTTTTAATTTTATGACTTGTGGTTATAAAATTTGTTTTGATTTAGTTCAATTTGAACCATTAATTTTAATTAAATAAAACCCTGAATTGATAACGTAGGTCGTAGCTTAATGTTGTGATTTGATACATGTTTATTTAGTTTAATTTGATTCACTAGTTTCAATTAAACAGACCTCTAAAATGGATAACTTAAGTCGTAGCTAACTGTTCTAGTTTTACGATTTAGGCTTATTTGATTGAATTTAATTTGGGTTAAATCAAAAACCGTGAATTAATAACGTAAGTCGTAGTTTACTACATTTTATGTCGTATGTTTAGTTCAATTTGAACCACCCCCGATTTGAATCAATATGGATCAAATACCTCCACCGAAGGAGGTGAAAATCCTCGAAACAGCTGAAGATATCCAAGAGAGACGTCAACAAGTTCTATCGCGTTATGATAATTTCAAAGCTGATGCTAGAGCAAAACGTGAAAAATTAGAAGATTCAAGACGTTTTCAGTATTTTAAACGTGATGCTGATGAATTAGAATCGTGGATTTTAGAGAAATTACAAGCTGCATCCGATGAAAGTTATAAAGATCCAACAAATTTACAGGTAATATTGTTGAAAAAGAAGAAATTATTGAAATTTATTGGATATTAATTTAGGCAAAAATACAAAAACATCAAGCTTTTGAAGCTGAAGTTGCTGCCCATAGTAATGCTATTGTTGTTCTTGATAATACAGGACGTGAAATGATTAATCAAAATCATTATGAATCGGAAACAATCCGTAGACGATTAGGTATTAATTGAAATTTTTATTAAATTATTCTCTATTAATGTTAATCAAATTAATTAGAGGAATTACAACGTCTATGGGAGCAATTATTATCGAAATTAGCTGAAAAGGGTATGAAATTACAACAAGCTTTAGTTCTTGTACAATTCATCCGTCATTGTGATGAAGTAATGTTTTGGATCAATGATAAATCAACATTTTTACAAACTGAAGAATTTGGACATGATTTAGAACATGTTGAAGTATTACAACGTAAATTTGATGAATTCCAAAAAGATATGGCATCACAAGAATATCGTGTAACTGAAGTTAATGAATTAGCTGATAAATTATTACAAGATGGTCATCCAGAACGTGAAACAATCATCAATCGTAAAGATGAATTAAATAATGCATGGCAACGTTTAAAACAAATGACTTTAATGAGACAAGATAAATTGTATGGTGCACATGAGATACAACGTTTTAATCGTGATGCTGATGAAACTGTAGCATGGATAGCTGAAAAAGATGTTGTTTTATCATCTGATGATTATGGACGTGATTTAGCTAGTGTACAAGCATTACAACGTAAACATGAAGGTGTTGAACGTGATTTAGCAGCATTAGAAGATAAAGTATCAACATTAGGTAAAGAAGCTGATCGTTTATGTTCAATACATAGTGATCATAATGATCAAATACAATCGAAACGTGCTGAAATTGAAGATTATTGGCAAAGTTTAACCAAGAAAGCTAAAGAACGTCGTGAAAAATTAGAAGAATCATATGCATTACATCGTTTCTTATCTGATTTTCGTGATTTGGTTTCATGGATTAATGATATGAAAGCAATTATATCGGCTGATGAATTAGCTAAAGATGTTGCCGGTGCTGAAGCATTATTAGAACGTCATCAAGAACATAAAGGTGAAATTGATGCTAGAGAAGATAGTTTTACTACAACTATAGATGCTGGTAAACAATTATTGGATAAAAATCATTATGCTAGTGATGAAGTTAAAGAGAAATTATCAACATTAGCATCTGATAAAAATTCATTATTAGCATTATGGGAAGAACGTCGTATACTTTACGAACAATGTATGGATTTACAATTATTTTATCGTGATACAGAACAAGCTGATACATGGATGGCTAAACAGGAGGCATTTTTGGCAAATGAAGATCTCGGTGATTCATTAGATTCAGTTGAAGCTTTGATAAAGAAACATGAAGATTTCGAAAAATCGTTAGCAGCACAAGAAGAAAAAATTAAAGCCTTAGATGAATTTGCAACGAAATTAATTGATGGTGAACATTATGCAGCTGATGATGTTGCCCAAAGGCGTGCAATGTTATTAGAAAGACGATCAGCATTAAAAGAAAAATCCGCTTTACGTCATACATTATTAGAAGATGCTTATAAATTACAACAATTCGAACGTGATTGTGATGAAACAAAAGGATGGATTAATGAGAAATTGAAATTTGCTACTGATGAAAGTTATTTAGATCCAACGAATTTAGGTGGTAAAGTACAAAAACATCAAAATTTCGAACAAGAATTAAATGCAAATAAAACCCGTATGGAAGATATAACATCAACTGGACAAGAATTAATTGATGCCAATCATTATGCCTCAACACGTATCCAATCTAGAATGGAAGAAATTGTTAATTTATGGGAAACATTAGTACAAGCTACTGATAAGAAAAGTTCCAAATTACAAGAAGCTAGCCAACAACAACAATTCAATCGTACAATTGAAGATATTGAATTGTGGTTATCTGAAATTGAAGGACAATTAATGTCGGAAGATTATGGTAAAGATTTAACTTCAGTACAAAATTTACAAAAGAAACATGCTTTATTAGAAGCTGATGTTGTATCACATCAAGATCGTATTGAAAGTATAAAAGCAGCAGCTAATCAATTTATTGAACGTGGCCATTTTGATGCTGATAATATAGCAAATAAACAAAAAAATCTAATAGATCGTTATACAGCTTTACAAACACCAATGGCAATACGTAAACAACGTTTATTAGATTCATTACAAGTACAACAATTATTTAGAGATATTGAAGATGAGGAAGCATGGATACGTGAAAAAGAACCAATAGCAGCTGGTACAACAAGAGGGCGTGATTTAATTGGTGTACAAAATTTAATAAAAAAACATCAAGCTGTATTAGCTGAAATTAATAATCATGATAATCGTATATGTAATGTAATTGATGCTGGTAAACAAATGATGGAAGATGAACATTTTGCTAGTGATGAAATACGTAATCGTGTTAATATATTAAATGAACATTGGATACAATTAAAAGAGAAAGCAAATCAACGTAAACAAGATTTAGATGATTCATTACAAGCACATCAATATTATGCTGATGCTAATGAAGCTGAATCATGGATGAAAGAAAAAGAACCGATTGTTAATAATACTGATTATGGTAAAGATGAAGATTCATCTGAGGCATTATTGAAAAAACATGAAGCATTAATGAGTGATTTAATTGCTTTTGGTAATACTATTGAAGCATTGAAAGAACAAGCCCGTAATTGTAGAGTAAGTTAATTTATTATTATGTATTTATAAATATTATTTGTTAATTTATTTAGCAACAAGAACCACCAGTTGTTGATGTAACAGGTCGTGAAACTGTTCAAGCTCTCTATGATTATACTGAAAAATCAGCCCGTGAAGTTTCAATGAAGAAAGGTGATCTTCTTCATCTATTGAATTCAAGCAATAAGGTAAGATGAGTTTTTAATAGCCGGCAGTATATTTATTTCGATTTGGCGACCGATATTTGTAATTCCATAAAATTCATGAAAAACGCATTTTAAAGGTTCTTTGTCGACTAATTCGAAGATCATTTGAGCAAAATTTGAACCATGAGATCATCGTCAAGATGTCGCGGTTTTCAAAAACGACTTACAAAATGACTCAAAAATGTTCCTAACATTGATTTTTTATTCATTTTTCTCTATTTTATTACTTAGGATTGGTGGAAAGTGGAAATTCATGATCGTCAAGGTTTCGTACCGGCTGCTTATGTAAAAAAAGTCGATGCCGGTCTAACAGCATCCCAACAAAATCTAGTTGATAATAATTCAATATCATCACGTCAAAATCAAATCAATACACAATATGAACGTTTATTAGCATTAGCACGTGAACGACAAGATAAATTAAGTGAAACTGTAAAGGCTTATGTATTAGTACGTGAAGCAGCTGAATTAGCATCATGGATTAAAGATAAAGAAATGCATGCACAAGTACAAGATGTTGGTGAAGATCTAGAGCAAGTTGAAGTCTTACAAAAGAAATTCGATGATTTCCAAACTGATTTGAAAGCAAATGAAGTACGTTTAGCTGAAATGAATGAAATTGCAATGCAATTAGTATCATTAGGACAAACTGAAGCTGCATTAAAAATACAAACACAAATGGAAGATTTAAATACAAAATGGACATCATTACAACAATTAACAGCTGAACGTGCTAATCAATTAGGTTCAGCACATGAAGTACAACGTTTCCATCGTGATGTTGATGAAACTAAAGACTGGATACAAGAGAAAGATGAAGCATTAAATAATGAGGATTTAGGTAAAGATTTAAGAAGTGTACAAGCATTACAACGTAAACATGAAGGTCTAGAACGAGATCTTGCCGCATTAGGGGATAAAGTAATTTGATTTTTATCCAAATAATCGATAATAATGTGCTATTTTTAGATAAAACAATTGGATGAAATTGCAAATCGTTTAGTACAAACACATCCTGAAAATGCTGAACAAACATTAGTAAAACAACAAGAAATCAATCAATTATGGACACAATTAACAGCAAAAGCGAATAATCGTAAAGAGAAATTATTAGATTCATATGATTTACAACGTTTCTTGAATGATCATCGTGATCTATTAGCTTGGATTAATTCAATGTTAGGTCTTGTTAGTTCAGATGAATTAGCCAATGATGTTACAGGAGCTGAAGCTTTAATTGAACGACATCAGGTAAATTATAATTTTTAATTCACAAATTAAAAAAAATTGCACGATTTTCTATAAATTACGATTTAGAAATTGTTTAAAAGTTGAAAAATATACGAGACATAAGTAAATGATTTTTCAGTTTTTGTATTAGAGTTTTTGCATTGGTTTTTCTTTTAGAATTACAGAGCTGAAATTGATGCACGTTATGGGGTACCTCAGGTATTTTCGTATTTTTGTAATTAGTGTTTTTTCTCTTTACTAACAGGTTGTTTGAGTATTATGGAACAATTACTAAAATTTGAAATATTAATGCTTCATTTTTATTGTTCTTATTGTTGTAATTTATCAGATGTAATTTACCGCACAGTTGGCCTTGTCTTAGTTTATAATATCGTAAATTGCTTTATAATTCTACTAAATTTGTCCGAAGAAAGCTACGACATGCCCAACTGCGTGGTACAGTCTGTATTGAGTAAAATTGTCGATTAATTTCGTGATTTTGATAGGAACATCGTACTGAAATTGATGCTCGTGCTGGTACATTCCACGCTTTGGAACAATTCGGCCAACAATTATTGAATTCAAATCATTATGCAAGTCCCGAAATTCAAGAGAAATTAGAGCAGTTAGATCAAGCACGTAAAGATTTAGAACGTGCATGGATTGAACGTCGTGTACAATTAGATCAAAATCTCGATTTAAATCTATTTTATCGTGATTGTGAACAAGCTGAAAATTGGATGTCAGATCGTGAAGCATTTTTAGCATCCGATGAAGTCGATTCAAATGGTGATAATGTTGAAGCATTAATTAAAAAACATGAAGATTTCGATAAAGCAATTAATGCACATGAAGAGAAAATTGCTGCATTAGAAAGTTTAGCAAATCAATTAATTGGCAATGAACATTATGCATCTGATGCTATTGATAATAAACGACAACAAGTTTTAGATAGATGGCGACATTTAAAAGATGCTTTAATTGAAAAACGTTCAAAATTAGGTGAAAGTCAAACATTACAACAATTTTCGCGTGATGCTGATGAAATTGAAAATTGGATTGCTGAAAAATTACAATTAGCAACTGAAGAAAGTTATAAAGATCCAGCTAATATACAATCGAAACATCAAAAACATCAAGCATTTGAAGCTGAATTAGCAGCAAATGCTGATCGTATACAATCTGTATTAGCAAATGGTTCCAATTTAATTGATAAACGTCAATGTGCTGGTTCTGAAGAAGCTGTACAAAAGCGTTTAGAATCAATTGCTGAACAATGGGAATTTTTAACACAAAAAACAACAGAGAAATCAATGAAATTGAAAGAAGCAAATAAACAACGAACTTATATTGCAGCTGTTAAAGATTTAGATTTTTGGTTGGGTGAAGTTGAAAGTCTTCTAACTAGTGAAGATGCTGGAAAAGATTTAGCTTCAGTACAAAATCTGATGAAGAAACATCAATTAGTAGAAGCTGATATTCAAGCTCATGAAGATCGTATTAAAGGTATTAATTTAAAATATCAAGTGCTTCATCTCCCACTTTAAATTCTTATGGCTGTTGCCATTATTTGGTGAAAATTTTGAAAAATATTTTGAGGATTTATAGGAAGGTCTTTAGATTATATTAGCAAAATTTGAATTTTGTGGCTCATTAGGAAATTTGTTTGCACTAAACGAAAATTTGCATAAAAGCATCCACAATGATTAGAAGATTCATGCATTTTTTCCCCTATTGAGTTTTGAAAAAAGGGAAAAATTGGCTTTCCAAAATTGATTACTCTCAGGGGTTGTTTGCTATAACTCTTTATTGAAAAAAATTCTTGACTGCGAGCAATACGATCCTTTGTTCATAACCCTCTACCTATCTCAGAAAGGACATCTTCCTTGTGAAGTTAATTATCTTTCTGGGAGATCTTCACTATATCCTGGCAGATGACAGAGACGTATTGCCGAGGTGAGTTTCATTCTCCAATTCCATAACCTACACTTTTCACTGTTAGCTAGGTTCAGTTTTTTGAGGTGATATCTGGCTGAGCAATGTCCTGAGGCGCCTAATTCGTTCCTAGTAAGATCGAGAAGATTCTTAGCATTTTTAGGCGAGTAATCAATGAACAACTTCACCTGACTCATATACGGAGTTTGCTTCCAGTGGGACATTTCCTCCCATTGGGCTTTTATAAATCCACAGAATGGCTCTGAACCTACAAATGAAGTCCTCGCAAGTTTATCAGCTTATTCATTTCCTCTAATTTCCTGATACCCTGGCATGTAAACTAGGATAAGTTTATTATCGCTTGCCAGCAGTTCCTAGACGATCTTAGACTCAAGGCAATAGGTCGTTAGAGCTTTCAACCCTGCCTCACTGTCGGTTAAAATATATATTTGTGCACCAGTGAGATTTTTTCGTAAACGCACATCCATTGCAAAAGTTGTACCATGCTTTATGAAAAGGGACTTTCTAAAGGCTATAGATTGTCTAAAGTGATGTTAAAGGATTCTCTTATGGGTTCTTAAAATATTTTTTTGTTCATTTACCAAATTATGGGATTTATATGAATTTATAGTAGGAGATGAAACACTTGGTGTAATAATTGAAATATTAATTTCAAATGATTATAATTTTAATAGATATGAACGATCAAGCTGATTCTCTAATTGAAAGTGGCCAATTCGATACAGCTTCTATTCAAGAGAAACGCCAATCGATTAATGAACGTTATGAACGTATTAAGAATTTAGCAGCACATCGTCAAGCACGCTTAAATGAAGCTAATACTTTACACCAATTCTTCCGCGATATTGCTGATGAAGAATCATGGATTAAGTAATTATAGAAATAAAAATTGTATTGTTTTTAATTAAAATTCAAAAAAATTTTAAGGGAAAAGAAACTTCTAGTTGGTTCCGATGATTATGGACGGGATTTAACTGGTGTGCAAAATTTGAAAAAGAAACACAAACGTTTAGAAGCTGAATTAGGTTCCCATGAACCAGCGATACAAGCTGTTCAAGAAGCTGGTGAAAAATTAATGGATGTATCGAATTTAGGTGTACCAGAAATTGAACAACGTTTAAAAGCATTGAATCAAGCATGGGCTGAATTGAAACAATTAGCAGCAACACGTGGACAAAAATTAGATGAATCACTACAATATCAACAATTTTTAGCAAAAGTCGAAGAAGAAGAAGCTTGGATTAGTGAGAAACAACAATTATTAAGTGTTGAAGATTATGGTGATACAATGGCAGCTGTACAAGGTTTATTAAAGAAACATGATGCATTCGAAACTGATTTTCAAGCACATCGTGAACGTTGTAAAGATATTTGTGATGATGGTAAAAAATTGATTGATAATGGTAATCATCATGCTGATAGTATAAATCAACGTTGTCAACAATTACAAACGAAATTAGATCATTTGGCTGCATTAGCTGGCCGACGTAAAGCGAAATTAATTGATAATTCAGCTTATTTACAATTTATGTGGAAAGCTGATGTTGTTGAAAGTTGGATAGCTGATAAAGAGACGCATGTTAAAAGTGAAGAATTTGGTAAAGATTTATCATCGGTACAAACTTTATTAACAAAACAAGAAACTTTCGATGCTGGTTTAACAGCATTCGAACATGAAGGTATACAAAATATTACAGCATTAAAAGATCAATTAATTGCATCAAATCATGATCAAAGTAATGCAATATTACAAAGACATGCTGATGTTATTGCAAGATGGCAAAAATTATTAGCTGATTCCGATGCACGTAAACAACGTTTATTACATATGCAAGAACAATTCCGACAAATTGAAGAATTATTCTTAACATTTGCTAAACGAGCTTCGGCTTTCAACTCATGGTTTGAAAATGCTGAAGAAGATTTAACCGATCCAGTACGTTGTAATTCAATTGAAGAAATTCGAGCTTTAAAAGATGCCCATGCACAATTTAGGGTAACTTTTCTATTTATTAAAATATCAATAAAATTAAATTTAAATTTATTTAGGCATCGTTGTCAAGTGCTAAAGCAGATTTTGAAGCTTTGGCAGCTTTAGATCAACAAATTAAAAGTTTCAATGTTGGTCCAAATCCATATACATGGTTTAATATGGAAGCTTTAGAGGAGACATGGCGTAATTTACAGAAAATTATTTCAGAACGCGATGTTGAATTAAATAAAGAAGAGCAGCGACAAGAAGAAAATGATAAATTACGGAAAGAATTTGCTAAACATGCTAATACTTTCCATGCTTGGTTAACAGAAACACGGTAATTTTATGAATTTTTCTTTAATTTTTAAGAGGGGCGGACTAGAATTTCGACTCAAAATTCATGTTTTTAGACTTGTTATAAGAATTTTATCGTTTTGAAAAATGTAGGAATTTTGAGCGTTAGATGAAAATTTAAAAGCAGTCGGTATCATTTTGCTTGCAGTAGATATAGCGAATGGAAAGAGCTTTCCAAAAATGTAATGAATTCTCCAATAGCATCATCTACATGCTATTTGCTAAACAAAAACCTGTTTTCCACTCAATTTTCCCAGGAAAATACTCCAGTTTTTCCTATAACAATGGTATAACTCTAAAGTCCATAAAATCAATTACAAATTAGAGAAAGTCTCGTTCAAAACAATCATTTTCAATGATTTTCCACCAATTTTCAAAAATTTGATACTTTGCCTTTATTAGACTCTTCTCCCATGTATAAGCGTTCATAAGATGTGAAATTTAATTCGCTCTGTTTAAAATTACAAGGAAAAATTGCTATTTTTTTCAATTTCTAACTATCAAGCTGATTGGGAAATTTCTTGTTTATTTGGAATGTTCATTCAATTTACTGTCGGTTAAACCCCATATTCATAGCAAACAAATTGTTATAGTCTGAGTTATGGGAGAAAATTTAAAAAAAAACGTGCCTCTAGATTTTCATCTATAACTTAAAATTTCCACAATATTTTACAAAATTATAAGATTCTACATATATAGCTAGAAATGCTCTTTATAACAAGTCCAAAAACACGAATTTTGAATGAAAAATGATGGTGAAGTCGAAAGTTTCTTCTTTTTAATGAGTTCTAGTCCGGCTCCTTAAGGATCTGTTTACAATGGTAGATTCTTATGAAGTATCTGTTTTCAGTTATCGGATCTTGGGCTGGGACGGGTAAATTTCTGAGTGGTCTAATTGAAACTAACGGGCTTTATTTGTGTCGATTCTAACAAAATTAATTGAATTTTTCATATTATTAATTTGATGCATCTTTGTTTTAATCAATTATGTTTGAATTATTTCTAAATTTTAATTGATTATATTTCACAATATTTGTAGAACATCAATGATGGAAGGTTCAGGATCATTAGAACAACAATTGGAGGCAACTAAACGTAAAGCAGCTGAAGTTCGAGCACGTCGATCCGATTTGAAGAAAATCGAAGATTTGGGTGCAATTTTAGAGGAACATTTAATTTTAGATAATCGTTATACGGAACATTCAACTGTTGGTTTAGCACAACAATGGGATCAATTGGATCAATTAGGAATGCGAATGCAACATAATTTAGAACAACAAATACAAGCTCGTAATCAATCCGGTAAGTTTGTTTTTTTATTTTTCAAATATAATTGTAATTAATTACTATTTTATTAATAGGAGTAAGTGAAGATGCTCTAAAAGAGTTTTCAATGATGTTCAAACATTTCGATAAAGAGAAAACTGGTAAATTGAATCATCAAGAATTTAAGAGTTGCTTGAGAGCTTTGGGTTATGATTTACCAATGGTCGAAGAAGGTCAACCTGATCCGGAATTTGATGCTATTTTAGGTAAATTTGATTGATATTTTTGTGTTAAAATAATAAAATAAAATTGATTTTTAGATGTAGTTGATCCAAATCGAGACGGACATGTATCATTACAAGAATATATGGCATTTATGATTAGTAAAGAAACCGAAAATGTTCAAAGTTCAGAAGAAATTGAGAAAGCTTTCAGAGCTATTACAGCAGGCGATCGTCCATACGTTACCCAAGAGGAATTATATGCTGTAATTTTATTTGATATTTATTAACTTGTATTAATTTCGAATTATTTTCTAGAATTTGACGAAAGAAATGGCAGATTATTGTGTATCGAGAATGAAGCCGTATATTGAACCGAGAACCGAACGACCGATTGCCGGAGCTTTAGATTATATCGAATTTACACGTACACTTTTCCAAAATTAATTAAAAATTACTATGGGAATTGATATTTATGCATTTATGGTGTTTGTTCTGTAGTTTAGGGCTCCGATATTTATAATATAGCTAAATCACTGCATGCTTTTCAAAATGTTTTATCGATATTGTTTCACAAATATACTGCTTGCTTCTAAATTTGATTATTATTTCCCCTGATCGGACGGAGTATTTGGTTAAATAAACGAACATACAGTGCATAAAGATATATTTAAGTCTTCATGTACAAGCAATATTACATAATAATTCCGTATAATAATAATAATAATAACCCTACAGTTTTGTGGGAGTCAGCGATACCCACCGAGTGCTTGTGCCGGGTTTCCTGTGTAAAAACAACCCAGTCGTGGAGGCGTACAAACACTGCGCTTACACATGTATATGATAGAAATAAAGAAAGAAACAGAAGAAATTATGTATTTATGTATATAATAATTATTCGAATAGAGAACAAATTAATCACAAGTTTTAACACTTGTCCCTATCGCCAATCCCTCGACACCATTGCGCAACTACTACATTATTACATAATAGTGTTTTAGTATAATTTCATAATAATTAATGTATTTCTAAAAACTTCAGCTCGACTGGCTTTGTTTTGTTTATTATTAATTTTTTTATATATTTTCTTGAATATCCAGAGCCGCTAGTGAAGCTGTATTTTTTATTATTCACTGATGATTCCAAAAATTCGTCTACAAAACATAATCCAAGTAAAATATTTTTTTATTTAAATTTTTTTTGTTTGTTGGTAAACTATAAGCGGTTATAAAACAAATAATGAGACATGCAAACAACATACTACAAGTAGAATAATGATTTTTGTATAGGTATTTTTGTCTTAAATATGTACACCGAATATGCAGACAAGGAGATTTTGTCATGACATAAAGTGTCAACACTAATGGACCTCCTGACCATCTTCTTTCCGTCTCTATTATGTGTGTATTTTAAATATAGTCGTATTGATGTATATATTTGAATATAGAAATAGAGAGATATTATAAACGAAAAAGGGGAAATACACAATTAAAGAAATGAAAAAATCATAATTATAAACCTATTACTACTGTAAAACTTGTATCCCAAAGATCACAAAGATGTATATATTTCTTGTTTTTTTTTCTTGTAATAAATTGTATATAGTAAGCTAAATTTCGCCCGTTGGACTTAAAATATTATTAATCATAGTCATTAAAAAGCTGTCAATTTCAACTGTAGATTGTTGTTTCTTGTTAATTTCTCCATCCGTCTACTGTGTCCATTTATTTGAAGACATTCCAGCTGACGACGACATTCCAGTCCATCCCTATTTGTAAATCACATAAAACAATTAAATACAAATCGATATAAGGGCGAGTCAAACGGGTGGCACATTGAAGATTTAATTGGTGGAAGTTTCTGAGAGTACGTTTGCTCGACACTATGTCGTAAAAGTATGACTAACTGCACTGCACACCCTAAATAGATAACACTGTTAATTCCCCCACAATAAGGGCTGTTAGAACAATTGAAATAATTTATAATGATAGTTTAAATACAGTAACTTTTCATACTCCTAATAGCTCACTTATATAACACACCCTAGATTGTATAAGGTATAACAATTGGTTATACTTTTGGTCAGGTCTGGGTCGTGGGGTGAGCCTCCGAAGCGATGGCTTCAAGCGGCATTTTTAGTAACAACAGAAATGTTTCAAAATCTGGACGCGAAGAATCTTAAAAACTCCAACACTTACTTTTTTGAATAATTGAGCAACCAAATTTGATAAAAATTGTTATCATTTACACTAAAACGTGTAAAATTTTACTAATTTGAAGCTTTAAATTCGAGGGAATAAAGGTCAAGATTTTATTCTTAAATCTAAAAGTAGGTACTTAAAATTTCAATCTTTTTTTAAACTATTTAGATCGAAAAACTGATAGTCAATGATGATCAAAATCTCTACTAAAAAGCGAAAATTCCCATCGAAAGAAATATTAAATAAAATAACTAAAAATCTAAATCTATATCCGAAAAGTTCCCCTTTAAGTAACCTTTAAATTACAATAATTAACAGAATTTCTGCCTTAGATGCCATTTTCTACCGCTCCGGCCCTACTTTTGATTATATGTCGTAAATTGATTCATATTTTACTAAATTTGACATTTGTTAATGCATTTTGAAAACACCCGAATAAAGCTACAACACTACTACCAAGAGCATAGTTAACCGCACAAATTGAAAGATACCTAAATAAAATTGTTAATTAATTAGATACCTGTGGCTTATTATCTTGGAAATCGTTTAAATTTGGACGATTCGATTGATCCCATGGTAGATCCATTTTTAACGGTTCAACATTTGGCATCATTGAATCATGCGGCCTCATATTACCCATATTACCAATTGGTTGTTGTATCATAAATGGTATAGTTGGTCCATTTGTAAAATTGTGCGAATTATCTATCGGCATACCCTGCTAATTAATAAAATAATTAATTTAATATTAATAATCAATAATAATGGATAATTACTTGAAATGTATCCATCATTAGTGCCATTTCATCTTGTGGATATACCGGTGGTGCTCGAGACATTGGAAATGGATCATTTGCATTCGCCCATCTAGTTGGTGGCGGTAATTTTGTTGTATCATTACCATAAATCCATGCTTTACCATCTAAATTTGTATAAACTTTACGTGCCCGTTCTGTACCAATTGGTTGTGGTGGTTGTTTACGATCTTCAAGATAATGTCCATTATCAGGTGGATGTAATTGATGTTGTTGTTGTTGTGGTGGTTGTTGTTGTACAACAGTACCAGTTAAATTTGGTGACATATTTGGTGAATGATTAACAATATTTATATCATTACCAGTTTCTAAAATTTCACTACCTGTAGCCCTTGCTATACTTTGTAATGTCATACCAGTTGCCATACCACTTAATAATTCACTTTGTTGTTGGGTAAATGGTGGTTGCATTTGCATTAAATTATTCCAACGTTGTGTCTGACGAAATGTATCAATATTTGCTTTTGTATTATTGTTATTATTACCACCAACATTATTACCACTTGAATAAATTGGATTTGTATTTTGTTGTACTGGAAATCCATTGAAAATTTGTGGATTTTGTTTCGTCGGCAAAGAATTGTAAACGGAACTAGAGAAATCTGGTGCTTTTGGATTTAATCTTGACATTGTTACTAATGGTACATTATTTTGTTGTTGTTGTGGATAATTTAGATTCTTTAATGGTGGACTTGGATGATAAGCTTGATAACAATGTCCATCATTTACTGTATTATTCAATAAATTACCATGTGGTATATTTGGTGTTGTTGTTGTTGATGTGGCTGTTGTACCACTTTTAAATATTTCCGAATAAAAATGATCATTTTGATTATTTTGTGTTAATTGTGATGTTGTTGGTTGTCGTGTTATATTACTACCAATTGGTGGTAATTGTTGGGTTTTTATTGGTTCTTGATATACTTGAAATGTTGAATTTGTTGAAATATTCGGTGGTGTTGTACTATTACTACTTGTTTTTGATGATACTGGTGAACATGATGTATTACCACCATTATTATTATTATTATTACCACCACGATAACCTGGCGCTTTCGATATATCCACAACAGGGGGTGAATCTTGATAATTATCAATAAATTTCGGTTGTATAACATTTTGGGTATTATTATTATTGTTATTATTATTACCACCACCACCAGCTCCACCAGTAACAGCAGCAAAATTAATTGGTTTCTGTTGAGATTCATTATTTTCTCGTCTCCACATTGATGATTGATCAACTGAATAAAATAATGAATATTCAGATGGTGTTTGATTTATATCATCTTGTTGTTGTTGTTGATATTGTTGCGTTGTTGTTGAACAATTTGTTTGTCCAATTACTGTAGGTGTAATACTTCTTGTTAAATGTGCCGGATTCAATGTTGTTATGTCTGAAACCGGAACTGATACATTAGTTGGATTTGTTGATGTCCCAAAAATTTGACCTTTCCCTGGACTTTGATAATGTTGCATATTGGGAGGTGCTGAAGATGTAGGCGCTGGCCTATTATTACTATTACAATTACTATTACTATTATTATTTAAATTATGTTTCGGTGACGAGTGTATATTTGATGTTATATAAACAGGAGCTGTTGTTGATTGTGGTGAAATTGGCCCCGGATTCGATAATGTTGGTATACCCAATACACGTAATTGTTTACTATTACTAATATTACAATTATTATTACTATTCGTTGTTCCAGATTGAATAGTTGAAACAATTAATTGTGTTGTTGATGATGTTGTTACAGTTGTTTCCGATAATTTTGCAGCAAATGTTTGTGCTGCTGTTGATGTTATAATTTTTGTTGCAATACGACCATTTGTCAACGATGATGGTGTTGTTGTTATTATTGACGATATTGACGATGACATTGATGATGCTGAAGATGAAGAAGAAGACGATGACGAAGATGATGAAGAAGAACAAGAAGAAGAAGACGATGATATTATTGATGATGGTAATTGTGTTGTGTGATTTGTAATTGTTGTTCGTATATTATTTGATGTAGCAGCAGCAGCAGCAGCAGCTGATAATGCTGCTGCTGCATTTTTTTCAGCTTGTGCCACTAACCTGGGAGCAGTTACACGTGATGTTACAATTGGTACACTAGTTCGTAATTTTATTGATGTTGTTGTTGATGATCGTGGAATCGATTGTAATGTTGTTGGTGTTATTGTTTGTATTATTTTCGTTGGAATTGTTGTTGTTATTGTTGTTGAAGATAATGATGATTGTGATGAAACAGCTAACACTTTTCCAGCAATCTTTTTAGTCTTTATAAACAAAACCAAATTGAAATTAGAAAAATTAATTAAAAAAATACACGACGACTTACTCCAATTTGTGTTTTATCCCATAGTGATAATGGTGTTGATGATATTGTTTTATTTGTTTTCGGTAACATTGATAATATATCGACATCTGGATCTTTTATTAAAGTGGCAATTAAAGAATGCGCTTGTTTTGTTGCCTCAGCCGATCCCCTAATTTTTCAATAAATCAATAAATAAATATAACACCAATTTTAAATTCAGCGCCTTTTCAAAAATTGTTGGCAAACCTGTATAGTTTTCCACAAATTTCAAACCTTGAAATTTCAATTTCAATACATATTTTTCCCCCAATTCCATTAATTTTAAGCAATCAAAATTGAAAAATTGAGAAAATTTGGATTTTAATTAATTTGAATAAACATGGGATTTACACAAGTTTGTTAACCTGTTTTTAGAAAGGGCGCGCAATTCAAATCCTACAATTTAGGAACTTACTTGATTGTAATAATACGTTCACCTTGACCTTTACTCTGTTTCTCAACTTCAATATGGGCTCCAGTTGCTGCACGTATTGCATTAATATTACTACCGCCACGACCTATAACACGTGATATAGCATTTAATGGTACTGATACTTTTTTAACACCAGATTCAGATGTTGAAACAGTTTGTACAGATGATTTCCGTACAACTTCCTTCCAACCATCTTCACGTTTATTATTATTATTATTATTTGATGATTGTTTTGGACTTGTTGATGAATTATTATTTGTATTTTTTGATTGATTATACTCATCATTTAATTGATTTTTCTTTGATTTCGACGATAGATAGGTTTCATTTCCTGTTGCTTCAAAATCATCACGTTCAGCTGGACTTTTTGTTGCTTCAAAAACTAAACCTTTACGCTGTTGTTGTTGTTGTTGTTGTTGAGATGTAGATGATTTATTTTTATTATCATTTATATTATTAATTTTATCATTACGTTTATCGTTTGTTTCATGATACACATGGTGATCTTGATTCTTACTAGAACTGGCTTTATTATTATTATTATTTGAGTTATTTTTCGAATTCGAATTGTTCTTTTTCTTTTTCTTATCTTTGCGTTTCTCATTTGGTTTAATATCATTACTGGAACAACTACCTTGACTATTTGCATCTATACCGCTATCACCCTCTTCTTTATCGGCAACATCACCATTACGTATTGTTGATTCGGTATTATTATCTTGAGCATTATTATTATTATCGTCATCATCGGCAGTTGTTTTATCATCTTCATTATTATCATTAATTTTCTTATCTTTATCATCGTAATTTTCATTCTTTTTATTCTCTTCCAATAATTTACGTCGTTCCTCTTTCTTTTCTAGTTTCTTTTTCTTTTTGCGTTCACGTCGTCTAGCAGCAGCTAAACGTTTATTCTCTTCACGATTCTTTTCTTGATCTAATTCTTCTAATAGAATTGTTGCATTTTTATTTGCTTTAGCAGCTTGTGTCTCTTTAGCTGCACGTATAATTGTTACACATTCTTGACATTTTTCTAATAACTCTTTATCACTAACTGTTGCAATATAACGTATCATTTCTTGATCACTTGGAAATTGTGTAACATGATGTACCATCCATTTAACAACTTTAACATGACCTTTACGAAATGCTGCCATTAAACATGATACTTTACGATTATCTTGTGAATCAATATCAGCATTCATATCATATAATAATTCAACAACAGCTAAATGTCCACCATTTGCTGCTAACCATAATGGTGAATTACCTTTTTTATTTTTCACTTCAATTTGTGCACCATGACATAACAATAATTCAACAAAACGTATATGTCCTTTATCGGCGGCAATTGTTAATGCTGTGTCACGAGATGAAGGAACAGGGGTGGCGTTTACATCAGCACCTTTATCAAGTAATACACGACCAACTTCTACATAACCACCACTAGCAGCTTCCATTAATGGTGTTAAACCAGTCTAATAAATAAATAAATAATTAAATTTGACTATTAATAAATTAAAAATTACCTTTGCTCTATGTTCAACATTAGCTTTTCGATCCAAAAGCAAACTAACAACTTCATGTCTGCCTTGAAAACAGGCAAGTGTTAATGCTGTATTACGATTCGTTTCAATTTGAGCATTAATATCACTACCCATATCAAGTAATAATTTAACAGCAGCCGTATGTCCATTCATTGCTGCTAACATTAATGGTGATATACCTAATTTACTTCCAGTTCTTGAATTTATCTCAGCTCCATGACTTAATAATAATTTTATTATATTAACATAACCACCAGATGCTGCTAAACTCAATGGTGTATAATCGGATACATTTCTGTGTTCTTTATTTGCATTTCTATTCAATAATAATTCAACAACCTATAATAGAAAAATAAACGTAATAATTAGAGATATTACAGGATCAGGAATAATTTTTAAAAATTTATTTTAACGAAAGCAGATCAAAGACTTGGAGCAAAACTAAAAATCTTACCGACTAATTTCTCAGGGAATTAAAATTTGCTATATACTGTGAGAAAATCATTGAAAAACCGATATTTGCTGAGTTTTAGGAGAAAATATGCTTTTATTGAAGAAACATGTGTTCCAAGATTTTCCCAGAGATAACTCAAAACGTTTATAGATACTCCTTAAAATACCCTTTCTATTAATACTATATTCATTACGATAAATCATCAAATAAGGGAGATATCGATTATTAAAAACCGGTATTTTGAGACAGCAAATAGAAGAAAAAGATGTAATGTAAGTCCTCCAGTTTCTAGCAATTTTCAGGAAAATCAATGAATCTACTGGAGGATTTTTTTGAGATATGAAAATCACTTTCAATTTACTATATACTGTAAGAAAATCATTGAAAAATCGGTGATATTTGCTAAGTTATAAGGGAAAATATGGATTTTTTTGAAGATTTTTAGAAAAAACATATCAACATTTTCCTAGAAATAACGCGAAGTACAATTGGAATTCTTCAAAACAAGAACGTTCAAAGGTACTCCTTGAAGTACTCTTTCTAATACTACTGTATTCATTACAATAAATCATCAAACAAAGGGGAAATCGATTATTAAAAATTGGTATTTTTTAAACACCAAATTGAAGAGTTTCTATCAATTTTCCAGAAAATCAACGAACTTACAGGATTTTTTAGAAATTTGAAAAGTTCTTTGAGTTTGTTATATACTGTGGAAAAATTATTGAAAAATCGATAATATTTTCTATGTTATTGCAATTTTTTTTAACGTGCTTCAAGATTTTTTGCTATAATTCAGAATTTTTCCCAACAAAATACGTATTCTAGTGCTCCTTAAAATACTATTTTTAATTATGTTTGAGGCATTACAACATATCTATTATTAAATTTACGGACACTCAATTAATAATTTTCGTTATATATCCGCTTAAAAAAGGGACAGAAACAAAAGGTGAGAGCTTTAATAATAATATAAGAATTACCTCATATCGGCCACCGGAACATGCTAAACTCAATGGTGTATCTTTAGTACGTTCAGATTGTGCTTCAATATCAGCATTATGATTTAATAAAACTTCAACAACTTTTTCATGTCCAGCAGTTGCGGCTAATATAAGTGGTGTAAAACCTTTTTTATCACGATGTTCAATATCAGCACCACGATTTAATAATAATTCAACTAAATCATCATGCCCACCAGCACATGCCAATGTTAATGCCGTATCATGATTACTATCAGTTTTTGAATCAACATCAATACAATTATTTGTATTTGAACATTGTTGATTCGGTCCATTATATTGGGCAACTGCTAAAATAAAAAAAAAACATTCATTATTATTGTAAATAAATAAATAATTATTAAATGTTAGTATTTAAAATCGAAAATACAACAATTTATAACCAACCTGTACTATTTGTATCACCATTACAATTTTGATTTTGTTGATAATTATTGCCTTGTACAACCGGATTTGGATGTCGTACAACACGACCTTTCTTCACTTTAACACCTTCATTACTTTTTGTTGTTTTTTTATCATTTGATTGGGGTGTTTGAGTTGCTGCTTGAACTTGATGGCTAACCTGTTGTTGTTGTTGTTGTTGAAGTGTTTGTATAACTTGTTGATGGGCACAAGTTGTTGTAACATGATTACAAGTCGGAGGATTCTGTATTTGAGTCATACAAGCGACTACCTGTTGTTGTTGCTGTTGTTGAGACTGTTGTTGTTGCTGCTGTTGTTGTTGAGTCGTAATAAATTGTTGTGTTGATCCAACAGTTGTAGGGACTACAGTTGGTGCAGTTATTGTTTCAGTTGTACTTCCAGTTGGGCATGCTGTAAGTTGGGTTAATATTTAAAAAAAAAAAAAAACACAACAACAACAAATACTCCAAAGTTAGTATGGCAAACAATTGTTTTAAAAAAATTAGTAAATTACCTAGTTGTTGTTGCATTAAATTAATACCAGCTTGAAATCCGGCTTGATAAATTGCACCACTTTGTTCTTTATTTGGCATACCGGCAGCTGCTGCTAAATAATCATACGGATAGATTGTATGTAATGGCATCGATGTTCCATTATTTGGTACAGTAAAATATTCAACACGCGATAAATCGGTTTGATTCTGTTGTAATTCTTGTTGATTTGTAAATGATGCAATCATTGTTTCATCAATTGTACTCGGATAAGTTTGAATCTATAAAAAATAAAATAATTACCAAAATAATATGGAAAATTTGATAATTTGAGTTAAATACGGTGTTTTTAATAATAAATCAAATTAATACCTGATGGTTTTGCTGATTTAAACTTTGCTCATTGACATCAGGTGTATTAAATGATTCAAGTGTCTGAACAACATCATCTACTGTAGCAAAATCCTTTTCAGTTATTTCTAATTTTGTGACTTTACCATCTTGCACATGGTCATAGAGATCTAATTGTGACTTTTGCTGCTACAAACAAATATTTATAAAAGTATTATTTTCAAGACGACACATTGTGCACAAATATGGTAAAACCATACAATTTGATCAATTTTAATTAATTAACAAAAAAACAATAAATAATTAACTTACTGGTGATCCAACAAAAGCAGCTCGTATTGATGTATTTTGAAACTGTTGTAAAATGGATGCTGTTAAAAGATTCTCTTGTAATTCATCTCTTAAAGCTAAAGATTTTTGTTCTAAAGAATCGAAATCTAAATTAGGTATATTTATATCTTGGATATTTATTGTTTTGTCGTTCTGTTGTTGTATTTGTAATTGCTGAGATTGCTGTTGTTGCGATTGTTGTTGTTGTTGTTGTAATTGGACCGGACTAAACATTTGCGAATTTTGTTGATTAACAACATTATTCGTTTGGAATTGATGTTGCTGGAGTTTCCTAATAATCTTCCCTTCTTTCTTCGAGACAGGTTTAACTTTAGGTCGATCACTTATAGCGGTGCTCTAATTTTATAATTTAAACAATAAAAAAATTAAAACGCCCAAAAGTTTATTTTACAAACCTGATTAACTTCAACATGTGATGTAATACTTTGAAATTTGACTGGTTGTTGTGTTGTTGTAATAGTTGTACTAGTTGTAGTGGCAGTTGGTAATGTTGTTGTTGTTGTTAATGGTGTAAAATAGAAAGTTTGTTGAGTTTGTGTAAATGTAGTTCCTGTATTATCTCCATTATTACCGCTAACAGCTAATTTTAATGGTGTTTGTAAACATGTTGTTGCTGTTGTTGATACTGTTCCTGAAGTTGTTGTTGTTGTTCCATTATTGCTGCCTGTATAGAAAGCATTGTGGACTTGTAGATTGTTGGCAGAAAACATGGAAGATGTCATGCCACCAGTACCCAGTCCTGATAAATATTTGCTTGCTATCAGAACTATTAGCCAACATCAAATCACATGCTAACGTATATTATTTATAATGATATGAATCATGCAATTTTATAAAAATTAAAACAATTATACGTATCATGTGATGAAATGTGTTTCAGCTTATTATTTATTTATTAAAATAATAATCATGCTAAATAAGAAGCTAGAAAAAAATGCTTATTTTATTTATGAAACAGAAACTTCTACACTCCTATTAATAATAACAATAAAGTAAAGCTCACAACAAAGCAGAAAGGTTACAAATTCTCAGCAGAAAAACATGACATGAAGATTAATACATACCTTGCTGCTGCTGTTGTGGCATAGCAATATCTATATTTAACATATGAGGCAGTGTATTATTAACAGGAGTTGAACACTGATCTTGAGGAATTGCATATTGTAATAAATGATTTTGTATTGTTTGTTTCCCATGTAGTTCACGTTCAACTCTCTAAAAGAAAAACGAACATTTTAAACTAAGAAAAATCAATAAAAATCAAAACTTACATGCAACTCCTCAAGAATTTGTTGTTTTTGACTTGTACCCTCGTCAATAGCAGTAGTATTACTAGTAGTAGTAGCAGTACTAGTAGTTGTAGTAATAGTAGTACCACCACCACCACCAGTTGATGATACAATATTATATTGTTTTTTACGACTTTTAATAAAATCAATTAACGTACTATTTGGATCTTCTTTATTCAGAAATTCCATTGCATCTTCTTCAAAATCACTTAATGGTAATGGTTGTGTACGTACTTGTTGTGCTTCAGCTGATGTTAACGTACCATCAAATACGGCTCCAGTAGATCGACTTTTGGTTAATAACGATTTTCTATAATTGTAATTTTATTAAATTATCTATTAATTTATGAAAAACTGTAATTACTTACTGTTTATTACTAACATCCAATGTTGGATTATTTACTGTTTCATCTTGTGAAACTAATCGGACAATTTCGGGAACTTCTTGTAAAACGGCAGCTATTGATAATAATAATCAATTATTCAAAAAAATTTTAATGAATAAACGGTTTTTAATAACAAACCTGGTGGTGGTTGAAAAAAATTAATAGGATGTGCTGGTAGATTAGAAGGTGGTACTGTACCAGGTGGTGGTAGAGGTGAATCTCTACTACCAACTTGTCCTGGAAGCATTGACAAATTGGTAGCTGATGTTGCACCTTGTTGATGTTGATTAATCATCACATGTTGCATTGAATGTGGATAATCTAATAATAATTGGACGACACTAGTATGACCACCTTTAGCAGCTTCAATTAACATTGTAGAATTATCCTAAAAATTCACAATATTTGAATAATTCAATTGAATTTGATTAATTTAAAAAGAATACTTTTAACTTATGGCAGGGATCAGCATTTTGAGTTAATAATAATTCAACAACTGATAAATGACCACCAGCACATGCTAACGATAATGGTGTATGATCATTATTTGTTGTTTGTTTTCGAACATTTGCTCCTTTCGATATTAGAAATTGTACCGTACAAAGATGACCAGCACGACATGCTTTCATTAATGGTGTCCGTCCACCTTCTGATTCATGTTCTAAATCAGCACCATATTGTAATAAATAATCAGCAACATCAGTATGACCATTTTCACAAGCATAAGTTAGTGCTGTATCGCCCGTTTGTGTTTGAGCATGTACATTGGCACCATTCTCTAATAAGAATTTAACCAAATCTAAATGACCTTCTTGGGCTGCTTCCATTAATGGTGTTGATGCACCCAATTCAATATCAGCACCACCTTTTAATAGAATATCAGCTACTTCAGTAAAACCACCACAACATGCTAATGTTAATGCTGTTTCTTGAGTCTCATCCGTTTGTGCATTGATATTTGCTCCTATTTTAATAATAATACAATTATATACAACCCGTTTTCTTTCTAAACGTATTTATTGTGCAGAACTCCTATTAATTGTTGAGTGATTAGAAACGTATTTTAAGAATTTATAGACCCTTGGAGAACATTTTTTTCGAAAAGCTCAAAATTTTCGTTATCAATTTTTTCATAAATTGGCACAGAATGACTGTTTACTGGCATTGTATCCCGAAAAAAGGCGAAAAACGTATTTCTCGGAAATCGATCGTATAAGAATTGAAATGTAACTAGTTATTCGCCTCCTTAAAATATGTTTCCAATCACTCGACCATTAATAGGAGTTTTGTGCAATAGATACATTTAAAAAAGAGGTACTTTTTAAAAATTTCAACTGATTATACCTTGACCTAATAGAAGATGTACCATTTCTTCATGACCTTCTCTTGCTGCTTCCATTAATGGTGTATAACCTTCATCATTAACTTCCTCAATATTGGCACCACGTTCAATTAATAACATAGCTAAATCAACATGTCCACCACATGCAGCTAATGTTAATGGTGATTCAAAACTATCAGTTGGCATATTAACTTGAGCACCTGAATCTAATAATAAACGTGCAACTTCAACATGTCCATCCATTGATGCTTCCATTAATGCTGTATGCATTTCATCCGTTTTATGTTCTTGATCAGCACCAGCTTCTAATAAAAAACGAACCATCTCTAAATGTCCTTTATAACATGCTAAAGTTAATGCAGATTCTTTAAATTCATTTGAATGCGTATTAATCCCAGCACCATGACTTAATAAAATCTTTGCTAAACCAACATGACCAGCACTAGCTGCTTCCATTAATGGTGTATGTCCATTTTCATTATGATCTTCAACATTAGCGCCATTCTCTAATAGGAATTTTACAACATCCGTATGACCGCCCGCGCAGCCGTACATCAAAGGGGTGTTGCCTATTATTATTATATTGAATTAAATATAGCATAAACAATTAAAAAATTGTGAAAGTTTTACCTGATGATGATTGTGCATTAACATCAGCACCATGTTGGACTAATAAACGTACAATTTCTAAATGTCCAGCTGATGCTGCTTCCATCAATGGAGTACATTCTCCTTTTATACCACGATCTTCTACATTCGCATGCATTGCTAATAAAACCTTTAAAACAAATAAAATAAATTACAAATATTTAAATAATTAATTAATAAATATACCTGTGCTAATTCATAATATCCAGCACTACAAGCTAACGATAATAAACTTTCACCTTCTTCGGATGTTTCATGTACAGAACGTCCTTCTGTTAATAATTTACGTACAGTACCAACATCACCATCTGTACATGCTTCAACTAATGATGTTTTCTCTGGTTGTTGTTGGGGACGTTGTTGTTGATTATTATCGGAACGCATTCGTGTTAATGCAGCTGCTGCTTCGTCCAATGCACAAGATACACTCGATGTTAAACGTCTTAATACTTCTGGATCTGCTAGATGGTGTTTACCATCTTTTGCCGAAAACTGACTTATACCTAAAAACAATAAATCAGTAAAAATATATCATTTGAAAAACCGTTATTTTAATATACCGGCAGCTTGGAGTAGAGCTTCTAAACGGGCTTGTGTTTCCGGATCTACAGCTCGATCTTCGTCAGTATTTACAACGAATGTAGAATCAAGAACTGGCGTATCCTCCTCGAACTCCTGATCAATCATAAATGACTCCACCTGAATCATATTATACGAAATATACTCAAAAAACAAACAAAAAATAAAATAAAATAAAATAAAATGCATTCAATCGCTCATCCATTCGTTCAATAAACCGAACAAATTGATCTTTTCAAACAAACAAAACGACAAAAAATAAAGAAAAATAAGGAATAAACGCGTTGCAAATAAATTTTTGTATATTCTTTATTGTTGTTGTGCCATTTAAGTCAAACACCATTGGAAGAAAAAGTGTACAATTATTCCAAAACTGTTAAAAACCTACAACCCTTCATAGTTAATTTGTAACATTAAAAAAAACAAATTTAGTATCAATCGATCTGTTAATCCAATATTAATTAAAATATAGCGAATTTATCTCGTTAATAGATAAATTTTGATAATCAAAACCATTCGAAAAAAACAAAGGAAGTTGTGAATTTAAACCAGGAGGAAGCAATTCATTAGTTTGGATCTTTCTGTAAATTTTTGTACAAGTCCAATATAAGGAAGACAAAAAAATAATAATCTCCTCATATTTGAATAATGTTAATTGTATAATTAACTGGTTAATTAAAAAAATGTCTCCAAAATAAAACAACTTGTTATTAAATCATAGTTAGATATTAATTAATAAATCAAAAAAATTAAATGAAAATCGAATTAGAAATAATCCCAAATTGTACATACTTCTACCGTTACCTCTTCCAATAGTTTGTTAATTAACTTCTCGTCTTCAAATGAAACCGCACTATCCTGTAAAAAAATTATTCAATTTTAATTGCATTTTTTTATATACTACCTATCTAGAAATTCAATCAAAAAAAGGGGAAAAATTACAATTTCTTATAATTCAAATTAAAAAGAATCCAAAATATTTAGAACAATATGCATGTCCTTTAAGGATATGATGACGTAAAAATCTCAGTAACACGGAAAAAGTGAGAGGTAGGTTTTGATATCATTGTAATTGAATTGAAATAAAAAGTGTAAGTGAATATGAAGAAATTATTGCGAGTGTTCTATAATTGCTTCACATTATAGGGGTAGTTTTTGTAATATTTAAAAATAAAAGACACAATTTAAATAGTTTTTCATTGTAACCGAAGCCATTTTCTCACCTATTATTTCTAAAATAGGGAAAAAGCCTTTCTTTGTTTATGATAGAACAATTTTTTCTCGATCAACTACCAATTAGTTTCGCAATTTTTTTCTCGAAATAATCGAATTGAAGAAAAAAAATCTTTGTCACACTCCACTTATTGAACTATTGCACATTTATAAAAGTAATTCAATGAAAATGTATACATTTTTCTTTCTTACACACAAAAAAAAATTAAACAATAAATAATATGCATCCAGTTTTATAGGACACAAAGATAGAATCGGTTTCTCTTGCATAATTTTCCTATTGTAATAACGTTTTATTTCTGACACCATTTCTAATTAATATTAAACGATAATGATTAAATGAATTGAAGAAGAAAATTTATCAGAAAGTGTCCAAAAATAAGGATATCAACTTTTTTTTAACACAGATTTATCAGAAAGAACACGTTTAGAATCCTTTAAAAACTAATAGAAAACCTGCATTAACATAATATTCACAACAAGGTCGGTATTTTTGTTGTTATTATTTCAAAACTCGTTCATTAAAATTTCAACTAAAATCTATCCTTTTTTATGTAAAAAACACAATAGAAATTCTCGGTTAATGATATATAAATTAATCAAATTTTTGAGAAAGTTTATAAATTATAAATATTAAATTTCGAATATTACAAATATGCAATAATTCTCTAGAATATGCGATTAAATTAGAAAAATCCTGATGGTCATTTTTTAAGGAATACAATACAATATAATCTACAAGCACTTGGCCTAGATTATATGAATATCGTTATTATTATGATTATTTTTACATAATTTGTGATTATTTTTAATTGATAACTTTATAATTGATTAACAATAGAAAGTAATTATTTGATTTTAGTATTTAGAATAGACGGGGGTCATTTATGAAATATCAACTTTGAGTTGATATTTTGAGTTTTGTGATTGAAGAGAAATACAAAAGAAAAACTATTAACTGTGGGCAATAAAAGAAAGTTTTGAAAATTCTTATAAGATTCAGTAAGTTTCAAAAAACAACCCCCAAACTGACACAAAGATTATAAGGTCACAATTTTAACCATTTAAGGGTTAAACAATTGTGCTTGTGATGTTACCTTATCAAAATGGGGTTATTTTAAAGGTTGATTTTATAATAAATTTACAAGTTTGCTATTTTTGAAAAACTAAAAAATTTGGTAAGTTGTGATCAATATTCTCATAAAATACACTGAGGGAGATTATAAAGGAACTATTTGAACCGTTTTAGTGTTAAAAGTTACACCTATAGTGGCATTTTTGTGCTCTTATTAGACCAAATAGGGGTGATTTTATTACAACATTAATATTTTTAAAAACCCAAGAGATTTGTTGAATTTTGATCAGTATTGTCCATAAATTTAGTTAGAAAAACATGAAACTTGCATATCAAAAATAAAGAGTCTTAAATTTTGGAAAATCAACCCCCAAGGAACATTAGAAGAGATATAATAGCACAATTTTAATAATTTAAAATTAAAAAAGTCACATCTTAGTGTTGTCTTTTATGTATTTTTATCACTACAAATAGAGGCGTTTTTAGCTACAAAAATCCAATTAGAGGAGAGTTGATAACATAATTTCAACTACTTAAAGGGTAAATAGTTGCATCTCTAATTATGCCAACTTTTTGCTCTCAAATTGTGGTGATTTTATTGTTCTCGAAAAACCAAATCGATGAATTTCGATCGATATTCCTATAAGTTTGAACAATAAAAGATGAGAATTTGGCCATGAAATACGATTAAATTCTTGTTTTTTAATTGAAAAAAATAAAAAGAAAGATAATTTGTTAAAACAATTACAACACTCAAGAATTAGGTTAGAAATTTCAACAATGCAATAAAACTTACCGCTTTAATAAAAATTATAATCAAATTAAATTCAATTAAATTAAATTCAAATTAAAATAGTACACCCAATTATTTATTATTAATTAAAATTAAATTAAAATTCGCAAAATTACAATAATCACGTGTGTATGTCTAATAAAATTAATATTTTTTAGGTTAGTTATCTGTCAAACGGAAAAAACCTTCCCTTATAGGATTATAAAGGGAAAAAAACAATTGATTTTCCAATATGACCAACCAACAAAAGATTCCTAGATTTCGTCCATTTTTTTGTTTTTAATTAATATTAATTACAGTTCGATCAAAGATTAATGTGCAAAAATTTTAATGGAAAATTTTTGAACTATTCTCTCAAAATAAATTCATAATCGTAATTATTAAAATTAAATGCCCCACTTTTATTTATTTATTTGTTTAGAAAATTCGTAAATGAGCAAAATTCTGCGTGGGTTGTTTCAATAATTGTTGAATTAATGAAATTTAGGGGAATTTATTTTAAAATTTATTCAATTTGCGATTGGTACGAAAATAGTTTACAGGTCCAATCCAGGTAGATTATTGTCGGGATTATTATCGAGATGGCACAACAACAATATCGGTGGATTTCTCGGAATTTCGTATAAATTTATCGATTATTTCAATTTGTCGAATTAGAATCTAGAATTTGTGTGGAAAATTGCACAAAATAAGTACACATTCAGGTAGATATTTGACTGCCACAAGATGTCTCTCGAACAATTTTAAGTTCATTGATACTTGAGCCTCGAGGCAGAATCGACGGGATTATTACCGAAAAATAATCCATTTTCTCAATACACATACACATAGACGCACATATAGGACATAGACAGACACCCATACAACAATAACAGACAAAAAAAATCGATTCAATACGCTTTTTTTGAGGTTGATTTATTGATTTTTAACGTTGGCGAAATAATCTCGCTCACTATAATAATAATAATGGGGAGAAAAAAGGCTAAAAATTCCTACCTCTGACACACTATCCTCTTCACTTTCAGATGAATCAGTCATATATTGACGATGTTGTTCCGAATATGTTTCCGTTTCAGATTTTGCAGGACTTGAATTCGATGTTGTCGTTGTTGAATGGGGTGTTGACGACGACAAATTCCCTATATCGTTATGTGCTACAACAACATTCACTTTATCTAATTTCGTATTATCTGCCGTTGATTCTTGTGATACATTCTGCATGTTTGCCTATCATTCAAATTAAATAAAAAAAAAATTTGCCTATTGATCGTTACTATAATTAAAGTTCAATTATTTCGAAAATTCGATCGATTTTTTCCAATAATTCCAATTGCGAATTTATTTTTTTTAAAGAAAAAAAACCGTCTCACAGCACACACTTTTGCAAAAGTACATTCGTTACATTAAAATCATCACGGTCGCCATTTTCTACTATGGCGATTATCAAAAAAATTCTAACTTCACATCCGATTTCCATATAGATAGCGCCATCTAGCCGCCAAATCCATACCGTTTCAACCACCTACCAATAGATACCGCCACTAATTACCACAACTTTCAAAAAAATAACACATAACAAAATCTACAACAATCAAAATTTACAACATATTTCAACTGAAATCGACCAAATTGATTGGAAGATTAACCAATAATCATCAAATTTGCAGATTTAAAAACCTTCACAGATTCCTGTAATTGCAACATTGATACAACCATAACTTACAACTACCGTCAAATAGATGTCGCTGTATCAGTATAGTTCCTCCAAATTCCTGCCAATTACAAATCTAGAATGTACAAATCAGGAAATTCTAGAGTATTTCGATCGTATAGGCAACACACTATACACCAATACGACCAAATTTGCATAATTCGATCTAATTAGAAAACTGTTTTTTAACAATAGTCTCAATTAATTCAGCACAAAGACCGATAAAATATAATAATTGAAGAAATATGCTTGCATATTCCTTCCATGGATAAAATTATTAAAAGTAATTGTGAAAGGTCAAGTTGATTTTGAATTGGCAAATGTTCATTGTTCCTTTCACATTCGATTTGCATGTTAATGAGCTCTATTTTGGATTGTTTTTAATTAAATTCCACTAAAATACGCCGTTATTAACCAGGAAATTCGTCCTTTGGTTTGAATCAATTGCGCTTCAATTATTTCATTTTCTTTTAGTCAATAGAGTTAAATTAGAGACTTTATGTGAAAGAATTAGACCGATTTTTTTATCTATCGATATTTTATAGGCGATCTTAGACCTTTTGTATACAGTAAATTAAAAGAGACTGGATAAATCCAGAATATATTTGCTTTAATTTAATTTTATCAACATAATTTACAATCGAGAAAAAATTAACAGATTGTAGAATCTCCTTTTGAGCGAGTGATTCCATAAAATTGTTGATTTTTTGTTATCAATCATGTTATCTTGTTGTTAAGAATACTAGTCACATGATTTTTCGACTGTTGCAAATAATTAGATTACAATTACTCAATAATCGTAGTTAATAAACAATTAATTTTTTGCCTCCGTTCGGAAACAGTAACTTTCCATATTGCATATCCTTGTATAACGTTATTTTTATATAATTTTGGAAGTTCATTAGGTGTCGTATAAATAAATGGAGAATTTACTCAAATTTTGGAAAATCCGCATGTTTCATCTTTCATTTTATAAAAAAAGGGTAACTTATGACTTCAATGATAACAATTATGAAGCAATGGATTGATTAAAATAAATTCTCTCATGCAATCGGAAGGAAAATTTCTATAACCACATTAAATATTCCTAATAATTTTGATAATTGAGTAGAAAGTTGAGATAATTTGAATGAAAGTGAGATTCGAATTTATGAAAAATCAAATATTTATCCAACAATCTCGCTTAGATAGAAATTTGTTGGGATTCAAGTTTATCGTCAATTTTGTATTGGAAATTCGGTCTCTCCAAAAACTCAAATTACAGCCAAAGAGTTGTTATCTTATTATCACGAATTTTAACAAGAATTAAGCTAAGACTTTGATCTATTTCAACGCAGTTCAGTGACTTTTCCAGCAATTGCAAACGAATGAACTGATTTATAATTGTAAAACTAAAAAAAAAATGATAGAAATCTTATGCGCGAATATTCGCTAATAAGATGGAAGTTCAGCATTTTTCTATCTAATCAAGATTTAAGTACAATTGCAAGTACGTACTTGAATTGTTTTGAAAATACTTGAGCGATTAAGGGAACAAAAAGTACAAAAATTAAAACAATCTGATGGGCGGAATGTTGTTTGCAAAGAATTCGTTTCAAATGACGTCCAATCGTCGTTACAATTACGCAATTATTTCAATAATTACATTGTTTTCTTGCCAATAACTTCAACATATTGAATGCGAAAAACAAGATAAAGTTATAGAAAACAATTCTTTTAAACAATTTATTAGTTAGCGGAATTATCATTGATGTTTTTTGTTGATTTAAATAAAATTAAAGATGATGTTGTTATCAAAAATGATCTGTAAACGTAATAATGAACAGTTGCGACAAGATTCCCAGTTTTGATCCAATCAACAACGAAAAATCTCATGACCCCGCATATGATGATGTTGTTAAAACCCCACCATCAATGATAGTGCAGAGACCGTTTATCTTTATATAAAAAGGAATGCGCGTTGGAGACTCGTCTATAGTGAAACTACACCTGTTCGACTACAACGAAATTTTAGTTTCGATCTTTTGTAAACCACGACAATGGGAAGTAGTCAGTCTGCTTTGAATTTCGGCGCTGGCCCGGCCAAACTGCCACGTGAGGTGAGCGTTTTCGGATTTCTCCCAATTAATATTAATGAGCCATTGTCTGATATTTTGCGTTGTAATCCAGGTATTGATTGAAGTCCAAAATGAGTTATTGTCGTTCCAAAATTGCGGCATGAGCCTGATGGAGATGAGCCACCGTTCGAAGGAATACACGAAAATCAACAACGACGCCCAGGATGTCATCCGGGAATTACTGTAATAATCCGCGACTACCCCCAAATCTAACCAATTAATTCAATTAAATTTGCAGGAATGTTCCTTCAAATTACAAAATTCTCTTCATGCAAGGCGGTGGTACTGGCGCTTTCGCCGCTGTAGCTTTGAATCTAATCACACGTACCGGCACTGCCGATTATGCTGTAACGGGTACATGGTCCGGTAAAGCGGCCAAAGAAGCCGCCAAATACGGTAAAGTAAATTTAGTATTCCCAAAAGCGGACAAACCCGGCAGTATTCCACCACAATCTACATGGAAATTGAACCCGGACGCTTCCTATTTGTATTATTGCGACAATGAAACTGTTGATGGTGTTGAATTCCCGTATGTACCCGATTCGAAAGGCGTACCGATTGTGTGCGATATGTCCTCAAGTATTATGACAAAACGGGTGGATGTTAGCAAATTCGGCGTGATTTTCGGTGGTGCACAGAAGAATATCGGCCCGGCTGGTGTCACTATTGTTATAATTCGGGAAGATTTGATCGGGCATACGATGAAAGAGTGTCCGTCAATTTTCGATTTTACTGTTATTGCAAATAATAATTCCGTCCATAATACACCGGCGACATTCTCGTAAGTTTTCTATTCTAAATTATTGTTAAATTATTGAAAATTGTGTTATCATAGAGTTTACGTTATGGAGAAAGTATTACAATGGATTAAAAAGAGCGGTGGTGTTGAAGCGATGGAGAAGCAATCGGCTGAAAAAAGCAAATTATTATACGATCAAATGGAAAATTCCAACAATTTTTATAGTTGTCCGATCGATGAAGATGTACGTAGTCGAATTAATGTACCGTTCCGTGTCGGTGGTATTAACGGTAATGAAGAATTAGAAAAGAAATTCTTGGAGGAGGCTGAAAAATTGAAAATGTACCAATTGAAAGGACACAGAAGTGTTGGTGGGATACGTGCATCTTTATATAATGCAGTCGATTTAGATGATGTTACAAAATTAGTACAATTTATGACTGAATTTCATAAACAATGCAGTTAGGATTTTATTAGTTATTTAGTTTTATCTTATATTTATTTTTATTAATTTATAAATAAGCGAACAATTTTTAAATATACTTTAAAAACGTATTATTGCAATTCTATAATTATTAAAAGTTTAAACCCAACCAGTTTCACATTTAGAGAGCATTAAATTGAGCCAATTCAAAGTTTCAATCACCACCAAATATTTCATCTCGGACTATAAATTCTTCCAGCAAGTACCATTATTGGCGAGCAACTCGAAAAATATTTTAAAGATTGATAGAAAGGCACTTGGAGATTATTTTAGCAAAATTTGAACCTCGTAGTTTATCGTGAAAATTTCCAAAAAATGAGTTTTATGTGATGTTGCGATTAAAAAAATGACTCTTAATGGCTCGAAGATGCTCTTTCTTCAACGCATTCCTGAATAGAATGGAATAAAAGCAAAAAAAAGCAAGATTAGAAGCATCTTCAAGTTATTCTCAGCCATATTTTTTAACTTTATAGAAATCAACAGTTTCTTCAAGCAGAACTATGCAACTCTTTACAATTCTATTTGAAGTAGAATTGAATTGAGACAATAAAACAGTCCCAATGAGCTACAAGGCCCAAATTTTCCTAAAATAATCTCAAGGACCCTTCTGTAAATCCTTTAAATATTTTTCGAATTGCTCGCCAAATAGTGCTAGTTTCTATTAGAATTTATAGTCCGAAAACACTTCGTATCGCCCTATTATAAAGCCATTCTTACCTTCACGATTGCCTCCGCGTTGCTTAAACGAATCAAAAACTTTAAAATTCTTTTCAAGAATAATTATTAACTATTAGAAACTAATAATAATAGTAAAATTATATAAAAAATCATTGATTATAACCGAAATTTGTGTGTAACCGATGATGGCATTAAATATTTTAAAATCTTTGGCATCTCCTCTAATTTCTCTCGTACAAATCTTGGTATATTATCATTAATTGTATAATTAATAAAATTACCATCATTATATTGATAACGTATTTGTTGTTTACCATCCAACCATAATTGTGTACCATCATTATATCTAACGTGCACTTCCCCATTCGGTAATTGTATAGCTTGTCCTATACCAGGTATTGTAACTTTCTTCTCTTTTAAACTTTGATAATTCGTAGTATTATTCATTGATAAAGCAAATGACGGTATTGTTGTTTGTGTTTGATTCTCTTTCCCTAAATTTATTGTCGGTTTACGTCCTATAATTACCGGAAAATTAACACCGGAAACTTTCGATAAAGTCTCCTCGATTTGTAGACAATGTTTCAAGACGTCCTGTGATTGGGTCCACATAAATTCCAAATTACCGGTCAAATTCTTACATTCATTCACAGTTTTGTACAAATATTTCTCACCATTTCCAGTAATTATCGTTATACCTTTTAGTGAAGATTTCGTAACACTACCGCCTGTATAGAAAGTTGCCTCAAAATCGATCAAATTCTCCATTAAGACACACTTTAATTGGCCACTATAACAAGTAACTTTCGGCGTTTTCTCTTTAACCAACGATATAAACTGATAAGCGTGCATATATTTATTCCAATGCTTTCTCCGGTAAATTCTCTATAGTATAAGTTTGATAATTACCATGTTGTGGTATCGGTGGTGGTTCTGTATTTGCCGGTACACCTTTACCATTATTGGGTTCGTACATGATAATTTTCGAACCATCACTCGATATCCGGATAACTTCACAGACAACAATCTTCTTTAATTTACCCCGTTTTCTCATCAATTCCACAACAACTTCACCGTTCTCTAAAATGTGTAAGATTGAATTGTCGGTCCGATGGGTTTTCGGCAATAAACGTTGCGAACATAATTGTAATAAACGTTGAGTTTTCTGGGGGGTTTCTTCGCGGAATTTCTGTTGATTGTTGGGTTTCAATATATTCCCACCGGGATCCGAGGGTTGGTATTGATCTTCATGGCAGCTACATTGACTTTTGCGTAATTCACATTGTTCGAGACTTTTCGTTATATGTTCTAAACTGTGCGTTAATCGATTGATTTGTGGATGATTTGTTGATGGAATACAATCACTATTGACTTTTCTGTATGAATTTAAATAATTATATTGTAACGGTGTATCACTGAAAGCACTTTCCCTACGACTAGACATCGTATGAATACCACTATCTTGAGTTAAATGTTTTGTTATAATTTGGCCACGTTTTATAAACGGGTGATTTAAAATATCGTCTAATTTAATACGATCTCTTGGATTCTTTTGTAATAATGAACCGATTAAATCTTTTGCTTCAATCGATAAATATTCGGGTAATTGATAATTTACTGTAACTATCCGATTTAGAGTATTCTTAACACCACCATATGTATCAAATGGTGGTATTCCAACTAATAACGTATACAATAAACAACCTAAACTCCAAACATCAGCTTCTAAACCATGTGAACTGCGTAATGCTACTTCTGGTGATATAAAATTCGGTGTACCGCACATTGTTAAATGTTTCTCATCCGGGCGGGTTAATTGAGTCGCCAAACCAAAATCGGCAATTTTCTACAATTATAACCGTGTAAAAACTTACAAAATTCACCAAAATCGACTTACAATTTGCATATCTTTCGTTATTAAAAGATTTGATAGAGAGATATCACGATGCAGGATATTATGGGCGTGTAAATATTTAATACCATCAACGACTTGTTTCATTATATTGCCAACTTCATTCTCTGTTAATCGTTTATTTTTGATATACTGGCGCAATTCACCGTTGTGGCATAATTCTAAAACAAGATACACATAGTTGGTATCTTGGAAAAACGTGTACAATTCTAAAATTGATGGATGTTTTAAGCGATAATGTATAGAGACTTCTTGTTCGACACGTTTTGCCATACCGGCTGTTTCCATCAATTTCCTATCAATCTACAATTGGAGTAATTTTTATTTTTTTTAATATTGTAAATTTGAGTTTTATTCACCATTTTTATAGCAACATCTGTGCCGGTTTTACGACATTTCGCCTGATACACAGATGCAAAACCACCTTTACCTAATAGATTAAATACTTGATAATCCTAAAATTTAATCAATAATTAATTAATTGTTAAAATATGAATAGTAAAAGTTAACCTCAATTCGTTCACCCATTATTGTATTCATCTTGAATATCGTCACATGAAATTATTATTTTTAACCAACAATTATCAGTATGGGATAATGTACGTTAGATAATAATTAACTCATAATTAATTAAACAATTTTTAATTGAAATTTTGTTTGAAAGAAACCGATCAAAACAATCCTTTTGAAACGCTTGGTTGACATACCAACTTAAACTAGTAAACGTCAAATGTCCCCAACATCATGGAAAAATCTTGAAAATTATAGAGTTGTTTATCAAATTTGTTAGACTAATTACCATTAATTATCGGCGTAGATTGTAATAATTTATTATTTCTGTGTTTTAATTGCAAATAGTTGTTATATAATTATTATTGTTAATAACAGTTTGACCAACTCAACAAATTCTAAATTTCTATATTTTGATTGACGTCAGCATCACTGGTGGCGGCAAATTTAATTTTTTTAACCAACAACAGAATTTGAAATTATAAATGTTTAAATGTAGAGTTATAATTATAATTATAAAGTTATAAATTATTGCAATATTGTATTTATTGATGTTGTTGGTTATTTTGAATAATTTGAAATGAGGTTCGCCAACTGTAAAAACTGTAACTCACTAACTTCTACTGTCAATAATGGCGCTGAATTTGAAACATTTTAAAATGTTAAATACGCTTGATTTTATAATTATTATTTCGTCTTAATAATTAAACAAATAACATTAGAGTAATAATCGTGTTTTTCATATCTACAGTTTTGAAATCTACCAATAAGAAATAATAAGAAAATATCGCCAGTACAATTAAGAATTTCAACAATTATTTCAGTACTTATTAAATTTTTTTAATGTATTAAAAATTATTAAAAATTTAACTAGAAAATAATTTAAATAAAGGTACAATTATCTTGTGTTATTTTGAAATATGTTTACCAACTGTAAGAACTATAAATTACTAGTTTCTATTAATCAATAATGGCGGCAATTCAAGCGTCAAATTTGAAATCACAAGATTTCACATTCTAGATTACCATTTATTGCGACAATTATCCCATCGTTTTCGTGTACACGCTCCCAGATGATTTAATTTTACGCCTATAAATAAAATTATTTATAATTATTCTAATTAATTATGTAAAATAGAAATTATTGGAAATATGTATGAATGAATGGGGAATTCTAGTCGAGAAGGTTGAATTACAATCCACTTCTATTATAAAATTATTCACCACTGGGATTTCCTTTAATTTATTTTAGTTGTCAATCAATCATCAGTTTCTAAGAATTACCATAGAATCATAAAATTTACTTACGTTTACCGCATTTTTGTGCACATTTCAAACGATGAACACTAAAATAGGTTACATTATCATCACCACAAACTGGATTATATTCCGGTGTTGTCCTGCATGCCATTTCACATGGTGGTGATTGTGTATTCATTCCAGGTATTGATAAAGGAGTTGTTTGTGGTGATTGTGTTGGAGTTAAAGGTAACTTTCTTCTGTTATCAATTCGATCTCTCAGCACATCATCGTCATCATCATCCCTAAATATGATTGCATCACTATCTGGAATATCTAATTGTCGGCGATTTCTTTGATTGAGTCTTTTTATTATTGAATCTTCTTGTTGAACTAGACTGAATTGATGTGTAATTTGTAGGTAGGTGAAGAGGACTAGAAATTATCTTCTATTATTGTTAATTTTAAAAAACATTGAACGTACCAAAATATTTGATCATTGTACCTACAATTCGTCAAGAACTGGTGATTATTTTAATTGTAGGTTGTCTAGCAAAAGAGCGCGTTTAATAAACTGACTTTACCTTGACTGGAGTGAATCTTAAAAAAGAATTCTCTTTCGTAATTTTCTTTTATTGAAAAAACACGAAAAATTGTTTTGAACCGTTTTCCAGTAGCGTACTTTAAAAATAATGCTTATTTGTAAGAATCACAAATAGGATTTAATTTAATGAGTCTTATAAATTTTAATTTGCTATTTAATTTATTTAATGGGAATTTACTATTGATCGTTATGGGTTTTTTCCATCGATAAATATTTCTTCATAGATGTTGACTGTTGGTTGATAGTTTACCAAATCGTCCTGTTTTGTTCTCCAGAAATGCGTTGAGAATTATCGAATTATTCACAAATTTGGACTTTCATAATAAATCTAAAATAGTGGAACAATATTACCGCTATAAAATCTAGATGAAATTTTGAATGAAAGTTTAGTTGAAGAATAATTGAAATTTACAACATTTCAAATTTCATCGATATAAAGTTGAATTTATCGGATTATTTTGTGCGATTATACAGGGATGTCGAGCTAAAACTGGAATTTATATGGAAAGTTCTATTTAGGACCTTTACTAGCGCCCGGTGATTCAAATAGTGCCTGAAGGCAATAAAATTCCGGTATTCAATTATTTTTTGACGTCATTCAGTAGTTTTGTTTTTGTCTCTAATTAAATATAAAATACCAAAGAAATGACAAATGAAAATAATTTTTATTTTTCCTTAATCTGCAATCTTGGGGTAATCTTCAATTTGAATCTTGTATGGGTGTTCTGTCTGCCTAGATTATGGATTGTCTTCTAATTTTTCATAAAACTTTTTGGCTATTATTTCAATGTATTGATATCGTTGATTGCCCGAGTCAGGTGGATTTGTTGCTTTCTTGAATTAAGTGAATAAAATTTTCCTCGACAATGGGTGTATTTAAAAAAATTAACCGATTTTTGAGGTACTTTGGACCCAAAGTTATACATAGATATACAGAGTGAGCCAAGTGGTTGGCCTATTAGACGTTTAAAGAGTTCTAGTTGATGAAAGTTTCTGAAATTTGGTATGCACCCGTTTTTCTACCTGAACTACACCTGGAAAATATTTTCGTTGTTCTATCAACCCTCGGTGTATGGGGTAGTGCACCCTACTTTCTTATTTTAAATAGAATGGTATATTTTTTATTCGATATTTAGATTCTATGATAAAAACAAAATGGACTTTGATAACATGACTTATGGTGTAGAGTTAATAGTTTTTCAGGAATTTCAACTTTTTCAGAAAATTTTGATTTTGTAGTGTTTAATTGAAAAATTTCATATATTTGAAGATATCGTTGCTAGATAATCCAAATTTGGAATTTAAATGGTTTAAACTATGTACTTTACGCCACATTTTACAGAAATGAATTATCTTTCAGCATTTAGCCGAAATGAATTTTTCTTTCAGCCAATTTTCAAAGCGCAATATCTTTCTTATTTTAAATGGAATGGAATTATTAGATGATCAAAAATGGAAAATTTTTGTAAATTCTACCGAAATTTTTGAGTTAAGCTCATAAGATGTGCAATCAAAGTTTGTTCTTTTGTAATATTGTAATATTTTTGTTCAGTTTTTAGACCAATAAATTCCAGTTTTTGTCAAATTCACTGCGTTGAGTAAGTAGGGAAAAGTTATTCCAATTCAATTGTCAAGCTAACTGGATCGAATTTTTCAAATTTTCGATGAAAAGAATTTTATCAACAGAAATAAAGTGAATACAATATAAAAATAAATATAGAAGCTTTTTTAAGATATTCTGGGTCATTTGATGTCTGTAACTCGTTTTTGCAAAGTGCGATACCGTCAATAACGACCTTTTTCGAATGAATGAATTATAATAATTTTCAGGGTCCCTCGTAAAGATACTTAGAATATTCTAGAAATTTATCGCCAAATAATAGCAATTCCTATTACCAGTTTTAACTGAGCGCCTCTGTATTTATTTGTAGGTATTTCCAAAAAGAAGACAACGCAAATATTTTGACCAAACATTTTCGAGTTATTGATGTTGTTTATTCTTTTATGACATATCACCCAGTCAAGGTTCTTTAATCTGTTAAAGATTAAAATTTATTATTATTATAATTATCACTTTAATGCATTAATTTTTCGATATTCCATCTGAAATTCTTGAAATTCTATCTTTTTCGCGTTCTAACAAACAAAAACGACTATAAACTTGGGAACCCCAGTGCAAGAAACCAAACTGCGCAAGATTGAGAGCTTTGTTCAACAACAAAACTGAGAACATTAAATAAAAGGCCGAAAAACTCACCTCAATCAGTTCAGTTCAACGTTCGGCCGTTCGGTTACAATTTGATTTGATTTCATACTTGATTGAAAATGAAGTGGGAATTATTTTTAGTTGCTTTCGGTAAGTTTCTAAAAATAAACTCATTAAAATTTAATTTGCATTTAATTTACAGTTTTGATGGTTGTAACAATAAACGGTTTACCATCGAGATTTAAACGCCAACAGAGTTTCTCTTTGGATACATCGACACAACCATCAACGACAACAACAGCCTCACCTCAATATACAGCCTGTATAAGAGCATGTCGGGCAACAGGACAATATAATCCAGTTTGTGGTACAAATCGTGTTACTTACAATAATGAGGGTCAATTAAAATGTGCTGTGCGATGTGGCATAAGTAAGTTTTAAATTTGGTAAAATTTTACTTAATTTTTAAAATAATATTCCATTACTCTTCGCAGATGTTGAATTATTGTTTATTGGAGCGTGTAGTCCTGCTACATAAACGGCATTATGAAGATTTTTTTATTAATTTCATTGTCTACTATCAAGAATTTCTTAAAGACTGTAAAATTGATAATTTGAATAGAAAATTAATTTTTTAGTAAACTTGTAAGCCTTGAATTAAATTTCTTTCGTTTATCATCGGTAATCAAAAGAGATAGACAATCAACAATACTACGAAAACAGTTGAAAAATAAAAGCAATTTAATTTATTTTTGGAATTATTTCTAAGATCGTATTTTGTAACCGTTAACAAAGAAGTTCGATCAATAACAATGTCCCGTTAGGACTTTTAATTCGTTCCTCGTAGGGTCGGGGCGAATAATCGATGAACAACTTGGCCTGTCTCATTCCCGGAGTTTGCCTCCACTGGAGCACTCTATTGCTCCTCTCCCATCTGCAGATTTCTTACCCCCATTGGGTTTTTGTTAGCCCACAGAACAGCTGCAAATGAAGCCTCAGCGCCTGCCTTCTCAAGGGATTCTGGAAAACGGAAAAATTAACAGTGATCATGAATTATTGTCTATTATAAATTAGACAACCAAACAAAATGCTAAGTATGTAAGTTTTTTAAAGTCATAACGGGACACCTGGGGCAGATTATTTTGCCTATATTAGGCTAAACTTTTGTTATTCTTGAACTGAGCACATGGGGATCCATCTATTAGGAGTATTCTTTAACTTTTTTGCCACTGATTATCATGTCAGTGTGCCAATGATAAGTACTGACAGTCTCTTTTGAACAACCTTTTTTAATTAAACATAAGATTCAGTTGTAAAGAGTCAAATAGAAGCTCTGTTCAAAGTGAGTCTTTGTACGTAGTGTCGTAGCTTTATTCATACGGCACCAGATTTGGCACTGATTAATATCATTCGTATTCTGTAACTTTTTGATTACTGGATACCATGGACTTCTATACTACTCTCTACAATTCCTTCATGTATATGATTATTCATATCCAGTGTTATCATGGTAACCACGTGCAAAAAAAAATTAGAGAATACCACTGCATACTTTTCAAACGATCGAATAAAGCTACGATATGACGTACCAAAAGCAGGGCCAACTGTAAAAGACCGTGGCACAGCTCTTTATTCAAATTTTTGGAAACAAAGTTTAGGTTGGCAAATGGCCTGGCTTGTTAAGGGTTTAAATAGAAGCAAAATAATACGATTTAATAAAATTAAGGAGCATATTTTTTATTCTAAGTACAAAGATAATGTATAATTAAAGCCTCCATTATAAAAAAATCGAGGAAAAAACAATAATAATTATTATAATAAAGGAAAACTACATAAAAATCGTATACATATACTTTTCTTCTTTGGGAAAAATACTGCAATAATCTAAATCTAATATATTTAATCATAAATATTAATTTGTGCATGTTTGTATAGGATATCTAATGATCAAAATTTAAATTGCATGCCCTTAAAAAATAACTTATTTGGAAACAAGAATAACCAAATTCCCTAGATTTGTTCACTTTTATTATTTTTGAACATTTTTCCAAATTTTTGAATTAATTCTACTCTATTATTTAATTACATCGCAAAGTAGTAGCAAATTCCACAAAAATGTACTGATAACAATGGAAGTTTAAGGTTAGAAATTTGACTAAGAATCCAGTTGTATAAGGAATTTAGTTATACAGGTTTACCGACCGAATTTTTTGAAAGGCGCGCAATTCAATTTCATCAGCAGAAATATGCGTGTATAAACTACAGTCTGATCGAAATTTTCTTCTTACTATTATTCATAACAATTAATTAATAATTAAAAATTTATTAAAATATAATAGCAATCCATCTATTTGCCCATTTTATCAACATTCACCGAATTTAACTTCAGCAAAATCTACAAAAAAAAAGAAGTGAGTATAGATTGAGAAATCGAAAATGATGAAAAATTTACAAGTTCCATAACGGCAAAACTCCAAATCTGCCATACATTTATTAACAAATGTCCTTGGCAAACCGGAAGCATCCACCGCACATACCGGACCTGAATCCATGTCGCATCGTTGTGCTAAACAGGTCCTCAAAACCGTGTTATGAGGCGGTGCACCCTCCACCACTACCATCAATCCTATAACTATTTTTTAACAACAAAAAATAAATTAATACCGAAAATAAAAACTGCACATCAATAAATTGAAATAAATTATTGACAATAAATGCAACATTGACGCAATTTATTTCAATCAATATCAAAATGGCAAATAATCAATTGGAACATGTGGCCAAATTTCCCCAATTAAACGAAAATATTTTGCTAATTGATTGTAATTTCTTTAATAAAATGTTGAGGATCAACACAAGGTAGTCAGCTGAGTTCATAGTCTACTAGATTTGACGTCTATTGACGTACTCTTCAAGAAAAAACAAAGATGTAACCGTATTCTCTAACTTTTTGGAGATTCGTTACCGTGACAACGCTGGAGATAGACAATCTCATTGAACAAAAGTTCTATTCTTCTAATAAGCGACAATGAAACAAATTATCAAAAATATCTGTTTATTTCCAGCGCTGTCATGGTAACGAATCACTAAAAAGTTACTCAAACAAAAATAGCCAATTATGGGATGTTTTTTATTGCGTAGTTGGACATGTTTTGGTTTTGTGTTGTAAATTGATTGCTTGTTTTTAGCAGAAAATACGTCAATTGTAAATTACGAAACAAGCTACGACTCTCTTTACCGGGAGCCACTGGCCAACTGGCCATACATTTCGCTATACAGGGTGCAAGACACTCTTCCAATGGGATATGGATGTGTTAAATCAGATCGTAGCTTTGATCATACAGATACAGATAGTTGTCATTGTCTGAATAAAGTTACGACAGTTACGTAACAAAAACATGGCCAACTGTAAGATGAAATATTGTTGTACACCCTGTATTTAGATTTGGTTTTATCTGTTTTTTGTTATAGTTTTATTCTTTTTCAAAAATTATTGGGCTTAAATTGGAAAAATTCTTATCGAAAAAATGATGCTAGGTTAACATTGATAACAGTGATAAAATATTCATTTTTATTTTAAATATATATAAAATTTTAATAGTTTTAAAAATTAATCGGAAATTTATCCGAAAACAATTGACAAACATTTTTATCACTATAACAATAATAATAATATAAATAAAAATAATAATAATTTTTGAATTAAGCTTATCACTCACCTAGAATAAAGTAGAAGGCGGCGAAGGCGGTATGCTTGTATTTCATATCAAAACCTTGCAGAATTATAAAAACGAAGAAGGCCGAAAAAAAAAACAATAATTTAAAATTTAATCAAATTTGATTTGAAAAAAACAACAAAATTTTGGCGAGTGAAAAACCAAAAACAAGAAAGAAACAAACGCCGATGTTTATAATCACGTGTCTTGTTAACAACAATTTTAATTTGTTGAAATGCAGATGAATTTAAATATAAAACTGTTATAATTTTATATATCAGTAGACAATTATAGTTGTCACTCCCAATATTGTTTATGTACGAGAGTATATAGACACAAATACATACAAAAACCGATATACAGAGTGTACAATACTTTTTCATCTGACAGTTGAGTATGTATTTGGAGTTACGTCACGTCGTAGCTTGTTAGATACTCTGCTAGATTTGATATCACTTGATGTGTTGTTCAATGGAATAGCAAGTGGATGAATTAAGCTACGACGTTACTCAATTTGGAAAGCATGGCCGACTTTGTGGTGAAACAGTATTGTACACCCTGTATGAATTTATGTATCTATATTGATGATAATTATTTGTCTTTAGAAAATATACAGCAAACTACAAATCATTGACGTAATAATAATCTAAAAAGAATCAGATCAAGGATGAGGCTTCAATCAAGAATTGTACAATATATCATTCAAATTAAATTATAAATGATTGAATATACCGTATTAGTTTTTATAATTATTTATTGTTTTTATATCTTCATTAAGTGATAAAAATTTTGATATCATTCTCAATAATTTCCAAAGTTGTAGCAGTTGATTATTTTTAGACAATGATTTCATTCATAATTTTCCTTTTAATTTAGTTTTGATTTATTTATTTGGTTGTTTATCTATTTATTTTAGTTTTTTTTGAAAATTGTTTATTACAGTGCCGTAACATGGCAAATTCGCATCAGGAGCAAATCCCTGAATAGTATTCCAGAATTTGAGCAAAAATTTTGGCAATCAAATTTACATCGAGACCTTTTGTGGCTGATAATTATGTTCTACTGCTCTTTGTCAGTATAAAAGTCGACATTTTGAAAGGATAAAAGTGTAATTTAGCAGTTCGAATTTAAAATTTATAACTAAAATTCATCATTTTATTCTGAGAATTTAATAAAAATTTTGGAAGAAAGAATGCAAATTTACATAATTAAAAGTTTCTTTACAGTTAAAGGTAAAAAAAATGTACCGAAGTCTCACTGATTTATCATTTTTGCACTAAAAAATGCCAAAATTGGCACCACAATGATTTTAAGTAAAAAGGACATAATTTAGCAACTACAGTTCAAAATTTGGCAATAAAATTAAAATTTGCTAAATTGTTTCGTTTTGGCATTTGAACAAAAATTTTTGGCAATGAAATGCAGATTTATCTACTGCGAGCTATTTCTTGCAGGTAAAAATAATAAATTGTCGCCGAATTTTACCTCAAAGTGTAAATTTTTGTGACTTTTTTACTGCCACCTGCTAAAATCTGAGCTATGTAAATCGACAATTTTAAGCGGTAAAATCTCAGGTAGCTGATATTTAAATTTTGTAAACGAAACATCTTATAACAGGCTCATTTTGCTCCTTTTAACAATAAATTTGTTGTCTTCTAATTTAAGACTCTCAATTCGTAAAAAAATATCAATATTTTGCTCGATTGTGTCGTGAAATTGGCTAAACTTTGAAAATTTTACAGCCCCTGTTTTCATTGACTTAATAATTAGAATTATGTAGATTTACAAATGTTATCAAAATTTTTGCGATCAATAATTATTAATTTCGATTTGAATTACAAACATTTTTCTAAAATATCCAACGATAATGACAATATCCTGACTTAAATTGACTGATTTAGAAAAATTGATAAAAGTTGTTTGAAAAATTATAATTATCATTTTGTTATCGAAAAAAAAAAATAATAATAAATATTTTATTACCACACTATATAAATTGCGTATCTTATAATTTATAAAAATATTTGAATCATTTCCCGTTTCCCTTTTCAACTATTAGATAATATTTTAAATATTTCTACGGAATAGAAGAGTGCATTTTATGATGATTATTTTTATTTATTTATTATTTTCTAAATGTACATAACAAACAAACAAATATAGAGCATACATCGCAACTGGCTATGCTTTACGTTACGATGAGTCGTAGCTTTGTTCGGACACTTAACAAATGTCAAATTTATGAATTAATCTACGATATTAACTACCATATCCAATTGCAAGGTGAAATAGCGTTGCCTGTTTAGTGGCGCTACTAGAAATTATTATTAGGGTTGGTTGTTTATTAGGGTGAAAATGTAAAAAATCATTAGACAGAAAAGCAAGAAACTCTTAAAAGGAAATAAAAGATAAAAGTAAACAAATGAACAAAAAGAAAATTGAAAGAATGCAAAAGTGCTATAATTTTGTAGCGTTTATAGATGAAAGAAAAACAAATAACACCCCTTAATGATATCAATTATATACGTGGGGTGTATTTGCCCCGCAGTTAGCTGTACCCTAGTTTCGTAGTGTCGTAGATAGGTTCATACTTTATCAAATTTGACATTTGCCGATATATTTTCCAAGACGTGCTAAATATTGGTACATTGTAGTACAACAAATTGTTGAGAAATCTAGCAGGCCTTGTAATTTGCAAGTGTCCGAACAAAGCTACAACGCTACGTTTGTGGAAACACAGCCAACTACAAGCTAAAATTCGCCATGTTATAAAGTGTACCCATTTTGTACAGTTTTTTATAGATATGTATAAAAATAAGCCAAATTTTTGGAATTTGGAAAATTTTGAGAACAACTAGCCAATTATTTTTTAAAAATATAATTTTTCCTGTTCTTCTAATAATTAAGTTTATTTGTTAAATTTATTTGTTTGCAGGTCATGTCATGATCTTTAACAAAGTTTGCATTGTCGATTTAGACATAACGTGATGGCGACAGTAATTAACTAAATGTTGATAATTTTCTATTTTTGATCATTTTTGATTGCCACATCAGGCTAAAAATAATCAAAATTTTAAATAAAAATACGTTGAAATGGTTAAAATTATAACATCAATTTGAACAATTGTCGTGTTCTTTGAGCTGAAATGCTAAACTTTGATATTATTGTCAACATTTAGAAGATTTAGCAAGTAGAGGTGCCAGAATTGTAAGATTCTTCTTGGAAGAAATGAGGCAACCATTTTGTTTTATAGCAAAATATCATTATCGTTCGAATATCTTTAAAATATCAGGTGTGTCACAATAATTCAGCTCGATGTCTTAATTAAATAGTGTCGTAGCTTTATTCATACAGCATCAAATTTCAGATTTGTTAATGTAGAGGGTGTACAACGGTATTTCAACTTACATTTAGCTATATTATGGTTACGTATCGTTTTAGCTTGATTCATTTGTCTTTTCTTATTGAGTGTGCCACCGAAATTTACCTCACAGTAGGCCATACTTTGGTCACAAAACATCGTAGATTGATTCTTCTTTTACCAAATTTGACGTTTGTTAACGTGTTTTTCAAGGGTTCGAAGAAAGCTACGACATTACGTTCCAAATGCATAACCTTCTGGGTTCACTGTAATAAAGAATGAAGCAAGCTACGACATTATTCATCAATGACATAGCCAGTTAAAATACCGTTGCTCATCCGATATAACAAAACAAATTTTCGCTCTTTCAAGCTTCTCAACGACAAATCGCCAATATTTGCCAATATCTTTTGATTTCACAAATAAAATTAGAAAAGGATTAAAGATCAGGGTCAAATCACGTCAAATGAAGATATTTTCAATTTTTCCAGTTCAGATCAGCAAGATGATATGCAAAATTTTAGAGTTTCTTATCTAAATTTGTTAATAAAACCAACTCTTCTAGTGATATGCCTGAAACTCCAAAATATATAATTTGAATCAAACCCATTTTGCCACCTGAAGTACCTCAGAAAATATTGTCATTGTTTTAACAAACTTGCGATAGTCCTCCATACTTTTTTATTTCAAATTTTGTATTGCATGTTCAGATTCTATGGTAAAATTGAAGAATAGTTTGCATTTTTGTAAAAATGATACGAATATATTTTCAAATTACCCGTAATAAATAATAATTAAGCAATTAGCGCCAACAAGTGGGTATAAATTGAACGACGCATAGTCGATAATGCAGCTACCTAACTATAACAATTATCGATTTCTTCGATTAAAACTGTAATTCATACAAATATTTTCAATATAATTGAGAAAATTCACCTTAATTGTGATATTAATTGTTTATAATAACAAAAGAAATTAAACTAATTTGAATTATATTATGAGAGAATAATATTATAATTTTTAATATAATAATGAGTTTGGTCAATCGTCAGTAGATGGCGCCAAAATAATTGTTCGTTATTTTTTGTCATGGTTACTAGAAGGTCAGGGTTGTTTATGGTGGTGGTAACACTGGGCGCATGCGTTTTAAAATTTAAAGAAAACTGTGATGGCTGGCGCGACAGACTGTCGTCTGGGTTTAAATTTCAATTTCCTTTGACAGTTACACAAACATAGAAAATAATTATAAATAACGATCAATGTGTTTTAACTTTCATTTTAATTAGCTAATTAATAAATTAATTTAGAAATTTATGTGAAAATTCGAGATGATATCCGCTATAATTTCCAGACTAGTTATGTAAGTATTATTATTATTTTTCGTTTAATTTATTGCCCTTTGTTTATATAAATCATCTGTTTATGACAAATTCGATATAAACAAAGGGGTTTATTTTAAGAAATTTGTCTTTGGTGAGGGTAAAATCGTTAAAATTTCCAGATGTTTACATCTAGTTTGCTATGTTATTGATCGTTAATCGTGATAATAACCTCAAAAATTGATAAATTTTATTTTTTTTTTTTTTCAATAACAGTTATCAGTTTATTGTCCTGTCTCAATTATTATTACGACTTAACTGTATTTATGATTTGTTTTGATGAATATTAATTAATTTCCTAAATTGTTCATTGTTAATTATTGTTTAAAAAAAGTAGGCGATTATACAGGGTGTATTTTATTTCATTGTGTAGTCAACCGTGACTTATAGCTGGCTAGATAGATTTAATTAGATTTGGCATTTGTTGTATTTTTTGTTTATTTTCTACTTTCTTTTAAGATATAAAAAAGTTCCAAGTTTGCTACGCATTTTGTTTATGTACTGTCGTAGATTGGTTCATATTTGACTAAATTTGATATTTATTAATGTATTCTTTCAAGTGTTCGAACAAAGCTACGACGACATAACTTAATTTTGTACTTCAAACAGAGTGTACAATAGTATTACTACTCAAAGTTGGCCATGACTTTGTTGCAAAGAAATTATAAAGAATCCTAGACATAAAAGTATGGCTGTATCTTGGTTGTGTGGTATCGTAGATTGGTTGATACACTTGATAAATGTCAAATTCAGTAAAATTCGAAGGTAGCTACGACACTACGTAATTGTGTTAAGGTTTTTTAAATATGCGAATAAAGCTACGACAACTTTACGGTATTAAATATGACTGTAATATGAAATGTCATTGAATGTACACCCTGTAAGTTAGACTGATTGGCTAGACTTTTTTTTCTTCGAAATTGGTTTTTATAGTCAATGTTAATGCCTGTCTCCAATCCTTTTATGGCGAAGATCAGTTGCCTTGAATTGTTTTTTTTTCGGTGACCTAATTGATTGTAGTTTCTATTTCAATTTATCTTTAAATTTGATTTTTACCTAATTATTATAATTATAGAACATCATCTTTATTTGATAATGACTTTTTGTAAATTATACAACTTCAACCCTTCGTGTATTATAGAAATTTGTAAAATAACATAAATAAAGCCATTCTCTCTTAATACTTATGAACAAATGAATGAAAACCAGTTTTGATTGTTGAAGGCCCAGTAACTAATAAAGGTCCATTCGCCCTTATAAAAATTAGACTGATAGGAAATTTGTAAGAAACGCAAAACAGTAGTTTTGTTGAATCTATTTGAGGGTGCTACTATGAAACTAAACTGTTTTTTTGGATTTAAAGGCAGTAAGTATGTTGATAAAGGGTGAATTATGGATATAGAACAACCCCTACAAATTCAACTTGTTTGTCACAATACTAAATTGTCCATTAAAAACATCCTCTTCCCATGGAAAATTATGCAATAATTTGAATTTTTTCTAATTTGTGCTTATAATCATGTTGCCAAAATAGCAAAACTAGTGCGTTAATACCTCTTAACGCACACTTTTAGCCTTATTTTACAGTTGGTACAATTAATTTTCTTAAGGTTGATAGTTAAACACTTGTCATTTAAATGACAGCTGTCAATCTCTGTTAAAAATGGGTAGAATGGGTAAGAAAAGAACAATTGATACATAAACTGATTTTCTAGTCATGCTAACGATACCAATCGCTACAAAATCCCCAAAATTTCAATAATTTATTAAAAAAAGGTGCAAATAGGTGCAAAACGAAAATTAATATAAGAAACACCTTCCAAAAATCGTTTATTGTACCTGTTTTTTATAAAATTCTTCGCTTCACGACTCATTTTATAAACTGGACTCGTGTAACAAACCGTGACTTTTAGAACTTGTTTCTAAATATTCTATTTTTAATTTAATAATAGAGTAATTAGAGTATTATTGAAATAAATAGCGTTAATACAACATGTACAATGGTACTTAATCGTGCAGTTGGCCTTGCTTCTAGTGAATAGAGTCGTAACTTACTTGACACTTTATAACATTTGATATTTATTCATTTGACAGAAATAAGTAAACGAATCAAGTTACGATACGACATAACTAAAGGCATGATTAACTGTGAATTGAAACGCCATTGTACATACATACATTCTGTACGATGACATTTCTTCTTGGCTACATACAGTGTCGTAGATTGGTTCGTATTTTATTAAATTTGATATTAGTTAATATATTTTCCCAGTCTGTGAATCAATCAGCGACATTGCTCAACCAATTGTGAAGTGAAATACTATTATACACCCTGTATATCGATATTGAAATAACAAATTATATTAAATTAAATAAAGCTGTTATTGAATAATTGTTGACATTGACATTGTTGATTTTCTTCCTGATATTAAAAAATAAATTTATCAGTCGAATTTTTTGCCCTTATAAATCATTAATATTAATTAGAAATATTGGTTTAAATACAATTAACACGCGTGTATATCATAAATATTAAAATTTTTCTTTCTCTGTTTTGATTTTGTAAGTTGTGTTGTTATTTTTATTGCTATTTTTAAATCTACTGCGATTTTTCTTTTTCACTAATATTTATACAGGATGTTCGTTTTAACTGTAGCTTATTAGTCTAGCAATTTGAGAAATCTGTCTAAGATTTATAGTAGACTTTTCGGAGATTATTCTAACCAAATTAGAACATTGTAGCTCATTTAGAAGTCGGTCAAAAAACGAGTTATTCAGAATGCGTCATGGATTCTCCCAACATTGACTTTCTCCTTTTGTTTACATTTAATTCTATAATGCAATGGAGAAGAATCGATAAAAAATACTCACTAGGAGGATCCGTAGCCATTTTTAGTTGTATAATTTGATTAAAATGAATCGCCAATAAATCCTTGAAGTATTAAAATAATTCATTAACTAACATAAGTGTTATATTTAAAAAAGACATCCTGTATGTACACTTACTTTTTTTCTTATTTGTTTTGTATCCAGACAAATTCCTCTACTACATTCAGACAAAGTTATTTTTGTACACAAATTTGAAAGTCATTTAGGTCCTAATGAGTAATGTACACGGTTCATTTTTAATGATTTCAACTGACAAGGAAATTACCCCAAGTGTCCTTCTCTTGATTTGTTGTTCTCTATGAAAATCTGAGAGTTGTGTATATATTTTGTTCTATTTTTATTTATTTAGATCCTAAAATCTTTGATAATAACAGAGAAATAATAAGAATTGATTGAAAAATTATAATAAATTTCGATTTTAATTAAAGAACTGAAGGTAAAATTAAAGGAAACACGTTGGATTTGTTTTTCTTTCTTTTTTTTGAGTCAAGTTACAGAGAATATGATAAGAGAATAGGCAAATATTGAACTTCTATTTTATTTACATGTTCTATTTGTAAATTTCTCGTTTGTATGTTAACTTTTAAATCAATAAGACTAATAAAAGGAGCTTTTGATTTATGTTTTTCGTATACCAGAATTATTAATTTAATAGCCCCATAAGTTCATTAAATTTGCTTTGACAATAATGTAATAATTAATAAAATTTTTCTTTTGAAATGGATTAAATTTGTTTGACATTTCCCTATTTAAACCACTTGAACTTTACATTTATTTCACTATTCCGTGCTGTGTTTTCGATTAAAGCACTAGAATATTGATCTTTTAAAACAATTGTAGACTTTCTCTGTGTATTGTAATTTACATTTTGAAATAAGCATCGATTCCTACTTTTTTACGTAATTTTTTAAAATTTTGAATGAGGCATGTTGTAATTCTTACATACATACATAGAAGGCAATTGAAATTTAAACCATAAAGTGAAGAGTTGTTTAGATACAAAATACAGTGACATTTATTGGATTTCCTTTTAGAATTCATTTTTCTTGTTAAAAGTCAATTTAAAAGCCCAAGTTAGAACTCGGTAAAAAATTGAAAACTTTGCTGTAAATTTAAAACTTTGGGCTTGTTAAATAGAGTAAGTCAAGCTGTTGTGTTTCACTTATTGATAAAAATCTTTAAATTCTTATAAGAGCTCGCCTTATTTGAAAAATATTTCAAGGATTTATAGTGGGGCAAAATTAGAACTTCATTTAGAAGTTATTCAAAAAACTTTCATTTTTATCAATGTCGTCAAAAATGAGATATGCATTTAAAATGACTCAGAATGACTTCAGGATCATCGGAACATGGATTTTTTTCAATTTTTTCATCTTATTCTAGAACAGATGAAAATGGTGTGCATTTTTTTCTAAAATTCAATATCTTTAAGTGATTCTCAAGTCATTTGACGTGTTTAGGTCATTTTCAAAAATCACAACAAGCTTTTTTGACCAAATAAGCCTCGAAGTCCTAATTTTTCTAAAACGATCTAGAGACCTCCCTACAAATCATTGAAATATATTCTGAATAGCTTATCAGATAATGGGAATTGCCATAAGAACTTATAGTACTAACAAAAATGTGTAACGTGTGGTATATAAGACGATTTATCAAGTTTTATTTAAATGCTAACAAAAATCTTGAATTTTATTGCATTTCTGTCGTCTTTAATCGTCAATTTAGTTAAAAATTGCTTTAAGATTAAATTTGTATGTTTTCTGTTAATTTTAAGTGGTGAAATAGGTATAACAATGTAAATTTTCAATTTTAACACTATACTTTGAACATTAAAACAAGAAAACTTAGTAATTTTTTAATTTGCAGTACAAGCCTTTTGAATTTTTGTTGTTTAAGATAAAATTTTTAGTGTCTTTCATTAATTCTAGATACTAAAGGTATCCATAACTACATATATAAATTTGCAATTTTGTCACTAACTTAAAGGTTTAAAACAAAATAACTCATTATTAGTAAATTTTAATCAAATCGTTATATAAATATTGAATTTTAGCAAGATAATTTTACTTCAATCGCCTTCAATTAAATTAAAAAATTCGTCGACACTTAATTTGAAGAATTCTATAAATAATTGAAACAATCACCCTTAGAAGAGCATGTAAACAATTAAAATCAAATGAGTAATGATCCATGAAAAAACATTCTAATTTAAATATTCCATAGTAGATCTTCTATTAATAACAGGCAAACATTCCAGAATTTTGTTTGTTCCATTTTGGATCTACTACTGGATAGTAAACAATAACACAAATGAAATTTTCCAATTATATTTTCGTAGTTGGAATGGGAACCGGAAATTTCCAACAATTTATCTCCAATTCTCAGCAAGGGTAGATTTGAGTTTTTTCTAAACATTTTCTTTATATTTATATATAAATATTTAGAATCTGTTTTGCATCTTGTCCATAAAAATGATTAAAACGTAATTTATACTAGAACTATCTATCCAATTATCTAAATATAACTTTAAAATTTGGCACAAAATCAACGCTTTTGTATCTAACAATTGTTTCACTAGCATTTTTAGTTTGTGGTTTACTTTTTCCAAGTAAATTTATAGTTGAATAATCGATTGAAATTAGTTAAATAACAGTAATAATATTAAAATAATGTCTCAAAGGACAAAACCAGAAATCCGATTTACTATCTATTGGAATGGCCAAGTTATTATTTTATATTTGTGATAATTAGTGTAAATAATAGAGGCTATGGGGGTAAGTTTTAGTTTGTTAAAGATTACATTGGTTTTTTAAGAAATCTAAATTTAAATTTGTTGTGTTAATGGACTTGATTTGTTCGCTTTTATTTATAGGGACAATCTACATAATTTTGTGTCTTTTTCAATTAAATACACTTATACCAACGATACTATATATAATGTTGATCTTTTGGTGTAACACCCAAGAAAAGTTAGCCGTACCAGTTTAAGTTGGTTTATTATAAGAGAAAGATCAATGCACTATTTTGGTTTACAATTTATAAATACACAGACGTACCAAATATGAATTTGTCAAAAATTAATAATCTAATCGATTTAATTGTTTTCCTATTAATTAAAATCAAATTAACAACATTCATTGCATTTCTATTATTTTTAATGATTGTTTGTAATAAAACAATAACTTATTTGATAATTTATCCACTTTTTAGAATGGTCTTTGGTACATTATATCCTGCTTATGCTTCATATAAGGCTGTGAAAACGAAAAATGTCAAAGAATATGTAAGTATTTCTTATATTTCTTTTAGATAGTCTAAAATTAGTGTCTATAATTAGATTTTATTCTGGAATTTGTTAATTAATCTTTAAAATTTTCTTGTTGTTGTCATCAGGTTAAATGGATGATGTATTGGATAGTTTTTGCATTATTTAGTTGTGCAGAAACTTTTACTGATGTCTTTTTAAGTTGGTTACCATTTTATTATGAAATTAAAATAATTCTAGTTGTTTGGTTATTATCACCGGCAACAAAAGGGTCCAGTATCTTATATAGAAAATTTGTTCATCCTACACTTAGTAGTAAAGAACAGGTAATTATCGTTTATTATTACAGCGTAATTGGCCATGTTTTGGTTACATAGTGTCGTAGATTGGTTCATATTGCTAAATTTGATATTGAGTGGTTGAACAAAGCTACGACACACAAAACATGGTCAACTTTGGGGTAAATTGTATATACCTACTCGATATTCTGTTGCAAAATTTCAAAATTTATGAATTTATTTGAAGAGAATGAATTTTAATGGGTTCAACATGTAGCGATATTGGGCTGTATGCATAAAGAAATAGTAAGATCTAAAAGTAAGCATTAGAAGCAGAAGCTTTTGCTTCTTAGAAAAAGTAAATACTTCATTTCATATGCTTTTCTTTCGAAGCAAAAACTAAAAAAAGGAAGCATTTACTTCGTTGAAATCAGTTAAACAAAGGTAGCTTTGGTCTATTTTTACGAAACGAAAAAATAATAAAAATTAGAATTGTTTAAACACTGCATTAGTTTCTTGGTTATTAGGAAATTTTATCCATGCATATGCCTTGTTTAGAATCTTTTTTGAAACATACTTGAATGTCCTAGAAACTGTATACTGATGGATTCTAATATCTTCTTAAGAAAACTTTCATCTGCTGTTCTGGAGAAAGAACTCCACCTCTTGTTTCTAGATGCTCCCCAAGGGAGTAATGAGCAAGCTACTGCACATTTACTCGATCAAAGCGGTGTAAACTTTTGAAGTCACAGTCACGACATTTTCTTCTGTTTTTATAATTTTTTCGAACATTAACATTCCTGAATGCGGCCATGCTCGATAAAAAAAAACTTGTTTGAAAAGTGCGAAATTTAACACCAAGCAGACTACGCAACTTCGAAGCATTTGCTTTAATACAAACATTTTTATGCATCTAGATCAAAGGATTTACTTCTAAAAAAGTAAGTCCGAAGCAAATGCTACATCACTGAAGTCACATATTTAAGTAAAAGCTATTACTACACTTTTTATGCATTCAAACCTAAGGATTTACTTTAATTTCGAAGTAAAAGAATTTACTTCATTTTTAAGCATATGGCCCATTGAACTAAACTAATATAACAAATGATTTGAAAAATACTTTAATGATTTGTAAAGTAGAGGGAACATTTTAATAAAATTAGAACTTCGAAGTTCTTTGGTGATTTGGTCAAATCACCAGATAATATTGCGATTTTTGAAAAAGGAGCTAATCGCGTCTTAAGATTCAGAATGAGTCGAGAATGTTTTCTACACAATTCTCCATTTTTGCACAATATTTCTACTCATTTCAAAGGAAAATAGAGAAAATTCAATAAAACAATTTCCTTGGCAAATGATGGCAAATGCACATTCTTTGGTCCGGGATAAAATACTCACTATAATTGCTTTAAAATTGTATTTTTTGTTTATTTTTGTTCTAGGAAATTGATGAGTATATAACTAAAGCCAAAGAACAAAGTTACAAACAGTTCCTTGATTTAGGCACAAAAGGTGTATCAGCATTGATGCAAACTGCTATTAAGGTAAATTATTCTTTTAAAATATCTATCAATCGACTTCTGTAATGCTTTTTAATATGGTGTTATGTTTTCTGAATTTTTATTTCAATTTTATTTTAATTTTAATTTTTATTTCCATGCACTTATCACAGAGTATTAACCAACTGCCTAATTTAACAATACCTGTATCGGATACTACTACTGAACAGATTTCTTTAATGCCAATACAACAACAACTAGAACAATTAGAATCAGTGAATCAAATTTGTTCAGATGATGATGACACTATGGATGTTATTATTGATAATAAAAAAAAATCTAAAGCATCAAAACAAAAAAAGACGGCGGTTGTTAGGAAAAGTAATCGAAAAACACGAAAGACTGATAATGATGGTGATTGAAATTGTGCCTTTTACGTAGTTATTTTTTAATTTATTTTAATTATTTAGCATGTTTTTTACAGTTTTTTGTAAATTTTGTCGATTAAACTGTCTTAATTTCGATTATTTTTTATTTTTATATCTCCTTTAAAATCAGGTAATTATTTCCTTCTAATTAACATGCCACATTACAACAAAAATTGCATGATTCTTTTTTTATTTATTTAACAAAAACATGTCACAAATTCTGCCGGGCATCCTGTATATGCTTCGTTAATTTAAAAATAAATCATGAACCCATTAGGTAATTCTTCCGTTAATTCGCAATACCAACAAATTTATGACATGTTCCATTATTTATGTAATTATTGTAACAATTAAAATCCCATTTTATTCACTAGAAAATATACAGGATGTGTCACGACGATGGGCCGTTAGAAAGTTAAGAAGTTCTAATTGATAGAAGTTGTTCTCTCAACTTCGTTATAAGGGGTAGTGTACCCCACTTTCCTATTTTAAATGGAATGGATTATTTTTTATTGCATATTTAGATTTTATGCTGAAATTATAGTTTTTTAGGAATTTTTACTTTTTCAAAAAATTCTAATTGCTTAAGAAAGTGGGGTGCACTACTCTATATACTGGTGGTTGAACAACGAAAATATTTCCTAGAGATAGTTCAGTTGGCAAAACAGTTGTGCACCAAATTTCAGGAACTTCCATCAATTACAACTTTACTTTTTAAAGGCCAACCTCTTGGCTCACCCTGTATAGTTTATATGGCAACTCTATTATCCGAGCGATTTGAAAAATATTTCAAGAATTTATAGAAGTATCCCTGTAAATTCTTTTACCAAAATTTGAACCTCGTAGCCCAACGACAAGCAGGCCAAAAATCGTTCTAGATGATGTTACGATTTTTGAAAACGAGCTAAGCACATCAAGTGACAACGAAAAAGCCAATACCCCACATAATTTTTTCCATTTTTCCCATTACATAAATGCGAAATACTTCTACCTATTCTAGAATAAAATGGAGAAAAGCGAACAAAATTGGGAGCATTAAATCGCCAAATCATTGCGGCTAGAAACGAGCGTTTTTTGACCCACTTTCAAATGAGCTACGAGGCCCAAATTGCGCTAAAATGATCTTCAGGAATCTTCCTATAAAACGATTGCCATAAGAACTGTACTTTTAGCTGAATAACATTGTAAATAAAATCTTTGTTTAGGGTGGTGGTGGAATTGTTCAGCAATTGCGCAAAAGCTACAGTTTGAGTGATTTAACCGATCCAGCCCATGATGATGTCGATAATCATGATAATAACGATATTATAATAACGGATCCGCGTTTATTACGTCGACGACAATATCAATTACAACAACGTAGCCCGAATCGTACAGCATCATCAACAACATCGCTGTATTTCCCTGAAGTTGATGTTGTTACAAATGATCGTTTAGCACATGTACAATCTGTCGATGATATCAGTTCTGGTTATTCGAGTGGCGATGGTTTATTTCCAGCTGCTGGTCAGTTAGTAAGACAACAACAGCGTGAAGGTTTGATACGTAGTGGATCCTTAACACGAACTAGTAGTACACGTACAACTCGTGTGACACGATCTACGACAATTCTACCAAAGAAAACCTCGATTAGCGAGGTGCGTAATAACATTTTTTTTGTATTTTTATAGTATTTCGTTTATTATTTTTATTAAGGTTGAACTACATTGGAAATTATCACGTTTCGCTTATCAGTAGGCTCAGGGCCGTAACTACGGGGGGGCTAAATGGGGCTGAGCCCTCCTGTAACAGTTTCTTGCCACCCAACATCTTAAGGGCACGGGGTACATCTCAAGATTTTAATATGAATTTTTAAGTCGCGATTACTCGCTCATCCTTGGGACTACAACAACCGCAGATAGATTTTTGAAAAGATCATTTCTTATAGCCCGGAACGGTTCTTCCCGTTTTTCCAAATGTTGATATAAATTTGAATTACAGACGAAAGCTAACAACATGTTTTTGTACAATTTTTTGACTTTTTCTACATTTTTTTATATTTTCGCCCATAACATTAAAATAGATCTTTTCTTCCTCATACAATTGTTATATATGTAATGTAATTTTAAAAATACGCCCCCCCTCACAGAAATTGAGCCCCACCTGAAATAGTTTCCTAGCTACGGCCCTGAGTAGGCTTGTTCGATATTTACAGATTTCGTTTTCTTTAATTCTAGTTAAAGCGTTTTTCAGAAAAAAGTAATAGTCTCAATTTGGTATAAATGAGGAGTTCCACCTTAATTAACAACAAATGCAACAACACGTTGCATCTGTTGATAATTTTTAATTAGATTTGTTTTCTTGTTGTTCCAAAGGAGAGCGATGATAATGAAGTATTTGATACAAACATTGTTTCCTCTAATAATGAATCGATTAATAATCGACAAAGTTCAAGTGAGGAGGAATTTTTAGATACATTGGATACAGTGCATGATGACAATAAATTAACTGCATGTAGTGAAATTATAATAAACAATAATGAAGAGATATTGAAAGATGATGATAATAAAGAGGTACGTGGTGGGAAATACCATAAGAAAGTCGCACCAAAACCACCAGAATCAATAAAACAAGAATTATCAACGATAAAAGCTAAATTAGTATTGAAACCTGGTGTTGTTAAACCGATAGAAACAGCAAATTGTGAATGTAAGGAGATTTTCGTACAATCACCTAAAATGAAACGTAGAACAATGATTGATTCGACACAATTAATTCAATTAATTAAATTTCCTAATACCGACAAAATTGCTAATCGATTGAAATTAATCAATTCGAAACTACAATCGAAAAGTTCAAATGATATTAGTAATGAAACGAATGGTAGTCAATCTATCAATAAATTGAATGCATCACCGTTAACTAAACGTAGATTAAAAATTATACGAGGATATGTGGATGAGGACACTGATTAAAATTAATGAAATGTAGGCAAATAAGCAAGGCTTGATTTGTGCTTGACGAATTTCTGTTTTTTCTCTTTAGTTAACTAACGAGTTAGAAGTGTGACTTTCTTAATTAATAATTGTATGGATTTTATTTTAAAATCGATTATTAATTTTTGTTAAAATTTGCTTACAGGATATACCGAGTGCAACTTTACCACGAACGAAGAAAGCAACTAAAAAGAAAACCATATAAAGTTTGTTATATGTGTGTATGTCTGTATATGGCTCAAATTCTCTACAATCTTGTGATTTGGTTTGTTATCTGATAGGTTTAACTTTTTTTTTAAATAGCTTTTTAGATTATTCTCCCTTTTTTGTATTTAATTTCAATTATAAAACAATCTAGTTATAAAATCTGTAATAAGAAAAGAAGCCAAAATGCATGAAAGTGATATATCATATCTTAAATAAATAAAATATGATGTTTTAGCGTTATATTGTTGTCAGTAGCGCCTAAAGCAAAGTCGATTTTGGGCCCCCAGAGTAATCAATAATTTGAAAAGTGGTGAGGCTCTCCAAACTTTCATTACTAAACATCAAAGGGTTGAAAATGCAAACACTTAATCAATTTTAGAACTAATGCCCGCCCTTTAGCAAATTTAAGGGTCTGGCTCGAAGCAAGCTTGTCCTCAATTTCATTGAAATCCCATAACAAAAGCATTTCCAGTGTCATTTCAAAAATATATATCGCAATGGGAAATATCTCATTGGATTCGAAATTTAAGTCTTTCGCCCCTATTAGGTAAAATTTGGAAAATCCGAAGGTTTTTCCGAAAATTGCCAAAACAGCGTTTTTCGGCCAAAAAGGGTAGTTTCTTGTACAATTAATAAAATGAAACGAATTTTACGTAGATAGAAACAAGAAAGTTGAAGCTAGCGTCCTTAGCAAGTGCTTTTTTAATTTTCTGTTCCATTTTTTCGGAAAATAGCGTCTAAATGAACCAAGTTTCTCGAAATGGCACATTCTAATTGTATGCAAGTCAGCAGAAGATGTGATGTGGTTTTGCGACTTGCAACTGACTTAAAAAGGGGAAGGGGACGTTTTGATAGTCTAGGGCAGGTCTCTACATGTAGCAAAACTGTTCGAGCGCGACCCTTAAGCAAAGTAGATTTTGGGCCTCCAATTTTAGGACTAATGGCCTCGTTGACTTGTTGAGAGACCTTCTGTAAGAATGAAGTCGTCCAACATTCTCTTTTGCTGCTTTTGGGCCCTGTTTTATGAAAAACGCAAAATGAAATCAAAATGAGTATAGATTATTGCAGTAGCCTTAACTTTCCTCTATAAAAAATATTGCTCATCAAAATTAAAGGGTGTAACTCGAAAATATCTAAATTAAAAAAAATCTATTTTTGACAATTTAATACCGAAACATTAGGGCTTTTGCTATTGAATCGTACGGCGAACACAGATTTTGGCATTTTTGATTGTTTTCTAAACAAGATTTTTGAGTTTAACAGTTCTAGTTTTCGGTTTTTCTAATCAAATCTCAATTTTTCAAATTGAAGCAAGACCAGCCATTTTAAAGAGTTTCCAGTACAAACTGAAGATTTTATAATTTAATTTAACTTATCTTCAAGCTTATTGCTGAAAGGCAATGTCAAAATAAAATCAACTAAGCTAGATTTTAATTATTTATATCCTTCCCTTTTACAGCAAAAATTTCGGCACATTATTCTTCATCACCGCTAGATTGCGATGCGTACGCTAATTGTTCATTCCACCATTCACGAATTTCATGTGTAGCATTCGATGCTTTCGGTAAAGTTGTTTTATTATTGAAAACTTCCCGTGGCATGCGTACATTATCCACATTCTCGTTTAATAAATGCGTCAAATTCTTATTAGTCGACATTGTTGCTTCATTATTCATCAAACGTTTTGTTGTACAGTTCTTCTTAAAGGAACCACCCGCCGGTGTTTGTCGATTATTCTTCTTTTTCGTCGATGCACTGCGTTCTTTTTCTGTACGTACCGTTGCTGCCGGATCCGATAAAGTCGGTGCTAAATATTTCCGCCCAGAACCACTACCAATACTATCTGATCGTGGTAAAGTGACCAATTTTTGTTTCCTCATTTCCGTCTCTTTCGTTTCCGTTTCATTCTCCTGTTCGGGTGTACCGTTTTTGCGTACCTCTTCAGTTGTATCGGGCATGTTGATCATTTCGTTTGTGGCACGTAAACCGGCAATTAGACTATTTTGTTGTTTCTGTAATTGATAAATTATTAAAATTGAGTTGTTTTATTATTTTTGCTAAATTAAACTAACATTAGTTGATCTGATTTTCTTCAAACAACCCTCCAACCATGTTCGAATTGTTTGTTTTGCTACTTCTTCTTCGATAATGTATTCGAATTCTTCACGTGCTAATAATTCTTCTAATTGTAGAGCTTTTCTTATATCTACAGATCGATACGATAGCATACTGGAATTTGTTTCATTTATTAATCGACTAAAAACTATACAGGGAGGTTCATTTGAATGTTTTAAGTTGTTATTGTTACTCCCATTAGGAGGTGAATGATTCAAAAATACTTGTAGGGGGGCAGTTTTTGCTAAAATTAAGACATAAGGTAGGGTAGAACAACGCTCATTTTGGGCAGTTTAGGGATTTTTGGAAATTAATTGAACACAATGGTTGAGATGACTCGAAAACACTCATTGCATTATTCGGAAAAAAGATTCACACGGGAAAAACCAGAATAGAATCTATTGCGTAAGCTTATGAGTCATTTTGAGTCACTTTATGTTCGTGAATCTTTTATAAAAACCGTTCTACTATCAAAAATAAATGTTTTTTCATTAATTTTCAATTAATAAAGGTTTGCCGTAAGAACCAGGAACAGTTAAATGGAAAATCTCCGCATACATGGGTAGTTTGTCTTTTGACCAACTTTCAGACGAACTACAAGGTTTAAATTATTTGCTAAAATGATCTCCAATATCAAATGTTTTTCGAATTGTTCATCTTATAACTAGACTAACTATAAAAACTAGGAACATTTAAGTGAACCTCCCTGAATAATTTAGTTTAAATTCTACTTGATAACATCATGAAACGTGACATCTTCCCCATTATGCAGTCGTTCCAATTCATAGCACATGTGCTTGAAAAGCAGCCGGTCCTTTTGTGGATCAACTTCTAAACGTCCTTTCAATAGACGTAAAATGAATTTCACCCTCCTAACCGGTATAACACCCCTTTGATGGATATCGACAATATTCCAAGTGTTTTGGAAATTTCTTATATCGGCATACGATAATAAAGCGTCTTCTTCATTCGAGTAAAACAACGAGAAATTCTCCATAATAATAGCTGATATTCAACAACATATTTAACATTTGATAATAAATGATAAGCAAATCTAATCTTACCGACTAGTAGATTTAAAACAATATACGTGATGATAACGTAGAATGTACAGAAATAAATTAACGAACCGGTGAAATTACCACAATCTGTTTGCCAATAATTATCAGCCGGTGTACAGTAGGGTGGTTGGATCATGCAATCGTGCATGATTTTATTCCAATCTTCACCGGTAACAATACGAAATAGCATTGCAACGCCGGTGACGGGTGACTCGAAATTGGCCCGTCTACCGATACCCTCTCCATATTTGACAGTACCGAAAATAATCGTACCGGCTAGAGCATAGAAGAATACTAACAAGAACATGCCGAAGATTATGAAGAAACTTTTACAAACGGAGACACCAACAGTTAACATTAACATTTTTAATGTTGCATGCTTGCCGGTGATTGTGAAGAAACGCAATATCACCACCATAAATCCAACGAAATAGGTTAAATCGTTCTGGAAAATAATCAAAATGAGCAATAGTTGTGTTGAAAAGTTAGTTTACAATTTCTTATGTTTGGGCACCGATCTTTCGCTTATTTTCAAAGATGCAGAAACGTACAGTACAGCATTGGAAAGCGCATTCAAGCTGTATGACATAGCGGCTTTTGCTTTGGAAAATTTTGAAAAAATTGTGAATGATAGAGAACGGATTTGGAGCATCTTTTTCACGTTTTGCTCATAACTTAGTTAATTTAATTTGCTCTCCAGAAATTTTCACACATTATCTTGCCAATTGAAAGGGGTTTTCGGTTATAGAAGACCTTTTCCATTTGGTTCGTAGGATTTCCAGAAAGCTGGGGAGTTTTCTAAGTGGTTTTTTCGCATATTTTTTGTGACATACATTCATAATACTACATTAGAAGTGGTATGTTAAGCTGCATAACGTGATGGTTTTTATTTTTGGAAATTGAGGGGAAGCTCTGAACTAACGAGGAAAACCTCGAAATATGTTTTCTGTAAATATTTTCACACTATGATAATTGTAACCGTTTTCCAGAAAATTATGCAAAAATTTTCAAGATAAATTTCTAGGGGTAATTTTGAGGATGGAATATGAGTATGAAATTATCTAAAGTCTGAGATTTTTGACCAACTGCTCGATAAACTAAATTTTGCTCAAATGACTTCTAGGGGATCCTAAAATCCTTGAAATACTTTTCTAATCGATCATCAACTAATAGGCGTTTCTATGAAAAACAGGTTAAGTGAAACTCCCTGTAAGTATGCTGTGAAGAAACTACTGAAAAATGAAGAATAATCGCTAAATATTAGGGAAAAGTATAAAAACCTGTTAAAAAACATATTCCAATATTTGGCTCCTCTGATTCAGAATTTTCATAAAATTTTCCCAAACGATAACTGTCATGTACCGCGCAATGAAATTCTCTTTTTTAACTTATCTTGTGCGTTTCTACATCTTGAAAATCAAGCGAGAAATCTTCGATTGAACATTCATTTTCATTTGTAAGAAATTATAATCCAACCATTAATATTTGAGTAGTCTACCTTTAACATAATGTGGAAAAACATCCAAATGACACCCATTACTGTAACGAAAAGATCGTAACGATTACGGCGTGATTGTAGATAGCCTCTAGGTGTGAAAGCGATATTTTTCATAACAACTTCAACAACAAACAACAATGTACAAATCATACTAACTGTTGCTAAAATATCAGTATGAGCTTCTTCTTTATTCCACTAAAATTCCAGTTTTAGTAAATTATTATAAAATGTATCATTAACTCACAGTAACGCCCAATAGAGCGCTATTTATAAGAACCATCATAGCGATACACCTTTTAAATTTGATATTCTGCGTAATATCATAGATGAAAGCTCGGAATTTTTTGCCATCAGGTCTCGGTGGTAGATGTAAAGGCTGGGCGATTTTTAGACGCTTCTTCAAATCGCACCAACGTCGCTGATCGACTGTCAATAAAGCTGTGCCTTTATTCTCGGAATAATTGGCAATAACAACACCAACAAAGAGCGTTAAACCGATCATGCAACCCAAGAAAATGTAAACATGGATGTAGATAGCGTGAGCCTAAAATTACTCTTATTAGCCAAGCGGAAATAAAACTTTTGGGGAAATTACCGGGCCTAAGGCTTTAATTAAAACATCGCGTACGTCTAGCCAGCCTTTGAACGATAGCACTTCAAAGAGAGTTAACATTGCGTCTCCGATATTGTCGAAATTGAATCGGCGTGGATTAGCCCTGATTATCATTGAGAAAATTTTTGGAAATTTCAAATTTAAAGGGCTAAGTTACAATTTTGTACAAAGACGAATAATTTTTGATTGAAAATTTCTTGCTTGTTTTTTAGTTTCTAATAAAGCATGCAGTATTAGAAAAAACATTTAAAGTTGTAGGGCATGGCAGTTTCTTCTTGGGAAATTTTTGAACAAATTTGGATTTACAGTGGAAAATCTCGAAGCATATTTGTAAATTTTCTCATATTCTTTTACATAATTTAGTCTGTTTTAGAATAACTTTTATGCATTGTGTGGCAAATTGAAAGGATTTTCTGAATTTTCAAGATTTTCCTTCATAACTCCCATTTTCCCAAAAAATTTTATAACGAAAACTGTCATGCTCTGTGCCTTCCAACCGAGGAATCTTTGATCAAAAATTTGTCTTTTTTATGGTAACCCTCTAAGGTATAAGAAAACTCACCAAACCCTTGGTACAAGTATAGCTGGATACGTTTCATTTTCACCAGGTTGTAGCTTCATTTTGGTTACGAAAACCCGCCGGAAGAAAACCCCAACGCAATCTTCACGGCGTGTTATATTCGGATCATTACATCGTGCTAATTTACCACCGTACAACTGGACACCGTAACTAGCAAAAATGAACATTAAAAGTACCAATAGTGTTGATACTAGGAGGATTTCTTTGAAGCCGCGACACAATTCGTAGACAACTTTCCTCATATGTGGTACTAATGTGAAGATACGTAACGGGCGAAGACAGCGTAGAATCATCAATAATTGAGCACCGGAATTCGGTGGTACTTTCTTTGGCATCCAACACAAAAACACCAAACTCACCTAAAAAATTTCATAATTAACAATTATTTTTCTAAATTTGGATTTCATACAACATAAATGAAGACATCTAACAGAGCTGCAACATCTTTAACGTAGGCTTTCGGTGTAAAAAATAGGCCATCAGCTAGAATTTTGAGTGCTAATTCGATACTCATAAAGATAACGAAACAATATTCAGCTACTTGTAAACTGACATTCTCCATAACCCGATAATAGGGCGTTTCGAACATCATCGATAAGCACGAAAGGGTTGTCATTGTTATCATTACCCAATCAAGGTATGTTACAAGACCCAGAAAATTACTAAAATTATCCAAAATTATCAAAAATATTGTGCAATATTTTGGTACTTACTGTAAACTTTTATATTTAACTTTGCGTTCTTTACCGGTCAGTGGATCTTTGAGACGTGCATCGTATCTAGCGTAGACGATTAATTGGCAAAATTTCCGAAAACGACTCTCCCTAGGTACTGCGAATAGTGGGGTGTCAAAGAAGGGATGATTCTCCCTTAAATCTTCTTCCCGTTGGTTCCTATAGAAGTCAAATTAGTTCAAATTTTTATGTTACAATAAAAACCGAAGATTTATTGCTTGTTTTCCAGTGTAGGGTAACGCATGAGACACCATTGGAAAGTGCATTTCAAGCTGCAAGATTTGACGGGTTCTGTTTTCAGAAATTTTGAGAAATTTTTTAATTATACAGGAAAATTTTGGGATACTGGCTAAGTACTTAGCCAAAATTATTTTGCAATAATTTTCACCCAGAGTATTGAGAGAGATGTCTAAATTACATCGAATTACTCAGAATGACTTGAGAATGCTTGCAAAATTGTTTTTTTTTGTTTTTCGCCATTTTATTCTGCCATGGTTAGAAGTATTTTGCATTTATTTGGAAATGCACTGGAAAAAAAATGAGAGCATTCTTAAGCCATTCTAAATCATTTTATGTGCGTATCTGATGTTTGAAAATCGCGAGTATTTTTGACCAACTTCCTACAAGGTTCAAATTTTACTCAAATGCACGAACCTCCTCATTTCAGCTTGTTGTCGTTTCGCTTGCAGCAATTTTATATCGAGATCGTGCGGCCTGGCTCGATTCGAACTCATTCGATTCACGCCAATATCTCCATTCTCCATCAAATGCTCATAAGTTTGTTTCAATTTGATCGAACCGCTGCGAACACTACGTCGAATCGATCTAGAACCGAACCTATAACGAAATTCAAACAAAATTCAAACAATTTTTGCATAGGAAATTTCGTAATTTGTTTCTAATTTGTGTAAAATTTTTTCGAATTCTCGCCAATTATTTTAACTCACTTATGATCAATACGTAACTGTTTCATACTGTTGATGGTACCTTGGGGCTTCAACGGACCTTTACTGCCCGGTACCGGAATTATCGACGAATCACCCAACATTAAACGCTGATTATTCGAATCACTACAATTTAATCAATCAATTATGCAATTAAACAGATCGTGCTAATTACTTGATGATATGAGCAACCGAAGTCTTCTTCAATTTGATATTCTCGACACGAACTTTCGGTAAAGTATTGAGAACTTTTATCGGTTTCTGTTTGCGATAAATAATCTTCGAATCGAAGATCTCCTCGTTTAATTTCTTAATTCCGCTTTCAGTATTTTCATCATCTTCAGTTTCGTAAACGAATTGTCGCATGAAACTCTCGCGTACTTTCGGTAGATTGAAATCGGATGGGACTTTATGTAAAGTCACCATTAGTGGACTGTCGGGGAATTTTTCGAAGATACGCAATCGGAACGGCAGAGTTTCCTTAATTTCCGCGCTCTGTTCTCGATATTTTAACTGTTTTAGCTTTTTTATATCCTCATCTAATTCTAAATTGTCTAAAATTACCGCTACGAACAAACTTAAAACGATCTGAAAATAGAAAATTTGTTAAATTTCTAGTCCAAGCGGCCGGATTATAACTTCTTAAGAAGAAATTCAATCGAAGATTTCTCATTTAGTTTTCAGTTTGCAGTAAAGCGCAATAATGCGTTGGAAAGAGTATTTCAAGGTGCAGGGCAAGCGTTTTGGACAATTTTAGAAAAATTGAAATCATAGAGGGAAATCTGTGACTTCTCCCGGGCAAACTGCCATAAAAACAAAATTGTTATATCAGAATTGGCTGTAGCTTATCTAGATGGAGTCTTAGCTTTGTTCGTACTCTATTAAATTTGACATTTATTGATGTAGTTGTAAAGTGTCTGAACTAAGCTACAACCTTTAATAACAGGCATAGCCAACTCTGAGATGAAATACTATTAGATTCATTTTCCTTGTGTTATCAACGAAAATTAACAAAATTATCTATAAATTGAAAAATATCAGCAAATAGGTGGAAAAAAAACAAATTAATTTTCCTGGAATTTTCCTTAAATTTGCATTACTCATAACAATTCTAGCACTTTCACTTATACAAACTACTTGAAAATGTGATAGCCAGCTCTCTTTTATTAAAACTTGCATTTTTCCTCAGTTTTCCGGCAAATTACCAAACTGATTGGAAAATATCTTGTACTTATCAATTTTCTATATATCGTGAGAAAATTATTATAAAACAAATAATATTAGCTAAATTATAACGGAAAGTATGAAAAAATATAGAAGAAGAATATACTCAGAGATTTTCCTCTATAATTGCGAATTTCCACAAAATTTTCCAAAATCAATACTGTTAGCTGATGCGCCTTGAAATACTCTTTCCAACGATATCTCATACGTTGCTTCATATTGAAAAACAAGCAAGTAATCTTCGATCACAAATTGCTGTTTTTATAAAGAATCATAATCCAGTTTTTCAATAAAAATTACCAAAGTGACGAATAAATGGTATAGAATGAAATAGACGGCAACAAGGGGTGCTAACATCGATCTAGTACGCAGCATCGTTTCATCCATCACTTCAACCCATGCTTCTTGTGTTAAGATTTGAAACATGGACATGAAAGCTTCAGCGAATGTTTCGAATTTAGTAAAATCAAGAAAACAAAACAATTGCATCGATATACTTGATGATATAATCAATAAACACATAGTGAAAATGATTAAACTACCAAGTTTTTTGCCAGGGCCGAAAATTTTATAAACGAAATCCTCCAATAATGGTGATGCTTTAATTAAACGTACAACACGCAAGACTTGAAAATAAGTGAAGACGCTCATGTAACAGCCGGGCATTACGTGTATTGTTGTACCAACGACTAATAACAATTCGAATTTGTGTATTGAATGTTTCCAGTAGCCTCTCCAACCGAGACACCAAATTTTGAAGATTGTTTCCAAATCTAAGAGAACAGTAAAACCGATTTCGGTGTAGTAGTAATGCTCGTAGAAAACATGCCTGGGACGTTCGTCGTGTTTGAAACGCATGGTAGCCGTAACGATACCATTGGCTAAAATCACACCCATTACGAATAGACGAAAATGCGGCGACCTTAAGACTTTATGGCAGAATTCCGGTGCCAATCCGGCATGTTTATTCTCATCTAACGTCACCAATTTCCAGCCACGATCATCTCCTGTTAGAATCTAAAATTGTCAAATTTAATCCGAATATTTATAAAATTTTGAGTTTACTTGAGACGCTGTACTGTTTTGGATATGACCGCGGACACCCCACATCTGTTGGAATTGCACCCGAATCTCGTTGAATGTTTCTGTAATTACAGCAATGAAGACGTTTTTGACTAGCCAAGCGAGGAAGAAGATCATTGTGCTGAAATATAAGACGGCTCGCCAGCCGGGTAGAGAGTCGATGGCTCGGTACATGATGAAAACCCAACCTTCTTGACTTGCCGCTTGGTAAACGGTGAAAAAAACTCGTGACTAAAATTGGATTTTTTATAAAAATTTAAATATGGAGCTGTAGATTTCAAGTTTTTGATGTGATGTTCCAAAAAAAGCAAACTTTTTTGACGCATAAGGATATTTTAAGGTGCAGTAGGTTGCGTAGAGCTATGATCTTCTATGAATTCTTATTTATAGAACTACATACGTGTAGCGAAACGAACTTTAACGAATTTTAACTTATAAAACGCAGCGAAACGAAGTTCTATGAATATTAACTTATAGAATATCGTTTAGATCTACGAACGTCTATAAATTCTTGCTTACAGAATTTCGTATGGCGAAACGAGCTTCGATAAAGTTTAACTCATAGTACGCCGTGTAGGGTACGGACTTCTATGAATTTGTACTTATGGTATAGAACTTCGTATAGCGAAATGAGCTGTAAATTATAGAACTTCATGTAGCGAAACGAATTTCTGTAAATATTAACTAATTGTCGTGTAGGGGTATAAACTTCTATGAATTTTTACTTATAGAACATATAACTAGACAGGATATGACAATTTTCGTTTTCGAAAACTCCCTAAATATTCGTAATTACGTTTCTTTTTTGAATAAGCAGAAAAAATTGACGAAATTTGACTGTTTAGTATACAACGACATGCTTGTTTTTCATTTCTCAGAAACACAACGGAAAAATTTTCGAATATCACATCAAAAACTTCAGTTTAACGGAAATTTTACCAAATTCATCAAATCCATTGAAGCCGATTATGTATCGAGATAATCCTTCAAGTTTCATGCATTTCATGCCTTCAGGACACTGATAACCGGATGTGGGATCCAACGAGCAGAACGTATCAGGAATTGCTAAATTATTAATCGTTATGTGCCTAAAATGAACATTATTTCAAATTTACAAAAATCCAGTTAATTCAAAATACTTCAAATCGGTATTGTTTAAAACGCAATGATTTTTCAATTCGCCAAAAAATTGCACGCCCAGCAATCCGTAAAGAGACATGAAAAACAAGAAAAATAACGTTACATTGTAGATCTGTTGACTCGATCGTCTGTAATTTAGTAAAATTAAAATTTTGCTGTAAATTGAATTTTAGAAATACTTGAAAATTTGATTGATCCGTGATTTTGGCATGGAAAATTTCAGAAATACCCTCAAGAATCGTATCATAATTAAAGGTCGTGGGGCTCGTAATATCGATAAATAACTAAATCTCGGTACTGTACTCAACATTTCGAAGACTTGTAAAATTACAGAAATCCACAAGAAGAACACCATACTGGCATCGAATTGGCACCAATGGTCTTTCAAGTACGGTTTCTCACCCTACAAAATGCACAAATTTAGGCAATTTCTTGCTTTAAAAGACCCCAATTACCTTCAAAATTCCCCGAATATGCATCTTCGCTATCATCTCAGCTGTAAACAATATCGTCACAAATATATCAACGGTGAATGTGATCCATTGCATTGGAGCGAGTCGTTCGAACGTTTTCGGTGTGTTACAACTGACTGAGGCTAAACTTAAAAGGGCACAAGTTCGCATCAATCTTCGCACCCATCTCTGTACATTACAAAATTGAATGTGAGTTTACGAAATTATTATCACTCACTTTATTCACCCATTCTATATCGGCACTCTCGTTGAACGCCTCATCTGGACCATAATCGGCCAATACTGGTTCACCTTTTAAGCTTTGCTTCCTGCCCAGCATCATGTTTGAAAATCAAAAATTATCAAGAAGAATTTTCACAAAAATACTGCAACTTCGTCATAATTGATGTGTGTTGTGAAAACTGGAAAATTATCGATAACAAAAGGGTAGTGTGTGGTAAGGAGGCTGTGGAGGCTGAAACTGAAATCTTCGCATCCCTCTCTCGGTGTTGTTGCTATTCTCTGAAATTTTAAATCAATATTTGTTACGGCAAGTTGACGATTATTGACGGAGCTTTCCGAGATGTTCATGAAATGATGTGCAATTAACTGAAAAGTCGACACATATTTGTTGGTGATGTCTTTTTTCAGCAACAGTTATTATAGGTGTGAATATGCTGAAAATTACACAAATTACGAAATATTGGAACTAAATTGAATAATTAAATTCTTTACAATCCAAGAACAATTTTATTTACAAATTCAATAGGAGTATTGTGTAATTTTTCAGATTATTATATTTTTAAATTGGCGCTAAATTACTGCAAATTTATTGGTTGTTCAACTCGATGACGCAATAAAAACGTACCAGATGTATTGTGTGTTGCATACAATTCTGTTATAAATCGTTAAAACTTGGGAGCAACACTTGTTCTGAAACAATTTAAATTTTAAAATATTGAAACTAAATTGAATTCTTTACAATTTTCGATCGAATTTATCGAATTAATTGGCACAAAAATACTTTTATTGTATTGGTCGTTCAATTTAATGACGTAATTAGTGTGTTGATGTAATAAGTGTTGCATAAACTCAAGGATTGAATTCTAAGAAGCTAGGGCGGGTAATTTGAATCGATAGAATAAAACTATAGTTTATATACAGTACAACACTGATGTATTTAAATTTTTATTACACGAATTAACAAGTTACATCGTATAGCTTATATGCGGATAATTTTCTTGATAATTTCTTCAATATAAGCTAAAATTATTGGAATTCTCCCAAATTCCTTGTGGTATAATTTAAGAGTAACGTGGATGTTTACTATCTTGTAGATACGGATGTAGATGTTGATAATGGTGTGGAATACCACAATTATAGAAATTGAGCATATCTGTGTAAGCTAAATGATGGTGATGTGTATCATTTTTCGATTGTAAATTCTCTGTTCTTGTATTGATTTGTGAACGTACAACATTCGTATTATCATGATGATGGGATGCACCATAAGTCATATTAAATAGAGCATCCGGGTCACAAACGAATTTATAAACGTATCTTTCACCTGTAGAAAATCAATTTGAATTATTTTCAAAGAAACATCAAAATTAGTGAACCGGATTACAACTCTTTAGGGAAAAAATTAGGAATACTTGATCGAAGATTTCTAGCTTGTTTATTATTCTGTTGTAAAGTATGATGTAACATTGGAAAGAGTGTTTTAAGGGCTCTCACCAATCACTGATGATTCGGTGCGCGAAACTTATGAATGCCCTTTGGAAAGAGTCCAAAAACTTGAGTTTTCGTTCTAAAAAATTTTGAAGAAACTTAAAATAAGCAAGCAAAATCTTCGATTAAACATCCCCAGAAATTGTAATCCAGCTCGATTAAAAGCAACAAACCTGCAACTTTCTGCATGATGCCTTTTTCGTAATAATAACGTAATGAGCGACTCAATTTATCATAATTCATAGCCGGACGATTCTTTTGGGCGCCCCAACGTCTTGCCACTTCTTCCGGTTCAATTAATTTGAATTCCATGCCACGACCGGTCCAGGCGATGCAACCAGCACTGGCGTCTGGTGCGTCCAAGAGTGCCACCAAAAACTGCCACAATTGCAACGAGCCACGTCTACCTGTTGTTGAGGTTGGTGGGTTATTTTGGAAATTATTCGGACGTGTATCGACAGTTTCGCGAGGTTTTTCGTTAGTTAAATGGCCCATTTTCGATGGTTTATTGTTATTATTATTACTATTGCGTTCATATGATGTTAAACGGAAATTTCCTATAAAAATACAAAGTTGGCAGTGCTTTTAGCATTATAGCGTTGTCGTAGATTATTCCAGACACTTCAAAACTACCCTAACAAACTTCAAATTTAGTAATGTATGAACTAATCTACGGCACTACGTAATCAAAGGTATAACCAACCGCGAAGTGAAATATTTTTGTACACCCCCTGTATTTCCAATTATTTATTATAAATAATTCAAAATTCAACATTTATACCGAATGTACGACGGTATTTCATCTCGTAGTTGGCTATGGTTTTAGTATTATCGTAGATTTCTTCGGATACTTCAAAATTACAATAACAAATGTCAAATTCAGTAAAGTATGAACTAATCTAAGCTACTATGTAATCAAAATCGAGGCTAAATGTCAGATGAAATATTGCTATACACCCTGTATGTTTGATACAATTTCCTTTCTATAAAGTACACACAATTTGAAAAATTCTATACGCAAAGAACGTGATGTAAATTTCAAATTGTTACGCTCTTATAGAAAATCAAAATTCATTCTTTTGCGATTAAAATCTGCATAGAACGTCGCTTCTTACCCCCCTCCCTCGTTCGATAAATACAACATTATTATTATTATTATTATTATAGAAAGCTGCGGGGTGTATAAAAGATTTGATTAAGGGTAACAACGCGACGAAAATTTCAACACTGTAATAACAACAATACTAACAAAAAAAATCCACAAGTTCAACTGATTTTGGTTTAATAAGGGGTTGAATTTTCCTTATTATTAAAAAATCAACCCCCAAACTTACAGTGACAGTTCATTTATTATAAAGATAATAAACTTTCGTCAATATTGAAGATCAACGTACTGAAAAAATATTAATCGTTTTGTATCTATTTGCGTAAATTATTTGAAATTAAATACCCCCAATTTAGGGGTTGCTACTGTTATTATTATTATCGTTAGTGGACTGGTATTATTACTCTAGGGTACATCAATGTAATAGCTTTATTAATATTGATTAGTTTCAATTAAAATCTTTCGCAAGGTTTACACACAGATAGACAAAGTTGATTTTATAGTAATAATAATAATAACAGGGGGATGAAATTTTAGGGTTAAATGTTTTTAGGTATCCCATATACATACAGGTCCGGTTTATAAAGTTAATCTCATAAAATTTACAATATCTTGTTTACATTTTGTCTGTTTGTCTTTTGAGTAGTTTATCTGGAAGATTGTATTGGATTTGTGGTTGTTATTAGAGGGGTGGTTTAATTTAAGGGTGAACCTGGCAATCACTGGAATATTTCCACTATTCTAAAGGATGTTAAATGATTTTGGGGATGATTTTTGTGTTTTAAATTATCAAGCGTTATGGGGGGTAAATCTGGCGACCGCAGGGTTGTTTTGCTTTTTCACGCAGTTTTCTGGTCATTTTTGCGATAATTTTTGTGCTTGAATTGTTACCAGGGGGGAGGTATGAGGGGTAGTTTTATATGGCTTTTTGAAAATGTTGAGCCGTTTTTGCTAAATTGACGAACTTTTGTGCAGATTATCTGGAAAATTGTATTTAATTTGTGGTTTTTATCAAAGGAGTGGTATAAAAGGGTAAATCGGGTGGCCGCTGGGGTGGTTTCACTGTTCCATAAAACAAATGATCGTGGAGAAAATTATTAGAAATTTTTGTGGTAAATTGCAGGGTTTTTCCACCGATTTATGGATGGATCTTTCCCTCATTGAGATATCGTCACTATTCCAAGGGGGTTTCAAATGATTTTAGGGATGATTTTTGTATTTAATATCAGATTTAAGGTGATAATCTAGCGACCACGGGGTTGGTTCACGATTTCATGGGATTTTCCAGTGATTTTAGGGAGGATTTTGTGTTTGAGATCAGAGTTTTGAGTTATCATCAGAGAAAATACGAGGAGTAAATCTTGGGGTGGTTTTACTTCTGGTGGAGGTTTAGTTAGTTTCATCATTCCAAGGGTTTTACAAACGATTTTGGAGATAATTTTTGGGTTTAAAATAAGATTTTTAAGTTGTTAACATAGGGAGGGTGATTCTGATAGATGCTGGGGTAATTTCATCATTTCATGGGGCTTGATAATGAATTTGGCCAATTTGGGGAGAATTTGTATATTTCAAACCAGATTTTAAAGGGGTGATTGGGGTGGTTTCTCTATTTGATGGAGCTCAGAAGTAATTTTGAAGAAGATTTTTATGCTTAGGGGCTCATATTGTAGTTGCCTTGAGAGAAGTACGAATATAATGACGTTACCATGAGGTTTGCAAATGATTTTAGGGGAGTTTTGTATTAAAAATTATCAAATTACAGTTTTGAAGACCTTTTAAGTATTTTGTCTTCATTATTCTTAGTCATTATTCTTATTCCAAATGGTTTTCGAATGATTTTCACAAGAACTTTCACGTTTACGTCTAGATACTAAAGATACTTTTAAAGGGGTAGTATGAGCAGATAGAGGGGTGGTTTATATATTTTATGTAATAGAAATACTTTTGTTCTTAAGGGCACATCTTTCAGTTGTCTTCCAAGAAGTAACCATTGGGATACTAAAACTGCTAAGGTTTGCAAATGATTTGAGAGAGGTTTAAAGGTAAATTATCTTAAAAACAACCCTTAATTTTTATACCTTCGTATTCTCTATCAGCTGGTTCTTGTTTGATCGGTACACTACCCCCTAACGTTGTTATTTGGTGATTCCCATGTAGATTCGTTGAAATTTGTCCAATTTCCAGATTCCGTTGTAGCGGCGATGTACACCTGAAATTTCAACAAAATCTCCCTTAAAATCTATAAATTTCTTTCATATTAAGTTACCTGTTGTAGAATTGATTTGTATAAAAACAACCACTATGCTGGTGTGAACTACTCGAATAAATCCCTTCGAAATTCTCGCTATTCGTATATGTTGTTGTTGTATATATTGGGGGTTTATTTAGATTTTGTAATAGGTCGGACATATTTTCAGGCTTGATTACTGAAAAATAACACACAAGAAGATAATTTATCTCAATACAAATTGGGCCAAGATGAAGATGAAGGTTTATGAAATTTCATTGACAGCAGTCCTGCTACCTAAACTACCCCTAGAACTTTATTGAAAATAGAAAAAACAAGGTGCTTTACTTTACACTGAGGGTTGAACGATGAAAATATTTTCTAGAGGTAGCTGTCTTGGTTCACCCTGTACTGTTGATCGTTATCATTATGATGATCATCGTGATTGGAACGGTTTTTCCATGTATGTGTGCCGATCTATACACATTAATTTATCAGAAGAGATGAAAAGTGGTTACAGAGAGAACGAGGGTGAAGCCCTGCCGTGCGCTAAGTTGAGAATATACAAAACTAAATGGATGTTTGGCCGTTTTGAAAGAACTTTATGACAGGTTGATCTCTAAACTCAGCATGTACTCCCCCGATTTAAGCGACTATAAAACATACAACTATAAGTCTATATAATGCGACATTTCCAATCGTAGGAAATTTTTTATAAAAATAGAAAATAAAATTGCAAACTAAACGCTTAAAAAAACGAGGAAAATCGGATGGAAAAATCTTAAGCAAACAAACACCCTTATTGACTGATATTGAGTGGTGCGCGAGGGATTGTTGAATGGGCTTGATTAAAAATTATAGCCGGAAGGTATGGATAACACCCCGTCTATTTTTAATAAATCATCCAATAGGAAAATTTCCGGGTTGTTTCCCAATGTTATTGTTATACGAATTAACTTACCACTTTGTTGTTGTTGTTGTTGCTGTTGATAATCTGTATCGGGTACATATTGTTCGCTATCATCAGTTTCACAACTATTCCCTTAAATTGAACAATAAATTATTAAATTATTCAACAAATATTAAAAGCTTTATAATAAGGGTTGTTTTTTACAAGTCTCTTGCCCGCTCTTGGAGTCTTTCAGTAGTTAAAATGATGTACTACAACCCCCAACGGACTAAAGTCCATCATTTAACACTATGCATCATTGATAAGATAACAACAGGTGAAAGCTTTTGTTATTATAGTCGACTATACGATTTATTCTCCCTCTTCACCCCTAACTACCACCAACATGGATAATGGAGTTGTTTTAACAACAGTACACAGGGTTAAATGTTCGCATTTACAACATTAATTATGAACCAAGTTGTATTACTTACCGTCTTGATGCCAGGACTCTCGCCAATCCGTTGGGAATACACCTAAAACGAGATTGTACAGATAATGGTTGTTTTTTTCCTACCCCCATTTCATTTATTTATTTCGACTTTATATTTACCACTAGATGATGGATTCTTGTAATGTTCACTATGTTGTTGATAACAAGTTGTTGTAAATAAACATCCCTATTTCAAACGAAAAAAAATACATTATTCTATTGTAGGGGTGATTATTAGAGTATTACTACGACAGGACAAAATTAACTTAACCCTTAATAATGTGTGTGTAAAGAGAGAATGGAGTGGCCATCATTTAATTATCTGTGTCAACAGGGGCTCGACTTGACTGACTGTATTCGGTTACATAGATTATCATCGTCATCGGCAAATTTACAATAAATAGGGAAACTTCTACAATTAACAATTCACCCTCTATTATTCAATTTTTATTAACAATCAACCCTTATAGATGTACGTATTTCTTTTAAGATTGTAAGCATAAAAATATCAAGGGGTTGAATTTAGAGTGTTACACGATTACAAGATTTTTAGGATAATTTTGGGCCCACTTATGGGGAAAAACGAAGAAAATGCAATTGGACAGTATTTCAAAGTTTATTCGTACTAGAAGTTGGTAAAAATTTTAAGTTTTAGGGCTTGAAAGGGTGTTTCAAGCTATATGTTGGAAGACAAGCGAAAAAATTTGGCGCACGCCAGGTCGATCAAAATCTGATGCGGTTCTTCAAATCTCCATCGGGGCCAAAATAGTCCGATTCGGCACTGTCAAAATGCACATCATTTTGATTATCGTTATCTCAAAGACTCCTTTTTCCATACAAATCAAAGGAGACGGACTATATTGATAATTTTTAACAACGATGAATTATCATGTTTGCAGAAAAAAATTGTTAATCTATATTACTTATAACAATAACCAATAATTAAAACGTTTAACTGATTTTGTATAGATTTTAATAATTTATCTACGTTATCCTTGAACTATCACCAAAATAGAAACAAAAAAAAAAAAAAATAGACGTGTACGGATAGTGATTAGTAAATACTTCAAATAAAAGAAATTGAGTATTCTATCTAGAAAGTAACAATTTCGGATGTGTTTTATTTGAAAAGAATGTTTCTAATTTGTCTCCTATTATTTTTTCTGTTCATTCGTCTAACATGCGGCATCAACAAAAGTATGACATGTTTAATTGGTAAAACAGCTCTAATTACAGGCGGTAATTCAGGTAAGATTCATTGAAATAAAATTTAGAAATTATTTTTCCTATTTTGTGTTGGTAATAGACTCTAGGTCTTTAAAAATGTTGAAAAACAAAGTACACATTGATAAAAAAATTAGCAACAGTAACTAAAAAAAAAACAGCTTTAGTTTTTTAGAAATCAAAATATAATCAGGAAAAGTTTGTGTTCAAATAAAATTATCTTGAATTTATATTCAATTTAAGGGCACTCAGCACAAAAATAGACAATTTCAAAGCAGGATATCTTTTTTATTGCAGAAAGACGAGATGACAGACTTTAGAGCCCCCTTTCCGCCAATAGATGTAACCCATTTTTGTGGTTTGGAGACTTGCTATTCAACTAGTTTTTCACACGATAAACATAGTTTTGTTTATCACTAATTTTCCAGAAGATTTTCACTTTTTTGCAGCAACAATGATACCGTTGGAAAGACAATGAAATAATCTATAAATTGCAATACACTTTATACAAAAATAATTAATTTTAACAGATAAAAATAATAGATGAAATTTCTCCACCATAAATTTCCAGTAAATTTTCCGAATTTCAATCTCAAACTATTTTCAAAATAATCTGCTATTCATTACCTTGCAAACAAGCTCTGGTTCAGTGGTCTAAGTTTAAAACTGTCCGTAAAAAAACAAAATTAGTATGTCGAAACCTTTCATCAATTTTCCGGAAAACTAACAATGCGATCGAAAAATTTCTGACAGATTTGGAAAGGGCTTTTAATTGGCTACATGTTGTGTGAAATTCATTAGAAAATAAGCAATATTTGCCACGTTATGAGGGAAAATATAAAAAAAAACTGTAAAAAATGCTAAAAAACATGCTTCTATACTTCCTTCTGTAACTCCAAATTAGATACGAATTTCAAAAAATCAAATACATACTTCCTTATCTCTTGAAATGCCCTTTTAAATACCGTTTAGATCATTGAAATCCGTTGGAAAATAAAAAAGATATCCTGCTTTGAAATTGTCTATTTTTGTGCTGAGGGCCCTTAATATATACATATTAAAGAAAACATTTACTCGAAGTTTAAATTGTATCAGGTTATGGGCCCAAACCCGTTGTAACTGTGATACTGGGTAAATGTTGCAGTTTGAGGAGTAATATATAGGTATATATTTTGAAGAAGAATCGATAAAAATGGATTTCAAGACGCAAATAGAAAAGTTAGAAGGTGCGAAAAACTGGACAAAATGGAAACGACAAGTTGAATTAATATTGCGGCATAATGATGTCATAAATGTGGTTAATGGCGAAAAGGCAAGGCCAATTGTCTTAAGTGATGAAGAAGATGCGAAGAAAGAAACATTTATTAAGTAGTTGAAAGAATTCGAGAAGAATGATTTAAATTTAGAATTGACCACTACGTGTAGTTCGTCAAAAGCAATATGGGAAAAATTGTTGTCTGTTTATGAACAAAGTTCTGGACAAAGACTTGATCGTTTGATGGGCCAGTTTTTTACTTTTGATAATAATTATTCAGATGGTATAACTGTGCATGTAGTACATTTACAAACGAATTTTCGTGAATTGAATGATGAACTAAAAAGAGTGGCACAAACTGAATTACCTGAAATACCACTTATGAGTAGAATAATATCTACACTTCCATCACATTATTTTGAATTTAAAAGTGTATGGGAATCTGTTCCCGTAGATGAAAGAACTGTAAATAATTTGATAGAACGTCTTAGATTAATAGAAATGAGATTACCAACCAAACATAGCGAATCTAGTGCACTTATGGCAAAATTGACATCAAATAATAAACCAGTATACAGAGTGAGCCAAGTGGTTGGCCTATTAGAAGTTTAAAGAGTTCTAATTGATGAAAGTTTCTGAAATTTGGTATGCACCCGTTTTTTCACCTGAACTACACCTGGAAAATATTTTCATTATTCTATCAACCCCTGTTGTATGGGGTAGTGCACCCTACTTTGTTATTTTAAATGGAATGCTATATTTTTTATTCCATATTTAGATTCTACGATAAAAATGAAATGGACTTTGATAACATGACCTATGGTCTAACGTTAATAGTTTTTCAGGAATTTCGACTTTTTTTGAAAATTTTGATTTTGTAGTGTTTGATTGAAAAATTAATATGTTTAAAGATATCGTTGATAGATAATCCAAATTTGGAACTCAAATAATTTAAACTATGTACTTTACGCCAGATTTTTCAGAAATGAATTATCTTTTAGCATTTAGTCGAAATGAATTTTTCTTTCAGTCAATTTTCAAAGCGCAATATCTTTCTTATTTTAAATAGAATGGTATATTTTTCGTTACACAATTGAATAGAGAAAAAAATTCTGCATCGAACTGTATTAGCATTCCCTATACCTATCGCTGATAGTTTTCCAGCTATTTAAGATTTTCAATTTTCAATAGTTTTCTCCCCAGCCTGAAACTGGCTAGTGTCAAGTTGCCTATGACTTATTAATTCGCTTATAAAGAAATGCATAGGAGGCTTAGTAAAATGACATTAACTGTCACATTTGAGGTTAACAATGATTATTTTGTATGTTTTTTCAGCGATTTCGTCCAATTTTACATGAAAAGAAAATCCAATTAATTTTAATTTAATTATTTGTCAATTTCTTCTATGATTTTTTAATTAAAAAATCCTAAAATAACTAATTATTTAGATGTTAATTGTGACAGAAGGTTGTTTCGCCAAGCCTACTATGTTTTAGTATTTCGTTTCAGGGGGTAAATGATTAGAAATCGAAAATCTTGAATAACTGAAAAATTATCAAGAATAGGTATAGGAAATGCTAATATGATTCGATGCAGAATTTTTTTGTCTATCCAACCGTGTAAAGAAAAATATACCATTCCATTTAAAATAAGAAAGATATTGCGCTTTGAAAATTGGCTGAAAGAAAAATTCATTTCGGCTAAATGCTGAAAGATAATTTAATTCCATAAAATTTAGCGTAAAGTGCATAGTTTGGGCAATTTGATTTCCAAATTTAGATTGTCTAGCAATAATACTTTCCGAAATATGAATTTTTTAATAAAACACTACAAAATCAAAATTTTCAGAAAAAGTCGAAATTCCTGAAAAACTATCAACGCTAGATCATAGGTCATGTTATGAAAGTCCATTTAATTTTTACCATAGAATCTAAATATGGAATAAAAAATATACCATTCCATTTAAAATAACAAAGTAGGGTGGACTACTCCATACACCGGGGGTTGAAAGAACAACGAAAATATTTTCCAGGTGTAGTTCAGGTGGAAAAACGGCGGCATACCAAATTTCAGAAACTTTCATCAATTAGAACTCTTTAAACGTCTAATAGGCCAACCACTTGGCTCACTCTGTATAAGAAAGATACAAAATCAGTAAGATCGCAGTTGAAATGTTTCAAATGTCATAAAACAGGACATTTCATTAAAGACTATCTTAAGAAAAATTCAAGAAAAGATGAAAAATCTGAACGTGAAGTTTTTGTGTGTTTAGGTCATGATTTAATGAAGAAAATATGTGGTTAGCAGATACAGGTGCTTCAACTCACATGACAAGTAATAAAAATTATTTCGTAACATATGAGACGTTTAAAAATCCAAGAAAATTTCAGAAATGTATATAAACAATAAATGGCACAAGAATTATTTATCAAATGTATGGTATATTCCTGAGATTGGAAAGAATTTGTTTTCTATTGGCCAGACAATCAAAATGTTATTAAAACAGATCAAAAAGGTTGTATTTTAATAAAAGATAATGTTGTAAAAATTAGTGGAAAAAGAACACCAAAAGGACTCTACATGTTGGAGATGAGAGTGTGCATTCCAGCGGAAGCTCGAATGATTACTTCTGTTAATAATCTACAGCTTTGGCATGAGAGAGTGTGTCATCAGAACAAGCAACATGTAGCAAGATTCTTCAAAGAAATATAAATAAAGAACGTAAAACAGATGAAGACTTTTGTGAAGGCTGTGTATTTGGAAAACAGCATAGACTGAGTTTTCAAAAATAGGTGAACTTATTTACGCAGATGTATGTGGGCCTATGCAAGAAAAGTCTGTAGGTGGTTCAAGATATTTTCTATGTTTTAAAGATGATTATTCAAAATTTCGTCGTGTGTTCTTTATTCAATCAAAAAGTGAGGTAATACAATGTTTGGAAATCTTCTTACGTGAAGCTGATATTGCTGAATATAAAATAAAAGAATTTTTAACTGATGGTGGCAAAGAGTTCGATAATTTTGAAATAAAAAGAATTTTACAAATTAAAGGTATTAATTTCGGAACAATGCCATATGCAACAGAACAAAATCGTGGTGCTGAAAGAGAAAATCGTACAGTAGTTGAGTGTGCTCATTCGATGCTTCATACCAAGAACTTGCCAATTAGTTTGTGGGCTGAAGCAGTCAACACGGCTGTGCATGTCCTAAATCGAACTGGTATTTCATCCGGAAAAGATAAAACACCAATAGAATTGAGGTTTAATAAAGAAAATACTGAGTTTTCGGTACATATTCCAAAAGAGCAACGCCGTAAATGGGATTAAAGGAGTATTAAAGGTCGTTTTGTGGGATATTGTGGTGAGAAAGATGGTTGCAGAATATGGCTTGAAGAAGATAATAAAATTATTATCAGTCGTGATGTTATATTTAAACAGGTAGAAATAGTGCAGAAGATGATGCAATTAACAATTCAAACAAAATCAGATGATACTGTTGTGCCTGCTAGTAATAATGAAAATATTTCTAAAGATGACATGAATAGTCATGTTGAAGGGAAAATATTAGAAGATGAAGAAAATATTGAAAAATCAACAACTCATCGACAAATAAAACTGCCAAGTTATTTGTCTGATTATGTTATGTTTGGTTAAAAAGATTATTAAATGATATAACAGGGCTATTGTAAAAAACCGATTTTGCATGTTGATAATTTAAGTGCAATTAAGTTAATTAAAAATCCAAAATTTCATAAAAGATCAAAACATATTGAGGTACGATACCACTTTATTTGTGAAAAGTATGAAAATAATGAAATTAAAACGTTTGGGTTTAATAAACATTTAATAAAACGTGTACTTCGGGGGAAAGTGTTGAAAAACAAAGTACACATTATATATATATATATATATATATATATATATATATATATATATATATATATATATATATATATAATCAGGAAAAGTTTGTGTTCAAATAAAATTGTCTTGAATTTATATTCAATTTAATATATACATATTAAAGAAAACGTTTACTTGAAGTTTAAATTGTATCAAAAAATAATATAGAGATCTATATTTTCTAATTGTTTTTGACAATTTAGATTTTCAAAATTAGTAATTTAGCGCTTATTAATTAATTAAAGTAAAATTGAACAAGTGTATCAAGTCCTGGTAGATTTATCAACACTTTTGTGTAATTTGCTTGTCCATTTATTTGAAATGTCATAACCTGAGAAAATGCCCATTTTTGCCGCAGTGGCGCTGTTTACCAACACAAATCTTGAATTATTTGTGTGGCTGGTAAGAGATTCTCCCACCAACCGACCGTTGGTAAGAATTGACAGAGAGACAGAGAGCAGAGAGCACTGTATTTTCATGTGCCAATGCGGTCAAAATTTGGACTTCTCTAAAGCTTTAATTTAGGTTGAACGTACTGGCCTGCAATACAGCAAAGCGCCTAAAAATTCCATGGTTATGAAATTTTTGGAAATTTTAGAAAGTTGTGAATCACGGAGGATAATTTTTGGGGCATCATTTTTGTTACATTTCTTCATATTCTCTTGGAACTTCAAAGCTCCTTGGCAAAGTCTTGCATCTTAAATTGTGGAGAAAAATCTTGAAGCATATTTTTCTATATGTGCTTATAATTTTGAAAATTCTTGAAAAAACTTAGAATTATTCAGGAAAATCTTGGAACATATCTTATTATTCATTGCAAAGTCAACTCCCATTATTTGAAGAGCGATTTGGAAAACATTTTAAGGAGCTATAGGAGGGTTCCTGGAGATCATTTTATCAAAATTTCAACGTTACAAGTCCAATGAACCTTTGGAGTTACAGAGGGAAATCTTGGACCAATTTGCCGTATTTCTTTGGGTTTTGGAAAATTTCAAGGAACACTTGAATTTCACAAAGAAATCTTGAAGTATATATTCGGGCATATTTTTCTGTTTTGGAAATTCTTGAGGAAATTTTGAGCTAGAGGATCTAGGAACATTTTCTCATGTTTTTGACGTAGATGGAAGCTTCAAATCTTTTCATAATTTTTGGGAAATTTTGAAAACATTTGGAGTTACGAGCAATAATTTCAAACCAAATTTTTTCTTCTATTGGGAATTCTATCAGGTCTTGTGTTGAATTTTTGTAAGAAAAAGGCGTGCCAAGGGATACAAAATAGGAAAAACAATACAAAAACTCGTGCTTTTCTCAATGTACTAACCAATAATTAAAATTATAGGAATTGGTTATCAAGTAGCATTAAATTTAGCATCACGTGGTTGTCGTGTTATAATAGCAGCACGAAGAAATCTCGAACAAATCAAACAAGAGATAATTTCGAGAACAAATAATCGAAATATTAATGTAAAATATTTGGATTTGCTTAGTTTTAAGTCGATACGAAAATTCGCTGAAGACTTCAATGCAAGTGATGAGCGTTTAGATATTCTAATCCATAATTCAGGCTTGAGTTCTGCAAGTACTGAAACCAGTGAAGATGACATTCATCCTGTAATGCAAGTCAATTATTTCAGCCCATTTCTATTAACCCATCTGTTGATTGGTGAAAATTGCAAAATATACCAATGAATTTTATTAAATTGGGCAATTTTTCAGGTAAACTGAAAGATTCATCACCAAGTCGTATTATTTTCATGTCATCAAATACGGCGTATTTGAGTAATTTGGAATTGGAACAATTACTACATCCGAAATTATCGCAAATTAAATTACTTGATAATTTTCTTATTTACAGCAATACGAAAGCTTTGGAAATAATTATGGCGGATTTATTTGCTGAAAAATTGAATAGTTTCAATATAACTTCAAATTCCGTTCATCCAGGCTGGGTGCGTACTGGAATTTTCGCGAAATTCTTCAACAGCATCCGCTGGAATATTATCGGGATTCTTTTTAATTTCCTCCTGTATATAATCGGAAAAGTGTGTACTTTTTAATTAGTCCTGATTGATTGATTTAATTTATTTTTTAGAGCTTATGGGAAGGTGCCCAAACGCCGGTAATGGTGGCTTGTGATTCAGATTTAGCAACAGTAACTGGGAAGTTTTTCCACGATTGTCGGATCTTTCCAAAACCGTGGCAGACGAGAGATCGGCAATTTTGTGAGAAAATTTGGAATTTCTCCGAAGAGATCACTAAGCTTGAGCCAGGCGAAAAATTGTAAGAGAAATGTTTTATTAAAGGTTTTTTGCTTGTTTTTGAAAACGTAATAACCTGTGATATGTGCATTAGAAAGAAGCTTTTTTCGTCTACATATAATTTTCTAATGTTTATGGAAATCTTAAAAAATTTTGGTTACAGAAAAAAATTTAAAGCACGTATTTTTTTATATTTTCTCATACTTTACAACCGTTTTGTATAATTTGGAGAAAATTAGGAGCTAGAGGAAAAATTTTGTACTTTAGTTTTTCATGTTCCTTTATCATTTTATAAAATTTTGATTAAACTCTGAGCTACTGAGGAATACATGAATACATTTGGAAGTAGATATATTTCTTCATGCACTATTGTCATTCTGAAATATGTTAATGAAATTCAGAGTTACAGAAGAAAATCTCGAAGTGTGCATTTTTCATATTTTCTCACAATCTTATTACGGAGAAATTTTGAGTTACAGAGAAAATTTTGAAGCATTCATGTTTTCATACTTTCTAATCGGATTGGAAAATTTTGATGATATTCTGAGGTGCAGGTGAAAGTCTTGAAATACGTTTTTTTCCATATTTTCTTACTGTTTTGGGAAATTTTTAGCAATTTAGAAATACTAGAATCTGTAAGTTTTCATACTGCCTTACAGTTTTGAAAATTCTTGCAACTGAACTACAAACTGAATTACAAAGAAACACCCTGAAGCATACATTTTTTCTGGCCGTTCTGAAAAATCTTGAAGAGATTTGGAATTACAGTGAAAGATCTTGAAAGATGTTTTTTCCTTAATTTCTTACCATTTAAAAAAATCTTACTGGAATTTGGAGTAAGCGAAAAAAACTCTTAAATCATGCTTTCATACTTTCTAATCGTTTTGGAAAATTTTAATGAAGTTCCGAACTACGGGGAAACTATTTCAACAGGCTTTGTCACATTTTTTGCCGTTTCGACAAATCTTTAAGAAATTTGGAATCCTAAAACATGTATATTTTCATACTTACGAGGATGTCTGAAAATTTCTGATAAAATTTCGAAGGAAAGTTCTGAAGCACATACTTTTTTGAAGAAGTTTAAAGAAACTTCGAGTAAGAGAGAAAATTCTTACAGCATCAATTGTGCACCCATAAATGCCCTCTCTAATACAGTAGGGTGCTTTATTATAAATTAAAGACCGAACGAAAAATCTTCGATCAAATATCCTATTTTTTTCCTGAGAAATTGTTTCCATTACTTGTTTCTAGGTGAGAATAATCCATCAATTTCACTTTAATAATACAAAATCAAACAAAGTAAACGTTGGATTGATAAAACCAGGGGTTGTTTATATAAAAGACAGTATGAAAAGGCCACAAGAGCTGTGAAAAACGCATTGTATACACTAGAAAAACGACAATTAACTAAATGAAATTGACAACAACACGTTGATACAAAGGTGGTAAATTATTACAAGTTTTCTTCGTCGTTTCTTTTTCAAACTTTCAGGGGTGTAATTAAAGTGTATTTTTCGATAATTTTTAATTTGTTTATTGTTGAAGATTTTGTTCAAATAATTAAGTCCCAATGGAGTTGACAATATTGAAAATTGATTGGGGTTTTCAACGTTATAGTCAACTGATTAGTGAGCTTGTTTAGAAAGGGATAAAACGAACAATAGTTGTGGTGTTATATTGTTTGTACAAGTCATTCACTCATTAGTGTAATTGGTTTGTGCAGGGGTTAGTCTATTTATGTCTGTTTTTGACCAATGATTGCTACAAATTCACCTGCAAAATCCATTTCATAAAATATCGAAAGCATGGAGTATTCAACATTGAATTCTCAAAATAAAATCAAATTGCTATAAAATTTGTCTATAAGAGATGAACAACTTTAAATAAAAGGGCAATTCTAGCAAAATCTACAACAGATGAGCGATTAACTTATGTCATCTTATGTCAACCCTTAAAAAGCTTTATTATTTATTTTTCAAAATTTGAGAAAAAACTACTCTCGAGGATGAACTTCATCCCTGCTTACTTCCTTCACTCAATTCATTTATTGGTTCACAATTCATCTTTAAAAAAAACGATTCATAAAATATCAGTTTTGAAAATTTTCATTATAATTTCTCTGGAATTCAGTAATAATCTCCCAAGAGAAGAACAAAATTCGAGACTTTTGATTCGCGTATTTTCAACCCTACAAGATTCTATATCAATTTAAATAAATACTTTGTGGTTGAAATTTCACAGAAAATCTGCTTTTTATGGTCTTAACAGGCATGTTTTTATGGCTTTTTTTCAACTTTTGTAATTTGTATGCAAAAATTCGCCCGGCGCATCCACCAATTTTACAACGTCTACAAAATTCTAGTTTGAATTCTTAAAATAATATGAAGAAGCAATTTTGATGTAACCTATAGTAAGTGCGAAATTAATTTGTTTTGCAAAACAACCACAATTTAGGAAATATTCGGGAAAATTTCATTCCATTTCCATCAATTTGAAATAAAATTTAAAAAATTGGAAGACAATCTATAAGTTTATAATTTAAATATCTCTATAAATTGGCTTTAAACGTTAAACTTGATAACAGTATTTATACTTAACCAATTTGTAGACAACAGTTCGTCCGGCGCCTCCGCCATTTCTATACTCTAACTTTTTAAAAATTCAAATTTAGACCTAATTTTTCAGAATAAAGTAAAATAGTACCTATATCGGTAACACTATAGGGGGTAGAAAATTATTTCAAGTTTTTCGAGCTTTGTGAATTTCTATAATACAATTCCCCGGCGCATCCACCAATTAGACACTAAAAGTATTTCTCCAATAAAATTGAAGTCTGAATTTTTGAAACAACAATGAAGTAGCAATTTGATAGAAGTTAGAAGATTAACTTATTCTATAGTTTAACTTTTGAAAGTTCCCATTATAGGGCTTTAAAATTTCGGAAGTATTTGGATAAAATTGAGCTTTGCAAGACAAACTTAACCTCGATTATTTCCTTACACTGTGCAAATTGTACTTTCACAACTTTTATTTAGCAAATAGGGCATCGAACACAATTAATTATAACAACTCTTAGAAAAAATGTTAAAAATCTAGTACAGGTCTCCAAATAATTATGAAAATTTCATGCATTTTCAACCCTGTGGGTTAAAAATTGTACTTCAAAATAATCGTGAAATTAGTGAAATTTCGAAAAAACACGGATAAGTATTCATTAAGCAGTATTAGTAGACTTTTTAAATTGCTAGCTTTTGATTCTCCTGGCGCCTCCACCAATTTTACACACACATCTAATATTATTGCATTTTATTTTTGAAATGATCGAATTATAGAGTTATGAAAGAGAAAACTACTCACAAATCGGCTGAGTTCAGTTATCGTAGCTGGAACTTCTTGGTCCTGGTTCATACCGAACACGAATCAATCAAATCGATCCATTATCATAATTTTTATCAACAAACTCTCACTTTCGTTACGTTTCTCTCAAAACATACACGTGAATTTTATGAAATATTTCAATAAAGCACTGAATTTTTTCCTTCAAATGTAATATTATTGATATTGTTCGATGATAATAACGGGAAATACGATGTTTGTTCGGTGAATTGTTGGAAACTTTTAGTATACCTGTGTAGGGATGAAATTGGAGTGAATTTTAGTAAAGAGTGGAGGGAATGAATAAAGCGACACGCCCGCTGTGCTTGTAACGCCCCTAAGAGTGGTCTCGTATGCATATAATTTAATAAATAATTGAGAAATTTTCGAGAATTGACAACAACCCCAACATCAACATGGACCGAATTTAAATAAATCTAAAGTTTCACCAATAATTGTAACAAATATAAACAATAAATAAATTAAAATTTCACCCCATTAACATATCAATAAGGGTTGATAATTGCTCTGGCCAAATTTTCCAAAATTCCGAATAATCGAATTTGCTATAAAATTTCAATAAATTTCATCCCTTGTTCAATTGCTGACAATGTCTATATAGTTACAGCTGGAAATTTTTGTAATTCTTGCTTGTTTTCTGTCGGAATTGCTCTTTTTTGACTGTATGAAGATGATAGCAGGAATATGCAGGGGATGCGCATGAATACGAATAGGGTAACCGGAAGTCCGATTGGCCCGCAGGGGGTCCACTAGCACCAATAACAGGTAACTCCGCCTTCCGGTTATCATAATATTGGTCTACTCGTTATTTATACATATCAACAATGTTCGTATGAATAGTTCAATAGTTACTTGTTTTAGTCATTTAGTTTAATTACATTGTTAATTTGATGGGATTAATATGGAATTATTGAAAATTCAAATATAGAGGGGTGGATTCTGATCGATATCATCTGTGAGTGTGTGTGTAAATTGACGCGAGTCTTCTGTTGAAAATATTTGTAGAGAATGATGGAAAAAATTCAGTGTGAAATTTTCAGGAATAGCGACCTTTGAAATTGGGCTATTTCAGGATTAAAATTGAACGAACGATTGAGCGAATGCCTACTATAAGTTCTGCACAATAGTTGCAAGTTTGATACTCTAATTCCATGATTGAGCCGTTTTTTAGTAGTTATTGCACCTTTTCAAGTAGGTATGTTCATAGTTTTGAATATAAATTAATGAAATGGGACGGTAAAAAAAGAAAAAAATAATGAAAAGACAAGTAGAGAATGAAGACAGATAAAGAAAGAAGAATGAATTGAGGATAGAATCCTAGAATTAACAAAGGAACAAAAAGGCAAGACGACGAGAAAAGGAAACAAGATAAGCAAGGAGTACTTAAAAAGAAGAAAAAAAGACGGGCTAAGGAAACAAAAAGAAGAAGAATAAAGGTAAATAAAGAAACAATTATACAATGAATGAAATACAGGAGGAAGAAAACACGATAAGAGAAAAAAAAAGAAAACATAGAAGCAAACAATAATATAAAGGCAGAAAACAACACCGAATTGAACAACCAGATGAACAAGAGGGTAAAAAGTAAATAAAAAAAGAAGGGAAAGAAGGAAGGAAGAGAAAAAGGAACGAATACCTAAGTATAAGAGGATATAAGAAATCAAAGAAAGAACCTACTAGAGAACTAAGAAGACAATGGATTAAGAGTAAAACAAAAAAAATAGCAAAAAATTATAAGGCAATGAACGTTAAAAGAGAAGAAGTAAAAGGAAACAAGAATAACGAAGAAAATAAGAGTTTAAAGATAGAAAAAAAATCAAAAAATGCAGGGAAAAGAGAAAGAGAAAAGAATGAATCAGACAGAACAAAAAAATGAGCTATGAAACAAACAAGCAAGGAACAAAAAGAGAAAAAGAAAGTGAACAGAAAAGATGAGTAAGAAGGGTACAAAAGAAAAGGAGGGAAGAAACTGGATAAAGCACCAGTAAGGAAAGGCAAAGGGAAGTAAATTAAAATATAAATAGAAGGAAAGGCAAAGGAGGAAGTTAGGAGCCAAAGAATGTATTAAAAAAATAAAGAACAAGAAGATAATAAGAAAAGGAACAATAAGATAAGCAAGGAAAAAAAGATAAAAAGAAAGCGAGAAAGATATGGAGAAGAGTATGGAAAAAAAAGGAAAGAAGGAACTATGTGAGACAACAAAAAAAAAGAAAGTAAATGAAAATGCAGATATAAGAAAACAAAAAAATTGAAATAAAAAGAAGTAATGTTATAAAAAGAAAAAAGGAAACAAGTTATTTGGCAAAGAACAGAGGAAAGACAAAAACAAACAAATAAACAATCAAAGAAAAAAATGAATTGAAGCCAAACAGCAACAATAAAAAAAGAAATCTGGAAGGAAAGAGAAAATATACATACTGAAGGAAGTGGAAAGAAGTAATTGTGTAAAGGAAAAGGGAAGTGCATGAAAATTCAACTAGAAGAAAAAATTGCGAGGAAGATAATAAAGGGAGGAAAAATGGATTAGGCATAAAAGTGAATAAAAACAAAGAATAACGAAAAAAAAAGAGAAAGACGTGAAAAATGAAGCAAGCAAAAGAAGAAAAGAGGAACGACAGGAAAAAATAAAGGAGAGAAGCACGTTTACATACATATGCATAAGTACTTTTAAATATAAAAAATAAAATTATTTTTTGAAGGGCAAAACCTCTTTTGTATAATTTCTATGTTCTATTGCCCTCTTTAAAGAGACCAAACGAATTCTACTCTACCAAGAGAACACTGAAAGAAGGACATTAAAGGCATTACAGTTCTAAAAATGCTTCACAAATATATAAATTTAGCTAGAGGTTAGAAATTTCCAAAAATATTTAGGAAAAATTATGACTTATTCGAGGAGAAAAAAACAGCAATCTGGCTGGATTGTGGCTGTTGAAATTTCAATTTTAAAATCAATCAAATTAAAGAAAAAATGCTTTAAATGAAATCTTTTTGTATGTTTTCAAGTTGAAAGCGGGGACGTTGGGAAATTCGATTATCAATTCAATTTGATAAAAATAAATTGAATTACAAACACTACGAATTATTAAATAATTTTCTTTAATTGATAATCGATTATCCAGAATTGCAGAAAAACCAACAAAATTGACAGAAATAGCCTTTTATTTGTTCATATAGTAATACTATGACACATTTTGTTTTTAATAAGGTTAAGCGTTATTTTGGATCAAATACAAAAAAGAAAATTAAACTAATAAAATAATCATTATTATAATTGTCAGTTCTGTTGTTATATTACTATTCAAGCATAAATTTTCAATTTTGCTTCGTTATATCCAAAATTTTAATACTTTCTTGTAGAATGCAGTAGGTTTTATTTTATAATAAAATAAACTTATTAAAATAACGAATTTATACAGCGACTGAATTTAATGAATTATCAGAACTATTAGTTGGTGGTGTTTCTAATGTAGCAATCCTTTGTTGTAAGGTCTGCAACTGAAATTCAAAATTTTAGAAACAATTCAAAGACTAAGTCGCTTGTTTTCTGTACACAGGAAGGAGCATTTCAAGGAGCCTCAAAAGGTACCTCAAGACTGGGAAAAATCCGATTTACTTTTGAATTACAGAAGAAAATCTTGAAACTTGTACTTACTTATAGCTCTGCATATTTTTTTATTTTTAGCCGTGAAATTTAGTCAATGATGCTTCTTTTGTAGTAGTTTTCATATAATGCTTAAACATAGCAAATTGAGAGTATTTTGTAAGAAATTTTTTGGCAGATAAGCAATTGTACAACAGCTCATTTAAAAATGAGAAAATTAGATAACACTGGAGAAACCCAATTTTGAAAGATCAATACGAATCATCTTTTATGCTTCTTGAAATGCTCTTTTTAATGATGTCTTACTCATTGCGATATAGCCAAAAGCAAGTCAGTTGATTAGTAAAGTTTACATCCTAAAAGCAGCATTTCTTCTCTCAGTATGGAAGAGAGCAAGTTTGAAACAGGTAACAATGCTTATAATTTTGCAAAAAAATCTCAAACCCATTGGAAACTTTCAGGAAAGTTTGAAAAACGCTTTCAATTTGCTGTATGTATGAAAATTATTACAAAAGAAATCATACTGATACTCATAGGGCAAAATATCAAAGTATTTGCAGTAACTCAGAATTTTATCAGAATTTCCAAAAACAGAAAACATTATTAGATGCTCCTTGAAATACTCTTTCTAATGCTGCTCTATTTTTTGCCCTATCTTAGAAAACAAACAACCTATTGATTGTTAACAATTGGCATTCCTCGTTCATCGAATTCTAAAGCTTTAATATAAAAACTAAAATAGAATTACTTGTAGATTATGTTTTTCTACCATCGCCAACATTTGATGTTCCATTTTCTTAAATTTCGATTGATATTTCTTATTATTTCTATCTACAGTTTCAGCTAAAATACTACAAACAACAATATCAGAATTATAAATTACAACATTAATCAAATTTCGAACCTATTCGTATGATTTAAATCATGTACAATCTCCCTGCCTTCTAACAATCGAGCCTCGGCATTCTTTGTAACTTGCTCTAAAGTTGCCACCAACTCTTGTAAGCGCACCTTCAATCGTGCCTCCCGTGCCAAAGCTTGCATCAATTCGAATTCAACACCTTGGGCATGTTCTGCATCCGAATATCCACGCTCCTAAACATTAATTTAAAATTATTTTACACAAAAATAAATAAATAGAAGATCATGCTTTATTTTGTGTAGCCAAAGCTAGTAATGCTTCAGTATCCTTCAATTGTCCTTGTAAATTTTTTAAAGCTGCTTGTTGGGCTTTCTGTTGTCCTTCTGCATATTTCAATTTCAATTCAATTGTACTTTTGTCTTTTTCTAGTACAAATAATTTCGTTACTAATTCAGCTTTATCTTCACGTAAACTCATCAATTCTTGCATTAAAACAGCCATTTCTAAATCCATCTTTCTTGCCTCTTGGCTACTAGACGGCCGTACTGGTAGATGCTCAATTTGTGTCGATTCTAGTACGACGTAAGTGCCTTGAATGTTACTACGTTCGGATTTTAAACGCGACACATGTTGTCTTAAACGCGTCTCGTGCTCTGCCGTCCACGGTTCATCACTACAAAATCAATTTTTTTACAATTAAAATTCAATTAGGCGAATTAGAATTGATACTTTTCGGTTATCGGACTATTATAGACATGATTTTGAAATGGCGATAATAGAACATCAGTACTTTGATACGAATCTAAATGTTGTAATAATTGTTTTGCTACAATTTCAGCAGCTTGTCGATTCTCAATCGATGTTGTATTATTTTCATCTAATGTTAATTCAGTCTCTAATAATGCTAATAAAACATCATAGGCTTCTATTGCACGATCTGTTATACCTAAAGCTAAACGTAATGCTATTGCGTTCGATTCGTATTTTCCACACAATAAAGCTAACCTAAAATAACAAATTTGATTAATTAATTAATCAAATTAAGAGCCTCCACTAGATAACTAGCAATTAGTGAAAAATACCAATTACCGAGCAAATATTTTTCATTTATTTTCCAATGGCTTTGAATGAGTGAAATGGAATTTGAAAGAGCATTTCAAGGTGCAGTGGCGTAGCCCTTAGACAAAAAATAATCTTAGACTCTTCTACCATGTGTGCCACGCTATTCCTCTTCGCAGTGGTCTATGACTTTGTGAACGTATGTCGGCTTCTTGTTTCAACTAAATGATCTGCATTACCGACATCCTCTTGTTTCAACAGATTATCGATAATGCAGATTACACAGTTGAAATAAGAAATTGCCCTACATTCTCAAAATCTAGGCTACTGCGAAGAGGAATAGCGTGGCACACATGGTATATAAAGCGAAGCGATGGGAGAGAAAGTGAGATAAAGATAAGGCGAGACACAGAGAAAAAGAGACAGACACACAAAAATAGAGAACAGATTGAGAAAAAGTGAGAAACAAGCACAGAAAGAGGAAGAGAGAAAGCCCAAGATAGTGAGTTACAGAGACAGACAGACAGAGGTACACATAAGAAAGAGAGAGACAGGTAGACAGATAGAGAGAGTTGGAAAGAGAGACACTGAGATGCAAAAGGAGACAGAGATAGGTAAAGATAAACAGACAGGCAAAGATATAAGGGAGAAAGAATGAGTTGGAAAGGGAGAAAGTCAGAGAAAGTGAGATACAAATAGAGACTCACTGATAGGTAAAGACAACAAACAGCTAAAGTTACACGAGAAAAAATTAGGAAGAGGGAGAGGCAAGACGATAGACAGAGAGAAAGAGAATTGGAGAGGGAGAGAGTGAGATACAAACAGAGATAGAGGGATCGGTAAAGACAGAAACATGAGAGAGAAAGAGATGGGAAAATGGGCAAAGAGCTACAAACAGATACAGATTGATAAGTAAAGACAGAGGCGCACACGAGTGAGACAGGGACGAAATTTCTTGCAGATTTGGAAAGCGCTTAAAATTTACTATAAGCAATGGAAAGATCATAGAAAAATAAGCAGTTTTGGGAAAGTTATGAAACAAAATATTAAAAAATGGCTTTTTTTAGAAATTTCCTTCTGCACTTCTAGTTTTCAAAAATGAAGTAGCTCGCGCCGTGCAACTAGAAATGCCGTTTAGATCATCAAAATCCGGTGGACAATTAAAACTTTTTATCCGAAAATTGGTATTTCTCGCTAGCTGTGCAGTACGGGCACTCAATTTAATTAATTAAAAAAAAATTTAACCTATCACAATGGGCTTTCGTTTCAGTTAATGTAATTGCTAAGACTTGGTTTTGGGCACGTGCATGTTCTAATTTTGCATTTAAACGTTTCAATTCAATATCAACAGCTTGTTTTTCATGTTGTTGTTGTTGATCACATTGTCGTAAAATATCACCAACTATATGTTCAGCAACAGCCGTTGGCAGATCACTATTGATCAAATCATTTGGATTAACATCACGATTTGTATCTGAGGCACGTTTTAATTTGATACGTTCAGCAATTTTCGTAACAGGACCACTAGCAAATGTTGCATTATTTTTTGTTGTTGCTACATTATCTTTGTTATTATTATTAGTTCGATGTATTGGTACAATATTACTATATTTAATATCGATACGTTCATTTGGATTATGTGTTTTTGTATCACAATCAGTTTCAGGTGATTCAGTTAGTTTATTTTCAATAATTGCATCATCTTTTTCTTCTGAATTATGTGGTTGTTGGGCTAATTTTGTATTTGCTTCTTGTAATTGTTGCCGTAAATTGGCAATTTCTTGTTTTAATGGTTCAACAATTTCTGAATAGGATGGTGATAGTTCTTCATTATTTTCATGATGCGATAAACTTAATTTCGGTTCAGGTAATTCTAATGGACTTTCAGATAACTAAAAAATATAATAATGATGAGAAATTCAATGCAATTTGGAAAAATACAGCTTGTTTCTTCCTAACTATTGAGAATGCTTTTTAGGTTATTATTTCGTACAAGAACCAATAATTTTCGTGAAAATTTTGTAATAAGAAGCACCCTAAAATCAACAAATGGAACAGAAATGAAGGGAGGAAAAAAAGCGAAGAAGAAAATAAAAGAATGAAACAGAAGATGAAGCAAAGAACAGGAGAAGGAAACAAAAATACAAACGAAAAAAGAAGAATAGATTAAAGAAAGCATTAATAAAATAAACAATATTAACTATTTCTAAATCCGTTTTAGTATCAACAAATTTCTTCCGAATTTAAGCTAAAAATTTCTCGTTAATTTACAAAATTTATAAAAGGTTCACCTTTCAAACAATATTCCTGAGCATTTCGTACTTTTTAAAATAAGAAAGCAATCTCTATAAGTTGAAACAGGCTGTAATATTCTCAAAAATTTCCAACATACAACTAATTTATTTTCTAAATCACTCAATTCATTTTCTACGGGCTCTAATTCGCTTACTTCCAATGGACATGTAACAGAATCCTCATGAGCACTAGCACACGATTCTAAAACACAAATAAAATACAATTAAATATTAACATTCCAACACCCATCCGTATGTAAAATCAATAAAATGTATCCAACGTTTGTATAATTTTTCCTATTTTAGTGAAAATAGAGTCATGTTGATATAAAAAACAGTGTGGAAATAAATATTTCTTCACTCTACCAATTTTTTATTGATAATAGTTGATAGTTACAATTAGGGCCGTAGCTACGGGGGGGCTAGATGGGGCTGAGCCCCTCCTGTAACAGTTTCTTGCCACCCCAACATCTTAATGGCACGGGGTACATCTCAAGATTTTTACCGGCGAAAATGTGAATTTTTAACTCCAGATTACTCGCTCGTCCTTGGGACTACGACAACCGGCGATAGATTTTTGAAAAGATCATTTCTTATAGCCCGGAACGGTTTTCCCGTTTTTCAAAATGTTGATATAAATTTGAATTACAGACGAAAATCTACCAACATGTTTTTTGTACAATTTTTGACTTTTTCCATTATTTTCATCCATAACATTAAAATAGATCTTTTCTTCCTCATACAATTGTTATATGTATATGTATTGTGAAATCTATCTTTTTTAAAATACGCCCCCCCCCCCTCACAAAAATTGAGTTCAAACCTGAAATAGTTTCCTAGCTACGGCCCTGGTTACAATTCATTTTTTAAATTACCGACTAAATTGAAAATTTTAAATTGCGCGCCTTATAAAAAATGAATTGGTAATCCTGTATAACCAAATTCCCCGCTACGTTTCGTTATTTTATAATAAATTATTCACAGGTATAAAACCCAAGGAATGGCATGGAGAACAATAATTTAAATTCTCAGTTACAACAAAATTTCCTAAATTTCAGGGGTTTAAATTTAATTAAACAAAGAATATACAATAGGAAAGTTCGTTTTAGAACTAGATTCTTACAAAATTGCTTCAATAATAAATCACGGTTTTTTTAGGAGGTTGACAAATTCTATACCTTAGGGAGTTGACCCTTTTTGTTGTTTGTATTGTTAAATTTGAGAAAAAAATGCCTTTACCGGACACTTCATCTTCTTCAGTAATCGCCATCGTTCTCTGTTGGTGTAACTTTCGTGTAAGTTCAGCTATAACCGAATGAAGTTCAGTCAGCTGTTCTTCATAACGTTGAGCTTGCTCATCCAATTGTTGCTGTAAACGTTCCTATAAAATAAAAAGAGAAAAATGGCATGAAATTTCCACAGCACCAACAACAGAATCATTCAAACGATAAATGGAATAAAAGATTTCGATAATTCGTTGGGATTATTTGTAGGTTTTCATTTCAATTATTTGAACTAGCAATAGAATCTACAGATGGTGCAATAATAACAATTCAATTGATCGATACGAATAGCTTCTCTGGAGAGTAATAATAAGTGATAACAGATAAAGAGATGGACAGAAAAAAGCAGGTAAAGGAAAAACCAAAAAGGAAAAAAAAAGAATACTATAAGAAAGACGAACAAGGGATTAAGCAAAGAACCAAAGAATCAAAGAAAACAGATACCGAAAAAGGAAGAAAAAGAAGGAGACAAATGGGGAAGAAAAAAGAGAAGAAAAAACAATAAAAGTGGGAAAGAAAAATGATTAAGAGATGCCGGGAAGAGTACATGGGAAAAAGTAAAAAGGGAACAAAAAAGAAAATAAACAAAAAATACGGATATAAGAAAACAGATAAAGAAAGAAATGAAGGAAGGAGATGAAAAAATGGGAATAGACGAAAAAGGAAGTACGAAAGATTAGAAGCAAAGAATTATAGAAGGGAATAAATGCAAAATCAGGAAAAAGGCGAGAAGAAAAAAGTCAAAGGAATATAGAAAAAAACAAAAAAGGACAAAAAAGAGATACCATTAAAATAAAAAGAACTAGCAAAGAAAAGAAAAAGAAAAGAAAAAGAATTGGAAAAAAGGAAAGACGATAATTGGAAAAATACATTGGAAAAAAGGAAAGACACTAATAAAGAAGAAAATTAAAAAATATATAAGCAAAAAGAGAAAGAAGAGAGAAAAAATGAGAAAAGGGGGGAAAGGATAGAAGAAAAAAGAAAGAAATAAAAGAAGACCAAAAAGTGAAAGAAAAAGAAGAAGAAAAAGGAATAAAATGAAAATGAAGGAATTAACCAATGAACTAAAGACAGAAATTAGAGGTGAAGAATGAAAATAAGACCTAAGGAAGAAAAAGAAGAAAGGACAGAGAGAAAGAAATAAGAGCTTCATCAAGTTGGAGAAGAATAAGCAAAGATACAAAAAGTTAAAAAATTAGAGAAAGAAGACAGAAAACCGAGAAAGAATAAAAAAGGAATACAGATTGAAGATAAAGCAAATAAATGAAGAAAAATAGAGATAAATACAAAAGAATTGTAGAAGAATGCAGAAATGGGGCGAAAAGATTAGAAGACAGAAGAAAAATTGAAAGAAAAATATAGGAGCATCATTAATTGTAAGTTAGCAAGAAATAAATAAAGATACCAAAAAGAAAAAGGAGGCAAGAAAAGATAAAAAAGCAGAAGCGATGCAATGGAAAGTACAAAGAAGAAACTGAAGAAGAATTTCGTTTCCTTCTTCAGAAAAGCGAACAAATAGACAACGAAGCAAGGAGTGAACTAAAAAAAAGAAAAGAAAGTAAAAAAGAATGTTATAAAAGAAGAAAGACATAAGTGATTAATGATTAAGTGAAAAACTTAAGAACGAAACAAGAGTAGAAGAATTTTTATACCTTTAACAATAATAAAATGATAGAAATGGAAGATTTCAATGTTTTATTGGAACTATTTGCAGTTTTTCATCATTTTATTCCAATTATTTGTAGTATACATTTAGAGATTCAATGTATCGATAAAAATCGTATTTCAAAAGTGTAATAATTTCACTTCCATCACACAAATTAGCGACAATAATCTAATAAATATACGATACGTATTTTAATTTATTGTATGAAATGATAACAGTATATGGAGTATAATAGAATTCATTGATGTAGGTTGGAGGGAGCTCGTTCTAGGTCAACTCAAATGGAAAATCGATTTTGATGTTACCGTTTTCGTATTACATTCCTTTAAATACGAACAAAATTATCCAGAAGAATTGGACCATAATGAAATGTATTTAAACAATAAACAAATTCATTGAAGAATAAATGAGACGATTTAGAATACACAATTTCCTTATTATTTTAAAATAACGTAAAAGCTAAAAATTCTTTGTAGGTTTCATTAAAATATACAAAACAACAACAATAATAAAACAATTTGACCTAAATGCAATATTTTAAGATACAACAAACATTCTTAGCTTTCCGGTTGTTTAAGCGAAGAATTTCGAGGTTTTATATGCAAGTTTCCTGCTCATTTCCTAATCGTTATCAGTTATCCGTTTGCAAGGGAATTTAACGAAAATTTACAAATACCAAAAAGAAAACTGACTCGTATTCGTGAACTTCTTGTTGGTATAAGGTGGATGTGGCTTGATTATCCAATGTCGTAGATTGATTCATACGTTTATAAACTGCATGAAAAAATGTCAAATCAACTACGTGAGTATTGTGTAATTTTTTATTAGCAATCTCTGTCTATGCCCCATAGTGGGTTGTCTTGATTACCCTTGGAAGTTGTATGAACAAACGTCAAATTTAATAAAATATAAAGCAATCAACGACATTACTAACCCAATGCAGTCAACTGCAAAATGACATCCTTGCGCACACTTTAAGCTACACTTTAAGGATGTCCTATAAGTATTGCACAATTTTAGGAATCGATAGGGGTACTTTCTATTGCTATAGCGTACACTTCCTGTACGTCAGGTGAAGAAAATTATATCAGTTTTTTGGTTTAGAATTTCATCCCCTAGCTATCAGTAAGGTCATATGCGATATTTGCAAGACAGACCTTTACATTGGCTTATTTAAAGACAATAATTTTTTATATAGTTACACAATATAAGCCTTTGTATATTTTAAATATTTTCCTATTCTTCATCTTGCAAAATAATTAAGTTGCTTCCTAGTCATTCCCAATGGAATTCTACCTACCGCCGCTCTTGTCATTAACTAAATTAACATTAAAATTGAAATAAATGATGATGAAGAAGATGGTAATGAAAATGAAGGTACATATTTTACTACACGATATTCCATCTCATAGTTGGCTATGCATGGGTTTCGTGGTGTCGTAGATTAGTTGGAATACATGAAAAATCCATTGACATATGTCAAATTTGGTAAAATATGAAGCAATCAACGACACTACGGAGCCAAGGCGCAGCCACCTGCGGGATAAAATCCCAGTGGCATAGCTACCGCATAGCAAGAGTAACCAAGGTAAGAAGTTTTTTTATCTTTATATTAGTGGGAGTAGATTTTTATTATTGTTTCCCTTTTCGCTCTCTGTTTGTCTGCCTGTTTCCCTTTCTTGTTTCTCTCTGTTTCTCTCTCCAACTTTCCTCTTTGCCTGCTTATTTCTCATATAAGTTCTCTATGTGGCACTTTCTCTCTTTCTTTTTCGTCTCTCTCTCTCTCTTTCTCTGTCTTTTTCCTACTATGATTATCACAATTATCTTGTAGCGATTTAGTTAAGTCACTTTGCAGGGTTCATCATCAACCCCAATTTTCTCCCCAAAATCGGGAATTGTTAAATGCACATAAGAGAAAAAATAGAAGAGCCTCAGATTATTTCTTGCTTAGAGACCCAAGAAATCAGAGTTAAACCACTGGCATACTGTAGTTTTTTTAATATAATTTGAAAAATAAAAGAGGCGATAGTGTTTATAATTCTACCTGTCAGTCCGGTAGATTTTAATATTGTTAAATATTATTAATTGAATATGATTTTGACATTTTAATGCGTTGAAACTCGGTAGAAATTGCGAATAATTTCTGTTGTCTAACCGAGTTTTCCCTTATTCTTATTTTTTCGTTACATTTAAAGAAAAGTTGTTTCACTTAAAGTTGAGATTTTCAATTGTATTTTCTAGTGTTAAATGCTCAAATTTAAAAGCGTTAATTTCGCATTAGATGCTTTGAATTTTAAATATCACTGTCGTCAAATCGGAATTTCTTTTTCTATTATTTGTTGAGAGGATAATAGGAGAAGTCTAGAAGTTATTTACAGAATTCTTTGACAATTTATCGGCTTCTATTGATTATTAATCGTTAACAATAGGGATGACAACGTTGATATTGATAGGAGAATGGATAATAAACAAGCGAAAATATTCCAATTTATTTTTTTAGACCTTAGATACGTTAGATTCGACTTTGCTGTTAAATTTAAATCCTCTTTCTTTAGACGCACACAAAAAATGATGATTTATTGATCCAAAGAATTTCGTTCTAATAAATAATCAATCCGTATATTTACGATTTCCTGTGATGGAATTTCGTTTATTATAACGAATATGAATCGTTGAACCTTAGATATAAGGAAAACTCCCCAAGTGTCCCTTCCTGGATTTCGTTCTACTTATAATCAAGCTCGAAAAAACGATGAGAATCAAAAAACGACCCTATACCGCGAGTTTTACCTAAACGGCCTTAGCTCTTATAGAAGCACCTATTATTCGATTTAAAAAATATTTTAACGATTTAAAGGAGGCTCTGTGGAGATCATTTTATCAAATTTTTTACCCCGTACCTCATCATTTCAGAAAACGTTGCAATTTTAGAAGTCTAAAGACGTCAACTGATTCATAATGAAATAAGCTCATTTTTCTTGATTGCATTCTAGAATAAATGGAAAATATTTCTACCCGTTCAAGAATGGAAAACGTTAGAAGCATCTTAGGGTCATTTTGAGTTATTTTATTGTTGAAATTCGTTGTTTAAAAACCCCGTCAAAATGGTCAAAAAGGAGCATTTTAGGTCAACTTTCCGAAGAGTTATTTTATTTCCTAAATATTGATAGAAAAAAAAAAAAACGTCTAAAATATACAATATTAACATCATTTTTGGCAGCTGTCATTTTATCAAAGCCTTCTTTATGTTTTATTATAAGTGAAATTGTTTAAAATAGACGTACGGTATTTTCAGATAGAGAGAAAGTTTGATGAAACTCAACATTTTAAATAACTGAAAAAATATCAAAGTGAGGAATATTAATAGAGTTCGATACAGATTTTTTACTCTTTCCAACTAAATAAACAGAAATACAGTATTACAGTGTAGTTTGAAAATTGCCTGAAATTGAAAATTTATTTCAGTCAAATGCTGAAAAATAAATAAAAACTATAAAGAAAAGTATAACATATTGAAAAACGAGTTTTAGAAGTTAACAAATCTTGCAAAATGCCAGTTTTTTATACGATTTTTTGTAGTTTGCACCCCTTTGCATTCTTTTCTTGATAAGAATTGAACCCTTGAGTTTTAGGGAGTTGGTATTGTTAGCATGACAACTAAAATTTTAAATTATTCTTTTGTTCCCATATCATTTGCTGACATCTTAACAGTTAATTATTTATGTAAATAAAAATTAGGATTGATAACATCGTTATATATTTTCAATGAAATTAAAATCATTAAAAAATAAAATTAAAATAGAAAACAATGAATGAATAGTAACAATTTTAGTTAGAAATTGTTTTTCACACTCTAGAAAAAAATGCAAATTTCGGCCGCATTGGCGTTCGAAACGGCCACATAAAGAGATATAGCTATAATGTGTCTATCTCTATTTATAAGGTACGTCATCTTGTTTCTTATCAAACCTTATCAATTCTTGGTGGAAAATCTGTTGCCAACCATGCAAATAATTCAAGGTATAGGTAAGCAGCGCAACTGTGGCGAAAATTGGCGTTTCATCAAAACTTTTTATAGTATTTTTGTTAAATGATGAAATTTAAGAGTATACTCTTAAATTTATAATCCATTTAAAATCAGAATGTAGGGTACTTTATCTCATATTACGGGGATTCTCAAACAAAATTTCAGCATATTTGTAACATTACATCCGCTATATTTTTAAGTAAAGTTAATAAACGTACGCCTTATTTATAAAAATCGCAACTAATTTAAATTATTTATCACATCCGGACAATTTTCGTCAACTATAATTACACAAAACACGTACAAATCAATGGTTTTTTTTTTAATTGTAGACAATTGAAAAGTATCCACATTTGTAAAACAAAACCTCTAAAAAGAAACAATAAACGTCGATATATCTATTGAAATTGAGTCTTTGTATTCAAACTCCCGAATAACCAATCGAGTTTAACTTGACTATCTATTTAAAAAAAAACCAACTTGAGTCAAGTTAAATTTGGTTGAGTATACGCGTCTAATTGTTGGTCTACTTGAAATAATGTAAAATTTGTCTTTGTGAATATTCTATAAGGGTTGTTTTTATGGAAAAAACACGGAGGACTATTTCCATTCACCGTATGGGAATAAATATTGTTTTTTCTTTTATTTCTTGTTCTGTTTGTAATTTTAAATTATAGAAGTGGATGGTTTTATGTAGGAAGAAAGAAAAAAAAACAGATGTTTCAGTGTTTATTTTTGCATGATAAATGATTGTTTTATTAATGTTGTTTATTAATTTTTGCGTACTTGAAAAGTTTTTTGATTAAATAATTAATCATTGATGATTGAAGAGTGTTTTTGTTATAATTTCCTGCGATTTTCTCAACGGAAAATCGAATTTGCTGTCAATGTTTATGTGTATGGGTGAAATGTTGAAAAGCCAGTAAAAAGGATATTGCACAGTAAATGTCCAATTTCGTTCGTAAATCAAATTTCAAAGTTATATTACAAGATAGAAAAGAGGAAATTTCTCTCAACAGAATCGATCATGTTTCAATACAATCAAACAAGCTCTATATACAACTAAGGATCAATTAACAAGGTAAATTTAGCTAATTAATACAATTTTCATCGATTATTTTTACGAATAAAACTACAATAGAATCGAAGGAAGTTGTATAAAAGCCTGCTTCTTAATTAACGAAGAGCAGAAAAAATTTACAAGTCCCCAATGGAAATTAAAAATAATAATTCAAAGGTGCAAAAAGTGGGTAATTATTAAATCTTATAATTTTACAAGTGCTAAATAATATAAAATGACCCAAGATGTCAAAAAATTGTGTAAATTTCTAAGGTTTTCGTTTATAAATACCAATTTACTTTAGTCCAAAATTTCATGATTTTGATAAGAGGTTTTATTGTACAATTAAAAGAAAAATAGCACTTTTGTTATGCTTAGAATTTTACGATTTTCATGAGACGTTTTGTCTTGGAGAGTTTCCCTTATTTAATTTGATCCTAAAAATATATTTTTAAAAATTCAACACTGAAGCCGAAATTTTAAGATTTTGACGAGAAACATTGCCTTATATTCTAAACTCTGTTACTATTGAATATGTTGTTGAACAATTTCAGCCTAAAATTACAAAACTTTGATAAGAATTTTTGTTTTATTTCGAAAATTAAAAAGAAAAACAACATTGTTGGTGTACAAATTGTTTTTCTTCCAAAAATTCGCTTTATATTGAAGTGTTTTCATTATATTTGGTTCTAACACAAAATTTGAAAAATCTAGTACTTCAAATTTGAAATTTTACGATTTTTATAATAAACGTTATCTTTTCACTATTCTATTTGATTCTAATTGTAAGATTTAGCATTTTTAGTTCAGAATATCAAGATTTTATTAACTTTATTCTATTTCGAAAGTTAAAATATCGAGATTTTTTAAAGAAAATTCGCCTTCTATTGAGGACTTTTTGTTACATTCAACACAAAATTTAGAAAAACTTAGCACCTTTAGTCGGAAAATAAAATTAACATAGCACATCTGATCTGTAATTTTAAGACTGTCATATTCGTGTTTTTTTAACGGGCTGTAGTTAAAAAAATATCGAAAAACAATAGTATAGATGACACACTTCCGGCTCACAATATGAATCCTGTCAATTTACAGAAGGGGTTGTTCAATAGAAATTTGAACCCTCAATGTCAATGTTCCGACACAAAAACAGCTCGATTTCGATCTCTATTTTCAACTATTCCATAGAAATCAAACAATAGTATTATTTAAAGCGAATTTAGAGATTCATCTCTCAATATTATAATCAATATGAATAATTCACAAATTCCGATATTGTTAATTGAAGAAAACTTGATAATTATAAAAATAGGGATGAAGATATTGGTTGATATGGAAATACTGCCGATTAGTGGGATTTTTAACGAGTTTCGGTTTATATTTTTAGCATCGGATTCCACTTTAATTTTAGAATATACAAGGTGTTCAACTGTATTGCATCTCGTAGCGTGAAGCCTTATTCGGACGCTTAAAAATTACATGTAGTAAAATATGAATTAATCTACGACACTATGGACTCAAGACAACTATAGAGTGTACGATAATATTTCACCTTGCCATTGGCCATGATTTTTATACTATCGTATCGTAGTAGCTTAAAACAAATTCTTGTATTAATGTCAAATTTTGTATGAATAAAGTTACGACATGAAATATCGTAGTACACCCTGTATATTGAAAATAATATTAATAAGAATACGTACACAATTACTACTACAATTATTATATCCTGGTGGTTTTGTAATAATAATTTTATTAGGTGTGGACGGTGATTTATTACTATCAAATAATGGTGGTGGTTGTTCTTCACAATCAATATGAGGATTTGATGAACCAGGACAACATAACCACGACCGTCTTGGTAGATCACCAGAATACGGTTCATCATATGTACGTTCATCTTCTTCATCTTGCTGATCAGTTTTATTATTAACACGATTATTTTTACTAATTGTATATAAATGTCCAAATGTTAGATCATTATTGATAAAATGACCACCAACACAACATTTACCATGATAATCATCTGGATTTAAACCGAAATTACATTTTTTATTGAAATTCAATTCGTAATCCTTTTTAACAATAAAATTCGGTTGATTCTCTACGATTTTATTATAAAGAAAATTCGTCGGTTGTTGTACGTTAATCGTATCGTTTTCTTGGATTTTTAATGGGAATTTCTCCGGACTTGGAGTACCAGTACAAGTGTCGACTGGATTAAAAATGTACGTAGTTAAACAATTCTTATCACTACCAACACCACCACCACCACCACCAACAATACCACCCCTAGCACCTTCAACAATTGTAAGTTCTGTGCCCGCCAGCCTGACAATTTTTCGTCGTTTTATCCAATAAAAATATTGTCGGAATTTCGGAAAATTGTTGATTGAAGAACAAGACTTCTAACCGTTCGGAAGATACATCTTAAATTTATAATACGACGTAGTGGTATCGATTAATTTCACTTCTATACATAAAGTTTAGGTTTCTGTGACGCAAAACTCCAGTAATCCGATCTAATTGCAGGCAAAACAACACAAAATTTATTACCTTTAAAATCAGTTAATTGCAAGCAATTAATCAAATTTCGATTAAATTTAAACGGGAAAAATACACTAAATTAATATAAAAATAACAGTTTTATTATGTGGAAATGTTAATTTTAGTATATCTGATGGAAATTACAATTCCAAAGGAATTTAAGAATTTTTCTCCGTTATAAATACAAGAAACTGGAGATAACGGAATTGTTGTTTCCAGCATTTAAAATTATATTTGATTCGAAAAAATCGACTCCAATTATGTGTCAAATTACTAAAAATTGTTACACTTTAAGGCTGTGGAAATTTGTCAAAATTACGCCACAGAATCCTATTTTTGTTTTATCTTCAAGTTAAATTTACAATTGTCACTGTATCCAACGACCCACACAAGATAATTCTTATCACAATGATTAAAATTTGTCGTTTTGAATGAAATCCGAATGGTACGAAACGCGTGTTATTACTGACACTATTCGCTGCATTATGTAACTCGCGGAATGTCCACCACCACTACCACCACCACCACCATCACAAGGGGAAAAGCTTTAAATAATAGTAGTAGTGGAGCGTCGACGCGGACAGTTTTTCCTTCCTCAATTCAAAAGGAAATGATGGAGAAGGCCAAAAAGAACGAAAAAATGATCACACAACAAAAAATGTGTGCCATCACAAAAGGATAATCAACAAATTTGATTTGAATAACAAAGTATTTGATTTCAAAGTGAAATTTACATGTACAAACATCTAGATACAGAAGGGTAGGTTTATAATAAAATCTCTTAATTTAGTTGTTCCTTGTTAAATAATAAACAAACTTTTGATTAACAAGATGGTTCGAATCTTAATTAAACATATTCTAATTTCGTGTTGATGAAATTTGGTTTAATCGAGAACTGAGTTGGAAACATACAAGATTGGCGATGTTAACTAGAGACATATATTTGTATAAAAAAACAAATTGAGAGACTTTTCAACTCACACTATTTCACCAATAGAGTACATAGAGTAAAACAAAAATGATGCTCAAACGGCACAGAAAGAGAAAAAACAACCTCACTGCTTCTAATTAGCGTTGCCAGAACTGTGTTAACACAAGCCAATGGTAATAATTCACTTGTGTCGTTAAATAAATGTATAATTAAACAATTCCAATCACTATAATTTTCACTTTTTCTCTATAATCAAACTATACAAGATTGGTAATGTTAACAAGAAACATAGAAATATATAAAACGAAAGATTAACAGTATTTGACCATCTATCTCACTTCAACACTCAATAATTCCTCAATAACTTGCAGAAAATGATAATCAAACGACAAACACAAAAATATAACTATATTTCAAGTTAATATTGCCAAAGCTGTAGAAACCATAATAATCGACATCTACAGGTATTAAAATAATGAATTTCGATTGTTATCGATAAGTTATTGACCTTTATTGATATCTTGTTAAAACAAATGATAATAGTTTACTTGATTCGATTTTTTCCATAACTATTCATAATAACCGCATAGAATTGAAGTAGACCTTTGATGTTCTCGATAACATTATACAAAAATAATAACGATCGTTCAACAAGGGTTGAATTGAAGGGTTGTATAAATTCTCGTTATTACTACTACTACTACTACTACTACTACTATAATTGAGGCTTTATCTATACTTTTAACTATATCGTAATGAGTTTCATTATGAGATATTATTTCTTTTTTTTTGTTCATATAGAAATGATAAATTCTAGTCCGTTTAATTTTGTTATTGGATTAACGATACAAGAATAAAGTAAACATAGTAAAATTAATTATTACTGCTAATAAAACAATAGATTATATTCATTTCAATGCCAACTATTGTTTGTTCAATTCCTATTGCATTTAAATTGCATTATTACAAAAAAAAAAACAACAATCAAATAAATTGTCTAACAATAATTCTAATCAAAGTACATATTTTTGGAATTTTCATGTTTATAGAAAAGTAATTTTTTCTTTTAATAACAAAAATATATCGCAAAGGCAATCCAACTCAATTCATAGAAACAAGTCTCATTGAAAACAAAATACTTGGTTTTCAATAAAGGCGCCAACTTTTAAACTACCGATAATTTAGAAGTATGTCATCAAAAACAATACTTTTGTTATGCTCATGTGACAATTGCAATATCAACTAATAATAATGAACTGCTAGGCAAAGTTACTAGATTCGTAAGGGATTAAATTCGTAAAAATTAGGGACTTTTATTTCGTCATGTTGTCGCCAATCTTCCATTATGTGAGTGAATTTAGTATACTTGTTCATCTTAATATTAAAAAAAAATTGTTAAAAAATAAGGGTTGAAAATACCGCAAATATAAGCATTAATAACAATTTAATTTGCTAATTATTAAAGAATTTAGGTGAAAAACATTCAACTACCAACATTTAGAAAAAAATTACTATATTTTATATTATTTATAACACACTATATCGAAATAAGCTTATTTTGATGCAGTAGTTAGTTTCGAAATAGAGCTATTATAGACACAATCACAAAATAGGAAACATTCAATTTTTGATATTACATTTTTTGATTATTTTGAACATTCTTCGTTCATTTAAAATGTTATTTATCGATCATCATAAATCATATTCTAATAAGAGGTAAAATCGTTCAAAATTCCCAACACGTTCCTCCAGTTAACAAGATTATCGTGACAACAAAAATGTTAATGAGTTTGTTTGATAATGGCAAAGATACTTTATCAAAAATTTTCAAATACTTTTAGAAATTCAAATTTCCAACTTATTCAAATAGCTCTAATATTAATTCTTTCGTCGTACTTGTTATTAATGAATTGGATTTTTTTTTAATCGCATATAAAATTACTTTGTAAACTAAAAACACCATTATAATCTTATTTATTATATTATCAATAATAATATAATTTATTACTTATATTGCTGTCTTTGTAGGTTTTTTTTTTTATTTTATTTTACGTCTATAACAGTGCCTTAGTACCTGTAAACGCATACTTTTTGTGTACTAGCTAGAATAATTTATTTTCTTAAGGTTGGTAGTTATATAAATGTTTTTCGATTTGTCACTGTTGAAATGACATTATGAAGTAGTTCAAAGCGGGAAAATTCAAATAAACAATACTAAAACATAAGAACACTCAAAAAATATTAATGAAACGATATTTTTAATATAAAGTCAACAAAATAAAGTTCCTCAATAATTAAAGTAAGAAAGTATTTTAAATTAATTAAAGTATTAAGTAAAAAAGTATTTTAAAACAACATTTATATAAAATATATAAAATTTGAGGTTATATTTTGATTCCCCAAGGGTACCAATGTAAGGATCTAAATTTTACTAACCATTTCTATATAAAAATTATTTGCCCTCGAACAATAAGGTTGGTAGATAATTCAAAACTTTATACAAGATGAATGCATTTACTACAGCTATATTTTTGTGCAATATACAGCCCGTTTCTCTTAAAGGTGTTCATTATCGAGTGATTGGAAACATATTTTAAGGATTTATAGGGGGGTCGATGGTGCACATTTCAGTGAAAATTGAACTATGTAGCTTGTTGGGAAATTGGGGAAAAGGTGATTTTTGTCGAAAATCTCAAAATTTTCATCAATCAGTTTTTTACATAAATTGACTCAAGATGACTTGAGAATTCTCGGAAAACCGTTTTTTTTTCGATTTTCTGGCACTGTATCCTAAAAAAAATTGAAAAACTCGTACATCGATCGTACATGTTACGAATGTATTGCATTAATTCAACACTTTTAATGCGTGAAAAACCCCCTTGCCAATTGTTGCATATTCAAAAGTTAGATTTGATGTCACTCATTTCTCAATGAGCTACGTGAACCTAATTTTGCTAAAATGTTCTCTGAGAACCCCCCCTATAAATCCTTAAAATATGTTTCCAATCACTCGATAATAATAGACGTTTTGGCGCTGTGAACACCTTTAAGAGAAACCGGCTGTATTTGTTTTAGCCTACTAAATTTTTTATTACATTCGGCTCTGGAAATTTTCTGTAACTATACCGTAAATATTGACATAAAATATTTGCTGAAACGAAACCTAACGTAGAATCCATTGAATGTACATGGAAGAAAAGAATTTCAGAATTGATACTGGCACTTATAAAATTTTAAAATGTTTCCATTTCTACTATTTCGTATTTATTTTTATTGTTTTGTATATTTGTATTCATTTTTTTCAAATAAAACAGGAGACATTGCCCTAAGACAAATATAATCCGCGAAACCAACAAAATGTGGATGAAGATTAACAAAAACAACAACGTGCTCATTTGAAGTGAAACTAACAGTCGGAAAAGATTAAAATAAATAGAAAAATTGGAATGGACAGATGAAAGTAAATTAAAAACATGAAAAAATATTGATTGATTTTTTCTAAAATTCATAATTTTCCAAATATTGTTACAACTCTAATTACCAGTTGTGTATACGTACAAATAATTATCAGAAATTATGTAAAAATTCTAAAAAGAATAATAATTTGGTCGAAAAATTCTCTAATTTGGACATTTTTGATAACATCACATAGTCATAATAATTTTTAAATAAAACCTTGCTAGAACTACAGTTGCCAGACTAGTATACCTACATAGAAAAAAATAAACAATGAACAAAAAGTGTAATTATTCATTTACATTTTAAGCAATATTTTTCCTAGCAATTTCAAAATAAATATAGTTTTTGTTGTAAAAAAAAAAAAATTAATATAAATAAAGCTAGGAAAATCGAAAATTGGTTTGAATTTGGCGCCATGACACTACCAACACAGAATGACACCAAACTAAATTACTAAAATTCTCCCTAGAAAATTTTTAATTTATGTAAGTCAATTTAGTTTTTATGCGAAATTAAATCGAAAATAGCATGAAAAATTGTTAATGCCTATCAGACCTTTTCTCTATAATTTTTTTTAATAAATTTACATTAGAAAGGTTTTATAATTTAACATCGATTTGAATTTGGCGCCATTGCGCTACCAATATTGTTCAACAAATTCACCAAACAAAATTACTAAAATTCTGGAATGTGGATTTTAAATTTAAATCAATTTGATTTTTATTGTGGATAATTAAATCGAAGAGATCGAAAATTTAAAAAGTTGTTAATTGATTTCAATTTGTTTAAACAATTATAAGTGTAACATTTCAGCTAATTTCGACCAAAGATGCAAACATAACCTCAAATTTCTGGTGACAAAATGTATCGTCTATCGAATTTTATCAACATTTCTACGAATTATACGAAAACTATAACGAATTTGAAACGATTCAATGAGAAATTGAATAAGAAAGTTGAAGGCACATTTATTGAGCGTCGTCTAAATTATTTGAAAGCCGTTTATCGTGATTATAAAGACGTTATAATCAATGTACGACAAGATATTAAGGATAAACCAATTAAATCAACATTTTTATTTATTGGAATTGGTATTTTTGGTATTAGTTTAAAGACAAATCCAACTGAACAACAGTTCTATGGGAAATTCATCGAATGTACAAATCAAGTGAATTTAGTACATTCAAATTTAGTCAATCCAGAAATTGTTGAGCATTTAAAGTTCATACAGAGATGTTACAATCAAAATTTAGTGCGTCATCAAAGCTTTGGTTTCTTTTCGATTATTTGGATAGATAAATACAGTAATGAGTGTAACAACTATGAAACAAATTGTAAATATTTACAACCGAAATTTTTCGAATACACTAATCGTATTGTTGATATCGGTTTTTGGAATATTTGGTGGATTATATCACGTAAAATGTTAGATTACGATATCAATTATTAATAGAAATAAATAACTTACTTTAAAATCGTCCTCGTATTTTTTATTGTTCGATTTCGTTGTCAATTTCGGTACAGGACTCATATCTCTAGCACCCGAATCCCATTCCCAACTGTCCAATTTCCCTTGGCTAATTTCACTGGAATTATCCGGATTGTGTTGTTTAATAGCGTCGATTTCCGTTTTTAAAGCTAATCGCCGTTGGAGGAATTGCTCGTATGAGATTTTACCATCGGCATCGGCACCCAATTGAAGCATTAATTCATCGAGTGAATCCTCCAGACTCAATTCGCGACAAATCGCCAGTAGATCTTGACTGGAAATTCGATTATTCCTATTAATTTTACAATAAATTCGATTAATTTCGCTACCTATCGATATAACCGTCACCGTTGGCATCGCAAGCTTGAAATAAACGTTTCACACGTTCTTCATCACAAATCGAACTGGCACTCTCACTGGCACAATCCGTCTCGGCCATAACCCCCACATTAATTCACTTTAATTGAAAAAAATAGATTTATTTAAATAATTGCAATTGAACAAAACGTAAACAAATCACAATAGCATTGACCGTTTGTCAACTTTGACAGATATAACGGCGACATCTATCATCAATTATAGTAACAAAATTGTAGATTTCGTTATTTTTTAAATTATAAAAAAGTTAATCACTTGATCGTTGTAAAATTTCATATACAGATAATACCAGTGTTTGATGCTAGAAGAAATATTCTTTTTAGAAATCTACTTTAAGTTGTCGTAACCTTAAAGACGAGCGGGAAGTCGCGCGTTAAAAATTCGAATTTTCGCGCGTACTCCATTTCGATCGATGTTGTCATCGCGATAAATGGCCATCATCGTTGTAACATTGTTCGTTTGAACCAAAATGTCCTTCAAACATAGAGAGATAGCAATACTCTAGTTCGTGTAAATTCCGTATATGTCTGTCTCCATTTGTTCCAAAGCACACAGGCAATAGCCAATAGGAGCGCAGAATTTGAATTGTTTCTGGTATATATAGCATGATCCACCTCAAATAAAATAACACAATTAGTTTTCAATAATTATCAACGTTCTTAGAAAATGCCACTCAAAAGCTGTTAAGAAATATATGTCACATTGCCTCATATATAAGAATATTTCATAATAGTTAATTGTTTCTGTATTGTTCTGTAATAATATTGTAAACATTTATGGTGAGATAAGCTGTATAGAAATTTGAGACTGCGCACAGTATATTGAGTCCAACAATGTATATCTCCGTTTAATTTCCCTTGAATGAATTTTTTAGCATTCTGGGAAATCGATGATACGCATTATGGTTGTAACCATCGCTCATCGATCATCGTCCATCAACATCAATCATTCATCGTACCCTTGGTTTATCTATGCCCTTGGTGCCTTTAACGTTATTGTTAAAAATTCAGTTATTGAGTGTACCTACATCATGGACAAAAATCAGTTAATTTCTCTAATACACGGTGTCCCTTCGATATGGGACAAGCGCCACCGACACCATCATAACAGATACATTTTATCGAAAAAATGGAGAGAAATAGCAGCACGACTTCAAGTACCTGGCAAGTTTATTAATTTTTTATATTTTTAATAATATTTTTTTCTCTACATCGCTTACTATTAAAACAACGATAATAAAATTATTTCAGAAAAGGAAGTAAAGATGTGCTGGAAGAATTTGCGGCAGGAGTTTGGCAAGTGTTTACGAAAGAATGCCACAAGATCAACAGATGCTGCATCGGAAGAATCAGAAAATACATGGCCGTATTTTCAAAAATTGCAGTTTTTGAAAGAACAATTTACGCCAATGGCCAGCAATTTGAAAAATTTGAAACAAAGCCCACCGTACACTTCAAATACTGAAAGTGCGTGGTTGTCGTTAACGGAACCCGATCAGCTAATCAATACATCAGATAGCGAATCTGCGCCCAATACTCAGTCGAATTCGGATTATTTTCCAAGTAAAACTGGATACAAGAGGCGAATTACACCGCAGGTGAAGACGGCGCAACCATTAGTTGAAAGTGAAAAGAAAATAGTGGAATTAGGTGAAAACTTGGGGTCTCAACTACAACAAGATAACGAGGATATAGGGTTCTTCAACTCTTTACTGCCGCACGTGAAAAATCTGTCGCCACGGGACAAACTTCAATTTCGAATCAAAGTGCAACAAACGTTATTTGAGCTGTTATTCCCCCCTTATCAAACGAATTCTCAACAAGTGCCCGCAAAACAGAATAAATCCTTCGATGAAACACGCCCAGAAAAAAGCTAATTTGTACAGATATACGTACGATAGGTAAAATTAGTGTAAGCACAGTTGTTAATAAAGTTTTGGATGAAAAATTTATATAAGCGTAATTCTTTGGGGGCAGTTGGGGTAGTTGTATCATTAGAGAGGTCTTTCAAATGTCTTCAAAACCCACATAATTTCCAAAAGTAATTTACATAACCAAAATTTACTCCTAAGTTTAAGATTTATTTACGGGGTGTGTGAGGTCCGAAGAAATGCAACCAAAAAAGTACATTGAAATGCCATAAGCCGTAGATTAGAAATAGCTCGAAAACGGTAAGAGATATCGAAATGGTAAATATCGCATTCGATTCGAAATGTCATTGTACAACTTTGTCTCTATCGAAAGGTTTTGTTAGTCGGCGGGACTTTCTAAAAATTGTGAAAAATGTCTTTTTTCAGAGTAAATGCATGGTTTTAGTAGATTCGAAATAAATTGCACATAAGTTAACAAAACAGAATGAAATTCACATGAATAGATTTCTAAAACTTAGATCTACCTCTGTCTCTATCCAAAATTTGAATTATGTTTTTCGTTTTCTTGAAAATCGCATTTAAAAATACATAATTTTTCCGAGTTTTAATAGAAATAGAGACACCCCGATGACAAAACGGGGCAATCACAGGATTCTGTTCAACCCATCGTTCACCTTGAAAACTGAAGAAGGGACAACAAAGAAACAGATATGTGTTCGTCGTGGTGTGAATATTATGTGGTGGAACAGCGCAGATGGCGTATTTTGGTACGTTTTGCGCATGACGTCATTTTGGTTAAAAATAACATTTAAATTAGAAGAGTAGCTGTGATAATTTTAACCGGTGAAAATGTGAATTTCTAACTCGCGATTTCTCGCTTGTCCTTGAGATTACGGCAACCGCAGATAGATTTTCGGAAAGAGCACTTCTTGTAGCCTCTAACATTTCTTTCCGTTCTTTAAAATGTTGATATAAATTTGAATTACAGATGAAAATCTAATAACATGTTTTTTTTGTATTTTTGTACAATTTCTTGTATTTCTCTTATAACTTCGCCAATTTTGATTATTTTGCAAAAATTCTTGTATTGTTAGATAGCAAATAAAAATTTCTTTTCAAGCCTTCAAGAAATTTTCCAATTTCACGGTTAGTTTTCCGGAAAATTAAGAAAATGTCTGGGAGGAGATATAAGAATTTGGGCACAGTTTTTATTTTACAGCATTGATCAACCCCTCATTCGAAAACTGATACAAAAGCCGAGGGAAATGCGAAGCCCTTTTTGTGATATTTTGAAAATTGCCTGAATTATCGCGGAAAATTCGAGTTGATTTTCTGGCACTGTTTTCACTTATAAAAATTAACAGTACTAATAATAATTAATTGTTGTGATAATTTGTCACTTGTATCGTTTCTATCGCTTGTCGCTTCAATCGCTTCCATCGCCTGTAGATTCTATCGCTTGTCGCCTCTATCGCCTGTCGCTTCTATCGCTTGTCGCTTCTATAGCTTGTCGCTTCTATCGCTTGTCGCTTCTATCGCTTGTTGCTTCAATCGCTTGTCGCCCCAACGCTTGTCGCTCCCATCGCTTGTCGCTTCTATCGCTTGTCTATTTTATCGCTTCCATCGTTTGTCGCTTCTATCGCCTGTCGCTTTTATCGCTTCTCGCTTATATCGCTTTTTGTTTGTCGCTTCTATCTCTTCCTAAATGATTGACATTTAGGTCGCACCTCACCCTTAAATAAAAATCAAACGTTAAATTTAGGGAATTTTACATTAGTTGGTACTAACTGAGTTTGAGTTATGAAATTTAGGGAATTTGGTGGGAGTTGGTGTTACTGATATAACACTTGAACACTTGAAAATTAATGTATATTTTGTTTAGTATTTTTGACAGTTGTCAATAACAACGAAAACGTAACCAACTTTAAGAAAAAAAAATTTACTACATTTTCCTTTATTTCACAGTATATCGAAAAGTGGCCATTTCGATACACTAGCGAGTTTAATAATATCGCTATTATTGAAGCAAAACAGAGAAAATACACTTACTAATTTCTTTCCAAATAAATCTAAAGATTCTTATGAAAAACAAGTTGGTGCAAAAACAATAATTCGAAAATTGATTGGAAAATAATTTGAGGTTGTGTTGTAATTTATTTAGCGTAAAATCAGTCACAATATCAAAAACAATGAAAACTTAAAAAAAAAAAAAATTACTACATTTTTCATTTTTATACAGCGTACCGAAAAGTGTACATTTCGATACACTAGCTAGTTTTAAAATAACGCTATTAACGCAAAATAGAAGAAAGCCTTTTTCAAATGTGCATTTTCCGATACCATCGTTAGTTTTCGGGAAAATTGATAAAAACTTTATTATTTTTAAGTTCACACAAAGATGCACATTGTGTCGAAGAGCAAAAATTAAAAATTTGCCAATTTGCTGGAAATTAATAGTGGAAAATTGTCAATTATTCGTTAATTTCACCATCTTTGTCTAATCTGAAAAATCGATTTTTATCTATCCAAACACCCAAATATTCAATTTTCTCCATTGGTTTAATTGTAGTTGTTCCAATTTGAAATTCAATATTCATCTCACGCTTTCCGGTTGGTTTTAGTACAAGTGTTTGGGTTTTTTTTGGCGCTAATGAAAGCTGATGATTGTGCAACCATTCATTGATCTGAACTAAAGTTTGATTTGTTTTCGTTATTACTTCTTTTCCTATTCGTCCTGTACTGACAACTGTCAGATCGTCCGCATAAGCAATCAAATGTACCCCTTCAGCGACCTTTAATCGAAGAACATCATCGAAAAGTATATTCCATAGAATTGGCCCTAAAACCCCACCCTGCGGTATACCTGAAGCTGTTTTTTCACAATCGTCAATCAGTAAAGTCCTGTCAGTAAAGCAATTGTGCATTAATGAAATTAAATAGGGGCTAATATTTTTTGAGATCATCTTATCAATTATCAGTTGCCAAGACGCTGAATTGAAAGCATTCTTAATATCAAGATTTATAATAGCACACCAACGTTTTCTGTAAAATATCGTAAGTCTAACGATTTCTTGAATTGCGTGCGTGTAATTTCGACCTTTTCGATAAGCGAATTGATAATCGGAAAAACCAGCATTGTTCTCCCATTCTTTTTCTAACCGATCCAATAAGAGCCTTTCCAATAATTTTTCCATAGAATTTAACAAACAAATTGGTCTGTACTTGAGTGATTCTTTGTCTCTTTTTTTGGGTTCTCCAAGAAACATAATTTTAGCGCATTTCCACTCATTGGGAATTCGTCTTGTTGTTAAGATTTGATTGTATAGATTCCTCAAAAATTCCGGTTTTTCATCTGCGAATGTTTTCAGTACTTCAGATGGTATTCCATCCGGTCCGGGCGTTCTATTAATTTTTAATCCTCTACTAGCCTCACGTATTTCCTCAATACTGAAATCGTTTTCAGTTCCAATTTCAGGTTCAATATTTCGCCAAATTGCTGGTGGATGTGGTGGAATTTTTTTTTTAACAATAGCTAACTTTTGTTCTTTTGTTAAATTTGGTTTTCTTTTCAAACAGCTTATCATTCTTCTTAACTCTCTCTTATTGTCTGCATAATTTCGATGATTTTGTTCAACTTTATTGAATCGTCGTGACCGTATTTTCGACTCCATTGTTTTCTTTCTTAATTTCTGAATATCCAAATTCCACCAAGTTGGTATTCGTGTTCCTTTCTCTAGTCTTGTCTCTTCATGAGCTTGTCTAATAAGATCTAAACTAGACTCTATTGAGTGATGATCATGTTTTATGTTATCGTTTATGAATTGCTTCAATTTCTCTATTTTTTCTAATTGTTTAGTTCTTCTAGTTTGTCTGTCATCTTTATCAATTTCAAATAAAATATAATTATGAGGACTCAACGTTTCTGCATCTAACACTCTCCAATTTCCATTTAAATTTCCACTAATTGCAGTTATATCTATAAAAGAACTAGATTTTTCCGTTCGAAAAGTTGATTTCTTGCCATTGTTGAGGATTTTCATATGTCTACCTTCCAACCAATCAATCAAAATTTGTTTTCTCTCATCATCTATTTTACAACCCCAACTACCACCCAAAATAATCGGCTTTGTCCACTGGTCCATTCGTAAATTATTTAAATAATCTCTAAATTGACAAGGAGATAAATTTGGGGAAAAATAACAATTATATACGACCCATTTGTTATATTCAACCCATACAGCTCCGTTAATTGCACCATAATTGTTGATTTGATCACTTGGCAAAAAATTTATTCCAAATTGCAGCTCTACGTTTTGAATCGGTCACCCAATTGGGTTGATTCAGTTCGGTTTTATTAGGTTCGGTGATTAGAATCGTATCGATATTTAAATGTTCTACAGCAGGGTAGATTAAATCGTGTGCTAGACTGTCACGTTTCACATTCACTTGAAGAAATTTCATAATTGGGTCTAAAGAGACGGACATTTGGTTAATTTCAAATAGATTTTTATAAACAAATAAATAAATACCTGTAATTGATCTTCTTGATATTCTATACCCATCAAATCCAATAATTTGTCTAATTGATTTTCATTTTATAAACAGGGAAAAATCAAGATAAAGTTATAGATAAAGAGAATAATTGAAACTTATAAAGATAATCAAATAGATAAATGAATTGTAGAGAAAATTTTATAATTTATAGGGAAATTTAACCCAAAAATAGGCATCAAAAATACCATTTTATTATAGACAATTGTAATAACAAATAAAATTTTAACATTGATTATTTTTTAAATTTCAGAACCATAAAAAATTGAACACAAGGCAAACGGCAGATCAGTTTTTCCTATTGAAGGGCAAAGTTTAATGCTAGTTGATTACGTTTGGAAATTTTCAAAATCGTAGAATAGGAAAATTTAGACAAAAACTAGGAAATTTTAGAAAATATTACCTGGATATTTGTGACCCATAAATCGAATTCAAGACGTTTTGTGGAAAGTGAATTCTGAAATGTTACAAATAAACCTTTCATTTTAATTGCAATACAAAGAATTCGTCCAACTTTATCATTTTGTGATTTATCTATTTTCAGAATTTTTCAGGAAATCGTCCTTAAGAATAAGAATCTCTGAAAAAAATCGTTCCGGTAATCCAAAATTCTCAATGGTTTTTCAGAACTCATTCAAATTACGGAATCATTATCGAGACTGCTAGTTGTAAGATAAGAGATTTTCCTTTAAGTTTTAAAAATCCTCATGATTACCTATCAGTTATACTGGTATTAACGTTAACTGATTATAGAATTTCTATATTTAGATCTTCTATATTTGGCACTTATCCTAAAATTTAGCTTTCTAAATTTGTGATAATTTGTAATCATTTCATTTTTTCCTAGAAATTTCTGCCTTCTGAACTCGAAAAGAGAAACCCTTCTTCATGTGCCCTGATTCTTAGATGTTAAAGAATCAATTAATGTCCATGAAAAGATTTAATTGAAACAGAATCGGAGATTACACATTTGGAAGTGTCAACAAATGGTGGATGCGCCGGGCAAGAAATTCTGCCCTACCATTCAAATTTTATTAAACAAATTGAAAATCTTGCTACAGAGTCGAGTGTTGAACCAACTAAAAGTGGGATCACCTCCTGTTTATAAACAATTAGCAGTCAACTGCAATCGATAAGAGAAAAATATGCAAATTTTTCGCTTGTCCGATTTTCTTTTCTTATCATGATTTCTACTATTCGAGTGCAAACTTCGATACATTTTCCACTAATTTCTTAGCTGAGAGGCTGATGGATTGAAGAGTAAGTCTTACACAATTAGAGATCATTATTTACCCAGGGGTAATTAAGGTTACTATGGATTTCTGTGTCCGCAACTGCAGAAATTGTTGAAATTTATTAGAAAAATACGAATTATTACATCTTTTTCGATACGATATAGCAAATATTATGAATTTTCTATAATTAACTTTTGTTATTCAGCTTATTCCTATTTTCTTGTTCTAAAATAAGTTGTGTTTTAAAATAGGTGAATCAAATGGATGTAGCCTTACTGTAACATGTTAATTCAAATTTACCGCTTCCATTTTTAGGGAAGTCTTCTGCGCACCGGTTGGCAGCAATGAAATTTGACATTTCTGGACAACTAGATGAGTTTGTTGTTGTCAGAACGTGAAGATTTTTAATTTTTCGTTCCATTGTGATCTAGAAAATGTTAATTTTTTAATATTTTGAAAATAATCGCGAAAATGTCGAATACAATAGAAATTCCACTTAGGGACACCGATGAGGTAATTTGGACACAATTTTTTTCCGATTATATCGAAACAAAATCATTTTTAGGTTATCGAATTGGACGCAGATCAACTACCTGATGGTGATGAAGTCCTCGGCATTCTACGCCAGGAGAACAGCCAGCTTCACATTTGGGTTAATCTGGCGGTATATAAATCAGTTATTTAAAAAATTATAATTAATCGTGTTTTATTGTAACAGCTGGAGTATTATAAACAAGGTAAAATCGATGATTTCCTCAAGATCTTGGAGACATCCCGTGTTGATGCCAATATCGATTATCGGGATTATGAGAAGGATCAAATGCGAGCGTTGGATATGTTGGCGGCTTATTATGTCCAGGAAGCTAATCGGGAGAAGAATAAAGATAAGAAACGGGATCTATTCACGAAAGCTACAGTTTTATATACAACAGCCGATAAGATCATCATGTACGACCAAGTAATATTCACAATATATAACAATTGTATCAATTTTAGTGTAAATTCGTTGAAAATTTGTAGAATCATCTGCTAGGACGGGCCTATTTCTGTCTATTAGAAGGTGACAAAATGGAACAAGCCGATGCTCAATTTAATTTCGTTTTAAATCAATCACCAAACAATATACCATCATTATTGGGTAAAGCTTGTATTGCTTATAATAAAAAAGATTTTCGTGGTGCTTTAGCATTCTATAAGAAAGCATTAAGAACAAATCCAAATTGTCCGGCAGCTGTACGTTTAGGTATGGGTCATTGTTTTATGAAATTGAATAATCAAGAAAAGGCACGATTAGCATTCGAACGTGCCTTACAATTAGATCCTTTATGTGTCGGTGCTCTTGTTGGTTTAGCAATATTGAAATTAAATCAACAACAACCGGAATCTATACGTAGTGGTGTACAGATGTTGTCGAAAGCTTACACAATTGATTCATCAAATCCGATGGTGTTGAATCATCTAGCCAATCATTTCTTCTTCAAAAAAGTAACTTTATTAACATAATTTCATCTTTAAATTGAATTTAATGTTTTAGGATTATAGTAAAGTTCAACATTTAGCATTACACGCTTTCCATAATACAGAAAATGAAGCAATGAGAGCTGAAAGTTGTTACCAATTGGCTAGAGCATTTCATGTACAAGGTGATTACGATCAAGCTTTCCAATATTATTATCAAGCAACACAATTCGCTCCGGCTGCATTTGTTTTACCGCATTTCGGCTTAGGTCAAATGTATATCTATCGAGGCGATACTGAGAATGTATAATTTTTATAATAATTGAAAATAATCGATTAAAATTTTAATCATTATAGGCGGCTCAATGTTTCGAGAAAGTATTGAAAGCTCAACCTGGTAATTATGAAACAATGAAAATTCTCGGTTCGTTATATGCAAATTCTTCATCACAATCTAAACGGGATATTGCTAAAAATCATTTAAAGAAAGTTACAGAACAATTCCCTGATGATATTGAAGCATGGATTGAATTAGCGCAAATTTTAGAACAATCCGATTTACAAGGTTCATTAAATGCATATGGTACAGCTATACAAATATTAAAAAAAGATGTACAAGCCGATATACCAACAGAAATTTTAAATAATGTTGGTGCTCTACATTATCGTTTAAATAATTTAGATGAAGCTAAAAAGAATTTAGAAGAAGCGTTAAAACGAGCTAAAACCGAAGCTGAACATGATCCACAATATTATAATTCAATATCAGTTACAATAACGTATAATTTAGCACGTTTAAATGAAGCTTTATGTTTATTTGATAAATCCGAGAAATTATACAAAGATATATTGAAAGAACATCCAAATTATGTTGATTGTTATTTAAGATTAGGTTGTATGGCGCGTGATAAAGGCCAAATCTATGATGCTTCCGATTGGTTTAAAGAAGCTTTAATGATCAATACCGAACATCCAGATGCTTGGTCATTATTGGGTAATTTACACATAGCTAAATTACAATGGGGACCAGGCCAAAAGAAATTCGAACGTATATTAAAAGTACTACCACAAGATCAATATTCATTGATAGCATTAGGTAATGTATGGTTGCAAACTTTACATCAAACATCGAAAGATAAAGAACGCGAAAAACGACACCAAGAACGGGCTTTATCAATGTTTAAACAAGTCTTGAAAATTGATCCGAAAAATATCTGGGCTGCCAATGGTATTGGAGCCGTTTTGGCACATAAAGGTGCTGTTAATGAAGCTAGAGATATATTTGCACAAGTACGGGAAGCTACCGCTGATTTTTGTGATGTTTGGTTGAATATTGCACATATTTATGTTGAACAGAAACAATTCGTTAGTGCAATACAAATGGTAAGAATTTGATTATAATTTTATAAAAATTAATAATTATTCTTTAGTATGAAAATTGTTTGAGGAAATTCTTCAAATACAACAATGTGGAAGTTCTACAATATTTAGCAAGAGCTTATTATAAAGCATCAAAATTAAAAGAAGCAAAAATGGTACTTTTGAAAGCTAGACGAGTGGCGCCTCACGATACAGTTTTATTGTACAATATCGCTTTAGTTTTACAAAGATTGGCAACGTATATTCTTAAAGATGAAAAATCTACACTACAAACAGTATTGCAAGCCGTACACGAACTGGGATTATCGTTAAAGTTTGTATTTTGTAATTTTGTTAATATTTTATAGTTATTGTTTTCAATTAGATATTTCACCTATCTCGCCGATAAAGGCGATAAAGTTGGTTATGATGTAACATTAGCAGCAATGGAAGCGCGACAATGTAAAGATCTACTGTCGCAAGCCCAATATCATGTTGCGCGAGCTAGAAAAGTGGATGAAGAAGAACGATTATTGCGTCGTAAACAAGAAGATGAACGTACAGCATTCAAGATGCGTCAATTAGAAGAACAGAAGAAAGTTGAGGAAGAAATGCGTCTAACTAAAGAACAATTATTACAAAAACGCCAAGAATATAAAGAGAAAACGAAGAATGCTTTATTATTTATGGAATTACCAACTGAAAAGATTAAAAATAAAGGACGTGGCCGTCGTGATCAATATATAAGTGAATCGGGTAGTGATGTTGAGAATCATGAAAATGCTGGTGAACAACGTGATAAGAAAGAACGTGGACGTAAACGGCAACGTAGTAATGATCGTAAAGACCGTAAACGTCGTACTGGTGGTGGTAGTAATAGGAAACGTAAAGATCGTCAAAATCGTTCCGATTCGGATAGTGATCGTCCGAAATCGAAACGTAGCCGTGGTAAAGGTAGAGAAGGACGTGGACGTAAAAGAGATGAGGGACTTAGTTCGAAACAAAAGAGTCGTATTGTTTCTAAAGCAACAATATCGACAAGTGAAGATGACAGTGATGATGGTAAACTTAAAATTGCAAGTGGTGATGAGAGCGATACACGCGGACGTAAACGGCGAATTTCATCAGGTTCAGAAAGATCAAGATCTCGATCGAAATCAACAAATCGATCACGTTCAAGATCAAGATCGAAGAGTGGCTCCCGTTCACGATCCCGTTCGAAAAGTACATCCCGATCTAGATCACGATCAAGCGGTTCCAGATCTAGATCACCGAGTGGATCACGTTCAAGATCAAGTGGTTCACGATCTCGATCACCTAGTGGTTCAAGATCAAGGAGTCGCTCGAAATCCGGTAGTCGATCCAAATCACCAAGTCGTTCCAGAAGCCGATCCGGTTCAAAACAACCAAGATCACGATCTAGATCGAAGAGTAAATCACGATCACGCAGTCAAAGTCAAGCGAAATCACCAAATCGATCAAGGAGTAATTCAGGTTCGCGGAGTCGTAGTCGTAGCCGATCGAAATCCGGATCGAGATCACGTAGTGGTTCACCGAGGAAAAGTGCTTCAAGGAGTCGATCAGGATCACCGGATAGATCGGGTAGTGAACATGGTTCTAGGGCTTCATCACCGGGACGCAGTGGAAATGAAAGTAATTAATTTTTTTTTAATTTTAATTTAACTAGATTTTTATTTGAGCAAAATTGGAATAAAACGTTTTACTAAAATTTGAAGAAAATCTACATTTATATTTTTCAATTAAATAATTATGGTAGATGTAGATATGAGTTTGTGTTGTATAAAATATTAAAAAAATTGCTCATTCGTAAAAAAGTTGTTTTTCAACACAATTCTCCAATGACAAATCCATCTAAAGAAGCTAAAAGGGAATTGGTGTTATATTTGTTGATTTTAGAACAGGGTGAAATTAGTTAATTGAATAATTCTAGATATGAACGTATTAGCGAAAATAAGGGTTGAATCAATTTTTACATACACTTCCAAATAGAAGCGACTTTTATAACCCTCTATTACCTACTCACTTGTACCCTTGTTATCCTGTAAACGAAACTTCAACCCTTATTTGCGCGATACACGAAATGTGTATCACTCAATGTCACCCTCGATTAATTTGATTGTTGCCTACCTATTGGCAGTGGTGCTTTTTTAACGAAATCGAATTTAAGCTGTTGTCGTGTGTGTGTTTAGAACATCGTGACTACCATAGAAAGATGTGAATGTGGTGTTTGTACTGTGACTTAACGGAAACGTATCGTTGCTATTTAGTGTGCCGAAAGCTGAGAGAATTTCAGTCGTTGTACGTTCAGGACTATCGCTAATCATATGTTCCCTTAATTGGCATTCGGACCTTCAAAAAAAACGGTATTTAATCAACTAATTGTATTGTAATTGGTATAATTACCTGTTAATTGCGTTATTTAGTTGTGTCGTATGATTTGATAGAGGGGTGGTTTGAGCGGCTACTGGTGTTTGTTTTATTGCATAAATATAAACTCCAGTCATTGATAATGTATAGGATAAGAAATATAAGGCATGAAACTATAAATATTGAAAATTATTGTTTGTTTTTGGTAAAATTAATAGAATTACTCTGTAATTGAAAAGTAAGATTCCTACGATTAATGTATAAAAATTCCCCGATAGTAGGGATAAATGTAAGGCTGTTGTTCCCATATTTATCAAAAAGATCGATGAAAATGTACAAAACATAAATTGACAAAGGGAAAATGATGACAATAGAGCACTCGAATTTTTCCAAGTCGATGTTATCAATGTTTGCTTTTCCAACAACAACCTACAATTAAAAATTATTCAAATAATTAAAAATAATCGATACGATTACATTTGAAGACCGCTTAAAATACTGCCGAATAGACCCAACAATCCCAGATATTCAACAATATCGGTCTTCTTCACTGATAATTCTTGTAAAACTGTTACAATAGCAAACAATACGGCTCCCCCTAAACACAACATATCGCCCACTAATTGGTTTTTACCTGTAAATCGTTTGAGTTAAATTGTAGAGCTAGAATTAGAACTAATACCATCGATTTTGGTGTCTTCAATATTGGCCCAAACTAGACAACCAACCCCCATTAGACATACAGAAACGGCAATAATGTGCACCATGCGATAACGTACACCAAGCACCAAACAACTTAATGCCAATGCTACAGGTATGGCAACACATCCGAGCAACTGAAAGCCACAATTAATTTACATTAATTAGTAATGAAATCAATTGTTTATAATGAATTAATCTAAAAGCCTCCAACCTGTATGCTTGTTAGAGTTGTAAATTGATGTGCGGTACTCATTAATGTGTTAGCTTGCACATCAATCAAACAAAGCAAAAGATAACGCCAACCCCTAGCTTTGATAATCGAGATGAGTCCTTTATCACCCCTACGGAATGCAAGCCAACTTGTATAAATTGCACATAAAAACATATAATGCGGAAATGATTGGCCTGTTGGTAATACAGACGATGATCCTGTATTTATATAATGTGCCAATGTGTTTGTTGCACATAATAAAATCGAAAGGAATTGACCTAAAATAATATTTTGCCAGACGCTCCTACAAAAATCAAATTATACGAAACAATAAAACAACAAAATTAATAAAGCGTATAACGTGTGTTTCGTTGTTTAAAAAAAAAAGAAAAATTACCATTTTCCCAATTCTGATAAATTGTCACCTATTCTATCACAAATGCCGGTGACATCACCCATTTCTCAACAATAAACACATTTATAAACGTATTATTTGTTTTGATAAATCGACAAAGGGCGGGGCACCCTTTAACAACTCTAATAATTAAATTATAGGGGGTGCATTTTTAAATCGAGCGCGCAAGCGCCATTTGCATGCCGGTTACTAATCCTAGGTCCTGATCTCTATTTGCCACACTCCCTAAATTTATATTAATATCAATTATAACAATATAATTAGTAACTAGAACATGAAATTTACAGTAATGAACAGTACAAAATACAGTCCTTCCATTTGTTCAAGAATTATTGGAAATTCTGAAAATTCTATAAAGTAAGATAATATGACAACATTGCAATTTACTGAAAATGATTCTAGCATGTTGCCAAATAATAAAAATCTCCTTAGATTTGAGAAATTGATGTAATATTTATTAAAATTAAAAATAACTGAAGTTAAAAGGTGAGCATCTTTACAAACAATCAAAAATACATTTTAATTTTTCAAGTTGAAGACTTTAATTTTGTTTATTTTGTGGGTCACAAGATTTGTCCAACTAGACTTGGCAACGTTCGGAAGATTATTCACTATCGCCAACATAACCAAAGAAAATTCTGTCAACTGTCAATTTGTGTATATTTTTGTTAATAACAATTTTTTTATTATTAATTAAACGACAGCCTTTGGTGTTTTAACGAATAGTGTGATGTTTTGAAATAGTTGTGAAAATGGTAGAACCGATTTTCGACTATCAATTTCGATTAATTTTAATTGGTGACAGTACAGTTGGGAAAAGTTCCTTATTAAAATATTTCACTGATGGCAAATTTGCTGAGGTATAAATAAATATTGCGTTCTATTTTAATTTAAACAATTTCCATTTTTGTTATAAATAAACACATTCCAGCTATCGGATCCAACTGTAGGTGTTGATTTTTTTGCACGTTTAATCGAAGTTAAAGATGGTACAAGGATCAAATTGCAATTATGGGACACAGCCGGACAGGAGCGATTTCGTTCAATCACAAAATCCTATTATCGAAATTCCGTTGGTGCTCTATTAGTTTACGATATTTGTAATCGTACCAGTTTCGAACACATACCTGTATGGATGTCGGAGGCGCGTCGACACATAGAACCGCATCGGCCCGTTTTCTCATTAGTCGGTTGTAAATTAGATTTAGTCAATAATGGTGGCCAACGTGAAGTGTCTAAAGAAGAGGCGAAAGTCTTTGCCGATCAACATGGCATATTTCATGTTGAAACATCGGCCAAGAACGGCATGAATGTTGAGGAGGCATTCCGTTCGGTGACCCAAGAAGTCTATAATCGTATACAGAGTGGTGAATATAAAATTGAGGATGGTTGGGATGGCATTAAAACTGGCTTCGCTAGACCGAACGGTTTAGATTTTAATTTAATTGAAGCTGAACCGGCCAAATCCTCATGCTGTTAAATATTCAAACGTTCACCTACGAAATCTAATTAATTCTAAGTAATATTTGTACATATTTGGGTGGCATTGGAGATCGTGTCCTCAAAAATTTCACTTTTTTACACATTTTGATTTACGTAAATTTTAATGATAGAAACCAAAAAAATGAAATCTCATATGGGAGTGTAGCTTCTCAAAAAAATGTTCGTTAATTAATTATAATCGATATTTATTAAAAATATTATTATATTTTTTATAAATATTCACGAAAAACAAACAACTCTAATGTAAATTTGTTTTTCACAATTTTTGTGATAACACCGTCAACTGATTCATGAACAACGTTCTTTTTTAAGCTAACAAACAAATACAACTATCTAGTCGTGGAATGTTCAATTTTCCTTTATAAGGTTGAGGCAATTTTTAATTATTGTTCATTTTTTCGATATATTTGCACATAGAAAGACAATTATAGTTACGATTCTGTTAAATTGTAATTTTTTGCCGAGTTATTTATAGGAGAACTAAATAAAGTCATGTTATTTAAATGCGAATTTCCAACAAATTCATAATTTCCACTAGATTGTGCGCTTTCTAATTCGATTCAATAATGTGAGACTTGAAAGAAGTAGCCTCCGATGTGGGTTATCAGAGCACAAAGTGTACTCCTAGACTTATCACTTGTTTACTCAAACTATTTTATTGTTTTGAACAACTGCGCAATTTCGTTAAATTTTTGATAATTCGAAATTAGCATAGAAGCCCCATTTCTAAATTTAGAACTTCCGGTGTGTTTTATTCGGATTTCTGTTTGTTTTTTATTTTTATTTTTTGTTGAATAATAGCGATCCGGAACGAGAAACTTTCAGGTGAAATAATTACAGTATTTTTTACAAAAGCGAACCCTTCACTTTTTCCTGTTTGAATACTTCAACAAATAGACAGGAATTCTTTGTTTCAACTACTTGCATAGAAGTTATCGCCGTTTTCAGTTAGTCTACAAATTAATCAGTCTACTGTCTAGTTTGTATTGTCTACAGTCCCAATTGTCTATTTATTGTTCGATTTTTCATTCAGAATTCGGTTTTTTAATTGATTATGTAAAGTCAATTATTGAAATGTAAATTTACTTTACTTTTTTGGATCGAGCCATAAATAACGCGATTTCCACGGATCCATTTTGATATGGATTAAGGGCGCATTAAATGAAAATTATAGTAATTATCGCTGCGCTATAGAAAAATCGATAAAAGTATAAAATACGGATGGAACAATGCAAGAACAAATAATCCGAAAATTGTAGTCTGTTATTCCAAAAAATCGCTACAATAGAGAAATCTTGATAGCAATAGGGCGTGCACTTTTTGATCTTTACAGCGCCCCTTTTGTAGAAAAACTTCTAGTTGTTCATTTTATAGATATTGATTTTGTTGGCTTTGTTTTCCGTACACAATTATTCTTTGAAACTTTTATAAGTATCATACTTGGTTCGTTTTTGCGAAGAATATTGCTCTATTTCTAAATCGCTAATAATTCAGCTGTAATTGTTGCTAATTTCACTTAAAAATCTCCACTGTCCAGTGTAATAGATACTGTAATGGTCCATTAAAATTGTTAATATTTTATACCCTCATTGCTTTCTATAAGGTCTAATTAAATAGTAAATAAAGTCTAATTAACGATCAATTATTCAACAATCTGTTGCATCTAATACGAAATTTTCTCATTATTCAACTCTTCACCGTTTTACTATTCTAATTATTCAGTAATTGTAAGAATTCTTTTTATAAACATGGACTTATTGTTGTCTTTAGTACATTTTGCTTTCTTATCGTATTTTAAGGGCAGCACAGTTAATTATAAATCATTTTTATTACGTTACAATTAATATTCATTGCACTACATTCTCTAATCGACACTTGTACGATTTGCCAACCATATCGGCTCCTTTTTGATTGACTTCATCGTACTCGTAGCCGCTCATAGCGTGTTTAGTCCGTTCATACCAACTGTACAAATTCGGGAACTTCTCAATATCAAAACCAATAGCCTGTTTCGGTCCATCAGCATTACAATTGCTATAAAATCGGTTATTTTTATACTCACGTCAAGTGTAGAAATGATCGGAATAACCGCAAAATCAGCAATTGTTAAACTCGGACCGGCCAGCCATGGTAGTTCCTTTAGAAATAAATCGAGGTAATTTAGAGCTTCTTCGAGATTTTGTACTTTCGATTCGTCCGGTAATTGATTCATTAACATCACCGGTTTCTGGAATAATCAAACGATAATTATCGATTGATAATTGATGGATTTGAATACGATAAATTCTCCGTATCTTGGCCACAAATAGGCGGCATTGAAGAAGAGCCGTTGATTCACCAGGGCTGCTGGTTGTGGCTCGTTCGGATAGAAAGCATCATCTTCGGCATAGGCATTAACTAGATATTGCATAATAACGTGACTGTCGTACACGATGAAATCTTCATCGACTATTGTAGGGATTGTATGTAAGGGATTCATCTATAAATCAATTGATTATTTAAAAATAAAACAATTCTTATCAAATTTTACCTTAATATAGTTGGCTTTGTAATTATCGCCAGCATTAACATTGACTGGAATTAAATTGTATTCAACATTGAGAGCCGTCATCAACAACAGTACAGCTCTACATGGTGGACTTACAGAATTACCGTAAAAATTTATCATAGTGGCGAATTTTTGGGATTTATTCCGAAATTTGTTTACGTCCAAATATTTATAACAGTTGTAATCTTTCTATCAATATCCGGAAGTTAATTGAAACAAAAGCACAAAAATCGGTTGTGGCAGTAGCGTAACATAAATGCATCGTTTAGTTCTAACTTTTAGTATTGGCAAATTGGCAAAGTTAAATTATAAACGTTGAACGAAAGAGATTGTTGTAACAGTTCGGCTTTAGTCTAGAAATCGCCGAATTTTCAGTTAAAGTCTTGATTATTGAATTACTAGCGACGCCTTTGGATTTAAATCGTTTTGTTATAATCGCAATTGTAATTTTTGACAAAATATCAACGGTACTAGCAAGGTTAATTACTTATTTATAATTAATGGGATTTAAATGTCGAAAATCTAGAAATTTCAAGTTATATTTGGTGTTTTTTTTTACGCTAAATCATTAGAAACTTTGCCAACAAAACCTAATAACTTTTGGTCACTGTAATTCACACTGAAATGGCTGTTATATTTAATAAAAGTTGATTGTAAATTATTTGAAAATTTTGCATAAAATATGTCAATAACAGCTGTAATAGTGGAAAATTTCAGCCATTCGATGTCCTGTTTATAAAGCCTCAAATCTCGTAAAATGTGCGAGAATGAGCTTTTAGAAGCTTACAGTCAGTACAAATAAGGAAGCTTCAATATTTAATATCAAACGAAAGCTTCAAAGTTGAATAATAATCCCACCCATGACTGTTATTATTTCACTTTGCATATAAGATTTTTAAAATATTTCAGGTCTTCGCAAATAATTTTCAAAAGTTACTAAAGTTTAAGGTGAGATTGGTACCAACCTAAAACATTAGTCTATCTCTTTTTCTTCCCCAAATCAGCGTCAATAATCTAGTAACTTTAACATATTAAGTTGGACAAATTAAATGTCATTCAAAAATTTTATAACAAATGTCAATTTACTTCTTTAGTTCTTTATAATCTTCGATAATTGAGGCAATTATCGGAGGAAATTTAAAATAATGGTGAGTATTTTATCAAATATTGGCTAACGATAGTTTTTTACAAATTATTGCGGTTAAATTAATTTCGAATCGCGAAATAATCCAAACGAATTGAATTCGGAATAAATAATCAAACTAAATTTGAAATGCCTTGTTTATTTAATTTCTACTAAATTTATTGATAATTCAAACCATTTTTTAAGTTCTCCCTATATTTTACTTACCATTTATTGTTTTAATTGACTCTTAAATATATTAGCGATAATATCGACTCCCTTCTGATTGATCTGTTTATATCCGTAATTGTTTAATGTTTGTATAATTCGATCATACCAGACATTTAAATTTGGAAATTTGGAAATATCAAAACCAACAGCCTGTTAATTATTCGATTATTGTTATAATTAGGCAATACAATGGAATACCTCGAGTGTTGAAACAACGGGAACAATAGCAAAATCGGCAATTGTTAAGCTCGAACCAGCCATCCAAGATTGATCTTTTACAAATAAATCGAGACAATTTAGGGCTTCTTCAATACTTGTAGCTTTCGATTCTACCAATTGGCCATCGAAGAGAACAGGTTTCTAAAAAAAATATTGCAGAATTTGGTAGAATTTGTGAAATACTCTACCATATAGTCGTTATATCGAGGCCAGAAAGTACCAACATTGAAGAATAATCGTTCGTTTATAATTGCCTGTTCTTTCGGTTCTTTCCCATATAAACCATCATTATCGGCGTATTGACCTATAAGATATCCCATAATTGCGTGACTATCGTATAGAATAAAACCATCGTCGTTTATTGTTGGAATTGTATGTAGAGGATTCATCTATTGATGGAAAATGGAAATTATAAATTAATTAAATTTTGTGTGAATATTACCTTAATGAATTCGGGTTTCAAATTATCCTTATTCGCTATATTTATCGTAATTAGATTATTTTTAATATTGAGAAAGGCTAAAAGTAGCATTACAGCTCTACATGGGGGGCTGGCAATATTGCCATAAACATCAATAGTGTGGTTCATTTTTTTCGATTTTCAACTAATCAAGTCTGGGTTTTTATACTATCGATATTATTAATAACCGGATATTAATTATGGAATTATTTAGATACAGAGCAGTAGGGTTTGTCGTTTAAACTAGTTGATTTGTATCATTTTGTGTATTTTCTGATGGATTGTTACGCCACTGTGTTGGAATGGTTATTTTTGTTTCGTGAATTATTAACAAAAGCGATCGATAATTACATAATTAATGGATATTTGTTATTCAAGGATATTTTACAATGAAATTCATCTATTATTCGATGCAAAATTTGAATAAATTTTATTAACAATTAGTGCTCAATCAATTTTCTAATGATTATTTTTAAAATTGAGTGATAATTTAACAATTGTCTATTATTGTAGTGTTATGTGCTTAAATAGCGCTAAATGATTAATTTTTTAATTGCTTTTTAAACTGTTCAATTCCTTTCTGATTGATCTCTTCATACCCATAATCGGTTAATGTTTGTTTAACTCTTTCATACCAAGAACTTACTTCTGCAAATGTCATGATATCAAAGTCTAAAGCCTGTGGATTATCCAATTATTATTGAGCAGAATTCATTTAATTCCGTATAATTACCTCGAGTGTTGAAACGACAGGAACGATAGCTATATCTGCGATTGTTAAATCTTTACCGGCTACCCAAGATTGATTTTCAAGAAACAAATCCAGATAGTTTAGAGCTTCTTCGATTTTTTGTGCTTTCACTACATCCGGCGTTTGACCCATGAACATAACAGGAATCTATAAAATATAATCTAGATTGATAAAGAGCGATATTTCTATTGAAATAAATCACTATATAGTCGCGAATTCTAGGCCATAGTGTACCAACATTGAAGAATAATCGTTGGTTCACAAGTCCTGCTCGTTTCGGATCTTTTGGATATAAACTATCGTCTTTGGCGTATTGATTCGCTAAATATTGCATAATAGCGTGACTATCGTACAAAATATAACCATTGTCGTTTATTACAGGAATCGTGTGCAATGGATTCATCTATAAATTATTTCGACGGGAAAATACAAGAAAAAAGGGACAGCAATTATAAATCAATTATCGTACAATTAATTGTTACCTTGGTGAATTGAGGCTTCAAGTGTTCTCTATCGAGTACATTGATCGTAATTAAATTATATTTGATATTGAGTGTTTTCAATAATAGCATTACAGCTCGACTTGGCGGACTGGTGATATTGCCATAAACCGTAATTGTATGATTGGCCATTTTCGGGTCGAAAGTTCTAAAATTTTCGAAATTAATCAGAAATATTGAAAAATTTATTGAATCTACTCACTTATTATTGAGGGGGATAACCCCGTCTGATTCTATACAGTTCCCCAGTTTGATTGTTTCTATTACTAAAATCTTCGATTATTTAGTTAAAGATTTATAAATTAAATACCAATATTTCTATGGTTACATTTATCAAAACAAAAAAGACGGTCGTATCGATATTATAATTAACATCTCAATAGCTGATGTGTCTTTTGTTGGTGGATTATTGTAATGATAACTATTCCAGCTTGATTACCACTCGAAATTCGATGCTTACTCATGAATTTTTAATCCATATAAACATGCCATCATATCGATTTTGTTTGTTTTTTTCTATCATAGATTTATTAATAATTTGTTCTGCAAATGAAATTCCTCTATGTTTCCCTATTGGTAGCCAAGATAAATGCAATAGGGCGGTTTAACGCCTAGGTAAACTTGGAGTTTGTCGAGGACCTCTGTTAGTCAGCGGAGACTAATTTGTCTAACGTTAAACGATATTTGTAAATTGAGATTTTTCCATTAAATTTGTAAACGATTGTTATATTTGTTCAAGTCATCAATTGATCATTGTTAGATGATAATAGCAACGAATTCGTGTAGGTATTTTGTTGGTATACTCTTTCGTTTCGTATCTATATTGAAATTATTCCTTTCTTTACCGTATAGAATCACTCAATAGTAAATATTTGCATATTTTGCAATTTCCTCTCTTCTACATGTTATACTGCACCGAATATTGTAAATATATACATTTGCATAAGAAAATTTATAAACGTTGATGTAATATCGTACATTTTGTTGTTCTTTAATAAACCTCCCTTGTGTAAGAGTATTTTAGCCCTATATTGATCACTAAATTATTTCAATTGAATACTTGTTTGTCACTACAGAATACGACAATGCAGATTAAGACTTAGATCTCGATTTGTGGAGAACGATCTGAGCGAAAAAGTAATGAAAGAGATGAAGTTGGACTAAATTTAAGCCTCGATTTCTCTTTAAACTAGCCACGTATCTAATTTGTTACAATTACACACATACACCGAACGTTTTTCTTTCTTTTCTCTCAAATTATATGCGAAAATACAAATTGCAGAATAACCATTTTGGACATTGCATAAGTGAATAGAATAAATGATAGGAAATGGAGAGAAGGATAATGAAAGAAATGCAAATAACAAAAAAATTTGGTGTATATATTTGAGAGGGAAAAAGGGTCAGAGATCGTTAATTACGAACGGGCGAAATTAACATTTTAAAACTTGGTTTACTGTTGTCGGAAATGTGGCCTATTATTTATACGGAAATCGACACAACTGGTGCAACTCTTCGAAACAAATTCAAATAAAACCCGACAGAATTTCTACATTAATAAAATTTTATTTATTCCCATTATATACAAATTTGTGATTAATTAGTGTTTCTTTGTAGACGTTGATATTTCCCGATAGCATCTTGGACGATGGCGGCAGCTGTTGAGATTTTTTCAGGTGTCATCAATGCCCGTACAGTATCCTTATCAATATTACCAAAACCATTAAATGTAATTGTACAGATTGGTGTTATCGAACAAACAGCCGTTGTGAATAATCCACCAACAAGAAGCAAGGCAATACCACCGAATAAAAACAGACCAACTTTTGCGAATAATCTCAATGCCAATTGTAGTGCCCCCTAGAGAACAACACTTTTAATCATCTTAATCCTCAACTGGGGAATTGAGAGTTGAATTATGCGTAGCTGGATTGAAAGTAACAAAAGAGAACTGTAGAGGGTGAACAGGCAAAACAATAATAACAACAAACAATGAATGAATCGAATGAAGGAAATTCGGCGAGGGTGGAACTGGATTCTATAGGGAATCGGATGCCCTATTTAGATGTAAATTAATTAGATTTCGGCAGGTGTGTTTTTGTTACCTGTGCAGCCGGTATTAGTGTTGACATATAATTAGAAGATCGTAGTGGATAACTAGGTGGTTGTGGATAAATGTAGGCTTCATATGGCGAAATTGGACCATAACCGTCCGCATAAGGGTAAGTAGCATGCGGTACATAATTGCTAGCAGCAGCTTCTTGTGGTTGATATGCCGGTTGTGGTGGTGATTGTGTTGATGGAGACGTTGATGTCGGTATTGCTGATGAACTATCAATAAATACCACATAAAATACAATTAACCACAATCGTTGATCCATAACTACAAAAACTTTGGAAATAATTCAAAAAATTTTAAACAAAATCAATCGAAAATCACTTGACAAAAAATCTAAACAAAATGAGCAAGCCCTCAAGTACGACACCCTTTTATACGGTTGTTGTATTTGAACCCTCTGTCCTTGCAAAACGACAGTTATTCAAAATTCTTTGAAATTGCTACCTGACCATTCTCGATCAAATACCAAACCAATTTTTCAATTTTTCCATAAAGATTCTTCTATGGCAAATTCACCACCCAAACGTGATCATTTTACCAATAATTTCCACGAATCGAAAGTTACAAGCCATGAGGAAAAAAAAACGAGAAAACCCCATCTATGCCGTACTATTTTGTTCCATTTCATTGAACGTGATCAACGAATATTGTTTTAAAAAGGAGAAAGAATTCCAGGGATGAAAGTCTCAAGAGAAGAAGGGCTTTTTTCGTTTGCATATTATATTTTTTCTGTTAGTAAATCTCGATGTGCCTTCTCTTCTTCCGCATTGATTATTTACAGGGGATGATTGAACATGGATTTTTTTTTAAGATTCATTGTTTTATCGAAGATAGGGTTAAAATAAAGCGATAAAAATTGACAAGAGGATACAACACCTTGTTTGGATAGCGCATAAAAAGTCGTTTTTAACGACTTGTTGTTTTGTTAAAAGAAACTTGCAATATTGCTAGTTTACAAAGTCTGTTTTGTTATTTTTACGATATTTCTTTTTCCGTTTATTCTAACAAACAATACCGTCTTAAACTAGGAAAGGAGATTACAACATCCTTGACGGTGTAGTTTACCAGGTAATTGGGCGATGCGTCAGTTGTTAAGAATGCAGACTAAAGCAAATAATTCTCAACAATTCGTCATCGATATCCCAATCTGTAATTGTAACAAGAGTTTGAAAGACAAATCAAGATAGGGATTTCGATACAAATATCTTTTCGATTTGCGAACAAACTGGAGAAAATAAAATCCCGCAAAGGATTTTATAGACTATTGAATGATAAAAACGAGAAAAATACAAAGAGATTGACTCGGATGCGGAGTTGTCTTGCTCGTTAAACTTTTTTAAAAATTTTCCCAACAATAAAGAAGTAAAGTTTTTAATAGACTTGCTCTTTTGCTAATAATAAATTTCCAACAAAAGAACAAAATAATTTTCATGTATAATGAATGAAATGACCTGTCTCCAGTTTGGTTTCATGAAACTTTCATTCGAATTTCGATCATTAGTTTTAACTGGAATACAGTTTGTGCTTTTTAGATGTCGACTTTTAAAAAGCTCTCTACTTAATTAATGTAGTTCCGTTGCACACATACACTAATCTTCAGCTAGTTTAGTCGACTTGCCTCTAATTTGGTTATTTTCCACTAAACTTTGGACGTTAAAATACTCGATTTTAATCTACATTGGAAACAATAGAGTGGTATTGTTCTATGTTTGGAAGAAGTTCGATTTGAAACTTGTTCATTTTAGAGAGGATGCGTTTTCTTGTTTTTTTTCCTTTTCTGTGTATAACCACCTTTCAACGATAAGAACTTTATAAAGAAGCACTGCCATTTTCAAGGGTTGGTAGGAATCCATTAAAATTTGAATACTCCTTCACAATTTTAGATGAATTATTAAAAATTCTTCACAGTTGCCGTCATAAGAAGCCAGCCTTTAGTTTTGTTTTTAATATTCGGCCCTACTAATGTTTAATAAATCCTATTAATATTATCATTATTATTATTATCTTGCTAAGGAATTTAATCTTGAATTTATTAAAATGGAACAGTTTACTCGTATAGAAGACGGCAACACTTGAAAATTGGATGAATGTTTAATTTGCTCTTATATCAAAAATACTAAACGAAATGTTGGAGAATTTGTTTTGGAAATTGTTGTCCACAATTCAATAAAATTGTAAAAATTGCAATGTTTTAATAAAATATTGCCGGCAATTTTCAACGTATTTTGCAGTCATAAATATTGTTTTGTGTGTTAGGTGACCGGTGTCTGTAAATTGGCTAGCAAATAAAATTGACATATCCTAAATGGGTATAAAATGTGTTCGGCAGCCACCCGGGGGACCGGCAAGCATTTTTCACTTCACAAATACGTAATATAAAGATAAATTTATTACACCATTGGGAATTTTTGGTCGTTGCTGTTCATTTATTGCCATTACTCCTCAGGAGGGCGCATCACTGCTCCTCTAACGCATTAAAAAAAATACTCGGAGCTTTTAATTATTGAGAGTAGACACATCTAATTTTGCATTGATTATAGGGAAGTTTAATACAATTTTGGTAGACAATTTTTTGTCGCCCCATTTCTATTTATTGTGGTTCTTCAAGGCACTTTCATCGAGTAAATCAATTTTTGCCGTGAACCCTCAAAGGAATGAAATTGTTGCGTGTTCGACATTTCTACCGGGAATACTGAATTGGGAACGGATAAGAGATTTTTATCAAAAAAAGAGACCCTAAAGGAAGTACGTTCGCATTTTGATGGTCGTTTTTGTTGAAAAACACTTTTTATTGTTTTTGTTGTTGTTGTTTTGGTATCTTTTTAAGATTCACCGCAATTTTTCAAATTCGCTACATTATCGAGTAATAAATCCAACAACAGACTATAATCTCAAAGGTGGAACAATTTCAACCGTCTACAATAATCTGGATTTAATCGGTATCTGCTTATAATTGATTCCAATTCCCTGCGCTCTATTAAAACTGAATCAGAATTATTTCTGAAAAGGTCACGTCTCTGGGGTAGTCTCCCGTCTATCAAAAGTTTTAACCGATTGTTTCGACTTAAATTATTGATGAATTAAAATTTAATTTCAATTCGTTACGCACCACGATCGAACTTAATGAAATTTATTAACCAGCACTTGTAAATATTCAAAAACGGAACGGTTTGACTTTAAATTTAAAGTTTACAAAGATTTACAATTCAAATTTATAATTTACAAGCCTAACCGCCTTGATGTGACACTTTTCCGCATTTATTCCAATTTTTTTTTTTAAATTGTGCACATTGATCAAAAATTGTTTTTGACTTGGTTTGTTTTCCATAGGGGTTGATTAAAAATTTTTGACGTATATGTTCAATTGTATTAGTGTGTTGTTAGGTAGGGGGATGACTGTTGTTTCTGTTGTTGGTAGAGGGTGGGCGTGCGCAAACTACCGAGATATAGACGCGTTCCTACCACAATCAAACGCGTCGCGACGCCTATATCAGTCCGACGGTCTCTCTAGCTGTAGGACGAGTCTGTTGCACGATAAAAACGACGACGTGCCCGATTGCGTCGTGATAATTTTCGAATTAGTGACCTATTATCAACGATTCTTTTGGAAACTTTATTTTGTAAAATTTTTAAATTTGTTGTTAAACAAGTGGATTTAAGGTGAGCGTGATGTTTTCAATTTTTTTCTCGTTAATTACTCCACATTGTTATGAAATCCGGGGCTTTTGTTTCAAAATCTCTTGTTCGTTCGGACGAAACGATTAAAAATACGCAACTCTCTCCAAGAGCCCGAACTATTCAAAAAGAACTTTATCAGTTTCCAAGGTTACCTGACATTTCCTTTCTATTAACTCATCAGTTCGTAACATTTCCGACATTGTTGGAATTCTTCGAGTACTTTCCGAGATAATAAAATGACAAAGTAGTGTTTCACAACGTCCTCTCGGCCGTATTATATCATTTTGAAAGGTTACTTCTACCTGAGCGGCCTAAAGGGCAACATTTCAAATTATAAGTCGACCGTTTATAATCCTATCAACGTTTAATTATTGTTTGATTTCTATATAAATAAATGTAAATGATGGAAATAAAACAGAAAATGCAATATCTGTCCAAGAAAAGAGGATTCGAGATTATTTTTTTTTATAAGAAAAACAATCATATTAAATTTTCGATAGGTTGACATAAACTGAAAGAAATCCGAATTATTACAACTTTATAATAAATAGAGTTTCCAATTTTTCGACAAAAAGTAGCCTATAAAATCCGGCGCATCCACCATTTTTTTACCAACTTATAGCAAAGATCCCGTAAACGTGCACGACATTCTTAACCCTATAATTCACCTTTATATTCGTGTGAAATTGGTTCTTACATATTCCTCATCTCCGAAAAATCGTTGCCATGGGACACATTTTTGTATAATTTTTCCGTGAAGCTATGATGATAACATTCCCGTATTGTACACGATGTGTGTAGAAGAGATGCAAAGTTACGACTATTACGTGAACTGATTTACACGAAAATCTACAAATTTTTTCTCGTTTCCCCAGTTGAAATTTAATGGATGGATTTTTATCCATTTAAAAAGATTCCGCCATCAAAACAGTTACAATTCCAAGATGATTTTTCATTTAACCGAAACTTCTAATTGTTGTTTTTAATTAAGTTGTTTCAATATCCGTTATTGTTTCGTTATCTTTCAGTTTATTATATTTAAACATAAACCGGAATATAAATCTTTAATTATTTGAAATACGTTCGGTTTAATTATGTCATAATTATCTCGATGGATTCATTAATACTATCGTTCAATCTTTGATTAATGCCGGCAATACGGATAGGGTGCTTTTCGAGGGTGAAAGCATTCCCTTTTGATTTGATGAGATAATCAAGGTGGAGTATAAAAGGGGGATGTTATACATGAAACTGTTGTTATTGACGGTTTCGTTAAGCTTTTATTTCTATTTAAATATACTTAACATATTTAGTTGGACGTTAAAAGGATACGAGAAAATGTGAAATATCTAGCCGTTAAAAGCTCATAAAAGTGTTGAATATATGCGATGTTTACAAAAGTGTATTACAACATTATTTAATAGACGATTTTTATGAATTTTTATAAAAACTCTTGATTATTCTCGTTTTTTTCGTTTCTTTATTCTGTTATAAATATTTGCCAACAAAAGAGCGTATTACAGTACCAACAGTAGGAGGTCAACGTGCTAAATTTTATGAAAACAACCAAGCCGTTTTGTATATAAGGGAAAATGTGTACTTAGACTGTGACAAGAATCTTACCAGATAATTAAACTTTTAACAGTATGGTGAAGGCGTTGTTTTAATCGTTGATGTTGATCTCCACTTTCATCCTCTCATTATCACGAACGGAAATATTTGAAAAGTTTTTTTATTTTGCAGCCTGAACAAAACCTCGATTAACACGACGAAACAACCATAAAAATGAGAAATGCCCGACGTATTTCGGTAATTTGAACAACTCCCTTGATTTACAAGGAATACAAGGTGTGTAAAGTTTAGAACCGTGTTAATCAAGTGCATCGAGTTAATCCGTGCATATTCATTATTAAAATTCGGATGTATATCGTCATGATGATTGATATTATTTATAATAATGACACGTTATTTTGCGTGACTATTTCCATAGTAGAATTGATGATTTAAAATATCATCAATCATAGTTAAACACTGTATTATGTCCAATAGAAACAATATTCATGAAATATAACGGAAATTCTACTCGTTTAATTTATTTATTTATCAAAAATAGATGATGGAAAGATAGAGAAAGCGGGAGAATAAAGAAATAAAACTACCACAAAACGCGAGAAAAGAAACAAGAGTTTGTGGCCCTTAAAGACAGTAAAGATCCTAGGAGTTTCTATTTTAAAACGCTATAAATTCACTCCTATTCGTTTTTATTGTGATACATAGTTGTTGATTTGTGCATGTATATGTGTGTATATGCTGAGGGGTAGACATTTGATAAATGAGTATAAGGGTGATAATAGCGGGGAAAACAAACACCAACTATCGTTGGGATTATGACTTGATTTTGACACGATTAAATTGTCGCAGTAGAATTCGATTTTTTTGGTGCAGGTTGTGGGAAAATTCAAGATCCAACAGTCCCCCGGGGGTTGTTTTATTTTTATTTATCATTCTTATAAGCATCAAGGGTGCAGTAACGAGAGGCAAAACAAATTTTCTTTATAAACAATTTTTTTCAATACCAATATCTAATTTAAGATTAAACTTCCACATATGGGAGATATGTAGATGCATTTATCATTTGGAAATTTCTAGTCATTAATCATGAGAACATGAATCTATTCTGATAAAGTTGTGATGAATCATTTATCATCAAAATTTTCTTAAATCCCCTCAACCGTATTTGCATATTACCGGCAATATTTGGTAGAATATTTCCATTTCCGTTTTTCTTTATTATTGTAAAAATCGTACACGTGTATGTTTAGAAATATAAGGAAATAGTGTCAGTGTTTAATTAAACGAAACTTGAGATTTCGGTTTAATAAAAAACCAGTTACGACAAGACATTAAGCGAGCTTTCCATAGAAATACGGTCGGTTTTAACGAATAAAATTGGTTCATTTTTCCCCCGTTTTGTTAGATTTTCCTGTTTTCTGTCTCGATGAGATTATTTTTAATATTGCACGAGTCGTCGACGGAATTCTATTATAAAATGATAGTTATTTTAACTAATGCTAGTTAGTTATTATTAAGGAGATTCGTGTTGTTGGCCGAATGGAAAAGGGTAACTCAAAGGGGAATCTGTATATATCATAAACTCTTTCATAATAAATATAATAAATCATCGTGAATACGTTTTCGTATATAGTGTGAGAATCCGCTGGAATTCGTGTAATATATTACAAGTTGCTCTCGTCATATACAGAGTCGGTTTTACTGAATACGAAAAATTTATGAGAATACCACTTCTCGTTTATATTAAAGTTGTAAATTCTATAGAATGAATCACCTTTCTTAATCTGTTGTGTTATCATAAACTCATGTTTATTTGCTATTATTGTTATAATTGTTAGTTCACTCATATTGTTCAATTTTAATTGAATCCAGCATGAAAAATTTATAACGTTACCGTTTCGAAATTCAATCGTTAATTAAATATGGAATAGTTTATGTTGGAGTTTATATACATGTTGTTGAAGATGATTTGGTGTTGCTAAATTTAATTATTACACATTGTGATCAGCATTCCAGGACTTCAGTGGTTTATTAGTACTTAATTTGATTTATAGATAGAGAGATGGAAAATAAACCAGTTTAAGTGGATCTTTTATTAAGATAAAGTACATAAAGCGAGCCACTTGGTTCAAGTCTTGCTTCATAGCGACTTACGTGCTTGTAAAGTTTTATCAAGAAATTGCAATTTATATGGCCAACCAAACCAAAGAGGGACACCTAGACTCGAACTCTTTGCCAAACTTTAATAGTTCTCCGCGAATTAAAAGACTTGTAATTTTCAATTTTGATCTTCAATAATTCAACACGTTTTATTTATTTATTTATTTTTCGAATAGTCTTAGAAAAAGTCTGAATTAAGATAGAGATTTTCAGTTATTGATTTTCAATTTTTCCCCAATAGCCGACGTCGTCGCACATCTTTATCTGTTCAGTTACCTTTTCGGTGATCTTCAAGATCCGAATTCCCTGATGAAGCTAAACTGGAATCGAATCCATTCGTTTCGATCAAGAGTATCAAAATTGTGTGAATGATTTATAATTATTGTAGTGGCCAATCGAATATTGTTGTTTATGGTTCAGTTAAGTGATGTCCAAAGTGTAGATAATTTCCTTGAAGGCTTTAAACTAAATCAGGCCCCCAATTTGGCTTAATAGATTAGGGACATACCACAACTAGAATCCACCTTGAATTCTAAACAGGATAAATGATGTCAATGGGGACCTTTGAAACATCCCGGCCATGCATGGATTTTACAAAATCTCATCAACAAATTCACTCTAAATATATTGCAACAAGCTAGCTTTATAATAATCATTTTCGTTCTGGAATTGTCGTCTTTAACATTCTAATTTAATAGGATCGTACTAATTAAACGACAAATACCGGTACCGGCTTAATAAAGCAACGTCATGGACAACGGTGTAGACAGTAAAGTTTATTTTCAAGACAACAATCTTACCTGACAATCTGTATCAGTGTCAGCGTAATAGTGCCAATTACGCCGGGCCTTTACCGAACTAAATCCAGTCTTGGGAATTTAGTCGTAAGTCGGATAATCGGCTCCAATGTCCCTTTGGACATTACCAAACGGATGATTAGTACAGATTTCTGTTATTTTATCAATCTACTAATCTCGTCTAGGAAATTCGAACATTTTCTAACACATATTCTCAATAAAATCGACAATATAAAATGGAATAAATGGAATTTCTTGAATCGTTGCATGACTTCAATAAACGTAGATTTACACGAAAAAGAATCTATCTGAGAAATCTCGTCGGTTATTGTGCGAAAGTCAACAGTCGTTCTGTAAATTGTCGATAATTAAATTATAATGGAAATAATAATTGGAAAATACGAAATTCGCTAATCAGATAATCAGCACTAGAGAGATTAGCGTTTCATTCGAATTAAACAGGAATCTTCCATGTAATTTTTCGTTCTTATTATCTTTATTTCCATCTTGAATTCAATAGAAACGAATTTCATTAAATTGAAATTTAAAACTTGTTATTCCATTTCAATTAATCGTTGTTGAAATTTACGACATGATTGTAACCGAATCGAATTTTATCAGAATTTGAACACTTGAAAGAACCAAATAAAGTTAAAAAAAATTACAATAACTATAGAGACAACATTGTCGTTTAATGTTTGTAAATGATCATGCTATTTGTGGTGTGGTAGAATAATTATTTATAATAACAGTATATCGATCGTTAAACCATGTTGTAATTGAAATTTTGTTGATCATCACGAATCGATAAATCTACCAAGATACGATGATATCGGTGTAATTAGAGTATAATTGTATACAATAGGGATGCATGAAAACATCCATAAGGTTGTGTGATATTTGGTGGATGCGCCGGGTAAACTTTAGTTATTTGTGAACGATATTTGGGTGGTTGCATCTGTGTAAATCTCAAGTGCTCACTTCTAAATTACTCGAAATATAGACATGCTTTAATAAAAAGACATTTCCAAGCGTAAATGCCACAATCCCAATATAATTCCGGTTGTTATTGTAAATAACAGTTTCTACAATCTGAAAAATATCAGAATTTGTCATGATATACGGACTTTTCGATAAACAAAGACTTCGGTTGGAAGTACGGTTGGTTTTATTTTCAGTTGAAATCCAGATTTTTACAATTCTCGATAAAAACGATCAACAATAAGAATCATTCGGATATAAGCGTCAAGCGTGAATATTCAATTTTTTCGCCCGCACTTTTTCGCGTAATTTATTTTCGAAATTTGTATAAATTTCCAGATACTGATAATAGATGATTTTACCAGAGTAAGCGCTCTATTTTATTATTTCTCTCTCTATATATATATAAATGTATATCTCCCAGTTATCGTTTTGTATTTGCGTTAAAAAAGCGCCATTTAAATTTCAAATCAACGTAACAAATGTATAGAAAAATCCACATTGTAATTTATGGTTTTCTATTGATTATTTCATAAATTCGACGAAATTATGTGCACAATTACAATCACAATAATAGATTGAGAGGCTTTAGATTCTACTATGTATGTCAGTAATTATTATTCGAAACGTTATAGTTTTGATGTGTGATTGGCTTTACTAAATTTGTTAATTTAATGAGAGCAGAAAGCATAAATTATCATACAGTAATAGTAACGTCGATGGAATTTTGATTAATTTTAATGACGATACGCAATCAATAATAGTGTAATTATTTCTATACAACGGAAATAAGCTTTATTCGAACCGAATAAACTACAAAGTGAATACTTATCTGTGATTCTTGTGTGATAATTGCAACTATTCCAACAATACATTGGAGAATTCAATATTCACTTTCTGTTAGAAAGAAATACCAATTCTACTGGTTGATCTTGGAATTAAATTGTCGACAATCTGGGGAAATATTTAACTGTAAGGCTTTAAAAGATATCAGAAAAATGAGGGATACTCCCTTAAATCTGAGATTGTTGATAATTTGAGGAATTAAGATCGAATTTCAACCGGCATAGTCAACTTTAATGTACGTTTACCAAAACAACAATATTAAATTTCACAGTGCACAGCCCCCGGTAATGTCACTCGTATTTCCCTATTTCTAACAAACTGTATTCAAACTTTCGTTCATATTATCGGCGAATATTTATAGTGTTGTTGTTGATAAATCCTCGCCTGTAAACTAAAAACTCAAACTAAGACAATAGGGGAACGAAACGAGTATTAAAACTGTAAAAATTCTAGATAGAAATACGCAAGAGGCTCATAAAAGGATCACACAACAACCACAAACATAATTTTATTTAGAACACTGGGGATTGTTCATATTTTAATACTCGTATGTTTAGAAAATGTTAGAATTGTAGGTAATGTTGAAGGATCAATTTTGTAACGAAATTTGGTATAGCGAACGGTAATCGTTGTCGCCGAAAAACCTAAGCGGTATTAAGCCAGAAATCTCTTAAGAAACGGGATATACGCTGAAAGCCAACGGAAATAAGCCGTTAAAGAATTGTGGATCAAAAATGGCATATTGTACTTTTTTAGAGATATTTTGAGAATTGCAACGTTTTTAAATTTATCCCGCGATATATTTTTCAATAAAAACCAGAATAGAACAATGGAGGTAAATGGCTCTATATGAAGCGTTATTGTTTTCAGAAATGTACGAATTTAATTGGAAAATTTATAATTTATTTTCTTTGATGTTCTTTCATAAAAATACGAGTGGAAATTGAAATATTAAAAACGCTCAAATTTCATTTTTCAGCTATTGTAATCATACAACTAATTATCACAAAATTCTAATTTATTAACAAAAAATTAATAACACAACTCAAATATTTACACATACAGTTCCCCGTTTATAAATAATTGTTTAACTGGTCAATTGTAATTGATGGACCAGTTTGTAGATTTGTTCCCGCGGTATTTTCTCGGCTTCCCGATGGTGTACTGGAAATTCTTTATTAGCAAACCACGATTCTTTGGCCAAACCGGCGGCGATAATTGGATCCTTATAAAACGGATTCAATACGTTCGGCGGTAGTTGGGATTCGGCAATTGCATTCTCGACAACAGCTGGATGTGCTAAACTTTGATCTTGAACCGGTGCCGGTACGATTCCCGGCGTTATGCTATTTTGAAATGTTGCCGATATTAGACTTGGTGATGTGAATAGGACGCCACAAGAGCACGTTGAAATCGTTGCAATTATGAAGAGAAGGGCGCTGGTTTTGTGCATTTCTAGAAAATAATTGTAATTAGTGGAGTAAAAGTCGGTTTATTGGCCATAATTGATCGCAACGTGTTACATTTTAGTTAATTTGTTGAAATTTGAATTTTGACGTGTTTGCAGTTGTATTGTTCGTGTTTTAGTTAGAAGTTAATATCGCTTCCATAACATTGTTGTTGTTATGTTATGAAATTATTTTAGTGAAAACTGATGGAAATTGTACACATTACTACTAATATAAATGTCAGACATGTTGCAATTTTGATAATGGCGGTTCATGTTGTTCAACATGACTGAATTTCTGTGCTATTTAAAGGCGCCTTATTATTGTTGGGAAAGAAATTGAGCGGATCCTTGGCCAATTTCGGGATCAATCATCAATTATCAGCCGTGACCGTGCATTATTTTATCGAATCATTGGTATTTACAAATCCAGGAACAAGTAAACGAGTTGTTTGGCCTCGATGAAAGGCGAGACACAAGGCAAACAACCGAATTCTACTACCGTGTTGGATTTTCGAAACAAAACGATTGAAATCAAATGCAAAAAACCGGCGCATTCTTAACGTAAATTTAATCAAAAAAATTTCATAAATCTCGATTTAACTGTCAAAAATCCCTGCTATGACACATACACTTGCCGTTCACCAATATAAATTCGACTGAAATTTTCATTTTAACGCTCCTGTCAAAATCTTGCTATAGAGATATAAGAATTACATCCAAAGCGACACCTGACACTTTTTCCCGGTTTACTGTTAGCGTTCACCCACCACCACCACCAAGAGAAATATTTGGTGTATTCGTATTAGATTTTCTACCGACTTACTTTGATCTTTCTGTTCGTTTCGTTTTTATTGCAGAAATAAAAATATCACATGAAATACACACAGAAGGAGCACACCGTTTTGTTATTTGAGACTTCCAACACGAAATTTATTCACAAGTTGCAATCTTTCTCCACGTTTCTCAACTATTATTTTAAACAAAAAAGCTGCTAGTGTACGTGCGGTGTGGTGTTTTTATACGATGGGTAGGTGGTGGTGATGTGGGATAGAGCCTTCGTCCGGGATACAATTGACCTTGCCTTGATAAAACCGAGTCAAGGTCCTTTCTCTCTTGTTAATACAACGGAACGCCACCGATTACAACGGCTATAAGCGGCGATAGTGGGTGTTTTTTCAAAATTACTCCAGTCTTAGCCGTCTGTCAATATGTTTTAGTTTAGATCTCTTGGAACTAGACCTAAATTGGAGTTTTTACTGGTAAGCTCCAATTATATCAAATTGAATCATAACTATTAAGGTGACTTACAATTCAAGGCATCATTCGTTGTAATTGAAACACTTTCTAAAGACATTCTTAATCGAACTGGAATTAGAGGATGATTTAGTTTGGTTGAAATTGGATCAAGGCATTTATTGAAAATTGTAAATTTCATTTGTAATTTCACTTTCAACTAATTTAAATAGAAATTACTTTCAAATTTTCACATTCGATCAATATGTAAAACATTAAACCAGTAAACCGTGAGGAATTTTATATTATAAATAGGAACAAATAGTATTTTATGTAATTGTTGGGGAATTTACGATTTTTAACGGTTTAAATTTAATAAGAATACGCTTATGAGAAATTTCACATTTAGAAATAATGCTGGCAACATTATTTTAATGTTGCAAAAACACACAAATTCATTTCCATTGTAAATATTTGAATGTGCTTGTGTCTCAAATACGAGACTATTTTAATGATTATTGTTTATTGTTGGAATGAATTTTACAACAAAAACTTTAATTAAACCGCCGAATTTTGCACAATTTACATTTAAAATTGCACAAATTTGTATTAGTCGACGAATTTCCTTGTTGATCGACAGATTTCAAGACATGTAAATTACACCATGGTCGTTTTAATTTGCTTTTAAATTCACCGATATCGTTTTCTTCCGATCGTTTTATAGAAATTTAATAAAACTAGAATTTCAAACAACTTTTCAAAGGAATGAGAGCGTTACGAAATTGCGCAATAAACGATACAAATACAGTTTTCAAATAATCGCGTTCATTACAGAATTGGGATAAGATTGGAAACTTATCAAAATTTTCCGAATACTTCCAAATAAAAGCTACAATCGGACGACAATAAGAGCCAAATCTAAAGCTGATAATCGGCACTAGACCGTAATGCCTGCTAGTTTCACACGTAATTCCACAATAACGTTTAAATTCATGTCCAGTTCACTTGGAATGTTGTCTCATCTTTATCATCGTTAAGAAGGATTTTCAAACGGCATACATGTTGAAAGAAAACTGTCAGTTTTCTTGAAAATTTCCAACAATATTGAAATTTGCAAATCTTACTCATAGCAATCGGTATTAATATTATTTCGATTCAAGTGAATTTGACAATCCGCGATCAATCGTGAATAAACCGACTCAATAATATCAAATATTGATAATGATTGTGTACATGTATTATTCATCAATATAGGTCTAGTTATCTATTATTGTCAATTTGAAGTATGACAATATCTGTCAACTTCAATTCTCTTCACGTCTACATTCGCAACGATACTGTTTATTTATCAAATTTAAATTATAAACATCGACCGTCTCTATTGTATTCCACTAAAATAAATCTTTATCGATTACCTTGATTTATGGTTGATAAATTTAAAGTTATATGTACCGGTACAGGTAAATTGTAAGTTATATTTTATGTAGATTGATAGACTTCAAATTAATAGTCTACACCTGGTTGGTGCAATTAAAATTTAAACTAATCGATCATCTTAACATTCAATTATATCCGACTATACTAATTAGTGTAGTTTATGTCTAATTGTCATCCGAAAATGATGATTTAAATTATTTATGATAATTGATTGGCCGTACAAATTGATTTAACACAACTCTATTGGTACAGGATAAACACCAATATTGAACGATATTTATGTAGATTTATGTCGATTAATGCCGATTTCTTAACGAATTGTTAAATATATTGGGCAATTTCCCGAAAAAAATTGCGCAATCCATCGGCAAATCATCGCGAGATTTGTGTTTATTGTAAAATTTCGTATTTGATTTGATTGCTATTGATGCACGTACAACACATACCTGTGGCAATCAATAGATAGAGCACGGACATGGACAGGTAGTAGAATTTATGTTCACTACCTGGTAGGAATCCAGCAGTAGTAAATAAACAGGTCGTGCAGGGATGAGTAGTTCAGGAAACCGCGTATAGGAAGCACATTACTAGGATTTGCATAATAACAGAGCACGTAGATATTATGACAGACTATCCCCCAACTCAAACATTTTAACGACTACGATTTTATTGTTGTATATTATGGGGAAATATTAAAAGATTCGCTATGAAACGGGGAGACCGGCGTGATCTTCACACGCTCCTGTACTTAGTAAATTAAGCAATAAATACACGTAAATTTATCAAAGTTGATTATAATTTAATTAAAATAAAGTAGACATTTTCGTATTGATTTTTCTATAATACGTTGATTATTTTAGAAAGTTTCAACAGTGAGAGATTAAGACGAATTTATTATAACGTTGATAGAAAAATCAAGGAACTTTTACACCGAATCAACTTGAAACAGGAAGTTTGTTGGGAAATTTCATAATTAAGCTATCAACAGTGAAAAAAACAACAACTGTGTACAAAGTTTTACGAAAATTTTCTGGATTATTCCACATGAAATTCGAGACTAATGAAACAAAGCATACTCTCATTTTTCTTCGTTTGTACCGTTTGATTTATTCGAAAACTGGCAATTAGTTTATTAATTATTAATCGTAAATTATTCGATTATTCGTGCCGATATGTCGATTCGATTTCGGTAAGTTTCTAGCAAAATTTCAGCCCCAATCAGCAAAATAATTGCAATAAAGTTGGGCGAATTTAGGCGTTTTCTTTGAAAATTTAAGGCCTTTCACTTGACCATAATACTTTCGACAGTGCCGGTAAATTCGATGTTTATACAGCTTCGCAATTCAGCCGAACTGTCCGAATCAATTTCCACTTTTATAGGAATTTTTACACGAATTGGATTTTGTCAAATTTCTCAGACTTTCCAAATCAGCAACATGTTCGTTGCTTTATTGGAGAAGAATTCTCTTGTCATTCAAAGCGTTAAAATTTTGATGCGGCCTGACAGGAGGCTCTACAATTTTTTTAATTTTTAAAGCACAGTCGTATTCTCTAACTGTTTAAGTGGAGCTTTTAAAATTCCATTGAAACAGGTTATTCAAAAGTGACTGTTGATCACGGTAACAAGTCGCTAAAAAATTTGACAATACCACTGATGGTTTATTTCATCATTGTAAAAACTAGCGCCGACATAATTCAAGAAAGATTCCCAGTTTTTGTCCGTTTCGAGTGGAGTTTTTCAACACCAAATTTACATCTATTTGGGATTAAATACTCATTAGGAAATCTAACTTTGGTGGTAAATTATGAGAACGCACCGTCCCATTAAACTTTTCCCGTTGCGATTTCGCCTCTCCGCACCACTAACTAACCCTTGGATCTATTTTATAAATTACACCCCTAATTCATTTCTATTCAACTTATAGATTGTGGTTTTTAATTTGATTAAAAATTTATTGTGTTTCACAATGGAATTTCCGGAAAATTTCGTGTCCAATAGGGAGGCATTTTTCAAATTATATTTACAATCGAATTATCAGAAAATTGATTCTGAATTCACCAGCGATACGTGGTGTAATCTAATCACTATTGGAACTAGTTAAGAAAATGGCGAGAAAATGATAATTATATAGGGATGAATAATTCAATCCCCTAGTTAGGAATGAAGTATATTTACGGTCGAACTTCCACAATTAAATTCTCTTGTGTGTTAATGTCAGAAACAGTCATTGGATGACGTTTGTTGAATTTGTAAAAGTTTTAATTAATAGGAATCTGTCTTCTTATAAGGCAGTTGATAAGCAATTTTGCTTTTGTATGGATGCTTGGTTTCTGTTGTTGATTTACATAGTCAACGACATTCCTATTTAATCGAAAGCTTATAGTACGATTTGATTAATCGAAAGCATTGTCTTCTATAACAGAAAACATTACAATATAATTTAAATTATGTGTACCTACATTGTTACGAAGATTTAATTCAAATTAAATTTATATCAAAGTTTTGATGATTTTCTAATTTCACTAATTGTACTGATTAGTTGTTTGACAGTCGTACAATATTAAGGAAGGTAAAATTAACAACTGGAAGATAATGAAACATAAAGTTGTAATCTCCAACATTCTCATTTTCTATATAAAGTTTCCATTGTTATTATTGTCGTTGTCACGTCTTCTGATGCCTATTCCAATTAAACTTGGTACACCTTAAAGCACCAATCGACTTATCTATAACAACTGAATACGCCGATATAGAACTAAAAATCAATTAACAGACTTTATAATGAGCTTGAGAAATCGGTCGATTACATTTTAATTAAGCTTAGCATGATTAATGTACACACAGATACACATATTCAGTGTATATAATCGATAAGAAGATTAGAATTTGAGCTCTTTATCTATTATCTCTATCTATTGAATCTTTCCATAGCGAAAACATGTTTCAAAAAAGTTTCGTTGTTTTGTATTCCAAGTTCAACCAGTATTTGCTTTTAGAACTAAACGAAAACTTTTACCATTTATGATGACCATTTGAGGGTAATAAATGAAAACAAACAATTTTAATTTTGCAATTTATAAATTCTGAAATTCTCAATGATCAACATTAAAGATCATTCTTTAGAACAGAAGCTAATTTTGTAATCCGATCCGCTCAACATCAAAGTAGGAAAGAGTAAATTAAACAATACGGAAATAAGAACCGTGGTTGGCTCCTATAATGAACTTCATTCGAACAAATTTACTTAATGTTTGGGCTTATATTAATGGCTTCTTACTGGATATTAGAGCTTCTTCAAATATGAATTCAAAAAGAAACGAACTAAATACGGATAGAATTTCTACAAAACAACCATTATCAGTTTTAATTTGTTTTGATGCGGTTTCAACCCTTAACGATTCCAAGCTTCCCCTAATGATCAAACCGATCGTTGATATTTTTAAAGTACGATGTTCGTTATTTGTATTGTTTTCTCGTAAATTGTCCAAAAGAAAACATCGAATTTCCACTATTTAGAAAAAAAAATATATCTTAAAGTTTGTTTAAACGGCTTAACGACTGTATCAGTTGCTACATTGTAACTTAAACAAATGTACTTTTGGGCTTAGTTGGAAACTAGAAACGGTTTGATATATCACCGAACAGGTACAAGAGCTTCTTATGAAGATAATAAATCCGTGTTTGTATAGTGGGGTAGATTTTCTCATGCAATAACTACACTAATAAGTTCAGTTAAGTTAAATAGTTTCAACAATGGGTATTCAATTGTAAGTGGCAATTCAATCAAAAAAGGACCGAAAATTTCAACAACTGGCAACTTTGTGTTTAAATTCCATTTAATAAAAATCCCTCCAGTCTAAAATTAATAAACAAATTGACCAATTCTTCAAAATATTGGAACAGAACTTGAAGAACACACGAATACGAACGGGTTCGATCAAATTTCAAAAACGGGTTGATATACGCAAATTCCCCTAAATTTCTAACTTCACATTCCAGATTTGATTAATTTCAGTTTTACTGTGTCTATTTTTGATTATTTTGGATTAATGGATTAATACAAATGAAAAATGAAGTTTTAAGTTTGGAAATTTCAATGAAACGTGGAAGATTTTCTAAACTAACAGCATAAAGTTGAGTAATCAGAAAAGAGCCGAAATTTCAGCGTGTATACGCATTTAGGGGGTACAATAGTAACAAATTCTCCAGACGCTTCTGTTATTGTTGCAAGTTTCTCTTTATGTTTTAAGTTTAAAGACGGGCAAACTTTCGTTATTGTTATTAACTGTATTGTTCGATGATCTGTGAAAATTAATGGCTAAATAGTTGGCTAATTCTATTGAATTATATTTGGAGATTAATTGGGTATATTTTATCAAATATATTAAGATAGTTGATTATGTTAGAACTTTAAATGTTAGATTATTATTGTTGTAGTTATTATTAGACGTTTACAATTCTTGTACGGTTTAGAACTTGAATTTATCTTAGTTATTGTGTGGATTCAGTCTTTTGGCAATTAGCTTGTTAGGCTTTCAGTTATTATAGCACTTGTTGAATATTTCATAACAAATTAAGATAATTATCAACATTTTATTACACACCTGATGTTTATGTGCAATTTAACAACGAATAACTATAATTGAATTTATCGAATATTATCAATACTTTAAGTAGATTGTATTGGAGAACAAAGCCCTGTTGACTATAAACAATACAGTAAAGTCCTTTATCTATGTATGCATACACATAAACTAAACTTGCACAAACACATAGACAATCTCAACAATGTATTGTTTTAGGTATGACAATGGCTAGCTACCACTTGGATGCATCATGACCGGCCCACTAGCGGAATAATGACGTTAAATAATGCGTCAACGTAATGTAATGGAGGTAAGGTAGAGATAATAAAAAATAAACTTTCACACACCCCAAAAAATCCAATTTCTCGCTCTCTCATGTCTTCAACGTAGGTATAATACGAAAAAAATAAATAGAAACGGTAGATTCTCTAATTGACGTTAATGAGTCTGGTCTATTAGGTTTTCCGCCCTTATTTCTATTTCAAAATATAAGATAGTAGCATTTTAGTTTGGTTAATTTCTAAAAATTAGAGATGTTACGGATTTCTACTTCTGGTTCTATAACTGCAGAAATTTCGCCTTTTACGCAGATATACAACGAAAATTACTGTTAGCAATATTTAATAATCGATATCTTATTTGTTTGATCATTTATTGTAATGATTCAAACATCATTAGAAACTGCATTTTAAGGAGCATTCGAAGACGTATTTCACTTTGAGAGATTCCGATTTAATTCTGAGTTATAGAGAGAGGATAATCTTGGAGAATGCGTTTTTTCTAATTTTTTCAAGATTTCCTTGTAACTTAGCAAATAGTATTAATTTTTCAATAATTTCGCCACAGGCTATAGCACATTGAAAGAAGTCTTCAAATCTTTTAAGAATTTTTCAGTAGGTTTCTTAGTTTTCCGGGAAATTGATCCGAAAAGTGCCAATTTTGAATAATGGATATCTAGCTTATTCGATGAGATATTGCAATGATTGTAGTAGCATTCAAAAGGGAATTTTAAGGAGCTTCTAAAGGAGTTCTTGATTGTGGAAAATTCAGACTGAATTCTAAGTTACAGAAGCAATCGAGGAACGTCTCTTGTTTTATTTTTTATACATTTTGCCTTATAATTTAGCCAATATTTTCAATAATTTTTCCAAGTATGGAGTAAATTCTCTTCTAGATTTTCTGGTAAGCTTAGTTTTCCGCAAAATTGAATTTTTTTCGTTTCTGTTCTGTTCTGTTTAAAAGATCTGTCTCCGGTTCTGCTTCTGTTATTCCATTTCTGTGACATCTCTAATACTGTTATTATCGTGTGGTAAATTTGAACAATCCAGCGTTTGAATACAAGAATTAACATCTATCACATAGTACGTTGACCGTTTCTGGTTACAATACACCAACCACAACAACAACTATCAACAGTGGATCCTCTTATTAAATCGACTATCCTTTACTATCTTGTACATTAAAACGTTTCAATATTCACGTTTAGTTCTAGTATACAAAATGAACTCCTCTATGCATGAATTGAATGTAGTTCAATAACATAAAAGCTTAATTTGCAGCTGTGCCCCTAGTGTCTCGAAAATGTTCATTATAAATATTGTCCAGATTGTACAATCCAATATTATGGTTAGTTACATATTAGTGAAGACTGTTGGAAATTATTAGAAACACTCCAGGTTTCAATTATACCTCTGTCGATCGATTAACAAAAGGGAATTGTAAAATAAACTATAATTCATATTCACTTTAGTATTAATATCACATTTACAAAACAAATCAAATCTACAGATACGAATATCTAAAACAAGCTGTTTCCCTTTAAAGCCGTCGCAGATTATCGATTGAAACCGATATGATTCTAGAAAAAACGAGCTTTGAGAAATTTCTCAATTCTGTTTCGAAAAAAATTGCTTTAAAAGTTTTCGGTTCGACACTAATTGTTATAAAAAACCTACCGAGCGAATATTTAGTGGAACCGAACCGAAAATAAATTCTAGACAAGTTTGAAAAACACTAGCTTGAGGAAACGCAAGTTTCCAGTAAATATTCCATTCGATATAACTTCGCGATCTATTCAAATTTTAAAATAATTCTCACAAGTCCAATTGAAAATTGTGTTGGGCGTAAAATGGTGGAGGCGCCGGGCAAAATTCGCTCACAATTATTGTTTGACTTTTCGAATTTTAAAACGATTCTTATAGTTCATTTGAAAATTGTTGTTGGGTGTAAAAATGGTGGAGGCGCCGGGCGAAATTCTCTTACGATTATTGTTTAATTTTGTTTTTTGAATAAATTTTCTACAATTTGATCAACTGGGCGATTTTGAGGGTAGAGTAAAGGCTGTGTAAACATAAATCCTTTATCAATATTTTTTTAACTATGGGATTATCATCGAAAAAGCTGTCAATCTGAAATTATCGTATTTGTTTAGGTGATTGTAATTCTGTTTACACATCTGCTACCACTCAATAATTGTCTCCGATTTAAATTCCAATATAGAATCGTTAATTTTTTATTTGAAATTAAATTGACCTTTTATCCAGCTAATTTATTAACAATTTATTAGTTATACAATATAACTAAACGAATATTGCGTGTGTATACAGGAAATCTGCAATACATAGAAAAGCATTAGTCAATGATATGTAAATTTAATTGTTACTGTATACAGTTAGCATGCAATCTACATGTTTGTAATATGTCGTGATATAAACCATTTACTAGTGACTTTCAGCTAGTAGCAAAATTTACCGTTGAATTCATCAGACTTTATTAAAATTAAACAAAACCCAGGTAAATATCCAGAGAAGTTTAAATTTGGCAAAAATTCAGCGTGATTTCCGTGCTTTAATCCAAGCTATTGGAGAATTACGGCGAAAAATCCGTATTGTTTTGTAACTTTTAACTTTCGCTATAATTTAAATAAACGTCCAAAGTTTGTATAGCCGTATATTCGTGTAAATATATGGTGAATTATTTAGAAATTAGATTTTGGAATTTTTTCGTTTATTACTAATGATAATAAAAAGTCGGCGGATAAAATATATGAAAAAACAACTTGGACGATTTATTGCCGTTTAGGATGACTTTTTGTGTAATTAATTTGGGTAACTCATGCAAGTCCTAGGTTGGCCGCAAATATTCAACGCAATCTTGTAATCTCGACGGTTAAACAAGAACGAAAATTAACGTTCCACATACACACACCGTATGTGATATTCTGCAACGTTAACTAGAGACTTATTGCTATAGAAAAAGTAATAGAACAAATTAATAGAAGGAATTCTTCGGTTTTTATTAACAAGACATAATAAACACAATTCTAGTGGAAAATGGAATTTTTGCAAACTGTAACAGTAGTTTTTGTCATAGCATTTTCACACTCTACCTTTGTTACACAAGTGTGATATAACGTAATTTAAAACATTGTGGAAATGAACTTTACACTTGAAAGTACATAAAACGAATATTGTTGACTGTGAATTATTACAAAACAGATTAGATAAATTGGACAAGAAGTTCTACAGCCGTCACAACATGAACATTTTGCAAAGATAACCGTCTATCCAGACTTGAATGGATGTTCTTGGATAGTTTTCTATTAATTTCCACTCTTAACGATTCCCACATATTTATGACCAAAGAATTTACTAGAATTCTATTACAGGTGCCGTTTTTCCACTTGGCCTTACAATTAACATTCATCGTTACTGGTGAAGCTGTCCATCCAGGTGAGTATTTCATCAATTCTATCATTAAATTAATTTATTATATTTTCATATAGAAAAAGCGACTTTATTTTCAACATCAACATCCAATTATGAAATAAATGTGTAACTGTCACAATGTCATATACACTTCATCATGAGCGTTTCTTTCGTTCTAAATTTATTTCCAAGCCATCCATTTTTCAAACGTCCGTATGTTCAAAATAATTATTATTTTTTTATTCGAGTTAGTCTAGAAAAGTCCCCAGTTAATTCCGGTGCAATTTGTATTTTACGATGTTTTCATTCAAGAAAATTCATAATAAATATCGACAAATATTGGCGTGTCTCCGGCAAATTTCACGATAAAGTTGGCGAGTTCAAGTTTTAGTGGTGCAATAATAATATTGCACACCTAAATATGCAGTTGTGAATTTATTGTCGAGATTTTTTATTTGCATTTCACCATGGAAAAATGTACGAGTTGCATGTTGGTCTACATAAATTCCAAAATGCATTCGTTTCGTTATCAATGCATTTTGTGATAAATTGTTGTGGTGCAGCAAGATTTCCAGTAATTTTAAATGCTTTGTTTTGTGGTTTTTATTAACTACAGGAAATTAATAATTAGACTTTTATCGACTCTTCAACGTTCCTGGTTTCTTAAAATAGGTTGTTTTCGTCTTATTGGAAAATCAACATCAAAACACTGAAAGATTAAAGTATCTTTGATCAAAAAAAAACCGAACCCACGACTTGTATTGTTGTTTACATTGAATCCAACCACAATGTAGAAGATTAGAAGAAAAATAAAATACACCGACACACAAGCAAAAATAGAACGATAAGGGGAAAAACATGTCGAAAAATCTATCTAATTTAACATTATCCCAACACACCTTCCGTATCCATTTATATCAGATCCATAGACAAGCTCGGGGTGTTTTTTCCCTATTCGTTTCTTGGAGTTCACCACCAGAGCGTCAGCTGGAACTTAAAGCCCGGTTCGTCTGTTAAATCACTTTCAGTAGCAACAGTGACGGTCTTTCGTGTTGTTGTCAATAGCCAATTAATCGGCAATTCGACTGTAGACATATTAACGACAAATCAATTAGGTAGAAAAAATGGGCTTTTATAGGAGGGAATTTCAGCAAATTTGGCAATTTTCATACTAATCCATCTCTAAAAAGAAATTGCCTCGACTTGATGGACTCGAAACAGTGAATACACTGGAAATGTCACGAATTTTTCGCCCCGTTCCCATATGGATAAATTTCTCGAATATTTCATTTATATTTAATAATTCAAATAACATTTGTGTTGTATACCGAGTCCGCCACTTTAAACCGGGTTGTTTGTGGGGTGTTTTATATTAACCGATTAGAGTAATATTTCACGACTGTCAGGTAGTTTTTGAGTAGAGTTTCAGCAAAGGTAGTGTAAATTGGAGAAAATTTACGTTAACACTGCCTGTTCATTCGGAAAATTCGCATTCATGTCAAGTTGGAAATAAATTAAACAGGAAAGCATTTTTCTGACGAATTTCACGTGTCTAAGTGATGAGAATTTCGGCCCGATTCTTGGGGATCGAATCGTCCCAACCACAAACGAAGTATCCAGTTTAAAGTGACGGAATTTGTGTACAAACAGATATAAATATATGGATAGGAACAGACATATACGGTAGTAAATTTAATTTATTTTCACTCACATGTAGTTTATATCTTCCTGAGAAAGCTATAACAAAAGCTATTTTCCACTATATATCTATATTTGTACATAATTTGCACCACAATATGAATTTTCCAGTTTACTATGTTTAATCAAAACCACATGAAATATTGGAATAGAAAAAGAAATGGAATAAAATTTTCCATTTAAACTAAAATATTAATTGAACATTAGTCTACAAGAGATTATTTTAATACCCATTCTGTACTCTTATAATTCTATTCATAAATTCCCCATTTAGAAAAAAATCTCATTTATTCAATGTCATTAAAAGGTAGTGTGTTTGAATAAACGGAATCACGAAACTATTTATAAGAGAGCTTGTCAAAAACTACGTGTACTAATAAAACGGGAATAGAATAAGGGACAGAAGTGGCAGCAAAAAAGTAATTGTCACTGCGTTGAATACACAGTCAAGTGACAAACTATTGAATGAAATATGGAATGTTGAACAGCACGTAGGTAAATGGATGATGGAGAATCTGCGACGAAAAACGGCATTATTGTAGATGTTTTTCAAGTCGGATTATCCCCAATATTTTCCCAATTATTTGATGAGTTGTTTAATTATTTGCGGCATATGACAGGTGTGTGGTTCGGTTGAAAAGCGTTAATAATGAAGGTAGATTTCCGTTAACAATAATTCACAATGACGCACAAAGTCTTATTTAATTAACGTATTCCGTTAAAATTTAATCGCATTATGAAAATCTCTATTTCAACGTATTTACCACGCTTTATAATTGAACAAATAATAAGAACAAATTTTATCTTTTCTTAAACGGATAATCGAAAATTATCGTTGGTTTTTAATTCAAAGTTAATTACCCGACTTGCAATCGAAATTGTAATTAACCAATTTCGTGAATCATGAAAAATCTTCGGTTTTATCGATCAACATCAAAGATTCATTGGCGGTAGCACTTATCGCGAGATTGTCGACTGATTAAAGTCCGATCACGTAATGTTCGTCGTCCACTTAACTGTAACAGAAATCAGAATTGAACAAAGACTAAGATGAATCTTGCCATTACTGTTGTAATGATGATAATCGTCATGAGATGGTCATTTTGATTAATCGCAAACTATTAAAACTTGATTGTCACTATAACACCTGCTTCTATTCGGCGTAGATAACGGTCAAGTTGGATCTTTTACAGCTATAAATCCGGCACTTTTATAATGTGTGGGCGATAATAGTTGGAGAACTGGTAGTATTGAATCCTGATTTATTGGTGAAATTTAAAACGATGAAAAACTGTTGCGTTTTGTTTCAATTCATCGATTTGTTGTTGTGTTTGTTTGGATATTTTCAGTTTGTAGTTAGAACAAATAGGAAATTTCTAGTTTAATTGAAAAAACAAACCACATACTTTACTTGGCTAGTTGTTTGTTGAAGAAATTCACCCCCAATCGTCTACAATTTCTCCACACAGTGTTTGTAAAACGTTTCCACCAACAGATCAATGTTCAGGTAGACTCGATTGTTTACAACGAATCAATTAGTAAAAATTCGCCGTTCTTAATTAGTGATCTTCTAACAAGATTATTAATGATGATGTATTTTGATTGTAATTGAACGTTAAAATTTTAATTAAAATCTATCGATTTATCGATAGATGAAACTTACAATTAGTTGTTGCAGTAATAGTGGCCGTATCATTAAGATTAGCCTGTATAAATTTGTTAATTAAATTCATCAACAATGTAGAGAGATATTACATGTCTGTGCTAATATTTACAAAAGATAGTTGTTTTACAACTCTATAGTCTCACATCTAAAACCGCTTTCTATTATTAATTGAATCTCTGGAGGACATTTTCATCCTCTTGACCAGCGGATATTAGCTCTAAACTCCAAAGATATGCACTCGAATATCTAACAACAATTTAAACAAAACTATTATTCAAACAATAATCTGTTAAACAACAGCTAAGCCGAATTATTGTAGTTTACAGCATTACAATTGTATCAATTATTCTAAAATTGTCTTTGTTTATGAATTGTTGATAGAATCAAATCCGATTCTCTCGTATGGCCGTTCGAAATTAAACAACAAAAATTCAATACGACCCGATGAAACTATATTGGCATCCACAGGAGGATCAAATCCAATCAAAATTTTATATTCGATTTCCAAATCAAATATTCTCCCCCGAATTAACATTTTTTGTCTCGTACCTTGAACTCCACCATCAATCGTTGATAATTTCATGAATCAAAAGACTCGGAAATGAATATTTCACGATTGAACTATTCCTCATTTAACCGAAAATCTGTTACTTTTATTTCGAATTAAAACGCGTTCGGATTAAACTCACCGTAAAAATTGCGCCAACTAATGATAAGAGTACATTTGAATAGAATGAATAATGTTACAATTTTATAATAGAATATACATGTCCGGTCCATTTTTTTGTTTCGGTTTTGTTCAAATAAATTTCAATGGTATTGTTACGGCTGAAAATTACTGAATATTACAGCGATCAATATCAATCAAAGGTGTATTATTGTCGCAATTTCCACGAATTATGTGTGAAAAATTGCGGTGGATTTGCGTGATTTTCTATACGAATCCAATGGAGCTTTGGCGAAACGTTTATAAATTTTCAAGCAACTGGTTTATCAATTTTAAATAACGATAGAAACTAAAGTAGTATCTGATGTGAATTTTACTAGATTTGCCAGTCGGAATCAAATCGTTCAATTCCACCATTATTCGACAATTTCTAGGCGAGAAATCAACGTGTTTCAGCAAGTATTCACCAACATGGTTCTAGGAAAAAAGGCCATTCTTCAAGATTTCCCACAAACACAATAGTCTTTTGAGTTTCCACTCGATAGAGAAAGAATTGCCGAAATACAATAGGAAAAATAACAGTAACGGGTTAGATTTTCTTCTGAGATATTTCCGAAACTAATAATCGTTTAAAACAACACTCACTAATCCACTTTTAATGGCATTCCGGTTATATAATTGCGTACAATATCAAAATTTGGTATATTGGAATTGTATTGAAATTCCAGTGAAAGAAATCGAAAAGCTCGACTACAAACTATCATTAAAGTTCAACAAGAGTCGCTTAACATGTAGATATAATTAATTCGGCAATTATCATCTGTATATTAAATGTTGAATTGAAAGAAGCCGGGAATGGACTCGAATCTAAGCCGTTTATTAGTCTAAATTGGAGAGTTGCCATTAGAATAAAGTGCATGTGCAATTGTAAGATTTTTCGACAACGGATCCTAAAATCGATCATCTCCAAAGAGATTGAGTTCGGTTGAAAAATCGGGGACAATTCTATAAAGATTTAATAATATCTAGAATGAATTATTGCAAGACAGTAAAGCACACCTGTCGGATTATAAAGCGCTTGAATTTAGTTAAAATATTTGGGGCTATTACTGTTGATTGAAGACAGAAAAAAGCAAGTCTACCGCCTATCCATTGCGCTCATTAAAAATAGATCATATCTAACAAATTGGGAACCACCTGAATATATTGGATGATTTTCCTGGGAATTGGTTTTCTTTTTACGTTACTCGGAAAGTTTTCCAATAAAAGTGTATGTCTCTGTGGGAATAGTTTAGGATGAAGTGATGAATTGATTGTGTTATGTATTTTTAAAGTCTCAATCTGTACTTGAATCTATTTGAAAATTCCAGTTTTATTTCCATAATTTTTTCAATATTTTCTTTTAATTCGCAGGTTGTGAATGTTTGATCTTCTCGGCGACCTACGGTAAAGAGAAAGGCACCTTCAAGAGTCCAGACTTCCCGAAACCGTATCCAGCCAATATCGATTGTTTATTGTACACATTCATCGGCAGTCCTGATGAGATCATCGAGATAAATTTCTTGGATTTCGACGTACGAAAAACCCATCTAGAGTAAGTCAATTGGCGATAATTTCTAGGCAAAAGGGCCACATTAAAATGTTGTTAAGCTAAAAGCTAGTTTACCTCTACTCCGTTCGATACGGTAAACATTATTACAAAATTGCGTCATGTATATTTGATAACAATATTTCCAGGTGAGTTTGAAATTTCTAATAATTGATGGATAACGAGATTGAGTGTATTTTCGATTGAATTCGATCAATTCGGCAACAATTTCGAATCAGTTCCAAATACATTAACGTTAATTACAATTTCGTTATCTTCAATTAATTCGGAACATTATGGCAGCTGATAAAGAAAATTGGTTAATTCAACAAAATCAGCAGATACAACAACAACAAGTTTATGTGTAATTAAATAATTCAATTATACCGACATCTGTTCGAAGCGTCTCAAAATCGAGAATATTTCTTCGTTTATTAAAATTTAACAATACCAAAAGGGTTGTGATTCAGTCGGGGTGTAATAGAATTCGGTAAACAATAACGAGGGAAATTTTGCAAGGGCGCCCGTTTTTATTATTGTCGGTCTTTTTAGTGATTTTTGCTTATTTTCAAGTTCTCCGGCTACGTGTCATATCGCATTCACGGTAAAATGAGTTGAACATAAAGCGGTTTGATAGCTTAGGACTATAAATGGTGGTGGTGGTGGTGGTGGTGGTGGGTATACACGTTTTGTAAAAGGTAAAACGGCTCAACTAGACGTGATCTAACTGCTTGATGAACAAGACTAGGGTAGTATTTTCGTTAAACTACAAATGCTTTATTAGACCATAACAAGACATACTAGTGATTATCTTGTACAACCTATGAGAGTTGCATTCAGAATTTGAAATGGCTCAAATATTAATAAACATCCAGTACAAAGAGAATAACTAATCGAATATCTTTGATTTATTATACTGATAGGGTTGATATAAAATTTTTATTACTTGACATTAGAAATTCGATCGAATAATTGCGAAGATAAACAAGATGAAAGATGATTGTTTGGAAGTAACTCTAAGATCAAAGCCTTTGCCTGTTAGCCTATTAATATCAAAATGTAAACAATTCAAACTATCTTAAAACGAAACAGGAATAGCGTTTTAGTCAAATTCTATTGAAGCTTCTTCTAATTTCGAATTCCTCTTCTATTATCGTCCAATTTATGCGCCATAAAACTTGACTAATCGACATCCGGAATTTGGAAATCTTTCGGAAACCGGATATGTAGCCGAATTAGTCGCAATATTTGCAACAAAACTAATATTTGAGAGGAAATTAAACGACTTTTAATCAAGAATTTTTGTTGTCGGTTTGGTTGCCGATTGTCTCAAAATTGGTTAAAGAATTGTTCGTTGGGAAAGCTTCTATGTGAGATAAGAAAGGCGAAAAGCTGTTGTTGTATCCAAGTCAAGATTACAAAGCTTCTAACAAAGATCTAATCGTTAGAAGCGTCTAAACTTACATGTATCGATACAATTTTTGTCTTGTCTACACGAATTTACGGTACAATTAAAATAAAACAAGCGTGATTGTTGTCGGTGTTATAAGCTGTTTGTATTATTAGTTGAATAATCCGGAAATTGGAAGTTTCTTTCATTTGAACAACATCGAGTTTGCGTGTATTGTGGCTTAGAAGTTTTGATCTAATTTAAGCCAGGAAATGGGGTGTTTTTGACAATAATACAAACTAAAACATATACGTATCATTATTATCTCACAGTGATATATATTTAGATGTTCTTTATTTCCGGTTGGTGAATGGACGGTGTTCACCTTCTCTATACCAGTCAATTTGTTGCCTTTCCTTTCACTGAAAACAGATAATCAGTCTTTGTCTTCCACACCATCAACTCCCTCACTGACTTACGACGTTCTCTTCTCTATCTTTTTTCTACGGCTTTTTTTTAAATATAATCCGTCTTCGTTGCTTCTATCCATTTACGACAATTATTATAGCAATGATGCTTTTAACGGAATCGGTGTGGTGAATGTTTCCAATACATTAACAATCACCAACAATAATGAAAAAGGAATTTTCGATTAGAATCGACCGAAAATTGAAAGTCTGCGTGTAGTTATTTAGACGCACCTATTCGATTTGAATCGAATTCAATTTCCGTTTGTATAAAGCCGATTCTATTCTCTAAACGATCCAGAAAATCATGCTAACAATCCGAGGTCGCCACTACCTCAACTTACCTACTAAACCGATCCTAAGCTGTTTCAAATGGATTCGTGTCGACTTAAAGCTTCACTTAAATTACGAAAATTGCAAATCTCGGATATATACAGACGCCTACAAATGATAGAAAGACGTTATCTGTAACCGCAATAGTCTTAACAATAATCCACTTTGATAAAGTTCTATTAAGTGACTGTATAACGCAGATATGGCCTAATTTTGGGGGGTTAATGAACGACGACTGGCGGTACGTATAAGTCGCGTTTAATGTATTCAAAAATTGTGTAAAGACAGAGACCGGTTGTGGATATTTTATCTCGATAGATTATGTACCATCAGAGACTTGAAACTACTTAGTTTAATGGTACACCATTTAGAACAGCCCCAGTTGATCTTAATCGCCCATAATTTACTCAAGTCATTAATGTGGACATCTCCATTAAATCAACTGAACTCTTACGGAATTTTTCCACCCATATCCGTTTCCCGAAACAATAACGACAAAATCTATTCATGAATTGATTGGTCCCGAAGATAGAGAATAATTTACATCGAAATCAATAAACAACACCTAGAAAATGTTCGATTTTATCTCTACTTTCCTGTTTTATTTGTAATGGTAGTGTAAAACAGTAGCCAGTAAGGAAAGTTATCACTAGTTATAAACAACTACCAATAAAACCGTCACAGAAACACACCAATTCTAGTGGAAATTTCAAGTTGTTGTTTGTATTTTTCCTCGTGTTATCGTCTCAAAAATTGGTAGTCTCTTCGGATTAAATAAATGCAATGTTGAATTACAACTGGGAGGCAACTGATTATTGCATTGTTTGGAAGTTTTCGTGTTTGCCAATGTTCTATAAACATGTTGAATGTTGGTTGATTTATTTGTTGTTGAGCTTCTAAGGTGTGTTTGTTAACCAGATAGACTGCGTTGTTGATACAGCTTCCACTGTGTTTATTAGACACAAATTATTAATTTGAAATATTTTGATAGAATTGTGCATTCTTGCATAACACGAGAAATTCAATATGATCCAAAATTAATCACTAATTTAAATGTTGTTAATTAAGAAAGACATCCAATCATCGATATCGATTACACCAATTTTCCTCCAGTTGATCAACTCAATTAAAAATTGAATCGACTAAAATTAACTTTTATGAACGTCTACATGAAAGGACGGATTCAATAAGAAATAATAAAAAAAACCACCCCAATTTCTCCCCTTTACTGGCAAAATCACGTTCTTCAACGCACATTCACTCTTATATACCATTCAATCGAGTTTATCTTGATATCTTTTTGGCTAACTTTCCTGTTTTTATTAGTTTAAGAAACAAAGTTGTATGAAAGTAGAGCTACAATAAAAGAACCACTAGCAGACACCCAAGGGGATGGTTTTCGGGCCTACTGAACACGCACCCTGTACTTTAACATAAACAATTGTCGCTTTTCTTTCTAAATCGTAACTGTACTCTCTTACACCGAGCGTTTTTATCGTACGATGCAACTTCATAATCGGATTTTTCTACATAATGAGGTATTCCGGGAAGTTTCCTTAATTTATCGGATTACTTCCTAGCGAAGATCTTTAAAATTGTTTTGTACAATTTGCATACTCTCTTTATTTTTACGTTTATTTGGTAATCGTGAAATAATTCACAATTTTAGCAGATTTCAAGATTTATTTAAATATGTCAGAGATTACAGTTACCCACGAATTTCCGTGCTTTAGTAGTGATTTTATTGAGATTGACGAAAATCAATTCGGATTAATCGATAATTTATGAAAGTTGTTCGGTGGTAATGTATTCAAGAAACTTTTCTATTAGCCATCATTTGAATTAGATTCTTTTTTAATAAAACGTAAAAATAGGCACAACTCCGATCATTAATGTAAAAACTTTCCAAATTTATGTATTCGGAGAGCTTCCGTTTTTCCATCCGATTCAAAATTGAATATTAAATTTTTTATGATTCGTCCAATAATTGTTTGTTTTTGCCATGGATTATCATATCGAAAATCCATATTTGTTTCATATATGATTAATTTTATTGGAGGTAATAGATTATATTTCAATATATATCCGTATTTCTACCCCATGTTTTCCAAATCTGTTTCTGATTTAATAAACGTACATACGTATCGATATTGTTCGTTTCTCTAAAAGCATCCAAATCGATTCGGTTGTCGCTTTTCATTTTCGTCGAGCTTTGAAATAGCTGTCATTATTACAAATAAAATTTTATTGATGTTGTAAGTTCGATGATACAGTTTCGATTTCTCTTCGGATTCCAGTGCGAGAAAATGAAACGGAAACTTTAATGTAATAATATTAGAAAAAAGCTCATACCTGGCAGTAGGGTGAGTAAATAACCGCGTGCCTTATAGAATTCGATCAAGATTATCCGTCAAATAAAAAAAACCAGTCGCGATCAATTGTCTTGATCTAATTTCATCGGTGACAGATGTTGATTAGAGCCGCTCTTGCCGTCAATTTAGATGGAATGATTGATGGTCGTTTTTTTCATTATTTGTTAACTAGAAGAGGATCTTGATCTTATTTGTAATGCGCCGACAACGCCTTTCATTCTTTCTATCAAATGAGCAACGAAATTAAATTACAAAGCGAGCTTTATGTTTTTCTGTAGAACCTCTATAGATTTATTATGATTAACAATGCGATCGATCATTGTCGTTTCGCCGGCTGTCGACCACTAAAAATTTGATCCGTTAATGGAAATTAATATCTCTTACCGTTTTTTCTACGGTTGTGTCCAGTCTTGTGAAATTCAAACCTTTTAACGTCAGGTGTGCGAAATCGATCATCCTCTAAGGAAATGAAACCGTGTAGTCCCCAGACGTTGGGTTCTCGATCATCCACAACCGGAATATCGCCCATATGCTAGCCCATTATAAATTAATTTATCGGTAGTTTTAAATTTTAAATAGAGCATCCTTTGTTCAGTTCAACTCGCACATCGACACAAGGTGAATACGTTACTCCATCACCAGGTTCATGCAAGAACTTCCACAGTTGCATACAAAATGAACTGATCTTTCTCAATTCATGTCTAGACTCCACAATTCTCCAAATCATGACTTAAATTATAACTAAATATAGTTGGTATAAAGGTTGTTTCTATTTTTATAACGACCCCTTGTTTCGAAGAGGCTTAATTTGTTAAATTTTTAGAATCGATAAAGTTTCGTCGTTATTTCAACCTAATCGACTTATTCGTGTCGAAAACTTTATAGAAAATTTCAATAAAACCACCTCTAATACAATCAGTTATTAAATTGAGTAGCCAAATTGGTATTAACTAAAAAAGCCCCGATATTTATTGATATTACAAAATTTGTTGTGGAAATAGAAGGCTTTTTTAACAATACGTGACTGATACGATCCAGTACTAGAGAGAAGCCTGTAAGGAGTTCCAACAATAAGCTTTTAATATAAGCATTGAGAGAGGCTTTGATCTTAAAATTCGTAACAAAAACCCGGTATTATCACCTGTTTTAATTAATTTTAGTGAAACCCAACTATAATTTAATTTGTGGTAAAAAACCGGGGATTTTCTCAAATTGTAATTAATCGTTGAGAATTAATATTGCAAATTGTTTTTATGATGATAAAATATCGTCGTGATTTCGAATGAAAATTGCGGAATTGTAGAAGGACGGGGGGAATATAGGTGTATTAACGGCACAAGACAACAGGACCATCGATTTTACTGTTGGTAATTGAGAGGCAAGATTCGTTCAAGCTACCAACGTAGACAAAACATCAATCACCCTCTACTGACAATCAGTTCTCTAACTTTAACATACCTTATAGCACTTTCTATATTACAAACTATATAGAATCGATCGTCGGATTGTAATTTTAATCAAAACACTACGTGCAAGGTGGTACAATCTTTAAATCGTCTACTATAAGCCGATAAACAAAATTCCCAATAAATCCACACTATAAAAGCACATTTTCTTTGTAATATCGTGATAAACTATCGTTAAAAACAAACCGTTTTCTATGTGTACGTTATTCCGATTTCAGCTGCATACGTGGTGATTATTTAAAAGTTTTCCTACATTTGGAACGTGGTGAGATCAACGAGTACACACCGTGGGAAACGCTTTTATGCGGCGGTCTAGCCGACATACCCACAATTTTGTTCAGTTCCGGTTCTGGATTGGTACTAGAATTCCATTCTGGACAACAGACAGCCAACGCGTCCGGATTTTCGGGCACATTCCGATTCATCGATAAACGTAAGTTGGATTTTAATTTTTTATATCGACTCGTATCGGAATCTTTAACGATTGAAGCATGAAGCTCCGCTACATAATTGAATTCTAAACTACAATTCTGGACCTATTCTATGAATATGGATAACTAATGTTTTATTCAAAGTAAATAATGCCGGTTTACATTTAGTATCTGATTTATGGAAATATTATTGGAGAACAATACGATTTCTTAAATTTTTAGTCGCTACACATTTACATTTTCCATCTTGGTGTTTTTGTTTACTTCACATTAAAATCAAATCAATTTGCGACGCGATTTAAGAGAAATATTCTTCCATTTGGAGATTTTTTGGAGAATCGTTAAGTTTCGCCAACTTTATATAGAAAGCTGATTTTATTGATCTTAAAAGAGTATTTAAGAACCCAATTCCGTATTGAATTTCTAAAAATATTAAACTGGAGAAGATTTAAACCTTGCGAATTGTCAATGTTGGGCCCGGTTTTGTTTGCAAAAGAACTCCTTTCGCAAATATTGAACCGAAAAATTTCCCACTTTAAACAGGTCATTTTGCAGTAATTGGATCAAATATGTTACTGTTGTAGGGATTTTATCGAACCACCCAATCAATTTGGGAATTCTCAGTTTTTTCTACCTTCTAGAACTCATTTCAATTGGTAAAAGAACGACTGTACGTTTCTTTTTCGGGGCCCCAACATTTGACATATATGTAATTTCCAAACTTTTTTTATGAACATCAAATGAGATTTTTTGTACGTTTGAAAAAAATATTTGAAACTCATGGGAAATTGAAACGGGAGACAGGAAAGGAAAAACTGTCACTAACAGTATAACGTCTGCATTGCCGTTTTTAACAGTCAGTAATGTTGAAATTCACTTAATTTCTTCTACAAAAGAAGAATTCTAAGGCATTTATTTCTTAATTGTAGTAAATGAATGAAGAGAGGTAAAAATAATAATAGAAATAGAGAATAGGGTAGATTTTAAATTAAATTTACTAGAATAGAGAGCACCGCTACTGCAATGTTTAGATAAAAACTTTAACGATAATATTAACAATATAAATTAAAATAGCTGGAGGTGTTGTAGTCCAACTAAGTAGTTCTATCCAAGCAATTTAAAATAGTGGAACTGCACCTTTTGTGCAACACAATTTCACCGTTCAATTCGCTGGAAATTTCGTTGTTGTACAACAAAAAGCCTTTACAATAAATCTCTAAAGTACACTCTAAAAGAATAACAAAAACTTACTATTTTTCGGTCTATTCTGTAGACAATCAGAGTTACTCGTATTTAATTCTTGATAAAATAGAATCTCGATGATTGTTCCGACAATGGAATTTTCCAGTTCAATTCTAGCTAATGTTAATTTTTCAACAACACACATGTCAGGATGATTAAACGAGACTTGTACAAATACCACTTTAGTAAATTGATTAAATCTAATAATAAATTGCCCGGCGCATCCGCCAAATTTTCATAATACTAGATGGGAGTTGGAAAAACTGTTTCAAAAAATACACAATACATAAATTATAAATGAGGATTAGTTGAAGTGTATTTGTCTTTTGTGTTATACGAGCTCAATGTCACATAAGAATTACAGTCTACATAAAATAATACAACCAAATCCACACACAAAGTTGTAAATCATTGGCCCATATATTTTTCTAGACACTTGTTTCGATCATTGCAATATAGAATTGTCCGAATTTTCGTGTTTATTTATGTTACCGACCATCCATTTCAACCGTACTGAAGAGGATTTCACAGCCATCAGTATTTTTTTTTGACTGAAATAACTCGGCCGGTTTTCCAATAATTACCACCGAAACTTTGCATCTGTTCCCGGTAATAACACAAGACCATTAACGATAATAAATTAACAGCAGATTACACGGCCGTATTGTTACTAATTTTGTGGATTCTATCTTGAAATCAGTCGAAGGCCAACAATAACAGGCGAGTCTCGATCTAAATTGGAATCTTAATTGTGTATCAATCGAATAATTCGTCCGGTGATAGGGAAAGTGAACGAAACTATCGACAGAATGGATGGTTGTCGTCTTTTTTCCTCCCCTATAACTTTGCGAGAGATAAAGCTATAAATGGATGGCAAATTTTCGAATCTCCGTGTAAAATCAAGATGAATGATGCTGTGAAATTGGCATCAATCATCTGAAATTGTTACAAGAGCCAATCAAATGCCAGCACAGATTTTCTACTAATTTGTTCGACACGTCTAAATTTCAATTAAGTTTATTTTTTTTAAAACTTATATATGAGATTCAAGATTTGGGGAAAAAGACACTTGGAACGTTACAATGTTAGTGTGGAGTTGTTGACAATTGTGGCTTAATGCATCTACATTGTTGTTTGCTGATGGAAGGTGAAGAATACGAAAGGAGGAAAATGGCCAAATACAAAGACACTCGACACTGAACATTTATTAAATTATATCCAATCTAAAATGAAATATACAATTTCTTATTAAAACTAACAAGAATTCTACACATTAAATTAGGCAACAATATAGAGTAGATGTATGTGACGTATCAACAGTAAAGTTGTTGAAAGAGAGATTCATCTATGTAACAGCTGGACATGAAGTGTAAACTGGGGAACCTCAGCATATGTTTCTGGACGAGGGCGAATCGTACACCAAGAAACCGCCAAACATCCCCTTCCTCTCTATCGCACGCTAAACGGGACACATCTAAAATTATAGCCGGTTTTTTTATCGCTTTCTGCGCATTTAACTGAAAGTTTGTTGGACTTTCGGATACACAACGACGAAGACGACACTTGAACCAAACGATAAATGGAGCTTCTTATTATTGAATTTCTTGGAATTTAAATGAGACTTCCATCTTTAATCGAACTGCAACTGTACAGTTTCCAACAAACTTTATTCGACACAAAAAATTTATGTGTTTGTTGCAGATATGCTTCAAACAATCGTTTCCAATTTGTTTCACCTTCCAGCATTGCTTTGTTATAATTAAACCGTTGTTTTCATAGGATTCAATCGAATATTTCGCTAAAAAAGTATTTCGCTTCATTCATTCCTGTTATTTTCCGTTATAATTCATAACTCATGTTTCGAATTGAGTAAAGACCAATAAGGGTGTTTTTTCAAGACGACCGCCCTAATATCCAATCGCCAACGATGTTTTCGTCACAACATATCGCAAGATTTAATTTTAAAATCAACGCAGTTTCCCAACGATACGATATGGGTCGTCTAGTTTTGAAATTGAATTAAACCGAACCATTTCTAGTTGAATTTATCGTGGAACTTATAATTGAAACTTGTATGATTTTCAACTATAATTACTGTTGTTTTCCTGTCGTCGATGTACTTAATTTTAATGTAGTTGGAAGACGATCGGGCGATTTTATATTAAAGCACCTAATTCTACTTGTACACAATCAGACAATAAATTGAAATATTCGTGCAAAGCATACAATAGTAAATATGTTAGCCATATTTGCTACATACCCTGAGAGGACGTTTTTATTACTAGAAAGGGTGTGAAGTGAAAATTTATTAGTTTCACTTGTGCAACGTGATAGGATTTATAATTTCATCTGAACCGGAAAAACCCGCTTTTTTCGTGACGAAAGCAAAAAGCACCTTTGGATCGTACATCAGATATACGATTTACCTCTACTGTTGTTCTGTATTTATCTTGAAACGTTTAGAATTTACGATAGTAGCAATTGGCATATCTAGGGGATGGGGAAATATTTACAATTTTAACAAATAGACAAGATAATTAATACAAATCGTTCAAGTCGGTGGGTGTATTTGTTTAAAATTCGGATTGTTCAAAGATGAATCAGCTTTATTTCATGCTGGATAACATCAATCTTTACAATCATTAATAACGTTTAAACTGTTTAAATCGCGGTAGAAGGAATTTAAAAAGGGAGAGTTTTATTTGATTTGTTCGATTCTACTCAACAGACTCTATTAATTTATTCAACGGCCATTGTTTCAAGCGTTGTGTGAAATTAGATTGCATTCTTCTTAATTGAATGTCGTTGTCAGTCAACTAATAATCTTGCAATAAAGTGTCGGCACACACAATTGACTCGATGAACGTTACCGATTAATCCTACTTTATGTTTTAACCCAAAAAAAATCGAATAATGGACGGAATTTGTGGATTTTTTTGGGCGAAATTCTTGAACTTGCTGTCAATTATCCAGTAACAAAGCATGATTCAGCAGTTCCATTAACATTCTAGCTATTCAATATAACGTAAAAGAACGAATTCTTTGTATAGTTGTTTAGAGTAACAAACATATTTCCTACATTTAGGGGAAAACTATCACAGTAGGAATGTGAAAAATAGAACAAGAATTCCAAGTTGGGTATACAGTTCGATCAATCTATGTGACCGGAGGCGTATACCGTCGATTCTGTTTGTGTCACACATCAAAAACATTCAGAACTTTCTCAATATAGCCGAAAACTGTTTTTAAATACGTCTATCCATTGGCTATTGTAGTTGATACAATAGAATTTCATGATTAACGCTACCTAGAAAGAATCATGGAAATTTCACTCGGCGAATTTTCTACCGTAAACTTGCAACTTAAACCTCATCAAACAGTAAATTTATTCAGTTTACGTTCTCCTACCGTCTACTATCCGACAAATATTAAACATAAATTCAGTGATTTTATCTGGTTTCTCTGCTCTTTTGGCCCGTTGCAATATTCCCACTTACAGTCAGTTTATCTCAAATGAGATCCAGTCAAAAATAAGATGCAACTTTGATAAAAATATTTTTGTATTTGTATTTTGTTGTTCTGCGCGTCATGCCGATATTGTACATTCGATTTCCATTTTCTTGACAACATTAAATTAACTTTCGACACACAATAGTCTTGGTCTCTGTTCTTTGGTCTTTTCGCCGCTTTCGCTTTAACAAAATTAGACATCGTCTTAATAATACAAAATGTAGAGAATCCCGGGGAAAACTTTCAATTAGCATTTGTCTCGCGGATAATACGATGAAATATATTTGCCATCGTTATTCAATTATCTCATTCTAAATTAGAGTAGATTCTCGGTGTGGCGCCCCGGTGTAAACCTCATTAATTTCGATCTATATACCTATAAACACACAGGTATTAAAACGGCTCTTCTTTAAACACAGAATTAATACTTTTACGATAACGTATCCAGTTTAGAGTAGAGATAAATCTTCAAATGCAACGCTGAAATTTTATTCGAATTGACAACAAACAAGCCGAGGAACATTGGAGAATTCCCCACTTTTTGTGCCATTCTCAAATGAAATTACAACGAGTACTGATGTTAAATTAATTATTTTTTTCTTATACTACGTACAGACGAATGGAAAACTGTGTTTTACTTGAAAGATGTTAATTAACGGCAATCCGACAGCGACAGCTTTATAAACTTCGGACTGATAATTACAAAAGTTATAAAGATGTCAGTTTTTCTTTTCATGATTTCAACGCTAATAAAAATATTGCAGGATGGTGTGTATTTGTGTGGCAGATAATTATAGACAATAACCGAACTCTAAGTTGAATTATCAAAGAGAATGCAATACACCTTGTTTATGAAACAATAGCGTTTAATTACTTTGAACTGTTTTAGGTCTTTTCAAAACGGACGGTTTGAAACTGCCGAGTACAATGTGCGACTACCAATTTCTCAGTTCGGATCATTCGCCGGCTTACGGGAAATTCTATTCGCCAAGGTATCCATCGAGTTATCCCAAGAATATCCGGTGTTCGTACCGCTTTCGTGCCAGGTACATTTTATTGTAAATTCTCTATTTCTAACATTAAGAAGTTTCCATCTATCCGTGTAAACGCGATATTTTTATGGCAATAGATGGAAATGCGACGACATTGCAGTTTCTTTGAACATCATCACAAATATCGTTTTGATGTTCTGTAAGGGTGCAACTTTTAAACATTGACTATAAATTATGAAGGGTGGATTTGTGTAATCCATACTGTATCTTTAACGTTTATTTGCAGATATAAAGAACGGATACGGGTTGTGTTTGAAGAGGTGGCGCTACAAAAGGGCGATTTAAGGTAAGCCACAAATCAACACTATAAAAATCAAACGGAATTAGATCTAATTAATTGATAACGTTTATAGTTTAACATTAATTAAATTTTCGTTAACTCGAGTGATTAATGGCGGTTAAACAAAAATATTTGGATGTTGTTGAAGTGAATTAATGGATTTTACTATAGCTGATGCTCTCTAATGAATGGATAATGTAATATAAATTTAAATTACTACAACCTTACTGTTAGACATTCTATTTGGGGATAGATTTTCTGTATTTATTTGAAAAATATTGAACGATTCTCGCTAGAGACAATTCAGCACCTTAATTCCAGCTTTGATTAACACCAAAACGAGAATCACAACGAACAGCGAAATTACAAGAAAAAAAAACGATGATTTCAGCTTTCTGTTGCTGTATTAAAACTAATTACTGTGTAGTCTCGAGTAAATCTCAAATTAAAGTTGAAAAATTCGCTACAATACGAGAATTTCTATTATTTTAAAAGTATTCCTCGAATATGCAACTTTTTTAAGTTGTCTGCATCGACAAGTAGATTGATTCAATCGTAAAAAGACAGTACAAATTGTCTAGGAAACTTGAAAAACGCTAACTCAACGAAAATCGGGGATATTTCGTGTTTCTCCAATTTTTCTCCCATCATTATCAAGCGAATGTCGGGCGATTAATAGCACAGTCCGTTCTGCGGACACTACTTTATCAAAATAATTCATTGTTAGTTGGAGAAATACAAAATTTTGTACCATCAATGTGGAGAAACTGGTGTTTAATGTTAAAAGCATAGACGACTGTTTGCCTACGGAATGTAACCGGAAAACATGCATCGAAAGTTCCGGAACATAAGTTCCCACGTGTAAATGGCAATTCGAATGCGACCGAATCGTTGTTGAGAAAATTACAGCCGCAGATCTTGAATAAATCCCTCATTGGTAGATTTTCAATTATATTTTTTGTTGTAAACATTCCGTCGATTATTTTATAAAGACGAAAACAATAAAAGAATAATCGAATCGCCATTAAAATCTCCATTTCTTTATAAACAAACAGAAAAGCAATTTCGGTGGCGTTTTACTATCGTTATTGTCGTTCTTTTGAATCTTTTATGTATGTAGAACTGTCGTCTTTGCAGTTTTTTGTTTGTTAAATTTATAAATCGCCTTTATGGCCCTTTTTGTGGCTGTTGTATTCGCTCAGATCCTCGAATCGGTTCGGAAATTTTCACCTTAATACACACTGAAATGATCTGAACCACAACATTGAAATCGTCGAAATTTAACAATTCAACAACTACAATTTGAATAGCTAAAGAAGCATATTTTACACAATTAAACCATTTTAATCAATCATGCTAAAATCTTAAATATTTCAATGTTTAAACTTTAATTTGCTGTTATTATTATCACCGAATTCTTGGTGTTTTCCGCCAGAACGAATATTTTAATATTTAAAGGCTTTGAATCAATAAAAATATCATCTATATTCACACATACACACGCATTTATTGATCGGGTCGAAAGATAGGTTTTATCAATGACCACACCAGCTGAGCAAATGGACTTTAGATTAAATTTACGGACTGCTCCTTCACTGCCGCTATTGTATAAATACAGAAAGTTTTCTTTATCGATAACAATCCATGGATAAGGAAATAGAGACGATCGGAAACTTGCACATCTTTGTTCTTAATCCATCTACCTTTTAAGTGGAATTGATTCGTTGACGTTCGCTTTTATACACAGAGTTATTTGAATAGCGATACGTTTAAAAGGGAAATTACACGGAAAATTAATCGAAAACTTTACAGTGACCTTTATAATGGGATAGCTGAACAAGTTGATTGAAGTTTAAAGCATTACATATGAAAACATGGGGAGTTTTGATGGAACTATGTAAATTTTATAGATTTTACGTAACCTATGTAATTATAATGAATCTTAGAATTTGGGTTTTGTATTGCGAATTTCAGCAAAGTACCAACTCATAAATTACCGAAATCTAATAATTTAAGTAGATTTTGTTATTACCTGGAGATATGCGCGTTCTATCGGCTTATATGCCACACTATTTTACATAAATCCACCTTTAGTTGAAATTGTATTTTCACCAAACAATATACAGGCAACTATTGATTTTTTTCTGGTTAAATGATATTCACGTTAAAAAAAGATTTACGTTGTTTTCATTCCAGTACACTTTTTAAATCGCACACTTCCTTCAAATACGTTTCAAAGGTAAACCTCCCTTTGATATCGATAATTTGATGGAAATACGGATTCGATTGTAAGAAGCATTACATCAGCATATTCATCGGTGATTTAAGTTATTCTAAAATCGTAAATAATCAGGGAGTGGGAATTAGATGTGGAGAATACGCTGAAAAGAGGTGCTTTAAAAATGGGTTGAAGTCAAGCCGTTAAATAGAGACCTATCAAAAGGGCTGTACTATAATAAAATCGTGTTATACAGGCCTAGAGGATAAACATTAAGAATTTATGTTGGATCCATTGTTTTTGTGCTAGAGAAATTTGAACAAAAGTGTCATCTTTGGGGTTTTCGCTACATATTCGTTTGTAAATGTAAAGTTTTGGCAACAGGAAATTAACGAAAAGTCTACAAAACTTTTGCTAATTTCAACACAATACAGAAACAAAAAACCGACAATTTTGGCAATCCACCAAAAGAACAATACGAAAGTTTCCTAATTGTTTATCATATTTTATCAGAATTTAATTAATTAATTAATAAAGTTGAATTGTTACCATTTCTGTTAGTAAACCCACAAATATTCATTGAAATATCCATCCCACAACTATATTAAATTTTCTAAATTCCCCTCTAGTTTCACTAATATTATTATTAATATAGAGCAAATTTTTGAGCGGAAATTATCCTGTTCGCAGCTGTTTGAACCGAGCCGATTTGATTCGAGTCTATGATGGGAAAACATCTGCCGATCCAGCAATTAGAGTCCTGTGTAATGAAGGTACCGAAATAGAAGTGTTATCAACGAATATGGATTTGTTTATTGAGTTCATTGCGAATTCGGATTGGCCTGGACAAGGCTTTAAAGCCATCTACCAGTTCCAACCAATGGAGGACAATTCGATAGGTAAACACTAATACCCTTAATTCTAGACTTTGTTTGAAACGAAAATATCAAATTGGGACTTCCAATTTCACTAAGAGATAAACAAACCGTACAAACAACGCCATCTAGTTGGTGATAGCGGAAATTCAAGCGAGCTTTCCAAAGCTCGACAAATTCTATGAACTTTACAACAGATTTAGCGAAATTTGTAAAGTTTGACGAATAGTAATCTAGTTTTTCTTGTGTTGTAATTATAACGAAAATTACATAAATGAAAAATATATCAGCCAATTAATTTCGGAATAATAAAGGAGACGGCGCTAAGTTATTATGAAAGTTATTAAACTTCCATGGAACGTTTTATCGTTTGGATTAAAACAATAATAAAAGTTTTATAAACGGTTAATGGCATTTATTTTGTAATTCTTTACATTGGGGGAATTCCACGGGTTGACGATTCAACGATAGATGGCGGCGTTTTTATCGTTCAAACTAGCGAAACGAATTTTTCGTTTTACTTCGAGTAAAAGACACAATCAATTAAGATGAAAATATCCAATTCGGCTAATTAAGTCGACAAAAAAACTTGAAATTGGAATGAAATTTTGCTTCGTTAAGGAAATTGAAAGGTCGATTTTTTTCTAGAATCATCTCGAATTCACCGACCTGGCAGTTATTCACCGTCAACAGAAACCGAACCGAACGTTAGTGAAACGAGTAAGTAGAATTTTCTAATGTTTTGGCCACGAGCAAATTTGTTATGGATTTATTCGGTTCAATCGTTTGCAATTTATGATAATCGATCCGATTTAAGCCGGCTCCGATAGTTTGAGTTTTAATCGTTTGAACCGTGCAAGTTTAAGTTTGTACGAAAGTCTAGGGATGTCGTAAATTTCAACACCGTATGGTGATAAAAGTTCCATTGATCAAAATTGGAAATCAATAAATCCGTTTAATATGTCCCGTCTAAAGTTTCTCTAGTTTTTACAGATTATAAAATGTTAACTTTTTATTTGTTTGTCGTTTGCAATATCGATGGGAATATAGCGACAGCGATAATAAACAGGAAATCGTACAGAAGCTCATATAAATCTTGCATATTATTTTCAGTAGAATTTTCATCATACAACATATAAAGCATGTTGACAATGTAATCTGTGAGATAAATAGGACAATCCCTAGATGGATTTTAATTTAAATCTTCATAATACTCGACTGTCGTGTTTCCATTTCACCTTCTACAAACCGAATTAGAACGAATTCTATTAGCCATAAGTGGCCGACACGAGAGAATTTTATGGAATATCTCAGGTGATAACGCCGGTACTGGGCGTGATAAAAATAGAGTTAGAACGCGACTTACAGTTTCGTTAGTTTTCCCTCAAGCGGCACGTTTTTACTGTTACACTAAAAAACTTTACACCGGATTTCGACACCTTCAGGTTTCCATAAATAGAAGCTTCAATCTTTCGATCAAATTCGATAGAGGAACGACTTGAATAAATCGAAAATCGCGCAAATATGATTTAATTCTCCCCTGTCCATGGCGATAGATCTGATTTAAAAGTGACCAGTTCTTCCCAACAATTTTTTATGGCGAAATTTGGCCACAATCGTTTCAGTTACAGAAAAAATTTGCTTGCACGTCTACAAAACTGCTGAATTTGCATATTTCAGGCATTACGTGAAATTAACGAAAAAAGTGGAAGTTATTTGAAATTTCGGTAAACAAAGTTTTAAAAATTATTAAAATTGTGCCAACCACCACAAAGGCGCAGATTTTAAAGGGCGTAGTTTGACGTGTGGAAAATTCACTTTGGAATGTGTATCGGGGGAGGAGATCAGGAATGAAATTTGTGAAAGTGTTGGAAGCTTGTCATGTACGGAATTTCTAATAGATAACACAAAAAGCTCGGTCTTTCTCTCTATTAAAACCATCGATATTGTACTTGAGGGAAAAAACTGATTAAAACGCGAACTCTTCATTACAATATTTGAATACATTAATAAATTAACATCAAACTATGAGAAGACTTAACAAGTTTAAAGCGCATTCCAAATAAAACTACAACACCTCTTTAACGGTATAAAGAGTCACAAAATCGATATCTTATTTGTAACTATTGCGAAGTTATTCTAGAGTAAATGTTAACAAATATCTTCTAGAATAGTTGAGATTACTTTAAAAACCGGCAATAATTTCAGCAGTATTTGAAATGTAAACTACAATTGCAAACTTTCCTAGTGGGGTAGTTATCTTCTCAATCTATTGTTTAACTGACTACAATTTTTTACGATTTAATTTAACGGGTGACATTCAGACGGGCGCAAATTGATGAAAATTTGCCCATGTAATCAACTCCAAGCCACATTAAAAAGTCTAATCAAGATAATATTGTGCGTCTATCCCGTATGGTATGCATATTTGAATAGTTGCCATCATAGGGATAATAGTGCGAAACAGTTGTGTGTTATATTAGCGTCCTTATGAATTAAAAATATCCCAGTTTTTATTGTGGAATTTCTATTAAAAATTAATTAGAATTATCAAAGGATTACGTTACAAACGCTCGAATAAAACTATAAAATAAATACAGATTTCATTGAAATCGTTTTAAACAAGATCCGTAGAAGCATCTAGTGAATGCACCGTTCATTCAATTAACTTTCCATTGTTCCATTGCAATTGAATCTTTCTATTCCATAGGAAATAGAATTGTTTGAATACAGAATTGTATCAATATTCGTAAATAAAAGAAATCACCGTATATCTTGTTCCCATTTTCATTTGTATCCGATTTAGAAAACGTTCATTCTTTCTTGCTTATTATAACCGAATTGAAGCAACAATTCGATCGGGAAATAGTTTTTCTCGCTACCATCCCATGGAAGATACAGTGTGCCTTTTGAGTTTTGAATTATGCAGAATAGAACTACATGAATATCATTAAATATGTAAACTTGATTTACACTGAACCACACAACATGTTGTACACACTAGAGTAATATAACAATACAGTTTTGTTCTCAATGGAAAATAGCCCTAATCAAAGATTTGACTGTTCTGTTTTATTGAAATTACAAACAATATTGTTGAAGTGGTTTGGATGAGTTTTACTGAAAATCTATCCGGAATTATGAAGTTTCAGTACAATTATTCCAGTTGTTAACCAATTAGTTGGGTGATTTTAGATAAATTCCTGCTAATTCGCATATGATTCGAAAGAATTTTTATAAAGAAAATCGTGTAATTTTTATTTATTCGACAGAAACTAGGCAATATGTAGTTGGTGAAAGATAAATGCGCATGCCAAACGTACACAACTATATTGCCACACTCACCACATAGACAGGGCTGTTCTTATCCTGCAAAGGATGTGCACAGGACAGTAAACACTGTAAAGTTCTAGTGCGGCGGGCTTCTACATTATTCAAAAAAATAAAATAAAGAGAGGAAAATACCGAGAAAGTTCATATAAAAGTCGGAAAATGTCACAATTTCTACGAAACACTTGTGTATTGTTTTCGTTATCGTTATTAATATTGATGTTGATTGGGAAAGATCAAGCTTACGAAATGCGGGAACGTAATAAAGGTTCGATTTTAAAATTCATAATGCATGTTGATTTTTTTAATAATAAATCGTATACGAAATGTTCCATCTCCGGTTCTACCGTATTTTAAATAATTAAACCCGATATGTTGTGCGAACCAAATGAGATGGATCAGTCTGTATATTTAGGAATAATGTTGCAGTTGACAAGATTTCCGGAATCTACGAAAATAAAAAATATCGAGAAATGATAATTTATCAGAGTTTGTCGGCGTTATTAAAACAGATTGAAAATGGCCCTTTGCACCATTTTTCTCAATTTCCCTCAAATCAACACCGAATCTGTTTTATTTTTTATGTTAAATGAAAATTATCAATCGACTGCCACTTGTAATTTCCGCCAACTTTTGATTTCCTGTTTGTTGCAGTAAAATCGAATTTCCACAAACAGTGGAGTTTTCTACAATTCAAGCAAATCGCCTCGTTAAGAAATATCAGTTTTAAAGATTGAAATTCTCTACGATTTATCCGGAAAATTGTTGGCAATAAATCGAGACCCAGGTGGAAATATTGCCGTTACAAATGTCTGTAATAGTCGCATAAAATTTCTGGTAATAAATCCATTTGAATATTGTATAGCCGAAAACGCATACAAAATTGATCCAACTAGAGAACCATGCGAGTCATTATTGCGTTCATTCGGTAATATAAATCAACAACAAAACCAAACGATAGTGTTTCGTCAAATACCGACTGTCGAATAGCAGTTTTAAATTATTATCGGGGCTTTTCTGTGGTGAAATCCGATTTGGACAAGATAGATCACTTTCAAATAAATATCAAGCTTTATTTCTGTCTGTTTGGTTTGTTGTATCATCTTTTTTTTATTTTAACGAGCTTTGAAACGGCAGAAAAGAGGGACAGTTTCGGGGTAGAACAAGAGAGTGAGTCGCCCCGAGGGTGACAATTACAACGGCACAAATCACAATCGATACATTTCAAGAAAATCTGAAACAATTAAATTATCTATCCCTTCACTAGGGACCCTCACCAGTCACTTAGGCTTCTATTAAATTATTACTTTGAACTAAGTTTCGTCGTATCTAGTTTTGATTAAATTGATGATCGCGTAAAGTATTTGTTAGGTAACAATGTACGAATTATACAGAATCGAACCGAATCTGCAAAGTTTTAATTGTTTTTAAAAAAAATCTGCGTAAATGAAAATGCGGATTATAAAATGGAATTTTTAACTACCATTGTTGCCATCAACAGTTGTCCCTAATCTAATTTATTATCCCATAGAACATCATTATTCCATGTCGGAGACTGCCGGTTTGAATTATTATTATCAAGCCCCACTCGATCTATATAAATCTAAATAATAGCGAAAAAATTCTAGTAATCTTTATCTATGGCCCTTTTGTTAACTTATGTGTTCACAAATGGTGGATGCGCCAGGTGAATTATTATTTCTCCCCTTAGTTAATTCCTCTTTGTAAACTACTTCGTTCAATTTAAACTTCGATTCCTTCTAATATTTACCGTTTTTCTTCCACAACCAGGATCAAGTTGTGACATTGTAATAAATAGCGATACGAGCAAGAACGGAACGATATCAAGTCCATCATACCCGGCTCCGTATCCATCACGCACCACCTGCCGATATGAGTTCCAAGGGCGCGGTAAAGAGAGGGTGCAAATTGTCTTCCAGGACTTTAATTTGTACCGATCGGCAGACGCTAGCAAAGAGTAAGTTAAGCTCAGTCATTAGTTTTGAATAATCACGTTTGATACAGGTGCGAGAATCAAGATTCGTTGATGGCGTTCGTTCATATCGATGGTAGGATGGAGAAAATTGACAGTTTTTGTGGTAGCACATTACCAAAACCTGTCATGTCGAACGGTCCTAGAATTAAACTAGAATTCCAAAGTCTCTTCGCGTCGCGGTATTCAAGAGGATTTAAAGCAACGTATAGTTTCACGGAAAGTCAGTTGAAGTTTACAGATTGTGCCATCTAATTTAGCACCCCCAGTGATCAATTTTAACGTTCAATCAATTGAGAGTAACTCGAAAATTAATAATTGTATAACTACACTGGGGGTGTTAAAGGAGAATACCTGTGGATTTTTATTAAATTGTTTTTTGTACAGATTTCGGAATTAAGACTGGTACACAACTACCAGACTACCCATGTGCCTTCGTATTTAATAGTAATGAATCTAGAAATGGATTTTTCTACAGTCCCAATTATCCCGGTTTTTATCCGAGAGATACCGAATGCCATTACTTCTTTCACGGCAATCAAAAAGAAAAAGTTCATTTACATTTCAACTATTTCGATGTGGAAGGGGTATTACCGTAAGTACACAACTGCAATAGTAAAAATAATGATGGGGAAAAATAAAATCCATTAACGCTAAATGTATGGTTGTAGATGCGAAGCAATTTCAGCTAGTGATTATGTTGAATTCTCCAATTTTATGGCCAGAGATCGGAAATATTCCCGGCATTGTGGTCAATTGAAAGAGTTCGATATTGAATCGGATCGGAAATTTTTCAGGGTAACATTTCGATCAAACGATCGTCTTGATGGTACTGGATTCAATGCTACCTATCAGTTTCTCGATAAAATCGAAAATTTCAATAATAAACCAACAACTAGTACCAATAATGGTAACACTATTATTGGATCTAATATCGGTAATCGTTTCTAAACTATTTAGATAAATCGTTATTAATAAAATTTTATTTCCAGGTCCAGTTCTATTTGTTTTTCTATTATTTTCAACCGGACTAAGAACGTAATTATTCAACTGTAATAGATGATGTTAAAGCAATATCTATTTCTATATAAACAAGAAAGAAAACTGTGAATTAGTGAAATTCTCAATCTATATTGATTTTTCTGTATTTAGTTGAAATTGACAAATTCTAATTGAACATATCGAAACAACTCTTGAATCGTGTCAATTTCGTAGTTTATGTACAATTTCTGTTACAAATTCTAGTAAAATTCGTTACAATATCTGTAAATAATGAAATATTTGTTAGTTTCTGTGATGCTGGAAAATTTACCGTTTACTGTATTTCCAACAACTAAATAAGCGAATCAAAATTTAAATAAACTTTGTCGTTTTCTACAATTTCCTCAATTCTGTTTTGATACTTGTAAAAAAAATCTGTAGACTGACAAGAATCCTTTATATATTATTACAATTATAACGAGAAAATTTAAATAGTGCACAATAAAATCCTTGTTATAAATATGTTGATTTATTGCAAATAAATTAACAAAATAAAAAAAGCCGAAAATCGAAAATCTTATTATTATTATTGTTGCTGTTGTTGTTGTTGTAATTTCATTTCAACTATTTCAACAACAGCATCCCTAATTCTACTCTTTTCCAAACCTAAAGCCTGAATTTTCTCCATTTGCTCAGTAACGAATTGAATTTTACGTTTAAAATAATCTTTAGCGGCGGTTAAATTTTTCTCAGCGTAATATCTGGTGCCTATATCGATTATAACGTTATTTGTATCGTGCAATTTTCCAGGGACATACATCTATGATTAGTTAAGGATGAACAATCAATGAAAAATTCTCTATCCTAATCCAAAGAATCAGCCCCAAGATTCTATTCGGAATCGATTTTTTGTATAATTTCCCAACTTAAAGGTGATCTTGGTTTCTTCATTATACCCCCAATTTAGAATCTTAAAAAAATCTTACCCTTTGACCAATTACCAAAAAAGGATACAGAACCAGTCAATGGTACCAAAATATCTTTGCCTTCCGATTCCGGGCTGATTTTCTCGATTGTCTCACTCGAATTTTGAAACTTCGTTTGGGCCACTTTTAACGACGTTAATGATTCTTGAAACAAATTTAATTCCTAAAATTTCCAACAATTTAACAAACCGGCTGCACATTACACATTTACTAGGTTATGTCACCCACCTGGTCTAACTGCTGCTTCAATGTGGACAATTGCTGTACCGATAACGTAGTTAGATCGATTTGTTTCATATTTGGTTGTTCAGTCGCCGAAATTTGGGCCATTTTCAACAATTTCTTTACAAAAAGGATCACGAAAAATTCACAAACACACCACCACCATTAAGTGAACAGTGCGGCCAACTGTTGGTTCTATAAGTAAAAATCACCAGATTTGTTGAATCTTGTATTAAATTTCTAAATAAAAGGAGTTTAATAATATTTCGATCATTTTGATTGTTTGTTAATCGTTTATTTAATTAAAAATGATAATATCGAGATTTTCGCAAACTAAAATAAAACTCATTACGAAATCGAAAATAAGTTGGTAGTACTGAATTTTACCAAACCAAATGTCATTCAAATATTCAACGTTGCCGAGTTTACCGTTTATAGTTTACAAAAAATAAAAATAGTTTAATTGATTGTGTCGTAAAATATACAAGTAGTTTTGCAATAAATTCTACTAAATTAGGATGTAATAAATAAATATGGTTTTGAATACACTAAAGTTTTCTTAGCATTGATTTGATGGAGTATAGTTGGCAACAGTGTAGTGGTCAGCTGTCAGTTATCAAAGTTTACAAATTTGCTTGAAATTACGAATTAATAAGAAAAATTGGAAAATGTTGATTTCTCGGGGAGTATCAACATTAAAATTAGCGAAATTCCTAAAGGCACCCGATAGAAAATTAGAGTTTCAACGATTTTCTGGCGAGTCAGTTTTGGGAAACTTAATTGAGGTTATGTTATGTAATTTTGAATTTTCCAGTTATGGCTATCGAACATTACCGCCAGCACCATCGAAAACAATTTACGCAATTGCTGAAGTCGTGCAGGGTGTAGCCTGGTGGTGGATTTTGTGGCATTTGTGGACCGAACCACAACATATAACTGTAAAAAAAATCGATATTTTTCGATAGACAACTGATTTGCTGATTGTAGGGCGAATTTCCGTATCCAGATCCTAGTAAATGGACCGATGAAGAGCTAGGAATTCCCAAATAGTTCTACTGGAATTGTGTGTTATAGTAATATGAGTTTGTTTGAATAAAATCGTCAATTGTACAAATTTTATTGGTATTTTCTCCAATACATTGGTTTACATACACGAGGTTGTGTTAAATAATCGTAAATTTTGCAACCATTACAACTCGGAATAAAATTAGAAGGAATATTCAACAAATTTCTAACAAAACAAACAAAATCACAAATTATCACTATTCCATTATTTATTTCGACTTCAATTTCCTTCGTTTCTTTGTCTTGTCGGTTTTACTAGCAGCATCGCCACCACTCACTAATCTTCTCAACAGGTGTTTTTTATGTTTGGTCTTTGAAAAATTTGACGACTTACCAAAATTGTGTGTTAGAAATTCAGGATCTTTACTTGGTCCCGGTTCGTTACTATTAATTTTATTTTGAATAAACGGTACGGTTTTCTTTTGTCCAACAATTTCTAAATTGGCTGCCGATGATTTCCATATTGTTAAATCGGTGTTGTTTTCAGATGGTGTTAGAACAGTTTTCAAACGTTGTTCCTCTGCATTTTTCTCGTTCAACTGTAAAACCGAGAAACTTTGACTGTGTGATGATTTTTTCATTGTAATTGACGATTTCTGTGGCAGTAGTATAGCACTTTTTGCTTTATTCCGCAATAATTTTGGTCTATGTGTTTTCGTTTTATTGCGTATTAAATTCTTTGTACGTAGACCAGATTTCAAACGATGATCGGCGGTGTGATATGAACAACTCGGTTGTGTGTTATTTGGACGTAAAATGTTCTCTTTACGTTCAACTGGTACAGTATTTGGCCGTTGTTTAGTTAATGTTTGTTTCCTTGCAACAATTTTCCCACTTGTTGTTGATCTTTGTTTCATATATCCAACATGTGGTGGTTTTCCCTACAGCAATTATAATTCTGCCAAACTAATTTTTCGATTTGTTTTGGGTGTATTTAATTTAATTTACTAAAGAAAAGTTCCAAAATAAAAAGTATAAATTTCTATTAATTAATTATATAAACATTTCATATGTAAAATCATAGTTTATATACAATACGACTCGACTATTTTGATTTTGGATTCAGTTAAAAATTCAAAAATACTTTAATTTTCGAAAAAAAAAATCGAATAAAGCTCCTGAACGATTAAAATTGGATGAAATACGCGACGGCATTTTGGCCTACCTGAGTATTACTGTTGCTGTTATTATTACTATTGCGTTTCTTCTTCTTTTTCTCAGCAACAATTTGAATTTCATCTAATTCTTTGGCACAATATTCACGTAAACGTTCCCGTACACCACTCAATGAATGATATTCAGAATTTGGTACTCTTGTACAGGGATTTTGACCGGTCAAATCTAAAATTGAAGCACCCAACGATCTTCCAACCTACACAAAATTGTAAATAATTTTCCATAAAAATTCAACAAATTACCTCTTCAAAAGTTTGTGGACTATATTTCGGTGGTACGATCAATACAGGAATTTTAGTGTGCAATTCACGTATCGCCTGTGGTAAAACATTCACTAATCGTCCGGTATTATAATTACATTCTAATGTATAACTTCGAGTCAAGCCGGTTAATTTCAATACAGCCACACGGCCGGATCCTTCACGACTCATACCATCCCGTTTATCTCTAAATTAATTGGTTAAAATCCATAAAATTGACGAATTAATAGAAAATTACCTCGTATACATGTTTTTTTCGGTGAAATTACAGGAGGTAAAATGGAAATTAGCGTTATTAATACTCATCAATTTCGGTAATAGTAAACATTCAACATTTCTTTCCAAATCATCAAAATGATTACCGTACATGAATATGCCTTTTTTCGATGCATGTCCATGTAGATCTAAATATAAAAATAAACCAGATTCGTTACCGTTACCATCGAGACTATCATTTTCATTGTTGTTATTGATGACCAATTGTTGGTTCATTGCATCAGTAAAATAATTTTCATCCAATTTCCCACAGATATCACCTAGAAATATAAGTAAATTATCAAATAGAAGGCACTTTGAACGAATAGAGACAACAACTAGTCGATTTTCGCGGATAATTTATCGGAAAAAAGCGCAATTTGTCTCTATTCATGCGATAGAAACAACGCAATTTACATCTAAGACAATTCAAAAAATTATTAGTGATTCGATTTTCCTCCAAACTCATCGTTGATACTTTTGTACTAATTGCATTATCACTTTGTACACCATCATGTAATTGTATACAATGTCTACATTTATTTATAACATCATCTTTTTCATAACCATAATGATAATAACGTATCAATGATCTAGCTGCATAAATCGATGGGTGAAAGGAGAAATTCGGATTCAAATATAAACGATTCAAATTAACACCCCTTGTATCAGTACGATAATAACCCAATGCTACACCATCGGGATTCAAAAACGGTATCATTTTGAACACGTATAATCGTCTTAATTGTATCGCAACTGGATCGTCGCGTGTTAATAAAAGATTGATTAAACCGTTAAGAACGAACGTGCCGGGAGTTTCGCCTGGATGTACACGGGCCGATACGAAAATTGTCTACAATACAAACAAATCAATTACAATTATTTCAAATTAACAAGTAAACCTTTTTTCCAGCGAATTTAAACGGTCGTGGACTTTGGGTGTTCGGAAATAGATTCTTTAAACGGGTCTCTCGCTCGTTTGTAATGCCATGATATGATGAGATTGTTACCAATGTAATCTCCCTGCCTTGTATCGAATGGCATATGATTTCTCTTGAATAATAAATATCATTCTCATTATGTGGTTGTAGATTTATGAATTTCAGATCGACATTGATTAAGAACTTTTGTAAATCACTATAAGAGAATGGGTAAGTAAAGGCGAAATACGTTATACAATTGGAGTTTTCCGGTGTTTTATATTTGAAGCTTAACGTGAAAACATCATCGGTCGTCTGAAATTTTTGTATTTAGGAAAAATTCGAGATTTGATCAGAATTGTTACATTATAGAATGGTTTGTCGCGAATTCGTTCCCATTGTACTTTACCTGGTATGATTCGATAAACCGGCGCCATACCTTGGCTGTACATTTTGCCCTGTCGTTGTAAATTGACCATATTCAATTTGATTAAGACTTGCGGTAGAGGCGATTTTATACCAAAATGGAACCACGTTCGATTACCGTTCTCATATTCTGTACCGGAGCAATCACTTTTCGTCCATACGTTGAATTCAAAGTCGGGCCTCTCGATTGTCCGTTTCTTACTAGTATTAGTCTTTGACGGTATTGACGGTACTGGAATTACTGGAATTTTCGTTCATAAAATTATAAAGAATTACGATTAATTTTAATAATAATAGTAATAATAATACTACAGTCATCTTCAGGTGGTACATATTCAACTCTACCCAAATTAGCCGAATCGAATTCACTGTAAAATACAAATCCTTGACATTCAAGACCATTTGCCATACCTTGTGTAATCATGTTGATTTTCCCATTATTTGTAAAAAACGTTAAACGAATAATAAATGTAGATAAATAGAATCTATATAAACCTAAAATTTATTTATAGCGAAACGTTGAAACTGAGAATTTATAAAATTTCGTCCAAAACAAACAACTTACAAAACAATATTGAAAAACTCTGACAGTTGTTTTTTTTTTCAGTTTTATTCCTGAATTTTCGAAAAATGTTATTCGATAATTTCGCAGACTTCTGTATACCTAAAAATTGAAATCGGTTAATTCACTTCAAAAAGGTCACTTTTCTAATTTTAAATAATCGAATTTCTGTAATTATCTATTGAATAATTCGAATTAATTGTTGATTTTATTCAACTGTCAAAGTTTGACATTTGACAGATTATTAGATCGAGGACTGCGTTCGGAAATCAATAGACAACAGAAATCGCAGCACTGTTGCCAAGCTACAATTATTCCAATGGTAGAATAATTTCAACCAAAAATAATGGTATACCAAAATAATTCTCAAAATTTATTTTCAAGACGAAAAAGCGGCAATTTTTGATTAAAGTGGAATTTAATTTAGTAGATTCCGAACTACCCGTACGATAGTAGTTCATTCGCATGCTACCTTGCCAAACTTATTTCTATATTTAAAATTAAATTAATCGATATCAATAATATGAACTAATATTAAGTATTATTAAACTATCTTATATCGAGTATTATAATATAATTTTCACGAATTGAAATATCGGTAGAGAATTTGTTCGGTAGAAATAACCAAAGCTATCTAGATATTGCCATCTGTTTGCCGTCCAGCGTTGCCGGATTTTAATAAAGCGAATCGGTAGACGGTAAAGATAGGTAGAATCTATTTATAACTACAATGAAAAATCGCAATCCATCACTAATCACTAATCAGTGATGGATTACTATCTGTAATTATTGTTTCATTTAAATATTTATTTATTGGATTAATTGCATGGATACAACATTTTAGAGTTAAAAATTTTCCTTACGTTAATTTATTTGTAGATTTGAAAATCTTGATGTTTGAAATTGGCGCCGTTCGAGTTGGTTTTTTGTCGGAAAATTCTCGCAATGATTGGTTGTGAAAATCGCGCGCTATTTCAAATAAACTAAACGAAAATTGATGTTTTAAATAAATAAGTATTTTAATATCAAACGACTTTATTACAGCTTACATTATTGTAGTAAAGGATCTGTTTTATCAACAGAACCAACAAATATCACTTTAGAGTTATTTTTATTATTATCATTCAATATATATAGATAATTATTACAATGAAAACAAATGGATTTTAACAAATAGTTTTGCATTATCAACTTCAAAACTGATGTTGTACAACAGGCCCTACAGGAATAAAATCACAGATATATTGATTATTATTAATACTACATAACACACGAAAATAACTATAAATTGATAATTAAAAAAAAATACATATCCCTAGTATTTATACAAATATTTCACAATTATCACAAAAATATTAAATTTTTAAAAAACAAGAATAAAACCGGGATAAATTGTAGGATAAACAGGAAGAAACTGCCGATAAAAAGTGCATATTAAATCTAAGATAATAGCATGTTCCATTCGTTAAATTTAAACGGAACAGGCTGTAATTATTTAATAGTATATTGAAAAATAAGTTTCAGAAGTCCATGATTCCTGCACGAGACCAAAATTAAAAAACGAGTGCGGTAGCACGAGTTTTTTAATGGTCGAGTGCAGGAATTGACTTCTGAAACGAATTTTTCATACTATTTTTCCTATTTTGCGCCCCTTTGTACCCTTTTTTAATAAAAATTGAACCCTTCAAATTTAGGGAATTTTGTAGAAGTTGGTATTAAATAAAACAAATGAAAGTTCTACTTGACGATATTCAACTTTTTGTTTGTAAACAAGTTGATTTTCAATTGTTTAAGTCTCCATCTTAATTATGACTTTTAATAAAGTAAAAATGTGTGACAAATTATCGTGTACTCCACCAGAATTACGTGATATTGTTGAAAATGGTATCAATGATTTACTTCCCGGTAAATCAAAAATAAAATATGAACATTGTTATCAAAATTTTCAAGAATAATAATTTGAAATAAATAAAAGTTGTTTTCACGTTAATCAAGTGGTCTGCATTTCTGTCAAAGAATGACATTTGAGATAGTCGACAGTGTTACCAACTTCGAAAAAATAAATTATCCCAGATTTTCCACACTCAAAGTAGTTGGGAAATCTCCATTACATCACTACTTTTAGTGTGGAAATGATTTTATTTCCAAAGCAAAATAGGAAAAATTAAATGCAACATCAATCGGTAGACAGAATTACTTTCAGCTAAATTACTAATAGTAATAATATCTATAGACAAATGTATTATGATACAACATCAATTTCTCTAGGCGAGGCTAGAGCCGGTGGCACAACTTGTGTTATAATTTTGTGTTGCGGCGAATTACCCAAAGGTTGTCGCATTTTAATTTCGGCATTCTCTTTCGCCTCTAGAGTAGCTTGACGGATCGCCTCTTTATACGGGCCACGTTTCTTTTTATTATAACGAATCTAAATCGAATCATTAATAATTTGATCAATCTAAAATTACAATAAAATACCTTGAAATTCTCTAAATACGGACTGAGTTGGTCGCATTGCATCAACGAAGACGTGGAGGAGCCGTACCAAGCGACGTGAGCTTGCGGCCCTTGGTTGCCGCAATTCGTAATTGTTAGAACTTTACCGGGCCACCAAGGAAAACCGTGGATCTTCCCCCAAACTACATCGCCCACCAGCATTTTCCCACCTGGAATTCAATTGAATTTCACACAAATTCAAGATTATTTGAAGTAGTCTCACCGTCAGCAGTCGGGCCACTTGGCAGTGTTTGCGAATTGATTCGCAACATTAACGGGGAATTTGGCGGCGGAAAATCCGGGACTTGTTCGCTATGTTCATCGCTACTCGACGTATTCTCATCAATTTTATTCGATTGTGCCGATGATGCCGGAAATGAAGCGTACGTATTGTTGAGTCGTTTCAAATTTATCGATAATTTCTGCGTAACGTATTGTTCTTTAGTATCATCAGATTGTGTTGAACTAACTTGATCATCTTTATATTTCTTATCGCGATCCTCTTTGTGTTTCTTTTTATGTTTGACTTTGTGCTTGCGCCGTCTAGGAACTTTTAAATCGTAAGTGGAAGCGCACATGTATCGCGGCGAATTATTACCTAAACCATGCCTTGGTGAAGCACTACCGACAGTATACCGTGGCGATGAACCACCGATCGTATATCTCGGCGAACTACCGGTCAGATAATGCGGTGAACTATTCGGTACAAATACTTTACGGCGGGCTTCTTTTTTCGCTTTTTTCAACGCCCGTCTCGTTGCTTTATCATCGATTTGTTTCTCATCATTATCACCAACTTCATCGTCACAATCGTTATCAATTTCGATATTCTCTTCGCTATTGTTGACATTAAGCGCCGGTATCTTAAGTACTGTTCCTTCACCCTGTGGCCCGTACGAAATCTTTATTGTCCTCGTCAAATTACTAGAATGTTCGTCTTGTTGGTTATTTTTACCGGAATTCTCCTCGAATACACTCTCATCCCATAAATCTTCCATCGAGCCGATACTGCGTTTTTTTCGCAGTATACGTTTCGCTAATTTACTCGTTTGGTTAGTTGTGGAATCGTCAGGATTCGAACTCTCATCGGATTCAATGGAATGTTTCTTATTATCTTGTTGCGTGTTCTCTTTATTGTTCGTAACAGTTAAAGTTTTCTTCTGTTCATCGTTTAGATTACGATTCGAATTGTTCAATATCGATAATTCTTCTTCTGGCGTTAAACGTGTTAATCTCGGTACTAGGGTAGCTTCACCCAATTTCTTTCGATTATTCAATTCGCTGTAAACAGATCGTGTTATAGGCGCATTTAGACTCCGTTTAACAGCCGGTTGGTTTGTTGTAACCGTTGTTTGTGTTGTTGTTGTTGTTGTTATTGGAATATTTGTTGTACTCGATGTTTGTGTTGAATTTGAAGTTTCTGAAGTTTTACGTTTTCTCGATACATTCTCCGAATTCTCCGTACATATCCCTTTACATTTCGAACACAATACTTGTCGTGGTCTTAATCTAACAGTCATTTTATTATTTTTATATTTCGTCGAGATTTGAACGTTCTTCTTTTTGGTCAAATTCGGGTCTGTATAGGCGAATCTTTGGTTGATTGTATACAGTTGATCGTCGTCTGATTTTGATTTTGTTGGTGGATTTTTGAACGCTGGATTCAATTGGTTGATTCCATATGGTAGATTTCTAAAAGAATCGAATCGTTTATAACAATTTCTATGGTATGGGGGTGGTTTACCGTTTTGTGGAATCTAGAAGGACCCCTTTAAAGATCTGTACGCCGAAATCGTATGTAACCACCAAGATATCGGGTAATGCCTCATCGACAAATACTGATATTCTTGTATTTTTTAACAATTCTATATTCTTCAAAGTCCCATGATCCGCCATATTCAACAACTGAGTCAGTTCTTAAAACAGGGCAGTTCTAGTCCTTTCTCGGAAGCCTCGACTGATTGATTTCAAAAAAGGATCGCTAACAATCTCTGTTGTAATACAAAAATTTAATCGTTGTATATTAAATTGAACACTTCTTTATCTATAGGAACAATTCCTTTTATTATTAAAAATAAATCACACATTTTAACTACAATAGAACACTTTTGGACAGCGTTGTCACATATTTTCCCCAAACACCAACCAAAATTAATCCACACCGAAATAATTGCAATTCGATATCAACATAATCGAAATAGATCTAAGCATCAAACAAACCCTTTGGAGCCCAAATTATCGGATTATTCTACTTTAATTAGAGCTAATTAGAGTAAATTACAATCACTCAACAAGAACGATAAAATTTACAAAATATATCGTAAACAATAAATTCTATTCAAATTAGAAAACAAATTGTGGAGAAACTTGTAGAATTTTACAGTGTTTACAACTCAGCAAAAATCTCTAAATCTAACAGAAAATTGTTAAGTCCGACAACATTGCATAAGGACTCCATTTCTTTCATAAAAGGAGCAAAATGTTGGGGTTTTTCTTAAGTAGCTCTATTCTGTTGGTAACAAAAATTACCACCGCCAAATTCGATTTTATCAGTTTTCTTATCACAAACTAATTAAATACGAATAATTAAAACCGCAATAAATTTAAATCTAATCAATTTTGATTAGAAATTACACGTCTATTTTATTTATAAATTAAACGATTTTTAAAAACCATCGAATCGCGCAAATTGCCGAAATTCGATCTAATTTAAGATAATTGAACGAAATAAAAAAGTCTATTTTTATAATTGTTGCAAACGAATTAATCGCCTAAAAAAAGATCGACAAGGCCACCCTCATAGAACCAGTCGGGACAAAAATTGTGGGAGTGGAGCGAATTTAGAAGGGAGGTCGCAGCCAACTCCGATCCGGTAGAAATCGAATTTTCCTAAATTATTCCCCCCTGGATTTCCCACCGGGCAGAAAGTTGATTAAATCGTGCCATTGGAAATAATTAATTATTTAAATTATGTATTTTTAAAATTTCTGTGTTTTTTGGGGAAAAAGTGGCAGTGTCAGATAATCGTTACCTGGTGGTGTTTCAAGGTATCTTGATTAATTGCATCAATAACTGAGTTGGTAATTGTTAGATTTTTAAATTAAAGTTATTTTTTAATGAATTAAATCGATAACTAAGCGAATTTTATTAATTTTTTTGTTAACGAATATAACCTTGTTTTTGATATGAATTATGTATTTTGTCAAAGTTTATGTACTTTGGCTTTTAAATATGTTTGCGTCTAGCCTATTACATCATAAAATTCCACTTTATCTCCTATTTTTTGCTCATATTTATTTAAACAACCAATATTTGTTATAATCAGTTGGTTTCTTGTTTATTTATAGGTTAAATCATGCCAGAACGTTTGAATATTGATGCACCACTATGGGACCAGAGCACTTTTATCGGTCGTTTCAAGCATTTCTTGTGGGTTACCGATCCCCGAACATGTGTAGTCAACGAGTCCGAATTGGATAATGCGAAAGTATTGGTTGAGCAATATCGAAAAGGCTTGGAACCACCTGGTACAACAATTGAACAGGTGATTTATGCCAAGAAACTGTACGAGAGTGCTTTCCATCCGGACAGCGGTGAGAAACAGAATGTCTTCGGCAGGATGTCGTTTCAGGTACCTGGCGGTATGGCCATAACTGGTGCTATGTTGCAATGGTATCGGTAAGTATCATTAATGGTTTTATTATTTATTGTTATTGTTTATTCATTTATTTGCAGTACAGCAACAGCTGTGGTATTCTGGCAATGGGTGAATCAATCGTTTAATGCTTTAGTTAATTACACGAATCGCAATGCAAAATCACCAACTACAACAAATCAGTTGATTGTTGCTTATGTGACGGCAACTAGTTCAGCTATGGTAACAGCTCTGGGTTGTAAATATTATTGGACTAAGAGAGCCAGTCCTTTTGTGCAAGTAAATATTGGAATAATTCGTTAGATTCGCCAAGAAATCCGCAAATAGGCGGGGTACAATATCGGGGAATTCTGCTATTATACGGTTGTATTCTCTAACTCCAGCGATTCGTTACTATAACAACTAGATCTATTCTACCTCACTATTGTATAATTGCAAAGAGGCAAGAATAAATCACGTTATTCAAAAGTTATTGTTGATTTCGAATCGCCAAAAAATAGAGATACAATTATTATAATTTAGACAATTTAGTTTTTCTAATTTTGTAAATCTAGGTCTTTAATTTCAATCATTAATCTTGAGGAAAATTTCTGAATTTTGAAGGATTTTTCTGGGATATTTTCACCATAACCACTAGTTTTCCAATGAATTTTATTACGTAATTGTGAAAACCAAAGCGTTTTTAGGCAAATTTAGAGAAAATTTTGAAATACATTTTAGTAAATTTTGCTGTTTGAAAGCAACTTTTACTAATTGATCTTCAATCTTCAATTTTTAACAAATTTGACCACCGAATCATTTTGCAAACAGCTTTTAAAATTCTTCCATCCACATTACGAATCAACTCTATAAATTGCGAATTTCTGGCTGTATTTTCCTGGAATTTGCATAAAACTAAAGTCCGAAATTCCAGCGGTACGTACCATTCGCCGCCGTGGCTGCAGCAAATTGCGTCAACATCCCCATGATGCGCCAAAATGAGCTCCTCTACGGTATCGATTGTTCTGATGATAACGGAAATATCATCGGCCAATCGAAAGTCGCTGCAGCTAAAGGTATAACACAGGTGATCATATCGCGGATCATAATGTGTGCACCAGGTATGTTAATATTGCCCGTAATTATGGAGAATTTAGAGAAATATCATTGGATGCAAAGAATCCGTGTTTTACATGGACCGATACAAGTCTTAGGTGTTGGTTGTTTGTAAGTTTATAAAGAAATTATAGAGAATTTCGATTGATAAAATAATTTTTAGCTTATCTTTCATGGTACCAACAGCTTGTGCTTTGTTCCCGCAAAGATGGTTAATTATTTGAAATTAAATAATCAGTGGTATTCTCTAAGTTTTTGGCGATTCGTTACTATGACAATGGAATTGTGAGCTAGCTAGAGATTGTCAAAAAATTATAGAATACCATTGAATGTTGATTAAAAATAACGAATATTTAATTTGTAGTTCGATTAAAACTTCAACTATAGCGAGGTTGGAGCCGGAACAATTTGAACAAATGAAAAATAATTGTAAAGGACAAGTACCGAAATACGTCTACTTTAATAAAGGTCTATAAGGGCGATAAATTCAACAGTAGTATACAAATCGATATGATTATAAGAAATAGGCGCTATGTTCAAAATAGAAATCATCGTGTAAAGCAACAATAAGGTAATTATGTTTAGCAATATTATTTTTTATATTATTATTTATTATCTTTATGATTGATAATTGAGCAATAATTTATTAAGATTGATTAATTTTTATTGTTGTTGGTTTATAAATTGTTGACAAAATTCAGTCTTACATTAAGTTTTCAAAAAACAATTGTCGAAATTTAAGTCTGTAATAAAAGAAAATTTTAAAGAGAATTAAAAATTAACCAAAAACCAAGAAATCCAATTATACATAAATCAAAAAAACATCCATAATGGCAGTAATAATTTCAAATCATTTCCTTATAATCGGCTTAAAATTACTTGATTCTAATAATAATGAAGCATCGCACATCATTCGCGCATTACTTCTAACCAAAAAATACAAATGATTCTCTTCATAAACGGTTAATTGAATGCGTGCACAAACTAGACCGTGTAATACTGTGGCTCGTTGTAGATCCAACCAACGTTGTAACGCCAATTCCCGATCGTTTATCGTATTGCCCAATAGTACATCCGATGGGCCCCACAAATAAAACTCCAATATCGATTTAACTTGCGTTAAAGTTATCGACTTCTCATTATTCAATAGCGATTGTAATAATGGCGTTATTTGGGGTATTGTCGGGAATAACATTAGGGCTCTATAGGCGCATGTACACAGTGTTCCGTATTTATCCAGCGACGATTTCAGTGGTGTTTCTTCGCCCAATCTGGAAAAATTGCCAAATTTGAAAACAATATTTAAAAATAAATCGACATTTACAAAAGAAAGGTTAAGTTATGCAATTGATGCGTCATTTATAATAACCTTTAACGACAATAAAAACCAAATAAAACTCTTCTTATTTGGTTTTGATCGCCCGTTTATCATCGTCGTTTATTTGAAACAAAGACCCGTTGGCAACGTAATCGTCCAATTACAAACGTAGTCAAGCGTTGACAACTAATTGAAACAAGGGAGTGGTTTAATTATTTCATGTTACTTACCCTTGTAGTACATAAAGTTTCTGGTGTGTACCTTTATCAACTTCTCTACATAATATAAAACGATTCAATGTTAACGATAATTCTTCAATACCTTGAGCTTGTAATGTTTTCAAAGCATTGATCAATTGCAACATTATAAAGCATGTTTCTTTGGATGTTTCATCCATAGTTTGGGAATTTTTGCGCAATAATTCGCTGTACGATTCGATTGTGTTGACTTGGAACCATGGAAATACGGAAATCGTTGCTGGAAAAGAATAATGCAAATTTTAAATCTAAATATCCATTGGATGACAAAACATTGCCATGGTAACGAATTTCCAAAAAGTTATAGAATAGTGATGATTACCTTGGATCTGGTTGTCGTCATTAGTCCCCAAGTATTTCTTCGGGATTAAATCGCTGAATTCCGTGACGGAGTTTAAACTGAAAGTGCCCAATGATACCGGACTTGTCGGTACAGCGCTAGCATGGACGGCTAGAGTAACATGCTGGGTGCCCCACAAAGCCTGATGGAATGTCCTGCAACCAATACGGATGGGTTGTGAGGTCGATTTGATTGAGAAATCCGACCATCGGAGATTCGTTAGCGTCTTCAAACCACGCAATGCTGGCTGTAGATGGTTGTTTTGTTGTATCTAAATTACAAATAGTTTAGAATCGAATTGTATTGGATTTGAAGAGGTACATTTTCTAAAACTTGCGCTAATGCCTCATGATTGGCCGCAATGACAGCACCATAATTGTCTTCCAAGTTTTTATGGACAATACTGCGACCTTTACGCGATCGCAATTTGTGTATACGACCGTTATTTGAATTCCAATCATCATCGTCCGCTACCTGTTCAATTATAATTATAATTAATATCGATAATTAAGACGAATAACCAATATTACTTCTGATTCGCTTCCATAGAAACTGTATGGTGAATAAATTTCAGATTCAGTTTCGCTACCACAATAGGTAAGCGACACGGATCTTGGAATGCTATATTTAAAATATTCCCCAGTTACATCAATACTACTTTCAGATCTTTTATTCAATCGAACCGATTTGGATGTCGGACTATTCTTATTTGGACTAGAATCGGAATCTGGGGAGCTTGATCGACCACTATTTATATAATCGTAGACATTCTCTTTATCTTCAAAATTGTCATTCTTCAATTTCGATTGTTGTTCACCTTGTTGGGCTTCACGTTCTCTCATACTAGCCGTCCGTTGTGGTTTATTCGGCACAAGAGCCGACCGAACTTCCCCAATATTCGCATAGATAGTTTCCTGTTTCTTGAATTTCTGTTGGCGATTCAAACTGTTATTATCGAGATTACGGGGCGGCGGTGGCGGTTTCTGTTTCAATACATTTAAAGGTTCATAATCGGCGTTGATCGTCGGTAGAGTTGGTGGCGGTGGTGGTGATTTAAAATTGCAATTCTGATAATTCTCCACATCGTTAGCCTTCTGGACGACCTGTACTTGAGCCCCATTCAATTCAGATGGGTGTACAATAACGAGTTTCGGTTTTGGTAAAGGCGGTAAACTATTATTAACAAGACCACCACTATCACTATTTATATTGAGTAAAATCGTGTCTTTGTGTAAATCTTTACTGGAGCCCATCCGTAGGAAACGTTTCAATGAGAATCGTGTCTTTGTTTTATCTTTACGTTTCTCTTCATTACAACCAATTTCGAGATTATCGGTCGAAATTGAAAGTATCTTCTTTGGGATAATTTGTTCTGATTGATTCGATGATTTCCGTCCAAGATCTTGAAGATTTGGACTACACGAACCGGCACGTTCTACAATCTGAATATCGCGATCTATCTCTTCAATTGATGATGACGATGAAGACGGTGGTTTGGGGGCACGTCGTTTATTATTCACATTCTTTATCGACATTTCTGAACTATTCGAATCTTGTTCGGTTAGTAACATTTTTGTTGGTTCATCCTTAACGTCGATCTTACGTACTGATGGGAATTCTTTGACGGGTTTTATTGGTAATTTAGGTTTATCGTAAACCTGTTCACTGTTAATATTATTGTTATTATTGTTGTTATTGTGTAGGAAAGATGTTTGTATCTCCAATGGTGGTGGCGGTGTTAACGGTAATGCTGGCGGCTCAGTTAGAGAATCTTCATCAGCACGCCCATCAGGCTCGCCAGCCTGTTCACGACTGTGTGGACAGATTAAATCGTTATCTTTCTTCACATCCTCATCACTCTTATTAATAATAGTCTCATTATTTTTATTACCATTATTATTTTTATTATCGTGTGTATTTTCTTCATTTATTGTTTCTTTCGGCGGAATCTTCTTCAAATTTTCTGTAATATCGTTGCGTATAGTTTTTGTAACTTTTAGTTCGATTTTAGCAGTCGATGTTTGGTAGATGATCGGCTTTTCTTTATCTTTCTTCAAAGCGGGCGTTCGTGTTAGATTCGTTTTTCGTTCATTTGAATTCTGTTTCTTCTCATCATTATCAACTTGTTTGAAATCATTAAATATCGTTTTCTTTTTCGCCATAATCTGTATAGGGTTTTTACTATTTTCTAATGTTTCGCTAATCTCATCTAATAGCGATTTCTCTTCTTTATTACCTAGATTTTCAGTATTTTTAATATAAGAAGTTAGAACAACTGATTTTGTATCATTTAGGAATTCTTTGTTGGTTTTGATCGTTGAAACCTTAGGAAATCGGCGGGTTTGATCGCCATCCTGTCCAAACGGTGTAATCGATACAACCAAAGTTTGTTTTTTACCATTCGAATCAATTAACGGTTTGCCTAATAATAAAGGCGCAGTTGTAGTCTTTATTTCAACATCATGTTTTAAATTCATCGTATTATAATCCGTATTTTGTTTCGTAATACGTTTCAATTCCTTTTCAATTTCTTCATCAACTTCAGTCACATCCTCATCGCTAATTTCCCGATCGATTTCATCAATTTCTTCAACAGAATCATCATCGCCGTCATAATTCCAATCTTCACCACCATAACCGATGAATTCGATTAATTCCTTTTTAAAACCGACTGATTGTTTCGCTTTAATCTTCCCAACATTTCTAATAATTCCTTCGATACAATCACTCGATATCAATTGTACCGGTTTCGGTTTGGGTTTTTCAACGTGCTCATCCTTCGATTTGAAACAATTCGAACACAACTCCTTCTTCCAAGCGTTTTGGACGAAATTTTGGCAAATCGTCGACATTCTACATTAAATTAAAATAATTGATTAAAATCGTACACACTGTATTGATGGCGGTTTCGTAACCCACTAAGAAAAATAGTGGCCAGACCGGAAAAGGCTGCAGAAAACAAAAACAACGACAAGATGAAGAATGCAGTATGACCTAACACTGGCGGCTATTTATTTCAATTTATAAAAGAAATGCCGTATTGGAGGAGCGACTTGGGATGAATTTAAATGCGGGAAATCGAGTCTTGAAGAAAGCACCTTTCACATTTTACTGATACCGATTGTTTATAATTTGATTTGTATGGGAAGATACACAGTTTCACAAGAAAGGTCAATGGTATAGAATCGTGGTAGCAATAAGAATAATCGTATTAATTATAAAACAATTTACCGTCGATAATTGAAATGAAAATTGAAAGTTTCTTGTGACTCGGTGAAGGTAGTTGTTTTGTTGTTTGTAAATTTCCAGCATTTTAAACTAAATAGAAATCACAATTAAAATATATTTAATATTCAACTTATCCACCAGATGTTTGAATATGTAAACAGGAGGGCAAAGATGAAAGTGAATGTTTTGTTGTGCATATCTAATTAATCGATTTGATTGATTTTCATCAATTCGAGAAATTCGACTTCAAATTTACCCAACTTGTGGTAAAATCTGTCCAATGTAGGTTGATTGAGAAACTTGAAAATCTTCCATATTTTATCGCTACAAACAGGAACTGGTTCACTTCCACATAAGAAAACAATTTGTTATGGATCTAGAACGTGATATAACAATAAACAGCGCTAATAACGGATATTACAATAGTTTTTAAAATGGAATATGGACGTGAAAACTTGAGCTTTTTAAATGAGAACTCGGAATTTTCACAATTGTGTTAAAATTTCTATCAATTGACACTGAAATTGATGCTATCTCCAAAAAATCAATTCTTATAAAAGCGAAATTTTTATCAAAATAACGCTATGGTTAGATCTCTTTGTGTAATAGCCTCATAAAAATTATTGTGCACGTTTGAATTATCTAAATGGTTATCACTTTTACATTTTCCTGCTATTGTATGCGATATTCTACAATAAGTAGAAATACTCAAAATTTTCGATTAGAACTCGCAGAATCAATCTAACCAAAATTTCCAGTTATACAGTTGAAATTTTTCAAAATGATTTGCCTAAGACTGGACGTCCTTGTTTTGGAATGCGAGTTTGTTATTATAAAATCTGCATTTTATTGAACTGTATTTTATTCTAATTCGTCAACAAATCGCTTTTAGACTTCGATATTTGTACCGTTTCTTTTATGTATTCATTGTCCAACAATAGACTTTGGTCGATTGAAATTTAAGCATACCTACTTTTAATCAATTAATTATTCAATCTGCTAAATTAACAATTGTCTCAACTGTATTTTGGACTATTTTTAAACTTTGTTTTAAATAAAACAACAATTTATAACAATTAACATTGTTGTAATAACTAGACCATGATGTTTTCTAGACGTGAATGATTCAGTTCCTTTATTTCTTTTTTCGCTAAAACAGAATTAATTTCCGATGATCACCAATTAGGAAAAAATAAATACGAGAATTTAAATAAATAATGACCGTGTTGGGTGAGTCAATATTACTGTGAAAATTAAACATTCAGATTGAACGGTTTCTGCTTTTCCTATTTCGGTCATAAATTTCATATTTTATTCAAATAAAACAAATATTTTCACACATGTAACAGTTATTTTTAATAAGACATATTAAGGTTAATTATCATTGAAAAAAGCTACAACAAAAAAGAGAACAGGAAATCGTGTTTGTTGGGAAAAATTTATTAATAAAATGCCTTTATAAGATCGAAGAATTCAGAAAATCCCCAAATCGAGCATTCGATTGGGTTTCCTGTCGAACGGAATGCACCATTTTTATCGTTTATTTGTTGCGTTAATTGCGATAATAATACAAGTATTTATCAATAGTATCAGTCATTGGGAAATTTCTTTGAAGAACCTCTCATTATCGTCTATATTTAGCGAGACGGGAACAACACTTGAATGAAATTTGTATTGTGATAAATTTAGATATCGGATACCTCTTGTGATATTTCCATCCCCTTTCTCGATTTTTAACACAGTGGTAAAATAACGTCGGTTGGAGTTGTTGGAACTTGAACGAATAACGGGAATTCGAATTCCATTTCAACATTTCGATTTGGAATCTAGACCGTAGTCTTTTTTAGGCAAAAATAAAGCCAAAATCACCGCAATTGTTTAAAACAGATTTAGAATTGTTTATCGTTTGGTATTTAATCGTGATTTCCTCCTTTTTCCAATTGTTAGGCAATCGGCTGGTGGATAAGTGAATGCAAAATTCCGGCCTTCACGCTCGTTGCTCTTTTACAAGGAAATTATCTAATTTTTTTGTTCAAATAATAGTAAGAATTTTCAAAATTTCCTCGACATGTTCCATAAACTCGATTAATTCCCTGTACAGAAAATTCGTGTTAATTCCACATGTTTTGTTAAAATAATAACTGCTTTAAACATCTATGTTGCATGTCATCAGGTTTATGGAGATTTTTTTATTGCATTTTTTCCCGACGAATAATCAACAAGTAAAAGTCTCTTTCTGGTGTTTTTATTTAATAACAAACATCTGGACTCGTTGGTTTTTTGTATTATTTCCAAGTTGAAATTTGTAATTTCTCACACGCAATTACCGAAAAAAGCCCCGTTAGGATCATTATCAACGTCAATTGTTAAGAATTCCCAACGCTAAGTTGAATCCGAAAATAGAAATATTCGAAAATTTATAAATTTTCACGTATTGTTAAATATTTTTTATAAGAGGTGTGACCTGTTTCCCCTTTGTTTTAGAGAAACTTTGAAATTTTTTCTGTATTTCGCCTAAAGCTAACACTACATTCTAACCAGTTTTTAATTCTATCTAATAGGCGCTCCTTTAAATTTACAAAATTGGTATTAAACCGACCAGGAAAACTTTATATTTTCATATTTATCTATTTCTATAACTTTTAATATACACGCAGTCCGTTTTTATTTTTTTTTTAAATATTGTGTGACACTATTTGTGGGATATCCGGTATGTGTGCCTTTTACAAAGAATTCGAAAGGTATAGTTGAATAATTGGCAGGAATTCTGTGGTAATTCCATAGAGAATATGCCGATAATTGCGAAAATGGTCGAGGTTTCTCTTTATTTTCGCTATTGATCAAAGAAAATTTGCTGTACGAACCGATTACAAAATCGATTTCTTTCGTTCAACAAATCAACCTGTAACTGTATTTAAAGTTCTTTCCAGTCACGTTAGCTGGATAAATTCGTGATTGTTGTAAAAACATGTAGAGAGAACGGTAAAAATTGGCAACAATTTGTTCAATTGGAGTTAATTCGAAATCAAAAATGATGAAAATCCATTTGGTCAGGTCAAGAACAAATATTTACCTTTATGTTTGTTCACACGATTCAACACATCAACAATAGTCAATTTTTGATTCCAACTAGATTAGGAACAATGCATTTCATTGAGTAAAAGTCGAATTGTCGAATGTCAATGAAATTTTCATTTAAATCCAAACAATATGTACAAACACGCACTGGCACAGAGCACACAACAGATTTTGAACACATGTACAGTACGACCGTAAAACACACACTTACACATAAGCACAGACAACACAATACGGACAGAAATGAGAAATATGTTGAACTGTGGTGCTTTTGTTGGTTTATTCGTCTTCTACTTCTTCGTTTTCGTTGTCGTCTCTTTATTATTATTATTATTATCGGAGAGAGGAGCGCCCTAAAAATCCACTTCCCTCCATCATTAATTTAAACATACTGTTTTGCTGTTCAAAACCAACATATAAAAGTTGGAGGTCTTTCTATGGGAGACGGTCAATTGGGGAAAAAGAGAAACTCCCACCACATTTTCAATTATTACGAAAGAGAAAGAATTGAATCTTTCGAAAAAAATTTATATTCGATCTATTAAGTGTGAAGAAAGTTGATTCATTCGGAGAGAGGTCGACGATTCATCTATTTATATTTATCATTATTACTATTATTATTATTATCATGATGAACATTTACTATAACAGATGAGTCAATTTACATTAATTATTCCAGCCTAGTTGAGAACGATCTACGGTTTTATCGATAATTGGCTGATATACATCAAGAAAAACATGATTTATTGTTATTTATTTAAAGTAATCAATTTCTACGTTGATTGAAAGTTGTTATGAAGTTATTATGAAGAGAAATTGTGTGGATTTTCAAGTAAATATCCCCAATATTCAGTAATTTTACTATAATTAAAGTTTAATGAATTAACGCGCGGTCAAATCATCAATCCTCTAGACAATTAGCAATATTGTTTACAATATTATTAGTTGCCTATCTTGTTTTTCAGATTCAAATCGTCAAATTGATTCAAATAAGGCTTGATTGAAACACTTTTGATGCAAAACAGTTATAGATTTTATTTCTCGAATTCTTTCTGGATATATTTGGCAATAGTACTCAATTGAATATTGTACGTACCCTCGTAAATACTACCGATTTTAACGTCACGATAGTACTTCTCCTGGATCATATCTTTAGTAAAACCGATTCCACCCATCCAATCGATGCATTTAATACAAGTCTGTTGCGCCATTTCAGCGGCATAATACTTGGCCATTGCTGCTTCTTTAACGAACGATCGTCCAGTCTCTACCAACCTTGCCGCATTGTACGTCAACAATTTGGCCATTTCGATTTGTGTTGCTATTTGTGCGATTTGATGCTGCATCGACTACAATTGAATTTTATCAAAATTAAGAATTATTAAATTTATGTAATCTACTTGAAAATTGAAAATCGGTTTGCCGAATTGATGGCGTTCTAGAGTATAGGGGATAGTGGCATTGAAACAACCCTGAGCTAATCCTAACATTTGTGCAGCAATACCGATACGGCCCTCGTTCAAAAAACCGGCTGCTATTTTATAGCCTTTACCAAATTCGCCCAAAATTGCCGTTTCCGGTACGCGGACATTGTCGAAATGGACGGAACAAGTGCCGGATCCACAAATACCTAATTTTCTCTCCGGTTTACCAACGGTTAAACCTGGAGTTTCCCTATCGACTAAAAAACAAGTAATCCCTCGATAACCCTACAACAAATTTTAAAATAATTATCGTAATTTTGAATTCAATCAACCTCTGTAGGATTAGCGTTGGCCATTACGAGGAATAATCCGGCAATATCCGAGTTGGAAATCCACATTTTTGAGCCGTTTAGTAGAAAATCACCACCGTCTCGTTTCGCGATAGTTTTCAAAGCGAAAGCATCCGTCCCCGATGAGGCTTCAGTTAAAGCAAAACTACTACACTAAAAAACAACAAAGCAATAACAAACTACAATATTATAAGAAAATTTACAATTTTCGTAGCCAATAGGGGTAGGTATTTCTGTTTTTGTTCTTCTGTACCTAATTTTTTTATAACATTATTGACAAGAGTATTATGAATATCAACCAGAACGGCAACAGCAGGATCAACTTTAGAAATCTCCTCGACTGTTAGCACTGTTGTCATGAAATTTGAAGCAGCACCACCGTATTTTGTATCGACTTCAATGCCCATCAACTGGAATTTCCAAAAAATTAACACTAAAATAACAGATGTACGAAACAGAATACCCCATTTTCGAATAGTCCATCCACTATGCTTTCTTTAAGTTTGCCCTCATTCTCCATTTCGCGAATATAAGGAGCTATTTGTTCTTGAGCAAATCTGGCGACTAAATATTAACATAGCGATTAAGAATTAATGTTATTTGTAAATTAACCTGTTTCTTTCATTAAATTCTCATCCTCTGATAGTGTGGTTAAAGGTAAATGTTTGCCATCTATTTGCAGATTTCTATTTGTACAAAAATTTCTATTTATAATTCTATTTACATTAATCTAAAATAAACAAATTAATTAACTAGTTAATTATAATTTGGGAAAGATACCTTTTTTGTTAAATTTATTAAATTCTTCATTGTTACCAAGTTATATTTTGTAGAGTCATCGACGCGCACACACGCAGAGGGGCAAATGATAAGTAGTATCGTTTGTAAAAGTCGTTGGTCAATAACTTCGTCATACGATAATTATTGACGTTATGTTCGCTATATTTGTTATTGATAAATGTTGATATTGTTAGATTAATACCCATTCATTTGCCCAATTGAAAAAAATTGTTGATATATTTTTATCATAAATTATTTCAGACAGTATTCCAAATATCGTTGTATTGTTGGATGCAGACATTCCTAAAAAACCGTTAGAAACGACAATTACGCCGATTATAAATACAAGGAAGGAGTTTCCCAATAAAATTCCCCTATTTATTAGAAAATTTAATCGAAAACTAGCACAAAAATCGAATTAATCCGCCCCAACGTCGCTCTTCAACAACACCAATTCTTCCTCTCGCAACAGGCCCGGTGGTAGAAACCCGATGAGGTTTCTAGCGTGTTCGCCCAACAATTTCTGCCGTTCAATCTCAATTAGTTGTTGTCTAAAATCAAACAATTAGCAACAAATCAATTTTAAATCGAAACAAATCAACCTCTTCTCCCATTCGAATTGTTCTTGTTGTTCCAATTTGCGCAAATATTCGATCTCTTCTTCTTGTCGTCGTCGTTTATCGGCCATCATCTGTTCAACATCACGCCGTATTTCTAACAATTTCGCACGTTTACGTTGACGAGTTAATTGTTCAAGTTTCTCATCGTGTGCGATTTGTTCGATCAGTTGTTCTCGATATTGCTTATCGTCTTCGATTTGTTGTTGGAGACGCTGATGGTGTTCCTCAATTTGTTGTCTAATTGTCGCATTCATTTGAATTCGATTTCGGATCTTCTTCTCGATCGTTTCGCGTTCACGTTGTTCTTGGAGTAGTTTCCCTTCTTCTTCTTGAAGTTGGAATTTAATTTCTTCGATTTCTCTACGTTTAGCCTGCGAAAAAAATAATCAAGTTAGTTGAATCGAATTGTCATTCAAATTCTATTATAATTTTGTGTGAAGAATTCAAGATTCATTCAACATGTCTTTCGGGGAGAATTTCGACGCCACTTTGGATCCAATGGAGGAGATTCGATTTCTAAAGAAATATTCCGATTTGACACAACGATTATTGAAAAAATTGCATTTTAATTTGAGAGAATTACAATCGTTGATGATCATTTTTTATAAATTACAAAAAGCAAACGGTGGCGTCCATGAGAAATCGGATGGTGTGACAAAACGACAATTACGCGATTTATTACATTGTGCTTTAGATATGACCAACGATAAACTAATGGATCGTATATTTGCTGTTTTTGAAAGATTCCTACCAGTTGTATCAATTGAGAAATTCCTTACAACTATGTCGATATTGATTCGTGGAACTTTAGAAGAGAAAATCGATTATTGTTTTGCAGTATTACCATTAATTCGTTCAATAAAAACGATCTAATTTTCATTGATTTTTAAAGGTTTACGATTATATGGCTGAAGGAGTTATCACACGCGATAATATGTTTTATTTATTGGACAATTCGCTAACCAGTGTAGGCGGAGACGAAGATGTTGAAGATCAAGTTAAAGTATATTGAAATTTTTGTTGATAATTCCCATTATTATCGTATTGTTTTAAGGATATGATCGAGATATTAATTAAAAAAATGGACGTGGATCGTGACGGTAAAATCTCTTACAACGATTATAAAGAAACAGTCCTACAAGAACCGATGATGTTGGAAGTTCTAGGCGAATGTTTACCATCTAGAGCAGCCATTCATAGTTTTATGACAACATTTGCACCGAAAGTTGATAAATTATAAAAACGAAATTAATAAAATGTAAACCTCGTCATCGGCAATACGTTTCGATATTCGTTCTTGTATTTCGATTTTCTTCGCTTCAATTGCACTTTTATCTTGAATTTGTTTCTGTATTTTGATCACATTATTTTGCAGATATTCCTGTATTTTACGATTCTCTTCTTCGAGTTGTTTCTTCTGTTTTTCACGCCAGATCTGTTGGGCTTCTTTGAAAGCATCCATTTCCTGTTTTGTACGTTTCTTTTGGTACATTCTCTCTTCAATTTCACACATATCGTCCTCGTGTATTCTTTGAACAATTTCATCGATTCGTTTCTTCTCCAACAAGAATTCTTCATATTGATAACGTCTCTGCTTTTCGCGCATTATAATTTGATCTTGTAATTCACTCCGATAATCAATTTTTTTAATATAGTCGTCTTGTTTTTGTTTCTGTCGTAATTCTTCATATTTTCTACTATTTTCAAGAATTTGTTTACCTCTTTCTTGTTCTTCATTCTACAAATATTTAAAACATTAGAACATTATAATTTAATTTGGGGGAGAACAAACTTTTTCCCGCAATCGTTGTGCTTCACGTTCAGCAATCTGTGCTGCCATTGCTTTTGCTGTGTAGGCCGCACGTAATTTTGTGTGTAAATCGCGCAATTCGGGACAATTTGCGTGTAATTGTTGTCGTAATTTGGTCTCTTTAAATTCCTTCAATTCAATCGCCTTCAATTCGTGTGCTAATTTTTCGTGTTCTGTTTGTTGAATCGCGCGAGTTATTGTTTCGTTACTATAAATCTTCCCTTCATCGTTTTGATTGCGTACAATTTGGTAGAAACGTTTCAACTTCGGTTGCAGATTCATTCTCCAATTTGACTGCAATTTTGAGCTAATTATCTACAAAATAAGACTTTCACGTAATTTTAACGTATACACTCGATTTTTGGTGAATTCGTTCGAATTTGTGGACGATTAATTCAAAAAATTGTCGAAAATTTAATATAAAAAATAAATAAATTGAAAATAACGTTCAACGGTTGTAATGACGTTTGACAGAACCTAAACAAATTCATAAGTGCTGCCAACTGTTGGTTGGCAAAGTCCCAATTTAATGTCAAACGAAAATTTGAAGCTACGTTCACACCTCAATTTGATGATATTTTATGAATTTATTTAACATCATTATGTCGGTAATTTTCTGTAATTCTGAACTAAATTCGAGAAAAGCTCTAAAATAGTTAAATTTGCGTTAAAAAAACCATAAGATGACGTTTCAGGCGGTTATCCAATGTAACGTTTCAAAATCACTAACATTTGGTTATCTTGAAATAGACACAAATTTAGGGACTTTTAGAATATTAAGTTGGACAACCTGATAAATGTCACTAAATTCAAATTATCTGATAGGAACATTAGTTGAATCTATGGACACGCAAAGTTAAGGTTAGTGATATTTTATTATTTAGAAAAAGATGTAGGTTAGGAAAAACAAAATTTACTTAAATACGGCTGAAAAGACTTAACAAAATTTAGAATTATCGTTTAAAACCGTGCATTGAAAATTTAGTGAGTTAGACAGATGCCAATAGGAAACAATTATTCGGTAACGACAGGTTATCGTTGGGACAAACCTTTATTGTAGATTTGCCGGTAGTTCAACAGAGGGCGTTAAATGAAAACATCGCGGGTTATTTAAAATGAACGATTTAATTCAACTAATATTGTATTTATTATAAAAAAATATCGGATAATAATTAAACAATATCTAGATATGCATTATATTTAACTTTATTTAATTTTATAATTCTTTTATAAAGTTTCATATGAATTGGATAGCTCTTCTCCAAAATAAATCCAAACCAAGATGAGAAACATTAAATCAGTGCATTAGTTTTAAAATAAAGTCGTATTATTATCATATATTTTTGTATAAATATCCGTATATGATAATAATAACAATAATAAACAAAACAATAATAATAATAATGCATTGTAAATTTGTTGAATTGGATTTATTTGGTTCAAAGTTAGTAATAATATAATAATAATAATAATAACTAATAATTGTAATAATAATAATAATTAGTAATAACCAATAATAATAATAGTAATAGTAATAATAATATTAATAATAGTAATAATAATAATTATAGACATGACTATGAGAAGTTGTCCAAAAATGTTTGTATTTGAGCATAAAATGTGCCGCCCAGTCATGTCCATATTTTTAAAATTTCATTATTTTTAATTTTATTATTATTATTTGTTTCTTAGCTTTTTGCTTTTGCAATTCATTGGACTGTTGCGATCCTTTTTTATGACAAAATATGAAATTACATTACTGTATAATATTACAATATCCTGATATATTATCATTATTTTATCATATTTTCTTTTATTATTATTGTTGTTGTTGTGTTGTCTTGATTATTGTTTTTGTATTGATTAATTCATTTAATTAATTAATTATTTAATTAATTTCCATATTGTTAAAGGAAATATGTTTCTATTTGAGTAATTGATAAAACTTACAAAAAGACCAGCAAAATTGACAAGTGTAAAAATAATAAAAATATTGATAAAACTTCTTTTATTATTATTATTTTAATATGAAATAGAAAGTTCATTGTCTAAATTACTCATATGTTGTAGGTTTTTCTTTATTTTAATAATAATTAGTTTATTTCATTTTTTAAATCGTATTACAAGTTTAGCGGGTTATAAATATTAATTCAATTATCTACTATATGTAATAGAATAATAATAAATATAATCGTAATCATAATAATCATAATGTAATAATTTTTATCTTTATAATAATTTTCTTGTGTGTAAAATGTAATAAAACTGACATGCAACAGAGTATGGCTTGGATTATCATCAATTATTTTATTTTATTTATTAGTAATATTATCTTTTTTATTATCAATTAATAATTGGTGGAAATTCATTCGAATATGATAAAAATGGGGTACTCGCACCCTTAATTCCTTCATTATTATAATTTATATAATTATTATAATAAAACAGACCGCATTAATACTGTGTATCAAAAGCGTAGATTCAACACCTGAATTGATTGGATTCAAATCGTTTTATTTTAAATTTGTTCAACAACATTTGTTGTTTTATTTAAGAAAAATTAGCATCAACACATTCTCATCCAGTCAATTCCGGTGTTGTTTTTTTTATTTTTTATTTATTTTTTATCATTATTATCATAAATATAAATATATTATAAGCTTAATTAATAAATTAAGACTTAAGACTAGAAATAAATTAAGTTTTTCTTGTAATAAATTATATGATACAATATTCTATATATATATATGTTATCAAAAATTGCATCATCTCTAATGATTAAATATTTAAATTGGAACGAAAATCAACAAAATGAAGACGAAAAACGTTTATTAGACTAGACGCAAAGAAGCTTTATTATGGTAGGAAAAATTGCAAGAAAATTAAAAACGAAGATTTATAAAAAAAGAAAAAACACCAACAAGTTTGGTCCCAGCATACTAAAATGTTGGGTTTAAATCAATGTTTAAATGGCAATTAAATGAAATTAACGAGAGAAATTGGCAAAATCTCAGACTATGCAAGTATTCATTTTATTATTAAAAATTTCCACTCTCTCCTAACGTTTTATGAGTACCGCTCGGCTCTATTTAGCGTTACTTTTATTTTCGAAAAATTCCCTCTTGTTTATCAATTTTTTTTGCTTGTGTTTCGTAATAAATGCCATACATTTTATTTTTATATAAATTATGACTAGAAACTACTAAATCCCTATAGACTACTCGTAGCTAAAATATAAGGATGATCATGATGATGGTGATAATGGATGTTTTTATTATTATTATTGAAAATCTTTAGATATTGTGGGCTAATATCGATTAACAACAACGAAATTTCAAGAGAAAACTGAATTTTGCAAACAAACCGAAAATTGATCAGATTCCGACAATCATCTCAAATTCACACAAAAAAAATCGATACAACAACATAGATTTGTTATCACAGAAAAATGGAATATTTACGATTGAAGGAAGTAGTAGAAATAGTTGAATAGTAACTGAATTTGCTGATTATTTTGCAATTAGAGACACGTTTATTCGATATTTACAAACATTTGAGAATTATATAGACCCATCTACCCCGTCGAACAAGAACGGAAAGATCACATAAATTTCTTCAATAATCTTATAAATATATACAAACACACATCACAACATCGAAAAAGAACAACGGAATTATTTTTGGCAATGAGATATGTCCCTCCGTGTGTATTTTTTTGTTTATGTCTCTTAAATGGCAATTGGAGTGGTTTTGATTTCAACATTATTATTTTATTAATTTCTTCTCTTTTTTAAATACAAATGGCAATTTTAAATTGTATAAAAATATATTTGTCACATATTTTTATTATTTATTATTCTTATTATTATTTACATTCACTATTAGTAAACGATATTATAACAAAAATATCAATAATCAATGGGTGGAAGGGTCTTTACTGCTCTTTTTTTGGTAATAATACGACACGACTAGAAATTTTGACGACGATTATCGGAATCTGTTTCTGTCTAATTTCCTTTAAAATAATTTTAAACAACGAGACAGGTACGTTTCTTGCCTGCGACAAAGGACCATTGGATTGAATTTTCCAAATTTAATTTAATTTTTCAAGTTTTGTTTGTATAAAATGGTGCAATCGAATGGACCCCAATTTATTTACAGCATGGGATGAAATATGGCTTGATAGCGAGGGTGCGGATGTTTATCTTATTAGTTTTCCCTTATATCTTTGTCTTAATAATAATAATAATAATAATAATAATAATAATCGTAATCATAATAATAGTAGTAGTAGTAGTAATCATAATAATAAGAAATTTTGAATCCGCTTGACTGGTGCGGATTGATTCTCATTTTGTTATTTCCTATGAAATTTTAAATATTTTTCTAAATAGAAACACGATGATGACCGCCCTCTCACGATGAGAAACAGTTTACACAAATAATTGCAAAAACATACCCTGTATCCTAGAATCACTTCGCTGCGTTTTTTTAATTAATTAATTATTATTATTAATTATTTTTTATACATTATATAAATTTTATTCTGAAAGAAATATTGATTATTATCCGCTCATGTCTGATTGGGAGACCATTGGATAATTACAAATGACCCGAAATTATCGCAAAATTAACAACAAAAAAAACACCTTCCATTCTATGCCAAATAATGTCGATTTCTGCCAAATTATAAAGTCAAGCCAGTTTTGGTTCACTATAATCGTCGATTCGTAGAGTAGACCCAACTGGTGGAATTTCAGTTAATTTCGGTTGATTGTGCAATAATTGTCAATACGACCGAATGGAAGGTGTTTTTTTTTAGATTTAATCGGGATTTATCGTGTTTTGGTGGTAGTTTTGCTTCGATTTGGTCTCGAATTTTTACATAAATGCGGGTGTTGTTGTCATTCCCCTAATCTAGATAGAAATATAAAAAAATAACAGATTTTCAGCGCTGAAGGAATGCTATTAGTTAAGCGTGGAATGCACTACTACCAAAGTTAATCAAATAAATACAAAAATAAATAAATAAATAAATTTATAAACAAATAAATAAATAAACAAAACGAAGCAATAATAGCGTATAAATGTTCTCAATTGTGTTTTGTAAATTAAACAATCATTTCATTATAGACTAGTAATTTTTCAGTCATTCTGGTTAATATTGCACAATATTATCTCAGCCAAACTAAAGAAATTGAACAATTTTCTAGGACAAATAGAAATAAATTAAATAAAAATTGGGAAAGCTTTGGTTTCTTTGCCTTAAAACGTATCGTTACTTTTTCTTATTTCAAAAAAATAAATATCTAAATATATTAGATTTTAATAAATATTATATATGATTTTTTTTTTGTTTTGTTTTGTTCTTTAAATTCTTACTAAATATTTGTCTTAATACTAAAAATTAATTCTAATTCATTTTTCATTATTTAACTATTTAACCGCAGCCACTGTTGGGCTGTATTTATTATAATTTGACTAGAATGGCCCAGCCGAGTTTTACAATTCTTCCATCGTCGCCCTGTTTTTATAATTTTTTTTCTAAACGTATATAAAACTTCAACCGTTGCCCGGCTTGCCCAGAGCTTTCGAACTTTTCTTCTTCCATTAAAATTCCGTTAAATATTTCGATTTCTTCCACCACTCTGGGTGGTGCAAAGAGAGAAAAGCTCAAAAGTTACAAAGCGTCAACTGTTTTCTTTGTTTCGCTTCTTCTTCTTTTAATCAACAACTAGTTTGTTCTTTGGCGAAAAACGCACAGTTTGCATTTTGATATATATGTATAAACTTAGGTAATAATAATAATAATAATAATAGTAATAATAATAATAATAATAATAATATTTATAATTAGATAAAATTCATAAATTGTGAACGCATTGTTCTAAAATCGATAAATGGTATCGCGACCACTCTTTGTTAATTTAATTTAATTAATTAATTATTTGTTGTCTTGGCTAACCTAAGAATCACTACTTTTTAATAATTTACAAGATTAATAAATATATGTATAGTTGGTACTTTGTAAAGATTATGTTGCTTAATTTTAGTAGAAATATGCTATTTTTCTTATTAAATTCTCATTCAATGTTCAACACAAATTGTCTTCTTGTGGTTTCTGTTTATTATTTATACATGAAAGTCTTTAAATGGGACTTTGTGCCTTGTGTTCGTTAAGGCTTTCCTAAGAAATTAATTAAAAATATAAAGAAAAATAGAAACAAACCAAATTCCGAGTCAATGTGTGATTATTTGAATCTATCTGTGACTAGAATTGTGTAAAATCACAGTTTACATGCCTGGATTTTTCGGTTTATTTGATTCTCTTAGTAATTAAGTTGTGTTGAATTTGGCAACTGATCAGGTGGGAAGCGCCTATCCGCCCCCATTAAGTTTTTCCTTATTCAATTACAAGATTAATTCAATACACACATACTTACAATAAAATTAATTAAGAATAGACGACGTCTCAAAATAGTGGCTTTTTCTTATTTAGCTTATTTTCATTTATTTTTTTTTTATTTGTTTCTCTAAATACATTTCACGAACGAGAAGACAAAACGGCCTGTACAATCAAACACTGATTTGTTATTTAATCACAGCCCATTTGGAATTTCTCGAAGGATTAGGCGGTAGGCGCGACCTTACCCTATTATATTATTTATATCTTATAATTATTAATTATTAACTATAAATATAATTTATACATTAGTAAATAAGTACTCGGAGGAGTTTTCCTTAAATTTTTCTGTAGTAAATCTTCATCATTGAAATTGAATTCTGTCTTTGTGCAGGTATTGCACCAGGCATGTACTTTATCTATATAAATATTATATAGTTATTATAATTTTATATTTATAATTACTAAATGTTATTTTTAATCTTAAAGTGTTAGTTTTCTAGTATACTAATGGCTGAGGAGCGTTTTCTTCTCTCTTATCAATTATCATATCTCTTTATCAAATTTAAAATCAATACACTTAATACATCTTAAATTTGAGGGCCAAGGTTAGTAAGGCCTATTGGCATCCTTGGGCCTTTTCAGTTGCACTTTAAGTCGCTTCATGCCGATCTGGAAGCCGTTCATTGCTTGGATGGCGGCCTGTGCACTTGCCGGATTATCGAATGATACAAATCCTAATTGAATTTTTCCCATTTTAATTTTAGATAATCAACAACAACAAAACAAAAGCAAATAATAAAGAAATAATTTCGAGACTTACCGAAACATTTGCTTTGGTTTGTGGCGCGATCAATGAACACTTTCGAACTGATAACATTCCCGAATGGTAGGAACATTTGCATCAATTCGGCATCGCCAAATTCTTGAGGTAAATGATAGATGAATAAATTACATCCTTCTGGGCCGGAAATAGAACAACCTAATCAACAAATAAAATCAATTCATATAAAATTATCACAATTATCATTAGTTATATTATTAAGCTATGATTGTTTACAGAATATCGATTGATATTGAGATATTCTGCATGTATTGTTGTATTTGATGATTGGAAATGTTTAAAGGGCCGAAATTGTCTTTATTACCTAGGAATTTTCGTTGAATTTACATTGCAATCGAAATTTGTCGTCCAAATATTTGCACCAAACAACATCAAATACAAAGAGGTAGTTTTAATTGGTAGCCAACATATAGTGCAACTTATAAATATAAATAACATTGAACATAGATAGATAGAAGGGGAGATATTGAGATGCAACACTGTTGCAAAAATCAAGATTAAAACGGTATGAATAGAAAAAATTATAATTTATACATTTAATTTATAGCAGAAACGTTAGCTTATTTAGTTAACTTTACTAGTAAGTGAGGGGCATTGGGAATACACACATATAGACATACACATAGATAAAATATATACATTAACTTTAGAGTTAATTAATGTTTACGTGAGCGTTTGATATCTTACCTTCCCTCTGTGCAGGAGCAACTGCCGACATAGGTTGGGGAATGGCCTGTGGGAATTGGCCATAAACCGCGGGGTAAGCTGCCGACAAATATATAAACAAATCACACCCATACTTTACCATCAATGCAACATCACATGCTTTGCATGTAAACACAATTTTCTTTATGTAGCCTTCGAACAAATCAATGAAAACTACACGAAAATTGTGCAAAATTATCTTTATTTTATTTTGAAAGTTTACTGTAGATGATGGAAATAATAGAATTGTGAACTTTATTCCGTTTTCATCATTATTTATTTAATGTTTTACGATCAAAGGGAATTTAAAAACATCTTGATTATAGTTTTAAATTCACTTGGAAAAATCCCTAAATTATTTCGATTATTTATTTATTATGCTTGTTTTAAATTTATAATTAAATTGTGAATTATAGAAGAATATCTAAAGCAACAACATCGAACATTTCTGTGTAACATCGAACAATTGGAGGTGATTTCAAGCCTACACTTATCACATCTATAATAATACAAATAATTAAACATTCAACACGATCTAAATAGTATATTGATTCTATCTTGATTATTTAGATGAATAAATATGTATAATAATGTATAGAATTCTCTATGATTCACAGAAAAATATCAAATATCAACTCACCCACTCCTGGATATGGTTGCATTCCTGGATAAGCTGCATGTTGTAATGCTGCCTCACCATTAGGCAATCCTTGCGCTGGAATGGACAGATGTAGCGCATCTACATTTCAGTTATTTCAGTCCTTATTTGATATAAATATTAAAACTGTATTTAGACAGATTAGCCTTTTTTGCGGCAAATAAACAATACAAAGACTAATCTGCCTATTGGATCAATTGAATAAATCTAAACTTACGGGCTGGATAAGTCTGTGGAATACCATTCGTATAGACGGCTTCAGTACCACCAGGTTGTCCATTGGGTGTTTGTGCTGCCATATTAAATGTCGGCATTGTTGGTGATGGTAAACTGGGTATGGCGCCATTCACCGGTTGTCCAGAACCAGCACCTACACCAACATCTGGTCAACGTAAAAATCAACAAAATTTTGTCCACATAACACTAACAATAATAATAAAAATAGTAAGCGCACCTGATGTCGGTGGTACTACCGAATTGGCCATACCATTTAATGTTGCATGAGGTATTTGTGTGGCTAATGCTGCCATTGGATTTATGTAAGTGCCTTGTGCTGTTGCTGCTGCCATTAATGCAGCCTGTTGCTGAAAGTCCAAAGAAGGCTATAAGCAAGAAACAGGCAATAAATGGAACGAATGGTAAAATTAGAGAGGCACTTGTTGATTTTTGTTTGGTTTTAGATTTTTACCTGTGCGTAAGCTCCATAAGCTCCGAACTGATTGAACACGAAGGGGTTGAGAAGACTCATGTTTCCGGCCATCTGCTGCATGCGTCTAAGTTGGCGTTCCTTCTCAGTATCGGCGAATTTTACTACTAAGCTGGAAGAGGCTCCCTGGAAAATCACAAAGAACGCACAATTCACTAACAAACTGTTGAAAACTTTACAATAATCAACCCAACAAAGTTTGTAAAGGTTCATATTATTATTAACTCTATAATTATTGTTCTCTCTAAAGTCTACACGAATAGTAGTTCTATTCCTAGACAAGTTTCAATAACAGACAATATCTTCTCGTCCGTGGTCTGATCCGATGAGGAGACATGTGGAATTGGATCGCGCCCTCCAACTGAGCTTGGATTTAACGATTTCTAATAGATTTGTGCAAGCGACAGAGCGCAAGAGAGATGAATTGCACTAAACTTTAGTTCTTTTCTCCTCTTTCGTCCTTTCCTCAGGCCATACCAATTGATTTGCTTCAAAGGATCAAGCAAGGATTTACTTCCAAACTGCTTTCTAGACATTTTATATTACATTTTTTCTCTCTCTCTCTCTTCCCTTCTAAGTGGTTGCCACTAGGGGGTCGATAAATTCTATACGTATCAAATCAATAATTTCGTGTTTATTTTATTCAATTTTCAACATTTTCCTAGTGACAAATGAAACCTAAAAGGAAAATAGAATGAATAAAAGGCCGGTTAAATTGAATAAGGCAGGCGCGTCATTTAATATACAAGAATGAAGTGGACCCTGTGGGTACACTATTAAACATGCATGTAGCTGGGTATTTTCACCCCATTTCCACTTTTAACAGCCGCCACATCCACTTTCCATATAGAGCTAATGTAAATTACTCAGATTGCAAATTCTCTTAAATATTCCCATTTAATGGCTGCTTCATTTTTATTTACTTTATACTAACGGTTTTAAAACTTTGTTGTATTCGGATTCGGCTTAATGGAATTGTTTTTTCGAAAAAAATTAAAGCCGAATAGGCTCAACATTTTAATTATAGAGCCGATTCGAGGAGCGATTTAATCGAAAATCTATAACGCCAATTGGAACAGTTTGTCTTTGATCCAACATTGAAAATAAATCGGTTATTTGTGTGTTGGCGTTGAAACCAACAAATCTCAGATTGTGCCAGAAAAGACAAAAAGGATCCAAATATTCCAAACACGCTTTAGATTCTCACATGGTTTGTCGGTAAGTAGGTGGGTTGGTGGTGGTGAACAGGGCTCCTGTATACACTTTAGGAAAACAGATGTGTGGGGATTTGGAAACCGCGACGAAAAACTGTTAGCATTCCATTCCACAGTTTCAACAGGTGGTCAGTTTATTCTCTGTGTGTTTATTGTTGGGTTGTTGTTGAACATCGAAATTGAATCCAATCTTTAGATCGATTTTCGTTCATTTTTTAATAAATTTGAAAATCAAATTCAATTTCAAATTTTCTATCGATGTTATTTATTAGTTAAACAAAGTTAAATTGATGCAATATGATGTTAAAGTATATTGGTCGATTTAATAGTTTAAACATTGATTGATTTCAGTTTGCCTACAGCAAATATCTGCCGATTTAATAATATAGTTTTATTCCAACAAATCCAATATTAAATGTACAGATATTTGTATACAAATAACATTGGTTGTGTATTCCAACCCCCTGAAACTATTCAATTAGTCGACACCCCCTATAGAAGTATTGTTCAATAAAAACAAGTTTCAATAATAAATCGCGATTGTGTGTTAGATTATGTGATTATTTGCTTATTTCATGTCGAAAGCTTTCTACAGTGTAGACTTAGGAAAAATTAGTTCTCTACCGTGACTATTGTCAAAGTGTTTTAATTGAATAATTAATACGATTTCGAATAGAGAACGAATTATAAAAACCAGGGGTAACGCAAATGGAATTTATTATTTAGAACGTTTACGCAATATAATTGAGAGATGAGAGAGTAAACAGGACAAAAATTAATTCGAATTGACACATTTCGTTTCGCTTTTACCTCGATTTATTCACATCGTGTTCCTCACTTACTTTCACCTCTTATACAATTTATTTTATTATATTGGATTTATCTTTAAGGAAATTCGATTATTTGTATTCGCAGGATTCGTTGGTGAACAAAATAGCAATTTATTATTCAAATTAAATTTCGGATTTTATTCGTTATTTTTTTTTCGATATGTACAATAATTACTTGTTGGCAACTATTTGGATTTAACAATATCGCTTCTAATGCGGCTAAAGAGAATGTCCGCTTCAACAGTACCATCCCTATTACATTTTGGGGGCGTATATCAGCACTGGGGCAGGTTGATCCGGTCAGCTAATGAACTGTAATCCTTCAATAATGAGCGCTAGAGTGGTACGCGTCGATGGGCTTTAGTTTCAGCGTCACTTGTTCAACGTCCTTTTCGTCCCTTGAACTCCCACACAAACTGGGAATATTTTCAGTATAGACACTACTACAGCCACATATAGCATACAACTAATAATATACAGTCGACTGATCTCAATTACACACATCGGATAATTACAGTTTAGATCTATCGACTCGTTACAGTCATGTAAACATTGCAATGGTTCTTTTCCGATAGTGATTCCGTTTGATGAGACCGCAGAAAAAATTATTGGATCCTCGTCGTGTACAGTTTAGTGATTTATCGAGAGATAGACGGGATAAATGAACGACAATTTTTCTTTCATCAGTACTTTATTGGATACGTAAATCTTTTAATAGTCTTGTCCTTTCGATCGATTTTCTTCGTTTTGTTTTTAGTTTAAAAGTGTGATTTGATTCGGGATTTTATTGAAAGTCAATCTATTTTAACAACATCATCCATTAGTAAATCGAAGGTTGTTTGTTTGAGACATTTAAAAGGAAATGTTTTGGCACACAGTGTGCGCAGCGCTCTTTTACGCCGACAATTGCCATTTCCAACTCCATTCAATGTTTATAAAGAGATACTAGTGAGATGCAAATTCAAAGGTGAAATGTTTACATAAATTGTACAAAAGCTGGTATGATTTGTTTCATGTTTCGTTCTATCTAGCCGTATACAACAAATAAATTTAATTATATCTAAAGTATGCGTGCTTAGAGATGGAATTGAATGTGGCTTGTTATATTCAACAAAGACTGTATGTATAGCGACTACAATCGCGACCTCAAATTGTTTAGAAAGAGACAGATATAATCACAGTAGGTGTTTGTAATTACTTCATTAAGTTACGATCACTAACCAACAACATCAACAACAGAAATAGCAAAATAGGCCAGAGTAGGATGGGTGTACATATTAGACTTGAGTGTGATTAGGAAATGTCATTGGCAGATGGTCGAAATGTACATACACAATACCATACTTGAATGGTTTTGTCGTTGTTGTCCATAGTTGATAATAAAACCAACAAACTTCTAACTAGTACCAATCAGTTGCCAGACGAGTACATTGGACGGCAATATAAAGAACTGGAAGAGTGTTGGAAAGCTTTTTCGTATCAAAGACATTCTAATAGAAAGCAGATAAAGCGATTATTCCACATCAACACCAGCCGCTGCTGCCATTTCAACCAATTTTTGTCAAAATTCAATCCTCCCCTTATTAATTACACAATAAACGTTCAATATAAATTAACAACGGTTATTATCAATTAAATTGTTTTGTTATCAACTATGGCCTGTTTGACTAACAATTATTATCACATCTTGTTATAAGGATGGAATGGGATTTAATATTGGCACAGGTGTTCAATATGATAACTAAAGCATTCATGCTCACAATGCAATAGATCTTTATAATCCCTTGGAGCTTCTTCGATATTTATGTTTACTTGCAACATCAACATTACTGTACATTCACCACCTCTACCCATTTTCAATAATAACATCTAAAATCCTATATAAATCACTAAAATATTCCATAAATTACCCTAACAAAACAGACCCAGAGAATGGAAGAAATTGTTTGTGAAATGATACCAATTTATTCTATTTTAGATATCAAAAGTAATTCAAGTGATAATAGAAGGATATTTAGACTGTAACAATATGACACAAATGATGAAAAGGGAAAAGGACCTAGTTCATTATCTTTAGTCTTGTTATTTCTGTTTGTTTTCCTACAATATAAAATAAACATCAATTTTTTATTAACAAAACCATCAAATTATCATCGTTGCTATTTTAATTAATAAGGACATCAAAATGATTAATTAGATTGTAATTATTCGATATTCTTCCAACAATTTGAACATAACAAGCTTATACCTTCGTTATTATTAATTAGAAATGTCATCTTATTGTTTCCCCATCAGCATACAAGCGTCCTTTCTCGTATTTAATGCATTTAAGAGGAGAATTGTGTCATTTGATGATAGGAACAAGGCGGGCCTCTAACAAGGACTAAAAGCTCAACTTGGAGTTTATAAATGACTTAAATGACGCGACCACACATACACATTACAATACAGAATAGAGTTCCTTCCGTTTTCAAATGGACGATCATGTTAAATGATGATCCTGTTAAGTATACTCGACAGACTTAAGGATTAAACAGGCAACTCTTGACAAATTAACTTGTTTTCTTACTAAATACTTGCCGCACACGATGAGATTTCAACATTTCCAAAGATTGTAAATTTGTAAGATTCCCAATTTTTTCTTCCATGCAGTAGAGATAGTGAAGGTACCGCTATATAAAGTTTCTTCACACCAACATTTGACAGTTTGATAAAGTGCTTGCCATATTTTATAATATACAAAAAGAAACTTTGCTTTATCTTAAATATCATGACAAAGTCGTTGGATGTTGTGTGTGTATCTAATAAATACAATTATGAAGTTGAAACTCCCCTAGCCAAAATATAAGTATCTGCCAACCCTAAAAAAAAACACAACAACGGGAAAAGAAAAGAACCAACAATAGTAGTAAATGTGAAACTGAAAACTTTTTCGAGCCTTTACAGGCGCTATAAATTATATTTTACACACTTTATGTCTTGTGTTTTCAAGTTCATTACAAACGGAAAAGTGCTTTTTTTGCTATACTAAACAAAATTATCCCTCAAGATGGGTTCCCTTTAATCTTGTCTTTTATTACGGTTAGTAGAAGCACAAAAAAACTAATATTTCTCTAAAATTGTAACTATTTGGTATATAGACATTGAAAATTTTGAATTAACCGCCTTAGTTAGTAACTAAATTCCCTAGCTAGTACCCAAATTTCTAACCTTACAATTCGAAATTTGGTCAATGTGTGTGTTCAACGGATATTGTTATCGTGCTTGAAGATTTTTTCAGGTGAGTTTTTCAATTTTTGATTATTTTAGAGTAAAATTAGTTATTTTGATTAAAATATTCGAAAATTTGCCCAAAAACAAGTTAATATGAATGAGGTTAATCGAAATTGAGGTTACGAATTTTAGTAACTCCATTTTTTTCTATTTTAATGATTTTTAAATAAAATGTATTTGGTATTTTTGATTTCCATTGGAAAACAAGTTCTTTCAATAACTTTTCTGTTATTTAAATTCTTTTAAATTTAAATATTCTACTTGTCGGAAAATTCCAAAATGGCAATAATAACAAAAACTTCCAAAGGGCGCGCAATTTAAATTTTCCAATTAACTCAAATCTATAAAAAGCCAGTTTAATTAAATTATAGTTAAATAGTGTGTGATTCGTTAATTTTCTTAAAATAATCTTTAGACAATATGATGGCAGTGTTAATCTATACGAAACGGTACAGTTCACTAATGTCATCTAAACGTCTCATAATTGTGTATTCATGCATAATATGACATTATTTAAGCTTGCGTTAATCGTTGTTTCCGTTATGAAACGCCTTTACAGTCATAATTCGGTCACACCAGTTCTCATCTCATCTTGTTTCCCTATCTTCCCATCTCCCTCGTGTTTTCATTGTTGTTTATCGTCAAGTTTATCGTGAAAATTTCCACACACACACACACACACATATAGAAATCGAGAGGGGTGAATGCCTACAATAGATACTACAGGTTCAATAATATGTTAAATTTCCTTTGTTCTTTTATCCATTGAAACAAGACTAACGATGGGGGAAAGCGGAAAGGAGGTAAAAAAAGGGAAAGTCCTGATGTAAAATTGAGACTAATTAAGAGATTTTTCCACCCTCAGTTTGCTTAGTTAACTAATTATCTTTTATCGTCATTTAAAATTTCCAAAGAAATTTGTAGAATCACCTCAAACAAGTATATTAACAACATACAATATTAAACGAGAATAAAATACGAATACAAGACGAAATGATGATGATGATGGGTGGTTGAGGGGTGGATGTACTATAGTATGCTCAAACTGACAAACCGCCGACGGTTGTTATTTTATGTAAATTAGTCCGACCTGGAGTTTGCAAATGAGGCAATAGTGGTGCGCATATGCCCCCCGTTTTCTAACAATAGAGGCGTATTTTGAACTATGCAGATTATGTATACTCAGTCATTATGGCCACTTGAGCGTTTTGTTTGTTCTACAGAAGGACCTTTTACTATCCACACTCATACTATAGATGTGCACATATAAATACAAAAGGTGAATAAAGTACGGAAGCACTACCACACAAGACGGAACTCGAACACGATGATGGGATTAATTATAAACTTGTATGTAAGTACTTGTATTCTTTCATTTCGACAATAATTCAAAGACTCTTAATTATGGTAATATTACTGATTTAAGTTATACCTATCTAATGAAGGAATCGACTAAATAGCCAATTAAGATCAAATCTCATCAATGGACTCATTAAATCTTCTTAGCTAATTAACTTTTAGTAGAATTTCAACTCTATAAAATTAGAAAAGAATCTGTAAAACACTACAGTTGAGTGAGAATTGTAGTGTCAACTATAGTTTAATTATTATAGCTAGACAGATTACACAACTTTGAACAACTTTAAAATAAGCTCAATCTAACAGCCAAAGGTATGGATGTAAACGTGTGCATAGTGTTGATAGTAGTCTTTCAATTTTGAAACTATAAGCTCGAATTCAAACTAGAACCGAATAGTGCTTTTGTTGAACTAGATTTACAATTTCAACTTTAGAATTTGCATTAAATTCAATCATTCTAACAATAATTCATCATATAAACCTTGACATTTATTGTTTATAACATTGCTGCATTTGTAAGTAAAGTTTAATATTGTTGACTGATAAAATCAAAGACTTACCGGCATAGTTTGGCTCCCGTGTAAGCTATTAATGGCCGCTTGCGCTTCCTGATGCGAACTGTATTTCACAAAAGCGCAACCTATAAAAATATAACAAACAAAAAACGAACATATTTATACAAAAATGCGAGAAAAATGGTATTATAAATTAAAAAATATCTCGCAGAAACAATTTCTAAGTTATTTTATAAAAATACCTCCTTTCTCTTAATCTCACTCCCTCGATCTATCTCGTTTTCACCCTTATGTGTAAATAAGTCCAATTAAATTATTATTTTTCTAGAGTTTGTATTGTATTCCAGTTTTATAAACTGATTTCGTATTAATTAACCGAATTGAACAACTAATTAATTAAACAGATATTCGCTCCAGGGCTTCAACTGGATCAGTAGCATTTCATTTGTGGAAATATACGCATAAACATACATCAAAAAGGCCATAAATCTATTTTGATGGTAATATAAAAGTGCCTAACTAATAGTTAAAAAAAATCAAATGTTTGTTTTTCCTGTTCAGGAAATCGGAAGCGATTTCAGCACTTTTTTATCAAGTGATTTCTTTCCTATTCTTTGTTGTTTTCGTGTTTTTTCTTGTGCCCTTAGTTGGAAAGAAAGGCCCCTTAACATTTTAATATTTAAGTTAGTTTGAGCGATGATGCCTCGCGTGTCTTCCGCCGGAAAAATGAGATTTGTGAACGGGTAATGAATTTTCCATGCAAACAGAAACTCAGTTTGCATAAAATTTTTTGAATATATTTAGGAAAAAATAAAATTAGAAAATTCAACTATACACATACACCTCAAGTTAGTTGGCTTTTTTGTAATGGTTAATTTCTATCTTGGGGTGCTTGTAATTTTTTTTTTTTGGTTGCTTGTTGTTGGATGAAAATAGAGGCGAGATAAACGGAAAGACGTAGTATTTTATGAGAGTGTTATCTTCCTCGTTGGAATATATATTGGAATTCCGTTGAGTGTATTTATAACTCGACTAGTCCCTCGAGTTGTAATTAATTAGAGATTTTCATGAAACACAGATCTGATCTTGTTACTGTTTCACAAACTCATTGTTCATGGGGAAATAATGCGCCGTTTTGTTTATTGATACTATGAAAATTGTTTACTTCAACTATAATTTGTTGAAATTTCAGCGATTTATTTTCCAGTTGGTGGATTTAATTATGGTGGATGCGCCGGGTATAAAATCGTTTTTTTTCCTGAATTTCCAATTGACTGAAATTTAATCTTGTTTTGTTTCGATTTTCATCATTTCTGTAAATAATCTCCCTGTACGTGTAGTATCATTGCAATTTATATGAGCACATTCCAATTCCCGCTAATTATGTTTATTGCAATCGTACTCTCTTTAGATTTCCATATTCGAATCAATATCATCTCTCTCTTTCTGTTCTATAAACATTATTTTTGAATACAGCATTTATTCCCCTAGAGATTCCCAATTTTGATTTTCTACATTGGGACATTGCTTTTCACCTGGATCGGTCGCAAAACCATTTTCCTCCAATATCAAAGACATGGTGAATATTTCATGCTTCAAACATCTCTAAACTCAAAGCAGATTTTGCGTCTATAGATGTATACCTATAGTATAGTGAATTCTTTACTAAATACCATTTTAGGGGAGAGAATTTCTGCACGACTTATTTATACAAATAGACGAATGTTTTCCCGAAATAAAAACAAACAAAAAAAATTTTCTATATCGGAAATATTTCAATCTCTTTTTCCATTTGATGAATTTCAATTAAATCAAGTAATAATTTCTAGGAAATTTCATATTTGATCGTTATGAATTTGTTTTATTCAATTTTTCGTCTTTCAATTTGTTTTTTTCTGCTTCTTTGTGTGTGTTTGAAACCAATTTTTCTCGAAAAAGCAATAAGGGACCGAGTTGTCTGACATCAAAAGATGATATTAAAATTGACAAATGAGTTAATATAAAAGAAACCTTTACGAGTAAAAGGTATTTTCCATAGGATTCATTAAAAGATTACTAACAGTATAGCTTCATTTCTAATATCATGATCTCAACTTTCTGATATCATAAAATGCAACTAAGAGTTTAATAAAAGTTTAATTAGAAATTTTCTTTATAAAGCACAAAATTAACTTAAATCATATTCCATATAAAATTCGAGCCAGTCTTTGAAATGGATTAAATTTATCAAACGATAAATAAAACATTATTATTTTTATTGTTGTTGTTGTTGTTTCGTATAAGAACTTTTAGAAGGATAATTGCGGATAATTGAAGCTACCAAAGTACAAATTACAAACAATTTATAACTTTTATGTTTTGGATTTTCCGATTTTTGAACTTGTATCTGAGATAAAAGTTGTTCAAGTCGTTAAATAGAATGTCGTGATTAATACGACTATTTGAATTTTTATTTGTTGAAATTTAATTTAGATTTACGTTCGAATATCTCTAAGAATGATGGTTTTATTAAATTCTCCAGTCGATTTTCATTATCGAAATAATTCGAGATTTAATATTTATAAAATTATAATGAAATTTTTGGCCGATATTAACAATTTATTATTATGGCGATAACTGTAATTTCTTTTTATAGAAACGAAATATAAAATATAATAACAACAATACTAGGTAGAATTTTATGTTATTGAAGATTTTATGTTACCAACCGAACGAACGAATTATCGTCGTTTCTAACAGCGAAATTTAGAACATTTTACAATTGAATCATCTATCGTAACAGTAAAATAAATATTGTGAAAAGGGAGCTGTTTAGAAACATAATTGACAAGTAAAAATGTGTCTCTCCAATTTCAACATATACTTAAATTTAATAATAACTGAATAGACGTTCTTTTCGGGCTTTATAAAATTCACAAAAGCCGTTGAAACTTTTCATAAGTGAAGCCAGTCTTTCTCACAAAACCAAAGTAGATTTGTACGTTTTCCTTTTATACATTTTCATCAATTTATTTTTCAAATGTCTACATATTTTACATTCGACTAAAGTAAAAGAGTTTTCACTATTTAACGTTGCTATATGACTAAATAAATAGTCGAAAATGTTGTCATTTTAATAAGAAAATCATCAAGAATCGATAAGGAGGCAGGAACTGGAATGTCCTCCACAAATCTAACGACTGTTCCTATGGGAAGTCATGGGAAAAACTGTCTGTATAAGAATTTAGGAGTGTGTACGTCATGTTGTGAACTTTTAAATTTAGACAGTTTTGTTTTCCCGTGGGTCAGAACAAGTTGAACAGACACTTTTAAATAGAAAGACGCTGCATGGAAGACGACTTCAATCAGAAGGGACGTCTACATTGTGTCTTTTTCGTTCGGTTTTTTTTTCTTGAATGTCAGTTGATTCGTCTGTTTATCAAACTACCAACTACAATGACAACTTTCAGTTTTAAATTGTCAATTCGATTTGATCAAAAATTGTTAAAATAGAAATAAAACATATTTTCTTCATCAATCAAACGAAATACCTACTATCGTAGAAAGTTACTTATTTTTATTTAGATTCTTAGAAGGAAACAACTTTGTTATTTAAAAAGGGATTCGAATAGCAGTCGAGCGCGTTAAACTCGACGGAAGTAATAAATCAAATTGTAATTCGGTGGTTGTGTGATGTGACGCTCTTAGGGGTTGAAAAACCAATGTTTACAATTAGGTACGTTCATGGTAGGACTATTCGTTTTTATATCTGAATTAAAGCTGGCAGTAATCGAAAAACCAATGTACTGTTTTCCAATTTTCTTTACTAAAATTGTGTATGTCTGCATAATCAAAAACGAAGGAGTGAGAATAAAAGAAAAACGAGATAACAACACGTGTTATATGGAATAATTCTTTGTTATTTCTGTTGTTGTTGTTTTGAATATAGAGATGATTACCTTTACTAGCTCCGTCAGGTCCCCGAAGAATTGTACACTCTTCTATTGTTCCAAAAGGTGCAAATAATTGTCTAACATCTTCTTCAGTTTGTTGCTTACTAAGCATACCCACGAACAGCTTTCGATCTGAATTCATCCATTTGAAAACAAATAGAACAAACAAACAAACATTAAAATTAGTATTGAATTAATGAATACTAAACAAAAAATTAAATGCAAACTATTTTTCTCAAAAAAAAAGAACACAGATACAACATAACTAACGCCAGGTGCATATCCATTGAAATATTCGCTAAATATTAAACACTCAAGGTACGAGCTTAGGAGCTAGCGATCGATTTTACATTGGAGAGCCATATTCATCAGAAAAGGGAATGTACAAAAAAAATAATACGAGAAAAGGGGGAATGGAGTTTAAGGAGAGAGGATAGAGGGATTATTTGAAAGAGTGGTCGAACGTAATTGGATCAAAGTCGCTTCTAAATTGGGATGGTCCATAATCAAAGGACCTGACAGAGAAAGAAGGAGAGCCAAGAGAATATTATGGGGCGAGACGTTCTATATTCGTTTCCCCCATGATTATCAAATACTCAGATAATCTAAATCATGTTTGAAAACTTTAATTGTCAATAGAATCGGGGGTGACTTTTTCTTTCATATTATCGAAAAATGTGCCGATTAATTAAGGGCTATTTAATTTTTAATCAATTAATCATCTCAATCTATTTTAATCAATTGTCAACTTATTAACATTTACTTGTGGCAAATCACGCAATCTAATTACAAATGTTATCAAGATGACACAATAATGAGTTGTTCTAGATTAAATTATTTTATCGAAATAAATAGTCGGATAGGGGGAAATATTAATTTTTCTATATTTAAATTTTTTGAAAAGGTTGACTTATTGTCTTTTCTTCAAATTCTACTATTATGGGGGTGTAAATCCAGAGATTTGCGAATCACCAGTCTACAATAATAGGGTTTAACAAGGGTTGATTTTATGTTTTGCTTGAAAGACTAAATGCTCTGCTACACAGAACATAGCTAAATGTTATTTCAAAAACAAATCCACACAAGTTTCGTGCTTTTTTTTTAATAAATAATAAACGTTTAAAAATAATAAAGAGAAACGAAATACAATCATTCTTTGTAGCAGAACATAAAACAGCAATGTTTCTATCTAAATTTGCGACACTTATGTACAGAAAAATAAAATAATAATAATAATAAATAATAGGGTTGTATACAAAATAGAGGTTTATTGTTTATTGATAGGGGAATGGGGTAGATTCAAGGATTTGATAGAAGGGTACATGACAGTGCTTTCGGTAGTTGCGTTGTAACATACGCGGCGTACACTGAACGATACTTACCGGCCACGTGTGCACGT